>CM057482.1:21777500-24277500 GCA_030035585.1 Dugong dugon | reverse complement strand
TTCAGCAATATCTTGTTAGGCATCTACTTCAGGTGCTGCCTCAGGCAATATCTCAGACATACACTCTTCAGGCACAGCTGGGTTAATCTCATCATATAGGGGTTGAAGGAATAATGGTTTTACTGGGGAAGGTGACTTAGCAGACAAAGATGGCGTGATCTCTTCAGATTGGAGTAGGAAGGCTGGTTCTGTTGGCTGGAGTGATTCAATGGAATTTAAGGGTTCAGTGTCCCCAGCTTGCTGATTATCTGCCCATACGTCCAAATCCCAAGTTTCAGGATTGCGTTTCTTCTCAGTCAATGCCCTAACTTTAACTTCAGACACGATTTGAGGTTGGGAATTCAATTGGCCTTGTAATTCAGACATTCTTACAATAAGACTCTGGGTTTGGTTTTCGGCAATTTCAGCTCTATTACTACAAGAAATAAGGCTTTCCTTCAGTGCACAAGTGGCAACTTGAGGTCTTCTATGCAGTGTTTGAGCTGTAATTCTGAAGCCCTGAGCTCACCTCTTTCTTTCACCACTTTGTCTAGCGAAAGTAGGACCAACCAACCAGCATCCCTATACTTCTCATACTGACAAAATTGTAGAAGAGTACCAAACATTCTGACAAAATTGTAGAAGCGATCACCCAGAGCCTTGCTTCTCACCAATACTTGATTTATTGGTGGTGGTGTTTTGTGTATTAATATTGCCACTTTACACCATGGATTAGCACTGCCTTCTTTACTACTGGAGACAGAGTCATCAGCACCTTTAAGACTAGTCACACTTGAGAACCATTTTAGAAAACTCATCCTTATGATTGTGTTTCTCTAGAACCACTCTCAATACCATATGTCTTAAGCTAGGTTCTCTAGAGAAGCAAAACCAGTGAAGTATAGAAAGAGACAGAGAGAAAGGGATTTATTTATCACTAGGAAATGTCTCTCATGGTTGTGAGGCTGGTAAGTCCCAAATCTGTGGGTCAGGCATCAGCCTGGAGGCTTCTCCTGACTCACGTAGCTGCAGGGGCTGATGAATCCAAGATCAGCAGGTAAGATGGCAGGCAGTTGGCTCATGGGCTGTGGAGGCCAACAAATCCAAGATCATCAAGTAAGACAGCAGGCTGCTACCTTACAGGTTTCAGAGGCTGACAAATCCCAAGATCGGCAAGCAACAAGGCAGCACTCTGGCTCAAGTCCGAAGAACTAGCGGTCAGACAATGATGAGCTGGATGGAGGATCCGGAGCCAGTAAGTGAGCTTTGCCAGAACATCCATACACACATATATCGGATGCAGGCCACACCCCTGAGGAAACTCCCCTTACCACTGATTGGCTGGTCACATCAGATCACATCATGGAGGATGACTACATCATTATATAACTGCCAAACGACATCCTTATTTAACTGCCAAACCACCGAGAATCATGGCCCAACCAAGTTGACACACAACCTTAGCCATCTCACCAGGTATGGGTGTGGGGGGTTGGGGGGGAATCACTCTTGAGATAGTAGACTCTTGTTATTTTTGGGAAAGCTGGCATCAAATATGGGTGAGTGCACACAGCTTGGCCAAGGTAAATGATGTCACTAAGAAGTGCACAAGCCCAAAGGACATTCTGGTAAAGAATATAAATGTACCATATGCAGCTCCTCTAATACTACAGTGTAATGGCAAGTACGACGGGGGAGGACAGAGTGGAAAGAGCCAATGGGATTAGCCAATTGCAGTTAAAATATCTTACTTTTGTAAATTTTTTAAAAATTCACTGTCATGTGAATGGAATCCCTAGGTAGTACAAAAGTTTAACCACTTTGCTACTAACCAAAAGGCTGAAGTTTTGAATCCACTCTGAAGCACCTTGGAAAAAAGACCTGGCATCTACTTCCAAAAGATCACAGCCTTTGAAAACACTGTCGGGCACAGTTCTACTCCAACACACATGGGATCACCATGAGTTGGAAACAACTTGACGGAAATTGGTTTAGTTTTTTTTTTTTGGCTTATTATGTGAACACACTCCTAGGGCCTTGGAAGGGGCTGTGCACCTGAGGAGCCCTGAGGCTTAAGCTTCCTTAAGCCAATAAATAAATAAATAAATGAAACAATTGCTGTCAACTCTGACTCATGGTGACTCAGTGTGTGTCAGAGTAGAACTGTGCTCCGTATTTTCTCAATGGCTGATTTTTTGGAAGTAGTTCTCCAGGACTTTCTTCTGAGGCACCTCTGGTTGAACTTGAACCTCCAGCCTTTCAGTTAGCAGCCGAGCACATAAACTGTTTGTACCACCCAGGGACTCCTTCCTTAGCTTCCTGTAAATCCTCCTTTAAGGGTGAGAAGGGATATGTCAAACAGAGAGGAAAGGGAATTCCAGGCAAAAGGAACAGTGTTAGCAAGGTGTAGAGGCCACCCATTTAAAAATATTTAGCCGACAGGGAGTTGTTGCTTAGTGGATACCAAGTTCCTATTTGAGGTGATGAAAAAGTTTTGGAAATAGATAGTGGTGATGGTTGTACAACACTGTGAATGTAATTAACGTCACTGAATTGTATACTTATAAACTATTAAAATGGCAAATTTCATGGTATATATATTTTACCACGAAAAAAATTGTTCTAACCAGTAGTAAGTTCAGTGCAGTTAGGGAGAGGTAAAGTTGATGAGACAGACCCAGGGCCAGATGACGGAAGACCTTATGTTCTTGCCCGAGGAGGTCAGAGCCCAGATGGGTCAAAGGGCCAGCATAGTATTCTCATGTTACGGGTACCTTCCCCTCTCACTTCCTGACAGGTTGCTCCTCCTCTGTCTTTGTTTCCTTTGTAACTGAGGACACTTTTTGAAAGCTCTGGTCAAGTGTCCAAGGTGGGAAGTGTAGAATGAGGACCTGAAGGTAATTGCTAGTTGATAGCAGAAGTCTAGAAGTGTGCAGAGTCTAACATCATCTCAAGTGGCTTCAGTGCTCCCTGTCTTCAGGCATCTAAGTGTCTCCTACATGGGCACTGTTCTCAGATAGATGGCTCCACAAACAGGAAGAAGATGCAGCGTTTGTTGTGACGCTATATTATGTGGAGAGGGCGCCTTTGGGTTTGCCAGACATTTTGCCACCTTTGGCTATTCTGATTTAGACCTCACATCCCTGTAAGGCAGCCAGGCAGTTACTGTGATTCCTATTGTTCAGTTGAGGGACCCCAGGTCCACAGGGGCTCAGATGACTCATTATAAACAGGTGGACAAAGCCCGCTGCCACGAGTCGTCTTCTGGGCCAGGGAAAAGCTGGGCCCCGGCACCAACTACATGGTAGTGTCAGTTGTCAGAGGGCAGCCTGCCTTTGGAGCCATGTTGGAAGGTGGCCCACGCTGCTGGGCCACTGTCCTCTCCTACCTCCACCACAGTGTCAGACCTTTGGGCCACAGAGCCATTTCAGAACATTGTGCAATGCTGATCTACAAAAAAAAGATCCTGACCTTTAATTCTCTGTTAGGAGTCCAGAGTGGCACAAATGGTTAAGTGCTTGACTACAAGCCAAAAGGCTGGCAATTCGAACCCACCCAGAGGCACCTCAGAAGAAAGACCTGGCAATCTGCTTCCAAAAGGTCACAGCCTTAAAAACCCTATGGAGCAGTTGTACTCTGCACACACGGGGTCACCATGAGTTGGAGCTGACTCCACAGCAACTGGTTAATTCTCTGCTAAACCCAAGAGGACCTGGCCTACCAGAAACTGCCGTCCTCATCCAACGAGTACATAGTAGATGTTAAAGGAAGTGGATGGTGATGAAGTACTGCAAATCATTTACTCTGAGAGCACTCAGCCCATGTATTCAAAATTACGAGGATTGGGAGCAGAGCAGCAGGATTCGTCTCCAGGTGTGATCACCTTGGATGCCTATAAACTTGGGAGTCACTGCTTCCCAGATTGTTAGGCTTAGAAAAGAGCAGAGGAGGGGAATAGCATCTCCTTTTGAAAGTGCACATCTAAAACTCTTTAAGCCATGAAATCTGACGTGCTAGTCTTCACACAAGCTCAGCTGTCCAGGGATCTCATCTCAGAATTTTCCATCCCTCCCCCGTGAGAAAGAAGAGAAGTATTGACGGTTAATTTCCTCATAACCGCTGGGGGATCGTTTTAGTGCTCAGTCGTAAGAGGCAACGTCAGCTTGGAGGTCTGGGGTGGGGAACTGATCATGTCAGTTCACACGGCAGGTGGGGTTGAAGGTGACCTTGTATGAGACTGTCTAAACCAGGGCCCAAGCACTGGGAAGTTGGAAGCCCTCTGTGAAGTCTAAGTTGTCCTGATGTCTGCCACGTATGAATCAAGACAGCATCGAATTCACTCCATGATGACTTCTTTGGTGTTGACTTCTTTGAGAATCCCTGCTTCTCAAACTGTAAGGTGCATATAAATCTCCTGGGGATCTGGTTTAAACACAGTGTAGGGGGCTGAATTGTAGACAGCTGCTGTAGCGTCAACTCTGACTCATGGCGACTTTATGTACAATTGCCCAGTCTGCATCATCCTCACAATCACCAGCATGTTCGAGTCCATCATTGAGGCTACTGTGCTAATCCATCTCACCGACGTTCTATCTCACCCTAGCTGGACCTCTACTTCGCCAAACATGATGTCCTCCTTCACCGACTGGTCCCTCCCAATGATATATCCAAAGCAAGAGAGTCAGACAATGTTCTGTTGTGCTCCATAAGGTTCTCACTGGCTAATTTTTGGAAGCAGATTGCCAGGCTTTTCTTCCTAGTCTGTCTTAGACAGGAAGCTCCACTGAAACCTGTTCTCTACAAGTGGCCCTACTAGTATTTGAAATACTGGTGGCATAGCTTCTAGCATCATAGCAACATGCAAGCCACCACATTACAACAAACTGACAGATAAGAGGTGGATTGAATTGTAGTCTCCAGGAAATATGTCAATGCCCTTACTCCTGGAACCTGTGAATGTGACCTATTTGGGAAAATGGTCTTTGCAGATGTAATTGAATTAAGGATCTCAAGATGAGCTCATCCTAGATTATACAGGTGAGTCCTAAATCCAATGATAAGTGTCCTTCTAAAAGAATAGCAGAGGGAGATTTGACATGGAGAAGAGGAGAAGGCCATGTAAAGATGGAGGAAGGGATTGGCGCAATGCAGTCACAAGCAAAAGAACACCTGGAGCCACCAGAAGCTGAAGGAGGCAAGGAAGGATTCTCCCCTAGAGCCTTCAGAGGGAACATGGCCCGGCCAACATCTTGATTTTAGACTCCTGGCCTCCAGAACTGTGAGGCAATAAATTCCTGTTGTTTTAAGTCACTAGGTTTGTGGTAATTGACTACAGCAGCCCTAGGTAATTAATACACACAGATTCTGACTTAGCACCTCTGGGGTGCCTGAGACTCTGCATTTCCAACAAGCTCCCAGGTGATGTTGACGCTGTTCTGATCTGAAGACAACACTCTGACTGGTGAGGTTTTATATCAGTCTTTGCCATTATTCTGGCTTCCTTCCAAGACCATGTAAATGGAGGAGAGAGGCAGGGGACAGTAGGGACAGATGATGTGTGAGCCACAGCATCAGTGACTGTAGCAAATGAGACCGCTTCTCTGTAGAAAGCTTCCCAACCCAGAATTCAGAGGTGGCCTGTGGTTCCCCAAAATAGTTTGATCTTTACAGCGTATCCTAAAGGTGTCCAATCAGCAAATTTTTTTTTTGGGGGGGGGGTCTCCTTTCTCCACTCACCTAGCATTACCCTCACTATCAGAACCAGGTAGTCTGAAGGCTCCTGAAGATGGCCATGATCATTGTCTTAATCATCTAGTGCTGCTGTAACAGAATTACCATAAGTAGATGGCTTTAACAAAGAGAAATTTATTTCTTCACAGTAAGGTAGACTAAAAGTCCAAATTCAAGCCATCAGCATCAGGGGAAGGCTTTCTCTCTCTGTTGGGCTTCTCATCAATCTTCCCCCAGACTAGGAGCTTCTCTTCACAGGGACCAGGGTCCAAAGGACAGGCTCTGCTTCCAGCACTGCTTTCTTGGTGATATGAGGTCCCCCACTCTCTGCCTGCTTCCCTTTCCTTTCATCTCTTGTAAGACAAAAGGTGGTGCAGGCCACACCCCAGGGAAACTCACTTTACATTGGATCAGGGATGTGACCTTAGTAAGGGTGTTACAATCCCACCCTAATCCTCTTTAATGTAAAATTACAATCACAAAATGGAGGACAACCACACAATACTGAGAATCATGGCCCAGCCAAATTGACACATACTTTGGGGGGACACAACTCAATCCATGACAATCATCCAGCTAGAGACAGTAGCCGAGCTCCTTCATCACTTCAGAGGCAGTAGGGTATAATGGTTAAAACACAGTGCGCTGTTGCCAGGCTCCCTGGGGCTTATCTGGATTTTGTCTCTAACAAGCTGTAAGACCTTAGAGAACCTCTCTGAGTTTCAGTTTCTTTTTCAATAAAACGGGGGTAATAATAGTACCCACCTCATCAGATCATAAAAAGGAGTGAATGATCTAAAGTGCTTAGCCCATAATAAGCACCCAACTAATGCATGCTATCACAAGTAATAGGAGTCCCTGGGTGGCACAAATGGTTAAGTGCTCGACAACTTAACCAAAAGGTTGGCAATTCAAATCCACCCAAAGGCACCTAGAGAGACAGGCTTGGAGATCTGCTTCCAAAAGGTCAAGCTTTGAAAACCCTATGGAACAGTTCTACTCTGCACACACAGGCTCACCATGAGTTGGAATTAATGGCAACAAACAACAACATCACAAATAATATTATAACTTACTATTTGTCAGAATCAAAAACTACACCAAAACTCAATCTGCCATAAAACAGGTTCTCCAGCTATCAGAAGCCATTTTGGACCCCAGAGTTCATTGCGCCCCAAAGACCGCTCTACTGTAGGTTCTGATTATGTTCACCAATTGACAAGTGATGGAAGACAGTCATTTGAGAGAGACAACCAGAGGCCTCCAATTTTCAATCTTACTTTGTCACCCAAACAATAAACCTCAGGAAGCCTGACAGGCAAGTCTGGGATTAAATATTTGTGTCAGGGTGTACTCACTTGGCATTTTAACATCGGGGACAGTCTTCAAGGTTGGATGGCACCATTCTCCCACTCATCCACCAAAAATTTACTGAGCCCAGTTCTGGGCTAAGATACAGTATGCACCCTCTGTGTCTATATGTGGTGTGTGTATGGGAAGTGGGCATTTAGAAGTGAAAAGCATGCCTTCCTTCCCATCTGAAGGGCCATGCCCAGAGAAGGATGGCTAGGAGCATGAGGATTCTGGAAGGCATCACTTACTAACAACTTAAGGGCACCAAGGGCATCCAGCCTTGAGGAGAAAGTCTGGGCTGTTGGAAAGCAATATTATGTAATTCTCTGTGTCATAGGTATCTGGTTCTGCTGTAACAGAAATACAAATGGGTAGCTTTAACAAACAGAAATTTATTCTCTAGGAGGCTATTTAATCTAGGAGGCTAGAAGTCTAAATTCAGGGCACCAGCTCCAACGGAAGTCTTTCTGTTTCTGTCATTTCTGGGGGAAGGTCCTTGTCATCAGTCTTCCCCTGGTCTAGGAGCTTCTCATTGCAAAGACCCCCAGATCCAAAGGAAGCGCTCTGCTCCCGGCACTTTTTTCTTGGTGGTATGATGTCCCTCCTCTCTGCTTGCTTCTCTCTCCTTTTATCTCTTGAAAGATAAAAGGTGATGCAGGCCACACCCCAGGGAAATTCCCCTTACATCGGATCAGGGCTGTGACCTGAGTAAGGGTGTTGCATCCTACCCTAATCCTCTTTAATATAACCTGATCTTGCCTCATTAACCAAAGGCAGAGATTAGGATTTACAGCACATAGAAAAATCACATCAGATCATGAAATGGTAGACAACCACATAATACTGGTAATCAGGGCCTAGCCAAGTTGACACATATTTTAGGGGAATACTATTCAATCCATGACACTCTGTAAATGCCTGAAGATGCAGAATGGATGAGGCGTTATGGATGCTACAGAAGCATTGAAGGGAGGCAGCATTTTTCTGCATACAAAGAACTCACCAAAAATATGGTCTCCTCCGCCATCTGCCTGTCCTTAAGGTGTGGCTACTCCCTGAGATTCTCTCCTCAGCCCTGCTTCACACTTGGCACCTTCCACAGGAGTCTAGGGAGGGCACTGGTTGGTCTGGATACAGATATGAGGTTCATCAGCAGGAGATGTGGGAGAGTCTCAAAATTACTTGTCTCCATCCCACTCCTCTTTCCCGAGCTCCAGATATGATATCCAGCTGTCCCCTGTGTATCTCCACCAGCTAGTCTTGCAAGAACTACAGGCATAGTTCATTCAACATTTACTTCATTATCTTTATCACTGCATCCAGACTGGTTTTCCTCCTCTATCCCATTTTAAAAAATAAATAAATAAAACTGTTGCCATCAAGTCAATTCTGACTTATAGCAACACTGTAGGATAGAGTAGACCTGCCCTATAGGGTTTCCAAGAAGTGGCTGGTGGATTTGAACTGCCAACCTTTTGATTAGCAGCTGAGCTCATAACCACCGTGTCACCAGGGCTCCCCTCTGTCCCACAGAGTGGTGTTTTTCAGCCTCAACACCACTGACATTTGAGCCAGATAATTCTTTGTTGGGGGGCAGTGAGACGGGGGCAGTGTGCTGTCCTGGCCATTGTAGGATGATTAGCAGCATCCCTGGCTTCTACCCATGAGATGCCAGTAGCACCAGCCCCCTCCCCTGTCATAATAATCAAAAACGTCTCCAGACATTGCCAAATTGCCCAAGATTGAGAACCACTGTGTGCCGGGATCACCAAGACCACCCTCAGGCTCAGTGATTTATTAGGAGGGCTCACAGGACTCAGAAAAACTGTTATACTCACAGTTAAAGTTTATTACAGTGAAAGGATACAGATTAAAATCAGCAAAGGGAGAAGGTGCATAAGGGCAAAGTCCAGAAAAAACCTAGCGCAGGCTTCCGGGGTGCCTTCTCACAGCAACAATGTGTGACAGCATATGGGAAGTGTGTCAGTTGGGGAAGCTCACTCAAGCCTTAGTGTCCGGGGTTTTTATTGGGGTCAGGCACGAAGGCAGTTAGCGACTGCGTGACTGACCCCAGCTACTTAGATTCCATTCCCCCAGAGCAAAAATAGGCATTCAACACATCACATTGTTAGCATAAACTATCTGATCAAACTGTGCCGTGTGGCCCAAGACCTCAGACATACAAAAGCACTCTTATCAGGCAGGATATTCCAAGGGTTCAGTGCTCATCCCCCAGAGACCAGCCAAGGGCCAGTCCCAAAGACAGGCCTCTCTTGAGAATAGGCAGCCCGAGGAGTGCTGAGCTAACCCTTTCCTGCACACACTGCCATAGAAACACCTCCAGGCAACTGGCTCAAAATATGAGCACCAACTTAAACTTCCCCTACTTTTTCACCGCTTTATCCAACTGGTCATATGTCCTGCCTGTTCTATATGGAATATTCTTCTGAGCCTTCTCCAGTCTAACCCAACGTCTCCAGCTCTGGTGTGGGGGCTCTAGTTCAGGACTTCCCATTCCACCTGAACTATCAAAACAAAACAAAAAAACCAAACCCTTTGCCGTCGGAGCCAGGTATGGGCACTGAGACTTTGCCTGTCCATATGCAGACGGTCCACCACAAGCAGCTAGCACCCAAGTCAGGACAGGCTGAGGAACAGAGTGGGAAGGGTGACTGGGCTTAACTAGATTGTTTTTGTTGTTGTTGTTAGGTACTGTCAAGTCAGTTCTGAATCATAGCAATACTACGTACAACAGAACGAAACACGGCCCAGTCCTGCGCCATCCTCACAACCTTTGCTATGTTTGAGCCCATTGCTGCAGTCACCGTGTCAATCCATCTTGTTGAGGGTCTACCTCTTTTTGGCTGACCCTTCACTTTACCAAGCATGATGTCCTTCTCCAGGGACTGGTCCCTCCTGATAACATGTCCAAAGTACATAAGACGAAGTCTCGCCATCCTCGCTTCCAAGGAACATTCTGGTTGTACTTCTTCCAAAACAGATTTGTTTGTTCTTCTGGCAGTCCACGGTATATTCAATATTCTCTGCCAACACCATAATTCAAAGGCATCAATTCTTCTTCAGTCTTCCTTATTCATTGTCGAGCTTTTGCAGGCATAGACGATTGAAAATACCATGGCTTGGGTCAGGCACGATCCAGATGGGGCAGTCTGCTCCTGTAAAGCTTACAGCCTTGGAAATCCTATGGAGCAATTCTACTCTATTCTATAGGGTCGCTGTGGGTTGAAATCCACTTGACAACAATGAGTTTAACTAGATTAGCCACCTGCATTGGTTAGTTTTTCCAGGTAACTTCTCAGAGTTCTGCTTCTCTTGGTCAACAAACTCTCTAAACCTCTGTTTACACATTCGTGGTATCTAGTTCATAGGGTTGTTAGGAGAATTAAATGAGTTGATACTTATAAAAGTGCTTAGAATAGTGCCTGGCTCATGGTAAGCACTCAATGAATGTTACTATTATTATTAAGACTACAGACAGAGTTTAGACCCTATAAACACTTCGTGTTGTTGTTGTCGTTAGCTGCCATTGAGTTGACCTCCAACTCATGGCAACCCCGTGCACAATGGAGAGAAGCGCTGCCCAGTCCCGCACCATCCGCGTGATTGGTTGCAGATCGGACCATTGTGACCTATAGGGTTTTCATTGGCTGATTTTCAGAAATAGATTGCCAGGCCTTTCTTCCTAGTCTATTTTAGTCTGGAAGCTTCACTGAAACCAGTTCAGCATCATAGCAACATGCAAGCTTCCAATGACAAACAAATCGTGGCTGCACATGAGGAACACGGAGCAGGTATCAAACCTGCATCTCCTGCAGGGAAGGCGAGAATTCTACCCCAAACCACCATTGCCCTCAAACAACTCATAACAGAGTCTTTACAGGTAACCTTTACTGAATGCCGCAATGTCCCATATGCTGTGTGTGCTTAGCACTTTACATTTGTTATCTTACTTAATCCTCGCCACAACTGTGACGTGGATACTACTGTTATCATCATTATTTTACAGATGAGCACATTGAGGCTCAGAGTGATCGATAATGTGTCCCAAGGTCACACAGCTAATAAGTGATAGTGCCAGAATTTAAACCCAGACAGGCTGATTCCAAAAGCCCATCTCCCTCTCACAAACATCACTTCTGTGGACTGGAATGGTTCTTCCCACTATTATAGAACAAGAAACAGGCTCAGGGAAGTGCAGCGAGTTCCCCAGGGTGAGGCTGAGAGGGAGTGGTAGGTAGAGTGGGCTTGAAATCATGGCTGACTCCAAAGCACGTGTCTTTCTACTAACCGTGCGGCCTCAGGCTCATAGCCCCTTACATCCTCACAAAGATCACGCAGCTGTTTACAAATAAGTGGAGCCTTTCAGAGGGTAGCGGACAAAAGGAAATAAGGTTTCTGCCTTGGTCATCCACCCGTTGCCATGGTCTCTGTGTGTTTTCACAATTAATTCCCCCTATTAATTCCCACTATTACCCAGCTCATTAGATTTCTTCCCTTACGTCTACTGCTGACCCTGGGGCCAGGCTGTAGTTCAGAGAAGGGGCAGCTGACCCACTCCACAGGGGGGTCCCAGTGGGGTCACCTGCCAGCCCTGCACAGCGTCAGAGGAAGCAGCGCGAGGTCAAGCCCTGGGGTTACACAATAAGTGTAAATGCTTCACCTCCCAGCCACCAGGCCAGCGGTGGACTTGAAGATCTGCCAGACAGGACCAGCTATGGGCAACTGAGAAACACTGAGAGATCAGCGATGTCAGGAGAGCATTGGGCTGGGAGTTAGGAGCCCTGGGTCCAGTCCCTGCTGCCAGTTATCTTGTGTCCTCAACCTTCCCTCCCTATGGTCTTTAGTTCCCTATGCCAACTGCCTCGGATTTAACATCCTTTTGATATATTCAGCAGTTAACCAAAAGGTTCAAGGCTACCCAGAGGTGGCTCAGAAGAAAGGCTTGGCCACCTACTTCCAAAAGATTAGCCATTGAAGACACTGTGGAACACCATTCTACTCTGACACCCATGAGGTCTCCATGAGATGGAATCAATATGATAGCAACTGGTCTTTGGTTTTCAGCAGAACCTCAAACCCGTGACCAGGGCCCAAGTGGGGCCTGGGGCCTGGGACTCTGAGGTCACTGTGATCCCAGGAAAGACAAGTGTGGGGCAGCTAGGAGTCCAGCATGGTGACATCCAAGGCAGGTGAGTTCTCCTTCCAGGTCAGTGGGCAGAGTGGCCTTTTTTGGCTGGCTTCGCTCAGAAATACAGCAGGCTGGAGTGCACAGGCAGCCTCTTAAGGGGGTTGGGAGAAGAGAGGCTGGGGCTGCCCCCTTGGGTTTCCCCTGGACACAGTGTCACTCCCTGAAGAAAAATGGGCCAGCAGTGATGAGCCTGGAGACAAAGACCTTGGTCTCTGTGGACACGGCTCCTTGGGGGTGAGAAAGGAGCATGGAGATGGCCCAGTTCAGCTCTGGGACCCGGGTAGGGAAGGAACTCAGCCACTGCCACCTAGTAGGTAAGAGCAGAGTTAGGATCAGATTCCAGATCGCCAGGCCACTTCTCACAGCACCTAGGCCCCTTTGCTGTGACACCGTGAAACTGAAGACGTGGTTCTTTCTCACACACACACCAGCAGTGTTCTAAATAGCTATTTCCACCTGACTGCCTTGCTCAGACCCTTTCCCTCTCATATTGCTGCCTGTGGCCTTGTGGTCATTACTATTAATACTAATCGTCTGGGGCTCCCTCCTGGGTGTGCTGCACACTTGATCTCATTCAGTGGAGTGCTCTTTCATTTCTGTCAGGTATTCTGAATTCGCTTTCACAGGTTAGGAAACTGAGGCTCAGATAGATAAGGTAACTTACTCAAAGTGACACAGCTAAATAGTGGCAGAGCAAGGATACAACCCTTTTGCTAAGACCACACTGAAGCGAGTCGGCCTTCCCAATACAGTTTCACCCACCTTAAGAGTACTTGGGAACCCTGGTGGTGCAGCGGTTAAAGCAATCGGATACTAACCAAAAAGTCTACGGTTCAAACCCATCAGCCACTCCTAGGGAGGAAGATATAGCAGTCTGCTTCCTTAAAGATTTACAGCCTTGGAAACCCAATGGTGCAGTTCTGCTCTGTCCTATAGGGTGGCTGTGAGTCGGAATCGACTTGATGGCAGTGGATTTTTGGTTAAGAGTACTTGTGACTCTCCATCCTTCTCTGGCCCTGTCCTAGCAGCACAGACAACCAGAGTGCAGGCTTTTGATCTTTTAAAAATCACTAACCTCTCTGTCTTAAAGGACAAAGTCCCCGATGTTGACCCAAGGGAATGCTGAAAATTCTGGAGTGGGAAGGCATGGTCCCTCTGCCTAAAAGCAAAAAAACCAAACCCATTGCCATGGAGTCGATTCCAACTCATAGCAACCCTATAGGACAGAGTAGAACTGCCCCATAGGATTTCCAGGGAGCAGCTGGTGGATTCGAACTGCTGACCTTTTGGTTAGCTGCCGTAGCTCTCAACCACTCTGCCTGAAGGTACCCCGGAAATGAACCTGACCAGACCTCCCTCAGGTCCAAGGTGGGATGATCCCCTGAAACAGGAAGCACCACCTCCCACCAGACCACTCCCCGAATTTGCTCTGGAGTTGAGGCGGGGTGGCCAGCCCAGGGGTCTGCATTATGGGACATGTTTCCCCAAAGGGACTATGGTTATAACAGGTGTTTAAGGCTGCGTGATGCCTGTGTTCAACTCGACCTCGGCAAGGAGACAGACAGGTCTACTAGAGTCCAAGGACAAGTCTCGCTTTCCTTATTCCCGTTGATGTTAGTTGTTGTGAAGCTGATTCCAACTCAAGGCTGTGGCACCTCTGGGCGGGTTCCAACTGCCAACCTTTTGGCTAGTAGTTGAGTGACCATTTCCACCACCCAGGAAACTTATTCATACAACAGCAAAAGGAAGGCCCAGCTTGCAGAGCTGAAACAAGGATTAACTAGATGATGCGTGTAAAGGACCAAGGGCAGAGCCTGCACTAGGTGAGCCCCAATACCAGTTCATTCTCTTCCCCAATTTATCTGTGAAATGAGAATAATAAAGATAATGACAAACATTCACCCCCCACAGGGAGGTCACACAGACAGATTGATCACCAGGCGTAGCTGCCCAGTAAGATCGGTCTCATCTAAACAAAGAAATATGATGACAGTCAGCCTCCTCCTGAAAAATGTTTTCAACATTTGTGTTTTTAAATTTAAAAAATTTAATTCTATTCCAAAGCATCCCATACGGAAGAGCACCCAAACCAAAGTTAAATACCTTTGCTAATCTTACCATTTTGCTTAGACTATAAAGAAGACCACCACCACCTGTCTGTCAGCTTGTTGCACTGCGGTGGCTTGTGTGTCGCTCTGACGCTGGAAGCTATGCCACCAATATTTCAAATACCAACAGGGTCACTCATGGTGGACAGGTTTCAGTGGCGCTTCCAGCCTAAGACAGACTAGGAAGAAAGGCCAGGCAACCTACTTCCAAAAATTAGCCAATGAAAACCTTATGCATCATGACAGAACATTGTCTGATATACTGCTGGAAGATGAGTCTGCTACTTTGCACGGCACTCGAAACACACAGTGGCCGTGACAATGGATTCAAGCATACCAATAATCATGAAGATGGTGCAGGACTGGACTACGTTTCATTCTGTGGGACGTGGGGTCGCTGTGAGTCACAGCCAACTTGACGGCAGCTAACAACTGCAACAAAATACAGAGGTGAACGCCTTTCCGCCATCCCCCAATCTGTTAACTCACAGGTAGTATACTTCCAGGCCTTTATCTGTGTTTAAATAAATACATGCTGACATGTGCAATAGATGAATAATGGTCAAAGCCATTCTAAGTACCTTCCTTATGTAAGAAATAACAACAAGTGTGTTAAATAAGAAAAAAATGATAATAGCTTAAAACCTAACTAGAGAGAAAGAGCACGCTATTAACCGATGACTCGGCAAAGCTGACTCCCACCTCGCACCCGGGTCAGTGGGCAGCCAGGGGCTGCAGAGAAGGCTGTGACTCAGTCTGACCAGTGATGGAGGCAGACAGGGGAAAGCAGGCGGGAAATGTCAGGAGCTCGTCAGGCGAACGTGGCTTATCAATGTGGCATCGGCGCCTGCCTCTGGGGAGCTCCAAAAAGTGATTCTGAATCGAGCTGACAAGCCCGTTGGTTGCCAGGTCTGGCTGTATCTTACTTGACTGACGAGGAACCCAGAGCCAGCTGGACAACACACCCAGATATACACAGAATCCTGCAGGGCATGACAGGACATCGTACTTTTGCTGACAATTGCAGTAACTATCACTGCTGAGTACCCACTCAAAGCCAGGCATTGTTCAGCCGTTATCTCATTTAACCCCCTCAGACAACACCTCCATGAGATAGCTATCGTTAACGTTAGCTGCAGTGGAGTTGGCCCCTTACTCACAGCGACCCAAAGCACAAAGGAAGGAAATGCTGCCTGGTCCTGCATCATGTGATCCATAGGGTTTTCATTGGCTGGTTTTCAGAAATAGATAGCCAGGCCTTTCTTCTTAGTTTATTTTAGTCTGGAAGCGCTGCTGAAACCTGTTCAGCATCATAGCGACATGCAAGCCTCCACTGACAGATGGGTGGTGGCTGCACATGAGGTGCATTGGCCAGGAATCGAACCCAGGTCTCCCTCACTGAAGGCAAGAATTCTACCACTGGACCGCAGCTGCTTCAGAAGTTAGCTATTATTTACCCTATGTACAGATGAGAAAACTAAGGCTCAGAGGAGTGAAGAAACTAGCCCAAGATCACATGAGTAGAGAAAGAGCCCACATTTTAATCACACTCCCTGTGGTGAGAAGGCACAGTCTCTATTCTTCATATCATCCAGTTTACAGATGAGGAAACTGAGGCCCTGAGCGGTCAAAATCCACATCCTCTCAATCTGAAAGTCTTATTCCTCCGCCCTGGGTGTCCCTGGGTGGTGCAAAGGGTCAACACACTCAGCTGCTAACCAAAAGATTGGAGGTTCGAGTCCACCCAGAGTCATCTCAGAAGAAAGGCCTGGAGATCTATTTTAGAAAAATCAGGCATTAAAAACCCTAAAGAGCACAGTCCTACTCTGATGGTGGTAGTGGGCCCCGGTGTGGGGGTGGTGCTGGGTAAATTCAGGGAAGGGCAAGTTACATAACATCCCTCATTCTCCTCCCAAAGCTACAAACACCCACTTTCCCCATTCACGAATCTGGGCAATGAGTGGTAGGAGTCAGGGGAAGATATTTTAACAAAATTGTCTTCAGTCAGGGAATTTCACAGTATAATTATATAGTGAGGACACCAAATTAGCAGAGAAAGGGGACTGTTGGGTGCAGCAGCCACACACTGCTGCCTCCATCCCCACGTTCACAGCTCGCTCAGCCTCCGGGTGGGCCGGGAAACGCTCCCTCCAGATCCTAAACGCACACAACGGTTTGACCGATAGAAAGGACACTGCTGGAAGAGTCCTCAGAGATCTTTGACCCCAAACCTCTCGTGTCACAGTTGGGGAAACTAAGACAACCAGAGAGAAGTTCCTTGCTTAAAGCTACACAACGAAAGGCCCAGGACGAAGGCCCAGTCCCCCAACTCCAGCCCCAGGCCTCTAGACCCACAAGCCTCTCAGAAGCAGAGAGACAGAAATAGACTACGCTTGTGCTTCTAGAGTCCAAAATAAATGCATGTACAGCTCTTGGCATTGTTACCATGGTTATAGATAACAAGGGCTGCAGCAAAGCACAGCAAATTAGTTAATGATGAGAGAGAAACTTCCAACAGTGACACATTCTGTATGAACAAATTGCTTTCCTAATTCACTAGCAAGCTGGACCCCAGTGGCAAGACAAGTTTCTGGAGAGAGCGGAAGTGCAATTATGGTGGAGGTGAGAGCAGGCATTGCTTGTTATTCGTGGCCTGTCTCCATCACTCCCCACGCCCTCTGTCATCAGAAACAGATGTGAAAATTAGAAGGCTCACGTGGCCTCTTTCAGCCTTGCTTCCCAGGCCAACAAGGAAGGTGGTGGTTGTGTTCTCTCCAAGACCCACAGGGAAGCAGCAGATGGCCCCTGGCAGGATGATGGTCAGCTCAGGGAGGTCTGAGTAAAACTGGGTAAGGTTAAAGAGTTAAGCCTCTGGTAAGACCTTGGTTGATCACTCAGGGACTTTGCTGTGTCTTCATGTTCCTGGTTCCAGTCCTGACAGTGATAGTTGTTCACAAAACTAGCTACAACGATTCTCCTCCCTAGCCATACCTCTCTGCAATGTGACATCAGGAGGAGTCTTCCCCCCCGCCTCTTAATCCGGACTGGCCTATTGACTTGTTTGGCTCAGTAGAGTATGTTGCTGTGCCATGAGTACAAAAGTCCTTTGTCTCTGACCTAGGAGTCTCGTGTCTTCTGCGTGCATCCATGAAACAGTCTCTAGCATTTTACCCTATTAGCACGCAAAAAGAGAGTCCCTGGTTGTTGCAAACAGTTATGTGCTCAGCTACTAACAAAAAGATTGGCGATTTGAACCCACCCTGAGGTGCCTTGGAAGACAGGCCTGGTGATCTGCTTCCAGAAGTTCATAGCCACGAAAACCCTATGGAGTGCAGTTCTACTCTGCAACACATGGGGTCGCTGTAAGTTGGAATCGACACGACAGCAACTGCTGCTGCTGCTTAACATGTAAGTAGGGTAAAACCAAATCCTAGCCCCAACACAGACCAGGCATGCTCGTGCCTTAGGGTCACCGCAGACTCCATTCCCTCAGCCTGGAACACTCTTCTCTCAACAATCCACATGGCTTAGTCTCCAACTTCCCTCAAATCTGTGCTAGTCCTGGTCCTCCAAGAAGCAGATGCCAAGAGGGATTAATCATGCAAGCGTTTCATTAGAGGGAATGCTTGTGTGCAAGGATATAGGGACAGAGCAGGGGAAGGCAGTCAGATGGTAATGCAAGTCTTATCCCCAGGGAAGGGGAGGAGAGAAGACGCAAAGCCACTGGGGAGTCCTTGAGCCAAAATTCACCAACAAGGGAGTCCCATGTATCCCAGGAACAGGTCTGCCTTAGTATCCCAACCACGCTCAGTCATTGGCAGGAAGCAGCCTGTGGGAGACATAGCCTTCACCCAAAAGCAGTGATAAATTTCAACTAGCAGCAGCTTAGGCCCCAGTCAGTTACATTCCCTGCATTAGGAGGTTTGCAAGATGCATTCTCACGGGTGTCCCCAAATCTCTGCTTAAATGCTGCTTTTCAGCTAGGCCTTCCCTCATTATGCCATATAAACGAAAGCCCCCCCACTCCAGCATCCCTCCGTGGCTTATGGTTTTTTAATTACACTCATCACCCTCTGACATATGATGTTACTATTTTCTTACTTGTTAATTTTCCCATCTCTTACCACTGAAAGGTAAGCTTCACGGCAGTAGGGATTTTTGTCTGTTTTCTTTACTGCTGTATCCCCAAGACATAGAACAGTGCCTGGCACTCAAAACATATTTGCTGAAATACTGGGGAAGCCAGCACAGCTTGCCCAAGGCAAGGTCATGGAAGCTCCAAAAACATATCCAAACTCCCTGAGAGACCGAGTTACTGGGCTGAGGGCTGTGGGTACCACGGTCTCGGGGAACATCTAGTTCAGCTGACATAACATAGTTTATAAAGAAAATGTTCTACATTCTACTTTGGTGAGTAGCGTCTGAGGTCTTAAAAGCTTGTGAACAGCCATCTGTCTAAGATGTTCCACTGGTCTCACCCCATCTGGAGCAAGGGAGAATGAAGAAGACCAAAGACACAAGGGGAAGATTAGTCCAAAGGACTAATGGACCACAACTACCACAGCTTCCACCAGACTAAGTCCAGCACAACTAGACAGTGCTTGGCTACCAACACCGACTGCTCTGATAGGGATCATAATAAAGGGTCCCAGACAGAGCTGGAGAACAATGTAGAACAAAATTCTAACTCACAAAAAAAGACGAGACTTACTGGCCTGGCAGAGACTGGAGAAGCCCCGAGAGTATGGCCCCCGGACACCCTTTTAGCTCAGTAATGAAATCACTCCTGAGGTTCACCCTTCAGCCAAAGATCAGACAAGACAGGCCCACAAAACAAAACAAGACTAAAGAGGCACACCAGCCCAGGGGCAAGGACTAGAAGGCAGGTGGAGACAGAAAAGCTGGTTAATAGGGAGCCCAAGGTCAAGAAGGGGAGAGTGTTGACATGTCGTGGGGTTGGTAACCAATGTCACAAAACAATATGTGTACTAACTGTTTAAAGAGAAGCTAGTTTGTTCTGTAAACCTCCATCTAAAGTACAATAAAATTTATATATATATATATATATTTGTTGAATATATGAATGAATGGATGAATGAGTGAGTAGGTGAAATAATAAATATTTCCTGATAGGTACTGAAGGGCTATTTCCAAACCACACAAGCTCCTGGTCCAGTGTTAGGTCACGTGGTAGAGCATCAGTAAATTTGTGAACTGTTTGGCTGCAGGATAAGCACGTCTTACTCTTCATAACTCCATGTGTCAACAGGAAGTGGGACCACCTTTGTGGTGGCTGCTGCTAGTTGACGAGGAGACAGGGAACTTGTGTGTGTGTGGCTGGTTGTGGCAGATGGCCATGAGGGAAAGGAGGGGGACAATATCCTTTGGTCAAGCCTCTAATTTCCTATGCACTTAAATTTCCTGTCTCAGACTATCCTGGCCATTTGCACGCAGCAGTGCCTGGAAGACATGGTGATGGAGGAAGACGGGCTGGCCCCGCGGTCCAATCAGCCCCAGAGCTCTGGGGTAGTTTTCCTTACCCTGCTGCTATGGCAACAGAATCCAGCTGCAGGTACCCACCTGTCACCAACACGGGGGCCAGACTCCAATTACATCTGAGCAGGCCTGACAGCTTGGGGAAGAAGGAAGCAAACATGAAAAGGCCTTGTGTAGCCTCAGGAAATTCCAAGCAGCAGTTAGGAAGCAAGTCCAGGTTACAAATGTGTTGACTCTCCCTGCTGGGTCCCTGCAAGTCTTCCAGGGCAAAGAAGCTGTGGACTCAAGAGGAACCAGTGCTCGCTAGTGAACAGTGATGAGTTCTAACTCCAAGCAAGGTACTTCCAGCATACCTTCCCCCCAGCCCATCCCACCACCTCCCCCAGTAACTCCTGACCTGCCTTAGACCTGAGGGCCATCACCCAGACCTGTTAGTTCACCTCCAACCCAAGGGTGGGAGTCGGGGTTCTGTCCTGCCCATTCAGCCCCCAATAACCCACTCTGCCCCCATCACGGTGGCATCTCCAAGGAGACAAAGACCATGCCAGGGTGTGTCACTCACAGATCACCAGGCTTGGCTCTAGGCTCCACTCTCCCTGCAGATTCCCTCGGTAGCCTCCTTTCTCCTAAGTCCCTCCCTCCACCCCTCACCACCCCCACGTCCTGGGCCAGGCCACCTTCTTCTCTCCATTTGGGCCATTGCAGCAGCCTCCTAAACCACCTCCTTTGCTGTCACTCTCCTCCGTGCCTGCAGCAGCCAGAGAGAACCTTTAAAATGGCAAATAGATCAATGCAGCAAGTGGGCTTCAAGCTTCCAGCGTCCCCCAGCCCACCAAGAACCCACAGGATCCCTGACAAGAAGCCTTATCTTTCTGCCCTGCTCCCCTCCACTTGCTCACTCCCTCCTGTCACACTCACCTCCTGAACAGTTCCTCCCTCACCCCCAGTTCCTTCCCTCCTGGGTCCTGTGCTGCCCCATTGTCAGCTGGAAATGCTCTTACCCTAGGTGACAGATAATAGTCAGGGCCACCAAGTGACTTTCTTGAACCCCAAGCACTTCTGTCTTGTGGGCCTTTCATTTAAAAAAAAAAAAAATTATTTTAATTAAATTAAAAATTACATTTTTCAACTGTGTTGGTATAAAGGCAAATATAATCTAGACTGGATTCATTATTATATATTTATTATTACATTCATTTTTTTCTTCTGATTTTAAAAGAAATTAGAATTAAAACATTTCTCTGGGTCCCTGAAAGCTGTGGGCCCTGAGCCCTGTGCCTGGGTGCCTGATGGAGAAGTTGGCCTCGCCAATGGCAATGTTGTTGTTGTTAGTTGCTGTGCAGTTGGCTCCAACTCATGGCGATCTTATGAACAACAGAAGGAAATGTGGCCCAGTCGTGCACCGTCTTCGTGATTATTGGTATGTTTGACTCCATTGTTGAGGCTGTTGTGTCAATCCATCTTATGGAGAGTTTTCCTTGTTTTTGCTGACCCTCTACTTTACCAGCCATGATGTCCTTTTTCTAGCGATTGGTCTTTCCTGATGACATGTCCAAAGTAAGCAAGTTGAAGTGTCACCGTGCTCACTTCTAAGGAGTATTCTGGTTGTATTTCTTCTAAGACAGATTTCTTCATTCTTCTGGCAGCCCATGGCAATATTCTTTGCCAACACCACAGATCAAACGCATCAACTATTCTATCTAATATGGCTTCTGTCTAATGACTAAGAGCAATAGCCAGCATTTACTACTTTCTTCCCCGCATTAGCTCACTTAACTGCCCCAATAACTCCACGAGGTAGGCACTATTAGTATTCCCATTTCACAGATGAGGAAACTGAGGCACAGAAAGCTTAAATCACTCATCTGCGTTTATTGACCGAGTAAATGTCTCGGCTGGGATTTGAATTCTGGCATTCTGGCCTTAGAGCTCTGATCTTAATGAAGGCTCTAAACTGCCCTAAATGTTCACCTGGCTCCCTCCTCATCCCATTCAGGTTTCTCCTCATATGTCATCTCCTCAGAGCACCCTACTGTGCCACCCTCTATAAACTAGCACCACTTCCAGCATGCTCTATCCTCTCACCCCACTTCGTGGTCCTAGCACCCATCTGACACGATGTCATAAGTTAATTTGCATATTTGTTTATCATCTCTCGTCTTCTCTGGAATGTAAGCTCCCTGGTGGAGCAGACACTGCCTGCCTTGGACAGCACAGGTGTCCTGGACAGCACCTGGAACAGTACCTGGTGCTCAGTAAATGGTTATTGAATGAACAAATGAAAGAAGGAATCATTTGTGTGTGGCGCATTTTGGTCCAGGCACATAGAGCCCAGCAAATTAGACAACTATGCTGTTCTAGGGGTTAGGTTGTTGAGGCTTGAAACTCAAGCACCTTACCTTTCTGGGCCTCACTTGTCTTTCCCAGAAAACAGGGCTAATACCACTAACCCAGCAGGGATGAGGTGTGGACAGAGCTAGAGAAAACGTGCAGAGCGCCTCTCCAGGGCCAGACAGATGTAACAGGGATTATTATTATTACTGTTTGGTTCTGGCTGTTATATTTGTAGTCTAACTGTTCCCGGGACTCTCTACGCTGTCTGTACAAATGACATCAAATCCCAGGTCACTGTGGCTCTCACTACCATCCTCGAGGCTTCAGCTGCTCATCAGAGTCTCCCCAGAAAGTTATTTCAGTGCCGAAGGTGCCCCCACATGCACAGCTCTCATCTCTTCTTGCTCAGTCACCCTGACTTGCCATCAAGGTGTTTCTTTGGTGCCTCTGGTCCCTGTACCCCTCATGAGAACCCCACTGAACCAAGCATGGCCCTCCTCCATCACTGACCATCCAGGGTCCCCAGAGTGCCCTGTGACCTGTATCTGAACATGAAGGCAAAGGTAAGAGCAGAATGCCTCCTGGGTTCTGAAGCACCTTGGGTTCAGGGAGTCACAAAATCTTTCATAAATACCGCTCTTCTGACTTCTGCCCAACCCTCTCTCCATCAAAACCTCAAAGTCAATTCATCAGGGCACACCAAGGGTGGGTGGCAGGACAGAAGAGAGGGGACAGTCAGTAGACATCTCCACCACTCTCTTCAAGTCCCAGTCTCTTCCATCAGTGCTTATACCCCAAGCCCCTGCCCCCTCCTCTAGACCAAAACCGACAAACCTCACGCATATTAACACAAGCAAGCAGATCCCCGCAGGTCAAGGTGTCCCCAGTGCCAGACGTATCCATATCGCAGCTCTGCCCTAGACGGAACACCCTTATGTCAGTAGACGTAGAGGTAGTATTTTCAGCAGTGAGACTACTTATGGTGCAAGTAACAGAAACCCAACACAGTGCATCTAGCACTTTTATTACCTCACATAAGAAGCCCAGAGGTAGGGCAATTCCAGGTGCCATTAGTTCAGCAGTTCAACATTATTATGGACCCAGGTTCTGTCTGTTTTTTTCTTTCTGCCATAATCTGCTTCAGGTGGCTCATCTTCCCTCATGGTCTCAAAATGTCAGGACAGTTCCAGTCATCACCTGTGGATCAAGTACAAGCAGCAGCAGAAATGACTCGCTCTCTCTCATTGTTTCAGAGCAAGAAATTTTTTCCCAGAATTCCCCTGGTAGTCTTCCCATCATATCTCATTGGCCGGGAATGTGCCCCACACTCATTCCTAAGCCAATCACTGGTAATCAAAAATCAAAAAACTAAGCCAGTTGTCATCAAGTCGATTCTGACTTATGGTGACCCCATGTGTATGAGAGTAGAACTGCACTCCATAGGGTTTTCATGGTTGTGATCTTTCAGAAGTAGAGCACCAGCCTTTTTGTCTGAGGTCCCTCTGGCAAGAGTGATGGAATCAGCATGATTGGCTCAAACTAATCAAGAGTCAGCCCCCTGGGGCAGGAGAGGGGTTCCTGTTCACCTGAGAGAGAACTGAACTGGAGCTCTGTCAGCAAGGAGAAGGAGAGTGGCCGCTGTGGAGGCAATCACCAAGTCTGTTTCGATAGTCATACTTCACCTACTCCAACCAGGTGTGTCCAGTCCCCCTCCCAAGCATAGGCCAGGACCCAGGTTTGGGAGGAAAAGACTGGGGGGAAAAGGACCAGCAGGGACAGACACTAGGGACATTATTGCAATGGTCCAACCAAGAACGGATGAGCAATGTGGTGGGAGTAGAAAAGAGAAGACAGACGCAAGAGAAATTTTAGTGTCAGACTGAGTGAGTCTTGGCAACTCCTTGGAAGTGGAGGATGTAGAAAAAGGGAGTGAGAGAGACTTGGAGTTTTCCAGCCTGGGTGATTTTGAGGATGGTGGCACCATTGGTGTTGCTGGACTGAGCACATCTCTTCTGAATAACAGAGAAGGAAACATGCACACATACAGGACGACAGTTTTCAAGCCTTCTCCATGCTCGTTGGTCTCACTGGCTCCTCACAGCAACCCTGCAAGGCAGGCAAGATGGGCAAGTATTATGTTCCCATTTTACAGATGAGGACACTGGCGTTTGGTGGCATAACCGGCCTCAGGTCCTCAGGGTGACAGAGCCTGTGGCTGGGACACCACCTGGGCACCAGAGCTGGGGTCAGGCCATCTGGGCCGGTACCTCCTGGATTGCTGCAGAGATGGCTCTGGCCTCCGTTTTTTGGCTTCAAAATTTGAAATTTCGTATCAGAGTTTCTTTTGTTGGTCAATCTCAAAGGAACAGACTTCTTTCTACCACACTTAACTGATACTTTTGAAGTATAATAATGGGAAACTTTTGTTATTACCTCTGAGTGGAGAAGGACTTCTTAAGTATGAGTGAAACCCAGAAGCTGTTAGAAAAAGAAAAGAAGGGGGGAGGGGAAGAGGGAAAATGGAAAGAGAGAAGGGGAAGGAAAGGAAAAGGCCAATTAATTCAGCTCTGCAAAAGCAAACATTATAAAAGCCACCTTAAGCAAAATTAAAATGCAACCTAGGAAAAATAGAGTATTTGCAATTCGTGTCACAAAGGGCTAATTACCCTAATAGATACACTAGGGACATGTCTGCCTCGGTATTCATACTTCACGTGTTCCAATCAGGTGTGCTTAGCCCTTCTTCAAAGACAGGCCAGGGCCTGGGCCTGGGAGGAGAAGACTGGAGAGAAAAGGGCCAGCACTCATGGACACTAGGGACGTTATTGTAATGGCCCAACCAAAAAATGAGGAACGCTGAATGATGACAGACAAAGCAATCTGGAAAAAAAAAAAAAAAAAAGACCAACAAATAAATAAAGTGGGCAAAGGATAGGAACAGACAAATTTCTGAAAAGGAAATTCAAATATTTCTTAAACCTATGAAAATATGCTCAACCTCAAATTAAATGCAGTGATAAACCATTTTTTATCTGGAAGTTTTTGTTAACAAGCAAAAAACAATGGATACTGTCTTGGTGAGGGTAAGAATGAACTGTTATGAATTCTAAGGTAGGCAGGCAGTATCTATCCAAATTATAAAGATATATGGTGTTTGACCCTGAAATTCCACTTCTAGGAATTTCTCCTGCAGAAATATTTACACTTGTGCCAAGTGACACATGCACAAAATCACATTACAACAGTATTTGTAAGAATAAAAGATTGAATGCTACCTGTTATGGCTTGAATTGTGTCCTCCAAAAATACATGTTGTAAATCCTAACCCCTATAGTGGTTATGGAGCCCTGGGGGCATAGTGGTTAAGGGCTTGGCTGCTAACCAAAAGGTCTGAAGTTCGAATCCACCAGCTGCTCCTTGGAAACCCTATGAAGCTGCTCTACTCTGACCTATAGGGTCCTTATGAGTCAGAATCAACTCTACTGCAAGGGATATAGTGGTGAGAATCCCATTTGGGAATGGGTTTTTTTTGTTATGTTAGTGAGGCAGTATTAGTGTGTGTCTTTAAGTCAATCCCTTTTGAGATGTAAAAGAGCAGATGAAACAAGCACAGTTGGGGGAAGATAGATGACACGCCACATGAGATCTCCAAGGAACCAAGAAACAGAAGCTGAAAAGAGACAAAGACCTTCCTCCAGAGACAACAGAGAGAGATAGTCTTCCCCTAGAGCCAGTGTGGAAACCCTGGTGGCATAATGGTTAAGAGCTATGGCTGCTAATCAAAAGGTCGGCAGTTTGAATCCACCAGGCACTCCTCGAAAACTACCGGGCAGTTCTGTTCTGTCCTATAGGGTCACTATGAGTCGGAATCAACTCAATGACAGTGGGTTAATAGGAGAGCCGGTGTCCTGAATTCAGACTTCTACCCTCCGAAACAATGAGAAAATAAATTTCTTTTTTGTTAAAGCCACCCACTTGTGGTATTTCTGTTATAGCAGCACTAGGTAACTAAGACACAACCTAAAAGCCCACCAATTGGAGACTGGTTATTAAATTATGATACATCTATCTAAAAAATAGTTGATTGTATTGATACAGAATAATCACCAAGATACATTAACTAAAAAAGAAAGGTTAAGAGCAGTGTATATAGTACAGTGCCACTGAGGCAAAATAAAAATATGTATGCAGTCATACTTGCACATAAATGGGTAGAGCTTCCCTGGAAGGATAAACAAGAAATTGGTAACATAGGTTGCCCCTGGGAAGGGAAATTGAGTAACTGGGGACAGGGAAGCAAGAGAAGAAGACTGTTGTGTGTTGATTTGCATCCCCTAAAAAGATACGTTCAACTCTTAATCTCTGGTACCTGTAAATGTGACCTTATTTGGAAATACAGTCTTTGCAGATGTAATCAGTTAAGTTCACATGAGGTCATACTGGAGTAGGGTGTGTCCTAATCCAACGTGACTGGCTATCCTTATAAAAAGAGAAGAAGAGACACAGGGGGAGATGGTCATGTGGAGACAGAGTCAGAGATTGGACTATGCAGCCACAAGCCAAGGAATGCCAAGGATTGCAGGTCATCACCAAATGCTAGGAGAGAGGTATGGAACACATTTTCCCTCAGAACTCTCAGAAGGAATCAACACCACCAACACCCTGGTTTCAGACTTCTGGCCTCCAGAACTATGAGAGAATAAATTTCTGTTGTTTTAAGACACTTGCTTTGTGATACTTTGTTACAGCAGCCTTAGGAGACTAATACTAAGACTTTCTACTTTACCCTCTTTTGTAGTTTTAAAATTTGGTACCATATGAATTCATTACTATTAGTAAATAAGATATAAAACAAAATTGAGATAAAAAGATGTACTGGTTTAGAGTATTGGGAATGGATATTGTATTCATTTTCTATGCTGCATAACAAACTAGCAAAAATTTAGCAGCTTAAAACAGTATGTGCTGATTATCCCACAGCTTCCATGGGTCAGCAGTCCAGGCACAGCTTAACTGGGTCCTCTGCTCAGGGTCTTACAAGACTTAAACTGAAGTGTCAACCAGGCTGTGGTGTCATCTGGAGGCTCAGCTGGGGAAGAATTTGATTCTAAGTTCACTCACTTTGTTGGCAGGATTCATTTCCTTGCAGCTGTGTGACTGACGGTTGTGGCTGTTGTCTGTCTGTTGGCTGGAGCCTGCTCTCAGGTCTAAGAGGCCACCCACATTTCCCTGCCACCTTGGCATCTCCAACATAGCTGCGTACTTCATCAAACCCAAAAGGAGAGGATCTCCCCAGCTGGCTAAGATGGAGTCTTACTTAATGAAACATAATCACAGGCGTGATATCCCACCACCTTTGCCATATCTTATTGGTTAGAAGCAAGTCACAGGTCCCGGCCACACTCAAGGGGTGCTGATCACACAAAGGCATGAGCACCACTAAGCCGGGATCATGGCGGGCCATTTTAGAGTCTGTCCACCATAGATAGGGTCTTTGAGGAACCTTTTAAACAGTATTTCTATATTCATGCATTTGCCTTAACAGACATTTACTGAGCAATTGCTATACACCAAGGGCCATATTTGACATTAGAGTTATAACCAGAAATAACATGAGATAGATTATACGTATTCTCAGACTTATCTCACTCTCCTTTTGCCTCCCTGCTCAATGCTCTGGAGACTGTATCCTGAACAAAGCCAACCTATTCCCTGCTCCCCTGAAGAAGCCATGTGGGGCAGCTCCATTAAAAAGTTCAAGTCAAGAGCCAACACGAAGAAAAAAAAAAAAAGCAGAGCCTGCTGTGCTTTGTGCTGGGTATTGTCAAGGAAAGAGAGAGACAAGCAGCAGCATACACAGACTGCTGAGCTAAACAGTCTACCTCCCAGCCCCAAGTTGGCTCTCATAGTAATGGCAGATGCTCACTGTGGAGGCGGCAGGCATCTGGGGCCTGCTGGAGACAGAGGAGGGGCTGAGTCTGCAAAGACCCCAAGTTCTCTTTGCCCAGCTCCCCTCCAAAGCACTGTCTACATCCTGAGAGCTCTTTCACTGCTGAGATCTCCTACCACTCTGGGCCAGGAATTTTCCCCACATCAAGAAAACAGAATTTCTTACGACGAATATACTAGGGATCCCCCAGGCAAGACTAATCTGGTTGAACCCATCATGTCCTCCTGCCTCTTCTGGCCACACCTCTCACTCCTGAGATCCCCACTCAGACACTGGATCATGGATCTGCTCCCCATCTCCTTTGTAATTAAATCCTAGGGATGGAACATCATTCTACGGGGAAAATATTAAACGACCCAGGAAGCATCAAGAGAAAAACACAGAGGAAGGAATATACAGTTATAGTGAATACACAGAGTCACTATGCAAAAAAGAATTGGTTGATGTTCAACCATTTCAGAAGGTATCATATGATCAGGAACCAATCGTACTGAAGGAAGAAGTCCAAGCTGCACTGAAGGCGTTGGCAAAAAACAAGGCTCCAGGAATTGATGGAATACCAATCAAGATGTTTCAACAAACAGACACAGCGCTGGAAGCACTCACTCGTCTATGCCAAGAAATTTGGAAGACAGCTACCTGGCCAATCGACTGGAAGAGATCCACATTCATGCCTATTCCAAAGAAAGGTGATCCCACCGAATGTGGAAATTATCAAACAATATCATCAATATCACATGCAAGTATAATTTTGCTGGAGATCATTCAAAAACAGCTGCAGCAGTATATCGACAGGGAACTGCCAGAAATTCAAGCATATTCAACCTGGATTCAGAAGAGGACATGGAAAGAGGGATATCATTGCTGATGTCAGATGGATCCTGGCTGAAAGCAGAGAATACCAGAAAGATGTTTACCGGTGTTTTATTGACTATGCAAAGGCATTCGACTGTGTGGATCATAACAAATTATGGATAACATTTTGAAGAATCAGAATTCCAGAACACTTAATTGTCCTCATGAGGAACCTGTACATAGATCAAGAGGCAGTCGTTGAATAGAACAAAGAGATACTGTGTGGTTTAAAGTCAGGAAAGGTGTGTGTCAAGATTGTATCCTTTCACCATACTTATTCAATCTGTATGCTGAGCAAATAATCTGAAAAGCTGGACTATATGAAGAATGTGGCATCAGGATTGGAGGAAGACTCATTAACAATCTGCGTTATGCAGATGACACAACCTTGCTTGCTGACAATGAAGAGGACTTGAAGCACTTACTGATGAAGATCAAAGACCACACACAGTCTTCAGTATGGATTACACCTCAAAACAAAAATTCTCACAATTGGACCAATAAGCAACATCATGACAAATGGAGAAAAGATTTCATTTTGCTTGGATCCACTATCAACACCCACGGAAGCAGCAGTCAAGAAATCAAAAGACGCATTGCATTGGGTAAATCTGCTGCAAATGGCCTCTTTAAAGTGTTGAAAAGCAAAAAAATAAAATAAAATAAAATGTTGAAAAGCAAAGATGTCACCTTGAAGACTACGGTGCACCTGACCCAAGCCGTGGTATTTTCAACCACCTCGTATGCATGCAAAAGCTGGATGATGAATAAGGAAGACCAAAGAAGAGGTGACACCTTTGAATTGTGGTGTTGGCAAAGAATGTTGAATATACCATGGACTGCCAAAAGAATGAACAAATCTGTCTTGGAAGAAGTACAACCCAAATGCTCCTTAGAAGCAAGGATGGTGAGACTACATCTCACCTACTTTGGATATGTTATCAGGAAGGATCAGTCCCTGAAGAAGAACATCATGCTTGGTAAAATAGAGGGTCAGTGAAAAAAAGGAAGACTTTCAACAAGATGGTTTGACACAGTGGCTGCAACAATAGGCTCAAGCATAATAACGGTAGCAGGGTGGCACAGGACTGGGCAGTATTTCGTTCTGTTGTACCTAGGGTTGCTATGAGTCGAAACTGACTCGATGGCACCTAACAACAACAACAACAACAGGAATGGAAGTCCATTGGGTAGCTCCAGGGTTAGGCATTTTGTACTAGACATGTAAGTATGTGTGTGTGGTGTGTGTGTGCATGTGTGTATGTGTATGTATGTGTGTGTGTATAATCCAGGACTCTTCTTTCCACAGCTACAACTACATAGTATTGGAATAGTTCCTCCCCATCTAGGCCAGTGTTTGCTAAACTCTTCTAGACTTTGGCCTTTTGTTGTTGTTGTTATTGCTGTTAGGTACCATTGAGTTGATTTTATACTCATAGCAGCCGCATGCAACAGAGTAGCATGGCCTCATAGAGTTTTCTAGACTGAAATCTTTATGGGAGCCAATCACCAGATCTTTCTCCTGTGGAGCCGATGGGTGAGTTTGAACCACCAACCTTTCAGTTAGCAGCTGAGCACTTAACTGGGCCCTTAGTAAGAAATAGATTTTATATTACAATGTAGTACTCACCTACATCTATAGAAGTTTCAGGAAACAATCTTTCTACTTTCAATATTCTCTGATCTTGCATATTTTATTTCATTTTGTTAAATGCTGGTCATGATCCATTAAACTGGTTTCATAACCCACTCTTGGGTGGCAATTCTCAGCTTTAAAACACTGCTCTGGACAGCCAGCTCCTGCATTCCTGGGCCTACCACAGGGTTGGTGCACACTAGGTACTCAATAACTCCCTAAGCCTGACTTCCGCAGGACTCAGGAAGTAACTGGTCTCCTGAGGCCAACAGACAAGTGCCCTGGGGCCCAACAGCCCCAGTGGTAAATCTCATTATCCAGATTAAATTCAGAAGCTTCTACATGAAAAGTTTGGAATTGGCCCTGCCCTTGGAGAACTCTACTAGTCAGTAGGTCTGAGGCCCAGCACTTTGAGAGGCTATCCGGTGCCACCACCAGGGACACGGACCTGCCATGGTTACACAGCCCTTGCCTGAGGAGAGAGGGAGTGCCAGAGGGCGTGGACACTGGCAGGTTCCTGTGTGTAAAAATGGTGGTGTGGGGGGCATCCCACCTCCTTGTCTAACTTCACAAGCAGGGAGGAGAATCCTTATCAGCATTAATAGCCCAAGGCTGATTGCTATGATGTGAAGGTCAGACATACCTCTACCCTCCAACCTTTTTACCAGTTCTGACACCAGCCATCCCTCCCACGGCACTCTCTACTTCTCTGCTGGGTTTGATAATTCATTACATGGCCACACGGAACTCACAGACCATATTCACAGTTATGGGGTTTATTAGGGAAGTAATAGGTTACAATTCAGGATCAGGAATGACTCAGGATACAGTTTTTCAGTCAGGATAGCTTCTCAGACATGCCCGAAGGCAGGCCTCTCTCTGGCCCTTGGCCCCTCTGCCCCTCGGCCCCTCAGCCCAACCTCTGCACTGCTGGGGCAAATGTTACAAAGCTCTTTAGCTCCACCATAAGTGCCGAGGGTCACCCTACTCCACCAGTAAGCCTCCACCCAAAATTGTTCAGCTCTCTTGCTATGTGGGTCAGTGAGCCTAGCTCCACCAAGTGCCCGGAAGCACTCCACTCTGCCTGCAAGCCTCCTGCCCGAAGGCACTCAGCTCTCTCTCTTCCTCCTTAGGTTGGCACACTTGCTGTAGCTGTCTCGTTCTGTGGGTCAGGAAGCCCACCACATCGTCTCATGCTGGTCTCCTGGTTCTGCTGCTGTTTCTCGGCCATTGCTTCTCACCATGTTGTGCACCATCTTCAGTGTTACAGCTCTCTCACTCTCTGTCTCCTGGGTCTAGGAGGTTCTCAGTGCAGGGACACCAGGTCCAAAGGACGCACTCTGCTCTCATCTCTTCTTGGTAGTAGTGAGGTCCCTTCTTTTTACCTCTGGGATGGCTCACTTTAAGCCTAGCAGGATGGCAAAACTGACCAATCTCATTAGGGTTCCATACACCTTATTTGCATGGACTCACCCCCACAAGGGTGCCATGCACCTTATTTGTATTATTAGCAAGCTATCCAATCCCCCTGATGGGCCACTAGCATTTTATTTGCATAGTCCCATCCAATCTTTTAGTGGGAGTTACACGACCATAGCTAGATAGGCCATATAAAAGCAATCCATTGCACTGCACTGTGTCACTGCCATGGTGGGTAGCACTTGCCAGCTGGGCAGTGACAAACAGGTGAGCTTCATCAGCCCTGGATTTCACCTCTGACTAAACAAAGACTGAGCTCACTAAGAAGTGGGGTTCTAAATTTAGCAACAAACTCTGAGAAACTGGTGCATTTGCCCCCACTGCCTGCGGCAAAGTGGGCTGTGCAGTTGCTGCTCCATTTCTCCCACTCTGCTGGGATGTCCTGACGCTCAGGAGTCCCATTGACTCACCCAGGGCTACTGGGCCAACAGGAAAGGTGCCTTAATGACCCTTCTCTGGAAAGACTACTGTTCAACTCAGGGAAGGGGGTGGGAAGCGGGGGGATGTAGGGCTCTCAGTTTCCCAGGCCTAACAGGTGCCCCCTCACCAGTTCCACCACTGCCCCTGCCTCTGAAGCCCCACTAATGCCCCCACCCCATGGCCTGTGCTAATCCTAGTCCTGACTGACACTACCCACCACATTCCATCTTCGTCTTTGGCTAAGGAAAGTCTCCCAGGGCTGGACAATGCTGACTCCTTCCAAGGGTGAGCACTGGGTACCTGCGCAGCTCTTGAATCACAAATTATAAATGGGTTCCCTTGGTCCTTGGATCATCTCCCTTAATCCTCATAAAAACCTTGTGAGGTAGGTAGTATAAGTAATCCATTCTACAGAATGGGAAGCTGAGTCTTAACAGCATTTAACTAACTTGTCTGACATTATACAATTGGGTACGTACACCACCACCAGTTGCCGTTGAGTCAACTCTGACTCATGGTGCTTCCGTGTGTGTCAGTGTAGATCTTCACTCCCTAGGGCTTTCAGTGGCTGATTTCTCAGAAGTAGATCACCAAACCTTTCTTCCTAGGTGCCTCTTAGTGGACTCGAACCTCCAATCTAGACTCCTGCCTTTAATGGTTCCATTCCACACGCCTCTGCACCTGGAGACCTCCCCCAAACTGCAGCACTCTATCTGGAGCCTGGTCCCTTGCCCAGCTGTTGCTATCACTGGCCTCCCACAGCCTGTGAAATAGAGCCTGGGTTAGGATGAGGCTCTACAGTCAGACTGTCAGAGTGACCCTTCCTACCTGTGTAGGGTAGGCACGTGAATTAGCGTCTCTAAGGCTCAGTTTCCCTATCTGTAAAAGAGGGGTGGCTTAGTAATGTGTCAACTTAGCTTGGCTGAACTACATTTCCCAGAATTCCCTTCCCTGTATATTTCTGGTTAGAGGGGACCACAAGAAACACTCTGGTGGCAGCTTTGGAAGGCGGGAGTGAAATTGCAGCCATTTTGTAGCTCACACATCGCTTATCTGCAGGCTCACTTCTTTGGTGTGAGGCCTCTAACTGCTCTACCTTCCCTTGAATTCTCCTTCAGCTTTTCCAACTTTCGAGCAAACTGTATGCGTTTAACTCCATGAGTGAGGGTACCAGATTTCCCTGCTACCTTCAATCATCAAGTCCAGAGACAGCAAGACTGACACAGGTTTCAGTCCATCCTCATGGTTTCCAGCTAGGATGACCATTTCTTCTCAGTTTGCCTGGAACATTCTCAGTTTTAAAATGGAAAGTCCTGCATCCCAGGAACTCCCTCAATCCCAGGGAAAATAGGACAGTTAGTCACCTTGCTCCAGTTCATGCTTATGGGTTCAAACAGCTTCTTGGTCTCCCCTACTTTTCATCTATCTTTCCTCCCCAACAGTCTGCCCTACGGAATTCAAGGTCCAGCATCACATGCAAAAAAACTGCTTAACCAGCTCCTACAATGGTCAATGTCAGATCCCTATAACAAATCTCTTATTTGGTAGATGGATGGATGGATGGATGGATGGATGGATAGAGAGATGTAGATCGATGATAGATAGACAGAGGTAGATAGATACCAGATAATAACAGTGTTTGCCTCATAGAGCTGTGAGCATTAAATGATATGTGTATTGGTACAGTGCCCGGAACAGAAGAAATAGACAATACATATTTAATATTATTGTTGTTACTTAACAAGGATCACAAATTGTTCATTTGTAAAATGGTGGTGGGAATAGCTGCCCCTTCGATCCTCAGAGCAACCTGTTGTAGGCAAAACTAATCTAGGATGATAGCGGTTACCTTTGGTGGTGGTGTTGATTGGGAAGGGACACCAGGGAGCCTGCTGGGGTGCTAGACATGTTCTATGTCTTGATGTAGGTGGTAGTTGCGTGGGTGTCTACATAGGTGAAGCTCATTGCTTTGGACATATAAGGTTTGTATACTTCACTTGAATACATTATAACCCTATAAAACACTAACTTTTTTTTTTTAAATGTTGTGGTAGAAATACCAGGAAAGCTATCCAATTTCCCTCTGCCACCAATTTTATGTATGACCTCATATAACCTCTTTGGGTCACAGTTACCACATCATTAAAATGGGCAGGCATTGCCGGAAGTTAGGGAACTGGTTCACTTGATCCTCTTGACCCCAAATTCTCTGGATCCTTGTTTCAAAATAAGCAAGAAAAAAAAGGCTGCTACAGAGAAGGCCTATGAGGAATCAAGGTATTGTCCAGTCTAAAGGAACCGTGCTGCCCTGCAGAGAGTGCCTGCTGCCTGCATTTCCAGACACTGCCCTTTGTGGGTTTGTGTCTACACCGGAAAGGCCTATAACAGAACTTCAGAAAGGTCACAATGCTAGAGAAGAAGGGAAGCCAGGAGACGAGGATGCCTGGGCTGGGTACCAGGCACTGGAAGGAACTGCAGGTGAAGGTGTATGCTCAGGACCTGCCTTATCACCTGGCAGAAGGAAGGAGGCATATGCCGGTGATTCATAGACCTACTATGTGCCCAGCTCAGCACAGGTGCTTCGCGTGCATCATCTCATTTTACCCAACGGTAGAATAATGTGCAGTCATTAAAAATGACATTTATGTCTGAACTAGGAGAAATTTTGTATTTTTTTTAACTCATCTGCATTCTCTAATTTTTTACTACATTTATTCAGCAAAAAAAAACACATATATATAGAAATTTTAAAATGCACAATTGTCAAAGAAGCTTTTTTTCTCTCTGTGGGAAGGGGTGACTGCATTCTAGATTCAGGTCTCAGTTGAAAACTATCCAAAGCAGTCTTCTTAAACCAGTGCAAAGGAGGTAGGCAACCATTGCACCTGCCGTATCATCTAGGGGTTGTGATTGTCCCACTTGCCACATGTTTGATTTCAACTTTGATTAACAGCAAGCAGGCTTGGTTGGAGGCAGAGAGACTAGCCAGGAGGCTACTACAATGTGAAACAGTCAAAGCACGTGGGACCCTGTTGCTATAGCAACAGCACAGCAAAGTCATTTAGTTGTTAACTCCTGAGAGAAAAGGCAGGACACAAATTAGTGGAAAGTTATAGTACAATTTGGACTGCGAGTATTTAACCTCTCCCCACCCCCTACTCCTATGAGTATATTCAGCACGTTCACAGCTAGCTGTAACTGTGAAATCGTATCTGAACTACTGAGACTGCAGTTATTTGAGGATGATCCCCAAGTGCAGCACTTTCAAACTATAAAGGGCATGCCAACCCCCTGAGGACCTGGTGGCACAAAGGTTAAATGCTCTGTTGCCACCCTAAATGTTGGCAGTTTGAACCCACCCAGCGGCTCCTTGGGAGAAAGGCCTGGCGATCTGCTCCTGTAAAGATTACAGCCTAGAAAACCCTCTGGGGAAGTTCTACTCTGTCACATGGGGTCACAAGGACTCCATGGCAAACAACAAAAGAGTCTGGCTCTGCAAGCAGGTCAGGGGTGGGATGCTACATTTCTAACAAGCTTCCAGGTGATGATGATGATGCTGGTCCACGGACCACAATTTGAGTAGCAAAGTCCCAGCCTACACTGTTAAAACCTTTATGAAGGAAGAGATCAGACTGTATACGTCGTGTCCCTTGCTGTATCCTGACGTGGGAGAGGGGGAGGACTCGATACTTGCTATATGAATGAATGAAAAAATAGATGAATGAATATTGAATTCAACCACGTGTTTATACTGATCATTCTAATGAAAAGTAATGAATGCCCATGGTAAGACGTTGAAACACTGGGAAAGAGCAAGCTCCTTCCTGTCTGGGTTTTCAGTCACCTGTTAACAGGTTTTTACTCACTTGATTTTATCCTTCCAGAAAGTATTGTTAATACATATCTTTTTTCTTAACCCAAATGGAAGCATACTATGGGCATTACTCATTGGCTTATGTTGTTGTTGTTTTTCTCTTAATATAGATATTATATATTGGAGATTGTTCCATATTCACACATACAGACCTACTTCATTCCTTTAAAAGGCCACTTAGTATTCCATTCCAAATATATTTAATCATTACCCTATTGCTGGACATTTTTGACTCTGAAGTCTTTTGTTATTTAAGGATTCCTTGGGTGGCACAATCCATTAAGTATTCAACTACTAACCATAAGGTTGGCAGTATGAATCCACCCAGAGGCACCTCAGAAGAAAGCCCCGGCGATCTGCTTCTGAAAGGTCACAAGCTTGAAAACCCAGTGGAGCAGTTCTATTCTATACACACGGGGTCGCCATGAGTGAGAGTCAACTTGTCAGCAACTGGTTTGTTTTGGGTTTTTTGCTTTTGTTTTGTTTTGTATTTACTATTTGAAAGAATGCTGCAATAAACATCCTTGTATATATGCATTTGGAGCCCTGGTGGCACAGTGGTTAAGAGCTTGGCTGCTAACCAAAAGGTTGGCAGTTCGAATCCACCAGCTGCTCCTTGGAAACCCTACGGGACAGTTCTATTCTATCCTATAGGGTCGCTATGAGTCGGAATCGACTCCAGGGGTTCATACATGTGTTCATGCACATCAAAGTCATCTGTTGGATAAATTCCTAGATGTGGAATAGCTGAGTGTGTATATTTTTTATTTTATGCCGACAGATAATCCTTAATCGCCCACCAAAGCAGTTGCACAAATTTTATACTCCCGACACTTTATAAGAATGTCTATTTCCCGACGCCTTGAATTCTACGTACTATCCATTTTTTAACCTTGCCAAACTGATCAGTGAAAATGACACATTGTTTTCCTTTTATTTCATTCATAGGAATGAGACTGAGCATCTTTTCACAAGTTTCTACACCACGACACTAACTAAAAAAGCGTTATTTTATTTTGGAAAGTTATTGATTTTTGGGTATTGATCTGGGAACCAGCAGCTTCACTGAATTCCCCTGCTGTTTTTAATAGCTTTTTTTCAGTTGAGTCCTTGGGTTTTCCAGGATGCAATCATAGCAACTGAAAACACCAATCATCTTGTCTCTTCCTTTATAACTTTTATACCTTTATTTCTTTGTCTTACTGATTAGAACTCTAGAAAAAATATCAGATAACAATGGTGAGATGGGCAGCTTATTTTGTTCCTGATTTTAATAGTGTTGATAGGCTTTCATCATAAAGAATAATGCTGACTTTTGATCTGAGATATATTTTTGCTTTATTAAGGTAATATCTGGTGGCACAGGTCAGCAGTTCAAATCCACCAGCTACTCCGAGGGAGAAAGATGTGGCAGTCTGCTTCTGTAAAGATTACAGCCTTGGAAACCCTATGGAGCAGTTCTACTCTGTTCTACAGGGTCGCTATAAGTCAGAATTGACTCAACAGCAACGGGTTTGGGTTTAATCTGTACGTGATCAGATCTCCAGGTCTTTTCTCCTTCGGAGCTGCTGGTGGGTTCTAACTGTCAACCTCTCGGTTAGCAGCCAAGCGCTTAACCATTGTGCCACCAGGGCTTCTTGTTTATTTGCATAGAATGGTGGTGCAATGGCTAAGCACTCGGCTGCTAACCAAAAGATGGCAGTTCGAACCCACCAGCAACTCCATGGGAAGAAAGATGTGGCAGTCTACTTTAGTAAAGATTACAGCCTTAGAAACCCTATGAGGCAGTTCTACTCTGTTCTATAGGGTTGCTAGGATTGGGAATTGACTCGACAGCAATGGGTTTGGTTTTTTGTTTGGAAGTAAAATATTTTCTTAAAACACATCTAATTTCCTCCGTATCTATGATTATTTTTCCGTTCTCATTTCTAATTTTGTGTGTTTGTGCTTTCTCCCTTTTTGTCATGTGTAGATTAGCTAGTGATATACCTATTTTATTATGTGTATTTTCTTAATCACCTAGCTCTAGGATTTATGTTCTAGTGTTCTATGTTCTGAGCCAGTAATTTCTGTTGTCCTATCCCCAGATCCATCCATTTGTTTTCCTTATGCTGACTTTTTAATATTTTTCCAATTTCTTGGGTTTAAATATTTATTAATTCATTTTTCATTCCTTAAAGTTTAGTAATGTAAGGCTCTGAGAACAGCTTTCACTGTTTGTTCCATGTCCGAGCTGTTCAATACAGTACTTATAGCCACATGTGTCTATTTAAACTTAAATTTGAATTAATTTATATTAGATAAAATTAAAATTTTGGTTCCTCAGTCACAGTAGCCACACTTCAAGGGTTCAGCAGCCACATATGACTACCGGCTACTGCGCTGGACATCACAGATACAGCATACTTCCTTCATCACAGAAAGTTCTATTGGACAGCAATGTTTTGCTGGTATTAGGCTCCTACAGTCACAAGCGATAAAATCTCAACTCAAGCTCATTTAAGCCCTAAAGATTCCAGTACCTGAAAATTCCTACATACAGCTGGCTTCAGCATAACTGGATTTAGTGCTTTATTTCTCTCCATCTCTTGGTCTGTTTGTCTTGGGTTGCTCAAATCATATGATCCAGGTTCTTCCTCCCTCTCTCTCTCTCAGGTCTGCGTTTCTCTGTTCGGCTTTTCTCTGCTCATGTTTAATTTGTGACACAGCATTTAAAACCTTGCGCTCCGAAGCCAGACTTACTGAATGTGAATCCATGCTCCATCATGTACGTAAGTGGTTTATTATTTAACCTTCCTATGTCTCCGTTTCCTCATTTGTAAAATGAGAATGTAATAGAACCTATCTCGTCGAGTTGTTGCATAGATCCAATGAGATAAAGCATTTATGGTGCACAGAACAGTGCTTGGCACATAGTAAGTGCTCAACAAATATTAGCTGTTGCATTATTGAGGCATGTTTGCTCCACATGGCAGGCTATCTGGCTACTGGCAGCTGCAAGCTTAAATCATCCAAATCTAGCATTCCCAAATAGGAAAGATACAGCCTTTTCCATTAGCTGAAAAATCTCAGATAGGACTCTGATTAGCCCAATTTGGGTGATATGCTCATCTTTAAAATAATCACCGTGATCCAGAGCATGAGAAGTCTTGACCGTACAAAGTAAGATCTCTCACCATGATTAATAATCCTATCAAAACAACATAGTTTGAGGCAGGGATAGTTTTCAAAGAAGAAGAGGGTTACTTTCACCAGAGAAGGATATGGAAAAGTGTGCTGAGTAGTCAAAAACTATAGCTAACAGAGTCTACTGCATTCCACTCTTGAATATCCAACATGTACACACACAAGCATGCACAGACACGTCCACTTCTTCATATATATGTACATATGTGTATATATAGACACCTACTCCTCACTTATTGACTCTCTTGTTATCCTACATTTTGCATTTATAACAATAGTAAAAAATTTATCCAACTATTTTGTGCATTAAGGACATATATCTGGCAGTAACGAGCACCAAGGTGCGAGGTGATGTTTAAGGTTATGCATCAACTTGGCTGGGCCATGATTCTCAGTCATTCGGCCGCTATGTAATGATGTAATTTGGCAGTTATGTAATGATGTAGTCATCCTCCATTTTGTGATCTGATATGGTCATCTTCCATCTTCACATAACCCTGATTTTCATATAACAACGTGGTCTTTGGAATCTAAGCAGGTCAATTAGTGAGCAGTGGGGGTATATATATATATATATATATATACCCCCACTGCTTGCTTTTGAGTCGATTCTGGCTCATAATGACCCTATAGGGTTACCGAGGCTATAAATCGTTACTGAAGCAGACAGCCACATCTTTCTCCCATGGAGCCACTGGTGGGTTCAAACTGCCAACATTTCAGTTAGCAGATGAGCACTATAATCACTGTGACACCGGGGCTCCATATAGATATATCTTTTTTAGGTCTTTGAATTTTTTAAACAACAATAATCACTTATTTTCTCTCACAGACAAGGAGAGTGGGGAATTTAGGAATGGCTTGGCTGAGTGGTTCTGACTTGGGGTCCCTCATGAAATCAGTTAGATGTCAGCTGAAGCTGCCATCGTCTGAAAGCTTGACCGGGGCTGAAAGTTCCACTTCCAAGGCGCTCGAGACTATCAAAGTAGTGCTGGCTATAGATGGGAGGCCTCAGTTCCTCTCCATGTGGACATTTCCACAAGACTCCTTGAGTGTCCTCACTTGCATGGTGGCATGCTTTCCAGAGTGAGCAATCCAAGAGACCAAGGCAGAAGCTGCAATGCCTTTATGACCTAGCCTTGGGAGTCATACAATGTCACTTGTAGCATTCTACTGGTCACACAGACCAGCCCTGATTCAATGTGAAAGCAGACTACACAAGGGCACAAATACTATGAGGTGAGGATCACTGGGGCCATTTTGACAATGGGCACCATATCCTGGCACTGAGGATTAGGTAGAACCCATTCTACCATATATATAATTTTTAAATGCCCACCTAATGCAATGTATACATACATATCCTACACAATGCATACACACATCCAAAATACATAAACACTTCCCAAAGAGAGAAAACCCCAAAGTCACATCCAATGACTGCATGTAGCTCCAACTCCAGGACCCCTGGGTATTGTACATTTTTCTCAGAAGATCAGAATGTGGTTTCTAACGGTCAGGCAAGCTCTGACTAAACAATACGCTTAACCACTTCCAAACACACTCAATATACAATGGTGGAGGGATAATGGTATAAACACACACACACACACACACACACACACACACACACATGCATACATCTGCTGGGAAAAGGGGAAAAACAAGCATGGTCTCCACTAAATAGCATAAGCCACATCCAGCTTAACAAGGATAACCTGGCCGTTGGATGAATTTCTTGGTTGGTCACTATGGCTGTCCCAAATTTTGCATACCAGGATAATCTCCTTTGTCCATTGTTCTTCGCGACCATGTCTTAGAGAAGCTTAGGGAAGAACTCCCCCTTCTGGAGGATATATTGCCTTATTAGCCTTTTCGTGTTGGCATAACTAAGGGGTTTTGAGGGTTACCTTTGGTTTGGAGCAATCAGAGACCCACTTTGTCAGTTTAGGTATTAGGCCACACAATGTCTTTAAAATTCTAGTCTTCTGCCAGAAAATTATTTTCTGATGTCTCCTTTGGACTGGAGTCCCCACGATAGAAATCCTGCCGAGTTCTGGTCTTCGAATCTGAACCCTCCTATTGTCATTTCTGTCACTTAAAAATACACCTTTCAGAAAATTTGGACTGAACTGACTTTTGGAAAATAGACTTTTGGTACATTCTCATATTAAATCTGAATTTCTTCTGAGAAAATTTTCAAAGAACAACTTGAAGTTTTAAGTGCATTTGAAATATAACACAACGAGAACATTTCCTAATATATACAAACCTTAGTTCCCTCACAATCACACGCAGGCAGGAAAAGAACCCACACCCACTCTCCAGAAGTCCAATAAGGAATAAAGATCTACTTTTTGTACAATATAAGATGACTGATAGGCACAATCATAATTATATTGTCAGCTATTTCTTCCATCATAATTCAGAGTCAAAGTTAGCTAAGTACCCTGTTTGAAAATGAAATAAATGTCAAAGTAGCAAACTTTGGGACTCTGTCTCTAAAACTGGAGCTGAAACTTCAGTTGTGTCTACACAAGCCAATTTACCCCCTACCCTTAATTATTGTCTTAGTCTGGGTTCTCTAGAGAAGCAAAACCAGTGAAGCATCTATATATATAGAGAGAGAGAGGTTTATATCAAGGAAATGGCTCACACAGTTGTACAGGCTGGAAAGTCTCAAGTTCCCGGGTCAGGCTGAAGGCTTCTCCTGACTCACACAGCTGCAGCAGATGGCGAACCCAAGATCAGCAGGTCAGGCAAGAGGCCTCTAGTTCACAGGCTGCAACAAATTCCAAGATCAGCAGGTAAGCTGACAGGCTGCTGGCTCACAGACTGCAGAGGATGACGAATCCCAAGATCGGCAGGTAAATTGCTAGCTCAAGTCTTGAGAACCAGAGGTCAGATGAACAGGAGCCAGCTGCAGGATCCAGAGTGAGCAACAGCCAGAGAGCCTTGCCAGAAAGTCCATCTACACTGCATGCAGGCCACACCCCAAAGGAAACTCCCTTTCAACTGATTGGCTACTCACAGCAGATCCCATCATGGAGGTGATCACATTATTACATGACTGCCAAACTACATCATAACTGCCAAACCACTGAGAATCATGGCCCGGCCAAGCTGACACACAACCTTAATGATCACAATCATATATGGGAACAAATAAGTGTATAAGTACCTGAATTAACCATACTTCTGTTGTATGGATATGCTGTCATTTGACACGGAGTCTGGCAGTTGTCTGGTTCCTTTGAACAACACAGGCCACTGTATGAATCAGAGTTCCTGGCTGCAAGCAACAGAGACTAAGTCTAGTCGATTAAGTGGAAAAGGAGTTCATTAAGGATATTGCATTTCTCTCTGAACTGTTGAGAGAGCTGAGACTTGAGTCTAATAAGATTCCTGGATCAGCAACAAAAACCAAGCCACAGAACTGTCCTGTTGCTGAACCATCTTTCACTGCTGCCACCACCAATGCCTAACTGATACCACTTCACCTTGCAATTACTGCTATCCCTGAAAGTCAAATGCGTCAGCCACACCAGCACCAGCAAAATGGATTCCACCCAGAGCCTCTTTCTCTTGTTACTCTTTTTCAAATTGCAGCCTTGAGTAGATGAGTCTGATTGGTAGAGATGAGGTGATGTGCCTGTGTCTTACCTGCAAAGCAAGCTGGGAACGGGAGTTTTCAAGGTTCTCCCTATAAAGAAGATGGGACTCATGGGTTGAAATTCCTTAAATGTAGCAATATGAATCAAAAAGTTCTAAGCATCCACAAAATGTGGCCAATGCCCACTACAAGCATCAAACTGGATGTTGCAGCCAGGAAATCCACACCTGGAAATTTGCATTGGCTAACTGCCTAATTTTTGTATCTTTAGGTGTTGTAGCCATCAGCTCCTGGAAGCTGCAGACTATCTTATGGATAAGTGCGATTAGGACCAAGAACCGTCTCTCTACCTTCTGCCCCACACTCTTATTAATTTGCCCCTAAATTAACCATCATTGAATGGACTGCATCATGAACAAGTTTGGCTTATAAGTCTCTGCTCTCTACAAAGGGACATTGAGATATCCCTTCAAGACAGAGAAAATATGAGAATTTTCTTGGCATTCCCCACTACTGGGCCTCCTATTTACATCTGGTGCACCAAGTTGGTTATCCTCAATGGTACCAATAACTTGGCTTCAGATTTTCCTCTTTTGGATAGATGGGGGTCTCTCAAGGGCAGCTTTCTTTTTTTGTTGGTTTTGTTTTATTTTTAATCTTACTCCCGTTTTTTTTATTGTACTTTAGATGAAGGTATACAGAGCAAACTAGCTTCTCATTAAACAATTAGTACACATACTGTTTTGTGACATTGGTTGCCAACCCCACGACATGTCAACACTCTCCCTTGTCGACCTTGGGCTCTCTATTACCAGCTTTCCTGTCCCCTCTTGCCTTCTTCTAGTCCTTGTCCCTGGGCTGTTGTGCCCCTTTAGTCTCATTTTGTTTTATGGGCCTGTCTGATCTTTGGCTGAAGGGTGAACCTTGAGAGACACTTCATTACTGAGCTAAAAGGGTGTCTGGGGTCCATACTCCCAGGGCTTCTCCAGTCTGTCAGGCCAGTAAGTCTTTCTTTTTTTTTTTTTTTTTTTTTTTGTGAGTTAGAATTTTGTTCTACATTTTTCTCCAGCTCTGACCGGGACCCTCTATTGTGATCTCTTTCAGAGCAGTCAGTGGTGCTAGCCAGGCACCATCTAGTTGTGCTGGACTCAGTCTGGTGGAGGCCGTGGTAGTTGTGGTCCATTAGTCCTCTGGACTAATCTTTCCCTTGTGTCCTAGATTTTCTTCAGTCTCTCTTGCTCTCAGGGACAGTTTTCTTTGTGCCTTTTTTCCCCTCTGAATATCAGGAGCTGCAGTTAATTCTTAGTTTTGATTCTGGTGCTTGATTTCATGAACTGACTTCTCTTTAACATCTATACTAATCTTCCAATACATTCACCAAGATGGTGGCAGGTGATAGATTAAGACTTTTTGTAGTTTCTCCATGGGAGTCAGGGCCACCACTGAGGCTCTTGTAAGAGGGAACGTCATCTTCTATCTGATTCTATCTCTGACTACCAGCACCCCCCACAGCCCTCCACTGAAAGTATATTAAGTTCTGCTTGATAACAGAGAACATTTGTCAGTCCTCCTACAGAGATAGGATGTAATATGAAAGAAGGATGTTATCTGAAAAAGAGTGGGTCTTCATTTTCATACCATGATCCCTGAAGGCTCTTCTAGATCATTCTCATCCAAATTTGATATGTAGGTTGAAAGAGAACAGGCCAGATTCTGATTCCTACCCCCACCGCCAACTTCAGTATCACAGACACAAGGCAAGGATGAACTAAGTGGATTTGATAATGTGTGGGGGTGGTCTGGACCATACAAATCTGTTTATTTATTTTTCGTTTGTTTCCTTAAATTAATTTTAAAACGTATAGTTATTAAAAGCAGCCATCTCCTGCTTTTCCCCTTCCCACCTTCATATTTTTAGATGATCTGGTATTTATCTCCATATCACAAAATAATATGCTTCCACCACCAGTTCTTGACCACACTATTGACCTTTTGCTGTATTGGATGATGATGTCACTGACTAAAACCTCTCCCTTCCCTCCACTCCTCCCCAATGTCCCAATATAGTTATAACACTAGTGACGGCTCCTCTTTTGGTTACCTTTGAAAATGTGAATAATAAACTAATGCTGTATTTCCTGTGCCATCAAATACTTCTCCCTTTTCAAAATGAGAAGCTCAGTAACCCTAGCTTCCCTTCAGCTATTTCCCCTTCCTTCTATATTTCCATTTCCATCAGCTGTGCTTTTACTTTTGTGTTTTCCATGCTGATAACATTTGCATTCTCTTCTGTAACAGAAGTTAATTTTTCTTTGCTTTGTCTACAGAATGAATCTAAATGCTGAAATTCGATAAGCAGCGTTTGTGTTATTGTGATTGTGGGACAATTGCTCACTGCAGAACCAAGTACTGTGGGATTTCTACTCACTCTTTCTTGTACACTTGTTTGTTTTTCCTGAAGCATATATAATTCTGATCTTTTTTCTATTATTACGTTTCCAATTTTTTTCCAACTTCTCCATGATATTACTGATTCTATCAAATCTTCTTTTTTCCTCCAAAGACCTCTTTTTCAGAGAACTCAGCCTGCATAAACACCCTCCTAGTTTTTTGGGTTTTGCTTGTCTTTTTCACTGATTTTCTGAGTTGGTTCCTCAGTTTCCTGAATTTCAGATCTTCATTTTTCTTAGTTTACTTTTTTGCTTTGCTGCAGCACATTCTCAAGTAGTCTCCCCCAAAAAATTGAATGTAGGAGGTAAAATTTCAGATTCTCTGCATGTCTGAAAATCCCTTATTCCTCCTTTCTACAGTCAGTTTGGCTGGCTATAGAATTCTAGGTTAAAAACAGGGCTTCAAACCAGTTCATTCTGGTTCAAACCCCTGCTGAAATTTTGCATTTCTAACAAGTTGCCTGCTGATAATTTGCATTTCCACCCCAGATATACTGAATCTGAATCTACATTTTAAAAAGATCCCTAGGTGATTCTTATATATAACTTTCTGGGAATTTGTTAGAAATTCAAATTCTCAGCAGGGAACTTGTGAGAAATGCAAATTCTCAGCAGGAGTTTGAACTGGAACAAATCAGTTCAAAGCTCTGGTTAAAAATAATATTTCCCTCAATTAAAACAATAAATCACAATGGATTAAGTGCAGAAGCAGATATGAGGAGGGGTGGGCAAAGATGGCAGAGTAGTCAAAAGCTTCATGTCATCCCTCTTACAACAAAGACCCAAAAACAAATGAATTGAATGTATATGACAATCTAGGAACCCTAAGCATCAAAAATAAGGCTGAAGAATTGGACTGAGTGATAGGTGGAAGGAGAGGCAATTCAAAAAACAGCAGAAATGGAGAATTATGGATCACTGCATCCTACTAGATGAAATCTGCACAGCGTGGACATATTGAGACAAGCAGCGGCAACCCCAGCTGAAACCCACCCCACCTGGTGCAGCTAAGCAGGAGCAACTCTACATCCACCTCCATAGTCAGCCAGGAGTGATTCCAGCCCAGCAAAATTCAGTGCACACACCCAACCCACCACCTGCACCCCAGTTCTGCCCACCAGAGCTCCATCAGCCTAGGAGCACTCCCTCCCCTTCACCCATCGCCCTCCCTGCTCCAACACCAGTCCAGTGGCATTCAACACTGCCGTGCCTCCTAAGCCAGGAACTCAGGCTCTGGTCTGGAGGCGCTTGCCCCTTAGCCCAGCCACCAGCACTTGGGGTCCACGGATTTGCAGCACCCTCCATCCCCTCCGATCACTCACACCAGCGCCTTGCTGGCCAAGCTGGCACAGAGCAGCTATATTGGGACAAGGCAACAAAGTGGGCTGTGTTTCCCACTAAAGCCCACTTCACCTGAATCAGCTAAGCAGGAGCTACAGACATGTGACATTCACCAACATGCTGCCTCATAGATGGAAGGTCAACCACCCACATTAGGGGCCTGAGGGCTGGCAGTACCACCCACTCCATCCAGCTGCCCACAGCAGGGGCCTGAGGACAAGTGGTGCCCCTCAATCCCTCCAGCCAATGGCACCAGTCACCCCAGAACCAGCTGTACAGCCTCCCACACGACACAGTGTGCTCTACCAGACAGGGACACGCCTTCCAACTGGGCACTCATGGGCAGTTGACAGGTCCTGCCTCAGCCCCCTGCACTGCCCCACACTGCAACTGGAGGCTTTTGTCTGCTCCAAACACTCCCACACAGCCCTGCCCACCCAGGGCTGTCAATGAAGTCTCCACACCACCCAACCAATGACCAATGACCCAGGCCCTGACCATCCAGCCAGCAGAGGAGCACACACACAACACCCAACCCAATGACCAGGGATAACACTCCCTGTACCCACGTCTAAGTGACCAGCAGGACAGACACATCATCTCACCAAAAACATTACCTATATCCTCAGCAGCCTTGCAAGAGTGGGAAGGGACCCATGCTCACACACCTAGTCACTGCTCCACCCACCCAGAGACAGGAGGTGAGAGCTTCAATGTGGCCAGATTAGTGACCAGAGTAGCATACACACCCAGCCAACTCAGCTTTATCAAAACAAACAAACAAAAAATATTCAGGATGCAGCAAACAAACATACAATAAATAAATATAATAACTTCTTGATGTCTTGGAGACAACAGACAATATCAAATCACATAAAGAAGCAGGACAAGATGGCTCCAGCAGTGACAAAAATAAAGAACCAGAAAACCAATGGAACTACTTGATAAAGAATTCAAAAGACTAATATACAGGGTCTCCATAAGATCAAGAAAAAGATCAGGGAAAACATAGACAAAACCAAAGATAAACACAGACAAAGCAATAGAAGAATTCAGGAAAACAATACAAGAACAAAATGATGGAATAAATAGGGTACTAGAAACCATACAAAAAACAGCAACTAGAAATCCAAAAGATTAACAATAAAATTTCAGAATTAGACAACTCACTAGAAGGACACAAGAGCAGAAATGAGACAGTGGAAGACAGAATTGGTGATATTGAAGACAAATCCCTTGACACCGATTTGTTTGAGGAAAAACCAGAAAAGAAAAATGAAGAAAGCCGAACAATCATGTGGGACACTATGAAGAGGAAAAACTTACATGTGATTGGATTTCCAGAACAGAGGGGGATAACAGAAAACACAGAGAGAATTGCGGAAGATTTACTGGCAGAAAACTTCTCTAATATCATGAAAGATGAGAAGATATCCATTCAAGAAGCTCAACAAATCCCATACAGGATATCCACCAAAAGAAAGTCACCAAGACATATGATAATCAAACTTGCCAAAGACAAAGACAAAGAAAGAATCCTGAGAGCATCTAGGAAAAAACAAAAAGTCACCTACAAAGGAGAACCAATAAGACTAAGCTCTAATTACTCAGCAGAAACCATGCAGGTAAGAAGGCAATGGGATGACATATATAAAGCCTTGAAGGAAAAAAATCTGCCAGCAAAGAATTATATATCCAGTAAAATTGTCTCTCAGATATGATGATAAAATTAGGACACTTCCAGATAAACAGAAATTAATGAAATATGTAAAAAGTAGACCAAATTACAAGAAATGTTAAAGGGAGTCCTCCAGTTAGAAAACCAACAACATCATACAATTCAAGATTAGGACACAGGATAGATAGACCAGATACCAAACCAGATAGGGAATTGTCAAACATAAAACAAAGCTAAAAGTCTGAAAAAGGGGAACCAGAGACATCAATATGTAAATGACAACAACGTCAAAACAAAAAAGAAGGAGTAAATGGTGTCATTATAGAACTTCTATACAGAGAGCAAGTCAGGGTGATATCAAGAACTAAAAGACTGGTTTAAAATTAGGAAATAAAGGTAAATGTCAAGGTAACCACAAAGGAAGCTAACTAACAAACCTACCCTTCAAAATAAAAAAGAAGAAAAATATAAAGTCTCAATGAACACAAAATCAATAATAACAAAAGAAATGAAAAGGAAATCCATAAACAAAAACAACTCAGCACAGAAATTAAGTGAAACAAAGAAACCATCAATACCACAAAAAAAAAAAAAAAATGGCAGCAGTAAACTCATACCTGTCGATAATTATACTGACTGTAAGTGGCTTAAATATACCAGCAAAGAGACAGTGAATGGCAGAATGAATTAAAAAAAAAAACACAACCCATCAGTATGCTATCTACAAGAGACACATTTTAGACACAAAAACATAAACAAACTAAAACTTAAAGGGTGGAAAAAAATATACCAAGCAAACAATAACCAAAAAAGAACAGGAGTGGCAATATTAATCTCCAATAAAATAGACTTTAAAACAAAATCCACCATAAAGGATAAGGAAGAACTCCATATAATGATTAAAGGGTCAATACACCAGGAGGACATAACCATAATAAATACATATGCACCCAATGACAGGGCTTCAAAATACAGTTAAAAAAAAAAAAAACTCTAACGGCATTGAAAAAAAGACAGTTCCACAATAATAGTAGGAGACTTCAACTCATCTCCTTCAGTGAAGGATACAACATCAAGAAAGAAACTAAATAAAGATACAGAAGGTCTAAATGCCACAATCAACCAACTTACCACATAGACATATACAGAACACTGCACCCAAAAGCAGCAAAATATATATTGTTTTCCAATGTACACAGAACATTCTCCAAAATAGACCACATTTTAGGCCACAAGGCAAGCCTCAACAAAATCCAAAATACTGAAATAATACAAAGCATCTTCTCTGATCACAATGCCATAAAAGTAGAAATCAATAAAAGGAATAGCAAGGGGAAAAATCAAATAAATGAAGACTGAACAAAACCTTGCTTAAAAACTATTGGATAATAGAAGAAATCAAGGATAGGATTTTAAAAAATTCATAGAATCAAGTGAGAATGAAAACACATCTTAACAAAACCTTTGGGGCCCAGCAAAAGCAGTGCTTAGAGGTCAAGCTATAGCAATAAATGCACACATCAAAAAAGAAGAAAGGGCCAAAATCAAAACATTAGTTCTACAACTCGAACAAATGGAAAGAGAGCAACAAAAGAAGCCCACAGTCACCAGAAGAAAGGAAATAATACAGATTAGAGCAGAAATGAATGAAATAGAGAACAGAAAAATAATAGAAAGAATCGACAAGACTAGAAGTTGGTTCTTCAAAAGAATCAACAAAATCGACAAACCATTGACCAAACTGACGAAAGAAAAACAGGAAAGGAAGCAAATAATACAAATAAGAAATGAGATGGGTGATATCACAAGAGAATCAAACGAAATAAAAGAAGATTATAACAGAATATTACAAACAATTGTTCTCCAGCAAATTTGAAAACTAGAGAAATGGACAAATTTCTAGAAACACGGTACATACCCAAACTAACACAAACTGACATAGAAAAACTAAACAGACCCATAACAAAAAAAGAGATTGAAGAGATTAAAAAAAAAAAAAAAAAAAAAAAAAAACCCTTGGTCCAACGGTTTCACTGGAGAATTCTACCAAACTTTCAGAGAAGAGCTCACATCAATACTACTCAAACTATTTCAGAGAACAGAAAAGGAAGGAATTCTCCTGAATTCATTCTATGAAGTCAGTATAATCCTGATACCAAAGCCAGGTAAAGACACACACACAAAAAAAAAATTACAGATCAATATTCCCTATGAATATAGATGTAAAAATTCTCAACAAAATTCTAGCCAATAGAATTCAATAGTATATCAAAAAAAATATTAATCATGATCAAGTGGGATTCATACTAGGTATGCAAGGATGGTTCAACATTAGAAAATCAATCAACATAATCCACCACATAAATAAAACAAAATGAAAGAATAACATGATCATCTCAATCAACACAGAAAAGGAATTTGACAAAGTCTAACACCCAACCCTGATTTAAAAAAAAAAAAAAACCCTCTCAGCAAAATAAGAAGAGAAGTTCCTCAACATAATAAAGGTCATTTATACAAAACCAACAGCCAACATCTTTCTCAACAGAGAGAGACTGACAGGATTCCCCTTGAGAACAGGAACCAGACAAGGATGCTATTTATCGCCACTCTTATTCAACATTGTACTGGAAGTCCTAGTTAGAGCAATAAGGCAAGAAAAAAAAATGAAGGGCTTCCAAATTGGTAAGGAAGAGGTAAAATTATCCTTATTTACAGAAGATATGCTCCTATACATAGAAAAGCACAAAGAATCCACAAGAAAGCTACTAGAACTAATAGAAAATTTCAGCAAAGTAGTAGGATAAAAGATTAATATACAAAAATCATTTAGATTCCTCCACACCAACAAAAAGAACTTCAAAAAGGAAATCAATATCATTTACAATAGTCCCCAAAAGATAAAATACTTAAGAATAAATCCAGCCAGGGACATAAAAGACCTATACAAAGAAAACTACAAAACGCTACTGCAAGAAACCAAAAGAGACCTACATAAATGGAAAAACATACCATGCTCATGGATAAGAAGTCTCAACATTGTGAAAATGTCAATGCTACCCAAAGCGATCGACAGATACAATGCAATCCCAATCCAAATTCCAGTAGTGTTCTTTAATGAGATGGAGAAATTAATCACCAACTGTACAAGGAAAGGGAAGAGGCCCTGGATAAGTAAAGCATTACTGAAGTAGAGGAACAAAGTGGGAGGCTTCACACTATCTGATTTTTGAACCTAGCATACAGCCACAGTAGTCAAAACAGCCTGGTCCTGGTACAACAACAGACACATAGACTGATGGAACAGAATTGAGAATCCAGACACAAAACCATCTGTCTACTGACAGCTGATATTTAACAAAGGGCCAAAGTCCATTAAATGGGAAAGGGTAGTCTAATAAATGATGCTGGCATAACTAGATATCCATCTGTAAAAAAGTGAAACGGGATCCATACTTCACACCATACACAAAAACTCACTCAAAATGAATCAAAGACCTAAATATAAAACCTAAAATGATAAAGATCATGGAAGAAAAAATAGTGACAACACTAAGGGCCCTAATACATGGCATAAAAACAATACAAACCACAACTAACAATGTACAAACACCAGAAGATAAACTAGATAACTGAGAGCTCCTAAAAATTAAACACTTATGCTCATCAAAAGACTTCACCAAAAGAGTAAAAAGAAAACCTACGGACTGGGAAAAAAAACTGGCTACGACATATCCAACAAGAGTTTAATCTCTAAAATCTACAAAATACTTCAAACCTCAACAACAAAAAGACTAGTAATCCAATCTAAAAATGAGCAAAAGATATGAACAGACACTTCACCAAAGAAGAGATTCTGGCAGCTCTGAAATGAAGAAATGTTCGAGATCATTAGCCATTAGAGAAATGTAAATCAAAACTACAATGAGATACCATCTCACCCCAACATTATTGGCACTAATCAAAAAAACAAAGTAATAAATGTTGGAGAGGCTGCAGGGAGATTGGAACTCTCATGCACTGCTGGTGGGAATATAAAATGTTATAACCACTACAGAAAATGATACTGTGCCTCCTTTTAAAGCTAAAAATAGAAATACCATACAATCCAGCAATCCCATTCCTAGGAATATATCCTAGAGAAATAAAAGCTATCACATGAATAGACATATGCACACCCATGTTCATTACAGCATTAGTCACAATAGCAAAAAGATGGAAACAATCTAAGTGCCAATCAACACATGAATGGATAAGTAAATTATGATACATACGCACAATGGAATATTATGCAGTGGTAAAGAACAATGATGAATCTGTGAAACACCTCATAATGTGGATGAGTCTGGAGGGCATTATGTCGAGTGTCTTAGATATCTAGTGCTACTGTAACAGAAATACCACAAGTGGATGGCTTTAACAAACAGAGATTTATTCTCTCACAGTCTAGGAAGCTAAAAGTCCAAATTCAAGGTGCCAGCTCCAGGGGATGGCTTAATCTCTCTGTTGGCTCTAGAGGAAAGTCCTTGTCATCAATCTTCCCCTGGACTAAGAGCTTCTCAGCACAGGAACCTCGGATCCAAAGGACATGCTCTGTTCCCGGCATTGCTTTCTCGGTGGTATGAGGTCCCCCGTCTCTCTCCTCGCTTCTCTCTTTTATATCTCAAAAGAGATTGACTTAAGACACGACCTGATCTTAGATTGAGTCCTGCCTCATTAACATAACCACCACTAATCCCACCTCATTAACATCATAGAGACAGGATTTACAACACATAGGAAAATCACATCAGATGACAAAATGGTGGACAATTACACAGTCCTGGGAATCATGGACTAGCCAAGTTGACACATATTTGGGGGAGACACAATTTAATCCATGATACTGAGTGAAATAAGTCAATCACAAAAGGACAAATACTGTATGAGATCACTATTATAAAAACTCAAGAAAAGGTTTACACACAGAAAAAAACATTTTTTGATGATTATGAGGGTGGGGGGGGTGGGGAGGGAAAATCACTAAGTGGATAGTAGATAGTAGACAAGTGTCAACTTTGGTGAAGGGAAGGACAACATACAATATAGGAGAAGTCAGCACAACTTGACCAAGGCAAAGTCAGAGAAGTTTCCTAGACACATCCTAACACCTTGAGGGACCAAATTGTTGGGACTGAGGGTTGGGCACCATAGTCTTGGACACCTAAGTCAATTGGCATAACAGAGTTCATAAAGAAAATGTTCTACATCCCAGACTACTCACCAAATGTTATTTTTCATTAAATATTATTCATGTTAACATGTAACAGGGTTTTTTCAAATAGATTAATAAATATTTTTAATGCTTTTAAAAAGTAATAATAATTGTCCCTCAGAACTTTGTAAGTATTTCACCATTATCACCTAGCATTCAATGCTGAGGGTGAGAAAGCCATCCCTAGTCTAACTTTTCAGTCCCTGGAGAAGGACACCATGCTTGGTAAAGTACAGGTTCAGCGAAAAAGAGGAAGACCCTCAATGAGATGGATTGACACAGTGGCCGCAACCATGGGCTCAAGCATAACAATTGTGAGGATGGCACAGGATCGTGCAGTGTTTCATTCTGTTGTACATAGGGTTGCTATGAGTCAGAACCCACTCGATGGCATCTAACAATAACAACAAGTCTAATTTTTGTTCTTCTTGAGGTGACCTGTTTTATCTCTATAATCCTTAAAGCTCTTCTTGATGGTTTGACATTTCACAGCAGTATGTGAAGGTGGGGTCTTCTTCACTCCTTGTTATGGGCACTTGGTACACACTCTTACTCAGATATGTGCCCCTCAGTTCAAGAAAACAATCCTGTATTTGCTTTTATAATTTCCTTTCATCTGTTTTCCCTGATTTAGGTTTCTGGAGGAGTCCCTGGGTGGTGCAAATGGTTAATGCACTCAGCTGCTAACCAAAAGTTTGGGGATTCAAGTCCACTCAGAGGTGCCTCAGAAGAAAGACCTGGCCATCTACCTCAGAAAAATTAGCCATTGAAAACCCTATGGAGCACAGTTCTACTCTGACATACATGGAGTCACTATGAGTCAAAATAGACACAATGGCAACTGGTTAGCTTTCTGAATTCCAATTATTCACATGTTGACTCTCCTCATTTGATTTTCTATAACTGGTATCTTTTCTCTCAGTTCCTTTTTGTTTCTAAAATTAATGTATTTTTTTCAGAGTCATTTTTTCTGTTTATTTGGTTCTTTTCTTGCTGGAGGATTTCTTCAAATGTTTGGTAATCTTTATTTCCTTTTATATGCAAGAGTGAAATAATAAGAAAGCTGAGTGAGGACTCAGTACATGCAGGTGGCCTCATTAGCTTAGGGTGAGCCAGATGGTAATCTACAAAACAAGAAACCAGTTGCCTCTAGTGGACTCTGACTCATGGCAAACCCAAGTGTGTCAGAGTAGAACTGTGCTCCATAGGGTTTTCAATGGCTGATTTTTTGGAAGTAGTTGGCTGGGCTTTTCTTGTGAGGTACCTCTGGATGGACTCAAATTTCCAACTTTTTGGTTAGCAGACGAGCATATTAACTGTTTACACCACCGAGGGACTCCAGTCTACTAGGATGACTCCTAAATACCAGGATGGAATGTTCTTGGCTCAAGGCCATTCAGTGTTTCTTTTTCCCTAGGGGATAGAGTTCTGGCTGGGAGAGTTCAGCCTGGGAGTTTGGGAAGTGGAGGATCAATTTTCATCCACAGAAGCCTAGCCCCTCTTTATCATGTCCCTCTTCCTCTTCTCCTCTGCTCCATAGGAACTTGGTGTTTGCCCCTCCAATTCCAAAAGAAGACTGCTTATATAAGAGGTGGTACTCTAACAGATGACCAGTTCTCTTCTCCACGCAGAACATCTCTGTACCATTAAAAGAAGTCTCTACTTAAAGTAGCCTCTGTTGACAGTATAATGACTTTTATCAAAAGAAAAAGATATTCTATTCAACTCCCTCTCTGTATTATTTTTCTTCTCGTTATCCTATTCCTCCTTCTCCTTGCCTTCCTCCTCATTCCTTCTTCTTTCTTCTGAGCACCCACTAGTATTTGCTTAGTTCTTTCTCAGGCCCTCAAAGATTGTTAAAAATACTAAATTCCCAGCTATCGGCGATTGTGGCTCCTGCTTGTTCACAATCCATCAGGTGGCATCATCTAACATTGCAACAGCTTCATCATAATTACCCAAACCAAGCATTGTATTATACATTGAGTTTGTTCCAACCATACGGTTTTGAAAGACAAGTCATTTCTCAGAAGAAAGGCTAGTTTAGGAAATGTGAATTATTAAGAATCCCCATAGTACTGTAGATTTTAAAAGGTCTTTTGCTTCCTACTGTGAGCTTCTGTCAACTTACTTCTCCAGCTTGGGGATGAATTTGAAATGTGATCTTTTCTGTTCCAAACATTTCATGTCTCCTTCTCTCCAGTCTTGGGATGATCCTGTAACTCGGGGCAGGCCAGGCTGTAGCACCAGCCCAGCAGTATCATATTTCTGTTGACATATGTTTTACACTGAGGTCTCAAATGCTTATGGTTCTGGCTGGAGTTGTTTTTACATTCTAATCAATCCTTCCACTCACATTTAGTAAAATTTAAATTCCAGCAGAATGGATTTGGATCGCTGCTTCTGGTTTCTCATTGCAGCCCCTTCTCTGTCTCTTGTTTGAACGCCAAAAGCTAGAGGTAGCTCAGTTTATGGACCGCCAGAAGAACAAACAAATGGGTCCTGGAAGAAGTACAGACAGAATGCTCCTTAGAAGCAAGGATGGCAAGACTTCATCTCACTTAGTACTTCAGACATGTCATCAGAAGAGACCAGTCTCTGGAGAAGTACATCATGCTTGGTAAAACAGAGGGTCAGCAGAAAAGAGGGAGAGCCTCAATGGGATGGATTGACAGAGTGGCTTGCAACAGTGGGCTCACACAATGATTGTGAGGATGGCATAGGACCAGACAACGTTTCATTCTGTTATTACAGAAGGTTGCTATGAGTCGGAGCTAACTCGAAGGCTCCTAACAACTCTTGGGTAAAGACTTCATTGGCTTGAGTTTCTGGTTCCCTGTGGTGGTTTCGACCCTCTTGGGAAACTCCACCAGCAACACATGTTATCATATTTCCCAAAGACTGAGAAAAGATGCTTCCACCAGGAGACATTTGAAAAGTGGGAAGCTTAGGAAACATGACATGTGAGACAATTAGATCAGATTTCTTTTTTCAAAGATTTGAGATTATTCCTTTCAGTGTTTATGAAAGTCAGGATGACCAACAGCTCAGTGTAAGAAAGCTCTGTCTGAAAAATTGGAGCAAGATGGAAACCAGGCAGGAAGCTGAGCTTTGCAAGGTTGGAAACACTAAAGTCTCTTTCAAAGCTTTGAGAAGCTAATGTTAGGTGTCACGCAAGGAAAGAAGAAAACTAGTGTATTAACCTCCCTTGTTAAGGACCCACTATGTGCAGCCTGGACTATATGAAGAAGAATAGGGTATCAGGATTGGAGGAAAACTCATTAACAACCTGCGTTATGCAGATGACACAACCTTGCTTGCTGAAAGTGAAGAGGACTTGAAGCACTTACTGATGAAGGTCAAAGACCACAGCCTTCAATATGGATTAACCTCAACATAAAGGAAACAAAAATCCTCACAACTGGACCAATAAGTAACATCATGATAAATGGAGAAAAGATTGAAGTTGTCAATGATTTCTTTTTGCTTGGATCCACTATCAACATCCATGGAAGCAGGAGTCAAGAAATCAAAAGATGCATTGGACTGGGCAAATCTGCTGCAAACGACCTCTTTAAAGTGTTGAAAAGCAAAGATGTCACCTTGAAGACTAAGGTGCGCCTGACCCAAGCCATAGTATTTTCAATCGCATCATATGCATGCGAAAGCTTGGCAATGAATAAAGAAGACTGAAGAATTGATGCCTTTGAGTTGTGGTGTTGGCCAAGAATATTGAACATACCATGGAGTGTCAAAAGAACGAACAAATCTGTCTTGGAAGAAGTGCAACCAGAATGTTCCTTAGAAGCAAGGACGGTGAGACTACTTCTTACATACTTTGGATGTGTTGTCAGGAGGGATCAGCCCCTGGAGAAGGACATCACACTTGGTAAAGTACAGGGTCAGCAAGAAAGAGGAAGACCCTCAGCAAGATGGATTGACACAGTGGCTGCAACAATGGGCTCAAGCATAACAATGATTGTGAGGATGGTGCAGGACCAAGCAGTGTTTTGTTCTGTAGTACATAGGGTTGCTATGAGTGGGAACCGACTCAACAGCACCTAACAACATGTGCCAAGCACTGTTCCATGCTGAGGGCTCAGCAGTGAATGCGCAGATGAGGTTGCTGCTCTTATGGATTTTGCATTCTAATAGGGGGAGATTGAGAAAGAAGAAGGAAGGAAGGGAGGGCAGGAAGGAAAGCAAAAGGGAAGGAAAAGAAGGAGAGAAAAGGGAAGAAGGGAAGGGAAAGGAATGGAAGGAAGAAAAATGGCTGGTATCCAGTATTAATCAAAAAACCTATCGTCGTTGAGCGGATTCTGACCCATGACGACCCCATGTGTTACAGAGTAGAATTTCCCCATAGTATTCTTGGCTGTAATCTTTATGGAAGCAGATCATCACCAGGCCTTTCTTCCAAAGCACCACTGGGTGAGTTCAAACCAGAATGCAAACGATTTGTGCCACTTAGGGACTGTCTTATCTAGCATTACCAAAAAAACCAAACCCATTGCCATTGAGTCGATAATGACTCATAGCGACCCTATAGGATAGAGTAGAACTGCCTCATACGGTTTCCAAGGAGCACCTGGTGGCATCAAACCTCCAACCTTTTGGTTAGCAGCCATAGCTCTTAACCACTATGCCACCAGCATTAGCCAGTAATAAAAACCAAGCAGAGAATTAAAATAAGGTGATGGGATAACAAGCAGCTGGGGGCTATTTTATTTTGCATGTTCAGGGAAGACTTCTACACAAAGGTGAGGCATGAGTGACAAGAAGGAGATAGCCATGCCAAGTCCATGTCTTCTGGACACATACACACAATCTCAATCTATCTTGTGATATGCAAGCTGTCACCACTTTGCAGATGAAGAGACAAGGGTGCAGAAAGTTTAAAATAACTTACTCATGGTTATTCAGCTAGTAAAGAACAAAATCAAACCAGTTGCTCCTTCTACTCTTTAAAGCTAGCTCTGATTCTGCAATAGACACGAAGAAGCAGAAACAATTCTCAGGATATTTGAAAGTTTTCTGCCTGGACTTATCCCCGATATTTCTCATGCAGTAGCAGTAGGTGGGTATAGGTAAATTGAACACTGGTTTTCTGAAATAAGCTCTTTCAGGGACTGCGGGGCCATGAGTTTCTCTTATATATGGCCTTTCTGACCCTAGGTTTATAGTTCTACTAAAATGATTTGCTAGGTCACAATCCTGCAAAAAGAATTGGTTAGTTAACTATGCAAATAAGGTATGCAAAACTCCAGCAGAGATTGGTCAGTTACTATGCAAACTAGGTGGGTGTGGCCTACCGAGGGAATTGGTCAGTTCTGCCATCCTGCTAGGCTTAAGAGAGCCAAACCTACAGAGGCTGAAAGGGAACCCCACTACCATTAAGAGGAAGAGCTGGGAACACAGCATGTTCTTTGGACCTGGGGTCCCTGTGCTGAGAACCTCCTACACCCAGGCGACAGAGAGCTGTGACACTGGAGACAGATGGCGCAACACAGAGTGGTAAGAATGAGGAAACCAGTGCAAGATGGCTTCAGTGGGATCGCCAATCCACAGACCAAGAGAGTTGAGTGCCTTCAGGCAAGAGGCTTTCTGGTGGAGTGGGGTGCTCTGGACACTTATCGGCAGAGCTAAAGAGCTGTAACACTTGCCTGAGCAGGGCAGTAGGCCCAAGCAGAAGGGCCAGGTGGCAGTAGGAGCTGAGGGCTGTCTTGGTTGTCTCCTGAGTTGTTCGTATTACTTTCAAGTTGATCCTGATCCTGAATTGTAACCTGTTACTTCCCTAATAAACCCCATAACAGTGAGTATGGTCTGTGAGTTCTGTGTTGCCATTGCAAAGAATTATTGAACCTAGCAGAGAAGGAGAGAGTGCCATGGGAGGGACAGCTGATGTCAGAATCGGTAAAAAAAAAAAAAGCTAGAGAATAGAGCTATGTCAGACATCCACCTCACAGGAATCAGCTGATGGTGATTATCTCCCCCTCACACCAGCCCCATGAAGTTAGAGGACTTCAGATGCAAGTAGATGACAGGGACAGAGGCCTGGGGCCATTGATATGCAGAGGCATAGGCTGGCACTGCACAACTCTAGGGGTGTCATTCACATAGCCACAGTGTGATGGCTTCCCCTGGAGTTGTGGCAGACTCTGAGGTGCCCCCTAACCTGTGTGATGTGCCACATAATTAGAGTCTCAGGTGTAGGTTGAGTTCTGAAAAGATTAAATAATACTAAAAAAAAAAAAAAAAAAGGTAATGAACTCCATCAGTTCCCAAGACTAACGTCCGAGGACCACTTCCAGGCACTGGATAAGCTCACCTTGTTTGGTGCCTATTAAATGAAGGGAGAGTTGGATACAGTCTTCTTCTATAATTCCCCAGTGCACCTCCCTGTAGCATCCTGTTTTAAAATGTTTGGTTCTGGTGGGCATGACGAAACTATCGGCAACACTTTGCTCTAAAAGGATTCTTTTAAAAAATAAACTATAAGTGGATGAAAACATTATGCTAGGTAAAATGAGTCGGTCATAAAGGAACAAATATTGTAGGATCCCACTTATATGAAATATCTAGAATAGGCAAATGCGTAGAGACCAAAGTTCATGCGTGGTTTCCAGAGGTGAGAGGGAGAGGAAAAGGGAGAGTCACTGTTTAGGAGGCACTGAGTTTCTGTTAATGGTAGTAAAATAATTTGGAAAAGGACAGTGACGATGGTCATTCAACACAATGAATGTAATCAGTGTCACTGAATTGTACGGGTAAAACATGTTGACTTAGCAGATGTTTTGTTACGTATGTTTTTACCACACTAAATAAGTAAAGAAATGCTTCCAAGGAAAAACAAAAAGGTAAAATTTCCTAAGAGTCTTGAGGAAATGAAAGCCACTACTCTTAGTGATGTAAATCCACTTTTTATGAAAATTGGTTTGCGCATTATTAAGTAGCTTCAAAAGTCAGTGATTGCACAACCATCAGTAGTTGATATGGTAGCAAAAGTTAGTGTTATTCTAATCCGGTTGGTGATTAATTGTCTGGAGCTGCCTCTGAGTACAAGAAGCCATGTTCTTTGTGTGGACTTTTTCTTTTTTGCACCATATTATGGGCAGGAATAGGCTGAGGAGACTGTGTGGAAATCACGGTAGGAAATTAGGGCACGGGCACAACATGAGGTCTGAGCAACCATGAGTCAGGAATTGGAGAAACCTTAAAAATTAGAAGTGCTTCAGTTCCTCCTTTCCAACCAACCCTTACTCAAGATTGGGATAGGGTTTGGGATGGGGGAGAGGAACTGAATGGTCACTGTGTGCTGGACAGAAAAGTGATGATTTTACGTATGTGATCTTCTTCAGCAAGATACACATCACTGTGCCCATTTTACAGATGAAGAAATAAAGGCTAATGAAAGTGACAGTGACATGTTCAAAGTCATAGAGTTGGTAGCTGAGTCAGGAACCTAGGCTCTCAGTCTCAAGGTGTGAAGAGTTGGCAATATTTATCTGAGTGGAAATTGGGAGAAGAAATCTGTTTCACTGGAGGAAAGAGTGGTCTCAAGGTTAGAGGAAGGAATAGAACAGATGTCATCAGTGAATTTAGGTTCAGGTCATCCAGAACAAGAGACAAAACAAGGGGAGAAAGCAGGTGGCAGAGACAAATGCTTCAGTAGAATGGAAGCCCCAGGAGGGTGGGGACTTTTGTCTGTTTCGTTTACTACTGTATCTCCAGTTCCTAGAATAATTCTGGACACACGGCAGGTACTCAATAAAATTTTGTTGAATGATTGTTGAGTGAATTTCTGCAACAACACTTGAAGGAAGAACACAGTGAGAGTTTAACCAGTTGGACCGAGGGTCTCAGTAAAAACTGAAACTACACATGAATATCAAGAACTATAAAGGGTCTAATATTTTATCCTATTTTCAAGCTAAAAGTTAGCCTGCCACAGTTTCATGGCTGCTGGCAGAAGACAGGAGATTCCTGGGTTAGAGACGAAGGACTTTGTGACTCATAATAACCGCAATAGCCAGAGTATCATCATCTTTCCCCCACTGGTTCCCTGAGCCCCAATTCCCACAAAATGATGTAAAGAGGACCAGATGATACAAAAAGGTGGGGCGGGGGGAGTGGTGACACCAGCACACTCAGTTGATTGCATTTCAGGAAAGGAACCCTGAACTTAGGAAACATCCATCTTCTATGGTGGGCAGTAAGCTTGTCTGCTCTTTGCTCTAGAGCAAGATGCTGTCTTTATCTTCCAAGGCTATTTCCTATACAAACATCCTTGAAAAGATAGCCCAGATCAAAGGCAGTCAGTCTGCTCGCAACACATGCAGAAACGTGAAAGTCCCGTGGAAAATTCTCTCCCAACAATGAACTACTTTTACTTTTCCTAGCCATGGGATCACCTCTGTATGGTAATGACACTGAGAAAACATACACGCAGACAAAGTTAAGGGCAAATAGTAAAAGAGCTTCAAGGCAGACACCTTCGAAGCCTGGGGAGGAATTTGAGAAGGTATTGAGTTTTGATACTGTAATGGTTCAGCAATCAAATTCATATGGAACTAAAAGAAGTCAAACAGGAGGGACTTATAGTGAAACCTAGCCTGAGTTACCCCAAAGCTTGCATGAAATTAGTCTACTTGGGAATATAATCCCAAGAAGCAAGAGTGAGGGACAGGAGGAATAAAACAGGAAAGAAGGAAAAGCTGGCCCAATGAAGTGTTATCAAGTCGGCCATCTTTGTGGGCAACAGTGCTCAATCCCATGGAACCTTCTGAGGGCCAAATGAAATGCATCCCAGAAACATCCTCTCAGAGATGAAAGATGAAGCATTTACCCATTGGCTTCTGTCTCCACCGGTCATGATAGTGAACTTGTCTTGAACATCCAGGTTGCACATATGTAAGTTCCAAGCACTTCCCTAGGGTCGTCCATGCCCAGGGAAGGAAGTGGTGGGTACATAGGACCAGCCTGAAAGGCACTATCAGGCTGCACCTGTAGGAAGCTGGTCAAAACTTGTCATCAAGAGGCTGGCAGATTTCCTCAAGCAATGGTTCCTTAGCAAGGGCCCAACAGGAGCTCAATATCAGTCTCATCTTTATTCTTATTGGTCTGTGACAATTCTTAATACACTAAAGATATGAATAACTTGCCATATATACTGTAGATATTTTCCACCATTTTATTTTGTGTAAGTTTTGTTTATGCTGGCTTTTGTATGTTTAGAGTATCTGGTTTTTATTTTTAGTGAAATCTATCAATATTTTCCTTTACATTTTTTCCTTTTTGCCATGCTTATAGAGCCTTTCTCATTCTAAGGGTATATAAATGTTCACCACTATTCTCTAGCCTACTGATGACTTCTCTCTTCTTTCTCTCTCTCTTTTTAAACATTGAAATGTTTAAAATATCTGATGTGAGGTATGAATCTAACTCTGGGTTCTTCCCCCCATCCCCCAAATGATTAATCAGTACTTCCAACACCATATACTGTATCATCTGATCTTTAACAGGTGGCGTCTTACTTCAAGCCAAGGAGAGTCCCCTCCCAAAGGCCCTCTCTGGCTGTGGAACATGCTCAGCTCACCTCCAGAGTGGGTCAGAGGTATTAGGGTGTAGACACACTGCCAGTAGTCTCAGCTAATGATAAATGAGAGTTGATAGATAAACACCTCAGCTATCTCCCCGTCTGGTGGTATTGGCCTGACCCTGAGGCATGTTCCACATTGTCTCCCAGAGGTCCCCAGCATGACTGAGCCCCAGTTGCCCACAGTGGTGACCTGATGGTTAACACACACTGCAGGGGCTTCTTCCCCTTCCCTGTCTAGCTTCCTCACTTTCCTACTGGTGTTTTCTGGAACCACTCCCAAATAAACTATATACTCAAATAAATACACTCAAATTTTAGTCTCAGAGTCAGCTTTGGGGAAAACTAGAACTAAGACATTTGGTACTGGAGGTGATCCTAGGAAGCAGACACTCACAATAGGATTCTGGAATTGGATTTCTCACTGGCCAGGTGGCAACAAGAACTCCAGTTCTGGTGGCTACAGGAGTCAAGAGAACCCCTGCTAAGCTGCAGCATCACAGTTGCTATTCCTCATCTCTGGCGTTTTGGGGTGGAGAATAGGTGGAAGGGTTGGCCCTGGCTTAAGCAATAGCTCTGGCACTTGAAAAATATGGAGATGATGGTAATTATAAGGATTACAGCAATGACTGGCCATTCTTAACAGCCACAGAAGCCACAAAGAAAGAAAAGAGCAGCCTCAGATCAGCCAATTATCGACTCAAGGCACAGTATAAAAACAAGAATGCTTCCATGAAGCATTCGAAAAGACCCTTGTTCCAGCAGCTGGAGGGCATACTGTACTGAAAACTCCAGCTCAAGAGCACAGCCCATATCACTTAATCATCCATATTTGTGCATTTGAAGCTTCCTACTGCGAACACATTGCTTCCTGCCTGGGGTGTTTTCTGGCCTTAGGAGCAAGCTCAACCCTGGTTCAGTACAGGACAGATGAGCTAGGGAGTTGAAGCCCCTGGGAACAACTGGAAGTGGGAGTTGGTATCCCTGCTTCCTTGCCCCCCGCCCCAGTGAAACATCTCCAAGGCACGGTCCACATGTCTCCCAGGGGTTCCCAACAGGATTGAGCCCTGGTTGCCCACAACAGTTTCCAAGGAGCGGCTGGTGTATTCCAACTGCCGACCTTTTGGTCAGCAGCCTGAGCTCTTAACCACTGCGCCACCAGGGCTCCATCATTAACCATAGCTCAGATTATTCACTCTCCCAGAAATTAGGGAGGGCTCAGGAACTTCTAGAATAACTATTTTTGCCTAAGTCCTTAACTGGTGGGGTCAAAATGGTCCATGTCAAAATGCAGGCTGGGAGAGAATTCATTCTGAGAGAAGGATTCGAAATCTGAAAGTAGTTTGCCCCATTTGAAACCTTTGCGAGAGCTGGAGCTAGGTCATAGAGAAACTGAGACCCACTGAACTTAGAACAGTCTGCCCAAGGCTGAGGTGACTGGGAAGCAGCCACAGGTTCGCCAGCCAACAGACAGGTCTCTAGCTTGGGGTGGAGGCTGCCACTAACTGGGGAGGTGTTAGAAACGAATGGGAACATGGAACATCAGGGCCTGGACAAAGGATGAAGGTGTACCTTGAAAACCCATCTTTTGAACCTGGTGGACATCTTGACAGGTAAGAGATGTTTACACTGTAAGAGCTGTAACTTCCCACAGGGAAAGAAGGCAGGCTGAGAGCCACCCTGTTTCTATAGATGCATCTGACCTTTTTTCCTGTCAATGAGGAGTTACAACTGCAAAGAGAATGAAGAACGCTGTTGTTGCGGAAGCAGGCTGTGGAAGAACTGAGACCGCGTGCTGGCAGATGAGGGCTGGTCTGAGCCATTTGCTCAGTGATCTAGCAGGGCCCCCTCAAACACATCGTAATATTGTTCCTCTGGAGACATGCACGTTCATTGTACAAACCTTGGGAGATTTTACTGTGTGTGTTTGTTTGAATGAGCACAACACATTTGGTTTTTTTTAACATGTTTTTTCCTCACAGGGAGGAACTGATTAATGAGGAACTGATTTGTTTCTAAAATGGTTCTTTACATTTCCAAACTCACCCTGTTAACTGCTGGAACTTTCTGAGCATTTTCATTTGAAAAGGAAGAGATGATTTAAGATATCTAAATTCAACATTATAAACCAGCACTTACTGGATTTCTTTGCACCAGATAAAGGCCTGTAAACACGCGCAGTGGTTTGTGTACAAAATGCACAAGCATTTGTTTTATCAGGTCTGTAAGGGAACGTGAATGAGGGTGTTCAGTACAGTGTTGTTTAACGTGGACAGGAGTTGGAGACCATCTAGGCGTCCCTCCCTAGTGGAATTGATAGGTGAAATGTGGGTACTGTGGAGTACTCTAGACCAGTTAAAATCAAGAGTAAGAAGTTCATAGAAATACCATACAATCCAGCAATCCCACTCCTAGGAGTATATCCTAGAGAAATAAGAGCCGTCAAACGAATAGACATATGCACACCCATGTTCTTTGTGGCATTGTTCACAATAGCAAAAAGAAACAACCTAGATGCCCATCAACAGATGAATGGATAAACTATGGTACATACACACAATGGAGTATTTTGCAAAGATGAAGAACAATGATGACTCCGTGAAGCATCTCATAACATGGATGAAACTGGAGGACATTATGCTGAGTGAAATAAGTCAATCATAAAAGGACATATATTGTATGAGACCTCTACTGTAAAAATTAATGAAAAAGTTTCCACACAAAAGGAAACAATGTTTGTTGGTTACAAGGGAAGGGGGGGTGGAACGAAATAGACAATAGATACGTGGTAACTTTGGCGAAAGATAAGACAGTACGAAGCCAGTACAACCTGTACAAGGAAAGGTCATGGAAGCTCCATAGACACTTTCAAACTCCTTGAGGGGCTGAATTGCTGGGCAGAGGGCTGTGGGGACTATGGTCTCAGGGAACATCTAGCTCAATTGGCGTAACAGAGTTTATAAAGAAAATGTTCTACAGTCTACCTTGGTGAGTAGTGTCTGGGGTCTTAAAAGCCTGTGAGCAGCCATCTAAGATACTCCACTGGTCTCACCCTGTCGGGAGCAAGGGGGAATGAAGAAAACAAGATACAAGGAGAAGATTAGGCCAATGGACTAATCAACCACAACTACCATGGCCTCCAACAGATTGAGTCCAGTACAACCAGAGGGTGCCCGGCTGCCACCACTGACTGCTTTAATAGGGATCACAACAGAGGGTCCCAGACAGAGCTGGAGCAAAATGTAGAACAAAATTCTAACTCATGAAAAAAGACCAGATTTACTGGCCTGACAGAGGCCAGAGTAACCCCAAGAATATGGGCCCCAGACACCCTTTTAGCTCAGTAACGAAGTCATTCCAGAGGTTCACCGTTCAGCCAAAGACTAGACAGCCCCATAAAACAAAATGAGACTAATGGGCACAACAGGTCAGGGACAAGAACTAGAAGGCAAGAAGGGAGAGGAAAGCTGGTAATAGGGGACCCAAGGTTGAGAAGGGACTACGCCGACATGTCGTGGGGTTGTTAACCATCGTCATAAAACAATATGTGTACTAACTGTTTAATGAGAAACTATTTGTTCTGTAAACTTTCATCTAAAGTACAATTTAAAAAAAAAGAGTAAGACATTCATATATAAACACAGATGGATCTTAGGAACAAAATGCTGAGTGAAGAAAGTAAGAAACAATGGGATTTATCATATAATACCAATAACAACAATTAAAACTACATACCGACAAAACAGCAGTACGCATTTACAGGAAGACACACAAGCAAAGCAATACACGTTAAATATATTAAAATAGTCGCCTGTGGGAAGAAAAGTAATGAGAGTGGGGAACGGGGATAAAAAAGGAATAAAAGAAAAAAGACTGCTTTATAACACTTTTTCCATTTCTTTTGCTCTTGTGCGTACTTCATATTTAAATTGTGAATTTTTCCCTTCTAAATTAGGCAAAGGCCTCCCACCCACAATATTCTAAGGAAAGAGATGAATATTCACCATCTAACTTTTGAAATTGACATTTATTTTGTGATTCAAGAAGAAAAGGTGGTGGGAATAAATAACATAACTGGAGAATTTAATCCATCAAATTGGGAAAACAAATGAGGTTTTATTAATAACATCTGAACGGGGTACTTTCGTCAGCTTGGCAGACTTATTTACTTGGTGATCTTAATTTGGATGGGGAGAAATTTTAATTAGTGACTTTGCTTATTTTTATGGGAATTAATTTTTTTCCCCTGTAGTTTGCGCATGCGTTCACTACTGGGTGTAAAACCGTTGCTCAGACATGACATTTTCATCCGGTAATGAATTTTTGCACACAAATAGCAATGGAATGACTGAGAAATCCTAAAGCAAGACTAGTCTCTAATATCGTACTGTTTTCTGCTTCTGTTGCTTTGTGGTCCTGGGATTTCAACTGCATCTATGTCTTTCCTGAGCTGATTCTCAGCAGCCTAGACAGGATTGTTAGCAGCACCTGGGTCCAATTGAGTCTCCTGTTGAGGCCTTCCAGCTCAGAAGGTTGGGAAAGGGAGGGAGCTTGAGCTGGCTGGTTACTCACAGCTTCCTGTGGCCTTCCCAGGCCATGCCCACTGAGTTGGGCATTCTATTCTTGTTCTTGTGTGAGATGGTGGAACTCTCCAGCAAGGCAGGGAACACGCCACACTCCTTTCCGAGGCTTTCAGTGGCACTGGTGATTGTTTTGGCTTGAATTATGTCCCCAGAAAATATGTGTTGTAAATCCTAACCCCAGTACGTGTGGCTGAAGGAGCCCTGGTGGTGCAGTGATTAAGTTCTCAGCTGCTAACTGAAAAAGGTTGGCAGTTTGAACCCACCAGCAGCTCTGCAGGAGAAAGATGTGGCAGTCTGCTCCCATAAAGATTACAGCCTTGGAAGCCCTGTGGGACAGTTGTATTCTGTCCTGTAGGGTTGCTGTGAATCGGAATCAACTCCACAGCAACAGGTTTGGTTTTTGTTTTTTGGATGTAATCCCGTTTGGGAACAGGGTCTTCTCCGGTAAGTTAATGAGGTCATATCAGTGTAGGGTATGTCTTAAGCCAATCACTTCTGAGATACAAAAAGAGCAAATTAGGCACAGAAGCAAGCAAGCAGGACAAACGGGGAAGATAGACGCCACATGAAGATCACCAAGGAACTGAGGACTGGAAGCTGGAAGAAACAAGGATTTGTCCCCAGAGTCCACAGAAAGAGAGACTTTACCTAGAGCCAGGGCTCTAAATTTGGACTTCTATACTCCTAACTGTGAGAAAATAAATTTCTGTTTGTTAAAGCCACCCACTTGTGGTATTTCTGTTATAGCAGCACTACATAACTAAGACAGTGGTCACCTCTGCTGTGCAATACCATCAAATATGCTGCTAGAAGGGCTGTGGGCCTTCCAGCAGGAGAATGCCCTCCCAGAGGAGAGGTCCCTACTCTCTGCCACACCTATCAAGCCTAGAACCAGAGAAGTAGCACTCATTGCCCTAATCCCCTTTTCCTCGAACCTGATGATCTTTAAATTGTGAATTTTTCCCTTCTAAACCAGGAAGTACCTGATTTGTGTAAATACTCCCTCAACTTACAGAGGAAGGAGATGAGGTGTCAGTAAACTTAGGAACAGTGGCTGCAAAGATGCTCACGGCATGTGGGTATGCTAGGCCAGGAGTGCTATTTCAGTTCTCCATTACTGTGTAGCTAGCTACCCAAAATTTAGTGGCTTAAAACAAGGACCATTTTATTTGCTCGAGATTCTGAGGGTCAAGAATTCAGACACGGCCCAGCTGGGTGGTTCTTCTGCTTATGTATTGTCAGCTAGGGTCACTCCCTCCACTGCATTCACCTGGTGACTGGGCTAGGTTGGAAAGTCCAAGAAGGCTTGATTCACATGTCCTATGACTCGGTGCTCCTCCACGTGGCTTCTCTCTCTCTCCATGTGCTGTTTTATCCCCTAGCATTTCTTCATATGGTCTCTTTCTTCAGGCGGATGGCTTGGACTTCCTTACAGCATGGCGGCTTGGTTGCAAGAGAAAAAGCCGCAATATGCAAGTGCTTATCAAGCCTCTGTTTGCAGCTTGCTTGTTAGTGCCCCACTGGCTAAAGCAAGTCACGTAGCCAAGCTCAGAGTCAATGTGTGAGGGAAGTACACAAGGGCATGAACACTGGGGGGTGTGGTTCTTTGGTAGCCACCAAAGCAAAAAAACTACCACAAGTTCTAATTACAGTTCCTGCAACCAGAAGACACTGTTAGGTTGGGAGAGGCAGGGACAATCCAGGGCTCCAAGCAGAGGGAAACACTTGTTGCCCTAGAAAAGTCTAGAGCTTTACCAGCTGCTTTTAAAGAGCCAGCTCAGGTTGTTGCTTGTGTTTCCATGGCAATCAGTAGTAGGGTCTCTCCAGCCCAGAACACCACAACAATAAGAAGCCTCCAGAACTGGGAGGCCAGTAAATGAAGCTGTCCTGGACAATCCCACCAAGGAATGTCAGATCAAGCAGATGTTCCATGAGAGTGGGATGGGATTTAGACCCTAGAATGGGAAGTAGGAAGATAAACACTCCAGCTTCCTCTCAGGTGTGCTCCATACCATCTCTCAGAAGTCCCCAGCAAGACTGAGCTCCAAATGCCCCCAACATAACCTGCTCATTGATGCAGCGTTCCATCACCTCCCTGTCACACTTCCCCACTCCCCTGTCAGGACTTCCTAGGATCTCCCCCAAATAAGCCACTTGCACACCAACTGGGCCTCAAAACCTGCTTATGAGGAAACCCAGGTCAAGACGTCAAAGGATTTGGACCACTAGGTGATCTTAAGAGCTGTTCCCCAACCACCAAAGTCCTAGCTTGAAAAGTCCATAATCTGATGAGCGAGGCAGAAAGACATGGAAGAACATGTTGTGGGTGTGGCATTAGACAGGTATGGGCTTGAGCTTGAGCCCCAAATCTGCTGTTCTCCAACTCTGCAGAGAACTTGTTTCCAAAGGAGTTCCTGGATAGTGCAAACAGTTAAAGTGTTCAGCTGCTAATGGAAAGGTTGGTGGTTTGAGTCCACCCAGAGGCACCTCAGAAGAAAGACCTGGCAATCTACTTCTGAAAAATCAGCCACTGAAAACCCTGTGGATCACAGTTCTACTCTGACACGCATGAGTCACCATGAGTCGGGGTCGACTCGATGGCGACTGGTTTTGGTTTTGTTTCCAAAGATGGCCACCAGCAATTCTTCTCATCCTTGTGTGCGCCTGCCATGCCTCTTATCAAGAGATGGAGTCTAGTTCCCCTCTGCTAGATTCGGGGCTGGAGTTTGACCAGGAGAATAAAAGTGATACCCTAGGTCTTCACAGTCCAGACCTTAAGATTCTTGTAGCTTCCTGTCCTCTTGGAAGCCAGCCACCGTGTAAAGATGTCCTGCTACCCTGCAGGAGAGACCGTGAGAGAGAGAGAGACGGGCCAGTCCCCCGCTTTCCAGTCCTCCTGACTGAGGGGGTGGGCACCGGGAGCTTTGGAGATGTCCAGAAGAAGGTGTCAATTGGGCAGTGGTATTTCTCTGAGTGATAACCAAAGCGTTTTCCTTGTTACTTGGGCAAGAGCAGTGTTGTGGCATCTGAGGAGCTTACAATAAATGGCAAGGTTAGTGCATGTGTATGGGAATGTGAGTCTGTGGCATGTGGGCTGAGTGTTTGAAACAGGCTGTGCAGCCTCCTGTGCCCTCACAGCCTCCCTCCTACAGACCAGGCCTCAGCCATACCTGCCTCTACCATGCCCAGCCCAGGCTACTAAGACATTGAGCCCCCAGACTTCACATTGCCAGCATTTAACGTAACACTTGAGGCTGGTGAAGACTTTCCTCATACACCCTTTGGAGCTATCCTAGTGTGTGTGCCTCTCTACTGCTCTCCTCCCAGCCTCCACCATCTCACCCACTCACACTACTCCTTCCCTACTCCTTCCCTTCCCCAGCCTTCCCATTGTACCCCTGGAATCCCCATCCTACAACAAACAAACTCCCTCCCTTCACTTTTCCTCCTGTCTTAACTGAATCGTGGCTCTCCCCGAAGACACCCTTCCTCTGTACGCCTTGGAGGGGCTGCTGCTCGTCCTCACACACACCCCCATCTCAGCGTCTAGAAGGTGAGTCTTTTTCCTCTGTGATTCAGTATCCTCCCCCTCTCCACACCACCCAACGTCAGGGGTCAGAGAAGGCCCCTCTGAGGATCAACAAATAAGCTGAGGTCTATAGAAGAAAAGGATTCCCTGGGTAGCACAAACAGTTAAGCACTAGGCTACTCACCAGAAGGTTGGAGGTTCAAATCCACTCAGGGTTGCCTTGGAACAAAGGCCTGGCAATCTACTTCCAAAAGCTCACAGCCATTGAAAGTCCTATGGAGCACAGTTCTACTCTGAAACACATGTAGTCACCATGAGTTGGAATTGGCTCAACAGCAACTGGCTGGGTTTTTTGGCTTTATAGGACAAAAAGGAACTAGTCATGCAAAGGAGGGAAAAAGAAGGCCAGGCAGTGAGAACAGCATGTGCAAAGGCCCTGTGGTAGGAAAGAAGTTGTACAAAAATATAACATTTGCTCAAAGCCATGTACATGATAGCGCTGATCCTGATTAGTCTAAACCAATCATGGGACTCCCAGTCTCTTGCCAGTGACTGATGTAGGGGTTAGCATGTGACCCAGTTCTAGCTAATGAGATGTGAGGGGAGGTCTGCTCAGGGATTGCTAGAAAAGGAATGGCCCCTCTCTGCTGGCTCAATACTGATGGATCTGTATGTGATTCCTGGAACTGCTGCCGCCATCTTGCAATCATGAGGTCGCCAGCATTTGGATGAAGCTGACACTGAAGTCAGAAAGCAGAGAGATGTGAGGAACCTCAATAATATTATATATTGAGCCCTGTGAACCTTTAAGCTCCCTCACCTCTGGACTTCTCGTCCAGTGAGATAATTCAGGGCATTACTACTATTTGTAGTCAAAGATATCCTATAGCTAGTACTTAGGGTATACAACCCTGGGCTTGTCCCACCTTCTGTGGCCTCCTCTCTGGGACACTGCTCTGTGTGCTCAGGTGCTTAAGGGATCCAGAGGGTCAGTGGTTACCCAGGTGTCCTAGGGCTGGGATCTGCCTGCCAAACTGAATACTCTAGTACCCACCACAGAACAGGTGTGACCTTGACCATGATGTCATCCTCCACCCAAAACTGGAGATGGCACCCACTGCCTGTACCCCAGACTCTCTTGTATGGCAAGCCTCACTCCTTCATGCATGCTGCTCATTCATTCACTGGTCAAACCTTTCTCGAATGCCTGACCAGTGCCAGGCACTGTGAGGTGAGAGGACAAAGGTGAGGTGGGGTGATCCCAGCCCTGGTCCTCGGGGAGCTCAGGCTCTGGTGGGAGAACAGGAGCGCAAACACATGACTGCAGTACAAGGTGCCAGGGGCTACAAGAGACAAGTGTGTGTGCAAAGGAAACAGGGAAGGAGACCTGGGGAGCAAAGGCAGGCTTCACAGAAGAGGTAATGTGGGACCTCTTCAGATGGATAAAAGCTGGGTAGGTGGGACGAGTCCATTAGGGCATCCTTTGAAGACTCTGTTCCTATATCCAGCCATGCAGCCTCAGAGCTCTGTGCCTTTGCCCTTGCTGTTCCCCTTGCCTGGAAGGCCCTTCTCTTGACTTGTTGGCCTGGGAACCAAGGCTCCCAGTCATAGAGTATGCCCTCTGAGAAGACGCTCACGACTCCTGAGGTAGTTGCACACTGCTCTCCTCTGCTCCCATGTCTTGATGCTCTTTTCCTTGTAAGAATTTGTTCCCATTTTATTTGCCTGTCTGTTCCCTTCATCAGTCCTGAGGGAAAGACCAGGTCATACATTTAAATACACAGCACCTGGCCCAGTGACTGGCACACACTAGACACCTGATAAGCATTGCTGTCTCCCCAATCCCCCTTGTCCTCTTCCAGCCATGCTTTCCAAAGGGTTGAGCAGTCTCTTATACTGACTACAGGTAGTCATAGAGGGAGTACGTCCAACTACCAACACAAGTGGAATGGTCCCTAGCCTTTGAGACCTGTCCATTTAGGACCACCATGTACAGTGGTTCAGGTTGTTTGCTGCACAAAGACACTCAACCAAGACAGCAAGAGGGCGCTGAAATCCAGCCAACTCTCTATTTGCCAAACTTTTTCCCGTGCACAGTGCCGTATCCACCCACAGGGGCATCTTTTTCTAATTTGCACAAAAGTTCTATGCAGGCTAGCTGTGGCCCTTGTCTACTCATGGGAGAATGCTTGCCTGTCACAGGGCTTCCAGTTGCAGACCTGAGCCCCAGGGTACCAGGACCTACCAGACAGTTCTTGCTCAGGGACAGTCCTGCTGAGGAGAACACATCATTTGCCGTAGCTCTGTTGCACTTGTTTACACTGTTCCGTCTTGCAGAAATTACACAAAGATAATGTGTCTAGCCTGCAGTGTACATGGTGTTTGCTTTAAATCATGGGCGAAAGTATGATTCTTACAATAAATTATAATCATCAGTTACATGGACTAATGCAAAAAGAGTCCACTGAGCAAGTTGAAGTCAAATAAAAGTCAGCATGCAGAAATGGACCTAGACAGGTATTAAAGAGGCTCTACCAATTTAGCTTTGAATTTCCAGACAGCTAACGATTAAAAGGACTCTCAATCAGTTACATAATTCTTCATTCAATCAACAAAACATCCTTCTAAGACTGGTGACTGCCTGCTCTCTGCCACTAGTGGCCAGTGGTGATAAGACCGGCATGATCCCTGTCCTCATGGAGCTTACATTCTAGTGGGAGAAATAGATTTTAAAAAATACAGGTAAACAGACAAATAAGTAAAATGATTACAAATTCTAATGTGTGTGATGAAAGCAACAAATAAGGGCCTGAGAGAGTAAATAAGGGGATGGAGAGATCTGTTTTTAATAGGATGGTCAGAGAGGGCCCCCTGAGCAAAGGCAAATAAGTTGAGGCCCATAGACAAAAGCTAGTTGTGCAAAGGAGGGGAGAGGGAGGCCAGGCAGGAGGACTAGCATGTACAAAGACCCTGTGGCAGGAAAGGAGCTGAATAAAAACATAGCCTTTTTTCAAAGCCACACATTCATAGCACTGGTCCGCCATATCATTCTGCTTTCCCTACTGCCCACACCTTGAGGCACTTCCTGCCCCAACAGGATTTATACAACAAGCCTCACGTTGGCCCACTCACCCTGGGCCCCCTACTGCAGATTCAACTAAGCTCTGCCCCAGGCCCTGGACCAATTGAAGTTTGAGGCAGGGGAATTTCACGCAGCCCAGATCCCTACAGGGTGGATTAGCCATCCAGTCACCATTCCCGTCAGTCTAAGCCAGTGTCCAATCTCTGATTCCCAGGATCCCAAGCGACACCCAGTATAGGCCCAGAGCCCTGGGGCTCTTTCCATTAGGAAAATGGAACGTCTATTAATAGCACAGGATGCCTGAGGACCCTCTATAAGCTCCCAGACCTAATTCTCTGCATTCCTGCCCCTCAAATGGTGTGTGTTGGAGCCAGTAACACCCAAACCTGCCAGGCAAAGAAACAATTAGGTACAGAGGACCCTGGATAGAATTTTCCTGTAACATTCATTCATTCATCCATTCGTTCAATAGTTATTTTGCACCTGCTGTGTGTCGGGCCCTGTGCTTTCCATAGTGAGAGGACGTGGTAAGGGTGGACACTCATTCTGGGCTTTTCTCCCACCAGGACTTATCTTGCCATCAGGAATGGCCGCCACTCATCTCCTGTGTGCCAAATTCCACTCTTTCTCTAGGGGGAAGCTGTCACCATTTGCTGAGCACCTACTATGTGCCAGGCATCATTCTAAGACTAGCGTAAATCAGAGGGGCACGATCTGTCTTCAGGGAGCTTAACGCTAAGTGGGGAAGACATTAGATCACTCCCTAATGAGTAAGGAATTCCACCTGTGATGTGGGCATCACAGGACAAGTACAAGGAACTCTATGGGAACAGAGCGAGGGGACCCAGCCCAGTCTGGGGGACAAGGAAGAGTTTTCAATCGGAACCAACACATACTGGTTTGATACTCCCACACTAGATCAATCAATAGAAAATATAACAAATAGAAACAAAAAGAGATGGGAAAAAAGCCCAGACCTGCATCATTAGCTTCACTTCCCACAGCTTTCGTTCAGCAAGACAGAGTCCAGGCTGTATCAGGTACCTGTGTGGAGAAGACCCTGCCGCTGGTGTCAGGTACCTGGGTTCTGGTCCTGGTGTCACCCCTTCCTCACTGTATTACACTGGCCCATTCACTTGTCCTTTCTGAGCCTCAGTTTCTCTGTCTATGGAATGGGGGCAACATCTCCTCCACCAGGCTGTTAGGAGGATAAACTGAGAGGTGCTTATTAGATGGTGCAGTGTACAGTGCTGTGGTTAATTCCTCCCACCAGCTCCTACCACTGTGACAGCCACACGTTCCCCTCCTGTCACTAACAGAGCTCTCTTTCTGAAACTCCCAGAGCTTGTCTGCCCAGTCTTCCCAGGGACACGCTGATACGCACCGTTGTTTGATGTGCTCCGCACAAAGGTACGAGATTCCTGCCTCAGTTTGCATCTCTTGTCCCTTTCTGTCCAATCCAACGTGACAGCATGTTTCAAGGATTTGCTTGACACCGTCGACAGCCAAAATAGAACCTCATCTCAAGCTCCCCTGGATACAGCTTGTCACTGACTTCAGAAGACAAACTTGGTGACGGGCTCGCTTAGAATTCTTTCTAGTAAAGGAAGGAGTCACGGGAGCTCGGCGTCAAGTCCTACGCCATCCCTTCATCCAGATGTGCAGCAGAAGGAGGCATTTTAATAAACCGGGGGACAGGTGGAACGTCCCTTCTCACCACACTAGAAAGGTGTTCGCTACTCATGCTTGTGTTACACTCTAGCATGTTTTGCTCAGATTAATAGAAGCCATTGTTTATTAAAATCTACTAGAAGCCAGGCCCTGTTCTGGGACCCTGCATCGAACTCTGCTACTGCTCACCGTCACTTTGCAAAGCCGAGATAACCATGCGCATTTCATGGATGAGGAAACTGAGGCCTGAGAGAGAATGAATCTGTTATCCAAAGTCACCCAGCTAGAGAGTGCTGAGGCTGGGATTTGGGTTCAGGTGTTGGGCTCAACTTACCTGAGGTCTCCCTATCGGAATACCTTGACTTTACTGATATTTCTCTCTGCTTATGCCCCACCTCCATGTGTAAAGGCAAGAGATCTCGCTCATCTAGACTGTTGATGCCAAAAGGGTCCCACTACCCATCTTGCCCATCTTCACACTGCAGATAGGAGACTGAGATCCAGAGAGGGCAAGAGGCCCAGGTCTGCTATTATTTATTGGGATATCCATTTATGAGTAGTATCTGGAGTGCTTTGCAGAAGATAATGCTATAAAAACCTGGAGCTGAGTTCCTGGGACTGGCCAGGGCTCACCAATCCGGGGCTTCCAGTAGAAAAAGGCTCTGCTTCCCCAGGCAGACCCAGCTCCTCATCAGAGCCCAGGCTCAGCAAGCAGAGCAAGGGCTAGACTTCAGGCCCCGCTTGTCCCTTCAGCCGAGCACCTTTGGGCAGTACCACACCTGTGCAATTGCACCTGATGGCCCTGTGCATGTAAAACTGAAGTTATTTCCTTAAGTGTCTACTTCTTCCACTTGACTTTGAACATGGGAGTCCTGTTTCATGAATCTTCTTACGTCTCCCCATCCCTCGCGAGAGCCTGACACACAGGGGCACATTAAAGCAGAAGGGATAAATGCATGAATGGATGAATGAGCCTCTCTCCCCAACTTCAGTACTTCCTTTTGTGCATATTCACTTAAATGACTCCTACTTACCTATATACTACTTAGTTTTCTTTAAGTTTTCATAATTCTCCTGCATCTCAGTGTACCCATCGACAACATGGGAACGCTACCCTATGCTTCTTATCCTTCTCACACAAGAGCTCAGAAAGTGCTTGGAAGCAACAGTAGTTTGCTTAGTTCCTTGGAGAAAGATACAAGCTATTACTGGGGTTTTATAAATGAGATCACCACTGTTCCCCATAAAGTCATGTCTTTGAGTTTCTGTCTCCCTGGTTATGCATTGCTGGCTGGCTGGAGTTATTCTGGGCATTTCTTCAAGTGTCACTAATAACTTAGAACTCACCAGTGACAAGCTGGCAGATCCACTTACACAAAGCAGCTCCTGAAAACTACTAATGATGCCGTGAGGAGACAGGAGACAGGAACCAGCAGAATCTGGTCTTCGTTTTAAGGCATAAATATCTGAAAACGAGAAATTCCTTGGAGCCAGCCTCTCAGACAGAACACTTAGCGCTCAGTTACATAAAGAGTGACAGAAGCCAAGAGGTCAGAGCTGCAGCAAGGCCTAGCAGTGGGGCCTAAGCACCAGACCTGGGGGTGACTCCCGACAGGGGCCATTACCCAGTGAGAGTGTGCATGGGCTAGGAGGCATGGAGAGCATTGCTCCAGTTGACCTTGACCGTGGTGGAGTGGGCTACTGTCTAGCTCCCCTTCTTCCATCTACCCATCCCTCTACTCCACTGAGAAGAACAGAGAGCCAGACACTGCAGGGAGGAATTTCCATGTGGTGGGATTGCCCCATGAGCAAATTAGGGGTGCTTTCGGATATGGCAAGGTCTCTGGGTGGCACAAAAAGTTTTCATTTGACTACTAACCTCAAGGTTGGCAGTTCGAACCCACCCACTGACACTGCAGAAGAAAGGTCTGGCGATCTGCTTCCATAAAGATTACAGCCAAGAAAACCTTGTGAAATGGTTCTGCTCTGTAACACATGGGGTGGCCGTGGGTCAGAATCAGCTCGACAGCAATGCGTTTCTTAGGAGCTTGCCCCATAAAGGGCACTGGAAGGACAGGGCAAACGTCAAAGGCCTGACTGGGAGGGTCTCAGTCTGAGGGACAGCCGGTAAACAGTGACAATAGAGTGTGATTTGTGCGGGTGCAAAGAAAAGCTCCAAGGGGCTATGGGAATCCAGGGAATCCATCTCCCTAAGGCTGGGGGATTCAGGGAAGACTCCATAAAGGAAGGGACATTTTAGCAAGTGTGTGTAGATTGCAGGACAGCAAAGGAGGTGACGAGGTTGGGACCAATTCCTAAAGCCTGGGTGCCATGTTACAGAGCTGGGTGTTCCCCAGGAACAATGGGTTTGGGGTTTTTTGGGATTTTGTTTTTTATGATATTGCAGACGCATCTTCAAGAGAACATTTCAGAAAGCAAAATGAGAAGAATCTCCCCCTTTCTTCTCTCAAGAGAGCCAGCAAGGCTCTAGGTCCTCAGGTTGGCCCCAGAGGAGAGTGGAGAGGCTTTTGTTTTCTAAAGTCCTGGCTCCGGTCACAAAGAGCTGGCACACTGTGGATGGGCGGGGGCTCTGGGATGGGCAGGAAGAGGCTCACCTCCCCTGGAGACCCAGGTTTCCCGGAGACAGAGAGGAAGGGTGTGGTGACAGGACAGAGAATGGTAAAGCGTGCCGGTAAACGTTTAATAACCTAGTCTCAGGGCGAGGGCGGGTGGGCAGGTCCTGACCTGTAGTGTTTACCAGTTTCTGTAAGGGGACATTGGTGGTTCAGTGGTAGAATTCTCGACTTCCATGCAAGAGATCTGGGTTCGATTCCCGGCCAACATACCTCATGTGCAGCTACCAACCATCTGTCGGTGGAGGCTTGCATGTGGCTATGATGCTGCACAAGTTTCAGTGGAGCTTCCAGACTAAGACAGGCTAGGAAGAAAGGCCTGATGATCTGCTTCCAAAAATCAGCCAGTGAAAACCCTATGGATCACCAAGGTCAGACCCACAACCAATCATGGGGATAACACAGGCTCACGCAGTGTTTTCTCATTGTGCACGGGGTCTCCGTGAGTCAGGGCCAACTCAACGGCGGCTAACAACAACAGTAACCAATTTCTGTGGTGTAAATATTCCCGCCATGGCCAATCTCAAGGTACCACCTGTATGTCACTGAACAGAAAGTTGGGAAGAGATGCCCACAATTGGTTCTCAAGAGCCGACACAAGTCTGCTCCAACCCACCACTGACATGAAGGCACGTACTCACTTCCATGCAGTACCTCACGAGGGGGCAGGGCCTTTTATGAGGTGACCCACAGGAACCAGGGACAGAAACTCAAGCTCTAAGATCTTGTGAACTGCTGCAACAGATCTTGGAGCTGGCTTGGCCTGGAGGGAGACTAGCCACCCCTCCTTGGAATGAACCCTTTGGACTTGAGCATGAGGCTCTCAGCAGTGACCATCAGGGGCTGATGAACACAAGTGTGGCTGAAGTTTCTAGACTGTGTAAACAATCCTTTCCCATGTACCCCAAGCAATGATTCAACGAAGGTGACTGGAAGCTCCAAGCCAGATTTAATTTCATTTATAAAAATAAAATACTGTGATGGCTCTTGCAAATGACTGTTGGGATGTAAATTCACACCTGCTACAAAGATATGGCCAAGTGCTTTTGATTTGTGGGGCTTATTCCTTCAGGTTTCTCAGTCTAAGTGGGAAAATGAAGGAGAATTCAAATAACCATTATGCCCAGAAGAATGTGTTGTGGACCACAACAAGGAAACAGCAATAGTAAAAAGCATGTCACACATACACGTTACCACATTTACAAAATCCTTTCACATACAAGATCTCCTTTCATTCTCCTCACAGTCCTGCCAAGCTGATTGTAGTCCCATTTCACAGATTAGGATACCGAGGGGCAGAGAGGCCCAAGACCATACAGTCCATCAGTGGCAAAGCCAGCACTCTCCTTCCTATCTTCTGCTTTCAAGCTCAATGTTTTCTCCCCTATTGGATGACCAACTTGTCCTGGTTTTAGCACTGAAAGTCCTGCTTCCTGGAAAACCTCTCAAGCTTGGGGAGAACAGGACATTTTATCTGGGACTGAGTTGAAATAGACTGGACAGCAACAGGTTTGGTTTTGGTTTGGTTTTAAAACTGAAAGTCCTGTGTCCTGTGAACCCCTCAGACTTGGGCAAAATGGAACAGCTGGTCTCCCTAATTCCCTCTCTTACTGTGACTGCCCAAAGTGCTATGGAACTGTGGAGAGGGGAGGAGGGCGACCTCTGCCTAGGACCACTGGAACCAGGGAAGGCATCCTGGAGGCAGTTTCCATTGCTAAGCCTCCATGGCTAGGCTGAACTGGAACACTTTCCAGGTGGGCACTTTCCAGAAGGAAATAAAAATGATGTGAAAACAGAGAAGGGGTCTCTGAGTGCACTATGGGATTGGCAGCTGTCTGTTGGAAGTCTGCCTAGGGCATCAGAGAAATGGAGATGCCATTTCATCTGTGTACTCAAGAAGGAGCAAGGTCTCAGTCGCTAGAGACTAGTTTAAGGAGGAAGCACATAACCACAGAGACTGCTGTTCCCCTTCTGCCTTGGTAGTAGAACATCACTTTTGACAGCTTTAAATATATATGTGTGTGTATGTACATACACACACAGACACACACACACACACATACACACACACAATACATTCATTTTTTTCCCAGCCTCCCTTACATAATCTTGCATGATGGTCAATAGGATACAAGTGAAGTTTGCTGTATGGATTGCCAAGAAGTCTCCTTAAAAACAACAGCCAGCCAGAAACCAAGTTTCTTCTTGTCTGAAATTTGAATGTGATGAATCGAACTCCAGCGGCCATCTTGTGGTCTTGAAGACGAAAGCGATATGCTAATCACAGCGGAGCAGAAAGAGGGAAGGAGGCCAGAACCCTCATGACCATGGAGCCACCATAACCACCCTGGACCACCTACTTCCATACTTCCTTTACATGAGAAAATAAACCCTTATGTATTTAGACCACTGGACTGAGTGCTTGTAACTGGCAGCCAAATATAATTCCAGGCCAGGGAACTGAGCAAAGGCACTGAGGCAAGAATGAACACAACTTTAGAAATCACTTGGCCACTCCCCCACGGCTTAACTAGATTTCTTGGGATTTTAATTCTCTTTAAGATCTCTTTCCCCTGTCCTCAACTACAAACCTTTGCTTGGCATTTCACAACGGTGTGCAATGGAATCCAGAGACCCAGACTCACTTTATTTTCCCCCTTGGTATTTCCATCTATCTTCCAGCCTTATACCCATTCTGCCAATGGTGTTTATAGCCTAAGGGAGTAATTGTGCAGATGAAAAGCATAGAACAAAAGAGTCAATTCTTGGCTTTTGAGTTATGAAATAGACTTTTGGAACTCATGGCAAAAACCTTAGTTTGAGAAAGGCTTTTTGAGTTTCAAAGGCCTAGGCACTTCACACCACTGTGAATTTCAGAACACCAAGAATAAAACCCAAACCCATTGCCGTCGAGTTGATCCCAAAAAGTTTTTAAAGGGAACAAAACAGGTAACAAACAAAGAAAGAAGAATCAAAATGGCTCCTGAGTTCTCAGCAGCAAGTGGCTAGAAAACAGTGGAGCGATGCCTTCAAAATTTTGCAAGAAAACTATTTTCAAACTAAAAATCTATTTTCAAATTATCAATCAAGAGGCATAGCAGATTAAAGACACTTTCAGACATCCAAAAACGCAAATATTCTACCTCTCATACCCCTTTCTTTAGATAACAAGTGGAAAACAAGAAAGAATAAGACACAGGATCTAGAAAAAAGGCGATCAAACCCAGGAGAGCAATGAAGGGAAGTTCCAGGAAGACGTATACAGTTGGCCTAAAGAGCAACTAGAAGATGGAACATATGGGAAGAGTTAACCACAGTTAGGGAGAAAATTAGGCAAATGAAAAACAAGACAATTATTAACTCTAGAACAAAGGGATGAAAAAGAAAGGAGGCATGATAATAGTGGGCTCTTTTTGTTCAGCACTGAATAATATTTGTTTTGGAATATAAATAAAATCCTTTTATTTCCTTTTCTTGTCTTATTGTGTGAGCTAGGACTTTTAGTATTGTGTTGAATTGTTGAAAGAAGAATTTACAGACTTATTAAAGGAAGCCCTTCACTCTGAGAACAAACAATATCAGACCACAGGCTGAATATAGGACACAGGATTGTACTAGCCAGATAGCAACCTAGGAAATGAACTCTTAAGGACTACGCAAAACCAAGAGAATTACAAAAGGGAACCAGGAAGGTTAATCTGTACATGACAACAGCATCAGAACAATAAAAGAGGGAATAAATGATGTAGTTATAGAACCTTCTAATGGCGAGGAAGTCAAGCAATACCAACTAATAATAGACTGGTTCAAATCTAGGAAGATAAGGGTAACTTTCAAGGTAACCACAAAGAAAGTTAACAAACCTACTCATCAAAATAAAGAAGAAAAACATAAAGCCTCAGTAAAAACAAAACCTACCAAAAAAAAAAAAGAAATGAAAAAAGAACCCACAAACAAAAGGAACTCAGCACAGAAGAGTAAGAGGGAAAAAGAAAACGTCAGCACCACAAAAAAAAGCACTATAAAATGCAATCCCACTCCTAGGAATACATCCTAGAGAAATAAGAGCCGTCACACAAATAGACATATGCACACCCATATTCATTGCAGCACTGTTCGTAATAGCAAAAAGATGGAAACAACCTAGATGCCCATCAACAGATGAATGGATAAACTATGGTACATACACACAATGGAGTATTATGCAAAGATAAAGAACAATGATGAATCTGTGAAGCAGCTCATAACATGGAAGAAACTGGAAGACATTACGCTGAGTGAAATAAGTCAATCAATCACAAAAGGACAAATATTGTACGAGACCTTTACTGTATAACTCATGTAAAAGTTTACACACAAAAAGAAACAAACTTTGTTGGTTACGAGGGATGGGAGGGGTGAGGGGGGAACCAAATAGGTAAGTGGTAACTTTGGTGACGGGTAAGACAGTACACATTACTGGGGAAGCCAGCACAACTTGTACAAGGAAAGGTCATGGAAGATCCATAGACACTTCCAGACTCCCTGAGGGACTGAACTGCTGGGCAGAGGGCTGTGGGGACCATGGTCTTGGGGAACATCTAGTTCAATTGGCATAACACAGTCTATAAAGACAATGTTCGACATTCTACCTTGGTGAGTAGCGTCTGAGGTCCTAAAAGCCTATGATCGGCCATCTAAGATACTCCACTGGTCTCATCCCTTCAGGAGCAAGGGAGAATGAAGAGAACAAGATACAAGGAAAAGATTAGTCCAAAGGACTAATGGACCACAGCTACCACAGCCTCCACCAGAGTGAGTCCAGTACAGCTAGATGGTGCCCAGCTACCACCACTGACTGCTCTGACCGGGATCACGATAGAGGGTCCTGGACAGAGCTGGAAAAGGATGTAGAATAGAATTCTAACTCACAAAAAAAGACCAGATTTACTGGCCTGACAGACTGGAGAAACCCCGAGAGTATCGCCCCCAGACATCCTTTTAGCTCAGTGGTGAAGCCCCTCCCGAAGTTCACCATTCAGCCAGGGATTGGACAGCCTCATAAAACAGAACAGAACTAATGAGGCACAGCAGTCCAGGGACAAGGACTAGAAGGCAGGAGGGGACAGGAAAGCTGGTAATAGGGAACCCAAGTTTGAGAAGGGACACTGTTGACATGTCATGGGGTTGTTAACCATTGTCATAGGGCAATATGTGCACTAACTGTTTAATGAGAAACTATTTGTTCTGCAAACCTTCATCTAAGGTTAAAAAAAAAAAAGAATTATCATGTGAGATCAAATCTACAACAGCAACTCAAAAGGTTTGATGGGAAGCCTAGGGGACTGTGAGTTGAAGATAATGGTGATGGAATAATTTGGAAAAGGATAGTGAGAATAGCAGCACAACTAGAAGAATGTAATTGATGTCACTGAATTGTACATATGGAAACTTTCAAAATGGTGTAACTTGGGCTATGTATATTTTCACCAAAAAAAATGTCTTCAAGGTCAAGAAGGGAGAGTGTTGACATGTCATGGGGTTGTTAACCAATGTCATAAAACAATACATGTACTGACTGTTTAATGAGAAACTATTTGTTCTGTAAACCTTCACCTAAAGAACAATTTTCAAAAATTTAAAAAAAAAAAGAAAAATTAACACCATTTTTACACAATATCTTCCAGAAATAGAAGAAAGAACACTACCCAACTCACTTTATAAGATATGGATATATGGATATCCAACTGCTCCAGCACCATTTGTTAAAAAGACGATCCTTCTTTCATTGAATTGCTTTTGAACCTTTGTCAAAAGTCAGTTTTTGAACAATATTACCCTGATACCAAAACCAAAGACAGTTCAAAAAAAAAGAAAACTGTAGACCAATATCCCTCATGAATATAGACACAAAATCATTAACAAAATATTGGCAAATAAAATACAGTAATATATAAAAATATTACACACACGACCAAGTGCAGTTTGTTCCAAGGGTACAAGGCCAGTTCAATATCTGAAAAACAATTAACCATATTACAATCCACCATATTAATAATTCACCATATTAACAGGCTGTGGTTGTTGTTGTAAGGTGCCGTCGAGTTGGTTCTGACTCACAGTGACCCCGTGTACAACAAAAAGAAACACTGCCCGGTCCTGCGCCATCCTCATAATCTTTGTTATGTTTGAGCCCATTGTAGCAGCCACTGCGTCAATGCATCTCATTGAGGGTATTCCTCTTTTTTGCTGGTCCTCTACTTTACCAACCATGATGTCCTTCTCCAAGAACTGGTCCCTCATGATAACGTGTCCAAAGTATGTGAGGTGAAGTCTTGCCATCCTTGCTTCTAATGAGCGTTCTGGCTATACTTCTTCCAGGATAGATTTGTTCATTCTTCTGGCAGTTCACCAACATCATAATTCAAAGGCATTAATTCTTCTTCAGTCTTCCTTATTCATTGTCCAGCTTTCACACGCATATGAGGCGACTGAAAATACAATGTCTTGGGTCAGGCGCACCTTAGTCCTCAAAGTGACATCTTTGCTTTTTAACACTTAAAAGAAGTCTTTTGCAGCAGATTTGCCAATGCAAAAGCTCGTTTGATGTCTTGACTGCTGTTTCCATGGGTGTTGATTGTGGATCCAAGTAAAATGAAACCCTTGACAACTTCAGTCTTTTCTCTGTTTATCATGATGTTGCTTATTGGTCCAGCTGTGAGGATTTTTGTTTTTTTTATGTTGAGGTGTAATCCATACTGAAGGCTGTGGTCTTTGATCTTCATAAGAAAGTGCTTCAAATCCTCTTCACTTTCAGTAAGCAAGATTGTGTCATCTGCATAACGCGGAATGTTAATATACCTTCCTCCAATCCTGATGCTGTGTTCTTCTTCCTATAGTCCAGCTTCTTGGATTATTTGCTCAGCATACAGACTGAATAAGTATGGTGAAAGGATACAACCCTGATGCACATCTTTCCTGACTTTAAACCACAAAGTACCCGCTTTGTTCTGTTCGAACGACTTCCTCTTGATCTGTGCACAGGTTCCTCACAAGCACAATTAAGTACTCTGGAATTCCCATTCTTCACAATGTTATCCATTATTTTTTATACTCCATACAGTCAAATGCCTTTTTGTAGTCAATAAAATACAGGTAAACATTTTTCTGGTATTCTCGCCTTTCAGCCAAGATCCATCTGACATCAGCAATGATATCCCTCATTCCATGTCCGCTTCTGAATCCAGCTTGAACTTCTGGCAGTTCCCCGTCGATGTACTGCTGCAAACGCTTTTGAATGATCTTCAACAACGTTTTGCTTGTGTGTAATATTAATGATATTGCTCACTAACTTCTGCAATCTGTTGTATTACCTTTCTTTGGAATGGGTACAAATATGGATCTCTTCCAGTCAGTTGGCCAGGAAGCTGTCTTCCAAATTTTTTGACATAGATAAGTGAGCATCTCCAGCGCTGCATCCATTTGTTGAAACATCTCAGTTGGTATTCCATCAATTCCTGGAGCTTTGTTTTTTGCCAGTGCCTTCAGGGCAGCTTGGACTTCTTCCTTAAGTACCATAGGCTCTTGATCATACACTACCTCCTGAAATGGTTGGAAGTCAACCAATTCTTTTTGGTACAGTGACTCTTTGTACTCCTTGCACCTTCTTTTGATGCTTTTGATGTTGTTCAATATTTTCCCCATAGAATCCTTCAATATTGCAACTTGAGGCTTGAATTTTTTTCTTCAGTTCTTTCAGCTTGAGAAATGCCAAGCGTGTTCTTCTAAAGAAAAAAATTACATAATTGTATCAACTGACGCAGAGAAAGCATTTGACAAAAATCAACGTTTATCTATTCATGATAAAAATCTCTCAGAAAACTAGGAATAGAGGGGAATTTCCTCAACTTGACAGAGAATATCTACAAAAAAAAGACCTACAGCTAACAATGTACTAATAAAATATTAAAATATTTGCCATTATCACTTGGCAAACTAATGTAGGATAATCAGTCAAGAAGCCTAGAGAGCTCAGTTTTCAATTTTTGGAATCCTTTGACCCACTTAGGTGGCCCTGGGGGAAGGTGGAAGGAGAAGAGAAGGGTAGATCCTGTGGCTTGAGGAAAGATCACAGTGGTGGGAAGACCCCTATATTCTCAACATAACAAGAATCCAGTGCCATTTAAGAGTTGCGTCCTTGTTGTTGGTGTTGTCGTGTGCTGTTGAGTTGATTCCTACTCATAGTGACCCCGTGTGACAAAGTAGAACTTCCCCATAAAGTTTCCTAGGCTGTAATCTGTACAAGAAGAGCTGATCACCAGGTCTTTTCTCCTGAAGAGCCACTGGGTGCGTTGGAACAGCCAACCTTTTGGTTAACAGCCAAGCACTTCCTAGGGGTCCATAAAGCTTGAAGGAACACACTGGTCCCCAGAGGGAGCACAAGGCTCCCCTCTACCCACCCTTTCCTCACTCAGCACTCATAGATGCTAGAATCTAGTCCCGTAAAAGACAAAGTCCATGCTTTTACTTAAGAGGTCATGCACCAGAATTCTTACCAGGAAACTTCAATAGAGTTTGCAGTGTCTGAATGATTTGAAATAAATCATTTATTAGTCTATCCTTCTTATCTCCCTCATGAACCTGTGGCTGGTTAAGTAACTGGTTAAAGATTGGGAGGTCCTCGGTCTCAGGCAAATACCAACTCACCACAGCTAAAAAAAGATTCCTGGCATCTTCAACCAGGGCTATAGAATCTTTGCATTTCTAACAAGTTCCCAGATGTTAATGATGCTGGTTAGGTACCAATTCTGAAAACCACTACTCTACTAATGGTTCTCAGAATTTATTACACATAAGAATTACCTGGGGATCTTGTTAAACTGTATATTCTGAGTCAGTACATCTGGGGTGGGAATGCAAATTTTCAGCAGGGGTTGAAACCAGAACAAGCCAGTTCGAAGCCCTACCTTCAACCATCTTCCATGAGAGATAGCAGATGGTAGAAAGAATTCATCTGTACCCAAAGCTCAGATTTTGTTTTGACACAGCTCTGGGCTCTGCAGTCAGGTTCCTGCACACCATGGCCTCTCACATCCCTCTGTCATCTGCTCTCTCAAGAGCAGTTGTCCTACAAGACATCGAACCCACTGGGTATGGAGAAGGGACACAGCAGGTGGACACCCTGAAGCTGCTGTGTTTGGACATGACCTCCCACAGAGTGGCACATGGGCCACTCCAGTGAGTCAGTTCCCCTTTCTGAGCCTCCATTTCTTCATCTGTCACATGGAATAGGCAGGGAGAAGGGATCTCCAAGGGAACCTGCAACTTCAATACCACACCCAGCAAATCCAGAAGGCAAAGCCAATCAATTCACTTCCCTTTCAGCTCTACTGTTGTTGTTGTTGTTAGGTGCCATGAAGTCAGTTCTGACTCATAGTGACCCTATGTACAACAGAACAAAACACTGCCAAGTCCTGTGCCATCCTCATAATTGTTGTTATACTTGAGTGCATTGTTGCAGCCACTATGTCAATCCATCTCGTTGAAGGTCTTCCTCTTTTTCGCTATGTCTCCACTTTACCAAGTGTGATGGTTAGGATTCTGTGTCAACTTGACTGGGCCATGACTCTCAGTGTTAATATGTGATCACTCCCATGATGGGATCTGCTGTGATGCTGTGAGTAGCCAATCAGTTGAAAGGGAGTTTCCTTGGGCATGTGGCCTGCATCCGAATGTAAGTGGACATTCTGGCTTTTGCCTGCTCTGGATCCTGCAGCTGGCTCCTATTCTTCTGACCTCCGGTTCTTGGGACTTAAGCTAGCAGCTTACCTGCCAATCTTGGGATTCGTCGATCTTCACAGCCTGTGAGCAAGAGTCCTGCTCTCCAACTTGCTGATCTTGGGTTCGCCAGCCCCTGCAGCTACATGAATCAGGAGAAGCCTCTGTCCTGATCCATGGACTTGGGACGTTTCAGCCTCTGCAATCACATGAGCCATTTCCTTGTTATAAATCTCTATATATGTAAATATATGCTTTACTGGTTTTGCTTCTCTAGAGACCCAGCCTAAGACACCAAACATGATGTCCTTCTCCAGGGACTGGTCCATCCTGATACCATGTCCAAAGTATGCAAGACGAAGTCTTGCCATCCTTGCTTCTAAGGAGCATTCTGGCTGTACTTCTTCCAAGACTTCATACACTCCATGATCCTATTATTAATGGAAGTTTGCAGCTGTTTCTTCTCATTTTAAGTCATGCTACATCTGCAGATGAAAGTCCCGAAAGCTTGACTGCATCCATGTCATTAAGGATGACTCTACTTTGAGAAAGCAGCTCTTCCCCAGTTGTATTTCGAGTGCCTTCCAACCTGAGGGGCTCATCTTCCAGACAATGTTCTGCTGCTATTCATAAGGTTTTCATAGCTAACTTTTTCAGAAGTAGACCACCTTAGTCTGCAAGCCCAGCGGAAACCTGTCCACCATGGGTGACCCTGCTGATATTTGAAATACCGGTAGCAGAGCTTCCAGCATCACAGCAACACACAAGCCGTACAGTACAACAAACTGACAGATGTGTGGGGCAGCTCTATGAACTTTACTAACTAGCTGTACTAACTAGCGACATTAAATCCAACTGGCTTAGGCAAACTAAGGGGAACTCACTGGGTATTTTAACTGAAAAAGTGGATTCAAGCACAGCTGGGCCCTGAAGCTAACGCTGGGGATCCATTCTCAGTGCATTTGGGCAATGAGAAAAGGCATCTCTTCCTTGCCCATGTGTTCAAGGAGTTGTGCAAAGGATAAGGATTGGAAGGGTGGGACATCACAAAAAGTTATTTATTAAGGTCGCTATGAGTCAGAATCAACTTGAAGGCAAAAGGTTTGGTTTTTGGTTTTGATCCACTTTGGGCACCTCAATTGTAAACTAGAAATTCTCTAATTTTTTTTTTCTTTCTTTTTTTAAAATTTGAACCACTGAAATCAGCCAAGTGATAATAGGTTGATTTTTAAATGCCTCTGAATTCCATTTCTTAAGTCTTTCTTATTTCGGACTCTGCAATAAATCTACACCCAAAGAATCAGTATAAGGCCTGGGAACAACCATTCCTCATCTAGTAACTCAGTAAAATCTCTTCTCCAGAACATTCCAGAATTCTCCAGAACCACTATTCTGGATAGGTGAGCTCCCTAAATAGCTGAAGATTCATCTACTCTTTTAAACCCCAGAAGTTTTAGACTGAAAGCATTTCTCAAAACTCCTATGCATGTCCTTGTTTTATTTCTTTACGATAGTTATTACAAAAAGTAGACAACACAGATAGGAAAAAAAAGAATACTGAATCAAAAGGAGAAGCAGAGCACATATGCCTACCTTCCCTCCCACTCCCCCTGACATGATTCAAAAGATCAAATCAGCTGGGTGTGACTCCAGCGAAGGGGGGCGCTAAATCTTTGATTTACTTTTCATATTCTTTCATGTTTATTAGCCTAGCCTAGCCCTCTATATGTAGCATAATTTGATCCAAAAAGAGAATCAGGAGAGGAAAGAATGCCAAGCTAAGACCCAGAGATTTGGGTTCTAATTCTAGCCAGCCATGAACTTTCTGTGTGAACTTGAGCATATCACTTTCCCAAACAAAAGATGAGGCGGTTGCATTGAGTTATTCCTAAATTTCCTACCAGCTCTGTATCAGTCAGGGTCCGGCAGAAAACAGATGGTGCATTCAAACAGATGCGTAATTTGAGGAGAGTGCAATAAAGGGACTACTGCAAAGGTTTGGGCTGGGAGCAGGGAAACCACAGGGATAGTGCACTGCCCTGGAGTTAGTACCACCCCTAGGCTGGAAGCAGCCAGGGGAGGGAGAAGACAGTTACTGGAAGCTAGAGATAGGGCCTTGTGGAAAGGGCCCCTGACTGAAGCTATGACCTTTAGTCAAGGGATGCAGTACCAGCCTCACCCCTCTCTCTCCCTCCAGGGAAATGCTTGGCTTGGGCCAAAGCCAACCAGAAGCCTTTGATGCAGTTGAGACGAGGGGCTGATGCCAGCCTCACAGGCAGGTAGAGAAGAGTGGAGATCAAGCCTGGAGTAGCAAATGGGTGATGTCCAGCACAAGCTCGTTACTTTGAGGATTAGTGATTATGCTACACTCTATCCTCTGTGCTCATTGAGGGCTCGTATCTGCTTTCCTTAATTTATCATCAACCACATGCTTGGCTCACTCATCTGTGAATTTGTTGCTCCTAATCCTTGATGGAAAGGAGCCCTGGTGGCGCAGCAGCTAAGCACTCAGCTGCTAACCAAAAGGTTGGCGGTTCAAACACACCCAGCAGTTGCTTGGGAGAAAGACCTGACAATCTGCTCCCGTAACAACAATTCTCAGTGGGCTAGGAAGCCCAATAACCAAGGCTACTAGAAAGCAGTGTACAATGTAGATGCAGAGGCTGTGTGCTAGGCTCTAGGGGCTTGACTCTGGGTAAAATTATTGCTTTGGAGCACATGAACACTGTGTGTTCCTTTTGGCTACTCAGAGGTCCTTTATGTTTACTCCGTGGTCCTGCTGCTGAGGTCTGGATTTTAGCAAGTTCCTGAGCCACAGGGACACTAGACTGTATTAGAAGAGAATCTCAGCTTTCTCCCCTCAGCCTTGGTGCTCACACCCATACGAACATCTTTAACCTCTGTGCATAGCTGCCAGCTGCCCTGAACAGAGATCAGTATTCGAGGTTTGTTCCTGAATGATGTAATTAATTAGATTGAGTGACTAGACACACGTCCAGCTCCATACCCTGTGAAAGGAGCCCCAGTGGTGTAATGGTTAAGCACTCAGCTGCTAACCGAAAGGTCAGTGGCTTGAACCCACCAGCGGCTCCACAGGAGAAAGACATGGCAATCCACTCCCATAAATTTTACAGTTTAGGAAACCCTAAGGGGCAGGTCTAGTCTACTTGTCTCATAGAGTCGCTATGGATCGGAATCAACTCCCCAGCTCACAACAAAGCCTGTGAACAAAGTGTAGGTCCTCTCTCCCGGTGTCTGTGGAACAATCACGAAATTGACCATATACAGGGCACAACAAAATCAGCAATACCTCTCAAAATGTAGCAATAGTACAGACCACTTTCTCTGAGTACAATGTAAAAGAAGGAGAAATAAGCAAAACCAAGAAAAAAATCTACTCAGAAATTGAGAAACTATCCAGTTAAACTTTCATAACTATCCCCTTAGCAACAAATTAATTTCAGAATATTTTAATATAATGGCAATCAGAAATTTATATAGCAAGCCTACGGGATCTGGAAAAAGTCTGTACGTAAAGGAAAAACTGTAGTCTTAAACACTATTGTTACTAAACGAGAAATTATGAAAATAAATTAAATATTCAGGAAATTGGGAAAAACCAAGAGAACAAAACTAAAGAAAGCAGAACAAATTTAATAAAGATACAGGCATATATTAAGGAGCTAGACAAAGAGTAGAACTGACAAGTAAATTGAAAGGTTTAATAATAATACAGGCAGTCCCCGACTTAAACGTATTGGAGTTACTATGAACCACACTTACAACTTTCTGTCATAAGTACATCATCCTTACACATCTGTACATCTTATCATCATTAATACACAGCACATTCAATGTTGTACATGCAATGTTGCAGCATGTCATTTCTGATGTTGTCATTCTCAAATGTTCGCTTACAGATGTTCAGCGTTATGATGGACTGTCCAAAACACTGGCATACAGCAGGCTACAGAAACTGAAAAAGAAAGAGAGACGTTCGACTTCTGTCAGAACCAGCTTAACAATGGAGTCGTCGGAACCCTCTTGTAAGTCAGGGACTACCTGTGATATAATTAAAAGCTTTGTAAGAAAAAAGAAAGATAAACACAGAAATACATAATCAGCCCCTAAAAAGGGGAAATAACATAGATGGAGAAAATTAGAAGAGTTATAGGAGAATGTTTGATTTGGGTCTTTGTAATAAACGGGAAATGTGAATAAATGATCTTCAAAATTATAAATTACCAGGACTGACTCAAGAAGAGATAGATGAAGTAAGCAAACCAATAATAATGTAAAAACTCACCGTGGCTAAGTGGAATTTGTCTAAGAAATGCAAGAATGCCTAAATATCGAGAAATATAGTAATGTATTTAATTGCCTAGCCGGTAAAGCCAAAGAGATGAATTAAAATATTTCTAGAAGCAAGAAGAATTCAGAATAGTAGCTGATTACAAAGTAAATATATAAATAGCAATAGCTTTCTTATATACCAAAATTATCTAGTTAAATAGTTTTAAAAAATCACAATTCCAATAGTAACCACAAAATATAAAATACTCAGAAATAAAATAAACACGAAATGTGCAATACATATATAAATAAAATTATAAAATTCTACCAAAAAAATTATAAAATTCTACCAAAATACATTTTAAAGGTAAAGAATTGGAGTGATGTACTTTTTCTTGAATAAGATGATAAAAACATTGTAAAGGTCTTAATTCTTCCTAAATTAAAAAATATATTTGATGTAAAATCTTAAAGAGCCATTTTTGAAACTTGACAAAATGAGTAATGAATTAGTCTTAAAGACTAAATACAGACCAATATTTAGAAAAACTGTGAAAAAGAAAGTACTAGATTTCACAGTGGATAAAGCAATAAATAAGATTGTGTCACTGATGTAAGAACAGACAGAGCAATGGGACGAAAGTAGGATCTAGAAACAGTCCCAAGAATAGCCAGGAATTTGGCATGTGATTAAAATGTTACTTCAGATCAATGGTAGAGACTGAATTACTCAAACAAGTGGTGTTGGGGCAACTTGCTGGCCATTTGGAAAATTACCACCACACCCTAGTCTCACTCCTAACTTAAAAGTAAGCTGCAAATTCATTAAAATTATGAATGAAAAAAATGAAATTATAAAAGCACAGAAGAAAATATGGGCAAATATTTTTCAAACTTGAAGAAGCTGGCACAAGAGGGAGTGGGTCAAATCAAGAACCATAAAGAAAAAAATAGATATATTTGTCTACACTCAATTTTAAAATTCCTTACAACCCATATAAAGACATACACTATGTATAGATACACAGAACTAAGACGCAACCAACAAACTGTGGGAATTATTTGAAACTGGAATGAGAGTTGATGAGTTAATATCCCTAATCTGCAAAGTATTGTGATAAACCTACAAGAAAAAAAAATTTACAAAATTAAAAAATGTATATAAACAAAAGAATTCACAAAAAGAGGGCTTCAGATGACTTTAAACATTCGAAAATGTCTAAACCTACATATACTGTATTTTTTGCAAATTGCATGCCCACCTAAATAACACATACAGAACACGCGGAAATGACAAAATTGTTTAAAAGTCCTGGCATAGGACACCCATACGTATACTGCACATGTCTCGTGACATTTCCAGAAGTGAATTTCGGCTGCATTTACCCTCGTTCAAGAGTTCAAAAATGTTACTTTTAATCATTTGTATAATAAAGGTATAAGCCATGGTCAAGAAGTCATGGATCAAGTTTGGTAGTACCCCAGTAATCAGAAAACAAACTATTGAAACTGTGAGTTTGTTTCTATTAATTTAAGTTTATAATTATATCCCTGTCACTTCTGAATCATCAATTGGAACCTTGAACCTACTGAAGCTTGCCCATAAATCACGTGCTATCAACTGGAAGCATAAACAAAGGGAAGCCTGCACTGGCATAAATGGCATTGAGTAGCTCTCCTTAAGACTCTCCATTCAATCTGCATTGGCATAATTATCACAGTCATCTTCAGACTCTGGCTTTTAATTGGAGGGGTAAATAAAGCAAAACTGATACGTGATTGCTCTTGGCTCACCCGCTGAATTTGAAAACCTTATCGGATCATCTTAAGGGAAACCATTAAGCATGTTAGGTCTGCTTATTTCATAGTCTAATTATGTCTTACTAGTACCACCGTCTTTGATAGATGATCATAAGTCACCGTAGTCATAATCATAAAGAATCAGTTAATTAAATTTATAGTAATATAAAAAGATGTCCTCACACACTGTTAAGTAAAGAGAGTATGAGAGGGAAATTGAGAGTATAAAACAGCATGTATTACAGAAGCCCATTTTAGTAAATGTAGTTGCATAGAAAAAAAGTTGGGAAGATTATATAGCAAAAAAATTGTTGGAGGGATTGTATCTTCATTTTTCGCATTGTTTGAATTTCTTATAAAGAGCATGCATTACATTTATAATCAGGTTTTTCATTTTACCAACCTCCCTGTGACCCTGGGACCACCACTCCACTCTACATACTACTCTGCCAGGAAAAGGGTTATCAGATTTAAGCATATAAAAATACATATTGCATGGGACATACTTCTACTAAAAAATTATTTGTTGTTTACCTGAAATTCATATGTTGCTGGATGTCCTGTATTTTATCTGGCAACCCTAGTCCAGGGGGAAGGGATGCCTCAGATGGAGCTAATTTTTAGGGACGAGGGGAGGGGTTATGACTTATGCCCTCAACCACAAAGAGGAACGAAGCCCGTCTGCAGTCAGGTGGCTGCGGTTGCTCAGTCTATAGCACATACATCAAGGTGGTCCTTCTTTCAGTCTCTAACAGTACCATCCAGTTAGACTCACCAAACATCTACCATGGGTTGGATGTCTTCAAGTGTAGTATCTCATTAAATCTTCTCAACAGCCAAGTGAGATGAGTATTTTCATGATTATTATGAATTGAATCATGTACCTAAAAAAGATGCATTGAAGTCCAAATTATTCCTAGTACTTGTGAATGGGACCTTGTATGGAAATAGGGTCCTTGAAGACGTTATCGGTTAACATGAAGTCATACTGGAGTACGAACCAAAACACCATACCGGTCGCCATCGAGTCGATTCCGACTCATAGTGACCCTATAGGACAGAGTAGAACTGGCTCCATAGAGTTTCCAAGGAGCGCCTGGTGGCTCTGAACTGCCATCCTTTTGGTTAGCAGCAGTAGTTCTTAACCACTATGCCACCAGGGTTTCCATACTGAAGTAGAGTAGGTCCTAACCTGAATAGCGTACTTATAAAACTGGAAAATAGACACAGAGACAGATACACAGGAAAAATAGCCATTTGACAAGGAAGTTATGATGCAGCTGCAAGACAAGGAACGCCGGAAGCTAGCTGGAGAGACAAGGAAGGATCTTCCTCTAGAGCCTTCGGAGGGGGCATGGCCCTGCCAGCATCCGGATTTCGAATTCCTAGCCTCCAGAACTGTGAGACAGTAACTTTATGTTCTTAACCCGTTGCCATTGAGTCAATTCCGAGTCATAGGAACTGCCCCATAGGGTTTCCAGGGAGAGGCTGGTGGATTTGAACTGCTGACCTTTATTGGTTAGTAGCCAAGCTCTTAACCACTGTGCCACCAGGGCTCCCAATTTATAGTATACTTAGTTACGGTAGCCCTAGGAGACAGTGCAGTGATTGTCTGCTTTTCACTGATTCGGAGAGACTTGGATCTGCGAGTGAGCTGCTCAAGGTCACACACACAAGTGGAAGGGGATTTGAACCCACATCTTTTGACTCCAAGTTAGGGTTCCTGCCAATACAGTTCACTTGGGTCCTGCCATCCTGAGTCCCTGCTCTCACAGAGGAGAGGGGTCCATTTGGCCCAAGTAGCCAGTGTGAAAGGGACAGCATGTCCTGTGAGCTGTCTGTGGTACTGGATTGAGGGGCAAAGACCTTGGGGCCAGACTGCACAGCCTCAAATCCAACCTCTGTCACTTCCTAGCTGGGTGAATCTCAGCAAGTTATTCAACACTTCCGTTTTCCTATCTGTATCACGGAGCTGATTGGCGGGTGGGAGAGCCTACCTCCATAGGGTTGTGAGAGGATTAAATCACTTAATTGATCTAAAGCACTTAAAACAGTGTCCCTTCCCTCAAGTTTTCTCAGCCTCTTCCTAATAGTAATACATTCCTAATAGTAATAAAGATAGAAGGCTTCCTAATAAAAGGGCTTCAATGAAGAGAGCCTGGCCAAAGGACCTGTCTTGGAAACTCCGCCCTCCAAAAAAAGGGCAAAAGAAAAGCAAAGGTAGTCACAGCATAAGGTTCCCCTTGGGAAAAGAAGACAACTGAAGATGCTCAGCCTTCTCCTTCTTTGTTTTCATTATTTCTGAAGAAAAATGAGCACCATGAGTCCTTAGAGAGATTCTCTTGACCGCAGTGAGGCACTGGGACAGACGACTGAGGCCAGTCCGTTCCCTTGAAATGCTTCCCATCCGAGGAACACAGGCCCGCGCCATTGTGCCAAGGACAGGGGCGGCTCCATCTCTCCTCAGCAGTATCTCTCCGTGGGCTCCCCGTGTGTGTGTGCGTGTGTGTGTGTGTGTGTGTGTGTGTGTGTGTGTGTGTGTGTGTGTGTGTGTGTGTGTGTGCGTGCGCGCGCGCGACTGCAGGTCCCGTGCTGAAAGATGGTGTCCTTCCTCCCAAAGGCTGTGTGGCCGCCCATCTCCGCCGCAAACAGGCCGAGCCCGCGCCGTTCCCGGCCGAGAGAGGCCGCTGCCCTCTGCGGCAGACGGCGGCGCGCGTTCCCAGTTCTCCGGCTCGCCTGGCTGCCGGTGCGGCCTCCCGGTGCAGCGGGCGCTGTGACGTTCTCGGATAAATGCCGTATAACTGTGTAGGCGAATGGGAGCTAAAAATAAGAACGGAAAATCTATCATTAAGGTATCATTGCGCCAGCGCAGCTATTTGAGGGCTCCCATGGTCCCCGGCGCCTGCGTTTGAAGCCCGCCTTCAGGCTTTGGGGGGTATTTGCAGAAAACTCCCAGTAGCGGCTCGCCAGCTAGACCTCAGGGCGCAGGGGGTGGCGCCGGTAATTATGGTAACGCTTAAAATAAAATAAACCTTCACCTCTCCCCTCCTCGCCTGTCCTCCCCCCGCACTGTCCTCAGGTTGCTGGGGAAGCCGCCAGGAGTGGGACTAGACGCTGAAATGAATGTGACCTGTTCGGTCATGGAAAGATTAGGACTGAAAGCGCTTTCAAATCTACTTCACCATCCACTTTCCTCTGTCCACCTCGAATTAGAAAAATAAAGTACGGGGAATGGGGAAGCCTTTGGAGGAGAAAACGACACCTGGCACTTAATCCCTGGTCGACAGTGCGCCGCGGTGGGGCGCAAAGATGCCAAATCCCGGGATGGCGAGTCTCTGGGGTTCCATTGGGTTAAACGAAAATTGATCTGATTTGTTTTATAAACACCCGAAGAAGAGAACCGGACGGGGGGCAGGCTGTGTGTGTGTGTGTGTTTGTGTGTGTGTGTGTGTGTGTGTGTGTGTGTGTGTGTGCATCCGCGTGCGTCTGTGTGTCCGAAGAGGGGGAGGGGGCGCTAAGGTGCATCCTGCGAGCGGCTCTGCGCCTCGCCGGGACTGCGTGCGTGTGTCCCTGTCCTCGCTGCCGAAACGGGCTCTTCGAGGGATCGGCGTCACATGACTCCGCCTGCCCCTCGCCAGCGCGCAGCTCGCCAGTCCCTCAGTTTGCCCGCGGGCGGCATCTCCTGGGCCCGGGGGCTCTGCGGGGCAGAGGAGACGTGCGGGCGGGGAACGGCACATCTGAATTCAGGAAGCCGCGATCCGGCGCCAGATCCTGGAATGTAGACGTTTGGAGGAGGGAGGGAAGAAAGGGGGGGAGCAAACAAGGGAGCGCCAGAAAGAGGCAGCGCGCGGCGCGCACTGACTGGGGTCTGCCGAGTGTCGGGCGGAGAAGATGTAAGCGCGTGGGGTCTCGCGGGCCTCGGAGCACCATGCAGAAGGGGATCCGGCTGAACGATGGCCACGTCGCGTCCCTGGGACTGCTGGCGCGCAAGGACGGTACGCGAAAGGGCTACCTGAGCAAGCGGAGTTCGGACAACACAAAATGGCAAACCAAGTGGTTCGCGCTGCTGCAGAACCTGCTCTTCTACTTCGAGAGCGACTCGAGTTCGCGGCCCTCGGGGCTCTACCTGCTGGAGGGCTGCGTCTGCGATCGCGCGCCCTCCCCCAAGCCGGCGCTCTCCGCCAAGGAGCCTCTGGAGAAACAGGTGAGGCGGGCGCCGCGTCCTGACCTCCCCGCGCCCGGACCGCGGTCCTCTGGGTGCAGAGCCTTCGGCTGACCGATGGCTCCGAACTTTGGACCCTCTACGCTCGCCGCCCTCGGCGGGAGAGTGGGTTAGCTCTAGCCGGGTGGGTGATCCCGCGGCGACCAGAGGGGGCAGGGACTGCGGACGGCGAGTAGGTACCGGCTGCGGCTGCGCTTCGCTCGGCGAGCTGAACCCCGTGGGAGGTGGGAGCAAAGGGTCCGTGACCTGGAAATGCGGAGGGAGATGGGATCCGAGAGATCAGACAGAGACGATGAATCTCGACCCAGGTTCAGCCAAAAATGGTCCTCCTAACCTCCTCTCCCACCACCCCGCCCACTTCCCCCAGCCCGGGACAGCCCAGATCGTCTGCCCCAGGCGGGGGAGGTGTAATTCCCCGCGCTTAGGCACCCGAAGGGCTCGACCGAGGCGTCGGAGCGCCGCGGCCCCTGCCTCGCAGGAGCTGGGGGAGAAAACGATCCTGCGCTAGCTCCTCCGAGTTGGGTGTTGCGGAACCGCAGGGTCGGTTGAGTGCGATCGAGAGCGGTGGCGGGCTCCCGGTCGACTCCGGGCACAAGCAACAAACCGAAGGGTTCGGAAGAGCCCCCTGATGCGCCGGGGGTAGGACCGGGGCTGCTGCGGAGGCGGCGGGAAAAGTGGGCGCTTGTCCCTCCCCCGCCCCCTGCGCCGCCGCCGCCCCCGTCGCAGTCGCAGCTGTAGCGCTGCCCTCGCGTTTACTGAGCTGCAAGGCTAAAGGGCCAGGCCTCGACCTGCTGGGGGGCCTGGAGTGCGCCTTTGGCATGGGGTTGGGGGCAGGGGCACCTATAGTTGCGGAGTGGGAATATCCAGACAGCAGCAGAGCTATCTGTGAGCTCGATGCGTTCTCCAAAGGCATCTGGCCCAAGCCCCTGCTTCTGGGAAGGTAAATAACAGTGGATCCTAAAATGTCACCGCTGGGAGGGACCTGCGATCAGTTGGACCCAACCATCTGGTTATTGCCTAGATGGGGACACTGAGGCCCAAAGAGAGAGATTCAGTTGCCCAGTGTCATACCAGGAGTCAGGGCCACCCCAAGGCTCGGGAAGGCGAATGAGATCTCAGAAGCCTTGCTGCACGCAGACTGATGGTGATGGATTGGCTGAAATAAAGCACGCTTAAAGTCGCCCCTCCCTCCTGATCACCTCCCCTCTAAGCACCAGAACAGAGATCCCAGCTCGGTATCCAGCACACCTCCTCCTTCCCTGCCCTCAGCCGGCTCCTGCTGGGAGATGCTTTCTGGGGGCTGGGAAATGTGCACAGGAATTTTTGAGGGTGGGTCTCTGGGGATGGCGAGCCAGGTGGTAGGCAGGGGCTTCCAGATGGCAAAGCATAGCAAAGAGCAGGTGGCTCCTTAAGCTTAGAACACAGATGGGGCCTAGAGGACTCACCTGGGAGAGCCAGACCCAGGCGGGGCCAGAGATGCTGCTCTCAGCCCTTGATGACGCGCCCATCTCCAGCCTTCCAGAGCATTGCTAGCCCTCGCTGGCCAAGGTCCACCTATACTTACCAGTGACCTCCAGCCCCAGCCTGAGCTCACCTCCATCCTTCAGCTGAGCTCCTGGGCCGGCAAGGCGGGATGGTTGGGGGAAGCCAAGTTGGCACTGGGCTCAGAGTGTCAGTTCTCAGCACCCTCAACACAAATCAGACAGGCCTGAAACTGCATCTCAGAGTTGCCACTTCCTGGCTGTGTGACCTTGGTTAACACACTAAACTTCCCTGAGCCTCTATTTTGTAAAAAAATGGTGATAGTGACACCTACCTTTCCAGAGTTTGAGAACACTAAATTAAATAATGTATGTTGAAAGTATGCTCAGAACACCTTTTAGTTAAATCTAGATAAATCTTAGTTGAATCTGAATTGTACCCACCTGGGCAGGCCCTAAAGGCCTTAGGTCACAGAATGTCCAAGCTGAAAGGATGCTCAGAGATTGTTCAGCCCATCCTTCCCATTTTACAGATGAGGAAACTGAGGACCAGAGAGGGAAAGAGAGTGGTGCTAAGTCACACAGTAGATCAGTGGCAGATTCAGACCTAGAATTCATGCAATGTCTAAGAATTCCTAAAAATGAGACCCTATGTTGATTGCAAATCATTCAGTCCTGGCTCAGGTATCAAATCAAGCTAGCAGTGGCTCTTGGAGAGGCAGGAATGCAAGACCAAGTGATAATTTGCACACATCTTCAGAGCCGAAAGGGTTTCCTTAGAACACAGGCAAAGATCCTCAAACACGCTCGCAAGAGTAGCCCTCCTGCGCTGGAGAATAGAACAGGGTTAAGAGGAGCAGACAGTAGTTCAGTGCCGTGCGGTTAAGGAGAGTTTAATGCTGCACAGTTAAGGTGTAAACCTTCGTTAAAGTCTCATGCCTCATCTCATACGGTTAGATAGGCGTTACATCCTACTCTAGAACAAGAGCTTGGTACCTGTGAAAAAGTAGCTCTTGCTCCTTTGGCCTCTGTTGTTGGTGTTGTTAGGTGCCATCGCGTCGATTCCGACTCATATTGACCCTATAGGACAGAGTAGAACTGCCCCATAGGGTTTCCAAGAGGCACCTGGTGGATTTGAACTGCCGACCTTTTGGTTAGCAGCCAAGTTCTTAACCACTACACCACCAGGGCTCCACTTTGGCTTCCATGTCTATGCAAAAAATAGTAATTTTTCCTTTTCTAAATATTTGCATAAAATTGATGGCCCCAGAAGCTGCTCCATGTTTATCCTTGACTTGGGTGCCCCATGGCAGAGCCCAGTGTGAGAGACACAGCTCCAGGCCATTCTGTGACCAGATTTGCCTTGTGTTTGGGCCCATAGGAAGTCTTGACTCAAACCTGCAGGGCATGCGGCCGAGGGCTGTCATTAAGAGGCCTCAAAGAGGTGATCAGTTTGACAGGACTGATTAGTATCTCGGGTCTGTCGGTGGCACAGTTTGCACTTGACTGGTAACCAAAAGTTTGGCAGTTCAAACCCACCCAGCAGCACCGCAGAAGAAAAGGTCTGGCTATCTGCTTCCATAAAGATTAAACCAAAAACCAAACCCAATTCAATGGAGTCAATTCCAACTCATAGCGACCGTGTAGGACAGAGTAGAACTGCCCCATAGGGTTTCCAAGGCTGTAATCTTTACAGAAGCAGACTGCCACAGATTTCTTCTGCAGAGCGGCTGGTGGGTTCAAACCACCAACCTTTCATTTAGCAGCCAAGCACTTAACCTCTGTGCCACCAGGGCTCCTCCATAAAGATTACAGCCAAGAAGACCCTATGGAGCAGCTCTACTCTTTAACACATTGGGTCGCCATTAGTTGGAATCAACTTAACAACACAAGACAACAAGTTAGTATCTGAGGTAGTGGTGCTTCAGTGGTAGAATTCTCACCTTCCACGTGGGAGACTCAGGTGATTCCCTAACAATGCACCTCGTGTACAGCCACCACCCACCTATCAGTGCATGTTGCTATGATGCTGAACATGTTTCAGCAGAACTTCCAAACTAAGACAGACTAGAAAGAAAGGACTTGCAATCTATTTCCAAAAATTAGCCAGTGAAAACCCTATAGATAACAACGGTCCAATCTCTTTGTGTATGGGGTCATCATGAGTCAGGGGCAGCTAACAACAACAACAAGTTAGTATCTGGTGAAGACTTGGTTTTAGAAGGACATCATGTTTACCCAGATCCAAGCAGGCAGTTTCCTCCTAGAAGGCCCAGGAATGGTTTCTGAAGGAATAGAAACCAAGGTTTGGTTGGGAATCCACCCAGTGGCAGGGATGGGGTCTTCTTAAACAAGGACAAAGCACATAGTAGGTGCATGGTGCCTACTGAGCTAGATTTGTTGGTGTATTATATGTTAATTCCACATTTCATGTTCTGAGGACTGACTGGGTGCCAGGTCCTAGGCCATGTCCCAGTCCCAAGAAGCTGGATCATCACAGTCCCTGGGCCCCTGAGTGAGACAGATGCAGATAAAGATGAGAGCCACGTGCTGTGAAGATGCTCTGCCAGTGGGACACACAGGTGCTCTGGGAACCCAGGCACGGAGCACCAGGCTCATCCCAGTGTGGTGCAGTCTCGCCTGGCTGCTTCTAGACTGGTCCGACTCATCTGGTGCAGCTACAACGTCCTGGAGCCCTGCCTGGTCCCGAGGCCTCATTAAGTCAGACTGGCACAGCCATGTCCTCCGTGCCCACTGGCAGCGGCAAGACCCTTCCCTGGCCTGGACCCTGTTGCTCAGCCCTGACCTCATCCTCCCGACCCTGCAGCCCACACACTGAAGGCCTGAGTGCCTTGGACTTAGAGTTTGAGTTCAGCTTCCCTTAAGGTTGCTCCTCAGTGTTCCATACCCTGCTTTGTCATGGAGTCACCCCACACTGCCTTTTCCCATCCTCGTTCCAAGCACACTGAAATAAAGCTTCCCGCCAGCTTCTGGGGCTGGGGCCGGGCGGGGGGAGCCAAACCAACCCCAGCACCCCCCAGCCCCAGGAGTGGTCAAAATGTGGAGACTAGGTTCCTGATTCACTTAGGACAGAGGCAGGGCCATGAAGGGATGCAGACAAATCTCTTCAAGCCAGAGCCTCACCAGTGATGTGGGCAGAGATGCTGGAAGCTGGGGGCCACCTAACCAGTTACCATGGAGCCAATGCCGATTCATGGCAGTCACATGTGTGTCAGAGCAGAACTGTGCTCCACAGAGTTTCCAGTGGCTGATTTTTTGGACATAGATCACCAGGCCTTTCTTCCAAGGCACCTCCGGGTGGACTTGAACCTCCATCCTTTTGGTTAGCAGCCAAGAGCATTAACGTTTGTACTCCCCAGCAACTCCAAGAGCCACCTGGTACCTCCTGTCTGCCTTGTTGCAGCCCTTCCCTCCTAGAGACCAGACAAAACCGTAGACCTGGTCTCATTTACAGACCATGTTACCCGTTGGCCAGGTCGATGCAGATGAGCCACAGCCCTGAGGCTATGAATGTGTCCCCTTTCAGGTGAAACAGTCTCTTCTGTGGTTACCCAGCAAGGCAGTGGCAGAAATGAGACGAATTCTCCCACTTTCTCTGCAGCTTTTCTCTCTCCACCACAAAGCACACCCTGCTGAAGAGCCAGCTGTAGCACAGTCAGCCTCTCAGCCAATCAGAGAAACACAAACCTGAACTGTAGGGGAATACGGTTGCACTAGAAGCAACACTCCTTGGACGTACAGCCCCGGGACACTGGCCTAAGTGGTGCCAGCAACCCAGGCTATGAAGTCCTCGCGCCTATGGAAAGGCTACAAGGCTGCCCGATGTTCCAGAGCCAGGCAGGCATGGGGCCCCCAGGACTAACTGTGGGGCGTTCATCTCCCTACTCCCGTTCTAGAGGTTGAGGAGGCTCAGTAAGTATACCTTGAATGACACAAGGAAGTACCAGGTCCTTGCCCCTTTGCTTGGTGACCGTGGGGCCAGGGTCGGGGACAGATTGTACCTACACAAGCTTGAACTAAAATTTCACTCTTATTTATTTGCGAAGTAAACATTTTAGCTCTCAGCACCAAGCATGTGCTAGATCTTGCAGATACAGAGAAGAATAAAATTTAATCCTTGTCTTCAAAGTGCTAGAAGTTAAGTACAGAGCTCTCTTCTAGGTTCACTCCCCTAGTAATAACGCACACACGCACGAAACAGTTGCCACTGACTCATTTCCGACTCATGGTGACCCCAAGCGTGTCAGAGTAGAACTGTGCTCCATAGGGTTTTCAATGGCTGATTTTTCAGAAGAAGAGTACCAGGCCTTTCTTCTAAGGTGCCTTTGGGTAGACTTGAACCGCCAACCTTCTGGTTAGCAGTGAGGTTAAACCGTTTGCACCACTCAGAGACTCCGAGTACTGGAAATTCTCTCTCCTGAAGCCTCAGACTCTGTCCCCCTGCCCCTGCCTCGGTTCAGGAGCTCATGGTGTCACACTTGATTTATTGAACAATGGCACCATTGTCCCACCTCGACCCACCCCAGTTTCCCCTCCACTCTGCAGGTGTCAGAGTGATCTTTTAAGATGGAAATCAGATTGTGGTACTATGCCACTGAGAGCATCAGGAGCTCCCCTTCACCTTTAGAAAAAATTCCAATTCTCAGCCATGACCCAGTGAGCTCCAGCTTCTGCCTGCCTCTAACTCTGCCCCTACCCCCACCCTCCTCCTTCCTCACCCTGTTCAAGCTGAGTCTTTCCACTCCTACACAGGCCGTCTCTTTCCTACCTCGAGGCCTTTGAAGAAGCTATTCCCTCTGCCTGGAATGATTTCCCACCCCTACACGCTTTGAATGACCGGTTCCTTCTCCCCCTTTGGGGGATGGAGTGGGGAGATGAGTACCCTACACAGTCCTGGGGCCCTGTGCCTGCCAGGCTGGGCCTGGCTCTGGAACCACTGGGCAGCCTTGCTGGCCTTTCCATAGGTGCAAGGCCTCCACAGTCTGCAGGTCTTAGCCTAGAGGTCATCCCCTTGAAGAGAGGCCTTCCCTCACCACTGAACGAGAATAACCCCATGTTGCCATCATGTTCATTGATAGCGTGCTTCTCTTCATTCCTATCACTTACCACAGTCTGTGATGAGTTTTTGGATCTGGATGGTTGTTTGTTGTCGATTGTCTTCCCCACTAAAACACCAGGAGAGTGGGCTGAGAGGCAGGAGGCAGCACACTCATCAGCGGGGCTGTTGCCATTAATAGTCCAGGTGATGATGTGGAAATTCCGAAAGGATGAAGGAACGAGGTCTTTATGATAAAGACTTTACCAGGAGATACTCAGGTACGGAACTGGCAGGATTTGTGTCCAATCAGGAGTCCCTGGGTGGTGCAGATGGTTAAGCGCTGGTCTACTAACAGAAAAGCTGGCAGTTCAAGTCCACCCAGAGGTAACTTAGAATAAAGACCTGATGATCTACCTCTGAAAAATCAGCCACTGAAAACCTTATGGAGCACAGTTCTACTCTGATACAAATGGGGTTGCCATGAGTTGAAGCTGACTCAACAGCAACTGGTTTGGTTTTGGCTTTTGTGTCCAGTTGGATGTAACAGAGAAGAGGGAGGGTTCAAACCTTCTGTCCATGTTTCTGCCTTAGGAAATTGGGCAGATGCGATACCACCACTGAGATCAACAGTTCGGAGGAGGAGTAGGGTGGGAGCGAGTGGGAGATGAGAAGTCCCATTTTAGCGAGTGTCTTGGTCTGAGTTCTCTAGAGGAGCAAAACCAGTGAAGTGTGTATATAAATAGAGAGAGAGATTTACTTCAAGGAAATGGCTTATGCAGTTGTGGGAGCTGGCAAGTCCCAAACCCATGGGTCAGGCGGCAGGCTGGAGGCCTCTGCCAGCTCATGGGGTTGCAGGGGCTGGCAAATCTAAAATCTGCAGGTCAGGTGGCAGGCTGAAGATTTCTGCAGGCTTACGTCTCAAGCACTGGAGGTCAGACAGTGAGAAGAGTAGTGTTGTTGTTAGGTGCCATCAAGTCAGTTCCAACTCATGGCAACTCTATGTACAACAGAAATTTAAGAAGAGTACAGGACCGAGAAAAAGAAGATTTACCAGAACATCCGTTTATATACTAGAGGCAGGCCACACCTCCAAGGAAACTCCCCTTTCAACTGGTTGATCACATCAGATCACACCGTGGAGGTGATTACATTATATTACATTGTGGACGAGCAATCAGTCCAATGTCTACGAAACCACTGAGAATCGTAGCCTAGCCAAGTTGACATGTAACATTAATCATCACAGGAAGGTCAAGCTTGAGATACTTAAGGGCAGAAAAAGGCTTTAGCCTCTCCCAAGGCATGGTGAGGATGTTTATTACAGAGACAAATGTAGCCCCACAAGGAAAGCTGGGGAGTGTGCTTGAGGGATGGACTGATTGGAAGGGTGTGTTCAGAGGCTCAGCAGGTGGCAACCTGTTGTCCAGAGCTCATGGAGTGAAGTGATGTGACCGCCAGGTGCACGACAGGGTACACGCAGGCTGGCCGAGGACTGGTGGAGGACAGTGCCAGCAGGACAGAGCCTTCATGTCGCTGCTTTGGTGTCTGCCTGCTTTAGACACTTGGACAACCTGGCTTAGCCAGTAAGCCTTTGCTTCCTCTTCTCCAAGTGTAGACACTGGTGTGAAGGTCACATGATGATACAGGGACTTCCCACAGGATGGGTGCACAGTCTATCTCCTTTGAGTTTCACTACACTGCCAAGCAGGTATTTTCACTTCCATGTCACAGATGGTGGTGCAGTGGTTAAGAGCTCGGCTGCTAACCAAAGTTCGGCAGTTCGAATCCACCAGCTGCTCCTTGGAAACTCTATGGGGCAGTTCCATTCTGTCCTATAGGGTCGCTGAGAGTCGGAATCAACTCGGTGGCAACGGGTTTGGTTTTGGTTTGGTCACAGATGGGGAGCCCTGGTGGTGTAATGGTTAAGAGCACCATCGTTAGCCGAAAGGTAGGCAGTTCGAATCCACCAGCTGTTCCTTGGAAACCCTATGGGCTGGTTCTGCTCCGTCCTGTAAGGTCACTATGAGTTGGAATCAACTTGACGGCAACAGGTTTGGGTTTTTTTGGGTTTTGGTCACAGGTGGAAGAAGGGGTGCCCAGAGGGTTTGCCAATCCAGACTCCCGAAGGACAGTTTGAACCTTCTCTCCCTCCCAGTGACTGGACAAGTTACTCAACAACCCTAGTCTCCGGTTTTTCTGCCTCATTCTGAGGAGCCCTGCGGGTTCTACAGGGGCCCTTCAGTGGCCACCTTTGGGGTTGGGAGGCAAATGAGGTGGGGGGCATGCTGGGGGCCATACCCCCATGTCAGCCAGAGCAGAACAACTTGTAACTGTTTTATATATTGTTGTTAGTTACAATCTAGTCAGTTCCAACTCACGGCAACCTTCTGGATAACAGTCCTGGACCATCTTCATGCTCTTTGATATGTTTGAGCCCCTTGTTACCGCTGTGGTGTCAGTTCATCTCACTGAGGGTTTCCCTCACTTCACTGACCCTCTACTTTACCAAACATGATGTCATTTTCTAGAGACTGATCTTTCTTGATGATGTGTCCAAAGTAAAAGCAAAATGATATTTTGTCATTCTTGCTTCCTAAGGAGCATTCTGATTATATTTCTTCTGAGACTGATTTGTTTATTCTTCTGGCCATCCCCAATATATTCAGTATATCCTGTTGTTGTTGTTGGGTGCTGCTGAGTCGATTCCAACTCATAGCGACCCCGTGACAGAATAGAACTGCCCCATAGGGTTTTTTAGACTGTAATCTTTACGGGGGCAGATCGCCAGGTCTTTCTCCTGTGGAGCCGCTGGGTGGTTTCGAACCGCCAACCTTTCTGTTAGCAGCCAAGTGTTAACTATTGTGCCATCAGGGCTCCTTCAACAGATAGAGATGTACTATACTGTATATTATATATGAAGGTTCCACATAAGTCTGACATTCACCAACAGATATTGCTTCAGCTCTGACACTCTATGAGTGCAGATTTAAATGTATATAATCTTGTAGCAGGATCCTTCAACACACTAGACCAAAAATACTGGATAATAATTTATCAACCAATGATGTGCCAGGCACAGTAGTGCATGTTTTACACACAGCAGCTCCATTAATCATCCCACCAGCCCTGTAAGGTACTCACTATTATTCCTGTTTTAGAAATGGCAGAACTGAGGCTCAGAGACATTAAGTTCAAGGTTACACAATAAGTATGTGGCAAAGCTGGCATGTGAACCCAGGTCTGTCTGACATCAGAACCCGAGCCCTTCAACCACAAACATACAGTATAAAGATTTGGGCTGGAGACTGCTTGGTCCTCTGCCGAGATAAATGAAGGGAAAAAGGAAGATTTAACAAAAAGTGGAAATATGGCACAGCCTCTCCGGTGACTTTGGTGAAGGCGGTTTTTGTTTCTGCTTGGGTGGGAACCTTGCAACTCTGAATCCCATGAGTGTCAAGGAAAAAAATCAGCAAAGCAGGCATCCGCGCCCCGCAGTCCGGTTTCCCTGGAATCCGTGGGAGTCTGGAGCCGGTGCGAAGCCGGCGTTTCAGCCGTTGCCTGCGCGCATGCAGCCAAGAACAGGACTCAGCCCCCTGATGTTTATGCAGGAGCATCGGTGACGCGTGGACTTGAGAGGGGCCCAGAACACTGCCAACGCCCAAACGCTTCCGTGAGGGCGACTGTCGTGCAGGAGCAGCTGGGAGGCTTGGACACCCCCAGCTCAGAGAGGAGCGCGCAGCCCCCAAATGCACAGCCTTGATTTCCAGCCTCCCGCGTCACTCATTGATGGAGTTCCTCTGCCTCTGAGAATGAGGCAGCATTAGATAAAAACCACACAGACCTGGTTTTGTATCCTGGCTCTGCTCTCTCCTCGCTTGGGAAGTCTTCGCGCTCTCTGAGCCTCAATTTCCTCATCTGTGAAATGGACGCCATAACAGAGCCTACCTCCCAGCACTGTTCTGAGTGTTAAATTGGATGTTTTTAAAGCCCAGCACAGTTGTTGTTGAGTGCCATCGAGTCTATTTTTGGCTCATAGCAGCCCCATGTGACAGAGTAGAACTGCCCTATAGGGTTTTCTAAGTGCGGTCTTTAGGGAAGGAGCCCTGGTGGTGCAGTGGTTAAGCGTTCAGCTACTGCTGTTTGAACCCCCAGCCGTTCTGAGGAACAAAGATGTGGCAATCTGCCTCCATAAAGATTTCAAACCAAAACCGAACCCTTTGCCATTGAGGCAATTCCAACTCGTAATGACTCTATAGGACAGAGCATTATACAGCCTGGGAAGCCCTACGGGGCAGGTCTACTCTGTCCTATAGGGTCACTATAAGTTGGAATCGTCTCTACAGCTGTGGGTTGGGTTTTTTTGTTTTTGTTTTGTTTTTTTTTTTTTGTAATCTTTATGGAAGCACATCACCAGGTCTTTCTCCCTTAGAGTCACCGAGTGGGTTCGAACCGGCAACCTTTTAATTAGTAGCCGAAAGCTTAACCATCCCGCCACCAGGGCTCCTTCACAGCACAGTAGGTGTTACCAAGCAATTGTAGCCATTGTGGCTGCAGCTTTCATCTGCACGACAAAGCTCTTCCTCCCAGGTCACCTGGGTCTCTGGCAGGTTTGAACCAAGACAGCACTCCACTTCTGACCCTGGTTATAAAGATAAGATGGTAAATCTTAGCTCAAAAAACCTGTAGGTTCCTAAAAAAGTTTGAGCAAGCGCACCCTTAAAAGAATAAAAATGATGGCTGCCGGAGCCTCCCTCCCCATCCCTGGTAGGGAAACCATCACTGGGCCCTGTCAATTTTACCTCCTGAGTGCCTCCCAGATCCACCCATGTCTCTCCATTGTGTCCCCCACTGTCTAGGCTGCCGTGGTCTCTCATCTGAACTTCCTTGCTGGCCTCCTAACTGCTGTACTAGTCAGGACACACTGGGTTGTGCTGCAGTAACAAACAACCCCAAGCCCCAATTAATACAACAAAGGTTTACTTCCTGCTCATGCTTTCTGTCCCGTGCAGGCTGGCAGAGGGGTTCTGCTTACTGTGACCACTTGGGGCCCAGGCTGGTAGAGGATCTATCCTGACACCTGCTTCCCAGTCCCTCCCTGCTCTTGAAGCTCCAGCCCAGAAGTGATCCACTCCCCACACAGTTCACTGCACTAGGCGAGTTCCATAACCCTGATGTCAGAGGAGGTGGGGGAAGTGCAGACCTCCCACAGGCCGTGGATAGCACTAATGTCACCCACTGTCTCCCCTCAGTCCCTGGGTCCCCCAGTCCAGAACAGTCTTTCCAAAATGCAGATCTGATCATGTCACACATACATGCACAGGGTAGCAGAGGAGAAAGGCAAAGGAGCCTTAATGATGGGCTTCGTGGCAGGAGGCAGGGAGTGGGCTGAAAGTTCATGCTTAGAGGGGCAGGGTCCTTGCCAACCTCCCCTCTGTTCATCAAGTTCAGTGTCTCTGTCATTCCTGACCAAGTGTGACAAGAAGCACTTTTGTGACTGGGCTTCCCCTGAATTAACGAGAAAGAGGATTTTAAAGGCTGACTTGGCATTCCGATAATGTTAACACTTCCCATCGGTAGCGTTCCCTCCACAGGGATTTACCAGGGCCTTCTAGGAGCCCAGGTCCTTGGGTGGAGCAAACAGTTAATGTGCTCGGCTGCTAACTGAAAAGTTGGAGGTTCAAGTCCACCCAGAGGCACCTCGGAAGAAAGACCTAGCAATCCTCTGTCAGGCTATGTGAGTGAAATATAATCAACTTTGCTTAAATGCCTCTTGGGTTCTTAGTCAAACTTAGGAAATTGGTAAAATCACTTGGCAGAACCTGGTCAGTGTGTAGTGTTCTCAACATGCCTGGTTTCCCCCATCCCCTGAGCCTGCTTCTATTCTGCCACCCCTTTCCTCCCATGCTGGGCCTCCTCTGCCCTCTTGCCACACTGGTTACTACCTGATGCCCTCACCTTCTGGCCAGCTGTGCAGGCAGTGGGAAGCTGGGGCTGGGAGGGGCTGGTGTTCTAGGAGGAGAGTAGATGGATAAGCAGATACTGGTGGGCAGGGTGAGGAGAGGGGAGTCATTACGTCTGAAAGCGTCCTGTAGCCTGGACAATGAGGGAAACAGACTGGTATGGAACACTCATTGGCCTATGAAAAGACACAAACCAGGCAAGCATATGTGTCCCAGGGGCTTGTACAAGGGGCACCAGCAGGGAAATGATGCTGATGCTGAGGGCAGAGTCACTGCAACTACAGAGGCCACCCCTATTGGCTGGCCACTGGCCCTCAGGGGAAGCTGAGCATGCTCAGTGATGACCACTCTCTGGAAGGCTGGAACGTGGAGCGTCCTGGTGACCAGACAGCTTAGGGTGCAGCTTGGAGGTGGGGGGGGAGGGTGGGGAATGGATGGTCACCACACCCCTCAGACACACTCTCAAATCGTCACTGTCTTCTGTTACCTTAACATTGTAGAATAGGTAGCACATTCCCGTGATTCAACATTCAAATGATGCACCTGACCCCAGCAACCCAGTTTACCTGCGCAGAGGCTGCCATTGTTAGCAGTTTCTTATGCTTTCTTCCAGAGTGAGTATCGAAATATACATATGCATATATGCAAATACATACCAAATCAACCAGTTGCCGCCGAGTGGGCTCCAACTCATGGCGACCTCATGTGTATCAGAGTAAAACTGTGCTCCATAGGGTTTTCAGTGGCTGATTTTTTGGAAGTAGATCACCAGGCCTTTCTTCTGCGATGCCTCTGGGTGGACTCAAATTACCAACCTTTTGGTTAGCAGCCTAGTATGTTAATCATTTGCACCACCCATTGACTTCACAAAGGCATAGGCATATATACAAATATGTGCAAATAGATGTGTGTATGTGTATATATGTGTGTGTATGCATATCTAAAATTATTATACAAAGCATACTACCTGGTAACATACTACAAATGCTATTCTATGTCTTATTTTTCTCACTATATGGTGGAGATAGCTCTTTATGAGTATATTGATCATCCTCAATCCTTTTTACAGTTGCATAGCATTCTGTTGTATGGATCTCTCCTCTTGAGGGACATTTGAGTAATTTGCAGTCTTTTGCTATTACAAACAGTAATGCAATTAATAAATACCTTTGTACTATTTCACTCCCACTCAGTTGGCTGAGATTTAAAAAAAAAACACAGAAAATAACAAATGTTGGTGAGGATGTGGGGAAATTGGAACCTTTATCCATTGCTGGTGGGAATACAAAAGGGTACAGCCATTGTAGAAAAGAGCATGGCAATTCCTAAAACAACTGAAAATAAAACTACCATGTAACCCAGGAATTCCACTTCTAGGTATATACCCAAAAGACTTGAAAGCAGAGGCTCAAAAAGAGACTTGCATACCAGTGTTCATCGCGGCACTATTCACAATCGCCAAAAGGTAGAAACAACCTAAATGCCTATCGACAGATGAATGGATAAACAAAACGTGGTATATACATAGAGTGGAATAGTACTCAGCCCATAGTAGAAGTGAAGTCTTGATACATGCTACAGTATGGATGGAGGTTGAAGACATTGTTGAGCAAAGTAAGCCAATCACAAAAAGACAAATGTTGTATGAACTCACTTATATACAAAAGCAAGAAAAGGCAAATGTATAGAGACCAAAGTTTATTAGTGGTTACCATGGGTGGGAGGGAGGGAGAAAAGGGGGGTTAACGCTGATGGAAAAATCACATTGATTAAGGGCAGGCTTGTACAGCCAATTACTGCAATTGCTGTCAATAAGTTGTATACCTGTAAAAAGTCAAACTGGCAAAAGTTGCGTGATAGATATATTTACAACAATGACCAAAAAAAAAAAAAAAAAAAAAGTAGCTGCTGAGTCTGCTTATCTACAACCAAATACCTCATGGGATTTGGTTCCTTGGTCTGGAGGTTTAGGGTCATGGTTTCCTGGGACATCCCAGTTAATTGGCCTAATAACGTGTTTAGTGCTTCCTAGTTCGTTGCGTAGCTCCTGAGGTGTTAAAAGCTTGCAAGCAGCCATCCAAGGCACAGCAATTGGTCTCTAGTCACCTGAGGAAGAAGGAGAGTCAGGAATAGGAGCAGGATATTGAATATGTGGCTAATTGCCTCTGTGAACAACTGCCTCCTTTGCCATGAGACCAGAACTGGATGGTGCCCGGCTACCATTACCGAACATTTTGATCAAAGAGTCCATAGAAGAATCCTGATCAAAAAGGGGAAGATGCAGAACACAATTTCAAATTCTCATGGACTCCAGACTTCCTGGAGCCATGGAGGGTGGATGAACCCCTGAAACTATTGCACTGACATAATCTTTAAACCTTAAACCAAAAATATCCCCAGAAGTCTTCTGAAAACCAAACAATAGTTTAGCTTAACTGGTAAAAAATGTCTGCCTTGAGCATTTTGCTCTTTTAAGAACTATCTATAAGGGATTGAATTGACAACAGCAACTTCAAAGATAGATAGGAATCTTAGATGGCAGTGAGTTTATGTTAATGGAGGAGGAACAACTCAGAAAAGGAGGGTGAGAATAGTTGCACAACTCGAAGAATGTAATCGATGTCACTGAATTGTATGTGTAGAAACTGTAAAAATAAATAAGTAGATAACCTTTGTGCATAGGTCATTTCTAACCAGGTTTTTGACAGAAGCTAAAGGACAGACATGTCCAGACTAAAGTTCATTCATTTATTCATTTGACAAACATCTAAAGGTGGTTGGTGGGAACATGAAGGGCAAGCTATCTGATATGCACGCAGGATCGGCAAAGTGTGACAGCCACCAGGACTCATTTCATCCTATGGCCACGACTCCTAGGGCCTGGAGTCATTAGCTGCCATCGAGTTGGGCCGTGACTCATGAAGACCCCATGCACAACGGAATCCCATTGTGATCCGTATTGTTTTCATTGGCTGATTTTTCAGAAGTAGGTCTCCATGCCTTTCTTCCTAGTCTGTCTTAGATGGGAAGCACCACTAAAAACTGTTTAGCATCATAGCAACACACAAGCCTCCACTGACAGGTGGTGGCTGTACATGAGGTGCATTGGCTGGGAATTGAACCTGAGTCTCCCACATGGAAGGTGAGAATTCTGCCATGGGACAACCACTGCCCTGTAGGGCCTGGAGTAATATACATAGAAACAGAGACCATTCTGCGGGCAGAATCCTGGGGGACCACACTGACACAGGCCCCCAAGACATGGCCAAGCACTGCCTGGCTCAAGGCAGATTCTGAAAGAGAGGGCCTTTCACAGGTGTCTTAAGTTCTGACATTGTGGTTACTTCCCAGCAGATCTCCTCCCCACTATTTCACCCCTATCCCCAGGGAAGGCCAGGCAGAGTGTACGGGTGAGCATGTAGTATGGTATCCAGAGGTCAGTACCTGCAGCAGGCCTAAGTCCTGGTCTGAGTTGGAGGCTAGAGCAATGCATGGTTCAGGCCCCACCGGAGCCCAAGGGTCTGCACATGACCTGATTCAGGAACTTAGCATGGGGACAAAGCAGAGGTCCTGGCACTGTCACCGGGACCCTTGAAGACTCAGACTTGGGGACTCAGAGGCAGAGGTTGGGTGGAATGAGGCCACTGGGAATGGGGAAGAGGGTCGCAAAGTAGGGTCCAGACTCTGGGAAGCCTCATCAGGTGAAGTGGGGCGGTTGGGAATGGGGCAGGGTAGATAGGTCCTTTCTGGTGTGGGAGCACCAGGGGGCTGGCTGAGGCCAACACAGCCATCAGGCAAGGCCCACTGGGGAAATACTGGACCCAGTGAGGCCCCCACAGTGTGCCAGGCAGAAGGGCAGTGTAGCCAGGGTTGGAGAGGAACCAGCACTTGAGGAGCACACACTGTGTTGCAGAAGCTGTGAGAGAGACCAGAAGCGTTCTTAGGATCCTAGAGGTGAGAGGGAGAAAAGGGTTCTGAGGTGTTCACGAGGACCTGAGGGGGAGCCCGGATGGATGGCCCTGACTGAAGGGAGGGAGGGCAGAGATGGCCAAATAGCTGGACTCTGGGCCAGGGCATGTGAACACACACACACACACACACACACACGGACACAGACACACATGGACACACACACGGACAAACACACACACATGGATACACAAACACACGGGCACAAACACGGACACACAGACATGGACACGCACACATACACACGGACACAGACATACACACGGGGCTGGGGCCACATCAGGTTCCCTCTCACACAGCCCCTTCTGTGGAATGGGACATCGGGCCACATCTGGCAGGGCGGGGCTCGCTCGGGTTCAAGGCCACCTGAGGCCTTGGCCCCAGTGGTGGACCGGGAGGGAAAGACCCAGCTGGGTGGCAGGTGGAGAAGCGGCCTTGCCTGGGTGGGGCAGCATCGTGGGACCCAATAAGGGGTGCAGGCTGTCCCAGAGTGAAGGCATCCGTCATCCCTCAGAGGACCCCAGCCCACTCCTCCTCTAGGAAGCGGTGATGAGCAGAGGCCCAGATGAATCCCACCCAAGCAGGATAAATTGGAGAGGGCGAGACTAAGGACGGAGAGCAGATAGGGCTGTTTCGTCGTCCAGGAGGGAGATGAGGAAGCTTTGAAGTAGAGTGTGGCAGTGCGGATGGAGGGAAGGCGTGGATTCTAGAGATATTAAAGAGAAAAAGCAGAACTTGGTGACCAGTTGACTGTAAGGAGTGAGAAACAGGAGCTGAAGATGATGGAGAGGATGCCAAAAATTGCTGATTCATCATAATTCCCTGATATTGGCACAACTATGACTATTCAGTTTATAAACCCCCCCCCCCGGGCTTCATCCATGTGGCAGAGGTCTTGTGTATGCACACAAGTGTGTTTGCACACGTGTCTGATTTCTAGTAATTTGCCACAGACAGGTTGATGACACCCATCATGGGGGCCTTGCAAAGGCTTCAACTGGTTTAAAAACTGGTATTGAGCACTTATATGAACCAAGAGCTTTCACACCATTATCTGTTTTCAACAGAAGTGAGGTGGGTAATATCATTCCCATTTTGTGAAAGATAAAACAGGTCCACAGAAGGTGAAGGACATGCTGAAGACCCCAAGGCTAAGTAATAAATAAATAATAAATTTGAACTCAAATTTATCACAAACCAAATGGAGATCTGACAACTCCAAACCCTGACACTTGTCACCAGAGTCCCAAAGTGCACTCTCCAGAACACTGGTTTTATGGAATGTTGGTAGAGCTTCTAAAAAGGAAGAAAGGGTTCCACGGTGAGATACGTTCCATTAGAGGTTACTTCACTGCAGGACTTCTCAGTGCCTTTACTCTGTGAATGGACTTCCTTTGCTTCCTGAGGAGTAGTCATTGATGGGTTTCATGAGGTTTATCTGCCATGCCACCCATCTGGAAAGCTGGCCTTCCCTATCCCCTGCCAGCCAGCTCAATTGCCTGTGCTTGAGGAGCAAATTCAGTGCCCCCTGCTTTGTGGCTATTGCTACAAATTGATTAACTCATAAGCTGGCCTCTTGTGCAGTGGTGACAAAAACCCGGAGTCCCCCATTCGGCATACAAGGCAACTCTTTATGCCCAAGCTAAGCTTTTGGAGGCTGCAGGCATTCCTTGGCTTGTGGCAGCATCACTCCGATCTCTGCCTCCATCTTCACGTGGCCATCTTGTCCATGTGTCTGTGTCTCTGTGTGTCCTCTCCTCTTCTGCAAGGACACCAGTCATTGGATTTAGAGCCCACTCCAGTCCAGTATGATCTCATCTCGTCTAATTACATCTGCAAAGACCTTATTTCTGAATAAAGTAACATTCTGAGGTTCCAGGTGGGCATGAATTTGGGGGGGACACCTTTCAACCCACTATGGAAAGCAGGGCTGGGCAGGGAGAAAACTGCCTGTGTTTCTGGTACAGAGTTTTCTCTTCCCTCAGCAGTTCCCAGTGTGAGGTGAACATTAGAGTCACCTGGGGAGCCTTCAAAACTACCCTCCTTGCCACCCAGATTCTGCTTTAGCGGATCGGAGGTGGGCCCAAGCATCAGTATCTTTTTAAGTTCCCCAATATCTCTAACGTGCAGCCTGAATTGAAATGTCTGCTGTAGTAGGAAAGGCAATTAAAAGGTCATTACAGTAAAGTTTGAAAATGGCTTTGATGGGGAAGGACACGGGGCTGTGGGAACATGTGGCAGCACGCCTAAAGTCTAGAAGGACCAGGAAAGAGGTATTTAAGTTAAGACCTGCAGTATGAGTGGAATCCCTGGGTGGCGCAGATGGTTAATGCTCTCAGCTGCTAACTGGAAAGCTAGAGGTTTGAGTCCACACAGGCACCTCAGAAGAAAGGCTTAGCGATCTACTTCTGAAAAATCACCCCTTGAAAACCCTGTGGAGCACAGTTCTGCACTGACACACATGGGGTCACCATGAGTCTGAGTCAACTCGATAGCAGCTGGTTTGGTTTGGTTTTACAGTATGATGAATGTGTGTGTCTTTCTGGAAGCACTCGGCACTGCTGGCCTTGGTGTTGTCATTGAGTGTCATAAAGTGAACAGTGTCTTGCTTATAAAAACAAAAACCCCATGTGATACAGAGTACAACAGCTCCGTAGGGTCCCTGTGTGGCGCAAATGGCTTGTGCTTGACTACTAGCCTAAAAGCTGGCAGTTCACACCCACCCAATGGTGCTGGGGAGGAAAGGCCTGGCAGTCTGCTTCCATAAAGATTACAGCCAAGAAAACCTTATGGAGCAGTTCTATTCTGTAACATATGGGGTCACCATGAATTGGAATGAACTTGATGGCATAGATTTGTTTGCTTATTTGTTTGTTTAAAAATTTTTATGGAAGCAGATTGCGAGGCCTTTCTTCCCCAGCACCATTGGGTGGGTTTGAACCACCAACCTTTAGGCTGGCAGTCAAGCACAAACCGTTTGCACCACACAGGGACCTGTCTGGCTGATAGTGGGGAATTAATAAATATTTGTTGAATTGATGAATGAGAAATCATTCCAGTAGGGAGTAAGAGGTGTCAAGAACTTTATTTTTGATTATTAATAATCCTTATTTATAGTTGCCTGTTAGCCAGTGAGGAATCCAGTGCTCAGAGAGAGAGGGGGGCTTCCCAAAGCTCCTCAGCTCCCTCAGCAGCAGAGCTAGATCCCAGACCCGCTGTTGGAGTGCCCACTGCTCCATCCATCGGTAGGGTGACCAAGTGTCCTGGTTTGCCTCCATTTTAATGCTGAAAGTCCCGTGGCCCAGGAAACCCCTCAGACCCAGGATAGTCGGTCACCCGACCCATCAGTGGTTTTCAAATCATGTTCTATGAACTTGCTTCAGGGGCTTCCAGTCGTTAGGGAAGGCTAAGCAGACCCTCAACGAGATGGATTGCCACAGTGGCTGCAACAATGGGCTCAAGCAAAACAATTGTGAAGATGGCACAGGATGGGGCAGTGTTTCATTCTGTTGTACACAGGGTCACTATGAGTTGGGACCAATTTGACAGCACCTAACAACAACAGCAAGCAGATGGGTTCCAAGCCCACCTCTCCCATTTCCAGAAGGACAAGTCCTCTTTACCTGTCCTAGATAGAGTTTGTTATGATACAGGCACTGAGGACATCAGAAACAAAGGCTCATCATGAGACAGGAGAGGGAATAGATCCAACAAGCTGACATCAGCAGCAGGAGCCTGTGGCCAGGGCCGTCAGGCAGGAGGCAGAGCACCTGGGGCCAGGCACAAGCTGGAGCCCACAACCTCAGCCTTGTGAAGCCTCAGTTGTTCTGAGCAGCATCCCCATCCCAGGTGAGGCCATACATGTGGTCCCAGAGCATTTCCTCCAGCCAGGATAGAGACCAGGTCCTGCCTTGGAGACCTGGCACACCCCAGCTGTGATTTCTGCATCTCTTCTTGTAAGTCTAGTAGATCACAGGTATAGTTTCTGGATCACTCCCACTTGACTTACTGAGGCCTCAGGTGAAGGTCCAGAGCAGTGAATGGTTCTCATCCTTGGCTGCACAGTAGTGGAATCACCCAGGGATGCTCAGGCCACACCCCAGCCAAATTATTTCAGACTTCAGTGTGCAGCTTTGGGTGAGAGCAGGGCTTCAGCCAGAACCAGTTCCTTGGGTCTGAACCCTTGTTAAGAATTTGCATTTCTAACAAGTTCCCTGCTGAGATTTTGCATTTCCACCCCAGATGTACTGAATCAGAATCTACATTTTAACAAGATCCCCGGGGATTCTTACGTTTAACTTCCTGGGAACTTGTTAGAAATGCAAATTCTCAACAGGGAAGTTGTTAGAAAAGCAAATTCTCAGCAGGGATTCGAACCCAAATGAACTGGTTCGAAGCGCTAGTTGAGACCCACTGGTCTAGAGATGAGCCCTGGTGGCACAGCAGTTAAGAGCTATGGCTGCTAACCAAAAGGTCAGCAGTTCGAATCCACCAGCTGCTCCCAGGAAACCCTATGGGGCAGTTCTATTCTGTCCTATAGAATTGTTATGAGTTGGAATCAACTTAATGGCAATGGTTTTGGGTCTAGAGACACTTGACAACCCAGGTAAAACTCCAGGTGGTCCAGGCTTGGTTACAGTGGTCTGGCTCTGACACTGGGAGTATTTCTGGATCCATCTTAGGATCCCTGGAGAAGCTTCAAGGCAGGTTATCCACCTCATGCTCCAGGACTCAGAAAGCTCCGAGTCTATCCTAGATCTCTGTGGAGACCCCAGGTACAGTTCTGGGCCCATCCCAGTGGTAGCCCTGGTAGGCTCCAGGAGAGTCCGCCACCTCTTGCTTCTTCTCTAACAAAGTCAGCCAAGGTCTATTGGTGGTTTCTTCCCCAGTTGCATTTCTAGGGAGTCCCTGAATGGGGCTCCAGTCTGTTCCTACATCTATAGTTGGTCCCCAGGATGATTCTGTGGATCCCTGGATGCATGAAGAGGCCCAGACGTGGCTCTGAATTGCTCCAGGAAAGCTAGTGAGGCCCATGAGAAGGGTGGGGGTCTGTCCACGCAGCCCAAGTCATGTTCCAGGTGTGATGCTGGGCCTGGGCGTCCCACCCACATGAGGCCTCAGGTGAGGCCCTGGCTATGTGCCTGAAACCTAGTAAATGCCTTCGTAGGCTGCAGCCTTGGGCTGTGCCCAGGTATGGTTTGCTGCTATCTCTGGACCATTGATGAGGCTCTAGATCCGTTGTCCTCAAACGTTAGCATGTAAGGAATCACACGGTGGTGCAAAGGTTAAGTGCTCGGCTGCTAACTGAAAGGTTGGCAGTTTGAATCTGCCCAGTGGCTCCTCAGGAGAAAGACTTGACAATCTGCTTCTGTAAAGATTACAGCCAAGAATACCCTCCAGGGCAGTTCTACTCTGTCATACAGGGTCACTGTGAGTCAGAATTGACTCTACAGCACCCCATAACAACAACAAGGTGTTTATTAAAAAACCTCCAGCCCCACCCCTAGAGATTCTGATTCTGAAGGCCAAGGTAGGGCCTGGGGATCTGCATTTTTAGTAAGAGCCCCAGGTGATTTGTATGTGGACAACTAGGGTACCACACTAGGAGAAACGCCCCCACTGTATCTGGTTACCTCTGGTGCAGCTGCAGCAAGGCAGAGCTGTGGGTCTGAGCCTGGTCCTGGAAAATAGCTGGGGCCCCCGTGACACTGCAGATACACACCTGGATCCAAGGTGTGGTTTCATCTCAAGTCACAGCGGTTTGTCGTTTATCGTAAGCGGTGGTTCTCACATTTTAGCATGTATCTAGATCACCTAAAGGGCTTGTTTGAACGCAGATGGCTGGGTCCCACCCCAGAGCTTCTGATTCAGGATTTTTGGGGTAGCCTGAGAACTGGCATTTCCGACAAGTTCCTGGGTGATAGCGATGATGATGCTCCAGCGACCACACTTTAAGAGCATCTGGTTTTGCACATCATGAAAAATGTAATCGATATCATTGAATTTCAGATATGGAGGTTGTGTTGGCAATTGTTCTGGTGTGTATGTTCTCACCACAGTAAAAAAAGAACCGCTGGTTTTAAGTCTTCTCGTGGCGGTGAGGGAGGTGGGATATTCCTGGGAAGGACAAGAACCACAGTACAGGTGGCACCCCAGCAACCATAACTGGAAGACCCGGAACCCAGTGCAGCTCCAGGGCCAGGCAGTCTGTCCCCTACCCACACCCGGACCCCTGCAGCCAGAGTCTGTGGAGGGGTTGTCTCGTGCCCCTATCCTGTGACTCAGCTCCTCCCCTGCAGTGCTGGCCTTGCCCTCAATGCTCCGTGTGTCTTTGTTGGGCCTCCTGCCTCCTGCTTGCTCATGGCCCTTCTTGCCTGCTAGTGACCCCAACTCCTAGTGGTCTTTTAATAGCTTCCAGTGTTACTGCCAACTTACTGCCTCTCCCAGTATTCCCCAGTGCAGACTCCCAGCCTGGCTAGTGGCCATTGTCTCTGTCCAGGTAATCTGGGGAGACCAGACCAGTCTAGAGATGGGCCCCTTATATCAGGTGCGTACCCCTGATCTAGGTGGTGAGACAGCTAATGTGCTCAGCTCCTAACTAAAAGGTTGGAGGTTCAAGTCCACCCAGAGGCACCTCGGAAGAAAGGCCTAGCCATCTGCTTCCAAAAAAATCACCCCTTGAAAACCCTATGGAGCATAGTTCTATTCTAACATACATGGGGTCACTGTGAGTAGGAGTCAACTCAAAGGCACCCAGGAAAAAAAACCCTGATCTAATTGGGCTCTGGTCCCATTCAAAAAAGAGCTCAGGCCCAGCTTCCCTCAACAAAGACCATGCAGGGGTCAGAGGCCCATAGAAGAGGCCATGGGCTTATTAGGCATTATGATTCGCGTCCAGTATCCTGGCAGTCTGGTGAGGGCCTGGGGGTGAGGCTGGACCTGTTTCTGCAACTCTAGTTAGGCCTCAGGGGAGCCCCAGGTTTGTTTCTGCATTTATCCTATATCCTTGATCACACACAGTATGTGAGTCCTGATCCCACCCAGTGTCCTGGGGAGGCCTCAGATGTGGCTGTGTATTGCACTGGAAAGTTCTAGGGTGTCCCCAGGGCTGAAATAATGCTGCTGTTCTGCAGAGGGATACAACTGGGATCCAACAAGCGTCTATGGTCACATTACGTGGCAGGGGTGACTCAGGTCCTATCCTGAGGTCACACTGAGTCACAAATGTTGTTCTGATAAGCTCCGAGGTGGTTCTAGTTGGTCACTGCATCATTCTAGGGATGTCCAAGATGTGGTCCTGGTCTCCTCTCAGCAGCACCTGGGGTGCCCTGGTGTGAGCCTGGTTCCCACTCTGCAGCTTTGGAAGGCCAGCTCCAAAGGCCAGGTGTGATTCAGCTTCCGGGGTGATTTGGTATATTTCTATGAGCCCTGATCCAACGCTAGCAGAGGTTACAGGGCTGTCTCATCCAGACTCACTGTTCCACTCTGGAAGAGATATTAAAATTGTAATTTATCCAGAACCCCCAGGAACACCCAAATCCCATCCTAGACCACCACTCTTGTGAGGTCCTCAGGCAAGAGGCCATTCTGGCAATGGAACATTCTTTAAGACTCTCTAGCTTGGACTCCAGGGCGGAGCTCCGGTGAGCCTGGCTGGCCCCACCAAGGTTTTGGAGCCTGAGGCCTGGAACCAAACAAAGCAGGCCAGTGGCTGGTGCTTCCTCCTTCATCCCTAAACCATGCCCCAGTCACAAGTCTTACGCTCCAGCATCAAGAAAGCCTGTCCCCAAACACACCAGAACCAAATGGAATGGAGAACAGAGAAGGGAGAGAGAGTGTCAGGGCCAGAGGACATGTGTCCCAGGCTCCCGGGCGGGGGGAAACATCAGGAGCTCCTGTCCCTGGGGCAACCAGTCACCAGCGAGAGGAAGAAGCATGAAGCAAGAAAGACAAAGCCAGAGGACCCTGTGTCTGGGCTGCTTCTGAGGCAGGGCGGCAGCCTTGGCCAGTGACCTTACCTCTGGGGAAGGAAGCTGGGAGAAGCGGGGAGGCGACACATGGGGCATGGAGGAGAAAGGCAGGCCAGACAGAGACCCACTGAGACAATGAGGTACAGAAGCCCAGGAAAAAGAAAAACAGAGACAGAGAGGAACCAAAGAGAAACAAGAGAAGGGAAGGTGATACATTTCCTGGCTCAAAACACCAAGAGGCGGCCTCCTCTTAGAACTCTGGCTCAGCCAATCCAGACAACCCTGGCTGTCCCAGGACACATTGCCATGCCTATGCCCTCAGGCCACTCCAGGCTGCACACCTGAACCCAGATCCCAGCCACAGCCCAACAGGGAAGTCGGGCCAGACCAGAAATGCACCCAGAGCCTTCCCAGGGCTGTAGGGAGAGACCAGGAACCACCCAAGGCCATCCAGACGCCAGGGAAAGACCCAGAACACGCTCCCTGTCTCTCCCTTTCTCTCTCTCCCTCTCTCCCTCTCTATCTCTGTCTGCATCTCCCTTGCTCCTCATCTCTGGTGCCTGATCCCATGTACAGCAAAGTCTCATTCGTTTGGCTGCCCGAAGTCGGGATTTGTGATGACTCAGAGTTGCTGGGTTGGAAGTTAACTTTCCCTTAGTGAACACTTTCTACCGGTCAGTCAGGCTCTGTGGTTGTGTAAACCAGAATTCATGGGGAAGGTTTACAGTCACAGAGGGAATAAACTGCCCTCAAGTCATTTGAGGCGGTTGTATTCTGGCTTGGGCCACCTGGGGCAGTGACGGGGCCCCAGTGGGCTGAGATCAGCCCTGAATTCTGCCTTCACTTATGCCATTTCCTGGCTGGGTGGCCCTGGACAAGCCACTGTGTCTTGCCTCCGCTACCTCCATTAAATGGGGATAGTATACCTAACTCCTAGGGTGGTTGTGTTTCCAATGAGGTATGTATACTGAGAACCTAGCACCATGCCAGGGGCATAGTTGTTGTTGTCGTTGTTAGGTACCATTGAGTTGGTTCCGACTCATAGCAACCCTTTGTGCAACAGAGTGAAACACTCTGCCCAGTCCTGCGCCAACCTCACAATCATTGTTATGCTTGAGCCAAAGGAACCTAGTGCCATGCCTAGGTCATAGCAGGTCCTCAAATTTCCCTTCCCCTTCCATTTTAGGGGAGTCCCTGGGTGATGTAAATGATTAATGCACTCAGCTATTAACCAAAAGGTTGGCAGTTCAGGGTTACCCAGAGGGGCCTTGGAAGAAAGGCCTGGTGATCTACTTTCAAAAAATCAGCCATGGAAAACTCTATGGAGCACAGTTCTACTCTGATGCACATGGGATCACCAGTCACGGTCCACTCAATGGCAACTGGTTTACTGGTTTTCGTCTTAGGCTCCCGTAGCTGCCAGGATTGCAGGCCCTTTGACCCCTGCCCCAAAAGGTGCTCCAGGCATTCCCCAGAGCCACCCCCACCCCCCGCCCCCTGGCATCTGCAGCCCGGGTGTTGTGAAATGCTTATGGCACACTCCTGAGTCATGCCTGCTCCTAATGCCCCCACACCACCCCTCAACTTCCAGCCCAGTGGTCACTCAAGGTCTTGGAACTGTCCCCAAAGAGGACAGCAGATTCAGGACACTTGTTAAAAGGCTGTGACAGTAGCCCAGGAGAAAGGTCATGGGCTTAACCTAGAGCAGTGGCCGTGGAGATGGAGGTGAGTCCACAGGAGGCCGAGTGGAGGGAGGAGGTGAGGGGCAGGAGCAGGGGGAAGCCTCTGTGTGGCCTGCACCAAGCTCTCTGCAGCCTCAGAAGCCATGTTCCTGCTCTGAGGGGCAGTGAACTGAGCATCCCCACCCACCAGAAGTCTGATGGCTGGATTCGGGCCTGGAGAATCCAGTGGATCCGTTCATCACCTAAGACTTCTGGGAGGGGCCGAGGTGGCAGAGTGACTTGCAGTACACAATCATGCCAAATAGCCATTTGCTTCTCCACAAAGCAGGGCCAGCTGGGAAGAAGCCTATGTTAGGAGGAAGGGGCCTCAGCCAAGCCCATCACTCCCTGCAGCTCAGAGAGAGTCCAGGCTGGCCTCGCAGCCCCCCAGCCCCTCCCAGGGTCAGCAGCCCAGTGGGGAAGGAGGCCACTCCTGCCCTGGGAACTCAGCCTGGTGCCACGAATGGGTCCAGTCAGCTATGGTACCTCTCCCTTGGGACTCTGGGGGACCCCGCCACCTCCACTGAGCCCCAGAGAAGCCCTGTGTGCAGTGGAGAGTGCCTTGTTTCTGGGTTAGGACCCTGAGTCTCACCGACTACAGGCTCTCTGAGGTCAGGACCTTGCCTTTATCATCTTTGCATTCCAATGCCAAGCCCGGGGCCTGAGTGTAGGGCAGGTGCTCAGGGAAGGTCTGTTCTCCTGGCTCCTCAGTATGCCAGCTGTGTGGCCTGAGGCAAGTGGCTCAACTTCTCTGAGCTTCAGGTTTATCAGCTGTAAAACAGACATAATAACACCTATTCCACTTGGTTAATATGGGAATAAATGAGATCATGGGCCACAAGCATTTGTGTGTTCACCATGTCTCAAGAGACAGGAAAAAGCTCTAGGTAACCACCTGCGGCTTCTTTCTTTAAGCGGGGAGGTGCGCCCATTGAAGCCTTCCGAATTCATTTATTTGAGGCTACAGCTGACATTTCATTCTACAGCCCCAGTTATCTGTTTCCTAGGAAACAAGAGAGACATTGACTCTGCAGCGTCTCTCTCTCTCTCTTACACGTACATACACAAACACACACTCGCGCACACACACTGGCTGCCACGGAGCCTGACAATTAACAGAAATACGGTAAATGTCAGCAGAAACTAAAAATGCTTCACACCCTGAACCTGTGCTGCTGCTCCCTGCGACTGGGCCCTGAGGGATGGGGAATGGCACCCTCTCTGGCACAGTGCCACGTCCCGGGGCTGTCCCACCAGGGCATCTTGGGAGCGGGCAGACTGAGGGCCCCTCTCTGCAGCTCACCTCCGCTTCCTCCTGCTGGTGTCTTCGGGCCCGGACCCAGGTGCCCTGGAGGTTGGGCCCCAGCACTTTGCTTGCTGCCCTCTGTCTAAGTGACGCCTCTCCCAGCTTTCCTCTCCACCTTGAGGCTGAGCCCCCACCCGCTGTCTGCAGCCTGAGATGCAGGGACTGAGGGAACCAGAAATGTCCACTGACGTGACTCATGGACGCTCACGGTCTGTGTGTCCATCCCCTACCCCACCCCTGACCCCTAAAGCCTGCCCTTATCCTGCTAGGACCCCATTGCAGTCTATGGCATTACCACCCACCCAGGCACCCAAGCCAGAAAGCTGGGAGTGGTCCTTACTGCTCTCCTTCCAGCCCAGCCCTCCACCCAGTGCCACCATCCAGGCCCCTGCTCACCTGCCACTGGCATCCCTTACCCCTTCTGCACTGTCCACACCACCCACTCCAGAACATGCCATGTGCTCTAGACCTCTGTGCTGCCCCACCGCCCCACTTTTCCATCCAACTGAAATTAAACCCAGGACCAATGCCCCAGCCTCTGGAAGCCCCCCCTGAGTTCCCTGGGCTAAATCCATGACTTCTGTATGCCCCACAGCCCTATTTTCTTATCTCTATTACAGTACTGATTCCACCACATTCATTATAGTGCTTACTAAGTGCCAGGCATTGTTCTAAGAGCTTTATGTGTATATAACAATATTACATGTGTGTCTAATGTCTGGCTCCTCTGCTTCCCTGGGAGCTGGGGAGAGGCAGGCACCACGGCTGACCCAGCTGTAAGTCCCCTGCCCCCAGCACAGAGGTGGGAGGTCGCTATGGTGGGCTCCATGGGGCCGTGGCACTATTCATCGCTCTAACCCCAGGACCCAGAAGAGGGTTTAGCAGATTTTTGTGGAGTGAATTAAATGCATGCTGGATTGAACTGGTACCCAATTCCCAATGGGAATGTCCTCTTGGTGTATTTTCCTGCCTCCCCTCCAGCATACCTGATGGTTCAAAACCACCTTTTTTGCAATTTGTTCGCAGATAGGGCTTTGTGGGGTGTGCTTTCTTTTTACAACTTCCTAAGCATAGGTTCCGTTACATCGTACAAAGCCTATCTTAATCGAGTTGGAAACTACTGAATAGAGTGGCATCCTGACGATCACAAACAGTGAATCTGTGCCTAGCTGATGCAGCAGCGGGTACTTTGCAGAGCAGCTACATTGATAGCAGGAGGTGGCGCGGGCTGCGTGGACACCCTGGTAATCAGATATATCTTCTTGGTGCAGCATTATTTCACGGTTAACTTCAGCCATGAGAACCAGAAAGCCTTGGAGCTGAGGACAGAGGATGCGAAGGATTGTGACGAGTGGGTGGCGGCCATCGCTCATGCCAGGTATGTCTACCCCCACCGGGGGGGTCGCACAGTCCAGGCAGAAGAGACCAGTCCCAAGGGCCCCATTCTTGAGCAGCCCTAAGCCTCAGGATGGGGAGGGCAGGTAAGAGGAGGAGAGAGAAGGAGAGATGAAAAACTGTGAGGAGGAGCTCTTGACAAGATCCACCCTTAAACCAGGAGCTCTGGGCCTGGTCCCCGGGGGCTGCCACAGTGCATGAGAGACCCTGAGAAGCCGTGGTGCAGCCTCCAACCCCCGTCTCTACCAGACATTTTAGTGATGCTCGGGGAACTGAGCAAGATTTAGTTTGATTAAAGGGTTTTATGGCAACCAAAGACTAAGGCGTCTAGGACTCTAACCCAGATGCTGTGTGGCCAAAAACTAGTCCTTTCTTCTCTCTGGGCCTCAGTTTTCCCATCTGTGGGCTGAACTTTTCTAAGCTTTGATATTCAAGGATTCTAGACCTGCTCTTCCCACACCCCAGCAGCACATGCCTCTCTCTGGAGGAGCCTTACTGGGCCAGATGGGGACAAGGGCAAGAGGAGTGTATCTGCTGCAGAGAATATGGGGCGCCAAGCTGGACTGAGCCCTTTTGGGGTCCTGGGGAAATGAGATCTGTGGGCTGGGGTATGACCCCAGAGCCAACCATCCCCTGGCAGAGCTGAGTATTGTGACAGGACAGAGGCACCCAGACTCACTCTTCTGAGCGGTGAGACCTCTCTGGCTCAGTGAGTAATGGTGTGTTTCTGTATCTACCTTCCCACTCAAATTTGAGCTCCTGAGAGAGGGACCTGCTATGATTCTTTGTATCCCCAGGGCCTGATAAAGGCATGGTCAAGGTGCTTAGCAAATGTGGGTTGGAAGAATACAAGGATGAATGGGTGGATGGAGGATGGATACAGGGATTGAGGTTGAATTTATAGATGAATGATGAGTGGATGAGTGAACAGAGAATGGATGGGTGTTGAGAGCATGTGTGGAATGGATGGGTGTTGGAAGCATGTGTGGAATGGATGGGTGTTGAGAGCATGTGTGGAATGGATGGGTGTTGAGAGCATGTGTGGAATGGATGGGTGTTGGGAGCATGTGTGGAATGGATGGGTGTTGGGAGCATGTGTGGAATGGATGGGTGTTGGGAGCATGTGTGGAATGGATGGGTGTTGGGAGCGTGTGTGGAATGGATGGGTGTTGAGAGCGTGTGTGGAATGGATGGGTGTTGAGAGCGTGTGTGGAATGGATGGGTGTTGGGAGCGTGTGTGGAATGGATGGGTGTTGAGAGCGTGTGTGGAATGGATGGGTGTTGAGAGCGTGTGTGGAATGGATGGGTGTTGAGAGCATGTGTGGATGATGGATGGAGGGATGGAAGGTTGATGAATGAATGATGGATGGATGATGCATCTATCATGGTGGGATGGATGGATAGATCAACTGATCAGTTGATGGATTGATCAATCCCAAGGCCCCTCCTTGAACTTTGGATCAGGCCAACTGGTCTTGGCCCTGAGATCAGGCCATTTCTGTCCCTGTCCTCAGTAAGTGTCCAGTCTAACTGTGGAGACCAGATTCTCACACATAAATCAATTTAGTCAGGCCCTGTGTTGAGGAGACAGAGATGGATGTGACACAAGTATCCTCCAGGGATACCACAGTCTAGTCAGGGAGACATTAGACATATGCACAAATAGCCTTGGTGGGTGAAAGTTGTGTTAAGTAAAAAACACCATGGGTATGTGGAGGAGAGACACATTGCTTCCATCTTCAGGGAGATAGGTGGATCTGGGGAAGCTGGAAATGGGGTGACATTTAACCTGAGTTGAGGGGGTGGGTCAGAGGCAGATTTAATGGGTTTAGATAATATCATTTCAGATCACCCCTCCCCACTCCCCAAAAAAAAGCCTTGAATAAAGGCATTGGTACAGGAAAGAGAATTCCAAGAATAACAAAGAGATAAAGTTTGAGTGCCTAGAGGAAGATGAGGTTGGACAATGGGCTAGAACAAGACCATAACCAGTCTTGACTATCCAGCTGGCATTTTGGACTTTTCTCTGTAAACACTGGGGAGCCATTGAGGGTTTTATACCGGTGGAGTAGCCTGATCAGAGCTATGATTTGGATAGAAATTGCTGGTGGTGTGGAGGATCGAATCCAGTGGGGAAGATCCCAGATTCGGGGGAGCAGCTAGACTTCTGTCTCCCCAGCAGTAAAGTAGAGCCAGTAGCAGGGTTATTTTGAGGACCAAATGAGATTCTGTATGTGAAGGGGCTTTGTAGGTGATGAAGCATTATAGAATTCTTACTTGTTATGCATTCCGACAACCAGGGCTACACTGATTTAGAAAATCAATTAATATGAAAGTTTTCTAGACGCAATGAGATACCACTACACATACACGGGAATAACTACAGTGATAAAGACCTACAATACCAACTGTTGGTGAGGGTGTGGCGCAGCCAAAACTCTCATGCATTGCTGGTGGGAATGTAAAATGGCACACCCACTTTGGAAAATTTTAGATTATTTCTTAAACAGTTGAACATCCATCTGCTCTATGACCTAGCAATTCCACTTCTTGGTATTTATCCAAGAGAAATGAAAAAATGTCCACAAAGAGCCTTGTACCCAAATATTCTTAGCAGTTTTAAATAAGATAACCAAAAGCTAGAAATAGCTGAGGTGCCCATCGGCAGACAAATGGATAAACACCTTGGTACATCCACAGAATGGAATACTACTCAGCAATAAAAAGGGACCAAGGAACCAACTACCAATACAGGGCAGGGGTGGTGGAGGCAGTGGTGGTTCAGTGGTAGAATTCTCACCTTCCATGGGGGAGACCCAGGTTCAATTCCCAGCCAATGCACCCCAGGCACAGCCACCACCCGTCTGTCAGTGGAGGCTTGCGTGATGCTATGATGCTGAAAGGATTTCAGTGGACCTTCCAGACTAAAATGGACTAGGAAGAAAGGCCTGGCAATCCACTTCCAAAAAATCAGCAATGAAGACCCTGTTGATCACAACGGTCTGATCGTGTTGTGCATTGAGTCACCACAAGTCAGGGACAACTCAACAGCAGCTAACACCACCACCAATACCTGCAGCAAGATGGGTGAATCTCAAATACAATACACTGAATGAAAGGAACCGGACACAAAATAGTACACGTTGTATGATTTCAATTATATTAAACTCTAAAATGGGCAAAACTAACTTGTGGTGATGGAAATCACAACAGTGGTTGTTTCTAGGATGAGAATTGACTGGGAAGGGGCATGAGAGAACTTTCTGGGGTGATGGGAATTTGTTATATCTCCATTAGGGTGTGTGCATTTGTAAAAACTGATCAAAGTGTGCACTTAAGATCTGTGCTTTCCACTATGCATACATTAAACCTCAAATTTAAAAAGCGAATGGTGTATATCCATATATATACTATATATGTAATGTACATATACAAATAAATGTTTTCATTTCTATTGCTGCATTACAAATTACCACAAACTTAGCAGCTTAAAACAACACCCGTTTATTAGCTCACAGTTCTGTAGGTCAGAGACTGACACAGCATGGTTGGGTTCTTTGTTGAGGGTATCACAAGACTGAAATCAAAGTGTTGGCCGGGCTGTGCTCTTAGCTGGAGGCCGGGGAAGTTTCCACTTCCAAACTTACTCTTATTGTTGGCCGAATTCAGTTCCTTGCGGTTGTAGGACTGATGTTCCGTTTCCTTGCTAGGTGTCATCCAGGGATGGCTGTCGGCTCCTAAAGGTCACCCATATTCCTTGCCATGTGGCCCCCTCCATCTTCAAGTCAACAGCAGCATGTCAATTCCTTCTCCTGCCTCAAATCTCACCTTCTTGTGACCAGCTGGAGAAAACTGTTTCAGAAGGCTCATGTGGGTAGATCTGGCCCAACAGATAATCTCCCTATCTTAAGATCAACAGTGCCATATGATATAACCTAATAAGGGAGTAAACTTCATTGTATTCATAGTCCCAGGGATTATGCAGGGCATATACATGGAGGCTTGGGTAGGGCAGAAATCTTGAAGGCCATTCTTAGAATTCTACCTACCACAAAGAGAGAACAATAATTTTTTAAGCAATTCACTAAATTGACGACTCTCTTTAGCCAATTAAATAATAATTCAATTTACATGAGTCCTGCCAATCCCATCTGGGAGCCTAACAGAGAATGTTTCACATCTGAGGGTACTTCCATCTCCACAGTCATTAACCCTACACTCACTGCTGCGGTCTAGTTAACAAAGAACAACCGTACAGTCCTCTACAGTCTGTAAAGCTCTTTTACACAGTGTGTCGTTTTTCCCAGGACCACCCGGTGAGTGGGTCCTTCAGCCCCATTTGACAGATGTGGTCAGTGAGACCTAATGTCGCACAGAGCATGCATGCATGAGCAGAGATTGGGGTGCCTCAGATCCTGGCTCCCAGCTTAGGGCTCTGTGACCCCCAGGTAATGCAGATTCAACCCAAGCTAGAAGCCTGCCCACCCCAAAAGGGGAGCAGTCGTGTGAATCAATGCCATCTACCTTTGAACCAAAACCTCTCCATAATCATTATCCTTTTGGAAGCCAGGAGACATGCCCATTGGACATGCTGATTGATTCTCTTCCCTTGCTAAGCCCTGAGGTCTGGTTCAACCCACTGGCCTCAAATGTATGCCCCCCATTTCAGTCTGAGTGGGGGGCAGAATGGTGGTCACTGGTGAGGTAAACCGAGTCAACTTCCCTAGAATAGTTGCCGTCATACTTGGGGAGCTGGCTGTATGATTAGAGGGTAAACTATAAATGGTTCTTCATTGATGCCAAGAACTTTATTTACCCTCGAACCTCATACATCGTGTGTGTCTCTGTGTGTGTGTGTGTGTGTGTGTGTGTGTGTGTGTGTGTGTGTGTGTGTATCTCAAGGGAGAGACTGGCTGTCTTCCACAGCCATATTATTAAGTATTTTTACATAGTCCCAATTTAGTTTTTATTTACATAGTCATACAGATACAGTGTAGATACAAAAGTAAACACTGTAGTGTATTAATATCATGTAGAGACACAATGTACTCTCACGCTGTATCTATAATAGTCTAGTATTATGGGATGCCTCTGTGGTGTTTATATACAGTAGTGTATAAAATGCAATACGGGGTGTATCCTTCCCTTTCAGTGGGGATAACCAGATGCCAAACTAGGTGGCCACGTAGGAGAGGACTGAAGAAATGCACTGCTGGGGACAGAGCCAGATTCCAGCTCCAGCTTTGTTGCTAACTGACTGCTGTTTTGGGCGAGGCACTTCCCCTCTCTGGGCCTCAGTTGCCTCATTTATAAAATAAGATGGTTGGTCTTTGATGATTTGAGTTCCCTTCTAGTCCTGGGAGTCTGTAAGTACAGTACCTGCACACAGAGGTGCTCGGTAAATCGTTACCTGATGGAAGGGACGGAGAGAGGGAGGATGGAGGACAGAGAGGGAGGGAGGGAGGGAGGGAGAGAAGATGAAGGACGGAAAGGGAGACAGGAGGGAAGAGAAGAGAAAGAGAAGACGAAGGGCAGAAAGGAGGCGAGCCAAGCTGAGGCGCTATGGCTGTGGATTTGAAATCGAGTGAGGCATTAGGGCGGTGCCATTGGCAAGGACAGAATAATGAAGAAGCTGCATTTTCACACCCCTGAAGAGGGGAGAGGTGTGGTGGTGTGCAAACAGACTCCTTCATGCTCTCAGCTGAATTCCCTTTGCAAGTGAAGACAATTAAGTCTCTTGGGAAGTTTGGGGGGGAAAACTTTAAAACCTGATATTCCAGTTAAAATTCTGTTTTATAAGAGAAGCACAAAATCCTCGTTTTAATCAAATAACATTAAAACCAAAGAATTCTCTAGTACAGCCTGTTATTTATCTTTAAGGTGGGGGGACAAGACTGTAGAGTTGGCAAGTGGAGGACAGTTGGGGACCCAAGAAAGGGGCACAGTTCCTGGCTGGGGGCAAACATCAGACTGTCAATGGCTGAAGAAGTAAAAGGAATTGAGAAAACAGGACAATGAGTGGAGGCTGTTCTTTTGACAAATCTCACATCGAAGGGGAGGGAAAGGGGGGAGGAGCTGGACTGAAGGTTAGGGAGGAGGGACACCTTGACTTTGCCCTAAAGAGGAGCAAGTTGAGCCTCCGAAGTGGCAGCTAATACAAAGGAGAGAGGGAGGTCCTGAGGGACGGAGACCCCTGAGGAGGGGCCGGGCACGGAACCCTAAGCTTGGACATGAGCCCACTGAGAAGAAAGGGAAACTGTAGTTACTACAGCTAACAGTTACCCAGCACATACTCGGGGTGGGGCACTGTGCTTCGTGTGTGTCAACTAATTTAATCCTCACAGCGACTCTGTGAGCTAGGTACAATTATCCCCATTTTATGGATGAAAAAACTGAGGCACAGGGTGAAGTGGACTGTCCAAGGCCCCTCAGCCACTGGGTGCAGGAGCTGGGGCTGGGCCCAGGCAGGCTGGATCCGAGTGTGGGGCCCAGCCAGGACTCTATATACATGTTAGAGTGAGGATGGATGTGATATGCTGTGGGGCTGGCCAGGAAGTGACAGAACGTCCCTGAGAGATAGGCTCTGAGGTAGGAACAGGATCACCTGCAGAGGATGGGGCAGGGGGTGAGGTACCTGGTTGGAGATGGCGTGGAGGTTTAGGGTGGACAGGATGCTGACAGGAACACCCAAAAAGTTTCAAGGCCCAGCCAAGGCTGGAAGTAGAAAGCCCGGAGCTCCCCACTGCTGGGGAACTAAGAAGGGAGACTCAGGACTGACCCAGAGGTGGAGTTCTGCTGGTAGGAGGGAGAGAAGGACAAGGGTTAGGGGAGACTGAGGATATGGGTGGAGAGAGGGTGAAGGAGAGGTTTCTAGGGTGGCCTCAGGCTACAGCAAAAGAAGATGGGACAGGTAGGAAGGCCAGGCAGAGGGGCCCAGAAACCTCTAAACTTCCCCCAAATCAGTGCCTAAACTGACCCTGCCCCAACCCAGCTGGGCACCTCCTCCTGGGTTGCTGGGGTCCCCTTCTCAGAGACTCTCTGTACCCTGAGGCTGGGCCTCCCTTAACTGGAATTAAGTTTTTGCCCCAGTTACGACACCTTGAAATGGTCTTGTTGGTGTTGTGGGGTGTCAGGGAGAGGCCCAGGCCTGCAGTGCAGGGGTCCAGGCTCTGCCTGGTGTCCTTGGACAAATCATTGAACCTCTGTGGTCTTGGTAATCTTCCAAGTCCCCCTCTGTACTGATGCTTTGCAAAACTGAGTCATGTTAATTCACACAAATCCTGGCACTGCAGCTCCACCCTCTGCTTATCTTCTGGGGCCCTCTGATCTGGCCCCACCTAACTATCCAGCCCCACTACCAATTACCCTCAACACAAGCCTTCCATCTGAGGCTGTCTTCTGACAGACATGTGTCTAGAGCATTGGATTTGGAGTCAGAAGGCCTGAGTTCGAACTCAAGGGCCTCCTCCTCCAGGAAGCCTGCCCTGATTACAAGTCCTCGCTACTGGCCCTGCCCTCAACTGTACAGCACTAACAGCCTATGATATATCATTTGGCACTCAGGTGTACTGTGCTGGTTCTGCAGATGTCCCTCAGAGGGTGGCACGTACATCCTTGACCCTCCATGTATCCCAAAGGGCCTGATGCATCCCTCCACTCAGTCATCCATCCATGCGACGAATGTTCACTGAGCACTAGAATTGAGTTTTGTCCCAGTTCTGACACCTTCAAATGGTCTTGTTGGTGTTGTGGAGTGTGAGGGAGAGGCCCAGGCCTGCAATGCTAGCACATTCTAGCCCTGGGGGTGCAGAAGCAAGCAGCACAGACGTGGCCTGACCCTCAGACTAGACAGAGTCCAGTGGGAGGCAGACAGGTGACTGGACAACCCCTAATCCATGTGGCCGGTACCATGGTAACGGAAGCTCAGGGTGCAAAGGGGACTCTGCACACAGTCTGTGGGCCAGGGAAGACTTCCTGGAGGTAGAATTTCAACTGGAACCCAGAGCTAGCTAGGAAAGAGGGTGGAGGTAGCTCAAGGAAAGACGGAGAGAGGGAGGAGGCATGTTTCAGGTCAAAAACCTTAACTGTGCAAAGACCCAGAGGGGTGTGTGTGAGAGAGAGAGAAAGAGAGGACGAGAACTAGACACACTGGAGGACCCAGAGGTCAGTGTGTGAGCAGGGGCTTGGGAGGGGGCTGAGGGGCACGTGTGGGAACTGAGGCCTTCTCCTAAGTGCAGGTAGGTGGGGGGGCCCAACTTCTGGTTGGATCTCCAGGGGACAAGGAGGCAGTATCTTACCTGCCGTGTCCATCTGTCCATCTTTCCACAGCTATAGAACCCTGGCCACGGAGCATGAAGCACTGATGCAGAAGTACCTCCACTTGCTGCAGATCGTGGAGACCGAGAAAACCGTGGCCAAGCAGCTACGGCAGCAGATCGAGGACGGGGAGATAGAGATCGAGCGGCTGAAGGCAGAGGTGACTGTCAGCGGGGCGGGAGGAGGCTCAACACCTCCAACCCAGGCTCCTGCAGGCTCTGGGGGCATATGGGCCTGGTGGGTCATGCTGGGCAGGGAGGACCGGCCCCCAGCTGCAGCTCTGCTGTGTGCGGTGAGAGAACCCGCCACCCCAATCCATGGCGGACAATCGACCCCCGAGGGATTGCAACCCAGCCTCTGTGCCAGGACATGCTCGGTGTCTGGGGGTGGATGAAAGGCCCCCACCAAGTCATCTGCCTAAAGCACCGTGGTGCTACCAGCCTGGGGCAGGGATGGCTGTTGCCTTCCCCTGCCGTGAGACACCATGGGACGCACCTAGCCCAACCTTCTCTGTATCTGCACCGAGGCCCCTACAGAAGGCAGAGGATGACAGCAAAACACAGGTCTCCTCCTGCTGCCTCAACCCAGTTCTTCCCCAGCAAACAGCTGCAGAGGTCACAGGCAGGGACAGAGAGGATGAGGCCTGGGGAGGCCAGGGTTTGGGGAGCAGGCAGGCTTGGGAAGCAAAGGAGGCAAGAACATGCGTGAGCTGAGGCTCTAAGCCTCGGCGCATGCTCCATTGTCCCATCAGACTTCACTTACAAAACACAGATTCAAAGATAAAATGATTGAGAATTTCAAGATGGAGACCACAGAGCTTTACACCCCAAGCTCAGGGCCCTTCTGAGCATGGTACCCTGTCCCACACGCATGAAGCCAGCTCTGCTTGGAATGTTCAAAGATCCAAAGCCACCAATTCCACCTTGTCCTGTGGCAGCAAAGTGCTGGACTGCGGATAGTAACATCAACTTGGAACTTCAGATTCAAAGCCACGACTGTAACCCAGCACCAGATGTGGGTTCAAATTCCACCTTTCCTCAGTCAGTCCTCACCACCATCCCGGTAGGATCAGCTGCCCTCACTGTACATGAGAAACCAGGCTAGAGAGCTCAAGTGACCCTCCCAGGCAGAGGCAGAGCTGGGATTTGAACCCACATCTGCCTGTCACTTGCTAGTCTTTGCACCATACTCACAGCTCTTACGGGGAGCCCAGCACAGAGCTGCACTATCTCTAAGCCACCTGGTTTATTCTGGGAAGAGTCCCACTCTGGAGTCAGCCCCTGGTATCTCTTAGACCAACATAGGTGCCTGAACCCAAGCGGAGTCCCTGTAAGCGATCAGGGAAGGACTCTGGCCCCAGTGCCAGGTTATTTGCTTCATCATAGAGGATGTCTTCACTCATTCCTTTACTCACTAAATACTTAAGATCACCTAACCACTACCTAAGGAGCCCTGGTGGTACCGTGGTTAAAGCACTCAGCTGCTAAATGAAAAGTTGGCAGTTCGAACCCACCAGCCACTCGGTGGGAGAGAGATGTGGCAGTCTGCTTCCGTAAAGATTACAGCCTTGGAAACCCTACGGGGCAGTTCTACTCTGTCCTATAGGGTCGCTATGAGCTGGAATCCACTCATCGGCAATAGCTGTAACCACTGACTTCATTCCTGTCCCCAAGCACCCTCCTCTCCAGTCCCGCCGGCCCTGGTCCACCTCTTGGCCTCTGCACATGCTGGTGCTTCTGTTTCAAACACCCTTCACGTCCTCACTCTTTTCCACAGGTGAAATCCTACCAAGCTCAAATGCCTCCTTCTCAGGACGCCTTCCCCTGAGTGTGTGTCCGTTGCCCACCCAGCCTGTCAGGAATTCTGGAGGGCAGGGTTTGTGCCCTTGATCACTCTCCCCTTTGTGCCTGGCATAGAGTAGGTGCTCAGTGAGGGCCTGATGCCCGAATGAACGGCAGGCTCTGGGGTGGGCACGAGGGACATGGAAGTTTTTACCCTTAGGGTCCAATCTCGGTGTGATCATTGCTGTTACAGAGCTTGCGGTGTGAACCCAAGTCAGGAAGTGAGTCATTTTACGGCCAGGGGAGCATGTCAGTTCATGTCTCATGTGGCCTTGAAGGGTTTCAGGGGTTTGGAGGGCAGAGAAGGAGTGGGTGCAAAGGACGGAGTTCCCTCTGGCGCTGGGGAGCAGAAAGCAGGTCAGAAGTGAGTGTGTGTGTGTGTGTGTGTGTGTGTGTGTGTGTGTGTGTGTGTGTGTGTGTGTGTGTGTGTGTCTCAAAGTGGAAGCAGGGGCCCATTTAGTGGAAATTTGGATCAATGCTTCCAGTTCTGTGCATTCCCCCCGGGGCAAAAGATTTTTTTTAAAAAAAAATTTGAAAGAAAGACCAGCTTGGTAAACTTTCTGGCTCTAATTAGTCTCTCTCCCTCTCCCTCTTGCTCTCTGCTCACACACACACACACACACACACACACACACACACACACACACACATCCTACAGGCCAAAGGGTACCTGTTCCCTCTGAATGAGCTCCAGGAAGATAGGAACAGAGGTGTTTCCTAGGAATTAGGCCATCAGGAGCGTTCCTGGGTGGTGGAAGTGGTTAACACCCTCGGCTGCTAGCCAAAAGGTTGAAGGTTGGAGTCTACCCAAAGGTGCCTTGGAAGAAAGGCCTGGCAATCTACTTCCTAAAAATCAGCCATAGAAAACCCTATGGAGCATAGTTCTCTGACACACCTGGGGTGGCCATGAGTCAGAATTGACTCAACAGCAACTGGTTGTTTAGGCCATCAGGTAGACAGGAGGCACTAAGAAGCCAGGTAAGTGATCAGTGACCCCAGTGATGAAGACAGAGGACCTTAGAACACCAGAGCTGGGAGGAATCTGAAGACAAAGACACTGAGGTCCATAGAGAGGAAGGGGCTTATCAAAGGCCTCTCAGCTACTGAGTGCTGGAGTCCAGGCTCAAACTTGGATCTCCTGGTTCTAAATCCTTGGTCTGTGCCTGCCCTACCACAGCGTACCTCTTCCCCAGTGAGGAGACAGGCTTGATTAATGGGGGCCTGTTAGGGAACTATGGAGCCTAGATGGTCCCAAGCTCTCACAATCCACCTTTCCTCTGATATCCAAATAAAATTAATTCTTCAAGCCTCCATCCCACATATGCCTGAGGATTTCCAGGGTGCCTACGTTTCCCTGGTCACCTCTTGCTTTCAAATTCTTTTCTCCCGATTCATCACATCACTTCCCACAGCAGCTGTCTTCTTCTCAGTCTTTACTCATCTTTATCCCTTGGGTGGCTACCACATGTATCTGTCAGAATGGGCTAGATTCTGCTGCAATAACAAACCCCCAAATCTTAGTGGCTTAAAACACCCAAGGTTGATTTCTCCCTCACACTGTATGTCCATTGTGGGTTCTGCTGAGGGCTCTGCTCCACAGTATCCTCCCTCAGAGATAAGGACACAGGCCAACGGGGCTTCCACCATCAGGAAGTTCTCCAGTCACGTGCAAGGGAAAGGAGCATAGTGAATGACACGTCTGCTCACATTTCATTGGACGAAGCAAGTCACATGACCATGCCCAACTTCAAGGCATCTGAGAAATACAGTCCTGCAAGAAGGGGAACTAGAGCATCAGCAAAAGCCCTAATGACTACCAAACTGTGGCTCCTCCTTCATTCCCCAAGCCCCATGACTCAGGCTGTTGTATGTAACAGACTTTATTAAAGGTTTGTATACAGTGGAGGAGTATTCTGCTACTGAATGAAAAACACCTTAGAAATGCATAGAAGACATCCCTGCCCTCCGGTCTTTCAACCTTTCCTGTTGTTGTTAACTGCCTTTGAGTCTCCCTGACTTACGGCAACCCCATGCACAATGGGATCAGGTGATTGTGATCTATAGGGTTTTCACTAGCTGATCTTCAGAAGTAGACTTCCAAGCCTTTCTTCCGAGTCCATCTTAGTCTGGAAGCTCCCCTGCATCATAGCAACAAGCAAGCATCCACTGACAGATGGGTGATGGTTGCGCATGAGCTGTGTCGGCCTGCAATCAAACCCAGGTCTCCCACATGGAAGGCAAGAATTCTACCTCTGAACCACCACTGCCACCTCGTACTACAAGTATTTCTCACTGGCCTTCTCTGTCCTCACACTCCCACATGACATTTTTGTTGTTTTTCAATCTCTTTCTCTACCAAGACCCTCACCCTGCATCCAGTGATGTGCTGCGTCCAGCCCTTACCAGCTTGCAAGAGCCAATTGTTAACGTTCCAAGAATTTGCAAGCTGGTTGTAAAACCTTTGGTAGCTTGACCTGGGCCGAGCTAGGATGTTTACACCATGGATATTGGCAAATGCTGCAAGTCAGAGTTTTTCTTTCAGAGAGTTGGCCTGTAAGCATTTACCAGCTCACCACTGCATCTGCACCTCTTTTCAGGACCGGTTACGTAATTTGTAGGGCTCAGTGCAAAAAGGAAAACGCAGGGCCCTTCAGACTTTCAAGACAGCAGTAGCAGAGCATTAAACCAAGTGTTGGCTCCTTCTAAGCATGGGGCTCTGTGAGACTACACAGGTCAAGTGCCCATAAAGCCTGTCTCTCCTCCCTCTGGGCCCTCCCTGCCCTGGGCTCCCTCCTGCCTCTAGCCATCTCTCTCAATAGGTAGCAGAAGATCACACCCAAACACTTGCAACTTTATTGTGCAAAGAAATCCACCTCTGTCTTAGTCTCTTCTTTCCCATCTAAACAACCCTAACAGCCCTCACCTTTCATAACCAAAAACTCCATCAAGGACCATCTAAAACAAAGGAAAGACCTACCTCTGAGAAGAATCCTTTTCTCCCGGGAATGCTCAGTTCGGCACCATTTCATTTTTTTAATAGCTAGTTTTCTCCCATTTGTGATTGGAAGTATATTTTGAGAGTAAAGGCAGACCCTAAAGGATAGTGGAGGATTTTACAGATAGTTGTAATAGTTTATTGGCTTGGAAGCACTCAGACTCCTAGAAGGTTGACTCTGGAAAAAACTGCAGAGATCTTTAGTTCAGAGTTTAAAATAAAAATTTACCCATGAAATCTGTTTTGCAACCAAGCTTTGACTTGACATGAAACCTGTATATATAAAATAGGTAGATAAGGGAACTGCTCTGGGGAAGTACCAGAGGGAAGCCCTGACCCTTCCCCACCCAGCACCTTCCCTCACCAGGGCCCACCATCCATGCCTTGACTCCCACTCTGTTTCTCTTCCTACCATCCCCTTACCCCATACACCTGCCCGCCTGGCACACACTGCCCTATCATACTCCTGTGCCTTTGTTCATATCATCCCCTGCACTCGAATTCCCTCCTTCCCATAGCCCATATGCTGAACTCCTACTTATCCTTCAAAACCTCTTCTGGGAAAACCTTACCACTTTCATGGTCAGGCCCTCCCATGGCAGTGTGTGCATGCCTCTGGTCTGGTCTTGTTTGGATTATAAATTACTTCTCTGGATGTCAGACCCCCTTCTTAGGGGAGCATGGCTGGAAGCTCCTTAAGGGCAGGGATCTGACTTATGCATCTCCAGCTCATTTTACCAGTGCTCAGCATAGTGCCCAGCACAGAGATACCATCAGGATACACCGATGGGGTTGGCACAAAGCAAGACAGAGATGGGTGCCTCTTGGGCTTGGCAGAGACTAGAGGGAAGCAGAAGTAAGGAGAGAGAACTGAGTTGTGTGACAGCTGTTTAAAAAGCAAGAAATGCAGAGATCTTTAGCAAAGGTTTAGCTGCTAACAGAGTGAAAAAAAAAAAAACCTGGGTTAATTCCACCATCAATTATTGCACCGAGTAAACACATTCCAGACTAAAGAAAATATCTCCAGAGAGGGTGGGGCAGGAGCCAATGTGCAGTGCCCAAAAGGGGTGTTACGAACCAGTGCTTGCCTCAGACAGGCAATCTGGGGGTTCCAGGTGGCAGGGGCCATCCCAGATGCCGCACGTGAGCCCAGCGTGGAGTCGGGCAGCCAGAGCTGGACTCCAGCTGGTGTATTGGGGTACAAGGCAAAGGTCAATTCCTCATGGCCAGCATTGACAAGCATCAGCTGAGCTAGGCCTAGATGTCCACTGAGCAAACCAGGGCCCAAAGCAAATTTATTCCCAGAAATCACCTGCCAAAGTTAAAGAAAGGCAGCTTACATGAACCCACTGGGGCCCAGGGTTCCCACAGCAACCCTGGTACTGGCTCCTAGCAGGATGACCTTCACATCCTGGGTGGGGTGCCCTGCTCAAGACTTCTGCAGGGTCCCCAGGCTTGTAACTCTCCAGAGCTTTGCCCACCCAGACCAATCCTTAAACAGACTCCAAGGCTGCTGGTGTTGCCTGTGCGGGTAGCAAAGCGGCTGACCTAATTACATCTATTTTTTGCCCCGGTCCCTGCTGAGCGGATGTCCTGGCATGCCTCTCTCGGAGAAGGATACTGTCAGTTTTAAATACAGACTCTCACTCCCCCAAGACACACCGCCATCCTAAAGAGAAAAGGATGTGCAAATCCCAACACCAAGCAGACTGGCTTGGAGGTGATAATCAGCCACCAGGCCAAAGGTGGAGGTGTTGACTGGGTATCCTTGCATCTTGGGGCACTCCAAGAGTGAGTGTGCATATGTGTGTGTGTGTGTGTGTGTGTGTGTGTGTGTGTCCCTTAGCCCTTCAGAGTGCAGATCAAAGAATCAGCCTTTATTTCAATGTGCAAATGTTCTCAGAGTATTAAAAAAAAAAAAAAAAGCCCTTCTCCTCGCTGAATATTTCTCAGATATTTTCAGCCACTCTTGAAGCAGAGGCAGGGGTAATTTTAGCAACCAGGGTGTGGAGAGTGGGTAACTGTTCCATTTTGCTTTCAAAGTGCTCGATACGCTCAATTGTGAGGGCCCATTCATTCTGCAGTTCAGCAAGTGGCCTTGAGGGGACAAAGCCACGTGTTCTGAAGAGGCAGCGGCGCCCAGCTTGGTGGCGGTGTTTGTGGGATCCCCTGAGCTACTATCATGAGACGTCTGGGGCTCAGTGACTGCACTGTTCTCCTTTGATAGAGGTTGTCATTGCTGCTATTGTTCTGATTTTTTTTTAATTCACTTATTTATGTATCTAACAAGTACGTGTTGTGTGCCAGGCACCAGGCTAGGCACAGGAAAGAGTCAGTGAATTAAACATCTGCCGTCCCTTCTCCCACAGAGTTCACAGCAGAGATGGAAGAGTCACTAGGCAATTCCAGCACTTTCAGGGAGAGGCCACAGCACCAAGAGAGCCCTTGTGAAGGGCCCCCAAAAGCCCAAAGACTTGTGAAATCAGGAGTGGTTGGAAGGAGCCCAGCCCTGTCCACCTGAGCCGTCCCAGCGCTCCAGCCACAGCGTGGCTTCAGGTGCTCCTGCTCCTGGGCACCAGCCCCTTGTTTCGTTCTTGCAGCTATTCCGACCCCTCTGATCTCCAAATCAAGCAAATGGAGACTTTCAGGGCAGCTCAAATGTTAATCCCAAGGGCTATCTTCTCGCTCTTGCTGTTACCTGCTGTCAGGTCATGACAACCTTATGTATAACAGAACAAAACGTTGCCCGGTCCTTCACCATATTCATGATGGTTGGTATGTTTGAGTCCATTGTTGAGACTATTGTGTCAATCCATCTCATGGAGGGTTTTCCTCATTTTCGCTGGCCCTCCCCTTTACCAGCCATGGCGTCCTTTTTCTAGCCGTTGGTCTTTCCTGCTGACATGTCTAAAAAGTAAGCGAGCTGAAGTCTCACTATCCTTACTTCTAAGGAGCATTCTGGTTGTGTTTCTCTTAAGACTGATTTGTTCTTTGCTCTAGGCCAGTATTTCAGGTTGTGCTTAGAAGAGGTGTCTAGTTCAGGAAGGTGCTTTGGGGCTTCCCAGGGAGGGGGAGTCAAGCGGACAGGGGATCACCCAAAGCCGTGCATTTTTATCTGGTTTCCGTGCTGGGGTTCTAGGTGAGGTTTTGTTTAAAAAAATAAGGGAACTAGTGGTTTGGAAGGAAAAAGGTGGGAGTGGGAGAAAAATCACAGATTGAGGCCAGAGCTCTGAGATGGCAAACAAGGTGCCTGCGCCCAGGGAGGCCAAGGGCCTTGTCCGTGGTCACTCAGTGAGTGGGCAGCTCCGCCGGGCCTGGAACCCGGCTGGACCACTTCCCAGTCCAGTGCCCACTGTTCCATAGATGTCTGGAATGTGTCTGTTCAAACAACCTAGCTGCACAGAGCAGAAGACACACCGACGGATCAGTGGCCTTGGGGAAGAAAAGAGACAGGGTCCTCCTCCCCACAGCGTGCCTGCTGGCCAGCTGAGGGTGACACGCTGCCTGCCAGTACCCCTCTCAGCAGATGACTTGTGTTTCTGTTGTAGATCGCATCCCTGCTCAAGGACAATGAGCGCATCCAGTCCACCCAGACTGTCACCCCCAACGATGAAGACAGTGACATCAAGAAAATTAAGAAGGTCTGTACCATCCCCTGGGCCGGTGGGATGGCCCCAGAGGGCCTTATGGCACACCCCAGTTCTGCATTTACTATCCCACTGCCCCCAGGACATGCCGTCCACCCACCCTCAGCTCCAAAGACAGAACCAACAGCCTCTTACCCTGAACATCACCTTGTCAAGCCATTTCTTCTTGTTATCTCTTGTGGTAGGGTGATTCAGCCCCATTTTATAGATAAGAAAACTGAGGCTCCAATAGGGGAAGGAGTGGGTAGAGGCAGGGCAGGAACCAAGGCCTCAAGACTCTCAACTGAGAGCTGTCCTCACAGCACCACGCACCCTCACCAAGATCCCAAGGCCACCTCTCTCCACTTTCATTTGCTAGCACCTCCCCCGCGACCCCCCGCAGTCATGCAAACACCCTTTGGCCCCCAGCAGACCTCAGCATGGGGTCCCATAGTCGGCCCCACAGTTTGGCCCTGATACAGAGTCCAGAAGGGGCAGATATCTTAAAAGCTACCAGGGAAATCCACGCAGTGGCCAGGGTAGTGACCAGCACCAGAGACCATCCTGTCAGGGGTTGACAGAGGGAAAGAGCTTCGTTTGGGTCTGCAGCTTGCCAGACAGGGGCAGGGGGCACTGAGTCACCTTAAGAAAAGCAAGTGAAGCCAGAGGAACCTATTCATTGAGACACCAAACCACTACCACCACCCCTGCACCGTGCCACCCAGACCAGAAGCTGCAAGCTGGCATCCCAGGGGCCAACTTCAGCCTGCCAGTGTGTTTGAGGTTTTTAAGCCCCGACAGATTTTTGGCTTTTTTTTTTTTTTTTTTAATTTGTTACCAGTGTTTTAAAAGCTAAACATCTCACATAAAAGTCTGGATTTCTGATTCCTCTTGAGACTAGAAATAGCTAACATTCATTAAGCACTTTCTATGTGCTAGACACTATTCTAGAAGTTGATGTGGATTAATTTGATCCTCACTGAAAACCCTCTGGGGTTTTATTATTGTCTCCACTTCACATATGGGGACGCTGAGGGACAGAGAGGCAATGACGTGTCCAAGGTCACACAGCTAAATATTTGCAGAGTCATGGTCACAGCTTGGCCACCCAGCTGAGGAGCTCATGCCCTCAATCTCTGGGCTACACGGCCTCTTGCAAAAGCAGAAGGTCCAGCTGCCCTGGGCTGCCTCCCACATATGACCACAGTCAAGGGTTACTGCCCCCATTAGGTCCCTACCCGGCTGGCTTCAGACACCTATAGGACCTGCCAGGCCCCTGAAGGCATTTGAATCTGCCACCCAGGACTAAACCAAGCCCACCCAGGAGAGATGCCTGCTTCCCTTCTCTGCTCAGGCCCGCTGGGCTTCCCAGCTCACCCTGTCCCCCGCCAGCCACTTCTAGCAGCCTTTCTGGTTGGAGCATTTTTTTTAAAGACCAGCTGAAATTCACTCTTCATCACTCTGATATCACCCTCTGAGAATCCCTGTGTGGTGAAAATGGTTGACACACTCAGCTGCTGACTGAAAGGTTGTAGGTTCGAGTCTACCCAGAGGTGCCTTGGAAGGAAGGCCTGGCAATCTACTTCCAAAAAATCAGCTACTGAAAGCCCTGTGGAGCACAGTTCTACTCTGATACACATGGGGTCACCATGAGTCGAAACTGACTGAACGACAACTGGTTTTGGGAGCCTCAGAGCAAGCCCTACCCTCTTTGAGAAAGCTCTTCCCTCCTACCTTCATAGGTAGCTGTTGGGGCTCCGATCAGCCCTTCCCTCTCCACAACAAACACCCCTAGCCAGCTGTCAGCTGTGTATCTGCTGCTTATGGCCTGTGCCCATTTCAGTTGATCATATTTTGATTATCACTCTGCCTGGTCCCCCAGCAGGTGATCCCTGGAGCAGGACTCCCAGCACCCTAACCCCAGCTCCATCCAGCCATCTTGTTCTGTTGCCCAATCCCTCCCTGTGTGGACTCTGAGCTTGCACACAGCTCAGGAGTGGAAGTGGCAGGGAGCCAGGTGGCCCCTGGTTGGAAGCATGTGCGTCTTAAATGACTTTCTGTGTATGTGAATCAAGGCCCTTTTCCAAGTTCTTGCCGAAACAAGGCCACTCCAAGCAGCCCGACTCTAAGAGAAGGAGTTAAGTGTTTTACCATTCCCTGCTGTGGCAGGAGAAGAGGCTTCGGGCAGGCGCCAGCACTCAGAAGCCGCTGATGAGGCCCAAGCATAAGATTAACTAATTTGCCATGTTCTATTCAATTTGATAATCGCCCTCTCTCCAGACAAGCTTTAATTGAGACTTCTGGGCTTTCGGGCCAGTCATCAGAAGAGAGAAGGTGTGAGCCGTGCCCAGCACGGTGGCAACCCTTTATCCTCAAGCTGCCTCTCATGGAGACGTGGGGCCACATTGTCCCCCTTCAGCAAATGCTTCTGGTTAAAACGCAGAGTCTGATCCAGTAGGTCTGGGACAGGGCCCGAGAATCTGCATTTCTAACAAGCTCTCTAGGGAGATGCTGATGTTACACCTTGAGTCCAGCCATCATCTCATTAGCCCCATTTTACGGATGGGAAAATTGACTCGGAGGGACCAAACAGCTTGCCCAGCATGATGCAGGTAGCAGAGCCAGGCCCGGTCCATGTCTATGCTCTTTCTCTGGCATGCCCAGCATGTCAAAAACAAAAACAAAAACAAAAACCCAGCCCCACCGCCGTCAAGTCAGTTCTGACTCGTAGCCACCCCATGTGTTACAGAATGGAGCTGCTCCATAGAGTTTTCTTGGCTGTAACCTTTTCGGAAGCAGATTGCCAGGACTTTCTTCAGCAGTGCCACTGGGTGGGTTCAAACTGACAACTTTTAGGTTAGTTATTGTTGTTGTTAGGTACCGTCAAGTCGATTTCAACTCATAGTGAGCCCGTGTGACAGAGTAGAACTGCTCCATAGGGTTTTCTAGGCTGTAATCTTTATGGGAAGGAGTCTTGGTGGTGTTAAGTGTTAAGTGTTTAGCTGCTAACCAAAAGGTCAGCAATTTGAACCCATCTGGCAGCTTTGTGGGAGAAAGACCTGGCAATTTGTTCCCATAAAGATTACAGCCTAGAAAACGCTACGAGGCAGTTCTCCGCCACATGGGGTTGTTAGGAGTCAAAATCGGCTCAGTGGCACCTAACAACAATCTTTATGGAAGCAGATCATCAGGTCTTTCTCCCACAGAGCCACTGGGTAGCTTTGAACTGCCAACTTTTGAGTTAGCAGCTGAGCGCTTAACCATTGTGCCACCAGGGCTTCAGTCGGGTGCAAATGTTTGCATCACCTAGGGACCTTGGGGGATGACAAAGCCTTGGTCCCTGCTCTTGGGGAGCCTGTAAGGACAAGAGAAGCCAAGTCTAACGGGAGACTCTCTGCTGGTCTGGGCACCCAGGTGCAGAGCTTCCTGCGGGGCTGGCTGTGCCGGCGCAAGTGGAAGACCATCATCCAGGACTACATCCGGTCGCCCCACGCCGACAGCATGCGCAAGAGGAACCAGGTGGTGTTCAGCATGCTGGAGGCCGAGGCCGAGTACGTGCAGCAGCTGCACATCCTTGTCAACAACTTCCTGCGCCCGCTGCGCATGGCCGCCAGCTCCAAGAAGCCCCCCATCACACACGATGATGTCAGCAGCATCTTCCTGAACAGGTGAGCACTCCCAAAGGTTTGCCCCACCTCAGCGCACTTGGCCAGGGTGGGAAGAAGGGGCTTAACTGGTATTGGCCACCAGGTGCTGAGCTGAACTTTGACAGGAGTCCTGGTTTAATTCCCACGAAATGCAGATAAGGAGACTGAGGCCCCGAGATGAAGGAAGTTGCCCAAGGTCAGGTAGCTAGAAACCACCCTGCCCCAACACCCGTGAGGCCTGGAGCAAAGTCAGTGTTTCTGTACGGGGGCGGTGCTTCCCAGGAGACATTTGGCAATGTCTGCAGACATTTTGGGTTGTCACAGCTGGGAGGGGGTGCTGGTATCATCTAGTGGGTAGAGGCAGGGATGCTGCTAAACATCCTACAATGCCCAGGACAGCCCCCACCACAAAGAATTATCCGGCCAATGTTGAGAAACCCTGGTTTAAATGTTTAAAAGTTTTAAATCAAGCTACAAAATGTTAAATAAAACATATTCTCTTCTCCTACCTCTATTCTGTCATAATGGCCTGGGGTCAGGTTCAGATTTAGAATTCTTAGACCATTTAGAGTGCTGCTCTGTACCACGCTTCCCACGTAATTTATAAAAGCAGTCACTTTTCCCAGCTGGTGGCTCTGGGCGTTAGGACAGGGTCTTTGGAACTTCAGAGGCTGAGCTGATGGTTGCTCTTCTGCTCTCAGCCTCTTTAAGGATTTTCTTAGGAAATGGATTAAAGGAGCTTCTTGATGGGCAAGAAAATTGTGTAAACTATGTAAAAATAACAAAAAATGAAAACACAGAGTTCTATTTGCAGATGATCCACGTCTAGGAATTAAAGTGAATCACTGTGTGACCTTAGACGGTGTCTGAGTTCCCTAGTGCTGCTGTAACAGCAATGCCACAGGTAGTGGGCTTTGAAGAACAGAAATTCATTTTCTCATAGTTCTGGAGGCTAGAAGTCCAAATGGAGGTCTAGGCCATGTGGATTCCTTCCTCGTGGGTAGTCCCTGGCATTCCTTTGTTCTTGGTGATCATCACATGGTATTGTCTTCCCTGGTATATGCTCGAATGTCTCTGTGTCTGATCTTCTCTTTATATAACGAAAAAGCAATTAGGTTTCGGATCTGCCCTACACTGGATAGCTTCAACTGATAGGTTGCATTACATTACATTATGGAAGATGATTACATTACATTTACACTAAATTACATCCACAGGTATAGGGGTTAGGATCCCAACACATATTTGGGGGGATACCATTCAATCCCTAATAGATGGTAATTAAACTGCATTTTTATAAAAACTATTCATCATTCAGTCATTTCACTAATTCTAACCAGCCAAGCACTCTACGTAGGTATTTGTGACCCAGGGTCACCTTCTCTGTGCCCTCCTCTTCCCCCTTCCCCTGCCAGTGTGGTGTGGTGAGTTTGAGGGGACTTGGGACACCCCAGGTGGGAGAGGCAGTGGATGTGAGTCAAACATGGTTCTGATGCCCAGACAAGAAATGGGAGCTGGAAAGGCTGAAAGTCGTTGGGGTGGGACAGGGCTGACACCATGGACGTGGACAAGGCATCAGAAGAAGGAGAAACAGAGAGGCCAAGAGAGAGAAGCAGGAGGAGGGAAACATGCTTTTGGCCTTACACAACCTTCTAGAGACCCTGAGTCAGTGAGTCTGACAACGTTAGTCTTTAATATATATGTTGAACACAATTTTTAAATATTATGTAAATTACCAAAATAAAGAAAATGTATACTGTCTTTTTCTGAAATCAGGTAACATTGGCTCCAGAAAATACAACTGAGTCTTTTAGATTCAGAGACTTAAAATTTGGCTGGAAAGTGAAGGGCTTGGTTCTTCCTGAGGAGACCTTGGACAGTTCTCCTGTGATCCCTGCCTTGCTTTAGAGCGAGGTTCTCACACTTGAGCCTAGAACTTGGGCACTACCGTCAGAGTTTCTCAATCTCAAGGTCTGGAATGGGGCTGAGGATGTGGATTTCTAACAAGTCAGCAGGTGCTGCTGATGCTTCGGGTCCTGGGCCACAACTGGAAATGCCCGGCCTTGGATCACCATGCCTGCCTGTGTGGGTGGCTTGGCCGTGGCCAATTGCTTCAGGAATACTTCAGGAAGCCTTGTTATATTGTTACGTTGTTTGTATTTTTCTTGCATTTTAGGCCATTATTGCAAACTTTCAGTGACTGTTTCTCATAATCACTAAGAGACAAAGGTTTTCTTTCATATTTATCTTTTGTATTTTTTTATATATATAACTTTGTTAGACTGTATTGATCGTTAATGGAATTTTTTTAACCCAGAATCTTTGGTTAAGACTATTCACACCAGATCCTAGCATTTGTTCACAGCCTGTTTGAAAAATCACACCATGATTTTATATTTCTATCTTTTAAGAAATGCATGAATTCAGCAGGGTACCTGTAATAGAAAGTAAAGAAGAGGGAGGAAGGGGGACTTTTGTCTTCTCATGAAGCTGATATTTTCAACACTGACCCTAAAAATAAGCAGAGAGGTGGAAACAACCCAAGTGCCTGTCAACAGATGAATGGATAAACAAAATGTGGTATATACATACAATGGAATATTATTCAGTCATAAGGAGAAATGAAGTTCTGATACATACCACCAATGGATGAACCTTGAAAACATTATACTTAGTAAAGTAAGCCAGACACAAAAGAACAAATATTGTATAATCCCACTTCCATGATCTTACCCATGTCGAATAGGTAAACCCATCCAGATAAAAGAAGATTAGTAGTTTAAGAAAAAAATTGTCACTAAGGGGTGATACATGTCACATGTATACAGAAACTGAATATTTGTTTGCCAGTTTTAGTGATGAGCAGGTGAAACCAAGGGCTCGGAAAACAGGTTTAGATTTAAAAGGAGACGAAGTGGGAGGAAAGATATATTAATGGTTAGATGATAGGTAGGTAGGTAGGTAGACAGACAAACAGACAGATAGGAAGAATCTTGACACAAAAAAAATGAAAAGTAGGAAGTGAGGGAGAATTTGTAGCAAAGAAATTTATAAAGGAATAGGGAGGGGGGAGCCCACATCCATTGTGAGGGTTCTCTCCCCTCTCTCTATCTCAGACACAGCCACCTAGCATCCATTCCTCAACTCTAAATCCAGGCCCTAAATCCCCGGCCTTGCTTCTGAAGGAGATTTCATATTCCACTGTTGACCTGGGGACAAATCGGCTGTGTGTCTTTAGGGATAGAATCCACACCCCCACCCCCACCCCCAAAAAAAGAAACAGAGAAAGAGACTTCATCTAGACCTGTGAATTCTTTGGCGGGGCAGGTAGATAGATTCACCCAAATCTGTCTTCCCCTTCCTGTAGTTGACAGGAAGCCAGCCCGTCGGAAGGTGCCTAGTGGTGATTAGGGTGGAAGGACAGTGTTGGTGAGCAGTGGCCCCACCAAAGGCAGGGACACTCATTGGCTCGTTCACTCAGCAAACACAAGCAAGTGGCACTCCGTGCCCGGCTGCATGCTGCGTCCACAGATGCGGAGGTGGGCCATGTGGGCCCTGTCACCTCCCCTGCAGCCTTGTTAAATAATGAGATAGAATCTCCCCACCGCCCTCCGCTCTCCCAGACTGTGGCTTATTACAGCGCAGAGCTCCAAAGGCACTGTCTCACACTTGTCAGGTTAGATCACTTTCCCTTGCACATAAGCCCAGCCTTCCTGCTTCCTGTAAGTGCTGTGGGGACGCAGGACATGCCCCTCCCCAGTCCCCCTACCTCAGACCACAGCCCAGAGCTCCGTGCGTCGATAGCCCAGGGCAGAGGCCAGCAGCCCACTTATTAGAAAGCATGCCAGCACATAGCTTTCCCTTGGATTGGCTTTTAGGCTGAAATGTACAGCCACGTTAAAAACCTGACGTTAATTCGGTGATTTGGTTTACTGGCGCTTATTAACAGAGGTCCGTGGGAAGAGCGAGGCCTCCCTCCAGGTTGGAAGATTCATCGAAGATGTTGCAGAGCTGGGGAGGGTGTTAACTGTGTGCTTTACAAAAAGAGGAGAAAAGATCTTTGAGCTAAACAGCTGCAGCAGGCTTTGTTTAACCAAGACCATAAGCATATAGACTTGGACTATTTCCCTGTAATAAAAACCACGCCCAGCATCCTGTGCTTGCCCCGTGATGAGAGACGTCAAGCCCTAGGGAGCGAATGGTTTGTATCTGATTGATTGGCAGTGGCTGCCTGGAGCCCTGGGTTGAGAAGGACAATGAGGCCACATCTAGCTCGGTGAGGGTGAGTGCCACGATCAGTTTGTCATGTCTGCACGGGCTAGGGAATGGGGAGAGGCAGGTGCTTGAACCCATGATGACTAACTGGCGAAGTACAATTGGCAGAGGGTGGGGCAGGAGTGAAGAGGCCCGGGTTGTGTCCTGCTCTGGCGGAGCCCTATGCACCTTGGATTGGCTTTTGGCAGGTCACACCCCTTTCTGGGCTCAGGGAGGGCACAGGGCATGGTGAGCACTTCCCATCGTGTCCTGTAGAAGGGCCACTTACTCTCCCTGGAGCATTCTTTTCACCCTACTCCGGGTCAGCTTTAAGCCTTCCCCTGGATGTCACGCCCCTAACTAACTCCCAGCCCCTGGACCTTGCCACCATTGGCTGATGTCCCCTGGTTTTACCCTCCCAGGGCCCCCGTGCTGCCCTTTTGTAGCATTTGTCACACTTAAATAATGATTTCTTTCATGACTAGATTCCCCACTAGACTATAAATAAAGCTCCCTGTGGGCAGGGACAGGGCAGTAGAATACAGCTGCACCTGCCGTGCACTGCACAATCCAGGAAGCACCATTCACATAGACCAGGAGTCGGCAAACCTTTTCTGTAAAGGGCCAGATAACAAAAACTTTCAGCTTTGCAGGCCATACAGTCTCTGTCGCAACTACTCAACTCTGCCGCTGTAGCGTGAAAGTAGGCATATATAATACATAAGGGAGTGGGCGTGATTGTATTCACTAATACACTAACATTAATTACATGCCATTTTTTTATGTCACAAAATAGTCTTCTTTTTTGTTTTGTTTTTCTCCACCATTTAAAACTGTAAAAAGCATTCTAAACTCACAGGCCATACAAAGACAGATTTGGCCTGTGGGCGTAGTTTGCCGACCCCTGACATAGGCTAGGATGTGGATGGTACCCCCTAGAATTGTGTGTCCGGTGGCCCTGGTGAGGACCATTTCTATTTTTATCTCTGCAGGAATTAGATATATGGATATCAATGTCTGACCAAGTGCCTATTACCCAGTAGGTACTCAGCAACTACGTGCTGAATGAATAAATAAAACACTAGTTCTGCAAGATGTTAATGGCTTGTTCCACTTTCAAAGGATCATGTAGATTTAGGAAAACTGCACGGTGGATTGCCCCTTAACCGAAAACCAAACCAAATCCATTGCCACTGAGTCAATTCCGACTCGTAGCAACCCTAAAAGACAGAGCAGAACTGCCCCATAAAGTTTCCAAGGCTGTAATCTTTACGGAAGCAGACTGCTGTACCTTTCTTCCAAGTAGCGGCTGGTGAGTTTGAACCGCCAACCATTCAGTTAGCAACAGCACACTTAACCACTGCGCCACCAGGGCTCCTAGAGAGTCATAATAAACTAAGCATTTTTAAAGAGTCAATAATCCCTTTTTAAGTTGCTACAGAGCACAGAAAAACGTGGAAAGTTTCCCAATTCTTTTTACCAAAACTTGATTAAAAACTAGCACATTTCCATGGGTACATACACGCACACCACTGGAGCACTCTCGCTAACGAACAGAGGAGCTATGCCAACAAAGAGGGCGAGTTAAGAGTGTTCAGGCAAAGGGAACAGCCTGTGCAAAGGCCGTGAGGCAGGAAAAAGCTTGGCAAGTTCAAGGAAGAGAAAGAAGGCCAAAGTGGCAGGAGGAGAAGGGGAGAGGGAGTGACTCATGAGACAGGGAGGGGAAGTTCTTGTAGGGCTTTAAGGCCAAGTTAAGGAGTGGGTCATTATCCCACTCCACAGGATCAGATTTAGGCCTGTAAAGGATGAGTCTGGTGACTGTGTGGAGAATGGTTGGAACAGGGGCAAGAGTGGAAGCAATGGACCAGTTAGTGGTCTGTTGACAGTAGTCCAGGCAGAGATGATGGGGGTGGCAGGAGTGAGCGAGTGAAGAGAATAAGATCAGCAGCGTTTGATGGAGTGAGTATAGGGGGTGGGGGGGACCCATGACTCCCAGGTTCTGCCTGAGCTGGCGAGATGAGTCTAGTTGAATGAGATGAGAAGTCAACGAAGGAGGAGCAAGTCTGCGGGGGGCAAATCAGAGTCAGAATCAACATGAAAAGTACTCAAACTATTAGGAGTTCAGATTGTGAAAGAAAGAAATCATCAACATCGGTAGTTTTCCTCTATATCTACAGTAACCAGTTAGAAAATACAATGTGCAGAAAGGATCCCATTCTCAATGACAACAAAAACCTAGAATACCTAGGGACAAACACGGAGCCTGTATGACAAGGGCCTAAATGAAGACATCAGTAGGCAGAGAGAGATAGCGGCCCCTTGGATGGAAAAGTTCCATCTGGCAAAGATGTCATTTTCTCCCCAAATTTTCGATAAATTTAATATAATTCCAATTGAAACATAACCTAGCAAAAAGATTTTAAAGCTCACCCGAAGGAATAAATATATACAGATAGATAAGAACGTTCGAAAAAAGAACAATAAATGAACCCTGTAATTAAACTATATTATAAAAGCTTACAGATATATTCTAAAGTAATAACAACAACGAGCCCCGGTGGCGCAGTTGTTAAGAGCTACGGCTGCTAACCAAAAGGTCAGCAGTTCTTCGAATCCACCAGGCACTCCTTGGAAACCCTATGGGGCAGTTCTTCTGTCCTATAGGGTCGCTATGAGTCAAAATCGACTTGACAGCAACGGGTTTGGTTTTTTTCGGTTTTTGGAGGACCAGAGCAATAACAGATCAATAGATCATTGGAACAAAATAGAAGTCCAGAAACAGATTTAGAATGTATGAGAATTTTGTAAATATGAAAAGACAGCCTATCAAATCAGTAGGAAAGAGATGAGAATAAATAGGACTGGGAGATTGGTGAACCAAATGGAGAGGAAGATTATATTGATATCCATTATTCACATCTTACACCAAAGTAAATTCTAGATATATTAAGTATTTATTTGTAAAAATGAAACCATAAAATACAATATATTATGAACTATAGGTGAGTATGAACGCAGCCTGGGGGCGGGGACAGACACGAAGCCCAAGGCAGAAAGCAGAAAGAAATTCATTGGTAAACCTACAAATGCAAAAAGGAAAAACTTGAAAAAAACAACTACACACACAAATAGCTAAGCAAAAATGTCTACAGCACATATGTCAGGCTATATGCTTAGCATATAGACCAAAAAAAACACAAACCCGTTGCTGTCGAGTCTATTCCAACCCATGGCAACCCTGTAGGACAGGGTAGAAATGCCCCATAGAGTTTCCAAGGAGCGGCTGGTGGATAAGGTTATTTAAAATTAATACGATAGAAAATAGGAAACGGATATGAATAGAATAAGGAATTCTCAAAAGAAGAAGAAATACAAACGGCCGATACATAGGAAAAAATGTTCAACCAACCCACTAATAATGATTTTTTTAAAGCAAGTCAAATCAAAATGAGATACTTTTTTTTTTCCTTATCAGATGAGTAACGATGGTAATTTCTAGGTAATAGGATTACGGTGAAATACTCAAAGTTCACACTTTTAAAAACAGTGAGGCTTCACCAACTATATTTTCGTAGTTCTAGCTTATGATGTTCCTGATATGCTACTACACAAGTCTGTGCAGTATTGGAATTTAAGGAGGTTTCTTTCCTCCAGGGTGTATCCTGACAGTTGTCTGTCAGAGCTGGCTGGGAATGGCTTCCCTGAGCCTTGCTATGGCAATGTCCCAGGGTCATCTAGATTCTCCTGCCTGTAAGAGGGGAAGAGAACAAACAGCTCCCTCAGGAACCCCATGAAAGTCCCCTGGCCCCCATCCCGTACCCCTCAGGTCAGATGTTCCCTCTGTGCACTCCCATGCACCCAGGTGGTTTCTTGCTGTTGAGCTTTTTGAAGAATCATCACATGTGGGCTACCAAGGTCCTTAAAACTGATACATTTTGTTTATCCATTCAGCAAATTAGTTCAGGGGCCATGGCCAGACAGAAACAAGGATCATTCTGCAGGAACGTGCTACCTGAAGAAATGACTTCCTCGTCAGGTGTTTCCTAATCCAGAAGTCAAAGTGTAACGATACCTGGAGACGCCCTTTCTCTTGGGACTTGAGGGAGATGGTAGACAAATTCACGATAATGACGAGACCCACACTCAGGAATGAGAATGTGGGAAAGTTTTCTCCACTGAGATTTCTTTTAAGTTCCCATTAGTGTCGGTATTTATGGAGTTTTCCTTCCAGCACATTCTGTGGAGTATAATGGAGTTGCTAGCTTTGCTCATTAGCCCGGAGGTGTTCTCACGATCTCCTCTTCTCCCCACCCGCACCTCGTCCCCTCCCTCCCCTCCCCTCCCCTCCCCTCCCTCCCCTCCCCTCCCCTCCCCTCCCCTCCTCTCTTCTTTCCTCTCTTCTTTACCTTCTCTCCCTCTCCTCTCATCCCTGCTCTTTCTCTTTTTTCTTTCTCCTCCCCTCCCCTCCCATCTCTTCTATCCTCTCCCGTCTCCTCTCTCCTCTGCTCTCCCCCCTCCCCCCCTTCCTCTCACCCTGGCTGTTTTCTCTCTGCCACCACCACCTTCCCTGCAGAGTGGGGATGCACAGAACATTTCACACCCCTCTGGAGGCACGGAGTCCCTCGCCCCCCAGGGCCCCTTCTGTACTTGGAGCCCATGCCCTGCATGCCGAGGCCTCCTGCGCCACAGCACCCCAGGGACGTCTCTGCACTTGGCACTTCCTGCCCAGGCTCTTGTGCTGAGGCACTGAGACCCAGGGTGGGCGCGAGGGGTTGCCCTCAGGAGCTGCTGGGAGAGGGGACAGTCCCCATGACAGCTTCCCAGGGGGGCAAACACAGGCACCTCAAACAGCCAGACAAAGTGCAGGGAAACAGCGGAAGGAGGGCACAAGGGGGCACATCTGCTGAGAATATAACCAAAGACGGGCCATCTGCTGTGGCAAAGAAACATGGCAAACTGTCCAGGGAGAGAGAGAGAGAGACGGGCTTCGACAGGCTCAGGACTGCCCCTGACTCCTGGGAGAATCTGTCCCTCTCTCTGGGCCTCAGTTTCCTATCCATAAATGGGATAAAATCCTTTCAGCTTACCACGTCTGGTTCAAAGGCAAGCCTCAGACTTACTGGGGGAACCTCCAGGTCTGCAGGGTGGTGGGAGCTGGGGGTGATGAACGGAACGGGGGAGAGACAGTTGGGAGGGAAGGCCGGGGTGTGGGAAGCAGCAGGCGCGGCCTCTCTAGGCTCTTCCCCCGTGTTCTCGAAGGCTTGTCCTGGGAGAGGAGGGGCTGCCTGTGTAGTGGGCGGGGAAGGTGTGAGGGAAGGGAGCACGGGCAGATGTGGCCTGGTGCTCAGAGGCCCTCCCCAGCCCAGTGCTAGGCTGCCAGGGAGGATGCGTGTTCCCGGGGCACGTTTGATGGTGGTAAAGTTGGGCTTTGCATACCAGGGAGATTCTAGGTCCTTTTGCTTCTGTGACTCAGATTCCGTCCGAGAAAGGGGGCAGTCATGGGGATGGTGGCAGGAAACTAGCATTTGCTGAGTGTCTGCTATGTACCAAGTACTGAAGTAGACGCTTCACGTGCCGGGGTGACCTCACTTCGCCTTCATATTTTACACGGAAGGACCTGAGGTTCAGAGACATTAAGCATCTTGCTGAAGGTCACACAGCTGGGAAGGGGCGGAAAGTGGATTCGAGCCCCACTCTGTGTGGGTCCCCAGCCCTAGCTCTTTCTGCATTGTCAGTGGCTTTTGCTCTGTGTTCTCCAGAGCCCTGGGTTCCTCCAAGATACCTCAGAGGCACCCCCCGCAGGTGGGGGCTCCAGGGAATAGGGGCGGCCGTCAGTCTGAGCAGCTCTACCCTCTGGGCAACTGACCAGCAGGGATGGTTTCCTGGGCACGCAACTCTTGAAGTTGACAGGGCCCCACACTTATTTACCGGTCTCTTAGTGCCATCTCAACATTTTTAATAATTTTTGAACAAGGAACCCCACATTTTCCTTTTGCACTGGGCCCCATGAATTGTACAGGAAGTTCTGCTCATGGGGTATCCGCATAGGGACTCACTTGGGAAGGAGGTTTGCTGCTAAAGACTTCCACACGAAGTGGTCGCTGCCCTATCCCTCAGGCCTCTCCACACTCCTGGCCTTGGGAGACCCTCTAGGCCCTGCCCGAGGCGTCCCGGAAGGGCAGGAACCCGCTCCCTCGGTCGAGCTTACCCCGGGTTTCTTTTTCAGTGAAACCATCATGTTTTTGCACCAGATCTTTTACCAAGGCCTGAAAGCCCGAGTCTCCAGCTGGCCCACGCTGGTCCTGGGTGAGTAGACGCCCCTCACAGGGGCCCCCAGCCACTCCTCACCCCGGAAGTCCCTGTGCAGGGGACGTCAGCTGCCCCTCAAGGCAGGGGCACCTTCCAGAGCAGAACTGAGTGGCATCCTTAAAACCATGGAATCCCTCAGAGAGGTCAGAAGGAGAAAGACAAGTTGGCAAAAGCTGTGTTTCTAGGAGGAAGACATTTTCTGCAGTCGCATTGTTGAAGACACGGTCCATCAGGTTATCAAATGCCCTTTTATAAGAGCTCTCATTTCACGTTTATTACAAGGAAAGCATTTTTTTTTTCTTTTTTAAATGAAGTTTGTAAGCAGAAGTTTCAGATGGTTTCATCCCTTCCTACCACATGTTGAAGGGCAAATCTGGGGAGATGGGTTGGGCTTTTGGGGGGCTGGAAAAGCAGGATATACCCAGAGAACCTGAGGGAGGTCAGAGACAGACAGGCCGGGGGGACCCTCATGACTGAATCAGAGGGTGCAGAGCTGGGGAGGCTTGGTAGGACCAGGACAGACAGATGAAGGGACAGACAGATGAAGAAGCAGAGACTCACAGGAGGGCTTGTCACATGGCGGGGAGAAGCCATGGAATGGGAACGTCAGGAGACCCAGTTCCAGGCCAGCTACTGACTCACCTTGTGGCCTGGGATGGGTCACTTCCTGTCACAGGTGGGAGACTCTGGGATGGAGGTCTACTGGGGAGTGCCCTCAGCAGCAACACAGCGGGGGAGTGAGGGCAGCAAGATGGGGAAGAGGGAGAAGCTGGGCTTCCATGCAGTTGCAACAGAGGCCTCAGCCCACCCCATGGGGAGCACTGGAGCTAGGGTGGCCGTTCAGAGATGGTCCGAATTGAGGCAGGGGGCTGGCCTTTATACCCTCACACAGACCAGTCATTGGATGGGGTATGACCTGGGCAAAGCAACTTCCCTTAGCAGAGAGCAATTCGTGGACAGGGACCCAGCTGAGAGTCATGAGCCACCAGCTCTCCAGGCGGCTGGGAGAGCACGTCCTGAGGGGGATTCAGGAAGCACACTACAGCATCCACTACACCTTCTCTCTCTGACCCTGGACAAAGAGGTGTCAGAGGAAACAGGGTCCCCCATCTCTCAAAATCTGTGATTCCAACATGATCCCAATAGCTGGGGCCCCTCTCTCTGGCCCTGGATAGGTACTCAAAGGCAGGGATCTGTCAGGGCAGGAGGGTTGAGCCTGGCCCCTGGCCTCACTGAGCGGACTGGGTGAGCCAAAGGCATACAGAGCATCTGTCTCCCCCTGGCATCCGGCTGACCCCCACCCTCCTTCCAGCCGACCTGTTTGACATCCTGCTGCCCATGCTCAACATCTACCAGGAGTTTGTTCGCAACCACCAGTACAGCCTGCAGATCCTGGCCCACTGCAAGCAGAACCGTGACTTTGACAAGCTGCTGAAGCACTACGAGGCCAAACCCGACTGCGAGGAGAGGACACTGGAGACCTTCCTCACCTACCCCATGTTCCAGGTGGCCGCCAGCCCTGCCTGCCTGGGGGCCCGCAGCGGGAAGGACATGGCAGTGAGGGCCACAGCCGGGAGGAAGCCATGCCCGAGGGCACCATCCCTAATATAGATCGCAGCTCTAGGCTGCCTGGGCAATGGCGTTAGGACCAGCCCCGGGTCCTGGCCAGTGGAGGGCAAGCTGGCCACGGTCCACAGAACAGGCGGGGGATGTCGTGGGGCAGCTCCTGGAGACAGCCATCAGGAGGCTTGTGCCCTACTGACACTTGAGCCCACTCCCCAGGCCCTCCCTCCTGCCAGGGTGGAGCCTCCAGCTTGGGCTCTGGTCCCCAGAGAAGACCCTAAAGCAGCCCATTTTCTTCCTAAGCCCTGCCGTGGAAGTCCTCTGGGCTGAACAAATGTTCTCTCTTCTGTCTCTCTCCATCCCTCTATACTGCTACTCTGTCTCTCTGTTTTTCTTTCGTGCTTCACACTGTCTCTCTCTCACTATCTCTGCCCCCTCTTGCTCTTTGTCTCTGTCCCTGTCTCCCTGACCCTCCCTATTTCTCTGTCCCCCTGTCTCTCTGTCCTTCTCCATCCCTGTCCCTTTGCCTCATCCCTGTCCCTCTGTCTGTCTCGGCTCCCTGTCCCTCTGCCTCTTGCCTATCCACAGATCCCCAGGTACATCTTGACGCTACATGAGCTCCTGGCCCACACACCTCATGAGCATGTTGAGCGCAACAGCCTGGACTACGCCAAGTCCAAGCTGGAGGAGCTGTCCAGGTAAGCCCACCTCCCCTGCCCTCCCCCAGACAGGTGCACGGGGCAGGCCGAAGACCCCTCCCTGGAGGCTTGCTGAGCCCCTAGATGCTAGAACTCGTGTTCAGATTCTGAGGGAGCAGCACAGCCTGTCCCACCTTGAAGCAGGGTCCCCTGAAGAGGTCCTGAGAGGATTCAAATCAAGCCCAAGTGGGCACCAATAGGGGCAGTGTGGCCCTGTGGGGTCCCTGGCACCGATGGGGCAATGTGGGTGAGTGTGGGGTCCCTGGCACAGTAGGGGGATGGTGTAGGTGAGTGTGGGGTCCCTGGCACTGATGGGGATGACACGGGTGAGTGTGTAGTCCCTGGCACTGATGGGAAGAGCATGGGTGAGTGTGCAGTCCCTGGCACCATGTGGGGATGGCGTGGGTGACTGTGTGGGATCCCTGGCACCATGTGGGGATGGCGTGGGTGAGTGTGTGGGGTCCCTGGCACCGATGAGGACGCATGGCTGAGTGTGCGGTCCCTGGCACTGTGTGGGGACAGTGTAGGTGAGTATGGGGTCCCTGGCACTGTATGGGAACAGTGTGGGTGAGTGTGTGGTCCCTGGCACTGTATGGGGATGGTGTGGGTGAGTGTGGGGTTCCTGGCACTGATGGGGGCAGCGTGAGTGAGTGTGGGGTCCCTTGCACCAGTGAGGCTGGCATGGCTGAGTGTGTGGTCCCTGGCACCGTGAGGGCATGGCATGGGTAAGTGGGCAGTCCCTGGCACTGTGTAGAGACAGTGTGGCAGAGTGTGTGGTCCCTGGCACTGTTCGGGGACAGTGTGGATGGGTGTGGGGTCCTTGGCACAGATGGATCCCGGGAAAAGCCCTGGGCACTCATATGCGCCCACCTCTCAGGAAAAAGATCTGCTGGAGGACTCCCAGACACTCTGCCCATTTCCTCTGTTCTCCAGCGTCAATGGGCCCAAACCTGTGGCTGTAGAGCCCCAGAGGGGGCCTGGGGACAGGCCCACATGTGCCCAGTCTCCAGACAACAGAAGGTGGTGTCACAGGATGGACAACCCTGGGCTTGTCCAGTGTCAGAGGCTGCAGCCCTCTGGCCAAGATCCTTCACATGCCCACTGTCCATCTCTCACGTCACAGAGGGACTTCCTCTGCAAGGCAGGGGCCGAGGGGCCTGGAGGAGGCTCCTGCAACACCCGGCAACCCCGGCGGCACAGGCACGAGGGTGGGACAGTGGAGGGAGTTCAGATCTGAGGATGTCTGGAAGGTGGAACAAGAGGATTTTCTGATGGATCAGAGCTGAGGGGTGAGGGAAAGACTGGAGTCCAGGTGCCTCCAGAGTTGGGCTGAGCAACCAGAGGATGGACTGGCCTTCACCAAGATGGAGAAGATGCCGTCAGGGCGTGTTTGAAGGGCAAGTCCGGGAGCTTTCTTGGGACGCACGTTAAACCTGACTTGCCAGTGAGACCAGATGACAAGAAAGGAGTTGGGTATTTGAGTCTGTTGTCAAGCGGAGAGAAACTCGGGAGTCATAAGCTTGGAGCTGGTATTTAAAGTCACAGAACTGGCAGAGGTCACAAGGGAGTGAGTTTACAGAGAAAAGGAGAGGACCAAGGACTGAGCCCTGGACCTCCACCATGGGGAGGTCAGAGATGAGGAGGAGTCTGTGGTTAGGATGGGCTGGCCCAGACCCTAGCCCTCCCCAGGGCCCTGCCCAGCGATTCAACTCCCTAAACGTCTTCCCAAGTCTATCAGGGGGCAGCCAGCCAGGCCACAGCCTCCATCTGGGCAGAGGGGGACAGCAGGCTGGACCAGAGCAGGACCTAGGCTGTCCCCTGGGATCCTGCCAAGGCCCAGCTGAGTTACAGACCCCAGAGTTGAGGGTAAGGGCACGGATGTGACCAAGATGCAGTTGCAGAGTGACACAACCATTGTGGGGCACACGACAGTCCTCATATGCACCAAGGAGCCAGATCCCACACACTCCCCCACGGGAGAAGACTTGGGTCCCCTGCGGCAGCATGCTGCTCATCACTGGGGGACGCCCTCTTCTGGTGAGCAGGGGAGCAGGTGGCACATGGGTGCCAAGGTATTTGACGCAAGATCATGATCCCTTTCTCGCGGGTCCTGGGTGTGTCGGCCTGCTCGCTCTTCGTTCCATCCAGCCTCCTGTACCTGCCCTGAACCCCACCCTGGCAGCACAGGAGAGGGTTTTCTTAGTGCCATGGCAACAATCCCCTCATGCTCGTCACACACTCCCATCAGAGAAGCAACCTTGGCCCACTGTGCTCAGAATCACTCCTCCCCTCTGGGGACTGGCTGTCCCCGACCTCGGGCCTTTGTCCAACTGTTTGGTCCTGGACCCCCAGATCCTGGGTAACCCAAGTCATCACTTCCCAGAGCTCCCCCAGCTGAGTGTGCGGCCTGGGTCCCCAGCACAAACCCCAGCCTGGAGCTGGGACTCACCCTGAGCAGTAGCGCCATACACACATCTAACAGGAAACCAGTGCTGCTAGTTTGGAATCACCGCTTGTTTGTCACCAAACCCAGCCTTCCCCAGCGAAGTCCCCCCCAATCAAGAGACCAGCTGACCAACCAGTTGCCTTCAAGTTGATTCCCACTCATGGTGACCCCATGAAAGAGTAGAACCACACTCCATTGGGTTTTCGATGTTTGCGACCTTTCAAAAGCAAATCATCAGACCTTTTTTCCAAAGCGCTTGGTTAGGAGCCAAGCACGTTAACCGTTTATGTGCACCCATGAACTCCTGATCGAAAAAAGTGGTTCAGATTGCCTTTGGCAACTTCTGAAAACGAATACATCTCCAGGAAACCAGCGTATGCCCCAGAAGGTATCCTTTCCAGAAGAGGGCTGGGGCCTGGCTTCTGAGGAAAGGAGCATTGCCTGATGGGGAGAGGGGAGTGGGACTGAGGCCCTTGAAGAAGAAACCCCATCTGAATGCCCCACTCTCTTTATAAATTGAGTAACATCTGTGAGAGAACTTTGTAAGCTAGACACGCTAACCAGCCTTCTTGATGGTCTTAGTGGGTGGCATTTTAGGCATGAGCAGACAAATAGGTTTTGTGATTTGCTTGGAGTAGGTGGTCTACTTTTTCCAGAGGACCCAAAAAATCACTCACCACTTTCCTAAGACTCCTGGAAACCCACAAGACTCAGCAAAATTGGCAGTCACACCCACCCTTTACGACCAACTTTATTTAAAAAAAAAAACAGTTAAATGGCGCCACCTTCTGGACAGGAGGGTTGTTGCAGCAGTCAGACTAAGGGCAAATAGGACAGTTGTCTGTATTCTCCATCAAGGGCTGACTGTGTCCTGCTTTCCTCCCAGACTTTCTGGAGCCAACTAGATTGCCAGGAGTTCCAAAAATAAACCATTCTGTGGTACAAACGACAATTTTTTAAAAAAACATAAAGATCTGGGGAAAGAGCTTTCCGAGAAAGGAAACAGCAAGTACAAAGGCCCTGAGGCAGGAATGAACTTGGTTTAGTCTATGGATGGAAATACTCTGGCCAGTAGTGGAATGAGGGGCAGGATGTCACCTGCACTCCCATCTCTTCCCAACGCTGGGGCTGGTCCTGCTGCCTCTGTTTCACATGGTTCAGACTTGGAAATCAGACCTGTTTCCTAGTTGCTGACTTCCATTTTCTTTTCTCTGAAATAAGAACACCTGCCTCCTTGGGCTGACAGATGGATGAAATGAGATCACACCTGTAAAGTGCCCAGCACACAGCAGGCACTCAGTAGATGCGCGTTCCTACACGCCTATGTCTGGCCAGAGACCCAGCATTCCCTCCCCCCGGGAAGTGGGGGCCGCCCGTCTCTGACTGTGATTTATTTCCTGGCCACACAGGATCATGCACGATGAAGTAAGTGAGACAGAGAACATCCGGAAAAACCTGGCCATCGAGCGCATGATCATCGAGGGCTGTGAGATCCTCCTGGACACTAGCCAGACCTTTGTGAGACAAGGTAAGGCCCCTGCACCCTGCTTGTCCTCTCCAGGTGGGCCCCAACAGAGACCAGGAGGTGGCACTCGGGAACACCTCTAGTTGGTTAAGCTGTTGCATGCCAAAACCCGCCAGTGTGAATGCTGAGTACTCTGAGGCTGTTAGCGGAACGTGGCGGCTATATGTAGATGTCAGTATCTATACATATAGATGCAGATATTATTGGTTTTCACAGTTTCCTTCTCTCCAGATGTAAACATAGTTCTACCCAGATGGCCTTGGTTTGTCTATTGTATGTCATAGTAAACATTGGCATGTCCTTTCTGGGGAGAAAGTACGGGCGGGTGGAAGATAGATAACGCCTGGCTCGTACTCAGTGAATGGCAAGCATTTTCAGTGCCTGAGAGGAAGTGGGTGTTGAGTCAGTCCTTCTATCCTTTGGGCATCTTCCTCTACCTCTTGGGGAAAGCCAGGTTCACAGGTGTTCTCACGGGTGGAAGGTTTTCCCCACCCTTCCACCTCAACTTACTGTGAGGACAGCGTTTAAGAGACACAACAGTGTTGAAAGAGGTGGGTAGAGGCTTTTTGTGGCTGAGTGGACTGAAGACACACAGTTCAGGACTTCAGAACTGGGTGTACTTAAAGGTCAGCTTGTTCAAATTCCGTGTTCTGTGAGAAGCGGTTTCTGCTTGAATGCCCCAGAGGTGACCTCCAGCCTCAGGATGGACCTGCCAAGTCCCTTCTCTCTAACCTGTTGCTGTCAAATCCATTCCAACTCACGGCAACCCCATGTGTTACAGAGTAGAACTGTTCCATAGGGTTTTCTTGACTATAATCTTTACAGAAGCAGATTACCAGGCTTTTTTTCCACGGTGCCACTGGGAATCACCAACCTTTCGGTTAGCAATGGAGCACAAAGCACTGGCACCGCCCAGGAACCTTCATCTAGACCGGGAACTCTCTGACTAGATGAAAAACCTCCCAGCGCCCCCTACTGGCCTGTGCAGCTGCCTCCGGCCCCTGCTGTCCTGAGCAAGGATAGCATCCTTGGGGTTTTTTCCCAAGCCCAGGTGCAGCCACTCTGCTCTCCCTTAAGGCCCATCCTGAGAACTACTGAGCCCAGAGCCAGCCTTGCCTGTGTCCTGGCTGCCGCCAAGCTGTGCTGGGTGCTTTCTATGCCCCACGTGGTATTTTGAAGCCCCTCTAAAGAAAATTCCAAACGGACTTGGCTTGGAAGTAGCCTAAGGAATCACTTCTCCTGGGTGGGAGGTATCCGCACCGGGAGTCTGCACCATCCCCAGAGCCAAGGCATTTCCTCACCTCCCGTGGGGCTGAGTGGGACCTGGGTATGAGATGGTGGGCCCCACAAACCCTTTCTCACTTGTGCTCTCTGTACCTGCCCTGAACCCCACCCTGGCAACACAGGAGAGAGTTTTCCTGTCACCGTGACGACAGCCCTCTCATCCTCCTCACACACGTCCATGGGGGAATCCTGCAGGAAGCCATCAGATAACCAACCCCGTCCCAGACAACAAACACCGATGCCTGCCCCATTCATGCCAGGCCCTACATGGGGCTACGGGGACACCCAGAGAACCAGATCCAGCCCCGTCCTCCAGCAAACTGTAATGAGAGAGAGTCATACAGAGAAATGAAGGAGAGTGTTCCAGGCAGGTGGTGGACATCAGCAGGAGGTGGTGTGTCTGCCCAGAGCAGGACTAGGGATCTGGGGAAAGCTTTCCAAAGGAGATGACACTGGAGTGGGGTCTTGAAGCATAAGTAGGAATTCACTCGGTAGATGGAGTGAGGGAAGGACTACGAGGCTGAGGAACGGAGTTCAGGGAGCCACAGGAGATTGACCTAGAACTAGCCGTGGGGCACAAAGGGGAGACACTGGCAAGAGAAGGGGCTGGGGGGCTGAACCTGAGCCAGACAGCTGAAAGGCCTTGAATGCCCAAATCCTGGGGGCAATGAGAAGGTGTTGAAGGATTTTAAGTAGGAAAAGGAGACTGTAGAGCATGTATTGGGGATGAGGATTCCAGAGCAGGTATAGCGAATGAGTGTCATTACAGGAACCTACTCTGTTCAGTAATGGCTTCCTGGAGCACTGTGTGGGGAAGGACTGTGAGGCTCAAGTGGGCTCTGCAGGAAAGAGTGCATCGATCGATTGGTGATGTCTGCCATGGCTTCAGTGGCAGCCTCCTGCCACCCGCAAGGCCCTTCATTCTCGCCACATGGGCTACACTCGCCCTTTAGGGTTCCTTTTCTTGCCAAGGCCCTGGCCCCTCGCTGGGAGGTCAAGGTGTCCCACATGGAGCTTATCTGATCACCACCCCCACACACTATCTGGTCCTGAGGAGGGGCTGGAAGGAGAGTCTGAGGGTGTGTTGGTTACCAGGAACTAGGATTGCCTTGCCCCACGATCACTGCCGCTGGTCTCAAGCCCACATTCAACCTCAAAGCCAGGTCAGAGGCAGAGACGGTCGTCCTTGGAAATGGGCTCAGGGTCTCCCTCCTCCACCTACAGGTTCCCTCATCCAGGTGCCCATGTCTGAAAAGGGCAAGATCACCAGAGGGCGCCTGGGGTCTCTGTCGCTAAAGAAGGAGGGCGAGCGGCAGTGCTTCCTGTTTTCGAAGCATCTAATCATCTGTACCAGAGGCTCTGGAGGGAAACTTCACCTGACCAAGGTAAGGACCCAGGAGACGAGCTGCTTCCCTGGCCGTAGGTATGACTGCCCCTGACGGGCCCAGATGGTGACAAGTGTGTCAGAGACACATGTGGGCATGCATGTACATGCACACACACATATACACACGTGCACGCACACACCATGTACCCTGATTTAACTGGCAGGTTGGAATGAACAAGCCATTGACTGATTTTCCACTAGAGGAATCCTGAGAAATGGGAAGGGGAATATTGAGGCCCTCCAAGGCTCCCCCAGCGGCTGGGTGCTTGGGCCAGAGGAGCCAGGGGTTCTGGACAAGCCCCTGAAAGGCCCTTGATGTGTGTGCGTGTGTGTCTGTGTCTGTGTGTGCGTGTGTGTGTCTGTGTTGGAGAGAGGTGGAAAGGGCAGGGCAGAGGATAATATCTCCAGAGCCTTTCTCTCATCTGCAACCAAAAGGGCTCGGAGATCCCCTCCAACATCCTTCTCAGGCTCTACCAGCAAAGGACCGCTGCCCCGGGGATGGCTGGGCAATCCCAGAAAGCCATTCAGGTGTTTTCACACAGAGCCCACCCTGCAGGAGACTCCACGTGTTCAACTGACCCGCCTACCCTTCCCAAAACATTGAGGGGAATAAGCATCCCCTCCTGCTTCCTCACAGACCCCCAGGCCTTTGCTCATGCTGTCCGCTCAGCTGCTCAGCCGTCCTTCTCCCGGGCAGGACTCCTTTACGTCCTTCATGTCCTTCAAGGCCTGCTCCAACGCCCCCTCCACTGTAAACCTATACCCTAGCAGAGTCCACTGCCCCCCAAGGCTACCCATTACTTCTCCCATTGCTCTGAGCTTGGGGTCTGTCCTACCTCTGTCACTGACACAGCTGTGACCCTGGACAAGTCCCTGGCCCTCTCTACACCTCAGTTTCTCATCTGTAAAATGGGGAGAACTCTCCTCATAGAGGCATTGGAAGGATGCAGTAAGCGAATGGTGGGCATCAGTTTGCTCTGTAAATTCCTAGGCATTTACCTCTGAGAAGCTACCGTCTCCCCAGCATGGTGCCATCACCAAAGCTTGCTTTGGCGGATTTCAAGTCTGCACGTGCTGCAGCCTGGGAAGGGCCAGAAGGCTCCCTTAATTAAGCCAGAGCACCAGGGAAACCATTCTTCCAGACCCTGGATGCCTGTCCCGTAACCTCCTGCAGCGCTAATAGATCAAACAATGACTTCGGGGAATATGCTGCTTATGTTAACATGTCGACAAATTAGTTGGTTGGCTGCACAAGGGGAAATTAATTTACAGATATTGAATACTCCAATTTCAACCAAATTATGTATCAAGGAAAGCTTTCATTATTTATTAGCTCTGGAGCTTCTACTATGAAGATCTCTGTCCAAGGCTGGGGGGTCGGTTCCCTCAGTGGGCAGGGGCCGGGAGGGGGCAGGTTGAACTGAAGAGTTTAAGGCAACTTCCTGCTCTGAAAATACAAAAGCATTCGTTTTTATGTTTTTCATTTGTTTGGAGTGTTTTTTTTTTTGGGGGGGGGGGTTTGAGTTTTAGAAGTCTCTTAGCATACTACTGAAGAGCAGGGAATCATATGACACTCAAAATCTAGAACTGCCACTTACCAGTAGGTGACAGTAGGTAAATCATATCACCTCACCAAGCCTCAGTTTCCTTATCTGCATAATGGGGGTGAAAATACTACTACATGTGAGTCCTATAAGGATTAAGTGAGGTGGTCCATGCAAAACCCATAGCCCAGTGCCTGGTGCATAGTAGGTACTCGATACAAGAAAGCAATCATTGTCGCTCTTAATTATATAATAATAAGCTTGTAATAATAACAATAATAATAATAGCTAGTCCCTATGTAATGGTTACTGTGGGCCAGGCAGAGTCCCTGGGTGGTGTAACTGGTTAGCATGCTTAGTTGCTAACTGGAAGGTTGGCAGTTCAAATCCACACAAAGGTGCCCCAGAAGAAAAGCCTGGTGATCTGCTTCTGAAAAATTAGCCATTGAAAACCCTGTGGAGCACAGTTCTACTCTAACACGCATGGGGTCACCATGAGTTGGAATCCACTAGAAGGCAACTGATTGGAAGGGCCAGGCACTATCCCAAATACTTTCTGTATATTTAATTCTTAGAACAACCCACCAGGGTAGGTACTATTATTTTCCCCATTTTGTAGGTAAGGGAACTAAAGCAGAAGAAGCTAGGAAGTGGCAGAGCTGGGCTTTGAACCCAGGCCATCTGGCTCCAGAGTCTGTGTTCCTAATCACTATGGTATATATCTCTTAGTCATGTAGTACTGCTAGAAATACTTCAAGTGGATGGCTTTAGCAAAGAGAAATTTATTTCTTCACAGTAAAGGAGGCTAAAAGTCAGCTCCAGGGGAAGGCTTTCTCTCTCTGTTGGCCTTCTCGTCAATGTTCCCCCAGACTAGGAGCTTCTTTGCGCAGGGACCCCGGGTCCTAAGGACGCTCTCTGCTCCCAGCACTGCTTTCTTGGTGGTATGAGGTCCCCAACTCTCTGCTTGCTTCCCTTTCCTTTTATCTCTTGAGAGATAAAAAGTGATGCAGGCGACGCACCAGGGAAACTCCTTTTACATTGGATCAGGGATGTGACCTGGGTAAGGGTGGTGTTACAATCCCACCCTAATCCTCTTTGACATAAAATTACAATCACAAAATGGAGGACAACCACAGGATACTGGGAATCATGGCCTAGCCAAATTGATACACATGTTTTTGGGGGGACATAATTAAATCCATGACAATATCCTTCAATAACCATAAGCTAAATTCAAATCACTCCTCTTTAAATATGGAGATTGGAAATAGAATGCCTTAAGTCCTTTCTGAAGGGGGTATGCTGCAAACCTGCAAGATTTAAAACTATGAAAAAAAAAATTTTTTTAAGACTTAAAGTAAAAGAATATCAAAACTATGAGGCTTTCATAATTAATAACATCATTAGGCAGGTTAAGACCCAGCAAGGCTGGAGACTACCCCCAGGCCACCGCGGAGCAAAGCAAGAAGCAGAACCCCAGATGTGGGGGACCAGTCTTATGCTCTCCCAGCCCCTCTCTGCCTCCCAAGTGGCAGCCTTCCCTCCAAGGGCCTTCATTTATAGGTTAGACACATGGCCAGGTCTCTGTTGTCGTTATCAGTCATTGTATTAGTTATCTGTTGCTGTGTAACAAATTACCCCCAAAAGATAGTGGCTTAAAACAAGAAACATTTATTATCTCACAGTTTCTGTCGGTCAGGAATTCAGTAGTAACTTACCTGGGTGGTCCTGGCTCCAGGTCTCCCATGGGTTTGCAATCAAGATGTGAGCTTAGGTTGTAATCATCTGAAGGCTTGACTGGAGCCTGAGGATCCATTTCCAAGATGATTCACTCATATGGCTGTTGGCTGGAGGCCTCAGTTCCTCATTCGTAGAGCTCTCCTCTTGACATGGTAGCTGGCTTCTCCCAGAACGAGTGATCTAAGAGAGAGCAAGAGAGCAAGGAGTACTGCCAGTGCCTTTCATGACCCACTCTCCAGAGTTGCATACCATCACTTCCTCTTTATTCTTTTAATTAAAAGCAAATCAGTAAGTCTGGCCCACACTCAAGAGGAGGGAAACTAGTCTCCACCTTTTGAAAGGAGGAATATCAAAGAATTTGTGGACATATCTTAAAACCACTACTGTTGTAGTTGCTCTTATTTCTCATTACATCCTCAAGGGATCTCACACCCAAGAGACACTCACACACTCAAGAATGGGAGGTTTTTTCCCACATATTCCAAATAATCGACAACCAGTAGCTGACCTTGGGCTGGGATCAGGCCCCTGAGATTCTCTCTGGGCCCCAGCACTAACTTGCCAGATCTTAAGTAAGTCTCTTAACCTCTCTGACTCCGTTTTTTCATCTGTAAAATGAGAATAACAATACCTATAATGTGTCCATCAGATCGGTCTCAGTTTCCCCATTTGTAATAGGACGTGTTTGGCCCAGCACAGTAGATTTCAAGCTTCTGAAGATTTAGGGCTATGAGGTGATGCCTCGGAGCTGCTGTGGGGACAAGAAGCCAAGCAGGCAGGTTCTGACCCCTCTGCCCACAGCCCGCCCTCAACCCTCCTTCAGGGATGGCCTCTCCAAGACACTCCCATCTTATATGCAGATGAAGTCTTTCAACTTAAAAACAAAATACCGACACACGCCTGGCATGTAATGTATACATACATATGTGTATATACATGGGTGCTCTCCAAAGACTCTTGCAACCTGGCATTTTGGGGTCCCTAAATATCACATGTACTCCCTTGACTCAAGGTGGCCCTGATGCTGTTTTTCAGAATGGAGTCATATCCCTCATTGACTGCACTTTATTGGAGGACCCAGAAAGCACAGAGGAGGAAGGTAAGTGTGAAAGTTTCACGTGTGTGCACACTCACACAACCCGAAAGGTGGGACCCAGGTATTGTTTTTTGTTGGAAGGAAGGGAGGATGCTGCACTATGGTGGCCCCTTTCCTGGACACCAAGAGCCTGGGATCTGGGTCTTTAGAGAAAGAGCTCCCTGGCCCAGCAGGTGATGGCTTTGATTGGCCTTCTTGGTTCCTTTCAAGCTCCTCGGGCCCCTGTACCAGTTGGTGTCATTAGGGTAGGGGGACATGGCATCTCAGAGAGCACTCCTCATTCCCACACTCAAGGACTCAGTGGGCAGACTCGGAGTCTGGCCCTGCGCTGGGTCAAGTGGTAGACACCTTCATGGGAAAGGATGGGATGTGCTGAGGACACAGGGGCCACTGACAGAGGACATGCAGGGCTGGGGCCCTGAGAGAGGGGATGGACCCCCGTGGTGGGGGGTCAAGACTTCAGAGAGAAGGTAATGCCTGAGCATGGCCTCAACAAATCACAGGGGCTTAGAAGGGGAGGTGGGGGAGGTCTCAGCCTGGTGCTTGGGGTTTTTCTCCCCAGGCATCAGGGTTAGGGTCATTATTCTAGGTTAGAGGGTGGGATCACTATCATCTTTTGATTGGGTCTAAGTCTTTTCTGTCTCCCTTATTCAGTGATTCCCCTCAGAGAGCGCCCTCGGGGTGCTGTGCGCTGTGTCAGGGGCCGGTATACTAGCAGGACTCATGTCTGTGCCCTTCCCCAAACGGGGGTCTCCTTGGGAAGAGGGTGTATCTGATCCACTCAGCATCCCAGTCTCAACATTGCTGGGTTTAGGGTTTGCTGGGGGTGAGAGCTGATCTACACACACACTTGACACCCCCACCCCAACACACACACACAGGCATTCACTGTTGAGCCACAGCTACAGCTGGGCTCTGCTCCCCTTCTGCCCCCTCCACTGAGGGCCAAGCCAAGTGACTCCCCAAAAGGAAGATAAATGCGTGCAGTGATTTACCCTGGAGCATGCTTACCGGTGCACCCTGATTTCATCTTGACCACAGTTGGCCCCTGAGAAAGCCTAGACTCAAGTGGAATTGTCAGGCCCCAAAGCTCTTTTTCATCCTGGGCTCTGAGGTGGGGGCATGGCCCTGGGACTGTGAAGAGAACCCAGCCCAGTACAAGCTTCTCAGAGCCTCCCCAGCTGGAAACACCCCCACACACAGACACCCACCCCTCAGGGAAGGCAGCGCCAACCGTACTCCTCTGTGCCCAGCCAAGAATCCTAAAGGAAGGGACGAGGATCTCAGAGATACCAAGTCCCACCCCTGGCTGTATAGGAGAACATCTGAAGCCCAGAGAGGGGAGGGCACTACCCCAAGGACACACAGCCAGCATGCAGCAGAGCAGACCAGAGCAGCTAGGGGGTGGCCTGCGCACCACCCCCACCCCCTGCCCACAAGGCTGCTGCTCTTCAGGCCTGCTGGGCACAGCTTGTCTCGGGTCCCTAGCAGACCTTCCACAGCATTCTATCCCATTCTGTGTACCCCGAATCAATACAGGTGCATTGAAAGGAATCCCCAAGCTGCAATGTTAGTCTTTCCAAATAAATAGGATATAAGAGTTCAAGGAACTCTTTAGGTTAATAGCAGTCATAAAAATACCTAGAATTTACTTGCCCTTGGGGGAGCTCCAAACTGAGTTAAAAGTCCAGCCCAGTCCATGAAAGTTTAAGATCTCGAAGTTCTTAGCCTGGCCCCAGTACCGCCTTGGGGTAGCAGGAGGGCTCTAGGCTTTGAGGCGGAGTTCTAGTCCTGGTTTAGCTGCTGCCCTACTGGTGGCCTAGGGGTTCTCTCTCAGAACCTCAGTTCCCCGCTGGTGAAATGAGAGCAGAAGGCAGATTACAGATTATTTGGAGCTTCTCCTCTGTCCCTGTGCGGTTTAAGCTTCTCTGTACTCCAGGTCTTAGTTTCTCTATCTTTGAAGTGGGGATTATCTACCATGAGGGGGTGGGGAAAGGTTCTGAAAATAGCAAGTGGCCTGGTACCTCCCAATGCAGAGCTTCCACCAGTAGGTAGGGCAGGGTATCCTTCAAATATTTTTAAACTCGAAAAAGGGCCCCCACACTCATTTTGCTAATTTCATATTTTGCAACTGGAAGCCAAAGGATCTGGCCAAGACATAGACCACTTGGATTTTAAGATCGGGGTGGAGCCAAAGGACTCTCCACCCTTCACGGTCATCCTTGTGGCCTCATCCAGACAGGAGAAGGCGGCGTGGACCAGCGACATCAGCCAGGTGAGCAGCGTCACCTGTTCCTGCAAGCAAGTGGCCCCTTCCCGGCTAACCTGGTTGGGAACATGGGAGACAACTGTGTTGTGCTAATAGAAACGATAACAGCGTCCTCCAGCTACATACCCTTGAGACTGAGCTCAGCTACCCGTCCCATTCAGAGTCCCAGGGCCATTCTCAAAATGTGGTCTGGGGAACTCTTGCATCTGAATCACCCAGGAAGGTGATTTTTAAAATCTAGATTCCTGGGCTTCCCCTGAGACCTGATGGATACAAATCTGTGGTTTGAGGCCTTCCCCAGGTCATTGGTGTGCACGGAAAAGTTTGAGAACCAGTACCCGAGGCTGTTAGAGTCAGAGGCTGTAGAGGGAGAGGAGCGCCTGCGATGCAGTGTGCCTTCCCCACTAAGGCAGGGCAGGTTCCTGAGACCAAGCCCAGGGGCAATGGTGCAGAAGGAAGATTTAGCCGCGGCCTTTGCCTGCTGCAGAGAGAAGGAGGTGGGGGGAGCGTTAGGGTCAGCCACCCTATTTGGAGAATTAACAGAAAGGACAGCCCTCCCTAGCCCCTAAAGAGCCAGCCTACCTGTGGTCCCCCCCCCCCCCCCCCCCACTGCAGGGTAGGATGAGCGAGTTTGCTCAGCAGATGACAGGAGAGAGAAAGCTAGACTGGCGTTGTCCCCCGTACCATTCAGGCAGTTTGGAGAGGTTTGTGCCACAGAGAAGATGTCCCCGGGTGGTGCAAATAGTTTACGCTTGACTGCTAACCTAAAGGTTGGCAGTTCAAACCCACCCAGCGTGCTGTGGAAGAAAGGCCTGATGATCTGTTTCCGTAAAGATTATAGCCAAGAAAACCATATGAAGCTGTTCTACTCTGTAAAACATGGGGTCACCACAGGTCGGAATCGATTCTACAGCCGTGGGTTTGGTTTTTGGTTTTGGTGTCATACAGAAGGGCCAAGTCTTCGTTGTACTTCAGGAAGGCCCGCCTGCTCCCCACCACCCTTCTGGCCTGTCTTCCCATCTCAGTCCCGGAAGAGTCAGGCAGGGCGGGGCCACATGCAGCACGTGTCTGCTCTCTCTGAGTCCTAGTACATGTCTTCAGAAGCCCAACAGGCCCTGGAGAAAGCTGGGCCCCCATATCTGCACACTGGGTCCATTCGCAGTCCACATGAGCTGCAGCCAGCCAGAGGCTCCAGGGCTACTGCCTGGAGGGCACCCCCAGGCCCAGGCCTCCTGATGCCATGGTGTGGGTCTTCCAGCCTCTCCCCCTGGGGAGTGGCAGTGACTACTTTCCCCAGGCCCTCTGCTGCCTCCACAAAACTCTGACCCACCCCCCAACCAAGCCCCTTTCATTCCGGAGTTGCTGATAGAACCAGAGCTTGAGAGTCTAAGTGTTGTGGGTTGGAAAACTTGGACTGGGAAATGCAACGGGCAGAAAACCTTGTTCTGCAAGGCACCTTCAGGAACCTTCTTTGGGGACCTGGCCTTGACCAGGAGGCAGGCCTGGGAGCATCTACCACCCACTATGCCAGCCTCTCAGATGTCACTTTCTAGAATCTTTGACCCCACGTCCTTAACACCAGAAGGCCCTGCCATGTACCACGGAGACCCCCCACCTCCCTACTCCCCCCAAGCGACTCCACCCCCACCCATAAGAAACCCTCTCATAGCAGAAGTGTGCAAGCTCGGGGCAGGGGTCGATGGAGGCAGGGGGAAAGACGGTCTCCCCCCCACCTCCACCACCACCAAGGGTATAGCTTTTATTTTTGTTTGGGTGGGTACTTTTTATTCAAAACAAACCTTGGACTTTGAATTTTTTGAGGGATGAATAAAATGTACCATCATCTGTTCTCCTCCGGCAGCAGCGTGGCCTCCCCCAGGGTGCCCCCACACGTGTGGGTTTTTAATATGTGAAACTGTCTATGGAATCAGGCAGAGCGTTGGCATCCTGGTGGGCAGAGGACAGAGCATACAGGGCAGCACTCATGTGCAGGAAGGACAGAGGCCCTGCTGGGCCAGCCTCCCAGGAGAGAGGGCACGATCTGGGGCCTCATTACTCACTGTGGCTCTGACCCTGTCCTTCACTGGACCTCCTCCAAGGTCAGCAACAGAGTGGTCAATGGCAGACACATCCATTTTGCAAAAAACCCTATGAGGTAGGAGTCATTATGCCCATTTTGCAGATAGGGAAACTAAGGCTCAAGGAGGTCAAGTGGATCCCCTAAAGTCACCCAGCTGGAACTTGACTTTCGGCCAAAGCTGTGCATTGACCCTGCCGTTGCCTGGACCATGCACTTGGCAGGGCTTGAGGTCGCTGTGTCAGGCTGGGGCTTGGGAACCGCTCATTCCGCAGAGCTTCTGGGAGGGTGTGGGTCCTGGAATGGAGACCGAGGCTCTGACACCGGAGGTCCACTCTCTGTTTCCAGTGTGTGGACAACATCCGGTGCAATGGGCTCATGATGAACGCCTTTGAAGAAAATTCCAAGGTCACTGTGCCGCAGATGATCAAGTGAGTGCCTGTAATCAGTCTTGACCAGGCCACATGCTGACAGCGAGGACACTGGGGCAGGCCGCTGCTGGGTTCGGAAAGATGCTAGTTTCATCTTTGGGGGTTGGTTTGTTTGTTAGCTCGTTTGCTTGTTTGTTTGTTTTGAATTGTTAGAGTCTGTTTGGACGATTGCTTTGGCTTAGTTTTATTGTTTGAGCATGTGAATTCTTGCATTAGGCTGCTTAGAATATAGCATTATAAATGAAATTTTATGCACTTTTTTTAAGTAACTATTTTTCTTTTCCTAATTGCAAAATGAATACATAGAACACTTCCAAATCACAGAAAAGTAAAAAATGCAGGCTCCAGGGCCACTGCACTTGTTTGAGTACCTCAACCCCAGAGGTTAAGAGGAAGGTACCCTGCTGAACACCGCCCTCCCAGCCCACTGTAACCCAGCCTCCCTCACCCAGCACAAGGCCCGATTTCTCCTTCCAGGATCTGCCCTCCTAGCCGCCTCGCCCTCGCCCTCCTCCTGCCCCGACCCTGGTCGCCACTGCTGGATGGCCTCCATTGGAACCTGAGTTCTGAGCCTGCTGACACCCACCTGATGCCCCCTAGGTCCCAGCCCACAGCCTCTTTGCTACTTCAAGTGCATGCTCTGGGGGACTGGAGACACAGTATCACTATATAATTCCAGAACATTTTCATCACCCCAAAGAGAAACCCCATATCTATTAGCAGTCAGTCCCCATCACCTCCTCCCCCCATCTTCTGGCAACCGCTCATCTACTTCCTGTGTCTATAAGTTTGCCTGTTCTGGACATTTCATATAAATGAAGTCATACTATGTGTGGCCCTTTGTGGCTGGTTTCTGTTACCATGTTTTCCAGGTTCACGCATATCACAGCATGTATCAGCACTCCATTCTATTTTATTACCAAGTAATATTCCATTCTGTGGATATACCACATTTTGCTTATCCATTCTCCACTTGATGGGCATTTAGGTTATTTCCACTTTTTGGCTATCATGAATAATGCTACTATGAACATTTGAACATTTGGGTGAACAGATTTCCCTTTTATCTTGTGAGCTCAGCAATATGTTAAAAAAAAAAAAAAAGTTTGTCATATTTTATCCAAGGAGTCTGGTGGCACAGTGGTTAAGCACTTGGCTGCTAACTGAAAGGTCAGAGGTTCGAACTCACCAGCTGCCCCACAGGAGAAAAGACCTGGTGGTCTGCTCCCGTAAAGATTTCAGCCTTGGAAACCCTTAGGGCAGTTCTACTCTGTCCTGTAGGATCACTATGAGTTGGAATTGACTCGACAGCACACAACAAATGTTTTATCCAGTATTTCTAGGAGTTTTACAGTGTCAGATTTTTAGGACATTGGTGGGAAACAGAAGTTGTGGCCCTTTCTTCATTGCCATCCTGCTAAGCTTTCCTTGCTCCCTTAAGAAGAGAACTAGCCCTTCAGCAAACCAACTTTACTATTGTGCGTGCAGGGAGACAGGGCTTGGGTGGCCATGGCCCCAGCGCTCGGGGAACTTGCCGCCTGGTCAGGGAGACCGCTGTGGGCTCAGACGACTTCAGACCCCACTCACCTCTTTGTCCTTCCTCCCTCGTCAGGTCTGACGCCTCCTTATATTGTGATGACGTTGACATTCGCTTCAGCAAGACCATGAACTCCTGCAAAGTGCTGCAGATCCGGTACGCCAGCGTGGAGCGGCTGCTCGAGAGGCTGACAGACCTGCGCTTCCTGAGCATTGACTTCCTCAACACCTTTCTGCACTCCTACCGTGTCTTCACCACAGCCATCGTGGTCCTGGACAAGCTCATCACCATCTACAAGAAGCCCATCAGCGCCATCCCTGCCAGGTGGGCTGGCCTCACGCCTGGAGCCCACAGTGTCCTCCTCTTCCTGCATCCACAGAGCTTCAAGGCCTCAGAGGGAAACTCAGCTTTGCATCAGGGGGTGGCCTGGGAGGCCCCTGGAGGAAAAGCTGAACGTGAGCTGGGGTGACATGGACCCCCCACACACACACACAACGAGGAGCCAAGCCAGCCCTCTGCAAAGAGGCCAGGGTGGGCTGACCCACCCGATGCTACTGCTTTCTCCACCCTCACCCCGCCCTACCCGTGCGTTTGGGGGAGCACCCTTTGTTTTCTCCTCCCTGCTCTCCCTTCAGTCCCCACACTGAAGCATAGAGCCCTCCCTGTCTCCAAAGGACAGTGCTTCCCCACTGTCTTATTGCCTAGTGCTGCTGTAACACAAATACCCCAAGTGGGTTGCTTTAAAGAACAGTAATTTATTTTCTCACAGTTCTGGAGGCTACAAAGTCTGAATTCAGGGCACCAGCTCTAGGGGAGGGCTCTCTGTCTGCTCTGGGGGAAGATCCTTGTCTCCTACATTCCTCGGTTCCTTAGTCTTCATGTGGCATCTGTCTTCCCTTGTCTCTGTCTCTGCTGTTCCTTATAACTCAGAAGTGATTAGGTGTAGGACCCACCCTACACTGATATGGCCTCATTAACATAATAAAGAATACCCTATTTCCAAATGGGATTAAACCCACAGGTATAGGGGTTAGGATTCCAGCATAAATTTTGGGGGGACACAATTCAATCCATAACACTCATCTTTCTCATTTAAAAGAGAAAGAGAACCTTGTCCTGGCTGTGCTTAAACCACATCCCTGCTCTGCCAAGAAGGGAGGAAACCCTTTTTGGCGTACTTGGGGTGGTGCAACAAAGGGAGGGTGGGTGGCCACCTTAGTCTTGGCTTACTGGCCATCTTTCCTACCTACATCATCACTATTCAACCCAGCCCTGCCATTAGGCCAACTGGGGCCCAGAAGGGCAAAGAGACTAGCCCCAGGGCACCTAGCAAGTTTGTGGCTAAGAGAGGACTTGAACCCAAGGCCTGATCTCATTGAGCCCACACTGCAGCCCTCTTGCCTTCCTCTCTTTCCTGCTCCAACCAGTGTTCAACTGCCCAACCCCAGCCCTGCCCAACCTTCAAGGGGCCTGTGAACCCAAGGTCCCTGCAGTGTGAGAATTCCAGGGACACGCACAGCACCTGTGAGTCAGTGCAGAGCCTGGATAAGGCTGAGGTCAGCCCAAAGGACGCAGCCTCAGATCTTCCAAGGAATAGGACTTCGCTGTCTGGTAATACACAGTCCAACTCCTGAGTGCCCAGAATCCTGATTTAACAAAGAATGCTTTTCGCCATCTTATCCAGTGGGGCCTGGCCCCAGGTTAGGCCCTGGGGGAGTCTGTGTCAAATCAAGCAAGACCCTGCCTGCGGCCTGCTTTGAGATGCATAAGGAAGACAGTTATTAATCCTCATTTAACAGAGGGTGAAAGTGAGGCACAGAGCAATGGAGGACTTGCCCAAGGCCACCCAGCAGGTCAGGTTCAGGGACGTGGCTGAGGCCAGATAGACCCTGTCAGTAATTGGGCGGGCCACATGTGTTTTCCTTTCCTCACAGACCAGCTTCCTGGACCGAGGTTGTGGACAGCCCAAACTCTCTTCCAGTTGCCCTTGAGTTGACTCTGGCTCATGGCAACCTCATGGGTGTCAGAGTAGAACTATGATCCGTAGGGTTTTCAATGGCTGATTTTTCAGGAGTAGGCCTTTCTTCCAAGGCACCTCTGGGTAGACTCAAACCTCCAACCTTTTGGTTAGCAGCCGGGAGTGTTAACCATTTGCACTACCCAGGAACTCCATCCCAACTCTTAGAGCCCCAGAGCCCTCCTCTGAATGCTCCTCCAGGGCAAGACACGAGGCCGGAGCCTCAGCTCTAGGGCTGTCTGGAGCAAAGCTCCTGAAACACACTGACTCTCCAGTGCCACCAGGAGGCCAAGGCTGGGCTCAGATTGAGCCCTGGACATGGGAAGGGGCCAGGAAGCCTGAGGCATGAGGGCTCTAATCATCCCTTCCCCGAATACCCTCCCCATCTGCTCCCCTCTCCCTCACTCTGCCCCCACTGGTGCTCATTGTCTACCAGCAGCTCAGGCCAGGCCTCCTATAATTTTTACAGAAGGAGGCCTGGTGGTGCAGTGGTTAAAGTGTTTGGCTGCTAACCAGAAGGTCAGAGGTTCGAACCCACCAGATGCTCTGCAGGAGAAAGATGTGGCAGTCTCCTTCCGTAAAGATTCCAAACCAAACCAGACACACAGCTGTCGAGTCAATTCCGACTCATAGCGACCCTATAGGACAGAGTAGAACTGCCCCATAGGGTTTCCAAGGCTGTAAATCTAAGGAAGCAGACTGCCACATCTTTCTCCCAAAGAATGGCTGGTGGGTTCGAACTGCCAACCTTTCGGTTAGCAACCAAGCGCTTAACCACTGAGCCACCAGGGATCCTTCCTATCTGTGAAATGGGGTAAAAATACCTACCTTCTGGGGCAATGGAGTCCTGGTGGCACAGTGGTTGAGAGCTACAGCTGCTAACCAAAAGGTCAGCAGTTCAAATCCGCCAATCGCCACTTGGAAAACTCTATGGGACAGTTCTTCTCTGTCCTGTAAGGTCGCTATGAGTTGGAATTGACTCAACAGCAACAGGTTAGTGAGGATTAAAAGAGATAAGGTATGTCCCGTGGGTGACACAGAGCCAGCATGTTCAATGCATGTGAGATATTTAATTATTAAGTACAGATCACCTGTTTCCAGCCTGGCCCTGAGCTGTGGGCCCTGTTGTAAGGATGCCACGGACATGAGCAGAGTGCAGGAGGCCCCACTTTCAGCCCTCCTCCCCTACTGTGCACTTAAGTGGAAAGGACATTGTGTTTAGAGTCCAGAGATATGACTACACATGGTTCTGTCTCTGAGCCTCGGTTTCCTCATCTGTAAATCATCCCTCAGGACCTCTGTAAGGATGAGGTCAGAGCGTGGTGGTGAGACCAGGCCCTTGTGTGGGATGGAGGGCGGTTTCCCAGAAGCCTGGAGGTCACGGGGGACCCTGAGCACCTCAGGTCAGACACTGCGGCTAACCAGATGGGAGGCAGAGGAGGGAGCGTCAGATACACCCACCTCTACTCAAAAGCCCCATGTCCCTAAGCCAAACCATCAAGAGCAGACCACTTGTGTTTATGGACAATTGGCCGTAAGTCATTTAATCCCATGGACACTTTGGCCTACTCAGAAGGTCAGCACGGGCTTCAGGGATGGTGAGAACGAGGGAGCCATTGCTGCCACCCCCAGGCCAGATGTCATCAGGCCTTCCCTGACCATTTATTTCCATCCCTTGCCCCCCAGGTCTCTGGAGCTCTTGTTTGCCAGCGGCCAGAACAACAAGCTTCTGTATGGTGACCCCCCCAAGTCCCCACGTGCCACCCGCAAGTTCTCCTCACCACCACCCCTGTCCATCACCAAGACGTCATCTCCAAGCCGCCGCCGAAAGCTCTCCCTGAACATCCCCATCATCACGGGCGGCAAGGCCCTGGACCTGGCCGCACTCAGCTGCAACTCCAATGGCTATACCAGCATGTACTCAGCCATGTCGCCCTTCAGCAAGGCCACACTGGACACCAGCAAGCTCTACGTGTCCAGCAGCTTCGCCAGCAAGATTCCAGATGAGGGCGATATGACCACTGAAAAGAACGAAGACCCCTCAGCTCTCAACAAGCAAAGTGAGTGGCTGAGTGGGCTGAGCTGAGCCTTGGCTCACAGGCCCGCTGAGGCTCAGCCAGCCCAGCTAGGCCTTGGGGCTGCTCCTTGAGCTCCCGTGGGGCAGGAAGAGAAAGGCTTTGAGGTCCCAGCCAGATCACAGAGGCAGTGCAGAGTCTGGGCAGTGCAGAGAGGTGGTCAGGGAGCCGTGTGTGGGAGCCCAGGCTGCCCGGGTAAGGCAGGCAGGAAGGTGCAGGGCAGCTCCACACTTTAGATGAGTGTCGGCTTCTGCTGCCCTAACTATAGCTTCGTCCTGCATCCCTGTACTCACCCATCTATGCAGTGGACATGTCCTGGCCAGCCACTCTGGGTCAACCTCCGGTCAGGGCCCTGGAGAAAGAAACAGATAATCAGACCTCGTTCCTGCCCTCCAGGATTCACAGTCTGATGAGCAGCCAGATCAGACACTAAAACATGGACACCTGATACGTGTTGTGATAGAGGGGTGCTTAAGGGGCACAAAGGGTGGAGTGAGGACACCATCAGGGCAGTCAGAGAAGGCTTCCTGGAGGATGCATTGGATCTAGACTTTCCCCAGGGGGAAGGGAGAACATTCTAGACAAAGGGAACAGACCTTGCAAGACTGAGGAGCAAGGAGGAACATTGCATGCTCAGGGAACAGCTTGAAGCTCAGCATTCCTAGGACATTGGGTATGGGGGGAGTGACTGGAGATGACGCTGGAGCAGAGCCTCTCCTGACCGTTCTGGAAGGGCATTTGTTTGGGTGGCTGGTCCAGTTCTATCTTAGATCAAGTCAGGGTACCACCAACATCTGTTTTGGTTAGCACAAGCACGCCCACACATAAACACACACATAAACACGCCCATTGTTGTGTCTGCTGTGTCAGTCCATCTTACTGGAGGTTTCCCTTGTTTTCACTGATAATTTATTGCCCGAACCAGGATGATTTTAAGAATGACAGGGGCCACAGAACAATAGCTATAAAGCAGGAATGTACTGGGCAAACAGAGACAGATGGTCACCCTAACAAAGATACTTCACCGGGAAAAAAAGAAAAAAGGAGCTTACTACTCAAAGTGTGGTCTATGAACCAGCTACGTGGGCATCACCTGGGAACATCACCTGGGAGGTTGCTAGAAATGCAGAGTCGCAGGTCCCACGCCAGCCCCGTGAAGAGAATCTGCATCCTAACAAGCTCCCCAGGAGGGCACATTAAGGTTTGAGAAGTGCTGGTAGAGGAAAGAAGGAGCCCTGGTGGCACAGTGGTTAAATGCTTGGCTGCTAACTGGAAGGTCAGCAGTTTGAACTTACCAGTTACTCTGTTGGAGAAAGATATGGTAGTCTGCTTCTATAAAAACATTACAGCCTTGGAAACCCTATGGGGTAGTTCTACTCTGTTCTATATGGTCACTCTGAGTTGGAATCAACTGGAAGACAATGAGTTTGTTTGTTTATTTGTTTGTTTACTTGTTCATTTGTTTTTTGTAGAGCAAAAGCCCGTCTTGGTGATTTACAAAGCACATAAACATGTGAAAGGTTCTGATAAGTCCTGCGATAAATAAAGCTGTTATACTTTGTTCAGTGGGCATATCCCAAACTTACTCTGGTTGCTTGAGTGAATTATTGACATAAATTTCAAGATCAATGAGTAGTTGAGAAAAGTAAAAGCATTTCCTTCTTTTCTCCCAGGCTCAGAAGTCTCCGTGAGGGAAGAGTCCGATACTGATCAAAACCAGAGTGATGATGGTGATCCTGAGACATCACCAGCTAAATCTCCACCGACACCAAAGTCAGTCAAAAGCAAAAATTCTTCAGGTACAATTCACCAACCCGAAACTAGACAGATTCCTAGAGGATGTGTAAATCAAAGTTGGGAGCGGGCAACAGGTCAAGTACAGGCAAGGCGAGTGGGCGTCATCCCTTAGGCTTCACGAGTGAGTCCTAAGGGCAACTGTTCCATAACCCCAGGGGAGCCTGTGGGTGCCACAGCGTTGGCTGGGTAGGGCCCCACTTTTCAACTCACCCTGGTCATTGCCCATCTTCAGACAAGACTGCACCTAACCCACCTGAAATAGGTGGGCAGGGAGACCCAGCATCTCATTCATAGACGATCCAGATTCCTAAGGAGATTCTTAAGCTCCGGCTTCATCCAGACTCTGTGCTGGGTCCTTTAATTATCCTGACGACCTTATGGAGTGACCACTTGATCCCATTTTTCAAATAAAGAAAAAGCCTAGAGAGGTTGTGACGCTGCCCAGCCAACGTTGCAGACTCATGATTCTGAAGGGCCCTTAGAAGCCATCTTGGTCTCCAGTTCCCATAAAGCACCTCACCACACGCAGGAGGCTGGACAATAGCCAAGGTGGAGAGAGCACACGAACCTCGCCTCCCAGGGTGGCTTCACCTGCCCGGCAGCTGCCTTCTCAGAGCCCCTGCCCCCAAGGCCAAGGCCAAGGCGTATGGGCAGTCTGAATCCCAAACTCCCAAGCTATCCAGGCCTTTACAAGAAACCCGATAGGAAACAGGTCACCTAGCTTTAGAGAGAAACTACAGCCGCGCCATAGCTCCTTACCCACACAAAAGCAGCTCCCGTGGAGATTCAAATTTTAGAAGTAAATTTTGGGTTTTAAAAATAAACCATTAAAAATATTTTGTTTAAAAATAGTTTTAAAAATCAAAGAATAAACCGTTTGCTCCTCACAGCATCAGTAATGCTACTTTGTCCTAACTGAGTATGGATTGCTTTCCAGAGACTTACAAGATGAAGTGAAAGGTGCCTGGAATGAGATTCAACTACTCTTATCACTATAAAATAATAATAATAATTATTATTATTATTAATAGTAGTAATATTCTGTGGCATCTATATAACTTATCACCCACTACAAAGTACTTTGATCTACGTTACCTTCTTTAATCTTTATGACAACTTTTTGAAATAGATATTAATATCCCCATTATCCAGAGGAGATTACTGAGGCTGAGAACACGCAGTTAGTGATGGGGCAGGCATTAGAATTTCACCCCAGGTGAACGGACTCCGAGTGCAGTGCTCTGTCCATCAAACCATGCTGATGAGCCCGTCATACGCTGGCACGAGGAAAGGCTAAGGGTTGGCTCCCTTCTCTACACAGAGTTCCCACTCTTTTCCTATAATAACGGAGTCGTCATGACTTCCTGTCGAGAACTGGACAGTAACCGCAGTGCCCTATCTGCGGCTTCTGCCTTTGCCATAGCAACGGCAGGAGCCAACGAGGGCACCCCAAACAAGGAGAAGTATCGGAGGATGTCCTTAGCGAGTGCAGGTATGTTGGGGGGTGGTCTGCATCCCCAGGGCCCTCCCCCGGGCAGCCCCTCTCTGTGAGGCCTGTGCCAGGGAGGCTCACCACTAACAGGGATTCATCCCCCTGCAGGGGTGGAATTCAATGCTTAGAGAGCTAATTACTCTCACTAACTGGAGGCCCAGCTTCCTATGTCATTATTGTGACTTTTAGCAGCCCTTTCCCACTTACTGAGGCCCTGGGTCACGCCTCCATCTCCCTGCCATCCATGTCTGGGGCATGACCTGCTTCTGTACTCCTGCCCTGCGCCCACACCGTCAGCTGCCATCACCAACCAAATAAAATCCAGACTATTCAGCCTGGCATGCCAGGGGAAGGGGCCTTATCTCCGGACACCAGCCCCCTACACTCTACCCAGACCTACGCTAGCCTCCAGCCACTTTAAACTAATTGCCGTGCCTCACCCCTCAGCCTTTGCCAGTGCTGCCCCATCTGCCTGGAGGCCCTTCCCACCCATCCCCCTTTTCTGTTTAGCAAACTCCTACTCTTGCTTCAAAGCCCATTACACTTGGGAACTGTATCCCCCTAGGAAGGACTAGTCCCTCCCACCGCCCACTTGAGAGACGGATCTCTGGAGAGGGCCGTGTGACCCTATCTGGGGATGCTGCCTCAATCTTCCAGCACCTTTGAGTGCGTGAAGAGGCCTGGTGGAGACGGGCTGTTTATGGACTGCATCCACTGAAAAGTCATATTGGTCAGCACCTGAGCCTGCTGTTAGATATTTTATGCCCTCCTGCCCACAGCTCTCCCCCAGCAGCCATGGGGAGAAGTCCCAGCTTCACCCAATCTGGAATTTGAATGCAGACAAGAACCAAGCTCTGTTTCTCGCCCTCATGTCCTCTCTCCCTTTTGCCATGCATGCTGCCAGGGTTTCCCCCAGACCAGAGGAACGGAGACAAGGAGTTTGTGATCCGCAGAGCGGCCACTAACCGCGTCCTGAACGTGCTCCGCCACTGGGTCTCCAAGCACTCACAGGTGGGTGGGACCCTCCCTGGGTGGGGGTGCTGAGGACTAATGGGTGCTGGCCCAGGAACCAGGTGCCTTCTGAGAGCAGAATGAGACTGATGGTCACCAGTGGGGTGGCAAGAGGGAGGGAGCCTGAGTGTGCTGCCACGATATTCTTGGGAGGGTGTGAGCAGATCCCCTGGGAGGGGCCAAGGACATTCAAGGGGACAAGGGGTGGGGGGCATCTCTCTACCTCCGTCTGCAGCAAGGTACAGGGTAGGTGTGTACCTCCCAGGGCCCTGGCTGAGCGGTGCAGCCGGCTGAGGGCTGGTCCTCAGTCTTATCCTGGTGCCTTTTGCCTAAGAGCCCCTGGGCTCCACTTGTGCCCTGCCATGCAACCAGCAAAAAGGAAAATGGAGCAGGGCAGCCTCATGGGCAGAGATGGAAACTGCAGCCTCCTCCCTGGCCTGGCTGGGACCACTGCCAGGCAGCTTGAGAACAGTAGCCAGAGCCACCCGTCACATCTTCCCACAGGACTTTGAGACCAATGACGAGCTCAAGTGCAAGGTGATCAGCTTCCTGGAGGAGGTCATGCACGACCCGGAGCTCCTGACCCAGGAACGGAAGGCTGCGGCCAACATCATCAGGTAGGTGAGGCTCCCGGCTGCCAGGGCCAGGAGAGCCTGCTGGGACAGGGCTACAAGGATGGACAGACAGAGCCCTGTCCTCAAGGGCTCCCTGCCCAGGTCTAACAGGGACCAGGCACATACACAGTTGGTCCAACAGGGTAAGTCCAGGGCGCTGAGATGGCAGGAGGCCCAGGGGCTGAGGGAGCCCCAGGCAGAGACCTCACCCAGCCAGGAGGGTCAGTGAGCTGAGTCCTGAAGGGTGGACTGTCAGGAAGAAGTCTTTGAAGAAGAAAGAAGCAAAGGGAATAGCATGAGCAAAGATAGAGAGGCAAGTGAGCTTCAGGTGCATGGGGCAGGCATGCACAGTGTTCACTCTGGCCAGGGCAGGGGGCTGCTGGACAGGTAGGGTATAAGACAGACTCACTGTGCCTTCTCATCCCCAGGACTCTGACCCAGGAAGACCCAGGCGACAACCAGATCACGCTAGAGGAGATCACGCAGATGGTAACCTGGGCCGGCCTTCACGCACTAGCCAAGGCTGTCCTTCCCCAGCCCTGCCCTCACCCGCCCTGACTCCCTGGGTCCCCACCCCTTTGCCCCCTTCTGCTGTTGCTTAGCTCTCACGCTGTCCTTGGAAGGCGGGGATGAGAAGTGGGAACTGTGACTGGTGGAATGCCCCTGTGGCACTGTGCTGGACTCCTTAAGACTTGAGCTGTTCTTCCCAACAAGGCTGCAAGCTTCTACCCTTGTCTCCATCTTACAGATGAGTCAACTGGGGCATGCATGGGGAGGTTAATGACCCACCCAAGGTCATGGGAAGGGGCAGAGCTGGCATTCTGGCTCAGGGCCAGCTGACTCCAAAGCATCGATTCATTCCATCTCCCACACCGCCTCCTCACAAGGAGTCAGGGTGCAGAGCGCCACCCACCCAGAAATGATGGATGCTGGTGAGAGAGCTATGCTCACCACAAGGCTGTGAGCTCCCGGGGACACTGCAGACCCAGTAGGGAACGATGGGCTTGCATACTGCAAGTGCCTAGCTAGGGCCATTTTTCTCCCAGATGGCTGATGTGTGCCCCAGAATGCCACCATGAGCCACCCCAGAGCCCTTGGCCCTGCCATCATGGTGGCCAACAATGCTCAAGACAGACTCACTTTGACCTCCCCAGAGGTCGAGATTGCGCCCACTTCTCCAACTAAATGACTCTCAGTCTGTTAAAAGTAGTCAGTGAGGATGTAGGACTCTGAGTTCTTGGCCCACTGATCCCCTCCCCTCTCACTGACCCCTTTAGTCTTCTGGAGCTGGCTCTTCCTGCCCTGGGGTATGAGTGAGGCCACTCGCCAATTCTGGAGCAACAAGCTCCCCTGCCCGCCTCCTGCCCGCGCTCCAGCCTAGACTTGTCCCCTGAGAGCAGCACCAGGTGCCCCAGGGAGCCCACACCTGCCCCTCAGGCTGGGAAGTTGATTATGTAGGACCAGGACTTCCAGACTGCTGGTGTCTCCCCACCCCGGGGGCCAATGCTGGCATAAACCCTGACAGAGAAGAGCCCTACCCCTGGCCCTGCCCTGAGGGGAGCACACGATGCTCTGGCCGATTTCCCAATGAGGCCTGGCAGGTTGTCGACTCCTTCAGAGCACAAGAGCCTCTTGTTCCATCTTGAACAGCCTGGACCTTTTCCAGAACAAAGCCTGCTGAGCTGCCCTGGCCCCGACATGACCCAGAGTCCGCACAGGGCCTGTGGGGGGCAGATCCAGTGTGTGGAGGCCTCTGATGGCCTCAGCAGAGAGTAGAAAGGCCTCTTGTTGGAGAAAGTTGTGAGTTCCGGACTCTGCTTCCAGATCACCCTGTTTCCTAGACCACACCAAAAAGGAAGCAGAAGGAGCCACCTCCTCCTCCTTCCTTTGCTTGCCTCTCCTGGCCAGGAAGCTAATGCAGGCCTTTCTCAAAGAGGTGCTCTGGGCCACTGGGCCGTGCCCCACCCCACCCCCAGTCCTCTCCCCAGGCCAGGCTTGGACTGGTCCTTGCCCCTGACCGTTCAGCCATCCTGGGCCCAGCCCCAAGGCACTAGTGCAGAACTCAGGAGAGAATATGGCTGAGCTGCCACCTGCTGCATTCACCTGCTTCAGAGGCTGGGGCTCCTCACTGTACGCACACACGGGTGCCCCCTCCCCAGGGTCCAGATGGCCCTGCTGCTCTTGTCTCTGAGTCCCCTAGGTCCTTCTGAGAACTCACTGTTCCCCAGAGCATATGTCCTCCACACCCAAACAAGCTGTTCCCCAGATCAGTGTCCACACACCCATGCTTCCACCTGCTTCTGGCCATCTGTACACGCTGTTCCCTGCTTGGGGTGACTCTGTCAGGAGATTTTACTAACACACACAGCTGAATTGGGAGCTCCCTGCTCTGTTCTCCTACAGTCTCTGTCCCTTCTCTGCTCACATGACAGGGAACCCCTTCTCCTGGAGCTCCCTGAAGCCAAGGACCTTGTTCTCTGGTCTTCATATCTCCGATGTCTAGCACAGGGCTAGACAATGAATGTTGGCTGAGGAAATGGAAGGGAGGAAGGGAGACAATCTAGGAAGGATGGCTTGTCCCCTTAATGTGGTCTAGATCCCCCTTCCTTGGTGATCAGTGGAGATGGGCTCTCTGGGGCTCAGCCGAGCTGCTGGGATTTCTGGGCCAGTGGAACCATAGGGGCGTCATAAGAAGGCAGAAGTCGTGAGGGGCAGTAGCAGTCTCTGTGCCCATAGTGTCCAGTGGGCTGATTCCTCCCATCCTGTATGGCCTACGTGGCCCTTGAGACAGGAGGGGGGTCCTTGTTCCTGACTCACCCTCAGTGGACACAGGCTCCCCTCCAACACCAACTATGGTTGTCCCTTTCCCCTCTTTTCTCCAGCTCCCTCCAGCCCCCACTCTCCTGGGTCCATCAGAAGTCCCATGAGGCCTTTGGGCCCCAAAAACACCTCTGATCTAATCTCTGCTGCGGGCACTGCTATATTTCCTGAGGATTTCCCCTGGACAAGGGGCCCAGCTGGTGGAATCCCTTAAAGGTGGTGTCTGTGGGTGAGCCTGGGGCCAGGGACATGGTAACCCTGGGACGAAGACCAGAAAGCTGCCTCTGGGCACTGGACTGGGACACTGTGAGCTAATCACACCTGTGAGTCCACACCTGCTGATAGACTTTAAAAGGAAAGTTAATCTGTCCAGTCATGGACCCAGACAGAACCTGATAGGAATGTAAAACCATAGCTAGGCATCAGGTGACCTGGGCCTGTCTCAGTCAGCCCTTTTACAGTTGAGTGGCTTGGGCAAGTCATTAACCTCTGTAAGGCTGGATTTTCTCAGTCATACACCAGGGGTAATGAAAGCTTATTTGCAGGGCACATGAGGACTAAACGGGGCGATCCTCATAAAGTGCCCCCCACCCACACACACACATACATACACACGGCTCAACAAACGGTGGCTCCTGTCTCCCTTCATCCCATTTCCTTCATCTCCCCCATCCTGGTCCACCAGGAGGGCCTCCTAGTCACTCCCAACCACCCACCCACCGGACACCAGTCTGAGATTCCCACAGAGAAGTGGCCAAAAGTCAGCAGCTGTCCCTATGGACCTAACTCAAGACCCTGTTCTTCTCAGGCTGAAGGTGTGAAGGCCGAGCCCTTTGAAAACCACTCGGCCCTGGAGATCGCGGAGCAGCTGACCTTGCTGGACCACCTTGTCTTCAAGAAGATTCCCTATGAGTAAGTGGGTACAGATGCCAGGCCCCTCCCCCCACCCCTTCCTCAAGGTACCTTCTTTGGACGTTCATGGTATATTCAGTATTCTTCACCAACACTATAATTCAAAGGCATTTATTGTTCTTTGGTCTTCCTTATTCATGGTCCAGCTTTTACATGCGTATGAGGCGATTGAAAACACTATGGCTTGGATCAGGCGCAGCTTAGTCCTTCAAATGATGTCACTTTAAGGAGCTGGGACGTGGTTGAGTTAAACTTGAACCCAGGGTCCCTTCACTCCCTACAAGGCTCTGCAGGAATCACTCCCCCAGAAATGATAACCTCAGTCTGTAAAACAAATAATCAGCAAGGCAAACCTAACCTCATCATCCAATCTACTGTTTCCCCCTTACTTCCCACAGAGAGTTCTTCGGACAAGGCTGGATGAAACTGGAAAAGAACGAAAGGACCCCTTATATCATGAAAACTACTAAGCATTTCAATGATGTGAGTATGGGGCCAGCAGCGCCTTCCTCTCCCCTGTTTTCTTTGACAGGACCCTCTGGAGGCTGGGTAGAGAGCAGGCTACGTGCTTGCCTGGAACCAGGCCACCTGGGTCCTCTCCAGCCCCACTTCCCGTGTGGCCTTGGGCCAGTTGCAACTTGGGCAACTTCCTCAGATTTGCCTAGACTCTGACCCCTGGAACCACAGGGACCACTTCTGGCCACATGACAGCCCTGTGGGGATTTTCTGTCCTCTGAATTTAATCATCAACACAAGTAAAGAGCCTTTAATGGCCGGAGGTGGGGAAACATGATTCCACTTGTCCCCGATGCCTTGGCCAGGGACACATCAATCAACTACATAGAGGATTGCTGCCCCACTCCCCACCTCCAGCAAACACACTGCATCCTGGGACGGGCCTCAGGGATATTGCAGCTCAGGGGAGGAGCCCTGTGGGGCTTCCCAGCCCTCAGCACCCAGCAGTTCCTCCAAGAGCTCAGCAGCAGAATGGAGACATACGTGTGGAGGCTAAGTGGTGGGTACAAGGCAAGCCCCCAGGAAACACATCTGAAGAGTGAATCTGACCATACTGTACACACAATTTGAACACAACAAGTTACACACAACTTGAATGAGGCAGCAAAAAACTGTCCGTCTCCCTTTCCCGTCCCATTGTGTGCCCAGGACTCAACTAAATAAAAGATAAGAATCTGAAGTAAACATGTATTGACTTTTTACCCTGTGCAAGGCACTATGCTAAGGGTCTCAAAAGCACCGTCTCATTTAATCCTTTTAGTCTCATTTTATGATGAAGAAATTGAGGCTCAGAAGGTTAAATTCCATCCCCAAGGTTACACAGCAGCAGGAGAGCCCACTTTGGAACCCATACAGTTGGCCTCTGAGGCTATCCTTGTAACTACTTGGCATTTGACTGCCTCTGTTAATGTCCGTCAGTTTTTTCCAGGCAGTGATTATCATGGCGGTCTGAAACTGTGTTTCTTAATCTCTCCCTGGCACAATTTTATTTCCTCTTTTTGCAATCCTTTTACCTTTTATTTCTTTGTCTTATTGAATGGCACTGGCTAGCATCTTCAGTTCCAGGGCCAGATCTAGGGCGAAGCAAGCAAGGTGTGCAGGGCACAAAATTTAAGGAGCCACTCATTGTCAGGTGCCTGTCCCAACCCTCTCCAGTACAGTGTTGAATGGAAACAGTGATAGTGAGTCTTGTTCTTGATTTCAAAGGGCTTGCTTCTAATATTTATGCAATACAGATAATGTTTGTTTCTTTATCAAATTAAGGAAATTATTTTCTATTCCTTGTTTGCTAGTGGTTTTTATGAGTACTGAATTTTATAAAATTTTTTTCTGTATCTGTTGCGTTGGTCATATGGTTTTTCTCCTTTAGTCTACTGATGTGGTGAATGACAGAGATTTTTTTTTCTAATGTTCAACTATCCTTGCATTCCAGGGATAGATCCTTTATGGTCATGATGTATTAAACAAATGGGTGTGTAATGTTCCTTTCTTAAGTTATCCTTATTTAGTTTTGGTATCAAAGTTATACTGGCCTCATGGAATAAATTGACAGATATTTCTTTTTACTCTATTCTCTGAAAGTTTGTATAAGATTTGACCGACTGTTCCTTGAAAAATTAATTATGTTAGGCTAGTTGAGTTTAGTATTTTCTTTACGGAAAAAAAATTTAACTATTACTTCTGTTTAATTAAGAGTTAAAATATACGTATTATTTTGTGTGTTATCATTCCTTCTTGAATCTCAAACCATTCTTAAGTAGTTTTTCAATCCATTCTTCTTGATGTATATCCTTTATAAATTCTTTATGAAGTCACTGGGTGGTAAAGCCCTACAGTTTTTATTCATCTGTAAGTTTCCTTTTTCATCCTGTTTTTTTACTTCAATTAGTCTTTTTTTTTTTTTTTTTTTTTTTACTTTTTATTTTGAAATAATTTTAGATTACAGGAAGTTGCAAAGAAATGTACATGGAGATCCTATGCATCCTTCACCCCACCCCATTGTTGACATCTTTAGTAACTGTGTAATACAATATCAAAACCATGTAATTGGCATTAATATAATCCATAGAATTTATTCAGATTTCACCCTCATTCTTTAAGGATAATTTTGCTGGGTACATAATTTTATGTGGACAAGTATTTTCTCTCAACATTATAAAGATATTATTTCACTGTCTTCTGGATTCTATTTTTGCTGTTGTGAAATTGCTGTCATTTTAACTATTGTTCTTTGAAGGTGATCTGTTCTCTTGATACTTTTATCTTTGTCTTTGGTGTTCTGATGTTTTTCTATAATGTTTCTAGGCAAGGATTTTTTTTTTTCTTAATTCTGATTAGGATATTATTTTGCTTCCAGGATCTGTAGATTTATGTTTTTCACCAATTGATGGCCATTATCTCTTTGAGTATTGTCTTTTCTCCATTGTTATTATTTTCCCCTTCTGAAAGCTCAATTAAATTTTCTCACGTTTTCATGTCTCCTAATGTGTCATATTTTCTATTGCCTTAGGTCTCTTTGCTGTGTTTTGGATGAATATGTCTACTAGTTAACAAATTCTCTCTTCAACTGTATCTAATCTATCTAAGCTTCCAATGAAGTTTTTGTTTCAACAATTATATTTTCATTTCAGGGGTATAATTTTTTTTATTGCATCTGATATTCCTAATAGTTTCTTTTTACATGTTTTTCTTTATAATTGCATCCATTAAATCTTTACCATTTCATACATAGGTGTTTCATATTCTGCATCTGAAGTCCTTAGGGATCTAAACTAGTTCTTCTTGTTTCTGCTGCTCACCCTCATAGTGATTTTCTTTCTTGTTGTTAATTTTTTTAGCTCATTGTTTGGTGTTAATTTGTAGGAGTGAAGTTTTTTTCCAGAAATAATCTGCTTCTGCTTCTTTTGGTAGCCCAGGGACACCTTATCCAAAGACCACTTCAACCCTTCTCAAAGATTGTGTCTTAGCTCAGCCTCCCACCCCCTTCCTATTGCTGCTGTTCCAAATTCAGGATCCTTTCAACGATATAGCTATAGAAATCTGGTCTCAGAGCAATTGGTTCTTCCTGGCTATCTGAAAGGATAATCCAGCTTCCTGCTGCCCCAGCTCCTTATAATCTTAATTCTCTGATGCTCTGGCCCCAGCTTCCCATTCCCTACCCCCAGGGCTCTTCAGGTCCAGTCCACATTTTATTTGTGTTTATGTGATTGTTGGGGCTGAGTGTGGAGGTCCTTGGAGATCTCTTCCTACCTTATATGTGGAACCAGTGATGCCTCAGAATATGCATACTATCCAAGGTCTAGTCGTATAGTGGGAGGTGAGCTTCAGAGCTTCAGAGCTTGGCTCTTGTGTTTATTCTTCCAGATGAACTTTATAATCACTTTGTCAAGTTCTTAGAAAACTCCTTGATGTGTTTTATTGTATTGCATTAAGCACATGCATTAGTTTTGAGAAAAATTACGTATTTATATTCCCATTTTGAAATTTGTTCTTTCTCTCCGTTATTTAAGCCTTTTGTATGCTTTCATAACTTTTGTTTTCCATGTAGCATCTTACATGTTGTTGCTGTTGTTAGATGCCTTTGAGTCAGTTCCAACTCATAGCAACCCACCCATGCACAAAGAATGAAACACTGCCTCGCCCTGTGCCATCCTTACAATCTTTGCTATGTTTCAGCCCATTGTTGCAGTCACTGTGTCAATCCATCTCATCGAGGGTCTTCCTCTTTTTCACTGACCCTCTGCTTTACCGAATCGACGGCACCTAACAACAACAACTACTGCTTTACCAAGTATGATGTCCTTCTCCAGGGACTGGTCTCTCCTGATACAACGTCCAAAGTACGTGAGACGAAGTCTTGGCCATCCTCGCTTCTAAGGAGCATTCTGGATGTACTTCTTCCAAGACAGATTTCTTCATTCTTCTGGCAGTCCATGGTATATTCAGTATTCTTCACCAACACCACTACTCAAAGGCATCGATTCTTCTTTGATCTTCCTTATTCATTGTCCAGCTTTTGCATACATCTGAGGCAATTGAAAATACTATGGCTTGGGTCAGGCACACCTTAGTCCTCAAAGTGACATCTTTGCTTTTTAACACTTTAAAGAGGTTTTTTGCAGCAGATTTGCCCAGTGCAATATGTCGTTTGATTGCTTGACTGCTGCTTCCATGGATGTTGATTGTGGATCCAAGTAAAATGACATCCTTGACAACTTCAGTATTTTCTCCGTTTATCATGATGTTGCTTATTGGTCCAGTTGTGAGGATTTTTTTTTTTCTTTATGTTGGGGTGTAATCCATAGTGAAGGCTGTAGTCTTTTATTTTCATCAGTAAGTGTTTCAAGTCCTTTTCGCTTTCAGCAAGGTTGTGCCATCTGCATAGCACAGGTTATTAATGAGTCCTCCTCTAATCCTGATGCCCCGTTCTTCTTCATATAGTCCAGCTTCTTGGATTATTTGCTCAGCATAGAGATTGAATAAGTATGGTGAAAGGATACAACTCTGATGCACACCTTTTCTGATTTTAAACTACATAGTATCCCCTTGTTCTGTTGAAATGACTGCCTCTTGGTCTACGTACAGGTTCCTCATGAGCACAATTAAGTATTCTAGAATTCCCATTCTTTGCAATGTTATCCATAATTTGTTGTGATCCACACAGTCAAATGCCTTTGCATAGTCAATAAAACGCAGGTAAGCATCTTTCTGCTATTCTCTGCTTTCAGCCAAGATCCATCTGACATCAGCAGTGATAGCCCTCATTCCATGTCCTCTTCTGAATCTGGCCTGAATTTCTGGCAGTTCCCTGGCGATGTACTGCTGCAACCATTTTTGAATTATCTTCAGCAAGATTTTACTTGCATGTGATATTAATGATACTGTTCTATAATTTCCGCATTCTGTTGGATCACCCTTCTTTGGAATGGGCACAAATTTGGATTTCTTCCAGTTGATTGGCCAGGTAGCTGTCTTCCAAATTTCTTGGCATGGATGAGTGAGCACTTCCAGCATTGCATCCATTTGTTGAAACATCTCAGTTGGTATTCCATCAGTTCATGGAGGCTTGTTTTTTTCCAGTGCCTTCAGTGCAGCTTGGACTTCTTCCTTTGATACCATGGGTTCTTAATTGTATGCTACCTCCTGAAAAGGTTGAACGTCAACCAATTCTTTTTGGTACAGTGACTCTGTGTATTCCTCCCATCTTCTTTTGATGCTTCCTGCGTCGTTCAATATTTTCCTCCATAGAATCCTTCAGTATTACAACTCGAGGCTTGAATTTTTCCTTCAGTTCTTTCAGTTTGAGAAATGTCAAGCATGTTCTTTCTTTTTGGTTTTCTAACTCCAGGTCTTTGCACATTTCATTATATTACTTTACTTAGTTTTCTCCAGGCATCCTTTGAAATCTTCTGTTCAGCTCTTTTACATGATCATTTCTTCCTTTCCTTTAGCTACTCTGCATTCAAGAGCAAGTTTCAGAATCTCTTCTGACATCCATTTTGGTCTTTTCTTTCTTTCTTGTATTTTTAATGACCTTTGCTTTCTTCCTATATGATGTCCTTGATGTCATCCCACAACTCATTTAATCTTTGGTCATTAATGTTCAGTGTATCGAATCTATTCTTGATATGGTCTCTAAGTTCAGGTGGGATATACTCAAGGTCGTACTTTGGCTCTTGTGAACTTTAATTTTCTTCAGCTTCAACTTGAACTTGCATATGAGCAATTGATGATCTGTTCCACAGTCGGCCCCTGGCCTTGTTTTGACTGATGATATTGAGCTTCTCCATCATCTCTTTCCACAGATGTAGTCGCTTTGATTCCTGTGTATTCCATCCAGCGAGGTCTACGTGTATAGTCACCGTTTATGTTGTTGAAAAAAGGTATTTGTAATGATTAAATCATTGGTCTTGCAACATTTTATGCGCGATCTCCGCCATCGTTTCTATCACCAAGGCCATATTTTCCAACTACCAATCCTTCTTCTTTGTTTCCAACTTTCACATTCCAATCACCAGTAATTATCATTGTATCTTGATTGCATCTTTGATCAATTTCAGACTTCAGAAGTTGGTAAAAATCTTCAATTTATTCATCCTACATAGTTCTCATTAAATTAAACTCCTAGGTAGTTTACAATTCTCATTGTTATTCTGAAGGTAATCTCTTTTCCATTGTGTTTTCTAATTCGTTATAGTTGATACATAGAAAAACTTTTCGTTTTTGTATATTGAATCTAACCATCCACCCTACTAAACTCTATTATTTGTTCAGTAGTTTTCTAATTCCTTCTTTTGAGATTTTTATTCATGCAATCATATCATCTGCAAATAATACCAGTTTATCATCTTTATAATACTTATTTCTCTTAATTTTTTTCCTGTCTTATTGCATTGGCTTAAAGATCAGTAACCTGATTGCTTCAGAAATCATCCGCAATGAGGACATCAACGCAAGAGTAAGCGCCATCGAGAAGTGGGTGGCTGTAGCCGACATATGCCGCTGCTTACACAACTACAACGCTGTTCTGGAGATCACTTCATCCATGAACAGAAGTGCAATCTTTCGGCTTAAAAAGACGTGGCTCAAAGTCTCTAAACAGGTGCGAGCAAGAGGCTGGCATCACTGCCTGCCTAGGGCTAGGCTGGGGCTGGAGCAGGGAGGACAGAGGGCTGGCCACTGGATATCCACAAGTGGGTGAAGGACAAGGCTGCGGGCAATACTCCCCAGTGAGATGGAGACTCTCTTCTCCTCTATCACTTGGGAGCAGATGTCAAGTCCAAGACATGGCACTGGAATCCGTGGTGCTTTAAGTCCAAGCTGAATAATTAATACCCAAAGTGGGACATGTAGGACAGTAATGATTGGTCCCAACACTCTTCTCCTTGAGTTGGAGGCAAAAAAGTGATACCTTCATGGGGGTTCCACCCAGATATGCAGGGTTGCCGAGACAGTGGTCAAATGATTCTGCAAATCCCTTCTCAGAACTCTAATTTCACCAGCGCTTCTGGTTGCCAGAGAATTAGGGGGTCCCTGTTACCCATTGGATAGCTGACGATCTTAAATATGGTCTTGATTTTTATTCATTCAGAACATGATTCTGAAAACCATGAGGTGAGTTCTTTCTCTGGAATAAAGTTCCCTGCACTGGGGTCATGAGATGACAGCTCTCCTAGAAGGAGAGCACAGTGGGGCACTTGGGCCACTTCCTTGGTGTACTTGGTGGATACCCCAACCCTAGCCTGCATGGGTGGAAGAGGCTAGACAAGCACCACCAATAGATTAAGTAAGCCGCCAAAGACATCGATTACTTAGCAATAGTCTCTATAGTCGAACAGATGTGTGGAGTGGGGCCCAGTGTCTCCAATGGGCCTGTCTCATCTGGACCACTCTGGATTTGCATACTGTGTCTCCCTCAATGTTCTCTTTATCACTTGCTCCTTAGTACCCCCCTCATGCCAATGGCAGGTCATAATCCTACCCATCAAACAGGCAAGAAGTTAAATCCCTCCAACTTAAATAAGCAGCCAAACTCAGGACAGCTTTGGGGTGTGCCCGCTGCCCTTCCTCTACATTTTGGTCACTCTAGCTCGATTACAGTAGGACTGCAGCATGTGCAGGACACCCCCTTGATTTCTCTGGCCTTGCATCCTAGTAAGGCTTGTTTTCTTGCTTCTTGGCATACATATATGCTAGGATCAGGGCAAGGACAGGGGAAGATGCCACTCTTGTTAGTGGACTTCTCCAAGGAACAGAGGCTGGAAGCAGGGGAGCTCAGGTCTGTAGGCACATCTGGCCACACATGGTACACATTGTCATGAACTTCTGAAGTCAGGGGTTGAGCAAGGCTGCTTCAGAGCCTCCAACTCATCCAGATTGATTTGGCCTGTCACAATACAGGCAGGGCTATTACAGGGTTTGAGGGGCCCATTCCTAGCCAATGTCTTGCTTCCCCTGCCCTGTACCACCTGGCTGATGTTATCTTTTCCAGAGGCCTTCAAAATCAGGCTCCACTTTCCCGTGCCACTGTAGGTTTCTTGGTACTCACACTTGGTGAATTTCTTGGCCTCATTCTTTATCATCCCTCTCCTTGTGGAGTTTGGAGGAACCACCTTGGCCATCTGAAGTCTTTCATTCTTTTTAAAGAGTATAAATCAAGGGTGGTTAGAGGTCAGGGCACGTGGCTTCAACCTTCAGAGCTGACCTGTACTCTACAATGTCATGCAGGAGCCTGGGCCAGCTGGCCCAGTCCAAAAATCAAAGATGCCTCTGACAGTACATTCAGGTGTGCCTCTAAGACACACTTAGAGTGGCTTCTCCCAGCCCCTCAGCTTGTACTATAGTTGCACATCTGCATAGCGCTTGGCTCCGAGGGCTTCTGGGGTCCATGGTCATGGCCTGGTCAGCACCATCCAGGGATAGCTCACTATCTTTCGGCAGGTATTCCACAGACACTTGCAACCGACCAAAATGACCACATTTCCTAGAGGATCTGAAATGTAGCCTCATCAGCTAATTTTTATCACCCTTTTAAATGTACTGGCCCAAAGCAGAAAAGGATTATGTCCAAGTCCAGCTCTGCCCTGGACAAAAGAGTTAAGCCATCTGGTTTAGTTTGGAACTTCTGGTCTCCATTCTTCTTTCTTCTCCTTCCAACCCCTCTCTATACCTTTTTTGCAAATAGAACTTTCCCTAGGAAAGGATCTGATGATACTCCTCCATGGGACGGTAAAAACGACTAGTATGGTTTCATGTGTTACCTCTCCCAAGGACAGTTGTATTTTGGCAGAGACAGAAGCCGCTCTTTGGCTAACAGTATCTTTTGGCCTTATTCCTCTAGCATGACCCTCCTCATGAATTTGGGAGGGAGCAGCCTTGGCCATCCTTTGGTGAACAAGAAAGGATGGTATTTGGGAAACCATGTAATCATTTTTTTTCCTGACACTACCTCCAAGGCTGTCTCCTTGTTTGGTCCCTGACTTCAATGGCATATTCTAAGGATCCACATATTTCTGCCCACTGATGTCCCCACTCCAGAGATGCCCAAGATCCAGGGACCTGGTGTCCCCAATGAGCATCAATGGATGGAAGTTCCTGGCCCAGCCAGAAAGTTTTTGAACTGTTTCAAGTTGGAACACACCTTTAAGCAGCAGCTGGGAAAGTTCTGTAGTTTCCTGGCCACACAGCTACTTCCTGGACAGACTATGACAACCAGAAAGGAACAGACACACAGAGCAAGTAAGCACAAGATGTGGAAGGAATCAAGGTGTTCCCAGCTAAGGTCCACAAATTGGTCCCAGGTGTAGACAGAAAAAATCATAAAAGAGAATATCCTCTGTACATTTCATGGCCTTTAAGCATGGTGACACTTCACCCATGGTCACCTAGCCACCGGGGCCTCCTGATCTACTTCTGTGTCACTCACAGTTCTAGAATATCTGAACCAGCATTGCTTTTCAGGAGCACCTAGACCTACCCTCCCATTTTCCAGATGTGGAAGTTGAGGCCCAGCAAGGTGAGAGGAGTGGTGACTTGCTCATATGCACACCAAGGGTGAGTGGCATAGCCCAGTGAGGCCCCAGGTCTCTGGATGCTCAGCCTCCACGTCTAGTCTTAAACTGTATCAGGTCATTCCTCTGTAGGTGGGTGGAAAAAAAGAGGAAAAAGGGGTGCAGCTCAGGCCCATCACCCCCTTCTTGAGAGAAGTTGAGACCCTGGAGCAGAGGTTGGCCTAGGCGTCTAGTCTTTCCCAGTCATCTGAGAGTAGACATGTCAAGTGAAATCAGGATCATCTGCCCTTGACTCAGTGTGGTTTTCCTGGCTCTTGTCTCTTTCATCAGTTCCAGCACACTTTTTTTTTTTTTTTTTTTTTTTTTTACTTTCAGTGGGGTAAGTCTAAACCATCTGGCCATGTTCTTTCTCCTTGTTGACTGGATGGTTCATTTGGCCATTCTTTCCCCTTGAAGAACACACATTGATCTCTTCTTCCATCAGAATGACAAGTTAGATTGCCATTTTCTGTGGGCAGATTTCTCAGATAAGAATTTGACCCAAAGAATAGGCATGTTCTTGGCCTCTGTGGCCAATGTCCCAAGGAACTACCTTCTCAAGCTGAAGGGCCCTTCTGGGCATAGGGTACATCACCATCCTCCATCATAGTTTCCCAGCCACATTCTGAATTTTTATAGCAGAGCTGAAAGGAGGTCACTGATCCATGTCACCATTTTATAAATGAGAGAACTGAGGACCCCAGAGGTAAGGCATTTCCTTTCAGGCCATACAGGGAAAGGAGAGCAAAGCTAGACTCAACCCAGTGGATTCTCCAAGACAAACTCCAGCCACCTAAAACTTTGCTACAGCCGAATGTATGGGCACAGCCTGGCTTGGTCACTTAGCAGATAGGACCTTTTGTCATGGGGTGTACGCTTCTCCAACAAGGCCTTTTGTTCTTTGATCATCAGTTCATTGACCATCTTCTGTCTTGATTCTTGTACATGGGTGGTGTTCCTGGCATGTAAAAGCGAAGGTATGAGAAGATGATCCCATCTTTTGAGTGTAGTTCATGAAAAAGATCAAGATTATGAAAACTCAAGCCTTCTCTGCTCTGAGTTTAGCTTCTGAAAGTTACCTACGAAGCCCTGGGTCCCAGGACCCCACAGTGTTTCTGAGGGCCAAAACCAACTCTCAGGTCCCCAAGCCCCACGCCCATGTGTTTCTAAGAGGTGTTTGCATGAGCATGGGCACGCAAAACAAGGATCCATGTCTGACTCCAGAGGAGTTCAGGGGCAAGGTTCCTAGGCCTGGGAGGCCTCCCAAATCCACCCAGCCCTGCACAAGGCAAAGCGAATGAGGTTCGGCCCCCTTCACCTGAGCCATGGAAAGGAGCATGCTGGAGTGTGGGCCAGAGCCGCGGGCCTCCACGTGTGCTGTGTGTGAGTAAATGCTTCTAATTCCTTCTAGACAAAAGCTTTGATTGATAAGCTCCAAAAGCTTGTGTCATCAGAGGGCAGATTTAAGAATCTGAGAGAAGCTCTGAAAAAGTAAGTGTGTGTCATTTTGTCACTGTTATTTTTAAAATATAGAACCACATTGCAGGGGCATTCACATGCCACACTTGGCTGGAACAGGAGGTCTGTCTGTCTGTCTGTCTGTCTACCCACAAGACCTCTAGATGTCCTGGACCCCAAGGGCAGGTCAGCTTTGTTCCTCATTGTCTGCCAAGTAAGTTCCAGGGTTTTGGTGGTGTTTCCTGGAAGAGGCACTGGAAGAACTTTGGAATCCCAACAAGCATAGTAACCATGATAGTAAGAGTGATGCCAGATTCCTTGATTCTAAAATGCAGCTTTTTTCTTTACATCTTAGTATTTCAGAATATGTCTGAAAAAGTCAATATATTCATTGAGTGTGATTGTGTTTCCTTGTTTACATAAGAAGTAGCCATCAAATCAAGAGAGTATTTTCAGACAACGGCATCTTGGAATCAAAGAACAGTTTTACCAATAATAGCACCTTACAGTTTACAAAGAGCTTTCCTAGCCAGAAATGCATTTAACCCCATCAACATTCCCTATAAGGCAGAGTTTCTCACCTCACATGATTGTCATTTTGACCAGGATAACTCTTTGTCACGGGAGACTACCATGTGCAGCGTCCCTGGCCTCAACCCACAAGATGCCAGTGGCACCCTTCCAGCTGGGACAACCAAAACTGTCTCCAGGCATTTCAAAGGTCACCTGGGATCAAGGGACCAAAATCACCCCATTGGAAACCATTGCTATAAGGCAGCTTCTCACATCCAATTTTTCCGGACAAGGAAACTGAGGAACTAGTGCCTGAGCCAAGGACGTATGGCCACAGTGACAGAGCCAGGACTCAGCCTGAGCTGGCCTCCAAGGCCAGTGCCCCTGCTTGACTTGGGCTGCTTCTGGTGAGGTCCCAGGAGAGCTGTCCCAGGGAAGCCAGGCTGTTTGTACACACAGCAGTCTCTCCCTCCTTTCATTCACCGGATGTCCTCACGGTGCAGCCCGTGGTCCCCTGAACACATGCTCTGTTGGGCTGGCCCTCGCCCTCTCTCTCCCTGCCTGACTGGCTGCTCGCTGGACCTTGGAGAGACCCCAGGAGGCCTCTGGGGTCCCGGCTCCTTAGAGAGCCCGCTCTCCTTCTTTCTGTCAGGAATCACATGATCACTGCCAGAGGAGCTCTCCTGGAGTTCACCCCCTCCCTGAACCTGGGGATTGGGACCAGTCAGACCCTGCAGCCTGACAGTGGCTGTGAAGAACTGCTCACCCCCACTCTGCCGGCTGTGGCTGCCTGTTCTTGTTTTCTTCTTGCTGTACTTGGTCTGTCCTTTGCCAGCTCCGTGTGCCATTGCCTTGACCATGTCCACTTTATTTGTGTCCTCAGACAGATGTTCCACCCATCTGTGCTGTCCGGCCATCTCTCTTCCGCCTGGGCTCCCCAGAGCCCCTGTAAACTGTGCTTGTGGGGAGCTGCCCCATCGTGCATTCACCAACTTGTCCGTCCGTCCGCCTCTGGGGGCGCTGCTCCATCTGCCTCCTTCACATGGCTTCCTCGTCCGCGCCGCCTTCACTGCCTCTGTGGTCCCCCATTCTGTCTCAGTCCCCATCCTGACTGTCTTCCCTCTTTCGGGTTACCTTTGGGCCTGTGTAAGTGCCTCTCCCAGATGCCTCTGCTCCTGCAACACAGGGCAGAAGTGGCCTCTGGCCATTCTGGGAGCTGAGACCTTCATGCAAACCAGGTTCTTGCCTATGGAGACTTAGGGTAGACCATGCAGAGGAAGACGGGAGTGAGCAGACTTGGGGCAAATGTTTGCACCTTTCTCCTAAGGCTCTAAGGTTTTCACATAGAGCGATGCTGCCGTGAACACTAGGGGTTAGTTTAGCCAGGCAGGGGAGAGTGGGAAGACCGATATGAGATGCAGTCTGGTGGGCATGCATGGTTGGTGACTCATCCAGACAAGGGGCCCTGGGGTGGGCCTCACCATGCAGGTTCTCAGCCCCATTCGTATGTCCTGGGCATCTTTTTCAGCCTCTCATTAAAATATTCAATCTTGTGCCTGCAGCCCTGCTGGAGATTGGCCTTATTGCCTTTACCAGCCAAGACTTCACCCCCAATTCCTGCATCATTGCTTCCTCCAACCACTCTCTTCAAAACCCTCTGGCCCACCTACAACTCTCATGTGTCCCTCTCATGTGCCTGCCCAGGCATCCCTAGAATGACCTTATCTCCCCTTCTCGTTCCCCAAACCCACACCCTTGTGAAGCCCATGGGACTGTGCCCGCCTCTCAGCCTTCTAGTAACCAGAACCTCCCCACAGTTCACGTTGCAAAATTTGTCAGAGAACTAAATTTAGCAGTAAGATATGTTCATGAACGCTTTGGGAATTGATTCCAGTTCTGTCTGCCTCGTCTAGTCTCAACCTGACACACATTTGATTAGCTGCACCTTTTGTCTTTAAATTTGAATAGAACACTTGATTTGGAGACACAAAGTGGACAGATTTTCATTGCAGGCTGCTTCATTAAAAGCTTCCCCCACCCCGTCCCCTTAAATTAAGGGTGGGAACAGCTATGGAGGAGCTAGCTGACCATCAGGCCATCCCCAAGGCACCCTCCAAATGGAGTAAAATTCTGTCCCTCCAAGTGATATGATGAGTCCAAAAGCTGAAGTTCTAGAGTTCCAGGTTTTTTAGGGGCTTCAAGAAGGCCCACTCAGTGTCTATGTTTCTATCTTCATTTTCTGCCTGTGACTACGTGGCAGAGGCCTGGCCTCTTGCTGATAACACAACAAAGCTGTTAGTGTACAGGAGGCACAAAGCAGATTGGACTCTGCTCCCCATTGCATTTTTTTTTCTTCTTATTCTTCAAAATTGCGATACCTAATTGCCCTGCACCACATGCCAGAACCTTGGACCATGACCCCAAGGGATTCAGCCCACAGAGCCCAGCCAAGTGCCCCCTCCACTCCCCCCCTCCCCGCCCCGAATGCTCTTCCTGTGGCCTCAAGCGGGACAAGAGGAGACCCCTACCAGACCCAGCAGAGACTTGGAAGAGAGAGGGGTCTGTCCCACAACGAGGGCCATGCAGAGAAGAGAGAAGACGGGAGAGGGAGGAAGGCGGGGTGGATGCAAGTACTTGTCTCCAGACGCATTTCCTGGGGTTCAATATAGGCGGGACACACATCTTGCTTTCAGTAGTGGATGCCACTTGATGTCTTGTCATTCCACTTGACATAATCAGGAGCTTCTTGGCAGATAGAAACATTGAGTTGGAAGGGCTCCAAACAACCACAGGGAAGGCCTGGATGCCAGGGGTCACCAGGTACTGGTGTGCCCCCTCTGGCCACTGCCCAGAAAACCAAAAGCAGCTTTGAGAATCTAGGGGCGGGGCACTTTTCTCTGCTTTCTAAAGCATCAGAGGCCGTCTGAGAGCTCTGCTGACGGAGGAAGTACCCCCAAGTCAGCTTTGTTGGACAGGCTCACCCAGGGCAAGGCGGGATGCCACCTGAGGGAGGCCAGACGCCCATGTGGGAAGTTTAGAGGTAGCCAGATGCTGGAGTATTTTGCCTCCATGAAGCCCATAACTCCGTGTTTCCTTTTCAGATGCTCCGCATGGGTCAGTCCCCTCCCCATGGTGCCCTAGCGGTGCCCTCCACCAGCCTTCTACCCCACACCTGTCCCCCACCCTGACCTTGGCCACTCTGACAACCCCATACACTTACCTGCATGGCTCTGGATTTTGGTTGGTTGGTTATGTATGTGGATTTGCCGTCTGAGTGTGCACGCACGTGTGTGTGTGTGTCTGTCTGTGTGTGTGTGTCGTTGAATTGATTCAGTGTGTGTTCTCCATGCCCCTTCTCTGAGGCTCCTCACTAAGAAAGTTCTGGAGCTGGGGGTGCCACTTACAAATGATTCGGTTGCAAATCCATCACCTTCCCACAACTGGGTCGTGAACCCCAATACCTCAGGGAAATCCACTTCAGTGATCAGATAAGCCCCCACCTGAGCCCCACGGTAAGGTTCTCACTGGTTGGGTGGTCAGAGACCTGGAAGGTCTTCAGTGTTTCAGAAACCCTCTGAACCCTTCCACCACGCATGGTCAGCTTGCAGCGACTTGGCCTCGCATCTCCTTCAGTCCAAGAAGAGAGGATCTTTATGCACATGGGGCACATGCAGAGGTGGCCGATGAAGAGGGAGGTGCTGCTCAGAACCTGCCAGTTAGCAAACCACCTCAACTTTCCACCTCCAGAGTGACTTGTCAGATCTTTGCATTATTTCTCCCTCAGATCCACAAGTCTTGTGCTTCAGACTTGGAGGGAGATGGAGAGGAAATGAAAAGCTGGATGCGTTATAATCACAGAATGTAAAGGCTAGAAGGACCCCGAAAGCCCTGACAGTGACCAGTGTGATCCATACATTTTTATCACAACCCACAGCAAGAATATATTTGGCATTGCCATCCAGTATACAAATGCATATATGCATAATAGGGACAGAATTTCACAAAACAGTGTATACCTTTATTCCGTGCAGTGAACTCCGATATTTTCTGTGCTACTCCATTTCTCTTTCTTTTATTAAAAATCTGGTCAAGACCCACTAAACTGATTTAAACACCCATGAAAGGGTCACGGCCTACAATTTGAAAAACACTTCTGCCCACTTGTTCCCAAACGTCATGTGTCCAGCTCCTTCACGACTTTGCCATACCCGTGTGCTAACTGCATTTGTGCTTACTTACTTGTGTCTCCTTCAAATGAACACTTTTCTCCCCAAAATAAATTTAAAGAAAAAGAAGAACTTTTTATCATGAAGTAAAAGGAAGAACCAGCATGCTCGCCATAAATACAAAGTTACCGTAAAAAATAAAGGAGGTGAAAACAAAACCATGTTAGGCTACTGATGTTTGCCAGCTCTCTGATCCTGAGACCTGTTGCTATTTGTTTAAAAAAAAAAAAAAATAGGGGGAGGAGATTGGTGAGTGTTAGAAGGTATCAAAGCCGTATTACCACCAAACTGAGGCTCTCTCCTTGAGCAGTAGGGGAAAAAATAAAAATCCAATACCTTTCTCACCACATAAACCAATGTTATTTAATCAGCTCTTAGGCCACCAGAAATTGTCTTAGTGCTTTGAGGCTGAGGACCAGAGAGGGAAAGGTCTGGGCCAGGATCACACAGTAAGCGAGTAAGGGAGAGGCCAGGTTTCTATTCTTGCTCTACCACCCCTCCCTGCCTCACTTGCCTCTGGAGTGGCAGGATTGCCAAGTAGCCATGAGCAGACAAAGGTGGGGTGGGCTAGAAATGAGGGTCACCTGTGTGCTGAGCTGAGAGGAGGCTGTGGAGCTCTGTGCAAGGAGTCCCCCTGAAGGAGCTAAATGAAGCCCTGCCAGAATATAGTGGCCGCTGGGCTCCATCACAGACTCACCCCCTTACCCAGCACTCACCCAGGGGCACCAGGACAAGCACTGTCAGCCCCAGGACAGAGCAGTAACAGAGCCCCTGCTTCAGGGGGCGAGGGGGCTGGATAGGGTGACCAGTGGTGACCGCAGGAATGGGGTGGATCGGAAGAGCCCTCTTGGGGAGATTCTGGGGTAGGGTTTGGATGGAGCATTTCAGTGGTGAGAGAGAGGAAAGGCGGGCTGAGAGGGGGCTGGCGACAGCAAGTTTTTTGGTCAGTGCCAAAGGGATGGGGTCTGGGATGGAAGGTAGAGAGGTCAGGCAGGGCCTCCTGGCTCAGGAAGGGAGGAGACACCTGACTGATAAGGCCCAGCCTGGGTGAGAGGCCCCAGTTAGCACCACATCACCCACCCCACCACCCAGAGGACTGGCCCTCAGACCCAGCTGACAAACCCAGGCCCAACAGCATGCCATTATTCTCGGTGAATAGAAATCCTTTGCCTCTAGCAAAGCAAAAAATGCATGTGGGGTGTTCTGGTCTTGGTTGAGTCTTGTGTTTTTAAGTGAAAAACTGTCACGAATGCCATTTGCTTTGAAGTTGTGACCCTCCCTGTGTCCCTTACCTGGGGATGTACCTCACCGACCTGGCCTTCATCGAGGAGGGGACACCCAACTACACGGAGGACGGCCTGGTTAACTTCTCCAAGATGAGAATGGTGCGTTTCCCACCTTGGGCGGGGAGGGGATCGAACCCAAACTCCAGCCCTGGGCCAACCAGGCTGAGCTTCCTAGATATGGAGCACTCGTTTGAGAGCCTGAGTCCCATTTCTCCATAAGAAACCTCACTCTCATTAATGCACAGTTAGCATTTGGCAGGCCCTGAGCCCTGAGCCTTCTTTGGAACCCTGGTTGCTCAGTGGTTAAGCTCTCAGCTGCTAACCAAAAGGTCGGCAGTTCATATCCACCAGCCACTCCTTGGAAACCCTATGGGGCAGTTCTACTCTGTCCTATAGGGTCACTATGAGTCAGAATCGACTTGATGGCAATGGGTTTGATTTGCTCTTTTGAGCCTTCTTCAATCCTGTCAGTCTGAGAGGTGGGTTCTCTTATTCTTCACGTTACAGAGGAGCAGATGGAGGCTTGGAGAGGTCAAGTGAGCACCCCAGGGTCACCTGCCAAGTAAAAGACAAGCCTGGCTTTGGGCTTGGGCTTGGGCTTGGGCTGCAGCCAGGCTGGGCCTGGGCCAGGGACCACAGAGACCATGCCCCTCTCCATCCCGTCAGATACTGTTCATATGTTATAAAAAAAAAAAAAAAAAAAAGCAGTGGCCATTGAGTCAACTCCAACTCATGGCAACCCCATATATGTCAGAGTAGAACTGTGCTCCATAGGGTTTTCTTTTTTATTTATTTTTTTAAATTTTATTTTATTTTGTTGTTGCTGAGAATATACACCGATTACATCAAAACATACACCAACAGTTTCTACATGTACAATTCAGTGACATTGACTGGTTCTTCCAGTTGTGCAACCATTCTCACCCTCCTTTTCTGAGTTGTTCCTCCTCTATTAACATAAACTCACTGCCCCCTAAGGTTCTTATCTAATCTTTCGAGTTGCTGTTGTCAATTTGATCCCATATAGATAGATCTTAGAAGAGGAAAATGCTCGAGACAGACATTTTTTACTTGTGAAGCTAAACTATTGTTTGGGTTTAAGAAGACTTTCAGGGGATATTTTTGGGTTATAGGGTTTCAATGGCTGATTTTTTGGAAGTAGATCACCAGGCCTTTCTTCCAAGGTATCTCTGGGTAGACTCAAGCCTCTAACCTTTCGGTTAACAGCAGAGCGCATTAACCATCTGCACCAACCAAGGGTTCCATTGTTCATATAAACACTTGCTTTGTGTGGTCAAAGTAAATCACTAGCTCATATGCAGCACCTCCTAAACAGTTTTCAGATTTTCCCTGGGAGTTGGGGCGAGGAGACCCTTCTGAGCAGGGAGCAGGATTTCTAGGTATCCCCTTCTCTGCCTCTCACTGCAACCAGACAGCCTCCACTTTTATCTGCTTTGTAGATTGGGCTTCCACATAAGATTTTGTTTGATAGATTTCTCTGTCAGACATTAAGTTTGAGGCGCAGTCCTACTGAAAGGATGAAAGCCCCTGAGTATCATGTCTTGCACACAGTAGGCCCTTTTACGGGTTGAGTCGTGTCCCCCAAAAATTTGTATCAACTTGGCTAGGCCATGATTCCCAGTATTGTGTGATTGTCCACCATTTTGTCATCTGATGTGATTTTCTTATGTGTTGTAAATCCTACCTCTATGATGTTAGGAGGGCAGGGTTAGAGGCAGTTATGTTAATGAAGCAGGACTCAATCTCCAAGATTAGGTTGTCTCTTGAGTCAATCTCTTCTGAGATATAAAAGAGAGAACTGAGCAGAGAGACAGGAGGACCTCATACCACCAAGAAAATAGCACTGGGAGCAGAGCTTATCCTTTGAACCTGAGGTCCCTGCACTGAGAAGCTCTTAGACCAGAGGAAGATTGATGACAAGGACATTTCCCTCAGAAGCAACAGAGAAAGACTTCCCTGGAGCTGGCACCCTGAATTCCGACTTCTAGCCTCTAGACTATGAGAGAATAAATTTCTGTGTGTTAAGGCATCTACTTGTGGTATTTCGGTTATAGCAGCACTAGATAACTAAGCCCTTAAAAAAGTAGCAGATGCCTTTAACTTCTGCTGGAGCCATAGGGTTCTGTTCTAGCAATGTTGGATGATTTACACCACTGATTAAATGGGATTTTTTTTTCCCCCACTCAATCATGGAGCATAATTAGCCTAGAGAGTCTTGACAAGTACCACCCTTGGAAGCAGATTGCTGATTTGAAGAAAACCCTGATGTCCCAGTGGACCCTTCTAGGAGGCAACATGATGTGAATTAAGAGACTGAGTTAGGGCCTCGCTGTTGACGCCCCTTCTGTACTTCCACAAAGAGGGGAGTGGCACTAACAGGGCAAACTATCTTCTAAAACTCTCTTTACTTCCCACAGATATCCCATATTATCCGAGAGATTCGCCAGTTTCAACAAACTGCCTACAAAATAGAACACCAAGCAAAGGTAAGCGGGCTGCATTTTCCCCATCTTGCTTCCTTTCTCACAGTTGCTCTGTGTGGACGGCCTTCCTCCCTTTTCCCTCCACCCCCAAACACTTTCCCTTCCTGAATCCTCTTGGACCCAGCTTAGATGCCCTCTCTTTAAGGAAACCCTCCCTATTCTCTGTTCCCTGCTTAGAGGCAGGTTCTCCCTCCAAATTTGTCAGATTTTATCTGCCATGGGATGATTTATAATCGTGTCGAATCTCCCCCAAGGCAAGGGGCAACTCCTAGGAGACAAAGGTACAGCCCGTTTTTGAAAGGCAATACGTTCACAAGTTACATACCTCACAGATGTAAAAGGAGACCCAGCAAGAAGTCCCCAGCCACGTGGCAACTATGTCACCAGTTTCTTGTGTCTATGCAACCACAAGCAAAGTTTTTTAGTATGATGTAGTATACTAAAGCATGTTACCAGGAGGGATCAGTCCCTGGAGAAGGGCATCATGGGTGGTAAAGTAGAGGGTCAGCAAAAGAGAAGAAGACCCTCAAGGAGATAGACTGATACAGTGGCTTCAACAATAGGCTGAAACATAGCAACGATTGTGAGGATGGCGCAGGACCGGGCAGCGTTTCTTTCTGTTGTACACAGGGTCACTATGAGTGGGAACTGACTCGACAGCACCTGACAACAACAACAGTATACTATACACTGCTCTGCATCAATCTTTTTACTTTAACAACGTATCTCAGAGATCATTCCCTATTGAGAGGCAAGAGAAATCCATTTATTTAGCTAGTCTTCTATATTTAAGGTGAGTCTCTAGGTGGTGCAAATGGTTAACCCATTCAGCCACAAACCAGAAGGTTGGAGGTTTGAGTCCATCTAGAGGTGCCTCGGAAGAAAGGCCTGGCAGTCTACTTCCCAAAAATTAGCCATTGAAAACCCTATGTTGCACAGTTAACTCTGACACATGGGGCTGCCATGAGTTGGTGTCAACTCGGCAGCATCTGGTTTTGGTTTATGGGTTAAACTAGACTGTGATATCTGAAGCCATCTTCCCGTAGATGCTGGGAACGGATCATTAATTAGACATAATAATCATGAATCAGCATACTAGACAGCAGTTTCTGTCCATCACCGTAGTAGAGAGAATCAATTAGTCAAAACGTCAAGCAACACAGACTTGATTTTTCTCAAGCATTGATTGATCAGCAGATCCTCAGACATAATAAGAAATTTTTTTTTTTCTTTCTGGAATTCTGTCTTCGTTACCTAGACTGCTGTAACACAGATACCACAGGTGGGTGGCTTTAAAGAACAGACATTTATTTTCTCACAGTTCTGGAGGCTGGGAGTCCGAATTCAGGGTGTCAGCAGGACTAGACTCTCTCTCTCTGTCAGCTCTAGGGGAAGATCCTTGTCTCCTTCAGCTTTGGTAGCCTCGGGCTTTTCTTGGCATTCCCTGGCTTGTAGATGGATCCTCACATGATCTCTTATCCGTGTGTGTGTGTGTGTGTGTGTGTGTGTGTGTGTGTGTGTGTGTGTGTGTGAGTGCACGCGCGCGCACGCGTCTCCTCTTTTTATAAACCCTTTCAGAAGGGATTAGGTTTAGGATTTACCCTACTCTGATAGGACCTCATTAACATAATAAAAGAAAAACTTATTTCCAAATCGGGTCACATTTACAAGTACAGGAGTTAGGACTTCTGTGAATTCTTTTGGGGGACACAATTCAATCCATAATAGTTTGCATGGGAAAAGGCACCTTCAGTTGCAAACAGTGGACAAATAGAGTCTCTTTGGAGCTGGGGGCTGCCTGTGAGGCTCTGGCTCTGGTCTCTCATTCCATATTCAAAGCACAGGAGTTCAGCTCCCCACTGGGGAGCAGGAGTAGGGTGAGGAGGGAGGAGGAAAGAGTCATTCAAATCCCATGGGTGAATCTCCATGATTTTTCACGGTAAGATTTTGCCCCAGGGTGAGCCAAGTGAGGGGACAAAAAGGAGGCTCTTCCCTCACACAGTCTTAGTCCCCACTTGCCTGTCTTGGGGTGAACATCTCACAATAGTATCTAATCCTAATGTTTAAATATGTCTTCCCGACATTGTGTTATGAACCTTTTCAAACACACAAAAAGGTTGGAAGAAATGTATAGTGATCCCCATACACCCACCACCCAGATTCTACAATTGACATTTTAAGATACATTTTTTAATGCAACATGGACCCAAAACACTTTGTCTAGTGCTCAACCAAAGAAATAGCAATCAAGGGTAATTTTTACTGTTGTTGTGAGCGCCTCCAAGTCAGCACCCTACTCATGGCAACCCCATGCACAAAGGGGTGAAGAGCTGCCTGGTCCTGCAGCATCCCCATGATCGTTGTGAATCGAATCACTGTAATCCAAAGGTGTTTCGTTGGCTGATTTTCATAAGTAGATCACCAGGCCTTTCTTCCTAGTTCATCGTAGTCTAGAAGCGCCTCTGAAATCTGCTTAGTATCATAGCAACATGCAAGCCCCCACTAACAGACAGGTGGTGGCTGGGTATGAGGTGCATGGGCTGGGGATCACCTGGGTCTCCCACATGGAAGGCAAGAATTCTACCACTGGACCACTACTGAATTTTATATTAATATTAAGACAATATTAAATAAGAACATTAAGACAAAAAACCTCTTACCTCAGTGAATTTTGCCTCACTTGCCGACCTGACTCTGGTTCCCTCAGGATGCCTGGTGTCCACAGTCAGTGTATTATGGGGTCCCCCTAACCCTGCCATTCCTTTTCCTCTTTTCTTTTTTTTTAGGTAACCCACTATTTGCTGGACCAATCTTTTGTAATGGACGAGGAGAGCCTCTACGAGTCTTCTCTCCGAATGGAGCCAAAACTTCCGACCTGAAGCTGTCCCAGCTCAAACCCAGCTGCCCCTGTGTATACTTGCTATATGATATTGTACATATTTGTTTGGTTTCTCTGGATTCTCTTCTTTAGTATGTGCTTCTCCAAGAATACAAATCCGTTCTTGTTCTTAGATTCCTGTAGACCTGGAATATGAATCTCTGCACTGTTTAGGACTTCACCCACTCATTCCACCCCATCTCCCGCAGTGCCTGTTTCTTTTAAACAACTGTACTTAGTCCGTCCTTCCTAGATCCCTCGCTCTTCTCAGAAGGGAGAACAGAACCCGTGCATACACGAATCTTAAGCACCAGTCCTGCTTCCGTCCTTCCCCAGCCCAGGCCCCTGGGTTGAGTCGGCCACCCAGGCATCCTCCCAGCATGTCCCATATAGTTGTTATAACTGGGTGGGGGGTGGGAGGGAGGCGGGAGGGGAACAACCATACCCTGAAGTCCAGTCATTGACAAATCTTTCTGCTGATGGTGATGCCAATTTCCAAAGCAGCTTTTTCAGCCAAAATCACAGGTCTCAAAACTCTCCACCTCCCAGTAACCTGGATGGAAGGGAGTCCTCTCCACTGAGAACTATGTCACTCGACACCAACGCCGCCATCTTTTTCAGGCACCATGTAGCCCCTTGCTCTAGGATAACATCTGATAGCATGAATAGCCGCCTCAATCAAACTGGACGGAGGCCCTGGAACTTCCCGAGGGAAACGGATTCACAACACAAAGTCCTGTCGACTTTGACCGCTGCCCAGCATCCACTGGAAGTCGGGAACACAAAAATGTAACTTTTACTCTTTTAGCCGCCAAATGGTCACTACAAGCTTATGTTGAGATGCTCTAAGTCTATAGACCTTGTGATGATTAGTACCACACTGTAGAATTAGGAAATCAATAACCAAGTGTTTTTATTGCATATACTGTAGTCCTGTCTAAATGCCTTCTAGCAGGAATATAGTACTGTAGTGCTTATTCTGTGAATATTACCATGTATTTTTTACATTGTACAGTATAGAAAACACAAGTTAACTCTGAAGTGGCAGGCATGCTCCACTATAACAAACAGACAACTTTTGCTGTAAGCAATACCTAGTGGTCTGAGAATTCTATTCCAAGTCCTAAAATATTTCAACTTACAGCTTGTTTGGAAAACAGAAATTTCCATTTTTGTAAAAATACATGTTTCCTGATTACCTCTTGCTAATAAATCTATTCTATCTCAGGGTGAACAGTGAGTTTTGGAGTGTTTCGTTCATTTACTTAAGGAATATTGGCCAATCACTTGTTCCTTACCAGGCCCTGGGTTGGGGACCAGCGATCTGGAGGTGACAAGAATGCAATCCCTGCTTTTGGGAAACTCACAGCTTAGTGACTGTTCCAGTTGTCTATTGCACCTGGAACAAACCACTTAAGAACTGAGAGGCCTGAATAAACAGTTTTTATTATATTTCTCAGTTCCAGAATCTCCTGCAAAAGACCTCTTTAAAGTGCTAAAAAGCAAAGATGTCACTTTGAGGACTAAGGTGTGCCTGACCCAAGCCATGGTGTTTTCAGTCACCTCATATGCATGTGAAAGCTGGACAATGAATAAGGAAGACCAAAGAAGAATTGATGCTTTTGAATTACCGTGTTGGTGAAGAATATTGAATATGCCATTGACTACCAGAAGAACAAACAAATCTGTCTTGGCAGAAGTACAGCCAGAATGCTCCTTAGAAGCAAGGATGGTGACACTTCTCCTCACATACTTTGGACATGTTATCAGGAGGGACTAGTCCTTGGAGAAGGGCATCATGCATGGTAAAGTAGAGGATCGGCAAAAAAGAGGAAAACCCTCAATGAGATGGATTGACACAGTGGCTGCAACAATGGGCTCAAACGTAATGATTGTGAGGATGGGGCAGGACCAGGCAGTGTTTCTTTCTGTTGTACATAGGGTCATTATAAGTTGGAACCAACTTAACAGCACCTAACAACAGTAACAAACCTACAGTCCTTTTCCACTTGGGTGTTTTCCACTTGGGTGTAGCTAACTCCAACTCAGCTGAACAAAACTGGCCTCCTCATCTTCTCCTTCACATCCAGGTCTTCTTCAGCACCCCCTCCCAACTGTGCAAGCCAGAAACCCAGAGGTCACTTCAACTCCTGCCTTTCCTTCATTTCCCACTTCCAGCGGGTAACCAGATCCAGCCAATGTGAACCACTTAATTATCTTGCCAACCAGGCAACAGCTCTTCATCTCCTCTGCCACCACCCTGCACCATCAGTTCTCAAACGTTTGGCCTCCAGAACCCCTCTAAACTGTTAAAAAGTATTGAGGACCCCAAAGAGCTTTTGTTACTGTGGGTTATCTAGCAATGTTACTGTATTAATAATTAAACCAACTGCTGTCGAGTCTGACCGCATGTGTATCAGAGTAGAACTGTGCTCCACAGGGTTTTCAATGGCTGATTTTTTTGCAAGTAGATCACAAGGCCTCTGAGTGGACTCAAACCTCCAACCTTTTGGTTAGCAGCCAAGAAGTTAACTGTTTACAGCAGCCAGGGACTCTCATATAACAAACTACTGTCATTTGAAACTAAAACTGAGAAAGTTTTAAAATCATTACCTATTAAGTCATTTAAAAGTATCAATAATAAACCCATTGTGTATTGACATAAACTTTTTTTAATGAAAAATAACTAGATTTTCAAAAACAGAAGAATAATTTAATGAGAAGAATGGCATTGCTTTCTATTTTTGCAACTCTCGTCAATGTCTGGCTTAATAGAAGCAGCTGGAGTCTCATATCTTCTTCTACATTCAATCTGTTGTGCTAGCATATGTCTCCATAGCCTCTGGAAAACTCTAGTGTACACTCATGAGGGAATAAGAGTGAAAAAAGCAAATAAGTTCTTAATATTATTATGAAAATAGCTTCAAACTCATAAACCTCTTTTGAAAACCACTGCCCTAGACCAAGCCACCAGCTATGCCTTGACTGGACTTGTATAATCTTGCTTTCTCAACCCATCGAAGTCTCCTACATTTTCTCTTGAGCATTAATCCTCCACCTAGTCCATTTTCCAAAGAGACATTGGTAGTTCAGTGGTAGAATTCTTGCCTTCCGTGCTGGAGACCTGGGCTCAGTTCCCAGCTAATGCACCTCATGTGCAGCCACTGCCCATCTGTCAGTGGGGGCTTGTGTTTTGCTATGATGCTGAACAGGTTTCAGCAGAGTTTCCAGACTAAGATGAACTAGGAAGAAAGACCCAGCAATCTACTGCTGAAAATCAGCCAGTGAAAACCCTATGGATCACAACAGTTCAATTCTGTTGTACATGGGGTTGCCATGAGTCAGGGGCCAACTTGACGACAGCTACCAAAAGAAGTCCATTTACCAACTATAGCCGGAGTGATATTGTTCAAACATAAATCTGATTATATCATTCTTCTCCTTAAAATTCTCTAAGGGCATCCCATTGCTGTCAGGCTAAAGTTCAAAATTCTCATTGTGGCATCCAAAGCTGTATACCATCTCTCCCCCACCTACCTCCACTTCCCCTTGCTTTCTGGGCTCCAGACCCACTAGCTTTCTTGCTGTGTTTCCGACCACATTTCTTCCTATCTCAGGGTCTCTGTGCATGTTGTTCCTCTTTTTCTCTAAAGCAATACTTAACCATCCTTCAGATCTCAACTCAGATCCTACGTCCCCAGATAAGTCTTTCTAGACTCCATCCATGTCATACATTCTCATGTCTCCTTTTCTTCCTCGTTACATAATTTGCTACTTCATTTCTGTCCTCCTCCACTGAAGTCTAAACTGCACGAGGGCAAAAACATGGCTCTTTTATTCATCACTGCCTATCACAGGTCCTGGTACACAGTGAAATTCCATAGTGGATGTTTGTTGAATGAATGAACCAGATCTTGGCTACTCAAAACATGGTCTCTCAAGGATGCCCTTTATCACCACTCCTATTTAACATTGTGCTGGGAGTTCTAGCTAGAGCAATAAGGCAAGAAAAAGAAATAAAGGGCATCCAAATTGGTAATGAAGAAGTTAAACCATCCCTGTTTGCAGATGATATGGTACTATACATAGAAAACCCTAAAGACTCCACGAGAAATCTACTGGAACTAATAGAAAGATTCAGCAGAGTAGCAGGATACAAGATAAACATACAAAAATCAATTGGATTCCTATACACCAGTGAAGAGAATGATGAAAAGGAAATCAGGAAAACAATACCATTTATAACAGCCCCTAAAAAAAATAAGATACTTAGGAATAAATCTAACCAGGGATGTAAAAGACCTATACAAAGAAAACTACAAAATACTACTGCAAGAAACCCAAAGGGATCTACATAAATGGAAAAACACACCATGTTCATGGATAGACAGACTCAACATCGTGAACATGTCAACTCTGCCCAAAGCAATCTAAAAATGCAATACAATCCTGATCCAAATACCAACAACATTCTTCAAAGAGATTGAAAAACCAATCATTAACTTTATATGGAAAGGGAAGAAGCCCAGAATAAGTAAAACACTATTGAAGAAGAAGAAAGTTGGAGGACTCACACTACCTGACCTCAGAACCTACTATACAACTATGGTAGTCTAAACAGCCTGGTACTGGTACAACAACAGACACATTGACCAATGGAACAGAATTGAGAACCCAGATGTAAATCCATCCACCTACGGTCACCTGATCTTTGACAAGGGCCCAAAGTCCATCAAATGGGGAAAAGACAGTCTTTTTAACAAATGAAAAAATGAAACAGGACCCATACCTCACACCATACACAAAAACTAATTCAAAATGTATCAAAGACCTAAATATAAAGCCAAAAACTATGAAGTTCATAGAAGAAAAAATAGGCTCAACGCTACAGGACCTAATACACGGCATTAACACGATACAAACCATAACCATCAACACACAAACCCCAGAAGATAAGCTAGATAACTGGGATCTTCTAAAAATCAAACACCTATGCTCTTCAAAAGACTTCACCAAAAGAGTAAAAACAGAACCTACAGACTGGGAAAAAATTTTTGGACAGTACAAGTCAGACAAAGGTCTAATCTCCATAATCTACAAGAAAATCCAACACCTCTACAACAAAAAGACAAATAATCCTATTAAAAATGGGCAAAGCAAATGAACAGACACTTCACAAAAGAAGACATTCAAGCAGCCAACAGACACGTGAGGAAATGCTCGCAATCACTAGCCATTAGAGAAATGCAAATTAAAATCACAATGAGATACCATCTCATCCTGGCATTACTGGCACGAATCAAAAACACTGGAAATAACAAATGTTGGAGAGGCTGCGGGGAGATCGGAACTCTTACGCACTCCTGGTGGGAATGCAAAATGATACAACCATTTTTGGAAAATGATATAGTGCTTCCTTAAAAAGCTAGAAATAGAAATACCATTCGATCTAGCAATCCCACTCCTAGGAATATATCGTAGAGAAATAAGAGTCGTCACTCAAATAGACATATGCACACCTATGTTCATGGCAGCATTGTTCACAATAGCAAAACGATGGAAACAACCTAGATGCCCATCAACAGATGAATGGATAAACAAACTGTGGTACATACACACAATAGAGTACTATGCAACAATAAAGAACAATGATGAATCTGTGAAGCATCTCAACATGGATGAAACTGGAGGACATAATGCTAAGTGAAATAAGTCAATCACAAAAGGACAAATATTGTATGAGACCTCTATTGTAAAAACCCATGAAAAAGTTTACACACAAAAAGTAACAATCTTTGTTGGTTACCAGGGATGGGAGGGGTGGTGTGGGGAATACTAAATAGGCAATAGACAAGTGGTATCTTTGGAGAAGGGTGAGACAGTGCGCATTACTGGGGAAACCAGCACAACTTGTACAAGGAAAGGTAATGGAAGATCCATAGACACATCCAAACTCCCTGAGGGACTGAACTGCTGGGCAGAAGGCTGTGGGGACCACGGTCTCGAGGAACATCTAGCTCAACTGGCATAACACAGCTTATAAAGACAATGTTCTACATTCTACCTTGGTGAGTAGCGTCTGGGGTCTTAAAAGCCTGTGAGCAGCCATCTAAGATACTCCACTGGCCTTACCCCTTTGGGAGCAAGGGAGAATGAAAAGAACAGGATACAAGGAAAAGATTAGTCCAAAGGACTAATGGACCACAGCTACCGAGGCCTCCACCAGACTGAGTCCAGTACAGCTAGATGGTGCCCGGCTACCACCACTGACTGCTCTGACCAGGATCACAACAGAGGATTCTGGACAGAGCCGGAGAAAGATGTAGAACAAAATTCTGATTTACTGGCCTGAAAGAAACTGGAGAAACCCCAGGCGTATGGCCCCCAGACACCCTTTTAGCTCAGTGGTGAAGTCACTTCCGAGGTTCACTGTTCAGCCAGGGACTGGACAGCCCCATAAAACAAAACGGGACTAATGAGGCACAGCAGTTCAAGGACAAGGACTAGAAGGCAGAAGGGGACAAAAAAACTGGTGATAAAGAACCCAAGGTTGAGTCAGGACAGTGTTGACGTGTAGTGGGGTTGTTAACCATTGTCATAGGGCAACATGTGTACTAACTGTTTAATGAGGACTATTTTGTTCTATAAACCTTCATCTAAAGTGAGAATAGCAGCACAACTGGAAGAAAGTAATCAATGTCACTGAACTGTGCATGTAGAAATTTTTGAAATAGGGTACCTTTGACTATGTATATTTTCACCAAAAAAGAAAAAAGGTCAAGAAGGGAGAAGGTTGACATGTCATGGGGTTGTTAACCAATGTCATAAAACAATACGTGTACTGACTGTTTAATGAGAAACTATTTGTTCTGTAAACCTTCACCTAAAGTACAATTAAAAAAAAAAAAAGATTATAGCCAAGGGTGGGGGGAAAAACAACATGGCTCTGGGCCACCAACATCAGCATCACCTGCAATATTGTTAGAAATGCAGAATCTCAGGCTCCACTCCAGACCAGCTGTATCAGATTATCTCCATTTTAACAAGATCTCCAGGTCATTTGTACACATGTGACTGTTTTAGAAGTGCTGGATTGGAGAAGATCATGGCTTCACCAAGCAGATGTCATTCCAGCCCCCAAGATATGGCCACATCCTAACTTTCCAGCTTCATCACCCTCTAATCCCATGTACACCAACCAGGCCATAAAGTGGGCTGCTAGTGTTATCAATTATGATTAATTCTACCATATGTTGATTGGCACTGTGCTAGGCAGAATGGCACCCCAAAGATGTCCACACCCTTGTCCCTGGAACTTTGACTATATTATGCTACATGGCAAAAGGGACTTTGCAGATGAAATTAAGGTTGCAGATTTAAAAATAGAGAGAGTGGCCTGGATTATCCAAGTTAACTCAATCTAATCACATAAATCCTTAAAAGCAGAGAACTTCCTCCAGCTGGAGGCAGAAGAAATGAAGCAGATGGGGAAGTCAGAGAGATGTGAAGTATAAGAAGGACTCGATGTACCATTGCTTATTTGAAGATAAAGAGAACAATGTGAAAAGTGATGCAGGTGGCTTTAAGGAGCAGGTGGCTCTCAGCTGACAGCCAGCAAGGAAACAGGGACCTCAATCCTATAACCACAAGGAACTGAATTCTACCACCAACCTGAATGAGTTTGGAAGCAGATTCTCCCCCAAGAGTCTCCAGATGAGAGCCCAGGCCAGAGGTGGATTAACCAGTAAGCAACATATGTACATTATCAAGGTATGCACGGGCTTACTTGTGTTTACTTACTAATCTGTAGTGAACAATTTTACATGAGAACAGATGAAATTGTTCTCTACAGATTAGTAAATACCCATGAGAAAGCCCATATGTACCTTGCTTATTGGGTGATCTTGCCCTAGGCCTTATGCCAGCCAACTCCTTGATTGTGGCCTTGTGAGACCTGGAGCAGAGGAACCAGTTGAGCCTACTGAACTTCTGATCCACAGAACCATGAAATAATAAACTTGTGTTGTTTTAAGGATAAGTGTATGGTAACTTATTACAGCAACAATAGGAAACTGATACAAATATCCATCATGCTTACCCCTTCATATAAATCCCAACATGGTTGGGATTTTACAGATGGAGAAACTGAGTCTGGCACACAGCAGTGTCCAGCCCAAAATTCCATAGCAAATGTCAGAGGGAAGATCTGGTGGCAGGGCCACTTGTCTAAAAGCCCATGTATTCTCCAGTTCCCACTACTCATCTGGCAGTGTGTCATATTGTGTTGACCTGTGTGTTGCTGTGATGCTGGAAGCTATGCCACTGGTATTTCAAATGCCAGAAGAGTCACCTGTGGTGGACAGGTTTCAGTGGAGCTTCCAGACAAAGACAGACTAGGAAGAAAGCCATGGTGATTTACTTCCAAAAATTAGTGAAGGGGAAACAGGCTTTGTGAGGCCAAACGTGGTCTACTGGTTCAAAAGTTTGCATTCTTAGGTAAGCCCCTGGCATAGAGCCACTATAGTCCATCACCACTATAAAACCTCTGCCCTCCACTGTGAGATGCGGAGATTGGCTTTGGTCCTGCAACCACCAAGGACTTGGTCTTGTATGTAAGTCTCCCTAAAAAAACTCCTTTGCCACCACACTGGAGTTGCCCGCCTCTTTCTTTAGTCTCTCGGAACCCTCCATTTTTGGAGGAAAGTGTCACATTACTGGTCCATGCCTGGACAATTAGCCAGTGAAATTCCTACTGATCACAACAGAATATTGTCCAATATAGTACTAGAAGATGAGCCTCCTGATTGGAAGGCACCACACAATGGCCACAACAATGGACTCAAATACGTCAATGATCATGAAGATAGAGCAAGACTAGGTAACATTTTATTATGTTATATATGGGGTTACCATGAGTCGGAGCCAACTCAACAGCAACTAACAACAACATTCTCCAATCCACAGCTCTTTCCCACCTCCCTGCCTTGGTTAACATTGGTCCCCCACCTGGAGCACCATCCTCTCTCTCCCTCTTCTGCCTTTCTAACTCCCACCTTCTTCAAATGCCTTCCCTTCTTCAAAGCCTTTCCGGGTTTTCCCAGCCAAGGATTTCCTCTGTACTTCTCTCTGGTCAATAGGCACTTCCTCATATCACAATCCTATGTTGCTTCCCTTCCACTTGATTCCACGTGGTTTGGGCAGCCTGACTCAGCTGGCATTTCCTGTAGCTCCCAGCCCTGTGCTTGACCATGGGAGATGGTCAAGAGTCAGTTCTGGACTCAAAATAGGGCCACAAAAAAAGGAGGACTGGTCAGGGAGAAAGGAGCCCTGGTGGTGCAGTGGTTAAAGCACTCATCTGCTAACCGAAAGGCTGGTGGTTTGAACCCACCAGCTGCTCCACAAGAGAAAGATGTTGCAGTCTGTTTCCGTAAAGTTTTACAGTCTTGGAAACCCCGTGGGGCAGTTCTACTCTGTCCTATAGGGTTGCCATGAGTTGGAATAGATTCAACTGCAGTGGGTTTGGTTTTTTTGGTCAGGGAAAGCATTTTAGAGAAGCATTATCTCAAATTGGGCCTCAGAGGAATAGAAACCCAGGGTTTCTGGCTGAAAGAAGAGAGGCAAGAGTGTTCCATATAAGGAAGAATCTGAGAGACGGGCTGAGCAGAGATGTGGTGAGGGCCCCAGGTAGAGGACTAGGCAGTGCATGTGGACAGGTAAATAGGGCCAGTGGGATGGGCAGGGCCTGCCAGGGGGCCCTGAGTGGCTGTTCCCCAGGTCCTCCAGAGCCTTGGTGGTGAAACTGTGGTGGCTCCCCTCTTGTCCTGCTTGACTCCATTTTAATTCAGTCCACCACTTATCAGCCTTTATCACAGCATATGAAATGATGTGTACTTACTGTACCATTATTACCCACACTCAGACCAAGTGACTCATGGCCCAGAACTAATCAAGCCTGTTTCTTATTGCTGGGAAGGGAAGTCTAGAATGTTCTGCTCACATGGGGCAAGGTCCAAGCAAACTTTCTGATGCTCTCTGGTCACTGCCTTCTTCAGGTCAGGTGCCTTCCCACAGCGCCGGCTGCTGCTTTCTCTTCCTTTTTTCCCTCCAAGCCTTGTACTCACTGACAAAGCCCATACACACGTTTTTGCTTTCCCAAAGAGTCTTCTCAAGGCACCTCCAAGCCCCATCAGGAGGTGAGTACAGTACAACCAAACATCTCTCACTCAGGACCTGAAGCCCTTCAAACATCACCTCAATGCCACAGGCCTTTTACCATCTGACTCAGAATAAATAATAACAACTACCGCTATTGCAGAGTTCCTGGGTGGTGCAAATGGTTAAATGCCTGACTACCAGCTAAAAGGTTGGTGGTTTGAATGCACTGAGAGGCACCTCAGAATACAGGCCTTGCCATCTCCTTTCAAAAGGTCACAGCCTTGAAAACCCTATGGAGCAGTTCTACTCTGCACACAGGGGGTTGCCTTGAGTGGGAATTGACTCACCAGCAGCTAACAACAACAACTGCTACTATGATGTTGTGCTTGCAGGGTGCCAGGCACTGGGCAATTTCACCTCTATTTCACCGATGAGGGCAAGATACAGGAGACCAGGGATGATTTTCAGAATATTTAAAATATGCCACCAGTATGGCATCGGCTCTGCCACTCAGAGCTAACATTGAATGGGTGCAAAGTTGTTGAAAATCAGCCAACTTTGCAAGGAACCCTCCAAAGTGGTAAAGGCTTAAGCATAACAGTGTATGGTGCAGGTTATTGATTCAGGAGTTCAGGAAGAGGAAGTTTTGTGGAGGAGAGATTCAAGTGGGTGGCAGTTGGAATGAGGGTAGAGAGACTGTGGCTGAGGAGGATGCAACAAGAGCAAAGGGATGGTGGCAGGGACGTGTTGAGGACAGGGAGCAGACTGGTGGGCTCAGGTGGACATTGGCAGGTGAGATAGAGATATATCACTGAGGGTCTTAAATACCAGACAAAAGAGTGTAGGTTGTAAGAATTTGTGAATGACAAGAGACTAAAGTAGGTCTTGGACAGGAAACAACTGGAGGCTGGCATGCTCTGGGCTCTAGCTTCCTCCAGATGCAAGAGGGAGGCCAATTCAGCTGGGATAAGCTCCCACTGCAGAGGGGTATGGGGACTTGCAGAAATGTCCAGAAGTTGGTACACCACCATAGGACCTGGACTAGGGTAAAAGAACTAAGGTACACACCTCAGGTACAAAATTTAAAGGGCTTGTGAAAAAACTTAGTAAGCAAGATAAGTAATTTTTTTTTTACATCTAAAATTAATGAAAAAAAAAATCCATGATGAACAAAATATCAAAGTCTTAAATAAAGACAGGACCTAACCCTGCATTTGTACATCTTGGCCTCACTCACCTTATCCTAGTCTTGGACCTATGATGTAACACTGGCTTCTAGACATCTCTGCAAGCCTCCATATTTTCTCAACTGTGAGTACAGCATCTTGAGGACTTGTTCAAGGAGGTAGTGTTCTCCATGCTCCCTGACTTCCCAGGGGACAAACAATGCCTCCTTGTGCAGTCAGAGGACATTATTCAAGTCAGACTTCTCTGGTCTACAAGGGGAATAACCCACGTGGCTAAGCTGGATGTCCTCCTGGTCAACTAAGAAGAGGTATAAGTCCACATTGCAATCCAACCAATGTTGCTTCAGTAACTGAACTTCCTTAATACAGACTTACCACCCTCCTGTATTCATTTCTTTCCCACTCAACATCTATCCATCCATCCTTCCACACACCCGCCCATCCATCCTTCTACCCACTCACCATCCATCCACCCATCCACTCGCCTATCCATTCATCTTTCTACTCAACTATCCACCTATCCATCTACCCAACCATCTGTCCATCTTTCCACCCACCCATCCATCCACCCACCCGTTCATCCACCAACCCATCTTCCCATCCATCCTTGCATCCTTCCACCCATCTATCCATCTTGCCATCAATCATCAATTTAGTCATTCAGCCATAAAGCAATTTTCCATCTACCCATCCACTCTTCCTTCTGTCCATTCATCCATACTTGCATCTATATATGCATCCCCTACAGACAGCCATCCACTCAACCACTTAATCAACCCTCTACTAGGTAAAATCAGCACAGGGTGTGAAAAGAGTTCCACCACTTAGCAGCAGGCCCACTTAACTTCTTTAAGTTTCAATTCCTTCATCTGGAAAGTGAGTATGCGTATGCTCATTAAGAACGTTTACAGCGTTGCTATGAGCATTAAATAACAAAATTCATGTAAATGGAAACTATTATATTGTTATTTTTATTGCAATTATTATTATTATGATATGCTAGGGGTGGAGTGCAGAAATAAATCTGGTGAAGGGCCTAGCTTGTCTGCTAAGATGTTAATTCAGACTGGTGATCTGAAAACCACTTCAACCTGTAGTTAACAGTTGGGGAGATGGACAGAGGTCTGATGAGGGTATAGTGGTGGGAGAGCAGCAGATCTGGCCTAAAGAAAATGGATAGACAGAGGTGGGGTAGGTAACAATCACTAGAGCAGCCATGACTAAGGCATTCTGCATACAGACTTTGGTTGTGAATTCAGGAACTGTGGTTGGTTGAGTGTCTGGCTCCTGCTGACGTCCCAGAGAATTCTGGGGCCTGGAAGTTTAGGAAGGCAGGCAGGCCTCTCAACTCACCTTCATTCTTCCTCTCCCCTGGGGCAGAAGTCCACGTTTTTGGAGTAGAACTCTGGACTCAGTTAGCCAGAGGTTCAAATCCCAGCTCTCTTACTTATTAGCTGCTTGGCCTTAGGCAATTTACTTAAATGCCTCAATCATCTCATCTATGCAGTGGGGATGAATAGTGAGGATTAACAGTTTATTCATGTAAAGCATTTGTAACAGGGTCTAATACATCTCTACAGGGGGCATGGAGCATACATCTCTACTCCTGAGCATGAAGGCTGAGCCCAGCTCTTCTCTTCATCTCCCAGGCCCTAGAAGTACATAAAGTACATGTTCAACAGAACCTCCAACCACATCTAACCCTCTGTCACCAAAGCACTTGCCAGGCATGTATATTGGTTTTCTATTGCTGTGTAACTAATTACTATAAACTTAGAGGCATAAAACAACACAAATTTATTATCTCACATTTCTATAGATCCAAGTGGACGTGGATAGCTCCTCTGTTCCAGATCTTACAAGGCTGAAATCAAGGTATTGGCCAGGCGACTTTCCTTTCTGGAGGCTGTGGGGATGAATCAGCTCCCAGGATCATTCAGGTTGTTGGAGAATCCAGTTCCATGCAATTGTAGGACTGAGGTCCCCATTTCCTTGCTGGCTGTCAGCTGGGGTCATTCCAAGCTTCTAGAGGCTTTCCACGTTTCTTGACTGATGGCCTCCTTCAAAGCCACCAAGAGTGGGTAGTCCTTCTCACTCATTAAATCTCTCTGACTTCCCCTCTGCCTCAACCCTCTCTGACTTCCCCTTCGGTCACATCTCTCTGAGTCTTCATCTTCCTCTTCTGCTTTAAGGGGCCCACGTGATTACATTAAGAAGCCCTGGTGCCGCAGTGGTTAAGTACTCAGCTGCTAACCAAAAGGTCGGCAGTTTGAACCCACCAGCTGCTCTGCAGGAGAAAGACGCGGCAGTCTGCTTCTGTAAAGATTACAGCCTTGGAAACCCTATGGGGCAGTTTTATTGTGTCCTATAGGGTCGCTATGAGTCAAAATCAACTCAACAGCAACAGGTTTGGTCTGGTTTTTTGGTGATTACACTGGACCCTTCAGATAACCCAGGATTGTCCCACTTTAAAGTCACATGATTCAAAACCTTAATTCCATCTGCAAAATCCCTTCACAGCAGTACCTGGATTAGTGTTTGATTGAATAACCAGGAGACAAGAATCTTTAGAGTTTTGTCCCCTATACCCGGCACAGCCTAGGCTTTGCTGCCAGCACAGTCCTTGACCTCACCTCTGTGGGAGTACCGAGGGCCAGAATTACAGAGGAGAAGCGCTCTGGATCTGTGGTAGAACTTGACCCTGGCACTGGTCTCCTACTGACCAGGTCGGCGCCCTCCCCACCTCACCATCCCATTTCAGGCTCTCTGGAAGGATCCATGAAGGAGGGTCACCGGAGACCCAGCACAGGGAGCAGATCTGGGGCCTGAGGTCTAATAGGCAGGGCCATCAGTCCTGCTCCTCTGAAGGCAACTGGGATGGGCAGAGGGGTGTGATGGTCCCAGAGCACCTGAAGGGTAAGGCACCTAGAGATGGAGGAAACCTTTATCCCAAAGCCTGTGATTTACTTTCCAAATAGCAGCCATGGAGGGTCTTTTCTACATGTTATCAGGAGGGATCAGTCCCTGGAGAAGGACATCATGCTTGGTAGAGTAGAAGGTCAGTGATAGAGGAAGACTCTCAACCAGATGGATTGACACAGTGGCTGCAACAATGGGCTCAAGCATAACAATGAGCATGAGGATGGCACAGGACCAGACAGTTTCACTCTGTCTTACAGAGCGTCGCTGTGAGTCAGAATCGACTCAATGGCACCTAACAACAACAACAGGGTCTTTTCTGAGACATCTGCCTTAAAGCACAGATGAGACGGTCACACCCAGAGGGGCATCCAGACAGGGGCAGATTCAGAAACTGATAAAGATCTGCTTGATCTGAAAATAGTATCCGCTGGGCCGACCCAGCACCCACAGGCTGCGCTGAATGCACAACACTGCACAAAGAGGCTGTTCAGGTTCAGACTCCTGAGCCCGACCCAGACCCACTAAGGAGCCCTGGCGGTGCAACGGTTAAGTGCTTGGCTGCTAACGGAAAGGTTGGTTGATAGTTCAAACCCACCCAGCAGCTCTGCCAGAGAAAGACCTGGCAATCTGCTTCCGTAGCCAAGAAAATCCTATGAGGCAGTTCTACTCTGTCTCATGGGGTTGCTATGAGTCAGAATCGACTCCACAGCACCCAACAACAACACCCAGACCCACTAGGTCAAACCCCAGGAGAGTACTCCAGGAATCTGCTCCCCCAGTTGCCATCAAGGCAGAGCCTAGGCTGAGAACTTCTGGGAAGAAAATCCAGGTCCGATGGAGGACTTGAGAGACGTCTGGATTCTGACCTGAAACCCACGGGCCTGCTGTAACCACACTAAAATGCTCTGGGCTGCAGTAGAGCAGAATGAGCACCAGAAGTAGGTCAAAGCTGGGTTCAGACTGCCTCCACACACTGGGAAAGTTACTCTTGAAGCCTCAGTTTCCCCATCTGTAAAATGGGGGCCAACAGCATGCCACCTTGCAGAGTGATAATGTAAGAGAAGAACCCAGCCCCACCCTGGGTGCCCGACACACTCTCCCTCTTACCCGATGCAGTCCCAGAAACGGTTTTCCTTAGTTTGAAATGGTCATTGTTTTATTTGTTTCTCTCACACTCAGACCCTTCCTTACATCTCATCTTCCTCCTTTCTTCAGGAGAGGAAATGGCCCTGCAGTTGCTAATGTAGCTTTCCCAGCAGAAAGACTAAAATGCCTGGGGGCGGGAGAGGGGAGCTGGTAAAGATGAGCTGTCTAGTACTTCTAGCTGTAAATTCATCCCAAGGCAGAAGGGACAAGCAGTGGAGTGCGGTTGATGGGGAGACGGAGATGGGGCTCTGGGGATAAGGACGAGGAGTGAGATGGGGCTCTGGGGGCGGAGACAGGCAAGGAGATGGAGTGTCTAGGGGGTGAGAGCAGACGGGAAGAGGGGGTCTCTGAGCGCAGGAACAGGGAGGGAGATGAGGGATCTGGGGGTGGGGCAGGCAGGGACACGGGGGTTCTAAGGGTAGGGACAGACAGGGAGGTCAGGCTGCGACTTCCCCCCGGCCACCGCCGCCCGTCGGTGCCAGCCAGTGGGAGCACAGGAAAGACTCCCCAAGACCCGGCAGTCCAACACTTCTTCCTTCCAGAGAAGGAGAAAGGGGATTGCTGTGGCCAGGGCGGAAAGGGGCCGGCGAGAAGGGGGGCGAGGAGGAGTTAGCAGAGACCAGGCGGGTCGGGATCCCCGACCCTCCGGCGACCCGGGCACCGAGGTCGCGTCCTGCGGTGTCCCGGGGCCTGGGGCGCTGCGCCAAGGGCGTAGGGCGGTCCGTTGTCAGCTGGCCGTCCCGCCCCGCCGCCTCGCCCCGCCTCCCGCCTCCAGCCTCCCGCCTCCAGGTCGCCAGTTTGGACCGCCACCTCCGCCAGCCCTCCTAGCCAGTGCCGCCACCGCCGCCGCCGCGATGAGGGCTGTCCTGCCGCTACTCTGCGCTGGGGCTTGGTTCCTGGGACCCGCCACCAGCGACGCCGCCGCCCTGTCCGTGAGCTCCTATGGTACGGGAAGGGGGTTTCGGAGGCTCGGGCCGGGCTCCTGGGAGGGCCTCCAGAAGGGGCCGCGCGGGTCTGAGGCTCGGAACTTGGGACAACTTGGCGGAGGTGGGAGCACCGGGCTCAGGAGGAAGGCGCGGGGGGAGGGCGGAGCGCAGGGCTTTTCCCAGTCCGAGGCTCAGGGGCTCTGCTTGCTAGGATGGGGAGGGGTCTCCAGCCCAGAGACTGGAGGGGCACGTCTTGCAGGGCAAGAAGAGGAGATGAGCTGGGTATCAAGGGTCCCACTTGCCCAGGTGGCTCCAGAGCCTAGATTCCCGAAGAAACTCGCACCCCTTCTGCCCTCCCCCTCCCAACTTGACATAGAAGACTCTGCTCTGCCCCCATCAGAGGCGAGCAGGGACTTTCCAGCGTTCTCTTTCAGCATCCCCGGGGAGTTGGCACATAGGGGATCCCCACAGTGGCCTTGAGAGTCCGTCTGTAGAATGGGTTCCACATGACTTCCTGTGGCCGCAGACCAACAGCCCCTGACAACTGAGGGTGCTTCAAGGACCCCTGGTGTCAGGTCAAGCCTCAGGACTCATCCTTCCAGGCCGGTGGACTGTGACTGGTCCAGCTTCATGCTGCTCTTGCAGCCTCCTCTGCTGCTGGGCCTCCAGACACGCACCCAGGCTGCAGGCAAACAGCCTGCTTTCCCAGCCCCACTCCTTTCCTGCTGCCCCAGCCCCAGCCCACAACTTACAGGCTGTGAAGCTTCTACCTTCCTCCTCACCCTGGGGAAGAGAAGGGTAGCCAAGGAACAACCCCGGGCTGAGGCAAAGCCGCTGAGGCTGAATTTTGTCTTGCCTCATTCCTTCCCACCCATTTATGAAATAAAGCCCCCCAAGCCTTGAAGCCACCAAGGACTCCCACTCCAGGTCAGCCCAACCGGATGCTGTCCAGTCACTTCCAACTCATGGCAACCACAGAGTAGAACTGTGCTCCACAGGGTTTTCATGGCTGTGACCTTTTGGAAGCAGATCACCAGGCTTTTCTTCTGAGGCACCTCTGGATGGATTCAAACCACCAACCTTTTGGTTAGTAACCCAGCGAAGGAAACCCCAGCTACATCCAAGCAAAAGCTCTGCTTTAGCCTGACAGTGCTGCTGGCGTCAAGGAGGCCAGCGCTGAAAAGTTGTCTTAACTCTAGAGTAGGGATCAGCAGTCTTTCTCTATGAAAGACCAGATAGTAAATATTTTAGGCTTTGTGGGCGGTACAGTCTCTGTGACAACTACTCGACTCTGTCATTGTGCATGAGGAAATCAGCCATAGATGGTATGCAAATGCCATGTGGCTGTATGCCATTAAGCCTTTATTACAGACCCTAAAGTTTGAATTGCATTTCATTTTTATGTGTCACAAAATATTGTTCCCTTTTGATTTTCCTCCCAAGTATTTCAAAGTGAGAAAGCCATTCTTAGCTCTCAGGCCGCAGTTTGCTGGCACCTGCTCTAGATACTCCCAACAGTGCCCACCAGACAGAGCACACTAAAGCTACTTCTTCAAAAAGTCATAACTGGGTTGAAATGGATCCATCTGAGGTTGGGGCGTGGGAAGTCTGATGCCGCACCAGCAGGTCCTTCTGGCCCCACTCCAAAGTCATCTCTACAACCTCTGCCCTGCTGCCTGCCAGGCATGCTTTTCAAATTCCACCAACCGCCTCCGCCTCCAGGAGTTTTCACACCTTCTTGTTGCTTTTGAAACCTCCCAGAGGCAAATGCTACTCAGTTATTCTAAACTCCATCTTGCCTCAGACCTTTGTCTTCTCCTTGGAAGCGGTCAGCTGGAGCAGGGCCTTTAACTAAGACTTGGAATCTACTAAAACCCTACAAAGGACCCATGTTGGGCATACAGTGAAAACTGTGAGAGCCGCAACTCAGCAGGACTACCTTGTTTTTCCAGGTCTTACAAGTTTTCTGCCTTTGACGGGGTGCAGTCTTACCACTTTTTTGTTGCTATTAGTGAAAAAAATATTTGAGTTTACCTTGTCTGACAGGTTTCTGCCTTACACAGGTCCCAGCTTTCGCAGGTTTTACTGTATATGCATTTTTTCCGGGGAAGGTGGCTATAGTTCTCGTAAGTTTCTGGAACATGTTCCAGAAAGAGTTCTAAATGCTATACAGCTGTTGATGTTAGTTGCCATGGAGTCAATTCCGACTCATGTATGCAGAGTAAAACTGCACTCAGGAGGGCTTTCAATACGGTGACCTTTCAGAAGCAGATTGTCAGAAGCAGATCGCCAGGCCTTATTTTCGAGGCACCTCTGGGTGGCTTTGAACCGCCAACCTTTCAGTTAATAGCGAGCACTTAACCATTTGCGCCACCCAGGGACTCCTACTATATAGCAATGGTCTTCAGAGTGGGGGATCCCTGCGGGCCCACGCAGACATTCTAAGTGGTACAGGCTCAGATAGTGTTAAGGGAATATGTTCGTGACCCTTTCCTTTCAAATGTCCTCTCTGTGAATACTGATCTGCTGGAGAAAGCACCAGACGGCAGGGGGGCCCTTTCCTCTCATTCATCCTGAATCGGAATTGACATTGCCTGACATCATCGAGGTATCAGGTGATGGGGTCTAAACATAATTTTGGATGACAGAGCACCATGTGATTTTGGACATCGGAAGGAATACGAGGAATTGAGTGACACTGCTCTAAAAATCTGCCTTCCATTCCCAGTGGCTCATCTGAGCAGGACTTCTCAGCCCACGATTCTATAAAAACCAAAGCTAGGAGCGAAATGAATGCTGAACCTTGTCTCATTCAAGCAGTCGGTAGTATTCACCTATCAATACATTTATCCCGTTAAGAGATGCATTTCCAATACAATTTTACTTTTTATGCCTAGTAATTATTTTTCATAATATATATTTTAAAAAAACCATTACTGTCAAATTGATTCTGACTCATAGCGACCCTACAGGACAGAGAAGAACCGCCCCACAGGGTTTCCAGGGCTGTAATCTTTACAGAAGCAGACTGCCACATCTTTCTCCTGAGGAGCAGCTGCTGGGTTCGAACCCCCAACCTTTCAGTTAAGCAGCTGAACACTTAACTAACTGTGCCACCAGGGTTCCTTTCATAATATATAGTATATTCTAAATATTTTGTTCAATTGGTGTACTACTTATGATTGCTCAAGTAAGAATAATTTTTTTTTTTTTGTAATATACAAAGACATGGTTCACAAGAAATAAAAATAATCTAAATTTATACATTTTATTGTTGCTGTTGTAGAAAAGTATGTTAGGATGATCGAATATAAAAATATGCTCCCTGTCTTAGTCATCTAGTGCTGCTCTAATAGAAATACCACGAGTGGATGGCTTTTAACAAGAGAAATTTATTTTCTCATAGTCCAGTAGGCTACAAGTCCAAACTCAGGGCATCAGCTCTAGGGGAAGGCTCTCTCTCTGTCGGCTCTGGAGGAAGGTCCTTGTGATGCATCAGTCTTCCCTTGGTCTGGGAGCATCTCGGCACAGGAACCTCAGGTCCAAAGGACGCACTCTGCTCCTGACATTGATTTCTTGGTGGTGTGAAGTTCCCATGTGTCTCTGCTCACTTCTCTCTTTTATATCTCAAAAGAGACTGGATTAAGACACTATCCAATCTTGTAAACCTCATCAGTATAACCTCATCACAGTGATAGAATTTACAACACATAAAGAGATCACACATAACCTCATCACAGTAATAGCGTTTACAACACATAAGGAAATCACATCAGATTACACAATCATACAATACTGGGAATCATGACCCAGCCAAGCTGACAGATATTTTAGGGGGACACAATTCAATCCATGACACTCCCTTAGGATAAAATTTTGTGCAGTGAGGATGCAGATAGGGTTCAAGGAGAAAAAGAAACTGTAAAACATCCAACTCTTCAAGAAGATAGTGTTCATGCTATTGATGGAGCCTTGGTGGCACAGTGGTTAAAAGCTCAGGCTGCTAACCAGAAGGTCAGCAGTTCAAATCCACCAGCCACTGCTTAGAAATCTTATGGGGAAGTTCTACTAAAAAAAAAAAAAAAAAGTCATTGATAGTGGTTATCAAATCATTATAGTATTTAGATTCCATTAGCTAACTCTTTTTTTTTTTTAATGTAGTAAGTATATAGGTAACAAGACATTTGCCGTTTCTACAATGCATTGGCTAGCTTTAATAGAATGATATAACAATCATTTTTAAATGCATTATTTTCAATAGTATATATTGTCAACATTTACAATAAGCTGCAATACATTGTTTGCAGTTATTTAAACTTAAAATGAAAGTTTTAGATAACTTAAAAATGTACAAGGGGCTATTTCAGGGGCTGCAAACACCTGGCCACCCTGTTTTTTTAAATAGCGTTTCACTGGAACACAGTCCCGTCCATTGGTTTTCCGCCTCGTCTGTGGCTGCTTTTGCGCTACGACAGTTGAGTAGTTATGAGAGAGACCAGTTGGACTGTAAAACCTAAAATAGTTACTTTCTGTCCCTTTAAGAAAACGTTTGCTTACCCCTGGGTATATAGACTTTTTTTATTAACATCTTATTGAAATACAACATCATACAGAGACGTACACAAACTGTAAGCATGCATTTCAATGAATTTTCACAGTCTAAACACACTCCTATAACCAGCACCGGGTTGAAGAAATAGAACGTTACCAGCACCCCCAGAAGCCTCCTCTTTGCCTCCATTAAGGAAAACTGCTGCCCTGACTTATAACCCCATAGGTTAATGGTATAAAAAAATTTTAAAAAACAGTTGCCATGAGCTGATGCTGACTCATGGTGACCCCATGTGTTTCAGAATAGAACTGTGCTCCACTGGGTTTTCAATGGCTGAGTTTTTGGATGTAGATTGCCAGGTCTTTCTTCCAAGGCACCCTTGGGTAGACTCAAACCTCCAACCTTTCAGTTAGCAGCCCAGTGCGTTCATCATTTGTGTCAACCAGGGACACCTAATGGTATGCAGTTTTTCAAAATCAGTTTGGCTATAAAAGAAAAAGTGTGAGTTTCTTTTTGCACCCGACATTAAACAGCAACACCATGTTCGATGTTCTAAATTTACCTTTTTTACCCAAAATGCAAATCAGGTCTAAAGCACCGACGTATCTGTAGACCCATGTCAGTGGGAGGCGCGCGACCTAACTCTTTTCTTCTCTTTGCAGAGGAGTTTCACTTTCAGTCATGGATGGCACAGGTCAGTTCCAACTTCTTCGTTTTCAAGTTACACGTTTCACAAGTTTCCTGTTATCAAATCAAACTGTATCAGATTTAAGACAGTAAAGAGGGCTTTTTCCGCCTCGCTCCCCTGGGAATTGTCAAAACACTGAGAAAGATACAATTAACTCCTCCCAAACGTTGGTTCCCGGTGACATGCATGAAAGTTGGCTGGCATCCTTTCAACCCTTAGAATTCATTTCCTTGTTTGGTTTTCAAATCACATTCTTTGCTGATTGCAAAATCAAGTGGAGTACACTGGTACTTGTACTTTTGAAAAATGGTGATTTTTGCCATAAACTCGGCCCAGGGGCTGGGCACTTGGCAGGCCTCTTCACCAGGGCCTCTGGGACGGTCAGCTGACTTCCAGGCAGCCACCAGCACCATTCTGGCCGCAGGTCCCCGGAGGCAGGGGCTTGCTTTGCCCTTCACAGGCGAGACCCAGAACCTTGTCCCACCCACTCACACAGACATGGCCAGACACTCGGAGCAGAAAGAAAGCCTCCATCCCTCCTCTAAGAAAACAACTCCCTCCCGTGAGCTGCATCTTGTCGCTGTGACTTATTGCTGATATTTTCTGTTTCAGCACCAAAAGAAATACAGCTCGGAGGAGTACCCCCAAAGGCAGCAGACGTTTGTCAGGAACTGGAGGAAGATCAATGCTCACAACGCTAGGAACCACACGTACAAAAGTACTGTGGTGGCGCCTTTCTTCCGGGCTTCTCGGGACTTGGGAGGAGGGAGTAACTTAGATCTGGAAAGAAATCAATTAGTGATGTTTGCTGATTAAAGGGTTCACCGGGGGCTTTGGGGTGGAGGGGACAGAAACCCAGACTCTGAAGCTGTACTTGGCAGACCTCAATTTCTGGCTGTTATTATTCAGTGTGTGACACAGGGTTGTCAATTTAGGTCAACGCTGATGCACTTCCTGGTGGTTGTAAGGTTTACGAAACTGTGTAGAAGCCCCTGCCCCGTTCCTGCCATTTAAGGGGGGAGTCCGGATGCTGGCTTTGCCCTTGGATTGCTGCATTTGTGAGCAGCCTCTTGGAACATCTACCTTCACTAGAAACACACACATATCCAAGATTTTTACTGAGGACGCTAAGAAATGATGGCAGTTCTAAGTTGGTAATATGGGCAACAAGCATAACCTGGGACAAAACCTGGGTTTGAATTTCATTTCTGCCTATGTTAGCTGTGTGGCCTTGCTGTTGTTGCTGTGTGCCGGGGATGCTCTTCCCTGAAGGACCTGGTGCCCTGAGGAGTGATGGACAAGGGGGATTGAGTCGATTCCGACTCGTAGTGACCCAGCTCCTCATAGCAACACTTTATGACAGAGTAGTACTGCCCCATAGGGTTTTCTGCTTTATGGGAGCAAATTGCCAGGTCTTTTCTCCTAGGAGCGGCTGATGGGTTCAAACCGCCAACCTTTCAGTTAGCAGCCGAGTGCTTAACCATTGCACCACCAGGGCTTCTTTGTGTGATCTTAGGGCAGTTAATATGCCTGAAGTTTTACTGACCTGTAAAGTGGGATAATACCCTCTCGCTGGGGTGTTAGGAAGATTGAATGTGGTATCATATGGGAAGGCACTTGGCACAGGTGTAGTGGTTCTGCACCTGGATATCCACTGGACTCACCAGCAGGGCTTCTGAAAAAATGGGTACCCAAGTCCCACTCTAGACTGTATTGCCTCTCTGGGGTGCAGCCCAGACACCTGTACTGTTCAAAAGCTCCCCAGACGATGCTGATGCACAGTAAGGGTTGCCAGCTACCAAATTCGTCTGGAATTGTAGGACCTTGGAATGTGAAATTTTTAAAAAAGATTTAACAGAGCCAAGTTGCAGCAACTACAAAGAGGACACAGGGGAATGAGGGGGTTCACCATTTTTTTCTGTGTTTATTAGTGATGCAGTAAGATCAACTAACTAATTATAAACCCTGGTTTGGGTTTTTGCTCTCTTCAGTGGCATTGAACCAATTTTCAGACATGACCTTTGATGAAATAAAACGAAAGTATCTTTGGTCGGAGCCTCAGGTAGGTGTTGTGCATTGTGACCAAATCTGAAGCTTTTCACTCACATGTTTGGAATAAGTCTGCAACCTGCTCTGCCTCCAGTCAGATTCAGTCCCATCTCCAGCCACAGGGGGAGTCTCCAAGTTTCTTTGGGGAACCAAAGGAGAGGTTGGCTCCCGGCAGAGCCCCTCAGTCCAGGCCCATGGCCTCAGGAATGTGGACCTCTAACCTAGAGTTGCCAAATAAAATACAGAGACTTGGTTAAAATTTTAGTTTAAGTACATCCCAAATATTGCATGGGACATAGTTACATGAAAAATAATTCGTTATCTGAAATTCCATTTTAACTGGGTGTTATGGATTGAATTATGTCCCCCAAAAATATGTGTGGTAAATCCTAACCTCTATGCCTGTGGTTATGATCCCATTTGGGAATGGGTTGTCTTTGCTATGTTAATAAGGCAGGATTCCTGTAGGGTGTATCTTGAGTCAGTCTCTTTTGAGATATAAAAGAGATTTAACAAGCAAGTGAGAGAAGCAGAGATGGGGGAAGAGAGATGTCAAGCCACATGAAGATTGCCAAGGAGCAGAAGCTCAGAAGAGGTAAGGACTTTCCTTCAGAGCCGACAAAGAGAGAAGGCCTTCCCCTAGAGCCAGCACCCTGAGTTTGGTCTTCTAACCCTAAATTCCCGGATCTGGGCTCTCAAGGGGACAGATCGTTCAGCATCTGGGACCAGTAGATAGGGAGGATGGTTCTGACACCTACAGTCTTTCTCATTCTCTTTCTTGGTGATTCTGTTTTGTTTTCACTTGACTTTTATAATTTATTTGATTTTATTTTTACTATTGTTTATTAGTGATTCCATTTTAATTACACGGGTTTTTGTGTTTTGTTTTGTTTTTTAATCAAAGTTGTCTTTTTTTCTCCCTTAAAAGATGTATTTGGTTGTTTCAGAATTGCTCAGCCACCAAAGGTAACTACCTTCGGGGTACTGGTCCCTACCCACCCTTTGTGGACTGGCGGAAAAAAGGACACTTTGTGTCACCAGTGAAAAACCAGGTATGCATGGCCATCCCCACCCCTTCCCAAAAAATAGCCACATTCTCAGACAAAATATTGGAAAGAAAAACTCAAAAGAACCACAGAATCACCTGAAGCAGATCCCCAACTCTATTTTCCTCATGTCTCCAGCCTTCTTCCTCTGAGAGGCCAGGGAAGTCATTACTTCTTTGGGCTGCTCCAAAGGATGAAAAGCTCTTCTTTACTGGGCTGAAGTTCACCAGTCCCCAATTTTCCCCATTGTAGGTTTGCCCTGCAGCATTACCCAAAACATTATGTTCCCTGCACCCTTCAGAGATGGGACATCAGGGCCCCATCCCTAGCACCCGTGCATCTCCTCCTCCCACCCGCCTTGTCCTCCATCACTCCTCAGGGCACCAGCTCCTCCAGGGAAGAGTGTCCCCTGCAAGGCACAGTGGACTTGGCAGGGGGACTGGCAGTCCCTCTCTGCTCACCCTGAGAGCTGAGGACTTAGCCATTTGTGGGGGTTCCAGCAAGTTCAGGAGAGTCTGGACCCCACTCCCTGCTGTTCCCTCTGCCTGCTGCGGCCCATCCCCTGGAAGTAAGGTGTGGTGGCCTCCTTCAGAAAGATGCTGACCTCTCAGTTCCAGAAAATACACAGTGAATACTTCCTTCCTGGAAACATTTGCTTTTCACTGAAACTCCCCATGAGAACCCTTTTTTCTCTTTCCTAAAAGTCATGTGGCACAGCTTCAAATCCTCCAGGCTCAGTGTGTTCACAGAGCTGCAAGTGTTCTAGACTTTTAAACCCTGCAGCTAAAACGAGCCTCCCCTCCCAGCAGCAGATTGGTGGAAAGAAGCTAATTTTCGGACCCTCTGAGAATCACATGACAATTCAAGCCAATAAACCTTAAGAGCAGACACTTAAACCTGGTCGCTATTTGTGCCAGTGAGAAGGGAAGGCCTACCAGGAATTTTCCAAGTTCTCATTTTAACTGTTCCTGGGCCATCCGACAGGACCTGGGCTAAGAGGGTGGGAACGAGATGGCTAGCCTCCTAGGTGTGTCATATCTGACTGTGGCCACTGTGGTTACAAATGGCAGTGACATTATCTAACATTAGCTCAGCAGCCCTTTGAGGATTTCTCAGTTTACAGAGGAGGAAACTGAGAGGGACAGTGGCTTTGGCCAAGGTCCACAGTAAGCAAGTGACAGAGGGGACTCAAAACCAGGTATCTCTGATGAACTTAGTACATCTTGTAATCATTGTATCTCATACCACAAGGTCAGAAAATAATATACAGACACTCAAGGACTGCCTGCCTAGATTAAATAAATGCTAACATTTTGCCATAGTTGATTCACACAAAATGAAATAAAACATAATAAATTAAAAAGAAATAAAAACAGGTCTGTGCTCCAGTCCTGTGCCCAAGGCTCAGCCCTGCTTTGCCTCCTTCGATAGTGTGTGGTGGCTCCTGTCGTGGCCAGGACCACCTCCTTGACTGTCTTGGAGAGCCTCAGACTAAGGTCTTCCCTTCCCTGCTGAGGGAAAGATTTGAGAGAAAGAGACAGGAGAGGGAGGCCTGGATGAAGAGCCTTTCCAGAGAGACTAAACTGGGGTGATGAAATGGACAGAAAAGGGGAGCTTTAAGAGACGTTTCAGAGGTAGATTGTGGAGGATTGAGCCAGTGAGGGCAGACAAAGAGACAAAGATGGAGGCCTGAGAGAAAAATAATACCAGCAAGTAACATTATTGAGCCCACTGCGTTAACTGCTTGACAGGCCTGATCTTATCGAATCCTGCTGTCTTCTGAAGTAGGTTCAGTTGTCATTCCATTTTTACAAATGATAAAACTGGGTCTTAGAGAGAGGGGGGAAGTAAGTTGCACCGGTCACACAGCTGGTGTGAGGCAGAGCTGTGATTTGAACCAGGCAGTCAGCCTCCAACACCAACTCCGAACCCCCGTGTCCTGGAAGTGCCATGAGTCAGGAGGCTGGGCAGCGGCAGTAACTGTAGCAGAAGATGGTGAGGTGGATGGTTAGGGCAGGACCGGCAGGGTCTGAGGTGTCTGAGGCACCCAGGTGGGGTCTGTCTGGCAGTGAGTTGGATGACTGGGCCTGGGTGGAGGTCAGGGCTGAGGCGAGAGTTTGGGGGAGTTGTTAGTTTAACAATTAGAACTATGGGTGAAAATTAGATTGGTGATGGAGAGGTGAGAGACAAGGTTCTAGAGACAGAACTTTGGTGAATCCTTTGGCTAGGAAACAGCGGGTAGAAGAGAAGCCAGAAAAAAGATTCAGAAGTAGGAGAGTTAGAATACCATGGAATGCGGTCAGGAGTAGCTCCAGGACCTCACGAGATGGTGGGGGTTGTTTGAGAAGAGAACAGTATTGGGTGTCCACAGGCACCAGTCGGAGGCTGCTCCTGCTCTCATGCCACCCTCAGCTGCCTCATCTGTAACATGGGGAGAAGGACACCTGCCTCTCAGGCCTCATGGGAGCCACAGTGGAGCAGTCTGGAGCAGGGCTTTGTCAACCGTAAAGGCATTTGGGAGCCTTGGGGGTTCTCGAAGGGTCAGCAGAGGAAGTCAGAAGGCAGGGGTTGTCCCCTGCATCCCAGTCACTGACTCCCCCTGCCCCTACCTCTCCAGGGTGCCTGCGGCAGTTGCTGGACTTTCTCCACCACAGGGGCTCTGGAGTCTGCGATCGCCATAGCCAGTGGGAAGCTGCTCTCTTTGGTAAGAAGTCAACCACTGGCTCACCTCTTGCAGAGGTCCCACGTTGCCCCAAGGCACGACAGTAGGCCCAGGAGTGGGCTTCAGTGTCCTCTAGGGCTTCAGCTAACAATGCTGTTCTGGTTGTACACCAAGTGACCCAGCCGCATGGACCTTTGGAATGAGAGTCCTGACTGACACTTTCCCTGGAAAGAAATGCAGGTTATTGAGGAAACAGCCCAGAGGCTCATTCCTGGGTGGATCTGGGTGTTCCTCAGTGTGATACCTTGGGGCCGTTACCAAGGAGGGGGTCAGAAAAGCAGGGCCTGCCCGGGAGACGGTCCTCGAGGAGCTATGCCCCTTCCCAAGCTGCCTCAGTTGTTTTCACAGAGGGAAGAGCTGGAAGCTATGAATCCATCCCCTGGACCCACCAGAGTAAGGGGTGAGGGACTAGAGGAAGTGCCCCAGCCCCTGCTTCTGCCTGGTGCGTAGGGACGAGGGAGTGTATGGGGCAAGGTTGGCAAGGGTCAGGAAGGCCCCGGCTTGAGGACAGGTGGAACGGGGTCTCGGGCTAGGCCGGTCCTCTCCCTCAGGACTCCATGCAGTTCACACCTGCAGGTTCACTCATGTTTCTCACCTGCCTGCTGGCCGCCAGGTAGGTACTGAGCCCCTCCCAGCATGTGCCAGCTGGGTCTGACACTCCAGAACATTCTGTGACAGTCCTTGCCCTCAAGGAACTTGTAATTGGGTCATCCTGACACAGCACTGATTTAGCCAGAGGTGTGGATCAGCAAGGGGGCTCAGCGTCTTGTACTAACACCTGACACCCTCCCAGCTTCCAACTCATTGGGTTTGTGTTCACTTCTACAGGCAGAACAGCAGCTGGTGGACTGCGCCAAGGACTTCAACAATCACGGCTGCCAAGGGTACGTCCCTGATCAGGAGGGTCCCAAGCCCCTTCTTATTTCCAGTTGGTCACTTCTAGTTGCACTTTGGTTTCCCAATGAAAGAAGGAAGCTTACATGTATCTTGTGTTTGCTGAGCACTGCCACAGACATTACCCTGCTCAGTGCCCTTGACAGTGGCAACATTATCTTCCTTTACAGAGAAGGAGGTCACCTCACACTCCCCGTGTCCCACAGCCAGATGGGGCTGAGCTGGGCTCTGAGCCCAAGCCTATCTAGTTCCGAACTCTGTCCTCTTTCATAGGTGCCACCTGTCTCTCATTCTACGGCTCAGTCAGCTTCACCAGCCACCAAGGCCCCTGGGCACATGGCCAGAGAAGCAATCACACATTGTCCTCCAAAACCTAGATCCACACACAGATGTCTAGGGGCCCTTATAAATGTTCTATACAGTTCTAGCCACCCCAGCTGGACAGGACATGTGAGGGAGTTTTCTATAAACGGGTGAAGTGTTCATGCATATTTTTACTGGGCCTGCTTTCCTAGCCCATTCTTAAAACAGGTTGTTAGGAATTTCCACACGTTTCCAGCATCTCTAGCCCTCGCCTCTTTCTCCACACATGCAGCACTCAGACATTTCCATGGGACTAGTCGGCTTTCCTGGCAAATAGTACATGGAAAGCCGGGCCTTTCATGTTCCCCTAGAGCAACAAGCACACATCTTGACTCCTCTCCGTCTACCTATGGCCCATCCCTCTCCCAGGCCTCAGCCCTGCTGCTCTCGGTCTTCCTTCTCCTGGAGCCAAATCCTGTGCTTACCACCCACCTCCTGCTCTAGGCAGCAGCAGACAGGAGGCCCTCCTGCAGACAGCGGTGCTTCAGCCCGAGTCCTTGGGGTTCAAGGGTGAGGTCATAGCCTACTGGTTCACCATCATCTTTCTCTCACCTCTCACCTGTTTGCTCTCTTGTAAACACCACCCATAACAAGCGTCTGACGAGGAGGCTTTGGGGCCCCACTGGTTTTCAAAAGAGTCTCTTTGCTTTGGTTCAGGACAATCATTCATTTTTCCATTCATTCCACAAATATTACTGAGCACCTGCTGTGTATCTAGGCACTGGGCTTCAGCAGTCAACAGAGCACAGGCACTGACATTCTAGCTGGGTAAGACAGACCATAAACGTGTATATATAATAGATCAGGTGGCAACAGATGCTATGGAGAAAAAAAAACCAGCAGGAACCGGCAAGGGCAGGGAGGGTTGCTGGGGAGTTGTAACCGGGCAGTTGTGGAGTTCTGTTTTCACTGAGAGGCAGTATGATGTAGAGAAGGATCCACCTTTGGAACCAAATCCTGAATTGACTTTAGCTATGTGGCCCTGGGCAGGAGTCCCTGGTTGGTACAAACTGTTAACGTGCTCAGCTGCTAACCAAAATGTTGGAGGTTCAAGTCCACCCAGAGGCAGCTTGACAGAAAGGCCTGGTGATCTACTTCTGAAAAATCAGCCATTGAAAACCCTAGAAACACAGTTCTACTCTGACACACATGTTGTCCCCAGGAGTTGGAATTGACATTACGGCTGCTGGTTTTTATGTGGCCATGGGCAAGTTGTTCAGCCTCTTTGAGCCTCAGTCTTCCCATTTGTGAAGAACAAATAGCAGCCTTTATCACATGGATGGATATGAGGGGTCCAGCAATAGTGTTTGCTGAGCACCTGCCCCAACTGGGTGCCAATGGCAATGAGGAGGAGCCGAACCCATCCTGCCAGCCATCCTGACATCAGGGCCTGTTGTCAAGAGGTCTCTGTCCCACCAAATCACGTGTGCTGGTCCTTGGACTCCAGTAGTCTCATCTGGGTTTGCTGAGCTTTATCCCGAGGCCAGACAAATGGTTTTGCCAACCCTGAGACAGCCTCCACCACTCCCCACCCAAAGCCTCCCAGCCCCATCTAGGCAAAGAGCTGAAGAGCTCCAGTCCTGCCCACCTGCATCAGGGCTGGTGCCAGGTAGGCTCATCTGTGTGTGCTTCTTGCAGGGGTCTCCCCAGCCAGGCCTTCGAGTACATCCTGTACAACAAGGGCATCATGGGTGAAGACACCTACCCCTACAAGGGCCTGGTAATTCTGAGCAGCTTCGGCTCCGTCTTGGTCTGCAAATCTCCCCATCTCCACTCCTACCCATGGCCTCCTTCTCCCTTCCCTTGAGCTTCTAGACTGCCCCTCCTGCCAGGACACTCAGAATTGTCTGCACTCTTCAAACTCATTCCTACCCCTCCTCTGATAGCCTGAGCCCACTGTTCTCCCCAAATCCAGGGCCCTCTTATCGCCATCACCCTCCTTACCCTTTCTGTGGTACCATCACTCACTCCTTCCTGAGATGCCCTTCTCCTCAAGGCCTCTCCCACACCTCAGATATCCTGCTCTGTTTTCTCCTGGCTCCTCCCCGTCCTATAAATGTACACTAGAGCACCATCCTCTGGCTTCTTCCCTTCTTGAGAAACACAGTAGTGCGTCCATGTGGTCAGTCTCTCATCCTGATGACGCTTTCCTGAGCCCCATACCTACTAACCATGCCAAGGGCCTGACCTGCTGTCATTTCATGCCAGCCTGTCTGCAGCCAAGCTCCTCATCTTTCCCCTACCTGTGTGGTTCCGCCTGGATTTCTTCTCTCAGTATGAGCACCACCAGACTCAAAACCCCTTGATCACCCTATTCCCTTGACCCAGACCCTCACTTCATTCAGCTTCTGACCATCATAGATCTTCTCACATCTACTCCTTTGTTCCATCCCGTGTCCCTGTCCCCATTCACATCCTGCCTCCCTTCACCCTGGATCACTGAGGGTGGCCTTGCCTTGGGCCACCCTCCACACGGGCTACCAGAGTAGCCTCTGAAACCCAGCTCTGACCACACCCCTGCTTTGTTCTGAACTCTTCAAAGGATCCTCAGGGCCTGCAAGATGAAGTCCAAATTCTTTGGCCTGCACTTCAAGGCCCTTCCCACCCAAACCAGCCTTTCCAGTCTTATCTTCTTGTACTGTCCCCCTCATAAACCTTATGCTCCAGCCGATCCACTTGTTGGTTCCTAAACACCCAGTCCTGCCTCTCACAGGTCCTCTCTCTTGTCATCCTCGGCCTTCTCCCTGCTCCTGTCACAGAAGGGCTTGCACCCCCCTCTGTGTGGCCCTGTCTGTGCCTGCCTCTTGTCAGCTTTGTTCCCTATACTGAGAATCCCCTTCCTCTCCCCTGCTATGCCAGCTCTTACCCAGCCTCCATTTCTCAGCAAGTTGTCCTGCTAGGTTAGGCCCCTTCCCATGTTCCCATTGAGTTCTCTGCTCGCTTCTGTCAAAGCCAGCAGTAGGACTGTCTCCTGCCACTTGACTGTGAGCTCTTTAAAGACAAGGATGCCTCTAAGTCTCCCTTCAGTGACCCCTCACCCAGCCCAGGCCTGGTACCTGTAGTGTTTCCTCAGTAAATGTTAGCAGGCTGCATGGGCAGGCCTAAAGCCTCAGCCTGGGCCAAGCAGCCCTAACCTGAACTCCATGCCCTTTGCCACCCTGAACAGGATGGTGTCTGCAAGTTCCAACCCAAGAAGGCCATTGCTTTTGTCAAGGATGTGGTCAACATCACACTTGTGAGTACCGTACCCTTCTCTCGAATGCAGAATGTGTTCTGATAAGGAGGCCAGTCTCCTCAGCAGTCAGATAGCCAATGGGCCAGACAAGGCAGCCCTTCCTGGCAGCACAACACTTCGATGTAAAAGGTTTTGATTATCACTGAGTATCAATCACCATGAGGGCAGCATGGTGGATGATGGGAGGGAAAAAGCACGGGACTGGCAATCAGATGCTCTGGTTCTGACTCCAGTTCCATGCCGGATTTCATTTTTGTGTTTCCATTTTCATGTCTGTAACATGCAAGTAATAATCCCCATCCCATGTGGGTAATGTCAGCATGTATGTGTACAGATGTGTATAAGAGATTGAGGAAGAGTGTGAATGTGTATCAGGGTGAACTAGGTTATGCTGCAGTAACAAATAGCCCCAAAATCTGAATGGCTTAAAACAGTCAAGGTTTGTGTTTCATCCATGCTGCATGTCCCTCACCTTAGCCAGGGCTGTGCTCTATGTCCTCTGCCTCACTCTAGGACCCCAGCAGGAGTCCCTGGTTGGCTCAAACAGTTAAGCGCTCAACTACTAGCCTAAAGGTTGACAGTTCAAACCCACCCAGAAGCACCTCAAAAGACAGGCCTGGTGATCTGCTTCCTAAAAGTCACAGCCTTGAAGACCCTAAGGAGTAGTACTCTGCACACATGGGGTTGCCATGAGTCAGAATCAACTCAGTGGTAACTAACAACAACAGGACTCAGGCAGAAGATAAATTACGTCCTGGCTGTTAAAGCCCAAACAAGTGACAGAGTCATACCTAACTGCAAGTAGATGGGGAAGTGCAGTCCTGCCTGTTCCTCTGAGAGCTGGAACATTTGTGAACAGCCCTCTTGACTCCTGTGTGCAAGTATGGGAGGATGTGTGTGGCAGGAGAACATCTCCATGGGTATGTGTAGGTGTGATGTGTGCAGATGAGTACATGAGGCCGAGCCTGTGTGTGCCCACAAGTGTATGTGCAAATCACAAACATGATGTGTATGTGAATAACCAAACCCAAGCCCATTGCTGTCGAGTTGACTCTGACTCCTAGTGACCCTACAGGACAGAGTAGAACTGCTCCATAGGGTTTCCAAGGAGCAGCTGATGGATTCGAACTGCTGACCTTTTGGTTAGCAGCCTGAGCCCTTAACCACTGCTTAACTGCTGTAGTTACATTTAATTGACACATGTGCCAAGCTGTCAACAATAACAACAGTTTAAGTTGATGGAGTGCTTATAGGTGCTACCCAACAATTTAACATGCCTTATCTCCTCTAGACTCAAAATAATCCTATAAGTGTCGTTATTAACCTTCATTTTATAATAAGGAAACAGGCTCAGAGTGGTTAAGTAACTTGCCTACGGCCACAGAGCTAGGAAGTGGAAGCTAGGATTTAGACTGAGATCATGTCATTCCAGAACAAGGGCTTATTGCCCCAACAATATACAACCTACAACCTGTAATAGGGATATTACTTACTGCGAATTTATCTTCAGAAAATAGCCAATTTTCTTTCAGACACACCCACCAAGGGCTAGCCTGCTCTGAGAGGGAATCAGGGGCTCAGAGGTATCCCTTTTGCCTGGTCCCCAGAAAGCCTTGTGGGTGGCACCTGTAGGCCCCTGGAGAGCAGGCCAGCACTGGCGCTCAGCCCTCTTTGGCCAGGCTGAGGGCTCAGCCAGGACCCCGGGACAGCCATGGGAATGGTGCCAGCTGCACAGCAGTGCCCACCCCCTTGGTGGACAGGCCTTTCTTGTCCCAGAGCTGACCCGACCCCTCTGGGCCTCGCACACAGGGAAGGGAGCCACTTGCCTGCAGGTCAGCTGTTCGCCGTTTGCATCTGGGTCTCTGTCCACCCCTCCAGAGAACCAGCACTGAGGAGGGCTGGGTGCCCAGCACCCCCCAGCACTTCCCTTCCCTCAGCAGAAACCTGGCCTCTGCTCACAGACACTCCAGCCTCATTTCAGCTCTTCAAGGTTTCCAGCCAGGGGAGTGGCTTCATTAGCTCACACTAAGCCCATTGTTCCCAACTGGGAAGCTTTAAAAAGTACTACTGCCTCGGACCCACCCTGTAGATTCTGACATAATTGGTCTGGGGTGCAGCCTGGGCATCAGGATTTTTTAAAGCCTCCTCGGTGGTTCTAACATGTAGCCAGGGTTGAGAAGAGCTGTTCTCACCTGATCATTGCAGCCCAGTCCCAAAGCTGCAGCCTCCAGGAAGCCTCCTTGATTTCCTCCCATGTGCCTTCCCCAGCTGAAAGGGACAGATGCTACTCAGAAGGCACATAGCCCTTTGCCAGATGTCTTAGTTACCTAGTGCTGTTGTAACACAAATACCACAGCAAGTGGCTTTAAAGAACAGAAATTTATTTCTGAGAGTTCTGGAGGCTGAAAGTCCAAATCAGGCGTTCCTTTGTTCCTTGGCTTCCCTTGGCTTGGAGATGATCCTCACATGGCATCTGTCTTCTCCAGGATGAATGTGGCTGTGTGTGTGTGTGAGTGTGTATGTGTGAGACACTGTGTGTGTGTGTGGGTGTGTGATCTGTACTGTTTATAACTCACAAGTAATTAGATTTAGAACCTACCCTACTCAGGTATGATTTAATTGACATAGCAAAACCCTGTGTCCAAACAGGATTACTCATAGGTATAGGGGTTAGGATTCCAACATACATTTGCGTGGGACACAGTTCAGTCCATAACACTGGGTCCTCTCTTGTTTCCACCACACTCTGGATCTTGTTTATTCATGTACTTATAACCCTCGTGTTCTCCCAAAAAAGCTCCGTAGAATGGCTTTATGGGTGCAGGGACTCCTGGGGGTCCCTCCAAGCACCTGGCCCATGAGAGGACCTCAGTGAATGATTGTGAGTGACTGAACGAGCGCCCCACAGTCCCTATCCAAAGGGTGCAGGGCTTCCAAGGAGCAGAGTGGGGGTGGGGGAAGATAGATGTCCAAACAGAACCAGCCCAGGCAAAGGAGAGAGGTTACAGGGGAGCAGTCTGGTTTGGGAGGAGGGGCTTACAAGGTAAATATAAACAGAGGGTCCTGCCTATTCAGGCACTAGCGGGTAGGGCCTCCCTCAGTAGTGCCCTCCTCCCAATGCCCAGCTTCTGCTTCAGAGGGGGTGCAGCCCGCCTCCTAGTGGCTGCTGTTTGGTCTTAAACCATCTTCTTGCCTCTCTTCCTGCTGGATGGACATCTCCACTGCTTCGGGCCTCTATCCCCCACCTTGGGACAAAGGGCTGTATTTTGAAAGTGGGGTGACGATGTGACAGAGGCCATGCGTGTCCATCCATCGATCCCTCTGTCCACAGAACGACGAGGAGGGGATGGTGGAGGCTGTGGCACTGTACAACCCCGTGAGCTTTGCGTTCGAGGTGACAGACCATTTCATGAGCTACAGGAAGGGCGTCTACTCCAGGTGAGCCGAGATCCCAGGAGCTAGGAGGGAGGGGGGCAGGGGGGCTGCCCAGACTGCTGGTCACACCATTTCTTGACACCTACCATGTGTTGGACACTTCACACATTCCCTCAGTTAACCCTGGAACACCCCTGGAGGTCAGGACCCATGGGCTCCATCTTACACAGGAGGAGAGAGACGGTCAACGTGACAGACCAAAGCCACGTGACTATCAGGGTAGGGCCAGGGCTCTGTCTTCCTCAACAGAAGAGCTGCCTCCAATTAAGTAAACCCAAGTCCCAAAACTTGAAAATATGAAATAGAAGAGAGAAAGTAGCTGCTCTCAGACACCAGAACCATTTGCTGATTCACCACAGGTATCTTCAGAAAAACTAAGCTCCCTGGCACTTGCCACTCCCTGCTCTCTCCCCAGAGTTCCCTTCATGGTCTCTTCATCTTCTAGCCATCCCTGAAGTCCTGGTGCTCTCCAGGGCTTTGTCCTCAGCCCTCTTCCCTCTTCTCACTGATAGACTCTCTTCCTGGTCCATCACAGCCATTCCTTAAACTCCGTGGTCAAAAACTTGCTGAGAACTTCCAAGTCTCCATCTGCCAGCCTGGTTTCTACCAAGTGTTAAACCAAAAAAAAACCAAACCTGTTGCTGTCGAGTCAATTCCAACTTCTAGTGACCTTATGGGACAGAGAAGAACTGCCTGCCCTACAGGGTTTTCAAGGAGCAGCTGGTGGATTCGAACTGCCGACCTTTTGGTTAGCAGCCACAGCTCTTAAGCACTGTGACATTAGGGCACCTTCCAAGTGTTAGACTTATAGAGCCAAGGGCCCCACTGACATCTCAACCTGGGTGATCCATAGGAACTGCAAATCCCACACGAATCCTCCCCCAGCCCCAGGCCTTCCTCTCCCAGGTTCCGTCCTGGCTAGTGGAGTCCCTAGCTGCTGCACAAGAGAAAGACCAGAGCCACGCTGGAAACCTGCCTTCCCCAAGTCACCCAGACACTGTCCCATTCACACTGCTCAAATCTGTGCTCTCCTCTCCCTCCCCATGCCTCTGCCCTTGGCCACCATCATCCTGTCTGGTTTGTCCACATCCACCCCCACCGTCAGTCCACCCTCCACTAGGAACCAGAGTCACCTCCTGAAACATTCCTCTTGACACACCACCTTTAAATACTCCAGTGTCCCCCATCACCCCAACAAGAAGAAAGCCCAGTGTCTTAGCTTGGCTGGGAGGACCCTCATGATCTGGTCCTTCTTGTTTCTCCAAGGTCATCACCCATCAAAACCTACCCATCCCCACCCATCCCACCCTGCAGCCACCATCCCAGCCGCACAGAAGAGTTTGTAGTTTCATGCTTGTACGCCTGCCTTCTCAGAGAAGCTTTCCTTGACTCCACCCTGTCCCCAACCCTACTGGGTGGGAGCCCCCTCCCTCCACCCTGTAAGTGACCCTGGCAGTCTGTTCTCCTGAATTTCTTTCAATTTCCTCATGGAAATTAGTTTACTATTGCAAATGGAAAACCTGTATATTTTCCATAAATAGAAGGTCATCTTAAAAATAAATGCAATGGCTACACAGCAATGCTATGTTACTTTCTAAGTGGACACCATTGTCTGCAGAAGGTGAAGCCTGAATCCTGCTCTCTCCTGGTCATGAAAGAGGAATTAGAAAGCATCAGGTGTGAAAGAGGGTTAGCACTACACTGAGACTCTCCCTTCCCTCGAGCAGAAGAACTGGAAGATCTAAATTCTCTCACATTCTGGCTAAGCAATCATTGACTCCCAGAAGTGAATGCCTCCCAGGCTGTCCTTGGGGAAACGCTGCTCTAAAGCCAAGAAGAACCACTGTTGAGTGTAAGTGAGTCCTTGCCTTTATCCTGCCCATAGTTTCAACCCTTTTGTATTTTTGTTTTTCAGTACTTCCTGCCATAAAACGCCAGATAAAGTGAACCATGCAGTACTGGCTGTTGGGTATGGAGAAGAAAATGGGATCCCCTATTGGATTGTGAAAAACTCTTGGGGTCCCTACTGGGGAATGAATGGGTAAGCAACTTCCAGGTCCCATTAGCCTGGGGGTATAGGGTGGTTGCTCAAGTTTGGAGGACATCTTTTTTGCCTCAAAAGTACAGCTTCCAGGGAGCATGAAGGGAGCTGGTCAGCCGAGCCCTAGCCTAGACCAGTGGGGAGGGAGAGCCTGAGAATGTAACCTCCACACCCTCAAAGACCCCTCTTAGCAACCCCTCCCCTTTCCTGGACCTTAGAGCTTAACAATTCTGCACTGAGAACAGGAGTCCATTTGGCTCATTAAGATCTGTCATCACTGCTAGAAAAACAGCTCACACACAGGCTCTGCTGGGACTGAGCCAAACTCCGGGAGGGTCCATGTCTGAGAAATCAAGACGACAAGTTTATCAGTGATACATGACAACACCTCCTTTAAGGAGAAAGGGGCTGGAAGCGAGGGACCATGGGGCACATCCTGATGTGTCTTTGACCATCTCTTCTCTCAGATCTGCATCCTCATGCGAAAAGGAGAGTGTTAATTGTTACCTCAATTAATGATTCGTGATGAATAAGTAACTACCTGAGCGCCGCCCTAGCCACGGCCAAGAAGGGGGAAAGGGGGGGCCTCAGTAAATTCTGGAGAGAAGTAGGGGTATGGATAGAATAAGAGAGTGAGTTAATTTGGCAGCCAAGGAGAGGGAAGGATAAATTATTTGCAAAGTCAGATCAGTAATTTCCTGGTGAAAAGCCCCAACACTACTGTGTTATGAATACATTCAGAATGCACAATCCCCAGAGTTAGACCTTGGTGAGCAGCAAAACCTACAGGAAAGGTCTGTGGTTAGGGAGCCACCAGCTGACCTTAGCTCCCTCTCTCTGCTCAGGTACTTCCTCATCGAGCGAGGGAAGAACATGTGTGGTCTGGCCACCTGTGCCTCCTACCCCATCCCTCTGGTGTGAGCAGGGACAGCAGCAGCAGCAGCGACTGTTGGTGGTAAAGGGGAGGACCAGGCATCCAGGGCCATTCAGTGAAAATGCTGCCTTGGAGGAAGTGGTGGGGAGACCCACCCAGAGGCCCGCCACCTTCCCTCCTCACTGCTGTGCCAGGCCTGGGATCCCAAAGCAAACCAGGAAGAAGAATTCCACCAAACAACAAGCTCATCTGAATCTCCTGGTGCAAAGATGAGTACCAGCCAGGTGCCTTCAACCTGGTTTTCAGCTGATCCAAACCCATATGACAGTGCTCTCTTCCCAGGGGCTACTTTTCACATTTGGAGAGAGTTCCCATGACTGGTGCAGACTGTTTTTGCTGTGTTCTTTACTCAATAAACATTCAGTGAGTATCTCCTGGACCAGGCCTGTGCTGCGTGCTGGGACCCAGAGGAGACTCAGACCAGGGCCTGCCCTCGGGGGCTCACGGTCTTCCAAGAGGGAGGCTCCAAGGGGTTGCCTAGGTCTCTGGGACGATGGTGTGGGTGTGGGTGTCACTGCCAGATGGGATACCCAGGAGGAGGAGCAGGTTTAATTTGAGATTCTAACCATTTGCCCCAAATCTGGGTGAAGAGGTGGGGAAGGGAGAAAGAAATGTACCAGGCTTCTGCATAGTCAGGATTCAAACTCACAACACAGGCCTAGAAGCCTGTATTTCTCCACAAGGCCTCTCCAGACTCAGCTTCCTGCTCTGACTCAAACTCTGGCCCTCTGCCTGGGGCTGGCCCCATCCCTTAGCTCCCCAGCCCCTTCCTTTAAAGGTGCCGAATACTTCTGTCATCTGCACAGCATCTCTTCCCTTTTGAGGGATCTTGGTCTCCATCTAGAGGGCAGGGATGAAGTTGCTGCTTCCTGAGGCCTCTGACTTCTGGGGAGCAGTATCTATAGAACAAGTCTGAAGTCTGCGCTTGGTCCGTAATCGGAAAACCTTTCATGTCATGTGGGCCTGGAGAGCTAAAGGCCTGGGAATATTTGAAAAAACAATTTTATTTTGATGACAAGGCTTATGTAGAAAATGTAAGTGTGGTTTCATCTATTAAGATAACTATAAGTAAGAGAAAGAACAATGATCTTAATAGAGACTTAACCACATTGGATGAAAGTCATTGCCTATTCTAGGTTGTTTAAAACCTAAGGTGAAATGAGGAGCCCTGGTGGCGCAGTGGGTAAGAGCTCAGCTGCTAACCAAAAGGTCTGCAGTTCAAATCCACCAGCCGCTCCTTGGAAACCCTATCAGACAGTTCTGCTCTGTCCTATAGGGTCGCTATGAGTTGGAATCGACTTCACAGCAATAGGTTTTTAACATGAAATGAAAGCGTAATTCCTTAATATAATAAAGACTCCCAAGTCAGTGGTCACTGGTGCAAAAGCAGTTCCATTAGAGGCAGGTCTGTGACAAACAGTCCCAAGACCATAGGCCTCGCCACTGCAATAAAGGAATGGTGGTTGTTTGCCATTGAGTCTGTTCTGACTCATAGCGACCCTACTCAGCAGAGTAGAACTTCCCCATAGGATTTCCGAGGCTGTAATCATTACGGGAGCAGATTGTCAAGTCTTTTCTCCCATGGAGCAGCTCATGAATTTGAACTGCCAAGCTTTCGGTTAGCAGCCAAGTGCTTAACTGTTGTGCCACTAGGCCTCCTTGATAAAGGAATTAACCAAATTAATATTAGTAGGCAATATGATAATATGACTAAAAAGATTCAAGAGAATCCAGGGGAAAGCTTCGAACTAATAAGAGTTCAGAAAATGGTTACTGGATATACCACAAAAAACAAAAAGACTTCAATAAAACTCAGAAGAAAAATAAACTACAGCAATAAAAGTAGTAAATAGAAATAACTACCAAAAAAGAAAAAAAGTTTTATAGGAAGAAAATTATTAAATTATTAAAAACTATAAAGGAAGACTTGAATACATTGAGACTTATACCATATTCTTGAATGGGAAGAGTTGATTCTTGCCAAAAATAAAAATAAACATTTGGTACATTTCCAATTAAAATCCCAATAAAATAGTTTAATACTTTCTATTTACCTGGGGGGAAAAGACCAACATGGTTAAGAAAATGTTACGAGTAAGGAGAATGGGTTCTTTCATAAAATGTCAACACTTAAACTAGTGTGCCAGTTAGGAATAGATAGATTAATCAAGATATCAGTGCATCTATCACTCAGAGTCTAGAACATGAGAATTCAACAAAAAAAGCAGCAGACTGACAGATCAATTTTTACTATTTGGACAGCTATTTGGAAAAACCATTTAACCTAAATCTTCACCCAGAACTATGTCATTTTTTTTAAGTAAACCTTTTCTTTTAGAACAGTTAGAATCATAGGAATCCCTAGGTGGTGAAAATGGTTAACACGCTCGTCTGCTAACCAAAAGGTTGGAGGTTTGTGCCTACTCAGAGACTCCGAAGAAAGGCCTGGCAAAATACTTCCAAAAAACCAGCCATTGAAAACCCTATGAAGCACAGTTCTCTGACACACAGGGGGTCACATGAGCTGAGGTTGACTTGAAGGCAACCAGTTACTGGTTAAATTTATAGAATTATCATGAAGATGGAGCTAAGATACAGAGAGTTCTCATATGGCCCACACCCAGTTTCCCTATTATTAACATCTTACAGTAGTATGGTACATTTTTTACAACAAAGAAATACTGATACATCATTATTAACCATATTCTAATTAGATCATTCATTTTAAAAGAAAGATTCTGGATGTGATTTCACAGAAATTCCGACTGCCATGAAAAAGCAAACGTCCTCCTGGGAAGATTCACATGCTTAGCATGGGTTGTGGACTTGGGCTAGGACTTGGAAGCAGGCACCCTCCTTCTCCACAGGCACCCAAATGTCTGCTGCCATCAGATCCAGTAGGTCATAATGACTCTCCTGTAAAAGGAGACTCAAAGGCCAATTCCTTCCTTTCCATTTGCTTGCCAAACATCTACCACGTGTCAGCTGTGTGCAGTTCTCCCCTGTGCCAAGCACCAGAGAGCACAAGGGTGTTCTTGGCCATCTAATGTGGGCATGGCTATTGTGAAATGGCCCATGCCTTGGTGCTGTTCAGATTTAAAGAAAGCAGCAAAACAAAAACCATCGAGTCAATTCCAACTCATAGCAACCCTATAGGACAGAGTAGAACTTCCCTAGAGGGTTTCCAAGGCTGTAAATCTTTACGGAAGTTCTACTATGGAGCGGCTGGTGGGTTCAAACCGCCGACCTTTCGGTTAGCAGCTGAGCTTTTAACCACTGCACCACCAGGGCTCCTCAAAGACAGCAGCAGGCAGGGCTATCTATCCAACTGGAAGAACTAATTTCAAATGCGCCTGAACCCTTAGGCTCCAGAACAGTGCCTGGTACAGAGCAGGTGCTGCCTAATTAGGCCCAGTTATCATCTCTTGAGTCCTTCCATTAGAGGCCTGTGCTGAACTCTAGGGATCTGAGCTTCGTGGGACACATTTTTGGCCCCAGGAGCTCCCGCTCTGAGAGGAAAGACAGCAAAGTTTTTATTTAAAAAAAAAAAAAGGAGAAGAAGAAGAAACAGTTAAAGTTCAGGGATAAAAAAGAAAAAACTATAGACCAATATCCTTTATAAGTATAAACACAAAAATTCCCAACAAAATAATAGTGTGGTGGCCATCTCAGATACTCCACTGGTCTCACCCTGTCTGGAGCAAGGGAGAATGAAGAAAACCAAAGACACAAGGGAAAGCTTAGTCCAAAGGACTAATGGACCACAACTACCACGGCCTCCTCCTGAGTCCAGCACAACTAGATGGTGGTGCCTGGCTACCACCACAACTGCTCTGACAGGGATCACAATGGAGGGTCCAAGGACAGAGCTGGAAAAAAAATGTAGAACAAAATTCTAACTGAAAAAAAAAAAAAAGACCAGACTTACTGGCCTGACAGAGACTGGAGAAATCCCAAGAGTATGACCCCCGGACACCCTATTAGCTCAGTAATGAAGTCACTCCTGAGGTTCACCCTTCAGCCAAAGATAGAAGGCCCACAAAACAAAACGTGACTAAATGGGTACTCCAGCCCAGGGGTAAGGACTAGAAGGCAGGAGGGGACAGGAAAGCTGGTAATGGGGAACCCAAGGTTAGAGAAGAGGAGAGTGTTGACACGTCGTGGGGTTGGCAACCAATGTCACAAAACAGTATGTGTAGTAATTGATTAATGAGAAATTAGTTTGCACTGTAAACCTTCATCTAAAGTACAATTAAAAAAAAATACTAGTGTGGTGAGCCAAGGTAAAAAATGGGCTTGTAGAGGGCTGTAATTAATTAATTGGCATTACCCAGTGATGAGATCACAAGCTTTTATTTGCTTACATAGTGGTTAGGACACAGATGAATCGAGTAAGATTCATTATAGGATGGGTCCCCCTCAGACTCCTGTCCCAGGGTGAGTTGACACAGGAAATCTCTTCTGCACACTTAAGGCCCCAAGATACGTTGCAGGCGAAAGATGATGGGATAAAGGGATCTAGGACTTTTATACCTCAAGAGTGCATGGGAAAAGGGAGAGGGGATAAGAGGAAGGGGCCTGTGTTCAGCTGCACCTGGTCTGACCATTCTGTGTGTCTTGGTTTGAACAGCATGACAGTCCTGTAACCATGGGTGCATGACCAGAAAGATCTCTCCCTCCTCTTCTAGGTACAAGATGAATTCTGTAAGCCTACGTTTTCTGCTTAATGCTACAGCAGGTTAAAAATCACCAGGCAAACTACCTCCCCTGGGGTGCCTGCATACTTTAGTACAATTAAGTGGTTTTCATTTACATGTCTCTGATAGCTAAAGACATTGAGCATCTTTTCATGGGCTTGTTGGCCATTTGAATGTCCTCTTTGGTGAAATGTCTAGTCAAGTCCTTTGCCCAGTTTTTTATGATTGATTGACTATCTTTTTGTTGTTACGTTGTAGTTTTATATATATTTTGGGTATTAGACCCTTATCAGATATATGGTTCCCCAAAATTTTTTCCGAATCTGTAGGGTGTCTTTTCACTTTTTTTATAAAGTCTTTTAATGAGGACTTTATAAAAAATTTTATGAGGTCCATTTATCTATTTTGTCTTGCTGTTTGTGCTTTTGTTATCATATCAGGTAACCCATCTAGGCCCAACAGCCATGCCCCTATATTTTCTTCTATGAATTTTATAGTTTTAGTTTTCACATAAAATAAAAAACTCTTAACAGTAAGAAGACCAATAACCCAATTCAAAAATGGGCAAAGGATTTGAATAGAATTTCTCCAAAAAGATATACAAATGGCCAATAAGCACATCAAAAGACACTCAATATCATTAGTCATCATAGAAACACAAATCAAAATTTCAGTAAGATACCCTTCGCACCCACTAAGATGGCTATAATCAAAAAGTTAAAAAAAAAAAAAAAAAAAGGAATGTAAAATGGTGCAACACTTCAAAAAACAGTTTGGCAGTTCTTCAAAAAGTTAAGTATAATAGGAGTTACCATATTATAATCCACCAATTTCTCCTAGGTAATATACTCAAGAGAAATGAAAACATATGTTCACACAAAAACTTGTAAATGAACGTTCATAGCAGCATTATTGATAATAGCCAAAAAGTAGAAACAATCCAAATGTACACCAACTGATGAATGGACAAACAAAATGTGGTATATTCATACAGTGTAAATGCATTCATACATACATTCCACCATAAGTAGGAACAAAGCAGTGATGCATGCTACAGCATGGATGAATCTTGAAAACATTCTGCTAAATGTGAGACCAAAAACCAAACCCGATGATGAGATACCATCTCACCCCAACAAGGCTGGCACTAATCCAAAAAACACAAAATAATAAATGTTGGAGAGGTTGTGGAGAGACTGAAATGTTCATGCATTGCTGGTAGGAATGTAAAATGGTACAACCACTTTGGAAAACAATTTGGTGCTTCCTTAAAAAGCTAGAAATATAAATACCATACAGTCCAGCAATCCCACTCCTAGGAATATACCTGAGAGAAATAAGAGCCATCACACAAATAGACATAGGCACACCCATGTTCATGACAGCACTGTTCACAATAGCAAAAAGATGGAAACAACCTAAATGCCCATTAACAGACAAATGGATAAACAAATTATGGTACATACACACAGTGGAATTCTACACAACGATAAAGAACAATGATGAAACATCTCACAACAGGGATGAATCTGGACAGCATTATGCTGAATGAAATTAGTCACAAAGGGACAAGTATTGTATGCGACCACTATTATAAGAACTTAAGAAAAGTTTTAAACACAGAAAAAAGCATTCTTTGATGGTTACAAAGGTGGGGAGGGAGCAGGAGGGCAAATCACATAGTAAAAAAAAAAAAACCCTTGTGGTCGAGTCGATTCCGACTCATAGCGACCCTATAGTACAGAGTAGAACTGCCCCATAGGTTTCCAAGGAGCGCCTGGTGGATTCGAACTGCTGACCTTTTTTGGTTAGCAGCCATAGCTCTTAAGGACATAGTAGACAAGGATTAACTTTGGTGAAGGGAAGGACAACACAGAATACAGGGGAAGTCAGCACAACTGGACCAAAGCAAAAGCTAAGAAGTTTCCTGGACACATTTAAACACTTTGAAGGACAGAGTAGCTGGGGCTGGGGGCTGGGGATCATAGTTTTTGGGGACATCTAGGTCAACTGGCATAACAAAGTTTATTAAGAAAATTTTCTACATCCCACTTTGGTGAGTGGCGTTTGGGGCCTTAAAGCTTGCGAGCAGCCATCTAAGATACATCAATTGGTCCCATCCCACTTGGAGCAAAAAAGAATGAAAAAACCAAAGACACAAGGAAAATATTAGCCAAAGGACTAAGGGACCACGTGAACCAGAGACTCCACCAGCCTGAGATCAGAAGGACTAGATGGTGCCCGGCTACCACCAATGACCGCCCTGACAGGGAACACAACAGACAGGCCCAGACAGAGCAGGAGAAACATGTGAAACAGAACTCAAATTCACGTAAGCACCAGCCTTAATGGTCTAACAGAAAAAAACCAAAGTCATTGCTGTTGAGTTGATTCCGATTCATAGCAACCCTATAGGACAGAGTAGAACTGTTGCATAGGGTTTCCAAGCAGCAGCTGGTGGATTAGAACTGCTGACCTTTTGGTTAGCAGTCAAGCTCTTAACCACTGTGCCACCAGGGCTCAAGCCAGGCACACAAGACCACATATCAGATGATTCCATTCACATGTAATGTCTACAAGAAAGTAGATTAGTGGTTGCAAGGAGTTGGAGAGGGGGGTAAGGAACTGGGGAGTAACTGCTAATGGGTCCAGGCTTTTTTGGGTGGTTATGAAATTTTCTGGAATTAGGTAGTGGTGATGCTTGCACAACCTTGTGAATATGTTAAAAACCATTTAATTTTACATTTTAAAAGGGTAAATTTTATGGTATGTGAATTATATCTTAAAAAAAAACAGTCCAAGGGTGAGTGCTGTGAGGGGTGCATTGGGTTGCTATGGAAACACAGAGGTACTGGCTGTGTCCCCAGGAATCCAGGGAGGCTTCACAGAGGAGGAGACATTTGAGCTGAGTTTTGAAGGATGAATGGGCTTAATGAAGAAGTACAAAGGCATTCCATGTAGAAGGGAAAAACTGTTCAAAAGCTCAGGAGTCAAAACCACAATACCACTCACCCCTACTAGGATGGTTATTATCAGAAAAACAAGGAATAAAAAGTGTTAGTGAGGATATAGAAAAAATGGAACCCTCTTCTATTGCAAGTGGGATTGTAAAATTGTGCGAGCACTGTGGAAAACAGTTGAGTGGTGTGATGGTTAATGTTAATGTGTCAGCTTGGCTAGGTTATGATTCTCAGTGGTTTGGCAGAAACTGTGTAATCACCTTTCATTTTGTGATCTGATGTGAGCAGCCAATCAGTTGAAAGGGGAGTTTCCTTGAGGGTGTGGCCTGCCTCCAGTATATAAATGGATGTTCTGGCAAAGCTCGCTTTTTTTCCTCCGTCCTGCATTCTTCTTGTCGCCTGACCTCTGCCTCTTGGGACATAAACCTGCAGAAGTCTCTGGCCTGTCACCTGACCTGCAGATTTTGGATCCTACAGATTTTTGTCAAACCTGGCATCCCTGTGAGCCAGCAGAGGCCTCCAGCCTGCCACCTGACTTGCAGATTTGTGGTTCATCACCCCCTCCAACCATGTGAGCCAGCAGAGATCTTCAGCCTGTTGCTAGACCCATGGATTTGGGACTTGCTAGTCCCCACAATTGTGTGAGCCATTTTCTTCAAGTAAATTTCTTTCTCTCTCTCTCTCTATATATATATATATGAAGCCCTGGTAGCATAGTGGTTAAAAGCTCAGATTCTAACCAAAATGTCGGCAGTTCAAATCCACCAGCTGCTCCTTGGAAACCCTGTGGAGCAGTTCTACTCTCTCCTATAGGGTTGCTATGAGCCGGAATCGACTCGACATCAACGGGTTTTTTTTTTTTTTTTTTGCATGCCCAGCTCTGTGCTGGTGCTTCAGTCATACAACTCCATTTAATCCTCCCCATAACCCTCTATAGGAGTCCTTGGGTGGCACAAACAGTTAAGTGCTAGACTACTTGCCAAATGTTGGCAGTTCAAACTCACTCAGAGGCACTTTGGAAGACAGGCCTAGCGATCTGCTTCATAGCATTGAAAACTCTACAAAGCAGGTCTACTGTGCACATATGGGGTCGTCATGGGTTAGAATCAACTTGATGGCGGCTAACAACAACATAACTTTCTATGAGGCAGGATGTTCCCACTTACAGAGGAGGAAGATGAGGCTCAGAGAAATGACGTGGCTTGCCAACCGTTACAAGTTCGGGTCCTGGGAGAGGAATCAAGTCTGCTGCATCTAAGCCAGCACCGACTCCACCCCACCGGGTGCCTGTCAGGAGGGCTGGATTCTGCCCAGGCACCTTCTCAGTAGTATAACAGCTTGTGGCCCACAAAGGTGATTCAGGGCTGTGTGGGAGGGCGTCCGCTCCTGCAGAGTTGGTTGCAAGGGGATTCATTCCCTCCTCAGAGTCCAGCCACCTCTGGAGGGCAGTGTCCCAGCAAGAAGAGCTGCTCTGGGGACAGGGCTGAAGAACCTCAGCAATCCTAAGACCTGAAAAGATTAAGCCCCTTCCCTACTCAGATGTGTGTGCCTGTGTGTGAATAAAAGTTAGAATAAACTTGTATTTTTTGAAATGTCACATGTGTGCTGTCTTAGTTATCTAGTGCTTCTATAACAGAAATATCACAGGTGAGTGGCTTTAACAAACAGAAATTTATTTTCTCAGTTTAGGAGGCTACAAGTCCGAATCCAGAGTACCGGCTCTAGGGAAAGGCTTTCTCTCTCCGCAGGCTCTAGAGGAATGTCCTTCCCTCTTCTAAGCTTCTGCTCCTAGGTGATTTTCATGTGTGTTGGTATCTCTTCCCTCATCTCTGCTTCTCTCTCTTGTTTAATCTCTTTTATATCTCAAGAGAGATTGATTTAAGACACTCCCTACACTAATACTATCTCCTAAACTAACAAAGAAGACCCATTCCCAAATGGGAGTTTAACCACAGGTATCAAAAAACCAAAACCAAACCCACTGCCATCAACTCAATTCTGATTCACAGCGACCCTACATGACGGAGTAGAACTGCCCCAATAGGATTTCAAAAGAGCAGCTGGTGGATTTGAACTGCCAACCTTTTGGTGAGCATCCATAGTTCTTAACCACTGTGCCACCAGGGCTCCAACCACAGGTATAGGGGTTAGGATTTACAACACGTTTTAGGGAGACACAATTCAATCCATAACACAGGCCAAAATTAAAATAACTTCTTTCTAGGCTGCCAAACACTGGTTAAGGTCGATGATTAGGCTGCAATATTCTTGTTTTGGGTCTCAGATGAGCCACCATCCCAGTTTGCTAGGGACTGAGGGCATTCTCCAGTCACAGGACTTTCTGTGCTAGAACCAGAAGAGTCCTGGGAAAACTGAGAGACAGAGCTAGCTTCGTGGGCACTCGCCAGCGCAGTAGCCCAGGGCCTGCGCTCAGAAGGGCCCATGCTTGGGGTTTAATGGTCTGCAGTCACCATCTTAAAATTCTTAATCATTTTTACTTTGAAGATGTGCCTTGCAAGTGAAGTCTGATGGGACAACGGAGCATGTGCCAGGTGCCTGGTGTCTCAGTTGACACACGGTCCCACCTCCCACCACCTCCCTGCAGCCCCTGGACAGGTTCTCAGCCACCCACTTCCCTGTCCCACTTCCTCGACACCTGGCAGGCTTGGGTGCAGGCGAGGGGAGGGTTGGAGTCTTGCCCACATGCCTGAGGTGTCTCAGGCTGGGGCATGGTAGTGTTTGTCCCCGAGCCAGGATGGCAGCTCCACAGCAGGTCAGGTAGGCAATCTGGTGGGGTGAGCCTCTCACTCACCCTGATCTGGATACCAAGCAAGTCTCGGCATGGAGGTTCCAAACCTGTGGGTCGCCCATCCACTGTGGGTTGGGGAGATTGACTTCCCTGCCCTGACCAGATCCCATGCATTGGTCTGGAGGCTGGGAGAGCAGAAACCAGGCGGCTGGTGGGCCACGTGTGCATCAAGTCCCAAAGCAGGACCCAGGTGCCTATGAGGGTCTGCGTTCCCAGGCGATCATCCCCATGCCTGAGGGAGCATGACATTAAATAGCAAATAAAAAGTACCATGACAGGTTCAGAAGAACCACAGAAGAAAGGAAAACATTCTATATTTTTGTACCTCTACTGGCACTGTTTTCCTTCTTTTTGACCAAGGGGCCCCACGTTTCCATTTTGCACTGTTGTTGTGTGCCCATCCAGTTGATTCCGACTCACAGTGACCCTATAGGACAGAGTAGAACTGCCTCATATGGTTTCCTAGGTTGTGATCTTTACATGGGAGCAGATCAACAGGTCTTTTCTCCCAGGAGCCACTGGGTGGGTTCGAACTGCCAACCTTTACGGTTAGCAGGCGAGCTCTTAATAATTGTGACAGAGGGCTCCTTTCATTTTGCAGTAAGCCCCATAAAAAGTGAATCAGGGGGACCTCATACCATCAAGAAAGCAGTGCCAGGAGCCGAGCGCGTCCTTTGGACGGGGGTCCCTGCGCCTAGAAGCTCCTAGTCCGGGGAAACACTGAAGAGAAGAAGGCCGACAGACAGAAAAAGCCTTCCCCTGGAGCTAATGCCCTGAATTTGGACTTTTAGCCTACTTTAACTGTGAGGAAATAAATTTCTCTTTGTTAAAGCCATCCACTTGTGGTATTTCTGTTATGGCAGCACTAGATGACTAAGACAGAATTTGGTACCGAGAGAGTGGGGTGCTGCTCTAACAGATACCTGAAATATGGAAGCGGTTTTAAAACTGTGAATGGATAGACGTACAGCAGTGACAGAGGACCAGCAGCAGTGGAGAAGCGGCAGCGGCAGATAACCAACAGCAGCAGAACCAGGAGACCAGTGCAAGATGGCGCTAGAGCCGACCCACGGAGCGAGAAAGCTGAGTGCCTGTGTGCTCAAGGCTTCCTGGCAGAGTGGGGTGCCTCCGGGCACTTATACCGGTGGAGCTACAGAGCTTTGGAACACTTGCCCCAGCAGGGCAGATGCGGGCATGAGGCCCGAGAGCTGAGAGGCCACAGGATGCAGAAGCTGAAGAGACAAGGGACACAAGAAGCTGAGCTGCCTCAGTCTCAAAAGCATGACTTTGTTCGACGAGATCGACCACTGCGTGTCCTGATTGACCTTATACAGAGGACGAAAGATGCTGTTCGTGAGCTAGATAACCTGCAGTACCGAAAAATGAAAAAAATTCTTTTTCAAGAGACAAGAAATGGACCCTTGAATGAATCACAAGAAGATAAAGAAAACAGCGAACATGGAACCAGTCTGAGCAGGGAAATGGACAGCCTGGGCAGCAACCATTCCATCCCAAGCATGTCTGTGAGCACAAGCAGCCAGAGCAGCAGTGTGAACAGCATGCAGGAGGTCATGGATGAGAGCAGCTCTGAGCTTGTCATGATGCAGGAGGATGAAAGCACAATAAATTCCAGTTCCTCCACTGTGCGCAGGAAGGATCATGTATTCATAAGGGATGAGGCGGGCCATGGTGACCCCAGGTTTGAGCCGCTGCCTACCCTGTCAATTCAGAGCCGGGCCCTCCACTACCGGAACAGAGAGCGCTTTGCCACGATCAAATCAGCATCTTTGGTTACACGGCAGATCCATAAGCATGAGCAGGAGAACGAGTTGCGGGAACAGATGTCAGGTTATAAGCGGATGCGGCGCCAGCACCAGAAGCAGCTGATCGCCCTGGAGAACAAGCTGAAGGCTGAGATGGACGAGCACCGCCTCAAGCTACAGAAGGAGGTAGAGACGCATGCCAACAACTCATCCATCGAGCTGGAGAAGCTGGCCAAGAAGCAAGTGGCTATCGTAGAAAAAGAAGCAAAGGTAGCTGCAGCAGATGAGAAGTTCCAGCAACAGATCTTGGCCCAGCAGAAGAAAGACTTGACAACTTTCTTAGTAAGTCAGAAGAAGCAGTATAAAATTTGTAAGGAAAAAATAAAAGAGGAAATGAATGAGGACCATAGCACACCCAAGAAAGAAAAGCAAGAGAGGATATCCAAGCATAAAGAGAACTTGCAGCACACACAGGCTGAAGAGGAAGCCCACCTTCTCAGTCAGCAGAGACTGTACTGCGACAAAAACTGTCATTTCTTCAAGCGGAAAATAATGATCAAGCGGCACGAGGTGGAGCAGCAGAACATTCGGGAGGAACTAAATAAAAAGAGGACCCAGAAGGAGATGGAGCATGCCATGCTAATCCGGCACGACGAGTCCACCCGAGAGCTAGAGTACAAGCAGCTGCACACATTACAGAAGCTTCGCATGGACCTGATCCATCTACAGCACCAGACCGAACTGGAAAACCAGTTGGAGTACAACAAGAGGCGAGAAAGGGAACTGCACAGGAAGCATGTCATGGAACTCCGGCAACAGCCAAAAAACTTAAAGGTCATGGAAATGAAAATTAAAAAACAGTTTCAGGACACTTGCAAAGTACGGACCAAACAGTATAAAGCACTCAAGAATCACCAGTTGGAAGTTACTCCAAAGAATGAGCACAAAACAATCTTAAAGACACTGAAAGATGAGCAGACAAGAAAACTTGCCATTTTGGCAGAGCAGTATGAACAGAGTATAAATGAAATGATGGCCTCTCAAGCGTTATGGCTAGATGAGGCTCAAGAAGCAGAATGCCAGACCTTGAGGCTACAGCTCCAGCAGGAAATGGAGCTACTCAACGCCTACCAGAGCAAAATCAAGATGCAAACAGAGGCACAGCATGAACGCGAGCTCCAGAAGCTAGAGCAGAGGGTGTCTCTGCACAGAGCACATCTTGAGCAGAAGATTGAAGAGCTGGCTGCCCTTCAGAAGGAACGCAGCGAGAGAATAAAGTACCTATTGGAAAGACAAGAGCGAGAGATTGAAAGTTTTGACGTGGAGAGCCTCAGAATGGGATTTGGGAATTTGGTTAGATTAGATTTTCCTAAGGAGAACTATAGATGAGATTAAATTCTTTGCCATTTACAAAAAAAAGAAAAACAAAAGAAATTCAGACCCCGCAAAACCACATTCCCCATTTTAACGGGCATTGCTCTCATGCTCTCTCTCTCTCTCACTCTTACTGACATGGTGTCCGACTAGTGCCTGTTCATTCTTACTCCATCAGGGGCCCCCTTCCTCCCCCCGTGTCAACTTTCAGTGCTGGCCAGAACCTGGCCATCTCTTCTACTCACTCATAGTACACATCACAGTACTGATGTGATTCAAAATGTTTCAGTGAAAGCTTTTGGAGACAATTTTAACAAAACCAATAAACCAACAACAACAAAAGTGGATGTATATTGCTTTAAGCAATCACTCATTACCACCAATCTGTGAAAGTAAAGCAAATAAATAAATAAATAAATAATAAATGCCAAGGGGGAGAGAGACACAATATCTGCAGCCTTACACCTTAACTAGCTGTTGCATTATTTTATTTTATTTTATTTTTTTGGTATTTATTCATCAGGAATAAAAAATATTTTAAAAAAACAAAGTTTTATTAAAGATTGAAAATTTGATACATTTTACAGAAACTAACTGTGATGTACATATCAGTGGTGACATATTATTACTTGTTTGGACATTGCGGGGGGTAGGTGGGGTGTAGAGATCTTGTGATTTTTAAGAACCTGCTGGCAAGAGTTTAACTTGTCTTCAGCATATTCTGATTGTATCATAATCATTTTTACCTGTTGCAGAGGATGTGCATACACTAAAGGAGCTCACAGAACCCCAGTAGCATAAATTAGACTTTGGCAAATCATGTATTTTCTGTATAGAAGGAATTTAAAGAGAGGTATTACTTATTTTCATACTGTATTTTAACTTTTTCTCTGATCAAATTTTTTTACTTCCTCCTCCTGTTCCTCCCCCCACCTCCCTCCTTTTCCAATTCAGTATTTGGAGTCCAACACTGTCTCTCAATCAGATCATCTTGATCTTTTTCTTTATTTCCCTTCCCCTCCCTAAGTCCCATATCTTGGTCATAAATATTGCATTATTCACACTTTCAAACTGTGTATTTTCTTACAATAAAAAATGATGGGAAAAAAAAAAAAGAATCAGGCCCTGCCAGGAGGAACTGGTCCCCCTTTTTGGGCTCCCCTGCTTTGTAGGTACCCTAAAGCACACCTAGGTTTAATCTCCCCTTGGGTTCACTTAGCCCTGCTCCTGGTGACCACCTGGACGCCTGGTCTGGGCCAGACACCTGTCGTCACCCAGAACACATGCAAGGTGTAGGCCCAGAAAGAGCCAGGGACCCAACCCTGCTTCCAGGAGAGAGGGCACTCATGGCTCCAACACTGACTCCAGACAGTGCAACTACCCAAATCACCTCAACACAAAGTACAACATGGTGGGGCTTCAGCTGCCTCAGTTCAAGTTCCAGCTCCTCCATTTTCTTGACCACTCTGGACAAAAATAAAGAAATACAGGCCCAAGCTGGGCTAAGCTATTTTACCTTTACTACTGCCAACCCTTGCAACAGGCCTACAAAGTGGGTTTTATTATTATCCTCATTTCACAGATGGGAGTATGATTAATTTTTCCAAGGCTATCTAGCTAATATCAACAGCCCTGGGATTAAAACCCACTAGGTCTTTCTGATAGGAACCCTGGTGACACAGTGGTTAAAGCACTCAGCTGCTAACCAAAAGGTGGGCAGTTTGAACCCATCAGTAGAAGAGAGACATGGCAGTCTTTCCGTAAAGATTACAGCCTTGAAAACCCTGTGGGGCAGTTCTACTCTGTCCTATAGGATTGCTATGAGTAGGAATAGACTAGATGGCAACGGGTTTTTTTTTTTTTTTAAGGTCTCTCTGATTTCCTAAAAAAACACACACACTCAGAGGTTTGTCTAATCTTAATCACCCCATACAACCCCCTCCACACATACACCTGTGTGTTCACCTCCCTCCCTAGAGCCCCACTCCTAGGGGCAGGAATCATATCCCAGGCCTGGTGTACTGGGCTCAGCTGCTCTGCTCTTTCTCTCTCTCAAGGCTACATTCTAAGGCCCTCCATCTGTTCTTCTGAAACCATCCACTTCATCTCTCATTTCTTGTTCCTCATTTTCAATTCCCATTTTTCTAATTATTCCCAATATTCTAAATGTTGTGATATAAACAAGCAATGCTTAAAATACTATTTCTCTACTTTTTAGCTTCATTTTAGCAGCTTTCCCACACAGGGCACGTGAGGTTTCCATCCTACTGAATAACAATGGGGGCTTATCAACCTCGAGCAGGAGGACATTTGAATGTTTGCATAATTTGTAGTTATTGCTGCCCTCCCTCTAGTCAGTTCCCACAGGGCTTTGGGTTTCTCTCCTCTGCTATGGACCCAGTGAAATCCAGCTGTGTCACTGACAGGAAAAGATCTGGAAGGACCTGTACCACAATGTTAACAGTACTTAACCTGAGAACGCGTGTGAGGGCAAAGAATCAATACACTGCTGGATTATTGGTCTTTCTTTCAACAAAGCACGTGCATCTTTTGGCATCAGAGGTCTGGGGCTGTTAAGGACACCCCTCTCCCTTTTAACTGTTGAGCCAATTTAGATACAAACACAGGCCACTGGGAATTAAAATACAGTATCTGCTTTTTCACTGGATCTGAGGAGGCGGCTTGGATACACAGCCAAGGGGGGCTTCCTACCTCCCCCACCATTGCCCACCAGCCCACCATAACCCCAGCCTGGCCCTTACAGTCTGCACCCAAGAAAGACTGGGTCTGCAGGTGACTACCTGAAGGGTCTCAGACTGCCTCATACCCTGCAAATGCAGAGGGGAGGAGCCAGAGGCAAGAGAGCATGTGGGCATTAGACCTGCCCAGGCTCAGCAGAAGGCAGGTTTAGGAGAGAGCCAGAGCCAATGCCAACCATGGTCTTCTTACCATTTTAGACAAGTCAGAGACAGGTCATCTTGTGTCATGGGGAAATGAGTGTGAGGTAGAGGAGGCACAACTTTCCTCCCAAACCTGTCCAAGACGGTCGACTAGTTGGCAGCAGTTAAGAGTTAAGCAGTTAATAGCAGTTACTATTTTATAGCTAGAGATAAAAACTTGGAGAAGGATAGGCTTCTCCCTAAAGTCATTTTAAAAGCATTTTTAAACAGCTCCTGTTCAATAAGTCTACAGAATTATTTGTTTATATATCTGTCTCCCCTATGGACTGTGAAGTCCCTGAAGGCGTGAACATGTTCTTCTTACCCTCTTGTCTTACTCCTCTCTGTGTTCTTAGGATTTGCTAGAGTAACAAATCACTGCTGAAAGAAAAGAAAGAAGGGAGAAAGAAAGGGGAGGGAGCCATTCAAAACACTTGGTATATGGATTGAACTACATTCTCCAAGAGAGAAGTGTTGAAGCCCTAACCCCTGGTACCTGTGAATGTAACCTTGTTTGGAAATTGAGTCTTTGATGATGCTATCAGTTACTGTAATGTGAGGTTACACCAGAGTAAGCAGCCCTGGTGGCGCAATGGTCAAGCGCTTGGCTGCTAAGAGGCCGATGGTTTGAAGCCACCAGTGGCTCTGAGAAAAGACCTGACACTCTACTCCTGTAAAGATTAACCCATGACTGTTGAGTCATTTCTGACTCATAGTGACCCTATAGCCTAGGGGACCGAAACACTCCAACTGCCCTATGGGGCAGTTCTACTCTGAAACATGGGGCCACTATGAGTCAGAATCAACTCAATGGCACAAAACAAACATAATTGGATTAGGACCCACGCTACTCTCATTTGGAGCCTGGGGGGGTCCAGTGGTTAAGAGCTTGGCTGCTAACCAAAAGGTCAGCAGTTCATATCCACCAGCCTCTCCCTGGAAGCCCTATGGAGCAGTTCTACTCTGTCCTATAGGGTAGCTATGAGTTGGAATCGACTTGATGGCAGTGGGTTTGGTTTGGTACTCTCATATGACCTCATGTTAACTGCTAACATCTTCAAAGACCTGATTTCCAAAGAAGGTCATGTTCGTAACTACTGAGGGTTAGAACTTCAACATATATTTTGGGGGGACACAATTCAATCCATAACAATTATTCTGGACCCTTTCCATCATAAAGGGGCACAACTTGCCCTCACTGGAATATGGATTTGCCTTCCCTGCCTGTAATGCTATTCTGCCAGTACTGTGGACTCAGAATATTCACTTGCATGGTATTCTGCCCAACATATCCCATCTGGCATACTTCATCAGCCTGAGAGACTGGTGGAATGAGCTGCAGAAGACTCAGTTGTGTTGCCAGTTTGGAGATCTGAAAAATTGATAAGCTTCAAATGAAATGGCCAGTATATGGTGATCTTCTCTCAGCCAGAATACACAGGATAGGGAATTAATGGGTGGAAGTTGGAGAGTCCTCTCACTATTACAAACTGAACGCACAATATTTGCTTCTCATCTCTGCAACTTCGTTTCTGCTGGTTTGGAAGTTTTGATTCCCAAGGAGTAGCTTCCTTCAGGGAACATAATGATTCTATTGGATTGGAAGCTGAGATAGCCCTCTGGCCATTTTCAGCTGCTAGTTCGCTGAACCAGCAGGCAAAGAAGAGAGCACTGAACTGACTGGGATGTTTGGCCCCTATTATCAGGGAGGAATTTCTGTGCTGCTACACAATGATAGCAGAGAGGACCATGTCTGGAATCCAGAGGATTCTGTGGGACACCTCTTAGTACTTTCATGTCTCTAGGTAAAGTTTAATAGCAAACTACAGAAACTAAAAAACAAAGACAAGACCACTGAGGATTCAGACCCATCAGGAATAACTTTTGGACTCAGTCCATGTCTGAGTTATCTAGTGCTGCTGTAACAGAAATGCCCCAAATTAAATGCTTTAACAGAAATTTATATTCTTATAGTTTGTTGTTGTTGTTAGGTGTCATCAAGTCGGTTCCAACCCATAGTGATCCTACGTACAACAGAACGAAACCCTGCTCAGCCCTGCGCCATCCTCACAATCATTGCTATGTTTGAGCCCATCTCACAGTTTAGGAGGCTAGAAGTCTGAATTCAGGGTGTTGGCTCCAGGGAAAGGCTTTCTCTGTAGGCTCTGGAGGAAGATCCTTGTCTCTTCTGAGCTTCTGCTCCTGGGTGATCTTCATGTGGCTTAGCATCTCTCTTTCCCCATCTCTGCTTGCTAGTGTGCTTGTTTAATCTCCTTTATATCTCAAAAGAGACTGACTGACAACACACCCTACACTAATATTGTCTTATTAACATAGCAAAGAAAACCCATTCCCAAATGGGATTATAACCACAGGTATACCCACTGCCATTGAGTCAATTCCAACTCATAGCAACGCTGTAGGACAGAGTAGAACTGCCCCATACAGTTTCCAAGGAGTAGCTGGTAGATTCGAACTGCCAACCTTTTGGTTAGCAGCCATAGAGGGGTTAGGATTTACAATACATTTTGAGGGAGACACAATTCAAACCATAACACCTCCTCTGGTAAAAAAATTTAAAAAAATAAACCAAAAGCATGACTGAGAGCAAAGGAAACATGGACTAGGTAGAAGAACAACGTCTTAAATATCATCTGTGGTCTGTGACCAATTATGGAAATGAGGACTATAGCAAATGTATTTTCTTCCTAATATTACAGAAAAGTCAGAAGGGACTGTATTTGAATTAGAGGAGTAATTAACACTGCACAGCTATGGAGACAATGACTGTTGGCACTGTCTTCCCTTTTGGTGGAGAGGATGAGTGTCTTCATTTGTGTGAAGGATAGCTGCATCTTGTTAGGCTGAAGCACCAAGTGTTACTGTTATTGTACGGTGGTTAAAATGTGTGGAAGGGTGTATATTATCGCTGAGTATCCTAAGGGGAGGACTGTGTTGGTTATGAAGCTATTGGGTCTCAGCTACACACCTGTCCTTCTATATATCCTGTTGTAATCCTGGGGCCAGGATTATATTTCTCCTTTGCCCATTGCTTCTTGTTACGGTCTGCCAATAGAGGGGGGACTAGAGGGAGACAGGAAGACAGGAGTTGGGGAAAAGGGTCTTCCTCCTTCCTGGTGACCTGCTGTTTTGTCAGCTGCCTGGCAACAGCTGTTGGTTCCAGTCTCCATTTTGGGGGAAGGGGACACTCCCAGAACCAGCCTCATCCTGCTCCCTCAAAGTATCAGCACCACCAGAACAGTTTATGCTTTCATCCTATCTGCTCCTTGTAACTCATAAATCCTGTTGAAGGTATAATTGCCCAAGGTGAAAGGTACTGGTCTCTCCTTGTTAGAGTTACCAAATGTTTTTCACAGATGAAAGAACTGTCACAAGGCAAATGTCTTGTTGTGCTAATAAGGTAGGATTTTCCAAAGGATCAGGCACAGGCACAATTTGATGTTTATAAATGATTGTGAATATATTCTTTTGATTTTTGCAAAAGCATTATAAAGTGTGTGTTCGATTTTCTATTGCTGCCATAACAAACTATCCCAAACTATTTTATCTTACTCACAATTTTGTGAATCAAGAATTCAGGATGGACTTGGTTGTGGTTTGTCTTTGATCCGTTCGGCGTCGGCTGTTGTGGCTCAAGTGGAGGATATGCTTCCAAGATGGCTTCTTCACTCATGTCTGGTGCCTCTGTGCTCCTTAGCCCTCTCTCCCTACACACAGCACCTCATGTATCCTCCAAGGCTTCTTTGTGTGACTTGAGCGTCTCAAACTATGGCATGGCAGCCTCAGGGTAGTCAGATTTCTTACATGGTGGCTCAGGTTTCCAAGAGACAGGAAACGGAAGCTGCCAAGCTAGCTAAGGGCTATGTTTGAAACTGCTATTTTCTATTGGTTAAAAAAGTCATGGAGCCTGCCCAGATTCAAGAGCAGGGGACACAGACTACTACCTCTCAGTAGGAGTGTCAAAGAATTTGGAACCAATCTGAATCTCCTACAGGATGTAATCCCAATGAAACATTCTAGGGTGGAGTGGACTATTTTGTCACTGAAGTGACCTGTTCTTCTCTGAAGCTGGGGTGGGAGGAGCAGTAGGGTGCTCCCTGAAAATATGGGTTACTCATATATCCATAGTGGTGTTCTTATAGGAGACATAGTCAGAGGAAAAACAGCCATTTGACAAGTTATGCTGCAGCAGCAAGCCAAGCCAACACGTGGGCTGCCGGAACCTGAGACAAAAAAGGATCTTCCTTTAGAGCCTTCAGAAAGAACACAGCCCTGCCAGCACTGTGAATTCAGACTCCTAGCCTCCAGAACTAGGACAATAAATTTCTGTTCTTATAAGTCACCCAATTTGTGGTACTCTGTTGTCGTAGCCCTAGGAAACTAATACAGTAGTCAACCTGTCACCAAGTGGCTGACTGGTACCCCCAGGAAATGGTGCCATAGCAGAGACTCAGTATTGGTCTTTGTGCTTGGCAGATCAGACAATCAGTAGAGGCAGTAACCAGGTGTTATGGTTTCTATCGTGCATAATCACCTCAAAACTTATTGGCTTAAAATAACTTATTTTGCTCACAAACCTGCAATTTGGGCAGGACTTTGAGAGGACAGCTCATCTCTGTTCCATTCAGCATCAGCTGGAAAGGCTCGCTCACTCACATGTGATGAGACTTAGCTGGGGCTGTGGCCTTGACACCTACGTGTATCCTCTCTGCATGTAACCTGGAATGACACACGGGAGCCTCGTCTATCATGCATGTCCTTTGGTGAACTTTCATACGAGACAAATATCTTCACCCTGGGTCTGTTTGAAGAGGCCCATTCCCATTAACTCTGACTCAGAAATCCTTGCACTCCAATCATCCATATTGTATAAGATATGTAAACATTTGGAAAATCTGCATACTCAGTAAACCAGTACTTTCCAAATGACCACTGTACAATGTTACAAAAACATACATAGATAAAAGATCCATTCAAAGACCAAAGGATTTTAATGTAACAAGAGTAAAGTTTATGATACGGTTTCATATTCCACATTGCAGTTAATCTTTAAGGAACTACCACTTGTTAGTTTTGGTGCAGTTATCAAAGAATATCCACAATTATCTGAAAAAGCTATTAAAAATACTCCCTTTTCTGTGTGATGCTGGATTTTCTCCATATACTTCAACTGAAACAATATACTGAACAGACAATGCAAACATTGAAAATAGTGCCTCTTCTCACTAAATTTTATTTGGAAAATAATTATTTTAATTAAAGAATATTCCATTTATGGTAAAATACAATGGTTTTTTTTCAATGAATATCTTGAATTTCTTAATTTCTAATATGGTAAATATATATATAAAATCATACAATCCCTTTTAGAGTCCTCAATGACTCTTCAATGTGTAAAGGCGTTCTGAGAACAAAATGAGAACTAGTGCTTTGTGTTACTCAAAATTGGCAGGCAGCCTTCTGGGTTACTCAGTAAATGCAGCACAGCAGTACACTCAAATGTAATCTATGGTATCTCAATATCCAAGATGTCAACTGCGTGTTGTGCCTTCCTTAATGGTAGCGCGAGATGCAGCAAGCTGGCATTCCCCTTAGTGGGAACATCCCAAAACGCTCCAGACTACAGGACAGCCAGAAAATGTCACCAAAGTGACAAGCCCCTGAATTTTCAATGGTTTCTCTCTCCATCTAGCTCACAAGTAATCCCAGCCAAATCCAGCTGCTCAGCTGAGCCCAGCAAATTCATAGAATCTTGAGAAATACCAAATTATTGGGTTTTGTTTATTGTTATAGTTTAAATGTTTACATTTCAAGTTAGTCTCCCATACAAAAATTTATACATACACTGTTACGTGACTCTAATTGCTCTCCCCATACTGTGACAACACATTCCTCCTTTCCACCCGGTTTCCCATGTCCACTCAACCAGCCCCTAACCCTCTCTGCCTTCCCATCTCACCTCCGGACAGAAGCTGCCTGTTTAGTCTCTTTTATCTAGTTGAGCTAAGAGGCACGCTCCTCATGAATATCACTTTATGTCCTACAGTCCAGTCCAATCCCCGTCTGAAGAGTAGGCCTCAGAAACTGTTTTAGTTCTGGCTTTATAGAGAATCCGGGGGCCATGCCTTCCAGGGTTCCTCCAGTCTCAGTCAGACCATTAAATCTAGTCTTCTTACTTATTGTTTTTAAGCCAACTAGATTTTAGGGTGGTTTGTTAACACAGCAACAGATAATACAATCTTCTTTTTCTCTTTTCCTTCCTTGTACTTTCAGTCTTTGTATTTTAGACGTAAACAGCATACAGTTGAGTGGCTCTTTTAACCAGTTTGGCAATCTTTTAGAGAATTTAGTCTATTTACGTTATTGAAGCAGTTTGTATTTGAAACTCAACATTATTATAATTATATACAGTCAACATTAGATTAATCCACATATTTAGCATTTTCACTGAGCTTCACATCTTATCTCCTACCTTCTGGGATAATTTCTTTTCTGTCTAAAGAATATCCTTCAGGGTTTTTTTTCCTGCTGGTAATGATTTGACATATTCTTTGATTTTTATCTGAAAATGTCTATTTCTTGAAGGATTTTTATTGGGTTTCGAATTCTAGGTTGCAGTTTTCTTTCAGCATTTTAAACATTCCATTGTCTCCTGGTTCCCATTAACTGCACTGTTAGATCTCGTTTTTATTGGGATGCTTTGAATATTTTGTCGTTTTCAATGATACACCTATCATGGTTTTTATTTTCACCATGCTTGAGGTTCCTAAGGCGTCTTGAATCTTTAGACTTGCAATTCATCAGTTCTGCAAAGTTGTCAGTCATATCAATCATTACTTCTACCCATTCTCTTGCTACTCTCCTTCTGGAACTCAGATTATACATTATCTTATAAACACTCTTTATCACTGCATTTTTCATTTTTCTCTGTGCCTCAATGTGTATTTCACTCCTGCCTTGTCTTCCAATTTACTTTTCTCTCTTTAGCTGTATCTGTTAAATCTATTCATTGAGTTCCTATTTTAGCTATTATTTTTTGGTTCTAGAACTCCCATTTGGTTCCTTACAGAGTTAAGTTCTCTATTTAAATTCTCAACTCTCACCTCTCAGAATATATTAAGCATGGTTAAAGTGTGTGTCTGTTAACTCCAGTATCTGATTTGCCTTGTAAGACTGACTTAGGATGTCTGTCATTTGTTAGATTGAATCTAATAGCCTCTCAAGTCAGTTTCTCTTGACGCTGTTTTCTTCTTCATATAGTGTTGTCTCACATGCCATGTTATTATGTGCTGGACATTGTATTTGCAACTGAAGAAATAATTTGAGGATCAGGGTGAAGCTATTATTCACCAAGAGGATTTATGTTTACCTCTGCCAGGTACCTGAAGTAATCTGGGATTGCTTCAATTTCAGGGATTGAGGTGATTGAAAAGCTGAGCTACAGCCCCTGCCAGGACCTGACTATAGCTGGTTCATCCTTATTCTTCTGGTATGTAGTCTTTGGGGTCCTAATTTCTTGGCAGGCCCTGGACTCCAATTCATGTCCTTAATCCCAAGTGAGAATGTCAAAATATTCACTCAACCTACCAGGCACCCATGTTTACCTTGTCAAACATCAAGATAAAAGCAGCACTAAACATAGACTGACATCCCCTGGGACTCTGACCTCTCCCAGATCCTGGTCCATTAAGCCTTCACCATCTTCTTAACTCTCCAGTGTCTTTAAGCTTCATGTTTTATATTTCTGCTTATGTTCTAAGAGTCCCCAATGGTAGGTTGATCTTAATTATCAAGTCTGCCATTACTTTATACTGGGTCTTTGTTCCATTCTCATGTTTTCAGTTTTCTTTAAACATACTTCATATGCAGTATCCCCATGTTATCTGAAGTTAAAGCAGCCAAAATTTTGAGGGCCCCTCGCCTATTACTTTTAAAATACGTTCCTTAACTTTCTTTTGTGCTCATACATGCATTTCTAGGTATTCTGTAGTGGGAGCAATTCCACATTCTTAGTCGACTATACTGCCCCAAAACAAGTCTCCAGACTTAAAAAAAAAAATTTATGTATATCTCTAGAAAATAAGGTACTATTTTTTGCATATATTGGTATATTATTCTCCAACTTGTTTTCACTCAGTGGCATGTGAAAGCCTAGAGGCAAAGTAAAAAGCATTGGCTGAAACATAGCACAGTGAGGTGAAGAGGTGTGTGAGACTTTGCACCTTAACCTCATCTGGCTTAACTCTCCTGATTCAAGTATTATCTAATTTAAGAAGAGTGGCATGATTATTTTAAATAATTACTAGTGGCAATGTGGAGAATGAAATGAATGTGTGTGGGACGGGGATGGCAGCAGGTGTTAGACTAAAAACTATTAAAATACATACTAATAGAGAAGAGACAGCTGGGAAAGAGAACAGAAAATATTTGATAATTGGCTAAGACTTAGTGATTGAAAGGATGTGTGGCTAGTATTTACACCTGGCTCTGCCACTTCTAGGAGCCCTAACAGCACAGTGGTTAAGAGCCTGGCTGCTAACCGAAAGGTCAGCAGCTTGAAACCACCACTTACTCCTTGGAAACCCAAGGGGGCTGTTCTACTCTGTCCTATAGGGTTGCTATGAATCGGAATTGACTCAATGGCAATGCATTTGGTTTTTCTTTTTTTCTGTCTGCCACTTAACAACACTGGGCAAGTTTCTTACCTCTGAAACCTTGACTTCTCCTTGTGAAACAGACAATTTTTGAAAGGTTGCTATAAGGAAGGATTGAGGTAACTTGGCAAATCCTGTCACCTAAAATACATGCCAAAAATAGTAGCAGCTATTAACAAATGCCCATAAAGACAGATGGCAGTTGTAGAGCTGCACAAGGACATGCTCAGCAAAAGTAAAAAACAGGCTCAGGGGAAAAGATATGCAGGATCTATGATTCTGAGGAAGTTATTTGAAAACCTTGAAAATATCCCAACTAGTAAGACAAACTATAAAAACTAAGTGCCTAATAAACAAGGTATCAGTACACTATCAAATGCCATGGACATGTCAAGAAAGCTGAACTATTTCACAAGTATGTCCTACCCCTATAATTATAACCTACAACTTTACAAAGTCTTTATTTCTCCATAAACATGTATAAAGTTCTACTACGAACGTAACCAAAATGTTATATATTGTTTGCCATTTTACCATAAATGATTTTTAAACACAATCAACATAATACTTTGGAAACCAAGATTAAGATGGTTATGGAGTAAACTTTTAAAAACCATGTATTACTCATACAGAGCCCTGAAACTTTAGCTGAACTGTAACAGTTAACAAGGAAATGGAGGCACAAATAGCCAGGGGAAGCTGAGGCTCAAACACAGTGGTTAGTTTAATAAACACTGGGAAATGTAAACGTCTGGGAATAAAGATCTTGGTTTAAAAAAAATACTAAAACAAAAAAATGGTTTTAATAATATTAGTATTTATCGAATTATCATTTTTTGGCAAGCAATGAACTACAATGATCAGGATTATCTTGACATTTTGTAACTCAAGCTACTCTTATGACTAGATAACAAATTCTGGAGACACGTTAAGAATTACTAGTGAATGCAAAAAAACTGACTTAATATCCAAGATTAGTGTTTTCTTTAGTATCAATGCTCTAATAATGTATTTAAATTTTGAGGGGTCTTATGAATAATTAACAAAATCCTGACTTTCAGGCTTTGTGAATAAACACAAAATTTCTGAATACACAACAATAAAATTATTGCTATAAATCCCAAGTGATAAAGCTTTATAGCAGCAGTTCTTAAAGAGTGGCTCAAGGATTCCCGTAGTCCCTGGGATGCTTTCAGGGAGTCTGTGAGGTTAAAGCTATTTTCATACTACTAAGAAATCATTAGGCGCCCCTGGATGGTGCAAACACTGACACATTCGACTACTAGCCGAAAGGCTAACAGTTCCAACCTACCCAGATATACCTTGAAGACAGGTTTGGCGATCTGCTTTCTTTTCAAAGGTCACAGCCTTGAAAACCCTAAGTAGCAGTTCTACGCGTGGGGTCGCCACTGAGTTGGAATCAACTCGACAGCAACAAACAAACAAGAACAAGAAATCATTTCACTTTTTTTGCACAGGAGTTATGTGTGGAGTTTTCCAGAGTTACATGACATGTGATAACACTCTGATGGCTGATGGAACATGTTAACATATTCTTTTATGTTTTAAATATTTAGTTTCTAAGATGGTAAAACTGAAAAAACTTAATTATATAAACAGAGGCTCTTTGGAGTCCTCAATTTTTAACACAGTAGAAATAAAATGGTCAAACCAGAAAGCTTTGAGTGGCTCTCTTACAGGAAATGGCCTATAAGGTTTCAAATTAAGGTATATTTATACAGATTAAAAATAGATATACATACAAATGCAATCTTGGCTTAATAATAATGTATCACTACTGTGATCAAAAAATAGCATTGTGTAGGCACTGGAATACAGGAAAAAAAGAAAAAAAAAGGACACCACCACCTTAATCTTTTTTATATGAAGTGACTGTAGAAGCTTATCTGTAAATAAACAGCACCAATGTTCAAAGGACAATGAGCTATTTAATCATGTCTAGGTAAACTAATAAAATGCAACAGCTAGAAGGCTCCAAGCAACAAAATTCTGTAGCTGTCAGACTAAATAAGTATACCTGTGACAAAAGGGGGAGGGTAAATAAATAAAAAGCACAGAATGAGTGAGTATAAAGAATGAGGAGGCTGAAGACTAACTACTATGGCTCGGTATGGTTACCTTCAAATGCCCAGAGCAAATTCTACTGGCTCTTGGAGCTTATTTGCTTATCCCCCATCTGAACTCACTCTCCTTTGTACTGCTATAGCTCTTGCCATCTGAACTTACCTGTGCTTTGCATTTTTATTGTAAGTATTACGATCCCTACCCAAGTCCAGACCACTCTGGAACCTCTACCAAAGGAAAGAAATATTGCCCTTTAAAATTTTTGTAGCACACTGCTGCTTTTATCTCATTTTTAAAGGTAAATACCTTAAAATAAACAATTATTGAAAGCAAGCTGTCACACAGGTAAAAATGCCCCTAATGCCCCAAATAGTTAAGTCTGGGGAAAATAGAGAAATAATGTGTGAACCTCTAGCTTCTTAGCTGAGAATTCAGACAGCAAACTGCCAAAGCTGCTATGGCTTAGAACTAGGTACTGAAGCCAAGTTTCTTATCCCATGAAGGCCAGACCAGAAAACTGAACACCCACCTGAAAAATCACTCTCTAAATACAAGAAGGAATACACACCACAAAAAGGATTTTGTAATGCATCCACACAAGCACATTACTCTTTGAAATTTAAAGAAAAAATTTATTGAGGATCTGAAAAACAATTCCTAAAAGATCGACTTGTCCAGAAATTGTAGCTACACAATGCATTGCATCTATCATGTTAAAACGTGCATTAGACACAAATACAAAAACCATGAAACAAGCCACCATTCTTCAACAATCTGAGCAAGGATAAAATGCCTAAGGAACAACATAGATGACTTGCAAAGGATGGGCTCTTTAAGCACCATTTAAAAAAAAAAAAGAGAGAGAGAGAGCACAAATGGGTGAGTGTGTTCAGTTATATACACTGAATTGAACCTTTGGCACTAAGAATCAGAGCATTTTGTCATATAGCATTAACACATATTATAAAAGTGCGTAGTGTCAAAGGAATAGAACCACCAGCATTCAAAAGCAGCTTTGTCAGCTAGGTAATAAAACACTCTACAGCATGTCTCTCCGTTGTCCATCACTGAATACACTGGCAGCAATTTTGAAATGAAAAAAGAGAGAGAGAAAGAAAAGAAAAAAGGGGCTATAACCCCTTTTATTTTCTCTGTTTAAAATCAAAACAGAAAACAAACATACATCAATTTTGTTATATGCCAACATTTTCAAAGTACATCATTTGTACAAGAGAAGGACTAAGAACAAAAATGTGTTTACAGAGATCCAAATATGAGCATCAGCAGTCTCACACAGCCTTCCGATGATACTCAGGAGGAGCCACTTCATAATCGCTGGCACTAAACAAAGTGGCAGAATTCTTTGCCAGGTACCTAAAAGTAAAGTTATTCATTAAAAAGATTAAGGAGACTCATATCTTGATCCAAACCTCTTCCCACAGAATATATATACATAAGCCACATAAAAAATGTTTTCTAAAATACACAAAAGCAATCATTACCTCATGTAAAACAATGTTAATTATAACTGGAGTAAATAAGGTTATATACCTGATAAAACTATCCACAGAGGAATAAAGTCCAGAGCTATTCTTCTTTAATTGAAAACAGGGGACAACAGATATAACAACAAAACACAAGGCTGAGGTCCCTGGGTGGCACAAACAGTTAAGTGCTCAACTACTTGCTGAAAGGTTGGTGGTTCAAACCCACCCATAGGCTCCTCAGAAGACAGGCCTGATGACTTGCTTCTGAAAGGCCACAGCCTGGAAAATCCTATGGAGCTGTTCTACTCTGCACACATGGCGATCCCACGAGTCTGAGTTGATTCAATGGCAACTAACAACAGCATCCTTCTTCATAGAAAACATCATGACCCCTGCACTTCCAGCCACGACAAAGAGTTAAATCAGAATACCAAGTTGACAGCTTGAACTACCCTTGAAGAAAAAATTTACTGTTACACTAAAAGACTAACATCTAAGGTATTTTCCTTCAGCTCTTTGAAATCCTTAACATAGATTCAAAACTTTACAACTGAGTTTCAAGTTCAAACATGAAGTTAACACCATAAAATCAAAGCATTTTAGAGTTGAAAGGGATCTAAAATGTCAAGTAGTGGAGTACTTTCATTTTAAAGAAACTGAGGTCCAGAGAGGACATTTATCATTGGTAGATGAAGGACTAGAATTCCTTTTAGATGCCCAGGCCCATGTTGCAGTTTCAAAATTTTAATTAAAAATTTGCATGGCTATAAGAAAATCCAAGCAGAGAAATACATAAAGTAGAAACTGAAAAATCCAAACTTTGACCCCAATTTCATGCTCAAGAAATGAGCATACTGTTAAGTATGGACTTTTGTCCACAAATAAGTGGAATCATACCATACTCCCTATTGTAGCTTGGTGTTTTTTCCCTTCAATTAACACAATATGGATATCTTTCTATAACAGTATATTTATTCTTTTAATAGCTGCTTGGTTGTTTCAAATTCCTCACTGTTCAAAATAAAGGGTATTACCCTTGAGTCCCAAGCTCCATTAAAAAATCATCTCCACGAACAACTGCCTCCTTTGCCATAAGATCAAAACTGGATGGTGCCCAGCTACCATTACTGAACACTTTGATCAAAGATACCACAGAAGAATCCTACAAAGATACCACAGAAGAATCCTAATCAAAAAGGGGAAAATGCAGAATAAAATTTCAAATTCTCATGGACTCTAGGCTTTTTGGAGACATGGAGGGAGGATGAACCCTTGAAACTACTGCCATGAGATAATTTTTAAACCAAAAATATCCCTTGAAGTCATCTTAAAACTGAACAATAGTTTAGCTTAACTAGTAAAAAAGGCCTGCCTTGAGCATGTACTCTTTTAATAACTATCTATATGGGATCAAACTGACAACAGTAATACAAAAGATTAGATAACAACTTGAGGGGCAGTGAGTTTATCTTTATGAGGAACAACTCAGAAAAAGAGGGTGAGAATGGTTGCACAACTCAAAGAATAAAACGTCATTAAACTGTACATGTAAAAAACAAGCGGACTGCTGTATGTTCTGCTGTGCACAGTCTCAAAAATAACAAAGTTAAGTAACATTTAGGGAAAACAAATCATCTATATGAGACCAAAAGGCCAACAATTACTCTAAAGCAAAGATGAGAAGACAAGGGGGCGAGGAAACTACAGCACTGGAAACGAAACAACCAGAACGCAATGGAAGAAACTGTTGACACATTGTTAAAAAAACTCAGACATGCTTGAAAATCTTGGAAAATTTAAGTACTTCTACAAGGTTAAGTTCTCAGAAATACAACTGTTCAAAGTCTAAGTACATCAAAAAGTTGCATCCACTACTCTCTACAACAGCGATCAAATATTTTGAATCTCAGCCTGACAGGAGCTATTTCACTGATATTTTAATTTGTATTTTTATGAAAATGTAGAACAATTTTAATGGTACTCTGCATGTCATTTCTGTGAATTTACAGTTCTATTTTAAATTGGTTTGTTCATCTTTTTCTTATTAAGGACTCCTCCTTGTGTATTAGCATATATGTTAACAACTACATGTAACAAATACTCCTTCATCTTTTGACTTCTTTTTAAAGGTTATTTTTATTCATGGAATTTTAACTTTCTACAGTCAAATTTGTCAATTGTTTCCGGTATTATTTCAGTACAATTTTTAGAAAGGCCATTCTCACCACGAAATTGTAAAAGGATTATCCCACATTTTTCTTCAATTTTATTAATAGTTTAAATTTTTAGATTAAAAGTTTTGACTCATCTAGAATTAAGGTATACAACATTAAGAGTGGATCTAACTTTGTTTTATTCCAAATGACTAGTTAGCTGTCCCTCATCATCTATTAAATATAAATATTCTATTTCCTCTGCTACACTGATAAGCCATCTCTAAAATTTCCATATACTTGTACTTATTATAACTGTTCTATGAACCATCTATTTTTTCCTATACCAGTACCACATTGTTTTATTTACTTTGGTTGTATTATGTTTCACTATACCAAACCAAAAAAAAACCACACTCGCTGCTGTCGAGTTGATTCCAACTCACAGCAACCCTGTAAGACCGAGAACTGCCCCATAAGGTTTCCAAGGAGCAGCTGGTGGATTCAAATTGCTAACCTTTTGGTTAGCAGCCAAGCTCATACCCACTGCACCACCAGGGCTCCATTTTGTTTACTTTAGTTGTACTGTGTTTCACTATATATAGCATTAATCTCCCCTATCACTGAGTAAATTTCAGTACACTGTATTAATTCATGTTTTTACTTTCAAGCATATGTAAACTTACTTTAGGAAATCATGAAGATAGTTCAGTAATAAAGCAAGGCTCTTCTCATCCAGAGGTGTATAGGCCAACATTGCTCCAATTCGTACTATTTAAACAGAAAAATTAAGTCAAAATTACACCCAAGCAGCACTATAACCATATATTTTAATAATGTAAGTAAATGCAACCACTAATTCCATTAAAATACATGATTTGAGAAACTCTACTTTTAAACAGATTTTGATAATTAACATTTTAAAGTTCTAACTGCCAACAAAATCATGTTTCAGAAAACATCTTGTTCATTTAGGTAAGAGAAAAAAATTAAGATTACTACAGGTCCAAAGAAAAGAAGTAAAATTCTTTCTGCTAAATGGCATGTTACCAAATAATCTCAGTAGATGTGGCGCTCCATAAACCTGGGACATGGGTGCATCAGGGTGATCTGCAAGGATTTCAGCATACTGTGGTCTCTCAAATTTGTAAAGTAGCTGAGTGCCCAACATGACATTGAAGTATTCTTTTATCCCTGCCACAACTTCATTAACAGCATACTCCCTAATAGATGAAAAAAAAAAATTTAGTTTCAAAGCTGGCCGATGAAAAAATTCAACCAACACAAGGGTAAGAGATCAAGTTTCAGGCTGAACTAGGAGCAATGAACCACTGCTGAGCTGTACAGATTGTTTTTAAAAGGGATTTAACAGGGTTACATGAAATAATGTTTCAAAAATATGCTAAACCAAAGGTCAGCAACTACACCCTCAAGTTAAAACTGGTTTTTACATTTTCAAATGATTATGTAATTATCTACATAAAACTCTCAATTTTGTCTTTGGGCCTGCAAAGCCTGAAATATCCGGCTCTTTAAGAAAATGTCTGCCAGCCAATCCTTGTAACCAAACAAATGAAATTCTATTTTGCTAATTTCTGATGGCATTCATTTTTTCGAGTGACTACAAGTTTCAAATGACTAATTTGGAAATAACATATTTAAAAGAAAAATGCCTTTGAGACACTAAAAAGGTGTGTATACTCTTACTTATTATCTGTGTTTCCTCGTGATTTCTTGTAATTTGCATAATCCTCTAGAATGGAATCCACATTCTTCTTGGCAGGAAGATAAAACAGCTATGAAAACAAAACCACACTTGAATACCAGTATTCTTTTTGAAGAAAAATTACACTAAAAAAGCTTTAGTACAACTAATAAAACCTAATAATACTTAAAAATAGACCAAAGGGACAAATCCTGCCCAAAAAGCAAGACAAGAAGGCAGGAAGTGGCAGGAAAACTAGATGAATGGACACACAGAACCTAGGGTGGAAAAGGGCAGAGTGCTGACACACTGCAGGGGAATGCAACCAATGTTGCAATACTGTCTGTGTATAAATTTTTGAATGAGAAACTAATTTGTGCTGTAAACTTTCACCTAAAGCACAATAAAATTTAAAAAATTTAAAAACAGGAGAAAAGGCAAAGCCTCTAACGTAGCATTGTCCAACTTTCTGCAGTGATGGAAGGTTCTATATACAATCCAACACAGGGTCCCCATTCACAAGTGGCTATTCAGGACTTGAAGCACGACTAATGCAACTGAGGAACTAAACATTTAATTACACAGCCAAACGTGGCTAGTGGCTACCCCATTAGCACTGCTCTAAAGACTTGCAATCTGTTGGACATATACACACACACAATCACTATATATGGAACATACACTCATTGCGGTTGAGTCAATTCCAACTCACAGCAACCCTTAAGACAGAACAGAACTGCCCCACAGGTTTTCCAAGGCTGTAACCTTTATGGAAGCAGACTGCCACATCTTTCTCCCATGGAGTGGCTGGTGGGTTCAAACCACAAACCTTTCAACTAGCAGCTAAGTGCTTTAACCACTGGGCCACCAGGGCTCCTCTTGTATGGAACACACCACACGTGAATGTGCCTCCATGATACTATTAAGTCATCATTTAGGATCATGAGCCAAGACATTGTCAAAAGCATTTACATAAATTATCCCATTTCGTTCTCACATCTACACCATGAAGTAGGTGTTATTATTCCACTAAATGTAGACACTAAAGCACAAAAAGGTTGAATAACTAGTCTAAGGTCACAGATAGTAGGTGGCAGAACCAAGATTTAAACCCAGGCCGTTTAGCTCCAGAGTAAAATAAGGATCCAAAGACCATGTATTGTTTATGACCCATGTCTCTAAATCTTCTAATTCTTAAGCAGTCCATAATCTTCACCCTACCCATTCCATTTGTTGAAAGAAACTGGCTCATTTGTCCTATATAATTTTCATTTTGGATTTTGATGATCATGGTCCTCCACATCACTATTTTCTATAAACTAGTAATTAGACCTAGGATGAGCTTAATTAGATTCAGGTTCTTTTTTGGGCCACAAATACCTCACAGAAGGCGCTGTGTACTTCCCATTGCATCCCATAAGCAGGGACATCACGTGTGGTTGTCCTGTTTTCAATGATAGTTAAGATTCATCAGTGTGTTCACTCCTGGTCAACATGATCTCTCCACTATAAAGTTCTCCAAAACCTTCTATCTAATGGGTCAGCAGTCACAATCATTACCTATTATTTATTACTTGATCAGGAATCATGAAATGATGATCATTCCTTTGGCATTTATTAGCCAGAATTCCCCCATAAGTGGGGAACCTTTTCTCAACTAATTGTTACCCTGAAATCAGCGTCTCCCTACAGGAAAGAGAGAAAACATGTTTCTTTGCCTTTATCAATTTTCAGAATAAATCAGTAACGCAGTTCTGCTTTCCCTGAGTATCACTATAAACTCAAGGACTTTTATGTACTTGCTACGTTTTCTTCTCCAAGTCATTCTTACTGAGGGTCAAGCTGTTCAGTTTCTGAACAAAAATATTATTTACTGGTCAAACCTTAAAGCTCAAGTCTATATAACATTTTCCTGAAAAAATGTTTTTTGGTCAGTCTAGAACATAGCTTACAAACTGTGTAGTTTTTTGAGTTACCTGTTTTTGCCTGGTAATTAAGTCCCAGTCATCAACAAGCCATGGTTTTAGTTCTTCAGGAATCTTTACTTTAACTTCAACTCTGTTCATGAATGTTTCCTCCTAAATATAAAACGGAATTAAGAACTAATCTTTCCTTGCTAAATAACAAGCTTTTTCTCGACTCTACAAATCACTGGATGTCAATTCTTTCAAGTATTCAACCATGCAGCTAGAAATGTCGTTTCAAAAACTGCAAATGAAAAGACATACAACTTAGCTGCTGCGAGAAAAGAACCTTATATTGAACCAAAGTAGTCTACATTTAGTGCATTTTCAAGTGAAGGCAAAAGACCTTTAATAACTTTAATAAAATCCTCTAACAACTTTCCTCTTTTTGTGGAAATAAACACCCTGACTTGATACATTTTTAACTTGGTATTTTCATATTTACCATTGATATCCAAATGACTACCCCAAACATGACTACGTAAAAGCTGCATCTTGAACACATGTAGTTTATGTCAGGAACTGTCGAGTCGGTTCCGACTCATAGCGGCCCTGTTACAACAGAAAGAAACATTGCCTGGTCCTGTGCTATCTTCACAATCGCTGCTATGTCTGAGCCCACTGTTGCAGCCACTGCGTCAATCCATCTCGTTGGGGGCTGTCATGGATTGAACTACGTTCTCCCAAAAATGTATCAGTTTGGCTGGGCCACGACTCCCAGTACTGTGTGGTTGTCATCCTCCATTTTGTGATTGTAATTTTATGTTAAAGAGGATTAGGATGGGATTGTAACACCCTTACTAAGGTCACATCCCTGATCCAATGTAAAGGGATTTTCCCTGGGATGGGGCCTGCACTACCTTTAATCTTACAAGTGATAAAAGGAAAGGGAAGCAAGCAGAGAGTTGGGAACCTCGTTATTATCACCAACAAAGCAGCACAGGGAGTAAAGCGCATCCTTTGGACCGGGGGTCCCCGTGTGGAGAAGCTCCTAGTTCAAGGTAAGATTGAGGACAACGACCTTCCTCCAGAGCTGACAGAGAAAGCCTTCCCCTAGAGCTAATGCCCTGAATTTGGACTTGTAGCCTACTAGATTGTGAGAGAATAAATTTCTCTTTGTTAAAGCCATTCACTTGTAGTATTTGTTATAGCAGAACTAGATGACTAAGACAGGGGTCTTCCACTTTTTTGCTGACCCTCTACTTTACCAAGCATGATTTCCTTTTCCAGGGACTGGTTCCGCCTAAAAACACATCCAAAGTATGTGAGACAAAGTCTTGCCATCCTTGCTTCTAAAGAGCATTCTGGCTGTACTTCTTTCAAGACAGATTTGTTCATTCTTCTTAAAGTCCACGGTATGTTCAATATTCTTCACCAACAACATAATTTGAAGGCATCAATTCTTTAGCCTCCCTTATTTATTGTCCAACTTACGCATGCATGAGGCAACTGAAAGTGCCATGGCTTGGATGAGGCACACCTTAGTCCTCAAGCTGACGTCTTTGCTTTTAAACATTCTGAAGAGGTCTCTTGCAGCAAATTTGCCCAACGCAATACACTGTTTGATTTCTTGACTGCTGCTTCTATGGGTGTTGTGAATCCAAGTAAAATGAAATCTTTGACAAATTCAACATTTAATCCATTTATCATGAATACACAGCATAAGTAAATGTACTGATTGCTGCGTAAGTCCTCGGTAGCTGCCCAAAGGTGCCTAACTTTCAGAACAGACGACTGTTTCTTTTTTTTTTTTTTTCGGGGGGGGGGGGGGGGTTGTTGGGTCGCTGTTATATTTTATTTTTTCCTGAGTTTTATTTATTTTGTTGTTATTGAGAATATACACAACAAAACAGTTTCTACGTATACAATTTAGTTACGTTGATTACATTCTTCCAGTTATGCAACTATTTTCACCCTCCTTCAGTATCATAAATTCATTACTCCTAAAGTTCCCATCTCTTCTGTTGTTAATTTGATCCCATATAATTCAAAAGAGCATAATGTTCAAGGCAGACCTTTTTCACTAGTTAAGCTAAAATACTGTTTGGTTTTAAGAAGGCTTCAGGGTATATTTTTGGTTTAAAGATTACATCAGGGCAACAGTTTCAGGGGTTCATGACTCCAGAAAGTCTAGAGTCCATGAGAATTTGAATTCTATTCTGCATTTTAACCTTTTTGATCTGGATCCTATGGAATCTTTGATCAAAATGTTCAGCACCATTCAGTTCTTCTGGTCTCATGGCAAAGAAGGCAGTTGTTTATGGAGGCAATTCACCAGACATTCCATATTCTCTTCTATCCAGACTCTCCTTCTTCCTCTGTTGCTCAAGGTAAATAGAGACCAATTGTTGTGCCCTGGATGGCTGCTTGCAAGCTTTTAAGACCTCAGGCACTACACAACAAACTAAGATATAGAAGAGAAGCACTAAACACATTAGGCCAATTAACTGGGATGTCCCATGAAAACCACGACCCTAAACCTCTAAACCGAGGAACCAAATCCCGTAAGGTGTTTGGTTGTACACAGACTCAGTAGCTACTCTTTTGTCACTGTTGTAAATATATTCATCACACAATTTTTGCCAATTCAGCTTTCTACAGGTATAAACTTATTGGCAGCAATTCCAATAATCAGCTGTGCAACACTACCCTTCATCAATGAGATCTTCTCATCACTATTAACCCTTTTCCCATTCCCTCCTGCCCCTAGTAACCACTAATGAACTTTGGTCTCTATATTTACCTTTTCTTGTATGTTTATATAAGTGAGGTCGTACAATAGTCTCCTTTTGTAATTGACTTATTTCGTGTAGTATGCCTTCAAGCTCCATTCATACTGTAGCATGTATCAAGACTTCATTTCTCCCACCGGCTGAGTAGCATTCCACTGTATGTAGTCCCCCCTTATCCATGGGGGATACGTTCCAAGACCCCGTGGATGCCTGAAACCACGGATAGTGCCAAACCCTACATATACTATGATCTGTCCGATACATACCTATGATGAAGTTTAATTTATAAATTAGGCACAGGAAGAGATTAACAATAATAAAATAGGAACAATTATAACAATATACTGTAACGAAAGTTACATGAATGACAGAGTGGGGCGGTGCGAGATTTCATCATGCTATGTACTCATTTAACAATTCCGAACTGTGGTTTACCAGAGGTAACTGAAACCACGAAAAGTGAAACCGCGGATGCGGGGCTGGCGGCAGGGGGGCGGGGAACTGTACAATATTTTGTTTATTCAGTATTTCTTGGTGAGCATTTAGGCTGTTTCCATCTTTTGGCTATTGTGAACAGTGCTAAAAATGAACACTGGTGCACAAGTCTCTTTTTGAGTCTCTGCTTTCAAGTCTTTAGGGTATATACCTAGGAGTGGAATTGCTAGGTCATATGGCAGGTCTATTTTTAGTTTTTTGAGGAACCATCACATTGTTATCCACAACAGTTGCACCATTTTGCATTCCCACCAGCAATGGGTAAGGGTTCCACAGTTTCTCCACAGCCTGGTCAACATTTGTTATTTTCTGGTTTTTTTGTGTGTGTGCCTTAGCCATCCTACTAGGAGTGAAAAGGCTATCTCACTGTGGTTTTGATTTGCATCTCTCTTATGGCTGGTGACACTGAGCATCCTTTCATGCGTTTAGTGTGTTTAAACGTCCTCTGGTGAAATGCCTATTCAAGTCCTTTGCCCACTTTATGACTGGGTTGTCTTTCTGCTGATATCAAAGTTTTATATGCATTTTGGTTGTTAGATCCTTGTCAGATATACGGCTTCTAAAGATACTCTCCCAGTCGGTAGCTTGTCCTTTCACTTTTTTGGTAAAGTCTTGATGAACAAAATTTTTTAATTTTTATGATTTTATTTATTTTTTAAGAGTTACTTAATCTTTTTGCTCTTTGTGCTTTTGTTATATTAGATACTCTATTGTTGAAAGTTAGGCCTGGCAGCACTGCCTCTGCTTGTTTTTCTAAGAATTTTATGATTTTAGTTTGTACACTTAAGTCCTTAATCCATTTTGAATTTGCTCTTGCGTATGGTGTGAGGCACAGACCACTGTTTTAAAACATATTATTGCTTTCTAATTTCAGCTTCAGAAATGCAAACTATGTTAAATATTAAAACCCTATTTTTCAAATTCGTAACTTGGGAAATTATAAATGTAACAATAATAAATCAGAAATAAGACACTTTACCACATAGATAAGCTATTATACCCCTACACAGATACCTGTAACTGAAAGGGTTCGTGATTTATTTTTTTTTAAAAACAGGTTTACTAAACCATTTTGGACGGAGGGCTCTGGGGACCATGATCTCGGGGAACATCTAGCTCAATTGGCATGACACTACTTATAAAGATAATGCTCTACATTCTACCTTGGTGAGTAGTGTCTGGGGTCTTAAAAGCCTATGAGCGGCCATCTAAGATACTCCACTGATCTCATCCCTTCGGGAACAAGGGAGAACGAAGAGAACAGGATACAAGGAAAAGATTAGTCCAAAGGACTAATGGTCCACAGCTACCAAGGCCTCCACGGGACTGAGCCCAGTACAGCTGGATGGTGCCCGGCTACCACCAATGACTCCTCTGACCAGGATCACAACAGAGGGTTCTGGGCAGAGCTGGAGTAGGATGTAGAGCATAATTTTAACTCCCAAAAAAAAAAAAGAAGACCAGATTTACTGGCCTAAAGAATACTAGAGAAACCTCGAGAGTGTGGCCCCCAGACACCCTTTCAGCTCAGAGGTGAAGTTACCTTCGAGGTTCGATGTTAAGCCTGGGAATGGACAGCCCAGTAAAACTAAATGGGACTAACGAGGTACAGGAGTCCGGTAACAAGGGCCGGAAGGCAGAGGGAGAGTAGGAAACTGATGATAAGGAACACAAATTGAATAAGGACACTGTCGATGTACTGTGAGATTGTTGACCACTGCTATAGGGCAACATTTGTAGTAACTATTAAATGGGAGGCTGTTTTGTCCTGTAAGCCTTCATCTTGGGCGAGAATGGCAGCACAATTGGAAGAGCATAGTCAATATCACTTAAATGTGTAGTAAAAAGTTTTGAAATGGTGTTTAAATAAAATAAAATAAATAAATAAATAAACAAATGAGACTAAAGAGGTACAATAGTCCACTGACAAGGTCCAGAAGACAGAAGGGGACAAGGAAGCCCCCTGGTGATAGGGAACACAAGGTGGAGTAAGGATATTCTTGATGTGCTGTGAGATTGTTAACCATTGTCATAGGGCAACATGTGTAGTAACTGTTAAATGAAAAACTATTTTGTTCTGTAAGCCTTCATCTTAAGTGAGAATAACAGCACAGTTGGAAGAGCGTAGTCAATGTCACTGAACTGTGAATGTAGAAATTTTTGAAACGGTGTATCTTTGGCCATCTGTAATTTTCATCAAAAAAAAAAAGGTTGAGAATTTAGAGGCTTAATACGTTGTGGGGTTGTTAACCAATGTCATAGAACAACATGTGTACTACTATTTCATGAGAAACTATTTGCTCTGTAAGCTTTCACCTGAAGTACAATAAAATACTAAAAAAAAAAAAACAGGTTTACTAAACCATTTTGGGACTTAGTATTTAATGTGACCTAATAAGTCTAACCAGTCTAACATCAAATAAATACTTAGTCTTTTATGTAAACATAAAGCTTATCTAATAATGAATCGAGGGAGGGTAATCTAGTGCTACCAAGAAAAAAAAGACGTATACAAACATAACCTTTACCGAAAAAATGGTAAAGTTTTAACCATGGTAGCATGCTTTTGAGAATCAAAGTTCTATGATTATCTTAATTGTGTTATAACACATGGCTGAGACTAAAAATTCTTAACATGCAATTCAAAATCGTAAGGGAAAACTCACATTTTCAACAGTAGGATCTACTCGGGCCCTTTTCTTCCGAGGAGGCTGAGGAGTCTCACTGGTACTGCCACCATCTCCATTTCCAGGTGCTTTACAAAATCCGGGAGGAGGGGGAGGGAGGATGTGGGAGAACAGGTGAAATGATAGTTTTTAGTTAATTAATTAAGAAACTCTTTGAGGAAAATAGTCTCTTGACCCACCTATCTTTCCACTACATAGATGTTACTTGGATCCAAGTTGAAGAACTAAAAGCTCTATCAAACATTATAAAGCAGTATTTAATAACATTACCATCTTCCATTTGTTAAAAAATATTAACTTCTTAGGAGGAGTCACTGAGACTCAAGAAGATAAAAATGAATGCTTACAAGTTTCTCCATGGTAAAAAGAACATCAGTTAGGTCTCCACCACTAATTACCTAACTCCCCATCCTATAACACTGCTGGGAAACTAACATTTGATATCATCAATATCATAAGCTTACTCTAAATCTTTATAATTTTTTCAATTTAACAGTAATTTCAAAATGTAAACGTTATAAAGGTAAAACAAATTAATTTAAAGAAGAAATATTCTTACTTTTCTGTTTATTCTTTTTTGTTTTCCTGAAAGGAGGGGAGAAAAACAGAAATACGAATAATTACGGCTATTAAAGCTGCTTTTGTTTCAATTCCCTGTTACCAGGATTAAGTTCATTAGAAATACTGTCTTGGATAAGATAAGGCAGTAAATATATAGTTTCCAGCTTTACTGATAGTTGATTAAATTAAAATTCACACTTCTTCCATACAATAAAAAAATAAACCAGGTACACTTCAGGTGACTTCCTTCTGAGGTTATTCAATGCATTCATAGTTCCACAAAAAAAAAAAGAAAAAAAAGATTAAGTTCTATGGTACAGAACTCAAATTCACGTAAAAAGACCAGACTTAAAGGTCTGAGACTGGAGGAAGCCCAGCAGACATGGCCCCCGGACTCTCTCTTAACCCAGAACTAAAACCGTTCCCGAAGCCAACTCTTCAGACAAAGATTAGACTGGACTATAAAATAAAACTCAAGAAGAGTGTGCTCCTTAGTTCAAGCAGATACACGAGACTAAACAGGCAGCTCCTGTCCGGGAGTCGGACGAGAAGGCAAAAAGGGATAGGAGCTGGTTGAACGGACACAGGAAACCCGGGATGGAGATGGGGACTGTGCTGTCACATTGTAGGGATTCCAACTAGGGTCACATAACAATATGTGTACAAATGTTTGTATGAGAAATTAACTTGAGCTGCAAACTGTCACCTAAGCACAATAAATGAAAAAAAATTAAGTTCCAAAGATTAAAATATGTTTTCCCAGTTACTTTAGTACTAGCATAATTCAATTTTAAATATGTATATTAAGAGTAATCTGTTATTCCACTCTGACTGGTCCAAACTGTTTTACCTTATCTCTTTTCTAACTATATTCCCTCCTTTTCTATATATCACATGCTCTATTCTCTCACATCTAAGCGGGGACAAAACTGGCATCTCCTTCCTCTTGGTATCTCTTACAGGAATTTAATTCATGTCCTTTTATATGGTACCAAACAGAAAATTACTAATTTTGCCTTTTGGCATTAAGTATTTCTGTAATACAGTCATGCATCACATAACGTCCACAATATATTCTGTGAAATAGGACATTACGTGACTTGGGCTTTGGGCAAACACAATGTTATACACAGGTGGTCCCCGGATTACAAATGCATTCCATTCTTAAGTCTGTCTTTAAGTTGAATTTGTACGTAAAGTCGGAAGAGTTAGGTACAGTCTGTATCTAACATCAGTTAGTCAAATGTTTGTCTTAGTATATATATAGTGTACCTTTCTATGCATAAAAAACATTAATACAGTAATAATGTTTTGATGAGCACAGCAAAGTAGTGCCTGTTTGTTATTATGAACCATTGTATGTACAATGAAATTTTAATACAATAGGCTTTACGGGCATTGGGTCATAACGCAGAGTGTACGTCCTGGGGACTGCCTGTACTTAGCAAAGCAATATGGAATACTGTAGTGTACCTATACTAACGAAACAGCCAGGACACTGTACACATACAGTACTGTATTTCAGCTAATGTATCTGACAAAGTAATATATGTGTTAAGTAAATCAATACTAACTGTACTATAACCTTAGGGGACCACGGATGCATATGCGATTGGACGTAGCCTGAAAGGACATTATACGGCACATGACTCTACAAGGAAAAGAGTTTACAAAGCCCATGACTGTGGATTACTGCTGGTATGACATGTCAAAACACCTTAATAGTTTTACTTTTCCATAGCTTTAAATAATATTTATAATTGTTATTAATTAACTCTAATCATTCAATTTAGGGTTCCTTTTACAACTTATGGGGCCACAAAAAATACTGACAGCTGATTTCAACTCTAAAGTAAATAACCTATATACTTCAATGAATCCTAGTAGCAAGGAATCCTAGACATTCTTCAACCTTCTGCTCATGTTAACTAAGCAAGCAAGCAAGCTAGTTTCTCAAACTGTGCAATAGGTTTCATACAATAATAAACTGCTGAAGTTCAGTTTGTATTCCTATTTCTAAATGCCAATGACTAAATATTATAGTTAAAACATAAGCTGTTAGATGCAATCTACTTTGAAGAATGACTGAAGTCTTAAGTCAGCCATTCACTAAATAAAAACATAGCCTTTGAGGCCAAAGTGCCAACAAAATTCACACGTATTCACTATTAGTTTAGAAATAATACACAGCATTATAGACCTGGACTTCAACAAAGTGAAGGGTAACCTGGTTCATAAAATACTTTCTAACCAGAAGCATTTATATTTATATATATTCAGAATAACAGAATAATTACCAAACACTAAATATACAGTAGAGTAACTTAACATTAAAACCTCAAAGCAGAATGAAAGAACAAAGAACTTAAAAAGAAAAAAATTTTTTTCACCAGATTTAGACTACCTAATATTTTCACTTTAAAACAGACCTCCTATTCTGAGAGAGCCCTGGTGGCACAGTAGTTAAGACGCTCAGCTGCTAAAGAAAAGGTTGGTAGTTCGAGTCTACCAGCCACTCCCTGGAAACCCGAGGGCAGTTCTAGTCTGTCCCACAGGGTTGCTGTGAGTCGGAATCCACTCGAGGGCAGTGGGTGTGGTTTTTAGTATTCTACCAGGTTGTCATGGATTGAATTGTGTCCCCCCAAAATGTGTGCAGCAACTTGGCTGGGTCATGATTCTCAGTGTTGTTGATTGTGTAATCTGATGTAATTTCCTTATGCGTTGTAAACTCTTATCACTGTGAGATTATATTGATCTCCTCATGTGTTATAAATTCTATCACTGTGATGAGGTTATACTGATGAGGTTGACAAGATTAGACAGTGTCTTAATGTAATCTCTTTTGAGATGTAAGAGAGAAGCAAACAGAGACACAGGGGAACCTCATACCACCAAGAAAGCAGTGCTGGGAGAAGAGCACATCCTTTGGACCTGAGGTTCCTGTGATGAGATGCTCCCAGATGAAGGGAAGACTAATGCATCACAAGGACCTTCCTCCAGAGATGACATAGAAAGCTTTTTCCTGGAGCTGACGCCCTGAATTTGGACTTGTAGCCTACTGGACTATGAGAGAATAAACTTTTCTTTGCTAAATCCATCCACTTGTGGTATTTCTGTTGGAGCAGCACCAGATGACTGAGACACAGGTAACAGTAGTACTTAAAATTACATGATGACCTGTAGCATTCATACTGTAATCTTATCAAAATACCACTTTTCTCATTAAAAGGAGGGCTTCCTAGGGGCAGTATCAGATTCCATGTCTGACGCAGGAAACATGCAGGAACAAGATGAGCCTGGAAAATCTTGCCATACCTACTGGCAAGGAAGACCCGAGAGATTCAGGATCCTTCAAGACTCAGGAGCCAATGTGAAAAAGCTCCCACTGTCAAAGGATGGGAAATTGGAGCCTTAATTCATATTTAACTGAGTCATTACTTTTCTAGTGAAAACTGAACAGAACACTTTACATTCAAACATAAATAGCTTTTAGGCATACTGCCACGTAGGTTAGGCTTCTATACCAACTTGTAGTACACAGTGATTAGTTACAAACAAGTGTATTACTTTATTAATAAAATCCACCATAGTTTTTCTATATGAGAAAATTGCTGCCTTTTAAGACTTATTTGCTATTAAATCTCAATAAATTTATCACCAGTTCTCCTAAAAAAGCAGACCGTGGAAATGTTACTACTTATAACAAACAGAAACTATGAACAGTCCTCAAAGGTTAACACACCCAATCTTTGCCAAATCAATTAACTATTTTCTCACCAAAAGAGGTAAAGAAGCGTCAAATGCTTCAAAATGCAGTATTAACTTCATTACCAACACCTTACTTTTAAGTACAAAAGTCAAATCAGTAACTCTAAGAACAGAATGTAAATATTTCACTACTTTAACAAGCACTTGACCACATACATCAAGCCTCTTTAAAAGTATTTGTTTTTATAAATAATTCTCTTTTAATAAAAGTTATGGCCTTTACGTTCTTTTCTTACATTATTAATATTTATTAAAGAATACTTATTAAGTAAAGTTACCACTTGTATACCTGCTTTCAGGTACATAGCTTTAGACATATACGACATGTGCATGCACATGACTTCCACATCCTAGGCTTTATTACCAACATGTTCTAAAATCTGAAGAGTTTAACAACAAGTAGTATATGTGGGGAGGGAGTTAACTTGTTAACTTGAAACCTTAACATTGCACATATCCCTACCATGAGTTTGGGGGGGGGGGGGGGGCGGTGAAATTAGTATATATTTTTATCACTACTGAGAAAAGCAAACCTTGCCAAAAAAATCTCAAAACTTGTGTTCAAATGGTAATTCAGTACTATCTTTGTAAGAGAGGAACATATTACACGCACATACATTTACATAAACAATTTAAAAGACAACGGAAGAAACTTTAATAAAGAAAACTAAAGAATTAATACGTATTCTCAAAGACTTCAACGTTCCCAAAGTTTCCATTTTCAATAAACCCTAGCAGTTGATACTGTGTATTAGGTTTGAATTTCACTTATAAAGTGGTATGTAATATCAAAACAAAGATTGAGCGTCTTACACTTCAACATTTTTCTGTTGCAGACCAGATGTCTTCTTTCCTGGGACAGCCCCTCTCATCTTCCCCTCTGCATACTGCTCCCTTCAAAAATAATTTTAACAAAGTCATAAAATGAATGCTTATTTGGGAAAATAAATTGTATCCTCTTGATTCCATCTAGAAATCTGTATTCAAATTGAGATTGATGAAAAATTTGTAAAGTTAAGATGCCTTTTTAACGTTCCCCAGTCTATGCACATTCTAGTACAAAATTTCTAACAAGTTACACCAAGAGATAATTTACAAAACTCAAGAAAGGAAGAATAAAGGCCTAAAACTCGACTCTTCTGTAACTACCAAAATTAAATGTAGTAGAAGTGATTGTAATAGGTTGTATCTCATATAATTGCAAGTTCCACTCCTGTTTTGGAATACACTAAGTTCCAAAGTTTTACAAGTTAGTCTTCTTTTAACTCATCCCATTTTATCTTTTCAATTTTCTTGATACACATTTCAGCTTTGAAATTTAAAGAAAAACACTTTCCCCCTATAGACCATACAGTCTTTTAACGTTCCTTTCTCAATGTGCTTTCAGAGCTTAATAATGGGGATCCCCCTTCCCGTTTTTTTTTTTGTTTCCCCCAACAACCAAGCTTACCTTCTACAGCTCAAAAGATAAGACAGAACAATGCACCTACAACTATCGCAATTTCTCACAGAATCCTGGCTCCATTTCTGGCACTAATGCTTGATGACAGGTATACTACTTCTTTAACTAGGAAAGATTTGTCTAAGGTATAACACAGCAGCTGACAGGTACAAAGAATCATTTTATAAGCAGGCAACCAACATGACTGCATTGTTCATTCTATGTTCAAAAACTAATTTACAAGCATTTCCTCATAGTCATTTTGCAAAACAAACTTACTGATTGGCTTTCTGAAGTTCTCTCTGTTTCTGCAGATTGGTGTCCACGTATTTGAGTACTCTGCTTTCTGGAACCCATTCATCCCAGCTGAGAAAGAGAAAAGTTAAAATATCATTCAAAAATATTTTAATTACCACTCAGAAGCCAATCATTTTTCAGAGATCCAAGAAGCAAGACTTTGGATTTCTCTGAAGTTATTTGATAAACTGGTACTATAAATCCATTGTCAACTAAAATGACAGTCTAATGAAAGTCGGTCTCATAAAAAGGAAAATCTAGTATTTCCAGAAACAGCATTCCAAATCTAAACTGCCAATGAGTTCAAAAACAGAAATGTTCAAATCATTTTTAGCAACGGCATTAAGATTATAGTAGTTAATGTCATGTAAGAATCTCTAAACCATTAGTCTTACAGAATGAAAACACTACCTTAAAAGAATTTTAATTGCCAAAAATGAAGCACAAAAGTCCATAATAAACTGATATCTTTTAAAACACTAAAACTAACTGGCTAGTTAACTCCGTGTCATAGCAAAATATTAACTCTCTGTACCTTGGTTTCATCACCTGTAAAATGGGGGTAGCAGAACCTATTTTCACAGGACTGTCATGAGAACTGAATAACACATGTAAAACACAGGACTACCTGACACATGTTAACTAAACATTGACGGTATGTCAGAAACACATTAGGAGGCCTATAATACTCAAACACCCTCTAGACTGACTCAGCTAAGTATGTAAATTAAAATATTACAACAGTTTACCACACTACACAATTTTAAATCTTTATTCACTCACAAATGAATATACTAACTTCCAAGGCTGACCAGAAAGCTGGCTTTCTAAAAATCACAAGTTAGAACCCATGCCCTTAAAATACGTAGTTGCTAAGGTATTTTGGCACTACTGAAAGCTCCTTCAAAACAAGATATTCCATGGTTGGTTTTTTTAGGGGGTATTTCTTAGGGAATGCTCAACTTTTCAAGCAAAGTAAACCTTTTCTCCTGCTGATGGAGCTCCTTTAGTGACACAATTAGATGTATCCTCAAAGCAAAAGAAACCGTTTAATGATTTCCCACCTCTGACCTCTTATATAAGATAGCCAAAAGAAAAAAAAATTAAGATTAAAAAGCAATCTTCAATATAATTTCCTAGAGAAAACTTTAAAACATGCATTTACCTAGAGGTCAGGAGGGGGTGGTGTACTGAGGGGGCTCCTTCAGGAACAGGAAAAAGGGCTACAATATCCTCACGTGTCTTCAAAGTTTTTTCAGAGCGCCTGGGCCTCACAGCACTTCTGATACAGACAGCATAGTACAAAGTAATCTCAGTAACTAGGTGCAGAATTTAGCTTAAGCTTTATTAAGATTTACTTACAAATGAAATATTGAAATGTCTGTGTCAACGAATTCAAATAATGTTTTTTGAAAATTTAGAAATATCTTAATACCTAGTATACTTCTGAAAAAAGTATACATATTCACTAAAGTTTAAGAAAATTCAAATTTGGGGTTTGAGATTTTGTTGTATGGTTTTTTTTTTTTTGTTTTGTTTTTTTGTTTTGGTATAATTTTTTTAAGTAAGGTATTCTACAAACCAATTTTTTAAAATGGGGATCCCATTTATATATCTACTTACAACTCCTACAATTCTCTCTAAACCAAAGGGAGCTAGCCGATTTTTAACTACCACAAGGTTCCATTTGAGAACCTTGCAAATTCTCCCTTTGATCCAAAACCTCATTAAATGTTTCCAAATACATCTAAATAAGCACCCTGAACAAAAGACCAAATCACTGCTATAGTTTCCTTTATATGTCAGGAGCTTGAAATCCTTGCTAAACCAAAGAAAAAGGAAATGACAACATCCTTTGCCCTGAGAAATACTACTACTAAGGGTAGTAACAGAAGGCCCAGAGATATTTTTTATTGGTCAAGCATAAAAAAATTTTTCACAAACATCCAAAAGCAGCTTGTGATCAATTCCCAAGGTCACAATGATCCATGGGAACTATTTACAGAGCACTAAATAAAATCACAACACACTCAGGTATTTGAATAACTCCCCCCTCTGTCAAATTAGGTTTATTTGACGGTTTCTTCTCTGAATACTTAACTAAGTTCAATTTTTTCAAAATTACATATATTTACCTACATACCAAGTCAACCACAGAAGATAAAATCTTTAATATATTATTCCTCAATACATCTACAAAGATATCAATAAACATCTCTAATATTTAGTGCCATTCTTCCTGATTTTTTCCAGAGTAACTAATATATAAGATTAGCTGAAAACAAAAACTAAATCTACACAAGCTTATCATTTACTCATGTTACTGAACAATACTACCAAAGGAAAAACTATTTATTTTGAAGCTACAAAAATAGAAAACGTAAGTATTTGGTATTTTCACAATTTCTGAAAAATTACAAATGTCCCTTAAAATCCAGTCTTTGAACTATACGTACCTACATATAATTTTATACAAAATATTATACGTGAAAGAGTTAAGTACAAAAACTGTGTTGAGTTATTAAGGTGAAATTCTAACAAAAACAATTCTTTAAAAATCGGCCGGGGGGGGGGGGGGGGGGGAGGTGGAGAGGCCCATCCCATGAATCTGCCATTTGTTTTTGTTTTGATACCGTTTGGACTTTACTTAACCTTCCCATTAATAATATACATAAGGTGTTCTATATCCTGTAGAGAACTGAGATTCTCCTTATAACTTAAAATATACACTCAGCTTTATCTGGATATTGACAGAATATCAACATGTAAAATATAAGTCTAACAAAAGACTGAAATACAGTTTTAACATTTAACAGGGAAGAGAAAGCTATGAGACATACTAGGAAAAAACAAGATAAATTTTCCTGGATATTAGAATGAATTTAGCATTAATACTAAGATCACATTTAAAGCCATAGTTTACGTCTAAAAGACCGTTTTTGCTATTATTTCCCAAATTTCTCAAAAGCCCATGGGGGTTACTTTGAGTTACTGGTATTACCTATTATTAATGAGAAGTACTTTACTCCTCATAACTGGAAAAAAAAAAAAATTACAAGTTGTCAAATTGTGCTTTTACACATTTTAGGTTTCCAAATTTCTACAACTAATGGAGGAGCCCTGGTGGCAAAGAGGTTAAAAGCTTGGCCGCTAACCAAAAGGTCAGCAGTTCGAGTCCGCCAGCTGCTCCCTGGAAACCCTATAGGGTAGTTCTACTCTGTTCTACAGGATTGCTGTGAGTTGGAATTGACTCGAAGGCAATGGGTATGACTAGTGGAAGCTAAGGGTCTGATATTTCTTCTTGGCTAGAAGCATTTGATATGTGAAAAAAAAAAATTCCTAACAAAGAAATAAAATTAACTGGGTTAGTCACCTGGATAGTGGAGTATATGAAACAAGACCAAAGTTACAGGGTCAGTAAATTTCATAGAGAAAACTTCCTTTCACGGCAACAGAGTAGTCATCAAATCATATGGCGTTGCTCACCTGGTTAAGTACCAGAGCATGGCTCAAGTGACACAAAGCCTTAAAAATTACTAGAAAACAACTAATAAAAGAACTATTATTACTGGCAGTGCTATCTTTGAAGGACAGAAGACCATTAATAAAAGTAATTTAGAACCTTTCATTGTAAAAATTACAGGCTACTCAATTACAGACACCAAAAACGAGGCCTGGGTAAATTACTGGATGCGGTAATTGTGGGCCATGAAGATAAAAACTCATCACTGAGAAGGAGCTCCAGTGGCTAGGATATTCTAGAATGTGTTCAGTCTATACCCATGTCCACTCCCAGGAACAGACTAATACACCACTGCCAAAAAAGAGTAACTCTTGGGAGTGGAAAATTAGGTTCTGTAATTAATTTTTTTTATTTGTGCTAAATCATATGCTGAAAGGTGAGCTACATGAGAGCACTTTCTGTTAACATTTGTTTCCAAAGTTCAGAAAAATGGCTTGATAAATTCTATCATTACTCCCAAACTAGGTAATCCTCTTTTCCTAGGTAGAAAAATCCAGCCAGTTTTGAGTGTAACTGCTTGAAATAATGTATACAGTCACTGAGTTTCTACTAATAACACCAGAAAATTCAGGCTGGCTGAAAATGTACCAAAGTAGCAGTGTGTGCTAATCTATCAGAGTAGCATGCTAATCTGTCAATCATCATTCAACCAGGATAGCTGGTTTGTGAGACATGCCAACACAAAAAATACTTCAAGAAATCAAGTACATTTAAAATCAAATGGCTCTGAGTAACTAATTACTATTATAGCTTCATTATACTATGAATGGTTCATCTTTTTTCCACTATGTACTATATTAAAACTGTATAAGAATTAAGACTCATATGCTTGTGTCAGTTTGACACAAATTATTCTGTTAACCATAAATATAACATTGCTTTTAAAGATCTAATACTCACTTTTTATTCCAACCACTGTAATGTATAAAGTATTTCACTTGTTTGTCCTTTATGGCAACCTTTACACACTGAAATAAAGAAGAAAAAATTCACTTAGAAATGAAACTTTAAAAAAAAAAAAAAAAAAAAAAAGACTACCTGGAAGATTTTAAAGTATTCTTTCATACTCTCTAGACTTAAAACTCTTTCTGGCGGCCAAAATGAAAACAACAAAATGTGACTCTCTAAAACACTATTTAAGAGCTATAAAACTTTTCAAATTAGTCACAAAAGGTCCAACAAAACAGAAGCATCATAAACATAAAAGGTCAACCTAAGCGTTGTTAGCTCAATGAAAAGCTAATGAAAGCTATTTGTGAGTGCTTTCTCAAAGTCTAGCTAAAGAAAACATTTAATTGTATTATATAAAAGGATTCCAATTAGCTTATGAAAAATAAACTGACACATTGCAGAAAACCAGCTGAAATAACTACCAAAGTAAAGGATTAAAAACATTTTATGTTCTTCTTAAAAACAGCCAAACAAATAAGAATGAATTATTAGAGGAAACCATTAACAAGTTGTGATTATCTGGTTTTGGATTTAAAAGTCATTATCAGAGGCCGAGCAAGACAGTTCTATTCCAAGAGCCATTTAAAAACTGTTCACAAAAGTGTTTTGCTACCAAAGAAAAACCTGCCAGTTTAAAAAGTTTGCTTGAAGTAGATACAAAGAAAATAACATTCAGGGATTTAAATGCCCAAAAGGACTCATAATCTACTTACAAATTTTGTATTTTACCATTAAGTTTATATACATACACACACACTTCAAGTTCCTGACCATCTTTAATTCCAAATCCAGCCATTCCGGAAATTTAAAAACACACATCTATGTGTTTAAAACACAAGTGAAAACAGTTATTTGGCCACAGTGCCCAACACTTTACAAATAAAAGATTATTTTCACAGACATGTATAAGCTATTTACCAAGAATTTATGTAAAAACTGCTTGTAACTAAACATTATACTGTTTTCCATTTTTATAACTTGTTCATTTTAAAAACTGTAAGTGTTAAAAGTATAGTGAAGTCCTAAATATTTATGCTAAAAAGGCTACCAGAAACAAAATACTACAAACTTTGGAATGCATTATCCTGTTTATTTCTGGCTAAAAGAGTTTAGAAGGATTCAAATTTTGCCAGACAAACCAACAAATAATCAAAAGTTAAATGCATTCATTTTTAATGTTAGCCTTTACCTTTAACCCAGTATAATTAGCTCAATGTTTATGAAGCATATTACACTTGCATATAAAATTAACTTTGGCAGTGTTCTCTCACAAGTCATCAACTATAACGTTATTTACTCCCACAACCAACCAATCTTCTATCACTCCCCTCAACTGCTCCTTCTAACCACTGGGCCTTTTACCAGGTCAGTAAGATGAATGGCAAGGTCAGAAAAGAGTAGCAATGCTTTATTTGACCCACCCCTGGTGGCGCAGTGGTTAAGTGCTTGGCTGCTAACCAAAGGTTGGCAGTTCATATCCAGCAGCCTCTCCTTAGAAACCCTATGGGACAGATCTAGTCTGTCCTAGAGGGCCGCTATGAGTTCAGAATCGACTCGACAGTAACGGGTTTGGTTTGGTTTAAGCAAGCAGTGAGAAACCCAGAAGAGGAAGAAGGGGAAAAGAGAAGGAAAATACGCAACTATTTTGCTGAAGCAACAAAACACTGAAATTTGTTTTAAAGTCTGATCTAAGCAGCAGTCATTTTGGCCAACTTCTCAAAGGAAAACAGGTTTCCTACCTTTGCTTCATAAAGAAGAGGCCCATGAAAGCACAGCACTCGCTCACCTGCAAAAGCGAAAAAGTACAGGGTTAACTGCAATTCTCCTCTATATAAAGACTTACATGTGAGAGACATCAAACTTATGTATTCCTAGTTGTTGGCTATGGATGTGACCAACAAAAAACAATTTATTAGAACACTATCTATTTAAAATCAAACCATCTATCACCTGCTAAGCAAATAAAATCTACGGCAGGTATCTGCTTGGCAGGGTTTGTGTTTAATTGTGTATCTTTTTTTTGCTTAAAAAAAATTTTTTTTTAAATACTTTTCCCCATCTATTTTTCCAGTTTAGGACCTTGTCTTCCACCTAAACACTTACTTCCAACCCCTTTACTGATTAAACTGACTAAAATATTCTATACATTAAAACTTCAGTGTATACCAGGGAGGACTGGTTATTTTTTTTTTTTTTAAGGCGTCCCACTATGTTCATTCCTTCAATGTGTTCAGTAACGTCTGGGTGCTAAGGTGCTTCACTAAACAAAAAAACAGGAAAAAAATCTTAACCTCTGGAACTTACAATCTATGTTGAATCTATCATTAAGACTTGCAAAGCTAAATAAAATGAAAGGGGCTGGAATAAGACCTGAAATTACCGCTGCTTACAGGTGAGAAGTGCATTGTGTTTTGCCAAATTTAAGCCCTGTTCCAAACTTGCTCAGTAGACAAATCACGCAGGCAATTTTCGGCAGTATCTCAGATTACATTTGATTGTGGTAGAAATAGATTTCTCACACATTAGTTTCAGTCTACTTGGTATCAACAAGCCGGGGGGGGGGGGGGGGGGTTCAGAGATAACAAAAGTACTTACAGCTTTCAAATTTTGAGCAATATGGGTTTCACCATTTTTAAATTTACTGTTGCTTTTAAAACATAGTTTTCGAAATTGACAACTTACAGATACATCTTTAATGTGAAATAGTTATCACGCAGCAAATCTGTATATCTTACAGTTACCAGTATTCATCTTTTAACAAAATATGTAACCAGTGTCTTTTGTGTGCTAAGCACTCTCTTTCAGATTAGTAGGGGACATATATATGTAAGCAAATACTTTGGAACAATCTCCAGGATTTCAAATTTTAACTATCTTCACAAATTAGTAGTAAGGAGAAGAACGATAAGCTTCTTGGGAGGGTCACAGGGAAGCCAGGGTCCAGGGAAAGGGAAACAACTTAAGCAAGAGATAGGGGGACACTATCAAGAGGACCATGTAAGTAGTTCACTATCATTGGCGCATAGGATAAACATGCAAAACTTGTCATTAAAGTTGCATGTATCATGGAATTTTTCATATATTACATTATAAAGTCTGGATTTTATCCTTTACAGGATTCCCAAAAATGACTGAGAATCTCTTACAGCAGTTTTTGAAACTATATTATTTTTAAGCCTCATCAGAGACCTATAATATTAGAATCTCCCAGCATAGAACCCAGTAACCTTACTTTTAAATAAAAGTTCTCCATATATACTATCTGTACAGCGGTATGATCTGAAGAACCCACTGCAAGTGTTTGGCAGGTCTATCCAGAGCGTGCTATTCTGCCAGAATGGTCCAGAATGCTCCTTAGAAGTGAACGCAGAGAATTCATCTTGCTTACTTTACTTTGGTCATCAGGAAAGACCAATCACTAGAAAAGGATCATACTTGGCAGAGGGCCAACGAAAACAAGGGAAACCTTCAATGAGATGGACTGACACAACAGCCGCAACAATGGGACTCAAATACACCAACAATCATGAAGATGGCACAGGACCTGGCAACATTTCATTCTACCTGGCAGCATTTCATTCTGTTATAAATAAGGTCTCCATGAATCAGAGCCAACTTGACAGCAATCAACAACAACACGCAGAGCTTGAATTAAAGCAGAGACTGGTAACAGGGATACCAGTCAAAGACTTCTCCAACAGTCCAGAGGTAAGAACTCAAATCAGTCTGAACCAAAGCCAAAAGCAGTAAGGAGTAAAGGTCAGATAAGGCAAAAATAGAAAAGATTTAGACAGACTCCCAAGCTAGTGGGAGCATTAACCAGAACATGAAATGGGGGTTGCAGGGTTCAGATCAGTTTTGGACTATATAACAATGGCTACAGCGCATCCAACATGGAAATATCTAGTAAACTGTTAGGTGCACATGTTTGAAGCCGAGGAGAGCTGGGCTGGAGTCATCACTGAATACTGTGGGCAATAATGTGGGGAGACACAGATTCGCTACAGTGCTAATAAGAAGGAGCACCAAAGATCAGATCTGTTTCCTAATTTCACTCTTTAGATACACTTTAAACGCATTCTGAAAATGGGTCTATCAGCGGTTTTGTTTTTGTTCTTTTGGCTGCTGCTACCAAAAATAACTGCACTAAGGCTGAGGCCCTATGACCTCCTACCTGGTCCTGTATTTCTGGTGAGAACAAAATAGAGAGACGCTGAGAAGAATGGCACATGAGAACAAATGCCTGTTTTTCATGGAAATGGAAAGATCAGTAATTGAGTAAAGAGCAAAACACTGTACCAGATGTGATTGCTTAATACCTTCCTCTACTCTAAAATCTTTTTTCTCATCCTTTCAAGTATCAAACTACAAAGGGAATTCTACCTAATGCTAAAGTTCAAGGCTGATGAGCTTCCAATTCCTCATCCTCCCACTGGTGTGTGCTTCCTAGGAACATCACTCTCAAGCCAGCATCAGCCAGTCTCTTAATCTCTGACACTGGGCTACACCCCCAAGTTTCCTTTATCCTATGCTTTAACAGACATTCAAGTGGAAGACCAAGTTCAGTGCTAAGTAGTCACTGTGTTTAAAAATTGCTTACATAACATACTCTGTATCATTACTAAACAAGAAACCTTCAAGAATCAAGAAAAACAATTAAAAACGCTATTTCCACATTTTCATAATTCATATGTCTATTGTTTATTTCATAAACTCGACTTTTCCAGTGTTTCAAGATAATTATTAGCATTAATGTTCTTTTTACAACCCTCTGAACATGTTTTATAAGTAACTACAACTTCTTAAAGATGGTTCTACAATTCAGTATTGACATGAGTAGAAAACACACCTGGAAAAGTGATGGACAGTAAGTGCAGAGACATTCTGCATAACTTTCAAAACCTTACCTGCCCTAACTTTGGTTCCTACTCTTCTCCAATTCACCACTATGGCAATATATGGATTATCGTTTGTTGTTACCACCTCACTCTACCATCCCTCAAAAGCTTAGAACTATCCCATTTCCTCCAGGAAAAAGCCACCGTTGACTGCCAGACCTCAATGGTTCTCCTCCTTTGATATCCTACAGGAGAGATTAACTTTTTCTGCCATGGACCTTTGACAACCTTAGAATATTTTTATATGCATAGAACCAAGTATTACAAAAGAAATCAACTATGTCGAAATGGTTACCAAAATACTTTAAATACCACGTTCTGTGGTATTACATGTGCTCCTTATTGCAGTAAACAAGATTTAGCTGTTGATCCAGTAACTACCATAATTTTGAAGTAATGGGGAGCGGAAATGATACATAAAAATATCTTCCACAACTGTAATGTTAGGATGTGAAAGGATCTCTGAGATTTCTGTTGGTAACAAAGTCATAGTACCGCTAATACTACTATCGGTGTTTTGTTTTGGAGGGGATCTACATTCATAATAGAAATACTAAGTTTTAATTAGAAGGTAGGGAAAAAAAAATTTTTTCCCGTCCAAGTTCACGGACCCTCTGAATTCGATAGACTGACTCTAGATTAAGAATTTCTGCTCTAAAGCACCTAGTAAGATAAGAAATTCGTAGGAGGTACAGTAGAGTCATAGCTTCTCAAGGTAGAATAGAAGAAAGTAAGGATACTCATCGAAACTTAAACAACCCAAAAAAAACAATATACTTTCTTTGGGGTAGATGCGTTGTTTGTGAGAGTTAAAGAGCTGTCTTTCACTGGAGATCACATTCTAACGCCAGCCAAAAACTTGTCGATCGAAAGCCAATCAATGAAAAATTAATTCAACTTTCAAATTACTGTTAATCAAACGTTATTGCAATTAGTCAAATAACTGCTATGCTTTAAAAATGACATCAAGGCTACAGGGCTTACTATAAATGGAAACACCAATAATACTGCATTAAAGTTCTGTTTTTAAACAAGCAATCGCACAGCAACAGCGCACATTCACATAGAATCTTGGCACTCCGTTCTTAGGAAAGCAAAGTGATGCCTCAGGCAACACAAAGCAGATGAAAAGGCTAGTCTTTTTTTTTTTTTTTTTTGTCTCCACCCACCTCGCTGAGGTAAGCGCTAGGGACCTGGTATCCGTATAGTTGTTGTTGATGGGGGCGCTGCATCTGCCCTTAAGCCGCGTCTGCAGACCGGTGCCGAGACGCCAGCGGCCATGACGGGGCGGCCATTTTGAAGCGGCCATTTTACAACGCAGTTCTACCGCCCCGAGGCGCGAAACCCACACCCCTTCCGCAGCTCGGCGTCGCCACAGAACAGGACCACCTCGGGGTTCCAAGCAAGCCTCGGCCTGCCAACCGTTGGTCGCCCACGCAGCCGCCATCTCCGCAAGAGCGCCCGAAACGGCCGCCGTTAACTCCCCTCCCCCAACGCCACATCACTTCCCTTAACGGCCGCCATGGCGCATCCGTCGCCTCCCTACAATAGGCTGCTTTCTCCGCGCCCTTCCTCAGAACAATAACAAACATTGGACTAAGGCTTTGCCACGCGCAAAGCGTTCCACTCTAAACGCCTGCGTAACGCTCTCGTTTCACAAAGCGTCTTTTCCCAATGACGCACGAAAATCACCCTCCGCAATGCGCTTTCCCTGCACAAAGCACTGCCCGCCGCCTTCTCAAGGGGCAGCCGGTACCGCCCCCGACCTCCAAACCTTAACCATCGCAAGCCCGCCTCCCTCTCCTTAGCCGTTAGGTGCATTTTCCCCAAGGGCCCAGACTCACCCTCCTGGAATTTAGGCTTCGGATCCTGCTTCGGCGCCATTTATAAGTGATTCACCGCCTCCTCCTTCTCCCACCACCCCCAACTACCGCCCCCTACTCTCTACCCCACCCAACTCCGCCTCAGACGCGCCGTCAGGCACAGCCAACTCTACATCCTGGGTCCGATTTGCCAGCGCCCGCAGACCTCACAGCACCGCGACCAGCGCAGCCGTAGCTTCAGCCAACGGCTGCCCGCCGCGCACGCGCTCCTGCGCCCGCACCGCCCCGGGGCACGCCGGGCTTGGTAGTTCCAAGTCCATTGAGGCGCAAAGGAGTTGGGGGAGGGGAGGGCGTCTCTTCCCCCCACGCCTTCTAATTCCCCACCGCCGGTTCCTCACTTCCCAGCTTCCATTCTCCATCCCCTGGCCCATCCGGAATTCTTAAAGCCTGGATTTGATTTTGTGTGTTGTTGTTGGAGAGCACCAACAACAAAAGAATGTGAAAGGCTAAACTGGGGAGTCCCATGGGCAAAACAAGGCTGCAATGATGCGGGCGTTGCGGTAGCCTGAGAGAACAGAGCTGCCTCTGAAACTCACTTTCAATAGCTTCTCCAGAGTAGCAGGAAAAATTCAGAGGCAGCTCTGGCGAGAAGCGGGTGGGAAATAGGGTAAGCGTCTGGAAGCTCACTGCTGGTTTATTCGGTGGAGCTGATGGCCAGACCCACTGTGGAAATGAGCAGGAAAATGAAGCGGGACATAACTAGGCATGCTGGGGGATCGAGCTTTGGCTTTTTGAGATCGATGGATTTCTGCCCGCCAAAAGATTCTTAAGTGAATAATACCAAACAACACCAAAGTCGGGGTTCTGTACCTGCCCTATCATCCGTGCCATTTGTTGTCACCTAATTTCTTTGAGCTATTCTTATTCAGTATACACACAATCTAAACAAATGCATTTCTTCTTGTCGTTCCCCAGTTCAAAATGTTCCTAGTTTGCTCAGTTGCAAGACGGGAATGTTAATAGCATCTTCTCAAACGATTTATTATGAGAATTGCGTGTAAAGGCTTAGCGTCGTGCCTAGCAGTGAATAAGCGCTCATTAAACGTTAACTCGAGGATAAATCCCAAAGTCCTTAGTCTGGCGATTGAGTGCTTCCACAGACAGTCCCCACACTATCTAGAGGGCCTGCACAAATCCTCATCTTCATGGCTTTCCTAAACCCTCTGAGCGTGCTGTAAATCCCACCAACACCAACCCACTCTTCATTTATCTGATTCCTATTTCTCCTTCAATCCTACTTTTAATACCATTCCTTCTTTGACCACAGAAACCCACAAAAAAAAAAAATCCTCCTTATTTCAGTTAAATATACACCATCTTGTCTCTACTACTCCTTCGGGGCAACTATATTGTTAACTACACGAAAAATGAGGAAGGGTCTCTTTGTGACTCCACCCCCGAAAAAAACTGCCCAGTACACTTTTTTTAATTATTTTTTTGAATAGACTATACCTTCCTAATGAAAAAATTACAAAATATAAAAATAAAGATAATGAAAAGTCTCTTTCCCACCTCAGCCCCCCATCTGCCCAGTTCCCCCCACAAGAGTAAGAGCTGCTGTAGTTGTTTGTGTAGTTTTGTTATCCTAGCACCCTTTTTTTGTTCTTTTATTTATATCAAAGTTCAAAATGTTTTAATTACACAAGTAGTACTTGAATATTTGGGTTGTACATGATATAAGAATTTAGAAGTACAGAATACGGGACAAAACTTGAAGAGCCCTTTTTACTTCCGCTCGTTTGCCTCCCCACCATTTGGTGTATACATCTTTCTCAACCCCTTTCTATTGTTTTTTTTTTTTTTTCTTTTACGATAAATGGACTATACATACTGTTCTGGATCTTCCTCTTTTTTAACTTAATGATATGGCCTAAAGGTCATTCCACTTACATATAGCTATATCTCACATTTTTAATAGCTCATTACATATCATAGTATAAATACACAATAATTTATCTAACCTCATTTCCATTGCTGGAGATTTATGTTGCTTCCAATTTTTGACTATTAGAAGCTTATATCTTTGAGTTTATATCTTTGTGCACATTGCTTTTACTATTTTAGGACCCCCAGCCAGAATTGACTTGATGGCAATGGGTTACATGTAAAATTACTAGGTCAAAGGGTGGGTGTATTTTAATCTTCCTTATGAAAGGCTTCACCAATTTACGTTTCAACCAGCAATTTAAGAGAGAGCCTGTTTTCTCACATCCTTGCCAAACATGGTATTATCAATCTCTCAAAATTTATTTTAATATATCAAGAAGTCATGTAGTACAGATGAAGCCAGATACAAAAGAGTATATACTTCATCAATGGTGATAGAAATTAGGATAGTGGTTAACTGGGGTGGAAGGGGAGCTTGACTGGGAAGCGGGTACTAGGGAACTTTGAGGTGCTGGAAATGTTCTATATTGTGAACTAGTATGGTTACATGGGTGTTTACATATGTAAAAATTCATCAAGCTATATACTTACAATTAATGCACTTGACCATATCTACATTATACCTCAATAAAAAGATCTTAAAGTCAATTTTTCTTTTACTTCTTATTATGAAAATTCCAAACAAACAAAAGAGTAGAAAGAATAATATAATAGCTACCATCTAGATTCAACATAAAGGAATTGTAAATATCTTTCTGTGTGTGTGTGTGTGTGTGTGTGTGTGTGTGAAGACATCATGCCCCTTCATCCCTGATTTCTTCAGTATGCATTTCCAAAATATAAAGGTATTCTCCTAATTACCACAATACCATTATCACACCAAACACAATTAACAATAATTCTCTAAAATCATATAACTCACTCTGTATTCAGACTTCCTTAATTGTCTACAAAATATTTTTATATTTGTTTGCTTTTTTTTTTTTTTAAACAAGAACTGTTAAATAATAGTACATTGCATTTGGTTGTTCAATCTGTTTAAATCTACACCAGAGGTTCTTAACCTGGATACAATGCAAAAGGTCCATGAACTTGGATGGGAGAAAAGTCACATCTTTATTTTCACCAAAATCTAACTGAAATTTAGCATTTCTTTTCATTATGAATGAAGGTAGCAAACTACAGCAGTATTAGCCCAGCACCTGTGGCTTTGTCACCAATAGAAACTATAGATGTTTTCATGCTGTTACAGCTATTGCAGATATCTCAGAAATATATTTTATATTTATCACTAATTTGAAATAACTAAAAACTAGTAACTAGTTCTCAGACTTGCCAGTAGTTCTTGTTATTTAATGCATTAATAATGAAGCATATATATTATCATATCACATTTTAAAATATTTTTGATAATTGTATTTTAATATAATTTTCTTTACAAATCCTGTTTTTATTGTATGTATTTAAAAACATTATTCTAAATAAGAGTTCATTGGCTTCGTCAGTCTCCTGGTCTCCTAGTGGAAGTCCTCGGCACAAAAGTACCCCCCTATACTTTTTAGTAGTAGTATTAGTAATTGTCCATGACATTGGCTTTTTGAGTATATGACATTCTGGATTTGTCTGATTATTTACTCATGATGTTACTTAACTTCTCTCCCTTATATTTCCTATAAACTGAAATGAAAGTTAGATCTAAAGACTCGATTAGATTCAAGTTGAATATTTGTTGACTGAATATTGTATAAAGCCAAACCCATTATATATCAAGTCTGTTCTGACTCATAGTCATACCCTACAAGGCAGGGTAGAACTATATGACAGAGTAGAACTGCCCCCACAGGGTTTCCAAGGAGCAGCCAGTGGATTTGAACTGCTGACCTTTTGGATGGCAGCTAAACTCTTTACCACTGTGCCAGCAGGGCTCCACTATATGTAATGCAATATGCTGTCAACATAAGGAGTAAGGAGGCACATTATGTCTGTTTATCCAGTTATTAGTGATGCTAAGTTTGATGATTGGGTTAAGGTGGTTAAGACACTTTGTTTTTGCATAATCAAATGCGGTACTTCATTTTACAGAAATTTTTTAACATATACAAAAGTAGAAGGGATAGTATAAATGAACCCTGATATCCATCACTCAGCTACTACAATTATCAACACATGGCCAATCTTGTCTCATTGGTACTCCCTCATTCTTCCTCCCAAGAAATACATACACACAAATCTCAGAGATCATGTCTATTTCATTCATTAATAATTTAGTATGTATCTCCCAAAAATAAGAACCCTTTTTTTAACACAAAACCGTTATTATATATAAAAATAAATAATTTCTTAATGTCTTCAAATACCCAGTCAGTATTCAGATTCCCTCAGTTGTCTCATGCAAGATTTTTAAGACTGGTTGGTTCAAATCAGGTTCCAAACAAGGTCCACACATTTTATTTGATTGAGACGCTGTCTCTCTGCCTCTCTTTCTTGCCATTTAATAAACTGGACCACAGGGGATTTGCACACTTCCCTAAAATGTTTCATTTATGAATCAACTGAACATAAAGTCTTCAAATACGAGTTCAATGGGAGAATAAAATGTGTTTTATTTGTTAAATCCTTGAATTACATATTCTTTTAGTACAAATAGTAATAAATCACTAGCCAATATAATAAATCATCAGCCAGCAGTAAGAAGAAAATATACTTTGAGATCAAGTTCATTTTAAATGTTACTTCTGAAGGAGCTGTGATCCTAATTTCCTCACTTCAGCTAAATTTAGGACCACATCAAAAATACCATGGCATTTAGTAAAGGCTTTTGAGGATGAAGGTGACAACAATTATTTGATATAAGGCATAATAAATACATTTGTTTGCCTGTTATGTATGTGAAAGCTTAACAATGAGCAAGGAAGATGGAAGAAGAACTGATGGCTTTGCATTATGGTGTTGGCGAAGAATGATGAATATACATGGACTGGCAGAAGAATGAACAAATCTGTCTTGGAAGAAGTACAGCCAGAATTCTCCTTAGAGGCAAAGATGGCGAGACTTCGTTTCACATACTTTGGACATGTTATCAGGAGGGACCAGTTCCTGGAGAAGGACATCATGCTTGGTAAAATAGCGGGTCAGCGAAAGAGAGGAAGACCCACAAGAAGATGGATTGACACGGTGGCTGCAACATACAGGTTCAAGCACAACGATTGTGAGAATGGCGCCGGACCGGGCGGTGTTTCGTTCTGTGGTACATAGGATCTGTTTTGTTCTGTTGTACATAGGGTCAGTATGAGTTGGAACCAACTCGGTGGCACCTACCAACAAAATACCTTGAAAATCAAAATTGCCTCCCAGCTGGAATGCTGATCTTCAGTTTAAAACGGATATATATTTTCATTGATTTCTCATCAATTTGCCAGTTTGGATTTTCTCTGACTGGGCTTGCTTCTCTTGAAAAATTCCATTCCACCCCTCTCTGTAATAATGGGGTATTTAGGGACTTCCATTTCTGATGCTGAAATTTTCCATGTTTTACTTCCAAGGACTGATATTGTATCTTGAATTGATGAGCAAATAATGAAGAATGGTTGAGAAATGCTGAGAATGGCTGAAAATATTTAAGATAAAGAATTTGCAACCATCAACATAAAGCAATTTCTGCCCTAAGAAACTGGATTCATTTAGGAAAACAGATGAAGGAAAGAGTTATATTAGCTTTGAGATGTGTTTTGAGAGTTCAAAATGACTGAAGGAAAAATTTTGTTTGGATCACTAACTTAAAAAAAAAAAATGTCCTAAAGGCCTGTTCACAATGACTATCTTATTAGCCCATCATTAAACAATCTCACAGTGGTTTAAAACTGTAACAACAGTCCATAGCAATTATTAGCCTTTCCCAAGGACAGAAAACAAATGAATTTACCTAAATTTCAGGATATAAAAATAAGATGCTTAGTAAACCCTGTGAATCAGAGTTGCTCTCCAAACAAGTCTGTAGTATCTCACTTATATCATTAAGTCAAAAATACACATTTCAAACGTTTTGACAAAGATCACTTCGGCAATATTCATGAACTCTACAATTTCATTACTTTTTACTTCTTCTTATCCCTTAATCTTTGGCATTCTGCGGTCCTTCAAACAGGCCACTCGGTAAAAATATTTTGTACACCAGACAAGCTTTAACTGTGTATTTACAAGATGAAAATATTTTAGTTCGATTTAATAGCTTATACATTTTTATGTATTGAATTGTGTGAAAATAATAAACTCCGGGTTAAAGTCTCTTATTAACGGTGATTAGAATTCAAAGTCGTTTTTACCATGGAAGGGAACTAACAAGAAACTGGAGAGGAAAAGACAGAAGCCGCCCAACGTGGGGCTCGAACCCACGACCCTGGGATTAAGAGTCCCATGCTCTACCGACTGAGCTAGCCGGGCAACCTCTTACGTGTTCTTTTCGAGATCCTTTCAAAGGAGAAAGATTACTTTCAACGTCTTCCAAGAATCATATTTTGTGTTAAATAATATTTTATAATCTTTTTTTCTTAAAGTTTTTTCCACTGTTCTCAAAATTGTACTTCACTTCTGATTCCGTACCCATAAACTGTTTAATAAAAATGTATAAACGGCCCTCTAGTGGTCAGTATTTTCCAGTTTCCTTAAAGGTAGAGCGGGTACTTGAAGGCAATCCCGCACTCCCGCTTAGAGAACGGAAGTGAACGTGGGGGTGCGTCCTGTTTACCCTAAATATTGCTGCGGGCAGAAACTAATCTGTCTGTGGCACCGGGGACAAAGAACGTTCTCAAAACTTGCGGGGCCGAATACAAAAACGGACTCAGAGGACTGTTATCCCTACCACCTAGAAACGCTCAGAACTGAAAACAAAGCTACAGAGAGCTGGTTGGCCTCTCGGGAGATTTCTGGGATTTTCTGCGGCACGACGGTGGTCCATCTAAGCCATGCCATACTGTTCACACAAAAGATGGTAAAAAAGCTAAAGCAGTCTCAGAAATTAATTGAAAATACCACATAGATTTGTACAAACACACACACACAAAATTAAAAGGTGAAAACATCCATGCTAGAGATTGATAGAACTTCAGTGTGGGAAGAAGGGACTACTACTCCAAATCTCCTCCCACTAAAAAGAAGGAATTAATAATTTATTCTGCTTTTCCAGTAGGAACAACAACCAAATAGCTGCAGTTGATGAGGGAAAGCTCTACTTTGCGGGGGGGGGGGGGGGGGGGCGGGGTACAAAATGTAGGTTAGAAAAGGCATAATTTGGCAAACCCTTAACAAGAATTACCGATTGTGGTTAAACAATTACATTCATAGTTGGCAGAGCACTGGATATTTACATAGGGTCAAGTAACACCACATTGGTTACTTTCTAGATGCAAGGGGGCAATCTAAGTGTATAATGGCGAGGTCAGGCTGTCACCACCCCAATCCAGGAGTTAGTTTGAGCGTCGCTATGGGTCGGAATGGGCTCAATGGCAATGGGGTTTTTTAATGTTTTACTAGTCATCAACGAGATGGTGTGTCTTCGGTAGTGATACAATACGAAGTACACAAATCAATAGTAATGTATTTATTCTAGCCAAAAAATGCTTTACTTTCCATCAGTCTTTAGATATTAATTCCAGTTTATGAGAAATAAAGAGGATAGAGGAGCAAAATGAATGACACCACAAGGAAGCAATAAGACAAAATAAGAAAGTGGGAAATTTTGCAGGACAACTGGTTTGCTGTCTTCAACAAGTAAGCTATATATATATATATATATATATATATATGTTATGTTTATATTTATATATTTCTGCTAGATTAAAAGAGACACAAGGGCCATAATAATCAGATGCAATAGGTGTTCCTGGATTGAATACTGTTGTTCTGACCAAACGAGCTATAAAAGAGATTTTGGTGTAAACCAGAGAAATTTGAATATCATCTGAATATTAGATAAGATGAAAATTTACTGTAATGGAAAAGTGGAGACGTTTGATTTTAAAAAGCCAGTTGCAGAATAAAATGTGTAAAGTATTAATGGTTGATAACTGAGTGGTGATAATCTGAGATTTTTTACTTTTCTTTTTGCTTGTCTTTATTTTCTAATTTTCTACAATGCATATGTATACTTCTGCAGTAATAAAAAGATTGAAAAGTAGGCAAGAAATTAAAAAGTAAAGTAACACAAGGTAGAACTTTAAAATATGGCTAACAATTAGGTGTACAGAAATGAGAACCCAGAAGTTCTGGGTACTTCTTTTGTATAAGTGGACTGTAAATCTGGCCCAAAGCTTTTTAGCAGTCAAGGTGAAAAGGGAAAGCTGATTAGTTATGCAGTTCATAGTGTTCTTAAGATGAAGTCATTTAAATCGCATCAACTCCTTGGACTCCAGACCAGAAAGAGACAAAGCTATACAAATACTGTTATTCAGAAATGAATGTACTGGGACCAGAGACCTGGATGTTTGTTCCTTTGGAATTTTTATAATGCAGCCCTCTGTTTCTTCATCTGCAAAATGTCAGGGGCAGGGGGGATGGTAGTGACAGGGAGAGGGTTAAGAGAAAGGAGAGCTTTAGGAGATCTCTAAGGAGCCTCTCGCCTATTATGGATTGAATTGTATCTCCCCAAAAGTATGTGCTGGAATCCTAACCTCTATACTTGTGTGTGTAATCCTGTCCGGAAATACAATTTTCTTTGGTATGCTAATGAGTCCTATCAGTGTAAGGTGTGTGTGCTAAACATAATCACTTCGGAGTTATAAAGAGCAGCGTAGACACAGACATAAGCGAACACAAACAGGCAAGATAGATGCCACAGGGAACCAGGATTGCAGAAGCTGAAACAGACAAGAATCAACAGTGGGAGCCTTCCCCTAGAGCCAGTATCCTGAGTTCGGACTTCTAGCCTCCTCAACTGCGATAAAATAAATTTATGTTCTTTAAAATCACCCACTTGTGGTATTTCTGATACAGCAGCACTAGGAAACTAAGACACAGCCCTGTAGCTCATGAATTGGTAACCACCTAGAACCCTAGACACAAGGGCTTGTCTCTCTTTAGAGTCTCTTTGGGTGCAAGGACGAAAGTGCTTCTTCTTGCTAAGAGGCACAACTTGACTTACACTAGGTGTTGGGCGTGGGGAGGCCTGGGAGTGAAAGATGTGGGATGGGTGGCCAAAGTTGCACAGGCTGGTGGCATAGCTGGAGCCCCTCACCACCTCACACCAGCGTTTCCTCTCCCCCGACACCTTCTCAGTTCATGACTCAGAAAGAAGGAAGTGAAGCCAGGGTCTAGGCTAGCCTAAAACACAAAAACACTTGAAATTTCAAGTAAGGAAATTTCATTTGAAGGAACTGTACTATTGTCTAGTGTCATCATGGAGACAGCTGAGAACCATGTAGATCCTTGTATGCTCATCTCCTCCCCTCCTCCCCCTACATACCAACTGCAGCTAAACCAGACTCCTCAGTGTCGGAGTAGACCTCTGTAGCCAGCACAAGCTTTCTGATATTTCCCCTAAAGCTCTCTGAGGTTGTCCACTGCCTTGAGATGAAGTCCAAGTTCCAAACTCCTTAATAAGGCTTACTAGGCTTGCCTGGTCTACCTTCAGCCTACTCCTCCAGCCTCACCAATTGCTAACCTCCACCTGCACTCCATGCTCCACCCACACTGAGCCACTGCAAAGAGCGAAGCTATGCACTTTCAAGACTCCAGGATGCCAAGGGTACTTCTCTCTTAGCTCACCCCCCACTTCCCATTCTCAATTCCTTCATCTTGGAAGATACTGTTCAGGAGGTACTTCCTCCAGGTAGGCTTTATTGCCTACCAGGACAGCTTACACGTTGTCCTTTATGCACTCATGGTCAACTGTACTTCTTTCTGACTCAACACTGCTCCTCTGCTGTGATTAGTGCAGAGTTCAAGCACACAGAGACACTGGCTGAAGACTACTCTAGAGCAGCTAGACCACTCATTATTCATGTGACTCTGAAAACTATCTAGCTACCTCATACGGGTGTTGTGAGGACTGAATGAATGGATATGTGTGGCACATGGTGCCTAGCATATAGCACACTTGGCTTCTCCATCAGTCATGAGTTCAGTAGGACAAGAACCTTGTTTTCCAACCTTCGTGGGTGCCCATTAAGTGAGCAGCATTGGGCCATGTGCTTTCCTCCAATTGTAGCATTCACATCAAGTAGATAGCATTATAGATCACGCGAGGCTTGATTGCCAAGGGGGATCCATGGGCACTGTGGAGTGAGGACTAAGGCAACAGCCTGGAAGGCAGGGACAGGCCACCCTGCTGCCCAAGCTAGTGCTGCCTACATACTCAGAGAATACAGGAGAAATAAATAGTTGTTCTTGCCATGGGCCTTCAGCAGGAAAAAGAGTGGGCGCCTTCCCCATCGTGGAAACAACAGCTCATGGAAACACAGGCTGCTGTGTCCCAGGACCTTAGGGCTCTAGGCTCCTGGCATTTGCAGAGGGACTTCCTAACTGCAGAATCTCCTTAAGTTTTTGCACAGGTCTTATGGGGGCAAACCTGGGAAGGCAGCGATATTTGTCCTCCCTTCCTGGTAACATACTCTTCTCTCCAGTCATAGTCAATCCCCAATGGACCTGAGCCCCCAGCCTGGCCTACAGATACTATCTGCCTCCCAAACAAAATCCAATTTACTTAGCTCCCTGGTCTCGGCTAGCTGGTTACATTGGAGAACTCCCCATAAAGCTAATCCTCTCTCAAGTGTTAATGGCTGAAAAAATGCCTCCTTCACACTTCACAGCTCTTCCAAATATAGAAGAAGGAACACTTTCCGACTAATTCTATTCTTAAACAAAAGAAGTGTAAAACATATACCCTGAAAGCTAAAAATATATATTGTGGAAAGAAATTAAAGAAGACCTAAATAAGTGCAAAGACAGACCATGTTCTTGGATCGGGAAACAATACTGCTAAGATGCCAACACTCCCTAAATTGATCTACAGATATAGCATAATCCCTATAAAAATTCCAGGTATGTTTTTTTCAGATATTGACAAGCCAATCCTAAAATTCATATGGAAATGCAAGGGACATAGAATAGTCAAAACAAAAGAGGAACAAAATTGTAGGAATAATACTTCCATCAGTTGATGAATGGATAAACAAAAGATGGTATATTATACATGCAATGGAATAAAAAGGATTAAAATACAGATAATGCTGCAACATGGATGAACCTTGGAAATATGCTGAGTGAAAGCAGTCAGTCACAAAAGACCACATATTGCATAATTCCATTTATATGAAATGTTCATAATAGGCAAGTCTATAGGAAAGGATGCGAAGTGACTGCTAATAGGTATGGGGTTTCTTTTGGGGGTAATGAAAAGGCTCTAAAATTAGATAGTGGTAATGGTTGCACCTCCACACATCTGTCAGCTTGTCGTACTGTGGTGGCTTGGGTGTTGCTGTGATGCTGGAAGCTATGCCACCGGTATTTCAAATACAGCAAGGTCACCCATGGTGAACACATTTCAGCAGAGCTTCCAGACTGCAAAAGATTTCTTTTAACGGTTAAAAGTAAAGATGTCACTCTGGGGACTAAGGTGCACCTAACCCAAACCATGGTATTATCAATCTCCTAATAGCACGTGAAAGCTGGACAATGAATAAGGAAGACTGAAGATGAATTGACACCTTTGAATTATGGTGTTGGGAAAGAATATTGAATATACCAGGGACTGCCAGAAGAATGAACAAATCTGTCTTGGAAGAAGTACAGCCAGAATGCTTCTAAGAAGCAAGGATGGTGAAACTTCAACTCATGCACTTTGGACATGTTATCAGGAGGGATCAGTCCCTGGAGAAGGACATCATGGGTGGTAAAGTAGAGGGTCAACAAAAAAAAGGAAGACCCTCAGTGAGATGGACTGACACAGTGGTTGCAACAGTCGGCTCAAGCGCAACAATGATTGTGAAGATGGCTCAGGACTGGGCAGTGTTTCGTTCTAGGGTCACTGTGAGTCGGAACCGACTCGATAGCACCTAACAAATACAACAGCAATGGTTGCACAATCCTATGAACATACAAAGAACCACTGAATTGTACAGCTTAAAGGGGTAAAATTTATGGTATGTGAATTATATCTGAATAAAGCTGCTGTTAAAAACAGAAGAAGCAATGGTAAGACAGGATTATAACAACTGAGATATAAACGTTTAAGTTGCAAGATGAGTGTCTGCTTTTTGCAACTTGTCAGTGTGTTCAATGATAGAATACACAACTGTATTTGGAAAAAAGTCAAATGTCCAAAGTCTAGATGTCCAAAGTGCCTTTTGGGATCTGGGGCAGTTGGGCCTCACCTGGTACCCGTTGCATGAAGCTCTGGTTCCAGCCCTGCTCCTAATTTGCTGTATGATGTCAGGCAGGTTTTCTTCCCTTTCTGGGCCCCAGATGCTTCATAACTAGGAGACTGACGAAAAAGATCCTGTAGGGCTGTGCCTCCTCTGGTGTCCTGAGATTTTTAACCTTCCCCACTGACTGATGACCAGCTTTCAGAGCTCTGGATGGGTTTCCAGGCCACTCCCACCCAGGCCCCAAATGCCATCCCTTCAGTATGAAAGGATAGAAAGAAAACTGTGAGCTCCGTTTGCTCACAATGGTGCCATTGTGCCCAGCAGAGCCTCTTTGCTCTTTTCAGCTGTCTTCCAGATTCATATCCATTCCCTAGCTCTGAAAGGGGTGGGCAGCGAGGTGAGTGAAATGCTGAGAAGCAAGCCAAGCACGCTTAGCAAGTACTTCATAGTAACAGCTGCCATCTGTGGAGGCACTTCAAATCCTAAAAGGACCTTAGACTCAGCTGGGTAAAATAACTTGTCCAAGGCCACACGGTAAACAAGTGGTAGAGCTGGTCTTCACACATAGGCCTGGGCAGTCACTTCCTCTCGTGCCTTTTCCTGTTTTCCACGTCCCAGGCACTTGCCTACGTACTGTATACGTGTTAACTCATTTAAGCCTCTCGACAATTCTGGGAAGAAGGTAGTCTTACTATCCTCATGTGTGTCATTGAGTCTATTCCCACACAGAGCAACCTTATAGGACAGAGTAGAATTGCCCCACAGGGTTTCCTAAGGTTTCCAGGGCTGTAATCTTTATGAAGGCAGACTGCCACATCCTTCTTCCAGGGAGCGGCTGATGGGTGCGGACTGCAGACCTTTTAGTAGCAGGTGAGCCGTTAACCACTGTGCCACAGGGCTTCTTATTGCACCAGAAGGGCTCCTTTTATTATCATCATAAGGATAAAGAAACTGAGGCACAGAGTGGCTAAGTGAGTTGCTCAAGGTCACACAGCTAATGAACGGCAAAGCTGGAACTTAGGGCCGCCTGGCTCTAGCATCCACACTCTCACCATAATGTACCAGTCAGTTGACAAGTGCATGAATGTGACCTTTTGTTTTCTGGGGCTTATGAAGCATTTCTTGGTTGGTTCAAAAGAGATTTAAGTATAGTTTCAAGGGCTCAGGTGTCTGGGTCTGTCATTGACTGGACTCAAGAGTCAGATGGATGCAGGAAAGGGCCAAGAGGAAAGTGAAACTGGAGTTCTCATGTCTGATCTTCCACTGTCAGGAACATAGGCCCAGGATCACCAGCTCTTCTGACTTTATTTTAAAAAGAATCAGAAATCTGAATTTTAAGTGAACACTGTTGATTATTTTTTCTTTCTCATTTTTTAAAAATTGTGCTTTAAGTACAAGTTTACAGCTCAAGTTATTTTCTCATACAAAAATTTATACACACATTGTTATGTGACCCTAGTTGCTCTCTCCATAATGTGACAGCACACTCCTTTCCACTCCGAATTTCCCGTGTCCGTTCAACCAGCTCCTGACCCTCTCTGTCTTCTCATCTCGCCTCTGGACAGGGGCTGCTCATTTAGTCTCATGTATCTACTTGAACTAAGAAGCACACTCTTCACGAGTATCATTTTATGTCTTACAGTCCAGTCAAATCTTTGTCTGAAGAGTTGGCTTCGGGAATGGTTTTAGTTCTGGGTTAACAGAGGGTCTGGGGGCCATGTCTTGAATACTGTTGATTTTTAAATATTGACAGTTAATTTTTTTCAACGTTAAACTGTGCCACCTGAACAAAATTCATCTGTGGGTCAGTTGTAACTTGCAGGTTGTCTGTCTTCAATCTCTGCAGTAGACTGTGAGTTAGTCACTGAACCTTCCAGGCTTGGTTCCATGATGGGGACAGGCCTCCCTGCTCTTCTGCCATCTCAGGCCTTGTGGAGATTAGCTGAGGTCTGAGGCTCCTGCTACTCAGGGTAAGAGTAGAGGATGTCCCACACATTTCCACCAAAGACGTCCCCTCCAGAGGTGGTCCCTAACTGGGAACTCCCCCAAGACCCCCCCTTCCAGTTCTCAGGGGATTAGCATGGAGTCTGGTGGCTCAGATCCTGGTTGCCAGGCTCACTGTAAACACATCTTCCCCAGGGATCATTTCCCACCCTCGGTTAGATTTAGTCCTCCTGTTATACATGTATCAAATCCTTGTCCGTCCTTTCTGAAACACTTTCTCCTTGTTTAAGGTCTGTCTCCTTGCTCTATGCAGGAAGGGACTATCTGGTTGGCACTGCATCCCCATTGTCCAACATAATGCCTGGCACACCTCAGGCCCTCAGAAGTATTTCTTGAATGACCAAGTTAGTCTCCCTGTGGCCAGCTTGGCTTCTTCCAATCCTTTCTCCACACAAACTGCCAAAGTTATCTTTAAAAAATGACCATATACTCTAACTCACAAAAAAAAAAAAAAGACCAGATTTACTGGCCTGACAGAGACTGGAGAAACCCTGAGAGCATGGCCCGCGGACACTCTTTTAGCTCAGTAATGAAGTCACTCCTGAGGTTCACCCTTCAGCCAAAGATTAGACAGGTCCATAGAACAAAAGGAGATTAATGGGGCACAACAGCCCAGCGATAAGGACTAGAAAGCAGGAGGGGACAGGAAAGCTGGTAATAGGGAACCCAAGGTCGAGAAGGGAGAACACTGACATGTCGTGGGGTTGTTAATCAATGTGATAAAACAATATGTGTACTAACTGTTTGATGAGAAACTATTTGTTCTGTAAACCTTCATCTAAAGTACAATAAAAAAAATTTAAAAAAAAGAAAGACCATATGCCCTATCCTGTACCCTCCATTATCATCAAGATGAAGTTCATACTACTAAGCCTGGTTTTCAGGTCCATCAAAGACCTGGTCCCTGTTAACATCACCAGTTCAAAGAAAGTAGTTCAGAAAAAGGGGAAAATGATTCTAGATAGGTCTGAGATACAAAAAGAAATGTTGAACAAAGGAAATGATAAATATGCAAGCATATATGAACAATTATTACTATATAGAATAATGTCTAAGTTTTGGGGTTAGAAAAGGGCTGATAGAATTAAAATATTCAACATTAGCACATAAATCAGGAGTGGGTGAATGGACTTAAACAGTTTGGGTGGAAGGTGAATATATTGAATAACTTTGGACATTGTTAAGTATGCATTGTTGTATTTTGTAGTATAACTAATAAAAGAATAAAAGTAGAGTATATAATTTTCAAACTACTAGGTGGAAAAATGAAATGAGAAAAATAATTAAATCCAAATGAAAAGAGAGGAAATTAAAATACAGAAAAATGAAGATAACTATAAAGCATAAATAAGATCATAAAAATACATCCAACTATTACAATAATCATAATAAATATAGACGGAGTAAATTAGAAAGGTACAAGACAAAGACTGTCAGACTGGATTAAAAGTAAAACATAATCCAGCCATACACTGTTTACAAGAGATACACCTATAATAGACACAGAAAAAAGATACAGCAAGCAAACACTAACCAAAATAAAGCTGGTGCTGCTATATTAATATCAGAAGAAGAAGACTGTAAGAAATGAAAAGATTACCAGACATTAGGGATATAGTGATGCAAAAGACAAGCCGTCATGCCATGAATCTTTAATGTAGTGAGGAGACCAGCAATAGACACACATGTAAAGAAAGCTCCATGGCAATAAGCCCTATTTTGAAAAAGTATGGAGAACCCTAAGAGAGAATGTGGCAGGGGCACCTACTTTAGATTTGTTGCTGTTATTTAGTTGCCGTTGAATTGATTCTGACTCACAGTGACCCCTGTGTGCAGAATAGAATTGCTCCATTGGGTTTTCAAGGCTTTGACCTTTCACAGGCAGATCATCAGGACCGTCTTTGGGTAGGTCTGCACTGCTAACCTTTCTGCTAGTACTTGAGCACTTAACTGTTTGCACCACGCAGGGACCTGTATTTTAGATTGTTGTTGTTAGGTGCTGTCAAGTCTATTTCGACTCACAGCGACCTCATGTAACAGAGTAAAACTGCTTCATAGGGTTTTTAAAAATAACTTATTTTTGTTGCTAAGAATATACACAGCAGAACATACACCAATTCAACAGTTTCAACATGTACAATTCAGTGACATTAATTACATTCTTTTAATTGTACAACCATTCTCATCCTCCTTTTCTGAGTTGTTCCTTCCCTATTAACATAAACTCACTGACCTCTAAGTTTTCTGTCTAATCTTTCCAGTTGCTGTTGTCAATTTGATCCCATATAGATAGTTCTTAAACGAGCACAGTGCTGAAGGCAGACAGTCTTTACTAGTCCAGCTAAACTATTGTTTGGTTTTAAGAAGACTTTAGGGGGTATTTTTAAGATTTAAAGATTATCTCAGGGCAATAGTTTCAGGGGTTCATCCAGCCTCCATGGCCCCAGCAAGTCTGTATTTTATGAGAATTTGAAATTTTATTTTGCATTTTTCCCCTTTTGATCAAGATTCTTCTATTGAAGAAAATGGAAAGGGACAAAGTCCCCATCAATGTCAGTGCCCCCCATATATTAATTCATTTAGCAAACGTTCATTAAATGTGACATTTCCTAATGTCTATTGTACTGCCTGGTTCAGGAACCTAGACTCAAAGAATTAAGACCTAGATAAAGGCTTGGAGATCACTGACTCTGGCCTGTCTCATGAATGGAGAACTGGAGACCCACAGAGGAAAAGGCCTTGCTCACATCACACAGTAAATGAGGCACATGGTTGGGAGAGGGACCCAGGTATCCTGATGCCCAAACCAGTACCCTTTTACCAGCCCTGCTCACTTCCATCTATTCCCCCTCTCCCCACCTATGCCCAGCATCCCCCACTGTGAGATAATTGTAGCTTTGTATGGCATCAGTAGCTTGTGATGAACTGCTAACCTAAATGTTGGCAGTTTGAATCCACCCAGTGGCACCATGGAAAAAAGACCTAATGACCTGCTTCCATAAAGTTTAAAACCAAACACCAAATCCGTTGCCACTGAGTCAGTTCTAACTCATGGAGACATTATTACAGCCAAGAAAACACTATGGATCAGTTCTACTCTGTAACACACGGGCTCACCGGTAGTCGAAATTGACTCATTGGCAATGGGTTTGGTTTTTGGTATACAGGAGGCATGAGCACCCTTTAGAAGTCTGGCTCTGTTCTGATAATTTAAGGAGCAAATGGACTCGGATGAAAAGTCTCTGCATGGAAAGGAATAAGTATTTCACAGTAGAGTTGAGTTCTGGACCTGCAGGAGCCAGGAGAGAGAAATCTTAACGTTTCCATCCATGGAGACTCCCAGTGTCTTCACGGACCCCTGGCTGACTCCCCCAAACCTCTGGAGAAGGGACTGACTGAACGCAGAGCCATCAGGGACCGGAGAGAACAACAGCTACCATTTATTGAGTGTTTTCTATGTGGAGACACTGCGCCAGGTAATATACAGTCATCATCTCTCCTTTATTTCTCACAGCAGTGCAACAAGGTCAATACTAGTTTCCCACTTCATACATGGGGAAACCAAGTCTCAGAAAAGTGCAGGAATTTGCTCAAGGTCATGCAGGGAGTTTAGGGACAGAGGTGGCTGGATCTCCCTCAAGCTGCAAAGGAACAGAAAGACATTCCATTGCTAAACAGTCTCTCAAAATACATGCCACGTGGATCCTGGCATTTAACGAAAGAAATGTTTATAGAGATCAAAGTTGAACAGTTCCAAGAGAGCTTTTAAATTATCGTGTTTTTTTATAAACAGAGCAAAGCAGTGGAAGACTGGCTGAGCTGAAGACCTGGGGCTAAGTGCCCACAGCAAGGCAGGGGCTGCGCACCATTAGAGCCCCAGCTGCCTTACCCCTCCCAGCCTACCGCACTGCCAGGTTGGGCCATGAGTCCTGTCCTGGTGGGTCCAAGTGACAGGCTGGGCCTTGTATGTCACTGCCTTTTCATTTTTTCTAGAACTTTCTGGCAAGGTTTACAGCCGGGGAGGAGAGATTATGACCCAGGAGGGTAGGGTGACCAATGATCCAGGTTTGCTGGGGACTGTCCCAGTTTTAGCTCTGGAATCCCCAGGTCCCAGGAAATCAACCCGTCAGTTCTGGGCAAACCAGATGGTTGGTCACCCTATGTAGAAGTGGCTTGCTTTAAACCTGGGACCCTGTCAGACTGAGGCTCTGACACTGACTCACTACATGACGTTGGACAGTGCTCTTCCCTTCCTGAACATCAGTGTCCCCATCTCTAAAACCGGGTCAATGGGTAGGAACTCTGAGGGTACCTCTAGCTTACTCATTCCGAGGTTTATGTCTCACCCACCTAACTAATGCCATCTTTTGGTCCCCTGTCTGTGTTGCCACCTCCCCTGGGGCATTGGTGAGAAACCATCTACAATAGTCAGAGGTGACAATTAGGTCTCTGCAGGAGTCAGCCCCCACACCCTTATTTTGTCCATTCACAAAGCTGTCATATAGGAAGTAATTATTCATCCTTCCACAACAGAAGGGTTTTTAAAATGGAGTCTACTCCACCCCCAGGGAATTGAAAGTTGGTTTCTAGACCCCTTTTACTTGACATTTTAATCAGGGGGTTAAAAGCAGAGAAACTTAAAGTCAAAGGGTCAAGAGTCAGGGCAACACACATTTCCATTTCAGCAAGGAATCTTCCAACGCCCACTCCAAGCCAGAGGCTGTCGTCGGGGAGACACAAGCAGATCAGAGAAGCAAGGTCCCTGGCTCCGAGGAGCTGGCACTTGGCCCAGGGAGGGGAACTATGCCCACAAGGGACTGAACCATGGGGCACCCTGAGGCAGCTGCCCTTGGGGTCCCCAGGAGGTGGGGGAAACCCCACCAAATGAAGGTTGGACTGTGTCACTTATCATGCAAACCTGCTGTTCCTTGGGGGCCTGAACATTTTTTTCAGCCAGGCCAACCCACTGTCTGTGGTCCCTGAGTGCTTTAAAAGAGGTCACAAAAAATGCTTTGAAAAGTGGGGAGGGTGGGGCAGGGAAAGGGGGTTGACACTTAGGATGCTGAGAGTCCAGGGAGCCCACAGCCAGGACAACAGAGCATCACAGAACAGGATAAGCAAGGGGCTGTGGAGTCCCTGGGTGGCACAAGTGGTTAAGCACTGGGCTACTAACTGTAAAGGTTGGCAGTTCAAACCCACCCAGAGGTGCCTTGCATTCTTGGATTCTTTCGAGGTGTGGTGATCTGTTTACGAAAGGTCACAGCCACCAAAGCCCTCTGGAACACAGTTCTACTCTGAAACACATGGGATCACCGTGAGTTGAAATTGACTCAATGGCAACTGGTTTGTTTTGCTTTTAGTGGGTGTACAAGAAAACGCCCCATTCAGTCTGGGCAGGGCGGAGCAGGGTGGGCTGGCACTCCAGGCAGAGGCATCAGCATGAGTAAGTTTTCAATGGGCATAAGGTATGAGGGAGTCTGGCCAGAGCTGGCTGGAGAGGAAGGCTGAGACCAGGCAGAGGCCATGGAGGAGACAAAGGATTCTGGGCTTTATCTTGCAAGTTCATGCTTCTCAAACTGGGGTTCTCCTAATGCTATCCAAGACATGCCTGAGGATAAGGGAGGGCATTATTTTTTATTGTAAAATAAACATGGATATAACATGGACAGTACAAATTGGATGAATTTTGAAGGTAAAAAAATTAAGATTTTAAGGAGCATTTTGCTTATAACTAAATGCAGAACCTATAGTTTGTGTCCTTTCTCTGCCTTTCAGAGGACTTTGGTGGAGAGGTTTGGGGGAGCACCCCCAAGCAAAGTGGAGCCAGAGAGGAGTCTAAAGCAGAGAAGCAACAGGATCCGCTTTGCCGTCAATGACCCGGAAGAGAATGTCTAAGGAGGGTGGGAAGGCCTCACAGAAGGGCCCTCTGAGTTGGACCTTGGTGTCAGCTGGGATTTCAACAGGGGGAGATGGGCTGCGAGGGATTCAAGTGGTGGGGGAGGGCACGGTGTGAGCAAGGGAAGAGAGGTGGGAAAGGCCAAGGACTGTTGATTGTGAAGCTGTAATGTGGGAGATGGAGCTACCTACGTAAGAAGCTCCAGGGTATGCTCGGATGAGGCAACTGACTCTGAAATGACAGTGTGAGACAGTGGGATGCTAGGATTTGATTTCCAAGTCCTGGGAGGCCTACAAATCAATTCCTTTCTAATATAAGAGTCAAAGGGCACACATTTCACCCTAAGAATACATTAGTTGTATCCCACAGGTTTTGACATGGGGTATATGAACATGGTCTCCAGAATCACACTGGTGAGGTTTGAGCCTCAGCTCTGCCAGTTAGCTAGACAAATTACTCACCCCCTCTATGCCTCATTTTTCTCATCTAGGAAATGGGGATGTAGTGATAGCAAGGCTTCTAGAATAAGCCTGGCTCACAGCAAACAGTCAATAAATGTTAGCTATTATTAGTATCCTTGTTATTACTCAGTGTGTTAGTCATCTAGTGCTGCTCTAACAGAAATACCTAAAATGGATGGCTTTAACAAAGAGAAATTTATTTTCTTACAGTCTAGTAGGCTAGAAGTCCAAATTCAGGGCATCCGCTCCAGGGGAAGGCTTTCTCTCTCTGTCGTTTCTGGAGGAAGGTCCTCGTTGTCTTCAGTCTTCCCCTGGTCTAGGAGCTTCTCTGCACAGGAACCTCGGGTCCAAAGGATGTGCTCTGCTCCTGGTGAGTCTTTCTTGGTGGTATGAGGTCCCCCAATTCCCTGCTTGCTTCCCATTTTCTTTTACCTCTTGTAAAATAAAAGGTGGCACAGGCCACACCCTAGGGAAACTCCCCTTACAATGAATCAGGGATGTGACCTTAGTAAGTGTGTTATACAATCCCACCCTAATTCTCTTTAACGTAAAATTACAATCACAAAATGGAGGACAACCACACAATACAGAGAATCGTGACCCAGCCAAATTGATACACACATTTTTTGGGGGGGACATAATTCAATCCATGATACTCAGTTTTGAATATTTTCTTACTTCCATTATGATTTATCTTTTTGCATTATTTTGAAGCTTTTCTTCAAACATATAAGATTTAGTTTTGTTATTGTTGAGTTTTGTTGTCATTACTGACTTCCAACTTCCTTGGAAGTGATTGGAGATTGTAGTTTTTGTTGAAACTTGTTCTGTGGCTACTTAATGGTCAATTTTTTTTTAAGTGTTCCATGAACACTTGGAAAGAATGTACCTTTCCTGTTGGGTGCATGGTTTTAAACCTATCCATTTAATCAAGCTTGTCAGTTGTTCAAATCTTTATACCCTAATTGCTTTTACCTGTTGAGCTATTAATTACTGAAAGAGGTGTGTTAAAGTCAACCACCATGATCGAGGACTTATTAATTTTGTTCCTTGATAATTCTATCAGTTTTTGCTTTATATAATTTGAGACTTTGATATTTAATGAATATAAGCTAAAATTATTCAAATATCTTGCTGGACAATTGTTATATCATTATGTGGTGATCTTTTTTTATCTCTAATAATACTTTTTTGCCTTCAGATATTTTTGTCTACATTGCTACAACTTTCTTTGGAGTAGTATTTGTTTGGTACGCCATCTTCCATCCTTTTTAATTTCAAACTTTTTGTGTCCTTATGTTTACATGTGCCTACATAAACAGATGGTCCCTGGGGGGCTCGATTACTAATTTAAAGGTTGGCAGTTCAAAGCCTCCCAGCAGCACCATGGAAGAAAGGCCTGGCAATCTGCTTTTATAAAGATTACAGCCAAGAAACCCCTTTGGAGCAGTTCTACTCTGTAACACATGGTGTCACCATAAGTTAGAATTGGCTGGACGGCAATGGGTTTGGTTTTTGGTTTGGATATAAACAGAATGAAGCTGGATTGTTGTTTTTTTTTAAATTCAGTCTGACAATTGCTGTCCATAAATTGACAGGTTTGGGGGTGGTGGTCTTAGATAGGATGAACCCCAAGTTTGACAACCACATTTGAAAGCAGATGGCCTGTTATGGATTGAATTGTGTCCCCAAAAAATATGTGTTGTAAATCCCAAATCCAGTGTCGTTGTTGTGTGCTGTCAAGTCGATTTCGACTCATAGAAACCCTATAGGACAGAGTACCTGTGGTTATAATCCCATCTGGGAGTGAGTTTTCTTTGTAATGTTAACGAGGCAGTATTAGTGTACGGTGTGTCTTAAATCAATCTCTTCTGAAATATAAAAGAGCAGATTAAGCAAGCAAGCACAGACTGAGGGGAAGATAAATGCCACATGATCACCAGGGAACCTAGCAAAACAAGCTGAAAAGAGACAAGGACTTTCCCCAGAGTGGACAGAGAGAGAGGCTTCCCCTAGAGCTGGTACCCTGAATTCAGACTTCTAGCCTTCTAAACTGTGAGAAAATAAATTTCTGTTTGTTAAAGCCACCCACTTGTGGTACTTCTGTTACAGCAGCAATAGATAAGACAGAATTTGGTACCGGATGTGGAGTGATTGTCAAAACTAGGGGTTCATCGTATCTTTGACCAACCCCCCAATACAGTGACTCTAGAGCCTTGCATCCCCCCGCCCCTCACTCCTCCATCATTCCCTCTCTCTTCTGTCTTCAGCCTCTCCCGTTCTGCTGGCTCCTTCTCACCAGCACCTAAAGACCCACCACGTTCCCTCACAATCCTATAGTGACTTCCCACTCTTGCCTCCTTTTTGGGTCATTTTGAAAGTTTCCATTTGCTGTCTCTAGCTTCTCACCTCCTATTATGAATTGAATTATGCCTCCCAAACAATATGTGGAAGTCCTAATCCCTGGGACCTGTGAACAGGACCTTGTTTGGAAATAGGGTCTTTGAAGATGTTAGCAGTTAGCATGAGGTCATACCAAGGTAGGGTGGGTCCTAATCCAGAATGGGTGGTGTCCTTATAAAAGAAGAGAAAAGACACAGAGGGAAGACAGCCATGTGAAGATGGAAGCAGAGTTTGGGGTAACAAAGAATGCCAAGGATCTCTGGCCATCACCAGAAGCTAGGAAAGGGCCATGGAACAGATTTCCTTTCAGAGCCCTCGCATGGAATCAACACGACCAATTCCCTAACTTGGATTTCTAGCCTCCAGAACTGTGAGACAATAAATTTGTGTTTTTATAAGCCTCCTGGTCTGTGGCACTTTGCTACAGCAGCAGAGAACTATTACTCAGGCATCATTCCTATCCTGACGAACTCCAGTCTGACAACGTGGAGGCAGTATAGAGTGGCAGACCTGGGATGGTGCGTCAGCTCTACTGCTGATTGGTGGTATGCCACTTTTCTACTTGGAATCTCAGTTTGCTCCTCCATGAAACGAGAACAATAATGTGATCTGATTCCCAAGGATGCTCTGAGGATTAAATGAGATAATGACATAAAGGGGCTGTAGAGGGAGTAATAGGCTGAAGAAATGTGAGTTCCGGAGAAGGCTCAGGCCAGCTGGTCTATTCTTTGGGAGCCTGGATTTTAAGAGCATTTTTCTGAAACATAGGGGAGCTTAGGAAGAGCCTGTTTGGCTAAGGGCATGGGCAAAGAGACTGGAGATCACATCACACAAAGCCAAACTGAAGAGTGCGGGCATACAGGGCAGTGTTCACTCATTCCTTAAACATTTATTGAGCATCTACTGTATAAGCAACACAAACAAGAATCAAACACAGAAGTTTTTGGTTTATAAGAGAAGGCACGAAACATATTCCGTGTTCAGTTTGCCATACTTCACAGGCAGAGCTTTACACGGGGGACCAGGGAGGGCCTGTGATACCTGGTCCTTGACCAAGACGGGCCAGAAGGACTGCAGAGACGCTGCCAGCAGAGGGACGAGTCATAACAGAGAGACAGAGAAAGAGCTTGGGGCATTGAGATGGGTGCAAAGTAGGACACAGGGCCCCAAAAGCTTTCACAGAGAGCAGGGTGGGGCTGCGGAAAGGACTAGAACATTTCTGGCTGGGGTTCCAACACCTGCAAGGCTCTATGGAGGAACTGGGAGTGAGGTGGTCTTGGCAGATAGAGAAAGTCTCAGCCACACCCATCCTGAGGGAAAGAGACAAACGTGGCCAGGGTCAGGAGGAACTCCCAATCAGCTTTGCCTCACCTCTCACTTCAAGGTTGGGGTTCCAGAGCCTGCCAGGCTGTATGACTCAGGGTCGGGGGCCCAGTGAAGTGTACAGGGGAGAATTCCTCACCTTCAGCAGAGAAAGTATTGTGAGGCTGAATCTGTTGGGTAGCGGACCATCTCCGCAAGCTGATGGTGCTCTTTCAGCCGCTCCCTTCCAGCCCAGGGTCGATGGCTTCACACCTCCACCCACTTAGAGGGGCTTCAGGGGTCAGCAGGTTCCCTTATACACCTCCTCCCTCCACATGCCAGCAGATGTGCTGGAATGAATGCCAGTACCAGACATGCTCATGATTCATTCAGACCATTATTCCTCAACATCCTCTGCAGCTCCTGATGCCACCACCACCCCTACCTCCATTCAGAGCACCTATTCTTTTCCAGGCACCTGGCTCCTCTGTCGTCACTGTGCCCAGGACACATGCTCTCACTTGACCTCTTTGAGTACTTTATCCCTCTTCTTGGCACCTGGCATATGAACCAACAGCAATTAAAAGTTTGGGCTTTAGAATCATGGAGCCAGGGTTTGAAATGCTTGCTATGATACCTCACAAGCTGTGTGACCTTGGGCAATTTCCTAACCTCTCTGATCCTCTGTATCCTCTGTACAACGTGGATAATACTACACACCTCAAAACCCATTGTGAGGACCTAACATATTCAAAGCACTGTGCCTGCCTCAATGTGTGTTCAATAAATGCCAGCTCATTATTCTTCTTGCTCTACAAGTTTTGGGGATTGTGTCTTTCCCTCAGAAATCTCTGCACTTCTGTGCACATTTTTCCCTATTAACTATTATTGACAACTCACTCTTCCAGACCCAGCGCCCTACTTCTAGCTCACTCTTTCCGTGCAGTCTTCCAGGCAGTCCTGTACCCCAGTCTTCCCCCTCATTACCTCTTCAGCGCTGGGGTCGGAACTATGCTGAATGCATGCTTGATGGGTGGCTATCTTTCTGGGGGTACATCCGGGTCCTGTTTCTACACTCAAAGCAGTTCCACCACAGCAGAGACCAGGAAGCCTCAAGAGGACCAGCTCAGAGCTGGGCACACTCAGAGTCCAGACTACCGATCAACGTATTTAATCTGATCCTCCTTAAAATGCATAGTCCTCTTCTGGGTGGGCAATCTAACACTTAAAACAACAACAAAAAAAAAAAAACCTATTGCCGTCAAGTTGATTCTGACTCACGGCAACCCCATGTGTTGAGAGCAGAACTGCTCTAGGGGGTTTTCAAGTCTGTGACCCTTCTAGCAGCAGATCACCAGGCCTTTCTTCTGTGGTGCAGCTGGGTAGGTTTGAACCTCTGACCCTTTCGACTAGCAGCCAAGCACTTTAACCACTGCACCACCAGGGCGCTTAAGGGCTTACCAAGCAACACACAATCTGTTGCTGTTGAATAAATTCAACCCAGGGTGACCCCATGTGTTACAGAGCAGAACTGCTCTATAGGGTTTTCTGGGCTATAATCTTTACAGAAGCAGATCACCAAGACTATCTTCCATGCAGCCCCTGGGTAGGTTCGAACTGCTAACCTTTCGGTTAGTAGTCAAGTGTAAACCACTTGCACCACCCAGGGACACCAAACAGCATATGTTATCTTATTCAGTCTTCAAACAATCCTGCAGGTCATCATGAGTCTGCTCCCAAATGAGGAACTTGATTCAGAAGGATGAAGTGAGTTGCTGGAGGCAGCCCAGCTGATAAGTGGGAAGATGGGATGGGGACTCAAGTACATCTCACCACGTATGAGCAGGTGTATAGAGATGGGTCCAACAATGCTATGGGGACTCTCTCTGTCCCAGAGTAATTCACAGACAAATTTCTTACAAAACAATAAATAAATAAAAGTACACACCAAAACTACCACTTGTCAGTTGGTCGTACTGTGGTGGCTTGGGTGTTGCTATGAAGCTATGCCACCAGTACTTCAAATACCAGCAGGGTCACTCATGGTGGACAAGTTTCAGCAGAGCTTCCAGACTAAGATAGACTAGGAAGAAGGACTTGGTGGTCTATTTTTGGAAAAATTAGCCAGTGAAAGACTCATGAATAGCAGTAGAACATTGTCTGATAGAGTGCCAAAAGATGAGCCCCTCAGGTTGGAAGGCACTGAAAATACGACTGGGGAAGAGCTGCCTCCTCAAAGTAGAGTCGATCTTAAAGACGTGGATGGAATCAAACTTTTGGGACCTTCATTTGCTGATGTAGCATGACTCAAAATGGGAGGAAACAGCTGCAAACATCCATTAATAATCAGAATGTGGAATGTACGAAGTATATATCTAGGAAAATTCGAAGTTGTCAAAAATGAAATGGACCACATAAACATCCATATCCTAGGCAATAGTAAGCTGAAATAGCCATTTCGAATTAGACAATCATAGGTCTACTATGCTGGGAATGACAAATTGATGAGGAATGGCGTCGCGTTGATCATTAAATCCTGAAGTACAATGCTGTCAGTAATAGGATAATATCCATACTCTTACACGGAAGACCGGTTATTACGACTATTAATTAAATACGACTATTATTACGCACCAACGTTTATGGCCAAAGATGAAGAAATTGATGATTTTGATCAACTTTTGAAGTCTGACACTAATCAAACATGCACCCAGGATGCACTGATAATTACCGGTGATTGGAATGCGAAAGTCGGAAACAAAGAAGAAGGGTCAGTAGTTGGAAAATAGGGCTTTGGTGATAGAAATGATGCCAGAGATTGCATGATAGAATTTGGCAAGACCAACAACTTCTTCATTGCAAATACCTTTTTTACAACATAAACAGCGACAATACACATGGACCTCGCCAGATGGAATACACAGGAATCAAATTGACTACATCTGTGGAAAGAGACTACAGAGAAGCTCAATATCATCAGTCAGAACAAGGGCAGGGGCCGACTGCAGAATAGGCCATAAATTGCTCTTGCACAAGTTCAAGTTGAAGCTGAAGAAAACTAGAGCAAGTCCATGAGAGCCAAAATAAGACCTTGAGTATATCCCACCTGAATTTAGAGACTGTCTCAAGAACAGATTTGACACACTGAACACTAATGACCAAAGACTAGACAAGTTGTGGGAGGACATCATACATGAAGAAAGCAAAAGATAATTAAAAAGGCAGGAAAGAAAGAAAAGGTCAAAATGGATGTCAGAAGAGACTCTGAAACTTGCTCTTGAACATAGAGTAGCTAAAGCAAACAGAAGAAATGAGGAAGTGAAAGAGCTGCAGAAGATTTCAAAGGTTGGCTCCAGAAGACAAAGTAAGTATTATAACGAAATGTGTAAAGACCTGGAGTTAGAAAACCAAAAGGGAAGAATACCCTTGGCATTTCTCAAGCTGAAAGACCTGGAGAAAAAAATTCAAGCCTTGAGTTGCACTATTGAAGGATTCTACAGGGAAAATGTTGAATGAAACAGAAAACATCAAAAGCAGATGGAAGGAATACATAGGATCACTGAACCAAAAAGAACTGGTCGATGTTCAACCATCTCATGAGGTAGCATTTGATCAAGAACCAATGATACTGAAGGAAGAAGTCCAACCTGCACTAAAGGCACTGACAAAAAACAAGGCTCCAGGAAGTGACAGAATACCAACTGAGATGTTTCAACAAACAGATATGGTGCTGAAAGCACTCAATCGTCTATGCCAAGAAATTTGGAAGACAGCTACCTGGCCAACCTACCAGAAGAGGCTATATTCATTCCCATTCCAAAAAAAGGTGATCCAACAGAATGTGGAAATTATCGAACAGTATCATTAATATCACACACAAGTAAAATTTGCTGAAGATCATTCAAAAGTGGTTGCAGCAGTACATCGACAGGGAACTGCTAGAAATTCAGGCCAGATTCAGAAGAGGACGTGGAATGAGGGCTATCATTGCTGAGGTCAGATGGATCTTGGCTGAAAGCAGAGAATAGCATAAAGATGCTTACCTGTGTTTTATTGACTATACAAAGGCATTCGACTGTGTGGATCATAACAAATTATGTATAACATTGCAAAGAACGGGAATTTCAGAACAGTTAACTGTACTCATGAGGAACCTGTACACAGACCAAGAGGCAGTCGTTTGAATAGAATAAGGGGATACTGCATGGTTTAAAGTCAGGAAAGGTGTGCATCAGGGTTGTATCCTTTCACCATACTTATTCAATCTGTATGCTGAGCAAATAATCCGAGAAGCTGGACTATATGAAGAACATGGCATTAGGATTGAAGGAAGACTCATTAACAACCTGAGATAGGCAGATGACACAACCTCGCTTGATGAAAGTGAAGAGGACTTGAAGCACTTATCTGATGAAGATCAAAGACTACAGCCTTCAGTATGGATTGCACCTCAACATAAAGAAAACAAAAATCCTCACAACTGGATCAATAAGCAATATCAGGATAAATGGAGAAAATATTGAAGTTGTCAAGGACTTCATTTTACCCGGATCCACAATCAACACCCACGGAAGCAGCAGTCAAGAAATCAAACAACGTATTGCATTGGGCAAATCTGCAAAAGAAAAAAGCAAAGATGTCTCTTTGAGAACTAAGGTGTGCCTGACCCAAGCCATGGTATTTTCAATTGCCTCATAGGCATGTGAAAGCTGGACAATGAATATGGAAGACAAAGAAGAATTGATGCCTTTGAATTATGGTGTTGGCAAAGAATATTGAATATACCATGGACTGCCAGAAGAATGACAAAATCTCTTTTGGAAGAAATACAGCCAGAATGCTCCTTAGAAGTGAGGATGGAGAGACTTTGTCTCTTACACTTTGGACATGTTATTTGGAACAGTCCCTGGAGAAGGACATCATGCTTGGTAAAGTAGAGGATCAGCAAAAAGAGGAAGACCCTCAGTGAGATGGACTGATACAATGGCTGCAACAATGGGTTCGAGTATAACAATGATTGTGAGGATGGATGGGTGGGCAGTATTTCGTTCTGTTATACATAGGATCGCTATGAGTCGGAATCAACTTGAAGGCACCTAACAAGAACAACCTAACATACCAAAAACCAAACCCACTGCCCTAGAGTCAATTCTGACTCACAGCGACCCTATAGGACAGAGTAGAACTGCCCCATAGAGTTTCCATGGCTGTAAATCTTTATGGAAGCAGACTGCCACATCTTTCTCCTGCGGAGCAGCTGTTAGGTTCGAACCGCCAGGTGCTTTAACCACTGCACCACCAGGGATCCTATAAAAGAACACAGAGGGGAGTAAAAATTAATTATTTATCTGGAAAATGCACAAGTTATCAACCTTCTCATTTTATAGATGAGGAAATTGAGGCTCAAAGAAGCAAAGTGACGTGCTCAAGGTCACAAAGCAAGGAAGAACAGGGGATTCTGACCAGGCTTTCTGACTCCAAGTTGAATGTCTTTGCCTCCCATACCTTGTATGGTGTTTACAGAGTTGTTGTTGTAACTTGGTGCAATACCATTTAAACAAAAATTATTTTAGCCAATTAAAAAATGGGCAAAGGATATGAACAGACACTTCACCAAAGAAGACATTCAGTTGGCTAACAGACAAATAAGGAAATGCTCACGATCACTAGCCATTAGAGGAATGCAAATAAAAACCACAATGAGATACCATCTCACCCCAACATTACTGGTACAATAAAAAAAACAGAAAACAACAAATGTTTGAGAGGCTTCAGGGAGACTGGAACTCTTTGCTTATGGGAATGCAAAATGGTACAACCATTTTGGAAAACCATATGGCACTTCCTTAAAAAGCTAGAAACAGAAATACTATACAATCCAGCAATCCCACTTATAGGAATATATCGTAGAGAAATAAAAGCTGTCACACAAATAGACATACGCACACCTATGTTCATTTTCAGCATTGTTTACAATAGCAAAAAGATGGAAACAACCTAGATACCCATCAACAGATGAATGGATAAACAAATTATGGTGCATACACACAATGGAGTACTACTCAACGATAAAGAACAATAATGAATCTGCGAAACATCTCACAACATGGATGAATCTGGAGGGCATTATGTTGAGTGAAATAAGTAAATCGCAAAAGGACAGATACTGTATGAGACAACTATTATAAAAACTCATGAAAAGTTTTACACAAAGAAAGAAGCATCTTTGAAGGTTATGAGAGAGATGAGGGGTGGGGAGGGAAAAACACTAACTAGACAACAGGTAAGTGGTAACTTTGGTGAAGGGTACAAAGTATACAATACTGGGGAAGTCAGCACACTTGACCAAGAGTCATAGAAGCTTCATAGACACATCCAGACTCCCTTAAGTACCAAGCCACTTGGCTGAGGGTTGGGTACCATGGTCTCAGGGGACATCTAGCTCAACTGGCATAACATAGTTTATAAAGAAAACGCTCTACATCCTACTTTGGTGAGTAGTGTCTGGGGTCTTAAAAGCTTGTGAGCAACCATCTAAGATACATCTACTGGTCTCACTCCATCTGGAGAAAGGGAGAATGAAGAAAACAAAAGACACAAGGGAAAGATTAGTCCAAAGGACTAATGGACCACAACTACCATGGCTTCCACCAGACTGAGTTCAGCACAACTAAATGGTTGGTGCCTGGCTACCACCACCGACTGCTCTAGCAAGGATCATAATAGAGGGTCCTGATCAGAGCTGGAGAAAAACGTAGAACAAAATTCAAACTCACAAAAAAAGACCAGACTTACTGGTCTGACAGAGACTGGAGAAATCCCGAGGGTATGGCACACTGACACCCTTTTAACTCAGTACTGGAGTCACTCCTGAGGTTCACCCTTCAGCCAAAGATTAGACAAATTATAAAACAAACAATAACACACGTAGTTCAACCATGTATGTGAGACTAAATGGGCACACCAGCCCAGAGGCAAAAACGAGAAGGCAGGAGGGGACAGGAAACCTGGGCGAATGGAAATGGGGAACCCAAGGTCAAAAAGAGGGAAGTGTTGACACGTCTCAGGGTTGGAAACCAATGCCACAAAACAATATGTGTATTAACTGTTTAATGAGAAATTAATTTGCTCTGTAAACTTTCACCTGAAGCACAATTAAAAAAAAAAAAGATTTTAAAAGTCACCACTGCTCTCTATTCTATTTAATAAGCTATTATTTGTGATTCAGAATACTCGTGGCTCTCAGACAGGTCTGGCGTTCTCCTGGGAGAGCACTCCATGCCCCACCCTTTTAGTTTAGGGCTGGTCCCATGGCCAACTCTAGGGGCTGGGCTGCAGGAAGATAGCTGAAAGCTGTGGTAATGGTTCCTTCTCCTTCCTGTTGCTCCCACAAAACACATTCCTTTGCACACGAGGGAGAAATGAACTGTAAAATGACCCACTTTTAAAATAACACCAAGAAAAGTAACCAAAGTTTGGACCTACTTACGAACCACTGCATTTCTTCACTTTCCAAAGAATTGTTTTCTCTTTAAGTGGGCAAGCACTATAAGAAACTAAGATTCTTCAGTATTGTGGTACTTTAAAGGAATAGTAGTATTGCCCATACTATGGGACCCAGGGACTCTCATTCCATCAGGCACTAGCTGTGAGCATCGCCCCCACTTCTGGGCTGCTCTGAGATGACAAACCCGCAGACACTTGGGCTGACCCAAGGTCTTGGTATGGGCTTCTGGCTTGGACACCAGGCATGGAGGAATGGGTTTTTCCCTCTATGTTCAAGCATCGAGGCTTCCTCCATTAGAAGCATCAGGCATAGGATTTATGTGCAGATCTTTGCAAGGATGTAAATATGAATTCTGACCTCTGGCCATCTAATCTCTTTAAGTGATATATATGCTGGGAATGCTTTATGGTGGCTCTGTATCGATATGAGAATCAAGTGCTGCCTACCAGAGAAGGGATTTAAATCAGCTGCCTTCTGATTTGCCTTAGGGGCACATCTGGGGAACAGGGGGAGAAGATGCTGACTGCTAAGGCTTAACATCATGTAAGCACTGAAGCTGTACTCCCACCTGTCCCACATTAGTCATTGGGTCTCCAGGCTAGAAGGGGTTGCTGAAATCATCTAGTCATTCCACACCCCCATCTGATGCATCAATTCTGTCTCCAACATTCTATGTAAGTGTCCATTCTGTCTCTGCTGGAATACCTCCAAGGACAGGGAGCTCACTACCTCATTAGTCTCAGGTGCTCAAAAATGGGAAAGGTCTGCAATAACTAGGGATTGAAATCTGCTTCCTATGACTTCTCTCCCACAGGTCCCAGTTCTGCCCTCTGAGGTCACCCAGGCCATTGCCGCTCCACCAAGCCTGGGTGAGGGGGAGTGACTACACCCCTCATCTCCATGCTGCGCAGTTCAGCTCCTCGAGCTGCTCCTCACGGCCCCTCTTCAGGCACCACCTAGCATTCTCAGAGTCACAGCATACTGCTGAACCGGTGCTGCTTGGGGTCTGGGGTGGAGATGTAGCAGGCAGGCCTTGTAGAGGAAAGCGCAGAAATCGTCAGCCATCAAGGGCCGCCTTTGGGCCTGATGTTCCTCCACTCTAAAACCCAAACCCAAAACCCATTGCCATCAAGTTGATTTGACTCCTAGTGACCCTATAGGACAGAGTAGAACTGCCCTATAGTTTCCAAGGAGCGCCTGGTGGATTCCAACATGCCAACCTTTTGGTTAGCAGCTGTAGCACTTAACCACTATGCCACCAGGGTTTCCTCCTCTACCCTAGGCTTACAAAAATGGCCCAGACCCCTCCCTCACAGCTCCCTTGTAAAAATCAATGGGAAACTCAAAGCAGGAGTGAGGACTGTTAAGTTCCTTTAAAAGCACTAAACAGAGCTCAGGGTCTCCAGAGGTTGTGCCAGGAGCTGTCCCAGCAGGGTCCCCAGGGTTCATCTAATTCCCGCTCCTCCTTGTGAAACAGAGGCCTGGGAGGAAGGGACTCATTCTGGGTCACATAGAAGGTTAGTAGCAGTGGCATCACTAGGGCTGCTGTCACCTCCCCCCATGGACCTCCTCCTTACCAGACCATACAGAATCCTTAGTATTGTTTTTTGTACTAATGTTACTAGTAAATAGTAATTCCGGTATATCACTCCTTCTTTTCCTTTAATTACTACTTCATTCTCAAAAAGTTATTGATACAGGTTCACAGATACTAATTGCCACAGTACCAAACAAAACCAAACCCACTGCTGTCAAGTCAATTTTCGACTCTTAGTGACACTATAGGACAGAGTAGAACTGCCCCACAGAGTTTCCAAGGAGCGGCTGGTGGATTCAAACTGCTGATCTTTTGGTTAGCAGCCATAGCTCTCAACCGCTACGCCACCAGGGTTTTCATTGCCACAATATTGTAGCTAAAACACCAGAAAATTTGACATCAGCCACTATACAAACAGCAGGAACGAAAACAACACTGTGCTTGTAGCAGTAGAGACAAAACCACGTGACTCAAAGCGTCATTGCAATTGGGTAATAGTAACAGCTCTGACCGCAGTGCACTCGAAAGTTCAAAAAGTAAATCAGAGTTTTAGCTCTGTAGGTATATTGATACATGTAAACTGGGCTTAGGAAAAATGTTTTTGTTGTTATAACTAACTATAGGGGTATTTTTATAGACAGTCATTTTGGTGTCACCCTCTCTGACAGTATCATCCAGTGTGGTAGTACCCACCCACACCCACCCTAGTGACGCCACTGGTTAGTGGCCAACTCTCAGTCTTATCTCCACCTCCAGCGGATCAACCTTGCCCCTCCAGAGACCCCAGAACCCGGCCTTAAGTCATACACCGCTTTTTGACGTCATCACCCCAACCCCAAAAGGCAGTCTGCCCCATCTCCTTGGTACTAACGCAGCGGCGGGTGGCCCTCCTTGAGGGGTGTGCTTCTGCCGGTTCAGGCCTGGTTGAGGAGCGCGGATGCTGAGGCGCGGCCGACGGAGTCGGGTCGGAGGTCCGCTGGGCTCTTGGCGCGGCCGCACGTCTCTCGCAGGCCCTGGCGGAAGTCGCGGCGCAGCAGGCAGTAGAGCAGCCGGTTGAGGCAACTCTTGGCGTACGCCAGGCAGATGGAGAGCGGGAAGAGGTAGGCTTGTGTCAGAAAATAGGCGCGGTCCCAAGGTATGGCGTCCAGCTTGATCAGCACCCCCCAGAGAGTGAGCGCGTGGCTGGGCAGCCAGCAGAGCGCGAAGGCCAGCAGCACGCAGGCCAACGCCCGGGTGAGCCGGGAGCGCCGTCGAGGCCGGACGCCAGACCGCCAGCTTGCCCGCCGCCTTTGCAGGAAGCGCGGCAGCAGGAGTGGGCAGGTGCCCAGTGTAGCCAGCGGCAGCAGGAAGGCCACGGCGATCTTTTGCAGGTGGTAGAGCGCCAGCCAGTCGGGGCCGTGGTCGGGAAAGCGGAGCAGGCACAGGGGCTCGCCCCCCACACTGGCCGCCGTGGCGAACAGGGCGGTGGGCGCCGTGGCCAGGACGGCCGCGGCCCGGAGCAGGCAGCACACGCAGGCGGCCGGCGGGGCGCCGGGACCGCTCCGGCGCAGCGCGCCCACCACCGTGCAGTAGCGCGCCACGCTCATGGCGCTGAGGAAGAAGCTGCTAGCGTACATGTTGAGTACGGTGAGCGTCAGCACCACCTTGCACATGGCATCCCCGAAGGGTCAGCTGAAGTCACGCACCGTGTCTGCGGCCCAGAAGGGCAGCGTCAGCACGAACTGCAGGTCAGTGGCTGCCAGGTTGAGGAGGAAACAATTGAGCAGCGTGGGGCGCCGCCGCTGCTGGATGCGCACCAGGACCAACACCAGCACGTTGCCCACCAGCCCTACAGCGCACAGGGCCAGGTAGGCGCCCGCGATTAGCGCCCGCAGTGCCAGCGCCGCGCCGGCCCCCGCCGGCCCCTCCAGGCTGTCCAGGCTGTGGGGACCCCAGGCCGGGCGAGGGCTCTCCGATCCGTTGCCCACAGAACCGTTGGGGGCAGCCCCGACGCCGCGTCTTTCAGACAGCTCAATGGGATCACGGAGTCGATGGCCCGGGCGACAAGACAGCTGCCTCCGGAGGACGCCATCGCCATTAGTGAGGGACGCAGGAGTCCGGCCCGGTCACTCGGTGGCTGGCAGAGGACAGAGAGAGCCCGGAGTGTGCGGCGCCTCGCGGCAGCACTTTTAAAGATCTGGGGACCTCTCCTCTGGCAGGGGATTGGCCAGCTTTTTCCATGGCCCCGCCCCAAGAGCCTCCAAGCTGTATTTCTACTGGCTGCTCCTTCACCCTGGATTTGGTGGAGAACGAGGGACTCTCCGCCGGTAAACTGAGACGTAGGGGTCGGAGGAAGGGGCGTTCGCGATTCACAGGGACGCTGGCTTGTGGCTGCGAGTCCCTGGGTGAGGATTCAGCTCTCTCTTCGGGGGCGGCTTCGGCACTCGGGGCCGGAGAAGGGAGGGCACACAAATTACGCCTCGGGAGGTTGCGCACCTCTCCATCTAGAGGCCCTGAGATAGTTAACGTGTTACCAAAGTCCGGACAGCAGGGCCTGGCAGCCCCTCTGCTCTCCAGCCCTGATCCCTCGAACCCCCTTCTCTCTGATAAGGCAATTTCTCCTCCCCTGCTTTAGCCACGGGTACCCCATATTCCCAGTTTGTTCTGTCCCCTAAGTACCCGTGACCTCCTTCCCAAGGTCACCAAACCTTCCTGCGTCCGGACTGAGGAATGAGAGGCGACTAAGCCAGGAGCAGCCAGGGAAGGAGACACCGACGGGGCTTAAAGGACCAGTGTGGTGGATCCCTGACTGGGTCAGCACTGATGCTGGGCGTGCACCGAGGTGGGTCTAACGCCTGAGGGAATCTGTGAAGGCTTCTCAGAGGAAATGGTTTATGAGCTGGTCCTAATATTCCCCCGCTTAACATGCTCCAGTGACTTGCCCTTGCAATTGGAATCAAATCCAGATTTCCTGCTTTGATAGAGACTATCAACCGGGACTTAAAAAAAATAATAATAATTAATGGGTCTCATACCCTAGAGGGCTGGAGTAGAGTCTAAGCCCTGGTATTTTTTTTTTTTTATTGTGGTGAAAATATACATATATATACACATAGCATTGTTGTTGTTCTGTGCCATAGCGACCCTGTAGGACAGAGCAAAACTGCCCCATAGGGTTTCCAAGGAGAGGGTGGTGGATTTGAGCTGCCGACCTTTTGGTTACCAGCCAGGCTCTTAACCATGATGCCACCAGGGCTCTATAACATAACACATACCACTTCAATAATTTCTACATGTATAATTTAGTGACATTGATTACACTCTTCAAATTATGCAACCATTCTCGCTATCCTTTTCCAGATCATCCCACCACCATTAACATAAACTCAATGCTCCCTAAGCAAAAGCTCCCCCTTCCTCCTTCCCTCCCATCCCTAATAGTCTTTGGTTTCTATAGGTTTGCTTATTTCATATACCTGAGATCATTCAGTATTTGTCCTTTTGCAACTGATTTGTTTCACTCAGCATGATGTTTTCAAGGCTCATCCAGGGCATGCTAAGGCCTGGTATTTTTAAAAGTTGTGATTGTTGTTAGCTGCTGTTGAGTCAGCCTGATTCATGGCGACCCCAAGCAACCCCAAGCACAATAAAATGCTGCCCTGGCCCTGTGCCATCCCCATGATTGTTTGGAGATCTAACCATTTGGATCCATAGGGTTTTTATTGTATGAGTTTTGGCAGTAGATCGCTGGTCCTAGTCTATCTTAGTCTGGAAGCTCCACTGATACCTGTTCAGCATCATAGCAACACATAAGTCTCCAGTGACAGAGGGGTGATGGCTATGCATGAGGTACATTGGCCAGGAATCAAACCCAGGACTCCCACTGGGAAGGTGAGAATTCTACCACTGAACCACCACTGCTGCGTTTTTAAAGGTACCCCTGGCAATTCCAGTGTATGCCAGAGCTGACAACCCCTCTACCTGATATCTCCCTGCCCATTTCCTCCACCTTGTCTCTTACAGCTCTGAGCCTCGCTTACTTCTTCCAGACACACTGGTCTGCCCTTCCTCAAACACACTAGTTGTGATCCTGCCTCAAGGCCTTTGCCTTGCTGTTCCCTCTTGCCAAGAATGCCCTCCTTCCAGATTTTTATATGGCTGCCTCCTTCTCAGGTCTCAGCTCAAATGTCATCTCCTCAAAAAAGCCTCCCATAGACCACCTGCTTCTTTACTTTCAAAAATATTCATTCACCCCTACTATGTGCAGGCACCTTGCTAAGCGCCAGGGATGCAGCAAAGCACACGGAGCACATCTTCTTTTGGAGGAGAAAGACAACAATGAAATGAGATGAACTGACGTAGGGGAAAGTGCAACAAATAAAACAGGGTAACAGACCGGAGAGTGAGTGACAAGGCAGTAGGGTGCTCTGGGGAAGACTCAAGGAAGGGGGAATGGGCTGGGGGATGGGAAGATTCCTGGGAAGGAGGAGAATTTAGTCCCTTTTATGTCACTTACCAGCTGTGTGTCCTGGGGTTAACTGATTAACCTTGCCCATCTGTAAAGGAGGATAATGCTAACCCCTCCCCAGGGTCATAGGAGAATTAACAAAGCTAATGAGGGAAAGGCTTCAGCTCAGTGCCTGGCATGGAACCTTGCTTGAGGGAGTCAGGTGTCGCTGTCATTGTTATTAAGAAGCTAGGCTGACCTCTTGTTTTGCTGAGGACCCTCTCTGGTGGTGGACAGTCACCCACGGGCCTTAGCCTGGAGCTCCCATTCTCAGGAGTCTTTTCCTTCCTTCCTACCTCCATCAGGGACATTGGCACAGCAGGTGACCAGGAGCTGGGACATGGGTCAGTCACCACAGCCAGACCACCCCATCGCTCCCAGGCCTCTGCCGCCCTTGTCCAGGAAACAGGGAATCTGCAATAAGTGGGAGTCTCTGCCCAGTGGTCAGAAAAGAGAAAATTAACTGAATTATCTGGCTCCAGACTGGGCCAGAGCCTGGAGGGGCTGGTAATCTGATAGAAAAGTTGCAAAATTAGATCCTTCATTCCTTAAGGATCTAATTCCCTTAAGGGGTCTGAACCAAGAATTTTTCTTCATCTTGTGGGAGGTGTCACTGGGTGTCAGGCGGCCTAGGTTCTAATCTCTGCCTGAGCCACTAACTTGCTGTGTGATTTTGGGTAAGTGATTGTCCTCTCTGGCTTCACTTTTCTTATCTGTAAAATGGTCTGTAAGGCCCCTTCTAGTTCTCACCTGCTAAGAGCTCTCTATATATGTCTTGTCTTCGTTCATTCATGCATGGTTTATGGGGTGCTTCGGCCCAGGATCTCTTTTCCCCTCAGTAGCTAGAAGGTGAATCAGATCACAGCAAGCCCCTGGTTAAAACCCTCCAATGGATCCCATCTGTCTTAGTCATCTAGTGCTGCTATAACAGAGATACCACAAGTGGATGGCTTTAACAAAGAGAAATTTATTCTCTCAAGTCTAGTAGGCTACAAGTCCAAAATCAGGGCATCAGCTCCAGGGGAAGGCTTTCTCTCTCTGTTGGCGCTGGAGAACGGTCCTTGTGATGCATCAGTCTTACCTTGGTCTGGGAGCATCTCTGCACAGGAACCTTAGGTCCAAAGGACACGCTCTGCTCCGAGCGCTGCTTTCTTGGTGGTACGAGGTTCCCATGTGTCTCTGCTCACTTCTCTCTTTTATATCTCAAAAGAGATTGGCTTAAGACACTATCCAATCTTGTAGACCTCATCAGCATAACTTCATCACAGTGATGGAATTTACAACACATAGGGAGATCACATATAATCTCATCATAGTGATAGAGTTTACAACACATAAGGAAATCACATCAGATTACACAATCATACAATACTGGGAATCATGACCCAACCAAGCTGACAGATATTTTTGAGGGACACAATTCAATCCATGAGACCATCCTACTTAGGATAAAATCCTCACTCCTTACCTGGCCAAGAGGCCTTGCCTGATCTGGCCCCGGCACCTCTCTGGCCTTACCTAGTAGCCATCTAGGGACAGGTGAGTCCAAGGAGTGTCCCAGGGAGGGCAACTGGAGCCAGGGGAGGGGAGAGCACTGAGGCCAGGGTTCTGAGAAGCTTTCTGGGGCAGCTAGCTCTTGACTGAGCACCTACTGTGTGCCAGGCTCAGTGCCAGGCTTTTTACAAGTATCATCTCCTCCAACCCCTGACACCACTCTCTGAGGCAGAGAATGTGATCCCCATTTACACATGAGGATACTGAGGCTCAGAGAGGGGATTTACCCAGCTGAACCACAGTAGAACCCAAGCCTGACTCTGAAGACCCTGTCCAGTGTTCCGGTGGTGCCCTGATGACAATGCTCCTAAAATCTGTGTGTGTCACGTTCACCAAAGAGGAAGCAATTATTGGTGGGATAGGATCACAGGTTGGAGATACATTCATTTTTCTTAAAAAAGAAAATCTCTTAGCTATTGTTACTACAATGAGAATACAACCCTTCCACAGGCAGCTTTGTACAAATTATGTGGCCAGTGTTGGTTTTTCCTCAGGGATCATTTCCCCACAGTGAGATAACAGGTGACGGTGGATGGGTGGGTGTCAAGGGGCATGGTTCTTGCTGCGTATCCCCTCCACCATTCCCCATTCCCACCCCTGTCTGGGCATCTCAGCCCCTTGCTTTGCTGCAGTAGGAAGATTACAGAAATGTTAGGGCAGCATTCCCAAAGGCCCCGGAGAGTCCAGAGGAAGTGCGGAGGTCGGAAAGCAGTAGACAGTAGGTCAAGGCCAGGGCGGGGAAGCGGGTCTGCTCAGGGGCTCAATTAGAATTGTAATCCGTCCTCCTGCAGAGTGTGTGTGAGTGTGTGAGAGAGACAGAGTGTGTGTGTGATGCCTGCACCAGAATAGACTGTTTTCAGATTATATGTTCTTAGTACTATTTGACTCTTTAAACCACAAACACGTATTACTTGATGTAAATGCAAATTAAATAGCAAAAGAACAAAAACCTTGGCTAATGTGATAGGTGAGACGTGCTGTATGGTGGCTTTGATTTGCATTCCTTTGATTTCTGGCGAGAATGGACATTGTTCAAATGTTTCCGCACCATCTGCATTTTCTCTAAACTGTTGGTGGCTGATTGCAGAAGGGTAATGGTTGTGAGCCTGGCATGGGGAGGCAGACAGATCTGCCTTCAAATCCTGGCTCTGCCAGTTACTGTGTGACTTTCCACAAGTGATTTAATCTCAATTTTTCTCACCCATAAATTGGAGATAGTAATAGCTGAGCTTGTAGGGTTGCTTAGGGATTAATTAGTTAATTCATGTAAAGCACTAGTCTCATAGGAAGCATGCAAATGTTAGTTAAGGAAAAAGAAAGCTCAGAAATGAAGTATTTCTGATTTAACAAGGAATAACTTTGTAATGTTGGGAGCAGGGCGCTACAGGGCTAACTTGAGGCTAAATGGGGGGTCGGGGGGGGGGGATCTCCTGTTCTCAGCCAGCCCACCAGACAGCCTACCGATGGGGCACCCCAGCAGGCAATAGCCCCAGGCACCAGACCCTTCCCAGAAGCCTCCTGTACTGAGCTTTCATCAAAGCTCACCTGGTTCAGATCCCTCCCTTCTGGGCTCTACTTCCTTATTTCTAGTTATGTCATGTATTCATTTAGCAATTATTTACTGGGTGTTTACTATGTGCCGAGCCCTCTTACAGGAACTTTTTAAGGCACTTTTATAGGGCGTGGAGACATCTCTGTAAACAAAGCAAAGTCCCTGTCCTCATCAAGATAACATTCTAGTGGGGAAACAGAAGACAAATACATATTGGTTTATGAATCAGAGAAGATGCTGGGTGCTAATCTGTTCCTTGGGAAGGACCAGCCTCCTTCCTCAGAGTTCTGCTTTTCTCCTTAAGGAGGAAAAAAAATCAGTCAAAAGCATGTGTGTTGCAGGGGAGAGAGGGCAATAATAAAAAAACACGTTCTTTGTTTAAAAAAAAATGTATATACACTTTGGTGGCTTTAAAAGAGATACAAAAATTCTTTGCTACTCCTCACTTTAAGAGATGGAGCTTAATTCCCCTTTGAGTGTGCAGTGGACTTAGTGACTACTTTCTAACTAGTAGAATATGTGTCACTATTGAGACTAGGACATCCAAGACATTGTGGCTTCCTCCTTGTTGTCTCTCTCAGATCACTCCCTCCAGAGGAAGCCAGCTGCCATACTGTGAGGGCACTCAAGCAGCCCTGTGGAGAGGTTGAGGAACCAAGGCCTCCAACAGCCATGTGAGTAAGCCACATTGAGAGTGGATGCTTCAGCCCCATTCGGTCCTTCTGATGACTGCAGCCCTGTCCAACAGTTTGACAGAAAACTCCTGAGAGACTCTGAGTGAGTCAGAGCTGCCCAGCTAAGCCATTCTCCAGTTCCTGACCAACAGAAATAGTGAGATAATAACTGTTTATTGTTTTAAGCTGCTAAATTTTGGGGTAATTTGTATTAGATACCTAACACAAATACTAATGAGGTTTTTGCAAATCAATAAATAATATCCCTCTTTTTCTTCCCAAACCTTCAGAATCAATTGAGAAAGAAAAAAACAAGAGACCAACGGAGGGAGATCTAAATTAAAACCTTGCTTCAAAGTGTGGGCTGGGCTCTGGCAGTACTGGCATTACCTGGGACCTGTCAGAAATGCGACATCTTAGACCCAGACCTGCTGAGTCAGAACCTACATTGAACAAGATCTCCAGGGATACCCATGCACAATATAGTTTGAGAGACTCTGACCTAAATTTCAGTTTTTTACTGATTTCTTCTGTTATGATAATTTTACTAATTAGAGTATAAGGCTCTAGGTCTGCAGCTAAAAGAGCTTGCAACCCCTCTGTAGCATCCACCCCATTCCCATCCCCTTGGGTCAGGCTGTCCTGTTGAAAGTTTGGGTCTGTATGTAGATTTACTTACCCAAGACCCCTCCTACCTCTCATCTTTGTAGAAGGGAAAAAACAGTTTCTGAATCATGGAGACCCCATGTGTGTTAGAGCAGAACTGTGCTCCATAGGGTTTTCAATGGCTGATTTTTGGGAAGTAGATTGCCAGGCCTTTCTTTTGAGATACCTTTGGGTAGAATGGAACCTCCAACCTTTCAGTTAGTGGCAGAACCCATTAATCATTTATACTACCGCACTACCTAGGGACTCCTATAGAGGGGAAAAGGGTGGAATGAACATGGGTATGGACTTAATAAATTAACCAAAAAACAGGGCCAATGGATGTCTCTCTTTAACCAGGCAAAGAGAGAGCTCTTCTAGTGGGAGTCCCTCCAGAGGGCAGCATGGGCCAAGGGGACAGGAGTGCCCCCAGCGTATACCACAGACTTTTTTTTTTTTTTTTAACTTAAGACATATAAGCTGTTACTCACTCACCAATCATATGGTGTAGGGCAAGCCAAGGCTTTTCTCTGAGTATGCATCTATTAATAGGAGTTTGGGGTCATTTATCTTATATAAATTATACCCATGATGGACTGCCTAAGATTTATTTTCCTGTTTTTGTTTTTAGTGGCATGAGAAACATAAAAACACTTGGGGAGCAATCTGGGTGCAAAATCATTCTTGATGTTTATGGCTTTTCTTTCTGTCTTTCATAGTTAACCACCCACTAATTCTAGGCAATTGTTTTTAGCAATTCGTCTTTATCAAGTCTTTCTGAAACATTCAACTTCATTTTCATAGAAACCACAGCTCTTCCTCTGTATCCCTATTTGGGTTTAACTATTAAATTCTGTAATTATAATAACAGGAGCAGCAGTATAAACTGGTTTGGGAACAAGCCCAAGTAGCTCTTGGGAAGCCTGCAGCTCAGTTGGTGGGAAGAGAAATACTCCAGTCCCCTGGCCAAAACCAAACCTGTTGTCGTCGAGTTGGACTCATACTGACCCTATGAGACAGAGTAGAACTGCCCCATAGGGTTTCCAGAGAGCAGCTGGTGGATTTGAACTGCCGACATTTTTTTTGTTAGCAGTCACAACTCTTAACCACTGCATCACCTGCTCTAAAGCTTAATGTGCCCTCAGTCACCTGGGGATCTGGTTAAATGGTAGGTTCTGATTCAGTAGGTCAAGGATGGGGCCCTGGTGGTGCAATGGTTAAGGGCTGGACTGCTAACCCAAAGGTGAGTGATTTGAACCCACCATCTGCTCTACAGGAGAAAAGACCTGGCTGTCTGCCTCCAAAGGAGCCCTGGCGGTGCAGTGGCTAAGCCTGAAAAGTTGGCGGTTCGAACCCACCAAGGGAGAAAGGTGTGGCAGTCTGCTTCCGGAAAGATTTACAGCCTTAGAAACCCTGTGGGGCAGTTCTACTCTGTCCTATAGGGTTGCTATGATTTGGAATCGACTTGAAGACAACTTTTTTTTTTTTTTTTTAATCTGCCTCTGTAAGATTACACGTTAGGAAACCCTAGGGCAGTTCTACTCTGTACTGTAGGGTCCCTATGAGTAGGAATACACCTGACTGCACACAACAACAGGGTGGGGCCACAATGCTGCTAACCACATTTTGTGTAGGGAAGAAAACAAAAAAACCAAACCCATTGCCATCGAGTTCATTCCAACTTGTGCAACCCCGTGTGCCACAAAGTAGAACTTCTCCATAGGGTTTTCTTGGCTATGTTCTTTAAGGAAGTGGATTGCTAGGCCTTTCTTATGCAGTGCTCCTAGGCAGGTTTGAACTGCCAACCTGCTTGGGCCACCCAAGGACCTTTGTGTAGGGAAGGAAAGTGTATTGTACCAGTAGCAAGAGGTCTGCACACTATGTGCATTACCAAAACCAGTTGCTGTGGAGTTGATTCCGATTCGTGGCCACCCCGTGTGTTATCAGAGTAGAACTGTGCTCCGTAGGTTTTTCAATGGCTGTGATCTTTTGGATGTAGATCACCAGGTCTTTCTTCCCAGGTGCCTCTGGGTGGTTTCAAACCTCAGAGAATGGAAGGTCATGGTGATCTGGAGAATTTCCATTGCGATTAACATTTGTTTACAAAGCACTTTCCCATATATTGTTTCACTTAATCTTCATAGAATCATGGGCTACTATTTTAATCCATTTTTTACTAAGGATCTAAGATTCAGAGGGATCAAGCAATTTGCACAAGAGCATGCAGCTAGTCCTAAACAGAGCTGGGACTTGGGAACTGAACCCACCCACATCTAAATCCAGAGCCTGCCACCCATTCCACCACTAGGTGGCGCTCACCATGAGAACATCTCCAGATCCTGAATCCAGCTCAGGTTAGCAGCTGAGCTGAGCCAAGACTATGGGTCTTATCTCTACCACTAGGTGTTGCCATTGATCATTCAGAGGGTTCTCAAAGAAGTCTTTGATGGACGGTTCCTGTACATATATCAAGGGGCCCTGGTGGTGCAGTGGTTAAGAGCTCAGCTGATAACTGAAAGGTCGGGGGTTCAAATCTACCAGCTGCTCCAAGGGAGAAGAATGTGGCAGTCTGCTTCCGAAAAGATTTACAGCCTTGGAATCTCTATGGGGTAGTTCTGCTCGGTCCTTCAGGGTCACTATGAGTCAGAGTCCACTTGACGGCAATGGGTTTGGATCAGGGACCTTCCGTATCTCTGACCTCTTGCTCCAATCTAGATTGGTGGCTGTCTTGGCTTACTGAACAGTCGTGGTTCTGGAATTTCCCTTTACTATTTGTCTTAGTCGTCTAGTGCTGCTATAACAGAAATACCACAAGTGGATGGTTTTAACAAAGTTTATTTCCTTACAGTAAAGTAGGCTAAAAGTCCAAATTCAGGGTGTGAGCTCCAGGGGAAGGCTTTCTCTCTCTGTTGGTCTTCTCATCAATGTTCTCCCCGACTAGAGCTTCTCCGCGCAGGGACCCCAGGTCCAAAGGACACGATCTGCTCCTAGCACTGCTTTCTTGGTGGTATGAGGTCCCCTCTTCTCTCTGCTCACTTCTCTCTTTTATATCTCAAGAGATTGCCTCAGGACACAATCCAGTCTGTTAGACTGAGTCCTGCCTCACTAACACAACTGCTGCCCATCCTCCCTTATGAACATCATAGAGGCAGGATTTACAACATACAGGAAAATCACACAGTACTGGGAATCATGGCCCAGCCAAACTGATACACACATTTTTTGGGGGGACATAATTCAATCCATGGCATTCCACCCTTTGGCCCCCCAAAAATCACAACCTTGCAACATACAAAACATATTCACCCCATCACATCATAGCCAAAGTCTTAACTCCAAGTCCAAAATCCAGAAATTCCTCTTCATCTGTAAATCTAGAATACAAGTTATCTGCTTCCAAAGGTACAATGGCAGAACAGGCACAAGCTAGACATTTCCATTACAAATAGGAGAAAGTGGAGGAAAAGAAGGGATAACAGGCACCAAGCAAGTCAGCAGAACATATTACATTAGCCCTAAAGGCTTTGAAAATAAACCTCTGTTTTCTGAGACAGTTTACACAATGGCCCTGCGCTCCAGACTGTAGGTACTGGCCACACTCTTCAGATTCTGAGTGAAGGCCCCTCAGCCCGGAGGCCATGGCTCCACCCTTTGAAGCTCCTGAGGTCATGACCATACAATACCTTCTGAGACTGAGGCGGCTTGGCTTTTTGTGACCCTTGTCTCTTTAGCTTCTGTTTCCTAGTTCCTTGGCTTCTTGGCTTCTCAGCCCTCACACCCGCATCTGCCCTGCCGGGGCAAGTGTTCCAAAGCTCGGTAGCTCCACTGATAAGTGCCTGGAGGCACCCCACTCCACCAGGAAGCCTCCTGCGCACAGGCACTCAGCTCTCTAGTTCCGTGGGTGGGCTCCAGCACCATTTCGCACTGGGCTCCCGATTCTGCTGCTGCCGCTTCTCTGCCCTTGAAGTTTATCTGCTGCTGCTGGTCCTCTGTCGCTGCCGCACCTCTATCCATTCAGTTTTAAAACCGCTTCCCACATTTTAGGTATCTGTTAGAGCAGCACCCTACTCCCTCAGTACCAAATTCTGTCTTAGTTATCTAGTGCTGCTATAACAGAAATACCACAAGTGGATAGTTAACAAAGAGAAGTTTATTTCCTTACATTAAGGTACGCTAAAAGTCCAAATTCAGGGTGTTAGCTCCAGGGGAAGGCTTTCTCTCTCTGTCGGCCTCCTCATCAATGTTCCCCCTGGACTAGGAGCTTCTCCACGCAGGGACCCCGGTTCCAAAGGGCACACTCTGCTCCAGGCACTGCTTTCTTGGTGGTATGAGGTCCCCCTGTCTCTCTGCTCACTTCTCTCTTTTATATCTCAAGAGATTGCCTCAGGACACAATCCAATCCTGTAGACTGAGTCCTGCCTCACTAACACAACTGCTGCCCATCCTCCCTCATTAACATCACAGAGGCAGGATTTACAACATACAGGAAAATCACACAATACTGGGAATCATGGCCCAGCCAAATTGATGATACACATTTTTGGGGGGACATAATTCAATCCATGACACTATTATTCTGGAGATTCCCTTGCTTTATGTTTGTGTTGGATCACCTGTTCTTAGTTTCCAGATCTTTTTCTTGGCTCACCTCCTCATTTTGGTAGAGCACATCTTCCAGTAACTTCCTGAGAAAGGGTACACAGAAAGTAAATTTTTTTTTTTTTTGAGAATTGGTAGGCCTTAAAATGTCTTTATTCTATCTTCACCCTTGATTAAGAGTCTTAGAATCGAATTCTAGGTTGGAAACCGTTTTTCCTCAGAATTTTGAAGGCATTTCTCTGTTGATTTCTGGCTTGTGGTATTGCTGTAGAGAATTCTGGTGCCATTCTAATAATGGAATCTTTGTGACCCTTTTTTTTCCCCCTTCTCTTGAAATTCATGTATAATTTTCTCTAGTACCTAAGAGTGCTGGTATGTTAAGATGTTGTCCTTGATGTAGATCTTTTTTCATCCATTGAGCTGAATGTCAGTGAACGCTTTCAAGCTAGAAACTCATGTGCTTCAGTTCTGAGAAAGAGTCTTATTTATTTGATAATCTTCCCTCTGTTTTCTCTGATCTTTGTAGGTCTCCTATCTTTTGGATATTGAATTTATGGAATTTTATGATACGGAGAAGTTTTTTGCTTTTCATGTAGGCAAATCTATTGATCTTATTTCCTACAGATTTTACTGTTGATTTCATCTTTAAAATATTCTTCCCAGCACCAAAATTATATCGCAACCCCATTTGAATGTTGACAATAGCAATTTCATAATAAGGTTCATGCTGGTTTTATTCATCTAAGCTCCACTGCAGGAAGCACAAGTGAATGCTTGCTTGATAAAGGAGTGAAGTGATTTATCGATTAAAAAACAAAAAGGAGAAACGATTCGTGTAATTCTGTTTTACCCAGGCTGTTTTTACCAGCAAGGATTCCGGGTTTTAAATGTTGAAAGTGTTTTCATTACAAAAGTGAACAAAACACATGGAAAAATGTTAAAGGATAAATAATGAGCAGAAAGAGCTCCTAAACAGTTGGTAAATCCAATAAGAAAGCATAAAAAGTTTTCAAATGATTTCTAAACCCAAGGATATGGACTACTCATTGCTGAAACAATGGCATGGAAAAGAAGAAAAACACAATTTAAAAGAGAAGAAAAAAAAGAGCCAAAGCAATAATCAGGCTGTAGAGTCGGGGGTAGTACCAGACCTACAGATGGTTAGGTTGCATCATTGTGAGTCCGGGTCAGGCTGGGAGCACAGGCTGACACTTCCAGGGTGGTGAGACTCAGATAACAGTCTTGTCCTGAGATCCTACTAGGCGCCAACACATCAGGCATGGCCCTAGCCCTCAGAGCTCATGTGAAGACAAGATTTGACTGCAGGAAATAATGTGATGGCCATTACTAAGAACCACTTTGGAAATCAGCATGACTCTTGGCTCCTGGCCCTTAGTTCGTGTTCATAAATGACGAATGGCCTCAGAAATCTAGGGAAGGGTAGGTGGCCCATCTCCTATGCATCTAGGTGTCTCCTCTAAAAGGGAGAGCCTCGAAGAAACAGGTCGTCTGATGGTAGAAGCCTGACTGGTTATCTGGAGAGGCAGTGGTGGCTATGGTTAGAGATCCAGGCTTTGGAATCAGGTCTGTCCTGGCTTTGACACTTCCAAATGTAGGACCCAGGGCAAGTTACTTAACCTCTCTGTGCCTCAGTTTCTCCATCTCTAAAATGAGGATAATAATAATAGTAACTACTTCATGTTGGGAGAAGGATTACATGAGACATTGCACATAAAGCATAGAGCCAGCACATAGGATACGAGCGCTCGTTCAATATTGCAGTTTGCCTCAGTCTAATCATGGTTCTCACTGCTGCTAGAGAGTCAGTGGGAGCCAATCTTGGACTTTTCCCCATCAGCTGACTGATGACTCTGTAATCTCAATGTGGATAATGGACCTAAAGTCTTCCTGTGGCATTCTCCCTCGTGGTGTGGGGGGCAGGCGTCCCTCACCAAGCCGCAGAGGCATCTGTGGCTGTGGAGTTGGCAGGCTAAGGTCACAGTGCTCCAGAGAATGGGGACAGATTGAGAACACCCACATTTCCACGACTTCCAGAACAATGGCTAATCAGGCCTGTGGTGGCAGCTTAGCATCCACTTCTGAGCCAATCATCTCGTGCATTTCCAAAGCCTGCTCTTACTTAGCCCAGTTCCTATCCCACCAAGAGGGCTTTTACCGGGCGTTCTCGTTTAGCAATCTACATCCTAAACTAGCATTTCAAATTATTTTTGCAATTCTTGCAATTGACTGCAGTAGAAGGAACCTACCAAAAACAATGCCTTTAATTTAGCAATACCTATCAAAGTTACAAAGGAATCTTGGTGGCACAATGGTTGAGCACTTGGCTGCTAACTGAAAGGTTGGTGTTCGAACCTACCCAGTGGCTCCTCAGGAGAAAGACCTGGAGATCTGCTCCAGTAAAGATTACTGTCTAGACAACCCTATGGGGCAATTCTGCTCTGTCACATAGGGTCGCTATGAGTAAGAATTGACTCAACAGCACCTAACAACAACAATATCAAAGTTACAAATGCATGTAATCCCAGTTCAAGGACAGTATCCTATAGATGTACTCACACATGTGCACAGAGGACAGTCACAGCAAGAGATTGGGAACAAGCCAAATATCCAGGACACAAGTATATGGCATATACACATAGTATAATATCAATCATTCGACGTTAATTTGAATATTGAAATTATCTATTAAACACCTACTATATACCAGGCACTGTTTTGAATGTTGAGGATATATCAGTGAGCCCACATTCTCGCTTACATGCCACATGTTTTGAAACTATTAAAATGGCTACATATGTAAGGATCCATATGTGAGGGATGGGGCCAACTCCAAGCTATATAGGAACCCCTGGGTGGCACAAATGGTTAAGTGCTCAGTCACTAACTGAAAGATTGGTGGTTTGAATCCAACCAAGGTGCCTCAGAAGGAAAGTCTGGCGATTTACTTCCAAAAGATCACAATCATTGAAAACCCTACAGAGCACAGTCCTGCTCTGATACACAAGGGTCGCCATGAGTCAGAATCGATTCCATGGCAACTGGTTTGGTTTGGTGTTTTTGTCAAGCTACCTTGTTAAACAAAAAAAGCCAGGTACAGAACAGAGCACATATGTGCAACCAGTTGTGTGAAATATTTCTTTCCGTTTGTATGGAATTTTTCTGGAAGGATTTGTGAGCACCTGAAATAGTAATATCCCTGGGAAGGAGCACTAAGGGACCATGGATTAGGTTTGGGAGGGAAGAGTTACTTTTACGTGTTTGTAATGTTTAATTTTAACCCTATGCTTGTCTTACCGAAAAATGAAAAATAAAATACTACAATGTAAGGCCTTTTACTCTGCCAAGAGCCTTCAAACCCTTTCTTTAATCCTCTAGACAAGCGTTTCTCAACCCTGGCCTTACTGACATTTGGGGCTGGATAATTCTTTGTTGCATGGGCTGTCTTACACGTTGTTGGATGTTTAGCAGCATCCTTGGCCTCTACCCATGAGATGCCAGGGGCACCCTCCCCCTAGTTGTGACAACCAAAAATGTCCCCAGACATTGCAAAATTCCATGGGGGCAAAATCACCCCAGCTGAGAACCCTTGCCTTAGATGACCAGTGAAGTAGGGGAGTGAGAATAACCGTTGCCATTGGACAGGCAAGAAAGTTGAGGCCAAAAGTGGTTTTATTTTAATTGTGTACCTCGTTTTTCATTGTTATCTATTCATTTGTCATTTTAAATACACAGTGCTCTACAGTACTTAGGTCTCTGGGTGGTGCAAATGGTTAAGTGCTCGACTACTAGCCGAAAGGTTGGCGGTTCAGATCTACCCAGAGGCGCTTCAGAAGATGGGCCTGGTGATCTGCTTCTGAAAGGTCACAACCTTGAAAACCCTATGGAGCAGTTCTGCTCTGCACACATGGGATCGCCATGATTCAGAACTAACAACAACTACAGTGCTTCCCTATCTTTTAAGAAATGAATATGTAAATGGATATATAGATGCAGAATAAATATAGTTGCTTTTTTAAGTTTGAGGATAACTATTCATCAGCTTCTGATAATGGTTTGCTATGTTAAATTTTGCTGGAGATGTTCTGGATTTTAAACCCTCTGTACATATTCTGGATATTAAACCCTTATCCTTATATAGCATAACAACTATTTTAAAAATAAATGAAATAATCTTTATCAAGATTTGAGGGAAAAACTAACTGGATATGTGACATTTTGAAAAATTTCATCAAACATGTTGAAATATTATATTTCTTACTTTGTTCAAAATGTACACTTTACCCCCAAATTTGGAGCTTTCTGGTCTTGTTTTTCCAGTGGGATGATTATTCTTGTTGTGAGGGTGGACTAAGCCTCATAATTCTTTTGTATCCCATGATGTCTAGATGGTTCCCTGAATAGGTTTTAAATAAAGGCACCACAGCAGGGTGTGGACTGAGTAAAGACAAGGACCTGGGACACAAATGGAAGCAGGTGGGGACTGCTGTCAGCCTGGGGGTTTTAAAACACAAACTCTAAGGCTGCATTGCAGAACAGACTCTGAGCTGTTTAGATTTGGCAGCTTGCCAAGGAAGCAAGGGAGGCAGGTTGTGGTTTTGGCCAGGCAGGGCTGTGCATCCATTTTCCACACCCTCCTGATCTCCAGGGTTTACTGTGGTGGGGTTGACAGACCCAGACACAGAAAATAGCACGTCATCGTGATTAGTGCCATGATGAGGGTGGCAAAGTGTGCTCTAGAAACCCTGAAAAGGGGGTCAAGGAAGACTTTCTGGACCCCGAAAGGCCAAATTGCAGATACACCAAGTTTGTACCCATTTTTTCCCTTTCACCTTCACATGACTGCCTCCTTCTTGTCATTTCTGGTCTCACAGCTCAATGTCACCTCTTCAGGAAGGCCTTCCCTGACCACCGCATGGGAAGTAGACCCTCAGTCACTCCCAGTTTTATTACCTTCATAGCACCTCTCAGTAGCTAGTCTTGTTTCTATACCTGTCTACTTGCTCATTGCCCATTGCTCTACTCCAGAGTGTGAGCTCATGAGAACGGAGACCTTTTCCATCTTGTTCCCTGCTGTGTCCCCTGTGCCCTGGGTGCATAGTGAATACCCAGCATTTGTTGAGTGAAGAGATTTGCCAGTGGATGAGGGCAGAGTTGAAATGTGAGGAGGGGAGGGCATCTCCAGAATGCACTGGGGAGGTCAAGGCAAATAAGGATTGAAGAGGGGCCTATGGCTTTGGCACCAAGGTGGGGGATGGAGGATGGGGAATTAGAAGGCAGATGAGGGTTGGGGTGGCCTAACTTGCAAATGGTAGGAGAGGAAATCTAGACAACCCTCTGGAGAAGTCTGAGAAAGGGAGGAGAGATGTGGGGTGGAAACTAGAGGGGAAACTCAGTCAGTGGAGGAGTATTTTATTTTTTATTTTTATTGTGGTGAAATATATACAGTAAAACATTTGCCATTTCAGGATCTCGGACAGAGCTGGAGAAAAATGTAGAACAAAATTCAAACTCACAAAAAAAGACCAGACTTACTGGTCTGACGGAGACTGGAGAAACTCTGAGAGTATGGCCCCCGGACACCCTTTTAACTCAGTACTGAAGTCACTCCTGAGGTTCGCCTTTCAGCTAAAGATTAAAACCTACTGCCGTCGAGTTGATTCTGACTCATTGCAACCCTATAAACAAACAGTAATACACGTAGTTCAACCATGTATACGAGACAAAATGGCACACCAGCCTAGGGGCAAGGACGAGAAGGCAGGAGGGGCAGGAAAGCTGGACAAATGGAAATGGGGAACCCAAGGTCAAGAAAGGGATTGTGTTGACATGATGCGGAGTTGGCAACCGATTTCACAAAACAATATGTGTATTAATTATTTAATGATAACCTAATTTGCTCTGTAAACCTTCATCTAAAGCACAATTTTAAAAAATTACCATTTTAATCATTTTTATGTGTATAATTCAGTGACATTAATTACATTCACCATGTGCGACCGTCACCACTATCCACTCTGAAATTTTTTCATCACCTTGAACAAAAAGCTCTATATCCCTTAAGCAACACACCCTCATCTCCCCCTCCCACCCACCTCGGTAACTACTAATAAATACTTGTCTCTATGCATTTGCTGATTCTGGATATTTCATATAAGTGCGATCATACAATATTTGTCCTTCTGTCTGACTTCTTTCACTCAGCATAATGTTTTCAAGGTTCATCCATGTCGTAGCGTGCATCAGAACTTCATGTCTCTTTATGAGCACTATTCCATTGTATGGATATACCGTATTTTACTTATCCATTCATCTGTTAATGGACATTTGGGTTGTTTCTATCTTTCGGCAATTGTGAATAATGCTGCAGTGAACATTCGTGTACATGTATCTGTCTGAATTCCAGCTTTCTTTTGGGCATATACCTAGGGTGGAATTGCTGGGTCATAAGGTACTATGTTTGACTTTTTAAGGAACCACCTCAGCAATGGATGAGGTTTCCAATTTCTTCATATCCTTGCCAACACATGTTATTTTCCGTTCATTTTTAAATCATAGCCATCCTAGTGGGGTTAAGTGGTATCTCATTGTGGTTTTGATTTTTATTTCCCTAATGACTAATGATGTTGAGCATCTTTTCATCTAGTTATTGGCCATTTGTATGTATTTTTTGGTGAAATGTCTACTCAAGTCCTTTGCCTATTTTTTAATTGAGTTGTTTGTGTTTTGTTGTTGAGTTGTAGGAGTTCTTGATATACTCAGGATATTAAACCCTTATCCACTATAGGGTTCCCAAGCATTTTCTCCCTATCTATAGATTGTCTCACTTTGTTGATAAAGTCCTTTGATGCACAAAAGTTTTTCATTTTGATGAAGTCCAACTTGTCTATTTTGTCTTTTGTTGGTCATGCTTTTGGTGTCATATCCATGAGGCCATTGTAGAAAATGAGGTCTCAAAGCACTACTCCTATGTTTTGTTCTAGAATTTTATGGTTTTAGTTCTTACATTTAGGTCGTTAATCTATTTTTAAGTTAATTTTCATATACAGTGTGGGGTAGGCATCCAACATCTTTCTTTTGCATGTGGAGATCCAGTTGTCTCAGCACCGTTTATTGAAGAGACTATTCTTTCCCTATTGGATGGACTTAGCACCCTTGTTCAAAATCAATTGACCATAGATGTATGGGCTTCTATCAGTATTTTTAATGGGAAGGAGACAAGAATGTTTTTAGATTGGGGTTGGAAGCCAACAAAGACCAAGGAAAGAGAGGGACACCTAGAGCAAGGTCCTTGGGGAGGCAGGAGGGAAGGGGACCACAGAGACCTGGTGGAAGCATTTGTCTCTGACTGCCAGAAGGTGCCTGCTTCACTGAGTCTTGAGTGGGTGCCAGTTACATATGCTTATTGTGTGGAGGTGGGGTGGGGTGGTAGGTAGTGATGGTCTGCATCGTCCCTGTCACTCGGCCAGCTGCTGTTAGGGGTGGGGAGAAATGGGAGGTAGTTGAGTAGGTTGAGCAATGAAGGTAGCTAGGGAGGGAAGTAGTTGAGGCCAGAAGGGGCTGGTAGTGCAGGAGAAGAAGAAGATAACCAGGGACTGGAGGGAGAAGAATACATAGCATGACTGTGAGAGTGTGACAAGGTGGGAAGGACAGCAGGGTCTGGTCTGGGAGTGGGGCATCTGATTTTCAGATTTCAGAGATGGGGCAGTTCTGAGGGATGACACAGCCTAGGGTGTGGCCATGTGTGCTGGTGGCCGCGGTGGACTGGAAGTGAGGCAGTCAAGGAACTGAGTGGTCATGTGCTACATGTGTCTCCCAGAAGGTCAGCAGGGCTTAGGGTAGAGAGGGAAATGAGTTTTAGGGAATGAGGGAAAATGACCACAACTGGGAGCCAGAGAAGGTATGTGAGGCTCAGAAGGCAGGGTGGCTACACCAAGGCTAGCCAAGGGGAGGAAGATGACCACAACTGTCCTGAGGGATAAGGGAGGGGGGGCAAGTTTAGTGAAGGCAGGAGGTAGAGGGCAGGAGGTTCCTTGAGGAGACTCCTGAGAGCTTAAGGGTAGGGGAACTGGAAACCAGAGTCAGGGCGGGGGCCAAGGGAGGACAGATGGCTGGTGTTTGGGGCGGAGGCAGGCCTGGGATGTGAAGCTGGAGTCGGCCAGCCGCCAGACTCCCAGGGGGCCCCTGCTGAGAGTCTGGGGGCGCTGGTGTAGGTGAGGCCACAGAGCCCCCTGCCTGTGGGTCAAACACTGGGCTCTCCTCCAGGCAAACATTCACTTGGAAAATAGCCCCAAAATGAGGAATTACGGGGCCTCGCCTCGCGTTGGAAACCGCTACCCATCCAGTGGAGGGCACAGGCCTAGGTCCAGAGTTGGCTTCGGAGCGGAAACTACCTCGAGACCCCTGCTGCTCAACTGAGTGACCCTGGGACCCTTGGGGAACCTCCATGTGCCTTTCCCTAGGAGGGGCTGGCCTGCCTGGTCACTGAGAACACACCGAGGGGTGCCTCAGTTCAGGGACAAAGCAGAAATTCCGGAAATCTTGGGGGACCTCTGCGGGGCCAGGTCAGGAGGGCCCAGCCCGTCTCCGCCGCCAGAGGGCTCACTCGGCCCGGCGGGCGATCGGGCATCCGTCTGGGGGGCGCTGTCGGTGTCCTGCCCTGGGCCCGGCCCCGCGCGCGGTGGGCGGCTGGCGGGGCCGGCGGGGCGGGGCGAGGCTCGGCCGGGGCGGGAGGACCAGCCCCGGGGCGGGGGAAGGAGCCCGAGGGGCGGGGCGGGGGCCAGCAGCCGCGCTCCCTCCCTCCCTTTCTTTCTTTCTCTCCTCCTTGCTCTCTTGTCTTTTCTTTGCCTCAGCTGCGGGCCGAGGGGGCGGGCCCTGCAGCCTTTGTTGCCCGCGGATCTAGCGCAGCCGCTCGCCGGGCCAGAGTACGCCGGGAGCTGCACGCGGCCGGGCATGTCTTGAGCCGAACCCGGGACCGGGCAGCAATCAGACGGGACGGACGAGGGTGTGCGCACGGGGTCACCCGGCGGCCGCCCGGCTCCGGCCATGCCCGGCGGCTTGAGTCCCCGCAACAGCCCTGCGCCGCTGCTGCGCCCCGTCCTCTTGCTGCTCTGCGCTCTGGCGTCCGGCGCTCTTGGACCCGCACCAGGTTGGTGGCTGCCCTTTCTCGGCCGGCCCTGCCGGCCCTCCCCGCTCCCCTACCCGCAGTTTACCCCTTCTCACCTCTGCAGACCCCTCGCCGGCCCGGCTTTGCCTGGAGCTGGTCGCGCCCCTCTAATGTTAGGAAGTTAGGGACAGGGGTGAGGTCGGGGGAGCGAAACCGCGCCGCCGGGGCGCCTTCCCTAGCCCCCGACTCCACTGTTGACCCTGCACGTATCCTTGAAGAGCCCCTGCCGCTCTTCAGACCTCGGTTTCCACACTTCGGGTGCAGTAACGCGACCCTCTCCGGGGGTGTTCTCGTCCTAGGGGCTGGACGGAGCGCGGCTTCTCACCCTACTCAGCGTGCCTCGTTTGGAAAGCGGCCTGGCCAGGACGCTGAGGGTGAGGGCGCCAGGTTGCAGGTCTATGCGGGTCCCCCGTCGCGACCCGGCGCCCAGCTGCGACCGGGACCCCTGCCCACCGTAGCCTGGCTGCGGGCCCGCGCTCGGGGGCGCCGGGGGCTGGGTCTCGCTCGGCCCTTGCACTTCCTGCCTCCCCCTCCCCCAAGTGTGAAGGCGCGGAGAGTGGAACATGGAGCGGGAGCTTCTTTCCCTGGCTCTCGGCTAGACTCTCTCCTCCCCGCCTGGCCGGCCGGCCTCGAACGAGTCTCTGGCGCGCCTCTAGATTTTCGCTCCGCCGCCGCCGGCCGGGCCGCTGCGCTCCTGGCGCGTACGGGGCAGCTGGCCTGGGAATTTAGGAGCCCATGGTGTATAAGGCCCCTGGTTGGCTCTCAGAGGACTCCACTTGTGATGGGGGCCGGTCCTATAGTGGGGAGAGCCGTGCAGGCGGAGCGATCGAGAAGACTTTGTAGAGGAGGAGGGGCCTGAGGTTGGAGTGACTGGAAGGTTGGATGGGCTTTGGATAGGTTGGAAGGGGTGTGGAGGGGGCAAGGGGCGTCCCGCGGGACTGATGAGGCTGTGTGGGGGTGAATGGGGGAGACCTGCCTCCCCAGTAGAGGGATTGTGGATGTGAAGTTAGAAAATCTATGGGGCGTAATGTAGGCGGTATTTAAACCAGATCTTAGAGATTTGGGGAGCCGTTGAAGGGAGTAGTGTGTTGAAAGCAGTGTTTCAGCTCCCTAAACAGTCAGTCTGGAGGGAATGGAGAGGTAACAAACATTTAATGAACACCTAGTGTGTGCCCGGAGTCCCTGAGTGGTGCAAATGGTTAATGCTCCCAGCTGTTAACAGAAAGGTTGGAAGTTAGAGTTGGAAGAAAGGCCTGGCGATCTATTTCCAAAAAACCAGCCATTGAAAACCCTGTGGAGTATAGTTCTATTCTGACGGCATAGCGCCCCATGAATTGGGGTCCACTTTATGGGCAACTGGTGTTCTTACTATGTGCCAACCTCACTGCGTACTTTCTTATTTCTCATCATTTCCATAACAACCCTGCAAGGCAGGTGATGGAAAGCCCTTTTATGGATGAGGAAACATGCTCAGAGAAGAGAATGACCTGCTAGGTCTGCATTCCAGGGCTACCTGCTTGAAACCTGTGTTTACTCTACTGCCTAGAGCTGGGGGCCCATGAGGATGAAGTGGGGGTGAGGGGCAGGAAAGTGATTCTTTGAGAGAACTGCCCCTGAGCCTGAACTTGAGTCTAGGGCCTCTGGCTGCTGTGGAAGCCTCTTTGCTTCCACTGCAGGCCAGACCCGTGTATGAACTTGAAAAACCTCCTGCCCGTCTAGGGCCTCAGTTTGCCACTTGTTAAATGGGAATAATAATACTATCTACCGCAAAGAGTTCTTGTGGGGATTAAATGAGATTCTGGATGTCAGTTGCTTAGCTCGGGGCAGAGTGATCACCATGTGGTGGCCATTTTTATTTATCTGCCAGGTCGTCACCGTAGGATTAAGAAATCCTTCGTGAACCCTGCAACTTTGACCTGCAGTCACCCCCTCCAATCTAATTTTGGGACCCCCTCATCAGGACAGGGTGTCTGTTTCTAGTATCCCCAGAGTTGCATAGCCTGGGGCCCTCTTCCTTTTGCTCTCAGGATCTCCCACTGAAAGGCTATTGAGCTCTGTGTCATTTTCTTTGCAGCTGCCCCAGCTGCCTGGGGTTCTGCCCAGCAAGACCAAAGGACACACCCTTGGTCATTTTAAGGAAATTGTATCCTGACTTCTTCTCCACCTGTGACAAACCTAGGGACTTGATGGGGTTACTGGGATTGGGTCCCAGCCCCTGGTCCCCCCACCACACTGAATTGCCCACGTGGGCCCTGCATACGTGCACATATTATGTGTATCGAGCACGTGCCTGCAGACTCATGGATGGGGCATGTGTCACACGTACACCCACCCTGGTTATTTTTCCTCCTTGGCATGAGCTGCAGGTCATTTGAAGGGCTGGATTGTAACTCAGGTTCTTGATAGGGAGGTGAGGGTAAACACCAGTTTGGCATTTCTCTGGTGGAATCTCTGTAGTGACAGTTCTGTCACCCAGGAGTGATAGTCAAAGTATTTAACACCCAGTGTGGCAGGAACTTGGTCCAGTTAGAACAGATCTCCTGACTTGGTGGAACAGACCGAACCATGAGCAATAATTGGCACTCCAGCCCAGTGTCGCTGCTGCCATCCCATCGTAGGTTCAGCCCTGCAGGCTCAACTCTGATGCAGGTACTTATCAGTGACTGGAACCTGCAATTTTCCCTTGCTGGCACTAGGTGGTGGTAGTTTTCGCCACCAAGATCTCTCCCAGAGGTCAGCTGTAGGAGAAATTGAGAGAAAGAGTTGTTTACTTTTAATTCACCCTGCCCTCCTTTAAAAATATCTTAATGGCAAAACAATACACATTCATTATTAAAAACAAAAACAAAAATGAACGTAGAACAAAACAAGAAGATAAAAGTTGTTGTGATAAAAGTGGTAACATCCAATAATTCTTTATTTTTTTCCTTTTGACTAAAAAATATATTAGGCCATTAGGGAAAGAGATAAAACAACAAGTTTTAAAAGAAATGGCTAAGCATACTTTAGAACTTCTCTTGCTGATTTTCAATCATATCTTGGCTCACATTTGGTATGAGCCAGCTACTGATCCTAAACACTTAAATTTTAACTGATTAATTCCCCCACATCTTAAGAGGCTAGGACCAATTACCATCATCCTCATTTTACAGATGGAGAAACTGAGGCTCTGGGTGGTTGAGAAATTTACTTGTGGTCTTATAGCGATGGATGGCCAAGCTGGGATTCAAACCTAGGCAGTCTGGTTCTAGACTGCCCTGGTCCTAATGCCTTTTACCTGCAACATAGCTCTACTTAGCCTCATTCATATTTTTTGACTTACTATGATGCTTCCTTGTAACGCATCTCGAGTTTCTGTCTTGCAGTATTTACCCGTAGTCTGAACAGGGATTCTCAATGGGGCTACACATCCCTGAGGGCATAGATCCCTCCCCAGGGACACTTTTTGAAGCTTTTGGGACAATGTCTCCCCAGTGGCTCAGGTTCCTGGGGCAAATAAGTACCCTCCTCCCTGCACCACATGTGTTTGAGGACGCTGCTATGGCACATGGGGAAACGCGCCATGTGGCTCATATTCCTCCAGTACATTGAGAACTTTGGGCTGGTTGGCATCAGTGCCCTTGGGTATGAGTGTCCACAGCCTGGGAATGGCTGGTAAATACTCATTTAAAACAAAGTCTTGGAGTGTAGCTGATGTCATATTCTCCATCTCCATCATTTTCATCGCCTCAGCCCAGCTTTTCCTCCTTATGTTTTCTGACCTGGATTCTCCAAGCAGATGAGGAAACCGAGGGTCAGAGAGATGAAGTGACTGGTTAGGTCACACAGCTATTAATGGCTGAATTGGGACTTAAACCTGGTTCTTTTGGCTTTCAAAGTCCACACTGTTGACAATGATTTATTGTGCCATTCCATTGTCTCATTTCCCAAAACTCATGCCTAGGCCAGGCTTATCTTCTTCCTGTCCCCTGACTCCTAGCTTTTCCCCACTTCTCTGACTTTGCTCACATGGCATCTACCAGCAGGATGACCTCATCTCCATGGTTGAATTTGTACCTGTACATCAAGGAAAAGGAGCCCTGGTGGCGCAATGGTTAAGTGTTTGGCTGCTTACCGAAAGGTCAGCAGTTAGAACTCACCAGTGACTACACAGGAGAAAAGACCTGGAGATCTGCTCCCATAAAGATTACAGCCTAGGAAACCCTATGGGGCAGTTCTACTCTATCTTCTAGGGTCGCTATGAGTCAGAATTGACTAGCCGGGACACAACAATAGCAATAACACATCAAGGAACATCTCAGATGTGCCCTCTTTGATGAAGGCTTTCTCTACCCCAGTCCATTCAACAGGTGTCCTTTCCCCTTGCTTGGACCACCCCAGCACTGTGTTAGGGTGGGAGTCATGGGTGTCCACACTCACTTCTCTAACAAATCTATTTTGAGTGCAAGATGATGTACGTTTTCCTGGACTTTGGAAAACATAGCACTCCCTCACAATTAGTAGCCAAACGTCACCAAATGACCATAGGCACCAGGCAGGTAACATAAATGAGCAAACGAGCCTGGTGGGGAGACACGTTTTCTGGAAATGTGGGGCTTCTTGGCCCATCTCTTATTCTCATTTTTGTTAGAGACTCACTTCTTTACTGAGTGAAAGATAACACAAGCACAACATCAAAGGGCAACTTAAATCCAGCCACAGTGTTAGGGACACAGTGGAGAGGGGTGAGGACTGAGGCCAATGGGAGACACAGGCCCTCTGTGAAGGGGCAGTGACCGTTCAGCTCCAGCCACTTCTGCCAGGTAGGAATGTAGGCCTGACATGGATGGATATTAAGTCTTTTCAAGAAAAGTTATAAATTAAGGTTTTGTGCAAGATCATCTGATTTTTCAGCATTGCCAGCTGACTAAAACACTTTTTGATATTTCTCCCAGCCAAAACAAACTGCAAAAAACAACAACAACAACAAATTGACAAATAAAAAACAAATTTGCAGGCTGTGGTTGTGGGGTTGCAATCCCAAATGCCCTTATTAGGATGCCAGAGCAAGAAGTCTCCTTAAATCATCCAGCCCAGTGGCTTCTCTGAACACCAGCCCCTGAAATGGCTACATCAGAATCCCCGGGAAGTGTTAGAGAGATACATATTCCAGGGCCCCAAAGCCCTAGGTCTGTGGAATCAGCATCTCTGAGCTGGGTCTTGGGCATATGCGGCTTTTCCAAGCTCTCCAGGTTCTGCTGAGGTTCAGCCAGGTTCACTCCCAGCAGGGAATTTCCTAACTTCCCTGATGATTTCAGTCCCTCCCGTGAGGCTCTTTTTAAATAACACAGCTTCCCAGCCCTGTTTCCTGGACATGCTGATTCAGTGGGTCTGAGATGGGGTCTGAGAATTTGTTTTTAACAAATACCTCAGTGATTCTTATCTGGGAATTCTGGCAAACCCTGGCACTAGTGCCCTCCTGAAGCTCAGAGACAGGAAGACTTGCCGAAAGCTACACAGCAAGTCACCCCAGCCCACCCAACCTCCTGAAGCAGGCTCTCTGAGGTGCTTCTAACCATCTCTACCCTGCTGGCCACCAGCCCACTAGGCAATGGGGATGTCCTCAGCAGAGGGGCACACCAGTGGCGTGGCTTGGCAGGGCACAGACTGGAGGGCAGGATGGGTTTCTGCAGCCTGGGCTGGATGGAGCTCGGGCTGGGGCTTGGCTTCCCTTCCACTCCACCTGATGCGTGCATAGAGAGCCCTGGTGGGCGATCTGCAGGGCACCCAGACATTCATGTGGCTCTGAGGGTTCACGGTCATGAACAGCCTGGATTCCAGGAGCTGGGCATACACACCGTCTGGGCAGGACCTGGGACTGGGAGAAACTGCAGATCGGCCAGTTTCCTAACTGTGCTCCTCAGAGTCTGGGAACTGCAGAAAGAGAGGGAGGCAAGACCATGGGCCCCAGGGTTCCCCTCGGGCCCCCCACAGCAGTGCTGCTCTGATATGTGATGTATTTCTTTTTTTTAATTTTTTATAATTTAGTTTATTTTTTGTTGTTGTTGAGAATATACACAGCAGAACATATGCCAATTCAACAATTTCTACATGTATAACTCAGTGACATTGATCACGTTCATCAAGTTGTACAACCATCATCTCACCTTTTTTTTCCGAATTGTTCCTCCCCCGTTAACTTAATATGATGTATTTTGAAGACTCGATCTGGTGGCCAAAGAAATTTGAAAAACTTGATCTAGTTTAACTCCTTCACCTTAGCAATGGGGAAACTGAGGCCCAGCAAGGGACAGATTTCTGAGAATGTAGAACAGTATTACTAATGAGATTGTAGCTGTTTGGAAGATTTAGGTCCCAGCCCCAACTCTGCCTCTCTCGCTGTGAGTCTTTAGGCCAGTCTCTCCAGCTCTCTGAGCCTCCTTTTGCTTTCTCATCTAGGAAATAGTCTGGAGACCTTACCACATATGTTCTCACTTGAAGCCTGCTGGCCTAAGGAACCATGGTAGAATTCAGGGGGTCCTTGAACTTGGATAAGGAGCCCTGGTGGCATAGTGGTTAAGCTCACAGCTGCTAAGTGAAAAGTTGGTGGTTTGAACCCACCCACTGGCTCTGCAGGATGGAGACCAGGCGATCTGCTCCTGTAGAGATTAAAAAACAAAAACAAAAAAAGGAGCCCTGGCGTAAAGATGAAAAACCTATGGGGCAGTTCTACTCTGTCACATGGGGTCACTATGAGTAGAAAATTGACTCGATGGCACCTAATAACAACGACAAGGAACTTGGGTGGGAGATTACCCGCTGTTGTCAAATCGATTCCAACTCATAGCAACCCTATAGGACAGAGTAGAACTGCACCAGAGGGTTTCCAAGGCTGTAAATCTTTACAGAAGCAGACTGCCACATCTTTCTCATACCGGAGCAGCTAATGGGTGTGAACCGCTGACCTTTTGGTTAGCAGTGAGCACTTAACCACTGTGCCACCAGGGCTCCTGGAAGAAGATTACATCTTTAATTTTCCTAACCTCTAAGTGAAATTGAGCGTTTCCTTCAATTATGCACTTTAGCAACAAATCCCAGCAGTATTAGCAGCACTGGTGGTTTGTCACCACTAGAAAAAACAAATATTTTTTCTAAAAGTAAGGTTTATGCTCATCACTGCTTCAAAGTTATCATAGTTGTTAAATTTGTTATTAGATACGTTCATAAAGGAGCACATAATTCTACACCCTACTTTAAAAAATGTATTAAAACATTTTTTTATTGTGGCAAATATGTATATGTAACAAAACATTTGCCATTTCAACACTTCATGTGTACAGTTCCGTGACATTAATTATGTTCATCAAGTTGTTCAACCGTCACCCTGACCCATTCTCAGATTTTTCCATCACCCTTAACAGAAGCTCAGTGTCCCCTAAGCATTGAGTCCTCCTTTTCCCTTCCCTCCCATCTGCCCCTGGTAACTCAAAAATATATTTTGGTAACTGTGTTTCAGTATAATCAGTTTGCTTGGTGTCTTGGTTATCTAGTGCTGCTATAACAGAAATACCACAAGTGGATGACTTTCACAAAGAAAAATTTATTCTCTCACAGTCTAGGAGGCTAGAAGTCTGAATTCAGGGTGCCAGCTCCAGAGGAAGGCTTTCTGTCTCTGTCAGCTCTAGGGGAAGATCTTTGTCATCAATCTTCCACTGGTCTAGGAGCTTCTCAGGCACAGGGACCCCAGGTCCAAAGGACATGGTCTGCTCCCAGCACTGCTTTCTTGGTGGTATGAGGTCCCCATGTCTCTCTGTTCACCTTTCTCTTTTATATCTCAAAAGAGATTGGCTCAAGACGCAATCCAATATTGTAGATTGAGTACTGCCTCATTAACCTAACTGCCGCTAATCCCATCTCATCTACATCATAGAGATAGGATTTACAACACATAGGAAAATCACATCAGATGACAAAATGGTGGACAATCACACAATACCAGGAATCATGGCCCAGCCAAATTGCTACACATATTTTTGGGGGACACAATTCAATCCATGACACTTGGTATGCCTGTGTATTTTATTTATGAATATAAAAACATTCCAAGAAGGGGTACCATGGCAAGAAGAAAGTTAAGAATCTGGGCCTTACCGGAAAGTCCAAGAGGACAGGACTACAGGGAGAGGGTTTTGCAAACTGCAAGAGCCTGAGCAGAAGTCTGCAGATTTTTTTTCCAGCCCGGATCTCTTCCTTCCGATGAACTCTTACATGGGAAAGAAGGAAACCAGAGCTGTTCTGTTGAAGGGGTAGGTGATAAGGGGGCGGGGGGGTGCCCACCTGGGTGGTCCTTCTTCATTTCCCACCTGGGAAGGCCTGGAGACACCTGAGAAACCCTCAGGCACTTGAGAGCACATTCTTAAATCCACCAGGCTAATAATAATCATAATAGTCATAATTGCCACCATGTTCATGTGGATTAGCTCAATTCATTTAATCCTCACAAGGGTCCCAAGAGAGTTAATTCTGTTATTATCCTCATTCTGTAGATCCACTGAACAAATATTTACCAAGCAACAACTAGTTACCAGGCACTCTTCTAGCACTTAACAATCATCAAGCAAGAGGAAACAAAGATTAGGAAGCTTCTTGCCCTCCTAGAGCTTACATTGGGGGGGTGGGAGGTAGGTGGTGGGAGGTAGGGAGAAAACAGACAAATGGCAGAAATAGTTAGCATGTAAATAATACAGATGTCAGAACTACTGTGTTGAAAAATAAAGCTGGGAAGGGGATAGAGAGGACCAGGGAGTTACGATTTTAAAATAAAGGGGTCAGAGGAAGCTTCACTGAGAGGGAGATACTTGAGCAGGGGCTTGAGGAGGTGAGGGGTTTAGCCATATAGATATCTGATGGAAGAGTGTTCCAAGCAGAGGGAACAATGGTGCAAAATCCCTGAGGCAGGAGTGTGTCTGGCCTGTTTGAGGAACAACAAGCAGGCCAGTGGGTAGAATGGAGGGAACTAGGGACAGGGTTGAGAAGTCACCGGGTGGCGCAAACTTAAGTGCTTGACTACTAGTTGAAAGGTTGGCAGTTTGAACTCACCTAGAGGTGCCTTGGAAGAAAGGCCTGATGATCTGCTTCTGAAAGGTCACACCCTTGAAAGCCCTATGGAGCAGTTCTACTCTGCACACATGGGGTCGCCATGAGTCTGAATTTATTCCATGGCAATTAACAATGAAGGGACAGGTTGAGGCAGGCAATAGTAGAAGCAGGGTGACCTGTTAAGAGGTTATTGCAGTAAACCAGATGGAGAAACTGAGGCCCAGGGAGATGGGCTAGTAAAGTTAGTAGGTAGCACAGGATGAACCCTAGCGTCTGACCCCAGATGCTCCCTCGTGGCGGCTTCCCCTCTTGTCCATGACCACCAGCCAGGGCCCCAAGTTCGGTGCTGACCAATGTGCCCCATGTGTTCTCACAGGTCAAGCCTCTGAGAGCTGGGTGGCAATGGACATCGTGCACCCGGTGCGCGTGGACGCGGGAGGCTCCTTTCTGTCCTATGAGCTGTGGCCGCGTGCGCTGCGCAAGCGAGACGTGTCTGCACGGCACAACGCGCCTGCCTTCTATGAGCTGCTGTATCATGGGCGAGAGCTGCGCTTCAACCTGACCACCAACTGGCACCTGCTGGCGCCCGGCTTCGTGAGCGAGACGCGGCGGCACGGCGGCCTGGGCCGGTCCCACATCCAGGCCCGCAACCCGGCCTGCCACCTGCTCGGGGAGGTGCAGGACCCTGAACTCGAGGGCGGCCTGGCGGCCATCAGTGCTTGTGACGGCCTGGTGAGTGCACTGAGCAAAAGGTGGGGGTGGTGGGGGGCAGGGCAGGACTTGGCTGGGAGCCTGGGCTTTAGTGTTCACTCCTGTACAATGGGCCTGACAGACGCAGGCCTCGTCTAGGGCAGCGGTTCTCAAACTTTCACGTGAGTCGGAATCACCTGCAGGACTTATTGAAACAATTTCTGAGAGTGTAGGTCTGCAGTAGGGCCCCCAAAACATGCGTTTCTGGCAATTTCCCAGATAATGCTGATGCTGGGTCCAGAGACCCTACTTTGAGAATCACTGTTTGTAGACTAACCAGATCCCTGGGTAGCACAAATGGTTTGTACTGGACTACTAACCTAACGGTAGGTGGTTGGAACCCACCTAGCACTGCTGCGAAAGAAAGACCTGGTGATCTGCTCCCATAAAGATTATAGCTGAGAAAACCCTATGGAGCAGTTCTACTCAGGAACACACGGGGTTGCCAAGAGTTGGAAATGATTCCACGCAACAGGTTTGTAGACTAAGTAACTCAGAAAGCAGCTTACCCCCTTTTTCTTTGGGGTGTTAGTTACGACTTTGTTCCTCTGCAGACCCCTTTAAGCTGCTCTTCTCTGGGATAAGCACCCTTTGCCCTTTAGCTGTTCCTCAGTGGGTGGTAAGCTACCTCTGTCAGCCCCTCTCTGTCCAGATCAAAGCTTCCGGAAGAGCAGGCCTCAGCCACTGGCCTTTGGGCTGAAGGGGTATGCTGGCTGTGGCCTGCAGCCCTAATAGCCTCCCTTTGCTTGAGTGCCCTGTTACAGCAGCTTCCACCCCAGGCAGGATGGGGCCCCTTTCTTCTCTTCATATAGATTCCCAGCCCTGCCCTCCCAGCTCTGGAGGTATTTGGGGAGGCGTAGGGGATGTGCGCACACTGTTAGCCATCAGCTGTCCCCCGGAGGCCCTCAGCTCAGAGGGCTCAGGCAAAAGCCATAGGTGGGAGAGGGCCTCATGATAGGGCAGCTCATGCCAATGGCTGCAGGATGTCTGGGCCTTTGGAAGCCCATCTGTCCTGGGCTGCAGGGGAGCGTAGGGGATACTGACACAGTGGGTGGATTGGTGGGCTGGTGTGTGGGAGCTCCGACTAGCCTGTAGAGATGATGGCCACTTGGGGTGACTTTAAGGAATCAAGGCAGTCCAAGACCCCAAGGCCTGTGCCTTGGGCGAGTTTGAGGAGGTTGCCCCATTTCCTCGGCAGACCCCGTCTCATGCCCACCTCATTGCTACCTTCTTTGGCTCGTCTTTGGATCATATACTGAGCAAAGGCGTGCTGAGCACCTGCTGGGAAAATGTCCCACCACGTGACCTCTGTGCGGTCAGGGCCGGCGAAGCACCTGTGAACTCCCTGAACCTCCTCAAATGGACAGGGTGTGAAGACCCCAGAGACTGGAGACTGCATGGGGCTTGCTGTTCCTCCAGGCATGGGAGACTTACCCCATTACTCACCACCCTCCCTTTCTCCTCCTTGGCTATGGCCACATGGACTTTCTTTCTAGCTGTATGACCTTGGGGAAGTTGCTCCCTCCCCACTCTGTGCTCAGTTTCCTCGTCTATAAAATGGGACTCAATAGCACCTACTGCATAGGGTGGTTGTGAGTAGTAAGTGCTGATTAGAAAGTGCCTGGCATATAGTAGCTGTTTAATATGTGTTAGCTTTTCCACAACCCAAACATGCCAAGCTCATTCTCACCTTAGGGCTTTTTGCCCAAGCTGTTCCCTCTGCCTGGAATGCTGTTTTCCCAGATAGTCACCTGCCGCCTCTACATTCAGATGTCAGCTTAAATGCCACCTCCTCAGAAAGCCTTCCCTAACCACCCAGTCAAAAGTAGCTGTCCACTCACTGTCACATTCAGCTGTTTAATCCTCTGTACAGCACCGTTCTTAACGGGTGCACTCCCCTAGCTCTTGGTTTTAGTTTTGCACGTGTGTACGTGTTTTTGTTTTGTTGTCTCTCCCTCACAGACATCTTGGGAAGAAGCAGTCTGGCTCCATAGCCCATGCTCTTAACTACTTGCCACAGCTGCCATGATAATACCACAAAGCATTCTGATTTGTGGAGCCTATGCCCGTCCCTTTACATACAGATAATCTTGCTGAGCCTCTTGCAGCAGCCACTCATATGGGACACCGTGCCCATTTTACAGATGAGGAAACAAGCTCAGGGAGGAACTTGCCTGAGGTCACCCAGCTATCCAGTGGTGGAGTCTGCACTGAAACCCAGGTCTCCAGACCCTGAAACCCCAGCACTCCAGTCCCCCTTGCTCAGCATAACCCAAGGGGCAGAATTGGTGCCAATGAGGGGAAGTCTGAGGGAGCGAAATCTTTCTTCCCTGTTGGAGCTATTCAGTAGTGGTCTAAGCTTCCTCAGAAGTTGGTGGGCTGTCCAGAGGTCATTCCCCAGGATCCTCCCTTCCCTGGACTCTCTGGAGGCTGAGTGGGCATGCCCGAGGCCCCCTGCCATCTTCCCTTCTCTGGCAGGCCCTGGGTCCAGGGAACAGGATGCCCCAGTCGTCGTGAGCATCTCTATGGCTTGGGTGAGGGTGGAGCTGCTTTTGGAGTGATAAATTACCTCAGGGAAACTGAGGGCAGGTCAGAAGTATGGGCTAGTCAGAAGAGGGCACAGTGGCTGGAATTGTCTGGCATGTGAAGGAGATGCAAATTGGCCTGGAGGCCGGGGCTGTCGGCTGTCTGGGACTGTTTGGAAGATGCCATCTTGTTAGATTTGGTCGCAGACCCACTTCTCGCTTCCTGGGGGCTATGGCCTCTGACCTGAGCTTTGAAACCTTTGGCTATGTGAAGATGGCGAGGAAGGACGTTCCAGGCAGAGGGTATAGAGTGGGCAAGGCCCAGAGGGAGGAAAGCATGGTGTGTCAGGGGTCAGTCAAGGGTGATTGGAGCAGTGTGGGCACAGCTGGGCAGGAGGGGCCTTGGGGACGGGCAGGAGAGCCCTGAGTGCCGCCTCCCTGTGTGGCCCTGGTGCTTCTTCCCCAGAAAGGCGTGTTCCAGCTCTCCAACGAAGACTACTTCATTGAGCCTCTGAATGGAGCACCAGCCCGGCCTGGCCAGGCCCAGCCCCATGTGGTATACAAGCGCCAAGCCCCTGAGAGGCAGGCAGAGAGGGGTGCCTCCAGGGCTGCGGGCACCTGTGGGGTGCAAGGTACTGCCCTCTGCTGCCAGCTCCTGGGTAGGGGGTGGGTTCAGGAGGGATGGTGGGCCCCTTCTAGAAGCCTCTCTCAACATCACCCTGCCCAGCTCCCCTTGGACCAATGGGACACAGACAGACTGACACTTCGCCACAGTTTGTGCCTTCCAGCTGTGCCACAGGCCTGCAGCCTCTGCCCGTCAGGCCTGCCTCACTCCAACCTCCCCACCTCTGGGCTCAGTCTCCCCCTGCCTCCCTCCAGCTTACTGCCTGTGACACCCCCAGCCCTGCCAATCATTCTTCCTCAAGTGTCCAGGCAAGGCCAGACTGTACCTAGCCCCAGGAGAGCGACTAGCCAGGAACCTCCTTCCCCTCCCCAGCCTACTCCCACCCCAGAATAACTGACCTCGGTGAGCCTGGTGGGGAACCTAGCACTTCCTCTGAAGAGCAACCATAGCGGCGGCCAGTCTGCCCCAGAGAGAGCTTGCTGAAGAAGGCCCTTGAGATATGACTTCTGGGCTAGCCCTGCCGGCAGCTAACCCCTTCCCCATCTGGGCCCACAGCGTCCCCAGAGCTGGAGTCTTGGCGGGAGCGCTGGGAGCAGCGGCAGCAGGGGCGACGGCGGCGGCGGCCAAGGCGTCTGTACCAGCGCTCGGTCAGCAAGGAGAAGTGGGTGGAGACTCTGGTGGTAGCTGACGCCAAAATGGTGGAGTACCACGGGCAGCCGAACGTTGAGAACTACGTGCTGACCATCATGAATATGGTGAGGTGGCTGCAGGTGGTGAGCAAGGCGTGGGTGGCAAAGGCTGGGAGGGGTGGGGTGGGAGTGCAAAGGGTGAGTTGAAGGCAGAAAGTCTGACAGGCTGGGACCCAGACCCAGACCCAGGCCCAGACCCAAAGCAGGAGGAAGTGTCTTTAAGCTCCAGGGTCCAGGAAGGGGTGGGGGGGCCCTGGCAGCAAGCCCCTAGGAGTGCAGGGCTACTGTGGGGACACTGTTGGGTTTCATGCCACCTCATTGGCTCAGTGGTATTTGATAGGCAGCCTCTACCCACTGCCAGGACCAGAACTGGGTTGGGGGGAACAGAGGCAGCCACAACTCTGTGCCTGCCTGGGAGAGCTCACAGACTGGGTGGTTCATTCATACTGCCCTGAGCAAACTCCTTCCTCCTCTGTGCCACGACCTCCACCGGGCACTGGGGACACAGAAATGCCGGTCGGAACAGCCCCTGCCTGGGACATCAGCACACATTAGAGTTACTAGCTTGTGACTGTGGGCAAGTTACTCTACCTGCCTGAGCCTCAGCTTACCTATCTGTGAACTGGGGATGACCCCACATGGCAGTCATGATAACTGAGGCCCAGAGAAGGTGAGTGCCTTGCCCAGGTCACACAGCAAGGCAGGAGCAGAGCCGGACAGGAGCCCAGGTCTCCTAAGTCCCACTTGGGGCACTCAGCTGATTGGAACTGGTGATTCCCAGAGATGCTAGTCTTTCTCTCCCTGCTATCTTTCCTGAGTGTGCAGAGGAGGCCTCAGCTGCCAAGTTACTTCTTGCAGCCCCTGGAGGAAAGATCTCTGCCTGGGCATTCTTAGCAGGCCATCCAGTGGGGAGGCCGTCACACAAGCCTGGTTCTGCCCTGGGCTGGGTGGTTGGGGACAAGGGTGAGAGGTGTGTGCTCTGAAGCTGGGTGATATCTAAGGGGAGCCCTGAGGCCTGTGTCATATGCCAGGGCAGATTATCCAGTGAGCAAGGTAAGCACAGGTTTACTTTTGCTTACTTACTAATCTGCGCTGACCAATTTCACATGAGTTTCATAGGGATTGAATATTTGAAAAGAAGCTTTGATTCTGTAGGAAGGTGCTGTTGGGTTGGGAGAGAGATAGATGCTAGCCATACCTAGAAGCAGAGTCTTTGATGTGGTGAAAAAATGTGAAATTGTTCACTACAGGTGATCTGGTAAGCAGGGTAAGCACCGTGCTTACCTTGCCTATTGGATAATCTGCCCCTGGTCACATGCTGCTGCTTCCCCCATGCCAGTCCCTCACCTCCTACACCCCTAAAGGAAATGCCTTCTGACATCATCTAAATCCAGCCACCCATTTTACAGCTAGGAAGCATGAAGCTCAGAGATAAGTGGCTCTGTTCATGGTTGTTCTCTCTACGAGCTGGCCATCACACCCCTACTGCTTGAGTCCTTATCTGCAAGCTCAGCTCTCGGTCAATCCTTCCCTGACTCAGCTGCCATCGCTGGCTCCTTGTTCTTTATAAAATAGAAGCCACAGCCCTGAACCTAGCATTCAAGGGTTCAAAGGCCCAGCTCAGGCCTCTCTGTTCAGTCTTGTCTGCCTGGGGAGGGAACCACTAACAGCTAGGGTTCTGGGGGACTGTTGCTGGACAGCAGGGCTTGGCCCCTAGGTTGAGGGCAGGGGAGAAGGCCAGGTTCCCAGGCCCTAAGGTCTTGTCCTTCCTCTTCTCACTTCTCAAGAGGGCTCAGCCTGAAAGAGGCCCTGGAGTGGTCTGGAGCCACTGATGTTTAACCGGGTTCATTTCATTCATTTCACCTCTGCTTTCTTAGTGTTTCTTGTGGGCCAGGAACTGGGCAGAGTAAGACCTACCCAGCCCTGTGGGCTTCCTCATGATATCCCCTGGGTGCTTGTGGTCACCTATGACTCCCAGATCTTAACTTTCTACTCAACCCTGGCTTGCTCTCCATACCTGCACCAGAACAGGGCTCTCTTTCCCCGGATATCATTTGTCTAGTTGAAACACCCCACACTGACTCAGGCCATTAACAAACACTCCTTAGTTAAGTTGATCAACTGATTACGACTCCCTCTCCCTCCAGTGTCTCTCAGTACCGATTTTGCCCCCATACTTCCTGGGAGACAGTGAGAAGTGTTATATATGCTGAGGGAGGGGCACTAAGCTGCCCCTAGCCCTAACTCAGGATGCAGGGTGGGTCATTTGCTGGGGCAAGTCTTAGTGGACCCTCAGGGGCTTCTTGTCCTCCAAAGCCACTTTGCTGGGGGCTGATGCCAAGTTCACCTGTCTGTAGTCTAGGAAAGACTTGCTCTTTTAATCTGACTTTCTGCAGGGTACTTTTCTCATTTTCCACTGTTCTTTTCAATGAATAATGCATTGGAAATAACCAGTACAGTGCCCAAGATTCATGTGTTCATTCAACAAATATTTCTTGAGTGCCCTGCATGGGCTGGACACTCGGCTGAGCACTGGGGCTATAAGAAGGAGTCCAAACCCAGCCCTCAGGGAGCTCACAGTTGGGCAGGGAGACAGAAATTAATCAAACCATCACCCCATGAACGTAAAGGTACCATTGACATGGGTGCTGGGAAGGACAAGTTTATGATGCTTTGGGAGTGTCAAGTGGAATAACGGCTCCCAGAGGACATGAGGGGAGGCTACAGCTGGAGAGGGAATAGAAGATAACTTAAGGCTGAGGGGAGGGAAAATTCTCCAGGCTGAAGACATTGCATCTGCAAAGGCCCTGTGGTAGGAAGACACGGGATTCTTAGAGAAAGCCAGAGTCGGGAGTGTGGGTATGAGGTGAGGCCAGAGAGACAGGCAGGGGCCAGACCATGTGGGCCTGTTGGCCAGGCCAGGGACATCTGTCTTTACCAAGTGGCCAATGAAGAGCTGCTCAGTTGCTTTAAGCAAGGGCATGGTGAGATTGAGTTTGCATTTCAAAGACAGATGAATGGAGCTGCTAGGCGGAGGGGCCACAGATTATGCGGGGAGACCTGCTAGACAGTGACAGCTGGCCGCTGGCCGGACGAGATGATGGCGTCTTGGACTGGGCAGTGGTGGTGGGGATGGAGAGAAGAGACGGATTTAGGCAAAATCTAGGAGACAACCCTGGTTGGATGTGGGGGAGAGGTAGCAGAGGGGCTTCCGGGTGGCAGACTGCACGGAGGCTGGTGGTGGCACACTGCATTGCTGATCGGCACTATTTCTGACCCTGGGTTCTGGAAGTGCATCCACCCCCATTATCAGGGGTGTGGTGCCCTCTGAGCAGTGTTTATTTCATCCATTCCTACCTGAATGTTATTTTTCTTGATGGAATTGCTAGAAGCCTGCCCTGCTGTCTCTGCCCTCTGAAACTTGACACCTGTCCCCTCTCATGGACTGGCCTCTTCCTTGTTCTGAGCTGATAGCTTTGAAAGAGCTGATAGCTTTCCAATTTCCAAGGCCTATTTCCCCGCACCTGGCCCACCTTCCATCTTTGGGGGTAGACGGGGGCTCAGCAGAGAGCTCCCCATGTAGCCATGGGGCCTCTGACACCTGTCTCCTTGGCCCCATGGTTTTGTGCCCAGGTGCCAGAGCCTCCGGAAGATGGAGTAGCAGAGCAGTGAGGAAACTCCATGGGCCTGGGTCTACCCACACCCCCCGCCCCCAGGCTATCCCCAGTGCAGGAGGGAGTGGCAGTAGGCGGAACTAGGACTCTGAGATGGGCCAAGCAGGCAGCCTCGGGAGGGCTGAGCTGCCATTGCTAGGCTTGGTGGCGTAGGGGCTGGTACTTCGAAGCAGGTCCAAACTCGTGCTCAGGACAGGCGGCAGGCCCGGGAGGGGCCGGGAGGCCTCCTTGTCCTCCCGATTCTGCCGCTGCTGGGCTGGAGAAGTGTATGTGCTGAGGTGGGGCACATTCAGTGTGGGTGTGTGTGCATGAACGATCCCACATGTGCAGCTTTGTGTGCATGCAGGTGTGCATCCATCCAGGTGGGTTAGGGGTGGGCACTGGCTGCCTGTGTGCCATATCCCGAGTGACAGCCTGACCCCCATCTCTTGGGTAGGTGGCCGGCCTGTTTCACGACCCTAGCATCGGGAACCCCATCCACATCACCATCGTGCGCCTGGTCCTGCTGGAAGATGAGGAGGTCAGAGGTCGTGTGGCCCCCCTTGCCCCATGTGGAAGGGCACAGCAAGGGCCTCCTCGGCCTGAGCAGTGTCACTCATCACCCCCTAGTACCTGGCTGACCCTCCCTCAGGTCCCCTCCAGGAGGGTTTTCTGGAGTGGTGGTCAGGCTGCTTGTCCTCCCACTGCCCGCTCTGGGCCTCTGTCTCCCTCCTTTGGACTGAGGAGAATTGGGCCTGACCCTCTTGGAGCTCAGGGGAGGAGTGAGGAAGTAGACTGCCAGGCCTTTCTTCCGAAGTGCCTCTAGGTGGACTTGAACCTCCAACCTTTTGGTTAGCAGCCGTGTGTGTTAACCATTTGTACCACCCGGGGACTCCCTTTCTGCCCCCAGGAGGACCTAAAGATCACACACCACGCAGACAACACCCTGACGAGCTTCTGCAAGTGGCAGAAGAGTATCAACATGAAGGGAGATGCCCACCCCCTGCACCACGACACCGCCATCCTGCTCACCAGGTACTGCCAGCCACCCAGGGGCCTGAGGGCAGGGGGAGAAGAGCCCATCTGAAGGAGGTGTGCCTTACCCTCAGGGAGAGGCCCCGATTTGGGGAGAGATGCGGCCCTGCTCTCAGGGAGGCCATTTTGAGAAGAGTTTGGGCACCTTTGGCCCAAGGCTGGATCTCATCAGCACTTGAGCAGGTCTGCTCTGGCCGTTATAGAATTATTGTTGTCACATGCTGTGGAGTCAATTTTGATTCATAGCGACCCCGTGTGACAGAGTAGAACTGCCCCATAGGGTTTTCTAGGCTGAAATCTTTATAGGAGCAGATCGCCAGGTCTTTTTCCTACAGAGTGCCTAGTGGGTTTGAACTCCCGACCTTCTGGTTAGCAGCTTAGTGCTTGCCCATTGCGCCACTAGCGTTCTTTCTTACAGAATTAGTATTTTTAAACTCCAGGTGGAATTATTTTTCCTCTGCTGGGCTCTGGCAGCTTCTATCAGCACCCTCACTGGGATAGTGACCAAAATTGTCCTTGCATGGGTCAAGTAGGCGTTGGTGGGTTGTGTGTGAGTAAGGGTACGTGCTCCCTGGTGGCCGCTGTGCTATGGCCCTGGGCCATGGAGCGAGCAGCGGCGGGGGGGCAGCTTTCCCATCCCTTGGGGTCAGGTCAGCCTGAGGGCCCGTTTCTCTCCGTGTGTGCAGGAAAGACCTGTGTGCGGCCATGAACCGGCCCTGCGAGACCCTGGGCCTGTCCCACGTGGCGGGCATGTGCCAGCCGCACCGCAGCTGCAACATCAATGAGGACACGGGCCTGCCCCTGGCCTTCACCGTGGCCCATGAACTCGGGCACAGGTACTTTGCCCACCCCCACTGCCACTCCAAGAACCCAGCTTCACCTTCCCAACCTGGGGTGCAGGGCAGCCAGGCCCGTGAGCCACAAGATCCTGGGGAAGGGAAACTGCCTGGGAGAGGGAGCCCCAACTTGGCCTGGCCCTGTGCTGTCCCCACACTATCCTTCCCGCCATGACCAGGGCTGCTTCCCTGTTGAACATGGGAGAGGCTGGTGCCTCTCTGGGGCTGGCCTGGCACAAGTCTTATCTGATGGGGGTGCTAGGATGGGCCATAAAGTCACCATAGGTCTTTGGTGACCCTTCCCCTTGGCCCTCTGCTTGCATTTTTAACTCTTGGTCCGCTCTACCTACTCCCACTTGCTGTGTACCCTTGGGCTAGTGTCCTGCCCTCTCTGGGCCTCTGTGCGCTCCCTGTAGGTTGAGGGGGTTGGATTCAGTGATGTCCAAGACTATCTTTCTCTGACACCCTCTGCCTGAGGCTCTCATATCTCAGCACGGCCCATGCCATCATCTTCTGTGCCTGGGCAGGTGGCAGGTTCCGGTTTAGCTGGTGAATATGACAGCAGCTTAGACTGTCTGGCAAGTCAGTGAGAGTCAGAGGTGTTGGGATCATCCACCCAGACACTGACTGGGTTCCCTGGGTTATAGCCAAGCACACAGGGCCTTGAGGCCACCCATGGGGGTGAAAAGAACCCTCTGCCCCAGTCCTGCCATTCCCTGCTGTGTTACCCGGGCTAGTTCCTGAGCCTCTCTGAGCCTCTCTGGGGGTAATAATGCCTCCCCGGAAAGTCTGAGTACTGAGCAAGACAGTGTTTGTGAGAGGGCTTAGCCTGGCGCCTGGCCCATAGCAGGTGCTCAGGAGATGGGAGTTTTCTTGTGCCCCTCCCAAAGATGCTTTATCGAGACCTTTCTGTGGTGCAGTAGGACCTCCTTTGCTTGACTCAAGTACACAGTTTTAGGACGAAGACCTTGCCATGGGGGGACCTCTGTCAGCCTGTTCCTGGTGCCAGTGAGGTTGCTGGGCCGTGATGGGCTGCCACCCTTGGCTCGCCATCACTGGCTTGCTCCGGCGCAGGAGCAGGACTGCCTTGGGGCATTCAGGCTTGTGCTGGTGTGCCTGGAGGAGGACCCCACAGGATTCCAGCTGTCACACGCATATTTGAGATTAAGGAACCTGATCTCAGAGAGGGGATGTGACTTGCCCAAGCCTACACAGTCACTTGGTGGCAGGGCTAGCCCCAGGAGCCAGGACCTTGCAGGCCTCTGGGGTGGGGGCAGGCTGGCAGCATCCCGCCGGCTCACCCGCCCCTGGGGCCTGTGTCTCACGCAGTTTTGGCATTCAGCATGACGGAAGCGGCAATGACTGTGAGCCTGTTGGGAAACAGCCTTTCATCATGTCTCCACAGCTCCTGTACGACGCCGTCCCCCTCACCTGGTCCCGCTGCAGCCGCGAGTACATCACCAGGTTCCTCGAGTAAGCCCCCCCAGCCCTGGGCACCCAGTCCTCGTCCGTGACGTCAGGGTCTAGTGGGGGAGATGCGGACAGTGATATTACAGCTCCAGGGTAGAGCGGCACCCAACACAGATGGGAGGCTGGGATCCCCGACGTCCTTCCAGGAAGGACACCTGAGCTAAATCTTGGAACATGAGTAAGGGTTCCCAGAGATAGCAAAGGGAGAAGAGAGGTGTTCCTGGTAGAGGGAACACAAATGAAGGCCTGGAGACAGGAAAGAGAAACAGTGTTCACCGAGGTTATACGAACCGAGGCTGGACAGGAAATGAAGCTGGAGGAGGTGCAGGCTGGCTACATAATTTGTGGGGTCCAGTGAAAAGCAAAGGAGCCCTGGTGGCACAGTGGTTAAGCACTTGACTGCTAACTGATAGGCTGGCAGCTCGAACTCACCCGGCGATTCCGTGGGTGAAAGACCTGGTGACCTGCTTCCGTAAAGATTACAGCCTAGAAAACCCTATGGGGCAATTCCACTCTGTCACAGGGGGTCGCTATGAGTTGCAATCGACTCAGTGGCACCTAACAGTGAAAAGCAGGGGAATAAGTACCCTGGAAAGTACTAAAGTATGAAGCTTTTTCCTTTCTTCTACATTGTCTCTGTTTGTTTTTTATTTGCTACTTAATGTTGTCCTAGGTAAAGAGAAATTAGAAATTTAAGTTATTAGCATAAATTTTACCATTCATCTTTATTTTGTGTACTGCTAGTTTTAAATGCAAATAAAAGAACATTTAACTCATATACGGAATCACTGAAATGACACAGTCAGCTTGTACTGACCAGAACAGTGCAAATGCCACATAAAACTAACTCAGCTGGTTTTTTTTTACTCCTTGATATGCCACATTCTCCCAACACTCTCCACTGTTGCCTTACTGTTGAGTAAGGAAGGAGTAGAGGTAAAGAGCTATGGTTGCCCTACCTTTCCCTTTCCTTCTATCTCATCATTTTTCAGTGTAAAGTGGTTGGCTAATACAGGGAAGTAACACGAATAAGAAAGGATGACAGAATTCCCTGGTTGTTGGTATTTCTTAGAATGTCATTGCCTTCTTTCTGCATATGAAGCAAATTCTGGTTCAAATGGAAAGTGTGGCCTCTGGGGCTGTCAGCGTTCGTTCTTACTCAGTTGTAGACAAAACACTCTTACTTCGTACTTGCTTTGAGTCTCTGAGTCTCCTACACGTTGTGCGTCCACTAGGATTCTGTGCTCATGAGGCAAAGCAAATGCTAGATGCAAATGGGGCAGCAAAGAACAGCAGACACACATTGTGCACATGTCCTCTGCCCACGTGCCTGCTCCTTTGTCCCATCAGGCCTGTCTTTGTCTTCTAGTGCTGCTATAACAGAAATACCACAAGTGGATGGCTTCAACAAACAGGAGTTTATTCTCTCACAGTCTAGTAGGTTAGAATTCCAAATTCAGGTTGTCAGTTCCAGGGGAAGGCTTTCTGTCTCTGTCGGCTCTGGAGGAAGGTCTTTGTCATCAATTTTCCCCAGGACTAGGAGCTTCTCAGCTCAGGGACCCCAGGTCCAAAGGACATACTCTTCTCCTGGCATTACTTTCTTGGTGGTATGAGGTCCCCCGTCTCTGTGCTTGCTTCTCTTTTATGTCTCAAGAGATTGGCTTAAGACACAATCTAATCTTGTAGATTGAGCCCTGTCTCATTAACATAACTCCCACTAATCCCATATCATTATCTTCATAGAGATAGAATTTACAACACATAGAAAAATCACATCAGATGACAAGATGGTAGACAGTCACACAGTACTGGGAATCATGGCCTAGCCAAATTGATACACATGTTTTTGGGGGACACAATTCAGTCTATGACAAGGCCTCATTTGCAAAATACAGGTTCAAAGATAATATTATTAAGAATTTCAAGATGGCAATAGCAGAGCATTAAATAACCTTCCCCACCCCTCCCCACTCTCCATTATTTTTCTCTAGGCAGCCACTTTCAACTTTAACTCTTTTAGCTTTTTCTTATGTTATGTACTTTTGTATTTCCAAAAAGCATTCCTGGAATGCTGTTTCTTGATTTTTCAGTTTAGATATTATTTGTAGATTCGTACAATGGATTTAGCTCCCTTGCATTACCTTCTGCACACACATTTGTCCTCCCTGCCACATCCCAATATAGTGTTAACGTATTTGATTAGGTCCATATTCAGTGTTTTCATTATTATGACCATGTAAACCTTCTTTATTGTTGGTTGAACCAAGTGTTGTAACAAGATGACATTTTCTTTTTAAGGATAATGTTTTTCTTTGCCTGTCTGGCTAAGCCTCCTGTATTCTTCAACAGTTTCTATCAAATGTCTTATAATCCAGTTTTCCAGAAGGTAATTCCTGCCAGATAATCTAACAGTTCCCTTTTTTTTCCCCTGGACCTCTCCCCGCCAACCCCCCTGCCCAACTTCCCTTTGTCCTCTAGTCTAAAGTATATGCTTTCTAGACCTGCCCTCAAATTATTATGCAGGGCCTTTCTGTTTCTGGATCCTATGCTACTTTTTTTGGGGGGGTAGGGGTGGGGGTATACTCCCTTGTTTTGGTGGAGCACATCCTGAAGTAACTTTCTGAGAAAGAGTGCATGGAGATAAATGGTTTGCATGTCTGAAAGTATTTTATTCTTCCCTCATACCTAATAATTTGATTTGATATTGACTTCTAGGTTAGAAGTCACTCTCCCTCAGAATTTTAAAGGCATTTTTCTATTGTCTTTTAGCTTCCAACATTGCTGTTGAGAAGTCTCATACCATTCTGATTCCCAAGGCTTTGTGTATGAGCTTTTAAAAAATCTGGAAGCTTTTAGAAGTCTCTCTCTCTTTGAAATTTTACAAGTATGTGCCTTGGTCTATTTTTATGTATTATCTTGGGCACTTGGTAGACCCTTTTAATGTAGAAACTCATGTTATTCAGGTTTCAGAAATGGCCTTGTATTATTTATTTGGAAATTCTCCCTTCTATTTTCTCTTTCTGGAATCCTTAGTATTCAGCCATCCTTTCATTTTCTTATTTTTTAAAGCTTTTCTTTTAATCTCTATTTTCTGAGAGACATCCTTATCTTTACCTTACAGCCCTTCTGTTAAATTAAAATAAATTTTTTTCTAGTTTACTTTTAAATTCTTAAACTTTCTTATTCTCTAAGTACTTTTTATTATCATGTTCTTGTTTCATGGGTGCAGTATCTTATCTTTCTGAGGTTTTATTTTTTCCTTTTGCTCCCTGTGATATCTTTCTCTTCCTTTGAGGTTTTTTTTTTTTTTTTAAATGTATTTCTTTCATGTTAAAGGTTTTCTTAAAATGTCTTGTCTGTGTTTCATATATGGGAAGGAGGCACTGAGACACCAATTAGAAAGTCTGTGGACTTGGGCAGGTCTTCTCTGAGTCACTGCTGAGGGATTGGGCTAGGACAGGGCTATTTCTTTGGGAGATCTTTAAGTATCAGTATCTGAGGTATTTTTTTCTGGTGATTCTGTTTCCCTGCAGAGGAATCTTCTAATCTTTTACTGGAAGGGTGTAAGCCTGGCTATAGCATTCTGGCATCCAGATGGGGAAGAGGCTTGGTGGGTGTCTCACCATTCATTGTGTAGACTTTCATTTGTCCACCTTTTCTCTGTAGGCCCTTTTACTTCAGAGCCTCAACTGTGTCTCGTGTCCCCAGGTCAGATCCTCCTGGTCTACCCTCTTCAGGGAGTGACCCCCCAGCCCTCTGTCAGGCAGGGAGCTGGTATCACCTGGTCATGCAGAGCTGCGGAGGGAATTTAGGGTCTGACCAGTTCTTACACAGACTTTCAGTGACACTCCTGTCCTCAGCTCTACTGATACCCAGACCCACAGGCCCCTCTGGCACCCTAAATCCTGAGCCTTTCCAGTGTTCTGCCTCAGGCACTTGGTTCTCAGCCTTTTCCATTCTTCCAAGTCAGTTTCCATCTATTTTCCAGCTTCTGGAATTTTGTTGATATCTTTCATCTGCCATCATCACCCCTCCCTTACCCTTTGTCCCTATGGATTTATGCCTTGTTTATTCCTTTACTGTTATCATAGTGGGGTTTGGGTAGGGAATGGAGATAAATCTGTCTGCTGCATGTACCATGTTTTTCTAGAAATATTCTCACTGTAGAGTTTAAGCAAGGACGTGATCAGGTCCATTATGGATGTAAGAGCAAGGACTCCGGCTCTTACAGAGCCTAGAAAAGGGATTTCTGGGGTGGGGAGTGGGGTTGGAAGCAGGGAGGCTTAGTTTGCTGGTTAAGAACCTCGACTCTGGCTCAGGCTTCCACCCGTGCTGGCCGGACAAGTTACACCAGCCCTTAAGCCTGAAGAAATGGGGACAATGATGGGACTGCCTCATGGGTTTGCTATGAGGTCTAAATGAGAAAATGTGAATATTTAGCACAGTGCCTACCACGTGGTAAGCATTCAATACATGGTAATTATTGTTATTGCTGTTTCCCCTACTACCAAGTGATACATGATATGGACCCAAACCAGGGAAGTGGCCATGGGGATGGAGAAAACCCACTGCCTTCGAGTTGATTGGACTCATAGCGACCCTATAGAACATAGTAGAACGCCCCATAGGGTTTCCAAGGAGAAGCTGGTGGATTCCCACTGCCAATCTTTTGGTTATCAGCCGAGTTCTTTCTAGTCTTTGACCATGCCACGCCCTATCTCACCAGTGGGAATGAAGAGGAGGGTTGGAAAAAGTCCCAAGGGTGTGTCTCCTTCCCTAGAGAGGGGCTGGAAAATCAGAACAGTAGCTGCCCGCACAGCACCCCCAGGGCTTGTTCCCTGTGCCAGCTTCCCAGAGGCCCCCATCCAGGGTGCCACCCACCACCCTGGCTCCAGGACAGACAGACAGATGAGGCTCTGTCCTCATTCAGCTGCTGGAATGCATGATGGATTGGCTCGGGGCCTGGGACAAGAGTGAGAGGGGAGGGCGAGAGCCTGGGCCAGCCAGGGCCTCCCAGAGCCTTGGCCCCGAGAAGGATGGAGGACTTTTCCCAAGATAGAGATATGTGCCCCACCACTGAAAAGTGCTTGGGAGGAAGAAGAATGTCCCTTCTCCAAGGTCCACCCAGCACTTTCACCTCTCTGAGCACTCTTGTCCCAGGAGTCAGGCAGAGAGGAATCATGAGGTCTTGGAAAAGGGTGGAAAAAAAGGGGTGCTGAGATGGAGAGAGGGGATGCTCATGGGGAGAGTGGTATTAGCCTGTCTTCCAGCCCTCCAGCTCTCACCCTCCTTGCTGGAGGTAGAGTGGGAGCCAGAAATTGGGCCCCACCCAGGCAGGGTCAGAGGCAGAATGAGTGAGAGTCATAGGTGAAGAAGTTGCCATATACAGGGTCAGGCAGCGTTTTGAGGGTGTGGCAAGTCTCAGAGGCCCTCACAGACCATCCTGCTGGCTCCACTGGGCCTTATGCTCCTCAGACCCTTATAAACAGATGTTTGTCAGGCCACATACAGCCAGACATGACTCAATCCTAGCTTGGTCTCAAACTCGGGCTCTCGCTGTATCAACATCAAGCCCCTAAAGTGCAGCAGGCCTTGTGCTTAGGGGTACAGTGGTAAACGAGACAGATGGGGAGCCTGCCCTTATGACCCTCACTGGGGGTAGATGGACACGTGACAATCAGGGTAATTAGCGCTGTGGCAGACAGCACCGTGGAGGTTGTAGGAATCTGGAGAGGGATGCTGGCCTCTGTCAGGGGACACTCCAAGAACATCGTCTCTGAGGAGGCGCCTTGGAGCTGCCTTCTAAAGGCCAATTTGGAGTATCCTGGTGAAGAAGTGCATTCTAGGTGGAGGGCGTGGCATGGTCAAAGACTAGGGGAATCCTCAAGACATGGTCATGTGGCTGGATGGAAGTTTCCAGAGCCTATGGGCATTACCGGAGCCCTGGGGGCATGGTAGTTAAGAACTCGGCTACTACTCAAAAGGTCAGCAGTTCAAATCCACCAGCCGCTCCTTGGAAACCCTGTGGGGCAGTTCTACATGATCCTATAGGGTCTCTATGAGTCGGAATTGACTCAACGGCAATGGGTTTGGTTTTATGGGTTTATGGGCATTATCAGTTTGGCCTGTAGAGCCTTTCTGTGCTGAGAACTGCTTTAAGGGAACCTGAGGAGAGGTGTGGGGTGGGGCTTGGGGAGCGCTCTGCACACTCCTGCCCTCACTGCTGAGGTTTCTGCAGGGAGAGCAGCAGGCAGATCGTGGGTCAGGTTCCCACTGACTTCGCTTCATCCTGAGTCCCCACCATCAGAGTCTTCATGACCAGAACCCAGGGTGAAGGGGGGCTTGCACACGTGGCCCCCCTCAAAGGTGGCAGCAACTCTTGGCAGTCCGCTTGTGTGTGCACATGAGGTGGAAGTAAGACTCCCCAGTGGAGCTGCCCACTGCCTCCTCTGACCAATGTGGGGCTGCCCAGCTCGGCTATAATTAGACTGAGGACGGGCCCTCCAAGGGGAAGGGCTGACAGGCTTGGGGATCTGGGTGTCTGTCGGCCACGTGAGGGGCCTGGCAAGGAGCCAGCTGGAGGAAGGAAGGGCTGACTGCCGGCTGCCTGTGTGACTTTTCCCAAGTAGACGCTGCTATTTATACCTCTGCAGCTTGGAGATCACGCAGGCTACCTCAGCATCTTGTTGATGAGGACATGAAGGCCCAGAGAGGGTAAGGGATGGCCCCAGGTCACACAGCATCCACAGCTTGGGGAGGAGGGGAGAAGAATTCAAGTTTTTGACTCCCCAGTCAGCACTTGCGCCTGATTCTCATGGCAGGTCCTGTGAGGGCCGCCTCATCCCCCACAATTTTCCACTCACACACAGGATGGGCTCCATAGGTTGTTGTCACTTCAGTCGCCCAGCAGCAGGTCCACAGAAACCTTGGCATCGAGTCCCAGCCAGGAAGCGGAAGGGCTGGGATTTGACCTGGAGCAGTTAGTATGAGGCAGAGGCAGGGATGGGGCCTGAGCTGTCCTCACCCCCTCGGACCCTGAGTCAGGAGAGCCCCTCAGAGTGGCTCTCAGGCTGGGGCTGAGTCAGAGGTGTGGTGAGCGCCCCCACTCCACATCCTGTGAGTTGTGGCGTGCCAGAGGGGGAGAGGAAGCCCCAGTGCATGTTGTTCTGCCTCAGGGTGTAGGCCCCAGAGCCCCAAGCTCAGGCCGGCACAGGGAACACTCCACTTTCTTCCTGTTAGGCCTCACTGCCGTGTTTTTGGACTGTTACTTAGGGTGAAGTATTTCAGGCCAGGCCCATGGTCAGGTAGGAGGAGCCCCACACTGAGAGCAGCTGGAGAATGGGCGCAGCGCAGACGCTGCAGCCTTGGCCTGCTTCAGGTCCTAACCACAGCCCCTCCTGTGTGACCCAGGGCAGGAGTGCGCTGCTCTGAGCCCTACATCTAAGGACAAGGTAATAACAGACTTCTGTCCAGAGTGCTGTGAGGAGCACATGAGAGGGGACCACTCAGCACCCAGGGCCAGTCTGGCCTATGGCCATCTGGGGCCAGATGGGCTGGTAAGACAGCCGTGCATTTGCTGACGCCCATGTTAGAAGAATCCGTTTCCTCAGCACAGGAGGCACAGGTGATTCCAGGAGGAGGCTCAGGGCCCTCAACAAGAATCTAGTCGCCAATGCTTTGTTCCCTCAGCTCTGCCTGGGACCTGCTGCCTGCCCAGGCCTGCCCAGTTCTTGGCCCCCAGCCCTGAGGGTCTGTTTCCTGTTTCTCTTTGCCCTTCCGAGCTCACCTTGAGGATCTCTGCCACCATAGTGTTGTGCAGCTTCTCCTCAGTGAGCCCATCCCCCACCATCCTGGCCCCCTCAGTGTTCTCAGGACCCCACTTCACATCCTCGGAGAAGAACCCTCACCCCTAGGCTTCCCCTCAGCCCTGCAGCCAGTGGGGCCCAGCTCCACATTCTCCCCATGCCTGGGCTGCCTCCAGAGCTTTGTTCTTTCCCCTCCCGTCCTCCAGGCTCACACTGCCTGTTCTTCCCGGGTAGGGCCACCTTCCCTCTGCCCAGCCCCTCCCCGACATGCATCCTCTGGCCCAGCCTGCCTCTCCACTGGAAGTCCTGCCACTGGCTGGGGGACTAGGAGAGCACACAGACCACCCACCCTATACCAGGTCCCAGCTCCCACACCTCCACCTCCGAAATCTGGATGCCAGGATTCCAGGGTGGGAACCCCCGTCTCGGCTTCTGCTCACACTGCCTTCATTGGCATTAGCCCTTTTCTAGACCCGTCCTTCTTCTCCCAGTCTCTCCACCTGTGGTAGTGCCTCCTCCTTCCCCACCTGCCCATACCCACCCCAGGATCCATCACCTGCCCGTCTTTCTTGTGCCCTCAGCTCCTGCTCAGGCAGATAGAAGCCCTCCATCCAGCCACATGGCTTCTCCTTGTCTACACTGGGTGTCCCAGGGCAAAATCACACAGTTGGTGCCAGTGGGCCCAGCGACCATTGTCCACCTCCTTCCCCACCAAAGTTGCTTCAAACCAAAAAAAAACCCAGGTTGGCCGATCTTTGTACAAATGGGGAGACTGAGACCCAGAGACCTTCCAGGGTAGTGCAAACAATTAGTGCACTCAGCTGCTAACTGAAAGGTTAGTGGTTTGAGCTCGTCCAGAGGCACCTTGGAAGAAAGTCCTGGTGATCTACTTCTGAAAAATCAGCCATTGAAAACGCTGTGGAGCACAGTTCTACTCTAGCACACGTGAGTTCACCATGAGCCGGAATCGGCTCGATAGCAACTGGTGGTTTGTGGTATGAAGTGCAGAGAGGAGCAGAGATCAGCCAGAAATTGCCCAGTGAGCCCCAGGAGAACCCGGCCTACCTTTTCCCAGGCCTGAGTGCCATCCATCCTGTGGATGCCTGGGCGTTACGGGGTGTGCAGTGCTGGGTTCCTCTGTGGCCCTTTACCTAGTGTGGCAGCAGGGCTGTGGAGGGCACAGGAGACCAGGCTAAGGGTGGCCTGTGAGGATCAAAGGCAGCGTCTGTGGTGGCTGTGGAGGGATCTGCCAGACGCAAGGGTGAATCGGCTCTGTCACTCACAGCTGTGGATCCCTGGGCAAGTTGTTCAGCCTTTCTGAGCCTCAGCTTCCTCAATGTAAAATAGCAATAATGGTCTGTACCTCATGGACTTGTTGAAAGGAGTCAGTGAGCTGGTATTTGTAAAGCACTTAGCAGAGGGCCTAGCACAAAGGAAATGCTTAATAAAAGAGACTTATTGTTGAATAATAGATCCCTGGATGGCATAATCAATTTGCACTCGCCTACTAACCTAAAGGTTGATGATTTGAGCCTACCCAGTGGCACTGCGGAAGAAAGGCCTGTCAATCTACTTCCATAAAGATTACAGCCAAGAAAACCCTATGGAGCACAGAAACTTTATGGAGCACAGCTCTACTCTGTAACACATGGGGTTGCCAGGTGTCAGAATTGACTTGATGGCGGTGGGTTTGGTGTTTTTGGTTATTGTTGAGTAAAGAATCGTAGCCCTGCTAGGAACTTTCTGACCCTATTAAGGCTTCGGGGAGAGGGGAGCTGGGTGTGGGCACTGAACTCTTGGAGCAGAACAGACAGGGAGAGCACATGGGCCGTGGAGCTGTGCACCCATGGGCTCCAGCCCTGACTTAAGCTCTCTCCTGAACAAGCCATTGAGTCACTCAGAATTTGTTTCCTCATTTGTAAAACGGGGTAACACCTTTTGAGGTGGGAGTGATTATCAGGAGTGATTGTCAAGTATGGAAAGCAACCAGCATGTATTATTAATATAAATACACCTGTGGGTGCAGCCCTTGAGCTGAGCCACCTCAGAACCAAGAGCCCACAGGCAGGAAGCTGAGTCAGGAGAACCCAGGGCTTTAGTCTCACTGGGCAGGAGCTGAGGGGACAGGAAGGAGAGGCAAACGCAGTGGATCCTGGGGTGGGTGTGGGCAGTGGGGGAAGAAGGAGTCCCCACAGGAGGTGGAGAGACTGGGAGATCGAAGGGTCAAGAACCAGGGCTAATGCGCTGAAGGCAGATGTGGGGAGAGGCCAGGAGGGCTCAGAGCTCCTTGAGGCATGCTGGGGTGGGGGGTTCCCAGGTTAGCATGAGGTGCAGATGGGATCAAGAATGCAGGACCTGGGGAGCAGGGGCCAAGCATAGGGCAGGTAGCTGGGCCTCTAAGTCAGGTGACTCAGGTCCTCAGAGCGGGGGGCGAGGCTGCCGCCAGACCTGTGGGGGCAAGAAGGACCGACTGGAGATTGAAGCACGCAGGATTGTTGAAGTGCCTGTCCCGACTCTCTTAAAATCGTCCCATATCTCTTTCCTTCACTGCGCAAGCATCTGTTGAGGAGGTCACACCCTGAGGCTCTTCCCCCTTCCCCAGCTTCAGCCAGAATAGCTGAGCTTTTCTCTGTTTTATCTTTCATTTGGGGGAAAAAGCCTGGTTTGGCTGCTGAAAACAGTCTCATGATGTGGACTTCTTTGGGAGGCCTGGGGTAGACCCTGAGGTGCAGGGTTTGTGGCTCTCCCTCTGAGGACCCCACTCTGTCCCCACCCAAGCCCAACCCCTGAGCCGGGGCTCTGAGGCACGTGCGCGCTGGGCACGGGGGACCGTGTGGTTCTCGGCACAGGCTGCCCCTTCCAGGCCCTCCGCCCTCTCCCATTTGCAAGTCTGCTGGGACTCCACTGTCTCAAAGGCAGGGAGACCAAGGCTCCAAAAGGGTCCCTCTGACCCCATCATCTTAGCGTCCGTGTGGTCCTTGCCTTTTCATCACCTCACTCAGTCCTTCCTGCGACCCCGGGAGGGATGGTCTCCCCACTGGCCACGGGCACACAGCCCGAGAGTGAGCCCACAGGTCCGGTGAGCTCCACTGCACCACCTGCTACCTCCCTGAGCCCACCTTTCCCAGCCTTGTCTGCCCAGCCAGCCCCGGAGATGGACATTCGTAGCCCACAGCAGGTGGCCTGGGTGCTGGGTAAGGGGGACTCCACAAGCAGCCAGCCTGAGTGGGGCAGAACAGGGAAACAAATGGTCAGTGAGCAGCAGGGTGTGGCCAGGGCCCCAGTCCGCAGGTAGCAGCAGCTCCCAAACCCCCCTCCCCGGCCCCAGGGTGCCTTGCTCGCTGGTGAGCAGGGAATCATGTAAGCAGCATTGGCTGGAGGTGTCCCCACCCTTGCCTCGCCTGCTCTTCTTGCTGTCCTCCCCGTGCTGAGCCCCAAGCCGAGCCTTCCCAGGGTCCCCGCAGCCCCAGGCACCTCTCTGGTCTGGGGACCCCCAGGCCTCCAGCTCCAATTGCAGAGCCTTACTCCCACTCTGCTCCCAGGCCCCCAATACAACTGCCCCCCACCCCCACCGGACCCTCTGCTCACCCTGGCTCCCTGGTCTGGCACCAACCAGCTCCTCCAAACCTCATAGACTGGAAAACTGGAGGGTTTCTTCCTCCCCCTACCCTGTCTGGCCAGGGACCTGAGACCCACAGGTCCTGCCTCCCTCCCTGCCTCTGCCGAGGCCCTTGCTGCCTGCCCCTTACCCCAACCCTGATTCTCTGCATGGCTCAGTTCTCCCAGCCACCCCAGCCTCTGCTGCTCCAGAAAGGCCCCCGGACCCTCCTCCGATCCACCCAGGACTACACGGAGCATTGGACAGGGCTGGTCAGCAGGCTGGTGCACTCAGGCTCCGAAATACCACTGCACTGGTGCTTGCCTGGGCCCAGCAAGGGCACAGATGACCCTCGACCCCGGAGGCAATGGCATGCTCAAGAGGTTCACAGAGTGAGCTAGCATAGAGGCTGTCGAGCTGGACCTGGGGCGCCCCCACCAGGGCCTTTGTGCCTCCTGGCTCCCTGCCTGGTGCAGCGTGTGGGCAGCCTTATGTTCACATGAGGCGTCAGCAGGCGTCTGTGACGGACACAGACTGTGCCTGGCTCGTGTCTGCCTGGTTCCCCAGGGCCTGCTGGCTGGAGGAAGGCAGCAATCAATAACAGACTGACAGGGCAGACAGGACAGCCCCAGGGGTGGGCAGGGAGCAGGCAGGGCTGCCCCTGGGATCTCCCAGGTTGGCAGCCAGGCAGGGAGCAGGCTTTCAGGCTCTGGTTCTTCCACAGATGACCCTAGGTCTCAGCCCGGGGTGGGGCCATCCCAGGCCCTGTGTTTTATCAGCTGTGATGTGATGCTCTCCAGATACCGGTCAGGAATGGCCCAGCTCCAGAACTTTGGCTGGGAGGAGGCTGCAGGGACTCAGCACAGGGGCCACCTGAGGACTTGGCAGTCCTGGGGGACTTCTGAGGGAAAGGCCCTTGGGCTGGATCCTGAAGAGCGAGACCTTTAGCGGTTAGAGTTAGAGGAGTGAAGCAAGCACTGTAGGTAGACAGAACAGTGTGTGCAAAGGCCTGGCAGTGAGGGTGGAGGGGAGTTGTTTAGCCAGGCTGGAGTGCCAGGTGGGAGATGAAGTGGGAGAGGCCAGGAGGCTGGGGATTGGAGTGTAGGCTGGAGGCGGATGATGGCGTTTTCCTGCAAGTTTAGGGCTTTATACCCATTCCCAGCTCATGTGCACTCCTGGGCCCACTGAGGCCTCCCTGATGGGCCTCACAGGCTGCCCCCTGCCCCAGGGCCACAGGCGGTCCCTCACCCCTCCCTCCTGTCCCGTCTCTGCAGCCGTGGGTGGGGCCTGTGCCTGGATGACCCTCCCACCAAGGATGTCATTGACTTCCCCTTGGTGCCGCCTGGCGTCATCTATGACGTGAGCCATCAATGCCGCCTGCAGTACGGGGCCTACTCCGCCTTCTGTGATGACATGGACGTGAGTGCGGGGCACGTGTGGGCTTAGGGGCTGGGGGGCGGAGGGGCGTATGGGGCCCGGCAGGCAGAAGGACTCAAGGGACAGTCCTTTCCAACCTGGGGACACTAGCCTTGGAGGGACCCTGCCCAGCCCTGGGCTCGGCCTCCACATGACACTGAGAGACACCGAGTAGCCTGTGGGAGAGGCCTCAGATCAGATGGCCACAGACTCATGTCTGAATTCTGGGTCAACCATTTCCCAGCTGTGGGGCTTTGAGGCAAGTCCCTCCACCTTCCTGCAGCTGATTTATAGAAGAGGGGAAATAAACGCCCCCGGTGGGATGCTGGGGATGGTCACCTACACTGATGGGCACGGGCAGAGGCCCCACAGCTTCGTGGACGTCTGTCCAGGCAAGTGGGCTTGGGCTCGAGAGCTTTTGGATCAGCTGGAGGCCACAGCTCTGAGCAGCAAACCCCAGCCTCAGGGCCCCGCCCAGGGCTCCGCACAACACCACCCAGTCAGAAAGCAAATGGGTGGGAGAGAGAGCAGAAACAGAAGACAAGAGGGGGCCTCTGGGAATCTTCATGTCTGCAGACCTCCTCCCCCCATGTACCAGTCCCATGGAGGGGTGCCCAGGAGCCTCGGGGGCAGTGAGTGGGGGCAGGGCAGGTGGCTGCACTGGGGAGGGCGTGAGGGTCTTGCTGTGCCCTTCTCCTTACAGAATGTCTGCCACACTCTCTGGTGCTCCGTGGGGACCACCTGTCACTCCAAGCTGGATGCAGCTGTGGATGGTACCAGGTGTGGGGAGAGCAAGGTAGGGGATGCCCTCAGCCCCAGCTGTGGTGGGGAGTGAGAGGCCAGATTTCCTGCTATGCCTTGGGATCAGCCTTGGCTCACAGACTGGCTTGTGCTCTTAGCAGTCCCAGCCGTCTCTGGCCAGAGTCCCTGTGATCCTCCAAGACAGGGAGCACGTGGACTCTTGCATTCCCTGCTAGCTCCACCATGAGGCCTGTGTCTTGGATGACTGTGAGGAGGCCCCCTACCCCTTTGATCCTCCCTTTCTAGGCCTTCCCACCTACCTCGTTCTCACTAGGGTGAGGATGACTGATAGGCTTGGGATGGGGCTGCCCTCTGTCTTTGTAGTGGTGTCTCAACGGGGAGTGTGTTCCTGTGGGCTTCCAGCCCAAGGCTGTGGATGGCGCCTGGTCTGGCTGGAGTGCCTGGTCCATGTGCTCGCGGAGCTGTGGCGTGGGAGTGCAGAGCACTGAGCGGCAGTGCACACAGCCTGCGTAAGTGCGGGCCCAGGGGGCCTGTGGCGGGGTGGGATCCAGGGCCCTGAGCAGAGTCAGATGATTGGGGGAAAGCTTGGCTCTGTCCCAGCCCCTGCTCTGAGAGGTGTCCCCATAGAGGCCAAGCTTGGAGTGCCCAGGGCTACCTTGTGTCACTCCAGGGTGGTGTCCTGGCACCTGACAGGGCCCGACTGCTGACCCCATTACAGAGAGGGGAACACTGAGGCCCAGAAACTGGAGGGACTCATCAGAGGCCACGCAACAAAGCAACAGCTAGCTGGAGGGCGGCAGGAGAGGGCAGTGGTTAAGAGCTTAGACCCTAGACCTGAAACGATCAGGGTTCAGATCCCCTCTCCACCCTGGGGCAAAGGCTTTCGCCACCCCTTCTCTGAGCCTCATTTTCCTCGCCTGGGTAATTGGGCAACGCAGCCCACCTGACAGAGTTGTAGTCAGGGGAAAATGCAGTTACTGCAGGTATAGCGTTGATCCCAGTGACTAGTCTGTAGTAAGTACTCAGCAAGTAGTTGCTGCTTAAATGTATAAGACCTAATTTATTAGTGGTTACTGGGGGTGGAGGGATGGGGAAACGAGGAGTCATTGTTAGGAGGCAGTGAGTTTCTGTTTATAATGATGGTAAATTTGGCAATGGATATTGGTGATGTTTGCACAACATGATTAGTGTCATTGGTGCACTAAATGTGCACGTGGAAAACGTTGCATTAGCAAATATTGTGTTATATGTACTTCTACAGTTAGAAAAAAATAGCTATAAACTTCAATCTCGACAGCTCCTGACAAAATATAAATGCCTTTTTAGGGCCAATATAATTTTTTTGGGGAAAAAAAAAAAGGATACCACAAGAGATGAGTACGCTGAAAATGAAAAATAAATTATTGTATCTAATCAAAAATATTATTTACAATAAATTTAAACAAAGAAGTTTAAAAAAAAAATAGTTACTGCTTAGCAGTGTCAGAGGTATGACCTGGGTCTGAGATGAGACTGGGGGCAGTTGGGAGGATGGGCAGCACTGAGGTGATGGTTAGTGTGACCTGGAGCAAGTGACTGCACCTCTTTGGGCCTCAGTTTCCCCAACAGAGGTGCAGATCCAGTGAGGTATGGAGGCTGGCAGTACTGTAGACTGGGGCTGCTGGCTCTTTTGGATGAGCCCCTCTTCACTGGGCTGCCCCTGGGTGGACAATGAGATTCATAGCCAGCCCCTCCTAGGGCCTTTTCTTGGCAGATTTCGGCCTCTATCCCCCCTGACCCCCTGGCCTGCCCATCTGAGCTGAGGTGGGGACAGTCACACTGGCCCAGATGTAGGTGAGGGTCAGGTGCTGCACTTAGGGCAGACCTCTCGGCCAAGGGCTTCCTCTTGACTGGGCTGAGGTGCTGCCACCAGGAGCAAGTCAGCTGACACATGGGCTCATCGGGACACTGGGTCTCATGGGCTGGAGACTCGGAGAAGCCCCTCCAGCCGGTGCTGGTCACATGCGAAGCTTGTTCCAGCCTCCCAAAAGCCCTCTGCAGAGGCAGTCCCAACCCATTTTATAGATGCAGAAACTGAGGATCAGAGAGGGCCGAAGACTTGCCCAAGGTCACACAGCAGGTTGAGGGCAGAGCCCAGGCTTCTTGCTGCTATCTTCACTTAGGTCCTTGTAAGTAGGGAGAAGGTGTCTGTTTGAGCCAGAGGGTGGGCAGCCCAAGAGGAGAGAACAGCGTGAGCACAGGTGGGTGGCGGGAGACTCTGGGTGTTAGGGATGCAGGCGGAGGCTGCTCACTCTGAGGGCCTACTCCTGGATCCGAGTATACAGTAGGCATTCACTGTGTGCTTACTCAGCCCCCACCCGGCTCTCCCCACAGGCCCAAATACAAGGGCAAATACTGCGTAGGCGAGCGTAAGCGCTTCCGCCTGTGCAACCTGCAGGCCTGTCCACCTGGCCGTCCCTCCTTCCGTCACGTCCAGTGCAGCCACTTTGACAGTATGCTCTACAAGGGCCAGCTGCACACCTGGGTGCCCGTGGTCAATGACGGTGAGTCCTACCGCCTGTGGGGAGACTGAGGCCCAGAGCGGTGGGGATTTGTGGGCCCAGGGTCACCCAGTGATACAGGCAGGAGGCTCTGTCCCCACCCCCAGCTCTGGGCTGTTCCTCACTGTGCCCTGGGGCTGTCACTCCCTCCTAGCTCCCCAGTCTGCAGCCTCGCAGACAGTTACCAGCCCAGTTGGAGCCTATGGCATGTTTGCATGGTGGTTTGGGAGCCTCGGCCTGCTGTTGGTACTTGTCGCGGTGGGGTCTTCCTGGCGGCCTCCGTGATGCCTGCCCTGGCTGTCCCTGATGGCTCCTCCACTTGGGCCCCCAGTGAACCCCTGCGAGCTGCATTGCCGGCCCTTGAATGAGTACTTTGCTGAGAAGCTGCGGGACGCCGTGGTCGACGGCACGCCCTGCTACCAGGGCCAGGCCAGCCGTGACCTCTGCATCAACGGCATCTGCAAGGTGTGCCCGGATAGGAAGAGGGGTCTCCCAGCACCGCCTGCCCCCAACCCCCCTGGCAGCACCAGGTCCTCCTCTGGGCCCCTCCTGGTCTCCCAGGCTGTACCATTGGGCTTCCTAGCTCCTGCCAGTGAAGCCCTTTGATGGCCTCCTGTCACTTCTAGGGCAAAGCCCCCAGCACTCCCTTGGCCCTTGAGACCCCTCACAGTCCAGCTTCACCCCCCTAGCTCCTACCTCTTCACCCCACCTTCCCACACCTTCCTCCACCAGTTGCCACGGCTTCTATCACAGGCTGCACAGCCAGGAAACCTGAGCCCAGCAGCGGCTCTGCCTCCCACTGGCTGAATGACCCCAGGCAGTGGTTTTCTCTTTGCGAGAAAAGGGCCAGCTCTGGTGGCATTTGGTAGCAATTCTTATTATTTCCGGTAATGGTGGTAGCCACACCTCCCTTTTTGTCCTTGCTTCCAACAAATGAAAGGAGCCCTGCTGGCGTAGTGGTTAAGTGCTTCGCTGCTGACCGAAAGGTTGGCGGTTCGAACCCACCAGCCGCCCAGCGGGGGAAAGATGTGATAGTCTGCTTCCATAAAGATGACAGCCTTGGAACCCTATGGAGCAGTTCTACTCCTGTAAGGTCGCCATAAGTCAGAATTGACTCAACAGCAATGGGTTTGGATTTTGGTTTTCAAGCAATGAAACCACTGGGAGCTTAAGAGGACTGGGTTCAGAGGAGGACCAGCAGGGAAGGTGCTAACACCGAGTGCCTTTGACTTTGAATCCCACTTCTGGAAAATCCACAAACATGGTCAGGAGCCCATGGTGTTGCCAGCTCCCCTGCCCACCACAGCCTTTTATAAAACTTTTCCCATCTCCTGTTCCATGTGATCCTCACAGATCAATCTCCCCATTTCACATCTGTGGAAACTGAGACTCAGAGAAGGGTTCACCTGGAGTCAGACTGAACAGCTGTGGTGGGTCAGGGCCCAGAGCCAAGGGCTCCCAACCCCTACTCTGGAGCTCTGTCCTTGAGGCCCTAGCAGGCCTCTGGGGCTGGGGCCAGGAGAGGGCTGGTGGCCGCCGGCCCAGCACAAGGGGCCTCCCCTCCCACCCCCTGTGTGTTACAGAATGTCGGCTGCGACTTTGAGATTGACTCGGGAGCCGTGGAGGACCGCTGCGGTGTGTGCCACGGCAATGGCTCCACCTGCCACACCGTGAGCGGGACCTTTGAGGAGGCAGAGGGCCTAGGTATGGGGTGGGACAGCTGGCGGGTGGGGATGTTCTGGACCCTGGCCGCCCCTTTCTCATCTGCCCCAAGCTCTTCCCCTTGGCACCATGATCCCCACCCAGGCTAGAGATGGGAAGCAGGGAAGGCTTCTTGCCTAGTCCAGGTCCCCTGTAGGAGTGAGGGGTACCTCCACCTAGGTGCTGAGACCTGTCCTCATGGAAGCCCCCGTCCCAGGGACCCTGGCTGGGCCAGCCAGGCTTGAGGGTGGTCCCTGGCCCTTTCACTGGGGTACTGTCTTCTTACAAAGCTTCAGAGGCTCACCCCCACCACCCAGCTCCACTCCCTTGCCTCGGGTTGTTCTGTGCACACTGCTTAAATGTCAACTCTGTGGTAGTTGGTGGGGACATGGAGGTGAAGAGCTCACAGGACAAGGTGACAGGACAGATGGTGACCCCTTAGTGGCAAATGCAATGGAGAGAGGCCCAGGGGGCTGGGAGAGCACTGAGGAAGGTCCTGACCTGGGGAGGTCAGGGAGGACTTACTGGAGGAGGCAGAAATTGAGCTGACTCATAAAAGACTCAGACAAAATAGGGAGGAGCGTTCCAAACGGAGTGTTGACACCTGGAGGCAAGAAGAGTATGCTCTGTCTGGGGGCCTGTAAGGAAGGTAGGGTGACTGTGGGAGCCTTGAATGCCAGGTCAGGAAGCTTAGATTTCATCCTGGAGATGCAGTATAGTGTGCAGTTAAAGCGCAGACCCTGAAGCCTGGTTCGTATCCCAGCAGGACCCTTGGGCAAGTTACTTAACCTCTCTGTGCCTCAGTTTCCTCATCCGTAAACCGAGGATAACAATAGTACATAGTGTGTTAACACTTGCGTTAACGTATGTAAAATGCTTAGAGTAGTGCCAGGCACGTGGCAGGTTCTTCCTAAGGGAAAGGGGAAAAAAAGGCTGTATAGGTGGGGAGGATGTCCCAGGAATGTCCCAGTCAGTTTGGTATTTCAGGAAGGTCATGCTGGCCCCGGGTGTGACAAGGATCCTTGTGACAAACAGACCAGGGAAGGGCCAGCCAAGCCCTCCAGGGAGAGGTTTGGCAGAGCATGGGTCATGGGGGCAGGATTTGAGGAGCTTTTCTGAGGTTTTGGTGATGTAAGACAGATCAAAGCATCTGCCTCTTGGGAGAGCTCAGAATCTGAAGCTCATGGTGGAATCTTCAGCATGAGCAGGAAGGGGCAAGTGGGAAGAGAGGTGCAGGAAAATGGTGGGGGACAGCCACCCCTCCCACCCTCCCACCCTGAGGCCTCTGCACAACCCTTCACAACAGGGTATGTGGATGTGGGGCTGATCCCAGCTGGTGCGCGCAAAATCCACATCGAGGAGGTGGCTGAGGCTGCCAACTTCCTGGCCCTGCGGAGTGAGGACCCAAATAAGTACTTCCTCAATGGCGGCTGGACCATCCAGTGGAACGGGGAGTACCAGGTGGCGGGCACCACCTTCACATACGCACGCACAGGCAACTGGGAGAACCTCACGTCCCCAGGCCCCACCGCCGAGCCTGTCTGGATCCAGGTGCCTCCCTCCCAAAGCCCTGGGTTGGGGGAAGCAGAGATGGGGTTCTCGGGCCCAGCCCCCCATTGCAGGGTGTAAGCCCTGGCACAATCACAGAGCCTGACTCTGGGCCTGGCTCTACTGCTGAGGCCTCTGCCTCAGTTTCCCTATCTCTAAAATATCCCCACGGTATAGCCCCAGCTCAGAGGTGGTTGGGGTCGGCTCCTTTAGGGTGGTTACTCTGGCTAGCAGATCCCGGGCAGAGAGGGAGGACACCTTGTGCTCACGGGGCCCCCACCTACCTTCCCCAGCTGCTGTTCCAGGAGAGCAACCCTGGGGTGCGCTATGAGTACACCATCCACAGGGAGGCAGATGGCCACAGTGAGGCCCCACTGCCCGTGTTCTCCTGGAACTATGGGCCCTGGACCAAGTGCACAGTCACCTGTGGCACAGGTGAGAAGGGGGATGGGCACTGGGGCAGTCTCTGGGCAGGGATGCCCGGCTTCATCCCTCAGCTCCCTGCTTATTTGCTGGGCCACCATGGGCTTGGAACTTTACTCCTCTGAGCCTCAGTTTCCCCATCTGTAAAATGGGGATAGCAACAGCCCCTGTCTCGTAGGGTCACTGAGGTTACATGAGATAAGGCAGGTAAAGCACGTGTTGGGTGCTGAGTATGTCTCTATTCAGAAAGGCACCGGCTCTCTCTTCCTTCTCTCCTCATTGCTCAGCTCTGGCAGGTCTTGGGCCTGTGTCTCTGCTTCATTCTGAAGATCTGGCTCCTCCCTCCCGTACCTTCACCTGAATGCACCTGTCAGGGTGGGTTCACTCCCCTGCTCCAGCTCCTACCTGGAGGATGGGCTGCCCAGTGGGCCCTCCTCCCTGGGGCCCTCCAACCTCTCCTGGGAGGCCCAGAGCCTGTTGCTCCCTGGGCTCCTGCCCCACAGGAAGAGGAATAGTGGTTAAGTGCTTGGCTGCTAACCAGAGGAAACCCTGGTGGCGTAGTGGTTAACAGCTACAGCTGCTAACCAAACGGTCGGCAGTCCAAACCCACCAGCTGCTCTGTGGGAGAAAGATGTGGCAGTCTGCTTCCATAATGATGACAGACTTGGAAACTCTATGGGGCAGTTCTACCCTGTCCCTACAGGGTCGCTGTGAATCAGGATCGACTCAACGGCAAGGGTTTTTACAGCAATCGGACTAACCCTCACTCTCCCCTCCCCTCAGCCCCCTCTCTCTGCCCCTCAGCCTCCCTTCCTTCTGCCCCTCAGTCTCCCCATCTTTGACCCTCAGTGTCCAGGGATCTCAGTATCAGGCATCTGGTACAGAGACATTTAAACATCTCTGTTCTGGGAAGGCCCCCGGATGTGACCAAGTGTCAGGTTGGGACGGCTTGGGCAGGGGGCATCCTGGGTGCCAGGCCCAGACTGAACCCCCATGGCCTCCCCAGGCATGCAGAGGCAGAGTGTGTACTGCACTGAGTGGCAGGCAGGGCCCGTGGACGAGGGACACTGTGACCCCCTGAACCGGCCCGATGACCGCCAGAGGAAGTGCAGTGAGGACCCCTGCCCAGCTCGGTGAGCACCACCCCAGCCACTGCTCCCAGGTGTCCCATCCTGCCCTGTCCTGCCGCAGGCCTCCACATCAGAGGGGAGGAGCAGAGTGAGGCAGGCTCTTGGCCCCTCTGCCCAAGACTGAAGCCCTGGCCCCTGGTTGCGCACCACCCCAGCCTGGGCTCTCCACCCTCGCCTCCTCTTTGGGGCCCTGGCCTGGATATGGAAACAGGTCTTGGGTCTTGCCCAGGACCCCTGGGGTGAGGGTGGCAGGATTTGAACCCAGGCCTCCTTGGTGATGGGGACTGTGCCATACTGCCAGGCTTTGGGGGCAGGGCACCGACCTGGGCTTGGAGCTCTGGAATCATCCAAGGCTCAGACCAGACCCTGCCCAACCCCTGAGTGCCTGCGAGACTGGCCTGGCCTGGCCCTCCCTGCTTGTAAGCCTGCTGAGCCCACGCTGATGTCACCTGTGTGCCCCCCTACCAGGTGGTGGGCAGGCGAGTGGCAGCCGTGCTCCCGCTCCTGCGGGCCTGGGGGCCTCTCCCGCCGGACAGTGCTCTGCATCCGCAGTGTGAGGCTGGACGAGCAGAGTGCCCTGGAGCCACATGCCTGTGAACACATCCCCCGGCCCCCTGCTGAAACCTCTTGCAACCATGACATGCTCTGTCCTGCCACCTGGGCTGTGGGGAACTGGTCTCAGGTGAGTGTTGGGATGGGAGGGGGCCAGGACAGGCCCACCCCCAGCTGCACCATCTGTCTTGGGTTCCAGGGAGGCAAAAAGAGCCTTCACGGTGACTTTATTGCCTGGCACCATGATTGGGAGGGAGGCTGGGGGACCCTGGGGTCCAGCCCCTGTGCCCAAAGCCTCAGGGACCAGGATGTCCTGGCAGTCACAGCAACAAGCCAGGTCCTGAGCTGGGCGTGGCCAGAGAGGGCTGGCCGAGGCCTCTGCCACTCTGCCATCTTGCAGTGAGAGGTTACCCTGCCATGTCCCAGCCTCTTACTCTGACCTCCCCCTGCAGTGCTCGGTGACATGTGGGGTGGGCATTCACCACCGAAGTGTCCTCTGCACCAATGACACTGGTGTCCCCTGCGACGAGGCCCAGCGGCCAGCCAGTGAGGCCGCCTGCCCTCTGCCGCCCTGCCCACGGCCCCTGGACATGCTGGGCCCAGAAGGTTCGGGCAGTGGCACCTCCAGCCGGGAGCTCTTCAATGAGGTGGACTTCATCCCCCGCCATGTGGCCTCACGCCCTGTGCCCCCCTCAACACCCGAGCCAGCGGGCATGGGCAATGCCATTGAGGAGAAGGACCTGGACCCGGGCCCTGCGGGGCCCGTGTTTGTTGATGACTTCTACTACGACTACAATTTCATTAACTTCCATGAGAACCTCTCCTACAATCCCCTTGAGGAGCCGGACCCAGACCTGGCAATCCTGACAGGGGAGGGCACACCCCCATCCCTGAGCAATCCTGCTGAGCTCCCCATGAGCACCTCCATACCTACCACTGAGCCTTCAGGGGCCGAGGAGAAGGGAGGACTGGGAGATTGGTTCCCTACCCCTTGGCCCAGCCAGGCTGCCCACTCCCTGTCCCCACCTTCGGATCAGGCCCCAGGGAACCCCTTGGCCAATTTCTTGTCTGAGGAAGACATCCCCATCAGGGCCCCAGACCTTGGGCTCCCTAGCTTGCCCAGGCCTCCTGCTTCAGTTGGTGGCACAGGGATGCCTGTTGTCCCTGAGAGCCAGAATGAGTTCCTGGGAGGGGAGGACGGCCAGAGCCCGCCACCCCCTCCGTGGGGGGAGAGGACCAATGAAGTTTCTGAGGGTGATGAGGCCTTAGACCACAGAGAATCCCCTCTGCCCCAAAGACTCCACCCGACACTGCCCCCCTTGTCCTCCATCAACACCATCCGCTACTCTCCTAGTCCTGATGTGGTGGAGCTGTGGACAGGAGGGACTGTGTCCCAGGACCCAGCTGTGGAGGGTCGTCTGGGGCCTGTGGACAGTGAGCTGTGGCTGACCACCATCAGGATGGCTCCTCTTCTCCCTGCTCCCATAGCCACTCTGCCAGAGACCTTGGGCAGGGATGGCCCCCTGGAGCCAGGGACTCCCACCCTTTCAGCCCCAGGACCGGCTCCACGGGAGCTGCAGACGCCGGCAGTGCCGGAGACCGTCCTTCGGACAGCCTTGCCTGGCCTAGAGCAGACGCCCTGGGTGACCACCCTGAGCCCGGGACCCTCAGGCCAGCCTGAGCCCCCCGGCCGTGAGGCGCCCCCGAGTGCCATGTTGCCGTCCATGCCAGCTCCGGGCAGTCCTGCCAGCAGCAGCAGAGCCCCTGTGGCCCAGCCCCTGTACCCCCGCCCGGCCGAGGAGGGGCCCCCCGCGGACCTGCCGGCTGCCAAGAATGCCAGCTGGGAAGTAGGGAACTGGAGCGAGGCAAGTGGTGCGGGCATCTGGGTGTGTGGCAGTGTGAGCAGCACCTCATGACTCAGTTTCCTCATGTGGAAGTGAGCAGGACACGAGCCCTGTCACCTGTCTCCAGGGGTGCAGGGATTCCTGAGATGAGAGAACCAACAGACAGTGGTGGGTGGAGGCTCTGAAACGTGGGTGAAGCATTGCCCTGGCTCAGTCAAGTCCTAAAAATGATCAGGCCCAGAGGCCCAGTTTACTGCCCTGTCATGTCAGGCCTCCGTTACCCATCTGAGCAGTGGGGGAGGGCGAGGCAGCCCACCTGCCTCTATCTCTGTGGAGAAGCCCCAGAGACCTGCTCCTGAGCACAGGCACATGTGAGGGGCAGCCAGGAGGAGCAGAGGCAAAGCCTTATAATCTGAGTCCCCCAGGGCCAGCTAGCAAGACTGCCCCCTCTGATGGGAGGCCTGAGGTGCCCTTCTCCTTACACACTAGCTTGCACGTCCCGGAGTTGGGGAGCTCACCCAGACAGCTTTGTTTGTGGGAGAGGCCTCCTCCCCTGGCCTGGTCCCAGCCCTGCCCTCAGGGCCTGTGAAGCCAGGCTGCCTGGTGAGCTCCCCATTCCTTGGAGCTGTCCAACCCCAGCAGGCTTCCCTAAGGCTCAGCCTGGCTCCTCCAGATGCTACTCTCGACTGTTCCATCTCACTGTCCCCTCAATGGCTCCACCTGCTTTGTCAGGGGCCTGCCAAGGGGTCTGCGCCTCACCCCAGTTAACCAGTTGCCATCGAGTTGACCCTGACTCATGGTGACCTCACATGCGTCAGAACAGAACTGTGCTCCTTAGGGTTTTCAGTGGCTGATTTTTCAGAAGTAGATTGCCAGGCCTTTCTTCCAAGGTGCCTCTGGGTGGACTTGAACATTCACTCTTTCTATTAGCAGCTGAGTGTGTTAACCATTTGCCCCACTCAGTGACTCCACAGGCCCCACCCCAGGCCCCCAGATTGTCACTGAGTGAGCTCTTCCTGTTCAGATCCTAATTTGGGGGTGGGGAGGAGCAGGCTGAGGCCCAGAGTGGGCAGGTTTTGCCCATGGTTGCCCAGCAGTTTGGCCTCTGGGGCTAGAGCCCAGGCTTCCTTCCCAAGGTATTCTGAGAAGCAGTGAGCCTCATCAGGCTCCCTTCACCCTGTAACAAGGAATACTTGGTTGCTGAGGAGGGGTTGACTTTTCATCCTAATGGTCTCCCTGGGAGTTGGGTGGGGGAGCCCATTTTGCAGATAAGGAAACTGAGGGCCTGGCTTGGCCAAGGTCCCACTCATCTTGATGGGGTGGTCTCCTGGCTGCAGGGGTCTGGAGGGAGCAAGGATCTGCCTGGTCCTTACAGGCCTCTGTTCCCTCCCTCCCCCTCAGTGCTCCACCACCTGTGGCCTGGGTGCCGTCTGGAGGCCCGTGCGCTGCAGCTCTGGCCAGGAGGAGGACTGCGCCCCCGCTGGCCGGCCCCAGCCTGCCCGCCGCTGCCACCTGCGGCCCTGTGCCACCTGGCACACCGGCAACTGGAGTAAGGTGTGGGACACAACCAGCTGAGGTGGGGGACAGAAGTGAGGACACAGCCAAGGCAGGCAGCCTGGGGGCACACGGGGTGCAGCCCTGGGCCTCGGTGGCTGCCCTTCTGTTCTGGGATCAGCAGCAGCCCCCAGCGAGGGCAGAGGAGGGCACCACACTGCACCTTTTTGTACTTTATTAACTGCTAATCTCCTTTTAGTCTTTGAGTCTCTATTTCTTTGGTTTGACTGTTCCAAGCCCCGTCTCCGGTTGGCTGTATCCTCTTCTTCATACCTTCCAGCCCCCTCTGGGTTTCACGCTCACTGGCTCGCTTTTGTCCCTCTCTTTCCATTCTGTCCCATCCCGTGGCAGCCCTGGCAATACTGCTCTGCTGTCTGGGCCAGCCCTGGTCTCTTCTTGGGCTCTTTAGGGCTTTGCCCCAGGCAGCCAAAAGGTTGGCATTTTGAACCCACCCAATGGCTCTGTGGAAGAGAGGCCTGGCAATCTGCTCCCATAAAGATTACAGGCAAGAAAACCCTACGGAGCAGTTCTACTCTGTAACACATGGGGTTGCCAGGAGTCGGAATCGACTCAACAACAATGGGTTTCCAGGGGGTGGCCCAGTGCCTGCTCTGCCACATCCCTCCCCGGGTTGTGTGTACGTGCACACGGGGGTGTAGTCACCTGTCTGTCCCCGGACCCCCAGTGCTCCCGCAACTGTGGTGGAGGTGCCTCAGTGCGGGACGTGCAGTGTGTGGACACCAGGGACCTCCGGCCGCTGCGGCCCTTCCACTGCCAGCCAGGGCCTGCCAAGCCACATGATCGACGACCCTGCGGGGCCCAGCCCTGCCTCAGCTGGTACATCTCTTCCTGGAGGGAGGTGAGGCCTGGAGGTCCAGGATCCGGTGGGAGGCGTCCTCGGACCCTGGCCGCGTCCTGACCCTTTCCTGCCTCCCAGTGCTCCGAGGCCTGTGGTGGTGGCGAGCAGCAGCGTCTGGTGACCTGCCCGGAGCCCGGCCTCTGCGAGGAGGCTCTGAGACCCAACACCACTCGTCCCTGCAACACCCACCCCTGCACGCAGTGGGTGGTGGGGCCCTGGGGCCAGGTGAGCCGAGGACTGGGGGCAGGTGCTCAGTGGGCACTGGAGGGAGGTTGTTTGTTTATTGAACAATGAGTTGTCAAGTGTGGAACGTGCACCAGGGTGCAGATACAGTGGTGGCCAGACGAGGTCCCCACCCCGCTGGAATGTACAGCCTGCCAGGGAGAAACAGACTAAAAAAAGAAGTGGACTCACCACAGGCTGTGACATGTGCTTCTCTGGCAGGGAAGGCCTTCTGAGGAGGGGGCTTCTGAGTTGAGGCCTGAAGGAAGAGTCAGTGCTGGGAAGGGTGGGATAAAGGAACAGCAGCTACAAAGTCCTGAGGCAGGATGATGAACTCCAGGTGTTCAGGGAACTGAGCAAAGGCCAGTGTGTCAGAGGAGGTGGGAGAGGGGCCAGCAAGGCCTTGAGTGAGGGTGATCATGGGGTGGGCAGGACACCTTCTTGCCAGGTATGTGCCCCCCACGGCCACGCCCAGGCCTGTTTGGGGCCAAGAGGATCTCAGATCTGTGTGTTGAGCCAGGCCCTGGAGTCCTTGTCTCACTGGTTGGCTGAATGACTCTGGGTAGGTTGCTTTGCCTTGCCAGGCCTTTGTTTTCTCATCTGTGAAATGGGGACAGCTGGTGTGGGGAGCCTCTGAGAACTAAATGAAGTAACACAACAAAGCACTTAGCACAGGGCCTGGCACATGGGTGGCAGATGCTGGCACACGTTAAACTTCGTTTTAGGCTTAAACATCAGAGTTCAATGAGAACAAAGCTTGACTCAGGATGGCCGGCCCTGAGGGAAGCTTCCTGCCTCCTCCCCTCCACAGCCCATCCACCTCAGCAGGGCCTCACGTGGCCACCCGGGCACGGCAGTGTCTGTTCCCATCTCTGTATCAAGGTTCCGTCATGGAGCCCTCTGTGCGGGGCTGGCAGCTCTGTACCCCAACCCAACTCCTGTGGCCTGGAGGGCTCTCTTTTGCTCTCAGAGCTGCCGCACCGCCCCCCTCCGGAATGCCCTCTACCATCCCACCCCCTGCAGTTGCAAATCCTGCCATCCAAGCCCCAAGTGGACTCTGGGAATGGGGCTGGCTGGGGCTTGCCTGAGGAAGCAGCCCCTCCGAGCATGCTCTAAGGAGTGAGAGGGCAGCAGGAAGTCTTCTTAGAGGCGGTGGCAGCCGTGGCAGCAGCCCCCAGGGTGCCCCATCCCTCTCTGGGAGGCCTGGCTGAGGTGGAGTCCTGACCCCTCCCCAATCCCGCAGTGCTCAGCCCCCTGTGGTGGTGGTGTCCAGCGACGCCTGGTCAAGTGTGTCAACACCCAGACGGGGCTGCCTGAGGAAGACAGCGACCAGTGTGGCCACGAGGCCTGGCCGGAGAGTTCCCGGCCGTGTGGTACCCAGGACTGTGAGCCCGCCGAGCCCGTGCGTGAGTGCTCCTCACCCCTGCTCTCTGCTGGCATATGGGGTGTGGGAGGACGGCGGGGAAGTGGGGGTCATCAAATTACCGCCCCCCTCAGCACTGGCCAGCCCCATCTGTGGTCTGGGCTTGGGGACCACGTGCCACGCAGATGCTAGGGCTGTGCTGGGAATTGGGGCCAGTGGGGTCTCAGCCACACAGGCACCTGGAGGCAGCTTTCCCTGGCCTCCGGGGAAGAGTGGAGGGAGCTTGGGAGGTGGAGCGGCCTCGGCCCCTAAGTTGCTGTGTGACCTCGGGCACAAGTTCTTTTTTCCTCTGGGCCTCAGTTATTCCTCATAGCAAGGTGAAGGATGGTCCGAGGCTGTGTGAAGGCTGAGCCTGGGTGGGCCCCCACCCCCACCTCTGGCTTGTCCATTCCCTGGCCAGAGGGGGCTGCCCAGGGTGAGTAGTGGAGCCACAGGATGGGGCCTCCCTCCCAGGGCCCTGCAGGTCCCTGTGGCTTCCTGGTCAGCTGAGCCCTCCTGGTGGAAGGGCCTGAGCCAGAGGTGGCTCTGGACACATGCACAGACACAGACACACACACACACAGACACACACACACACACACACACACACACACACACACACACTTCCTTCCTGCAGCCCAAGCCTCCCCAGCCGTGCTGAGCTCAGGGATCAGCGTGGCCCTGAACTCACACCTGGACCCCCTCACCAGCTGTGCGGTCTCAGCTTCCACTTCCTTTTGCTTAAAGGAGCTGACCCTCCATCCTTGAGGTGGTGGTGGGGACCGCATAGCGAGGCCTTGGGTGAGAGGCCCAGCACCACCTCTCCCAGCTTGGCCCCCGGGGCACAGCCGAGGGAAGCAGAGGCTCAGCACTGTGCCCTGAACTCAGCGGCTCTGGTCCTCCTCACTGCCCCACCCCTAGGGCAGTCCGTGGCCCTCAGTCTGGTGTTCAGGGCCTCCAGGATCTGCCCAGTTTTCTTTGTCCCCCTTGCCCAACATGGCCATCTTTACTGGCCACTGGCTCCTTGGCAGTCCTCACTAAGGCCTCGAGTGGCACTGCCTTGCTACCCCTGCTTCCGGCTGGGGTACCTTTCTGCCTCCAATCCCCACCCCTCACGGCCCAGTGTAGATGCCACCAGCCCTGAGCCGGCCTGCCCTGCCCTCATCATTCATTCATCGCGCACCTCAGAGCACTTCCTGCCACTGCCCCGAGCACTTGCCTGTCAGGGCTCTGAGGGGACCGCCTGGGAGCTGAGAGAGAGATCAGGAACTGAGGCTCTTGGGCCCTTGTGGACAGGCCTGGACCACAAGTTCTCCTGGGATGGAGGTGGGCTAGCGGGAGGGGGCTGTGGTGGAGTGGTCAGGTGGCTGGACTGTAAATGGTCCCGCGTGAGGAATCTTCTGCCACCTGTGAAGGGTAAAGGGGCAGCTGGGAGAGGGCCCTGAGACTCCAGAACTTCCAGGATGTTTTGATGGCTGTGTGTACTGCAGCATTTGGAAAGCCTGGAAACTCCAGTGTGTGGTCACCGGTGAGGCAGCTGACAGCATCACCACATCCGTTCGCCTTTGGAGGTTATTTACGGAGGAGGGAACCAAGGCACGAGGGTCTAGGAAGCTTGTTCGAGGTCACATAGCAGGGCTAGGATGCAAATCTACAGATGTGTAGCTGAAGCTGCCTCTGGAGCTGGGGTGGGAGGCGCCCTCAGAGAGCAAAGCTGTGACTCGAGACCTGCCTGCTGCCTCGTGCTCTCTGCTGGCCCCTGGAGATGTCCCGGGCCCGCTGCCCTCCTGCTGCTCCTCTAGAGGTCTGGGCTGCAGTGAGCAGGCACCAGCGGCAGCTGGGGACTGTCAGCAGCAGCAGGAGCAAAGCCAGCAGGCTGGAAGCAAGCCACTTCCCAAAAATAGCTTTGATAACCACAGGGCAGGAGGGCCGGGCCAAGCCTCAGTTGGACAAGCACAGCCTGCAGCCTTCCTCCCATCCCCCCAGCACGGGTTTGGTCCCTGCCAGGACGTTGCTCGCTCTCTGGGCCTCAGTGCCCAGCTGAGAAGTGAAGGAGGGGAGCTGGCCTGGCTGATGGGACTCTGGTCTGTGACCTGGAAAAAGCTGAGGCCCACATGGGTGGAGGGGGTCAGCAAGGTCTGGCAGGACACGTGTACTTGGGCAGGGGGGAGGTGGCAGAGGTGGGGGGCAGAGCTGTCACAGGCTGGCAGGGACCTGAGTTGTGTGCCAGGACCATGAGGGAGCGCTCCGAGGGTGAGCAGAGCTGAGTGGGGCCACCGTCCAGGGCAGGTTCTTTGGCGTCTCATAGGCACATGAGGTAGTCAGGAGTGGGGTCTCAGGGCCTTTCCTCTAGAACCTGAGCTGTGCAGTACAGCTTCAGAGTCCTGGTGGGCCCACGTCAAGGGTGGTGGGGCAGGGCTGCGATGGCTCCCTCCAGACACTGGGAGTCCCACGCCCTGGGGGTGGCTGCCGCAGTTTCCATAAGGCTGTTGGGGGACTAGGCAGGATGACACAGGTAAAAGCATAGGAAGGCCCCTGCACCCCAGGGCGCAGGGGGTGGGTGAGGAGTGGGCTAAGGGTGCTGCACAGGCTGGCCACTCCCGCCCACCTGTCCTGACCTGCCCCTGCCCCCAGGCTGTGAGCGGGATCGCCTGTCCTTCGGTTTCTGTGAGACGCTGCGCCTGCTTGGCCGCTGCCAGCTGCCCACCGTCCGCACCCAGTGCTGCCGCTCCTGCCCCCCACCCGGCCGTGGTGCCCCCTCCCGTGGCCATCAGCGGGTCGCCCGCCGCTGACCCACACCCCGGCCTGTGACCGGGCTGGGACACACAGACCGACCGACGCACGGACCTCAGCGCCCCAGCACGGGCTTCGGTGAAGCCCCACCCTCGCGCCCTAATGGTGCTAACCCTGGCCTCCCTGCCCAGGTGCAGGCTGGGGGCCCCATCCCCCTCAGAAAAGTTTTTTTTTTTTTAACAGTTTGAGTAACACTTATTATTATAATAATAATAATGCATAAAAGAGCATCTACTGGTCCAAACTACAGCCTGGTTCATCTTAGATTTGGGGAATTTCAAGTGAGGAACTCTTCCCACCACTCGTCCATCCACTGCCTGAAATTCCACCACGAGAGGGCCTCAGCAGCCCTGTCTTACTTGCTCCTCTGAGGGCAGATTAGCAGGGGGTGACAGCCGCAAACTAATCCACCCAAAGAGAATGGAGCCTCATAAAGGCATGGAAGGCCAGGGGAATCAGACGTGAAGGATGGCTTCCTGGAGGAAGTGCTATCTATCTGCAGGGTCTCAAAGAATTGGATGATGGGGGGCAGGTTTTCTGGGTGGGGGTACAGCTTGGCACAGTCCCGGTGGTGGTGGTCTCTGCTCACACTCCTCCCACAGCCTATACATCATGTGTTACCCTGCTCAGCCCCCCAGCCCCTCCCCACACTCCTCCACTCTGAGTTCCTCAGGGATTGAGCCCTCTCCCCAGCCCCCAAGCAACAAGGCCTGTTGCTCATCACCAGCTGGGACTGCCCCCCTGGGGTGGGGGGTGATGGGGTCTGGGACTTCCTGGTCCTCTCTGCTGCATCCATACCAAGGGAGCAGAGGGGGGGCACCATCTGAGCATGTTCACCTCTGGGGACCTCCTCGGGGGTAACCGGGGTGGAGGAAGGGACAGGCTGATCAGCCACACTCTTGGTTTCTACTTATCCCTTTCCTTCATCTCCATGCTCAGGGACAGGGCTGAGCTGGTCTCAGCTAGGATTCCTGGTGGCCCCTTCCTCACTTCCAACCTCAGGTGTCAGCCTTCTGCTACATTGGGCTAGGACTCATAAGCACCATGGGCCAGCTGCCTGGCACCTGCCCACCCACAGCCCCTTCCCCACCTGCAAAATCTAGTCCTGTGGAGCCAGATCTTGGGGCACACCCCAGCCTGAAGGCCCAGATGAGAAAACTGAACAGCCTGTAAGGTCTGCAGGCCTGTCCCTAACAGACCTGCCCCACACGAGTTGGGGAGTGCCAGCAGTGGTCATGCCTTCAGCGGCTCCTGGGGCAAGGGTTGGTCTAATCCCAGCACAGAGCCTGGTTGCTTGGGCCCCCTGGTCCTCATCTGTCCAGTGGGCACGGGGTTACCTGCATTGCTTGATGGGGCTTTTGTGCTGAGGGTTCAGAAAGGAGCCTTGGCTGATCAGGAGGCAGGGAGCATGGGCAATGTCTGCAGCCTGTTCTGCCCCCAGGTTGCCAGGAAGCAGTCATGAAGGTGCTTCAGGTGTTTTGAGCCCTGCCTCTGCGGATGGTGGGGGGTCTGGTGTGGCAGGCCCCCAACACCCAGCAGCCCCAGGCGATTCGCCAGGCTGGGATGGCGAGGCTGGGGAAGGGGCTGGACACTGCCCTCTTCCCAGCCCAGCCACTGCCTCAGGAAGTGGCCCTTGCCTATTTAGGCCTGTATCCACCCCTTAACCTCTCTGGCTGTGAGCCTTGGACTCCAGATCTTTTACATTCTCTTCACAAGTCCTGCTTCTGGAAAGTATTACTCCTCTTCTCCAAGCAGGAAAGACAGGTTCAAAGAGGTCCAGAGTCAGCTCCAGGGGACACCAAGTGCATTCTATTCCCTGGTGCAGGCCAATCACAGAACATAACATAGATGGTGGCCTTGGGTCTGTGCATATGGTGGCCTGAGGACACAGGCCCTGGGCCCTGTGGCCAGCACTGAGGGTCGGGTACGTGTGCAGTGGGGAGACACTGAAGATCACTCCTTGGGGATTGAGACCAAGAAACAGTATCAGAGGCTAAACCAATCAGCAACCAGTCTGTCCCAACCTGCCCTTTCATGGAGGGACGGCAGGGGGTGGAAGCAGGAGGCAGCTGCCCACCAGGGTAATGGGGGTGCTGGTGTGCCCAGCCAGCCACTCTTCACTTCTGGGTCATACCTTATTTAACCATTAGGATGCTCCCTTTTCAGATGAGAAGCCTGAGGTTCTGAGAGGGAAGTGACTGCCCAAGGGCATACGCCCTGGTGACAGAGGCCCAAACTAGGCCGTGAGCCCTGTCTCCTGCCTGTGAGCTCTGGGCCACACTCAGCAGCCGACCCCTCTGACCAGGCAGGAGGATGGCCTGGAGCAGGCATCCCAGATGGATTTAGAGGGCCGTCTTTGTCAGAGGTCCGTCAGGCTTGCGTGATCCCAAACATCACCAGCTACACTATCGTCCTGAGGGTGGAGGAGCGTCAGACTTGCTTCCTGTCTGTGTTTGTAGCATCCTGGCTGACCCAAGGAAGCCCTGGGGACCCACCTCTGAGTAATGGCTTCCCAGGGCTTGGCCAAAACTGCCTGTGGTGGCAACCCCCTTATCATGGACAGGGAGCAGAGCTCCAGCTTCTGCTGCTCAGTGTGTGGGTCAGGAGCTACTGCAGGGCAGAGCTCTGGGGTCCCGTCCCAGCTCTGCCACTGCCGTGCTGTGTGACCCCAGCAACCCCCAGCCGCACCAAATCCGTGTCCCCAGAGGAAAGAGAGGCTCCAACTGTCCTGGAATCTGCCTTCCCTCCCACTCCTGTGGAAAGACATTTGGTCTTAATCATTCTCATGTTTTTCCGATGATGGTGGGGGGGTGGGGAGGGCCTGTTATCCGGAGTGGCAGCTGGGCTTGAGCTGTCAGCCCAGGCAGGAGGCAAACAAGCCCATGACTCAGGCAGGGCACATTGCAGCTGGTGGCAGGAGGGGTGCCTATCACCCTGTGGCCTGCTCATCCTGAGCAAGCCAAGGGCAGGGACAGCCAGAAACCCCAGGCCGGCAGGTCAGAGAGGTGCCCCATCCACCCTGCCTGGCCCTCCCAGGCCCGGGGGCTGAGCCCCGTCACAAGTGACTAAAATTGCATTTCAAGCCAGGTTGTTATACAAATTAGTAGTTTATTTCTTCCTTCAGTATTACAATTCTAAAAGATCAGCACAGAAGCTGCTGCAGTATAAAAGAGTCCCTTGGCAGTCCTGTGAGCGGGAACGCGCAGGGGCAGGCGTGCGGTGCTGAGTCCTACCTCCCTACAAGGACTTCCCCAGGCAGGCCCAGCTGCCCCGGAGTCCGGTCACATGCAGGAAGACAACACTGCACAAAGCGTGGGACTGGGATTTGTGCAATAACAAACATTTAGCTTTTTAAAAAACTGAGAATGTTTGCCTAGAATACTTCCTATATGATATAATGCAGTTGAGACCAGAGTCATTTCCAGCAATCAACCATCTTGGCTGCTATGGTACAACCGTCAGCAAGACTACAAGTAGCACCGAGGCCACCTGGGGTAAGACAGGGCTCATGCGTAAGTGAAAGCTGGTCAAGGCTAGAAGTGAAAGACGGCACGGAAGTGCAGAGCCACTCAAGTTCACATTTGCATAAATACACACAATGTCATGCACACAAAACAAGAACTTGTTATATGAAGGAAATGTACATAATCTAGAAAAACCTTGATAAAATAGCCTACAAAAATATAAACTGTAGTGAAAATATACAAAAGTATTAACAGATGTTCAACCCATAAAAAAACAAAAACCCATCTACTTATAAGCTGGCAATGGCCATGCGGCTGCCCTGGGCCCTGGCAGGGGCGGTGGGCATGCAGGCTGCCCTGTGTGGGGCTCCTAGCCTCAACCGGTGAGGCCCACCGTGCGGGAGTGATGGGCCGGTGTTCACCAAAGGTGTGGTGGAGCAGCAGCTGCGGCAGCACCTGTCAGGAGGGGCGCACACTGGGGAGCCAGTGGAGGCTTGGGATCTCAGGGGCACTGGAGGATGTACAGCAACTGTCTTCCTAGAGGCTCAAGGGAAGAAGTGTTGGCTCAAACTAGTGGAGACAGACCCTACAGCTCTGGAGGGAAAAGTCAGCCCCAGCCTGTCCCCAAACAGGAACCAGCACTCTACTCTAGGGAGGAGGATCTCCAACAAAGGTCCTTGGTCCGTTTCCGAGGACCCCTCTCTGCTCTCTCATGCCCACCGCCTGGCCACTGATAATAACTGCCCTGGAAATACTGACACATGGCTGTCACTGAGGATGACGGAAACCAGGGGGTCCAGCCACACAGGGCAGGCCCCCATTCCTAAAGGAGCATTTTAACCCCTGGGCTGGGATGTTCCAGGGGAGAAATCAACTGGGAAACCAAAAGCAGAGGGAAGCTGTAGCTGATGCAGGGGTCCTAGCAGCCTGGATGAAGTCCCACAGGGCCTCTGTGAGCAACTATGAGACTGCAGTGCCTGCCTCGGGCGTGACCCCACACATAAGGCCACTGCTTCTAAGACATCAGATCTCAAACAGCCATTCCCCAAAACAAAAAAGTTATAAAACACACTTGATACCTGAAAAGAGACAAAGGCTTTTGGCTATATATTTAGACGAGTTCCCTCTACACAGTCATAAGTCAAAGTAACCAACTTAATTAAAAACAGAAAAGTTGAGCTCAGTCTAGTATGTTCAATACCAACTTAGCCATCATACTGCTGGAAGGTTGACAGTAAAAAATAATAGAAAAACCATACTTATGGGGAAAAAAAAGCCCTTCTTGAAATGACATTGCTTCAGTTCTGAGTGTGCTTAATATATATCAAATAAGGATTATTTCCAATTTTTTCCAGGTAGTGTAAGGAATTCCATTTAAAACTGTTTCTCTTATATTCAAATAACACTTCCAGAAAACACCACCTACTCATCAGGTGTGGTCCACAGAGTGACTGAGCAAAAATAACTTTCCTTGCTCAAGGCCTCTCTCCAGGGCTTCAAAAAGGAAGTGCTCTGAGAGTCCCCAGACACTACCTGGGCAGCCTGATGGGCTGGAGGTGACTTTAACCCCACAAGTGAAGACTGTGCTTGGCCAGGGGACAGCAATGCTGCTTCTGGGTGGCCGTGAGGAAGGGATATGTCTGAGGCTCACCAACGCCTTGGCCCCAAGGGAAGGCACCTACAGCCAGCCTCCTCCCGGTCCCCTCAGTCCCAGCCAGGTGAAGGAGACACCACAAGCACCGGCCTTACTAAGCAGCTGCACAACTGCCTGCAAACACCCCCGGAAAAGCTTCCTCCGTCCCCCCCAACCAAGGCCAGCCCAGGGCTGGGCCTGCCTTGCAGTGTGATGATCCACAGTTGACTGAAGGGAAATCCCACCCATATTTGAAGAATGACTTCTGAGTCAATCCTCGGGTGGAAAGAGGAGCTTTCCACAGAACCTCATGGAGACCTGCCAGCCAGAGGGCAAGCTGGGGGCAGAACAGCTGACCTCATGCAAACACCGCCTGGTGGTGAAAAGTCAGAGTGGCGAGTCGGGAGGGTCGGGCCTCCCCAAGCAGGCTGGGAGCCACTTTTTGAAAGGCTGTGCACGAAAGGACAAAGGAATTCCAGAACAGGGGCATAGCTGGCGGCTTGAAGCCCTAGCAGAAGGTTCGTGGGTTTATACTTAGGCCGTTTCTGAACAAGCGATGCGCTTGCCACCTGAAGCAGCCACACTCTGGCCAAGGAGGTCTGAACACAGCGGGCATCCTATGCAGAACATTTAAAAAATGCATGTGGCTGCCCACTGCATAGAAGAACATAGGGACATGCCCGGCTAAGTAAGGTTTTCTAAGGTTGAAAACACCAGCACAACTGATAGATGCTGCAAACGGGCTCTTGCAAATAACTGACCGGTGAGCCTGCTGGTTCACCGGTCACTGGGAAATCATGACCGTGATATGTATCACCACAACAGCATGGCATGAAGATGGCTGTAAACAGGTTTGCTCCCCACCCCAAGTGGAAAAGGAGAAAGTGCGGTGTGGCTCTGGACATCCACCCAGCGGATTTCCAGAGACCACAGTGTTACATTCTGGCTTAAGCGAGCAGAGACATCTCTGCAGTCACCCTTTTGGCACACTTTGGTTGTGAAGACAAGAAAAGCAGCATCTTGGTGGGGGAGGGGTCCACTCAGGTGTCCTCTTCCTCGTCGCTGACCAGCTCACCCTTGTCAGGGCTGGTGTCCCGTTCACGCAGGAAGTCCTCGCGGATGGCCTCCAGCTCCGTCAGCTCCAGCCGGACCTTCTCCAAGTGGTAGGTGCGCCGGTTCCGGATCTGGCGCAGGGGGAATGGGTTCAGGTCTCCAAAGGAGATGCTGATGAGCTTCCTGGCAGAAGGCAGGACAGAGAGCATAAGCAGGGCTTGGGGAGGGCTCCCACATAGCTCTCACTTCTCAAGTTAGCACAGCCCACGGCCCCTGGGGGTGTGAAGAGGAGGACTCCGGACCCTACAGCTGCCAGGAAGTGCTTGTCAGGGTCCACGTGCTGCGCCGAGGGCAGTCCACCGCACACAGACAGGCAACAAGGGACAGCAGCCAAGGGGAGGCTTTCAGTTACTGCCTGGACTCACTCTAGTTCTAACCCATACTTGCCGTGTGACGTTGGGCAAGTTAAGTTACAGAACCTTTTCCGGCCTCAGATTTCTCAGCTGCGCAATGAGGATAATAACAGTGCCACCACACAGGGTGTGGGGGTTACCTGAGCTAACATATGCAAAGACCTTACAGCAGTGTCTGCTGCTTGCTCAGTGACAGGCAGGGGCTGAGGTATCTCTGACTCCTGGGGACCAGCACAAGGCCTGGCACAGAGGAGGTGTTGAAGGAGATGCTGCCATAGGACTGACGGAACAGGAAGGAGCCAATGCTCGAGCAAACCTGGTGATAACTGTCAGACTCGTCGGCAGCGTGACAAGTGTCAGTCTGCAGAGCACTGTCACGTTTTGTGGGTTTTCACTTTATCCCCAGGTCAACTCACCAATCTATAACAACATGGGAGAAATCACACTAACTTGCTCCCAACCACTGGCCAATGTTTAACGAAAACAGAACCTAAAATTCTTCTCAGTGGTGGATTTCCAGAACTAATCAGGTCAGCCACACTGCTCTCCGGAGGGTCACAACAGAAACGGGCTCCTCCAACACTGAGGAGGGAGGCCAGGTTCCCTCCTTTCCTCCGGTCCCGATTCTGCCCAGACCCAAAGAGTTCACTTCCCAACAGCAGGCTCATTCACTTCCTGTCACCCTAAGTCCCAATAAACTCACAAACCACAGGACAGCTGTGATGAAACAGAAATGTCACAAGGAACTTCCTCGTGGTCTCTGTCAGAAAATAAGCTGTTTTCTCCTGCTACTATTCAATTACGTTGAAGCAGCCAAAGGCGTATACACAATTAAGAATACACAGCCCTTTAATATTTTTTCCTTGTATATTCTAAAACACTGACTGCTTAGATATATCTTACTTCCGGCCAGAGGATTCTTCTGAAAGGAGGTGAAAGGTCAGAAAGGCCTGCTCTAAATGCCCAATTCCACAGAGAATGTGCTAGAACACATGAGCACAGCATTAACCCAAAAAACACAAAATAATAAATGCTGGAGAGGTTGTGGAGAGACTGGAACACTTATACACTGTTGGTGGGAATGTAAAATGGCACAACTACTTTGGAAATCGATTTGGCGCTTCCTTAAAAAGCTAGAAATAGAAGTACCATATGATCCAGCTATCCTGCTCCTTGGAATATATCCTAGAGAAATAAGAGCCATCACACGAATAGATATATGCACACCCATGTTCATTGTAGCACTGTTCACAATAGCAAAAAGATGGAAACAACCTAGGTGCCCATCAACAGACGAATGGATAAACCAGTGATGGTATATCCACACAATGGAATATGATGCAATGATAAAGAACAATGATGAAGCCATGAAACATCCTATAACATGGAAGAAGCTGGAGGTCATTATGCTGAGTGAATTTAGTCAGTCACAGAAGGAGAAATGTTGTATAAGACCACCATTACAAGAACTCAAGAAAAGGTTTTAACACAGAAGAAAACATTCTTTGATAGTTACAAGGGTGGGGAGGAAGGGAGAGGATTATTTACTAACTAGATAGTAGATAAGAATTAGGTGAAGGGAAGGACAGCACACACTACAGGGGAAGTCAGCACAACTGGACTAAACCAAAGCTAAGAAGTTTCCTGAATACAATCAAACACTTTGATGGACAGCGTAGCAGGGGTAGGGGTCTGGGGACCATGCTTTCAGGGGCTATCTAGGTCAATCGGCATAACAAAACTTATTAAGAAAATGTTCTGCATCCTACTTTGGTGAGTGGTGTCTGGGGTCTTAAAAGCTTGCAAGCAGCCATCTAAGATGCATCCATTGGTCCCAACCACCTGGAGTAAAGGAGAATGAAGAACACCAAAGACACAAGGAAAGTATTAGCCCAAGAGACAAAAAGGGCCACATAAACCAAAGACTTCATCAGCCTGAGACCAGAAGAACTAGATGGTGCCCGGCTACCACCAATGACTGCCCTGACAGGGAACACAATAGAGAGTCCCTGATGGAGCAGGAGAAAGATGGGGTGCAGAACCCAAGTTCTAGTAAGAAGACCAGACTTAATGGTCTGACTGAGACTGGAGGAACCCTGGAAAGCATGGCTCCTGGATTCTCTATCAGCCCAGAACTAAAACAATTTCCAAGGACAACTCTTCTGACAGGGATTGGACTGGACTGTGGGACATAAAGTGATAATCGTGAGGAGTGTGCCTCTTAGCTCAAGTAGATACAAGAGACTAAACAGGCAGCTTCTGTTCAGAGGTGAGATGGGAAGGCAGAAAAGGTTAGGAGCTGGTTGAATGGACATGGGGAATCAGGGGTGGAAAGGAGGAGTGTGCTGTCACAGCATGGGGACAGCAATTAGGGTCCCATAACAACGTATGCATAAATTTTTGTATGGGGAAAAAAAAACACATGAGCACCCGAGACAGGAGCGGCTTGAACACAGTGAGGTACTGAACGTGGACTTCTTGGTGCTCAGCTCTGCTGACCTGGCCGCAGGAAGAACAGTGTGAAGTGAAATGCTGGCAGGGCCATGAGCCAGCAGCTCACACAGCTAGCCCTTTCTCTCCTATAGCTACCAGCCCACAGGCTCAACAAAGCTGACCCCTATAATGTCCACCCCCTTCTTTGCTACTAATACTGGCAGTTCAAAGTTAAATCAGTATTTGTCATTTACTCATTCAGTTGGGTCAATGCCGACTGAGGCCTACTAGCCCAGGCTGGGGACACAAGGGGAAATTGGACACTGCCTCTGCCCGAAGCCTAGAAGGTCCAGTGAAGAGAGAAGACATTGCTCAGCGCCTTAAAGGCTCCCAGAAGTCCTGCTGCAAAGAAGGTTTAATCTTGTTTAATCCAACCTTCCCTGAACTTAACATACTACATGCAGACCAGCGTTACTTAGAACCACCAGTCCAGGAGGGGGGCCAGGGCATCTGTGTTCTTTTTTTCTTTCCAATCATTTGTTGTTGAAAATATACGCAGCAGAACATATGCCAAAGCAAAAATTCCTACCTGTACAATTCAGCGACATTGATTATATTCTTCAAGTTGTGCAACCGTTTTCACCCTCCTTTTCCGAATTGTTCCACCCTCATTAACAGAAACCCACTGCCCCCTAAGCTTCCTATCTAACCTGTACCCACATTCTTAATGACATCCCTGGTGATCCTGCCAGCCAGCCTGGTACTAGTTAATACACTGGGAACCCTGGTCCAGTGGACCTTTACTTTCTGAAGCAAACTGGTGGAGCAAGCGCACCCAGAGCTGCTCACAAGGTGGCGCTGCAGGACCATCAAGGCTGCCAGCACTGCTCAGCAACTGGAAGGAGGCGGCTGGCTGGGTGGGCTCTTGCCAAGCCCTCTCCCATCTGTGTCTCGCTGGCAGCTCTGACAACCTCTGACAACCAACAGCGCACAGCTGTCAGGGGCAGCACAGGATCAGTGCTTGGAACCAAATGCTCTGAACACAGCATTAGTTTTTGGCGTGAGAGAATTCATTAAATGTCATTCGTAGTAATCCTGACCCAATGCAAAATCAACAAAAACTCTTAGGGCTCCTCCCTGGACACAGAATAAATCTTTCATGGGCAAATAATATTCTCAGATATCCTTTTTAATTTGGCAAGAATTAGGTCACTGTTGTTGGTGTATTAATAAGCCTGAAAATATCTTAAAAACCCACTCCCCAATAAAAGATCCTAAAATTAATGACTTCTAGGAAACCAGGTGTGACCTTGGCCAGCACTTTCTGCTCCCAATGTCCACCTCTCCAGCGCCTGTGGCCTCGCTCAATACAGTCACAAGGTGTAGCGTCTCAACCTGGTCATACCCCAACGGCTCCAGCCCCGGCCGCTCTCCTGCCCCGAAATTCCCATAGCGCTCACTGCCCTGCAGCTCCTCTGGCTGACTGGTGACCTGGTCCCGCTGCTCCTCACCTCATCAGCGAAGAAGAGGGCACCGTCCTGGAGGTCAGCTCCTGGGCCCTGCCTCACTGCCAGGTGTGCTTAATAGGAGCCAGCCAGTGTTGTACAAGTAGATTGTGACCCATGAGTGGATCAGGAAATCAATTTAGTGGGTCATGACGAGCATTTTAAATAAATGGTACAGAATTTAACAAAAAATATCAGCATGCACTGCATAGATCTTTAGCAAGAACTGCACACTTAAACACATCATTAATTTTAGTTAGACACACTCTAGTATGTGTGTTCTAGGTTGTAGTCAACAAGGTTTGGAAAACACTAATAAGCCCCAAATATTTTTTAATGAAAGGACTCCAGGTGCACAAATCCATTGCCGTGCAGGGACCAGCAGCGCACAGTGTCTCAACCACAGTGTGTTCTACCACCACCTCAGAAGTTCAGAGTGAGGGGCTATCCTCATTTATAAACCAGCAGCAGGTCTGGAGAAATCCCTGCTGACAGCTCTCTTAGTTGTAACCCTAGAGAACGGGGCCTGACCTGCCAGGATCAGAACCACCCCCCATCTATCCCCCGTTCCTCAGCTGCCAACTGTGGTCCAGAGGACAATGGACAACAAAGGCAGCCAAGAACAGGCCATAATCGTGTGGCTGGGGAGAGGGGGTAACATGGTTGCTGAACACTCAGCTGCCCAAGCCAGAAACCACGAGTCTTCCAAGTTCAAATTCTTCCTCTACACTCCCTTCAATCTGCCCCACTTCTCCATCTCTGGGGACAGCCCTGCTCCAGGTACCACCTCTCTCCCTTGGACCCTCTAACAGTCATTCCCCCTTTATCTTCCAGCTGCCAGTCCTGCCCCAAATCTGACGTGCCCTTCTCTCACCTAACCCTGCAGTGACTTCCCAACACTCTTAGGGCAAAGTGCACAGTTCTGAACATGGTCTACCATCTACGGCCCGGCTCTGCCACGCCCCAGCCTCAATCCCAGCACTCTCCTCACCCTCTAGCCACATGGTGCCAGCCTGGCAGATCTACTGCTGCTGTGGTCACTGTGTACTAGGTTGATTCCAACTCATAGCGACCCCATGTGACAGAGCAGAACTGCCTCATAGCGTATCTAGGAGGTAATCCTTATGGTAAAAGACTGTCAGGTCTTTCTCCTGAAGAGCCACCGGCAGGGTTCGAATCACCAACCTTTTGGTTAGTGATCGAGCACTTAACCACTGGACACCGGGGCTCCTTTGATCCACAGTTCCTCAGGCATACTCTGCTCTCACATCTCTATGCCACTACGCCTGCTTCTCCCTCTGCCCAAGACACCCTCTCCTCGCTGCCCCCTTCCAGCTCCCAGCTGACCCAGCCTGCCCCCTGCCCACCATGTCCTGTGGTTTCCCCAAAATAGTACTGATCAAAACATGCTGTGATCCTTTCCCCTACAAGTTCTTCAAGGACAGGGGATGTTCCTCCTCTATTATCCCCAATGTCTGGCCTAGGACCTGCCATATAGCAGTCACTCAATAAATGCTGCTCAGATAAATAAAAAGGTGGTGTCTGGGTGTTGGGACTGATGTTTGTTAAAGGATCAAACCATCTTTTGTCTCTGTTCCTTCCTACTCTTTGGAAGACCTCCAGTGCTCACACCCCTCCCCATTTCTTTTTCTGCTCTGTCACACGCAGTACACCCAGGATGACTCCGAGTTTGAAGGCAGTGAGAACAGGTCTGTTCTCAAGGAGGCAGAGGTCAGGGCTGCTACTCACTTTGATGTCTGAGAACTCCCCCAAGGACTCACCTAGCATCTAGGATAGTACGAGTGAAGTAACGGAGATATTTGAATATGGACATTGAGTCTTGTATTTTCAGGATCTCCTCTTCCTTGTATTTAAAAAGTGCCAGGGCAAAACGGAAAATAACCTGTGAACAGACAGGACAATTTGTAAGCAGAGAAATACCGTGACTCCAGCACAGCCTGGGCTCTGGAGTTCCGGGTGTGTGTGCAGCTACCCCGGGGGCCCCGGAAATGCCAGTTAAGCAGCTCACAGGGCCCTGCTCTGGGGCAGGAACTTGACCAGAGATAAAATTTCTACTGGCTGGGACAAGAACGCTTTTTTACAGAAAAATGAATTCTTGGGATTTTTCAACAACACTTCGCCGAGATCAAACCATTTCTGTACCGAGTAGACCGTTGTGGAATCCCTTTAAATTCAGGTAACACTTCCAGTCAGTAAAGAATAAGGAATTAGAAATGATTTTCAAATACAATCAAAATCAGAGACTTCTGACTCTGGAACTCGGAGAAAGCTCAGAATCGATCTGCATCTCAACTAATGAACTAGAGGCCGATTATGGACTGCTAAACATGGTGAATGAGAATTAAGTGTTTACTGACTTGTTTTTGGGGTGCTGGGTTTGAGGCTAGAAAAAAAGGAATCTTGGTGGTCTTGCAGGTTCCACAGCTTTGAACAAAGGGCTTTCCCCACATCCAAGGGGCATGGGTGGTCTGCGTCCACCTGCATCTCCTTTCACAGGGTTTAACAGTCATCTTTCTGTTACCATCCTGCCTCGCGGCCCATCACTTCCACTTCTAGGACTAACCCTACAGGTGCACTCGTGCATGTGCACAAAGACATAATTATAAGGACAGTCACTGCAGCAGTTTGAAATGACAAGAGATTCAAAACAACCTAAGTGTCCATCACCACAGGACTGTTAAATACCTTTCTGCTCTTTTAAACCAGAGTTTAAAAAATATGAGCCAGATGTGTACGCAGATTATATCTCCAAGATATAATAAGTTTAAAAAAATAAGTTTGGGTTAGATATACATGAAAACCCCTCAAGAAGGCTACGTAATACATTGAGAAGTGCAACCAGGAGACTGGAGAGGGAGAAAGCGACCTTCTTCCACTGATGCCCTCAGTAGTAGGACTTGAACTTTTGTCATGGAAATATATTACCTATTCAAAAACCTTTTTTAAAAAACACAGAGCCAACTGGGGTGGGTGGTCGTGGGCAGCAAGGCTCTGAAGCTGGCTCCCCTGCGCTTGTCCCTCTGCTCCTCTGCTTATCAGATCTCTGGGCCACCATCTCCTCAGCCATACAATGGGAATAATACAACCACCGACAGCTTACAGATGGCGAGGCTCAGACTGCAAGCCGTCAAAGCTCCCAGTGCCAGGCTCAGGGCTTGGCCCGGACTAAAGGTTCTGGATTGCTGTTTCCCCAGCTCCCGCACTGCCCCCAGTGACACACCGTGCTGGCATCTCCCTGGCACTGTGGTGGCCAGCCACTCTGCCACCACTAACGCTGCCCAGGGTCACCAAGTGTGTGTACTTGAAAATAGCCCCAGCTGGGCAAACCCACCTTCGGTCCCTCGTAAAGGAAAGAATCCCATATTTTAAAGAGGATGTCACTAACAACACTATCCACAAACACCACCAGAAACCAGTTGAACGTGATGAGGGTGTAGTCAACTTTATACTGTTCAAAGTGGGTGTGCAATCGAGGCAGTTTCTCACTCATGAGGTCTCGGAACACCCGCTGGTCCACCTGGAAAGAGAACAAAGAGGAAAGTGTATGGGGTTCACCATCACATCAGCCAGCATGAAAGGACAGCCGCTCACTCTGAGACCCCGGGGGGCAGGAGGCAAGGACAGCTGCTCACTCTGAGACCCCAGGGGCGGGAGGCAAGGACAGCCGCTCACTCTGAGACCCCGGGGGCGGGAGGCAAGGACAGCCGCTCACTCTGAGACCCCGGGGGCGGGAGGCAAGGACAGCCGCTCACTCTGAGACCCCGGGGGTGGGAGGCCCAGCCGTAATGCTTGGCGCACAGTTGATCCACACACACGCTGTGTTCTTACCACTCTGTGCTCCCAAAGCAGCTGACCCAGCACGTGGCAGGCGCACATCAGGTGCCCAATGAACGTGGAGGAGCAAACCACGATTGTCACCCTTTTCACAGGTCACGGGGGGCAGATGTCTACAGCATGAAACCAACTCCGATACTCAAAATGGACTGTGAACAGATAGCTGCAGAGTCGGTAGAATGGTCATGCTGGCAAAAATGGCCATAAATGTGAGACCTGGGCAGATGCACGTCTTGAGCCAAAGAGAAAGTGTGACATGACCATTGGGCATTCAGTATTTACTGGCCTGTATATGGGGCAGTGAAGTCCCTGGGTGGTATAAACTGTTTGTGCTCAACTACTAACCTAGAGGTTGACAGTTCAAACCCGCCCAGTGGCACCATGGAAGAAAGGTCTGGCAACCTGCTTCTATAAAGGTTACAGCCAAGAAAACCTTACGGAGCAGTTCTACTCTGCAACACTTGGGGTTGCCCTGAGTATGAGTCAGAATCAACTCAATGGCAACAGATTTTTTTTTTTTTTTCAATAGGGCAGTGAGGGTAGCAAGGACTCAGGAGTCAGAGGGATCTGAGTTTGAGTCTTAGCTCTGCCACTTACTAGCTGGGTGGCCTTGGGCAAATTATGCTCTTAAAGCTCTGTGCCTCAGCTGGGAAAGAGCTGATAATATCTACTTTACAAAGCCATTGTGAGGATTAAATGAGACTTTTATAAACCATCTAGCGCACAAAAGACGAGCAATAGGTGGTGGTTATCACTCTGTGTCAGGCACAGGGCCAGGGCCGGCAGAGGGCTGAATAAGATGCAGGTCAAGGAGTTAAAAGATGAGTGGGGGAGCCAGAGACTTGGCTTATTATAACAACCGTGGTCCGAGCCCGGGTAAAGGTGTGCTCCCAAAGCATGGTGGAGCCCACGAGTGGCCCCAGCCAGGCCCGAGGAGCAGTGTTTAAGGGCAGGGTTCCAGGCAGGAGGGGGAGGTGAGGCAGCACAGCCAGCACAACCCAGTACAGAGGGCCAGCGTGTCACTGTAGAGTCAAGACGTCATCCTATAGGCCAGAGGCTTTCCCAGACTTTTTTCTTTGACCCGCAAGAAAAAAGACATTTTCAACGATCACCTAGTCAACACATTAATCTGTGTGCACATATATACAAAACAGAAACAAATGTTTCACACAACATATTTAACCTCACATAGTAGGACACACTTTGATGCTTTCAGTTCTAGTCTAATCAATTTCACTTGAAGAATAAAGCTAGTACCAACCCACTAAACTGAGCCATAGTATACAAGCACAATAGGCAATGTGGAGCATTAACAGGCTTTAGACAGGGGACAGGTACAGCTCGCCTTGTACTTGAGGCTCATCTCTCCATCTGCACCAGGGAGGCTGAGCTGGCAGGGAAGCATGGCTGGAGACAGGGTGCCCTGCTGGAGGCCAGGCAGCAGTCCAGGCCAAGGGGGGAGCATGTGGACTCAGGATTATTTTGGAGACAAAATCTGTAGAACTTAAAAACCCCTTTGGGGGCTGTTGCAGGTCAGGAAAAGGAGGTGCTCAGAATCCCCAGGCTTCCGACCTGAGGCAGAGAGGGCAGATATGTGGTCCCCTGAGGCCAGGTCACAGGACTAAGGGCTGGACTGAGGGACTGGGCCATGATGGTGCCTGAGGGGCATCTCCACTAGTCTATCCACAGGCCTTAGGAGATTCAGGGTTGAGGCTCCATGAGAGGACTGGGCTGGATCGAGATGTCACCATCAGAGGTGGCAACACCTGAGAAAGAATGAGATCGGCTGAGGAGAGCAAGCCTCGGACGCACGGTGACCAAAGCCAGAGCCCGACAGAGTGAAGGCAAAGGTGATGGACAGCCAGCTCCATGTGAAGTACGAAAAGATGTCAACCGCATTAGTGTGTAACAGGAAATGTCTGTGAATACCAAGGACAGTATATACCAAGTCCTCTCCTACACTGCTAATGGGAGCATAAGCTGCTAAACCACTTTGGAGGGCAATTAGGCAGTATCCAGAAAATATGAAGATGCTCATAACCCTACAGCAAATCTACTCTTAAGAATATATCCCAGAAAAGCTTGTAAAACTTTCAGTTGCACATCAGTCGATTTAGGATAAAAGGTGAGATAATTCTTGGGTTTACTAGAATACTAAAATAACTAGAACAATTAAGACAAATCTTAAATAATTTAATATTTTAAAATGTTGTTTTTTAGGATAATCCAAAACTTGAAAGAAAAAAAACAATTCCATCTCCTTGTTGGAAGCTTTATTTTTCTTTATAAACAAGCCTGGACAATTAAATATATAAAAAACAAAGAAAAAAGGCACGGTAAAATAGGTTCAAGCAGCATTACTAGCTGAAAGTTAATTTAAAAATTTAAAAGGCAAAATAAGCTAAAAATATTATTAAAAACTGATTATAAAAAGTTGTAAATCCACCCTAGAGTGCATAAAGGACAACAAAATATAGAATTCATGGTTAGAAACATGCATTTTTGACCAATTTGCCTTCTGACTAGAAAGAAACAAAGACAAAATGTCAAAGGTATAAACTGGCTGAAAGGAATTATGATTAATTTTCCTTGAAAATTTTTGGAAAACAAACAAAAGCACATAAGAAGTTTTAAAACCATTCCACCGCTTGCAAAAATATCAACCTCTCACTCACATCCAGCCCCTGCCCTACCCCATAAAATTTTGATAAGTGGACAAAATACTAAAGACCCTTTAAAAGCTGGGAAAAGTCACCCCGCAGTGCACACGAGTTACCCCTGAGGCCAAACCAGGCCTGGAAGTCCTGTGGTCATTCCCCAGGAAGGCCTGCCCCTCCCTCGCCAACAGCACCTGTGCTCACTGAACGCCTTCCCTAGAGGGCAGCAGCACCACTCCCTACTAACAGCACTTATCTTCGGCTGGTTTTATTCTATTCCTCGACATTCAAACAGTGACTACTATTCCTGCCACACTTCATGCCTGGCTGGGGATACAGGCATGATAGGGACCAGGGAACTGACTTTAGGCAAGGGAGATCATAGGACCAAGTGACTCACTCTGCTTGGAGGGTCAGGACTGAAGACACTCAGGAGCAAACGATGTGCAAGTTGGCCTTAAATGGGGAGAAAGTCCTATGTACTTCTCTTCTCCCAATTAGGGCGGCAGACCATGCCTCATTCTTGAGGCTGCCCGGGTGCTTGGCAGAGGGTGGGTGTGGAGCAGGATGCCAGGGAACGCGGGCCCGGCCTGTCTTAGCCCCTCCCACACCGAGCACTGGAGGACATGGAATGACTGCCATTCATCTCTGCCTCCTCAGCGCCTAACAAGGTCCTGGCACCCAATGTGCACTCAGTGACAAAATGAGTGGAGAAAGCAGCGTGTGTCTGGATTGCAGCGGCAGTGTGCAAGGGTCTCAGGCACTTGGCCCTGGCAGGAGGCGGCTCTACGGAGGTTTGCACGGTGCCGGGGGTTTACTGCATACACAAAGCCATTCTGTACTCAGGCTAGCTTTACAAAGTGTCTGTCGATAGGAGAACAATGAACTAAAGCACATGCAAACACACGATGGAATGCGAGAGCTCCCAACTATGCCGTTAAGAAGCGTATCATGACACAGGAAAATGCTCACGCTTTCGTGTGAACCAGCCAGGCCCACCATGCTCTCAATTTGCAGACCTACACGTAGTGGGGAAAAAGGCAGAAAGGAAGTATACGAAAACGTTAACTCTGGTTCTCTAGTTGGTGGGATAACAGGTGACTTTCATTTCCTTCTTGATTATCTTTCTATATTGCCTAATTTTTGCATATATATTGCCTATACCGCCTAATTTTTAGTGTCTATTACTTTTATAATTGGGAAAAAAAAAGTTTCCTTAGAATTTACGTTTATGTTTATGAGACAAATGGATGCAAATTTTATCCACATACTTAACAATATCACTAATAACTACTGTTGAGTTTTTACAACGTTCCAGGCATGAGGTTAATCTCTTTTATGCATCATCTGAATTCAACCTCAAACGCTCTCTATCAGGTGGGTATTATCCTCATTTGACAGACGGGGAAACTGAGACAAGGAGCCATGAAGTGATGGGTCCAAGCTCCACAGCTCACAGGAGAGAGGGCTGGCTTCCTACCTGGCCCAAGTTCCAGGCATAAGGTTAATCTCTTTTATGCATCATCTGAATTCAACCTCAAACGCTCTCTATCAGGTGGGTATTATCCTCATTTGACAGACGGGGAAACTGAGACAAGGAGCCATGAAGTGATGGGTCCAAGCTCCACAGCTCACAGGAGAGAGGGCTGGCTTCCTACCTGGCCCAAGCTCCTAATCAATGTGTTCTACCACACTGAAGTGGAATTAGGAAAGATGAGTGTTTCATTTCTCTTATTCTGAAATACTGTCACCTGAGAGTTTAAATTTGGGTCTTCTTTAGTTACCCATGAATACATAATACTTTCTTTACTGACCTCTTTAATCTCACCCAACTATAACTGCTGCCTCTTCCCACTGCTGTTTATTTCCTACTTTATACACTACCTTGACAGAAAAACAGGTCTACAGGTAAAGTGAAGTGGTCCTGGGGAGACCAGATGAGCCTTCTCTCCTGGGATCAGTCGACCTCTGTAAAGCTGGGTCAGGGGACCCAGAGGCGGTGGCTGTGGGGACAGTCTGCCCCAGGGGACCCAGAGGCGGTGGCTGTGGGGACAGCCTGCCCCAGGGGACCCAGAGACGGTGGCTGTGGGGGCAGTCTGCCCCAGGGGACCCAGAGATGGTGGCTGTGGGGACAGCCTGCCCCAGGGGACCCAGAGGCGGTGGCTGTGGGGACAGCCTGCCCCAGGGGACCCAGAGATGGTGGCTGTGGGGACAGCCTGCCCCAGGGGACCCAGAGGCGGTGGCTGTGGGGACAGCCTGCCCCAGGAAGGCCAGAGCCCAGCACCATCTCACCACCCTTGTGTGACATTCTGGGAGGCAGCAGGCAGTGGGGTGAGCTTGAGCCACAGAGGCCTGGGTCCACACTCTAGCTCAGCCCCTTGGGCCAGTCACTTAATGTCTCTGAACCTCAGTTTTCTCACCAGTAAAATGGGGATGATGGTCCCTACACCTCATAGGGCTTGATGAAGCTGTGAAACTGCTGGCACGGGGCTGGCGCTCACTAAATGCAAGCTGTCTCCCTGGTTAAAGAGTTCACAAAAGTTCAGACATTTACTAGGCTGGTGCTAGGGTGCCGCCGACCAGCTGAAAGACAAGCAGGCCGGCAGCAGTCGAAGAGTACAATAACTGCTGTCTCAGAGGCCTGGGCCGGGGTACTGGAACGGAAGCAAGGTCCTGAAGTTGGCAGGAAGGCAGGAAAAGCCTCACAGGGAGGCAGCATTTGAGCAGAGACTGAGCAGGAGCTTTGTGCGGAGACAGCAGGAAAGGTGTTCTGGGCAGAGGGAGTATATCCACAAAGCACACAGAGCACAGGGCATGACCACAGAACAGCGAATTCCACGCCAGCCAGCACATACTGGGCATCAAGAAGCTGCATGCGCAGGCACAGGCCATGCACAGGTGCATGAGCTTTATCCTGAAGACTCTGAGGACCCCTAGGACTCCAGCAAGGGGTGGTGTGATTGCATCCGAGAAAGAGATGGAAAGGTGGGCGACTGAAGGCAGGAAGGAAGGAGAGGAGGCAACTGCAATGGCACGGGAGAGAGGCAATGGTGACCTGATAGAGGTGAAGGGTCAAAGGGCATACAAGAGCCACCAGGCAGGTGGCAGTGACTGGTGAGTGACTATGTAGATATGTAGGAAAGAAATGAAGAGGAGACTAGGATAACTCAAGTTTCTGGGCTGGGGAACTAGAAAGGTGGGTAGTGTAGATGGTAATGGGGGGCAATAATCCTCCCCCAAAGGTAGAAATGCAAATACAAAGAACCAGGAAAACAGAAACCACTCTAAATAAACAACAGAGGGAATTTTAGTCAGGTAGCTGGTTACACTGGTGACAGAAAAGCTGAGGTCAAACAGCTGATGAGAAGGCAGCCCAGAAATCAGCAATGGCAGGAGTCACTGCCACCCCTGGGTTGGAGGGATAACGGTTGGGGGAGGGGGACTGCTGGCATGGAGGACCCAGCAGCTGGGAGCTTGAGGCATGGGGATGAAGCCACTGCCAGAGGCAGTGCCCATGACAGGGTGAAGAGAGCCACATCTCCAGCTTCACTCTCTAGTCTCCTGCAGCGTCTCTCCCACTGCTGACTCAGGAGCTGGGACACAGTCTGCTGGCCATCGCTGTGATACCACATGGAACAGTATGGACCTGTGAGCAAGCAGGCCAAGAGCTGGCACAAGCTTAGAAATAAGAGGCTGCGATACAGCAGGCATAGACGCAGGCACCGCTGTGCGCAAGAGGCACAAAGGTGAGACGTGAGAAGGGGTGGCCAGGCAGGAAGCAGAGAGAGGGACATATGGAAGCCCATGTTGGCAGCAGTCCAGCCTAAGGAAGTGGTGCCCTAGGCCACTGGGGCCAGGGGTTTGGTCCAGGGCTGTCCCAAGCATGGAAACAAAACCCTGGGCTCTTCCAGCCCACATCATCCGACACTGTCCCTGGGCTTCAGACTCCGGGTGTAGTGTGGTGGACACGGACTGCGCAGCTCAGACCTCCTTGCCCCTCTGGGTCCATCACCACATTTGCTCACAGAGGCTGTGCTTCCTGCAGGCTGCTCCCAGCGGAGGAGTGTGCATAGCAGGGACACTAATACAGCCCCATTCTTGTGAGGCTCAGGCACCTTCAACAGGTGACGTTGGCTTAAGGACGCCCCACTGGCTTGGCCAAAACTTTCTTAGAACTGCACAGAGGCCTCAGTCTCCTCCTGCCCAATCCTTCCTTCCCCTGGCTCCTTGCACGTACATCCTTCACAGGTGTCTCCCCTCACAAACTTCTTGCTCATCTGATCCCATTTTGGCATCTGCTTCCCGGAGAACCTGAGCTAACATACCAGGATCCCCAGGTGTCTCTGGATCCTGAGTTAGTTTGCCAGGTGGGTCTGTGCCCAGGGGGAGAGAAAGCTGGGCACTGAATATGATATCTGGTTTTCATTGTGAGTGAACCATTAACTGGCTGGTTTTCAGTGAGCTGAGTGAGCCTGTTCCAGTACTCCCTCCCAAACAGCTCCATCCACAGCCCACAGCCTCAGGGACATGCCCAGTCTTGGTGCCCTTTCTCCAGGGCTTAGTCACTGAAGTCATGCACATGAAGCTTCTCCCCACAAAGGCTTAGTTCAAGTTACATTCCAGCTATAACTCTACAAGGTAGTGACTGAAGCACAAGATTTTTAGAAGTACCTGGGATCCTAAAAGAGTCTTTGTGTAATAGTCTCGAGGCATGAAAACTTCCACTATGGTAACTAGACACCAGAAAGCGTCTTCTTGTTCCAGGTACAGGAGGGCCACTGCCACCAATCTACGAGCAAATGGAGAATAAGGTGAGTGCCAGCACCCCGCGCCCGGACACGGGAACTGCTGCCAGTCTTCAAAGACATCTGCACAACGTCGGCTTCTCTCTCCTGGCCAAAGCTGTTTCTAGTTCTCCAGTCACAAACACTAAGTGTTCACTGGCATGTGAGGTATGTTCTAAAGTTTGAGAAGCAAAGCTACACTTCTCCCTTCTCACTGTTCAAAGAAGATCAGATCGTTTCCCAATACTAGCCTTATTAAAAAAAAAAAAAAAAAAGTCTGTTTTCATTATAAAATTTTTGCTAATGCAGCTAATTCTGAGTTATTGTTCAAGAAGTTCCAACTAATCCTTTTATGGACAAGAAATCCAGAAGCAAATGTGAACGTAAGTGACAAAGATCACATGCAGGCTTAAAAACAACTTTCCCAATACCATCCAGCTTCCATGCTGGAGGAATGAAACAGGGCTTCAGACAGGGAAACCCTTCCGAGGGGCCTTCTAGCAGAAATGTGTCCACAGCACGCACACGGGGTGGAAAAGCAGAGAGAGTACGTGCCAGCTGTTACTGGTTCATAACGTACATTTGGGTCCAGCTATTTACATGCTGTCACTAATCAAGAGGTTACTCATCCAGTAATCTCAGGTATCCCAGGGATGGCTCTGAGCAGGCATTCAGGGCAGAAAGATAGAAAGAAAGGCAGGAGAAAAGCCTCTCTCTACAAAACTGAAATCTAAGAACCTCTGTCCATAGCATGAAGCTTAGGTGTGCCATTCACAGGAACACTCCTGAAGCGCCTCAGGATTTTTTTTTTCTCTTTTTCCTTCTCTAGATAAAACTACAATGAATTCATCGCAAATTAAGAGAGAGGGGAGAAAAAAAGACCTAGGGTAGATGGGAAGAGGCAGCCTCGAGTTGGCATAAGAGGAATGGAGAGCAGAAAGGTGACAACCGGCAGAGATGGCGGAGAGAAAAACAGGAAACTTGAGCGCACAAACCACATCCCACAGCCCCTGCGAACACCAAAAAAAAGGGTGAAGAGCCCCAAACCAGCAGAGCCTTTGAGGGTATCACTTTAAACTAACTGACATTCAAGAGGGTCGGCCTGAATCATGGAGAAAAAGCTAAAGTTCCAGGCGCTCAGAAGGCATGGACATGCACAAACTATTTCAAGGGAAAAAAATCCAATAAAATGATTAACATTTAGAGGTTTTAATGCTGGTGGAGGTGGAGGTGCGGAGAGAAAGCTTCTCTGGAAAATTGACTTATGTCTGGAATGACTGATTCCATGACAAAAACCAGACAAACGGAGCATCACTGCACCAGCAGGAACTGCCACAGCTTTTCTTAGTGTCCCAGATCGGCAAGTGCAGGTCTTCACCATGACCCCTCAAGGCTTGAGAGGTTTTCAGCCTCCAGGAACTTTTAGATGGAGTATACAATGTGAATTGTGGATTTAAGCAAACAAGGGTGCTTTGCCAGGCAGTATCCTGCTTACAGGCCTTTTCTGAAGGGGGACTGTCTAGAAGCAGCTAACGCCCCCTTCACCCTCCCAGGAGCACACAGAGAGCCTGCCCTCTCTTCACCACCACAGAGCCAACGACTTCCTGGAAACCACTCGGTCTGAGTGTTTACCCAAGTGATGTTCCAGGTTAAAAGCCTTTCCTCCTGCAATAATCTAACTTCAGATGCAAATAGATATCCCTTACCTGCTACCTGGAGGTCAGTATCTAGCATGATCAGGATTAAAAAGGCCTATGAGCAGCCAGAATACATGCCAGCATTCAAAACCTCAAGCTCATGCACTCACTCACAAGAAAATTCCTGAAGCACACACACAGGGCTTCTTCATTCTTGTTTTATCTATATTTCTAACAAGCTTGGTTACCTAATTTCACTACACAGAGTAGAACAGAAATGGACAATTACGGCGACAGCCGAAAGCAGGAACAGCATGAAGTGTGCCAGCAGGTAAGAATCAGACAGGTTGTAAAAAGCAGGCATAAGCACTCAGGAATCCCAGTCCTGGGGAGTAGCTTCACGGAGAGCAGAGCTCAGTACCTCCTGAGGCTCGTCCTGGCCCAGCACAGCTCGGATGATGAGCCTGCATCTTTAAGAAAAGGCAAGAGGCTTTTCAGTGCCCTCTGTCTTGCAGGGAAGTATGCAAGACCTTTGAAAGGTTACAGTCAAAAAGAAAGCAAGTTTGGGCCCTTCCAGGGTTCAGCTTCAGCTAGCTCAAGAACTGACTGCTGGGGGCACACAGACCCTCTGTAAACAAGGAGTGGCTATCAGCTTTCACCTCATGCACTATAAACTAATGAAACAGAACTTCTGACCAAAACCTGAGTATGAGGACAACAGTGAGGAAGAAAAAAATGAGGAACCGAGTTGCTTCAAAGAAATCTGACTTTGGTGTCCTTGATACTTTCTAAAAGCATGTGTGTTTCTCATAATTACTCTAGAATTGGGGATATCGTATAATTAAAACCAGTTTGCTGCAACTAGTTCTTTCCCTTAAATGACTGGCTTTTCTTGACCTACCAGGAAGGGAGGGAGCTTCCGGCAGTGCCTGGCACCTATAAGCTCTTCTGATGGTATGCTAACGGCAAACGGGAGCACTCTGGGCTGGGCACCCACCTGTTTAGACCCTGGCAGTAGCCGATATCGGGATTCCGCCAGGAGAAGGCAAGCAGGACATTTCGTAACTTCTGGATGCCTTCAGAGGTGGGGCAGGAGTAATGTTTGTTGTTGGGCAGTGTTCGCAGCAAGTCCAGCTCGATCTGCTTGGAGGCCGGGTTCTGCTTCTCCAGTGCCTTCTGAAGCAAGGTTTGGAAGTACCCAGGCTCAGTGCTGTCCTTGAACTTCCTTGTGTGAAGGTCCACACACCACTTCCACACCTTGGAACGGTGCTCATGTGGAATGCCTGCACGGATCAGGTTTTTTAGTTCTGGAGAGCACATCATCTCCCTGTTCACGGTGCTTGCAAAATAGTTTTCCCACTTGACCCCAGTGGAAACTTCCTGGTTTTCTGTGAGGTAGAGAGTCTTTAGGTCCAATGCTCGGACTTTGGCTACCAACTTCTCTTCCTCATCGTCCTCAGGTACAGTCCTAAACCCATAGATATCATATTCACTGTTGATAAAAACAAAATGAAGAGTTAAAATGACACAGTCTTGGCAAAAAGACCCATGAAATAGAATAGAGAACCTAGAAATCAATCCACATATACACAGTAATTTGAAATACGACAGGCATTTTAAATCAGCAATGAAAAATGAGCTTCTAGATAAACAGGGCTGGGACAAGTGGCTTTCTATATAAAAAAATTAAAATTAGATCCCTCCCTTCTCGATATCACATAGAAAAATCAGTCCCATATGGGTTAAAGCCCTAAATGTGAAAAGCATAGAAGAAAATACAAGACTGGAAAACAAGACCCAAAATAAGACTGATAAATTCAGCTACATTAACATATGTGTGCGTGTATTTATATGTCATACACATACATATGTATAACTTCTATACTTCAAAAGATATAATTTAAAAAGACAAGGGACAACCTCAAAAACAACCAAAAAATATGTATGCGGCTATATTTGTATGTATGTATATAGGCATACACATGTGGAGGTATATACATATAGGTGTATGCACATACATATGTATATGCATCTGTGACTGTATGCACATATCTTCATATATATAGTAAAGCACATAGGTGCACAGTTACAGATACTTCTTAGACATAACCAAACACCTCATGGGATTGGATTTCTGGGTTTGAAGGATTAGGATCATAGTCTCATAGGGCAGCTCAGTCAATTGGCATACTATAGTTCATAAAGTTGTGTTCTGCATCCTAGTTTGGTGAGTAGTGTGTGGGATCTTAAAAGTTTGTAAGCAGCTACCTGAGATACAACTACTGGTCTCTACTTGTCTGGAGCAAAAGAGAAAGAAGAAATCAAAGACTCAAAGAAGAAACTAGTCTACAGGACAAACAGTCTACATGAACCACAGCCTCATCTACCCCAAGACCAGAAGAACTAGATGGTACCCAGCTACCACTACTGACCATTCTAGTCGGGGCCACAATAGATGCATCCTAATAGAATGGCAGAAAAATGTGGAACAGAACCTCAAAGTCCCTAAAAAAAACCCCCAAAAACCAGACCAACTAGACTACTAGACTGGGGGACTCCCCGGGACTACTGCCCTGAGGTACACTTCAAACCTTGAACCAAAACTAACCCCTGAGGTCACCTTGTAGCTAAACAACAAATTGGCTCAACAAATAATGAATACCACCCATAAATATCGTGCTCCTTTAAAAAAAACCTATATGAGACCAAACGGTCAACAATTACTTTAAAACAAAGATGAGAATGTAAGACGCAGGAAAACTAAATTAATGGAACAACCAGAATGGAAATAATGAGAATGTTCATGCATTGTGAAGAATGTAACCAATGTCACTAACAATTTGTGCAGAAATTGCTGAATAGGAACCTAAACTGCTGTATAAACCTTCAAAAAAAAAGACAATAAAACATCATTTAAAGAAAAAACAAAAAAGACAAGGGAGAAAATACCTATAAAGTATTAGGGATAAAGAGGAACTAAGGCTGAGGAGGCAGAATAATGGCCCGCGAAGATGCCCACGCCCTAATCTCTGGAACCTATGAATATGCTACGTTACATGGCAAAAAGAACTCTGCAAATAGAATTAAAATTACAGAATTTAAAATAGGGAGATTATCCTGGATTACCTGGGTGGGCCCACTGTAATCACACCAGTCCTTGAAAGCGGAAGAGTCAGTCTGAAACATGACAAGAAGAGAGGAAGCAGGAGAGATGTGAAGTCTGAGAAGGACTTGACTGTTCCTGGCTTTGAAGATGGAGGAAGGGGGCCATGAGCATGGGAGCAAGGGAAGCCGTGGCTTCTAGAAGCTGGGAAAGGCCCTCAGCTGACAGCCAGCAAGGAAATGGGGACCTTAGTCTTACAACTGCAAGGAACTGAATTCTGCCAACCACCTGAATGAGCAGGAGAACAAACTCCCCAAGAGCCTCAGAAAGGAAGGCAGTCCTGCTGACACCTTTTTAGCCTGTGTTGGATTTCTGAATTGGACTTCTGACCCATAATAAATTTGTGTTGCTGTTAAGCCACCAAGTCTGTGGTTATGGCAGTGACAGAAAAGTGACACAAAGGCCCTTCACACACTGCTGCTGAGTGTGTGAGCCGGCACATGCACTATGAAAAGCAGATCTAGCAGAGCTGAGGATCTGTACTCCCTCTGGGGCAGGAATTCACTCCTAGTCTAGAGAAACTCTCTCACATGGACAAATCGAGACATGTACCATGATGCTCACTGCATCCCTGTTTGTCTTAGGAAAAAATGGAAAGCTCCTAAGCGTCCCCAAGGGGGAATAAAAACCACTGTGGTATACTCAGTGAAGTACTATAAATCAAAACCATTGCTATCGAGTCAATTTCGACTCACAGCAATACCACAGGGCAGAGTAGATCTGCCCCACAGGGTTTCCAAGGCTGAAATCTTTGGGAAGCAGACTGCCATATTTTTCTTCTGCATGAGGTACTGTACAGCAGGTTAAAAAAAAATGCTCAGGAGTGACATGTATCAACCTGGATAATTTCTGAAAATAATGTTGAACAAAGTAAGTAAGCTGCAAAAAGATATGTATATGGTGGGGCTGGTATCTAAAAAAGTGTCAGCAGTTAGAAATACATAGTGAAGTATTTACAGGTGAAATTACATGATGTCTGGAGTTTGTTTTAAACACTCCAGGAAAGATATTTGGGGGTAGGGGAGTAAGACAAAGAAAGACCGGCGCAACATTAATAATTGTTCAATCTGAGTGACAGCTGCACAGTGGGGTTTGTTTTATAGTAAAACCTGCGAAAGCCAGAACCTCTACAAGGCGGAAACCTGTCAGAGGAGGAAAACTCAAATACTTTCCACTAAAATAAGCGATAGAAAAATGGTAAGACTGCATTCCGTCAAAGGTGGAGAACTTGCGAGACCCGGAAAAACAAGGCCATTCCGTTGAGTTCCGGCTCTCACAAGTTCACTGTATAATTCTGTCTACTACTTTGTATGCCTGAAATTTTCTATAATAAAAATCTTTCTACTTATATATAAAGTTTGAAAACACACATAATATATAGTAAAAGTACAAAATGCACATGGGAAGAACACAAACCAGTGATAAGGTATTTGGATACCTCTGCCGGAATACCCTCGTAGGAGTTAACAACAATAACCACGAAAAAAGAAGTGGTGCTCAGCTTGGAGGCAGAGCCACTGAACCTGGGAATCTGCTTGCTGGGGCCAGGGTCCTGCCTCTGCCACTCACAGGCTGGGTGACCCTGGGCAAATTATATCCTCTCCCTAACCCCAGCTTCCTCATTTGTAAAGTGAGGATAAAAACACCCACCTCACTGAGCATTAAATACGATCCCACATGTCAAAAACCCTGGTGCAGTCTCTGGCACACAGCAAATCTCAATAAAAGCAAGCTTCTGTCATAGTGATGTTGGTCACAGGCTGACAAAGTATTTTTTACCGTCGCCTGAGTAGCCTAGACAATGCAGGCAGGTGCTGGGAGCTCAGAGGGGTGAAAGGTCACAGGAAGCTGAAGCAAGGCTTGCCTGGGCCTGGAGAGGTGGGGTAGGAGAAGCTGGGTGAATGCAGCAAGCAAGGCTCAGACACAGGGCGACAGGATCTGACCCTGAGTAGCAAAGGGGTACAAACAGAGGAAGAGGTTGGACCAAGTGAATCTGCAGATTTCTCCTACCTTCAATATTTCATGAGTCTCATTTTTTTTCCCCCCAGAAAATAGAATATAGGGTTCTTAACCCAGGACTGAGGAGCCCTGGTGACACAGGAGTTAAGTGCTCCGCTACTTACTGAAAGGTTGGCAGTTTGAACCCATCAGTTGCTCTGTGGGAGAAAGATGTGGCAGTCTGCTTCTGTAAAGATTTATAGCCTTAGAAACCCTACAGGGTGGCTCTACTCTGTCCTACAGGGTCGCTATGAGTTGGAATCAATGCAACGGCAACTGGTAATCCAAGATCCTGATGGGTTTCCAGGTTCTGTGAATTTCCCCAAAATAGATGCAATATTGTGTGTGTGTACATCTGTGTTCCCAAGTGTATTTCAGAGGCAGGAGTGTCCAAGGCTCTTATCAGATACTCAGTGGGTTCTGGGCCAGTGAATCAGGTTACCCAGTGTTTCTCACAAAGAAAGCCCAGTTTCCTATTTACAGGCTCCTTTTGCTTTCAAGGCACACGTGTCTCAGGAGAGGACTCCTATTCCTTGGGAGCCTGGCTCCTCCTGCTGCAGGACCAGAAGGCCGGCTACCTTGTATGGTACATGGGAAAATGGTTTGGAGTCAAAAGATCTGGACTGAGTTCCAGCTCTATCGTTTGTTTATTATTGTAAGGATGGTGAGAGCATTAGATGAGACACAGAACTGTGGAAAGATCTCTGTGAATGGCTTTTGCTGTCGAAAAGGGGATTCAGAAACGGGATTCTTGTGTGGTTGCACCACCTGCCGCAGTCACGAGCACCTTTACCTGACAAGATGAGGTTTAATGAATGCTTGCTCTGGCTGCTCTGGGCTCTCAACCTGCAGAGCGTCCTCCAGCAACTGGGCTATGACATCCCGAGTAGGCCCCTGTTCTTCTGAGCAAACTGGTGTCTTCATTTCTTGAAGCAATATCAAGTATTTACTTTCTATTTGGCAGAGCTTGGCTTCTAGGCTGGAATACTGCAGAGAATGTGGTGGTTACCGCCATCCAGAGACACAGGAAAAGCAATCCTTAGGGACCTCTAGCAATCAATGAGTGACAAGCCCAAAACTATTCGGAAGTGAGAGACAGATCATATCAAAGATAAGAGATGTATTTATGCCACAGCCACCTGTCATATTTACAATGGCCTGCAATGGGACCCTCTTCCTTCTGGGGGCCTGGCATAGAAGGGTGCTGACCATCAGACCTCTGGAGGCCAACACACGCATCAGCTCTGGGCAGGGGGATAGCAGCAGAAACCAGGCCACACCCAATGACTGAGGTCAGGCTGGATGTCACTTGGGACATGGGCCATCAGTGGCCACCCCACACTGCACCAACACTTTCCTAGGATGCTGTGACCCAGGATAAGTTCCCATCTGCCATTTTATCCCACAAAGTAAACACACCCCTGGAAAACATTCAGGAACAAGGTTTTGGAAAATGCTTTCAGGACCGTTGAAAAAAGTGTAACAGCTGTTGACATGTGATTATAACTGTAACATCTGTGGTGCCTTTACACTTTGCAAAGCCTTTCCGCCCACCATCATATCTGAGTCTTGCACCGATGCTTCAGGCCAACAGAGGAGGCGTTATCCTCACCAGCCCACTTTATAGATAAAAACTGATGCACACTCAATAACAGAAACCAAAACACAAATAACCTAAATTTGGGGACCTCAGAATTGTGCTTGGTTTTTTTTTTTTCTTGAAACTCCACTAAAAACGTGTATGTATAAATGGAAGTCACATCTCAGGGCATTTCCCTGTCTTCTTCATAGATGAAGTGAGCCTAAGTACACAGAATTATATACTACTTATATTTTAAATATATTTTGAAACTACATCCTTCCAAGCATGGGATTTTAACTGATTTTAAAGCACGTCCATTTTAGAATGGTTTCCTCATCATACCTCCCTCCAGATAACAGAACATATCCACCCTTACTCACCTTTGCCATCAGATCCTTCTCTCTCCTTTCTGCATTTCTTCGCAGAGCTGCAAGTTCCAAAATCTCCTTATTTAGAAATTTATTTTGGGTTTTGTATCCCTGCAGACTATCCTGTTAGGGGAAAAAAAAATCCATCAATTCACATTGGTTGAATGTTGACTAACTATTATATGCAATTAACATTTGGCTGCCTCACCAATCAAATAGCCCTGCTAAGTTAAGAGAGCCTGGTGGTGCAGTGATTAAGAGTGACAGCAAGCTACAGCTGCTAACCAAAAGGCCGGCAGTTCGAATCCAAAAGCCGCTCCTTGGAAACTCTATGGGGCAGTTCTACTCTGTCCTATAGGGTCGCTATGAGTCAGAGATGACTTGATGGCAACGGGTTAAGTGAGAGAGTTCTGAGGAACTGGAAGCTCGCACTGGGCACTTTCCCACCAATACTGGTGGCCGCCTTTGGCAGGACGAGGCAGACAGGCACTGCCGCTGTAACAGAGGAGATGGGGAAAATGTACTCGATGGTGATTTTTCTCAGGTGACGACAGGAGACGCTCCTCCTTAGAGGACTTTGCAAATTTTTATCTATCCACGTTCATAGAGGTGGTTCAATAAAGCAACACCTAATACTCATTTTTTTTAAACTAAAGAAACGGAACACGTTTTCTGTAGGTTCTTGTTTTTTACTTATCCAGTTTATGTAGAAAAGGCTATACATATAGCAAAAGCCCTTGACTAAAGAATTACACTTAATAATTAATATCTACATTGTATAAGATGTTAAGAGAACATTTTTGCCAACTTTTTTACGTTGAAAGGTTACCAACCTATGGAAGCGTTGAAAGAAAAGTACAACGAACACAATATACTCTTCACCTAACGTGTTAACTTCGCCACGTTTGCTTTATCTCCTGAGGGAGCATAACAAGCTGGTGACCGGCTCTGCCAAGCCCAAGCTGAAGTGCAGGTCTGGCAAAGGCAGATGGCATATGCTAGTTTCAGGGCTTGGAACTCTGAGCAAAAAAAGTGAAAGGAGCCAACAGAAAAAGGGAGTTTTCATGTAATATACTGTCAAAATAAAGTTCAGGGAACTTCTTTAGACCAAGCTAATAATAATAAAGATGAATTCAAAAAGCTTCCAAATAAAGATACTATTGAGAACAACCGCTGAGACAATGAGCTGCTCTCTACCAGCTTTAGTCTTTATTAAGTGCGTATTCCCTCTTTCTGACTATTTCTCTTTTATAACTTGACTGGCTGGTGCCTGGGGTTCCTGAGGAAGCTCAGATCCCTCATCACAGAAGAAATTCTGCTTCTAGACAGCCCCCCGGGTGGGCCAGGGATGGTGAGGAAAGGTACCGAAGGCTTGTTCTGTCACAGGAAGGAAACCACTGCCATCTCCCAGAGACGTGTCTGGAGATGTTCCCCATCTCCAAACTAGAAAACACCATGCGGCACACAATTTCCTCCATAAAATATCCACGAACTGACAATGTTTACATGGTCCCTACAGCTGTTAACATTTACGGAGCACTTGCTATGGGTCACAGGGGCCCTGTTCTAGGTACTTTAGGTTCTTATCTCATTTAAACCTCACAACTCTTACCAAAACACCCAAACCTACTGCCGTCGAGTCAAATCCCAACTCACAACTCTTGGGTAGCCATTATCGTTATCTCTATTTGCCAGGTGAAGAACTGAGAGATTGCCCAATGACACAACCACTAAGTGTGTGGACTAGGAACCAGGCCTCTGAGAGCCAGGCCTGGTGAGCAATTCTGTGTGCTCAGCCCAAGACTCCCACCTGAGCTCTGATATGCGTTACACCAACGCAGACTCAGCAAGACCACACATCACTACCAGCATTCAAGTATCTAATGCAAACACAAAAGGAGGTCTACTGCTCTTCTTTTATGTCCCAAATCATGATGTTCTTCCTCCTGGCGTCTTAAAGCTCTCGTATTGGAAAACAATGAACAAATACTTTACTAAAAGGCAGGTCAACCAAAGGAAGATGAGCTGGAGGGCAACTAAAGAATACACTGAAGAAATGATGGACTGAGTGACACAAGGTGGATCAGTGAAAGCAATTAATCACATTCTGACGTATCTATGTTTTTAACTTAAAATTTTTGTTATGGTCTAAGTAAATCCTGATAATTTATCCTTAGGACACTTTCCCTAGCATGATGATGATGATGATGATAATCACAGCAATACCGGACCTGACAGTGAAGAGCCCATGAGGTGTCAGGGACTCTGTGAGGGCTTTACATGGATTACCTCCTTCAATCCTTACAACAACCTATGAACGAACCCCTATTTCACAGATGAACACACTGAGGCACACAGAAGTGAAGTAACGTGCCCAAGGTCAGAGCTCGTAAGTGGTGGTAACACTGGGTTTGAACCTAGCCAGGTCTGGCTCCAGAGTCCACACTCTGTTTAAACCACCACCCTGTACTGTTCTGTGCTCCCTTCCTTTCCACTACTTACAGCTGTAATTCTGCTTTTATCTGTGTGCTTTCTAAACTGTGAGCGCCAAGGAGACTGGGTCTTCTTTGCTCTACACTGTGTCTACCTGCAAAACACAAGACCTGGCATGTGGTGTCATGCACCAGACATTTGCTGAATGAATGGATGAAACTGCCTAAAGAAGAGCTGTATGCATGAAGATATGCGTAGAATAGCAAAACGCAGGAAAGAAGATAAAGACTGAGTAAATAATGACGCAGTCAAAGATGGACAATTCTGAAATCTTTAATGATAGTAACAAAGAAAACACAACACAGAAAAGTGCTTTGGCTATAATGCTCAATGAAACAATACAAAAGTCTGTCTACGCCAAAATGAAGAGTTATGTATACACAGAAAGGGCCTGAAAAGAAACATAGAAAAAGTATTTAAATTGCTAGGGTGGTAAAATCCTAGGATCAGTATCTGTTTTGCTTCAAAAAACAAAAGAAATAAAAAATGACCATGTTTTAGACCACAAAGGAAATGTTAGCAAATTCCAAAAAGCAGAAATCTTTACAGGCCACATTCACTGTCTATAAAGCAATAAACCTGGATATTGCTGGATATTATAACAACAATAAAGACAGCCAAAATGAACATACATCTATTCCCACAGATATTTTAAAATGTGGGTCAAAAGAAGAGAAAACACACATGAAAATATCCATTTCTGTCCAAAGCTCTCCCTCTTCCTCCCTCAAGCCTTTTCAGTTCTTCTGATGCCACTGCAGGGAGGCATGGATTAGGGTGTCTTTAGCATCGCAGAGGGGACGCCCCTGGCACTGGCAATCGCAGGTCCCAGGCAGAGCAATGTCAGAAAACACGAGGTCAGTGACCCAGGCAGGACTCACCTGTCCCACCTGGAATTCACAAGCCACAAGCAAGTCACCAAACCACCATTCTGCCACTTCACAAACCGTGTTGACACTTAACCTGACTGCCTGTTGCAGAATTTGGGAGCCACAGGCTCTAAAAACTAACATGAGAAATGCTGGAGAAAAAATTTTCATGACTAATTCAAAACGGCCCCACCCATCACGCTGCAAAAAGAATAAAGGGGAAAATCTAATTGTGATCAACCCTGTCAGCTGTCTCCACAAGGGCTCTGCAGAGTCGAAGCAGCAACGTGACACGCTCTCTCCACACACACCCCAGCTCTGTTCCCGGTCCCTTGCCGCATGCCTGTCCCACTGCCAAGCACCGCTCACATGCTGGCAAAATATACATTTCTGGTGGCACTAAATAAGTACTCACAGAATGTGTATCATCGACGGGCTGTGTATTAGCATCCTGTATATTCTAGGTTGTATATATAAACAAAACTGACTACCACTGGCAACACAAACCCAGATCTCATTTTTTTTTTCTTACATTAGCTATTTTTATAGTAGATATAAGTATAAATTAATGAGATGGTTTTTTTTAGGGGGGTAGGGGTTGCTGTTTTAGATTTTCTCATTAATAAATCCTACTGACTCACATGTCTAGTACTGTCATCACTTACAGGTGGCCACTATGGGAGATCAGATACATATTCAACAATGTTGCCATTATTCCACTGTTTTTAAACTTCTATTTTGGAACATCTTCAGGACCCCTCATTCAATCCACTGACAGTGTATGAAAGGTACCACTACGCATGAAGGAAATGTTCAGTAAGACCCTCAGAAGTAGTAAATCTTTGTCCTTCACGAAACTGTATTGGGAGGAGGTGAACACCCCTGGAGTCCAAGTATTTGCACGAGGTAGTCAGGTGAGGAAGCCTTTGGGCCCGGTGGGGCCTGTAGCCACAGACCTGTCCGGGTCACATATTTCTCTGGGCTGTACCCAATGTGCCATGTCCTAGAGGGCACTTCTCCACCTGGAATCTCTCCCACAAGGTCTCAAGAACTGGTGGTAGCAACACTTACCGCCCTCTCTATGGCCTCACTGCCTTCAGCAACCCCACCTGAATGGGCAGCCTCCTCCACAGACTGCCTCTGCCTCCCACAGATGCTGTGTGCTCCTCCTACCTCATCAGCTGGTCACCAGCCCAGGTATGACTTGGAGTCACCTCTGTGCAGGAACCAGCTTCCCACCCCCAGTACCAGCCCAGAAAAGGATCCTGAGAGGAGAGTGCTGCCCTCCTTCTCAAAGTATCAGGACTCTCCCACTTCGGGTGGGGGGCACTGACTCCGAGCAGTCCCTCCTGCCAGGCTGTTTAGAGCTGGAGTCCACGCCCCCAGCTGACTCTACACTAGCCACTGGGGACAATGCTTCCTCTCCTGGCCCCCACTAGGTCCTGTGTCAGGATGTACAAATGAAGTCTGTGTGTGCATTCAGGTACTCAGAGGTGAAGAGGAACAGCCTCCACAGGTTACCTGGGGTAACAGAGTTTAAGTTCTGTGGGTGGCATAAATAGGAAGAGAAGGTTGAGTTGCCTGAAAGCAAGGGAGAAAAGATTTGCAACTGTTCCAAGCAATGGCAACATCAAGGGACTATGAGTTTCATTTTCCAAGGAAGCTCTTTGGAAGACTGATAAGGATTTCACTCCAGGTTCTGTTAAACCTGTCAAAAAGGCACAGCTGCTCTGCTGTCATGCCAAATTAGCTCACCGAGGCCAGTACCTCTAGGGTGACATCAATGGAGCTAACAGGTTTTTGGCTTTCTCATCCCGATAATCGGCACCCAACCTTTGCTCTTACGTTCAGCCTGTCCAGTTCCAGCTGGTCCCGGCTGGCCAGGGTGGTGGAGGGAGAGCGGGGTAGCGCAGCGGGGGAAGATGGGTTGCCCTCGCACTCGCTGAGCTGCCTCGAGAGCTTGATGATGACCTCGTCCTTGGCCTGGATTGTCTCCATCAGCATTCCCAGCTGCTCATTGACCTCACCCACTTTGCTCTTGAGCTTCCTGACTTCCTGCTGAAGATTCTCTTTTTCCAGGTTGAACTTCTCAAGCTGGCTGGTGAGGCCCAAAATTTGATCATCCTTTTGGTGCAGAAGCTCCAGGGTGTCCTTTGGGACGCCCTCACAAAATCGGCTGCTCGTGAAATACTTGTCATACTGGGAAGACCGGACTGTCTGCTGGAGCAGCCGCACAAGCTCCTGGGAGCAAAAGGGAGCATGGAATGAAAGGTAAGGAGAGCCAGGGAGAGGAGGAAAAGCAGAAATCATGACAACGCTGCACACAGCAATCACTGGCATTTGAGGAAATGTAGAAACTTTACTGGAAACATTTTAATACTGAACTTCCTCTTGAACGATCTCAAAAATAGAGAGGAAAAAAAATATTTACTCCATAAAGACTGTCTGTAGAGAACAATAATAGGAAACAGGAAATCATGAACATGCACACTGAAATTAGCAATGGTTCCCGGTAAACGTTCATCAGTTAAAAAATCTGAGCTCTATAATTTACTGAACTACTGAGCAATTAAGTGTAATTAGGTCTGACTAGCTCAGAAGGAAATCGTGTTGTTTAACAAGATGTAGAAATTCTTTTTGGCAACTGTTAAGGACCTCCAGGCTGAAGATCTGTGCAGGGCATGGATCTCAGGGGCAGAGCTAGGTGTGGATGCAGACAATGCCTTCCTCTGACCTCCTTAATGGGGCTTCTCTCCTTGTAAACTCAAGTGTCTTTGAACAAATGACCAAGCAGAGGAGGAGTGCCTACGATGGTGGCTATGGCAACATGGAACTTTTAAGGGAAAATCACCTTCTGGGAAACAAAACTGCCTCCCAAAAGGTTCACAGAAACAGAAGATAGGCTTTCCTCCTTGGCCTGATAATGTGAGATAAGACAGAAGTTAAAAGAAGAAAAATTACCTTCTGACTGGAGAGGTCTTTCTTTAACCGTTCCAGCTCTTCCTGTTGGCTCTGAACCTGCAGCTGCATTTCAGAGGACAGCTTGCTGATGCTGCCACCGCTTGATGGCCCCTCGGCTGAAGGGTCACCACTACTGTGACGATTTTTGTACGACCCAATCATGTCTTTCAAAGGCCGCTTTCCTTTGTAGGGGATACGTCCAAAATCAAAGGGGAATCCTGAGCCAGTTATTCCTATGTAAAAACAAAACTTGTTTTTTAAGCGCTGGCCAAATCTTCACTTTAGCAGTGGCAATAAAGCACATCGGCATCCTCACATGTCAGCCTCCAAGGAGCTCTGCATTCCTCACCAAGAGAACTAGGGAGGCAGAGATGCCTCTTTGCCCAGCCTCAGGATGATAATAACCAACACGCCCACAATCAAAGATGATTCCCCCTACCGGATCCTCCCTTGTAAGAACCTATCATGTGACCAGTGTGAAAGAAAACTTTCTCTACTGGATTACTCAATCTTTGCTTTAAGACAGATGAAAAAAGGCACGCTGTAAACTGGCACTAATGAAAATTTGACAAAATTATGTCACATGTCTCTTAAGATTCTTTTTTAATACTATGTTTATTTTCCAAAACCCTTTTTCAAGAGATCAGTGCTGTGCCTATGTGTTCACATCACCATTTTCCCATTTCGAGCACTTCCCGGACCCAAGAGAACAGAGATGCAGGTCAGGGGAGAACATGGCTGGCTGCTCTAAGCTGCCACAAAGCTGAAACAATGATGTCCCTTCCCCGGGCTCCCATCTCCAAAGTTCAATGATATGCTCCAAGTGTAGGAATGAAGAGAACAGAGACGAAGGTCAGGAGAGAACATGGCTGCTCCAAGCTGCCACGGAGCTGAAACGATGATGCCCCCTGCCCAGGTCCCCACCTACGAAGTTCAGTGATATGTTCCAAGTGGAGGACTGAAGAAACATACTAGGGATCTTTGGCTTCCTACTTTTGCTAATTTGTTGCTAGTAAAAACCAAAAACACAAATGTATGGCTTTTTAATCTTAAACACATTTTAAAGAATGACTGTATCCTCTTCCTAAAAAATGAGTATTTAAAAATACCGTGGAATCCAAATATATTTTAGTGTAGATGGATTCAAATACATACTCAAAAAGCAATGAGGGGCCACAGAGGAGACACACTGTATAGATTACATCTGTATAAATTTAGTAAAGGGGCAAAAGCTAACTGATGTTATCAGGAGTCAGGACAGTGCTTACCCCTGGGGTCGGGGAGTGACTGGAAGGGGACATAGAGGTGGCAGTTGGCTTCTGGAGAGCTGTTATTATCCTGTTTCTTGAGTGCTGGTTACAAAGGTGTGTTCACTTTGTGAAAATTCATCAAACTATACTTTTCTGATCTGGGTGCTTTTCTTTATTTTATATGTCAATAAAAAGTTTACATAAAAAATAGGGGAAAAATACAGGGAAGGGCAGTTTATTTCCTGTAAATTACATGGACAAGCTAGTGGGCTGGTTCTTAGAGCCATTACAGGAAACTCCCGTGAATCAAGCAAGATCAAAGTTCAGAGACATCTTTGTCTCTCCAAGTCTTTCACATAAGCTCCTTTTCAGAGCTGGGCTGAAAAGACTGCTAACAGTCAATAAGACACTTTCCAGTGATGCTGGGAGCTCCTCATTCCTTCCCGAGTCACTAAGCCCATTCCTCCTTCATAATCACTGTCACATTCACCCCTTCCATTTCATTTCCAGACTCTCTCCTGCAAGTCAGAGCCAACACTGCTTATCTTCAATAATTCAAATCCCTCTTCCTCCAGGAAGCATTCCCAGTTTACAATGGGCCCCTCTCTTGGGTGCTCCCACTGGCTATGTCATACAGTAGAATGAAGCAAGCATACTCAGCTTGGCCACATTTTACACCATGCCACACTGGACCAGTGGGTCCTACACCATGCTTCTGTGGGACACAGATATTCTCCCCCTCAAATCAAGTCATGCGGCCCTTTCCCAGGGGACAGAAAAAAATACTTCCTTTAGTATGCACTTTCTCTCCCAGTGAAGACATCCTAAACTCGTGCCTCCTACTCCTGCCAACCAAAGACAGGATCAAGCATAATGCAGAATCACAAAACTATTTACTGTTATTTTACGTTTAAAATATCAACATTCCTTTAATGAATTAATGAATCTAGGATAATCAGTGGCTGCTAAAAGCACCAGGCGAAAGGCTGATGGAGAATTTTATCAGTCTTAATATCACAAAAAGAGAGACAACCACACATTATGTGGCTACGGGTATGATGCAATAGGAAGTACACAGAACCCTCCAAAAAAGTATTGTTGCCATAATCAGAAGTCAACGCTGAACCTGGGCAGGCCTCTGGACTTAACTACTAGTACACAGGTAAGACAGGGGACAGAGAAGCATGTTAAATGACTCCACAGAAATACAATTAGCAAAATCCAGAATGTGGGAAATTCCTCAGCACAAAAGACCCTGTTTCTTTAACAAATATGACAAGGGAAAGGGAAAAAAAAAGTTGTTTTAGGGGAGAGGCTGAATCTAGTCCCTGTTGTTCTGTCTTTACTGGAAATGGAAATCCCAATGTAGCTTTTACCCCTGGGGTAAAACTTTTAAAAGGACTGTTGATAAAGGAGTTGTTCAGACTAATACATGCTTAAGAAGACATATCAACTAAATATAAGAATGAACTTTGTTTGGGTCCTTATTCAACAGATCAACTGTAAATAGACATTTATGGAACTGGGAAAGTAGATAATATTAAGGAATTACTGTTAACTGTTTTTAGGTGTTATAATGAAGCTATGGTAATAATTTTTTTAGAAAGTCATTATCTCTTAGAGATACATACTAAAGTATTTACAGATGCAATAGATGGATGTCTAGAATTTAAAATAATGCAGCTGACAGTGGGGTGCAGGGAGGGCTTGGAGTTCAGAGGAGCCACAGAAGAAATAAGAGAGGCCATATGTCCAAAACTGTGGAAGCTGGATGATGCGTGCATCAGGATTCATTCTATGATATCCTCTACTTCCGTAAATGTCTCAAAATTTTCACAGCAACATTTTTTTAAAATCAGTACTTCCACAAAGACACCATGAATTCTGGGTGCTCTACCTCTGGAAAACATCTAAGAACCACTGTAGTGGACAATGACTTATTTCCTGTAACATCTAATTTTTCAAGTGTTTATGTCTTATCTCCCACAAAGAGAATGCAAACCCTCACTGGGCCTTACAATTCCAGAAATACCTTCTCCTAGAGTGTCTCCCACGTCACTGGTAGTTAACAGATGGCAGCAGAGGGAATGACAGACAACAGGAACCATGTTTATACCTTTGCTTCCTTCAGGGGTCTGCTTCTTTCTTTCTTCGTGTACCATGGACTCCTCCAGGTCCTTAGGGCTTGGGTCTATAAGTTCCCACTCTTCAGTGGTATAAAACACACTCTTCCGACTGTCGTTATGCCCTCGTCCAGCACGAAAAGAAGACATTGAATTTCTATTGAGAAAGAAAGAAATGCGCTATTTAAAAGAAAAAAAATAGTAAAACAAAATCTAATTTCATGTGTACAAGATTGGTCAAAATTAAAAGATCTGGTAATACCAAATGTTGGTGAGGATATGGAGAAATGGGAACTCTTACATACTGCTAATGGGAGTATCAATTGGTACCATCACCATGGAGAGTAAGTCAGCAACACACATTTCAGCTGAAGAGGTGCCTACTCTAAGACATAGCACTTCCTAAAGAAATTCCTGCACACGTGCACTAGAAGACACGAACAAGAACGTTCACTGCAGCATTGTCTGTATTAGTGCAAAAAAAAAAAAAAGTACAATCTAAACATCCACTGATGGAGAATGAATAAATAAACTATAGTATATTCATACAATCACATATTATACAGCTCTTAAAATGAATTCATTCATTCATCAAATACTTACTGAGTGCTTACTATGTGCCAGGCACTATTCTGGGCACTCAGGATACACCAGTGAACAAAACAGACCAAGATTCTTGTCCTTGTGGAACGTACATTCTAGCTAAAGCTACATGTATTATGGAGACACGTATCCATAAGATAAAGAGCCCTGGTGGCATAGTGGTTAAGCGCTCAGCCGCCTCCTACTGCTCTACACTGTTAACCAAAAGGTCAGCGGTTCGAACCCATCAGTAGTTCTGTGGGAGAAAGATGCGACACTCTGCTTCCTTAAAGATTTATGGCCTTGGAAACCCTATGGGTCAGTTGCTATGAATCCGAATTGACTAGATGGCAACAGGTTTGGTTTTTGCTTTTTTATCCATAATATGGATAATTTTTTAAAAAGCTGAATGAAAAATAATTGGAAGAATGACATATACAGCATGATATTGTTTTAAACCTTCAAGGTTACACTTAATAGATAAGGATTTATAGATACATACATATGTAGTAAAACTATAAAAAAAAAGATATACATATGAATGATAACTGTCAAATACAGAATACTGGTCACCTCTGAGAAAGGCAAAAGAAGAGTGGGATCATAGAGAAGAGAGGCTTTTAACTGTATTTATAGTGTTTTTTTTTTTAAAGCAGCAGAAATTTGACAAAATAACTGGATATTGGTTACCCAGGAAATCAATGCACTATATACTTGCCTGTATGCTAAAAAGTTTCATTAGAAGTTTTAAAAGCTACCTTGGGATTTCCAGTGAAGACAGAACAACAAGGACTGGATTCAGCCTCTCCCGTAAAACAACTAAAAAACTGAACCAAATATAGAAAACAATGGTTTTCTGACACTGGGCATCAGGCAGCAGAGGACAGTGATCCCTGAGAGAGGGAAAACAAATGGGGTGAGCCTCACAGTTGCCCCAGCATACTGCCTGGAAAGTGTTTCCAGGTCACAGTACAGGCAGGGGGAACCCAGAGGGAGCCCAGCAACTCCATGAGTTAGAAAGACAGAGCTGGGGACCCCAGGGCAGTTAGAGTTTACAGGGCAGAGTAATAGAGAGAAGAGAGCTACACAGAGAGAGGGCTGCAGGGATCCTCAGAGGGTCCCCCAAGTCTTCAGCTGAGTACTGATCAGGGCTTGCGTGAAAGGAAGCTATCCCAGAGTGGAAAAAGACCACCTGAAGGAGCAAAGGGAACAATCCCTGAAGCTCACACAGGGCTGGGAATAGGGCCTATTACAACCAGCAAGAATGGAAAACGTCATAACTCATGGGGCACTGGATAGAGTATTCAGAAGGGTTACTGAACCTATCCTTAAACTAAAGGCTGCTCTCATCCCAAGCTTCAAAAGGATCAAACTGTTTCCAAGTAATTTAACTGCATTCCAGAACGAAACTCAAGAGTATTTATAGGAATATTAAAAAATCCAACACCCAAAAAGGCAAAACTCACAATATCTAATAAAAATTTAACATGCATGCAAAGAAGTAGGAAAATACAACCATAATAAGGAGAAAAATCAATCAGCAGAAATGGCAAATGATAAAATTAGTAGACAAGAACTTTAAAAGTTATTATAACTGCATTCTCCATATTCAAGAGCTAGAAGAAAGACTGAGACGTGGGAGATGTTAAAAAAAAGCAAACAAAAAGACTCAAATCAAACTTCTAGAGACGAAACTACAATGTCTAAGATAAAAAATACACTGGATGGGATTAACAGCAGTTTAGACATTGCAAAAGAAAAGATCAGTGAACTTGGTGACATCAAAATAGAAACTATCCAAAATGAAACACAGAAACGACAGGAGGGAGGGAGAGAAGGACAGACAGACAAACAGTGTATCAGCAACGGGACAAGTTCAAATGTTCTAATATACACGTAATTGGAGTCCCTGAAGGAAAGAAGGGGAGGAGACAGAAAAAAATACGTGAAGAAATAATGACTAGAAATTTTCCAAATTTAATGAAAACTATAAACCCACAGATCCAAGAACCTCAACAAACTTCAAGCCCAAGAATCATGAAGAAAACTACATTAAGGCATATCATAATCAAACTGCCTAAAACTAATGATTAAAAAAAAATTTTTTTTAAAAAGAAACCTAATTTTCAAAAGAAAGGGATAGTCAAATTTTTATTGTTAAACTGTTGCAGTGCACACATGCCCTGTGATGCACTCACTGGTTATTTAAACAATGCAAATTTATTATTGTGGTACACACACAGGTTGTCCACTAATAATATCGCACTCATCTGATCAGAGCCAGGACACACAAGATGCTCCCAGAGCATTAGCACACAGAAAATAGTAGATAGCAAAGAATACATAAATAGTGAGGAATTTAGGTTTCTCTTATGTCACTGGGCAGGCACATCTCTTGGCTAGCTCTGCCCCTTTCGCCGCTGGTCTAGCTCTCAACCAGCAGCCTTGGTACAGTCCTGGACTGGAGTCTTTCCAAGCAGAACTGCTCTGAGAGCAACCCCTATGTGGGGTGTACCCAGGCTCAGCAAACAGCTCCCCCACACCCCCGTGCGTTGGACAGGGCCCCCTGCGCCTCCCACTCTCAGTCAGGGTTTCTGATGCTGCCCGGGCCCACTCGTGGCTGCCCAGGCCCGCCTGTGGTCTCAGCTGCCTCTAGTGCTACTGTAGCCCCAAGTGTTACAGTTCTTGGCCCGCTCCTCTCAGACCGCTGTGCTGCCATGTCTCTGCTCAGCAGAAGCTGGCTTCTGCTTCTCCTGGCCTCTGCGGCTGTTTTCTCCCACCTATGCCTCCTACTGGGTCTAGGGTTTCTGCTGCTTCTGGTGCCAGTCCCTTCTGATGAATCATTCAATCTCTTATCCCCAGGCTGATGTCTCTACCCTGGGACAAGGATTGGCGGGGGGGGGGGGGGGGGGGGGGGGGGGGGCAGAAGCGGGGGTGGGGGGATGTGTTCTTTAGCACAAAGCTTCCCTGTACCCAGAGGACATGCTCATCCCTCCTCCGAGAGCCTATGAATGTTCGCACTCCCCAGCCTGGGAGCCTTCAGTTAGCATCAGGCCCCCAGGTGATCCCTCTTATTGGGTCAGCCCTCACTCACTAGCCTCAGTTGTGGTCCTACTCTCAGAACCAGAATCAAAGGTCAAATAATTCACTGCAAAAGGGGTTCCATGCCCTGCAACTGCCAAGAGGTAAGAGTTATAAGTTTACTATAGAGAGAGATCTCAAATTAATTCAACTTTTCAATTACAGATTGTTTGAGCAGTTAGTGAATGAAGCATTACTTTAACCCCATAACCCACTGCTGTCCAGTTGATTCCGACTCACAGCAACCCTATAGGACAGAGCAGAACTGCCCTATAGGGTTTACAAGGAGCTGCTGGTGGATTCCAACTGCCAACCTTTTGGGTAGCAGCCATGCTCTTAACCACTGCACCATCAAATTACTTACCCTCAAATTACTGGCATATAATTTGAATAGCATTCCCATTTTACAGACACAGAGATGACCTACTTGGTCTAAACCACAAAGCCTAACCAGTAGCATAATTAGCGTGAGCCCATGCTTTCCAACTCCAAAGCCCTCCTTATCGTCACGCTGTCTAATGTCTGATGAACCACCCACTGAGTGTGAAAAACAAGTCTAGATCTGCTGGAAAGACCAAGACATGCAAGCAGTACCCATTTAAAACAGGCCAACACTCCTGGGAGCAGGAGTAAGGAGGCTCTGCTCCCAAGGAGCGGGGGCTGTGCCAGAGAAATGCTTTTGCTACACTGCATTCACTTTCCTCACTGGGATTTGGAGCCTCAAGGCTGGCTGGAGTCTAAGTTATAGAATTAAAATTGAGGAGGAACTCAATTTGATTAAGGGTATCTACAAAAACTCTACAGTTAAGATCATGTTCTACAGTGAATGGCTCGATGCTTTCTACCTAAGACGAGGAACAAAGCAAGGATGCCCACTCTTGTCACTTTCATCCAGTATTATAATGGAGGTTCTGATCAGTGCAATAAGGCAAGAAAATGCATAAAGATTGGAAAGGAAGATATAAAACTCTATTTGCATATGACATGATCGTGTACTTAGAAAATTCTAAGGAATCTACAAAATGCTACTAGAATCAGTAAATTTAGCAAGGTTGTAGAATTCAAGGCCAATATACAAAAATCAATTCTATTTCTATATACTGGCAATGAACAATCAGAAAATGAAATTTAGGAGGCAGGGCCAAGAAGGCAGAGTAGTCAGATGCTTCCTGTGGTCCCTCTTACAACAAAGACCCAAAAAAGCAATGGATCGATTCTATATGACAATCTAGGAGCCCGGAACATCAAAGGCAAAGTTGAGGAATCGGACTGAGTGGCAGGGGGAGGGAGAGATGGTTCAGAAGCAGTGAGGAGTTGCCAGACCTGACCCGGTGGGAACCAACACCCTGCAGCCGGCACACATGGTGAGGCAAACAGTGGTGCTCGGGATGTGTTTTTCACATTGGGAGAGACCGAGCGTCGGAGAGTCAACTCAAGCCTCTAGAACCAGTGAAAAGCGGTGCTCAATTGGCAAAAGATAAGTACATGTGTCTAACTTACCGCATGGATCAAAAAACACCTCTTTAAGGAAAAACCTCTCTCCCATTTACCTGCTCCCTCCCCTCTCTGCACATCCCCTGGGCCCAAAGTAAGGACCCTTCACACCCTGAGCCATTCTCCCTGCCTTAGACAAGAAAAAAATTAACAAACGGGAATAAATAATCTGTCAGCTCCCCTAAGCCAGGAACTTAGGGTAGGGCAGCCCCTTTGCCTAGGCACAGGCATAAGGGGTCCACAGACTTTGAATGCCTTTCACCCCTGCATAAACTAGTGTGGGCCCATTTCAATAGTGTAGGCTATTGTATTAACACAGTACAACAGGGTATATACCTGAAGCCAAATTTCAACTGTCAGCTATATGGTGGAGTGGTAGGTTCATGACATTTGACATTGCTCTGCCCATTCAGCAGGGTCCTCACCTACCCACATGAGGGGCCTGAGAATTGGTAGCTCCACCCATGCCACCCAGCCACTTGTGACAGGGATCCAAGAATAAGTAGTGCCTCCCAGTCCTCACAACTAACAGCCTTGAGTGCCCATAGTTCAGCTGCAAAACCCACCCACCTACACACTCTAGGGAATTGGGACATGCTTTCCTCCCAGACACTCAGGGGCAGCCATCAGTCCCCTGCCTTGCTCAGCATGTGACTCCCTACTGAAGCCAGATCCTGTGCCTACACCAATCACCCCTGCCAATCTACAACTGTAGGTGAGAGCCTGCACCACACACTTGGTGACTGACTACCTGGACACCTGAGCTGAATCCATACAAGGAAAGTAAATGGACTCCTGAGCTCACAAACCTAGTAACAGATATAACCACCTGATGACAGGACATTAGAGCTTCAAAAGAGCCAATAATCAAACTAGCTCACATGAGCAGCCTATTTGGGCATATCAAAACAAAACAAAACAAGAAGCTAAGACACAGTAAGCAAACACAAAACAAGTAAATATAACTTATTGATGGCTCAGAGACAAGTCAATATCAAATCACATAAAGAGGCAGACCATGATGGCTTCAGCAAGCTCCCAAACCAAAGAATCAAGAAATTTTCTGGAAGAAGAGAACTTCTTGAAATTACCAGAGGTAGAATACAAAAGATTAATATACAGAACTCTTCAAGAGATCAGGAAGAAGAGCATGCAAAATGCAGAACAAGCCAAGGAACACACAGACAAAGCAACAGAGGAACTTAAGAAGATTAGAGAAGAGCATAATAATAAATTTAACAGGCTGCAAGAATCCACAGAGAGATAGCAAACAGAAATCCAGAAGATTAATAATAAAATTTCAGAATTAGACTACTCAATAGGAACTCATAGTGGCAGAATTGAGGCAATGGAAGTCAGAATTGGTGAGATTGAAGATAAAAGCACTTGATGCCAACATATTTGAGGAAAAATCAGATAAAACAATTAAAAAAAAAAAAAAAAGAAAGTCTAAGAATTACATGGGATTCTATCAAGAGGAATAACCTACGAGTGACCGGAGTACCAGAACGGGGGGGATAACAGAAAATACAGAGAGAATTGTTGAAGATTTGTTGACAGAAAACTTCCCTGATACTGTGAAAGATGAGAAGATATCTAACCAAGATGCTCACAGAACCCCACATAAGGTAGATACCAAAAGAAAGTCACCAAAACATATTATGATCAAACTTGCCAAAACCAAAGATAAAGAGAGAATTTTAAGAGCGGCTAGGGATAAACAGAAAGTCATCTACAAAGGAGAGTCAATAAGACTAAGCTCAAAGCAGCCATCTAAGATGCATCAACTGGTCCCAACCACCTGGAGTAAAGGAGAATGAGTAACACCAAAGACACAAGGGAAGTACTAGCCCAAGAGACATAAAGGGCCATGTAAACCAGAGACTCCATCAGCCTGAGACCAGAAGAACTAGATGGTGCCTGGCTACCACCAATGACTGCCCTGACAGGGAACAAAACAGAGAGTCCCTGATGGAGCAGGAGAAAAGTAGGGTGCAGAACTGAAATTCTAGAAAAAAGACCAGACTTAATGGTCTGACTGAGACTAGAGGGACCCCAGAAAGCATGGCACCCAGACTCTCTGTCAACCCACAACTAAAACAATTCCCAAAGGCTAACACTTTAGACAAAGATTGGACTGGACTGTGGGACATAAAATTATACTTGTGAAGAGTGTGCTTCTTAGCTCAAGTAAATACATGAGACTAAATGGGCAGCTTCTGTCCGGAGGTGAAGGCAGAGAGGGTTAGATGCTGGTTGAATGGACATGGGAAATCAGGGGTAAAAGGAGGAGTGTGCTGTCAAGGTATAGAGAGAGCAATTAGGGTCACATAACAAAGTATGTACAAATTTTTGTATGAGAAACTAACTTGAAATGTAAACTTTCACTTAAACTACAACAATAAACAAACAAAAAAGACTAACCTCAGACTACGCAGCAGAAACCATGCAGACAAGAAGGCAATGGGATGACATATACAAAGCCTTGAAGGAAAAAAATTGCCAGCCAAGAATTATATATCCAGGAAAACTGTCTCTCAAATATGATGGTGAAATTAGGGCATTTCCAGATAAACAGAAGTTTCAGGAATTTGCAAAAACCAAACCAAAATTACAATATTAAAGGGAGTCCATCTGATACAGTAACATCAGGTAACAAACCAGGACTAGAACACAGGACAGAGCAACCAGGTAACAACCCAGATAGGGAAGTCACAAAAACAAATCAAAGCTAAAACACTGAAAATAGAGAAAGAGAGACGTCAATATGTAAAAGATGACAACATTAAAACAAAAAAGAGAGACTGAAAAATGCAGTCATACATCTTTCATATGGACAGGAAGACAAGGTGATATAAAGAAATAAAAGACTGGTATAAACTTAGAAAAACAGGGGTAAATATTAAGGTAACCACAAAGGAAACTAATAATCCTACACATCAAAATAAAGTCATCAAATACAAAATCAACAATAATGAAAAAGATGAAAATACATAAAAATGACTCAGCACAGAAAATTAAGTGGAACAAAGAAACTGTCAACAACACACAAAAAAATACATCAAAATTACAGCACTAAACTCATACCTATCAATAATTATGCTGAATGTAAATGGACTAAATGCACCAACAAAGAGACAGAGACTGGCAGAATGGATTAAAAAATACGATCCATCTACATGCTGCCTACAAGAGACACAGCTTAAAGACATAAACAAACTAAAACTCAAAGGATGGAAAAAAATATATTCAGCAAACAACACTCAAAAAAGAGCAGGAGTGGCAATATTAATCTCTGACAAAATAGATTTTAAAGTAAAATCCAGCACAAAGGTTAAGGAAGGACACTGTATAATGATTAAGGGGTCAATATACCAGGAGGACATAACTATAATAAATATTTACACACCCAATGACAGGGCTCCAAAATACATAAAACAAACTCTAACAGCACTGAAAAGAGATATAGACAGCTCCACAATAATAGTAGGAGACTTCAACACACCACTTTTGGTGAAGGACAGAACATCCAGAAAGAAGCTCAATAAAGACACAGTATATCTAAATACCACAATCAACCTACTTGATTTCAAAGATATATACAGAACACTCTACCCAACAGCAGCCAAGTATACTTTCTTTTCCAATGCACATGGAACACTCTCCAGAACAGACCACATATTAGGCCATAAAGCAAGTCTTAAAAGAATCCAAAGCACTGAAATATTACAAAGCATCTTTTCTGACCATAAAGCCATAAAAGTAGAAATCAATAACAGAAAAAGCAAGAAAAAAAAATCAAACACATGGAAACTAAACAACACCTTGCTCAAAAACTACTGGGTTATAGAAGAAATTAAGGACAGGATAAAGAAATTCACAGAATCAAATGAGAATGAAAACACATCCTACCAGAACCTTTGGGACACAGCAAAAGCAGGGCTCAGAGGTCAATTTAGACAATAAATGCATGCATCCAAAAAGAAGAAAGGGCCAAAATCAAAACATTAACCCTACAATTCAAACAAATAGCAAGACAGCAGCAAGCCCTTGGGCACCAGAAGAAAGCAAATAATAAAAATTAGAGCAGAATTAAATGAAATAGAGAATAGAAAAACAACTGAAAAAGTTAACAAGACCAAAAGTTCGTTCTTTGAAAAGATCAACAAAATCGATAAACTATTGGCCAAACTGACAAAAGAAAAACAGGAGTAGAGGCAAATAACCTGAATGAGATTAAATGGGCGATATCACCAACAGACCCAACTGAAATTAGAAGAATTGTAAGAGAATACTATGAAAAATTATACTCTAACAAATTTGAAAACCTAGAGGAAATGGACAAATTTCTAGAAGCACACTACCTACCTAAACTAATACAAACAGAGGTAGAACAACTAAATAAACGTGTAACAAAAGAAGAGATTGAAAATGTGATTGAAAAACTCCCAATAAAAAAAAGCCCTGGCCAGATGGCTTCATTGGACAATTCTACCAAACTTTCAGAGAAGAGTTAAAACCACTACTACTAAAGGTATTTCAGAGTACAGACAAAGATGGAATACTCCCAAACCCAAGTTCTGTGAAGCCAGCATACCCTCATACTAAAAAATCAGGTAAAGACACCACAAAAAAAGAAAAGTACAGACCAATATCCCTCATGAACATAGATGCAGAAATCCTCATCAAAATTCTAGTCAGTAGAATTCAACAACATATCCAAAAAATAATTCACCATGACCAAGTGGGATTTATACCAGGTATGCAGGGATGGTTCAACATTAGAAAAACAATCAATGGAATCCATCACATAAATAAGACAAAAGACAAGAACCACATGATCTTATCACCTGAGATGGAAAAGGCATGTGACAAAGTCCAACACCCATTCATGATAAAAACTCTCAACAAAATAGGAATAGAAGGGAAATTCCTCAGCATAATAAAGGGCGTTTATACAAAGTCAACAGCCAACATCATCCTAAATGAAGAGAGTCTGAAAGCATTTCCCTTGAGAACGGGAACCAGATAAGGATGCCCTTTATCATCACTCTTTTTTAACATTCTGCTGGAGGTCCTAGCCAGAGCAATTAGGCTAGAAAAAGAAATAAAGGGCATCCAAATTGGTAAGGAAGAAGTAAAAGTGTCTCTATTTGCAGACGATATGATCTTATACACAGAAAACCCCAAAGAATCCACAAGAAAACTACTGGAACTAATAGATTTCAACAAACTTTCAGGATGTAACATAAACATACAAAAATCAGTTGGATTTCTCTACACCAACAAAGGGAACTTTGAAGAGGAAATCATCAAATCAATACCATTTACAATAGCCCGTAAGAAGATAAAATACTTAGGAATAAATCTAACCAGAGACATAAAAGGCCTACACAAAGAAAACTACAAGACACCACTGCAAGAAACCAAAAGAGACCTACATAAGTGGGAAAACATACCTTGCTCCTGGATAGGAAGACTCAACATTGTGAAAATGTCAATTCTACCCAAAGTGATCTACATATACAATGCAATCCCTATCCAAATTCCAACGTCATTTTTTAAGGAGATGAAGAAACAAATCACCAACTTCATATGGAAAGGGAAGAGGCCCCAGATAAGTAAAGCATTACTGAAGAAGAAGAACAAGTGGGAGGCCTAACACTGCCTGATTTTAGAACCTATTATACCACCACAGTAGTCAAAACAGCCTGGTACTGATACAACAACAGATACATAGACCAATGGAACAGAATTGAGAATCCAGACGTAAATTCATCTACCTATGAGCAGCTGATAGTTGACAAAGGCCCAAAGTCCGTTAACTGGGGAAAAGACAGTCTCTTTAACAAATGGTGCTGGCATAACTGGATATCCATCTGCAAAAAACTGAAACAAGACCCACACCTCACACCCCGCACAAAAACTAACTCAAAATGGATCAGAGACCTAAATATAAAGTCTAAAACAATAAAGATCATGGAAGAAAAAATAGGGACAACGCTAGGAGCTCTAATGCATGGCATAAAGAGAATACAAACTGTAAGTAATAATGCACAAATACCAGAAGAGAAACTAGATAACTGGGACTTCCCGAAAAATCAAACACTTACACTCATCAAAAGACTTCACCAAAAGAGTCAAAAGACAACCTACAGACTGGGAAAAAATTTTTGGCTACAACAAATGCAATCAGCGTCTAATCTCTAAAATCTACAAAATACTGAAAAACCTCAACAACAAAAACACAAATAACACAATTAAAAAATGGGCAAAGGATATGAACAGGCACTTCACCAAAGAAGACATTCAGGCAGCTACCAGATACATGAGGAAATGCTCACAATCATTAGCCATTAGAGAAATGCAAATCAAAACTACAATGAAATACCATCTCACCCCAACAAGGCTAGCATTAATCCAAAAAACACAAAATAATAAATGTTGGAGAGGGTGTGGAGAGACTGGAACACCTACCTACTATTGGTGGGAATGTAAAATGGTATAACCACTTTGGATATCAATTTGGTGCTTCCTTAAAAAGCTAGAAATAGAAGTACCATACAATCCACGAATACCACTCCTTGGAATATATCCTAGAGAAATAAGAGCCATCACACGAATAGATATATGCACACCCATGTACATTGCAGCACTGTTCACAATAGCAAAAAGATGGAACCAACGTAGATGCCCATTAACGGATGAATGGATAAACAAATTATGGTATATTAACACAATGGAATACTATGCAACTATAAAGAATAACGATGAATCTGTGAAACATCTCATAACATGGATGAATCTGGAAGGCATTATGCTGAGTGAAATTAGTCAGTCACAAACAGGCAAATACTGTATAAGAGCACTATTATAAGAACTCAAGAAAAGATATAACAAAGAAGAAAACATTCTTTGATGGTTACAAGGGTGGAAAGGGAGGGAGAGGGCTATTCACTAACTCGATAGTAGATAAGAATTATCGTAAGTGAAAGGAAGGACAAAACACACTACAGGGGAAGTCAGCACAACTGGACTAAACCATAAGCTAAGAAGTTTCCTGAATACAACCAAACACTCTGAGGGACAGAGTAACAGGGGCGGGGGTCTGGGTACCATGCAGGGGACATCTAGGTCAACTGGCATAACGAAGTTTATTAAGAAAATGTTCTGCATCCCACTTTGGTGACTGGTGCCTGGGGTCTTAAAATCTAGTGAGTGGCCATCTAAGATGCATCAATGGGTCCCAACCCACCTGGAGCAAAGGAGAATGAAGAACACCAAAGATACAAGGAAAGCATTAGCCCAAGAGACAGAAAGGGCCACATAAACCAGAGACTTCATCAGTTGAGATCAGAAGAACTAGATGGTGCCCGGCTACCACCAATGACTGCCCTTACAGGGAACACAACAGACAGTCCGCAATGGAGCAGGAGAAAAGTGGGGTGTGGAACTCAAATTCTAGTAAAAATACCAGACTTAATGGTCTGACTGAGACTGGAGGGACCCCAGACGACATGGCCCCTGGACTCGTTCGCCCAAAACTAAAACCATTCCTGAAGCCAACTCTTTAGACAAAGACTGGACTGGACTATAAGACATAAAATGATACTCGTGAGGAGGGTGCTTCTTAGCTCAAGCAGATACATGAGTCTAAATGGGCAGCTCCTGTCTGGAGGCGAGATGAGAAGGCAGAAAAGGACAGGAGCTGGTTGAATGGACACGGAAATCCAGGGTGGAAAGGAGGAGTGTGCTGTCACAGTATGGGGATCGCAACTAGGTTCACATAGCAGTGTGTGTATGAAGTTTTGTATGAGAAACTAACTTGAACTGTAAACTTTCATTTAAAGCACAATAAAAAATAAAATTTAAAAAAAAACCTCCATTTACAGTGGTATTAAAAATACTTAGGAATAAACTTAAAAGAATAATGCACAAATCTTATATTCTGAAATCTACCAATGCAAAGAGAAATTAAATAAGCCCTAAATAAATGAAGAGATATATCATGCTTTTAGGTGGGAAGACTCAATATTATTAAGACGGCAATTCTCCCAAAATTGATCTACAGATTCAGTGCAACCCCAATAAATATCTTAGTGGGCAAAAAAGCTCCCCTCCCCCAAGAAAAATCTCAGTGGATTTTTGACAAAATTTATAAGCTAATTTTAAAATTTATTTGGGAAAACAAAGAACCTAGAATAAACAAAACAATCTTGCAAAAGAAGAATAAGGTTGGAGGGCTTACACTACCTGATTTCAAGACTTAATATAAAGCTAGAGTAATTAAGACAGCATGGTACTGGTATAAGGATAGCCATATAAATCAATGGAACAGAACCGAGACTCCAAAAATAAACCCTTACATTTACGGTCAATTGATTTTCAACAAAGATGCCAAGAAATTCAATATGGAAAAGATAGGCTTTTCAACAAGTGATAGTAGAACTGGTTATCTGTGTGGAAAAAATTAACTTCAACCCTTACCTCACACTATCCATAAAAATTGACTCAAAATATATCATAGGTCTAAATGTAAGAACTAAAACTATTAAACTTTTAGGAGAAAATATTTGTGACAATGGGTTTGGCAAAGATTTTCTAAATAGTACACAAAAAGCACACTCTATAAAAGAAAAAAAGGATAAAATGGACTTTATCAAGATTAAAAACTTTTGACTTTTGAAAAATATTTGCAGAACATATATCTGACAAAGGGCTTGTATCCAGAATAAGGCACTCTTACAACTCAATAATAAGATGACGAACAACTCAATTAAAAAATGGGCAAAAGATGTCAGCAGGTACTTCACATAAGAGTATATACAACAGGCAACAAAGTACAGGAAAGTTGCTCAACATCACTAGTCAACAGGGAAATGAAATTTAAAACCACAATGAACCAGACCCACTAGAATAGTTAAAGTTAAAAACCCTGGCAATACCAAGTATAGGGGAGGATGTGGAGCAAGTGGAACTCTCATGTTCTGCTAATGGGAATACAAAATGGTGTAGCTACCTTGGAAAATAGTAGGGCAATTTCTAGTAAAGTCAAACATACACATACCCATATGACTCAGCAATCTCAATCTCAGGTATTTACCCAAAAGAAATGGAAACATATGCCTACACATAGAAATTGCAGATGAATATTCATAGCAGCAATTTTCATAATAGCCAAAAACTGAAAACAACCCAAATGCCCATCAACTGGTGAATGGATAACCAAATCGTGTTATATCCATACTTATGGAATACTACTCAGCTATAAAAAAGAATGAAATATTAAAACACTCAACAATATATAAAAATCTCAAAAACATGATGTTAAACCAAAGACAACCAATAGAAAAGACTACATACAGCAGGATTCCATTTATCTAAAATTCTTTAAAAAGCTATAGTGACAGAAAGATCAGAGGTTGCCTGAGGTAAGGGATAGGAGAGGGAATCAAAACTGCAAAGGGGCATGAGGGAGCTTTTAGGGTGACAGACATGTTCTATAGCTTGAATGTGGAAATGGTTACATGACTGTCTTAGTCATCTAGTGCTGCTATAACAGAAATACGACAAGTGGGCGGCTTTAAGGAACACAGACTTACTTTCTCACAGTTTAGGAAGCTAGAAGTCCAAATTCAGGGTCCTGGCTCTAGGGGAAGGCTTTTTCTCTCTATTGGCTCTAGAGGAAGATCTCTGTCTCTGTTCAGCTTCTGTTTCTTGGTTCCTTGGAGATCTCATGTGGCATGGCATTTATCTTCGCCCATCTCTGCTTGCTTGCTTTATCTGCCCTTGCTTTATCTGACTTAAAAACACACCCTATACTGATACTGCCTCATTAACATAGCTAAAAAACTCATTCCCAAATGGGATTATAACCACAGGCATAACCCATTGCCATCAGGGACCCTACAGGAGAGTAGAACTGCCCCCACAGGGTTTCCAAGGCTGTAATCTTTATGGAAGCAGACTGCTACATCTTTCTCCCACAGAGTGGCTGGTGGGTTCAAACCGCTGACATTTCGCTTAGGAGCAGAGTGCTTAACCACTGAGCCACCAGGGCTCCTCTCAACCGCATATATAAGGGTTAGGATTTACAACACATATTTTTGCGGCACAGATTTCAACCTACAGCAATGACTATATACAATTTCTAAAATTCACCAGCCTGTACACCTAAAGTAAGTGAATTTTATAAATTATATCTTAATAAACCCATTGCCATTGAGTTGATTACGACTTATAGTGACTCTGTAGGACAGAGGAGAACTGCCCCTTAGGGTTTCCAAGGCTGTAATCCTTATGGGAGCACATCTTTCTCCTGCAGAGCCGCTGGTAGGTTCAAACCACCGACCTTTCAGTTAGCAGGGCTCCTTATATCTTAATAAAGTTATTTAAATAGATGATAAATATATAGCCAGCTAGCTGGATAGATACAGGAGGTAGAATGCATATCATTTGGTGTTTCCTGAGTTAGATTAAAGACAATGGGCAGAAAGGTGGGACTTCATCTCTAGTTTGAATCAGACAGATGACACATTCTCGTGTCAAACTGCCATTTCTCCATGTTTGTGTTTTTTAAAATATTTTTTTAAAAAAATATTTCATTAAAGTACTTTAAAAATTTAGAAGAATGCAGAGAAATTACATAACATGCCTGTGTTCCATTACTCTATCGCGATACATGAACGCACAACCTGTTGCTAACTGCTTTACCTAGGAGTTACCAGGGATCTGACAATTACACCTGTCAAGGACCAGATACAGATTTTCTTACAGTTTATTTACTTGGGAATGAGAGGAAGTCGGCAAACAAACAATGTAAAGCATCTTACACGTGCCACTTATCTCCTCAGTCTCTCCCAGTGCACGGCACGGTGCTGCGCATCTTCATAGACAACTGCACACAGGGACTCTAGTCAATTCCCTACAACAACCCAATGAGCACGACAGATACTGTTATGATCAAGTCTGATTTTACAAAAACTACAGAATTGTGGAGAAAGCTATTTCAAGATAGTTGCTCATGAAGAAAAAGAAAACTCTCAACAAATGCTTGATATACTTTTGCTCACTTCTTTGACACAAATGGTTCCGTCACTTTGCTGAGCACTGGCACCACGGGACATACTATAAAGCTGCAGTGACCTTGCCTCTGGAAGGGTCTCACAGTGGCCTTCACTCAGATATGGGGGTTACTACCCTTACCATCAGTTTTAGGAGCTATATTCTCCTTTCCATTTGCCCTAGCCTTCAAACTGTCTACTCAGCTCTCATTCTTGAAGTGTGAATGTCGGAAGGAGAAATAAGAGAACATGGCCAGGGGAGAAAGACAGCTTTTTAGATGACTTAGAACTTTCACACACCCTCTTTCTCCCAACCGTGGTTTTGCCGTTTCTACCGGGTCACAAGGCCCCCTGACACAAACGTCATGCTCCTACCTGCAGCCCAGGGACTGAGCCTTGGCCGGGTGTGTAGTACCACCTGCCAAGGCTTGGGTAATGGAGAAATGAAATCGGGCTCAAAGCAAAAGCATCTTTAAGCTGAACCACTATACAGGCAATCCCTGATTTAAATTCTATGTAATGAAACCCAATTCTGTGATTGTGGAACAAGGGGGTCACTAGAGTACAGATGTCTCCAACTCACTCAGCCTCTCCCCTCTGGCTGGCAGAGCTGCCCATCCTGCCTGTGCACTTGAATCCAGTTTCAGAGCTCATGGTCAGTTTAAATGCAGCTCTTTTTTTGCTGACGTTAGAGGCTGCTCTTCGACAATGCTTGCTCTTGAAGACCCCACTCTCGTCTGACAAATCCTTGACAGGGCCTTCTGTGTTCTTCTAGGCACATGCTAGGTGCCTGACGGATGTTCACTAAACACCCAGCTGCTCTCATCTGAAATGGAAACAGCTGGGCACCACCAGGCAGCAAACCGGCACCTTGACAGCTGTAGTGCCCAGCTTGACCTTTTGTAAACGAACACCAGCAGTCTGCAACATCATTAATAAGGACATCTCTTTTTCCAAGTTGACACATTTCAGATTGATTTCTTCACATACAGCTTACAATGTCCAACTGAAACAGTAATAATTTACTAACATTCATCTGAATTCTCATAATCAGCTAGAATTTTAAAAGTTGAGAGAACTGTTGGGAAACGCCCCATTAAACCTCTCCAGAGCGGAAGCTCCACAAACCCCCTGCACAATCTTTTTGATGGCAGGAAGGCAGCCACAAAAACAAAGGTTCAGACTTGCTGAGACTTTATGGGCAGGAGGAAAGCAGGCTACCTACCACTGGGGGCTGCCAATGGCTCTCCCTCCCTCCCTCCCTCCAGACTACAAGTCATGTTTAGGGCAACAACAAAGGCGGTGGGACCCTCTGATTGGCAGTAGCTGTCTCACTAAAGACCCCCACGCATCTGTCAGTTTGTTGTACTGTGGGGGCTTCTGTGTTGCTGTGAGGCTGGAAGCTATGCCACCAGTAGTCAAATATTAGCAGGGTCACCCAGGGTGGACAGGTTTCAGCTGAGCTTCCAGACTAAGGCAGGCTAAGAAGAAGGACCTGGCAGTCTACTTATGAAAAAAGTTAGCCAGTGAAAACCTTATGAATAGCAGCAGAACACTGTCTCATACAGAGCCGGAAAATGGGCCCCTCAGGTTAGAAAGCACTCAAAATACAACTTGGGAAGAACTGCCCCCTCAAAGCAGAGCTGACCTTAATGATGTGGATGGAGTCAAGCTTTTGGGACCTTCATTTGCTGATGTGGCACGACTCAAAACGAGAAGAAACAGCTGCAAACATCCATTAATAATCAGAATGTGAAATGTACAAAGTATGAATCCATGAAAATTTGAAATCCTCAAAAATGAACTGGCACACATAAACATTGATATCCTAGGCATTAGTGAGCTGAAATGGACTGGTATTGGCCGTTTTGAATTGAACAATCACATGGTCTGCTATGCCGGGAACGACAGACAAATTGAAGAGGAATAGAGTCACATTCATCGTCAAAAAGAACATTTCAAAATCTATCCTGAAGTACAATGCTGTCAGTGACAGGAAAATATCCATACAAGGAAGACCAGTTAATACAACTATTACTCAAATTTATGTACCAACCACTAAGGCCAAAGATGAAGAAACTGAAGATTTTTACCAACTTCTGCAGTCTGAAATTGATCAAACATGCAATTAGGATGCATTGATAATTACTGGTAATTGGAATGTGAAAGCTGGAAACAAAGATGAGTTGTTGGAAAATATGGCCTTGAAGACAGAAATGATGCTGGCAATCGCAAGATATAATTTTGCAAGACCAACAACTTCTTCATTGCAAATACCTTTTTTCAACAACATAAACGGGGACTATACACATGGATCTCACCAGATGGAATACGGAGGAATCAAATCAACTACATCTGTGGAAAGAGACACTGGAAAAGCTCAATATCATCAGTCAGAACAGGGCTGGGGCCGACTGCGGAACAGACCATCAACTGCTCATACACAAGTTCAAGTTGAAGCTGAAGAAAATTAGAACAAGTCCATGAGAGCCAAAGTTCGACCTTGAGTATATTCCACCTGAATGTAGAGACCATCTCAAGAACAGATTTGACACACTATAAACACTAATGACTGAACACCAGACGAGTTGTGGGATTACATCAAAGACATCATAGATGAAGAAAGCAAGAGGTCATTAAAAAGACAGGAAAGAAAGAAGGACAAAATGGATGTCAGAAGAGACTCTGAAACTTGCTCTTGAACGTACAGTAGCTAAAGCAAAAAGAAGAAATGATGAAGTAAAAGAGGTGAACAGATTTCAAAGGTGGCTCAAGAAGACAAAGTAAAGTAATGACATGTGCAAAGAACTGGAGTTAGAAAACCAAGAAGGAAGAACATTCTCGGCATTTCTCAAGCTGAAAGAACTGAAGAAAAAATTCAAGCCTCGCGTTGCAACAGTGAATGATTCCATGGGCAAAATATTGAACAATGCACAAAGCATCAAAAGAAGATGGAAGGAATACACAGAGTCACTGTACCAAAACGAACTGGTCAACGTTCAATCATTTCAGGAGGTAGCATATGATTAAGAACCGACAGTACTTAAGGAAGAGTCCAAGCTGCACTGAAGAAATTACTGAAAAACAAGGCTCCAGGAATTGACGGAATACCAATCGAGATGTTTCAACAAATGGAAGCAGTGCTGGCAGTGCTCACTCATCTATGCCAAGAAATCTGGAAGCCAGCTACCTGGCCAACCGACTGGAAGAGATCCATATTTATGTCTATTTCAAAGAAAGGTGATACAACCGAATGTGGAAATTATTGAACCATATCATTAATATTACATGTAAGTAAAATTTTGCTAATGATCATTCAAAAGTGGTTGCAGCAGTACATTGACAGGGAACTGCCAGAAATTCAAGTCAGATTCAAAGAGGACATGGAACAAGGGATATCACTGCTGATGTCAGATGGATCTTGGCTGATAGCAGAGAATACCTGTAAGATGTCTACCTGTGTTTTATTGACCATGTAAAGGCATTTGACTGTGTGGATCATAACAAATTATAGATAATATTGCAAAGAATGGGAATTCCAGAACACTTAATTGTGTTCATGAGGAACCTGTACATAGAACAAGAGGCAGTCATTTGAATAGAACAAGGAGACATTGCGTGGTTTAAACTCAGGAAAGGTGTGCACCAGTTATCTCCTTTCATCACACTTATTCAGTCTGTACGCTGAGCAAATAATCTGAGAAGCTGGACTATGTGAAAAAAAATGCAGCATCAGGATTGGAAGAAGACTCATTAACAACCTGCAATATGCAGATGACATAACTTTGCTTGCTGAAAGTACAGACAACTTGAAGCACTTACTGATGAAGATCAAAGACCACAGCCTTCAGTATGGATTACACCTCAACATAAATAAAAATCCTCACAACTGGACCAATAAGCAACATCATGATAAATGGAGAAAAGACTGAAGTTGTCAAGGATTTCACTTTACTTGGATCCACAATCAACACCCATGGAAGCAGCAGTCAAGAAATCAAATGCAGTATTGCATTGGCAAATCTGCTGCAAAAGACTTCTTTATAGTGTTAAAAAGCAAAGATGTCACTTTAAGGACTAAGGCGTGCCTGACCCAAGCCATGGTGTTTTCAATTGCCTCATATGCGTGAAGGAAGATCGGAGAATTGACGCCTTTGAATTATGGTGTGGGCGAAGAATATCGAATATACCACCGACTACCAAAAGAACAAACAAACTGTCTTGGAAGAAGTACAGCCAGAATGCTCCTTAGAAGCAAGAACAGTGAGAAACAGTGAGACTTCATCTCACATACTTTGGATATGTTATCAGGAAGGATCAGCCCCTGGAGAAGGACATCATGCTTGGTAAAGTGGTGGGTCATCAAAAAATAGGAAGACCCTCAACAGGATGGATTGACACAGTGGCTGCAACAATGGGCTGAAGCATAACAACGATCATGAGGATAGTGCTGGACCAGGCAGTGTTTTGTTCTGTTGTCAACAGGGTCGCTATGAGTCGGAACCAACTCAACAGCACCTAACAACAACAACATCCCACTAAAGATGATTCAGCATTTCCTTTTCTACAAATTAATTCTCTGGATATATTCTCATAAGGGCACAGATACATATACAAGGATATCGGGACAATACTATTTTGAATGAAGAGTGGAAACAACCAGATGTCCATGGCTAGGGAACTGGTTAAGTAAGTCAGGGTACATTCAGATAACTCAACACTGCAGAAAAAGAGATCTAAGAAGGACTGACAAGTTAAGATGGTCCTAGTAAGTGGTATGATTCATGCCTCAGCTCATAGAAGACATGGCCAGTGGCACCTCTGTTCACCTTCAGCTGCAGATTAGAGCATAGATTTGGTGCAAGTGGGCCTCATGACACAGTAGATACAGAGAGACCATGTTTGGGGGAGAGTGAATGAAATTCTAAGTCACTGAAATAGTGTGTTAACATACAATCTCTTCTGTGTAAAACACAGAGAAAATTTCAGGAAGTATATATAAGTAATTTCAATTCAAGTAGTTACTTCTGGAAAGTGGACTTAGAAGAACCTTCACTTTTAACTGTACACCCCTCAGCACTGGTTGATTTTTCTTTTTACAAGCATGCTTAACTTCTACAATGAAATGCAAACACACAACTAAGGAGGCAGACCAAATGCTGAGAGATGCAAAGAACAGATTCTGCCCTAGAGCCTCCAGAAGGAACCAGCCCTGTCAACACCTTGACTTTAGCCCAGTGAAGTTAATTTCAGACTTCTGACGTCCAGAACTGCAAGGAATAAGTCTGTGTTGTTTTAAGGCATCAGGCTCCTGGTAATCTGTCACAGGACGCCATAGGAAATGAATACAACCACTCACCAATAAGCTATTGCCCTTCAAACCAAGAACTTCCAGAGACTGTTTTTGCTACGGTCCAAACTATGCCTAAAGTTAAAATACTTCTGATACGATGTCTTTTTGTTCTGAAGATGACCTGGGAACATATTGTCATGAGAAAGACCCTCCCTCAAACCCCCTACATATTTAACATGGACACATGAGCACACATCCTTCCATGAGCACACATCCTTCAAATTCTAAAGAAGTTAGAACGAACACCTAATAAAACATGAAATGCCTCAAAAAAGAATCATCAAAGTTAAAGAGCTTATTGCAGAACTTTCAAACAGGTATAGCGCCACTGGTTCCCCAACACTCAAAGGACAGACGTCAACCCCACCCCCTTGACCCTGGGGCCTCCCTGACCACTTCAGCTCCTCTTTTATCACCACCCCCACTCTGCACCCTAAGCTCTTGGCACGTGAACTTGTCACCTACTCATGAAATACACCCGTTCTGCCTTCCACACCTTTGTACAAGCAAGTCTTTGTACTTGTTGTTCCCTTTGGCGAGTCCCTCCTCATCCTCCAAGTCCTAAATCAAAACTCATCTTCACTGCAAAACCTCCCCTCCTCCTTCTCTCCCCACAACCACTGTCCCAAAGAAAAGGTCGTTTCCTCCAAGGTGCTCCAAGGAAGGCAGTGGGTCAAGCCCTCAACTGCATCCTATGGTTCCTTGAGACAGGGCTCATTCGCCTGCCTATCTGTTGGTCTCCCCAGGACTGTAAGCACCTCAAAGACAGGAAGGGCCCACCACTTATGCAAGGGAACATCCTCAGCACCTGTCCCACCGTGGGAAAGAGAAGGATGCGAAGGTGACTAGTAGGGAACAACAGGCTACAGAGCCAGGTGATGCCCAAACTGTGGGTGGTGCCCATTAAAAGGCTGTGAAATCAAATTAAGGAGTCATGAAATCAGTTTTGAGGGTTATGGTGAGCATTTTTTTAATGGAATGGAAGAGAGAATAATATTTAGCTTTACTACATATAGTAGTAAAACTTTTATGAGATTTTTGTTCCAGTTTCATGCACACACACAGTATACACTCACATATAAATGAGTATTGTCTTAGTCATCTAGTGCTGCTATAACAGAAATACCACAGATGGATGGCTTTAACAAAGAGAATTTTATTTCCTCACAGTCTAGTAGGCTAGAAGTCCGAATTCAGGACGTCAGCTCCAAGGGAAGGCTTTCTCTGTGTCGGCTCTGGAGGAAGGTCTTTGTCATAAATCTTCCCTTGGACTAGGAGCTTCTATGCACAGGAACCCCAGGTCCAAAGGATGTGCTTTGCTCCCAGCACTGCTTTCTTGGTGGTTTGAGGTCTCCAACTCTCTGCTTGCTTCCCTTTCCTTTTATCTCTTGTAAGATAAAAGGTGGTGCAGGCCACACTCCAGGGAAACTCCCTTTAAATTGGATCAGGGATGTGACCTTAGTAAGGGTGTTACAATCCCACCCTAATCCTCTTTAACATAAAATTACAATCACAAAATGGAGGACAACCACACAACACTGGGAATCATGGTCCAGCCAAACTGATACATGTATTTTTGGAGGGACATAATTCAATCCATGACAAGCGTATTATTTGCTGTTGGTTCACAGTTAAAAAAACTGAACAATGCTGCTTTAGAAGGTAACCTCCTTCCTAGGAGGCCAAACAGAAAGGGCATCGCTGACAGGAGCTGAAGCTCATGGCAGGGAGGGCTACAGAACACCTATGAGGGCGTGGGACAATGGGGCAGTGCCAGCCACACATGGTACAGGGCAGAGAACAGACAAGGCAGCAGAAGTAGCAGAAAGAGGATAGTGTTTCCACACCAGGAAGGACATTGAGTCCTTCATCCATCATTTGCTCCTCAAACAGGTTCTGGACACCTACCACCAGGGACAAGACAGACAGGGTCCCTTCCACTGTGGAACTCCCAGCCTGCAAGGGAGAAGGACCACAGACAAGTACAGAGAAATGCAATGATTACAGACAGTGGTAAGGGCTGTGAAGGAAAAGCAGAGGACTGAGGGGTGGGGGGAACACAGAAGGCTTCCCTGAAGGACAAGCACGGGTAACCAGAAGAGAGAGCTCTCCCAGCAAAGGGACAACCTGAAGCAGGCCCCTGAAAGAAGCCAGTGGGCCAGCAATGGAGGAGACGACAGAGGTCAGATCTCCCTGTACCCTGAAGGCCACATTAAGGAGCACAGCCCTCAGCCTAAGGCAACAAGAAGCCTCTGAAAGGCTTGAGGTAGTGGAATGAATTGATCCAGGTCACTGAGAGTAAGGTCCCTGCAACAGACACAGAACCAGCACAGGAGGCAGACAGCTCCCTCTCCAAACTCTAAATATAATAGGGAAAGGCAAGTCACAGGAGACCTGGGCCAATCTCTCCCTTGGTGGTCCCAGACATGGCACTGAAGTTCTCTGAGGCTCAGTTTCCCGCATTGAGTCAGATGAACTAACCATCCCAGCCAGTGCTAAAGGTCTCGAGTTAACGAGTCAAAGCCATCGCTTCTGTCATGACTGCAGTGATTTTCATGCAGCGTCAATGCCTTCTAATGCATAAGCCCCTGAAAAGCTTGTGCACAGAATCCACTGAGAGGTCTGTTGGAACAGAGAACTGCTAAGCAACTTCATGCTCCCAAGAGCTGAGAGAGAGCCCTGGGTGCGGACACCAGCAGTGTGCTGACGGATGGCCCGGCCAACCTCCTGCAGTCATCCAACTCCATGGGGGCCAGAGCCAGTCACGTTCTTTCCTGCTTCCCCTCCAGGAAGCTTGGCTTTTAAAATGCCACTATAGGGGAGCAGCACAGTGACTAAACACATTGTCTCTCTTGGCGAAGATAGAACCATGCCTTACAACAAGGAAAACCACAAACAAATTACAGCTACTGGGCATGAACAACTTCCCCAAATTCACCAACATCTGGGTACCTGTTTTGGCTGCGCTGGGCCCTCTGCTACCAAGTGGGGCTGAAGAGATGTGTCGCTATGCACAGTCCTAGACGGCAAGACCCTAATCAGTCTCCTGGGAACACCAGCCACACACAAGTAGCCATTTCTACCAGGCCTGAGGGGGGTCAAGAGAGGAGCAAAAACAAAGGACCAGAGCGGGGCCAGCGGAAGACAACAGAGGCGAGCCTGGAAGGATGAGCGCACTTCCCAGCCAGTTTCATCTACACACCCACCCTTGAGAAAGGCACCCTTCTCCACCTGGCAGATAAGGAAGTAAAGACTGGCTTAATGCACTGATTCAAAGATGAAGGGGTAATGACAGTGGCAGCAATAGCACCAGGAGTGGATCATCGTGGCCACAATTTATTGAGCCTTTACAAAGAGCCAGACACTGTGATAGGCAGTTCTCATTTACTACCTTAGCACTCACACCCTTCCAAGGGGGTATTTTGATACATACATGCACACATGTACACAGACACACACATACAGACACAGGCATACACACACACCCCAATTTACTAATGGAGAAAATAAAGCTCAGGGTCGTTGAAGAGCCGGGATTCCAAAACCCAAGCTAGCTGCAAAGAACACTAACCACAGCATGACCCCACTCCTGAGCAGAGGCAGACTTGTGCTGGAGCCTGGGAGCCGCCACTCAGGCATCAGGCACCAGCACCCAGACAGAGGCTGACTCAGAGTCCAGGCTCATAGCCACAGAGCATTGCTCGCCACTGTCACACAAACCTGCCGCATGGCTGCAGCCTAAACACACCTCCCATGCACACTCATGTGCAAACACACAGGCTCCAGGGCACATGCTCACACGTGTGCTCAGGAACACTTTCTCACTCTTGCTACTGCACTCACCCTCCTACGCCCTGAGCACACACACTCAAACACGTGGACCTGCCAGCATTTTATAAGACATCTCTCTCTTTCACCCAAAGTGATTTGGACTATTGGTAGGCTAACTGAAAAAGTTAGTTAAAGCAAGAAATCATTTAAAAATAACTTAAGACAAAAAAGACCAGACTTAATGGTTTGATTGAGACTGGAGAGACCTCGGAAGACATGGCCCCTGGACTCTCTGTTAGCTCAAAACTAAAACCAATCCCGAGGCCAACTCTTCAGACAAAGATTAGACTGGACTATGGGACATAAAATGATACTTCTGAAGAGTGTACTTCTTAGCTCAAGTAGATACATGAGACTAAATGGGCAGCTCCTATCCAGAGGCGAGATGAGAAGGCAGAGAGGGTCAGGAGCTGGTTGAATGGACACGGGAAATATAGGGTGGAAAGGAGGAGTGTGCTGTCACAATTTAGGGAGAGCAACTGGGGTCACAAAACAATGTATGTATAAATTTTTGTAAGACAGACTAACTTGAATTGTAAACTTTCACTTAAAGCACAACAACAACAAAAAAAACTTAAGACAAACACATGCTCCTACAGAGGTATATATGAATGTGTGATTTGCCAGTCTACGGATGTAGGGCAGGAAAGGCCTCTTCTTCAAGTCTGGGGCTACGGGCTGCAGTTCCCTGTTATCTTTCTTACATAATTCACATCCATAAGCCATCATCTAACTTTTCCAAATTTGTGTTGCTTCTCTTTAAAAAGCAGAACAAGACTGAGAACAGTGGAACAATCTAAGAATAGCATCTTTACAATTTTGTCTAACTTTCACAGCTTGTTTCACCCACATCCTGACAGCACTTATTTTCAGTGACTCACCTTTATCAAATTTTCCTTAAGCATTCAACTTACTTTTCACAGAAACAACAATTTGTTTTTACACTTTATGGGTTTACTAAGTATTTCATTAAATTATGTAATTAAAATACCAAGTACAACAGGCATTAACCAGTTAAGACAAATCCAGATGACTCTTGCTAAGTATGTAGCAGCTGGCTGGGGCAAGGGCTCCCTGCAGTCACCCGTAAGCCTCATGTGGTCACTACAGACTATGGCTCTGAGGGAATTTAGAATGTCAGGTAATCAGGAGAGCTGGCCAAGTGGAAGCTGGAGAAAAGAATTTCAACTGTACTGGTAAACAGAATAAAAGCATAGCAGACAAGCATTCAATTATCCTTTCAGCCCTGATTGTACTCTAATTGTAGAACCATTAGAATGCATAAAAAATTATTGAGCCATTAATTCATAATACAGGACTAAAACATTATTTTACTATGTCTATGATCATGAAAGTCTCTCTCTGCACCTAAAGCATTTTACTTAAACCTTCATAAACCCTGCCATAAGTAAAAAAATGAAAACAAAGACGCATAAACACCTAATGCCTAATGCCAATAGCATTATGGTTTCAAAAGAAGTGGTCCCACGGATCTCTGTGGAGGATGGCTTTGCCTGATGCACATGAGTTGTGCCTCCCCCAACAATGCCAACAGCACCAACAACTGACCCTCATCTAGTACTTATTAAATGCCAAGCACTGTTCTAAGCAGTTTACACATATTACCATAACTCATCATCCTCATATTAATCTCATGAAGTATGCCCAATTATTACCCTCATTTACAAATGAGGAACTAAGGCACAGAGAGTTAAGTAACTTGCCCAAGTTACCCTGCTAGTAAGTGGAGTGGTACAGCTGGGAACTGAACTGAACTCAAGCACAGGGAAAATGCCCAATGCTACAGGTCAGCCTTGATCTTACTCCATTATTCAACTTTGAGGGCTGAAGAGGCTGGTTAGGTATGAAAATCTGACTAATCAATAGTCCCACATGACAGCTGGTCATGAAAGGTGACCTGGTTTAGTGGAAGGAGCAGTGGGCTCCCAATCAAAGGACCTGGGTGTGCATTTCAGCTCTGCCACGCTTGCTGTGTGACCTTGAGCAGACAGAAGGGCCACAGTGATCAAAGGCTCTGGGTAGAAGAGCAAGGTAGAGTGGCCAGAACAGAGAGGCTCAGTGAATGAGAACATGGGCAAACAGTCACACAGGGGGAGACTAAGGCCACACTGTAGAGTACCTCAGAAGTCAGACCAAGGAGCTTGGAGCTGACCCTGCAGCCTGAGGGCCATCAGCGACACTTCCAAGGCAGGATCCGAGCTCTGTCTGAAGAAGATGAATGAATGCAGGTGGAGAGGAGCTGGGACAGGAGGGGGAGCAGTCAGGGCCCAGCACAGCTGCTGCAGGGGATGGGAATCTCCCTCAGAAGACAAGTGCTGGGCTTCTGAGGTGTGGGCACCCCTGCCATCCGTGCCACATCCCATTCAGCTTCAGTAACACACCAATTTGAAGTTTAAAAACCTGATGTCTTATCCTGGAGCCCTGGTAGTGCAGTGGTTAAGAGCTTGCCTGCTAACCAAAAGGCTGGCAACTCAGATCCACTAGTCTTTAGAACTAAAAACACACAGAGAATGAATTTCTTTGTCAAACTGAATTCAACCACAAAAGAGAGAAAGGTAAAAGGAAAAGGCCATTTTCTGAAACAGTGCATCCTTGGATGGTAGCTTCCAAGGCTACCTTGCCCCCGAAAAATCCAGTGGGACCACCACTGAGGCTTAGCTGGCCAACTGCACAACGACCAATGCACGGGGCCCTAGAGGAAGAAACTTCCAAGTTTCCCACAAAGCATCACCACTACAACCTTTCTGCTAATTCTCATTTTCTAATCTAAGCCACAGGTCCTGAGATTCTGTGGCTACCAAGCGGATCATTTTAAAGAGTAGTAAAAACACCTCCACCCAAAGAAGTCCTACAACTCAATAATAAAAAGACAAATAAGCCAATTAAAAAATGGGCAAAAGATCTGAATAGACATCTCTCCAAAGAAGATATAAAATGTCCAATGGGCACATGAAAATATGCCCAACATCATTAGCCACCAGGGAAATGCAAATCAAAACCACAATGAGATACCACTTCATATCCACTACATGGCTATAATAAAAAAGATAATAAGAAGTATTAACAAGAATGTGGAGAAATTGGAATCTTCATATGCTCCTGGTGGGAAATGTAAAATGGTGCAGTCGCTCTGGAAAACAGTCTGGCAGTTCCTCAAAAGGTTAAGCACAGTTGCCACATGACCCAGCATTTCCACTCCTAGGTATACACCCAAAAGCAATGAAAACATAAGTCCACACAAAAACTTGCATACGAATGTTCACAGCAGCATTATTCTTAATTGCCAAAAAGTGGAAAGACACTAAATGTCCATCAATGAATGAATGGATAAACAAAATGTGGTGTATTTATACAATGGAATATTATTCAGTAATAAAAAAAAATGAAGTACTGATACACACTACAACAGAGATGAACCTTGAAAAGATTATGCTAGGTGAAATAAGCAGGATGCACACACAGAAAGGTCACATATTGTATGTTTCTAACTTTCAGAAACATCCAGAATAGACAAATCCACAGAGACAGAAAGTAGATTGGCGGTAGCCAGGGGCTGGGGGCAGGAGAGGAGAGAATGGAGAGTGATTGCTAATGGGTATGGGGTTTCTTTTTGGGGTGATGAAAATGTTCTAAAATTGACTGTGTTGATGGTTGCACAACTCTGTGAACATATTAGAAACCACTGAATTGTACACTTTAATAAATGGGTAAATTATATGGTATATGAATTATAAAGTTTTTATTTAAACAAACAAAAAACACCTCCACAACATCCTTGCACAAGCGAGGATGACGGCGGAAATCTGGAGCACAACTGTGAGGCAGCCCTGGTGTCCTGGAGAGGGTGCTGGCCCCCTGGGAGCCTCGTAACCTTAGGCAAGTACTCGCCCTGAGCCAGTTTGTACCTCTAAAAATGTCAACCATTTGACCTACCTCATAGAGTTGAGCAATTAAATTAAACCCTAACTGTGAAAGAGTGTGGCATACTATCAGGTACATACTAGCGCTCTTTACAGGTTAAAATAATAACACCATAAACAACAAAGACCTTCACAAATGTATGGTGGTTTTATAATTTCATATATAAAATTAGAACATATATCATCAGAGACAACCCATTTCCAGTTTAGATACGGTTTTCAAAGACTCACTTGAGCTCGGTGCCCCACTGTTTCAAAGAGAAATTAATGGAATTTGGATGCCCTGGGGCCGGCTGACTTGCAGCTTGTTCTCCCACCAGCTCTCCAGGGGCAGTTTCCACAGCAAGGACATTTCTGGCTTTTTCTGCAGAAGCGTTTGGGTGCGGGTAAATTAAATCTGAAAGAAAGGCAAACCATGTCAGTCCCTCAAACCTTCCATACTGAACTTGATATGCTACACAAAACACTGACTTGATGTACTATATAAAAAACATATAATACACATTATCATATATTTTCAATATATACCAAAAAAAAACCCACTGCCATCGAGCTGATTTCAATTCATGGCGACCCTAGAGGACAGAGTAGAACTGCCCCACAGGGTTTCCAGGGTTGTAATCTTTACGGAAGCAGACTGCCATATCTTTCTTCCGTGGAGCAGCTGGTGGGTTCGAACCGCCTGACCTTTTGGTTGGCCGCTGAGCACTTAACCACTGTGCCACCATATTTGCTAATATCTGTAAATAGTGGCACTGAAAAGATAAGTTGTATATCACAGTAGCTCAGAAAATTCAGAGGGAAATGCACTGAAGCTATAAAGCATGGTCAAATTTTAGAATATAGTATTTTGAAAATTTAAGTTTTGAATATTTAAGGTTGAAATGATAAACTGTCCAGGATTTACTTTAAAATAACATGAGAGGATAAAGTGGGTAGGGGCTTCAATGAAACAAGATTGGCCACAAGACAGTAATTGTTGAAACCACCTAAAAAACATGAGAATATCATGCTATTCTATCTTCACATATGTTTAAAACTTCTCAGAATAAAGTTACTTATTTTTAACTTTTGAGGAAAATGTTTCCAACTACAAATTCTTTGTATTATTCCAAATGACATAATCTCTCTGAGAATAGGGCATATTTGTAAACAGAACTTGCATTACTTCACAATAATCAATTTGGGCCGCACCTCTCTTTAATAAAGCATCCCTACTCCTTGGTCGTGCCAACTGTTACTCTTTCTGTGACAAAAAAATCAGAATGGAAATGCTGCAAACTGATATCTGAGAAAAAATTATTTTCTAATCAGATGAGCACACATCTGAGTCACTTATTTAGGACAGGCCTGAGATAAAGGCCACTGGCCTGAGATAATCTTTAAACCCTAAACCAAAAAATCCCCTGAAGTCTTCTTAAAACCAAACAATAGCTTAGCTTAACGAGTAAAAAATATCTGCCTTGAGCACTGTACTCTTTTAAGAGCTATCTATATGGAATCAAATGCACAACAGTAACTCGAAAGATTAGGTAGGAACCTTAGGGGGCAGTGAATTTACGTTAATGCAGGAGGAACAACTCAGAAAAGGAGAGTGAGAATGGTTGCACAACTTAGAATGTAATCGATGTCACTAAATTGTACATGTAGAAACTATGGAACTGGTGTATGTTTTGCTGTGTATATTCTTAACAACAAAAATAAAAGAAATTATTAAAAAACCCAAACCCTATGGAGCACAGTTCTACTCTGACACACATGGGGTCGCCATGAGTTAGAGTCAACTGGACAGCAACTGGTTAACTGGTAAAAGAGATACAGCAACTGAATGCAACGCAGGAGCCTGTATTGGATCCTGGACATTAGTAGATAACTGGTGAAATTCAAATATATTTAAACATATATAAGTTCAAAAATAAACTATAGTTTAATTAAAAAAGAAAAACAAAAAAAAGTCATCGGGCACTGGAAAGAAAGCAGAGCACAGGGAATCCTGGGCTGGAGGAGCCCTTGGAAAGCAATGCCCTAAGTGAGAACACCTTTCATTGGGCTTGCACTTTGTAGAAAGGTTACTAACTTGATCACAGTCAGTGGTGGAGAGGGCACCAAAAACACACTGGAAAGTGTCTCAGGCGTGGCATGAGCAAGTCACTGCTGTGTATCTATCAGGGGAACTTTGCCACTGGTCAAGAGTCAACGCACAGCTTATACCAGGGTTCTGACTAGAAAAATCAAGAGTGTGTGCTAAGGACAGGAGAATTATGGCATGGTAATAGGCAGACTTGAGAGAAAAAGTTACAAACACCATAGATTCTTAGTTCAAATGAAACCCTATGGAGCACAGTTCTACTCTGAAACACATGGGGTCGCCATGAGTCTGAGTCACCTTAACAGCAACTGGTTTGTTTTTGTTTTTGGAATTAAGCACCAGGCACTGACGGTAAAACAACCAATGAGACACAGTTCTTACCCTAAAGAAGAACATGTCTAGGAGAGAAATATAAAATAAAGTGCCAAGCCTTAGAATACATCAAGTCTCTGGTATCCAGACCCTTCCTCTGAGCCCTAGGGTTCCAGGAACATGCCTCAGGGACTAGTGGAGGAGAGAAGGAATGGGCCTCACCCTCAGCTTCAACCACAGTGGTTCATCTTTTACATATTGGGATTCCCCTTAAAATTTCATTTGGAAAAAGCTTCCAGAACACACCCAAAGAATTAAAAAACCACTAATCCAGCCTAGCGTCCTCTACCCACTTTATTTGTCGGGCTTGAATAAGCCCAGAGTCAGAGCTAGAACCCAGCCACCTGCCCCTGCAGTTTACAAAGATCATCAGGCAGGTGGAGGTGACTGTACCTATTAGAGTACGCACAGCGCTGGGAATGTGGTGGACACTCAATACTTGTGAGTGTATGTCAGTCAATGAGTGCACAGGGCATGGAGGCGGCTCATGCCTTCATTTCAGAGAAAGGTAAAGCTGACACACAGGCTTCCCTAAGGCTGGTCTTTCACAGATCCCTCACAGGCAAAGCATCACAATTTTCAGCTAAGCCAGGAAACAAACACAATGAATTGTACTCATTTCTGTAACAAGCTGGTTTAGTCTCTTCTTCCTGTGTGGGCTGGGAGCAAGGTGATAAACTGCTCCTTTGCCGGCACAGGCTATTAAATGCTCTTGTGTGGCAAAGCGTCTGTTACTGAGAAAACCCCAGACCTTGCAGCAAACCTCAGCCCACACTGGAAACACTTCCTGAGCAACTCCCAGGCCCTGGGCTCCTGGGACCTGGGGGTGGGGTGAAGACTGGGGAAGATGGTGGAGAAACAGGCCGTTTCTAAAAGTAATTATTTGATGTGAAAAAGAAGCTATTTTTTAAAAAGAATCCTGATCAAAAGGAGGAAAATGCAGAACAGAATTTCAAATTCTCATGGAATCCAGACTTTCTGGAGCCACTGAGGCTGAATGAACTGACAAAACTTTTGCCCCGAGTTAATCTTTAAACCAAAAATATCCCCTGAAGTCTTCTTAAAACCAAACAATAGTTTAGTTTAACTAGTAAAGAGTATCTTCCCTGAGCATTGGGCTGTTTTAAGAACTATCTATACAGGATCAAAGTGACAACAGCAACTTGAAAGATTGGACAGGAAACTTAGGGGGCAGTGAGTCTGTGTTAATGGAGGAGGAACAGCTTGGAAAAGGAGGGTGAGAATGGCTGTACAACTTGAAGCACGTAATCAATGTCACTAAACTGTACATGTAGAAATTGTTGAACTGGTGTTATGTTCTGCTGTGTATATTCTCAACAACAAAAATTATTTGAAAAAAAAAAAAGAAGCTGTTTCCCAGCTTTATTATGTTTTTGCTGTTACTGTTATTTTTGTCTGCTATTAGGTTTTTAAAAGACCACATGAGATTTACTTAACTGAAAGTGGAGCTGCTAGCTTCTCCTCAATACATGTCCTGACATTAGCATTCAGGGAACCACCTCAAGAAGGACAGTAAAGGAAAACACAAACTAGGACACGGCAACATTTCCCTGAAGGCTTTAATAGGATGGACTATTGGAGTTCATGAGCCTGGACTTAATCTCACAGCTTCAGTGGAGACAAAGAGAAAGTCTGAAGCCTTCAAGTATTTAGTGTTTACACTTTCTCTGTTCTCTTGAAACATTTTCGGATACCTAAACGACAATTCAGGGTGAGTTGTAGTCTGCAATTTTTACATTTTCTAAATTCTAATCCCAGCTCAGCCTGTTAATCCCAGTGTGGCCCAGGGCAAAGCCCTGGCCTTCTCTGGATCTCAGTTTCCCTGGTCTCCAAGAGCCCCTGCAATATTCTAAGACACATGTGTGAAGCCAAAGTGTGAAGCGTTTCCTGCCATGGCCAGTCTTCCTTTTCTCTCCTGGTCCTCTCCTGCTACCTTCAGTCAGGCTCCGGTTCTCCACCAGCAACCTCTGCAAGGAGCAGAACTGAGAACCGTGGGACGATATCCTATAAAACCAAACCACAAACCCAAAGCCAAACCTGCAGGGGTGTCCAAGAAATCAGAAAAGAGCACGGAGAAAGGGCCATTCCCACATGTGCCATAGAACACTACAAAACAGGGCCTAGAAGTCACTGCTGGGAGGTGGAGGAGGATAGGGTGGGGTTAATCTGAAAAAGCTTTTTTTTTTATTACTCAAAGTGAGTTTTAATCCAGATTGTGAAGGAGGGTCAGGAGCAGTAGAGATACCTTCCTGATGAAAGCTTAGTGTGTTCCTGTTGTTGTTAGGTGCCCTCGAGTTGATTTTTGACTCATGGCGACCCCATGTGACAGAGTAAAACTGCCCCATAGGGTTTCCTAGGCTGCAATCTTTACAGAAGCAGATCAGCAGGTCTTTCTCCCATGGAGATGCTGGGTGGGTTCTAACCACCAACCTTTTGGTTAGCAGCTGAGCACTTAACCACTGTGCTACCCGGGCCCCTTGGTGCGCACCTAAGCACAAAAAAAAAAAAAAGAAAAGAAAAGAAATAAACAGGCTGCTAGGGAGAGGCCGCAAGCCTCCGTCCGGGTCCTGAGATCCCCCTAGGTGGGCCAGCCCATGGGTCTATTTAAGTTCTTGTCCATCTGCTCTCTCCGACTCGCACCAAGGAAATAAATCTTACAAGAACTGGGCCCCTGTTTGGCCAACGGCTGCATAGCCAACACCTAGCACAGAGGAGGTACTCAATAAATACTGGTAAAATGACTGAAAGAATAAGAGACAGTAACCCACTAACATGGTATGGCAGGGAAGACCTGCGAGCTGAGGCAATAGGGAGGATGCAGCAGAGGCCACTGCGGTTCTGTAACGGGGTTTACACCCGCCATTCCTCCTGACTTCCTCTCGCATGCCACCTTGCCTCTGACAGCTCCTGAGATGCAGGGTGGGGGTGTCTGCACAACTGATTCCCCAGCTTCCTTCTTGCTCCTCCCTGCTCCCTTGCAACCTGGCTCAGTCCTCCCCTCTCCACAGTAAGGTCAGCTCCCTGCGTTCACCCACACCCGACTCCCCCCCCCAGATCTAGGCTCGGGGATGTCTCTGTTGGCACCAAACCCCAAGCCCATTCCAGACAATCTCCTTCCAGACCCTTCTCCAATGGGCTTCCGGATTCCTCCTCCCAGATATAGCTGGCATCTAACTGGGCTCATCGTCTCCCTCCTGTCCTCCCTCCCATACACTTGCTCCCTTTCCTAGTCTAGCTTTAGAATCATAGACCCTTCAGGCCAGAGGAGCATCTCATTTCACAAACAGGGAAATTGAGTGATGCGTTCAAGGCCCTATAAGCTTTCTCCATAATATTACACTGCTGCTCAGCTACAACGCTGGCAATTACCATAACTTATACTTTAAAACAATGCATGGCATTTTGTAGCATTTACAAATGGGATTACACAGAAGCACAGCTTCTTTGATCACTTTATGGGATCATGACATTAAATGATTATGTGTAATTCCTGTGGCTCTGCGATGCTGACTCTTCATTCCGCCCCATGTTTTTCTTCAGGCCGCTCTAATACTTACATGGTGGGCACTGCACTTCCCCTCCCCAGCTCCCACACAAGCTGTCGGGGTGTTAACAGCTGCACTCGGTGATGCTGCTGCCTCAGAGGAGGAAATGTGTGGTCATCACTCAGACTGTCTGCACAATACGAGGCTCTGCAGGCAACACCATCCACACTCAAGCTTAGGCACCCTTAAGCCTACCATGATCACGAGTGCATTCGGACCCTGAACTCCCAAGAAGTCTTAAAAACAAAGTCTTCTTATCCCTGACTTGTTTTATTACTAGTTTATGTGAGGAGTGAAGTAAAGAGAATGTGCAGGACATACACCTTAGAGCGAGGCGATTAGCTATTTATGGATGCCTCCTTTGGGTTCTGGCTCCCTCATTCTCAACAGCTGTGAAAGTCTACATACCCTGTTTTTATCTTCGCAAATCATTCTTCTGTGTTGAAACTATGCCTTTATCCAAACCCAGAAGCCAATGCAGAGTGGTGTTTGAGACCACTGGCATACCTACAGAGGCCATGCTGCAGAACGAAAGGCAGAGAGAATAGAATAAACAGACCACAAACTGACCCCACTTTCTAATACTTGGTGACTGATGCAAAGCTTCCCATTACACAGGTAACAGTCTCTTACTCTGAAGATAAAAATTCTAGAAAAACAGTTTTTAGTGTGGGCAGTTATGTGACCGGGCAAGCTGCCTATCCAAAACCCACTGCAGCTGCTTCCTTATTTATACAACCTGGTTTTGATGGTGGCCACTTGCCTAGCTATGCTCAGACCTCCTTCCAGCTAGGGATGGCCATGTGACACAGTTCTAGCCCGTGAGCCATAAGATGAGAGTTTCTGGAAAAAACCACCTCCAGTGGCAGCTAGCATGAGTACCAAAGCTAGTACACTAAGGATGGAGAACAGAAAGTTAGAAATAGCCTGGGTTTCTCAATGGCAGTGGTGAGTAGCTATACCAGTCATGGACTGCCTACCATGTAAGACAAATAAATCTCTGTTTGTGTAAATTGTTATCAGTCAGGTTTCCTGTTAATTGCAGTGTAACATAATCCTAATTCATTCAAAATGATAACATCCTCTCTATATATGGCCCTTTACACTTAACAATACACTTTCCCATTCAGTTTCCCATATGATACTCATAACAAACCTCTGAAACGGAGTGGACAAGGTCACTGTTAGTATTTCCAATCCTATCCTGCCAACTGCCCAAACCTGGAGCCTGGGCAGCACGCTGTACCCTCCCTCTTTCTCAAATCTAATCTCATTTCTAAGTCCTTCTATTCTCCCACCTTAGGATCTCCCAACTCTGCTCGTTTTCTTTCTATCCTCTCTGCCACAAGCCTCTTGGAAGTTACCATGATTTCTAGACTGGACCACCAGGTCTCCCTGCCTCTTATCCTGCTGACTAATCCATTCTCTATCATTCAGTCACGGCTGACTTCAAAATGCAAATTGGCCCTATCACTCCTCCACTCACCAGGCCTTCCCTTGTCTTAGAAAGCCCTGATCATCTGTGCAGCTTCATCCCTTTGTCACTCCTGCCCACACACTTCAGACCGGAGCCAGACACTTGGTCTCTAGGGCCTCTGGGCCTTTCCCTTCTCTGCTTTCACAAGGCCAGCTCCTGCTTGACCTTTAGGACTCAGCTCAGGTCTCCCCAAGTGCAGGAAGCCTTCTCAGTCACCACCAACACCCTCCAACACTCCAAGCACAGGTAAGGTGTCTGTGCTTACCTCTGGCTCTGCATTTTATGCATGTCTTTACCTATCTGGGTCCCTCACTAGGGAAAACACTCCTTGAGAATCTGGACTACACCTTATCTTTATATCCCAAGCACCTGGCACGATGCCTGAAGTGAAAGATTGAATGAACTTTAGATGAGGAAACTGAGGCTCAAAAAGACAGAGATGTGCCCAGGACTTTAGAGCAGGGGTCGGCAAACTTTTCTTAAAGGGCCAGACAGTAACTATTGTAGGCTTGAGGGCCACATGGTCTCTGCTGCAACTACTCAACTCTGCAGTCACAGATAATATGTAAATGAATGGGCAGGGCTGTGTTCAATAAAGCTTCATTCCCACGGGGCCACAGCCTGCCAAAACCTGAACTAGAAGATAAGTGACTTACGAGAGTCTGACAATTTGCAGATGTCAGAGCCAGGATTTAATCCCAGGCCCACAGGGCCTCTTCCATCAGCTAGTACTGCCTTCCAAGATACACAACTAGCTATAAACAAAAAATGTTAATTCCTTGTCTTTACTCCAACCTGACTTTAGGTGCTAGGAGGGTAATGATGGGTAATGCCCATCAGACAACGAATGACAATGGCCCAAACCACCGGGTAACTGAAAGGGAATGGTAGGAAAAGTTTTACTTGTAATGCCACTCACATCTTCAATTCTAGCTAGAATTAGTATGGCTAGGCTAAGCTGGGCAGATAATTACAAGCATGGCTTCAGAAACATCACATAGCACTGTCACCGTAACACAATTTTTCATCTAACCAGTTTTTATCTCTAATGTGAAGCAAAAAGAGCTAAAATAAGGCCTTTCTTCTTGATTTCCCAGTTTAGACTTTTTGACTTCCTGAATAATTACGGTCTTGCAAATTGCCCAGTAGTCCAAAGTTTCATTATTTGTTCTTAGAAGCTATCTAAAAGTTGGTAGACATCTAAGGTTACATTCATTTCTACAAACAAATCTTCAAAGGCTTTCCACTGCTCTTAGGACAAAGTCCAAATCCCAAGCCCAGGTGTCGAGGCTCTCCTTAGTCCAGCCCTGTGTGTACTCCCAGGCTCAGCTCCCCCTCCACACTGCTTTCTACCTACAGCCATACTGGCTTTCTTTGAACAGCTCCTTAAAGGCATCATGCTCCAGCTCTCTCACCCAAAACTTCCTTCCTCTTCTCTTTACCTGGCTAATCTCCTGGTCATTCTTCAGGTCTCAGCTTAGATGTCACTTTCTCAGACAGCAACCACCCAAAGCTATGCTCAACTCATGCATGGGCCTGTGGTACCCTGCACCTTCCCTTCCCTCACACTTATCTCCCTTTTCCTTTGCACAGCCACCCTGCCTGCCTAACTAGAAACTCCATAAGGGGAGGCACCAAGTCCATCATGGGCACTTACTTTGCTGAACGAAATCAGTAAATGTCAGATGGCACAGACTACATTTCCACACTTAGAGTCCCAAAACCAAATTTAAAAAATAAAAAAACCAAATAAGGGTTTCAGATATTTTCTCTGGCTCCCTAGCTACAACATTTTGGCTGAAAAGAAAGAAAATAGATCTTATAAAGAGACAACAGGGTTAGGTGCTACCTCTTTGGCCTCCTTTGTTTGCCGTCTCTTAGTCTTTGCTAGAGAGAAGCATTTGGTGCCCTCGTAATAAAGGAACTGCTGAGGAGAATTCAGTATCTTCTGTACCAGAGGCACTGGCCACCATCGTGAACGCTCCTAGCTCCCCTGCAGGTTTTCCGAATGATCCAAAAGGTTAAGACAATAAGTTATGGTGTTTCTTTTGACCAAAAGCACTATAATAGTGGCTTTTTAAACACTCAGTCAACAATGAGTAGAATCCTGCACTAAACAGAAAGAAGGAATAAATTTGAAAGCAAAGGAATCACCTCAGCTCTTGGTACAGTAAGAATGTTGACACCCATGAAAATGACTTTAAGAACCCTCAAAAGACAACATAGCAATAGCACAAAGTAAATACAGTAACTTCTCACTGACCATAGAGTTAACCTGCTGAAAAATACTATGACTGGTAAAACCAAGGTAGGCAAGATAAGGTAGCATAAAAATAATGAGGGATTGAAAGAAAAGTAATAAAAGTTCAAGAAGGCATTTTTTTCTAAGATCAAACAGATGCATGTGTGCCAAAGCCACCGTTGTTTTGACAGGTGACATGAATGCAGCATGGTGCTCCGCCAGCAGAGGGTCCTCACAGGTTTTATAAAGTGCAGGCCACATTTCTTTTGACAAGTGTTAGCACTAGCCCTTACTGGCTTAAATTTTAATGAGCACTCCTTTGTGTCCTTAAAAAATGCTAGCATAATGGCCTGGTCTTTTCACGCCTTACTTCAGGGCTCAGGAGCATGCTTTATTGCAGGTCTGCTCTTCTCCCTGTACGAAAAGAGGGGCCACAAAACAGGCCCACCTCCACAGTCTTTGCCGCAGGGGTGATAGCAGATAATTATTGTCATGTTCTTTCATTTAAGAGGACTGAACAAAACCAGTCATGAGAAGATCATGGAGTTTTCATTTCTGATAATCATATATAAAACCACATTATCTCTAAACTCCAACTGGCCAGGGTTTATCATGAGTTATGGAAACTCCAAGAATTCAGAATAAGATGAAATCAGTATTTGAGCTTTAAAATTTTCTTCCTAAGAAACAGAACTAATTCACAAGTGGAGTGCTCTGAGAATACCCTCCCAGTGTATGCAAACATCTGTAAACTCTAGCAATTCTGTCCAAGCATGAACATGTAGGTATGATGGCTTCATCTTCAGGTGAGGTTGAAAGCAGGCTGGCCACAGAGTCAGATCCGGGGTTACAACACCACAACTGAGTGACCTCAGCTGTATCATCTCTTCAGTGCACTTGGCACTGGCCTTGCCTGACTCCAAGGTTGTCATTAGGCTTGAATATGATTCTGCACATGGAAGCACTGCCTAAGCTACGGAATGCCCCACATTCATAAGGGATCACTATTACTATTTTCGTTCTGAATTTCACTGCTAAGTAGACTTGCTGTGTCAAATGGCTATGCACAAAGAACTGACACAGATCCCTTCCATGTCTGACTTACCTGTGTTATCTCTGGCTACAAGACCCTTAGGAAAATCCCCGGGAGTTGGGGAGGTCCTGCTGTCCCACTTGACCATGTCGAGACTATTGCAATACTCCCATCTCTTCTGCTGAAGCTCCTGTAACCAGTAAGTCATGAGTTGACGATTGGGAGCCTAGAAAGAGAGGGAAAAAAGGGATTATGGCCACCAATACGATTAGGAGCTTAGGAAAAAAATTACATTTCATGAGGACAGACTGTACATCTTGCCACGTGAAAGGAGGTGTTAAGAACACGTCAAGTACATTTCAGTGACATTAGTAGCTTTTGCTCACAATGAGTTGGTCCAGCAAATACCAATTCTAGTATAAAGAATTTAACATGAATAAATCTACTTTTAATTCTAAAAATTGGAGAATAATACAATGTAACACGTCCCACCAAAAGGTTTTAGAAAAGCCTGATAACCCTGCTGCCCTTCCACTCTGAGCACCTATAAATTCCATCTTGAGAAATCAAAGCTCACATAGTTTGGATGACAATCTTGCCAAAGCACATCAAATAGTGGTATCGAAACTCTGTCAGCATCTGGGAGTATACGAAAACTGCAGATTAAAAATTAGACAGCACAACTATCAGAAAGGCTGAAATTTTAAAAACTTGACAACACCAGGAATGTAGAGCAAATGAACTCTCACACACTGCTGGCAGGAATGCAGCACTTTGGAAAACAGTCGGCAGTTCCTCCTATAGTTAAACATACACTTATCAAGTGACCCAGCAACCCTGCTCCTAGGTATTTACCCAAGAGACATAAAAACATATTCACAACACAAGAATAAAGGGCAACTATGGTAAATGCTATAACATATACAATCTTACAACAACAGTAATAACAAATAAGAATTTGAGTGGATACGTAGGCAAATATGTATGCTAAATAGGTGTGGGAGGTCGTACACGAGTACACCAAGTGCATATATATATATATATATATAGCTGTGGATATTTCTACATACATATTTGTAAGTTCTGCATGTATACTCATATATATAAAACAGAGCACATAGAAGGCATAGTTAAAGAAACTACTTAGACTTTGGGACTGAACTACTGGACTTGAAGACTGAGGACCATAGTCTTGGGACATCTAGATCCACTGGCAAAACACAGTTCGTAAAGATAATGTTCTACATCCTAGTCTAGTGAGTAACATCTGGGGTTTTAAAGGCTTGCAAGCGCCCGTATAAGAAGCAACTATTGCTTTTTTCCCACCTGGAGCAAAGGAGAATGAAACCGAAGACTCAAGGAAGCAATTAGTCCAAAGGGCTAATGGCTCACGTCAACCACAGCCTCCTCTAACTTGAGACTGAAGAACTAGATGGTGCCCGGCTACCATAATGACCACTCTGACTGGGACCACAGTAGAAGGTCCCAGTTAGAATGGGTGAAAAATGAAGAACAAAATTCCAATTAAAAAAAAAAAAGACCAGACTTACTGGTCTGGTAGAGACCAGAGGAACCCCTGAGACTACTGCCCTAAGACAACTTTCTAACTTGAAACTGAAGACACTATCAGAGGCTACCTTTCAGCCTAATGACAGATGGGCCTATAAACTAAACAATAATACCTGTGAAGAATGTTCTCCTTAGAACAATCAACTATATGAGACTAAAAGTGCAACATTTGCCCAAAACCAAAGATGAGAAGGCAAGAAGGGACAGGGAAACCGGACTAATGGAAACAAGGAGCCCAGGGAAGAAATGGGGAGAGTACTGACACATTACGGGGATTGAAACCAATGTCACGGAACAATTTGTGTATGAATTACTGATTGAAAAACTAGCTATGTGAACTGTCACTCAAAGCACAATAAAATGTTAAAAAAAAAAGACATATTCACACAAAACCCTCTATATGTCAATGTTTCTAGAGTCTTTATTTATAATAGCCACAAGTCAAAAACAACCCAGATTTTCTACATCTGGTGAATGGGTAAATAAACTGTGGAATATCCATGCAATGCAATACTATTCAACAAAAAAAAGAAGTAAACTACTGATTCACACAACAATATGGATAAATATTAAATTCATTTTTCTAAATGAAAGAAGAAAGGTTGCATACTCTATGATTTCATTTATGTGACATTTTGAAAAGGTAAAATTATGAGGACAAGAAACAAATCAGTTGTTGCCAGGGATTGGGGTGAGTGCAGGTGTTGACTACAAAGGGGCAGCACAAGAGAATCTGTAAGTGATGGAACTGTTCTGTATCGTAACTGTGGTGGTGGATAACCAATTCTATGCATTTGTTCAAACCCACAGAAGTACACACCACAAAAAGTGAATTTTGCCATATGTAAATTAAGGGGGGAGAAAAAGCAGCCAAGACTGGGGGTGGGGGTGGGGGGGCAAAACGTAAACTAGATGGCAGGTGTGGGTCTCCAGGCTGCCCTCCAAAGGAGTCCTAAAAAGAATGTCATGACACAGTTATGGGAAACTCATCAACACTGGTATCCAACAAGGTTCCCAGGATCAGAAAGATCTGGCAATCTGGAAAACTGCTCACAGCCCTGATAGCAAGTAACAAGCCTGGAGACCAAACCAGCACTGTCTATAAGCAAAGGACAATCTCCTGCTGCTGTTGCTACAGCCTGGGGTCTTTTTAGTGACATTTGCACACAGGGCCCCAAGCAAGGAAGACCATCCACTACAGGATCTCTGGGTATTCCACTACAGGAAATTCTTCCTAGCATCAGCCAAGCCATCATTTCATCCGTTCATTCAACCAACGTTTACTGAGCATCTATCACATACCTAGAGCTGGAGACTGGCCTTGAAAATAATCTGGTGAAGACAGGAAAATCAAACCAGTAATTTCAACCGTGTGTTAACAGTTATGGATACTTCCTAGGCATAACCAAACACGTCATGGGACTGGTTCACTGGGTTTGAGGGCTTAGGACCACAGTCTCATGGGACAACTTGGTCAATTGGCACAATATAGTCCATAAAGACAATGTCCTACATCCTAGTTTGGTGAGTAGGACCTGGAGTCTTAAAAGCTTATGATTAGCCATCTAAGATACAACGATTGGTCTCTACTCATCCAGAACAAAAGAGAAAGAAGAAAACTAAAGACTAAAAGAAGAAACTTATCTACAGAACTAATAGTCTACACAAATAATGGCCTCACCTACTTTGAGACCAGAAGAACTAGATGGTGCCCAGCTACCATTACCAACCATTCAGACCAGTGACTCAATAGATGGTCCTGGATAGAATGAGAGAAAAATGTAGAACAAAACTCAAATTCCTAAAAAAAAAAAGCCAGACGTGCTGGATTCGTCTCTACCAGATGAACCCCTAAGATTATCACTCTGGGATAACTTTTAAACTTGGAACTCAAATGACCTGTCTTTTTTTAGAGGTCACCTTCCAGCCAAATGAAAAACTGGCTCATAAAATAGTTATCACCTATGAGTACTGTGCACCTCTAAATAATCATCTAAGTGAAACTAAACAGTAAACATTTACTCTAGACCAAAGATGAGAAGGTACGGGGGGACAGGGAAGCTAAATTAATGGCAACAGAACAACCAAAATGGAAATAATGAGAACACTGATACAGTGTGAAAACTGTAGCCAATGTCACTAAACAATATGTATAAAAACCAAACCAAACCCGTTGCCACTGAGTCGATTCCAACTCACAGTGACCCTGTAGGACAGAGTAGATGCTCAATAAAACCAAGGAGCAGCTGGTGGATTTGAACTACCAATCTTTTGGTTAGCAGCCAAGCTCTTAACCACTGTGTCACCGGGGCACCAAATAACATGTACAGAAGTTGTTAAACAGAAACCTAATTTGCTGTGTAAACTTTCACCAAAACATAATAAAATATTTATTAAAAAAAATAGTGTGTCAAGTGCTATGACAGAGGTCAGAGTGGATGAGGTGGGGCTGATTGGAGACCACTGAGGAGAGACACCTAACCAAGCAGGGAGGTGAGGTGAGTGGTAAGGTACTCAAGCTTAGGAAACCTGCCATCTGTAGGTTCAAAAGGTTCAAATTATTGGCTTAAGGTCTATCTTCTCTAATAAACGAACTCTCAGATGTCTCCAATTTTCTAGTATCTAGCTTAGTGCCAGATAGTAGGTCAGTATTTATTGAATAAATAAGAGAAGGAACAAATGAATGAATCAGGAAGTGATGCTAGAGTTTGGTCTTAAAGGGGAAGCAAGGGTTGGCCAGAAGGACAAGAAAGAAAGAGGAGGTTCCAGGCAGAGAAAAGAGTGTCTGCAAAGGCCCAGAGACCAGAGAGCATGAGGAGGGGAGACTGAAGAGGGACCAGTGGGAGATGAGGCTGGAATGTAGCACAGACCAGGCCCCAAAGGTATTCATGGGCTTCCTAAAGACATGGAGCAGGGAACCGCTGCAGGATTCTTAGCAGGGCAATGACATGATTAGACACTGTCACTGTTGTTGAAAATGAACTGGGGGTAGTGAGCTGCAGGGTTTAGGTAATGGGAGGAGGGCAAATGTGTGAGACCACTTGAGACCCATGAAGCACAACCAGGAGTCTGAGCAGCATCTTGGCTGGAGGATGGATGGCAGAGGGGCTCGGCCTGGCCCTGGGGTAAGGTCAAGAGAACACCAATCTTCCCATGGGAAGGGAGAGGAGAACCACCTGGGAAAGTAAGGAACTGGGAGACACAACTGTAGCCAAAACCAGAGCCCAAAGGCCGCCTAGTCCATCTCCTCTCTTTCACAGATGGGGAGACAGAGGCCCGGGAAGGGAAGTGACTTGACCAGGTCACATAGTAAGCTGATGACAGAGATTGTGACCCCAGTCTTCTGGCTTCCCGCTCAGAGGAAAGTATGTCTGTTTGGGGGCAGTGGGATGTGCCTGGGCCCTGCAGAACAAGGGGGGGAAGGCCTGAGCCCTGCAGGTGCCTCTTGGCCCTGAGGCCCCCGAGAGCCCTCTGATCAAACCAGGGAGGCTGGCTCTGGCGCCCAGACACACTCTACCTCCTCTCCTCCAGCATGGACCAGCTACTCTGTTTCTGTTCACGCTCAGCAGCAACAGGCTGCTCAGAAGACATGCCACACACTCTCGTAGACCCATCACTAACCTAACCTCTTTAGCGGTTTCCTGTAATACAGGTACCATGAAAAAGCTGCTTTTATACAAGAAAGCCTTTCCCTTTGAATCCCAAGTATTAAATCTGGGGAACTATTACTAACCTCTTAATCATCTCTCATTAGCTTCCCGGGCAAAAAAAAAAACCAAAAAACTTTTTGCATCATGATGCTTTCAATCATTCACATTGTAGAAACCTGATTAACAACAAGGCAGGCAAAATTACCTCAAGACATTGATTAACTGAGGTTTGTTACCTTATTACAAATCTAAAATCACTAAAAGAATCTCAACTTCCATCCCCAAACAGCTCGGGACAGGCTGCCGGGAGCTGTCTGTACGGGACTCTGGGGCAAGTGCTACCAGGAAGGTAGAAAAGCATGGGGCAAAGGCTCTGCCCTCAGGGAGCTGAAACCAGGGACAAAACACACAGGCATTGTAAGACAGGGCCCCATCAAAAGTAAAGCACAAGCCCAATCAGCAGAAATCTGAAAAGCCTCTGCATTTTCCATACGGTATCTTTCTAACAGAGAACTCAACAGAGATGTGGCCTTGCGTAATTAAGTGCGTAATCACAAACAAGTCTCTTCACTGCTCTAGTAAAATTAGGGCTAGATCTACCCCATCCAACACAGAAACCATTAGCTTCATGTAGCTACTGAGCACCTGAAATGTGACTAGTGCCACATGTTGAAATAATAATAATATTTTGGATATACTGGGTTAAAAGGAATATGTTGTTAAAATTAATGTCACCTGCTTATAAGGCTATTGAAAATTTAAAATTATACACATGGCTCACATTATATTTGCATTTGTATTTGTATTGACGTGCTAGTCTAGATCATGATGGAAAACAGATTCCACTTTGACAGCCAAGGCTGGCGGGAGGTCCAGCCTGGTGGCAAACTCAGCTTGAACGGAAACAGTGCCTTGGGACTATAATGTTGACTAGGGGCATGAGAGTATGGGGAAGGGGGGCAGCCAACACCTCCTTCCACAGAACTTTATGACTCAAGACAACGTCCCCCTTCTTTAAATTGACACCTCCATGTCACCAACCACCCCATGCTCTGTTAATGTCTATGGAGATGCTAACATTCTTTAGAGATCCAAACATATGCTGGTTCTGGTTGACAGCACACAATTCCAGTACCTTATTATCTCCTCTCTAAGTGAGGCAATTAGGTCCCGCAAATAATCTGCCTTCACAGGTGGCGTCTCAAAGAGTCTATCACCAGGAGTTTCCTCCATCGAGCTCCAGCCCACCCGTTGCGTAGAGCTGCCCTATAGGGTTTCCAAGGAGCGGCTGGTGGATTCGAGCTGCCGACCTTTTGGTTATCAGCCAGGCTCTTAATCACTGCGCCACCAGGGCTCCAGGTGCTCCAGCCTAGCTGGTGACAAATGAGCCAGTCAGTGCTTAAGTTTACCACCACACCACACAGTATTCACCACATACACACTGGCCACAGGGCAAAGAGCATGACTGGGGCAGGATCAGTATCTGCATCCTCACCTCAAGACTGACCATTTGAAATGCTTTATTTAGTCCCAAATTCTGAAGAGTCAGACATACATTCTAATCATGCTGGAAGAAGCAGAAACAAGGCAAAGCCCCTCAGCTCAGCAAAGAATCAAGAGCCAATGCCAGGCAAGCATCCTGCAGGAGGCCAAGAGTCAGCAGCATCTGGTGCCAGGTGACCCACCAGGCCATCTCCTCAGCCAGAGCTCCGCCCATGAGTCTTCCGTAACACCCATCTCTGACTCCTACTCATCCTTCAAAGCCCTACGCAAATGCTACCTCTTCAAAGGAGATTTCCCTGACCTACGTCTGCATGTTCTTTCCATACTCTGAATGGGGAGCTAACAGCACCACACACCAGGATATCTTCCTATGGGGTGGGGGTACTCCCTTGTGTGTTCCCCATAGTTTGAGTTCTATGATGGTTAAGGTTGTGTGTCAACTTGGCTGGGCCATGCAGTTGTATGATGCTGTGATCACTTCCATGATGAAATCTGATATAATGTGATTACCTCCATGATAGAATCTGCTGTGAGTAGCCAATCAGATGAAAGGGAGTTTCTTTGGGCATGTGGCCTATATCAAACATAAGCAGACATTTTGGCAAGGCTCATGGGCCTTTGCTCTCTCTGGATCCTGCTGCTGGCTCCTGTTTCTATGACCTCTGCTTCTTGGGTCTTGAGCTAGCAGCTTACCTGCGGTCTTGCCTGCCGATCTTGGGATTCATCAACCTCTGCAGCCTGTGAACAAGAGCCCCACTCTCTGAACTGCCAATCTTGGGTTCACCAGCCCCTGTGGCTACGTGAATCAGGAGAAGCCTCTATCCTGACCCATGGATTTGGGATGGTCCAGCCTCTACAACCATGTGAGCCATTTCCTTGATACAAGTGTCTCGCTATATATATTTATATGCTTTACTGGTTTTGCTTCTCCAGAGAATCCAGCTGAAGACAAGTTCCTTGAAGTCAGAGGCCAGACCTGCTGGTCTCAATATGGCCCAAGATGTCTAGCACAGTGCCTCACACATAGCTAAGCACTCAAATATTTGACTCACTCTCTCCTTAGGTTCAACTGTTGCTACTGCCTCAAGACTGCTAAAATCCCAATTCAAATATGGCACCAGCCCGAGCATTAAGAAGCCAAGTCCAACATTTTGGGAAGCAATTTTGGTTGTCCTCAACACGGCTGAATCAATGTTCGGGGCAAGGATCACAGATAAGGACAAGGCAGACAAGGTGGGCACAGTCTTGATATGATAGCCATCTGATGCATTTAGGTGCCATGGTATGAGACGCCAGTCCAAAGTATAAAAACCAGGCCATCCTTCATCCTTGACAGCTGGCTATGTGATGTGCCAGCTGCTTCCACAAGCATTTGTCTCCAGGCTTCCTATAATCCCGGCCCAGATGCTACTCTTGGGTGAGTCAAGTCTCAACCACCTGTTCCTTTTCTTTGGCCCCAGGAAACCCTCCCCCGTCAACACACACACAAGCTCTCTCCTTGGTGCTCAGGAAAGTCCCACAATAAAGTCATTTGATCATGATCACAAGTTAATTCATTTCAATACCCATTTATGAACGGCCTACTCTCAGCAGGCAAGTTCACTATTAGGGTGAAGGTGGGGACTGGAGCAGCAATCCCGTAGCATATACAAAGTCAGGCCTCTTTATCTCACTACATTCTCTACTGCACGACCAATTTATTTTAGCTTTGTATTCCCTGGGTTCCCACTCCTTGGTAAAGAATCTCCACCTACCAAAACTTAGCACATTTTTAGAGGCCGTAATAATGCCCATCTCCTCTGACTCACGATTTCATTCCTGGGAATCTATCTAAAGAAATTCAAAAGGAGGAACAGGGAAAACACTGTGGACATAAAGAAGTTTGTTCATTCACTTGACAAATATTTATTAAGAGCCTAACTTCGGTCAAGTCCACTGGTTAACACTAACAATACAGACCTGGATGAGACCTAGCCACTTCCTGCCTCTGAGACACTCCCAGTGAGCAAATGTTCACCTTTATACTAACAATAAATTTAGAAAATATGTTCACAATTACAATCAAAACATAAAATCCCTAAATATACCTTTAAGAAATTCTTATGTGTGGTATATAACTTTTTAAAAGTCTAGTCAAAATCCAAAAGAATTTCTTCAAAATATGACAAAAATAGTATAAAATTCTTCTAAAGTTTAACTTCTGAATATTTTGAAAAAATAAATAAGGGGTAGGGGCTTTGCCCTACCTCACAGCTAGGCATATTATAAAACCACAATAATTAAACCAGCATTGTATTGCCAGAGAATCAAAATATAGAGCTAAGTGTATATATAAATATATTTACGTAGAATTTCAAATCAAAATATTAATTATTAGGACAGCTGTCTAAATATCTGGAATAAAATAAAAATTAAAACTGAAGTACAATCAGTGGTCACGAGACTCCTACTCAGACGATGAATGCCATGTGCACCATGATGCTGTGGACAAGGAAAACAAACCACTGTTTAAAACTGAGTCCAAATGTAAAGTTAAAAGCACAGATACTTCAAACTGTAATCCATGCAGCTGCTTTTCACAGGGGCAACTCTAGGCTCCAGGCTGCTTGCTGAAAGTGAGGAGGACTTGAAGCACTTACAGAGAAGATCAAAGACTACAACCTTCAGTATGGATTACACCTTAACATAAAGAAAACAAAAATCCTCACAACTGGACCAATAAGCAACATCATGATAAACGGAGAAAATATTGAAGTAGTCAAGGATTTCATTTTACTTGGATCCACAATCAATGTCCAAGGAAGCAGCAGGTAAGGAATCATACAACGTATTACACTGGGCAAACATGCTGCAAAAGACCTCTTTAGAGTGTTAAAAAGCAAAGATGTCACTCTGAGGACTAAGGTATGCCTGACCCAAGCCATGATATTTTCAATTGCCTCATATGCATGTGAAAGCTGGACAACAAATAAGGAAGACTGAAGAAGACTTGATGCCTTCGAATTACCGTGTTGGCGAAGAAGACTGACTACACCATGAACTGCCAGAAGAACAAACAAATCTGTCTTGGAAGTACAGCCAAAATGCTCCTTAGAAACAAGGATAGCAAGACTTCATCTCATGTACTTTGGACATGTTATCAGGAGGGATCAGTCCCTGGAGAAGGATATCACGCTTGGTAAAGTAGAGGGTCAGCGAAAAAGATGAAGGTCCTCAACAAGATGGACTGACAGAGTGGCAGCAACAGTGGGCTCAAATACAGCGATGATTTTGAGGATGGTGTAGGACTAGGCAGTGCTTTGTTCTATTGTATACAGGGTTGCTATGAGTCATAACCGACTCGAAGGCAGCTGACAACAACAGCCTCCAGGCTGAGTAGCAGGAAGGAGCCTTGGATTCCTAATTAGTAAAATGAGTATACTAGGAACCTACCTCATGGTGTTATAAGGATTAAATGAGTTGATATGTTTTAAGCTCAGAACAGTGCTTAGCACATAGGAACTACTCATTAGGTATCACCTATCCAGAGTATCACGATAATCAAGACCTCACAGCTACATGGCACAATCAAAATTCAAACCTGGGTCTGTCTTACTTGCTATCAAGGGGAAGAATGTGCAGTGTATGTCCCGGACAAAATCCATCCTCTCAGCATTTCAAGAGGAATCAGATGTTCCTCTGCGGTTTTTCTCAAATATTGAAATGCTGATGACCTCAACCAAGAGCAAATTTCAATTAAAAGCCAATGTTGGCTTTAGGCTCAAGGGCAGCTCCCACTTCAGAGCCTGTCCCCCCATCAGTGAGGAAGGTCATCTGGACATCAAATCATCTAGAGGGGTTGGTCACAGCATCACCATACGCTCTTAGCCACGATTCTTCTCTATGGACATTTCTTAAACACAGATGGCAGTGAGTGATAATGAGACTATATGTAAACAAATATGGAGAAGAGAGAAACTATTCATCTACAGCATAACAGCATCACCACGTCTCCAAGTTCTAAGAGCCCCCTTGTCAATCTCTCAGATTGACTATCCCTAACATTCTCCTTATTCATCCACCCCTGGGCTGCCGCAACAGCCTCCTTACTGGTCTTGCTCTCAGTGTCTCCCCTCTCCAAATTCTCTTCTGTCATCCAGCCAATGAAGTCATACATGTTGTTGTTTGGGTGCCATCAAGTTGATTCCGGCTAATGGTGACCCCATGTGTGCAGATTAGAACTGCACTCCATAGGGCTTTCAAGGCTATGACCTTTCAGAAGCAGATCGTCAGGACTATCTTCCGAGGCACCCCTGAGTGGGTTTGAACTGCCAAGCTTTCAGGTAGTAGTTGAGCACTTAACTGCCTGGGCCACCGAGGGACTCCTCAAAGTCATATATATCCCATGTTTAAAACTCTGGTGGCTTTCAAGTGCCACGCAATTTGGCATGGTAATTTAGACTACACTGCCCCACATTCCACAGGAAACTTTCTCTGACTCAACAGGCATGTTAATGTAACCTGGCCCTGTGAACCTCGCTACGTGTATCTTTTCCTGGAGCTTTCCCCTTCTGGTGCACCTGCTCGGGGAGCCCTCCAACCCCACCAGTGCACCTGTGTGGCCGCCATCTTGCTACTTAATCACATAAAAGCCCTGCCACCCTGCCATTCAGGGAATCAGATCTGAGGGCCTTCCTCCCGCCTCCTTGCTCTGCACATTGCAAATAAAGTTACTTTCTTTTTCTCAAAGGTCAGCGTCCAGATTATTGGTAGGTCTGAGCGTGCTGGACAAGGACCCACCTTCCTGGGTTCGGTAACCATTTTGGCAACCCAGATGGGATGTCAGACGGTCATGGAGACCCTCCATCTGGAGCCCAGCATCCCCTTGACTCAAGAGGGACGTCCACAGACCCTCAGCACCCACCAAACCTCTTGTTCGGGAGGACCAGGTGACTCTCCTAAGGGAGACCGAGGCAGTGACTGGCCTGAGACGCTTTTGAATTAGAAACTAGCTCAGGTCTGGACATTCACTAGGTAAGCATCCTTGAGATTTCTCTTCTTAAGTGTAACTGCTTGGGGATTTGGAGCAGGAGGGTATCTGGAGGATTGGAGGTTAGACTAAGACATGCCTGTTAAGGTGGACTGAGGTCCCACTGAGACATCCTCATTATTCATCCTCTACCACTCCCCCTAGCCAAAGGCAGAGAATGGGCACCCTAGTCTCTGGTTGACCATGGTCCTGGTCCTGGTTCTGGTTCTGAGTGAGTGTGTATATGTGAGTGAGATATGGGAAACAAACTTAGTGTCCTGGAGTGTTCCCCTTTAGGCTGTATACTTAAAAATTGGTCCTCTTTTAGTTATAAGCCTATAAAGAAGAAACTAATTTTCTTCTTAACACTGCCTGGCCACAATATCAGCTGAGGTCCGACGAAAAGTGTCTGAGAACAGGTCTCTCGGCTATCATACCATCTTACAGTTAGATCTGTTTTGCAAAAGAGAGGAAAAGTGGGATGAAACTCCCTACATACAGACCTTTATGTCTCTCTGGCAAAATAAAAACCTACAAAAACAGGGTAAGCTGATGGTGCAGACTACAGGGGAAGAGGGAGGCAGAGAGAGGAAACCCCTGGTCCTTCCAGACTCAGACAGCGATCCATATGCCTTCAGTCCTCTGCCTTTGCCTGTGCCCCCACTTTCTTATCCACCTGGAGGTGTAGGATTGGTTCCCAGCCTACTTTCTTTTTCTCAAAGGCCGATGTCCAGATTATTGGCAGGTCTAAGCACGCCAAACAAGGAACCACCTTCCTGAGTTCAATAGCATCAATGCCAGTTCTGCTTCCACAACCCCTGTCCTCACCACACTAACATCTGAAAAACTCCTATGCACTCCTCAAGACCCAGTTCAAACATTATTCCATCAATGGTTGCACAACTTGAGGAATGTAATGATATCACTAAGTTCTACACCAGAAAAAGGGCGAAATGGCAAATACTGGGTTATACAGTGAAACCTGTGAGAGCTGGAACTCGTCAGGACTGCCTTGTTTTTCTGGGTCTCGAAAATTTTCTGCCTTTGACGGATGTAGTCTTACCACTTCTCTCTCTCTCTCTATTAGTGGAAAATATTTGAGTTTTCCTTCTCTGACAGGTTTCCACCTTACACAGGTTCTGGCTTTCACAGGTTTTACTGTAGATAATTTTACAACCAACAACAACAAGAGGCTAAAACTGCAAATACTACTTAAGTACATCCAAATACCTCATGGGATTAGTTCCTTTGGTTTGAAGGTTTAGGATCATGGCTTAGTGAGGCTGTTCAGTCAACTGGCCTAATACTGTTTTTAGAATTACTGTTCCATTCCCTAGTTCGGCCATCTAAGATACAAAAATTGGTCTTTATGGAACAGCAGTGGAAGAAGGAAACCCAAGAATCAGAGAAGAAATTGGACTGCAGGTGCACTGCCTCCATGAACTACTACCTCCTTAGCCATAAGACCAGAAGAACTGGATGGTGCCCAGCTATCATTACTGAATGTGTTGATCAAGGAATCAGTAGATGAATCCTGATCAAAAGGGTAAAAAATGTGGAACAGAATTTCAAATTCTTACAGAATCCTAGGAATCCCCGAATCTATCGCTCTGAGAAAATCCTCAAACCATGAACTGAAATTATTCCCTGAAGTCATCTTTAAACTAACTACCGTCTAGCTAAATTAGTAAAGAATGTTCGCCATGAGAAGTGTGCTCTTTTAAAGAATTAGCTATGTGAGATCAAACTGTCAACAGTAACTCTAAATGAAGCATAGATGAGAAGTTTAGTGGATAGTGAGTCAATAGTGGTGAACAATATGGGTAGCAATAGTTAGGATGGTGATAGAGTGCGAAGCATGTAACCAATGTTATCGAATTATACGTGTAGAAATTGATGAACGGGTATATGTTCTGGTGTGTATATTTTTACCAGAATTAAAATTAAAAAAACAACATTATCCCATCAAGGAAGCTATCCTGATGTCCCTTGAAAAACCAATCGTCCAGTCTGCTATATACGCTGATCACACATCAGTCATCCATGTAGAGATGTGGACTCTGGCTCCTCCCCAGTGGGTCAAGTTCTATAATGTTTATATGCTAGAAGACCAGCATAACCAACAGTCAGAAAGGAGTCACAAAGAGGAGGATACACATACAGATGGGCTAAGTTTTCACACCTCATAGAAAGCAAACTGCATGGATAGTTCCACTCACTCATATTTCTTCAAAGGATGCAAGAGTTGCTCATAATGAGTAAATTTTTGTTTCTTAAACCTAAGGAAGGATATTTGGATTTCCAAGAAATATCTAAGGTCTTTCTTCCATTAGCAGTACAAAGCACAAGGATATTGTAAGCAGCTTGACAACACAAAACAAAACTCAGATGGAAAACACCCTACAGACCCAAATCTGATAAATAACTTTAGGATCCAAGTTTTCTTTTGAATGTTTCAAAATCATAAGCCTGGAAACAATCTCAAGGGATCATCTGGCTCAGTCCCAATTAAAAAAGAAAGTCATATTTTCCTGGGGAGGTTTTGAAATCTTCTGTTCCAGCCCAGTGACAGAGAAGGCAAATAAAACTGGATCTCCTGGTTCCTTGGAAAATGGAACGCAATTTCATGAAATTCCATTCCTCTAGTGGACAATAAATTCTCATGTTATATCTTTTAAAACTGCTGCCTAAAAACTAGCACGTCGCTCCATCTTATTAAAAGAATTACCTGAATTCTGATCTGACTTCTTTCCAAAGGCTGAGCAAAAACCTAGACTCCACAATCAATCTGCCTGAGCAATCTGAGTTGGGGGAGGGGTATCCTTTAAATGAGAAAGGCCACACTTCTCAACCATTCATGAAGGCTGGTAGTCTGAGAAGCTTCGCTATCTCTAATACACAAGGAAGGATCCCTGGTGGCGCAATGGTTAAGCACTCAGCTGCTAACCCAAGGTCGGAGGTTTGACTCCACCAGCTGCTCCACAGAAGGCGATCAGCCCCCGTAAACACTACAGCGTAGGAAACCCTATTGGGCAGTTCTACTCTGTCCTGCAGGGTCTCTATGAGTCGGAATCGACTCAACTGCAGACAACAGCAACAATAATGCCCAAGCATCCCCTTGCAAAAAGCAAACACCTAGAGAAAAGAGCCATTTCTTAAACCTACATTCAGTTTTTCTGATTAGCAACTAAGGGCAATGGACTAGGAGGACAGAGGCTACAAATGGAACAAAGAAAAGCAAATGCGAGCTCACAAGAAAGGGAGCAACAAGACAATAAAGCTGTGAATGGCCTGGCTCCAGCAAATCCTCTCACAGCACAGGCCGCCCACCCACCCAGGCTGGGTGATATATTTCAAGACAAGGGCAAGGGCAAAGCCACTCACTGGGCCTGCTCTTCCATACCGGAAATGCTTTCTGTTTCAGCGAGAAAGGGAGCATGAGGCCTCCAAGTGATCACAGGGCTACATTCCTCTGGTTCTCTATCAGCTCTGCCATTGCATAATAAGAGCGCCAGGGTTTTTTGAGCTCAGGATAAATAAAAACTCCTGCAGCCACAGCCAGCAGCCCCACTCCACCTTAGCCTGCAATGGTTCCTACACACCAGGCAACATTACATTACCCTGGCGTGATGTTTTTTTAGCCTAAAATGTGGACACAGGAATGGCTGACTTAATATAAAGTCTTAGGAACTAGGGGTTGGGAGGCACAGATTCCCAGGCTCCACCCAGTGCAGATTTTGGAGGCAGGGGAACCTGATACCAGGAATCTGCTGAGCTTTCAGTAAACTTACAGGAGTATTTTGGAAGCACGTTGATTTTTAACAGTCTTCTAAGGTAGGGTGGTGTCTCAGGAGAGTGTCAGGTGGTTCTTCTCAATCATTCTGTTATTTGGCTCTTTCTGGGTGAAAAACCCTTGCCAGTTATTTGGTGTGGCAATCATTAAAACTCACTCTTAGAAGGCCCCATAAAGACACCAACCCAATGCTATTCCCCTCCAGGAGCCTGCCTCCAAACCCACATGGAGGAATCTGCCACGTGGTGTTCTGTCAGCCAGAACTGACCAGCAAAGGAGACGGGAACCTTGAGCCCATCGGACGGTCCGGAGGTTGTGGTGGTGGAGATGCAGGGGTGTGGGGAACCAGGCCAAAAACCACTGCTCTGGAGCATACAAACTCAGAATGCAAAGAGGATAATGCAGATATAAACCACAGTGTTAACCTAGAGATATAGGGTTCACGCTTTGCTGGTCTCCACCCACGTAATTGAGATATTTCCAGTCCAGTCAGAAAACCATCATCAAACAGAGCCAGTCTTTTCTTCGTAGCCAAAGAAAGCAGACATTCATGATCTGGACGAGTGCAGTGTTTCCCACAAGAGAGGGCCTGGTGCTGGGTAAAAATGCAGATTCCTTAGGCCTACCCTGGCCTACCAAATCAGAACCTCTGGGAGCAGAACTCCATAACCTGCTTTTTAACAGGATCCCAGGAGGCTTCTTTCTCACACCAAATTTAAGAACCACAGTTCTGAGGGAGATGTTTCCCTTTAAATGAAAGAAAGCCTCCTCAGCATGCTACCACTGAGATACTACATGTGGGAGAGCTGTGTAAACTGTAAAGCTTAAAAAACTGGTTCATCTGAGGCTAGAGGGCATGGCTTACAGAGCAGCAAGAGAAAATACAGCCAAATGCCAAGGGTCTGTTTCCGAAACAAAAGTATCCTCTGGTGAACACCTCCAAAGAGAAGGCTTCTGAACAGGGACGTGCCAGGACTAGTCTCTGCCAAGGAAACATCATTAATGTTTATTATCAAGTCAACCTCCACCGGAAGCTTATAACCAATACTGTTCATGTACAACCTTCAGGTGACTAAACTTCTTAAATCTACGCCCCAACACGAAACAGTTAAATGTACAATGTAAATATCTGTAAAGAACTAAAACCAAAATAAGCCTTATTTCCTACTATCGGATTAAGAAGGAAATAGGAAGCAAATTATCAAACTGCTGGCTTTAAACTAGTAAAATATCGTTCCTGTATCTGGAGAAGAAAGTTCTAGTGCCAGGGCTGCCACAGGTGCAGGCCAGGCTGATCTCTGAGGGCCTCTCCATCTCTGATAAGGAGCAAAAACACCAAATGACTCCTCCAACTCACAGGGCCACTTAATGACAACGCCCTAATCACACCCCAGAACATGCACAGGATGAACTTCCCGAGGCCAGAGGCAACCAATGCCTGACTCCCATTGGATGCCCATCAGGGCCTTGCTCAACACAAGTCCGTTAGGTGAGTGGCTGGCTGGCTGCATCACATTGCAAAAGTCAGGCCACCTTCTCTGCAAGCACAGCCTCCTCCAGACATCCAGAGGGTTGGAAAGGGAAATGAACACTGGGCTTGCTGCCTAGAAATAATTTCTATAATCCAAGATAAACATGTCTGATAACATCAGCCTGCCCACCTCCAGCCTACTGCCAGGCCTGCCATCCAACACTCACACAAAGGAAGTTCTTGCCTAGGGGGACAGTCTGCTCAGAGAAAGTCCACTCTCTCCAGGACGGATAGCCCACGCACAAAATGGGCAGAAGAGGAGAAGCCTGAAGGATCTCAGCTCCTGAATCTTCCCCAGATTCCAGTTCTCCCACACAATCAATCTCTGCAAAAGTTAAGCAAATGGCCAAGTGTACAAACTCACTAAAGGATGCTGATTCCCATCTGACTGGGAACAGATTTTGCTGACCCAAGAGGAACTAAGTCTTTAAGCAGCTACAATTATGCCAGACCTACCAACTCCTCTAGGCCCATCTCCTCCAGGGAGTTTCTCTTGATAATTACCTACACAGATCTCTCCAGTTCTGCAATGCCCACAGAATTATACAAGCCACAGATTTCTGGCTCTGGGCCATACTCAAGTTAGTATTTTATGTACAGGATTCCCCCTCCCCTTCATTTACTATGGAAAGATTCCAGACCTGTCTCGGAATCAAAAAATTTGCAGACATTTGATATTTACTCCCAACACAGAATACTACAGACAAACTTTCCCCAAAGCTTTTTTCAATGTTCCTGTAATTCTTCTAAACATATCACGTGCCAATCTATCTTTAAAGTCTTCTCAACACTTTAGTTTTTCACATCAATGGAGATTCTCCACTGCTCTGTATCTGCAGCAGGAAGCATAATGCTTAAAACATTGCTGACGCTCAACAATATTTGCTGAATGAATGTCTTAGTTACCTAGTGCTGCTATAACAAAAAAACCACAAGTGGATGGCTTTAACCAAGAGCAATTTATTCTCTCACAGTCGAGGAGGTTACAAGTTGATATTCAGGATGCCAGTTCCATGGGAAGGCTTTCTCTCTCTGTCAGCTCTGGGGGAACATCCTTGTCATCAATCTTTCCTAGTTGAGGAGCTTCTCAGCATGGGCACCCAGGGTCCAAAGGACTTGTTGTTCTCTTGGCTCTTGTTTCTTGGTGCTATGAGGTCCCCCGTCTCTCTGCTCAACTTCTCTCTTTTATATCTCAAAAGAAACTGACTTAAGATACAACCTAATCTTGTAAATCGAGTCCTGTCTCATTAACATAACTGCCTTTAATCCTGCCTCATTAATATCACAGAGGTAGGATTTACAACACAAAGGAAAATCACATCAGATGACAAAATGGTGGATAATCACACAATACTGGGAATCATGGCCTAGCCAAATTGATACATATTTTGGGGGGACACAATTCAATGCATGACAATGAACAAATGACCACAGCAGACCTCCCTTTGAGCATAAAAGAAGAGCACACCACACACACCCACACTCACACCCAAGAGGATCTGAAGACCTGAAGCATTCATTCAATCAACAAATATTTACTGAGCATCTACTATGTGCCTGGCACTTCTCTAAGGATACAGCAGTGAAGGACAGAGACAAAATCCCTGCCCTTATGGAGCTTATGTTTTAGTAAGACACAGTATGTCTACAGAAGGGAACAGGACTAGACTAAAAATTAGGAAGCTGATCTCAGGTACCTGGTAAACCAACACCAAACCCACTGCTGTTGAGTTGACTCCAACTTATGGAGACCCCATGTGTTACAGAGTAGAACTGCTCCATAGGGTTTTCTTGGCTATAATCTTTACAGAAGCAGATTGCCAGGCCTTTCTTCCATGGCACCACTGGGTGGTTTCAAACTGCCAACCTTTAAGTTACTAGTCTAGCACAAACCGTTTACACCACCCAGGGACCACAGGTAAAACCATCCTGAAACTCTAGAGTCAGTTTAGGGTTTCCTGTGCTGCCTGGTGAGCTACTAATTATTGGGGATCATTAACACCACAGTCTCCCCACGGCCACCTCAGTTTCATGTCCCTAACAGTGCCCAGCATGTTTACTGAACTGAGTTACCCAGGTATTTCTCGGGGCAACTAGTTAAAAACATCACAAAGAAAAGCTTCTGTGAACACAACTCCCCAATTCGCCATTTCCGTCTTACATTCACTCTGCAAAAGCACGCAAAAAGCAGCTGAGAACTCTGCCTGATGGGACTTAGGTAAACACCCACTCAAGTGTCAATAACAGCCTATGACATAAATCTCTGTAAGAACCGAAAATTCCTAATCAAAAAAACCCCTTCTCCTCCTCCAATCTGAGAGTCATTTTTGCAATAACAGGGTCCTTTTCTTTCTCTGGTGGGAAGACTACTGTTTGCATTTTGCTCTAGCAAAAATGTGAATACTAGGGCAATAGGTGACCAGCGACGGGAAGACTGTAACCCAGTGGCTGATGGGTAAAGGCACTGGATCAAGGAGACCTGTCCCAAGCCCTCAGAAGCCTCAGTGAGGGGGAAGCTGGTATTCACAAATTCAAACGCATTTGACCCCTTCCTCCATTTCTCAAGAAGCAGTTACTTCCAAGGGGGAAGGAAGCTGACAATGTGCATATGAACAAAGCAAGTAGAGCACAAGAGAAATCAATGAATGTGGCCGTTAGGAATGCTTTAGGAAACGAACTGCACCAGGCCTGGGCAGGCCCCAGCCACACAAGCACCCCAAGCCAGCTTCACAGACCATAGAACCAACACTCAACACGTGCCACTCACACAATGGCACTTAAGATGCAATGGAACAAGATCATTTCTACTTTGCATTTATCTACTTCTTTTAAACCTGTGTGACAATGCATAACACAAATGCTTCAACCCTTAATACACAGACAAGATAATCCTCCAACATAGTTAGATGAAAATATTGGCCATGACTTAGCCATCAGTTTGGGATAAAAAAAAAAAAAAATTTATTTGTCAACCTCTGCTTAAAACTCTTCACTGAGTCCTCCAGCTCTTAGGACAAAGACCAGAATTCTGCCCTGGCCCCAAGGGCCTGAACAGAGAGGCCAAGACCACCTCTCCCCAAGGCCATGCTTCCTTCACTCCCAGCTGCCATCTGTCCACCCAAGACCAGCCCTCCCACCTGAGAGCCTCTACTCATGCCATTTCTTCTCCCTGTAGCCCTATGGATCATAACAGTCTAATCCACAGTCAATCATGGGGATGGAGCAGGACCAGACAGCATCTCATTCCATTGCGCGTGGAGTCACCATGAGCTGGGAGTGGACTTGACAGCAGCTAACAACAACAACAACATAGCCCTTAACGTCTCCCTCCCTATTCACCCAGTTAACACCAACTCATTGTTTATACCACAGTTCAAATATCACCTCCTCGGGGAAGTTTCTCCTAGACCTCACCCCCACAAAAAACAAAACCCCCTATTATACATGCACTGCATCTCTTTCCTTTCAAATTTCACTGCACTGGTGGGTGTTTATCGTATTTTTATTAATGTCTGTCTGCCCACTATTCCGAAAGCTCCATAAGGACAGGAACTGTGTTTTCTTGTTCAGTCTATATTCCCAATGCCTAAGCACACAGAGTTAGTAAATGAATGAAGATAAAGTCCCTGAAGGCTTCCAGTAACACAATAATCAGCAAACTATGGCCTGAGAGCCATATCCAGCCCACTGCCTATTTTTGTACTGTCTATAAACGAAGAATAGTTTCTACATTTTTAAATGGTTGGGGGAAAAGAAAAAAAAAAAGTATTTTGTCACATGTGTAAATTATACAAAATTCACTTTTCAGAGTCTCTAAGTAGTTTTACTGGAACATAACCACACTCATTCTATGGCTGTTTTGACACTACAACAGCAGAGTAGAGTAGTTGTAACAGAAACTGCACAGCCTGCAATACCTAAAGTATTTACTATATGGCCCTTTGCATAAAAAATTTGTCCACTCCTGCTAGAACAGTGTCCTCAGAGTCCAAACTGTGGGCATGAAATATAAGAAACCTGAAAATGCAGGACCAACTGTAATCTTCTCTGACAAAGGGTGAGCTGTACCCTTTTAGGTTCCTGATGCCTATTATATTCAATGCGCTTTCAATGAATGGCAGCCACCTCCATTACATGAGGCAAGAATGTCATTTAATATATTTGTACACTTCTAAGCTTATACCAAAACCAATGCTTACTGGGTGACCACCTTCTATGCCTTCATTCAACAAATGTCTACCATGGGTGCCTACTCTGTGCCAGGACCATTCTGGGAGCTGAGGATGCAAACAGCAGTCCTCGTGGAGTGAGCTGGCCAGTGGAGGCTATCCTATATGTGGCCTTGTGTGAGAGACACTAAGGGATGGAAAGCCACGTGCTATGCATTGAATCGTGTCCCGCCAAAATATGTGTTGTAAATCCTAATCCCCATACCTGTAGTTATAATCCCATTTGAGAATGGGTTTTCTTTATTATGTTAATGAGGCAGTATTAGTATATGGTGTGTCTTAAATCAATTTCTTTTGAGATATGTAAGAGTTGATTAAGCAAGCAAGCACAGACTGAGGGGAAGATAAATGTCAAATGATTGCCAAGGAACCTGGGAATACAAGCCGAAAAGAGACAAGGACCTTCCCCACAGTGGACAGAGAGAAAAGAGCCATCCCCTAGAGCTGGTGCCCTTGAATTCGGACTTTTAGCCTTCTAAATTGTGAGAAAATAAATTTCTGTTCATTAAAGCCGCCCACTTGTGGTATTTCTGTTACAAGCAGCACTAGGTAACTAAGATACCATGTGTGATATCCTGTGCATGATACCATACTTGCCTCTAAGGAACTAACTAATTGGGAAGCAATAACAAACTCATGAAAAGTTCAAAAACCAAAAACGAAACCCATTGCTGTGGAGTTGATTCCAACTCACAGTAACCCTACAGGACAGAGTAGAACTGCCCCATAGGGTTTTGAAAGAGCAGCTGGTGGATTTGAACTGCCGACATTTTGGTTAGCAGCCATAGCTCCTAACCACTGCGCCACCAGGGCTCCAATGAAAAGTTAAGTCCCCATAAAAGAAAAGACTTAAAGTAGTTCAAGACCCCAAAGCAGATGTTCCAGGGCAGAATGGCTTAGCAGAACCACAAGGAAAGCTGGCTCACCACATATATTTGGTATTGAGCACACTATGATTACCCAAGCTAACAAATGTTTTTCATTAAGCCAAAAGTAGTTTCAGCACCAGAGAATGCATGTCCTTCCCACAAAAGTGGGTTAAAAGTAGGGACGCATGACTGTCCAGTTACACGCGTGACTCCGAAACTAACACACATGTCCGTTTGAGCACCAAATGCCTTCAGGAGAGGAAGCAGGGGGAGCAGAATTCATCTGTTGATGGTCTGATGACGCTCTGAGATGGCAGGGATCTGGCAGAGCAGGGTTGTTCTAGGTTTACCCTCAGTCAGTCACATGCCCTCCTTCCCCAAAGTGCCAGTTCACCTCAGAGCTGCCTCCCCCACCTCAGATCCCAGCAAAGCTCAGTCAGAAGCCTCCAGCACGCGTGTGCACACGCACGCACGCACACACATATACACACACACTCCACACAGAAAGCCATCCGCCTCTGCCTGACCCTTAAAATAGTTTCCAAATGTCCAATTACAGGTACTGCACATCCTGGTAAAAAATCAGGCAGGAAAATGTTGCTGGTGCTCTCCTGTTGCATAAAAAGGGCAGAAAACAAATGCAATAAAAAGAAAATCCACTACCTCATCTAATTCAAAACAACTAATACCCAGTGTCCAAAAAGGTAGACTTGTCAGGATAGATAATACAATCAGATACTTTGCGTTTGGGACACCGACTGTTCTGGGAGCTTCTATTTTCAAACAGGGTCTGAGTCTGGCTTCATGATCTCAGGCAAATCACCTCCCCTCTTTAGCTTCCTTTCCCTCGTCTGTAAAATAAGAAATTGGACCAGATCCCTGAGTTTGGAAATAGAGAAGTTTAGCAAAAATTCCAATATCGGCTTTCATTAAGATTCAAGCAGTACAAAATTTTGAAAAAAATCCAACAAAACCACAGCTTCTCCAGAGAAGGCTGAAAGATGCTTTAAAACAAAAAACACATGACAATACAATAAGCAAATTGCTGACTTTTCTTTTCTTTTTCACCCATCTGTCAAAAGAAATAGTATCTGTAAAATTACTCGACAGCACCTAACAACAAGCTAAAATCTGAGCAGGGCTTAATCCTCATTGGAGCCCTGGTGGCACAGCGCTTAAGAGACTGGCTGCTAACCAAAAGGTCAGCAGTTGGAATCCACTCGCTGCTCCTTGGAAACCCTATGGTGCAGTCCTGTAGGGTCGCTATGAGTCGGACAACAACGGGTGGGTGGGATCCTCACTGACCTACAATCCCCTGTCAGAAATCAGAGTCCCTCCTATGTCTGGGATGCCCTAAAGCGAGGTATGAAAAATGCTTAGGGGAATCAGTTCTTGAACTTAAAAGGTTGAGAAGGAAGACAAATAGCTAATTTCTACTTTCGTTGTTGTTGTTAGGTGCCACCCCCACAAGGTTTTCTAGGCTATAACCTTTAAGAAGAGCTCTGGTGGCACAGTGGTTAAGCATTTGGCTGCTAACCAAAACGCTGGCGGTTCAAATCCCCCAGCCACTCCTTGGAAAGCCTGAGGCAGTTCTACTGCGTCCTATAGGGTCACTATGAGTTGGAATCGACTTGACGTCAACAGGTTTGGTTTGGGTTTGTTTTTTTTTTGTAATCTTTACAGGAGCAGATAGCTTCTTCTTTTTTTCCACCATAAAATGTTTAACTTCTACAACTCAAAATGAATCACTGTACACTGAGACTCATCCTTAGACTGTACTCCTACTCAGAAGCCCTACATCTTGACTGCTCCTCCTGGAAAGCCTTGCCTGTGTTCCCATTTCCACTGTTTGTGTAAAGCAGACACTTGACCTCAGGTATTCTGTCCTGTTCTGTGACTAACATAACTTTACACATCAAAATATTCCCGCATAGTCTGTAACCCATATGAAAGTGGATTTCCTTTTTTTAAAAAGAAATATTCTGAACACACAAAAAGATAGAATATAATGAATGCTGGTGTACCTACCACTCAGCCCAAAAAATAAAGCACTGCAAAGATGTGGGAGCCTGGGCACCCATCCCCAATCACACTGCCCTCTTTTCCCCTGGAGGAAACCGCCATCCTGAATCCAGGGCTCATCAGCCCCATGCAGGCCTTCACACTCATCAAACAGTGTATTTCCTTAAATGATCCATCATGTTGTTCTGCATGATCTTCATCTTTATATACATGTTCTCATTCTGTAACTTTGGCTTTCTTGCTCAATTTTATGCAGTTCACGCCCATCCAACTCTAAAGCCACACTCCTCGTAACACTATGCCTTGTGGCCTCAGATTTCTTTTAATAAAAAACTGATGGAGGGCTTCAATGTCATCTGAGAAGATCTGACACAGGATGTCTATTTTCTTTTCAACAAACAATTCCACAGGAAGTTCATCTGACACAGGAATGGTCCACGTGTACACTGAGGACAAGCCTCTGCCTTTGGCAAGAAGTCCCTGTGTACTCACTGATGTCACTCCCAAGTTTGTACAAAATGCGCTCTAAGTAAGCCCCAGCTGAGCTGCAACCCTGCTTGGCTTTCTCTGGAGAAACAGCTGTCTGCACCTAGAGATGGGATGGGGGAGCCTCAAAGAACATGGGAATCTGACCTGCTCAGCACGGCAAGAGCAGGGTCGACAAAGCTCCTAAAATGACCTAGGGGTGCAGCTCCAGCTGCTGCCAGCTCTGGAGGTCTCAGAGAACAGCCCTGTGCTCACAAGGCCAGGGCGCTAGGCACAGCCCACTCTGCTCTGCACTTGGCCAGCTCTTCTGAGAGCTTTTATACATCCCAGCCCAGCCCCACAGCTCTGGAGAAAGCCCAGCTGGCAATATGGAAGAGAAGTGAGAAAGAAGAGGGGGGTGGAGACTCACAGGAACCAGGCAAGGAGCACGGCCAGAAGTGAGGTGAACCAGCTCCAGGCCAGGGCCCAGACCCCCAGGTGCTGGGAGGGAGAGTGACCCTGGAAGATGATGGAGTCTAGTCTCCTAGGGACCCCCAGAGATTGGGGAGATTCTCTGTACCAGGACCAGGACTCCTGACTCTAGGCCAGTTCTTCCACACTATATCCCCAACACTGTGTCTCCACTGGAAGATAAACGAGCAAGGCATAGCTGGTTGGAGCAATCTTCTCACCTCTCCCAGGAGCAAAAAAAAAAAAAAAAAAACAGGCTCTGCCACTTTCCTGGCTGTGTGTGACCTTAGCTGGAGTGTCCCTGCCCACACTGGAGGGGGTTGTAGTGGATTATCCCTAAGGGCCCTGCCATCCCTAACTCTCTTTGTCTATAGCACTAAATGCAGTAACATTTACTAAGCGCATTGTTGTATAATTCATTTAATCCCAACAACCCTACACAGTAGATATTACTGTTGTTGTGTGCTGTCGAGTTAATTCCAACTCATAGTGTCCCTATAGGACAGAATAAAACTGCCCCCATAGAGTTTTCTAGGCTGTAATCTTTACAGGAGCAGACGGCCAGGTCTTTCCTCTCGCGGAGCCGCGGGTAGGTTGGGGGCGGGGGGATTCGAATCTCCAATCCTTGGTTAGCAGCCGAGCACTTAGCCATTGTGCCACCAGATCTCCTAGTAGATACTACTACTACCCCCATTTTACAGAGGAGGTAGGTGAAGCTCACAGAGGTTATATAACTTACCCAAGGTCACACACCCAGTAGTTTATAAAGGAGCCCCTGGAGGTAGAAGGCTGCAGTCCCGTTAGCAGGGGAGGGTTCAGAGGACATCCATGGAATGGGAGGGGAAGAGGGCAGGAAGGCCCAGGGACTGCACAGAGGTAAATGACAGATCAAAGTGTCTTAGGAAGGGAGGGGACACGCTGGCCTAAACCTAGATGAAGGGCATGAGATGGGGAAGTGGAGACGAAATTTGAGATGTGGGGAAAGGAAAGCAAAGCAGGGCAGGATGTAAGGAAGCCTTTGAGAAAGGAGGGTGGATGTAGAAAGTCCGACGGACAGAGTTAGCCTAAGCAGAGGAGGGTAGGGAGCAGCCGCGGAGGCTGAGGAGGGGAAGCCCGGTTCTGGGACAGGGGGATATGTTGCGGAGCCTGCGCGGTCCCACCTTGAGCACCGTGACGGCTCCCGCGCTGTGCACCTGGAAGTGCGCGGGAGGCTCGGCGCCGGGCTCTGCAGCCTCGTCGGGGCCCTGGTAACTGAAGCAGGCATCGGCGATGTCCAGGTGGCCAAGGGGCATTGCGTCCTGCGGGCTCTTGAAGTAGTAGAGGTAGCAGCGGCGCGAGTCGAACACGAACCAGCGGCTGCGGTAGCCGCGCAGCGGGCCCTTGCCGGACAGCTTCTGCAGATAGCCGCACAGCCGCGCCGGCTCCCGCCCGGGCCCCACCCCGGCCTCCGCGGCGCCCCCCGGGGCCGCCCCCTCGCCGCCGCCGCCGCCCTCCTCCGCCCGGGCCCCGGCCCCCGGCATCACTCTCAGCCAGAGCGCGCCAACTGCCAGCGCCCTGGCCCCCGCGCCGCCGCCGCCGCAGCTGCGCCCCCTCCCCTCTGCCCCGATGCTCCGCACGGCCCGCGGGCGCGCAAAGCAGCCTGGGACTTGTAGTCCCGCCCCGCCCCCGCCCCCGCCCGGCTCCGGCCCCGGCCCCCCCAGCACCACAGACTGGAGGTCCTGGGCCGGTCACCTCACCCTTGCGCCTCAGCTGCCTTCCTGTAATTTGAGGTTCAAAATCCCCGCCCTGCAGTAATGAAAGGAATAGTCTATTTCTTTATAGGGGCGTGTACTGGTCGGGAACACACATTTCTCAAAACTCGTCGGACTGTCCACTTAAAACAATGCATTTCACTGTATGTAAATTATGCTTCAAAATAAAGCTTTAATTCTGAGTCTCTGCCAGATTCACAACCAATATTGTAAAACTGAGGGAAGCTGAGAGCACTTCTAGCCTGGCTCTGAGTGGGTGCTTAGTAAATATTTGTAGAATGCATGAATGAAAGCCAAAATGATTCCCGCCTCTCCAGACTTCAGTTCGTTCACTGAATTCAACAAATGTATACTGAGTGCCTTCTTTGTGCCGGGTAGACGGTTCCAGACACTGGAGGAACAGCAGCGAGCAAGTCAATCATTTCCCTGCCCTCATGGAGATGATATTCTAGTGAGGGAAAGAGAATCCACAAATAAGCAGATAAATATATGTTGTATAAGTGCTATGGTGAAATTTAAATCATAATTACCACTTACAATAACATTTCTTATTTACCAGTGTTTTATATGTTAACTCATCTGATCTCTCATAAGAACCTCAAGAGCCAAATACTATTATTACGATCAGATCAGGGTTGACAGAGCACAAGGGTAGCAAGCTATTTTGCATATGGCGGTCAGAGAAGGCCTCTCTGAGGGGGCATGTTGAGCAGATACCTGGGTGACATGAGGGAACCAGCCATGCAAAGATCTAGGGGAAAGCATTCCAAGCAGAGTGAACAATGAGTACAAAGGCTCATATTATGTAAAGGAAAAAGGAAAATTATACATATGTTTGTGAGAGGGCCAAGACAAAACAAGCAAGCATCCTGCCTTCATGGTTTTGCATGTTTTTACATGCTAAAAGGCACAGGTAGAAAACCAAACTTTCTAAGATGTACAGGGAAACCAAATTTGACTGCCTGCTTGGAAGCAAACAGGTTGAAAGAGCAAATTCCGAGGCCTCACCCATCCATTGCAGGCCCCACGTTAGCTGCCACATAAACACCCCTTTCCTGAGGCCTCGTGAGAGATCTGGCTGGGGTGACTGCAATGAGGGTGCCTCCCACCTGGTTGCCTTTGGCTCTCTTTGAGCACAGTACAGCATAGAGTAAAGGAGGGATTCTGCAGCAAGACTCTTGGTATTTGTCTCCCAGCTCTGCCACTTATCAGCCATGTGACCTTGGGAAAGTTGTTGAACCTCTCTGAGCCTCAGTCTCTTCATTTATAACATGGGGGTTTTATAAGTAGCTACCTCATACTATTGTTATTGTAAGAATTACTTAAGAAATGCATGTGAAAGTGGTTACTACGGTGCCTAGCAAGTAGTAAGTGCTCAGTACGTGTCAGCAGTTATTATTATTATACAGTTAACTTTGATGTCCTCCTCACCAGCTTAGTCAGCAACTCCACAAGGGGATCCAGCAGTCAGACCAGCCCCACACAAGGGATGTATATCAAAGAATGCTGCCATGTAGGGCTAGGTTGGGCCACCTTTAGGAGTGAGGGGACGGGGTTCAGTTTGGGCTTCCCACTGTGGGTCAGAAGGGCTGTGACTAATTGGCTTGTGGGGGAGGCAGCCAGGGTAGGGTGTGGCTGGGAAATCATATGGAAAGGGGAACAGCTGGGAGAACTGGGCCTATGAAACCAAGGTACTGGGAGGCTGGGGGGCAGGGGAGGGGTACAGCCCATCTCTGTCTTCAGCTCTAACAGTGGCCATGGCCTGCCATCCTAGAGGACAAAACCAAGCCCTGTGGGTTGTCGCATGGAGGAAGATAGCTATTTGGCATAAGAAAGGCATTTCTCACAGGCAGAGCTATTCTCAAATGATAAAGGCTGCCCCTGAGGGAGTGAGTCCCCTTCCCTGGAGTAAGTGTCTGGGCTGGCTGGCAGCCTTGACAGATGGACAAGGGACCTCTATAGTCCCTTCTGGAGCTGGTGTCTGACTTCTCAGTGAGCAAGCTGGGCCTCAAGACTGACCCTCCTTCACTGGAGCTTCCGACTTCACCCCCAAGTCACACAACCCCAGGCCAACAGCAGAGGAGCTACGGGCCATTTTAAAATGCTTGCAGACCCCCAGCATCCTTCCTTCTGGGAGCTATGCCCCAAATCATATCAAACATATTAAAGTGTACATACATCCCACAGTAAACATATACGTAATTTTTGCTATAAAAATATTTGAAGGAATTACTATACCTGTGCACTTGATATGATCTGACTATGAGTAACTCATTTTAGTTTACGATTGGCTATGATTTCTTGGCAATCACCATGCCTATGTGGGAATTCTGGCCAAGTGAGAAAAACCTAACCTATCAATTGTTTTCAAAGGTGGTAACATTATTATGATTGTTATGAAGTTGACAGAATGTTACACTTTGTAGACATTGAATTGGATGTTTATTTTTATTTTCTCTTTTTCTTGGGTTTTGGCACCAATACATTTTTTTTTAGGCCTCAAACAGTTCATGGATGCCTGAAAAGCTGGCGGGCCCAGGCGCCAACAGTACCTAAGGGATAAACTGGTCTGACCTCTGCCCGGCTCCTAAGAGGATGCTCAGACACAGGCCCTGAGACCCCAATCAGATGGGCAAAGTCTGGAGGCCTCAAAGCCAGAAGTCACATCTTAGCAGCAGCCCCTGGCGCGCCCTGAGTTGCTGCCCTCTCCCTCCAGCCCCTTTCCCCACACCCACCTCTTAACCAAGGAGAAGCAGCCCAAGTCTTCTGAGACTCTCCAGCACCTCAGGGTCAACCCCAATATCCTCCTGACCCTCCACACCTCCCTCAGTTCTTCCCCAACCCTCCCCCGCCCACCTACCCAGAACTCTACCAAGGCCACTCTGGATACTGGTTATTTCAGGAATAAACCCTGCTGGGTCTAACTCCCAAACTCCTAGGGTCGTGTGGATTCCTTCTAGGAGCTGAGCTGAAGGGGGCCAGGTGATAGGGCTTTACCTCGTCTCTCTCAGCACCTCCCCCCATCTTTGATTTAGACAACTTGTATAGTTTATGTAAAGTGCTAAGCAAGTGTCTCTTCAATTACCCCCGTTCTACATGGAAATTTTGGAGCTGCTTCTGGTGGGCCCAGCTTTACACAGCCTTGTATACCTCTCCTGTGTCTAGTACGGTGGGGGGTGCTTGGTGCCGGAGGGTCTAGCCTGAATGCCCACGTGAGCCACTGCGTCGAGCCTCCCAGGAACCCAGTGACCAGAAGGAAGTGGCCAACTGAGGAGGAAGTGGCCAATGTTTACCAAAAAGGGGAAATGTGGGCAATGAACTTGGGGCCACATGGCCAGCCTCTAGACAATCTCCAGGGGAATGCAGAGCCAGTGACTCATCCTAGGCCAGCTTCCCCAGAGAGGGTGGGGCGAGCCTCTGAAGAAGCACCCAGCCACACACTGCCTTTGCATTTGTCAGACCCCAGGGACAGAGACCTGGCCAACATGCCTACCTGCCACGGGAGGAGCTCGCTGTCCCACGAGGGGGCCCAGAGAGGAAAACAGACATTACTACATGGCATGCTGTGTGAATTTGGGCACGTCTATGCCCCCTCTTGATCCAAGAGGGTGGATCTCTAGACGATCTCCAAGGGCCCTGGCCCTGCCTGCTCTGAGATGAATCAGCAGCCTGAGGCACAGCTGTGAAGGCCTGTGCTCATTCTTCCTACAGCTCCTCAGCCTGGTAGAGCCACTGCTTTCAAGCCTCCATGCTCAAGGCCTCTTGACTTTCCTAGCCAAGGCCACTGACCTGTACCTTCCTCTCAGGCCTCCGCTCCATCCTGTGGTTAGTGAGAGCATTACCACTCTGGTAACATCTGCCTCTTCCCTGCGCCCTGCTGGAGAAGCGGCCCTAACCACCACCACCCACTCCCCAAATGGCACAAATAGAGGACTTCAATCCCTGAGGCAGAGTACAGGGAGAGATGGCTCAGTTGTTTAGGGGGTGGGAGGCACAGTGCAGTCTTGGTAGGGTCTTGCTAAATCCAGAGCATGTACAGAGGAAGTTGGCCTGGCTGGGGTGGGGAGGTTGGAGGGAGTTCTAATTGGGGCCAGAGCATTGGCGGGCTGGGGGAGCTGCAGAGAGGAGCAGGCAGTCCTCAGAGCAGCGGCCACTTTAAGCCTAACAAGCAGCTTTGGCATGGCGGCCCTCACTGGGAAGAGGGCTTGCCATGCGCTTCCACACTGTCCCACAAGGGGGCATCCCATACCACGCTGCCAGCCCCAATAGGGGATGGTGGTGAGAGCAATGGGGAGGGTGGTGGGAGTGATGGGCTGGGCCTTTGGGGAGTTTCCAAAATAAGATTAACTATTCTGGAAGCTGTTGGAGCCCTGGTGGCATAGTGGTTAAGAGCACGGCTGCTAACCAAAAGGTCAGCAGTTGAAATCCACTAGCCACTCCTTGGAAACCCTATGGAGCAGTTCTACTCTGTCCTATATGGTCGCTATGAGTCGGAACTGACTTGATGGCACCTGACAACAACAGTGCTGGAAGAGCAGGCTGTGAGACCTTAGACCAGTCATCAGCCTTCCTGTACCTCAGTTTTCTCATCTGTGGAATGGGGCATAATAATAGCATTTACCTCCTAGAGCTGTTGTGAGGCTTAAATGAGATTATAAAAGCAAAGCACTTGACATAGTCCCTGACACATGGTTAATCCTCAGTATGGGAGTTAATTCATTCAGCAAACATCCCCAGCCCCTGCTGTTGGCCTCTGCTTGGTGTTGGGTGATACTGGGAACTCAGAAAAGGACAGGGAGCTCTCAGTTTAGGCAAGTCGGGGAGCTTCAGAGAGAAGAGCCCCACCAAGGGGTCCTGAGACCTTCTAGCCCGGATTTGGGGAGGTTGGCTTCCAGCGGCCTCATTTCCCTATCAAGTTAGCAGGCAAGTCTACACACCTTATGGTTCTTTTCCTGAGAGGGGAGGCATCTGAGGTGCTGGCCAAGCTCACAGCCCCAGGGGGAGAGGGGGACAATGTATGGGACAGGTAGAGGCCTGGGTGTCCCTGGAAGCTGTTGGAGGGTGGAGGTTTGGTAGGGGCTCAGTGCCAGGTAGGCAAGGCCCTCACAGGAGTGAGGGAGAGCTTCATTGCCCAGGGAGCAGGTGAGGCCTGGACCCCAGGGGCGTCAACAGAGCTTCGCTTGCAGAGGCCCTATGTCCTTCCAGTTCACTGCTCTGTTCCCAGGGTCTGGCCCTGTGCCCAGGACACCAAAGCCCCTCTGCCTTCACCACCTCCCTTTCCCAGGGGTCCTCATGCTGTCCCCTGCCCAGCTACCCACCCCTCAGCCAAACATGATCTCAGATTCTTTCTCCCTTCTCTCATAGGTCATGGGGACTGCAGCCCCCTCTGAGGTTCATTTTGGGAGGCAGGGGCATTTTAACTGAAAACTTGAACAGATGCTCTTCTAATGATGAAGTTCAAGCGTGTTCCTGGTTGGGTGACCAAACCTGTTGCTGTTGAGTCAATTCCAACTCATAGTGACCATATAGGACAGAGTAGAACTGCCTCATAGGATTTCCTAGGCTGTACTCTTTACCGGTAAAAATCTTCAGTTTCTTCATCTTTGGCATTAGTGGTTGGTGCATAAATTTGAATAATAGTCATATTAACTGGTCTTCTTTGTAGGCTTCTGGATATTATTCTATCGCTGACAGCACTGTATTTCAGGATAGATCTTGAAATGTCCTTTTTGACAATGAATGTGATGCTGTTCCTCTTCAATATGGCTGTTCCTCTTCAATATGTCATTCCCAGCATAGTAGACATGTGATTATCCCATTCAAAATGGCCAATACCAGTCCATTTCAGCTCAATAATGACTAGGATATCTATCTTCAAGCATCCTGTTTCATTCTTGACAACTTCCAATTTTGCTAGATTCATACTTCGTACGTTCCACTTTCTGATTGTTAATAGATGTTTTCAGCTGTTTCTTCTCATTTTGAGGCATGCCAAAATTGAAAATTTTTACCAACTTCTGCAGTCTGAGATTGATCAAACATGCAATCAAGATGCATTGATAATTACTGGTGATTGGAATATGAAAGCTGGAAACAAAGAAGAAGGATCAGTAGTTGGAAAAATATGGCCTTGTTGATAGAAATTATTTTGGAGATTGCATGATAGAATTTTGCAAGACCAATGACTTCTTCATTGTAAATACCTTTTTTCAACAACATAAACAGCAGCTTTACACATGAACCTTGCCAGATGGAATACAAAGAAATCAAACTGACTGCATCTGTGGAAAGAGACGACAGAAAAGCTCAATATCATCAGTCAGAACAAAGCCAAGGGCCGACTATGGAACAGACGATCAATTGCTCATATGCAAGTTCAAGTTAAAGCTGAAGAAAATTAGAAAAAGTCCACCAAAGTACAACCTTGAGTATATCCCACCTGAATGTAGAGACCATCTGAAGAATAGATTTGACACATTGAACACTAATTACTGAAGACTAGATGAGTTGTGGGATGACATCAAGGACATCATACATGAAGAAAGTGAAAGGTCATTAGAAAGACAGGAAACAAAGAAAAGACCAAAATGGATGTCAGAAGAGACTCTGAAACTTGCTCTTGAACATATAGAGTAGCTAAAGAGAATGGAATAAATGATAAAGTAAAAGAGCTGAACAGAATATTTCAAAGGGCAGCTCGAGAAGACAAAGGAAAGTATTATAATGACATGTGCAAAGACCTGGAGTTAGAAAACCAAAAGGGAAGAACACACTTGGCATTTCTCAAGGTTAGAGCACTGAAGAAAAAATTCAAGCCTTGAGTTGCAATATTGAAGGATTCTATGAGCAAAATACTGAACAACGCAGGAAGCATCAAACGAAGATGGGAAGAATACACAGAGTCATAATAACAAAAAGAATTGGTCGATGTTCAACCATTTCAGGAGATAGTATGTGGTCAAGAACCAAAGGTACTGAAGGAAGAAGTGCAAGCTACACAGAAGGCACTGACAAAAAATAAGACTTCAGGAATTGACAGAAAACCAGTTGAGATGTTTCGACAAATGGATGCAATGCTGGAAGCACGCATTCATCTATGCCATAGGAGCTATTACAATAGTCCAGACAGAGGTGACAATGGCATCAATCAAGTGGTAGTGGTGGGGAATAAGGAACATGTGGAACATACCCTTAGGTGTGAAAGAAAGAAAGGAGCCAAGGACAATTCCATGATGTTGAGCTACTAGGTGAAAGGTAGTCCCATTTACTGAGATGGGCTGAATATGAGGAGGAGAGTTTTTAGGGCTAGATCTAGTTCTGTTCTGGACATGCTAAGTTTGAGATACCTATTAGACATCTACAGGCTTCAGTATGGATTACACTTCAACATAAAGAAAGACATGACTCGTCTATGCCAAGAAATTTGGAAGAGAGCTACCTGGCCAACCGACTGGAAGAGATCCATATTTGTGTCCATTCCAAAGTAAGGAGATCCAATAGAATGTGGAAATTATAAAACAATATCATTAATATCACACACAAGTAAATTTTTTCTCAAAAGCATTCAGAAGTGTTTGCAGAAGTATATTGACAGGGAACTGCCAAAAGTTCAAGCTGGATTCAGAAGAGGACATGGAATGAGGGATATCATTGCTGATGTCATATAGATCTTGGCTGAAAACAGAGAATGCCAGAAAGATGTTTATCTGTGTTTTATTGACTATGCAAAGACATTCAACTGTGTGGATCATAACAAATTATGAATATTGCCAAGAATGGGAATTCCAAAACAATTAATTTTGTGCTCATGAGGAGCTTGTACATAGACCAAGAGGTAGTAGTTTGAACAGAACAAGGGGATACTGCATGGTTTAAAGTCAGGAAAGGTGTGCATCAGTGTTGTATCCTTTCACCATACTTTTTCAGTATCTAAACAAATAATCCAAGAAACTAGACTATATGAAGAAGGCCACATCAGGATTGGAGGAAGACTCATTAACAACTAACGATATACAGATGACACAACCTTGCTTGCTGAAAGTGAAGAGGACTTGAAGCACTTACTGATGAAGATAAAAGACTACAGCCTTCATTCTGGATTACACCTTAACATAAAGAAAACAAAAATCCTCACAATTGGATAAATAAAGAACATTATGATAAATGGACAAAAGACTGAAGTTGTCAAGGTTTTCATTTCACTTGGATCCACAGTCAACGTCTATGGAAGTAGCAGTCAAGAAATCAAATGATGCATTGCATTGGGCAAATCTGCTGCAAAAGACCTCTTTAAAGTGTTAAAAAGCAAAGATGTCACTTTAAGGACTAAGGTGTTCCTGACCCAGGTCATGGTGTTTTCCATCACCTCATATTCATGTGAAAGCTGGACAATGAGGAAGGAAGATAGAAGAAGCATTGATGCCTTCGAATTATGGTGTTGGCAAAGAATAGCAAATATACCATGGACTGCCAGGAGAATGAACAAATCAGTCTTGGAAGAAGTACAACCAGAATGCTCCTTAGAAGCAACGATGGTGAGCCTTCGTCTCACATACTTTAGACATGTTATCAGGAGGGACCAGTCCCTGGAGAAGGACTTCATGCTTAGTAAAGTGTAGAGTCATCAAAAAAGAGGAAGACCCTCAATGAGTTGGATTGACACAGTGGCCGCAACAATGTACACAAACATAGCAATGATTGTGAGGATGGCACAGGACTGGGCAGTGTTTCATTCTGTTGTATGTAGGGTCGCTTTGAGTTAGAACTGACTTGCCAGCACCTAACAACAACAATCTTTACAGGAACAGACTGCCACATGTTTCTCCCACGGAGTGGCTAGAAGGTTCAAACCACCAACCTTTTGGTTAGCCAAGCGCTCAACCACTACGTCACCAGGGCTCCTTCTGGTTTGCTGAAGGGATCTAGAAAAGGTGTTTATTCCAGCAAAGCTGTAAGAGGGCAAGTCCTTGGAGCAAAGACCTAGAAAGCAGTCAGAATATGCTAATAGGAGGGAAGAGACCCAGCAGGAGCAGGTCCTGGAGGAAGAGGGACAGGACTTGTTCTTTAATTTGTTTTGTATATTGAAGTTTGAACATATTGACTAAACATTTATTAGTTTTAATTCAATGCATTTTTAAAGAAAGTGTAGGATTTAGTTAGTAGGAGCCCCAGGCAGGGGAAATGACAGGAGCAAAGGCATGGAAGGCAGACACAGTACGTTTATTAGGAGGCAGGCTGGGGCACCCAGGTTCTTGTCTTGGCCCTGCCACTGACTTACATCTTGTCTGTGGCATGCCATTTCCAGGCCTGAGTCTCAGTTTCCACATCTTTATAAACTGGGACAAATGGGAACAGTAATACCACCTTGTAGGATTATAAAATGGTTAGCACATTTGGCTGCTAACCAAAAGGTTGCCTTACAAGAAAGCCCTGGCAATTTACTTCCAAAAAATCAGCCGTTGAAAACCCTATGGAGCACAGTTCTACTCTGACACACATGGGGTCACCATGAATCGGAGTCAAGTTGACGACAACTGGTAAAGTAAAAGGACAGCTGTAAAGATGTAAGGAAGTCATATATGCAGGTGCTTGGTATGTGGTTGTTGTTGTTATTGTTAGCTCCTATTGAATTGACCCCCAACTCATGAAGATCCCTTGTACAATGGAACAAAACACTGCCCAGTCCTGCACCATCCATCCCCATGATCGGTTGTGGAGTCATAGGGTTTTCATTGGCTGATTTTAAAAACTAGATTGCCAGCTCTCCTTCCTAGTCTGTCTTAGTCTGGAGACTCTGCTGAATTAATTAGAGATCTACTGGGGGCCTCCGTTTTCCCAGCTGCAAATTGGGGTGAGGGGATACAAGGATAAGGCTAAGGAAGAGGCTGTCCCAGGGACCACAATCCTCCAAGCTGCTGGGTGTGCCAGGCCCAGCTGGGCCCCAAGGCAGCTGTCTGTCTTCCAAGAGGCCATAGGGCAAGAGTTCCCAAAGTACAGTCCTCAGCCCCCTGATCTTCATGTGCAATCCTGCAGACTTTCATTTTTACATGAGACTCAGGACTACTCACTAGTGAGGCTGGATAACCTGTAGAGGAATTAATTTATGTCTTGCTGTTTTTATTTTATTTTATTGTTGTACTTTAAGTGAAAGTTTAAAATTCAAGTTAGTCTCTCATACAAAAATTTATACATACATTGTTATGTGACCCTAATTGCTCTCCATATACTATGACAGCACACTTCTCATTTCCACCTCTGATTTCTCATGTCCATGCAACCAGCTCCTGACCTTCTCTGCCTTCTCATCTCACCTCCACTTAGTCTCGTGTATGTACTTAAGCTAAGAAGCACACTCTTCATGAATATCATTTTATGTGCCAGAGTCCAGTCTAATCTTTGTCTGAAGAGTTGGCCTTGGGAATGGTTTTAGTTCTGGGTTGACAGAGAGACCGTGGGCCATGCTCTCTGGGGTTCCTCCAGTCTCAGTCAGACCATTAAGTCTTGTCTTTTTACTAGAATTTGAGTTCTGTACCCCACTTTTCTTCTGCTTCGTCAGGGACTCTGTTGTGTTCCCTGTCAGTGCAGTCATTGGTGGTAGCAAGGCACCGTCTAGTTCTTCTGGTCTCAGGCTGATGAAGTCTCTGGTTTATGTGGCCCTTTCTGTTTCTTGGGCTAATGCTTTCCTTGTGACTTTGGAGTTCTTCATTCTCCTTTACTCTGAGTGGTTGAGACCAGTTGATGCATCTTAGGTGGCTGCTTGCTAGCTTTTAAGACCCCAGACGCCACTCACCAAAGTAGGATGCAGAATGTTTTCTTAATAAAATTTGTTATGCCAGTTGACCTAGATGTTCCCTGAAAGCATGGTCCACAGACCCCTGCCCCTGCTACTCTGTCCCTTGAAGTGTTTGATTGTATTCAGGAAACTTCTTAGGTTTGGTTAATCCAGTTGTGCTGACTTCCCCTGTAGTATGTGCTGTCCTTCCCTTCACATAAGACAATTCTTGTCTACTATCCAGTTAGTGAATACCCGTCTCCCTCCCTCCCCACCCTCATAACCATCAAAGAATGTTTTCCTCTGTGTTTAAACCTTTTCTTGAGTTCTTGTAATAGTGGTCTTATACAATATTTGTCCTTTTGTGACTGCGTGTCTTTGTCTTGCTGCTAAAACTGAGAGGCCCACAGGGGAGCCTCTCTGATCTGAGTGGTAGTTTCCCTTTTCTCTAGGGTTGTCAGGAGCCTACAGTCTGGTAGCATTCTTAAGACCTTGTTAGGCCCAAGGCACTCTTATCTTTGGAGTCCCCATGTCACTATATATAAAATCGTTTTTTTTAATCAGACAGCCACATTATATATTAAATGTATGTATTTTTTGCCTTAAAAATTTTTGAAAGGATTATTTTTATAATGTTGCTTTTAAAATTATTTGGCTTTGAGGAATTCATTTAATTGATAGTTGGTTACCAATTGCTCTGACTGGGACCACAATAGTAGATCATGGACAGAGTAGGAGAGAAATGTAGAACAAAATTCAAACTCATAAATAAGACTGGACTTACTGGCTTGATGGAGACTGGTAGAACCCCTGAGACTATGGCCCCTAGACATCTTTCAAACTTAGAACTGAAGTCATTCCCCAAACCAAAAAAAAAAAAAAAACCCATTGCCATTGAGTTGGTTCCAACTCATAGTGACCCTATAGGACAGAGTAGAACTGCCCCGCAGGGTTTCCAAGGAGCAGCTGATGGATTTGAACTACTGACCTTTTTGTTAGCAGCCAAGCTCTTAACCACTGCACCATCAGGGCTCTGAAGTCATTCCCAGAGATCACATTACAGTCATACAATAGACAGGCCTGTATAACGAACAATAACACCAATGAGGAATGCACACCTCAGAACAATCAACTATATGAGACCTAAATGGCAGCTTTTGCCCAAAAGCAAAGTTCAGAAGGACATTAGGGGCAGGAAAGCTGGGCTAATGGACATGGGGAACCCAGAGAAGAAGGGAGGAGAGTGCTGACACATTCAGGGGTTTGCAACCAACGTCATGAAACAAGCTGTGTATAAATTGTTGAATGGGAAACTAATTTGCTGTGTAAAATTTCACCTAAACAAGAATAAAATGTTCAAAAAAAAAATTTTTATGGTTGGTAATGATTTCTTGGCAGCCTTCCTGCATACTCAGGGATTCTCGTGAAGTAAGATAATCTGATCTCTAAACCATTTTCAGATGTGATGAAGCTTTTATGAATACTAAATGAAGCTGACACAATATTACAATTATGTAGACACTTATTGTAGTGAAATGAGTTCTTTTATGTGGACTTTTGCCTTGGTTTCTTTGGAAAAACAACTTGAGAGATGTTGCCCCTAAACCCTGAGAAGTTACCTTTGCCCTAGTTTTTGATTCCAGAGGGTTTGTTACTTTTGTCCAGGTTGATTGACATTCCCTGGGTAACCTGTAAACAACTTGAGGTTTGATACTTTTTGTCTGGCCCTGGGCCGCCACCTGCCCTGTGATTGGTCTATTTTACACACCTTGCAGAGATTGGTCAATAGGCTTATGCAAATGAAATGACTATAGCCTACTATGCAAATGAAGTGTCTGTGGCCTACCAAGAGGGGATTGGTCAGTTTGTGGCCCTGGTGAGAGGGCCATACCTTGAAATCAATGAGGAGTTTGCTTGTGTATATAGCCGACCCCACAGAGGTGGGCAGACAGAAGCAGAAGGAAGAAAGGAGAGAAGAAGCAGAGAGAAAGGAGGCAAGGAACCTCCTAAAAGAGCTGTAAAACAGGTCAAGGGCTGTAACACTGAAGATGAGAGGCCTGGAAGAGGCCCTGTGGCAGAGTCATTGGTGACAGCAGGGAGGCCAAGGACAGAGAGGCCTATCCTTAGGGAACCAAGAGGAGGCTCATCCTGAGGGGCTTGAGAAGAAGCCTGTCCTCAGAGGGCCAAGAGGAGGCCTGTCCTCAGGCAGCTGAGAGGAAGCCTGCACAGCTGAGAGAAGGGCCTGCTTGTTTGCACAGCCGGTGGAGAGGAGCTAAGACCGCTGTCCCACACTGAAGAAGGGAGGGATGTGCTCTCCTCTTTGGCGAAGCCTTCCAGACTTTGCCTACATACTTCCTGATCCTGGTCATGAGTTGGAGCTTGTTGCTCCTGACCCCGAGTTGTACCCTGTTACTTCCTTAATAAACCACTTAACTCTAAGTATGGTCTGTGAGTTCTATGTACCCATCGCAATGGCTTATCAAACCCACAAGTGAAATAGACAGTGCTGTGGAGAGTGCTGGTGTCAGAATTGATAAAAGGTTGAAAAGTGGAGGTACGTCTGACCTCCACCTCACAGGGATCAGCCTTGGGCTGATGGTAATTTTTATTATCCCCCCTGAAGTTAGGCAGGTTCTCATGCTACTACTACTACCATTTCACACTTATACAACTATTAATTGTGATTTTGCAGTTTTATTTTTTTGGATTTCGGAGCCAATACTTTTTTTTTTTTTTTTTTTAAATATCAGGTCTCAGACATTTTTATAGGACTTTGAAAAGTTCCCGTGCTGTGGTTTTTGTCCTGTGAATAAAACAGAACAACCTGTGTTTGGCGGGAGGATGCCTGTGAGGAGCATCTCTGGATACCACCCTCCTCTCCGACCCCCAGCAGACATGCCCAACAGGGCAAGACCAGATCACTCAGTGGCCTCAAGGGGCCAAGAAAGTCATAGTAAAATCAGTGACCTCTCCGAACCACTGTTACCTCCCTCTCCCAGTTTTTCTTGCACGCTAGGAACCCCGGAAGAAGCCCTGGTGGTGCAGTGGTTAAAGCACTGCTAACTGAAAGGTTAATGGTTCGAACCCACCAGCCGCTCCACAGGAGAAAGATGTGGCAATCTGCTTCCATAAGGATTTACAGCCTTGGAAACCCTATGGGGCAGTTCTACTCTGTCTTGTTGGGTCCTATGAGTCGGAATTCAACTAGATGGAAATGGGTTTGATTTTTTTTTATGGAGGAACCCCAAAATAGCTGAGCATGAAATTATTATCTATGCATCCATCCTTTCAATATTTGCTGAGAATAAATTCATGCAACCTCTACTAATAGGCCACATGAACCACAGCCTCCACCAGCCTGAGCCCAGGAGAGCTAGATGGTGCCTGGTTACCACCACCAACCACTCTGACAGAGATCACAATACAGGGTCCTGGACAGAGCAGGAAAAAAAGTAGAACAAATTCAAATTCACATAAAGGAGACCAGGCTTGCTGGTCTGACAGAGATTAGAGGAACCCCAGAGATTATGGCTCCCAGATACCCTGCTAATTCAGAACTGAAACCACTCCAGAAGTCCACCTTTCAGCCAAAGATTAGACAGTCCTATAAAACAAACAATAACACACGTGAGGAACGTTTTTCTTAGTTCAATCAAGTATACGAGACTAAATGGGCAACACCTGCCGAAAAGCAAAGACGAGAAGGCAGGAAGGGACAGCAAAACTGGATGAATGGACACAGGGAACCCCGAGTGGGAAGAGAAAGGGGAAGAGTGCTGACACAATGCAAGGATTGCAACCAATGTCACAAAACCATTTGTGTATAAATTCTTAAATAGAAACTAATTTGCACTGTAAACTTTTACCTAAAGCACAATAAAATTTAAAAAAATATATTAATCCAAAAAAAATTCATACAACACCCAAAGAGGGCAATTTGGCAATATCTATCAAAATTACAAATGCAAATACCCTTTGATCCAGCAGTTTCACTTCGGAGAATGTGTCTCACAGATGTATACTCACTCCTATGCTTAATAAAATATGTATAAATCTAGATATTGCTGTATTGTTGGAAATAAGAAAAAGATTGGAATTAACTGAAATGATCATCAATAGGGGGCTGGTTAAAAAAAATTATGGTACATCCACAGAGTGGAATGCTATGCTGTTATTAAAAAACAAAAAAGAATGCAACCCCTCTATTGGTACTCTTATGTAAGTAGCTCCAGGATATCTTGTTAAATTTTTTGAAGACAAGGTGCAGAACACCGTATAGTTTACCTTTTGTGTAAGAAAGGGAAGAAAATACGAATATACGTATTTACTTGGATATGCATTAAAAACCCAGGAAAAACATTCAAGAAACTAATAACGGTGGGATTGAGTCAGAAACTGGGTGGCTGGGGTTAGTACTTGGAGGAGAATACTTTTACTGATACTTTCTTATATTTCTTAATTCTTAAAAACCATGTGGTAGTCTTGTGGGACAACTTGATCAGTTGGCATAGCATAGTTCATATGATAAAGTTCTACATCCTAGTTTGGTGAGTAGCATCTAGGGTCTTAAAAGCTTGAGAGCACCCATCTAAGATACAACTATTGGTCTCTACTTGTCTGGAACAAAAGAAAGTGAAGGAAACTAAAGACTCAAAAAGAAACTAGTCCACAGGACTAATAGCCCACATGAACCATGGTCTCATCTAGCCTGAGGCCAGCAGAACTAGATGGTGCCCGGCTACTACTACTTACTGTTTTGACCAGGTACACAATAAAAGGTTCCAGATAGAAAGGGAGAAACAGGTGGAACAAAACTCAAATTCCTGTAAAAGGCCATCCTTACTGAACCGATACAAACTAGAGGAACCCCTGAGACTATTGCCATAAAATATCCTTTGAACCTAGAACTAAAGTCACTCCTGGTGGTCATCTTTCAGTCATGTAATAGATTGGCTTATAAAATAAACAATATTACCCGTGAATACCATGCTTCCTTAAATAATCAACTATATGAGATCAAACAGTCAACATTTACCCCAAAACAAAGATGAGACGCTAAGGAGGGTGTCTTAGTCTTCTAGGGCTGCTGTAACAGAAATACCGCAAGCGGATGGCTTTAACAAACAAAAGTTTATTCTCTCACAGTCTAGTAGGCTAGAAGTCCAAATTCAGGGTGTCAGCTTCAGGGCAAGGCTTTCTCTGTTGGCTCTGGAGGAAGGTCCTTGTCATCAATATTCCTGTGGCCTAGGAGCTTCTGAGCACACAGACCCCAGGTCCAAAGGACGTGCTCTTCTCCTGGCACTATTTTCTTGGTGGAATGAGGTCCCCCATGTCTCTCCACTTGCTTCTTTCTTTTATATCTCAGAAGAGATTGACTCATTCACCTGAAGTACAGTTTTAAAAAAGGAAAAAAAAATTAAATTAACATCAGAGTTTAAAAAAAAAGAGATTGACTCAAGACAGAATCCAATATTGTAGATTGAGTTCTGCCTCATTAACATAACTGCTGCCTATCACACCTCATTAACATCATAGAGGTAGGATCTACAACACATAGGAAAATCATATCAGATGACGAAATGGTAGACAATCACACATTACTGGGAATCATGGCTGTGATGGTTAAGATTGTGTGTCATCTTGGCTGGGCCATGATTCTCAGTGTTTAAATGTGATCACTCCCATGATTGAATATACTGTGAGTAGCTAATCCAATGAAAGGGAGTTTCCTTGGAGTTGTGGCCTGCATCTGAATATAAGCAGATGTTCTGGCTTTTTGCTCATCTGGATCCTGTGGCTGCCTCCTGTCATCTCATCTCCAGTTCTTGGGACTTGAGCTGTCAGTTTATCTGCTGAGCTTGGATTTGTCGATCTTCACAGCCTGTGAGCGGAGCCCTGCTCTCCGACCTACTGATCTTGGGCTCGCCAGCTTCTGTGGCTGCATGACTTGGGAGAGGCTTCTACCCTGACCCATGAACTTGGGACGTTCTAGCCTCTACAATCGCATGAACTGTTTCCTTGATAAAAATCTATATATATATATTCTTACACACTTTACTGGTTTTGCTTCTCTAGAGAACCCAGCCTAAGACAATGGCCTAGTCAAATTGATACACATATTTTTGGGGACACAATTCAATCTATGACAGAGGGGCAGAGAAGCTAGCTTAATGGAAACAGAACTATGTGGATGTATCATATATTTGAACAATAATTTAAAATATACTTATTGAGTATCTACCTGCGCCAAGCACCTGTTCTAGGCACAGAATCCGGTAGAGAATGAGGCACACAATTTGATTGAGGAAAAAAAAAGAAATAGGATCGTTCAGTCTCCACTCCCTAGTATTGTGGAAGAAATTCATACCTCCTAAAGGAACAGCTGAATTAACTCAACGGCAACTGGTTCAGTTTTTTTTGGTAAAGGAACTGCTAAGGGGTGTGAAGAGGAGCCCTGATAGCACAGTGATTCTAAGCTCAGCTGCTAACCTCTCCTTACAAATCCTATGTGGCTGTTCTATTCTGTCCTATAGGGTTGCTATGAATTGGAATCTACTAGATAGCAATGATTTTTTTTTTCTTTTTGGTTTAAAGGATATGAAATGTAGTGTTCATAAACTTAAGTGAGCACATGAGTAGAATTTATTGAGAAGTGCATTTTAGCCTTGGATCCAGGGGCCTGGCAGCCAGCAGCACTTGGCCATGTACAAGGTTCCCTCCCACTGAACATGCTTGAAAAAGGAGGGGTGGAAGTGTTATGAATACACTAAGTGGGCCTCAGTCAACATGGTTAGAGAGACACTATCTCTGAGTATCTTTCTGGAAACCTCAGTTCTGCTTCCTGAAAAGGCAAGCCAGGCTGAATACCCTCCAGTAAAAAACACCAGTTGCCATCCAGTCAACTCTGACTCATGGAGACCTCATGTATGTCAGAGTAGAACTATGCTCCATAGGGTTTTCAATGGCTAATTTTTCAGAAGTAGATCTCCAGGCCTTTCTTCCTAGGCATCTCTTGGTGGACTCAGACCTCCAACCTTTCGGTTAGCAGTTGAGCTTATTAACCGTTTGCACCACGTAGGGTCTTCTGAATACCCTTAGGAGAGAGTAATTTATTGATAATCGGTTATCATCTTTTGGTCCTTCAGAAAGAGCTGGACCTTGAGGAAGGAGAACCCTGGACAAGGAAGTTTTAAAAGGGACAGGGATTTAGGATTCTGGGGACTTCCCAGCCTGGTGATGACTTGGAGCAGGTGGCATGAATAATGATAGCCAGCTAACACTTACTGCATGAGCACAGAGCCTCCCAGCCACTGTACTATATGGATCAGCTCATTGAATCTCTGAACCCTGCCAGGCAGGTACTTTTTATCCCCTCCATTTTTACAGATGAAGAAACCAAGAGGCAGAGAAATTAAGGACTTTGTTCAAATCACAAAACCAGCAAAGCAGGGAGTTGGGATTTGAAGGCTAGAGCCTCCTAAGCCCTCTGTCTGCACCTCTGGGCAGTGGAGAAGGAGGGCAGGGATGCTCCAGTGTCCTCTCTATGGCCCAAGGCCCAGCACCCAATGTAATGCCATTGCATTGGACCCTGATTCATGTGACTCCATGCACAATGGAACAAAATGCTACCTGATCCTATGTCTTCCCTAGGATAGGTTGCAGATCGGACCACTGTGATCCATAGGGTTTTCATTTTCAGAAGTAGATCACCAGGCCTTTCTTTCTAGTCTGTTTTAGTCTGGAAGCATCACCAAAACCTGTTCAGCATCATAGCAATTTCCGTGCCTCCACTGACAGATAGGTGGTGGCTGTACATGAGGTGCATTGGTCAGAATCTAACCCAGTCTCCCCCATGGAAGGTGAGAATCCTACCACTGAACCACCAGTAAAAAACAAACAAACAACACCAAAAAAAAAAAAAAAACCAAACCCATTTCTGTTAAGTCGATTCCGACTCATAGTGATCCTATAGGACAGAGTAGAACTGCCCCCATAGAGTTTCCAAGGAGTGCCTGGTGGATTTGAACTGCCAACCCTTTGGTTACCAGCCATAGCATTTAACCACTTCACCACCAGGGTCTCCAAACCACCAGTAGGTGACTACAACTGATGAATGCGGAGCTGGGTCAGAGACAACCTTTCCTTGCCCAGCCCCCTTCCTCCATGGTACCTACCTAATCCCCCCAAACCCAGGCCTTGCCCCTCTTCAGCCCTGCATTTCCTCTGAAAATAAATATAGACATCCCCTTATTTGCCTGACTTCGGAATCTTCACCCCTGGCCTACAGCTGCCCTGGGTTCTGCCTCCTTTTGTACACACAGCCTTTGTTTTCTTAGGCAAATGACCAGGTTTTGCCCACAAAAGTATCTGGCCTAAAAGGGAGGTGGAGAGAGGGTGCCTCATGGAAAATTACAGAAACACATTTCTTTATATTTGAATACTTCCAGGACCTCATTTTAGCAGCAAATCAACTCTGAGTCAGTCCTCAGCATCCTTAGCCTTTTGTGTACCTTGTACCTTCTTAGTATCTGGTGAAGTTTACAGATTCTATCTCAGGATAGTATTTTTAAATGCACAAGCTAAAATACATAGAATTACAATAGAAACCAATCATACTGAAATAAGGTGTCTTAGTTATCTAGTGCTCCTACAACAGAAAGACCACAAGCTGAAGGCTTTAACAAAGAGAAATTTATTCTCTCACAGTCTAGGAGGCTAGAAATCCATATTCAGAGTGCCAGCTCCAGGGGAAAGTTTTGTTTCTCTGTGGGCTCTGGGGGAAGGTCTTTGTTGTCAATCTTCCCCTGGTCGAGGAGCTTCTCAGCACAGGGACCCCGGGTCCAAAGGATGTGCTGTTCTCCTGGCACTACTTTCTTGGTGGTATGAGGTCCCCATATCTCTCTGCTCACTTCTCTCTTTTACATCTCAAAAGAGATTGGCTCAAGACACAATCCAAGCTTGTAGATTGAGTCCTACCGCATTAACATAACTACCGCTAATCCTATCTCATCAACATCATAGAGACAGGATTTACAACACATAGGAAAATTACATCAGATGACAAAACGTGGACAATCACACAATTCTGGAAATCATGGATTAGCCAAGTTGACACACATTTTTGGGGAACACAATTCAGTCCATAACATAAGGTTATCAAAATATTTGTGATGCAGTAATATGATGTGCTACTTTATTAACATGTTAAATAACAAGATCCAGCAGTGGGTCTAATTACTGTAATTTTGAGGAAGTGATGAGTAAAAATGATGTCTGGAGACAGCATAATGTAATATGACAATATGTGTGGTTTCTGTTGGTGACAGAGTCACAGAAGCTACTAACACTAACCAGGTTTGTTCCCTACATTCACAAGGGAAGGAAATGCTAAATTTCTGTTAGAGGTTAGGGAAAATAAAGATGTAATCTCCACCCCTACTCAATTTAGAGAATTCCAGTCCTTGCTAGCTTGGGCCTGGGATTTCCTGTCTGACCCACTAACATCCCTTATGTTTGTGGCATTGAAGACCAGTTAGCAAGGATGTGAATGATGGTTCCCTTCTTCTGTCTCCTGGCAGGAGTTGACTCCCCCACTGTCAAGGCTAGAATGAACTGTTTATGAAGTGACATTCCTTGTAGCTGACTGCCTAAAGCTGGATTCTCTAGAGGAAAAAAAACCAGTGAAGGGTAGAGAGAGAGAGGGAGTTATTTCAAGGAAATAGTTCATGCAGTTGTGGAGGTTGGGAAGTCCCAAATCCATGGGTCAGAGGTCAGGTTGGAGGCTTCTCCTGACTCACATGGTGGCAGGGGCTGGAAAATCCCCAAATCAGCAGGTCAGACAGCAGGCTCCTGGCTCATGTCCCAAGAACCAGAGGTTAGAGGATGATGAGTTGGATGAAGGATCCCGAGAGGGTGAGCTTTGCATCCAATATATATTGGATAGGGGCCACACCTCCAAGGAAACTCCCCTTTCAACTGACTGGCTGCTCACATCAGATCACAAAATGGAGGATGATTACATAATATCTGCCAAACCAGTGAGAATCATGGCCTAGCCAAGTTGACACATAACCTTAACCATCACAGTCCACCCCTTGTCAGCTTGGCACCTGTACACATCTCCTTAAACCATAAATAATCTCTAAATAAAAACAGTTATAAAGTCATACTCTCACCTAACATGAAACAACTAACACACATACAACCAAAAATGTACTAGCCCTGTTTACATCTTATATTTTATAATAAGTAATAGAATAAGGGAAGGAAGAAAACAACATATATATATGTATGCATATATATATACACTGTCTTAGTCATCTAGTGCTGCTAGAACAGAAATACCACAAGTGGATGGTTTTAATGAAGAGAAGTTTACTTCCTCATAATCAAAGTAGGCTAAATGTCCAAATTCAGGGTGTCAGCTCCAGGGCAAGTCTTTCTCTCTCTGTTGGCCTTCTCATCAATGTTCCCGCGGACTAGGAGCTTCTTTGCTCAGGGACCCCAGTCCAAAGGACGCACTCTGCTCCTGGAACTGCTTTCTTGATGGTATGAGGTCCCCCTGTCTCACTGCTCACTTCTGTCTTTTATATCTCAATAGATTGCCTCAGGAAACAATCCAGTCTTGTAGATCCAGTCCTGCCTTACTAACACAACTGCCACACTTCCTCCCTCATTAACATCATAGAGGCTGGATTTACGAGGAAAATCACACAGTACCAGGAATCATGGCCCAGCCAAACTGATAAACACATTTTTTGGGGGGACATAATTCAAACCATGACATACACATTCATATACATGTAACAAAACAAGGAAGAAATACTAAAAACAATTATAGTCCTTGTTTCTGCAGTGGGTCACATGGTCGTAGCTGGTATTTAGAACTACCTTCTTCCACCACCCATTCCGTATTCCCTTTGCCCTCAGCAAGCACATCAGCTGGTTTGGGTTCTTTGCCTGGTTCCTGAAGGGTCTGGGCTATTAGTAGTCAGTATCGGCATTGGGTTGCTGCAGTTTTGCATTGCCTTTAATCACAGGGCATAGTAGTACTAAGAGACATCCTAAGGGATCTCCTGGATTCCAGACATACTCTTCTTTACCTCCATTATGTAATACATATCCGGTTTCCACTTGGTAATCAGGACCAATCACACCAGCCAGTATGGTAACTCCCTTCTTTGTCTGTTGATCCAGAGGCATGAGGAGCGCAAAGTGGACAGTTGGCATTCTTAACTTCCAGTTCAATGGAATCAGTGAAGTGCCTCCTGGTGGGAGAATTCCTCCCTTTGGAACTAAGACCTCTAGACCCACAGAGCATAGCACTGCAGGGACAGGAAGCAAAAATTTTGCAAGTGGGTCATTAAGGGTAATAGTGAGTGGTGCCACTCCCATTTCCACCTCTTCATTCCTGGACCCATGAACCCTGGCTATGGGAGAAACAGCACCATATATTGGATGCTGGTTTAGAGCATATACAGCCTCCTTGAGAACATTGTCCCAACCCTGCAAAATATTGCCACCTAGCTGGTACAATAATTGTGCCTTTAGAAGGCCATACTATCAAGCCAGCTGCTTCAGGATGATGGGAAACATGGTAAGACCAGTGAATTCCAAGAGTATTGGCTCTTTGCCATATTTCATTTGCTGTGAAGTGAGTCCCTTGACCCAAGGCAATGCTGTGTGGATACCGTGATGGTGGATAAGACTTTCTGTAAGCCCGCAGATGATAGTTTTGGCAGAAGCGTTGCACGCAGGGGAGGCAAATCCATATCTAGAGTAAGTATCTATTCCAGTAAGAACAAAACACTGCCCCTTCCATGATAGAAGTGGTCCAATGTAATCAACCTGCCACCAAGTTTCTGGCTGATCACCCTTAGGAATGGTGCCATATCAGGGAATCTGTATTGGTCTCTGCTGCTGGCAGCTGGGCATTCTGCAGTGGCTGTAGCCAAGTTGGCCTTGGTGAACAGAAGTCCGTGTTGTTGAGGCTATGCATAACCTCCATCCCTGCCACCATGGCCACTTTGTTCATGAGCCCATTGGGCAATGACATGAGTGGCTGGGGAAAAAGGCTGACTATTATCCACAAAACATGTCATCCTATCCACTTGATTGTTAAAACCCTCCTCTGCCAAAGTCACCCTTTGGTAAGCAGCCACATGAGACTCTAATATATTCACTTCTTAGTCCCATTCAGAGAGGTCTATCCATATGCTTCTTCCCCATACCTCCTTGTCACCAATTTTCCAATCATGTTCCTTCCAAGTCCCTAACCACCCAGCCAAACCATTGGCGACAGCCCATGAATCAGGATATAATCACACATCTAGCCATCTCTCTTTCCAAGCAAAATGAACAACCAGGTGCACTGCCTGAAGCTCTGCCCATTGAGAGGATTTCCCTTCACCACTGTCCTTCAGGGAGTTCCCAAAAAGGGGCTGCAGTGCTGCCCCTGTCCATGTTAAAGTGGTGCCTGCCAATCACACAGAACCATCTGTAAACCAGGCACAGGTTTTCTCTTCCTCAGTCAGCTGATTGTGAGGAACTCCCAATGAGGCCATAGATGCAGACTGGGAGAAGGAAGGTAATGTGTAAAGAATGGGGACCATGGGCATTTGGGCCACTTCCTCATGTGACTTACTTGTGCCTTCAAGTCCTGATCTAGCCTGATCTCATGTATACCACTTCCATTTAATGATGGAGTGCTGCCGTGCACTTCTGACTTTATGACTCTGTGTGTCAGATAACACCCAGTTCATGATGGGCAGCTCAGGCTGCATAGTGACTTGGTGGCCCATGGTTAAACATTCAGTCTCTACTAAGGCCCAGTAACAAGCCAAAAGCTGCTTCTCAAAAGGAAAGTAGTTATCTGCTAAGGACGGCAGAGGTTTGCTCCAAAATCCTAAGGGTCTGCACTGCTATTCACCAATAAGGGCCTGCCAGAGACTCCAAACAGCTTCTCTATCTGCCACTGACACTTCAAGAACAATTGGATCAGCACAGCAGCCTGAACCTGTTGCAGAGCTTCTCTTGTTCTGGGCCCCACTCAAAACTAGCAGCTTTTCGAGTCACTTGATAAATAGGCCAAAGTCACACACTCAAATGAGGGATATGTTGCCTCCAAAATCCAAAAAGGCAAACTGGGGGTTGTACCTCCTTTTGAGTTGTAGGAGGGGCCATATGTAACAACCTATCCTTCACTTTAGAAGAAATATCTCAACATACCCTACACCACTGGACCCCAAATTTCACTGAGGTGGAAGGTGCATGAATTTTTGTTGGATTAATTTCCCATCCTCTAGCACACAAATGTCTTACCAATAAGTCTGGAGCCATTGATATTTCTTCCTTACTAGGTCCAATCAGCATAATGTCATTAATTTAATCGACCAGTGTGACATCTTAGGAAAGGAAAGCTGATCAAGTTCCCTGCAGACTAAATTATGACATGAGGCTGGAGAGTTGATATACCGCTGAGGTAGAACACTGAAGGTGTATTGCTGGCCTTGCCAGCTGAAGGCAAACTGCTTCTGGTGTTCCTTCAAAACTGGAATTGAGAAAAAGGCTTTTCCCAGATCACTAGCTGCATACCAGATACCAGGTTGTTGTTAAGTGACACTGAGTTGGTTCCGACTCATAGCAACCCTATGTACAACAGAACAAAACACTGCTCGGTCCTGTGCTATCTTCACAATCATTATTATGCTTGAGCTCATTGTAGTAGCCACTGTGTCAATCTATCTCATTGAGGGTCTTCCTCTTTTTCACTGACCCTCTACTTTTCCAAGCATGATGTCTTTCTCCAGGGACTGATCCCTCCTGATAACATGTCCAAAGTGAGATGTAGTCTCACCATCCTTGCCTCTAAGGAGCATTCTGGTTGTACTTCTTCCAAGACAGATTTGTTCATTCTTTTGGCAGTCCATGGTATATGCAGTGTTCTTCGCCAACACCACAATTCATAGATGTCAGTTCTTCTTCAGTCTTCCTTATTCATCATCCAGCTTTCACATACATATGAGGTGATTGAAAATACCATGGCTTGGGTCAGGCATGCCTTAGTCCTCAAAGTGACATCTTTGCTTTTCAACACTTTAAAGAGGTCTTTTGCAGGAGATTTGCCTGATGCAATGCATCATTTGATTTCTTGACTGCTGCTTCCATGAGTGTTGATTGTGGATCCAAGTAAAATCAAATCCTTGACACCTTCAATATTTTCTCCATCTATCATGATGTTGTTATTGGTCTAGTTGTGAATATTTTTGTTTTCTTTATGTTGAAGTATAATCCATACTGAAGGCTGTGGTCTTTGATCTTCATCAATAAGTGCGTCAAGTCTTCTTCACCTTCAGCAAGCAAGGGTGTGTCATCTGCATAATGCAGATTGTTAATGAGTCTTCCCTTAACCCTGTTGCCTAGTTCTTTTTTATGTAGTCCAGCTTCCTGGATTATTTGCTCAGCATACAGGTTGAATAAGTATGGTGAAAGGATACAACCCTGATTCACACCTTTCCTGACTTTAAACCATGTAGTATCACCTTCTGTTCAAATGACTGCCTCTTGATCTTTGTACAGATTCCTCATGAGCACAATTAAGTGTTCTGGAATTCCCATTCTTTGCAATTTCATTCATAATTTGTTATGATCCACACAGTCAAATGCCTTTGCATCGTCAATAAAATACAGGTAAACATCTTTCTGGTATTCCTTTGGTTCCTAGTCCACCTAAAATGGGTCCAGAATCCCTGAGTGTTCCCACTAGCCTAAAAAATTGGTGTTGGGGGTGGGTTCTGGGGACATTTAGCAATGTCTTGTAAGGCATCTGCCTCAAGTGATGCCCCAGGCAATGTCCCAAGTGCTGCCTCAGACAAAGGCTCTTCAGGCACAGCTGGGTTAATCTCATCAGATAGGGGTGGAAGGGATAATGGTTTTACTGGGCAGACAAAGATGGAGTAATCTCTTCCGATGGGAGTAAGAGTGCCTGTTCTGTTGGCAGGAGTGAGTCAATGGAATTTAGCGGCTCAATGTCCCCAGCTTCCTGATTATCAGCCCATATATCCCCATTCCAAGTTTCTTCCCAATCAGTGCCCTCACTTTAACTTTAGACTCCGTTCGAGGTTGGCATTTAGTTGGTGTTGTAATTCAGCCACTCTTACGATAAAACTCTGGGTTTGGTTTTCAGCAATATCAGCTCTGTTACTATAAGAAATAAGGCTTTCTTTCACAAGTGGTGACTTTCAGGTCTTTTATGCTGCACTTGAGCTGTGACTTTGAAGCCCTGAGCCCATCTCTTTCTTTCACCACTTTGTCTAGCAAAAGCAGGACCAACGAACCAGCCTCCCTATACTCCTCATTCTGACAAAATTATAGAAAAGTATCAAATATACAACAACCCAGAGTCTTGTTTCTCAAAAATATTTGATCCGTTGTTGGTGATATTTTGTGTATTTATATTGCCACCTCATGCCATGGATTAGCAGTGGCCTCTTTACTACTGCAGGCAGAGTCATCAGCACTTTTAAGACTAGCCAGACTTGAGAACCAATTCAGAAAACTCATCCTCTCTAACCTCTCAGTGCTAAATGTCTTAGGCTGGATTCTCCAGAGGAACAAAACCAGTGAAGTGCGTGTGTGTGTGCGGGTGTGTGTGTGTGTGTGTGTGTGTGTGTGTGTGTGTGTGTGTATACATAGAGAGAGAGAGAGATTTATCTCAAGAAAATGGCTCATGCAGTTGTAGAGGCTGACAAGTCCCCAGCTCATAGGTCAGGTGTCAGCCTGACTCATGTGGTTGCAGGGGCTGACGAACCCAAAATCGGCAGGTGAGATAGCAGGCTGCTAGCTCATGTCCCAAGAACTAGAGATCAGAAGAAGATGAGTTGGGTGCAGGATCCAGAGATGGCAAGCTTTGCTAGAACACCCCAGTCTTCATCATCTAGTGCTGCCAAAACAGAAATACCAAAAAGGGATGGCTTCAACATATAGAAGTTTATTCTCTCACAGTCTAGGAGGATAGAAGTCCAAATTCAGGGCATCAGCTCCAGGGGAAGCCTTTCTCTCTCTGTCAGCTCTGGAGGAAGGTCCTTGTCACTAATCTTCTCATGGACTAGGAGCTTCTGAGTGCAAGGACTCCAGGTCCAAAGGATGTACCATTCTCCTGGCTCTTGTTTCTTGAATGGCATGAGGTCCCCATGTCTCTCTTCTCTCTTCTCTCTTTTATATCTCAAAAGAGATTGGTTTAAAATACAACCCAATCTAGTAGATTGAGTCCAGCCTCATTAACATAACTGCCTCTAATCCTGCCTCATTAACATCATAGAAGTAGGATTTATAACACATAGGAAAATCACATCAGATGACAAAATGGTGGACAATCACTCAATACTGGGAATCATGGACTAGCCAAGTTGACACACATTTTTGGGGACACAATTCAATCCATGACAACCCCTAATGAAACTCCCCTTTCAACTGATTGGCTGCCCACATCAGATCACAAAATGGAGGATGATTATATACTATCTGCCAAACTACTGAGAATCCTGGCCTAGACAAGTTGACACATGACTTTAACCATCACTTCATTCCCACATGAGGTAAGTATTGTTACTCCTATTATACTGATGTGGAAAGTTAGGCTCGGAGACAGGAAATGAGTTGCCTGTGGTCAAAGGTTTGCCTTGTGCCCTTGCCTTTCCTCAAATCACATTGCATCACCTGCCCCACATAGGCATTTTTATCTTGATTTGAAATGACTCACGATGAAGTTGTGATGGTAATAGTAATAATGATAATAGTTACCAACTGTATTTGAATTTTTAAATCATCATCATCATCATCATCATCAACGTAATGGCTAATACTGATTGCTTATGTTATTCCAAATACAGCTTTTAGGACTTAACTCATTTAACCATCCAAGCAATCCCAGTGAGATAGGTCTTATTATTACCCCATTTCAAAGATGAAGAGACTGAGGTCCTGAAAAGTTTGGTCATTTGCTTAAGGTCACACGGCTACTAAGCTGGAATTATGAACCAAGGAAATCTGGCTGTGGCACCCTCATTTTTTTTTTTTTAAACTGTTCTATTGATATTGAACCTAGACATAGGAAAGTGCATAAGTCATTGAGTGTGGTATTCAATGAAATTTCACAAAGTGAACACGTTCACCCAGCTCACACCTAGATCTAGAAATAGAACATTATATCAGCACCCAGCAGCTCCTCATGCCACCTCCTAGTCATTACCTCCCCAAAGTAACCACTGTCCTAACTTCTATCACTATTGATTAGTTGTGCCTGTTTTTAAATTTCATATGAATATTCCCTCATTCTTAACCTCGATGCCATCTCATTTGGTCCTTGTAATTATCCTAGAGTCCAGAAAGTAGTTTCTTATCTATCATTCCCATTTTACAGATGGGAAAATTGAGACAACCGTAACAACTTAGTAACTTCTCTGAGGCCATATGCCAATGTGGGATGAAAAGAGGATTCTGAAGAATGTCACTGAACCGTACACATGGAAATTGTTGAGATTCCGTATGTTCTGTTGTGTATATTTTTGCCACAGTAAAATTAGATTAAATTAAAGAACAAAAACAGGATCCTAACCCAGGTCCTTGGGGCTGTCTCATTGTTAACTGAGCCTGGATCTCTACTGTGAAACTAGGCAGTACATTAGAGATTCAGAGATTTTTGCATGAACAAATGGTCCTATTTACCCTAACTGGCCCAAAACTTCCTATCAAAAGCCTTATCCCTGCTCTTCTATGATGTTAATGATGCAGGATTAGAGGAAATTATGTTAATGAGGCAGGACTCAATCTACAAGATTAGGTTGTATCTTAAACCAATCTCTTTTGAGATATAAAAGAGAGAAGAGAGACATGGGGACCTCATGCCATTCAAGAAACAAGAGCCAGGAGAATGGTACGTCCCATCTACTCCAAAGGCCCCTCCTCTGCTCCAGCTACATGGGCTTCTGGACTGTTCTTTGGTATCTCCAGTAACGTCCCACCTCATAGTCTCTGCACCCGCTGTTCCCTCTGCTGCTGAGCAGCATCTCTTCCCCCAGATACCTGCTTGGCTCCCTCCTTCATCCTCCAGTGTCACCTCCTGGGCAAGGCTCCCCCAGACCCCTGACCCCCTACCTAAATAATACACCCCATCACTCTCTACTTTATTCCTCTGCTTTTTTCTTGGACTGCTTATAACACTTGACACTATGTTGTTGTTGAGCCGGTCCCCAATTCATGATGACCTCATGCATGATGGGATGGGGCTGTTGTGATCCACAGGGTTTTCATTGGCTGGTTTTTAGGAAGTAGATCACCAGGCCTTTCTTCATAGTCTGTCTTAGTCTGGAAGCTACGCTGAAGCCTTTTTAGCATCAAAGCAACCTCCACCGACAGATGGGTGGTGGCTGCGCATGACGTGCATTGGCTGGGAATCCAACCCAGGTCTCCCACATGCAAGGCGAGAATTGTACCAGTGAATAAACAACCACTGCCCCACTACTTAAGACTACATATATATATATATATATATATATATATATATATATATGGTCTGTCTCCTTCCGCTAGGATGTATGTGCCATGAGGGCAAAAATGTTTTTGTTCACTCTGTTTTTCCCAGAGTACACATGCCTGGCATACAGTAGGTACTCAATAAATCATGAATAGAAGGTGGAATTAATCAGCACAGAACTTCTGGCCTTCACCGAAATACAAGTAGCCTCCACAAGGGAAGTGTAGGCAGAATTTAAATCCACTGCTTTGCTAAGAATGGCAGTACTGTGGACTCTAGCCAGGGTGTGGTCTTTAGCTGTGATAAAGACCATGGGTTGGGAGAAAGAGGTCAAATCCAATGAGGAAGCTCACCTGCTGGACCGCAAAGCCAGGTGTCTCCTCCTTACCTCCCCTCCCCCACCTCAGGCTGCTAACGTGACCCTCCCCCCAATTTTTCCAGCCCCCAGATGTGCCCTGCCCCAAAGCGTCAGAGAGGAGAACCAGCCACCTGTGCAGAGGTGACAATGGTGCTCCTGTGTGCTGCAGGCTGTTGGGGAGGGCATGGATTCAGGCAAATGAGCCAAGCACACACAGATATAAAGCATGTGACTGTTGGAGCTCTGCTTCTGCTCCAGTGCTCACAAGAATGGAGGGCAGCATAAAACAGCTCAGCCTGGGGAGGGAGTCTGAGAGGGCAGGGGACAGGGAGGACCTGGCTGACCTCCAGATGCTGGCCCTGAAGTGGTTCATGGAGACACAGGCCCCCCTCATTATGCAGAATGGCGTCCTGCCCCGCTGGTTTCACGGATTCATCACCCGCAAGTAAGGCTGCCCCTGCCCACATGCCCAGTGTGGTCCACCATTCCTGAGGGGTGAGAAAACGGTCTGGGGACTCTGCAGCTAGACTTGTTCCTGCCCTCTCCCTGGGCTAGGCAGGGACCCCAAGTCGCGGTAAGGGTTAGGGGACAGACTGCTGAGTGCCACATCCTCTGCGGCCGCTTCCATGGACAGGGTGGGCAAAGGCCTTGGCCCTCACTCTAAGTGCAGGTCTAGGAGGTCTGGGGCTGCCAGGTGGCCAAAAGGACAAAAAGGGGGACAGGCAGGAGCAGGATATGTTCAACTCTGATGAATAACTAGGGGGACAATATCATTTATCATCCAAAGCAGAACACTGTTAGTGATTCAGCTAGGACAACTGTTGTAAACGGGCACTGTCCCAGGTAAACCTGGATGAATGGCTACCCTAGGAATAAAGGACAAGACGTGGGGTTTGGGTTTCCGATTGGGCTGGATCCCCAAGGTGCCAAAGCACTAGATGAAGTACCTGGCAGAGAGGCAGGGCCCGCTTCATGGCCATTGACCTTCTCAGTCACACAGGCCCTGTCACTGTCTTTAAATTCTTAATAATTTTTGAAAAAGGGGCCCTGCATTTTCATTTTGCACAGGGCCTTGCAAATTATATAGCTGGCCCTGCCTGGAGCAGGCATCCGGTATGTGTTTGGTGACTAAGTGGATGAGTGAATGAATATCTAGTCTACTTACCACCAAAACAGAAGACAGCTAGAATTTTCCACCATGTCCTCAAATACTTGGCACCATGTAGAAACATCCAAAGCTGCCTGGGGTTGAGCAGATGGGCTTCAGACATAGCAGCACCCCTTCCTCCAGAAACTCTAGTGGAGTGCACATCCTGCCCAACTGCGCACAGTGGTCCTGAAGCAGCCCCCCCACCAACTTCTAAAAGTCTCCAGCCATATAAATTCATTTTTCTTACTTCACAGCCGTCCAGGTGGACAGCAGGTGGGCAGGGTCAATGGCTAGTGTGCTTGCTGGTGAGGCTGCAGTGAGGGTGGTGGGCATGGCCTCAGGACACCGACCCAGCCCCAGGCTGAGTCTTGACCTTGTTCAACTGAGCCCAGACAGGCCACAGACTGAGCTCTGACAAGCACAGACCCAGCTGAAGGTCTGAGGGAGACCCCTATTTGGGGGTGGAAGTCTGTGCACTGGGTCTGGGAACCAAGGGCCTGGCCAGCAGGGATTCTGAGGCAGGTCTAAGTCGTGTTGATATAAGGGCACAGAACCCAGCTAATGGCATGTCCTCTGACCAGGCAGACGGAGCAGCTACTCAGGGACAAAGCTCTTGGCTCCTTCCTCATCCGCCTCAGCGACCGGGCCACTGGCTACATCTTGTCCTACAGGTAAGATGGGAAGCTCTCTGCAAGCTGGCGGGTGTGCTCAGCACCCATAACCGAGCCTTGCAGATAAGCACAGTGGTCCTACCAAGGCACATTGCCTGATTGGCCCTGGGCACTGACTCCCTCACTCCTCATTGGTCACCCATTCATTGACCAATGCTCCACAGACATTTCCTGAGCACTTGCCATGTGCTGGGGATGAAGCCTCAGCCTTTAGCGGGAGTTGGTTGGTGTGGGGGTAGGGAAAACAGCCTCCTGGTCAGAAGCTAGGGAAAGCTTCACAGAACTGAACTTTGAGCCCAGGATAGAAGGAAGAATAGAAATTTGGTAGGCAGAAAAGGGGGTGTGGTTTAGGCTTATGGAGGCATGGAAAACTAGGGTGTTAGGGGGAACCACAAGTCCTTGGGTGCAGCAGAGGATGTGTGGTTCCTAGGGAGGAGTGCCTGGAGAGGAGGGCAGGGCTAGCCCAAGATGGCCTTGGGTGCCTTGCTAAGTCTGGAGATGGGGACGGGGGTGACATGGTCAGACTCATGTCTTGCAATGGTCCTTCTGGCAGCCTATGGAGGGAGGACCGGAAAACAGAGACTGGAGGTGCCGGGGCAGTGGAAGAACAGGTGCAACTAGCTGGATGTGAAGCGATGTGGTCTGGGCTAGGGTAGGGCAGTGGAGATAAAAGGAGGAAACAAGACAGAAGAACGAAGTCAGAGATGGTGATGTCAGATCCTATACTGAGAGTAGGTTGGGTGGGGGAAGGCAGAGGAAGGAGACAATTTACCCAGGCATGGAGGTGGGCCAGGCCTCTAGGGCAAACCACAATGGCTTCAAACTCAGAATTATCATGTCCTCATACCGCCTGAGTTCAAATCCTAACCTTGAGCAAGTTATTTTGCTTTTCTGCTCCTGAGTTTCCTCATCTGTAAAATGGGAATATAATAGTACCTACTTCAAAGGATTGTTGAAAGGGTTCAATGAAGTTTATACATTTAAAAGTGCTTGGCATAGTGCATATAACATACTAAGAACTCAATAAATGTTAGTTATTATTAAAATATTGTTATTCTTTGTACCAGATACTGGGCTAGGCACTTTGAATTATATTAACTCAGTTGTTTTCAAAAGAGTTTTCAGCATTAGGGCCTTTTTTTTTTTTTTTAAATGCACTCATAGTTAGAACATCAATTTGTAAAAAAGATCAAAATGAGGCTGCTCAAAGATATACAAATAAACCAATAGAACAGAACAGAGTCCAGAAAAAATTCAACACGTTTGGTCACCCGATTTACAACACAGGTGTCACTGCAATTCCATGGGGGAGAAGATGATCATTTCAATAAGTGGTGCGGAAGAAATTGGATATCCAAACAGGAAAAAAAATGACCCCTACCTCACACCATAAGGTCCCTGGGTGGTGCAAACAGTTTATGCTCAGCTACTAGTTGAAAGGTTGGCAGTTAGAACCCACCCAGTGATGCCATGGAAGAAATACCTGGCAATCTGCTTCTGTAAAGATTACAGCCAAGAAAACCCCGTGGAGCTCAGTTCTACTCTGTAACAGACGGGGTCACTGTGAGTTGGAATTGACTTGATGACAACGGGTTTGGGTTTTTTTTAACATCATACCATACACAAAAATTAATTCTAAATGGACCATAGACCCAAGGGAGGAAATCAAAACAATAAAGTTTCTAGAAGAAAACATAGAAGAACGTATTCATGACCTAGGGGCAGGCAAAGATTTCTTAAATAGGACACAAAACATGCTCATGTCCCAAATATGCGAAGAACTCCTACAAATCAGTAGGACAAAGACAGCCAACTCAATAAATAAACACAAAAGACTTAAACAGGCACTCGATGAAGAAGACTATCCAAAGGGCCGGTAAGCATATGAAAAGGCTTTCAGCATCATTTGTTATCAGCAAAATGCAAATTAAAACCACAATGAATGGCTTAAATGGAAAGACAAGCAATATCAAACAGTTGGTGAGGATCTGGAACAAATGGAACTCTCATATATAGGAATAATTTTAGAAAACAATTTGGCAGAATCCACTAAAGTTAAACATAGGTATACCTTAGACCCATCAATTCTACTCCTAGGTATATTTGCAACAGAATATATTGAGACAGAATATATTCTCAACTGTACATGTATTCACCAAAAGACATGGATAAGAATGTTCACAATAACTTCATTTATAACAATAAAAATCTGGAAACAACCTAAATGTCCATCAACAGAATGGGTAAATTGTGGATTTTTCATTAAATGGGATACTAAACATCAATGGATAAAAATAAATGAATTACATATGGACATGAATCAATCTCAGAAATATAGTGTTGAATGAAAAAAGCCAGACAAAAGAGAAATACTGTACAATTTCATTTACATGAAGTCTATAATGGGTAAAACAGATTTACGGTGACAGGGGTCAGAATAGTGGCTACCTTTGAGGGGTATTGACTGGAAGGGAGCATGAGGGAGTTTTATGGGGAGCTGGAAATGTTTTCTATCTTGATCTGCAGGGTAGTTACATGGAAATACTTACATGTGGAAATTCATCAAGCTGCACACTTAGGACTTGTGCGTTTGACTGTGTGTTCACTCTTCCTCCATAGAATGAAAATGAAAAGGGTGGGCCGTTACAGGTTGAAGTAGGGGTGGAAGCTGGAACTCCATTTTCAGCAAGGCTGGAATTAGGGTGAGGCAAATGAGGGAGGCCTGACCCAAGCCATGGTATTTTCAATTGTCTCATATGCATGCAAAAGCTGGACAATGAATAAGGAAGACTGGAGATGAACTGATGTGTTTGAATTATGGTGTTGGTGAAGAAGATTGAATATACCATGGACTGCTAGGAGAACGAACAAATCTGTCTCAGTACAGCCAGAATGCTCCTTAGACATGATGATGGTGTGACTTTGTCTCACGTACTTTGGACATGTCGTCAGGAGGGAGCAGTCCCTAGAGAAGGACATCATGCTTGGTAGAGGGTCAGTGCAAAAGAGGAAGACCCTCAATAAGTTAGACTGAAACAGTGGCTACAACAATGGGCTCAAGGATAGCAACGATTGTGAAGATGGCACACGACCAGGGCGTGTTTCCTTCTGTTGTACATAGCATCGCTGTGAGTCGGAACCCGTTCGATGGCATCTAACAACAACAACAAAGTGAGGCCAAGTTGTGCAAGTGCTGGGTCAGATCCTGTCTTTATTTAAAACTTTGATAGTTTGTTCATCATAGATTTTTTCCATTAATTTTTTTTGATATTTTGATTCTATAAAATATTGCATCAGAATATTACTTATCTTGATTACTGATTTTTTTGGCACCTCCTTAAGTTTTGTGTTCAGTGAGAGTGCCCCACTTGCCTCACCCTAGATGACCAGAGCAGGCTTAGGTGCTTCCCAGGAACTCAGGGCCCCAGGGTTTGCCAGTGATCAGTTCTACTCTTCAGAGACACACACCAAGACTCGAAGTGGGGGCAGTGCTGTCCCAGGTCAGCACCTCCCCTGCATCGAGACCTGGAGCTCAAGGCTGGGCTGCCCGTGGCCGGCAGCCCCAGGCCACAAGTCTTTGTGTTGCAGGGGCAGCGACCGCTGCCGGCATTTTGTCATCAAACAGCTCCAAAACCGGTGCTACCTCATCTCGGGGGACACCCACAGCCACAGCACCCTGGCTGAGCTCGTGCGCTATTACCAGGAAGTGCAGCTGGAGCCCTTTGGGGAGACCCTGGCTGCCGCCTGCCCCCGGGTAGGCACCCCTCTTCCCCAGGGTTAGGGTGGTGGGACAGGGTGCCTGTCTGAAAAAGGGAGACTGAAGCAGCATCTTACCTGAGGTCAGGGACCTGGTGAGAATGTCTCAGTCCCTCTCCAGTAGTCTCTGGTAGGCGACTGGAGGGTGACCTGGGGTGTATGACAACATGCTTACTGTGCCCACCACCCCTCCCCTCCACCAGCTGGAGGACAATGATCCGTATGATGCCATCAGCCTGGGCCTCCGCCAGACCAACCCAGGCCTGGAAAGTCAGCCTGCCATGGCGTCCCCCACTCTGGCTGCAGACAAGGCAGCCAGCTCCCGTTCCTCTCCAAAGCCTCAGGTCTCTTTCCTCCACACAAACAACGGCCTGGATATGAGTCCCAGGAACCTCTCCGAGAAGGAAACTATGAAGGTGAGGCGGGTTCTGGGTCCCCCAGGGTCAGGGTTGCCAGCCCAGAGATTTACATGCCCACAGTTAGGCCGGAGAGGTCCTGCTGGCCAGTCCCTTCAGGCTGTGGATTGTGTGTGCCAGGCCCAGAGAAGTGCCATCCCAGCTTGGAATGCTCCAGTGGTTCTCCCACGCTCATGGCCTGCCTCTGGTTGGCTGGATTTAGTTCAAGCCTTGGCTTGACCAATTTTTAGCTGTGTGATTTTGGGCAAGTCACTTAATTTCTCTAAGCCTCAGTTTACCAATCCCAAAATTGCTGTGGGGCTTGAATGAAAGAGTATAAAATGACTGAAAATTCCTTGTAAACTGTAGAGTGGGGTGCCTGTATGTTAGTACTTTATCCTCCTCTACAGCACCTCGAGGGAGGGACTCAGAGATATTTTTGTGTTATCAAATATCAACCACAGCATGCCAAGGGCTTCTCCTCACTTTCAGAATAAAATGTAAAATCTCCTCCAGGGTCCACAATACCCTCACCGAGTATACTGCTACCTCTCCCCCTTTCTCACTCTTCTTTAGCTTCACTGGCCTTCTGGGTCTTCCTTGAACACACGAAGCTTGTTCCCACCTCAGGGCCTTTGCACATGCCTGGAACGCTCTTCTCACTAGATATCTGCATGCTCACATTCTCGCTTCATTCTACTCTGCTTAAATATCCCCTCTTCCACCTGACACTCTCTCTATCCCTTTACCCTGCTTTGCTCTTCTTCATAGCACTGATCATGACTTGACACAATATTGTCTTATGATATAGTATTATACTATATCCATACTATATAATGGAGCAGTATATTGCCCAGCTCCCAGTCCTTGAGTTGGTCTTGCTCACCACTGAGTCTTCACCACCTAAGACAGTGTCTGGTACACAGGTGGCACTAAATATTTGTTGAATGAATATCTGAAGGATGGAATTGGGGTGGACCATCCAGGCAGGGGAGGGAGCAGCGAGTGGGTGGGTTCAAGGAGCTCTGAGGGACCAGCAGACCTCACTGCAGGGGCAGGAGCAGGGCAGGATGAACTTGGGTGAGAGGTAGAGCTGGCAACCCAAAGCCTTGAATGCCAAGATAAAGACCATACTCAGCGCCTAGAACATGAGAACTGCCAGGGACCCTGAATGTCGTGTGTCCAAACCTTGCATGTAACCATCAGATAAAGTGAGACTGGGACAGGAGGCCTCAGCTTACCTGAGAACTTCTGTTTACCTGGTGGCATCTTAAAGAGCAATGGGTACCCTTTAAGAGGTTCTCCGTCCCTCTCCCCAGATCTCCTTCAGGGTGCCCTCACTCCCTGAGAGGAGTGCCTCCCTCCTGGACGAGTCTTTTGGAGGGGCCAATGACATCATCTATGCAGACGTGAAGAAGATGAACCAGGCCCAGCTAGGCCTGGGCAGAGAGGTATCCAGCAGGCAGGGGCGAGTTCTCACTGGCAGCCAGTCCTGCTTCCCAACCATGGGGGCCCCAAGGAGACCCTTGTATGGAGGCCAGAAGAGGCCTGATGGCCCAGGGCCTGTCCTTGCTGGGGTGAGCCCAGACCAGGGCTCAACAGTGTCTCCCACTTCCTGGGAGTTCCTCCTACCCACTAGTCCTGAGGCTCTGGGATCCCCAGCTGTGACCTGGAGCCAGGGGTCTCTGACACTCAGCCACTTGTCTCAGTCCTGCTCCGAGGACAGCTCTTCAGACACCTATAGGCTCCCTGGGACAGCAGGCCTCCCGCAACAGGCTGGGGATGCACCAGACCTCGGAGATGGTACCTACGAGCAGATCCCAGCCTGCTGGGCCCGCCCAGCCAGGCCCCCACATCCTGGGTCCAGTTCTATCTATGGCAAGCTGTCAGGGCCCGTGGCCTGTGACTACAAGAGGATCCCAGAGCCCAGAAACACCCATGAGCAAATTCCAGCAGCCAAGAGCAGGGAGACTGGATGGACAAACAAGGTGGGCTCCATGGGTGGGGCGAGGGTGGTGCCAGCCCTTAGGGAGTACCCAGTGGTAGGTGAGGACCTGTGGTCATCAGGCACAGCAGGCCAGGTCCCTGCCACTACCCAGAATTATACCCTCTGCCAGGTGGTGGTGGGAGAGGTAGCCTCTAGATGTGAGTATAAGATGGGGCTTCCATGTCTGCTCTCCCTCTGGCTACAAAGTCTCGTGTCCTCCCCTGTCCCTGGTGGCGTCATTTACACACCCACCCCCGCCCTGAGTAGGACACCAGTGTATCCCAAGGCCCCCAGAGAGCTCTGGTGTGTGGGAAGCCTGGGGCTTGATCTTTATTCCGCTCCTGTCTCTAGGCCCTTCCTTCCCCTTAGCCTCCTTAGTCAGAAAAGGCCAGGTACTTAATCCAGACCTGGAGGGTGGATGGTGGCGTTTCGGGCACTGTGAGAGGCTCGTGGGGGGAGGTGGAAGCCACCATGGATATTCTGACTTGGCCTTATTTCCTGGAATCCAGCCCCTAAGTCAGTGCTGATGGACCCTCTGAGCCTGGGTCTCCTTCCCTGTGCAGGGACCCAGGCCCAGCATCTTCTCCCTCCTTGCAGCCTGACAAGCTCTGGAGGCTCTTCACGGACAAGAAGCACAAATTCTGAGGAGGGTTCAACTTCCAGAAGCCCACACAAGTGGCTCTCCTGGTATCTGGGCTGTGCCAGCAGCTTTGGGGAAGCTCCCAGCTCACCTGAAGGCACCTCTTGGATCCTCAGACCCAACCAGCCTGTCCTGGAACCAGACTCAGAGATAGCCCAGGTGGTTGCCTGAAGAGGGGGTGGGAAGGGGCCTTCCAGCCGCCCAAAGTCCCTGGCTATGCCCCGCTTCCCCAGTGCCTGCCATCCATCCACAGGGGGCAACCAAATTTCCAGAAGAGTGGGGACTGGCCAGAGGCAGGGGTTGTTACCTCCACTTCCCAGATGGGCCTGCTGAGGCCCGGGCTGACTGGCTGGGCCTGCCTCCCACTCTTCCATCCATGTGCTCATTGAACATTTACGGAGCATGTGACGAGCCCCATGCTAGGAAAGACATCTTCCTAACTGGTTGAGACCAAAGCCAGTTCCCTTCCTCAGGGCCCTATCAGCAGGAGGGAGGGGAGGCCCAGGAGTCACAGTCCTTGCCCCTGTCCCATGGGGACTGGGGCAAGCAACTGGGGAAGTGGCAGCAAAGGCCATCTCTGAGATGACAGCCCTGACCCTGGAACAGGCCGGCTCCCAGAAACCACCCCCTCGGCTCCTCTGCCCTGCCTCTGTCCCAGCCTCACTGTGTGAGCTGGGCAGACCCAAAGGAGCATCCAGTCCAACTCCTTTGTGCTACAGATGGGGAAACTGAAGCCCAGAGAGGAACAGCAACATGCTCAGGGTCGTACAGCAGGGCAGGGCCTGGGCAGACACCCCTCAGCAAGGCAGGTTCAAGCCTGGCTGGGGGTCAGCCTGGGCTGCCCCATGGGGTGGTTTCTGGAGCCAGCCAGAGGGCAGTTGTGGCCACCCCCATCTGATCAGGTCACCCTCCCTGCTCTCTGCCTCCAGGCCAGTTCTGGTCCTTAGGGGTTGCTTGCAGACCCCTCCCATGAGACACAGCCCCAATCTGGTGGCCCTGTCCTCCAAGGGGAGCCCTGGTGGTACAGTGGTTAAGAGCTTGGCTGCTAACCAAAAGGTCGACAGTTCGAATCCACCAGCCATTTCTTGGAAACCCTAAGGGGCAGTTCTACTCTGCCCTATAGGGTTGTTATGAGTTGGAATGGATTTGATGGCAATGGGTTTGGTTTGGTTTTGGTCTTCCAAGGAGCCTAAGGGACCAGGCCTGGACACAGGGCACTCAGGCCTCTCCCTAAAAGCACTCCCTCAGGCCAGGCTGCCTCTTCCTGTGTCCCCTTCCCTCTGGGTCCTTCCTGTTTTGTCCTCACTTCCTCTCTTACCCACAAGTCCCCACCTCCATAAGGGTGAGCAATTAGCCGGCTGCCTCCATTGCCCCCAGATCCGAGAGGTGGAAAACAGAGCTGACCATGACCAGATAGACACCATAGGCACCCTGGCCCAGCCCCTGGGCAGAGCAGGCACCGTTCACATTTGTAGGAAAATCTACCTTTAACTGCCTCTTGGCTATGCAGCTTCTCCCTCTGAAAAATGGGGTTCTAAGAGTCCCCACCTCCTAGGGGGTTATAAAGGTTTAGAGTAAAGCAACTAGCCCTGGCCTGACACATGGCTGGCACTCCATAAATGCTAACTGGATTTACGATTGTTATGAAGGAAGTGGAGACGATTTTCACCCTACGTCTTTTGTGGGGTTCACACAAGATTTGGGTATGGATGGTTCTTCCTCCCAAAGCCACCAGCATTTAAAAAAATGCCTGTTATAGATTGAATTGTGTCCCCCAAAATGTGTGTCAACTTGGCTAGGCCATGATTCCCAACACTGTGTGACTGTCCACCATTTTGCCATCTGATGTGATTTTCCAGTGTGTTATAAATCCTACCTCTAGGATGTTAATGAGGCAGGGTTAGGGGCAGTTATGTTAATGAGGCAGGAATCAATCTACAAGATTAGATTGTATTTTGAGTCAATCTCTTTTGATATATAAAAGTGAGCAGAGACAGGGGGACCTCATACCACCAAAAAAAAGCAGTGCCGGGAGTAGAGCGCATGATTTGGACCCAGGCTTCCTGTGTTGAAAAGCTCCTAGACCAGGGGAAGACTGATGACAAGGACCTTCCCCAGAACCAACAGAGAGAAAGCCTTCCCCTAGAGCTGGCACCCTGAATTCAGACTTCCAGCCTCCTAGACTATGAGAGAATAAACTGTTAAAGCCATCCACTTGTGGTATTTCTATTACAGCAGCCCTAGATAACTAAGACAGGGCCTAATGTGGGAGGGCAATGCTTAACCCAGAGACGTGAAGCACTAATGGTGGGATTTCACGGACCAGGAGAAAAGGTAGCATTGAAAACTTCCGTAACATTGGCAGACACAGAGAGAGTGGGAACACCAAACTGTTTTACTACCAGGAGTTCACGAGTCTGTGGACAGCACCTACCAGTGAGGACTGCAGGTCATTGGGAAGTGTGGGCAGGGCAGTGCTCGCGACTCAGAGGCAGAGCCAGGCAGAGCCCTTGGACCAACTGTTCACACAGCTTCATGCTAGGTGGCGGGAAGAAGAGGAGCAGGCAGGGGGTGGGGTGTGGCCCAGCCTTAGGTTTTTTTTTTTAAACTGATACTGTATTTTTTTTGTTTTTAATTGTACTTCAGGTGAAGGCTTATGGAACAAATAGTTTCTCATGAAACAGTAGTACACATATTGTTTTATGACATTGGTTAACAACCCTACAACATGTCAACCCTCTCCCTTCTTGACCTATTTTTTTTTTTGGTGAAAATATACATAGCCAAAGATACACCATTTCAAAAATTTCTACATGCACAGTTCAGTGACATTGACTACGCTCTTCCAATTGTGCTGCTATTCTCTCTTTAGATGAAGGCTTACAGAACAAAATAGTTTCTCATTTAACAGTTAGTACACATGCTGCCCTATGACAATGGTTAACAACCTCACAACACATCAACGGTATCCTTACTCAACCTTGGGTTCCCTATCACCAGCTTCCTTGTCCCCTTCTGCCTTCTGACCCTTGTCCCTGGACTGCTGTGCCTCATTAGTCCCATTTGGTTTTATGGGGCTGTCCACTCCCAGGCTGAATGGTGAACCTCGGAAGTGACTTCACCACTGAGTTAAAAGTGTGTCTGGGGGCCATACTCTCGGGGTTTCTCCAGTCTCCTCTAGGCCAGTAAATCTGGTCTTTTTTTTTGTGAGTTAGAATTTTGTTCTACATCCTTCTCCAGCTCTGTCCAGACCCTCTGTTGTGATCCCGGTCAGAGCAGTCAGTGGTGGTAGCCGGGCACCATCTAGCTGTACTGGACTCAGTCCGGTGGAGGCCTTGGTAGCTGTGGACCATTAGTCCTTCGGACTAATCTTTTCCTTGTATCCTGTTCTCTTCATTCTCCCTTGCTCCCGAAGGGATGAGACCAGTGGAGTATCTTAGATGGCTGCTCACAGGCTTTTAAGACCCCAGACGCTACTCACCAAGGTAGAATGTAGAATGTTGTTTTTATAAACTGTGTTATGCCAATTGAGCTAGATGCTCCCTGAGACCATGGTCCCCACAGCCCTCCGCCCAGCAATTCAGTCCCTCAGGGAGTTTGGATGTGCCTATGGAGCGACCATGACCTATCCTTGTACAAGTTGTGCTGGTTTCCCCTGTATTGTGTACTGTCTCACCCTTCACCCAAGATACCACTTATCTATTGCCTATTTAGTATTTCCCCCCACCAGCCTTAGGTTTTGGAGAAAAGATTGCATAGCTCATTAAAACCCTGTCCCCACCCCCTTTTTTTGCACTCTGCCCTGGGCAACTGGGGTGTCTCCCCAGCACTTGGACAAGTCAGTGTCCCCCACCATTAGGAAGGGAGTGGGGGGAAGGTGGTGGAGCAGAAGAGCCTGGGGGGCACAGGTCCTGGAGCCAGACCACAGGGGGCCTGGGAAGGGCCCTACTCCTCACATCCCCCCTTCCCTGGTTAAGGTTTTTTTGCTGAAAGGGCTACAGGAAATGTTCATGAGTATAAGCCCCAGAGGCCAAGGCTCCTTTTCTGGGGGGCTTAGAGGTGACACCCGTATAGACAGCAGGGCTGGATGGTGGGCTTCTGAGTTCCTGTGGCCTTGGCAGTGACCTCAGATTCGGACGTGGAATGTGCTAGAAAAAGAGTGATAGAGAGGGTTAGAGGCCCTAGACTGGGCGGGCAAAAAAGCAAACCAGGCCCTCAGCCTGACCCACCCCAATCCCTTCGGGAACCCTGCAAAGAGATCCCCTAGTTGTTAAATACTGGGAAGGAACCAAGGTTCTTGTGCAAACCCACTGTCCCTAGGCACTCCAGCTCTCCAATCATAACCAAAGGGCCCCCAGGTCCTTATCCTTCACAGACTGAGCCTGGGACCTGCAGGAGACAGGGGACTTCCCACTTACATATTGACGGGAGCTGGGCCTGGAACGTGACCTCCTGCTTCTAGCCTGCATGGGGTCTGCTGGGCACCACTGCTGTCATGAGCAGTGAGTGACAAGGGCCTCAACCCCAATGGGGTCCCAAGAGGGCAGACTGCCTGGCTGTGTCCCACATTCAGGCCTGCCCTGCCCTAGCCCAGCCCCTCAGGGCAGTGACACCTGAGAAAGTCAGGGGCCTTGGCGATCATGTCCTCAAAGTCGGCAAAGCCCAACTTGCCGTCGCCGTCCAGGTCGGCCTCCTCGATGACCTTGTTGCACACAAGCACCACCTCTTCCTCGTCCAGCTCTGACTTGGTCAGCCGGGCCAGTGTCATCTCCAGGTCCTCCTTGCAGATGAAGTTGTCAGTGTTGAAGTCTGTGGGGGATGGAGATGCTCCAGCCAGGACTAGGTCTCCTCAGAGATGCCAAGGGTCCTGCCCTACATCACCTCTTCCTCTGAGTCGGTCATACCAATACCCTCACCAGTCTCTGGAGTCCCCAGAGCATCTCCACACACCCTCTGGGGATACTGGATCCTTGTCCTGGCTGATAGAGCCCCAGATGTTTTCCGGGTCCCAGCCCACCTAGGGGAGAGGCCTCAACACCCACAGGCATATCTTAGATACCTGTATCCAACAAATTAACATTCACAGCAACTCACGGCAAAACCCCTCAATGACTGTACCCACAATCTCATCCTAAGACAACCCAAGAGTTCAAATCTGAGGCTCCCTGGGAATTTCAGGCTCAGGCCAGATGGTCCTCCTGGCCTCACCCCACAACAGACCTGATTTTACCTCTATATCCAAGGAAACCAAGGCCCAGAAAGGCCAGGTGATTTCATCAAGTTCCAAGGGCAGCTCAGAGGTGGAGCGGGGATCCTACAGGGGCCTGTTTGACTCTAAGCTGTCCCACACAGCCTCCGGCAGGCGCGTCAGACACCTGAGGTCAGGAGACTCAGAAGCCCCTCCAGGAGAGGCCTCATGCCTGACCCTGGTGCACACATACCAGGGAACATGGTTTGCTCCTACTTGGCAAAAGGCACTACTGTTGCCAAATAGTTCAGAGACCCCAACCAGGCACAGGCTCGCTGCGGTGAATCCTAATGTCCTTCTTCGTCGTTTTCCACTCACTCACCAGGTCTCTGCACGTGCCCAGGGTGGGTGCCCTTCCCATTTATCCATCCAGCAAACTCCTATTCATCCTTCAAGTCTCTGCTCAGATATCACCTCCTAGGGAGGGCGACTTCCTAGATATGAAGGCTCCCCTGCTGAGTCCCCCCCCTGCCCACTGATCAAACCCTGGCATTAACGGTAGTGATGAAGATCATAACCGTTAATGTTATGGAGCACTCTCTGTGCCTGGCAGTGTTACATACTCTATCTCATTTAAATTTCTAAACAACCCTATTAGATAGGCACCATTAGAATCCCCACCATACAGATGAACAAACCGAGGCTTGGAAAGGACGTGTAACCTGCCAAGGTCACATCCTAGTCACTATGGACCCCGGAGCCCAAGCTCTTGACCAGCACTCTACACTGTCTATCTCCTGCACTGGCCTATGAATGCCTCTGGGGCAGGAACTAGGTGGAGCTCATCTCTGTCCCCAGAGAGGCACACAGTAGGTTCTCTGGAAATATCTGCTGGATGGATGGATGGATGGATAGATGGAGATGGATGGATTCCTATAGGGCTAGCAAGATGGGGATTCATATGCCCATTTTATATGAGAAAACTGAGGCCTAAAAGGGCTTGATCCTTTTCTAGAGATCGGATCCCAAGCCACCCTGGCACCAGACCCCAGGATCCCAGATGCCCTTCCCCACTCTACCCCTCAGCTCAGGGCAGGAAAGGAGCTATGGTTCTCCCTTCACTTGTTCCCAGGCCTGCCTGCCCGTCTGCTCTGCCCTTCCTCCTCTATGGCAGACGATCGCTCTTCCCAGGAGCTATGCCTGTGGGGTCAGAGACTGGAGAGACAATGGGTGGAATTTGAAGAGCTCTTCATATAGCCATGTGGATATAGTTTATGGAGGGTAGACAACGTGGGCACTGTCTTTCTGACAAATAAACACAATGCAAGTGCACAGATGTATCTAAACCAAAGTCCTCTGAAATAAACACACGAAAACCACAAAACGAAAAAACAACCAGGTATAGTCCCCATAGGAGTGCTCGGCTGCTAACAGAAAGGTCGGTGGTTTGAACTCACTATTGGCTCCATGGCAGAAAAGACCTGGCGATCTGCTCCCATAAAAGTTAGAGCCTAGGAAACCCTATGGGGCAGTTCTACTGTGTCTTATAGGATCACTATGAGTCTGAATTGACTCAACAGCACCCAACAACAACATGGTCCCCATAGGCTTGTGATTCATGGTTGAGCAAAGGTGCCGAGGAAAGGCCCTTGGTTTGGTCTGTCCTTGACTCTTCTGGATCAGGACAGGTGCTAGCCCCTCCCTGGGCCTTGGAGTCCCCGGCTGAGGACTGTATGAGGATTTAGCACCAGTCCCCGCAGACCTGCCAGGCCCACAGGACAGCATAGGTGGGAGCTCTGCGTGTGTGAAGTTGTCTCACTTCCACTGTGGAGAACCATGGGCTTCACGGTGCCCTGGCGCCCTCTGGTGGCATGTGGGTCACAGGGTGGAAGGCTGGGCTGGGCAGAAATGAGGTGGCCCCACCTCTGGCAGCACTGGCAGAGAGGGGCCTCTGGGAGCCTCCTCCTATCTGGGAGGTGAGGTTGTTGGAAGCTTGGCCTCACCACCATGGTGAAGCCTCCTCTCCAGCCCCAGGCTTCAGTTTGTTTCCTCCAGTTCATACCTCCAAGCTGCAGAGTGATCTGTCTAGAATACAGAGCTACCCTTCCCCATGTGAAACCCTGCAGTGGTTCCCCAGTTCTCTGAGACAAGGTCCAAACTCCTTGGCTACTCAAAGCCTGGCTCCAATTTACCTCTCCAGACTCCAACTGCCCCCTTGTCCCACCACGTCCAAACCTCCCCACATGCTCATCAAGCCCTGCACTTTCTTGATTCCGAGTCTTCACATGCTGCTCCCTCTCCCTCCACCTCTCCTGTTATCCCGCCAGGCCCTGCTTAAATGTCAGTCATGTGACTCTGCCTCCTACTAACCAACCCACCCTGGGTGGGCCGAGTCCTTCCCTCCTCTGTTCTCGGGAACCCCCACCAAATGCCTATTGCGCACCATCTATCCCCATTGGCCACCCTACTGGACAAGTGCTCTTCAGCCTCACTACTCTCAGTGTCCTGCAGGGGGAGCCAGCAAGAACTGTTGATGATGGACCCAAATGCCGCCACCCTTAGTGTCACGGCCCCCACTCCTCCAGCCCCTTATTACCATAGATCTTGAAGGCGTAGTTTGCCTTGAGATCACGAGGAGCTGACTCACAGAGCACGGAAAACATGTCCACAAAGTCGTTGAAGGTGAGGTTCCCCAAGCCGTCCTCAGAAAAGGCCTCCACGATCCTTTCCTTGAAGGGATTCTCCTGAAGAAAACAGCCACAGCAATCACCATGAGGGCAGGCTAACTGAGAGGGCTCTGGAGCCGACTGCTTACGGCCTACGTAACTTGGACGAGTGATCCAATCCTTCTGAGCTTCAGTTTCCCCATCTATATGCCCCAAATTCATTGTCGACAAGTCGATTCTGACTCATAGCGACCCTAGAGGACAGAGTAGGATTGCCCCCAAAGGGCTTCCAAAGCTGTAATCTTTACAGAAGCAGACTGCCATGTCTTCCTCGTGCATAGCAGTTAGTGGGTTTAAACTGCCAACCTTTCAGTCAATCAGTTAAAAGAACCTAGCGTGTTGGTACAAGGCCTGGCACACATAATTGCTTAGTGAATGTTAAGTTACGTCACACCATATCATCTAGATAAGCATAAAAAGCTTAGCTGATCCAACGTGTGTTCACTGGAGGCATCACCTAAGTAAGGTGCAGGGACTGGTCCACTGCCCCGGCAAGTGGAGACAACAGCCCAGGGCATGGGCAGCCCTGAGCTCAGGTGTGTCAGGCCGGGATCGTGGGAGGCGGAAGCGGGGACCCAAAGGGTCGAGTAACTGAGCTAGGTAAAGCAGCAAGAGCCACAGAGCTGGTTCAGACCCCCAGCCAGCGATCACCCAAACCAACCACCAAAGCTGTTGCCATTGAATCCGACTCATAGCGACCCTATCAGACAGAGTAGAACTGCCTCCGTAGGGTTTCCAAGGTTGTAAATCTTTATGGAAGCAGACTGTCATATCTTTCTCCCACGGAGTGGCTGGTGGGTTCGAACCACTGATCTTTTGGTTCACAGCCAAGTGCTTAACTACTGTGCCACCAGGGTTCCTTAGCAATTATGCAGCTTCTGTGAATTCTCAGATGCTGCCTCCTCTGGGAAGCCATACCACGTACTCTGTCCTGTGATCCCAGAGCACTCAGGCTCCTCTCTCCTTCCACCCCACTGAGCCAGCCCCTACTGTGTGCCCGGCCCCAGGCCAGCAAGGAGGCCTCAGAGACAAACCACATGGTCCCTGCCCAAGGAGGGCCTCACACCCTCCAGTGACCCTCTGAGTTGGTCTCAGGCCCCTCTCTGCCAGGCTGGGCACTTCTCCAGGGCCCAGCCTGGGGCTCCCTGCTTCTTAGCACTGTGGTTACATTCACAACCAGGTCCCAAGTGTACACCAGGCGGTGCTCTGAGCCCACCTCCCAGCCACACATCCCAAGCCTGGCCAGGGAATACTTGCAAAGTCCCACAGCAACGTGGAGCTTTGCCCCAAATGCTTTCTTAAGGTCAAAGTGCACTTTACATTTGAAATAAGAAACACACTGATTTACATTGAATACTATTATTCAAATATTATTACGTTTGAAATAAATAATAAGAGTAAGGAACTCATGAAATGAAACTTTTATTTCAAATATATAAGTGGTCTGTGGACCAGCAGCCGCAGCATCCAGGGCTTTGAACCCTTTCATTCCAGTTCGGACCCCAGCCGAGAATCTGCACTTCTAACAAGTTCCCAGGCAATGCTAACTAATGCTGCTGGTTAGAGACCAGTTCTGAGACCCACTAGTAGAGCAGTGGTTCTCAAAATTTATCATACATAAGAATCACCTGGGGATCTCGTTAAAATGTAGATTTTTATTGAGTATATCTAGGGGTAGAAATGCAAATTCTCAGCAGGGGTTCCAACCAGAAGGAAAGGAAGCAAACAGTTCAAAGCCCTGGCAGCAGCACTTGAGAGCTTGTTAGAAAAGCAAAATCTCAGGCCCACCCAGACCTGCTGAATCGGGATCAGTATGTTGACAAGATCCCCAGGTCACAGGTGATTCATGTGCATGTTAGAGTTTGAGAAGTGATGCTATGTACGGCTATGCTGACGTCAGTGAGAGGTCATGGCCAGACAGAAAAATTATCTTCAAAAGCAGATGCAAGGTTAAATGGCTGGGAGACCTCACACATGCAGCTCATTTATTCAGAGTGCAGATGGGGAAACTGAGGCAGAGAGGTTCGTGATCCACTCGGGGCCGCACAGCCCTTAAGGGTAGAGTCAGGGTTGTGGTGCCTCTGCCACCCTGCCCCACCCAGAGGCACAGACCTCCCCCTTCCACCACCCCCAACCCACCTGCCCTGCCCAGCAGCAGAGGCCTTTCCCGTACCCGGAGCTCCGGCATTTGGATGATGAGGCTCATGGGCACGTGGACAATGGGGCTCTTCCTGTAGTCCATTGGGACGAGGTTGGGGGCCAGCTCGTAGAACCGTGCGTGCAGCCTGTGAGGGAAGCAGAGGAAAAGCACTGGGGATGACCAGCCTCCAGGGATCTGATGCCGCCCTGCCTGCACCCTCTGCCTCGGGCGCTGGAAACCCTGCTTGGCCAGGGCTGGTGAAGAGCCTCAGGGTGGGGGGTGGGGCATCTGCTCTGCCCACAGGGTGTGGGGTTTAGGAGGGAAGTGGGTTCTGCTGATAACCAGATTGTGGTTTGGTCCTCTTTCAAACACACACACCCACTACCACCACCACCTCCTCCTCCCCAGGGGACCTGCAACAAGATCTTATTTCTTCCCCCTTGGGCTCTCATAAGGGTCTTCTGTGTGCCAGGCACTGTGTAAGCACTTAACACATTTCACCTTATTTAATCCTCCCCACAACTGTGTGGACTGATGCATTCTGAACCCAGTTTACAGCTCAGCAAACTGAGGGCTAAAGAAGTTAACAGTGATTTGTCCAAGTCTACACACAACTAGAAAGTATCAAGGGCCATGGTTGGAACCCAGGACTGGAAATTCAGGGCAGAAACTCTTTTTTTAAATTTTTTTTTTATTGTACTTTACATGAAGGTTTACAGAACAAATAGTTTCTCATTAAACAGTCAGGACACGTATTGTTTTATGACATTGGTTAACAACTCCATGACATGTTAACACTCTCCCTTCTCGACCTTGAGGACCTATTTTTTGGTGAAAATATACATAGCCAAAGTTACACCGTTTTGAAAGTTTCTACATGTACAATTCAGTGACATCGATTACATTCTTCCAGTTGTGCTGCTATTCTCACTATCCTTTTCCAAATTATTCCATCACCATTATCTCCAACTCAGTGTCCCCCAGCCTTCCCATCAAACCTTTTGAGTTGCTATTGTCAATTTGATCTCACATAGATAATTCTTTTTTTTTGTATGTTAGATGAAGGTTTGCAGAACAAATAGTTTGTCATTAAATAGTTAGTACATATATTCAGGGCAGAAACTCTTAACCACTTCTCCTCCTTCTGCTGTCTCTAACTCCTGAGGCTCTGTCTGAAGCCCTGGCCCAGTTCCTGGGCCCCCAAATCTAGGCCCTGAGGGTTGGGTCTCTGGAAGAGCTCCCAGCAGCCCTCAATTCTTCAGGAGCCCCTGTGAATGGGCCACCCACAACCCTCTCCAGCTGGCAGCCATTGGGACCAAGCCCTGATGTGTCAGGTACCCCAGCTCCTGTCCTTTCCTCCCACCCCTACTCAACAGCCCAGTGCGCAGGAATCCCCAAGCCTGGAACCTAAGCTCATCCCAAGATGCTGCGCAGACCCCCAAGGGTATGAGGCATCCTGACACCGTCTCAGTAGGAAGCCCCCAGCCCCTCCCCCCACATTATTCAGTCCTGCTGCACTGTGTTCCCTTGTCAAGAGAACAGCCTGCCCCCACCCTAAGGCAGGTACAAATTGTGTTCAGATGGAACTGTATCCATGAAGTGCTGCCAGATGGGGGACAATTGTAAGGGGTATTGACTGGAGGCTGAGGTAGGTAACCTGTCCACGGTGAGGCCTGGGGCTGCTGGAGACTGGATGGAAGTGTGACCCCCATATCTCCCAGCCCTGGTCCTGCTGTGACACCCTCAATGCCAGATCAACTTTGGTAGTCTTCTTCGTGGTCTAACCCAATGACACACTCCCAGGCCCACCCTTAGGAAGTCTTCCAGCACAATCACCCAACCCTCCATTAGATCCCACCCGCTTCTTACCATCTGGCTGCCTTGCTCTCTCTGGCAGGGTGAACACAGAGTCTACCTTACCTCCTCAGCTCACAGATAATGCCATCAGCCACCAATGAGCAAGGGCTCCCTCTATGTGAATTACTCTACTTTGAATTACTCGACTTAATCTAATCTCCAAACCACTCTGAGAGGTATGAGGTGAGGACACTGAGGCTCAGTGGGTGAAGTGCCTACCCTAGGTTATAGAGCCAATGAGCGGTGGGACTGGGACTTGAACCCAGGCCCTCCAGATTCCAAACACCTGGCTCTTCCCTGCAAGTCAGGCCACCTTCGTGACCACATCGGCACCTGGTTCAGTGCCCAATCAGGGTAAACCCAAAGCAAAATGTCACAAACCCATTTTCCCTGTCATGCAGCCCAGGAGAAGGGCCTGAAATCACAAGGAGTTTCCAAGGTTTTCTTTCTTCAGGGGAGAAAAAAACAAAAAACCTGTCCTTTGGATAGAAGGGGGTCAGCAGATACCAGCACGACAGGATCAAGCTGGGACGGTCCACAACAGGGCAGTCGAGGATTTCTTTGCTCTTATTTACTATGATGAAGAAAATTTTGCCCTTTTTTACTCTGTCCTCAAACAATGGAAATAGGACTTAAGTTTCACAGTTTCTGTATCTGGTTTCACTGTTTTTGACAGATTTGTTGTTTCCAACCAGTACATTCCCCACTTTGCCTCACCGCTCCCATGTTTTGGGGTATTGCTGGGGTTGGTTTACACCTCCAAAGTTACGTGGGGTGGCTGCAGCAGGAGCTGGAAATCAGGCTTACTAGTTGTGCAGTCTTGGGGAGGTGGGTTAACCGTCTGAGTGTAAATTTTCCTATCAGTAAAATGGGGGATTGCCTGCTTTCCTCACACTTGTGAGGATTAAATTACCAGTTGCCATTGAGTCGATTCTAACTCATGGTGATCCCATGTGTGTCAGAGTAGAACTGCACTGCATAGGGTTTTCAATGAGTGATTTTTTCAAAAGTATATTACCAGGCCTTTCTTCTGAGGCATCTCTGGGTGAACTCGAACCACTAACCTCTCAGTTAGCAGCTATGCCCTCACTTAACCATTTGCGCCATAACCACCTGACACTCAACTGGTAGCTATTAGCACGCTACCTGCTGTGTCAGGGGCCCCCTGAAAGGGGTGGGCTTGGGGAAGGGGCTGTGGGTGCTCGGGTGGGTTGAGGGGGTGTCATCTAGGATGAAAGGCCAGCTTCTGCCCTGGCCCACACAGATCTGTTCTGACTCTATGAACAGAGTGATCTTCGCTTCTTTTTTTTTAAGGAAAACAGATGTTCACATTTGACCCAAAGAGAATTTGAAAACCCAAATCCCTGTGGAAGAAAGTCCAAAAATTGTGAGAGAACTGCCTCCCTGTCACCCCTCCCTCCTGCAAAATGAGCACTGAGTTCAAGAAGATTTACATATTAGTCCTATCAGATCTTCCAGGACCAGGAATAATACCTATGCTACATAAATTGCTAAGAGCATAGGGGAAAAAAGTGAAAGCTTCCCAGTTTCTTTTATAAAGTTAACAAAAACAAAAAGAAAAAACTCTGATACCAGAGCCTAATAGGCATCCAAAATGGATCAATGGCACTTACACACAGAGATATAACAATCTTATAAACTAACATATTGGTAAATCATACCCAATAGTATTTAAAAGAATTAATGTATTAGGACCAAGTAGGATTTATTACAGAGTTCCTGGGTGAGGCAAATGGCTGATGTTCTCAGCTGCTAACCAAAAGGTTGGAGTTTTGAATCTACCCAGAGGCACCCTGGAAGAAATGCCTGGAGATCTACTTCCAAAAAATCAGCCACTGAAAACCTATGGAACACAGATCTGCTCTGAGATGTATGGGATCACTTGGTGTCATGAATTGAATTGTCCCTCCAGAAATGTATCAATTTGGCTGGGCCGTGATTCTCAGTATTGTGTGGTTGTCCTCCATTTTGTGATTGTAATTTTATGTTAAAGAGGATTAGGGTGGGATTGTAACACCCTTACTAAGGTCACACCCCTGATCCAATGTAAAGGGAGTTTCCCTGGGGTGTGGCCTGCACCACCTTTTATCTTACAAGAGATGAAAGGGAAGCAAGCAGAGAGTTGGGAACCTCATACCACCAAGAAGGCGGCGCAGGGAGCAGAGCACATCCTGTAGACCTGAGGTTCCGGTGCAGAGAAGCTCCCAGACCAAGGGAAGATGGATGACACGGACCTTCCTCCAGAGCTGACAGAGAAAGCCTCCCCCGGAGCTGATGCCCTGAATTCGGACTTGTAGCCTACTAGACTGTGAGAGAATAAACTTCTCTCTGTTAAAGCCATCTGCTTGTGGTATTTCTGTTGGAGCAGCACTAGATGACTGAGACAGTTGGCAATTGTTTTTTTTAGGATTTATTCCAGAATTTAAAGATAGTTCAATGTTTGGAAATCTATGAATATAAATCATACTAATAGGCAAAAATACTTTATCAAGGTGATAGATGCAGTAAAAGCACTTAAAGGACTGAACATCCGCTTACAAATATATGGTTGTATGGCCACAGACAAATGGCTGAAAAGTTACCACAATGTTTACACCGACTGCCCCTGTGAGGTAGGAATGAAGAGGGGTGATAAGAGGGAGGCTGACTTTTACTTATTATCTACATATTATGGATTGAACTGTGTTTCCCAATAATGTGTGTCAACTTGGCTAGGCCATGATTCCCAATATTGTGTGGCTGTTCACCATTTTGTGATCTGATGTGATTCTCCTATGTGCTGTAAATCCTAACCTCTCTGAGGTTAGGATTAGAGGCAGTAATGTTAAGGACTCAATCTACAGGATTAAGCTGAATCTTGAGTCAATCCCTTTTAAGATACAAAAGAGAGAAGCGAGCAGAGAGGAGGGGGACCTCATGACACCAAGAAAGAAGTGCTGGGAACAGAGCGCGTCCTTTGAATATGGGGTCCCTGCGCTGAGAAGCTCTTAGACCAGGGGAAGACTGATGACAAGGACCTTCCTCCAGAACCAACAGAGACAGAAAGCCTTCCCTGGAGCTGGCACCCTGAATTCAGACTTCTGGCCTCCTAGACTGAGAGAATAAATTTCTCTGTTAAAGCTATCCACTTGTGGTATTTCTGTTATAGCAGCACTAGATAACTAAGACACTACATCTAAACTGTTTGAATTTTAAAAAGTAACATGACGTGTCTGGTTGCCTCCACGAACAACTGTGTCCTCTGCTATGGGACCAGAAGAACTGGATGGCGCTCTGCTACCATTACTTTATGTTTTGATCAAAATTCTATGGAAGAATGCTGATCAAAAGGTGAGGCCCCTCTACTGTTCTCATCTCTGGTCCATTCCCCTCCATGCAGATGGGACAACTGAGGCCCAGGGTTTGGAGAGGGTAAGGGCCTGCCCAGCAACACACAGCCCAGCAGCAGAGCCAGGTGGGCCAGACCCAGGCCTCTGCTTGTCTGTCTTCCTCCCAAAGGTCCTTTCGGTGCTGCCCCCTCCCCTCCCCTCCCCTCTGACCCTGCTGGATGGTTTTCTTGGTAAGCTGCTCCCTGAGCACACCAGGTGGCAATGAGGAAACCCGAGCAGCAGCTCTTCTTTGCAGCTTGGGGCCCAGCTCTGCGGCAGCCTTGGGTCAGTGATACCGAGTCACAGATAACCATCGGCCCAGTCCCCATTCTAGGTAGATCCAATTGCTCCCCAGGGCCCAGCTCTTTCACCTGCACACTAAACCATCCCTATCCAGCTACCCACCCCACTCAGCAACGGTCCTTTCTATAGGTAACTGCTTAGGGCTTAGAATCCCCCGCTCTTCATCAAACTGGGCTCCTGAATACCCGCTTTGTACAGTCCCAGCCAGGACCTCAATGTGTTTGCCTATTGTTGCTTTGTTGTTCATTTTTTCAATCTTTTATTTTTTTTAATTATACATGACACATGATTACTGTAGAAAAATCAGAAAATAAAACAAGCCAAGAGAAGAAGGAAAAAAATGACCCATAATCCCACACCCAGAGATAACTACAGTGAAACCTGTGAGGGCCAGAACTGAACAGGGACTGCCTTGTTTTCCAGCCTTTTTCCTGGCCTCGCCTTTGAGCCCCTGGCCCACGGGCAACCCTGCTGCCCTCAATCAGCCACTGGGGGGTGGGGGTGGGGGCAGTGGGGAAGAGCAGGCCTGTGTCCTGTTCCTGCTGCTCCCCAGCCTGGACTGTTCTTCTCTGGCCAACTCTTGCCATCCTTCACCTGCCTACTCTTCCAGCACTCACCGGCAGCTACAAGGAGCCATGGCCATTGCCAGAGGGGAAGGCCTGGGCCTTGCCTGGATGCAGGGACCTCACAGTCCAGGGCAGCAGGGCACGTGGACCCATGATGAGCCCACACAGCAGTGGTGTGACAGCGAGGGTGGTAGGAGTTGGAGGGACTTGCAAAGGAGATGGCTGGGTCTTGAAGGAGGCGTAGGAGTGCACGGGGTGGAGGAGATGAGAAGGGCACTCAGGTGGCAGGGCAGCCCGTGCGAAGACCTGGAGGCGAGGGGCTTTGCGGCTAGAACAGAAATGGCTGGGGGTCTCCGAAGACAAGCAGCCTGAGCTTGGCATCTACAAAGGGGGAGGGGAGGGGGGACGCGTTCCTGGCAACAGGGGACAAATGTGGTGAGACTTGAACGAAGAGTTGTGCCAACAACTCTGACAGGTAAGCGGGGACACAAGAAAGCCAGGGCAACAGTTGTATTCTTACAGTTCTGAGAACCACCCTGTGCAAATGTGGACCCTGCCCCACACATCCGTCAAGCTACGGTCCAAATCCCTTCTGTCAAACCCCACATCTCGTGGCACTGCCATCCAGCAGTATCATTATCCCCTTTTTACAGAGGAAGAAACTGAGGCTCAGGGAGGGTCAAACACTTGTCCGAGGCCGTGGAACTGGGAAACGGGAGCAGAGCCCAGGTCGACTGATGCCAGAGCCTGGGGGCTTTGCCTCTCACCGTGCCACTCTGAAGCGAGGTGCCCCTGCCCAGCAGGGCACAGGTTTGAAGAGCAGCCTGGGCAGGGAGGAACGGCCGAGGGGCACTGCCTGCCAGAGCAGAGTGGCCTGGGGAGCTGGACCAGGCTCTAGTTCCAGCCTGTCCATTGATCTCCTGGGAAAGTGAGCCTGAGACCTCACCGGCTTTTAGTGCCACCTGATAGCCCAGGCAGAAGGGCTCAGCGAGGCCGTGGGGGCCAGGTTTCCTGGCATTCTGTGATTCCTGCCCACTGTCCGGCCCGGGGCCCTGAGGCTGCCAGCCCCCTTCATCTCTCCAGTCTACACCCACACCTACCACCCCAAGGAGAGGGCTGTGCTGGGAAGGGAGGAGAGCCCTACTGGACAACTCAGCATCCTGGGGGCATTGCAGGGACCTCCCAGGAGTGGGAGGATGATAGAGCCAGAGGGCCTGGTCTAACAGACAGGGAGTCTCCGCTGTAGCAGGCCCCGGACGCAGTGAAACAGCAGAGAACCCAGAGCCAGTAGACTAGGTCTCCAGTCACTGGCTGTGTGGCTTTGGCCAAGTTGCTAAGCCCCATCTGTAAAATGTGGATAAAAGGACTCCCTTTTACAAGGTCACAGTGAGGATTAAATGAAAATGTGCTTGAAGTCATCCACACAGATCCTGGCAGGCACATATTCAGTAGATACTCAACTCCTGGCAGAAGGAGCCAGGGCCCAGTGGGTGGGAGTCCCTGAGTTACACAGCAGTCTGGCAGTGGAGCCGAGGCCTGAACTTGGCTCCTGACAGAGGCTGATGCTCTTTCTCAGCTCCCCCAGGCCAGCTGGCACACCTGGGGCCCCAGCCCCCACCCCAGTCCCAGCTCCAAAGAGTGAACAGGAAGTCACACTTACTTGAGGATGTCCTTCTTATTGAAGAAGCTGCAGTCCTGTTGAGGGAAAAACACACACAGTCGGCTGTACAGGTCCCAGGCTCCTTTCTTCCTCAGAGCCCTCCATGCCACAGGGCTGAACGGGAAAGCCCTGGCCTGGGGCAGAAGAGCCACTGTTGCCCCCCCTACCCACCCACTGGGGACAGCAGATTCTAGTGGGTCCTGAGCGGCCCTGGGGATGGAGGACTGTGCAGCAGGCTGAGGAGCGCATTTAGGAGGAAGATGGCATGTTTACAGGTGGTTGTGCTGACTTGAGGGGCCAGTGAGATACCCTGCGGGATAATGGGAAGTGGCAGGGAGACAACTCAGGAGGCAGATACAGGAGTGGGGATGACAGGGCACCACACTGCACAGCTGTAGAGGGTGCCATTCAGGTTGTGGCCCCTGGGAATGGTGCCCCGTGGAGGCGTACAGCCTGAGTCCCAAGCGGCCACAGGCAGCAGCCCCCAGCTCAGAGGCTGAGAGTTCCAGGCATACAGGCTGGGGAAGCATCAGCAAATACCTGGCATCTGAAAACCCAAAACCGAACCCATTGCCATCCAGTTGATTCCAACTCATAGCAAGTCTATAGGACAGAGTAGAACTGCCTTATAGGATTTCCAAGGAGTGGCTGGTGGATTCGAACTGCCGACCTTTTGGTTAGCAGTCCAAAGCTTAATCACTGCACCACCAGGGCATCTGAAGTCACAGGAATAGATGAGGTCACATAGGGGCAGGAGTGGAGAGGCCTGGGGTGTGTGAAGTGAGGGGGCAAGGTAGGGAGGGGGTCAGAAGGGAGAGGATCAAGCCCTGCAGAGGAGCCAGTAACATCTGGTTTGAGACTGAGGGGACCTCAAGTGGGCATTACTCAGGGTGGGGGCAGCACTTGGCTCCAAGGTCATCCCGGATTCTAAGTTCATCTCCCGGGGTCCTGTCTTCATCTTGATGACCTGCTTCCTGCAGTCACATCGTTGTTCACAGCCTGACCTGCCAAGGCGAACATCAACCGCTTGGAGTTGGCAATGATGGCTACTACACCAGGCCTTTGCCCACTGTTGAGCACGGGGGAAGAAGGCACCTTAGGTTCTGCAAAGGTGCCTCCAGGGGCGGTGTGCTGACCAGAGCTGGCTCTGAGGAGGGGTGAGTGGCCATAGCCCAGGCTGGCAGACAGCTAGGCTTGCCTTAGATGATTTCTAGAGCCACTGGGGTGATTGGACTGCACGTTGAGGACCAGAGAGGAGGCCACAGTATGTACACACGTCTAGGGTTTCCACCGGGTGCTACAGGACAGCAGGAGAGGGGGAGCTGGTGGGACTTCCCAGGTCCTATTTAGCCCCACAGGTCCCTGGCTGGTGCAAATCGTTTGCACTCAACTACCAATTTAAAGGCACTGCAGAAGGAAGGCCTGGGGATCTGCTTCCTTCAAGAGTATGGCCAAGAAAACCCTAGGAAGCAGCTCTACTCTGTCACATAGGGTCACCATGTGTCAGAATCAACTCAATGGCGACTTGTTTTTGTTTTTTAGCTATACAAGTCTGTCTCTCTGAGCTGCCCACTGCTTCCCAGGAGTTGAGCTAAGGGTCCCAACTCTGCCTTGCCCTTCTTGGAAACTTAGGGGCTTTTCCTAGGGGTTCAGCTTTACTTTCTGGCAACAGCTCTTCTTTATGAGCCAGGAGAGGCTCAGTCCTGGGAAGCAGCACCCCAGACCAGCATAGACAGAAAATCCCTGCCTAGCAGGTCTAAGATTCAGACAGGCTGGGGACTCTGTGGTGACTTCTCACCAGACCCCAGACACCTGGAGCAGGCAGCAAAGGTGGGCTGGCTGGGCCTTCCAGGTACAGACCTCCCCCAAGCCCAGGGCTGGTTCTGCAGCCTGAAGCTGCCCAGTGAGAAGGGTGAGGGCTCTCCCAAGTAGCCTGATGGGGTCTTCCACAAAGCTGGGAGTCAGGAGGGGTCCTGGCTGCTGTGTTCTTCTCGCATGATCTGTCCTCTGCCCCCTCCTCTCTCTTAGCCCCTGAGTGGGAGAGGAAGTATCCGAGCCCTTACTGGAGGGTTCTATCGGCAACAGAAGCAAAAGCTTCCTACATAATCCTAGTCCCTCAGTCCTTTATTGCAACTACTTACATCTCTCTACTTCAGTGGTCCTTAAGGGGTGGTTCCTAGAGCGGCAGCAGCATCTGGGAACTTGGTGTAAATGCAGATTCTCAGGCCCTGCCCCAGCTCTACAGAATCAGAAACTCTGGGGGTGGGGCCCAGCAATCTGCATTTGAACAAGCCCTCCAGGTGATCCTGATGCTTGCTCACATGTGAGAACCACTGCTCTAGAGCACAGGTTCTCAGTTCTGGGGGTACATTACAATCACCGGGGGGCTTTCAAAAACATTGTGACCCAGTCAGACCCCAGGCCAATTAAATCAGAATCCCTAAGTGGGATCCCAGCCCGAGTGGCTGTCAAAGCCTCTGAGGTGATTCCAGTGTGCAGGCCAGATTGAGAAACAGGGCACATGCACCTGGTATGGTACTAGGAGTTCTTAGTATACAATTTTGTTTAATTTTCATCACCAGCCTACAGGGGCAGGCATTTTTTCCCCATTTTATAGATGGGAAAACTGAGGCTCAGCAAAATGAAACAGCTTGCTCTAAACTGTACATGCAGCCCAGGAGGGCTGGGACTGGAAGTCAGAACTGTGTGCTTCTTTTTTTTTCTGGTATTTTGTTTTTATTTCTATTTACTTATTTTTTTATTGTACTTTAGATGAAGGTTTACAGAATAAATAGTTTCTCATTAAACAGTTAGTATGCATATTGTTTCATGACAACGGTTAACAACCCCACAACAGGTCAACACTGTCCCTTCTCAACCTTGGGTTCCCTATCACCAGCTTTCCTGTCCTCTCCTACCTTCTAGTCCTTGTCCCTGGACTGTTGTGCCGCATTAGCCTCCTTTTGTTTTATGGGGCTGTCTAATCTTTGGCTGAACGGTGAACCTCGGGAGTGACTTTGTTACTGAGCTAAAAGGGTGTCCAGGGGCCACACTCTTGGGGTTTCTCCAGTCTCTGTCAGGCCAGTAAATCTGGTCTTTTTTTGTGAGTTAGAATTTTGTTCTACATTTTTCTCCAGCTCTGTCTGGGACCCTCTGTTGTGATCCCTGTCAAAGCAGTCGGTGGTGGTAGCTGGGCACCATCTGGTTGTACTGGACTCAGTCTGGTGGAGGCCATGGTAGTTATGGGCCATTAGTCCTTTGGACTCATCTTTTCCTCGTATCTTGTTCTCTTCATTCTCCCTTGCTCCCGAAGGGGTGAGAGACCAGTGGAGTATCTTAGATGGCTGCTCACAGGCTTTTAAGATGACAGACGCTACTAACCAAGGTAGAATGTAAAACATTTTCTTTATCAACTGTGTTATGACAATTGAGCTAGATGGTCCCTGAGACCATGGTCCCCACAACCCTCTGTCCAGAATTCAGTCTCTCAGGGAGTTTGGATGTGTCTATGGAGCTTCCGTAACCTTTCCTTGTACAAGCTGTGCTGGCTTCCTCAGTATTGGGTACTGTCTTACCCTTCACCAAAGTTACCCCTTATCTATTGTCTGTTTAGTATTTTCCCCCCACCCCTCCCATCCTTCGTAACCAACAAAGATTGTTTCTTTTTGTGTGTAAACTTTTTCATGAGTTTTTACAGTACAAGTCTCATACAATATTTGTCCTTTTTGTGATTGACTTATTTCACTCAGCATAATGTCCTCCAGTTTCATCCAATGTTATGAGATGCTTCACAGATTCATCATTGCTCTTTATCATACATAATACATAATACACCATTGTGTGTATGTACCATAGTTTGGTTATCCATTCATCTGTTGATGGGCATCTAGGTTATTTCCATCTTTTTGCTATTGTGAATAATGCTGCAATGAACATGGGTGTGCATATGTCTATTCGTGTGACGGCTCTTATTTCTCTAGGATATATTCCTAGGAGTGGGATTGCCGGATCATATGGTATTTCTATTTCTAGCTTTCTAAGGAAGCACCATATCATTTTCCAAAATGGTTGTATCATTATGCATTCCCACCAGCAGTGCATAAGAGTTCTGATCTCCCCACAGCCTCTCCAACGTTTGTTATTTCCAGTTTTTTTGATTCGGGCCAGTAATGCCGGGGTGAGATGGTATCTTATTGTGGTTTTAATTTGCATTTCTCTAATGGCTAGTGATCACGAGCATTTCCTCACGTGTCTGTTGCAGAACTGTGTGCTTCTTGACCACTGCCCCATGACTGCAAACAAAACCACCATATGCCAACCTCTCCATATCCTACCTGGCACAGAATAGGTGCTCAATACAGGTTTTTGGGATGAGTGCCAGGCTTTTCCATATAAGTCTTCCATAGCTGTTATATTATTTCAATGACTGCAGAATATCCACTGAAGGCATTGACCTTGTTAGCCTCACCTCTCTCCTCTTTCAGAATATTTAGCAACAGCTGTTTCCAGGTTTTCAACATTACTGATAAAGCTGCCATGAACCTGTGCATCAACTAATGTTTTGCTTTTTCTTCTGTTGACTTGCTTCCCTGGGACTGCTAACAGGGAGGCAGCTTGTAGGGGGTGAACATGGCAGGTGCCTCCAAAAGCTTTTCAGGGCTTTGAGTAGCCTGGCAGCGTGACAGAGGAAAAGGACAGTAGGTTTAATAGTCAGATTCAAATTCTAGTCTTGCTTTGGACCATTAGGCAAGTCAGTCTGCTTTCTGAGCCTCAGTTTTTGCATCTGTAAAATGGGGATAGTGAGTCTCTGAAAGGGGTAGTGTGAGGAGCAATGAGATAAGGTGCTGGAAGCCTATAGGTCACAGCTGATGGGGTTCTCTCTTCTTCTGATCCAACAACTCCATCCACTACCCCATGTCCTGTGGCATTTCCCTGGAATCTGCGGCTCTGTGTCTGCCCCCACTCTGAAGTCACCAAACAAAGATCCTGCCCCCTTCCACACATAGCTGCCCAAGGAGCTACAGCTACATGTCTGCAAGAATTCTTCCTTGTACTCAGAGAACAAATGCCACCGACACTGCCTGTCACCTGACAGTTCACAGGGATGGGTCTTCAGACCAGATCCCCAGCTAAGGTCAGGGTCATGAGGGGTGGGACTGGGGTTAGGAGGGGGCCTAGCCCAGTAGCAGTGGGCCCTCCAGACTCTGGCAGCAGAAAACAGCCCGAGAGGCAGGCTGAGCTTTTACAGTAAAAGGCTTGAGTTCTTCTGCCTCTAAGCCTATATTCACCCTAATCCTCCCAACCTGGAGTGCCTTCCTCTCCTCTCAGCTTGTCCGAATCCTTTCCATTCACAAAGCTCAACTCAAGGGCTACCTCCTCCAGGCAGCATCCTGCCTCCTATCTCACACACGCAGGGTCTACTGTGCCAGTGTCAGGAGCCAAGACACTGCCAGGTCCTGGATGGAGCGGAAGCCTACTCTCCACCCAGCTATGCCAGCTTAGGCCTCCCCACTGTCCGTCTGACCACCACACTGCTCTTGGCCAGGCTCTGCCAGCTCAGGCCTCCTCACTGTCCATGTGACCACCACAGTGGCTCTTGGCCAGGCTCCAAAGCGATCTCAGTTGATCCCCACAAGAGCCCTGTGCTGAGAGCACAGCAGGATTTGTAGTTATTCCCATTTTAGAGGTGGGGACACTGAGGCCCAGAAGGGGACAGTGACTTGCTAAGTCCTACAGCATCAACTACCCATCTACGACTTGAACCCAAGACTTCAGAATCCCTGCCTGGAGTACTTTCTCTCCTGAGAGCTAGCCCTTAACAAGTTTTTGTTTGTTCATTCATTTGCCAACATCCCCGGAGTGGCTCATATGTGCCTGGGTAGGGGACACACGCGGGGAGATGGAGTGTGAAAGGGTGGTGATGATCCAGAATAAACCATTCTGTGGCCACAAGAAGCTTGGGGTGTGTGTGTGTGTATGTGGGTGGTGGTGGTGGTGGTGGTGTGTGTGTGTATGTCTGTGTGTGGTGTGTGTGTGTGTGTGAGACTGGGTTGGTGAAGAGGTGAGGGGTGGGCACCAGGGGAACAAGGGCAGAGGGGAGGGAGTGCTTGGCTAGAAGCCCTTCAATGTGCCTTGAACTTGGGGTACACAGGGAGGGGAGTAAGAAATGAAGCTGGAGGCCAGCTGAGCCCAGGAACCCTGCTCAGCCTATTGTCCCAAGACACTCTGAATTCCAGGGAAAAGAGAAGTTCACAGCCGCGTTTTAGACAGACCCTCCAGGCATCTATATGACATGAACAACTCCCCAGGGGCTCCCACAACGACAGGGGATTGGTTAATACACATACAGTGGCATTCTTTGTCCACAGATTACTTTTACAGAAAAAAATTGTTTTAGGATGGTGATGCACACTGTGACTGTTGAAAGGAAGAGGGAAAGGGAGAGAGGGAGAAAGAGTAGGAGAACAAACAGACTGTGGCAGAAGGCAGTGGTGGCTAGAAGCAGATGGGCGTGGGGTGACGAAGTTATAACTTCAGTCACAGGAGACTGAGGAGGCCTGGCCCAGGACTGGCTGTGGGGATCCAGAGGAGGAGACGCCTAGGTGAGACATGAAAGAGGCCACAGGACTTGCTCTTAATTGAAAATGTGGGCTGAGGGAGATTGGGGAGTCAGGATGCTGCTTGGCAGGAGGAGCAGTGGAGGGTTCTGGGGCAGGCAGTGAGCCCCGTTTAGGACGTGTTGGCTTGAGGGGCCTGGGGGATGGGTCTGGAATGCAGAGGAGTGGTCTGGGCAGAAGCCTGATCTGTCGGGAATCACTGGCGCACACATGGGGAGAGGGGGCATCCTGCATTGGGAGGGAACACAGGAAGCCCTGGGGCTCACACGGGACAGGGTCGCTGTAACCCAGGGTCACCCCACTCTGCCTGGCCCTGGCTGGCCGGCTGGCCGGTGGCTGGCTGGAGAACCAGAAGGAAGATGTGGGACTCTCAGGTTTCACAGCTCTCATTTCTCCCACCCCATCTGGCGCAGGCCAGCCAGGCGCTGGCAAAGGATCAGAAGCCAACACCAGGGTTTGCTGCAATGGGTAACTCAATGCCCAGCTGGTCTGAGTGGGAATCCAGGCTCCCCATCCCCATGGGCTACTCACTTCCCTTGTAAGCATGGTCAGTGTGCCTGTGTGCCTGCCTGTGCCCACCTCCAAGCCTTTATCCACACTGTCCACTCCAACTGGAAAGCCTCCTTCCAGCTCCTGCTGGGCAAAATCCTACCCATCTTTCAAAGGCTTGCTCAACTGCTCCTTTGTTTCTGAACCTGCCCTCCCCCTGGCCACAGGTTGTCCCCTAGAGCACACTCCACCACCTGCCTCTACCACAAGGGCCACACTGGAGACGAAGGTCTGTCTCTCTACGCTGTGAGGGCTTGGAGGACAAAGAGTACAATGCCAACTCTGAGCAAGAGGTAAGCCTTGGAGTCCGGATTCGAATTCCTGTGTGAGCCCTGACTGGGCAGAGTACCGCGTGGATCCTTGGCCCCCGTTTGTTGTTGTTGTTATGTGCCATCGAGTTGGCCCCTGATTCACAGTGACCCCATGCACAATGGAGCGAAACCCTGCCCAGTCCTGTGCCACCCCCATGATGGACTGCAGATTTGACTGATGTGATCCATAGGGTTTTCACTGGCTGATTTTCGAAAGTAGATCACCAAGCCATTCTTCCTAGTCCAACTTAGTCTGGAAGCTCCAGTGTAACCTGTTCAGCATCATAGCAACATGCAAGCCACCACTGACAGACGGGTGGTGGCTGCACATGAGGGGCACTGGCCAGGAATCGAACCGGGGTCTTCCGCACGGAAGGTGAGAATTCTACCACTGAACAGCCAATGTTCCCATAGGCCTCCATTTACTTCCCTGTAAAATGGAGGCACAAACAGTTAAGTACTATACTACTAGCCAAAAGGTTGGCAGTTCAAACCCACCCAGAGGCACTCTGGAAGACAGGCCTGAGGATCTGATTCTGAAAGCACAGCCTTGAAAATCCTGTGGAGCAGTTCTACTCTGCACAGACGGGGTTGGATCAACTCGATGGCAACTAATGGGGACAACAACAAAATGGGGCTAATAATCAACCTCTCTGTGATAATCAAGTGAGTTGATACACACAGGGCATCCAGTACAGTGCCTGGCACACACAGGTGCTTCTTCCTTCCCAGGGCCTTACATAGGGAGCTGAGAAACCTGTGTTCTTCCAGGAGGAGAAGGGGCCTTTATTTTACCTCCACCCACATCAGAGAACCCACATTTCAAGCTCCCTTTCTTTCACACCAAAATAAATACTCATGAAAGCAACAGGCATTTACAGGGACCCAGCTGGTGCTCATCTCTCCCAGGTACACAGGAGACAGTGCAGTCCAGGCCTGGAGGAGGCATCAGAGTGAGGCCTTGGAGGATTATTAGTAGAAAGATCACCTAGAGAGGGAGAGAGGCTCCCAGGCCAAGGAAACGGTGTGGGCTAAGGAACTGCAAACAGTTCTAGGGGGAGTGGGAGGGCACAGAGGGCAGGGACGGGATGTGGGGAAGCTTCAGTTGCAGAGGTGGACTGGGCAGGCCACAAGGGCTCTGGGCAAGCCCAGAGAGTTGGGCTTCATCTTGCAAGAGGTGGGCAATGCAGAAAAGTTTGCACTTGGGTGGGAGGGCAATCAGATCTCTGATTTGGAGAGCTTGTTGGCGAGGCCCTAGGTGGTACAGTTAATGCACTCGACAGCTAACCCAAAGGTTGGTGGTTTGAGTTCACCCAAAGGAGCCTCAGAAGAAAGGCCTGCCACTGAAAACCCTAAGGAGCACAGTCCTACTCTGATACATATGGGATTGCCACCGGTAGAAATCCACTTAAAGGCAACTGGTTACCGATTGCCGTGGGAGGGGGGGCAGGGGGACCTGGAGGGGTCTGAGGAAATGGTTGCTGGGGCCTGAGGGAGCTTCGAGAAGTAGCCATGTAAGGCTGGTTCCTAGCTCGCCTTCTTGCTCCAATTATTTCCACACTGCCCAGAAGTTCTTCGGGCCAGAGGGAGAGACCTCATCAGAATAAGAACACGATGTCCTCAAGACCACATTTGGGGGCTGATGCACCCCACTCCCAGCCCATTTCTGACTCACAGACTAACTTAACTCTCCTGGGCTACCACTGCCCACATTTACTGACCCATCATCTCCGTGCCAAGGTGGGCGCTCTGATGGGTGGCTGGGGAGGGTTTCAGGTCCAGTCTAGCGGCGGGAATAAGAAGACTGAATGGAAGAAGGAGCAGGGGTGGCTGGAGCGAGGCGTGCCTGAGAGAATCTTCCAACTAGAAAGCGCTCGCGTTCCACAGATGGGGAAACTGAGGTTCAGCAAGGGGAAGTCACCGGCCCAAGGTCACGCTGAGAGCTGAAGGCAGCGGTAGGATTTGAACCGAGGTGAACTGGCTTTCAAGAGGCCGCGGCAAGCGACGGGAAAAAGAGGTGAGGGGAGGCGGGGCGCCACTTCGCGGGCCGGGGCGCGCCTGTCTTACCTGGTAATTGTCCAGCTGCTCTTCGGTGAAGATGGTCTGCTTGTTCCCCATGGTGGCCGTCGCCTCCCATCCGCGGTGGCCGGAGCCCCGCGCCCCGCGCCCGCGGCCCTTGCCAGCCTAGCGGCGGGCAGCGTCCAGCGGCGCCGGACCCGCCCCGCCCCGCCCCGCCCCGCCCCGCCCAGTAGCCGGTCCGGAGGGGGCGGGGCGAGGGTCTCGGAGCGGCTGCGACTCCGCCTCGCGGCGGGAAGGGGGCGGGAGCCGGGGACCCGCCATGGGGTAGCCCGGCAGCGGGAGGAGCTGCCCGGCTTGCCTGGCGTCTGCACCCGCGCCAGCGCGTAGGCGGCGGGCCCAGGACTTCCGGCTAGTGCAACCGTTGCGCAGGGGTGAGGGTCCGGGGCCTGGGAGTATCCCGAGGGGTGCACTGGAACGGATGGAAGGATCCTTCGTGCCCCTTGGGCGGGGGTAGTCAGCGAGGAGCCTGGGAAGAGCCCTGAACCGTGAGTGCAGGGACCTAGCTGGGCCCCAGCTCTGCCACCGTCTCGCGTCGCAGCCTCGGGCAAGCCCTTCTCCTGAGCTTCGTCCCTCAGCGAAAAGAAGGGGGTCAGTCGAGCTGACCTCCGAGGCCATTCCTAGGCCAGGCCCAGGGCACCTCAGGCCTTCTGGGACCCTTAGGGAGGAGGGGAGGATTGGTTTGGCTTTCTTTGAGTCCGTGAGACTTGAGAGCAGTTAAGGGACTTACTGTGTCCAGAGAAGTGTGACAAAGGCCAGGACGTTTTCTGGGGCCTGTGAGCAAATGCCATCCACGACAGCAAACGAAGCCACCATTGATGAAATACTTTTTAGGGGTTCCATACATATGTGATTTCTAACCTCAGGACAGCTCCATTCGTTAGGAATTATCTCCATGTTGCAGATGAGGAAACTGAGGCTGAGAGAGGTTCAGTAACAGCTGGGAAGTAGCAGAACCTGGGCTGGACCCAGGCATTAGCTTAGCCCACTCTTCCTCGCCTGTGCCTGGACTTTGATGAAGTGGTTCAGACTTTTAGAAGGAGTGGTTTGTTACCTTAGGATAATGGTTCGCAAGCCACTGGGTGCATGCATCAGAATAACTTGGGAGGCTGTATCCCCAGGGTTTCTGATATAGTAGGTCTGGAGTGGGATCGAGATTTTGGGTGTCCAGCAAGTTCCCAGGTGATGTTGCTGTCTGGAAACCTCACTTTGGAACTCACTGATTGGGCTGAAGGTTGGGGGTTCAAGTTTGGCATATGATCCCTGGTGCTTTTACATTTTCCTTTTATACCTGAGGTTCCGGTTGGGATTTCCCAAAGTTATTTTTGCCACCTTCAGATGAGGACAGCAGCCGTCAGCTAAACAGACAAGCCATCTGTTGTGTCATCACAATGAGTTGCTATCAGATGGGGCAGGAGCAAGTTAGCAGCCCCAGGCGTTGCTGACTATTCTTCAGAGGCCTCCAGGCCGTCCTTCATTCATTGTGGTCACGTGCTGATGGAGGCCCCAGCTAGGAAGGAGAACCAAGGCAGGAAAGTGACCAGAAATTCAGAGAAAGTAGGCTTTTAGAGCAGAGACAGGCCTTTAAAAGATTCTGTCTGCACTTCCCCTTTCTCCGGTGTGGGAGTTGGGGAAACTGAAGCCCTGTCCGAACCACACATAATTACTATTATGTAAGTTTCCTTTCTTCCCAGCTTAGATTCCAGGTGATCCAAGAACAGGCCAGATTCTGTGTGTTCAGATCCTGCTCTGGTACATTCTTCTGCAATTGATAACATGTTTCGTTTGCATGCCAGGTGTTCCAGGTAGAAAAGCCAGAGCCTCTGCAAAGAGGATTGTGTTTTTAGTCTTATGACCCCCTCCCCTCACTGAAGATAAATAGAGGCAGCCAACCTGATTAGAAAATTCCTTTAAAAATCCTTTTTGATTGCTACTGCCGCTGCCCTAATTGAGGCACTCTCTTGAATTGACAGCACACAACAACTCTTGAACTATTAGGAAGGCCAAGGGATATAGTTCCCGTCATATAAGAGAAACCCAGGGCTCAGAGAGGCCAAGTGATTTGCCCAATGCCACCTAGCTAGGAAACAAAAAAGCAGGGCTCTAATCGTGTTGTCTGATTTCAAATCCTGTGCTGCTTCTGCTCCCAGGTGTTGGGTCTGGTCCCTGAGGAAAACCGTGTGTGTATGTTTCGGGAGAGGATGGGCAGCGAAAGAAGGAGGAAACTGAGTACCCACTGTGTGTCAGGGTTGTACTGGATGCTTTATATTTGCAAACATGATTATTCCACCAAAGCCTCCTAAGTTTATTAAGTTTGGCGTTGTTATCCCATTTCACAGATGAAGAAGTAGTCTCAGAGAAGGTAACTTGCCCAGGGTCATGCAGCTGGTAATGAGTGGATTTAAACCAGGGCCCTAACTCTTCTCTTGATCACTCTGCCTAGGGCAGGGAGACATGGGGTTACCACTGGTTAAAGGGGGCCTAGTCAATTGCAGTCCTGTAAATGATATAACATGGAGCCTGGCACTTTACAAGTACTCATTAAATGTCAGCTTTCTTCATTTCCAACTCACAAAATGAAATTTATTTTAAAAAAAGGGAAAGAAAACAGGAGGAAAAAGTGCTGTAAAGGTACCCAAGGAGCAAACTCGAGAGAGGTAAAAGTTCTGAGTAAATACAGTAAAGCATTACTTTCTTACCTTCTTGCAGTCTGTCCCTTAACCAACTGTTCTTGTTTGTGATGAAATGTTGAACTGCACATTGTTCCTATAAGGCTTGGAATCTCAGTGGATCTTGCTGGCAGAGATGGAGTGCCCTGGGTCCAAGACCTGGGCAGGAACATCTAAAGGAGGTTAAGAGGCCCAACTTCTAGCAGCCCCTGGGCCCCGTCCTCCATGCAGCTCCGTTGCTATCCCACCTCTAATCTTTTACCAGCTGCCAGGCCCCTTCTGGATGTCCTGCCAGATATCTTGCCTGTCTTAGGGGCAATTCAAGCCTCATTCCTCCCTCAAGTCTTTTGCTCACAGAGGACTTGCTACCTTGGCATACCCTGACACAGCTGCTGTTTATATTCTGTGAGCAGTTACTATGTCTGCCTCCTCAGCCCCCCAAAACCCACTGCCGTCAAGTTGATTCCAACTCATAGCGACCCTATAGGACAGAGTAGAACTGCCTCATAGGGTTTCCAAGGCTGTAAATCTTTACAGAAGTAGACTGCCACATCTTTCTCCTGTGGAGCGGCTGGTGGGTTCAAACCACTGACCTTTCAGTTAGCAGCTGAGCACTTTAACCACTGCACCACCAGGGATCCTTCCGCAGTCCCCCAGCCCCTGTTCAACCAGAAACCAGTTGCCATCAAGTCACTTCTGACTCATGGAGACCCATGAGTGTCAGAGTAGAACTGTGCTCTATCAGGTTTTCAATGGCTGATTTTTTGGAAGTAGATCTCCAGGCCTTTTTTCCGAGGCACCTCTGAGTGGACTTGAACCTCCAACCTTGAAACTCCAGCCCATGTTTAAATGCAGAGCAGTTTGTCTTGTAACTTTCCTGTCTCTCCAGCGTTTTACACATATCAGAATCAACTCCACAGTCATGAGTTTTGGGTTTAGGGGGTCTTTTGTTAATCTATAAGGTTGTTGTCGAGTGATAACTTGTACTCTGTTTAAAATGAAAGTAAAGAGATTTATTGAGAGCAAAGGCAGCTTGAGCTGGGAACACGTTGGATTTCACAAAGTGAAAACCAGTGCTCCGGAAGCTGCAGTCACATGGGCATGGTTATAGGTTTGAATCAGGAACTTAGCTTACAATATTCTGATTGGTAGGCCAGCAGTCAGTAAAGTGGAAGGTGGGATAGCTCGAATGCATATGAAGAAGTCAATGTTAACATTCTCAGGAATGCAGAAGGAGAAGTCGGGCCTCCACCTGAGTCAGCCACCCTAGGCATGCCAGGCACCTCAGCTTTGGAACCCTTGCACCAGGTGTCACTTACATTAATCATAGACTCTTCAGAACCCTCTGTGGGTGTTAATAACTTCATTTTACAGATGAGGGAATGGAAGTTCAAGTTCGCACATCTAGAAAGTGACAGAGCAGAATAGCGTTCTGGGTTTGCCTGGGAGTCTTTCTACTGTAGCCCTGGTACCTTCCCTGAGAGTGTGCATTGTCCCCTTAAGTGGCAGCGAGTTCCTCTGTCCGCCCCCAGGGACTGTGGGAATGGACTTTCAAGTGCTCATTCCATTCCTCTCACGCCTTGGGACTTGGCTACTCTAGGAAGAGCGTGGGAGTCATTATGAGCTTTTAGGCAAGCTTTATCACCGCTTATATAGTGTCCTCTGTACTTGACCTGTGGACTTGGGCAGACAGAGCAAAGCTAGGCCCACAATGTAAGCAAATGGGAGACAGGCCAGGTCGATTTGATTCTATTGACACCCTTGGATTACACTTCCAGGCCTTACTTCTGGGCTGAGACGTTGTTGTCGTCAGCTGCCATCGAGTTGGCCCTGACTCATGGTGACCCAGTGCACAGCAGAATGAAACACTGCCCAGGGCTGTGCCGTCCCCATGATCGGGTGCAGATCTGACCATGGTGATCCATAGGGTTTTCGTTGGCTAATTTTTGGAAGTAGATCACCAGGCTTTTCTTCCTAGTTTGTCTTAGTTTAGAAGCTCCACTGAAACCTGCTCAACATCATAGTAACACCCAAGCTTCCAGTGACAGATGGGTGGTGGCTGTGCATGAGGTGCATTGGACAGGAATCAAACCCTGACCTCCTCCATGGCAGGTGAGAATTCTACCAGTGAACCCCCACGCTTGACTATCTTACTTCTCTTAAATCCGGAGTTATTTGTTATAAGTAGGTGAAGCATCTGACTGCTTCGTTGTGTCTTCTAGTGCATTAGGCCTGAGTGTTTACGTATTGAAACACATTTTAGTGTAATGCTTTTTTTATTTCTCTTTTACATTATAATTGCAGGATTACTTTGATGTTTTTTTCATTACATGTGTAAGTAAGTTATATTATTTGTGAATTTCATTTCAAGATGGTAAAGAGGATATTTTTGTTATAAAAAGGGGGTGTCAGGTCTGACAGTGTTGAGAACCACTCTTAAGGTCTAAGAGGACAGGGACTTCACCTCCCCTGTGTCACTACTATTACCCCTCTGCCTAGTGCTGAGCCCTGGTGGCTCAGTGGTTAAGAGCTTGGCCACTAACCAGAAGGTTGGCAGTTAGAATCCACCAGCCGCTCCTTGAAAACCCTATGGGGCAGTTCTACTCTGTCCTACAGGGTCGACTCAAGGGCAGTGGGTTTTAGCATAAAAACCAGTTGCCGTGGAGTTGATTCTAACACATGGCGACTCCATGCGTGTCAGAGTAGAACTGTGCTCCATAGGATTTTCAATGGCTGATTTTCTGAAAGTAGATCTCCAGGCCTTCCTTCTGAGGCACCTCTGAGTGGACTCGAACCTCCAAACTTTTGGTTAGCAGCCGCACACATTAGCTGCATCACCCAGGGACGCCATACCTAGCATAAGGCCTAGAATATTATAGATGCACAGAGAATCTTTCTTTGAATGAGTGATAGAGGAGTTGAGGGTGCTACCTAGGTCTTAGGTTTGGATAACCAGCTAGGTAGATGTGGGGCTCTTGGCTGAGATGGAAACACGGAAGAGAGGGCAGGCTTGCTGGGAGAGTGATGAGTTCAGTTTTAAATGCGAAAGTCTGGACAGTTCTGAGACTTCAGGTGGAGATGCCTGAAAGGCAGTTGGCTCTGCAGGCCTGGCTTGCTGTCTAAATGCCATTGAGGAGTTGGAAGTGCAGAGCCATAGAATCAGTTCCTTTGTTTGATCAGTAAACATTTGCGGAGACTCTGTGCAAAATGAGCAGATCAACAGGATCTGCCCAGTAGAAGCTCAAGATGCCGGTGTGTGTCTCCACCTGCTGCTATTTGTGTATCTGCCTGGGCCTCAGAGATTAGGGGCTTCTCAGAGGTAGGGGACAGGAAGCCTTCATCTTTAGCCCTCGCAAATTCCAGCCCTGGCCAAAGAGAATAGGCGCAATGATTGCTGGAGGGAGCCACACAACAAAACCTGACTGTGGAAACACGAGGATTCAGAGCGGAGTGGTTAAGAGCTCAGCTGCTAACCAAAAGGTCAGCTGTTGGAATCCACCAGCTACTCCTTGGAAACCCCATGGGGCAGTTGTACTCTGTCCTATAGGATCGCTATGAGTGGGTATCAACTCGAGGGTGACAGCTTTGTTTTGTTTGTTTTCTTCTTTGACCTGAAGTTGCAGTAGTGGAGCTGTTGGAAGCGTCAAATGAAAAGCAGTCCAGGCTTTGACAGAAGTTTTATTCAGGAAGGGAGAGGGACCTTGTAGCAGTGGTTGAAGGGGCTACTACAATCGGGAGAAAGAACGCTTCCAACCTAAGATCTGCAAGCGTCTGGAAGAGTTAGGGAAAAAGCGTTTTTCTTTTATGGAGACTGAGCGTAAATGAGGATAGGAAAAAACCCAGATACGGGGGAGTGGCATGAGTGGGCGACATCATCAGACTGTAAATCAGAACGTTTTACACTGAGTTCAAGAGGGGTAGTATGCTGGCTCAGGCTGAGGGTGGGCCAAAGTCAGGGACTTGGAGAAGGAGAGAAGCGCAACCAAGTCTTGGCTCACAAGCACTTTGTTTCTGATGGCTCAGTGAGGACAAGCAATTGAGATACTCATTTATGAGGCAAAGAATGGAAATTTGGAGGGCCTGTGACTGGCCTTGTCATAGGTAAACAAGGGGCTATCCTTGAGTCTTAGTCATATGGGAGGGGTGATTATTTGCAGCCAGCCATTTTCCTAAACGCCAAGGGAGAGGGGAATTCTTTAACCATTGCTTTTTCCGATATAGGAGCCCTGCTGATACAGTGGTTAAGAGATTGGCTGCTAACCAAAAGGCAATACATGTGCTTCTGACAAGGCCAAGGTACAGGGATTTTTGGAAGATTTATAATTTTTATTGCACAAGTAACACTTAAGGAACAATAAACGAAATCCAAAAGGAAAGCGTATGTTCATGGCGGCATTATTCATAGTAGCCCCAAAGTGGAAGCAGCCCAAATGTCCATCAACTAATGAATAGATAAATAAAATGTGACTATTCATACAGTGGAATATTATTCAGCCATAACAAAGAATGATGTACTGATATGTAGTTACAACATGGATTATCCTTGAAAACATTACGCTAAGTGAAGGAAGCCAGGCACCAAGGAGCATACATTGTATGATTCCACTTATGTGAAATGTCCACATTAGGCTGTCAGGGCTTTTGGCTTTCACTTGGAGAGAGACAGGATATTACAGGCGGTTTTGAGCACAAGACTAGTTGCCATTGAGTCAGTTCCAACTAATGGTGACCTCATGTGTGTCACAGTAGAAATGTGCTCCATAGGATTTTCAATGGCTGATTTTTTGGAAGTAGATTGCCAGGCCTTTCTTCCTAGGGTGCCTTTGGATGTATTCCAACCTCCAGCCTTTCAATGAGCAACCCAGCACATTAACTGTTTAACCACCCAGGGACTCCATTTTGAGCAGATGGCTGGTGTATCTGTCTCATGCTTTAACAGGATCTCTCTGGTAGGAGATGGACTGTGGGGGGTGGTCTCTTAGTTATCTAGTGCTGCTGTAGTAGAAATACCACAAGTGGTGACTTTAATAAACAGAAATTCATTTTCTTACAGTTTAGGAGGCTAGAAGTCGAAATTCAGGGCACTGGCTCAAGGGGAAGACTTTCTCTGTTGGCTCTGGGAGAAGGTCCTTGTCTCTTCTCAGCTTCTGTTTCTCAGTTCCTTGGTGATGTTCATGTGGTGTGACATCTGTCTTCCCCCATCTCTGCTTGCTTGTTTGGTTACTTGCTCAATCTGCTCTTTTATGTATCAGAAGAGATTGATTTAAGACACACCCTATACTAATACTGCCTAACTAACATAATAAAGAAAACCTGTTCCCCAATGGGATTATAACCACAGGTATAGGGGTTAGGATTTACAACACATATTTTTTGGGGGACACAATTCAATCCATAACAGGGGAGGGGCAAGGGTGAAAGCAAGGAGACCAGTTTGGAGGCTACTGCATTGGTCCAGGCAAGAGCTGACAGTGGAATGGACCAGGGTAGGAGCGGTGGAGGTGGGGAGAAGTGGTCCAATTCTGGATTTATTTTGAAGATAGAGCTGACTGTCAAGCTTTTTTGGCATGAGCAACTGGGAGATTGGAGTTGCATTTTATTGGGTAGGGGCGCTGTGTGTGAGAGGAGTAGATTCCCTTCTAGCCCTTGCTCATGTATTGAAAGAAGTTACAGCAGATCAGAAATTTTGATTTTTTTTAACGTTAAAACTTAAACATTCACCAAGATGCTTGAGAGTCTTCATAATGATCACTTTTGAGGGTTGTGTGGTAGTCCACTCAATTCATTTATCCTAAATTACAGAACCATTTTCTCTGTTAATTATTTAGATTTTTTTAGTTTTCACAGTTACAGATAAAGCTTCTTTTTTTCTGCAATTTTTTTCAAGGGATTAATCCTCAGGAATTGATTTACTAGGTGGAAGAGGCTTCTTTCTTTCTTTTTTTTTTTAATTGTTGTGCTTTAAGTGAAAGTTTACAATTCCAGTTAGTCTCTCATACAAAAATTTATACATACATTGCCCTGTGACCCTACCTGCTCTCCCTATACTGTGACAGCACACTCTTCCTTTCTACCCCGGATTTCCCGTGTCAGTTCAACCAGCTCCTGACGCTCTCTGCCTTCTCATCTCGCCTCCGGACGAGAGTTGCTCATTTAATCTCTATCTTCTTGAGCTAAGAAGTACACTCTTCACGAGTATCATTTTATGTCCTATAGTCCAGTCTAATCTTTGTCTGAAGAGGTGGCCTCGGGAATGGTTTTAGTTTTGGGCTAACAGAGAGTCCGGGGGCTGTGTCTTCCAGGGTCCCTCCAGTCTCAGACCATTAAGTCTGGTCTTTTTACTAGAATTTGAGTTCTGCTCCCCACTTTTCTCCTGCTCCGTCAGGGACTCTGTTGTGTTCCCTGTCAGGGCGGTCATTGTGGTAGCGAGGCACCATCTAGTTCTTCTGATCTCAGCTGATGGAGTCTCTGGTTTATGTGGCCCTTTCTGTCTCTTGGGCTAATACGTTCCTTGTGTCCATGGTGTTCTTCATTGTCCTTTATTCCAGGTGAGTTGGGACCAATTGATGCGTCTTAGATGGTCGATCGCTAGCTTTCAAAACTACAGACACCACTTACCAAAGCGGGATGCAGAACATTTCCTTAAAAAACTTTGTCATGCCAGTTGACCTAGCTGTCCCCTGAAAGCATGGTCCCCAGACCTCCGCCCCTGCTACTCTGTCCCTTGAAGTGTTTGGTTGTATTTAGGAAGCTTATTAGCTTTGGTTTGTCCAGTTGTGCTGACTTCCCCTGTAGTGTGTGGTGTCCTTCCCTTCACTTAAGATAATAATTGTCTACTTTCTAGTTAGTGAACACCCTTCTCTCTCCCTCCCCACCCTCGTAACCATCAAATAATGCTTTCTTCTGTGTTTAAACCTTTTCTTGGGTTTTTATAATAGTAGTCCTATACAATAATTGTCCTTTTGTTACTAAGTTCACTCAGCATAATACCTTCCAGATTCCTCCAAGTTGTAAGATGTTTCACAGATTCATTGTTGTTCTTTATTGTTGCATAGTATTCCACTGTGTGAATATACCATAATTTATCCATTCATCCGCTAATGGGCACCTAGGTTGTTTCCATCTTTTTGCTATTGTGAACAGTGCTACAGAGAACATGGGTGTGCATATATCTATTCATGCGATGGCTCTTATTTCTCTAGGATATATTCCACGGAGCATGATAGCTGGATCGTATGGTACTTCTATTTCTAGCTTTTAAGGATGCGCTAAATCAATTTCCAAAGTGGTTATACCATTTTACATTCCCACCAACAATGTATAAGTGTTCCAGTCTCTCCACAACCTGAAAGAGGCTTTTGAGACATATTGCCAAACTGTTTTCCAAAAAGGTTATGGAAACTTATAAGGCCAGCCAAAACTTAGGGTGTAGCAGTTTCACCATAAACAAGATGGTATAAGACCTTAGAATAATAAAGGGATAAAAGAGTTATCTAATTTTCAAAAATTTGCGTACATTTGACCACTGGTGAGGTTGAGCATTCTTAATGTTTCTTCATCGTGTTACTTTGTGAATTGATTGTAGAGGTCCTTTGCCTATTTGTTTACTAAAGTCCTAGGATCTTCTTTGTCGGTTTGTTTGAACTTTTCCTAAAATGGAAATAGGGATTGACCCTTTGCCAGTCATATTTTTATGAAAATAATATTTTAAATAAACTAGGGAAACTGTTGAAATGAATTTGTGTTCCTTTTGTAAAAAAAGAAACATTTTTGTTTATGCATAATTTTGTCCTATTTTACTGATTTATTAATTTAAAAAACACCATCTGTCATAGATTGAATTGTGTCCCCCAAAAATATGTGTATCAGTTTGGCTAGGCCATGATTCCCAGTATTGTGTGATTGTCCACCATTTTGTCATCCTATGTGTTGTAAATCCTATCTCTATGATGTTAATGAGATGGAATTAGTGGCAGTTATGTTAATAAGGCAGGACTCAATCTACAGGGTTAGATTGTGTTTTAAGCCAATCTCTTTGAGATGTAAAAGAGAGAAGTGAGCCGAGAGACATGGGGACCTCATACCACCAAGAAAGCAGCTCAGGGAGCAGACCGTGTCCTTTGGACCTGGGGTCCCTGTGCCTGAGAAGCTCCTAGACCAGAGGAAGATTGATGACAGGGACCTTCCTCCAGAGCCGACAGAGAAAGCCTTCCCCTGGAGCTGACACCTTGAATTTGGACTTCAAGCCTACTAGACTGTGAGAGAATAAACTCCTGTTTGTTGAAGCCATCCACTTGTGGTATTTCTGTTATAACAGCACTAGATAACTAAGACACTATCCTTTTTTTTTTATATATTTTATTGTACTTCAGGTGAAAGCTTACAGAGCAAGTAGTTTCTCATGAAATAGTAGTACACATGTTGTTCTATGACATTGGTTAACAACCCCACAACGTATTAAGCCTCTAAATTCTCAACCTTTTTTTTTTTTTTTTTGATGAAAATTACAGATGGCCAAAGATACACTGTTTCAAAAATTTCTACATTCACAGTTCAGTGACATTGACTACGCTCTTCCAACTGTGCTGTTATTCTCACTTAAGATGAAGGCTTACAGAACAAAATAGTTTCTCATTTAACAGTTACTACACATGTTGCCCTATGACAATGGTTAACAATCTCACAGCACATCAAGAATATCCTTACTCCACCTTGTATTCCCTATCACCAGGGGGCTTCCTTGTCCCCTTCTGTCTTCTGGACCTTGTCAGTGGACTATTGTACCTCTTTAGTCTCATTTGTTTATTTATTTATTTATTTATTTATTTATTTTTATTTTATTTAAACACCATTTCAAAACTTTTTACTTACACATTTAAGTGATATTGACTATGCTCTTCCAATTGTGCTGCCATTCTCGCCCAAGATGAAGGCTTACAGGACAAAACAGCCTCCCATTTAATAGTTACTACAAATGTTGCCCTATAGCAGTGGTCAACAATCTCACAATACATCGACAGTGTCCTTATTCAATTTGTGTTCCTTATCATCAGTTTCCTACTCTCCCTCTGCCTTCTGGCCCTTGTCACCGGACTCCTGTACCTCGTTAGTCCCATTTAGTTTTACTGGGCTGTCCATTCCCAGGCTTAACATCCAACCTCGAAGGTAACTTCACCTCTGAGCTGAAAGGGTGTCTGGGGGCCACACTCTTGAGGTTTCTCTAGTATTCTTTAGGCCAGTAAATCTGGTCTTCTTTTTTTTTTTGGGAGTTAAAATTATGCTCTACATCCTTCTCCAGCTCTGCCCAGAACCCTCTGTTGTGATCCTGGTCAGAGGAGTCATTGGTGGTAGCCGGGCACCATCCAGCTGTACTGGGCTCAGTCCCGTGGAGGCCTTGGTAGCTGTGGACCATTAGTCCTTCGGACTAATCTTTTCCTTGTATCCTGTTCTCTTCGTTCTCCCTTGTTCCCGAAGGGATGAGATCAGTGGAGTATCTTAGATGGCCGCTCATAGGCTTTTAAGACCCCAGACACTACTCACCAAGGTAGAATGCAGAGCATTATCTTTATAAGTAGTGTCATGCCAATTGAGCTAGATGTTCCCCGAGATCATGGTCCCCAGAGCCCTCCGTCCAACAACTCAGTCCCTCGGGGGGTTTGGATGTGTCTATAGGGCCTCCATGACCTTTCCTTGTGCAGGTTGTGTTAGTTTCCCCTGTACTATGTACTATCTCACCTCTCACCCAAGTTACCACTTACCTATTACCTAGTTAGTATTTCCCCCCCCACTCCCATCCCTGGTAACCAACAAGGATTGTTACATTTTGCATGTGAATTTTTTCATGGGTTTTTACAATAGAGGTCTCATACAATATTTGTCCTTTTGTGATTGACTTATTTCACTCAGCATGATGTCCTCCAGTTTCATCCATGTTATGAGATGGTTCACAGATTCATTGTTGTTCTTTCTCATTGCATAGTACTCCATTGTGTGTATGTACCATAGTTTGTGTATCCATTCATCTGTTGGTGGACATCGAGGTTGTTTCCATCGTTTTGCTATTGTGAATAATGCTGCCATGAACATAGGTGTGCATATGTCTATTCAAGTGATGACTCTTATTTCTCTAGGATATATTCCTAGGAGTGGGATTGCTGGATTGAATGGTATGTCTATTTCTAGCTTTCTGAGGAAATGCCATATCATTTTCAAAAATGGTTGTATCATTTTGCATTCCCACCAGCAGTGTATAAGAGTTCCCGTCTCCCCGCAGCCCCTCCAACATTTGTTATTTCCAGTATTTTTGATTCGTGCCAGTAATGCCGGGGTGAGATGGTATCTCATTGTGGTTTTAATTTGCATTTCTCTAATGGCTAGTGATCGGGAGCATTTCCTCATGTGTCTGTTGGCCATTTGAATGTAAGACACTATCCTTTAAAAAAGTTTCGTAGAGTGAAGCACACTTGTATTGGGTAGTGCTGTAGGCACAGATATGGGCACACATTGTAGATCCTTCTCCTGAGTGGCAAAGTTTTCCCACTCTCTGGTCCAAACATACCTTGCTGATCATATTGCCTCCCACCATTTCGTGGCTCTGTTATTGTCCCTCAAAGTATGACCCAGAATTGAAACTAGCCTGAGCTGGTACCTCTTAAACAAACAAACAAACCAGTTGCCGTGGAGTTGATGCTGTCTCCGTAGTGGAATATACTCTGATCAGTTGCCCCTTCCTTCACACCTTTAGGGAAACCCTGGTGGTTTAGTGGTTAAGAGCTACGGCTGCTAACCATGAAGGTCAGCAGTTTGAATCCACCAACTGCTCCTTGGAAACCCTATGGGGCAGGTCAACTCTGTTCTGTAGGGTCGCTATGAGTCAGAATCGACTCGAAGGCAATGGGTTTGGTTTTTATGGTTTTCCCAGCTTTAAAGCACCTGTCACCATCTAATGTTCTACTGTTTCTTCCAAACTAGACCTAGAGGCAGGGCTGGGTCATATTCATCTCTATGTCCTCCCAGTGCTCAGTTGGGAAACTTTTGCTGAACTGGGTGGTCTTTTAGAGGAACTTAGAAATTAAGAGCACTGCCTTAGTAATTAGGAAGCTTCCTAGTGTGAATAGGAGCCCTGGTGGTGCAGTGGTTAAGAGCTACGGCGAGCTACGGCTGCTAACGAAAAGGTCTGTCATTCGAATTCACCAGCTGCTCCTTGGAAACCGTATGGGGCAGTTCTACTTTGTCCTATAGGGTTGCTATGAGTTGGAATCGACTTGATGACAGTGGCTTTTGGCTAGTGTGAATAAGGAGCCCTGGTCCTGCTAACTGAAAGGTTGGCGGTTCAAACCCACCCAACGTCTCTATGGGAGAAGGACCTGATGATCTGCTCCTATAAATATTATAGTCTAAGAAACCCTATGGGACAGTCCTACTCTGCCACAGGGGGTTGCTATGAGTTGAAAATTGACGCGATGGCACCTAACAGCAACAATAGCTAGTGTGAATGCTGCCATCATCATTTACTAGCCATACCTCACTTTCCTCATAGGGCTGTTTGAGGGTTAAATGGAGATTGGAGAAAGTCATTCAGTGTTTGTTACATAATCACCAGGCAGCAAGTATCCTTGATATATTCCAGAAGCAGTCATAAGAGATAGTCTCTGTGCTTGAGGAAGATCTTCTGAATGGTACCACAGCAGGAGAGAATGTGGTAAGGCTCCCAGGAGAGGTGGCAACCAAGTGCTGGGGGGCTCTGAGCAAGGGAGAGAGGACACAGGGGTGGGTCTCGGGGCTTCCCAAAGGAACCAACATCTGAGCTGAGTCTTGATTTCAACAGGTAGGAATGAGGTAAAAGGGCATTCAAGCAGAGGGAATGGCAGGAGCATAGGCACCGAGGGGTAAAATATGGGAAGCATTTGGGGGCTGGCCAGCAGTCCTACTTGGCTGGCTCCAGGTCTTTGGGGCTGGATGGAGTGGTAGGAAATAAGGTTGGAAGCAGACAGTGGTGAGAGGAAAATGCAAGGGAGAGCCAGGTGGTTTTAGAGCCAGGGCAGAGCCTGGTCCGAGCTGTGTCTGAAGGAGAGGACGGTGGGGAGGAAGGCCTGGAAGGGGCAGGGCTGCCTGTGAGGAGGCTGTTGCAATAATCTGGCACAAGATGGTCAGGCCTGAAGGAGGGCAAGGGTCGCAGTGGGGACAGAGGGAAGGGGACTGGCAGAGACAAGTCAGGGTGGGACTGCCAGAGCCTGATGAGGGCAAGAGCCGAAGAGAAGGAATGCCCTCCTTCTTAACAAGGCCACAGACTAAGCTGTAGTTTATTTATTTTATGGCGTGAAAACCTTTGACATCACTCCTCTACCGCATTCATCACCTTTCTGGGTGGGTGGGTAGCTCCTCCCTGTATAAATCCCTTTCCAGAGTGGGGGTGGGGGTGAACAGGTCTAAATCACCCTACCTCCCTGGTGCGCTGCAGTCAGTCGGCCCTCAGGCCTGTTTGTGGCTGATGGGAGAGGGTAAGAAGGAAGATGAGTGGGGATATTATTTCCTCAGGGAGGCCTTCTGTGTCTTCAATATTAGATTTGATCAGGTCCCCTGATTTTGCCTTCTCACAGCTCCTTGCACTTTTGCTTCTTGACCCTTACCACTGTTTTAAACTATATATTTGTGTGACACTTGATTGATAACGTGTCTTTCCAACTGGATGGTAAACTCCAGCACTTAGAACAGTACCAGGCATCCAGTTAGCACTCAGAAAATATTTGTGGAACTCTAGGAGTTCCTGGGTGGCACAAACGGTTAAGTGCTGGACTACTAGCTGTTTGGGGGTTGGAGCCCACCCAGTGACGCCTGGGAAGACAGGCCTGGTGATCTGCTTCTGATCACAACCTTAAAAACCTTATGGAGGAGTTTTACTCTGCACACATGGGGTTGCCACGTCGGAATCTCTTGTCTGCAACGGACAACAAAGACTGAAAGCAGATTAATAGTTGCCTTAGACTGCAGATGGGAGCAGGAATTGACTGCAAATGGCAGGAGGGAACTTTTTGGGGTGATGGAAGTGTTCTAAAATCGGATTGTGGTGATGGTTGTGCAGCTGTGTACGTTTACTAAAAGTTATCAAACTTGTACAATTACAGAGTGAATTTTGTGGAATATAAACTATACCCCAATAAGACTGTTAAAAAATGAAAATGAATAATTGTGAAATAAATACACTGTCTCCCTCCACTGGATTGTAAGCTCCATGAGAGGAGCTCTAGCTCCAAAACTTAGAAGAGTGATTGACACCTGGTAGGCGCCAGACAAAAACGTCTTCACTGGTGAGCGAATCAATGAATGACAGAGGAAAGCAGAGAGGTGGCTTCCCGCAAATCCCGGCCAGGCCCCCTCCGGGCCACAGCTCCACGTTTGCTTCGCGCGTCACCGCGAGGCGAGCCCGGGGATTGGCCAGAGAGACGGTCGCGTGTACAGGGGCGGGGCTCCGAGGGGGCGGGGCTAGGGCGGGATCGAGGCGCGAGCCTCGCGGCTGCGCACAATTGCCACCGCTGTCGCCGCTGTGAAAGAAGGGGACGCGATGGCTGGGCCGGCATGGATCTCCAAAGTGAGCTCCGGACAGGCCGGGGGGTGGCGGGCAGGTGGCGGCGGGCGGGACTCGAGGGCAGCCTGGCGAGCGGGGCACGTGCTGCGCGGGAGCGAACCTGGATGGGGGGCGGCGCGCGGCCAGCAGGGGAGAATTTGGGCGCCAGTTGGGCCGCGCGTGTTCCTGGCGCCGGGGCCCGTGCGCAGATATGGGCACCTCTGCGCTGGGATAGCCGCGCCTGAGGCGGGGGCGGCGTCAAGGGCAAGGCTGGGGTACCGGCCCCATTCCCTGCGAGACCCTAGTGCCGCCACCTGTATCCGGCCAGGCGGGGGCTCAGGCCTCGCGCCGAGCCTGGGAAAGTGAAAGGAGCCGCTGTCCCGGACCGGCCATCCCGGCCGCTTACGAGGCTGCGGCCCGCTGCAGTCCTGATCGTTCAGAGAGTTGCCCTCCAGCACGGCCCAGGCCTTCCCACTGGTGTCTGCTCGGCCCTCGGCCCGGTAACCTCTGGGGCCTCGGGCACGAGCTTTGGGATTGGGAGGCTTTCCCAGGTGAGGGAATCCCAAGGCCATTTTCCTGCCAGTTTTTTTTTTCTTCTTGGAATGCTCGCCAGCCTGATATCTGGTGCTCTTGTAGGTATTTCTCTTCAAAGGACGCAGGACACCTTACACCTTGGAATTCCCATCTGAACCCTGGGGAGGGAGACCGGCAGCGCCTTACTTTGTCTTTTATTGGTGGGAATCCTGTGATCTAGAGAACTTAGCTCTCCTTGACAGCTGGGATGCCGTAGCTGGAAAGGGCTTCACATCATCTCAGAATTTCCAGGTTCCTCAGAGGAGGAAACCTGTGCCTGAAGACAAAACTTGCTCAAGGTCATACAGGTTGTCTCTGTCAGAGCTGGAAGAGGAATCCAGGTGTCTTGATTCCCAGTCCTCAGTCCCATTCTGCCTGCTTTGTTGTGGCCAAGGTCACACAGCAAATTACGGGTACAGAGAAAAACAAGCCACAGGTCTTCTCTTGCTCTTAATGGATGACCTCCTAGAAGTCTACCTTAAGGGCTTTATTTCCTATAAAATGTAGTACTTTTCTCTTTTGTTTTGAGTTTAAACAAAGGGCCAGGGTTGCATTGTTAGTGAGAAGAGCTTTACACTGGAGTTCAGGAGTCTTAGGAATCCTAGGAATGCCACTGGTTTGGCTGTGTGACCCTGAGCAAATTACTTACTATCTCTGAGCCTCAGTATGCTTATCTATAAAATATCTATACTTGCCTCGCAGAGTTGTTTGGGAATTAAATAATGTATGTGAAAGCACCTAGTACATGTAGACGGAACACAACAATCTAAACCTTTTCTAGCTATCAATATGTTTATTTTGTGGTCATTGAGCAGACAGATGGGCCTCAATAACCGGGTTTTTCCTCAGTAACTAGGTTCTGCTTTGTTACCCTCTTCAGACCCAGAGTTGCTTGTGATGGTAAGTTATGTCATGTTTGCTCAAGAAGGTAAAGCAAATCCATGCCACTGTCCAAACAGAAATCTTTTCGTCACTGAGCTTACACTTAGCACTGATTCATCTTTGGTAGGTACATTTTAAGTCTTCAGAATGAGGGACAGAAGCAGCACTGTTGATAATGAACATGCTGGAAATTTTTGTTTCACCTGTAGTGTGGTCTACAACGGAAAAAAGGTGTTCAGAAAGTGTTGAATTGTGGAGATTCTGTGACACCGACTCTCTGTGTGACCTTTGGAAGAAGAGTCATTTGACCTCTGGGGGCCAGTTTTTCTCTTCAGATACTGGAGCAGAGGGTGCCTCAGAGGCTGACCTGGGGGTGGGGCTGAGCTGAGTGCAGATTTCAATCAGAGCAGTTTCTCTATTGGGGTTCCATTTAAGATATTGTTTGAAAAAAGGGATATACAGCCTAAAAAAGCTTTTCACACACTGAAAATAGTGAGTTTCTAAAGACTTTCCTGGTTCTAAAATACTATAATTATAATGAGCCAATTCCCCATCAGCAAGCACTTATTGAGTGAGTACCTGCCATACATCCAATTCTGTATTTATGTTTTTAAGTTGAAGTGTGAAGGTGAAAAAGGAAATGAGGAGCTGTGGGTTAAGATGGCTCGGAACCTGAAGTCACAAGTTCATAGTTCCAGTTCAGGGTTCTAGTCCAGGCTCTGTGAGCCAAGTCCCCAAGCCTCTCTGGGCCTCAGTGTCCTCATCTGGAAAGGGCCACTACTGTTTATCTCTTGGGGTTTTATAGAAACCAAATGATGTAATATATGTACAAGTCTATCATAAAATAGATAGTCTGCTTTAAAAAAGTCTTATTTTCCTTAAAGTTCTGGGTCATTCTAATGACTTAGATGTAGTACCACCTTCCTGAAAGATCTAAGGAGAGATGACAAACATGGAAAAGACTGGTTGTTACAGAAAATCATTGCAAGTATTAAGCTGTTTGCTGGGATAAAAACTCATCAGATAGAGATATGGTTGAGGCTGTCCTCTGTGTATTCAACCCATATTTTTTGAGCACCTACTATGAGCCAGGCACTGGAGATAACAACGGTGGGCTAAACAAATAAAAATCCCTGTGCTCATGGGTTCACATTTGAAATCAGTTTTCTTGGTCTGATCTTCTGTTACAAGGACCAAAACAAACCAAACCCGTTGCCATTGAGTTGATTCTGACTCAGCGACCCTATAGGACAGAGTAGAACTGCCTCATAGAGTTTCCAAGGAGTGGCTGGTGGATTCGAACTTCCAACCTTTTGGTTAGCAGCCGAACTCTTAACCACTGTGCCTGTTTTGTGTGGATGTCTGTATCCTCTTTTTGGGGTGGTGAGAAGGACTCATGCAAAATTGTATAACTGCTTATCACAGAATAGCCTTTAAATTACCTCCTGTCTGCTGGTGGATGGATCATGTCCTAGGATTAAGATTTTGGTCAATGGTTTTGGCATAGAGTGTTCTTTTGGGTCTGGCCCTGTCTTTTATTTTCAGTCCAGCAACATGACTTTGTGGGTGCCAGAATGGAGAATGAGAGAATACAATTCATTCATGCCTTCTTGGCTGTGGGGTGATGTCTCATTATTAGTAGATGCCAATATTTCAGCAAAGGTTCCAGCCTTATAAGAATTGTCTTCAAAAAAGAAGCCAAAAAGAGGATATAACAAGTGTATCTTTGCTTATGTAGCTAGCATGACAAAAAGTTTACCTTTAAACTTTTCATTGGATTTTGATACCTTTGGTCTATGTACCCAATCTCTTGGATTATATCTTTTTATAATAATGTAATATGACTTTGTACCAGTTCTCAAGTTGAAATAACCTTTTAAAATGTATGTTTCTAGCATAAGATAAAGTGTTAAGTGGAAAAAAAAGTCCCAGTGGTTGGGGTGGTGGGATTACTGGGTGACTTTTTCTTTTTTTGTGTGTGTGTCTTCCTCCTGCTCCTAGCAAATTAACATTAACTGACCACATATTATTTTTATTATCAGAAGAAATACATAATTTATTGAAAGGCCTTATTCTGTATGGCACAAGTGTCAAATGTTATGAAATAAACTTTCTTAGATTTTTATTACAAAGTGTAATGTCTTTATACTCATGGGAGAAGAATAGTCATATTGTGTAGTTAGACTAGGAGTCAGGAGACATGGATCTGGTTTCCATTTTGCTAATTACTGACTGTGTGACCTGTGACAAATCCTCACTCCCTGGGTCCAGTGTCCCCACCTGTAAAATGAGCGGGCTCTGGGTTTTATAAGGACCCTCCTGGCTCTAAAATTAGTGATAATTTTCTTAGAGTATGTCTTATCCCCAGATTGACCCCAGTGGTCAAGAACATTGGCATAAGCTTCCCAGATCATCCGAGAAAAATCCAAATGTTTGAGCTAAAAAGATACAACTTCATTTTACCCTCAACATCTTTTGACAACTTGTATTCACAAAGTTGACTAAAAGCATATAGTATTTAAATTCACAGAGCAAAGACAAACTGAATATTTCGGTTTTCAAATCTGAGATAGCTTGCCACACGGGAAAAGTATTCCTGGGGAGTCTCCGAAGATACCTGTGTAAGCTTGCAGCATTGTTAGCTGTCAGAAATGCCTCCATGTCACCTTTTACTGTAAGCGGCTTAACGCTCTGCATGACATTTCTCTGTTATTGATGTAGGTCTCTCGGCTGCTGGGGGCATTCCACAACCCAAAACAGGTGACCAGAGGTTTTTCTGGTGGCGTGAGTATAATTACATTTTTATTTTTTTCCTTTTAGAAGTTTCTCAAGAAAGATACACTAATAAATTTGTATTATATTATTTATATTATAATGCTATCACATAGCATTATCTCCATTTATTTAAAACTGGAGAAAATCTACCATACTTATACTGTATATTAAAATTATTGGCTACCATATGCATAAATCTATTAGATTACTTGTGCATTTAAAAGAATTATATTACAGCTGGCTATGTAAGCTTGTCACGTTAATATCTTGAAGAAGCCTTGTTAAAAATAGATAGAAAGTACCCGTGAGCCTGTTACTTTATTTCACAGTTTCATTTTGGATAAGACAGTTTTTCAAAAGTAGTGCAAGTTGAGAGAAAGTTGTTGAGAAGCTTCAAAACTTGCTTTGCATTTTTATTTTGTGAGCTTCCCTAAAAACAATAGATTGGTTGCCAATTAGGAATACTGAAAACATCCATGAGCCCTATATTACTTTTACTTTCCTTATGTAGTCTTTATAGACTACCTGTTAGTGAGTCGTCTGTTTCTGATTAAATCTGCTGCTTTTAGAATCCCCAGCATTAGTTCTGTGCTTTAAAAGCTGATACCACATTTTTAGAGCATTCTAAGGCTGTGGGTCAGTGAATTCCCACTGGTTTTTGTTTTACCCTCTTCCTAAGGTATCTGATTTGGATTTCATAATTCCTGTACTCCCATATAACATCTTAAGCTATGAGGAATTTATAAGACCATAGTATATTTTTTTCCCATTTGCTTCCTGTACTGTGGGGAACAAGTAGATTTTTTCCTCGTGGTCTGATGGCATTTGTTATTTGTTATTACGTGTTGGGAGAACAGGAAGAAGAAGCCAAAAGGTTCTTTTGGTTCTGCTTATGCAAAAGATGCAGAATGAGGCTCGCCTTTAAGCTCAAAGATAGCTAAGCTAGCATTTCAAACACTTTCTGAAAACAAGTAAGATGATCATTGCTCCTCTCTACTATTTATTCAGGCTGTCCATTTTTTAAAATGTTAGCCTGGTGGGAGAGGTTATATTTGGAAGAAATAAGAGAAGATAGTACTTTTAAAGAAAATTTCTTCAGTCGTACAGAAAAATTAAAAAAATAATCAGTCTGCTTGCCTAGGAGTTCTCACTGGAAGGCAAAGGTCCAGAGAAACTTGAATCAGTGACTTAAAAAAAAAAAGTAACTCAAGGCAGCCGGAAATGAAAAGGCCAGGGACCATTGTCTGGGCCATACCCCTAAGGTGGGAAAAAGCCCCCAAATAATAAAATATCTAGTTTCCAAATGGAGAGAGACAGGGTCTGAATTTTATCTTAACTCATTAAAATCCTCTGAAGTTAACTTCTCTTTAGATTTCTTTTTGTTCTTTTCTGCGTTTGAAATGCTGGCTTCGTTTTGTTTGAAGCCATTGGAATAAATCTTTGATATTACGTTATAAATGCACTTACTGTCATTCTATGTGTAACTCAGACTCTGCAGTTATGATCACATATACTATTCATGGTTGGTTAAAAATAAACTTTGATGAGCTTAATTATTCAGATTACATTTAAGGAGCTAATTTTCTAGACTAAGAAAAATAGAGGCCCTCTCTTGATTTGAAATATGATTTTTCTCTGAGTGCTCTAACAGACCTCAGTGATGCTCGGGAAATGTGTCTGAAAGTGTTTTGTAAGATCGAAGAAGTTGCATGAGAAACTAAACTTTCCAGGATCACAATGGAAAGGAAAGTGCTTGCCTTCATGAGAAACCATCTCAGTTTTAGTGAGAGAACATTATGGAAATATTTTGCTGTCTTTGGTTTTACAAACTTAGTCTCTTTGTAGTTCATCTGAAAAGAAATTATGTGGGTAGTCTCCTTGGTAGTTTATTTTTGTTTTATCTAAAGAGCATTGTTGGCCTTTTTTTTTAAAACCTCCTAACTCAGATAGCGTAGAATTATGGAGTTTCTCGTCTATTGTTTCTCCCCTCCACTTTGATGATCCAAAGAGCATTTGGGTCTTATGAAACACCCATAAAGTGGATTTCTCTTATCAGTGATATTCTTTGAAACCTTCGAAAATCAATCCTTAATGTCTTCTTTGATGATTTCTTATATTCAGGTTCAGACAGTAACTTTAATTCCAGGAGATGGCATTGGCCCAGAAATCTCAGCTGCAGTTATGAAGATTTTTGATGCTGCCAAAGTAAGTGGGTTTAAAAAATACATTTAATAATAATTCATAGAAAAGTTTTCTTTACCATTTGGATTCTGTAAACTCTTAGGAGGAGTTTACATGCTTCTCTGAAGTTGATAAGATCCGTGGTTAATCTTCACAGATCTTATTAAACTCCAACAGTGGATGTTTCATTGTTGTTTGCCACTGTCATCGTTGATAGTTTAAGCGATTGCGTTGGTATCGATTATATATAAATTAACCAGAGGAGTACTGCAGTGTTTGTAGATCTTTGAGCCCTGCAAAGCCACCTGTCTACCCTCATTCTACCTTCTTGCCAGAAAAGAGAATAGATGTGATGTTTCAAAAAATTATATAGGAGATTTTGAAAGATTTTTTTATTTTTTAATTTCTGATGGGATATTAGTAGTAGTATTAAGAATGTGGTATAATTACTTCTGATAGACCAGCCTTCAGTACAGGCAGATATTTTAAAATACTTTTGTTTTAAAGATATAAGAAATTTGGACTTTGCTTAACATGATGCTTTATTATTGCTAGGTATAGCTGCCAGGTAAAATAACGTGTAAAATTAAATCAGTGGCTGTTAGAATACCAACACGTATAAATTTTGAGGAACTCAGTGTATTTAAACTATATGTACATTTTTTTTTTCTATATGAGTTTATAATTAAAACTCCTACAGAGGAGATGGTGCTTATAAAGTAGCAAGTTCCCCAAGTGAATTGAAATATTATCTTCTTTCACTTAGCAGTTGTGAGCTCCTTGCAGACAAGGACTGTGTCTTATTCCATGTCCCTGTTCCTAGGACATGTTCAGTCGGTGTGCTGGCTTCCAAATATGTGTGTACACACGTGAAGGATATAGGTAGAAAGAAATGGTGACACTGTAGTTTTTACCTCAAACTGTTACTTTCATAGGTTGTGCACTGTTTTTTTTTTTGGTTAACTGCTTTACTGAGATAAGAGTTCACATACCATACAATTCACCCATTTAAAGTGTACAACTCAATTCGTTGGTTTTTAGTGTATTCACAGAGTTGTGCAACCATTGCCATAATCTAATTTTAGAACATTTTTTCATTGCCCTAGAAGAAACCCCCACATCCATTAGCAGTTACTCTCTGCACCCGTCTACCTCCCCTACTCCCCAGCCCTCTTGTTGTGTGCTGTCGAGTCAATTCTTCCTTGTAGTGACCCTATAGGACAGAGTAGAACTGCCCCGTAGGGTTTCCAAGGCTGTAATCTTTACAGAAAGGAACCCTGGTGGTGTACTGATTAAAGCGCTTGACTGCGAACTGAAGGGTTGGTGGTTTGAACCCCCTAGCTGTTCTGTGGGAGAAAGACGTGGCAGTCTGCTTCTGTATAGATTACAGCCTTGGAAACCCTATGGGGTAGTTCTACTCTGTCCTGTAGGGTTGCTATGAGTCAGAATTGACATGGTGGCAATGGGTTTGGTTGGTTTTGAATCTTTATGGGAACAGATCATGAGGTCTTTTCTCCTGCAGAGCTGCTGGTGACTTTGAACTGCCAACTGTTTTGGTTAACAGCCAAGTGTTTAACCATTGTGCCACCAGGGTCCTTTCCCCATCCTAGACAGCTGCTAATCTACTTTCTGTCTGTATGGATTTGCCTATTCTGGGCATTTTATATAAATGGAATCATAAAACACATGGTCTTGTATGACTGGCTTCTTTCACTTAGCATAATGTTTTCAAGGTTCATCCATGTCATAGCATGGATCAGTACTGTGTAGTGTTTCTGTGAACCATATTTCTCTGCTCCTTATTGTCTTCTAATTATAGCCACCTTAAGAGTCCTCGTGAAAAAAATCAGTGGGCAGGTGGCAGCTAGGAGCGGATGACTGGGCAAGGGTAATATTGAGAATCTCCCTGGGCATACTGGAGAATGACATCTCTTTTTGTGTGCCAGAAACTTTCTGGACTTTTATTGTACATGTTTTTACTGGTTGCATTCAAAGTTGAAGAAGCATTTGTAATTGTAGTGTGACTGTTCACTGTGCTCTGTGTTGTGGCCTCTAGGCGCCTATTCAGTGGGAGGAGCGGAATGTCACTGCCATCCAAGGACCAGGAGGAAAGTGGATGATCCCCCCAGAAGCCAAAGAGTCCATGGATAAGAACAAGATGGGCTTGAAAGGTAGCACTGAAGTGGCTGAGATGGTTACTGCTGATTTCTGCTACAGCTCTTATATTTTTGCAAGTTTATGGATTTGAGCACAGTAAGGGCTTGACCATCTACTAAAGTAAAGCCATCCTTTTATGAAGCAATTTACTCATAATCAGGATCTTTGTTTTTCATTTTGCAACATTTTTTCCCCCTCAGTAAGTATTACTGGCCAACATCAAATGACAGTGTGTATTTATCCTTGCCTAGATTTATCTTTTGCTTAATTTTTATTATTATTTTAATTAATACATTTTTAAGGTCAAGATTTAAAATGCTAGTATGGGAGAGATTCACATTCAGCACAGGCTTTAGATCCAGGCAGATCTAACTTTGAATCTCATCTCTCACTTACTGGTGGGGAAGCTTGGGCAAATTTCTTTTTTTTTTTTTTTAATGATAATAACAGTACAGTAAAACCTGTGAAAGCTGGAGCCTGTGTAAAGCAGAAACCTGTCAGAGAAGGTGAATTCAAATATCTTCCACTAACAGGGAGCCATGGAAAAGTGGTAAGATTGCACCCTGTCAAAGGTGGAAAACTTGTGAGACCCGGAAAAACAAGGCAGTCTCGTCGAGTTCTGGCTTTCACAGGTTTCGACGTAGGTGCTACCTAATAGGATGGTGGTGAGGATTAGGTAATGTCCTCACTAGGTGCTTAAGATGATTAAGGAATGCAGTTAATGTTCTAGAAAGTTTCCATGAGGAAATGTTCTTCCTTCATTTGAATCTGAGGGAGAGGTTGAAGTTGGAGACAACACATTTTAAAAGGTAGCCCAGGTGGGGTAGTAGGTGATGTGTTAGACCCAAACGTATCCTGGTCTGGAACTGATCAGAGTCTTGTCATCTGAGTATTCTTCTTCATTACAGGCCCTTTAAAGACCCCAATAGCAGCTGGTCACCCATCTATGAATTTATTGCTGCGTAAAACATTTGACCTTTATGCCAACGTCCGACCATGTGTCTCAATCGAAGGCTATAAAACCCCTTACACAGATGTAAATATTGTCACCATTCGCGAGAACACGGAAGGAGAATATAGTGGCATCGAGCATGTGGTAAGTTCATTCCAGAGGCTTTTTTGTTCTTAGTTGGGTTACTTTCTGTGCACCTGGGACAGTTGTAAAAATTCCCAGTTGACATTATCTCCCTAGGACAGATCCAGTTTCACTTCTGTGAGGAGTTGTGGGTGTTTGTGTTGGTGCTGGTCTCTGGCTGACAATGCTCAAGTGGATGCCAGCAGCAACAGGGCATGATGCTTCAGAGCCCAGCAGTGGGGACTGGCCCTCTTGTTTGAATCCTGAATCCCCCCATTTCCCAGATGTGCTCTTGGCTAGTGACCATCACTGCACCTCCGTTTTCCTCATCGGTGCAGTGGGGATTATAATACCGACTTCACAGGAGTTTGTTAATGTTTAATGAGATAGTGTATCTGTGGTGCTGGCCCTGGTAGCTGGCGCAGTACAAGCATGCCACAGATGATATTGTCCATGTGCAGCCGGCTGTCTAGTACTGAGTTGCTGCCCCATTCTTTCCAGTGAGGTGGTATTTCCCCTCTTTCAGATCGTCGATGGAGTCGTGCAGAGTATCAAGCTTATCACTGAGCAGGCGAGCAAGCGCATTGCTGAGTTTGCCTTTGAGTATGCCCGGAACAACCACCGGAGCAACGTCACAGCTGTCCACAAAGCCAACATCATGTGAGTCCCCGCGAGGGCCAGCACGCTGTCTCACTTCATGGGGAGCACAGTGACAGGGCTTTCGCTTCTGCTGTCCAGCTTGCTTGTTGATTTCTAATGTCTCTGAAAAATAACTTTGTAACCAATTGGAGGATCAAGCCTTCTCTTCTCTTCTTGGTTTTGGTCTCCTATCTGATGTGCCTCACTAATGGGTGAATGACAGGAGAACATTTGGAGGGGGCAGGAAAACAGGTCCTGTACCTTTAAGGAGGAACTGAGGGTTATTGGAAAGGAAGCTGGAGTCTCTGGACCCCCAGCTGCTGTGGCCAGTTAAGCAAATGCCGCAAAGGTCAAAGGGCAGACTCATTTATGTTTTAGAGGTGGAATAGTGGGATTGTTTCTGAAATTGCCACCTGCTCAGGGGCTTAAAATGGTAAGTGCTAATAGTGCTAACGCTATCTGCTGCCTTACTCTAGCAGTTGAAGTTCTCCATTCCCAGTCTGTTAAAGACCATCTCTGAATGTATAAAGAAAAGACCATGAAAAATACTAAAACCATGTAAATAATGAGTAAGTTCACCTTTGGAAACAAGTTTAATATTTCTTGTTGATGGGTATTTCTTAATTCTTGCCGAATAATACTGTAAAACCAGTCTTCTCTGTTACGATCACACTAGGTTTCCTTTTGGGCTTCCAGAATATTTTCAACTTGTATTTTACTAACTGCTTAAAAACTAGTTTTACTGTAACTGAAATCAGACATCTTGGCTTCTGGAACTTAAATTTTTGAGGTGATTTTTACTTCTTTGATTTGATCTTTTTTTTCTTCTGCAAATCTTCAACAATCTTTATTTGATTAAATACAGGCGAATGTCAGATGGGCTTTTTCTGCAAAAATGCAGGGAAGTTGCAGAAAACTGTAAAGATATTAAATTTAATGAGATGTACCTTGATACAGTATGTTTGAATGTAAGTATGTGTTCACACTTAATGTGCTCCTTTTTGTGGTGTACAGTGTGTATGTGTATATATGTGTATGTGTGGTGTGCAGTTTTCAGCTGCTACATGTACATGATGCTTTCCTTTTAGATGGTACAAGATCCATCCCAGTTTGATGTTCTTGTTATGCCAAATTTATATGGAGACATCCTTAGGTGAGTTTAGCTGCACCTTTCTCTTTTAGCTTAAGGTTTATTTATATAAGGAGCCCTGGTGGCACAGTGGTTAAGCACTTGGCTGCTAACCGAAAGGTTGGTGGTTTGAACCCACCAGCTGCTCAGTGGGAGAAAGATGTGACAGTCTGCTTCTGTAAAGATTTACAGCCTTGGAAACTCCTTAGGACAGTTCTACTCTGTTCTATAGGGTCGCTATGAGTTGGAATCAACACAACGGCAAATTTTTTTTTTTTAATTTATAAATGGCCTAAAATAAATTACGGCTTCAAAATTTAATCAAATATTATAAAATACAGCGTTTGTTATACGATATGAATTGAATTCTGACAATACAGGTAGTGATATCAATGATTTGGTATTAGGTACATTGCTCCTTCACTTATGCATCAAATCAGCTCTCAGCTATTGCTCCCTGAATCATTTATTCATTTTTCCCATTTTTCAGATGTTTTATTTATTGATTGATTTCAGTCTTTTGTTATGTATAACTTGTAGGTGGGTGATCATTTTTACAATTTTTTAAAGTTTTTGACATAATTTCAGCTTATAGAAAAATTGCAAGAATGGTACAAAGAATTCTGGTCTACTTGGCACACAGATTCCCCAAATGTTAACATTTTACTTTATTACTCCTTCCCTCCACCCCTTCCTCCCTCTCTTCCTCTCTCCCTTCTCTCTCTCTCCCTTTCCGTCCTCCTCTTGCTGAAAGCACACACACACACAGTAGTGATTTTAAAATATGTCCACAAATTCTTTCATTTTCCTCTCCTAGTGGTAGAGCTTAACACCCTTCCTCTTGAAAGTGGTCTACGCTTAGTGACTTGCTTCTAGTGAGTAGACTATGGTAGACGTTAATCGTCTTACACATACACAGGCACAGACATATGATGTAGGCCAAATGGTAGATTTTCAAAGTCTATCATTTCTTTTATTCATTGGCATTCTTTTATATGGAAAAGCTTCTCCTTCTCCCTTATTTACCATATTTTTACACAAATAACGTGCACTTTCTATGTTTGTTTGCCAAGTGCGCCCTCTCCCTGTGAGGTATTTTCGTAAGCACCGCTATGCCAATTTTTTTTTTTTTACACGTTACTGTTTTTGAAACAGCCTATCCTTCTTTGAGCCTTGCTTGCTGTCTGGCACAAGGTATTCCAGGCTCGTCCTGCATTTTCTAAACTCTAGCCCTGGAATCAGCCATTTCTCCAAGGAGCCCTGGTTCTGTTTAGTGAAGAATGGTATTTACAAACAAAAATGTAGGTTGCTAGGTAAGACGTTTTGTTTTTCAAAGTAGTTATTGAAATGCCTTTCTGCCCTCAGTGACCTGTGTGCTGGACTGATTGGAGGTCTTGGTGTGACACCAAGTGGCAACATTGGAGCTAACGGAGTTGCAATCTTTGAGTCGGTAAGGACCCTGACACCTGAAGCTGGATTCAGGTCAGAGCGGCATGAGAACTCGAGAGGGGTTATCTGTGTAAATATCTTGTAACTTTTGAGTTTTTCAAATTGTCAAAAGAAAATGATGCTTTGTTTGTGTCTTTTATATAAGCCTGGTTTGTTTGTTCATCTTCCCCAGATATTTCTTTATTATATCTCTTTCCTCATTAAAAATATTTTGCCAGAAATTGGTTGGGAAAGATGATTGGGCCATTGTTTTACTTAAAAAATTTTTTTTATATTACTTTAAGCTCCTTATTTCTTTGAGTTTTTATTTCTGTGTCTGATAAATGCATACAGTAGCTATGTAGTAAATATTTTCTATTGGTGGAGAAAGGTGATTAAGCCTCCAGCTTTCTCAGAAGAGGGCTGTTTGTTTTTTGTCTCCCTCCCAATTTTGTGACTTTTCTTTTTTATTTAATATTTTTCCATACAAAAATTTATATATACACTGTTATGTGACTCTAATTGCTCTCCCTATACTGTGACAGTACACTCCTCCTTTCCACCCCTGATTCTCCATGTCCATTCAAGCAGCTTCTAACCCTCTCTGCCTTCCCATCTCACCTCTGAACAGAGCTGCCCATTTAGTCTCTTGTATCTACTTGAGCTAAGAGGCACACTCCTCACGAGTATCACTTTATGTCCCACACACAGTCTAGTCCAATCCCTGTCTGAAGAGTTGGCCTCAGAAATTTAGTTCTGGGCTGATATAGAATCCAGGGGCCATGCTTTCCGGGGTTCCTCCAGTCTCAGTCAGACCATTAAGTCTGGTCTTCTTACTAGAATTTGAGTCCTGCACCCCACCTTTCTCCTCCTCCATCCGGGATTCTCTGTTGTGTTCCCTATCAGGGAGGTCATTGGTGGTAGCCAGGCACCATCTAGTTCTTCTGGTCTCAGGGTGATTCAGTCTCTGTTTATGTGGCCCTTTCTGTCTCTTGGGCTACTGCTTTCCTTGTGTCTTTGGTGTTCTTCATTCTCCTTTACTCCAGGTGGTTGGGACCAGTTGATGCATCTTAGATGGCTGCTTGCAAGCTTTTAAGACCCCAGATGCCCAATTTTGTGACTTTTCTTGTTGTGTAGGTTCATGGAACCGCCCCAGATATAGCAGGCAAGGACATGGCCAACCCCACTGCCCTCCTGCTCAGCGCCGTGATGATGCTGCGCCACATGGGGCTTTATGACCAGGCTGCCAAGATTGAGGCTGCGTGTTTTGCTACAATTAAAGATGGAAAGGTATCAGTAATCTAGAGTGACTTATGCTGGGTAAAAGGTATTTCTTCCATGTGTTTTATCTGTGTGAAGATAATTGTTCTCAAAAGGGTTGAAGGATTTGGTGCTGAACGGGGCTTCTTGATGTAGGCTCCCTGATTAAACTGCAGGGTGTAGGTGCAAGCACACGCGTGCATTTTCTGAGGAGAGCATCAGGTATTTCATCAGATAAAGGTTATGAAGCACTGATATAGAGGCATCCGTGTCCAGTGGAAAGAGCAGTGATTTGGGAGTCAGAGTCAGGATTAGGTCCAATTTTCCTGTCGTATCCTATCCTAATTAGCTATTTGATCTTGGCGAAGTCCGTTAATTTTCTAGGCAGCTTTTCCCTCCTCTCAGCAAACATCTGTTGAGTTTACATTATGGGGTATGAAGAATATAATAAAATGATGAATAGTATAAGGTCCCGGGCCTCAAGGAGCCTGGAATCTAACAACAAATATAGATGCGATGTGTCTGTAATATAGTGATACGTTATACTATGTACATCTGTAATACAGAACTTTTATAAAAGTAATAATAATTGCTAATATTAATTGTATACTTACACAATTCTATGTTCTTTATCATCTCAGCAAATCTTCTGTATATGAAGTAGATACTATAAGTAATCCCATTTTATAGATGAGGAAACTGAGGCATGAAGCGATTAAGTAATTTCTTCAAGGTCTCACAGCTCCTAAATGGCAAAGTTAGGGTTCACATCCAGTCTGGTTCTTGCCCAACAAGCTTCACTGCCTCCGTAAGCAGCTTTGGCCCATGGAAGAGGGTGCAATGGATTCTTCTGGAAGTGAGAGGAGGGCGGAAGAGATCATGGCTTCCCAAGGCTGGGCCTTGCGGGCTGATCCTTAGTCTGGGGTCCCTTCTTTTTTTTAAAAGTTCTGTAATTTGAGATTACTTCTTATGGCCAAAATACAAGTAATCCAAGCTTGTTTTTAATAGCCTGATAGTCATATTGGAGGTATATGATGTTACTGTTTTTTTATTCCAAAGCTGCATTTGGGATTTTACACTGTAGAACCCAGCAGAGAGAAACCTAAATTACACAGTAGTCCTTTTGAATTGTGTAGGATGCAAAGGCACAAAAAAATCTGTTTCGGGGTGGAGAGAGGATAAGCTGGTAGAAAGCAGATCAGCCTTATGAGAGACTTTCTTTCCTAAGGGAGGAGGTTTAAGAGTTAGTGATTTAAGTATTTCCTTGGTATTTGTTTCCTAGCCCCCAAAGATGGATCAGAACATATCCTAAGTTTTAAAAATTCCCCCAAGGACTTCATGGAACCTTTTGTTTAGATCTGCTTTTATTTAAATGTCCATAATCAACAAATATTTTCTTAGGGTCTTTGAATGTGTATTTTCTTAGGGTCTATTGAATGTCCAAAGGGGAAGTTTTGTGAAAGCCTCCCTGCTTCCTTTTGTAGTGACAGCACCTTATTTTTTTCAGAGTGTTTTCTTGTACGCTATCTGTTGGGTTTTCCCAATGCTCCTGGGGAAGGTAACAGTGGTAGGGTGGGGCCTCTCTTTAAAATGAAGAACGAAATGAGTGAGAGTAGCCAAGTAGCTTGCTCAGCTGGTGTTTCTGAGGCCTTTAAGTGAAAATAGCCTAGGTTTGGTTTAGTACACGTATACATTTTGATCTCTGCCTTTTCCTCTTCTCAGAGCTTAACAAAAGATCTCGGAGGCAATGCAAAGTGCTCAGACTTCACAGAAGAAATCTGTCGCCGAGTAAAAGATTTAGATTAATGCTCCTACCAATGGTGTTTACACCAGTCACTCCGAATGGACACCATATAAGTCTATATTTAGAAAACCTACCGTATGTATGCATTTGGTTTGCTTGTTTCTTGACAGAGTACATTTTTGGGTCTGGCCTCTTCTTAACAAAATCTGTGCAAGAGATGCAAGTGATACCCCTAGGCCTGCTTTCAAGGGACTTTCTCCAAGTGCTGTTTTATTTATTAAATGTCTATCTAGTAAACATTTTTTTGTAAACTTTAATAAGAGGATTGTATCATTTGCCATTGTTAACCATTTTAAACTTCAGTTAAAACAGTTTTTTTTCCTCAACTGTAAATATCATGATACAGAATTAATAAGAGAAAACATCTAACTTTTTAAAGAAAAGCTTTTTTCTTTTTTGTTTATGAAAAATATAATGGAAGTAAAACAGGATACTAGCATTATAGCACAAGATGATAGTCTTATAAAACTAAATGGACACAGAGAAATTTCCTGAGAAAGTTCCCCTCAAAAACGGGATATATGGTATATTGGTGATATGAAAAATCAAGACAGATTTGTCCTTTACGTGAATTACTGTGTATGAATAAAGCCTTCAGATCCAAGAACTATATAATGAGAGATGTAATTTTGTTAATAAAATTTAGGTAATATATTAGGTACAAACACACGCACATTGTGTGTTCAATTATTTTGTTACCTTGAGGTTTAATACTCTTTGTGAGAGCTTCTAATGAAGCAAAGGGGTGGTACTTCCTTTTAATTGGACATGTATTGAGCATCCTGAGTAACACAACCTTAGAGCCACTGTACTAAATCCTGACGTGAGCTATAGAGCAGACCTCTAATGTGTATCTACTCTTGTGAGGTGTGCATGTAACTGTCTGAAAACACCCACACTCCAGCTGATACCCTGGGAGTGATACTGCTAAAGGGCCTGAGCACATAGATTTTGGCTGCAGTTGAGGAACTTGGGATGCTGGCTATTAATTTTATATTTCAGCAGCTGCTCCTTCACCTTCCCCAAAGCACCAAGTCACTGCCTTCCACCTCAAAACCACCAGTAAGAGATGAGATTGTAGAGACTGGCACAGACTCAGCCTGAGGGGATTCACAAAATTGTGCCACGCAGGGGTTTGGCCTCAGCTTTTGACCTTCAGGCACCTTCCTCCCCCCCATGCCAAGTTCCTTAGCATGATTTCTGTTCTACTTCAGACATGAAGCCACTGTTTACATAAACAGTTACTCTTTGGCCACACATCAAAGGCAACTCATTGCAAACCTTTGGTTTTGCGTCATATACCCAGGTTAAAAAGGAGTTTCTTTGCAAAAAATATCCGTGGCTGGGCTCTCTTTTAGACTTGTAACCAGTCTTACAATCTAATATGTATTTTACTTTGTTTAAACTGCTGCTGCCTCTATTTTATTGGGCTGTGCTAGTTATCAGTGGTTCTTGGGTTCGTACTAATAAAGAATTCCAAAACTGATTGAGATGTCTGCTTTCTCTACCTGCTTCCTGTATAGGTGCCTTGGGTTATTTTGGCTTAGCTTGCTACTAAGAATGGGCTGCTTAAAGTATTCACAGTGGGAGGGTGACAGGTGGGCCGCCTTCACAGAAACACTTCACTGGCGCCTTGCCTGCACCTTTGCTTACTCCAGGGTACTGGTGGTCACTCCTGTTCCTGTTGCACACAGTCCTGTTCTGTTTGACCCACTACTCTGCACAGATCCTGCCTGCTCAGTTGACAGTTCAGGTACTTGTCGACAGCTCTGTTAAAAGGTTTAATATTCAAATTACACATTAAATAACAATCAAATAGCAGCATTTTTATTAAGCGTCAAGTCAGTTGGCATGTGCGTGGCTGAGGAGTGCCTGGCAATGGAATGATAGGGTTGGCAGTGTCCAGTAAGATTCCAGGTAACTCAGGCCGGAAGTCAGGCCGTTTGGTGAGTTATGGCTGTCCGCTTTCCTTGCAGCACACACCCGAAATACAAACCACCTCCCCCGCGGCACACACGCAGTCCGCGCCAGCTTGCCTGTTACGTGAGCTGGCCGCTTGTTAAATCTACCTGGAACTAAGGCCAAAAATGATCTGCTCATCAGTTATGGAGAAGGGCTGATTTTGCTTGTCGCTCGAACAAAAAGCAATACTTAAACAGAATTAAAACTAAGAATCCACATGTGAAGCTTTCCAGAATTTTCAGCTATTGTTGGCCTAAGATGTGGCAAATGGAAATGCAGAGCCATACCCTCCCTCACCTGGAGACCTAACAGACATGCCAGAAGTCCACGTGCCCATACTGAAGAGGCTCTGGAGGCAGAAAAGTGCCTTCAAAGGCCAGCCATCTATTTAACAGACTGGAAGTGCAGCCCCTGATTACTTTTCCTGTTCTTGGTAAAAGGAATCAATTATATCTTTGTACTTCTCCAGAACTATGAGCCGTTTCAGTTTCATTGTGTGACCTAAAAGAGAAAGGGAAAGGAATGAGTGAGGCTTGAGCTCTTGAGAAATCTGAGAAGGTGTGTGGTAAGATCCAGACTGAATGAATCCTATAACTCGAATTAAGCCAGACAAACTGGTAGCCAGCCTCCAAGACGCCCGCAGTGACCCCTGCTTCTGGCACCCACACCCTGTGTAGTCTCCAACACTGTACCAGGGATGGTCTGTGTGACCAATAGAGTGCAGAGAAAGTGATATGTCACTTCTGAGAACAGGTTATAAAAAGACTGCAGTTTCTGTCTTGAGCTCTTCTCTCTTGGGTCATTCTTCTCGGGGCAAGCCAGCTGCCATACTGTGAGGACACATAGGCAGCCTATGGAAAGGTCCACTGGCAAAGAACTGAGGTCTCCAGCCAGTAGCCAGCAAGGAACAGAGGCCTGCCAACAACCACATGTGTGAGCTTGGAAGCAGATTCTCCAGCCCCAGATGACATCTTGACTGTAACCTCATGAGAGACCCTCAGCCAGAACCCCCCAGCTAAGCTGCTCCTGGGTTCCTGACCTATAGACACAGATAAAAAATGTCTTAAGCTGCTAGGTTTTGAAGGGTAATTTGTTACACAGCAATAGACAACCAATACACAAATCATCTCTGCATTTCAGTGGAAGTTCATGCGGATGTTGGACATTATGCTTCGATTGGTTATGATGGGACAGAGGACAAGCCCTGGTTGTGGTGTGGGTTGGGGGGGCTTGCCATGGTCTTCCCCTAATCACTTTTCTTGGCCTTGGTGCCCCCCTGTAAAGCAAGGTAGAAAGGGCTTTGATTTGAGGTCCTGGGTAGCTTTTGTTCCTCACCCTTGGCTGTGTAACTGGAGATGTAAAAATCAGTCATTTATATAAAATATCAGCGCATCTTCCATCTGGTTGACCTTGCATTCAGTTAGCACCAGCCAGCCAGATATGCTCAAGGACTCTGCATTGGCTGAGGAGAGCTACATCTGGGTTCAGCCTTGATGGGCTTGAGGGACTCTCACTGAAGATGCCATTTCCATCTCTCCCTTGTGCCATGAGCATCCCACGATACTACAGCCAACCTTATCCTTCCAGCTGAGGCTGCACCAGAGGCCTCTAAAGGTCTATTCTAGTTCTATGTACCATGGTTCAAAGGGGCTTCATCTTCCTTACCTGTCACATGAGCTGACTCTACAGAAGGCCACAGTAGTCTCACCCCTAGAGCCATGTGACTCCAGCCTAAATGGTAGCAGAGACTTGATGTTCTCATTGTGATTTCAAGGGGAAATAGTCTCATGGTCAAGGCAAAGCTAAATGTTATCTGTCCTGATTAATAAGTTCTAGCACATATCTCATATATTCAACAGGTTCTACACAACCACAAGCCCTTGCCCACAGCAATCAGTATCTTCCCACAGGAAGGAAGTGGGTGTCACCAAAGTGCTGCGCTTGCCATGGCTGCCTTATTTAATGAGCGCCTTCCAGACACTCCTAGCCCTTGAGATAGTGAAAAGAAGACACCTACCCAACTCTCCACCTGAAATGGAGAAGTCCCTTTCGAGAATGGCCCACTTCTGGATGTGGTAGGGTCGGGCAGCTGCATTCAGGTTGACCCTCTGGATCCCCTCTTCAATGGCCTGATACACGGCCTCATCCTTCTTCCCCACGATCTCGGACACTGTGGTGGCTTTGCTGCCCACCCTCTGGCAGAACTCCACAGCTTGTTCGGTCAGATTATTGGTCGGATCAGAGGTGTCTGGGTCCAGAGTGCACTGGAAAGTCAGAGATCAGTCAGGCCCAAGCCTCAGTCTGAAGACCCAAGCTCTGGTCTTTGAGGAGGTCTTATTGCTGATGTCTGTGAGCTCTGTTTGAAAGAGATGGTTCTAGAATGAGTAGGATGCTATCCTGACTGTTGAGCCCCATGGTGTGGTGGAAGGAGTAATCGTCAGAGAATTGGAAGGTTTCAGCCAAGGAAGTCATTGTTTGTAAAGCAGGGACAATACCTCCTGCCCTGTCTACTGCCCTGGGAGACTATCTGCTGAGCGAATGAGGGCAGCAGCACTTTGTAAACTGGAACGTATTGGTCACATGTAAAGGATCATCACAGCAGTATATTAAGTGCACCACTGGGGACAGAAGGAATTTCTGTGTGCTATGGCTCGCCCTTAGTGAAGGCAGCTCTATTTGCAGTTATTCCTGATTGGAGCCATGAGATCCAGATGTGGCCTAGGCTGAATGTGGTTTCTGCCTAAGCCAGACCCACAGGCCACCCACCGGCTGCTCCTCCTGGGCCAGAGCCCCCCAGACACACCTTCAAGGTGAGCAGCATGGACAGGAACTTCCGCTGGTCTCCGATCAGCATGGCATTGCTGATGATGGGCACCTCCATCTTCACAGCCTCCTCGATGGGCACAGGGGGCACGTTCTCCCCACCAGCTGTGATGATTAATTCTGGGGAGAAAAGGCCAGGGCCCCGGCACAGGCTTTAGTCCAGGTGCCCTGGCTGAACCAAGACCCAACCCTCAGCCACAGTCCGGGGAGGCCAGAGCAGCAGGAAGCATTGTTGGCGACTCGGGCTTCAGGAACTGCGGAGGCCCAGAGATGCCCCCTTACTTGGAGCGAAGAAGCAGTGCCAAGCCCTCAGGAGCACCTCATGCCTGCTGGGGGATACTGGTGGTCCCCAGGGGACAAATGATCACCTAGGGGTCCCAACTCCTCTGCTCATCAAGTGAGACTCTGTTCAGACATCCCCAGCTCCCTTCTGCCAGACCAAGATCCTCAGAGGACCCCCCTACCCCGCCCTCTGAATAGCCTATTATTATTTCCCCCACTGCCTTTGCTTAATGCCAACCACTCCTGTCACTTCCATAGCACTCACCATGTGCCGGGCACCTTGCTGAGTGCTTTACATATAGTGATTGATTTAATCCTCACAAGAAGCCTGTAAAGAAGCAGCATGCTTACCACTTTACAGGTGAGACAGCTGAGGCACAGAGAGGTTAAGTAACTTGCCTAAGGTCACACGCTAATAAGTAATCCAAGCAGTCCTGTTCCAGAGCCTGTGCTTTTGCACGCTATGCTATGGCACCTCTCACCTTGCTTGTGCCTGCCCCACTGGAATGCCCTCTCCCCATCTTTCTAGCTGTCATCTAGACTGTGTATTCTTCAAGGATCAGCTCAGTTGTCTCCTTCAGGAAGCCTTCTCCAACTCTTCCAGTCTATTGACCAGTCCCTTCTCTGAGCTTTTATAGCATCCACCTATTCATCTGTTGGTTCATTCTTTCATTCAAATATTCATTGAGTGTCTACTGTCTGCAAGGCCAGTGTTTTAGGCACTCAATGTACTGGCCTTCTGTCTTCTGAATGATGGCTTACTATATGGTAATAAGTAGGTATTTAATAAATGTCCTTGACTGATGGTAGCTAGACTGCACTCCTGATCCCCTGATTCTATCTAATTTAACAAAGATTAGTTGGTCACGTTCTGTGTGCAGGTTCTGTGCTGGACATGAGGGACAGAATAGAACAAGACAGACTCCGGCTGCAGGGAGATCCCAGTGTGGTTGGGCAGTGGGACAGAGGGGCACACCCTGGCCCAGCTGAATGTTAAGCATGAATAGGGGTTCAACAGGCAGACAGTACAATCTATGCAGAAGCACAAAGGCCTTTAGCTCAGGTAATACAACGAAGAAAGGCTGAAGAGGAAGCAGGGTTGATTACAGAGGCCTCCAGTGCTGTGTGAGGAACAGGACTGTGGGCAGGTGGGAACCACTGAATGGTTTGGAGTCACATTTTTAGCAAACTCTGACAACTGGGGTGAAGAGTGGTTAAGGAGACAAGCCGGCCAGAGGGGAAACCAGGTCACAAGAGTCCAGGTGATCAGGGTTTATCTAGGGCAGCAGAAGTGGAATGGCGAGGAAAGATAGATTCTGGAAACGTGGAAAGACATAATCCAGCTGCCCGCATGTAGAACTCATCATTGCTTCCTCATTCCTGCCCTTTTCTCTTGTCATCTCTCTCCCGTTCTTACCAGCATCTTTTACTACTAGTATAACAACACCCATTCACTATAAAAACTTTTAGCAAACTAGGTATACAAAGGAACTTCCTTAATCTGATAAAGAATATCTACAAAAAATCCAGTGCAAACACACTTAATGTTAAAATATTGAAAGCTCTCCCCCTGAGATCAGGAACAAACCAGGGATGAACACTCTCCCCACTTCTATTCAGCATTATTCTAGAGGGCCTAACCAGCGCAATAAGAAAAAAGAGTTCATAAGGATTGGAAAATGTTGTGGGTTGAATCGTGTGCCCACAAAGATATATTGAAGTCTTAACCCCAGGTATCTGTTAATATAATCTTATTTGGAAATAGGGTCTTCGCAGATGTAATCAAGTTACGATGAGGTCACACTGGATTAGGTTAGGCTAAAATCCAATAACTGGTGACTTTATAAGGAGAGGGAGATTTACAGACATACACACAGAGACAGACACACAAAAGGAAGGTAACCACGTGAAGACGGAGGCGGAAATTGAAATGAGGCAACTACAAGCCAAGGAACACCAGAGGTTTGCCAGGAACCACTTGAAGCTAGGAAGAGGCAAGGAGAGAGTCTTCCCTAGAGCCCTCAGAAGGAGCACGGCCCTGCCAACACCTTGATTTCAGACGTCTAGCCTCCAGAACTGGGAAAGAATAAATGTCTGTTGTTTTAAGCTACCCCAGTTGTGTTGACTTGTTATGGCAGACCTAGGAAACTAATGCAGAAAGGAAGAAACAAAACGGTCATTATTTGCAGATGACATGATTATGTCCATAGACAATCCAAAAGAATCTACAACTTCTAGAACTAATATGTGAATTCAGCAAGGTCACTGGATACCAGGTCCATATATATATATAAAAAAATCACATTTCTATATACCAGCAAGAAACAGAAAACAAAAATTTAAAAATTACACTATTTACAATAGCATCAAACATAAACTACATGAGTCTAAGGAAAGATGTGCAAAAATCTTCATGCTGAAATTTGCAAAACATCATTGAGAAAAATTAAAAACATAAATAAGGGGGTGCTATATCATGTTTATGGACTGGAAGACTCCATATTGTAAAGATGTATGTTCTCACCAAATCGATCTACAGATTCAATGGAATAAAAATCCCCAACAGTTTTTTTTTTAAAAAGAAAATTGACTTCATGATTCTAAAATTCATATGGAGTGCAAACAGTCAAAAATATCCAAGGTCTTCTTGAAGATGAAGACCAAGGCTGTAGAACTTACACAGCCGGATATCAAGTCCTATCATTAAGCTACAGGAATTAGGACACTCGTGTACTGGTGCAAGATAGACCAATGGAACGGAATAGAGTCCAAAAAACAGACCTGTCATACACAGCCACTTGACTTGTGATAAAGGTGGTACTGCAAGGCAATGGTGGAAAGAGTGGTCTTTTCAAGAGGTGGTACTGATCAGTTGTATATGCATATGGAGAAAATACATCCGGACCCCTACCTCTTGCCATGAGGGTTAGGGTTAGGGTTAGGGTTAGGGTTAGGGTTAGGCTGAACAGTGAAAAAGGAAGACAGAAGAATTGATGCTGTCATGGATTGAATTACATCTGCCCGAAAATGTGTGTATCAGTCTGGCTGGTCCATGATTTCCGGTATTGTGTGGTAGTCTTCCATTTTGTGATTGTAATTTTACATTAAAGAGGATTAGGGTGGGATTGTAACACCACCCTTACCCAGGTCACGTCCCTTATCCAATGTAGAGGCAGTTTCCCTGGGGTGTGGCCTGCACCACCTTTTATCTCTCAATAGATAAAAGGAAAGGTAAGCAAGCAGAGAGTCGGGGACCTGAAACCACCAAGAAAGCCGTGTCAGGAGCAGAGCGCATCCTTTGGACCTGAGGTTCCTGCGCTGAGATGCTCCCAGATCAAGAGAAGACTGGTGCATCACAAGGACCTTCCTCCAGAGCCGACAGAGAGAAAGAAAAGCCTTCTCCTGGAGGTGATGCCCTGAATTTGGACTTGTACCCTACTGGACTGTGAGAGAATAAACTTCTCCTTGTTAAAGCCATCCACTTGTGGTATTTCTGTTATAGCAGCACTAGATGACTAAGACAGATGCGTTTGAACTGTGGTGTTGACGAAGAATACTGAATATACTGTGGACTGCCAGAAGAACGAACAAAGCAGTCGTAAAAGAAATACAACCAGGATGCTCCTTAGAAGCGACTTTTAGTTTGGACACGTCATCAGGAAAGACCAATCGCTAGAAAAGGACAGCACGGTTGGTAAAGTAGAGGGTTAAGGAGAACAAAGGAAACCCTCAGTGAGATGGACTGACATAATAGCCACAGCAGTGGACTCAAACATGCCAAGGATCATGAAGATGGAGCAGGACCTGGCAACATTTCCCTCTGTTATACATAAGGTCGTCATGAGTCGGAGCCGAATAGGGACAACCACAACGACAACAAAACCTCTCACCACACTATCTTTAAAAGACGGACCAACTCCGAAAAAAAATATTTTTGGGTGGAAGTGGAGACTACTATCCCTTCTTGTGCAGGGATGCGGGTCACTGGGAGAGCCCTAAGAGAGACAGCCTCCTCACCAAGTGCACTAGGACTGCCGTTACCAAGGAGAGCACTAGGCGGCGCCCACGGCATGCACAAGCAGACCGCGTTCGGGCCACCCGTCTCGCGCAGAGCCTCGCGAGAGTACCGGCCAGGGCTCACCGCCCTTTGCATCGTGGATCCCAAACGCTGTGAGACTCTGCCCCAGCATGACCGTTAGTTCGAATCCCGGCTCAGTGGGGCTTCCACTCAGCGAGCTTCACTTTCTCCTGTGGAATGGGACTCGTGATTCCCGCATGGTTACTGCGGATATTACACTCACTCGGGCAAAGTAAACAAAGCACCTTTTCCGGGGGGGGGGGGGAATCTCCAACTTCCCGGGGAGAGCCAAGTTCTCTACGGGGAAATTTCTTTGAAGTCTCATGTTTTATTTTTAGTTTAATATACAGTTTGTGTTCTGCTCCATATCATATCCGTGTTTGCATATAGAAATACATAGTATTTATGCCTTCAAATCTTCCGGAAAAAACTTGCCTTGTTTTTCTGGGGGATTTGAATGCCATCTAGGTGACCTTGGACAAGTTACTTAGCCTCTCTGGTGTCCTCATCAACAAATCCGGGTAATAAGAATACTTGCCCGACAAGTGTTTAGAGTGCGTAAAACGATGTCAGGAAAGGTGCTTGGAAATGGTTAGGGTAGTAGGTAAACGGTACTTGGTAGCGAGTTTTATTGGCGGGAGTATTGTTCCTGCCGGGCCCACCGCAGCCTCGAACCCCTGACGGCCAGCGGGGCGCGCTCACCTTTGAGTCGCCCGGTGATGTAGAGGAAGCCGTCGGCGTCAAGGCGGCCGGCGTCGCCCGTGTGCAGCCAGCCATCGGCGTCGATGGCCTCACACGTCTTGTCCTCCATGTTCAGGTAGCCCATGAAGACGGTGCGGCCCCACAGGCAGATCTCGCCGATGCCCTCCGCGTCCTCATTCACTAGCTTCACCCGGCAGCCTGGCACTACCTTGCCGGAGCTAGGGCCGCCGGGCCGGAGGCGTGGTCAGAGGGAGCCGGTTCCTCCAAGCCCAAGGCCAGCTCCCCCGGGGCAACCTCTCAGCCTTCCCTGATGCCTATAAGGTGTTCCCTCTGGGGGCTTTGCTATTTTGCTATTTCAGCTTAGAGCTGAAAAGTGGGGTTCATAAAAGCTTTTTAGGGGAATGAATGAATGGAATGCTAAAGGTGGAGCTTCAAGCACTGTGATGGGCCGGCAGAGAGGGGAGGTATTTATAAATCACTTCAAATCACTTCAAATCACTCCCCAGAGCTGCCTGCCTTCCGGCCCACTAGGAGGCTGGCTGTGGCCCCCCACTCCCACCCCAACTGGAACCTGGACCATCAGCTATCCCAGGACACCTCTAACAGTCTCCACCCCACTAGAGGGAGGGGACAAAGGGAAATTCTTCCACCACAGGAACCATGTTCAGCGGGTGCCTGGGCTGTTAGGCTGCTTTTAATCGCAGATTTATGTGATACAGTGGCAGAGACTACCACCGAACCACCCCCACGTGACTGAAGAGAAAATCGAGGCTCAGAGAAGCAAGAGACTTGGCCAAGATGGCAATGGTGCCACCCGGGGTGGGGGGGTCCCACAGCCCAGTGGCTGGGTCTCTGGGGCACAATGAATATGGAAAGAGGAAAGGATCTCCAGGGCCTCCAGCTGGCTGGGCATCAAGAGTCGTCTCAAGGACTCATGGTTATGTGGGCACGTGTGTGTGCCGCAGCCTCAAGCCTCACCTGTAGAGTCGGTAGTTGTAGGGGCTGGACATGAAGTGGGGGCCTGAGGTCTCACTGAGCCCATAGCCTGCGTAAAAGCGGATGTTGAGGCCCAGGAAGAAGTGCTGTGTTTCTGCGGTCATGGGGGCCGCTCCATAGAAGCTCTTCTGGCACTTGGCAAAGCCCAGCGCCTGGCGGACCTTGGCTAGCACCAGGTAATCTGCCAGTCTGGTCATGAAGGGCTTCAGGTCGCTGATGGGAGAGGGCGAATTGTCGCAGAAGAAAGCACACACATACTCACACATTAAAAGGCTGAGTATTCAATGGGTACACATTGGCATTGCCACTCCAACGGTCTCTTCTGACTGGTTGGTGCCAGTGCTGTTAAATATTTCGAATATTGGCCCTGCCCAACGTTGGCCCTGCTGCATGAATGCAAATGTAGGTATGCAAGCGTGTACTTGTGTGCAAGTGTGTTTTGAACTAGGAAGGCACACAGATTCAGCTCTCTACAGGTAACAATACAGATGCATGCAGATTTGCACACATAATAATACACATGTGCAGAGACTGAAAGTATACATGCACAGACATACACGTATACACGTGTATATCCCATTTGAAGCCCACAAGTGATTTTTTTCATGCATATTCATTTTTCATGTCTGTGCAAATGAAATTGGTGTGCAGGCGTGTGTTTACATGTCTCATGAAATGTGATACAGTTTCACAGATACACTGATAATGGAAAATATTTCTTAATTGAAACCAAGCCACATTTTCCCCACTGACCTTCCTATAGACCAGTGCTGTAGGAAATCAAATAGCAATCAAAAGGGTGTGGGCGGAGAGATGGTAGTGGTCACTTTGGATGCTCTGGGGGAGAGTGGCCTCCATCACTGCGGCCCCTCCTTTAGCCACCCACTGAGGTCAGGAGATGGGGCAGGAGCTGCTCCCAGGGTGGTGAACTCGCTTCTCAGAGGATATAAGTCAGTCCTCCCAGGCAGAACCCAAAGTTGGGGTGGCTGTCCCCAGTGGGGCCTGGGAAAAGGATGGGGGCTCAGGCCCAGCCATTGACAGGGCTTCTGCACAGGGGTCCCCTAGAATTAGCAGGTCAGTGGGGCCAGGACAAGCCTGACCTATGAGGTCCATGGCTGGACACTGAGGTTATGACCCAACCCTGCTGCCTCCCCAGGCCTCCTGCTCCCTGGCCTCTGTACCTGCCCGGGCAGCTGAGGTTCTGCTCCAAAGTCACTGACATGGCCCACAGCAGCATCTTGCGCCGAATGAAGCCAGACTGAGCTGCCATCTCCTGGATTCGCTCCATGATCTTCTCCCACACCCGAGGGACTCCCATGTGGGATGTGGGCTCCACCTCCTGTAGTGTGTTCACCAGGCTCCCCTGTTCACAGCCAGCAAGAGGGCAGGCCTGCCGGTTCAGGGCCAGCCCGAGTCCAGGAGACTGCTCTCACCAGTAAGATGTGCACACACCTCACAGGCATGCCGACACATACACTAGCGCATACAGGTGCACCTGCACACCTGCACTCAACTTATGGCACATACTGTTGGCTGCCCACTCATCAGCCATCCCTTTACCCCTCTTTGCTGTCATTCAGAAATCAGGATGGTCAGATGCTTCAAAAGGACCTCAGTCCCTTCTCAGCCCAGGAGGTGGAGAAGCTCCATTTCCCTAAGCAGTGATTGGCTTAGGAATGGGCATGTGACACCTTGTGGACCAATGAGGGCAAGGGAGTCTGCTAGGGGGTTTCTGGGAAAGTTTTCCTCACTGTTAAAAGGGATCCAAAAAATTGATACGGTTGCAGGAGATTGGGGTGCAGGGAGGGTCTGTGGCCATCTTGGACCATCCTCTGAGGACGGCTTGTGCTTGATGGTGTTCTGGACCCGCTGAACCACTCTGACTAAACTTTCCTTTAGGTCATGTGATCGATTTCCCTTCTTGGTCATTTGAGTCAGGGTGTGCTCATTGCTGCTGAAAGAATTCTGACTGGTAAGTGCACAGGGAATAGCATACCCACAAATGCACACACAAGGCCCACAAACACGAGCCCACACTTGGGTATGCCCTTGCACACCTACTCAAACACCCATATGGGCAGAGAGGCAGACTGACCTTCAGGGCGTCAGGCTCGGCAAAGCAGACCTGGGCCCCCCACTGGATGCCCGTCCACAAGTCATAGATCTGGGCAGCAACGTGGCTGAGGGGCAGGTAGCTGACCACTACCTCCTGTTGGATTTCTGCTGGGTGGATGTCGCCGGCCTGGCTGCTGTACCGTGCTGTCCACGTGATCTGGAGGACAGGCAGATGTGTCCCAGCAATGTCCACAAGCCAGCCCTGGCAGTGCTTATTACATCTGTGGCCACCCTGGTAGCTTGGGTCTACTCCTTCAGGGACTCCCTCCAGAGTGGGCACCCTCCCAGGCATCTCCACAGGCCCTGGAAAACCCTGGTACAGGCATCCCCTCCCTCCAGCTTCCCTTTGCTGGACTCAGTCTGAACCACAGACCGGCAGACTGGCGTATTTATCCCAGTTCTCTGAGCCGAGGGACCAGAGGAGCCCTCCCCAGGGGCTGTCAGGGCAGGACCATTGCCCCAGATCCATCCGCAGCCCAACCCCACACGTCAGGGACATCTGTCCTACATTGTCTTGACTCAGCATCACACCCTTGGGGCTCCCAGTGGTGCCCGACGTGTAGACCAGCACGCAACACTGATTGGGCTGCTGGGCACTGATGATGGTGTCCAGGGCCTCCTCTGGTAGCTCATTCCCCAGCTCCATGAATTCCTCCATCTGTGGCCAGGTGGGGAGAATGGGTGTTCCAGGTCACTGGGTGGGCCCAGACAGGTCCCACCTGATGTCCAAGGCCCCACTACCCATACCGTGTATACGTTGGCCATCTTCTTTGGAAGAGGTTCCTGATAAATCACTACTGCCTTCAGATGTGGCAAATGTTTCCAGATCTGTGTTGACAGAAAAAAGCATATGAGGTTTCAACAAAAAAAAGTCACTCCTGAGAAGACTCTATCTCCAGGTGTTAGCCTACCTGGCAGGCACTTTGTGGCAAAGTTTTCTGGGTTCCCCATCTGTCTTAGTCATCTAGTGCTGCTATAACAGAAACACCACAAGTGGATGGCTTTAACAAATAGAAGTTTATTCTCTCACAGTCTAGTAGGCTAGAAGTCTGAATTCAGGGCGCCAGCTTCAGGGGAAAGCTTTCTCTCTCTGTTGGCTCTGGAGGAAGGGCCTTGTCATCGATCTTCCCCTGCTCTAGGAGCTTCTGAGCACAGGGACCCCAGGTCCAAAGGACTCACTATTCTCCTGGCTCTACTTTCTTGGTGGTATGTGGTCCCCCTGTCTCTCTGCTCACTTCTCGCTTTTATATCTCAAAAGAGATTGATTTAAGACACAGCCTAATCTTGTAGATTGAGTCCTGCCTCATTAACATAACAGCCTCTAATCCTGCCTCATTGACATCAGAGAGGTAGGATTTACAACACATAGGGAAAATCATATCAGATGGCAAAATGGTGGACAATCACAAGACTGGGAATCATGGCCTAGCCAGTGACACATATTTTTGGGGGACACAATTCGATCCATGATGCCATCTCTGACCTTTGACCCCAGCAGGACAACTGGCACCCTCTCCCATAATTTTTTCTATCTTAAAGAACTTTGGAGCAGTAAAAGTGGGGATAGGCTGGGAGCTGGGAATGACTCTCTACTAAAGGAAAACCTCCAAATGACCTGGAACCTGGCTATACAAACTCTGATACAACCACACAATGGAGTAGTATGCAACTGTAGAAAAAAAGAGAAAGTTGAGGGAGTGGGGAGAGAGGAATGTCTACATACTGCTACTGACCAGTTTCTAAGATATATTATTAAGTGAAAAAAGAAATGTGTAGAAATGTATGTAGTATGCTATCTTTGTAAGAAATGAACATGGACAGAATGTGAATATATGGATATGTATGTATGCATGCATTCGCTGCTGTTTACAAAAAAGAACCCTGAAAGGTTAAACTGAAAACCAGACAAATTGATTATAGGCGGAGGAAGGGAATAGGGTAAGATGAAAGGGAGGGAAGTAAAACTCCTTTTAGTGTATCTTGTTATATAATTTTGACTTTCGAATCAGGTAAATGTTCCAATCATCTGAAAAATAAAATTATATGAAAAGGGGGGGGAAGAAAATGATTCCCTAAAAATTGAAAACAAACGGAAAGAAATGAACCTGACTATATACCAAGTTGATGACCTAACCACACACAAAGAAAGAATTACATGAAGCGATTTTAGAACACTGCATTTTTATTTTCCTTCCTTCATGGCGTATATTTTAGGGCAAAAAAATAAATTCCAAGATTTATTCAGTAGTCTTATTGTTGGTAATAGTATTGAGACTATTATTTTGAAATTATTTTATATGTATCTCTATGTATTTTATATTATATCAAGAGGCACTCTTTCGGACAGAACAAGGGGATACTGCTTGGTTTAAAGTCAGGAAAGGTGTGCATCAGTGTTGTGTCCTTTCATCATACTTGCTCAGTCTGTATACTGACAAATAATCCAAGAAGCTGAACTATATGAAGAAGAATGCGGCATCAGGATTGGAGGAAGATTCATTAACAAGCTGAGTTATGCAGATAACACAACCTTGCTTGCTGAAAGTGAAGAGGACTTGAGGCACTTACTGATGAAGATAAAAGACTACAGCTTTCAGTATGGATTACACCTCAGCATAAAGAAAATGCAAATCCTCACAACTGGACCAATAAACAACATCATGATAAACGGAGAAAAGATTGAAGGTGTCAAGGATTTCATTTTACTTGGATCCACAATCAACACCTATGGAAGCAGCAGTCAAGAAAAAAAAGATGCATTGCGTCGGGCAAATCTGCTGCAAAAGACCTCTTTAAAGTGTTGAAAAGCAAAGACGTCAACTTGAAGACTGAGGTGTGCCTGACCCAAGCCATAGTGTTTTCAGTTGCCTCATATGCATTGCAAAAGTTGGACGATGAATAAGGAAGACCAAAGAAGAATTAATGCCTTTAAATTGCGGTGTTGGCAAAGAACATTGAATATACCACGGACTGCCAAAAGAACAAACAAATCTGTCTCGAAAGAAGTACAACCAGAATGCTCCTTAGAGGCAAGGATGGTGAGACTACATCTCACATACTTTGGACATGTTATCAGGAGGGATCAGTCCCTGGAGAAGGACATCATGCTCGGTAGAGTAGAGGGTCAGTGAAGAAGAGGAAGACCGTCAACAAGACGGATTGACACAGTGTCTGCAACAATGGGCTTAAGCATGACAACGATTGTGAGGATGGTGCAGGACTGGGCAGTGTTTGGTTCTGTTGTACATAGAGTTGCTATGAGTCGGAACTAACTCGACGGCACCTAACAACAGCAACAACAATTATAGAAAGTAAATAATTAGACTAATATTATTAGGACCTAAGATTTAAGGTAAGACAAAAGAAATGCAAGGATAAAAGCAAAGAAAATGAGTTAAAACCCCACAATATAACTTTGAATCAGAAATAGTATGAACTCATGATTTTTTTTTTTTTTTCCGTTTTAAAAAGTATGCATTTCTGAGACTTCTGATTCTGGCCACAAAGAAGTAACACCTATTCTCCCATTTGTAAATACTAGAAAACTGGACAAAACACGTAAAACAACTGTTTTCAGACATTGGACTACAGGCAGCATAGATTATGATCTCTGAGACAGGAAACAAGTGATTTTAGCCCCTGGTTGCCTGAGCTTTCTGCCTGCAGGCAATTTCTGGACTATGGCAGAGGAAGAAGATAACCCACATAGAACCTGGCTGTCTCACTGAGTTGAGGGGACAGAGATTAGAGGTCAGGAAAGTGGAGATGGCTAGAATTTGTGGAGCAGAATATTAGAGAGGAGAGAACTATGTAGAAAAAGAGTTCCAGAAATCTGCTTAGGGGCGGGCCCTCTTGAATCTTTGGCTGAATACCAGTCTGCACATGTATAGGGTGAAACTCTATAAACCTGGGGAAAAAAACCAACTTCTGGAGAAAGAACAATTACTGGGGCTATAAGACAAACAAGAGCACATATAAGGCCAGGAATTGTTCATGTTTCCATCAGCCAGAATGGAGGACCCTCATTGAATACATAAGGCATTCCGTAAAGATCCCAGAAGGATCATGCTTTACTAGTGGGGCTAAAGGCTACTGATATGGATTGAACTGTGTCCCTCAAAAAGTTATGTTGAAGTCCTAACTCCTGGACCTGTAACTATGACCCTCTTTGGAAATAGGGGTTTTATTTTGTTATGTTAATGATGTTATACCAGAGTAGGGTGGATCCTAAACATTATCACTTCTGAAAGAGAATAGACAGAGAGAGACATACACACAGGGGGAAGACAGACTGCAGAGACAGATGCATCAGGAACACCAAAGATTGCCAGTAGCTACTAGAAGTGGACAGAGACAAAGCAGAGCTTTCTTCTAGAGCTGACATTCTGAATTGGAACTTCTAGCCTCTTTAACTGTGAGAAAATGAATTTCTGTTCCTTAAAGCCACCCACTTGTGGTATGTTTTGTTACTGTAGCACTAGGGAACTAAGAAAGCTATCTAAAGACTTGCCCTAAAAAAGCTTAAACACAAATCTCAAAATGAAGTCCTGAGAGAAAAAACTGGAAAAAAATTACCTGTGGGACATACATGTAATTGGAGTCTTGGAAAATATTTTAAAAATATTCGAGGTAGTGATTACAAAATATCCAGATTTGATTAAAACTATAAACCTCAATTTAAGAAGCTCAACGAACCTCAAGGAAGATATACATAAAGAAAACCACCCCAAAGACACCACACAGTCAAATTATTGAAAACCAAGGATGAAAAAAATTCTTAAAAGCAGCCAGAGAAACAAGGCACCTTTATGTGGAGAGGAACAAAGATAAGGAATCACAGACTTCTTGCCAGAAACTCTGCAAGCGAGAAAACATTGGAATGACAACTTTACGGTGCTGAAAGCAAAATAAAAACCCCCGTCAACGTAGAATTCTAAACCAAATTAAAATATCCTTCAAAAATTAAGGAAAATAAACACTTTTTCAGACAAAAAGACACTAAGAGAATTTGTTGCCATTAGGCCTATACTGTAAGAAATGTTGAAGAAAGTTCTTAAGACAGAAGAAAGATGCTGTCAGATGGAAACCTGGATCTGCGTAAAGAAATGAAGAGTATCAGGAATGATAAGTATGTGGGAAGACACTTAACTGTTTAAAGCAAGAGTAATAATATATTGTGGGGTTTATAACATGTGTAGAAGTAACACATGACAGTAAAGCAAAGGATGGGAGGAGAAATGGAAATATATTGCTGTAATGCTCTTATATACATGTGAAGTGGTATAATATTATTTGAAAGTGGACTGTGGTAAGTTAAAGATGCATACTGTAAATCCTAGATCAAACACTAACATAATAAAACTAAGCAGTATAGCTAATATGCCAGTGGTGCAGATAAAACAAACAAAGCAAGCACACACACACACTCACGCACAGGCAGAACAAAACACAACGAAAACCCTCAGTTCAAAAAAGTCAGGAGAAATGGAACAAAGAACAAATGGGATAAATAGAAAACAAGTGAAAAAAAAATGGTAGATTTATAGACAATTTTGTCAGACTGGATAAAAAAGCAACACTCAACTATATGCTGTCTGCAAGAAACTTACTTTATATATAAAGACACGGTAAGTTAAAAGTCGTTATGTGCTGTTGAGTTGATTCCAGCTCATAGCAACCTTATATGACAGACTAGAACTGCCCCATAGGGTTTCCTAGCCCGTTATCTTTAAGGGAGCAGATCGCCAGGTCTTTTCTCCCATGGAGCTGCTGGCAGGTTCTAACCACCGACCATTCTTTCAGCTAGCAGCTGAACGTTTAACCATTGCACCACCAGGGCTCTTTAAGTTTAAAAGTAAAAGGATATAAAAATATATACTATGTAAACATTAATCATAAGAAAAGCTAGAGTGATTATATTTGAGACAAAGTAGCTTTGTAACAAGAACTATTATCAGGGATAAAGAGGGATATTTCTTAACGATAAAGGGGTCAATCCATCAAGAGGTCGTAATTAAATATGTATGTGTAATTCCTAATAACAGAGCTTCAAAACCCATGAAGTTAAAACTGCTAGAAACGAAAGGACAAATAGATAAATCCACAATAATAGCTGGAGATTTCAACACTCCCTTTCTCAGGATTTGACAGAACAAGTAAACAGGAAATCAGTAGGGATATAGATGACTTAAACATTATTAACACTATCAACCAATTTGACCTAATTGGCATTTATAGAACATTCTACCCAACAACTGTAGAATAGACATTCTTTTCCAATGTGCATGAAAAAAAAAAAATTTATTTCCTAGTACTGGCCACTGAAAAAGACTGAAGGTAACGACTACCCAATAGCTTTAGGCACTCCTCCTGTCCAGATTATTCAGACTGTGGTCTTTAAATACCATTCCTCACTAAAAGGAATCAGTGTATCTTGGAGAAACGATTGATTCTGGGTCTGGAGTCTGGGGCAGGAAATGTTCAAGATAAGCCTGAGGTCTTCTTGTGCCAGAAAATAAGGAAGTCCTTAAAGAACGATGGGAACATTTCAAAAGGACACAGGCATCAATTTGAAAGGGACTCCTGCTGACTAGAGATGGAAAAATTTGCATAATGACTATGATTGATGGAAATACACTATATATAAAGCTCTACAAGTTCATAATGACACTTTGAGAGAGAGAAAAATGGAAAAAGGAAAAAACCTGAAAACACAAGATGAATAAACCAAACTCAGACAAAACTAAGAACAACCATTCGTCACTGTTATGGATTGAATTGTGTCCCCCCAAAATATGGGTTGTATATCCTAATCTCTATGCCTGTGGTTATAGTCCCATTTGGGAATGGGTTGTCTTTTTTATGTTAATGAGGCAGGATTAGTGTAGGGTGTATCTTGATTCAATCTCTTTTGAGATATAAAAGAGATTAAACATATGAGCAGAGCAGAGACAGGGGAAGAGAGATGCCAAGCCACATGAAGGTCACCCAGGAGCAGAAACTCAAAGAGACAAGGACCTTCTTCTAGAACCAACAGAGAAAGATAGCCTTCCTCTAGAGCCAGCACCCTGAATTTGAACTTCTAGCCTCCTAAACTGTGAGAAAATAAGTTTCTGTTGGCTAAAGCCACCCATTTGTGGTATTTCTGTTATAGCAGCACTAGATAACTGAGATAGTCACGAACTCGTTACTCCTGAAATTGGTAAGTAAATGGAAAGAACTAAGCATTTATCTTGCCTGTTTTATTAGTTACTTACTGCTGTTGTAACAAATTTCTACAAGCTCAGTGACTTGAAACAACACAGATTTATTATTTTACAGTTCTGGAGGTCAGAGTCTAAAATGGGTCAGCAGGGCTGTGTTCCTTCTGGAGACTCTAGGGGAGAATCCATTTCCTTGCTTCTTCCAGCTTTTAGAAGCTGCCTGCATTCTTTGGCCCATGGCCCCTTCCTCCATCTTCAAAGCCAGAAGCATAGCATCTTCAAATCTCTCTCTCTGACCTCTGCTTCAGTCATCACATCTCCTTTTCTGACTCTGATGCTCCTTTCTCCCTTTTTATAAGGACCCTTTTGATTACATTGGGCCTACCCAGATAATCCAGGATAATAACCTTGTCTCAAAGTCCTTAACAATAACACCTGCAAAGTTCCTTTTGCCATGTAAATTAACATATTCACAGATTCTGGGGATTAAGATGTAGACATCTTTTGTAGGCCATTATTCTATCACACCTGATTTGTGCAATCAGGTGTTTTGGGTACCAAAGAGGCCCAGATGATGAGGGAAAGTTCCTTTGGGAAGAATAACGGCTGATGAATGAGAAAATTACTATTGTACCATCCCTAATGAAATAATTGATTCAGACAAAGATCATCAATGGATGCTAAAACCATTAGGAGAAATGTTGATGAGGAACTTTACAGTGGAAGATCAGGTGTTCTCCACCTGAATCCACTGAATCTCAGCATCACTAAAAGTGGTACAACCTGATACCACATGCCTCATGGGATGGTGCAGTATAGCACCACCTACGGGATGTTCTTGCCATAAACGTTTAATTTGAAAGCATAATGCCTTTAGATCCAACAGGAACTACAGAGGTTAGAGGAACAAGTTAAACAACATCAAGAGAAAGCAGCCAGACAAATCCAGAACGTGGGACATGGTACATGATGACTGAACTGGTTTCTGTGGCATGTCTATGGCAGTGGTTCTTACACTTGAGTGTGTGTTAGAATCACCTGGAGGTGGTTAAAACACAGAGTGCTGGGCCCACACCCTGAGTTTCTGATTCAGTAGGTCTGGGATGGGGACCTAGGATTTACATATCTGACAAACTCCCAGGTGATGCTGATGCTACCGGCCCAGGGCCCACACTGCTCTATGGCATGGAAAACAAAAGGTGGAGACCCTGTTCCGCATTAAAAGACACGTAAGAGACACAACCACATGCAACATGTGGGCCTAGTTTAGATTCTGATTCAAATGAGCCAACTGTAAAAAGAAACTTCGGGTATTAGAGGACATAAAATCATCCAATCACCTTTTGTTAGGAATGATAAAGTTATTGTCAATATTTAAGAAAAATTCCATGTTTTTTAGAGATGCATATTTAAGGGATGAAGTGACATAATGTCAGAGATTTGCCTTCAAGCAAATAACACCCCACCCCCCCAAAAAAAACCCCATTGCCATTGAGTCAGTTGCCACTCAGCAACCCTAGAGGACAGGGCAGAACTGCCCCATAGGGGTTTCCAAGGAGCGGCTGGTGGATTCAAACTGCACACCTTTTGGTTAGCAGCTGTAGCTCTTAACCACTACACCACCAGGGCTCCTTCAAGCAAATACTTTAGCAAAAAAAGGGGCATTGATGAAGCAAGTGTGGGGAAATGTTGGTAATTGTTGAATCTGGATGATAACTATGTGGGGGTTCACTATATTTTTGTTGGTTTGAAAACTTTCATAATACAAATTTTATTTTAAATAATAATATAGGGTGGTCATTTCCTAACTATGAGCCTCAGTTTTTTCAGCTGCAAAATGGTGAGGGGAGCATTTGGATTAGACTGACGACCTATGCAGAGGGGGTCTGAGTCCCTGAGGGGCATGGCAAAACCTACTGGGGGGATTTTCTAAAGCTCAAGAGTCCTCCCTGGCCACCCTGGGATTCTGGTATGAGTGCTGATGTTGAGGATGGTTCAACTCCTTCAGCGAGGTTGAGGAGGAGGGGTAACCATTGGGATACTAGTAGCTAAGGTCCCTGCCAGTTTGGCTCTCGAGCAAATCTTAAGCCATGGAGGCATCAGCCTGAAGCTGGCCTGGGGGGAAACCTGGGTGGGGAGAGGGGCTCAGGAATTGTCCCGATGACCCATTTGCCTGAGAGGTCACTGGGGTCTAGGAAACCTTCAAAACTCCAATCCTGTCAAGTTGATTCCGATTCATAGCAACCCCATGTGACAGGGAAGAACTGCCCCATAGGGTTTCCAAGGCTGCAATTTATGGAAGCAGACTGCCACATCTTTCTGGCACAGAGTGGCTGGTGGGTTTGAACCACCGGCCTTTTGGTTAGCAGCGGAGCACTTAACCACTCCACCACCAGGGCTCCTTTTGGAAACCTCCGAACCTGAGAAATCAGGGCCCAACTAAGTCCTAGGGTGCCTGGGCAGACCAGTAAGGGGGTGTCCCTGCTCCCTATTATTCTCCAAATATTTGCCCCCTTTGTATTTAGTGAACCACCTGAGGGTTTGGGGGTGAGGGAGGGAGAGGAGGGTACAGGTGACAGTTCAGGCTGATCTGGTCTCACAGAGTAATTTAGCTTGGGCCGCAGAATCCGCACCCACACCCTCTCCCCCAATCTCAAGCATTTATCCAAGTCAGACAGAATGGAGACGCCTAGAATTAGAGATCCTGAAAACACACGGCTCAGAAGGCGCTAAGACAGAAAAAGACCTCTCAAGAATTCGAAACAATACTCTCATTGATAACGTAAAGCCCATTTGATAAACCTCTACTAGTAAAACAAAAGTAGGCCAAAAGTGCCCGTGAAAAGAGTTTGCAAAAATAATCCTAAAATGACAAAAAAGAGGGAGCACACAAATGGATAAGAACAAACCCTCAGAGGAGTCTGGAACTGGAGGGCAGAATCCACTACCGAATTTGCGGGGCCGAGTGCAAAACAAGTGTGGGGCCGCTTGCTGAAAAGTTATTATGAATTTTAAGATGGTGATAGTGGAGCATTGAACCAGACGTGGGGTCCTGTGTGACTGCGCCTCCCTGTCCAGGCTCTGGTGGGTGACTTGTGGGCTCCCTGAGTCCCCTCCCATAGTGGTTCTGGCCTCTAGAGGCTGTGAGGAGCCAGTCATAAACTATATACAGCCGTTTCTCGCAACTGGTGGCAGTTAGGACCTATAAAGTTCCCACGAACACTGAATTCAGGTATATCGAACCAGTCTAGGTCCACCTGAGGGGAAGTGTCCGCAGCTCTGCGCATGCGCATATCAGAGCCCCGGGGGTAGTTTTCATCAACAGGCAGTTTGGTGAATACAGCATCCATGACTAAAGACGAGGGGTACGCTTAGAGTCTTCCGAGCAGGTAGTGACTTTTGTAAACCTGGCAAGTGGCCTTTGTGCTTCCAGCCTGGTTAGCTCTGAGGTTTTCCCAGGGCCTCTCTTTGACTGTGAACCAACATCTCTTGGCCTGGCCTGCTTACAGCCTCACGTGAGGGAGCTATTTTAAAAACATAACCCAATTTGAGGACACCCTCCAAGACAGTCTGCCCTGGTGGGGTCTGGGCTGCAGCCTGGGCCTGCCACAGGGATTCTGAGGTGAGCTCGTTGGGAACCACTGACCCAAGCTTCTTTTTTTCATGCTTAAGGAGACCTCTCCACTAGAGATGGGGGAAGATGCCTGCTTTGGTTCCTCTGGAAATACAGGCCCCAAGTCCTAGAAGGCTAGAGACCAGTCCTCCTGCCCTCAGGTACAGATGGGGAGGCTGAGGCCCAGGTGACACCCCCAGCACTGGAGCCCAGCCAAGTCAATCCCACACACGAAGGCCTTCTCTGGGACACAGTGAGCCCCAGGAGCCTTGCAGGCCTCTGGGGCACAGAGGTGTCACCAGGCCACCACATCCCAGTGTGGGGCATGTGGGTACAGAGCCAGTCAGAGGTGGACCTGAAGTGATTCAGGAGGCATCATCCACACTCAGAAAAGAGCCAGCTATCTCAGGAGACACTCGAGCTCCTGCCATACTCCCACTGTCTTTGAAGACCCTGTGGCACTTGCTGTGGTCCAGCCTTCGCCCTGTGGCAAACTTCAGCCCACCCCCCACTTAGAGTCAGACTTCAATGCCCAAGGTGTCAAAGCCCTGAGCCACCCACAGTGTATATAACCCTTCCACGGGCAGAGGACCCAACGTCTCCCTTCACCTGCTGGAGAGACCCCACCCTGAATGGAAAGCCATTGGAAGCAGTGGACTGGCCAGGATTCCTGGCCCAGAGCCTGATCACCAACTTTATGTGGGACCTGGGGAAAGTCCCTGTGCTTTTGGGGACTTGACCTGTGAAATGGGTAGGTAAGAATTACCCTGCCTTGCTCTGTGTGTGCGTGTGTGTGGTGGGGGGAGACGACATGGAATTGCTGATGAGGGTGAGGGGAGACTCTTGATGTGAGGGTGGAAAAGTCCTTTGTAAGATGGAGTGGAGGCCCATGAGGGTACCCAGCCCCTGCCCCTCCACCCTGTCTCCCCACACACCTTCAGGATCTTTTCCAGTTGCTTCTGTGTGTCAACCACGATGACGTTGGCGCGGCAGTCATGGGCGATGAACCGGCAGGCCTCGGGGGAGATGGTCGTGTAGATGCCAGTGACAATGCCACTGCAGGAGACAGGAGGGTTCGTGTGCGGGCGGGTGCAGAGGGGCCACCCACCCCCAATTCACCTGCAGCCCCTGCCTCAGAAAGCACCCAGGCCAGGTCAGGCCAGGCAGGGCTCCCAGCCGTCTCAGCACAGCCACCCCAGGCAGGTAGGAGGCCAAAGGCAGTCTGGGAGAAGGCCCAGAGAAGAGATGGGATGTTCGGGAAGGGTGAGTAGCCTGGCGGGGGGTGGGGGGAGGAACATGGGAGGTCTGCGAGGGCCCCCAAAGGTGGACACATTCCCAGACTCTAAATAAGAGATAACACCACTCTCTCCACTCTCTACCCACCTCCAACCCACTGGAGACCCCGCCCCACCCCAGCCACTCACCCTGCAAACACTGTGCCCACAGCTGAGAAGAACCACTCCGGAGAGTTGAAGCCGAGGATGGCCACGCTGTGGGCCCGCTCCAGGCCGAGCTCCAAGCCAAAGGCAGATAGGCCAGGTCAGCTGGGCAGGCAAGGGGCCTCCCACCCCCATTATGCCCTCCATGTGCACTGCAGGGGACCCTGCAGGCCTGTCCCAGGGACAACCCTCCCAGGGTCCGGTCAGTCAGAGAACCCTCTGGGGGATCCGTCACTCAACAGCCCTTGCAGCCCCTGCCCAGGGTGTTTCCAGGGAGTCCAGTCCCTCAGCCCAGCACATGAGTCTTCCAGCCCACCCTGAACATGATAACAAATAAAACGGAAGTACAGGGCCCTGCATGTAGCATTAGCTCAGTAAATGGTGGTGGTTTTTACATTTATTATTATTTCAATGGGCCTTGCTGGGTAGCAGTTGGGGGAGGAGCACCTGGAGGGCCAGAGCTGGAAGGTAGGTCAGGGGCTGAGGGAGGGGACAGCCCGCGCCTCGAGGGATCCCCTCACCTTCAGGAAGCCCTTGGCCGCTTTGCGGGAGAGCAGGTAGTACTGGAAGTAGGAGATGCGCTCCCACTTGCCCTGGCGCTTGAAGCCCAGGGCGCTGAGGTTGCCGTACTTGTCCAAGGCCTGGTAGAACATCTGGTGCACAGTGTAGGGAGGCTGTGGGCAGCTGGGGTCTATGCGCAGGCGGACCTGCCCATCGGCCCGAGTCGTCCACAGCACCTCCTCTGTGGGGGTGGGGAGACAAAGCTTTGATTAGGTCAGCCTGGGATTGTCCCCAGGGGAAGCCGGTCCTGCTCTGGGCAGAACTCCCAGCCTTGCTGGTGCCACCAATGCCCTGAGCACTGGGCCATGAGGGCTGGGAGGTGAGCCAGGAACTGGGATAGGCTGGGAGGCTGCCTGGAGGAAGAGGTCTGACTTGGTCATGAAGGATGGGCAAGGCTTGGGGATGCAGCAAGGAAGAGCAGAAGGAGTAGCTGGAGGAGAGGCAGAGGCCCTGGGGACACTGAGGTCCCTAGACCTTCCTTTTCCTGCCTATGTCTACTTCATCTCAGCTGGAATTTTGCTCCCTGAGGTTGGGCAGCCTCAGAAGAGCAGGTTTGTCAGATCTCAAGGGAGCCTTTGGTGTCTCCACCCTTCCCCCGATGCCTGTGAATGGGCAGGGACAGACCCAAATGGACAGAATGTCAGAGCATCAAAGAGAGTGGCCCTCCTGATGGTCCACAGGAGATGAAAGACCAGCAGGCCCTGATCTCCAGCCTGAGAAGTCCTCTAGTAGCAAGAAATAGTAATAGCAGAACAACAGTATTTGATACTTCTTGCTGAGTGCCAGGCACCATGCTGAACACCTCACATGGAGTATCTGGATAGCCTCTTTTACAGATAGAATGGCTGAAGTTCAGAGAGGGTGAGTCATTTTTCCCACGCTCACACAACAGGGAAGTGGCAGAGTCAGGACTTGAACCCAGGCATGCCTGACACTACAGCTCATACTTGGGGCACTCTCCTGGGATACCACCCAGCCTCTGAGGGTCAGGAGGCTTATTATGGGTATGATGGACGGGGACAGAGACTTGCCATTTAGTATGTGCGACTTTGGGCAAGCCACTAACCTCTGAGTCTACTTCCTCAGTGGTAAAGTGAGGATTCAATTCTCAGTGTTCATATGAAGATCGAGAGAAGTGATGTGTATGAAAGAGCCTTGACATACAGTTGGTGCTCAATAAAAGCACACTTTTGTTCTTCCTTCCTTTTCCAAGTTCCCCAGATGATTTGCAAAGGAGGCCCCAAGCTGTCCCATTGAGGCCCTGTCCTGCTCAGTGTCCTGGGCCCACCACGGCTCAGTGGCCTCAGCCTCTGGTGCCAGAGTCCAAGCCCGCTCTTGGGCTTGAGCAGTTGAGAGAAGGAAAGACAGACTAACCGTCTGGTCTGGTTCCTAATCCTCCCCTCTGGTCTCATGTGCATGGATTCCCACCTCTGGGCCTTGGCTCTCACTGCTCCCTCTTCCAACCCCTATCTCTGTCAGAGAAGGTGAAAGAGCTCTGGACACCAAGTTAGAAGGCCTGGGCTGGGAGCCTTTAGCTATCAGCCAGGCACACTGACACCAGAGTATAGCACAACATACATTGTGGTGTTGGCAAAGAATATTGAGTATACTGTGGACTGCCAGAAGAACAAACAAATTAATCTTAGAGGAAATACAACCAGAATGCTCCTTCGAAGCAAGGATGGTGAGACTTGAACTCACTTACTTTGGACATATCCTCAGGAAAGATCAGTCTCTAGAAAAGGACATCATGTTTGCTAAAGCAGAGGGTCAGTGAAATGAGGGAAACCCTCAATGAGATGGATTGACACAACAGCCACAACAGGGGGCTCAAACACGGCAAAGCCCATGGAGATGGCACAGGACCAAGCAACATCCTGTTCTGTTACACATGAGGTCACCGTGAGGCGGACCCAACTGGATGGCAACTAACAACAACAACAAAGGTGCGCCAAGTGCCTGAGCAGAGCAGTTAGACGGGTCCCTTGCCCCCAAGGTGCTGAACTTCAGTAACCGCGCAAATGGAACCAGCGCTCCATGCCCTGCCTGAAGGCTCAGGAGGTTGCCTGGGCAGGAACGCTGCCTAGTAAGAAGACTTTTGCGGGTGGCGACTGACACGGTCATAGCCTCTCTTGAGTTTTGAAGTGACTTGAGAGATCAGGGTGGACATGTGAGGTGAGTGAAGAGCTGCAGGAGCAGCAGGAGAAACTCAGCTTCAGCCGTGGTGGTGTGGTGTCACCAGAGTAAGGGACCACGAGGCCTATTTATTTCTTCCCCTTCCCCACTGACCAGTTTCTTTTCTTCCCTGCTTGTCCTCACGGTAACCCTCATCTCTTGGAGCCATCTGAACTCACCTGGAAACCTAGTTATCTACCTGGGCTTCTTCTCAAATGAAAGAACCTGAAGCAGCAAAGATGTAACCAGATAAACAGACAATATCTGCAGCTGGCAAGGATGCTGTGCAATGTGAGCGCTTGAATTGGTACCAATTTCCTAGAGGAATATGGCAACATCTATCAAAGGGCTTAGAAAGGGCTGATCCTTTGACCCAGTAATCACATACTTTTAGGAAGTTACCCAAGGGAATCAATTAGAGACACGTACACAGAGAACAGAGACAGATTTTCTTTGCTGGTCTGTTTCTGTTAGCAAAGTCATTGGAAACAACCCAAATGTCTAATAGGGGACTAGTTAAATTCATTGTGATAAAACCATGCCATGGATTCCAACGCAGCCATTAAAATAACATGTTTAATGGGCAAATGCGTAGAGACCAAATTTTATTAGTGGTTACCAGGCGTGGGTCCCTGGGTGGCACAAATGATTGAGTGCTCACTACTAGCCAAAAGATTGGTAGTTCGAACCCATGCAGAGGCACCTTGCAAGACACTCCTGGCGATCTGCTCCTGAAAGGTCATAGCCTTGAAAACCCTGTGGAACAGTTCTACTCTTGTAACACAGGGCTGCCATGAGCGGCACTCAACTCACAGCAACTAACAACAACAACCCTTGGGGCAAGTGAGAGCAGGAAATGGGGAGGTATTGCTTAAGGGGCACCGAGTTTCTGTTAAGGATGATGAACAAATCTGGAAAGGGATAGTGGTGATCATTGCACAGTATAGTGAACATAATGTCACTGAATTATACATGTCAAAATGATGGAAACAGCAGACGCTTTGTTCTTGTATTTTACCGCCATAAGGATGAAAAAGAAAAAGATATTTAAAGTATATTTAATGACATGAGGAAATGTTCACAGTATAACATTGAGTGAAAAAAGGCAGACATAAAAGTTCATATAAAATGCATCGACACAACAGAAAAGATACGTGTCACCGTATTATTATCATTAGAAGGCTTAACCCATTGGGGGTGCTCAAGAAATCTCTTTCTGTCCTTTCTGAGTAGATGCAGAGCTTCTGGTGCAGACATTGGACTTGCAATAAATGCTTGCCAACAGAATAAATTAAATCCAGCACGCACATAATACCTCCAGCCCCAGCAGGAATGTAAGCTGCGACCTCAGCCAGATGGGGCATCCTCAAGAAGCAGGGGCAGGGAATTCTCATGCATAGTATTTCAGAGGTAGAGGGTCCCTTTACAGATGAGGAAACTGAGTACCAGTGGGGGCAGGAATGGCCAAGGTCACAGCAAGTTGGGGGCAGAGTTGGGACAAGACCTCAGCCAGTCCTGGCAGCTGCCTTGCACCCAGTGGCTGGGGCGCTGGTCAGTGAATGGGGTGTAGGCTTTGGGGTCCACAGTCTATTTTGGGGGGATGGTATTGGGGGGGAAGAGACCAGTACCTGAGTCCCTGGACCTCTGCCACATGGACTGCTCAGAACCAAGCAGGATGGAGGGATTGTGAATGGGCCCAGGTCTACTGTGGTCACCTCTTGGTATGCACCTCTGGCATTTGTCCCTCGAGGGATAGGAGTTGTTGTTGTTAGGTGCCGTTGAGTAGATTCTGCTGCATAGCGACCTCATGTGACAGAGTAGAACTGCCATATAGGGTTTCCTAGGCTGTAATCTTTACAGGAACAGAGCACCAGATCTTTTCTCCTGAGGAGCCCCTTGTGGGTTTCAACCGCCGATATTTCTGTCAGCAGCCTAGCACTTACTTAACCATTGCACCACCAGGGCTCCTTCGGATGACAGGAGAGACTTATGAAATCAGGATAAGCTGCCAGCCCCTTAAAGCTATCTCCTCCCCAGACCCGCACTGAAGCTCCACAAGGGCACAACCATCAACTCCTTCCCGTGCCCAACCAAAATCGCTGCTGCAAACAGCAAGAACATGGCCAGGACACAATGATGGTCTCAATCACTTGGCAAGGCCCCCAAGGCCCCAAAAGGCAACCAGCAATTAAGCTTGTAATGCGACCTGCAGCCAACAGCCAACAATCCCGCTCAAACACTGCTAAGCTGCCCACCAAGACCATGATCCTGTGCTGTGTGATGGGTCGCGTGGCCTTTCTCACCATGGTCTTGTAACTCCCACCAAATGACTGGGTGGGACAAGGCAAATGAGGTAATTGTGGCCCACCGGGGGATTTGATAGCTTGCTAATAATGCAAATAACTAATAATGCCACCCTTGTGGGGGTAGGACAATGCAAATGATGTGTATGGAACCCTAATGAAGGGATTGGTCAGTTTTGCCATCCCACTAGGCTTAAAATGAGCCATCCCAGAGATGGATGGGTGGGGGCAGCCTCACTACCACCAAGAAGAGACAAGAGCAGAGCATGTCCTTTGGACCTGGGGCCCTTCACTGAGAAACTCCTAGACCCAGGAGACAGAGAGAGAGGGAGTTGTAACACAAGAGATGGCGCAAGATGACGAGAAGTGGCAGGAGAGAAACGGTGGCAGCAGAACCAGAAGACTGGCACAAGATGGTGAAGTGGGCTTCCCGGTCCACCGAACCAGGTGGTTATAGTGGGTGCACCAACCCATGGAGTGAGAAGGCTGAGCGCCTTCAGGCAGAAGGATTCCTGGCGGAGTGGGGTGCCTCCAGGTACTTACTGGCCAAGCTTGTGGGGCTTTGTAACACTTGCCAGAGCAGGGCAGAGGCCAGGCACAGAGAAGGGCCAAGGGGCTGAAGGCCAGAGAGAGGCCAGCCTACGGGCATGGCTGAGAAGAGGCTGTCCTGATGGAAGAACTGTATCCTGAGTCTTTCCCGATCCTGAACTGTAACCTGTTTTTTCCTTAATAAACCCCATAATCATGAGTATGGTCTGTGAGTTCTGTGTGGCCATTGCAATGAATTATCAAACCCAGAAGAAAAGTAGAGAGTGCCATGGGAGGGACAGCTAGTGTCAGAATTGGTAAAAATTTGGAGAGAGGAGGTGTGTCTGACTTCAGCCTCATAGCAATCAGCCTTGGGCTGTTGAGGCTGATAAAGTGATAATGATTCTTCTCCCCTCCTGTGAAGTTAGCCGAGAAGGTCCGAAGAAGCTGCCTCCACACCATTTTTACACCCCATCAGCTGAATGCGGTGGGTGGGCTTTCCCAAGACCTAGCCTGCACTTTCTGTTGTCTGTCTGTCCCTCTCCTCCTCCCCCTCATGTCGCCACTAGTTTTGGCCTGACCCTGGCCTGTGTCTTATCAATCCGCCCGTTATGCTAGGGGCTGCCGGGCAGGCTGGGAGCTGTGTTCTCTGGACCTCTGGGATAAAGGCATCAGAACAGCAGAGGAAGTCACTCTCAATTAGCTGGGAAGGAGAAAACATGCGAGAGCAGAGGGGGAGGCCCATGGTGTTTTCTGTAGTCTGTGGGAACAGGCAGTAGGAATGGAGCTTATTGTTCAGATGGAGAGAAACCCTGGTCCTGAGGGAAAGGTGATTTTCAGGCGTGGGACAGATCTCTCTCCAAGAACGCTCCCTCAGGGCACCTGGATCCCAGAGCCCCCTCCCCCAAAAGTCAATCTGGGACCAGGCCCGGGAGGGCCCCCATCTCCACACAAGGACTGTTTGCTGAGGGTCTCTGGGCCTGGTCAGCTCCATGTCAGCCACTCTTGAGGATACATCAGAGGAAGGGGTCACGGTGGCCTCAGTACATGACACAAGATAAGGGCAAGGCTTGGGACAGAACAGTCTATCAGGAGCTTGGCAGAGTGGTACAGAATGTACCTGCCAAAAGACCAGTGATTTTTTTTTTTTTGGTTGATATGAATCTTTTTTGTTTTTTTAAATTGTGCTTTAAGTGAAAGTTTACAGAGCAAATTAGTTTCTCATTAAACAATTAATACACAAATTGTTTTGTGACATTGGTTGCCACCCCTGCAATGTGTCAACACTCTCCCCTTTTCCACCCTCCATTCCCTGTTTCCATTTGTCCAGTTTTCCTGTCACTTCCTTCCTTCTTGTCTTTGCTTTCGGGCTAGTGTGCTCATTTAGTCTCGTATTCACGATTGAACTACGAAGCATATTCCTTACATGCCCCGTAGGGCCTAATCTTTGGCTGAGGAGTGAACCTCAGGAGTGACTTCTGTACTGAGTTAAAAGGGTATCTGGGGGCCATACTCTTGGGGTTTCTCCAGTCTGTATCAGACCTGCCAGTCTGGTCTTTTTTTTTTTGTTTTTGAATTTTAATTTTGTTGTACTTTTTCCTCCCACTCAGCCCAGGACCCTGTATTGTGATCCCTGTCAGAGCAGTCAGTGGTGGTAGCCAGGCACCATCTAGTTATTCTGGGCTCAGTCTGGTGGAGGCTGTGATAGTTGTGGTCCATTAGTCCTTTGGACTAATCTTTCCCTTGTGTCTTTGGTTTTCTTCATTCTCCTTTGCTCCAGCCAGGATGGGATTAGTAGATGTATCTTAGATGGCCACCCACAGGCTTTTAAGACCCCAGCTGCTACTCACCACAGTCAGATATAGAACATTTCCTTAATAAACTATATTGTGCCAATTGAGCCAGAAGTCCCCCCAGACCATGGTCCCCAGCCCTTGGCCCAGTAACTTGGTCTCTCAGGGAGTTGATATGAATTTTAAGCCTCTTTTAATGTATAGATTTCCCCTATATGTTTTTTTTCCCCCCAATGTATTTGTTGAAAAAACTGGATCATTTTCCTGTGGAATTTCCCACAATCTGGATATTACCATCTCTGTGGTGTCCTTGGAAACCCTGGTGGTTTAGTGGTGAAGAGCTACGTCTGCTAACCAGAAGGCTGGCAGTTTGAATCCATCAGGGAAAATGCCAGTGATTTTAGCTCCGCTGTGTGTGAGGCCTCCTGGCAGTCAGCAACGAGTCCAGAGGAGAGCCCCTGCAGCTGCTGGCCCTCTCCAGCCTTCTCACCTGACGGCCAGGAGCCCTGAGCTCTGGCCCTGCAGTACAGCCTCAGTTTCCCCATCTCAGTTATGACTGAGATGGACAAGATGGTCTCTATAAGCTCCTCCCTGGCCATTGTTTTGGTCTTTTTATCTTGTCCCCGCAAGATTCCACTTGTCTAGGCCTGGATGAGTAGGGGTGGCAGGGCTGGCAACGGGCTTTCCCCAGCCCTGTGGTAGGTGAGCTCAGGAGACACAGGAAACCCTGGCAGGGTCCACCCGCTGGAGAGATGAGAGATCTGATAGAGGAAATCCGAGCATCCTGGCCTGGAGCCACTAGGGCAGAGCTGCCCCAGACCTGCCCCTCACAGGCAGTGCCTTGGGAGGAGACTGGTCATATCCAGGTAGAGGACACTCAAGCAATGTCTGAAGCCCCATCGACAGCCATGCCCAAACAGAGGCAGGAGGCACCTAGGTTGCTGGGGTTCCAGCCAGGGACCCATTCCCATGGGGGGTGCCTTTCCTCCAGGAATTCCCTGAGACTTCTCAGCCCTGCTGAGATCTGCTTCCCTCTGCCTGCACTGCTTCAGGGGCACACCCAGGGCTGGACCCCAGCTGCCTGATGCTGTCCCCAAGCCATTTTGGGATGAGTCTTGCACACATACGTGGTTGGCACCTTGGGGACAGAGATGGGCCTTATACACACTTGTAACTTGGCAGGACTGAACATTTTGATGGGGAAAAGATTTCTCCAAGGACTACAGAGCTCCACTGTTCTCGGCCACAGGGCATGCATTATACCTGTTCCCATTCCACAGATGAGGGACTGAGGCCATTCTGAACCACCTATACTAATTTCCTCTGGCCCCTGGATTTTCTGACCTTCCTCCAAACCCACTCTCCACCAGGGGCTGAAGTGGCAGCAAGTCCTTTGCCTCCCAAAGTCCCTCGGGCCTCTTCTTTCTTCCCAGCCTCAGGCTGTGAGCTCCCTGAGGACAGGGGTCGTATCAGTCTCTCTTCTGCCTCCCCAGCTCACAGTTCCAGCCTGGCACACCACCCATGCCATTGGAACATCTGGGAAGGGTAGAGAGTGAGGGACAGAGGAGCCCAGCAAATCCCTTGACCCCAACCTGAAGCCGAGAGCTGCCCAGTGGGTGTGGACATTTCCTAGGAAGAGTGGAGGTGAGGAACAGTCCCTGGCAAGCACCCCCACTAGCTCCATCCCCAGAGCCCGCTCTCCCTGGATTCCCACCCCTTCCTTGCAGTCTTGAAGCTGCCCTTTTCCAGCTGGGGTTCATGCTTAACCTAGAAAGGTCTAGAAAGAAAAGTTTCTCCAGGCTTGGGACAAAGCTGCCTTTGTGTGGAGGTCAGAATGGCAGCTCTGTGGCCCAACTTGGGGAGTGGGGTGCTGCCCCAGGGAGCACAGCCATCTGGGCAGCTCAGTGCCCAGCCTGAAGACCAGAGCCTAGGGACCCACAAACTTCTGGGAACTCTAGAAGGAGGCCCAGTGCCTCTGAGAGTTCCAGGGTGAACCCTGATCCTGGCAGGCAAAACTCCAAGAGCTTGCAGACGTACTGCCGGCTCAGCAGTTAGGTAGGTATGAGGCAGGGGGCAGGCCCAGCCTTGGGGCCAGGCCTGGAGGGGACCACACTGTGCACAATGCTGTCTAGGTCCCAAAGGGGCAGTGTGGCCGGTTTCCTTTATCTAGTGGGAAAGATAAAAGGGGCTCCACCACAAGGCTGCTGTGAAGATAAAATGCAGCCCTTAGCACAGAGCCCATCACATGCTAAGTTCAACTCAAGTTTGCTCTCCTTAAGGGGGCAGATGTGTGGGGAGAGTGTGCTCTAACCTAACCCCTCTCATAATCCTACAACCCCGCCCCTTCAACAGTCTTTGACATGAATAGCTAACTTCTCTCAATCTTATGAAAAGTGCTTTGTGAAGGGGCAGCTTTGAGGCCCCTCCCAACAAGAAGCTGCCCAAGTCTCCTCTCTCCTATGGAGTCTAGAGCTTACAGCTTCTGGGGCTGCTACAGAGTCAACGAGCTAAAGGATTCCAAGCCCCAGCTTGAGGCCTGGCATACAGTGGGCACTCAATCCATGTTGAACCTGGATCTCATAGCAGCTCCATCCCAAAGACCTCCCTTCACCCCCAGGGTCACTGGGGGCCTCATGAGATGGAGCTGGGCAGGGTATGGCCCACATGAGGCCTGTGGGTGCTCACGAGGCCTGCCTGGCAATGCTCTGGGCAGTGCCTGGGGCCCCTTGAGGGCACCTGCTCTGGGTGCCTGCTAACAGTAGTGGTGCCAGGAGGCTCCTTCAGCCCCTCCAGGACTGTCCCTTCCTCCTTATCACCAAGGGCAGACCACTGGACCGAGCCCCAGAGGGGACTTAAGGTTCTGAGGCCAACTGAGGTGCTCATCACCTTGGAAGGCCCCATGGTCCCCAGATAGTGGGCCTTCCTTCCTTGGCTGGACTCTGTGCCCTTCACCCAGGGCCTGCCTGCCCCAGACTGGAGCCCTTTGAGGGCGGGAAAGAAGGTGCTTCCATCTCGACACCTCCAGCAGCCCCCTGCACACACAGGATGGACGGAAGGAGGGAGTCCCACCCTACCCTACCTGGATCCAGCTCACGGCCAGCCTGGCTGTCCCTGCCCAGCTTCCCAAAGTCCTGATGAACAAGACAGTGGTGGCCTTGCCACCTCCCCAACAGTTGCCTAACCTTTCTCCACCTCTCCATTTAAATCCAGTGCCCCGCAGCCCTGGGATGCTTAGCTGGCCCTGCTCCAGCCCCCTCTGATGGGACCCTCTCTGTGGTTACCTACCCTACTTGTTTAACCTAACCTAACCAGTTGCCTTCAAGTCCACTCTGACTCACAATGACCCCATGAGGGTTAGAGTAGAACTGTTCTCCATAGGATTCTCAATGGATGATTTTTTGGAAGTAGATCGCCAAGTCTTTCTTCTGAGGTACCTCTGGGTGGACTCAAACCTCCAATCTTTCATTTAGCAGCCAAGCACATCAACTGTTTGCACCACCCAGGGGCTCCAGCCGACCTGTTTAAAACCTGCCCATTCTGAGTGCCCACAGCTGCAGGGCTGCCAGAGACAGCCAAGCAGATTGAACAACTGAAGCCCACAGGGCTGGGGATGACTTGTTCCTCCCTGGTGACACCAGAGGCTTTTCTGGGGCTCTGGGGGACACGGAGCTTCTCCCACATTTGCACCCTTCCAGCCCCTCTAATCTCAAGAACTACCAATGCCATCGCCATGCTCAGAACTTCCCCACTCCAGGGCGTCACTGTGCACGAGCCTTCTGGGTCTGACAGTGGCTTTTTGAGCACAGCAGAGAAGGGGTTATACAATCTGAGAAAACAGCCCAAGAGAGCTAGTAGGATGACCCGTGGTGATGCAGCAAGTGGGAGATTGCCTGGCCCCAGCTGGTGCCTTTCAAACCCTTCCCCTCAGAAACCAGTTGTCCTCTCCTTGGCCCCATTCCTTCTCCTTTATCTCTGATGAGGGGCATGAGAAATAGCCTCACCCCCGGAAAGCACACCCCCACCCCCTCAGGCTACGTCCCTTGAGACTTAGCTAGGACAGGGGCAGCTGTCTGAGGGCAGAGGAAGAGAAGCTGGGGTGAGTGGATTGGAACTTGGTCTCCAAGGAACTAGGTGGCTGAGGGAACAAAGTACTCGGAGCCTGGGCCGAGCGTCCTTTTACGCTTCAGTTTCCTGACTGAGAACTGGACAGTGACCTTTGCCCTGCCTCTCACCCTGCAGCCCATGACAATGCTCGTGACAGGGGATAGAGGTGCTGACTCTGTCCCTGACCTCACACCAGGCTTTCTTCTCCCCACCTCTGGGCCCCGTTGAGAAAGCTGAGTGAGGAAAACTAAGAGCAAAGGCCCGATCCCTCCTCCTCCTGTCCTCTGGCACTGGTCTCCTCCAACTCCTTCCTCCCTAGTTAGTCCCACCTCAAACACTACCCTCTACTCCCCCAAACCCATCCAAACCAAAACATACCCATTGCCATCAAGTCGATTCAGACTCACGGCAACCCCACATGTACAGAGAACTGCTCCATAGGATTTTCTTGCTGTAATCTTTACAGAAGCAGATTGCCAGGCCTTTCTTCCATGGTGCTGCTGGGTGGGTGGAAACCACCGACCTTTAAGGTCAGTAGTTGAGCACAACCGTTTGTATCACCCAGGGACCTTCCCAAACCCAAACCCCTGCCTAACCATGAGGAAAGCACAAGGCATACTCAAACTGAAGAACATTCTACAAAACTCGTGTCCAGTACCCTCATACCTCAACACCCATCAGACGACTCATCATCTCCCCCAACTAGCTCCCACCCAAACGCCCAAGGGAGTAGGGGCAGTCAGGAGGGTCACAGCGTGTCTACTCTGAGGAGGAGTCTGCGGCAGAGAAATTCACAATCAGGAAGACCAGCAACTCGGGGGAAGCTCTCTGTTCCCAGAGGCCAGAGATAAGAGGTAACAACGTACAGCCCAAGGACAGCACAGCTACAGAAGGCAATGACCCTGGGTGCTGAGCACTTTTTGTTTCTTTTTTTGTTGTTGTTTTTACTTCTGTTATTGCTACAATATTGTTGTACAGCCAATAAAACAACAAAAGCTGCATTATTATCATCGTTTTGATAACTCTTCAGGGTAAATGCCAACTCTGTGCAATTATCGGTCAGTGTCATTATTAAAGCCTCCAAAACAAACGCAGCTAGTCTCCACCTGCCTGCCTGCCTTTTGTCCCAAGTTCACAGGCTAATCCCCTAAGACATTGCTTATCTGGGCTTCCTTCCATCCTTCAGTAACCCCAGGGGAAGATCCCAAGTACCTATGGCCTGGCCCTGGACGAGGTCTGAGCTGTCTCCCTCTCTCTGGTCCCTCTCCTCCCCAGCCTTCTTGAAGAGCTCTTCCCCCACTGATCTTCTATCATGCCTGGCCCGGATGGCACCGTGGCAGTGGTGGTGACAGTGATGAAGAAATTGGCCTGGTGGAGCCCAGGGACACGGCGATCAGTGGACTTCCACTTGCCCCTCCCCACAGTCCTGGCCTGTAGCTTGTCAGCTTGTTTCTACCTGGACTTGTAGCCTCCCAGCAGCCCCCTTCACCATACCCATCACAGCTGAGCTCTCCAGTCCTGCCCATCCCGCCCCAGCAGCCTCCCAGCGGGCTCACCTGGACAGTCCAACTGGGTGTCGGTTGCCTTCTCTGGGGAGGAGTGAACGAGAGCATGGCTTAGGGACTCTTTGGAGATCGTCTGCCTGTCAGTCAGAGAGCTGGCGGGGGAGGGAGAAAGCATTTGTTAGAACCTGGTAGACTGGCCTGGGCTCCTGGGCTCTGGCCTGGCATACATCTCAGCACCCCCTGAGGGGTGACACTGGTAGGTCTGCCTCCTGCAGGCTCTCGGGACCATTCGCAGAGGGGTCCCAGCTGGGGCCAGGAGACAAGATCTCGGTAGTTGCAGGTGATAAAGTAAGGGACAGTCCCTTGGTTCCCTGGGTTGAGTCCCTAACCTGCCCCCTCCCCAGCCTCTCCCTGCAGGTCCTAAGGCAGGGCCATGGAAGCCCTCCGTGGGTCTAGCAAGAAAAATCAAGTCCTGCTTTGCTCTCATTGGCTGTGTGACTCAGGGCAAGTTCATGCCTCTCTCTGGGCCTCAGTGTCCCCATCTGGATGAGGAAGGGGTTGGCCTTAGGCAGTGGAGGGCTCTGAGCACTACCTCATAGAATGTAGATTTTTAAGGGTTGGGAAGAGACCCCCCCCCAACCACATCCCATACGCACCATAACTCAGGCACAGAGAACAGCCATGCTCAGAAACTCAGGGTGGGGCCTAGGGCATTCGTAGGGCTCTCAGGGACCCTAAGCAGGCCCCCAAATGAGGCCCTTCTCTCAGTCCATGAAGAGCACAGACACGGGACTGGGGAAACCTGTGCTTCAGTGCCATCTGCCTTCATCCCTGGCCCAAATTCGCTTTGCCTCCCACACTTGGTGACCCATGGACAATGGGGTTACTGGGCCTCTTTATCAACTTGGTCTCTTGGCTCCTCAGCACTGATTCAACTGGCCAGAATTCAACCCCTGCGTGGATGAGCAGATGGGTACTGGTGCACACCTCGGGACTCAGCAGGGCGGCAGCATTAGACATAGCTCACAGTCAACTATGTAAACTGAGTCTCCTGGAGTTCTGCAATGCACAACCTGTGCAGCTGGTAGTGGCAGCCTTGAGGGCAGGGCCCTGGCTCCAGGGAGTCCTTTCTGTCAGGGTGAGGTTAGCCCTATCCCTGCTCAGTTCCCAGGCAGCTGGGTCAGTTACCTGCTTCTCACATTCGGCCTTACTTCTTGTTGGTACAGCAGGTTCAAACCAAATTTGCGAACACGCCCAGGCCCACATGGTGACAGTCTGCTTAAGAACCTGAGGTTGGTTTTAAAGCAAAAGATATCATGAGGTTACGCAAGGAGGGGGATGGGGAGAAGGGGGATAAGTGTGGGGCTGAGCTGGCCCCTTTCTTGGGAACGTTGTGAGCACAGGGCTGGAGCAGTCTTTCTGTTGCTATGGCTACCTGCTCCGGGAGATTGCCGGAAGGACTGAAAAGATGAGGAAGCTTGCTTCTAGGGTGAAGCCTGCTGTGCCGGGCAGAGGGAAACAGAGGGTTCTGAAGGTCGTGGAGTTTGCCCTGCTGACTTCGGATCATCGGTTCCTGCCATTACTAGCTTGGGTTGTCTGGTAGAAGCTGCCTCCACTTGGGGACAAAGAAGACTGTAATGCTACCAACTGACCCCTGAGCTCTGGGCTCAGGCAATACCAGGCAGCTGAGGGGACACACACACACACACACACACACACACACACACACACACACACAATAAGGCTCGGGGTCCCACACTGGGAACGTCAGGAAGACCTCACTGCAAAGGAGGAGGACTATGTCCCCCTGGGTCCAGCTCCATCTGGGCCTTTGTTGTCAAAGAAGGAGCTCCAACCCCAGGACAAACCCAGAGCTTAAAGCCGATCAGCCTTTGAAATCACTAGCTGGCCAACCACCCCCAAATTAGCCAAGGCCGTCGTTGGCTGTAATCTTCCACAATCTTAACTGCTTCCTCATGAACAAGTCTGTTTTTAAATCCTCACCATTAAAAAATACCGGCAGCATTCCCCTCACCTAATAAAATTTCTCTAAACTGGTTGTGGTTTTAAAATAGCTGGACAAAGACTAAATGAAAAGCCAGCCACCTAAGGAAGCCCAGGGCAAAGCGTGAGCATCATGATTAGAACCTTCTATATACAGGGAGGATGATGCTGCTTGAAGCTCCTTCTCCTTTGCAGGGGCCTTTTCTGGGGTGTCTTGTACCCCACTGCAAGAATAAGTCTCATAGTTCCCAGATACTGTGCTCACTCAACTCCCCTTCTCTGTCCTTCTTCCTCCTGTCAATGAGAGGGAGAACTCTGACTGTCAGCCGGTACTCAATGTGATGGGGATATTTCATTTATCCTTGTAGATGGCTCCTGGAGGGGCTTATTCAACTCTCTATGTCCTTTGCCTAAATAATATTGGGTGTCTAATTAAGAGAATGTCAAACTGGGCTGAAATCTAATTTTCCAAATAGGCTAAGCTCGCCCTTCCACCTGCTAGAGCTTTTGAGATTTAGCCCCTCTTAGGGGATACCAAGGAGCCCTAGTGGCTCAGTGGTTAAGTGCACGGCTGCTAACCGAAAGTTTGGTGGCTTCAACCCACCAGTTGCTCTGAGGTAGAAAGATGTGGCAGTCTGCTTTCGTAAAGATTACAGCCTTGGAAACCCTATGAGGCAGTTCTACTCTGTCCTATAGGGTCGCTATGAGCTGGAACCTACTCACTGGTAACGGGTTAAGGGGGTGCCACACTTCCCCATCATCTGAAACAAGTGTGCTGAACCTCTCTGTCACTTTTACCTGCTCTCTCGGGGTTATGACTGGTAACACACATTACTGGCCTGGCGTGTGAGACAGAACAGAGCCAATCTGCTGCACACCTAAGGCTGCTGGTCCCTGCCCAATGTGGCTACTGCCTGACTTCTTACACTTAGTCTTTGTTGCTGGTGGCTGTTTTTTTAATTTTTGAGTCTTATCTTGCATTATCAGCAGTCACTTCTTGCCAGTCAGTGTGCTGGCCTCTAGCAACTTATCTCCCTTCTAATTTGCAGTTTCTTTTGGGGTCATACTTAGGCGTAAGATAACCAAGCTAGATAACCAAGCCGGGTAGAATTATAGGTTATATCAGAGGAGGTGGATTCCAAAAGGGAACCTATAATGTTTTCCTCAAAGAAGAGCACCTGAGTTTTTTTTTTTTTTTTTGGTTGGGAGCGGGGGTAGGGGGCAGACACGACTCTCTGCTTTGACTCCTCTAAAGCATTTTGGGCCTCTCCTCTGATTCTTGCTGCTATTCTGGGAAGGTCAGGTCACTGGTAAGTGACCCAACAGGTGAGGTGCTACTACTGTCATCAGGATCATAATGAGCCTGTTGAAGGTGATTAATGTATTATCTCTGTCACTCTAGAAGATTAGACTCTTCCTGGAATCCATATTCCAGAAGTTGGCTATGGTCCCTGTGGCATAAGTCACTTGACATAATAGTATGACAATAAGGGTGGGGAACTTTTCAGAGGAGGCTGACTTGCACCTGTCTTTCTAACTCCTAGGAGGAAGAAGCTCCTATAAGCTTCTTGATGAGGACAAGGATCTGTTCTTACCTCCAACTCATGCTGTCTGTAAGCACCTTGCCCTACTTTCACGGAAAAACGTCTTTACTGTCTACTGAGTAGCATGGGGAGAAAGAAAACACTCAACAGGCATGTTTGAGCAAGTATGTGTGAGGTAGGGTAGGGGGATCTGCACTTTCCCTTTTTCTTAACCAGCTTTTGGTTTCTTGCTCTTTTCCTTACCCCTCTTTCTGCAACACTATCTTGCCAGAGGAGCTGATGGGAATCAGTTTAAAGACAGAGCCTCCCATGCCTTCTTCAACTCCTCCTTCAGGAAGCCCTCCTGGATTATGCCCCCCCCAACACCTTCTTACATCATGGCCCTCAGACATTCAGGCTTGGGCTTTGAAGGCCACACATGGCTTGGGAAGCTCCTTGAGAGCAAGGGTCATGCCTCATTCACCTCTGTTCTCTGACCATGAGTATTCCTGAGACACACAGTTGGAACCCAATAAATGTTGGTTGGACCTAACCCTTCTCAAGTTGTCTCCATGTATGTGCAGTTGGGGGGTACCCTCATTTTGCCTGTGAGCCTTTCAAGGACAGGGATCCGTCTCCTATTTATTTCTGTTGCTCTTTCTTCTCATTCAGCCCTCAGCAGCCAGGCCACCATTCTGTATGCAGTAGGTGTTCAACTAATGCTTTCTTGAAACAACATAGCACTGAGGTTCACCAGAGTTTATCTGCCTGGGTTCAACTCACTTTACTAGCTATGTGGCCTTGGGTAGTGACTGTACTTCTCTGAACCTCAGTTTTCTGAGATCAGATGACACGTGAAAAGTGCTTAGTACATAGTCAGCTCTCATCATTGTTACTGGCAGCTCTCATGGGTCTTTCAGGGAGTGAGAAGAGGCAAGATTCTTTGAGGAGATTGGGAAGGGGCCTCAGTGGGATGAAAAATCCCGAACCCAGTTCCGGGGTCTGGGTGTGGAACCAAGCCCCGGTACTCTCCTTGGGGGGCAGGATAGGGGCTGGGAGTCGGGGAGGAGGGCTGGATTGTGGTGCCTTACACAGTCCTCAGGGCGGAGCTGGCAGACCTGAGCAGCAGCGCCTCTGGCATGGTACCTGGGGGTTGGCCACACTCCGCGCGCTCACCCGGGAGAGAGGGAGAACCTCAGAGGAAGTATCACATCAACCCCCGGGAGAGTTGCGTCGGCCCAGAGAGGCCCAGCTCCACCAAACTGCCCTGCAACAGAGGCACAGCGTGAGTCACGCCCCTGGCCAGACTGGGCAAGAGGCAGTTGCCCTCCTTCCTGGACATGACTCACAGCTTCTGGGGCTGGGCACCCGATGCAACTTATTGCCACCTAAACCCACACTGGAAACCCTGGTGATGTAGTGGTTAAGAGCTACAGCTGCTAACCGAAAGGTTGGTGGTTCGAATCCACCAGGTGCTCCTTGGAAACCCTATGGGACAGTTCTACTCTGTCCTGTAGGATCACTATGAGTTGGAAACCCACACTGGGACAAGAACAACACATACCACCAAGGAGGCAGCTCCCTGGGGCCTCTGGTCTTTCTACTCCCCAGTGCCAATAGCTCCCCAGGATGAGCAAATAAGTCACATTTCCAGGGCTATTGCTTGGGAAAGACCCCTGGCCACCATTCACCACCTCACTGTCACTCATTCTTGTTTTCACCCCTCTCTGCTCAGAGGAAGGTCACAAGGAGAACCTTCCTCCCAGAAGGCTGGAGAAGGTTTTCAATGGAGGGATTGCCTGAGCACTTCCCTGTATCCTAAAAACCCAACAGGAAGCAGAGCAGTGCCTCCTCCAAGCCCCAGCTCCTGGCTACACTGGCCAATCCCTCTGCACAGAAGGGTGCTCTCAACAGCAGCACCTGTTGCAGCGCTGATTCCGCACCGGCCTCTCCATTAGCCCGCAAGCAGACCCCACACCCCTCACCTCTCTTCATGCTTCAGGGACTGTCTCACCTCGAAGATAAGGCCCCTGACAGCTCTCTCCCCATTCCCGACTTACAGACCTCCCCACAGGGCACTCACAGCAGAGGATGTGCTTAGGAGGGTCTGGCTGCCTCAGGGTCCTCCTTGTCCTCCTTCTTGCGGCTGGCAGGCACGGGGCTCAGCCTCCCCTTTGCTCGCACAGCTAAGGCATTGTGAGTGTGGGAGCCAGCCACTGCCGGTGCCCCGGTTTTCTGGTGTTAAGATAGTGGGACTGGGTGTGGATGGGGGCCCGCCCCAGCCAGCCCTGAGGCTTCCGGTGAGGTGTGGCCCCAGGAACCTCTGACCCACATGGCACCTGCCCCAACTGCCTATCTGCATGACTCTTACATAAAGAGGGGCGGGAGGCAAGAAGGCGAGCTGCCTGTGCAGGGTGGAGAGGTAGGTGGTTGGCTGCCATCCTTGGCAGACGCTCCACAGGAGGCACTCCTGCCACTGGGCACTCTGCTTGGGAGCCAGCCCTGGGCCCCAGGGATGGGCAGGAAGCTCTGTCCTCTACACCTTTGTGAACTGTGCTGAGTGCTCAAGTGTGTTGTCTCCTGGCATCCTCACAACGCTCTGTAACTTAGGTTTTATTAACAGTCTCATTTCCCACATGAGGTGAAGGACTCCGAGAGCTTTAGGCTTGCTTAGTGTCATGCAGCCAACAAGTGGCAGACCTAGCATTTTAAACCCAGGTTACCATGGCCAGCTTTGAAGCCAGGATACCTTGCAACTAGATTTACCCATTATTTGTATCCCAAAACTCAGCTAACCATTCCATCTCAGCCCCCTCTCCCTTGAGAGCCCCTATTCCACGGTAAAAAAATGTCCCTGCACCTTGCCCTTTGTCCTCTAATGTCCCCTCCACTCCAGAGAAAGCAGGACCCCACCAGCATCTTCTAAAACCTGCTCCCTAGAAGCGCCCTCCCTACCCACCATGCTGCTGCCTCCCCACCCCACCCCAAAGTTCCCTGAGTGCCATCCTTGCTGCTCTGCCCACCTCTTGCCCCTTCTGTTCTCCTTGGAGAGCTCACCTACGCCCTCCTCCTCAGTTATCGTCTGAACCAAGGCCTCCAAAATCCCAGCTGCGTCTGGGGGGAGATGGGTGGGGAATTGCCCTGCCTGCTGTTAGGGGGCAATTTTAAGCCCCAATTTTTTTTCCTTTTTTTTTTTTTTTAATTGTGCTTTAAGTGAAAGTTTACAGTTCAAGTTAGTTTCTTATACAAAAATTTATACACACATTGCTGTGCGACTAGTTGCTCTCCCTATCCTGTGACAGCACACTCCTCCTTTCCAGCCTGGATTTCCCGTGTCCATTCAACCAGCTCCTGACCCTCTCTGCCTTCTCATCTCACCTCTGGACAAGAGCTGCCCATTTAGTCTCATGTATCTATTTCAGCTAAGAAGTGCACTCTTCACGAGTATCATTTTATGTCCTATAGTCCAGTCTAATCTTTGCCTGAAGAGTTGGCTTCCAGAATGGTTTTAGTTTTGGGCTAACAGAGAGTCTGGGGGCCATGTCTTCTGGGGTCCCTCCAGTCTCAGACCATTAAGTCTGGTCTTTTTACCAGAATTTGAGTTCTGAACCCCACTTTTCTCCTGCTCCATCAGGGACTCTCTGTTGTGTTCCCCATCAGGGCAGTTCTTCTGGTCTCAGGCTGATGGAGTCTCTGTTTTATGTGGCTCTTTCTGTCTCTTGGTTTAAGCCCCAATTTTAAGGCCAAGGGGCAGGGCTCAGGGACAGAGATGGGGTAGGGAGTTGTTCAAAGACACTCACCCCACCAGAAGACAGCTGGTTGCCACACTGAGCTGGTAGGTTATAAACCCAGGTCTTTACATAAGTCAATGCCAGCACCCCCAGCTTCCAGAAAATTCTACCCTTCACCAAATTCCAATTCCATAAAAGCCTCTTTTCCCAGGGATACTTGTCCATGCCACCTCAGGATGCCCTGACAATTCCAGAATGCCTCTCTGTCCCTCCTCTGGCACTGGGGCACTAGTCCTGAGCCTCTGATGAGTCATGAGCTCCTTTGAGAACCTTCTGGAAGCCCTACCCTTGACCTCCAACAATTCACTTCTGCACTCAGACACTGTTCTGCTGTTTTAGGGTCCCTGTAGGGCCTTGGGGAGTCCCTGGGTGATGTACATGGTTAACATGTTTGGCTGCTAACTGAAAGTTTGGAGGTTTGAGTCCACCCAGAGGTACCTCAGAAGAAAGGCCTGGTGATCTACTGCCAAAAATTTACCCAGAAAACCTTATGGAGTGCAGGTCTACTCTGAAACACATGCGGTTGCCATGAGTTGGAGTTGATTCGACAGCAACTGGTAACTGGTATGGGGCTTCAGAAGTCCATGCTATATTAACAACCCCAGTCCTGGTGAATCCCAGAAAGGAATTCAGACCTCTCCTCTGTCCTAAAAAGTTAAGGATGGAATTGTTCCTCTCCTCCTCCTCCCGACTCTTCTGATGAGGACCGAGCAGTGATGTTAATGATTGGAACTAGCACTGGAGGTGATGTAGGCGGGAGGTGGTGGTGGTGGTGGTGGTGGTGGTGGTGGTGGTGGTGGTAAAAATGTCACTTCAAGAGATAGCAGGAACCCCACACCTAGACCTCTCAGCCCCCCTGGGAGGCTCCATGGCCACTCTGGATGTAGAGTTTCCAAACTGATGAGGTTTGAGCAGCTGTAAGGCTGGGCATGGGCTCATTCCAGGGTCAGGAGAGCTTGGGAAGTGTATAACCTGCCCTTCCTACCCCCTTGCGAAACCCACAAGCTGGCCTGCCCTTCCCTTGCCTGGGGCTGGCCTCGCAGGTCTCCTACTGTCCTTTCCTGCCTGCAAGTGCTTGTGGGTGGAGGGGAGGAACCCCAGCTCATGTGCTTCTTGCTGGAGTTACCTCAGTGGACTCCCTGCTGGGGCACTTAGCATTTAGAGGCTGGGTATTACTTTTTTCAAGCATCATTGTTTGTCATGAAATAAAAATATTAAGTCCATATTCCCAGAGCTGGAAATGACCTCTCTCTGCCCATGACTGACAGTTCTACAAGGATACTTCCTACCACAGACCTTGAATCACCTCAATAGCAATGGGTTTGGTTTTTCGGTTTTCTGTGCCAGACATTGCACTGGGCACGGGGCATAGAGGTGACAAGACAGATGTGGCCCTGGCTTTGTGGGTTTAAGATGATGGCGTGGGCGGTCAATTAACAACTATTCATTTGAGATCGATGTGAGGCCACCTGACCCAGGATGGAGGGAGGAGCAGAAAATTTAAAGAGAGAAAGTCAGCAAGGGGTGAAGGTTCGATTATTCCATCCCCATGAGCAGGGAACCCTTCTGCCCAGCAGGAGGAACCTGACTCTGGGCCAAGGCAAAACGTGGGGGGCCTCCCCACCTCAGAGACCTCTCCTAGGTCCCCGGTGCTCCAGGTAGTCTGAGGTGGCAGAGCCTTCTGCTCTGGGGGGAAAATTAAAGCCTGAAGCGGGGGTGGGCAGTGATACAGCGGAGCTGGCTGTTAACACTTGGGGGCTCTGACTCTGTCCAGTGCTTCCTCCCTCTTTCTTGTTTGCTCCTGCAGCCTCTCTTGGGCCTCCTAACTCTTTTAACTGTGCCCTTCTGTGTCTCCCACTCCTCTGCCCTTGTCCTGGCTGACTCTACTGTCCCCTAGAATCCCCTTCTCCCAATAGCCCCTTTCCAACCTCAGGTCGCTTTCTCTTTCTGCCTCTGTCTTTTCTCTTTCCCTCTTGTGCGTCCAGTTGGCTGTCCTCTCTCTGTCTTTGAGCTGGCAGGTATGGAAGTGAAGTGTGGGTGGGTTCCCTGCCCACAGGTGGGAAGGAGAGAGAGAGAGGGAAGGAGGAGCCCACTCTTTGCAGGGCCCTGATGGGGAAGACTCCAGAGAAGGAAGGGAAGAGATGAGGGCAGGGGTAGAGGATGGTAGCTGCTAGGTGTGAGAGGCAGAGGGTAGATGGACCAGGCAGTGGGGCAATGGGTGCACTGACTCAGAGAGGAGAGGAGCCAAGGTCTTGGAAATGGACCCAGGCTGTGGGCCCTCTGGACGGAACCCTCCAACTCACAGGGGTAGGTCCTTGGTTTGAGGTGGAGGCTGGGGCAGATCTACTGGGGACCCATGGTCTCCCAGAAAGGGTAAGGGCTGGGCAGGGGTAGTCTTAGGCTCATCCTCTACACCCACTAGAAGGAATGTACTTGGGCCGGACTTCCTGGGATTCTTTTTTTTTTTTTTTAATTGTACTTCAGGTGAAGGTTTACAGAACAAATAGTTTCTCGTGAAACAGTAGTACACATATTGTTTTATGACATTGGTTAACAACCCCACAACATGCCAACCCTCTAACTTCTCAACCTTTTTTTTTGGTGAAAATACGCACAGCCAAAGATACACCATTTCAAAAATTTCTACATGCACACTTCAGTGGCATTGACTATGCTCTTCCAGTTGTGCTGCTATTCTCACTTTAGATGAAGGCTTACAGAACAAAATAGTTTCTCATTTAACAGTTACTACACATGTTGCCCTATGACAATGGTTAACAATCTCACAACACATCAACACTATCCTTACTCAACCTTGGGTTCCTTATCACCAGCTTCCTTCTCCCCTTCTGCCTTGTGGCCCTTGTCACTGGACTACTGTACCTCATTAGTCCCATTTGGTTTTACGGGGCTGTCCACTCCCATCCTAGGATTCTTGATTCGTGATCAACATCCCCGGCCCAAGTCCCCAATGGGGAATGTGCTTGCTGAGAGGTTTCAACCCTCAAAAGCTTGTCCCAGATTCACTTTGGCTCTATGGTGGGTGTTGGCAGTCCAGCCAGCCTGGTCACTTCTATCTCAGTTGGTAGCACCCAGAGTGCCCAACCCTTCCGAGTCAAATAACATAGCCTGTTGTTTGGAAATAAACACGTCAGTCACAAATTGTCACTGCAAAGCACAGGAAGGAGTTGTCTGGCAGCCTGGTCATGTCTGAGACAAAGTTCCCTGGGCACCAGGCTATCTGGATTCTAGCCTAAGCTCTGCCTTGGCTCTGTGACCTTGGGCAAGTCCCTGACCCTCTCTGGGACTCAGTTTCCTTAGGTATATAACAGATAAAAAAAAGTTCTGATGTTCTATTTGTGGTTGGTTATCTGGCTGCCAGGGCTGGAATTTTGCTGCACCAGGCAGGGACAAGGCTACAAGGTTGGGTGTGCCAAGGCTACCAGGCCTGGGGGCTGGAAAGAAAGACAGAAAAAATGTTAGCTTAAAGCTAACATATATTCAGCACTTACTGTGTGCCAGGCAACATTCTGTGGAGAAGCCCACAATTTGAAGAGGAGGGTGAAGGAGAGAGATACATACGTGATCTGTACATGTGAGAGGCATCTGTGAACACAGCAGGCAAGGGGTCACTCAGTGGGGGCACAGAGCAGAAGGAGACTGGTCATTTCATTTTTCTAAAAGTGAAAACTAACATTTACTGAGTACTTAGTATGTGCCAGACACTATTCTATGTATTAACATTTCATTATCTCAACAATGATGCGATAGTCATTAAATTACAATCTCCATTTTATAGATGAAGAAATGGAAGAACAGAGAGATGAAGCAGCCTGCTGTAAGTTATACAGCTAGTAATTGAAATAGTTGGGATTCAAACCCGGGCAATCTAACTTCAGATTTCATGTCTTAACCAGTACAGCCCAAGTCCATTGCCTTCGAGTGAATGCTGACTCATAGCGACCCTATAGGACAGAGTAGAACTGCCCCACAGGGTTTCCAAGGAGTGGCTGGTGGGTTCAAACTGCCAATCATTTGGTTAGCAGCAAGGCTCTTGACCACTACGCCACCAGGGCTCCCTAACCAGTATATGCACTGCTTAAAGTTGGGTTAGGCTCTGTGAGAGCCATAACATTTCTCAACACACCTCAGCAACATAGAATTTCCTAGGAGCAATTGACTCAAAAAGGTAGAGGACTGTGGCTAAAGCAGTTAATAGAAACAAATCTTGACATGACACAAATATTTGGATAGGCACAGAGGGCCTTTAAAACAGCTATTATACACATGTTCAAGAATTTAAAGGAAATGATGGACACAATGAATGAACAGATGGAAGAATCTCAGCAGAAAAATGAAAACTATAAAAAAGTACAATTTCTGAAATGAAAAATTCATCAGATGAGTTTGACAGCATATTAGAAACTGCAAAAAAAAGTGTTAGTGATTTTGAAGACTGTTGATTAGAAATTATCAAATCCAAAGAATAAAGAGATTTTAAACTTGAACAGAATGAAACATTGTTGAAAGACATTAAACAGGACCTAAATAGATGCAAAGAAATTTCATGTTCACACATCAGAAGACTTAATATTTTAAAGATGGCAACACTCTCTAGATTGATCTAAAAATTCAACACAATCCTTATTAAAATCCCAGCTGGCTGCTTTGCAGAAATTGACAAGCTGATCCAATAATTCATATAAAATTTAAGGAACCCAGAATAGCCAAAACAGTCTTGAAAGAGAAGAACAAAGTTAATAAAGTTAGAGAACTCGCACTTCCTTATTTCAAAATGTACTACAAAGCTACAGTAATCAAGACAATGCAGTACCGGCATAAGGGTGGACATATAGATCTATGGAATAGAATTGAGAATCCAGAAATTGATCCTCATATTTACAGTTAATTGATTTTCAACGAGGATGCCAAGACAATTTAATGAGGAAAGAATAGTCTTTTCAACAAATGGGGCTGACACAACTGGGTATCCACATGCCAAAGAATGAATTAGGGCCCCTTCCTCACACCACATGTAAAAATTAACTCGAAATGAATCATGGGCTTAAATGTAAGGGTTAAAAATGTAAAACTCTTAGCAGAAAAGAGAATCTTAGTGACCTTGAGTTAAGCAAAGCCTTTATAAATATGACAAAAGCACGAGCAACAAGAGAAAAAATAGATGAATTAGACTTCATCTAAAACTTTCGGAAGGCAGAGTCAACATGATGCTATAGGCAGAAGTGCCATGCCATCCCTCCACAGTAAGGACCTGAAAAACTAAGTAAAGCAGAGACAAACATCAAATGAAGGGATAAAGAACTCATCCAAGCACTGAATGGAATAAGAAACTAACAGAGAGCAGACAGTGAGAAGAGATACATGCAGAGGTCCCCTATCAGCTAATGTGGCACGGATTCACCATCTTGGACCCCTCAGCCACCACGAACAGTGGACAGGGAGTACAGGAAGGCAGCTTCATGGAGTCCCCAGCAGTAGACAGAGCACCCAGTAACCAGAGATACACGCTTTCCCACCCCCCACCCTTCCTCCCCCTGTATGGTCTCCGCTGCTTTCCAGCAGGCCATAGTTGCTTAGCCAGGGAGACACCAGCTCCTTGCCACTTGGATTTGCCCTGCCCACACTGGCTGGCTACTTCAGTGTCTTTTTTTTTTTTTTTGCTTCTTTTGGTTTCTTCTCTCTCTCTCTCACCTCCTTCCTTTCCTCTTCTCGAACACCTGGCTCCGTGTGCCATCTCCGCTCCTTCTTGACAGGCTGTGTAGTGCCACTTGGCTGGGAAACCACTTCCCTGGTCTGCACCGACATGCCAGTGGACTCCCTGGGGGTATTTCTTTTTTGTTTTTCTTTGTTTCTCAGTTTCTTGTCTCTCTCTACTTTCCTTCTTTTCCTTTCTCCCAAATGCCTGGTGCCATGTGCCATCTTTACTCCTTCTAGACAGACTGTGCAGTGCTGCTTGGCTGGGGAGCCACTTCCCCCATCTGCACTGCCAATCCAGTGGGCTCCCTTGGGGATTTTTTTTCTCTGTTCTCAGTTTCTTATCTCTTTCTACCATCCTTCCTTTCTTTTCTCCTGAACACCTGGCACCATGTGCCATCTCCACTCCTTCCTGATGGGCTGTGCAGCACCGCTCGGCTAGAGAGCCACCTCCCTGATCCGAGCCACTATGCCAGTGAGCTCCTTTGGGGTTTTTTTTTTTCCCCTCTTTTTTTTTGTTGGGTTCTTGTCTCTCTCTGCCTTCCTTCCTTACCCTTCTCCTGAAAACCTGGTGCCATGTGCCATCTTTGCTCCTTCTTGATGGGCTGTGCAGTGCCATTTGGCTGGGGACCCACTTCTGGTGGGTTCCCTTGGGGCACATTTTTTTCTTTTTTTTTTTCCCTCAGTTTCTTGTCTCTCTCTACCTTCCTTCCATTCCTTTCTTCCAACTACCTGCCATCTTTTTTTTTTCTCTCAGTTTCTTGTCTTTCTCTACCTTCCTTCCTTTCCCTTATCCCAACCACCTGACTCATATACCTCTCTCTCTCTCTTTTTTAAAAATCTAGTTTATCTCTCTCTCTCCTTCCTTCCATTCCTTTCTTCCACCCACCTAGCTACATGTGCTGTATCTGTCCCTTCTTGATGGACTGTGCCACATCACCTGGCTAGAAAGCCATCTGTACACAGATACCCTGGGTCTGTGCCACTGCAACAGCAGGCTGCCTCAGTACTTTTTTTTTTGCTTCTGTTTCTCCTCTTTCTCTTCTTTCCCACATCCACTGAGTTCCAGACACCACATTCTCCCCCCTCCTTCCTGCCTATCTGCACTGTGTGCTGAGCATCGCTCCCCCAAGTGGCACAGGCACAGTCTACTGCAATGCCCCCCAACCCTGTCCTGTTGGCCCCAGCACTTACTGCAAACGACCCATTCCAGGCCCTCTCCCTCACCTGGACCTGCCCTGCTGCACCATAGCTGAGTGACTGGCCTTGCACATTGGACAAAGTGGTGTCATGGTTTGAATTATATCCCCCAAAAATGTATGTATCAATTTGGTGGGGCCATGATTCCCAGAATTGTGTGGTTGGCCTCCATTTTGTGATTGCAATTTTACATTAAAGAGGATTAGGGTGGGATTGTAACACCACCCTTACCCAGGTCACATCACTGATCTAATGTAAAGGGAGTTTCCCTAGCATGTGGCCTGTGCCACCTTTTACCTTACAAGAGATAAAAGGAAAGGGAAGCAAGCAGAGAATGCGGGAACCACATACAACCAAGAAAACAGTGCTGGGAGCAGAGTGTGTTCTTTGGACCTGAGGTTCCTGTGCAGAGAAGCTTCCAGACCAAGGAAAGATGGAAGACATGGACATTCCTCCAGAGCCAACAGAGAAAGCCTTCCCTTGGAGCTGATGCCCTGAATTTGGACTTGTAGTCTACTGGTCTGTGAGAGAATAAATTTCTCTTTGTTAAGGCCATCCACTTGTGGTATTCCTGTTAGGGTAGCACTAGATGACTAAGACAGATGGTGAGAAGTATCGTGCCCACAGATGAGCAAACAACAAAGAACCTACAGCCCACCTGCTCAGACATAATCAAATAAAACAAAAAAGCAGGACAAAACAAACAAATGTACAATCAATAAATGAAGAAAATAATTACTGAATGTCCTGAAGACAGCAGACAATATCAAAACATGAAAAACAGGACAGGATGATAGCAGTAGGTGTCCAAAAATAAAACAGCAGATGACCTCCCAGTAGAAGAAAAGGCACTAGAACTGCCTGATAGGGAGCTCAAATTGCTAATATTCAGGGTTATCTAAGAGATGAGGGAAAAAGGAAACAAAAATGAGGAAAAATAGACAAAATCATGGAAAATACAGACAAAACAATGGAAGAATTCAGGAAAATAATGCAAGAACAAAAGGTCAGAATAAACTCAAAACTAGAAAAAACAGCAATTATAAATCTGAAAGATAAACAAGATTTCAGAAATGGACAGTGTCATAGAAGGTTTGAGGAGCAGATATGAAACAATGGAAGACAAGATCAGTGAAATTGAAGACAAATCCTTGAATACCACTTTGAGGAAAAATCAGAGAAAAGAACGAAGAAAAATGAAGAAACCCTGAGAACGATGTGGGATGCTATCAAAAGCAAAAATTTGTGAGTGATTGGAGTTCCAGAACAGGGGGAGAAAATGGAAAACACAGACAGGATCGTTGAAGAATTGCTGACCAAAAACTTCCCTAATATGATGAAAGACAAAAATCTGACGATCCAAGAAGCTCAATAGGATAGATCCCAGAAGAAAATCACCAAGGCATGTCATAATCACACTCATTAAAACCAAAGACAAAGAAAGAATCCTGAGAGCAGCTCGAGAAAAACGAAAAGTCACATACAGAGGGGAAACAATAAGACTAAGCTCTGATTACTCGGCAGAAACCATGCAGGCAAGAAGGCAATGGGATGACATATATAAAACCTTGAAAGAAAAAAATTGTCAACCAAGAATAATATATCCTGAAAAACTCTCACTCAGATATGATGGTGAAATTGGGACATTTCCAGATAAACATAAATTAAGGGAATATGTAAAGGCCAAACCAAATTTAGAAGAATTATTAAAGGGAGTCCTTTGGTTACAGAACCAACAACATCAGACAACAGACAAAATCTAGGATACAAGGCCACATCAGCCAGATACCAACCTTGGTAATGAACTCTCAAGGATAAAACAAAACTAAAAGATTTACTATAGGGAACCAGAGAGGTTAATTTGTAAATGACAACAAGGTCAGAACAATAAAAGAGGGAATAAATGGTGTACTCATAGAACTTTCAAATGTAGAGGAAGTCAAGGTGATACCAAGTAATAAAAGACTGGTTCAAACTTAGGAAGATAAGGGTAAATTTCAAGGTAACCACAAAGAAAGTTAACAAACCTGTTCATCAAAATAAAGAAGAAATACATAAAGTCTCCATAAACACAAATCTACAACAATGAAAGAAATGGAAAAAAAAATCCACAAACAAAAGGAATTCAGCACAGCAGAGTAAGAAGAGCAAAGAAAATGTCAGCACCACAAAAAAAAGCACTACAAAATGACAGCAATAAATTCAGGCCTATCAATAATTACACTGAACGTGAATGACCTAAATGCACCCATAAAGAGACAGAGAGTGACAGAATGGATAAAAAAAAACAGGACCCATCAATGTGCTGTCTACAAGAGACACAACTTAGAAACAAAGACATAAAGTTATTAAAAATTAAAGGATAGGAAAAATATCAAGCAAACTGCTACCAAAAAAGAGCAGGAGTGGCAATACTAATCTCAGATAAAGTAGACTTTAAAACAAAATCTACCATAAAAGACAAAGAAGGGCATTATATAATGATTTAAGGGACAATCCATCATGAAGACATAACCATAGTAAATATCTATGTACCCAATGACAGGTCTCCAAAATACATAAAACAAACTCCAACAGCACTGAAAAGAGAAACTGACAGTTGCATAATAATAGTAGGAGACCTCAATATATAACTCTAGGTAAAGGATACAACATCTAGAGAGAAGCTCAACAAAGATACAGAAGACCTAAAGGGCACAATCAGCCAACTTGACCGCATAGACATATGTAGAACACTCCACCCAAGAGCAGCGAAGTACACTTTCTTTTCCAAAGCACATGGAATGTTCTCCAGAATAGACCACATCTTAGACCACTAAGCAACCCTCAACAAAATCCAAAACAGTGAGATAATACAAAGCATCTTCTCTGATCACAATGCCATCAGAGTAGAAATTAACAACAGGAAGAGCAATGAAAAAAAAAATCAAATACATGGAAACTGAATAACTCCCTGCTTAAAAACCACTGGGTAATAGAAGAAATCAAAGACAGAATCAAACAATACCTAGAATCAAATGAGAATGAAAACATATTGTACCAAAATCTTTGGGACACAGCAAATGCAGTTCTCAGCGGTCAGTTTACAGCAATAGCACACATCAAAAAAGAAGGGGATAAAATCAAAACATTAGCTACACAACTCAAACAAACAGAAAGAGAACAGCAAAAGAAGCCCACAGGCACCAGAAGAAAGGAAATATAATGAAGATCAGAGCAGAAATAAATGAAATAGAGAATAGAAAAACAATAGAAAGAATCAACAAAACCAAAAGTTGGTTCTTTGAGAGGATCAACAAAATCGACAAACCATTGGCCAAACTAACAAAAGAAAAACAGGAGAGGATGCAAATAATCTAAATAAGAAATGAAATGGGGGACATTATAACAGACCCAACCGAAATAAAAAAGGATCATAACAGAATACTATGAAAAACTATACTCCCAACAAATTTGAAAACATAGAAGAAATGGACAAATTTCTAGAAACATACTACTTACCCAAACTAACACAAACTGAAGTTGAAAATCTGAACAGACTCATAACAAGAGAAGAGATTGAAGAGGTAATAATTAAAAAAAAAAAAAAACAAAAACAACTGCCAACAAGAACAACAAAAAGCCCTAGCCCAGACTGCTTCACTGGAGAATTCTACCAAACACTCACAGAAGAGCTTATGCCAGTACTACTCAAACTATTTCAGAACATAGAAAAGGAAGGGATACTTCCAAATTCATTCTATGAACCCAGCATATCAAAACCAGGCAAAGACACCACAAAAAAAAGAAAATTACAGACCAACATCTCTCATGAATATAGATGTAAAAATTCTCAACAGAATTCTAGCCAATAGAATTCAGCATCATATCAAAAAAATAATACACCATGGCCAAGTGGGATTCATACCAGGTATGCAAGGATGGTTCAACATTAGAAAATTGATTAACATAATCCACTACATAAAAAAATGAAAGAATCACATGATCATTTCAGTTGACACAAAAAAGGCTTTTGACAAAGTCCAACACCCATTCCTGATAAAAACTCTCAATAAAATAGGAATAGAAAGGAAATTTCTCAACATAATAAAGGGCATCTATAAAAAACCAACAGCCAACATCATTCTTAATGGAGAGAGGTTAAAAACATTCCCCCTGAGAACAGGAGCAAGATAAGGATGTCCTTTATCACCACTTCTATTTAACATTGTGCTGGAAGTCCTAGCTAGAACAATAAGGCAAGAAAAAGAAATAAAAGGCCTCCAAACTGGTAATGAAGAAGTAAAACTGTCCCTATTTGTGGATGATATGATGCCATACATAGAAAACCCAAAAGATTTGACGCGAAAACTACTGGAACTAATAGAAAAATTCATCAGAGTAGCAGGTTATAAGATAAACATAAAAATCAGTTAGAGTCCTATACACCAATAAAGAAAATGTTGAAAAGAAAATTAGGAAAACAATACTATTTATAATAGTCCTAAAAAAGTAAAATACTTAGGAATAAATCTAACCAGAGATGTAAAAGACCTATACAAAGAAAACTACAAAACACTACTGCAAGAAACCCAAAGGGATCTACATAAATGGAAAAACACACCATGCTCATGGATAGGCAGACTCAACATTGTGAACATGTCAACTCTGCCCAAAGCAATCTAAAAATACAATACAATCCTGATCCAAATACGGACAACATTCTTTAAAGAGGTGGAAAAACTAATCATTAACTTTATATGGAAAGAGAAGAGGCCTTGGATAAGTAAAGCACTATTGAAGAAGAAGAAGAAAGTAGGAGGACTTGCACTACCTGACCTCAGAACCTACTATGCAGCCTAGTACTGATACAATGACAGATACATTGACCAATGGAACAGAATTGAGAACCCAGATGTAAATCCATCCACCTACAGTTACCTGATCTTTGACAAGGGCTCAAAGTCCATCAAATGGGGAAAAGACAGTCTTTTAAACAAATGGTTCTGGCAAAACTGGATGTCCACCTGCAAAAAAAAAAAAAAAAAAGGAAACACCATACACACCATACACAAAAACTAATTCAAAATGGATCAAAGACCTAAATATAAACCCAAAAACTATAAAGATTAAAGAAGAAAAAATAGGATCAACGCTAGAGGCCCTAACACACAACATTCGTAGGATACAAACCATAACTAACAACAGACAAACTTCAGAAGATAAGCTAGATAACTGTGATCTTCTAAAAATTAAACACTTATGCTCATCAAAAGACTTCACCAAAAGAGTAAAAAGAGAACCTATAAACTGAGAAAAAAAAGTTTTGGCTATGACAAATCCGACAAAGATCTAATCACTAAAATCTACTGGAAAATCCAGCACCTCTGGATTTTCAACAAAAAGACAAATAATCCAATTAAAAAATGGGCAAAGGATATGAACAGACACTTCACCAAAGAAGACATTCAAGCAGCTAACAGACACATGAAGGAATGCTCGTGACCACTACCATCAGAGAAATGCAAATTAAAACCACAATGAGATACCATCTCCCCCCGACATTACTTGCAGTATTAAAAAAAGCAGAACATAACAAATGTTGGAGAGGCTGTGGGGAGATTGGAACTCTTATGCACTGTTGGTGGGAATGCAAAATGGTACAACCATTTTGGAAAACAATATGGCACTTCCTTAAAAAGCTAGAAATAGAAATACTATATGATCCAGCAATCCTACTCCTAGGAATATATCCTAGAGAAATAAGAGCCATCACACGAATAGACATATGCACACCCATTTCATTACAGCATTGTTCACAATAGCAAAAAGATGGAAACAACCTAGATGCCCATCAACAGATGAATGGATAACCAAACTATGGTACATACACACAATGGAGTACTACACAACAATAAAGAACAATGATGAATCTGCAAAGCATCTCACAATATGGATGAATCTGGAAGACATTATGCTGAGTGAAATAAGTCAATCACAAAAGGACAAATATTATATGAGACTTCTGTGGTAAAAACTCATGAAAATGTTTACACACAAAAAGGAACAATCTTTGCTGGTTATGAGGGAGGACACGGGTGGGGATGGAAAAACACAAAACAGCCAATAGATAAGTGGTAACTTTGGTGAAGGGTAAGACAGTACGCTCTACTGGGGAAGCCAGCACAACTTGCCCAAGGCAAGGTCATGAATGCTCCATAGACACATCCAAACTCCCTGAAGGACCGAATTACTGGGCTGAGGGCTGTGGGGACCATGATCTCGGGGAACATCTAGCTCAACTGGCATGACATAATTTATAAAGAAACTTCTACATTCTACTTTGGTGAGTAGAGTCTGGGGTCTTAAAAGCTTGTGAGTGGCCATCTAAGGTGCTCCACTGGTCTCACCCCATCTGGAGCAAGGGAGAATGAAGAAAACCAAAGACACAAGGGAAAGATTAGTCTAAAGGATTAATGGACCACAACTACCACAGCCTCCACCAGACTGAGTCCACCACAACTAGATGGTGCCTGGCTACCAGCACCAACTGTTCTGACAGGGATCACAATAGAGACTTCCAGACAGAGCTGGAGAAGAACAGAAAATTCTAACTCACAACAACAACAGCAAAAAAGACCAAAATTACTTGCCTGACAGAGACTGGAGAAACCCTAAGAGTATGGCTCCTGGACACCCTTTTAACTCAGTAACGAAGTCACTCCTGAGGTTCACCCTTCAGCCGAAGATTAGACAGGCCCATAAAACAAAACAAGACTAAATGGGCACACGAGCCCAGGGACAAGGATGAGAAGGCAGAAGGGGACAGGAAAGCTGTTAACCGGGAAACCAAAAAGGAGAAGCGAGAGTGTTGACATGTCATGGGGTTGGTAACCAATGTTACAAAACAATATGTGTACTAACGGTTTAATGAGAAGCTAGCTTGTTCTGTAAACCTTCATCTAAAGTACAATAATTAAAAAAATGCTCTGCATTTTTATTGGGCTGTTGATTGCACAGGAGTATACATTTGTCAAATGTCATCATATCATACTCTTAATATCTGTACATCTCACTATATGAAAAACTTGCCTCCATTAATAAGAAACAACCTATGAATTCTGCAGATGTAAATTCTGCAAATGAAAATTTTTATTCAAAGCTTCTTGGGGCTAGAGTCTGAGCTAGACTGTAGGTATCCTTCACACGCTCACTATCTTTACAGTTTCCAAAGCACCTTCCCAGCCCTGATCTCAAGTGTTTCTCACAGACGCCCTTGCAAGGAGCCGGGGAGTCCTCGGAGAGGAGTGGGCAGAACCAAGACCTAGGGGTCTCTCATAGGAACCAGTGTGAGATAGGGCTTCCTCCCATCACCACTGACCCTAGATGGAACCATATCTTTTGCAGGGGTGAAGAGGCAGGTAGTGAGTTCCCCATCTTTGAAGGAATTCAAGTCAGAGTAGGTTGATGATATGTGAATGTTGCGATAGAGTGGGTTGGACTCAGTGACCTAAAACGACCTGCTGGGCTGAGTCAGCCATTCAGGGGCTTGTCTGGGGACAGAGTGAGTCAGCTCCAGGCCCAGCATCCTGACTCAAGGCCAGCTCCAGCTCTACCACTCACTGCTAACAACTCAGCAGCCCCTGCATGGACCCTGGGCTGGGCTGGGCTGACCTGCGTCTGGAAGGCATCCAGATCCTTTTTTTTTTTTTTAATCATTCCCAAATATTTATTTAAGATGTCTGGTAGCATTTTAAGTAGACCTTCTGTGCCAGGTTCAATGTCAGTACTGAAAAGACGGTTAAATTTGTCTTTTTTTTTTTTAAATTGTACTTTAGATGAAGGTTTACAGAACAAATAGTTTCTCATTAAACGGTCAGTACAATTCAGTGTCTATGGAGCTTCCATGACCTTTTCTTGTACAAGTTGTGCTGGCTTTCCCAGTACTGTGTACTGTCTTACCCTTCACCAAAGTTACCACTTACCTATTGTCTATTTAGTACCCCCCACCCTTCCCATCCCTCGTAACCAACAAAGTTTTTTCTTTTTGTGTGTAAACTTGTTAAAAAAAATGTTTTTACTCTTTTTTTTTTAAATTGTACTTTAGATGAAGGTTTACAGAACAAATAGTTTCTCATTAAACAGTCAGTACACATATCATTTTATGACATTGGTTACCAACCCCACAACATGTCAACACTCTCTCTTCTTGACCTTGGAGGACTTTTTTTTTTTTGGTGAAAATATACATAGGCAAAGTTACACCATTTCAAAAGTTTCTACATGTACAATTCAGTGACATCGATTACATTCTTCCAGTTGTGCTGCTATTCTCACTATCCTTTTCCAAATTATTCCATCACCATTATCTTCAACTCACTGCCACCTAGGCTTCCCATCAAACCTTTTAAGCTGCTGTTGTCAATTTGATCTCACATAGAAAATTTTTTTTTGGACCTTAGATGAAAGTTTGCAGAACAAATAGTTTCTCATTAAACAGTACACATATTGCCCTATGATAATGGTTAACAACCCCATGACATGTCAACACTGTCCCTTCTCAACTTTGGGTTCCCTATCACCAGCTTTCCTGTCCCCTCCACCTTCTAGTCCTTGTCCCTGGACTGCTGTGCCTCATTAGTCCCGTTTTGTTTTATGAGGCTGTCCAATCCCCGGCTGAACAGTGAACTTCAGGAGTGACTTCACCACTGAGCTAAAAGGGTGTCAGGGAGCCATACTCTCGGGGTTTCTCCAGTTTTTCAGGTCAGTAAATCTGGTCTTTTTTTTATGAGTTAGAATTTTGTCCTACATCCTTTTCCAGCTCTGTCCGGGATCCTCTATTGTGATCCCAGCCAGGGCAGTCCGTGGTGGTAGCCAGGCACCATCTAGCTGTACTGGACTCAGTAAGGTGGAGGCCGTGGTAGCTGTGGTACATTAGTCCTTTGGACAAATCTTTTCCTTGTATCTTGTTCTCTTCATTCTCCCTTGCTCCCGAAGGGGTGAGACCAGTGGAGTATCTTAGATGGCTGTTCACAGGCTTTTAAGACCCCAGATGCTACTCACCAAGGTAGAATGTAGAACACTGTCTTTATAAACTATGTTATGCCAATTGAGCTAGATGTTCCCCTAGACCATGGTCCCCACAGCCCTCCGCCCAGCAATTCAGTCCCTCAGGGAGTTTGGAAGTATCTATGGAGCTTCCATGACCTTTCCTTGTACAACTTGTGTTGGCTTCCCCAGTATTGCGTACTGTCATATCCTTCACCAAAGTTACCACTTATCTATTGTCTATTTAATCCCCCCCCATCCCTTGTAATCAGCAAAGATTGTTTCTTTTTGTGTGTAAACTTTTACCTGAGTTTTTACAGTAGAGGTCTCATTCAATATTTGTCCTTTTGTGATTGACTTATTTCACTCAGCATAATGTCCTCCAGTTTCATCCATGTTATGAGATGCTTCACAGATTCCTTGTTGTTCTTTATCTTTGCATAGTACTCCATTGTGTGTATGTACCATAGTTTGTTTATCCATTCGTCTGTTGATGGGCATCTAGGTTGTTTCCAGCTTTTTGCTATTGTCAATAGTGCCGCAGTGAATATGAGTGTGCATACGTCTATTTGTGTGACGGCTCTTATTTCTCTAGGACATATTCCTAGGAGTGGGATTGCATTTTGTAGTGCTTTTTTTTTGTGGTGCTGACGTTTTCTTTGTTCCTCTTACTCTCCTGTGCTGAGTTCTTTTTGTTTTGTGGATTTTTTTTCATTTCTTCTGTTTTTGTAGGTTTTGTTTTTACTGAGACTTTATGTTTTTCTTCTTTATTTTGATGAGAAGGCTTGTTAACTTTCTTTGTGGTTATCTTGAAATTTACCCTTATCTTCCTAGATTTGAGCCAGTCTATTATTACTTGGTATGGGCTTGTCTTCCTCTCCATTAGAAGGTTCTATACCTACACTGTTTATTCCTTATTTTATTGTTCTGATGCTGTTGTCATTTACAAATTAACCTCTCTGGTTCCCTGTTGTATTTTGGTTTTGCATAGTCCTTAAAAGTTCATTTCCTAGGTTGGTATCTGGCTAGTACAATCCTGTGTCCTATATTCAGCCTGTGGTCTGATGTTGTTTGTTCTCAGATCAAAGGGCTCCCTTTAAAAAGTCTTGAAGTTTGGTTTGGTTTTTACGTAGTCCCTTAATTTCTGTTTATCTGGAAATGACCTAACTTCACCATCATATTTGAATGAGAGTTTTGTAGGATATATTATTCTTGGCTGGCAATTTTTTCTTTCAAGGTTTTATATATGTCATCCCATTGCCTTCTTGCCTGCATGGCTTCTGCCGAGTAATCCAAGCTTAGTCTTATCGTTTCTCCTCTGTATGTGACTTTTTGTTTTTCTCCAGCTGCTCTCAGGATTCTTTGTTTGTCTTTGGTTTTAGCAAGTATGATTAGGATATGATTTGGTGATTTTCTTTTGGGGTCTATCCTATATGGGATTCGTTGAGCTTCTTGGATTGTCAGCTTTTCATCTTTCATGATATTGGGGAAGTTTTCTGTCAGCAATTCTTCAATAATCCTCTCTGTGTTTTCTGTTTTCTCCCCCTGTTCTGGAACTCCGATCACACGCAGATTTTTGTTTTTGATTGTATCCCACATAATTCTCAGGGTTTCTTCATTTTTCTTTGTTCTTTTTTCTGATTTTCCCTCAGAGTTGTATCCAAGTGTTTGTCTTCAATTTCACTGATCCTATCTTCCATCTTTTCAAACCTGCTCCTCAGCCCTTCTGTGACACTGTCCATTTCTGAAATCTTGTTGTTTATCTTTTTTATTTCTAATTGCTGTTTTTGTATGATTTCTAGTTGTGAATTTATTTTAACATTTTGTTCCTGTATTATTTTCTTGAATTCTTCCATTTTTTGTCTGTATTTTCCATGAATTTTCTGTCTTTTCCATGAATTTGTCTATTTTTTCCTCATTTTTGTCTGCTTTTTGCTTCAACTCTTGGATAATTCTGAATATTAGAGATTTGAATTCCTTATCAGTTAGGTCTAGTGCCTGTTCTTCTACTGGAAGGTCATCTGGTGTTTCATTTTAGATGCCTACTGGAACCATCCTGTCCTGTTTTTGTAAATGTTTTGATATTGTCTGCTGTCTTCTGGGCATTCAGTGGTTATTTTCCTCATGTATTGATTGTAGATTTGTTTGTTTCATCCTGCTTTTTTGTTTTATTTGGTTATGTCTGAGCAGGCAGGCTGTGTGCCCTTTGCTGTTTTCTCATCTGTGGGCATGATACTTTTCATCTCCTTCTCCAATGGGCAGGGTCAGTCACTCAGGTATGGTACAGCAGATCAAGTCCAGCTGAAGGGGAGTTGCTGGGATGGGTTGTTTGTGGCACGTACTAGGGCTGACAGTGCAGACCAGGAATCAGTGCAGGGCAGGTTCAAGTAGGCTGTTCCTGTGCTGCTTGGGAGTGTGATGTTCAGCGCACAGCGCAGGTAAGCAGGAATGAGGGGGTAGATTGTGATGTGTGGAGCTAAGATAGGTATGAGAAAGATGAGAGAGAGGAGAGAGGAACAGGAGCCAAAAAAACACACACAAACAAAAAAGAGTGCTAAGGGAGTTTGCTATTGGAGTGGAGAGATGAGAGACTGAGAAATGGGGAAAAACAAAAATGAAAAAAATAGAAAAAGGGTAAGAGGAAAAAAATGAAAAAATCGAGAGACTGGAAATGAAGAAAGACAAAAAGGGAATAAGAGAGAAGAAAACAAAACAAAGAGATCAAAAAAAAAAAAAAAAAACCCAGAAACAAACAAGCAAAAAAAAGAAAAAACAAGAAAAAAGAAACATCCCCAGGGATATCCCTGTGCGTCTGTGCAGAGTAAGGGAGTAGCTTCCAAGCTGCACGGTACTGCTCACTAGAAAGTGCTCCCAAGCAGAGAAAAGAAAAAGAAAACAAACAAGCAAATCAAAACAGAACAAATCAGAGCAAACTAACAAACAAATTAGAAGCCCTGGGGGTCCCACCAACGTGGCAGCAGGGGCCGGGAAGCAGTTTCATAGTCAAGCGGTGTTTCACAGCCTTTCAGTAAGAAGCAAAGATGGCTCATGGAGCCAGGTGTTTGAGAGAAAGGAGGGGGAGGTGGTGAGAGGTAAGGCAGAAATCTAAAGAAGCAGAAAAACACAACACCAGCAGCCAACAAAAGGCACTCAGGGAGCTGGCCAGTGTGGGCAGGTGGAATCCAAGTGACACTGGAGTAGAGCTGGTGTTTCTTGGCCAAGAGACTGTGGCTGCAGGAAGCAGAGGAGGTTAAGTGGGGGTGAAGAAGTGTGAGGGGTGGGAAAGCCTATATCGCTGGTTACTGGTTGTTCTGTCTCCTGCTGGAAGCTCCGTGAAGCTGCTTTCTTGTAACCCCTGTTCGCTGATCTCCGATAGGAGTCCAAGATGGCAGATCTGTGTTGCGGTAGTTGATAGGGGACCTCTGCATGTGTCTCCCCTTGCTCTCTGTTTTCGGTCAGCTTCTTATTCCATTTGGTGCTTGGCTGAGTTCTTTATCTCTTCATTTGATGCTTTGGGTTTCAGGATTGATGTGTGACTCTGTTTGACTTAGTTTTTATGATCTTTGCTGCAGAGGGACAGCGTGGTGCTTCCGACTATAGTGCCATGTTGCCCGGAAGTCCTGGCATACAGATCTTTAAAGAGGATGTCTGGGACCAGGGCTAGTCAGCCCCAGGGCACCAGGTTTCCTAAATGTGCCCTGCTGTTTGTCCTGGGGCTCTTGACACCAGCATCCTGGCTTCCTGTGGTTCTTATAATACAGTCCCAAATCCTCTGCCCTGTGCCCATGAGACTTTTAGGCCTGTAAACACTACAAACTCCTCACCTTAGGGCCTTTGCACATGATCTTCACTTTTCCTAGAAGTCTCTTCCCTAACCAACTCCTACTTATCTTTTAGGTCTCAACTTAAATGTTGTTTCCCCAGTGAAGCCTTCCCTGACCCCCAAGACTAAGTCAGGTCCCTGTTGTATTCCCTCCATATATTTTTATTCCTTCCTAGCACCTATCACAATTATAGTTTAACCAGTAATTGCATAATTGTTTAATGCCTGTCTCTGCTGCAAGCATGGAAACTCCTTAAGGAGACATCTGTCTTGTTTTCTATGATGTTCTTCAGTGCTTAGCACAGTGCCTCACATATTCAATAATAAATAATTTTAAATAAATGAATGCATATGTATGAAAATAAAGAGAAGTAGTAAGATACCAAAATTTTGAGAAAAAAGTCCCATGTTCCATATCATGGGGAAGCGGGGGTGGAGGGGTGGGTGGTGAAGTGAGGTAGAATCTCAGAACTAGAAGATCCTAAATATTCCATATTTTTAAGGATGCCTACATCCTTTTTGGAAACCCTGGTGATATAGTGGTTAAGAGCTACGGCTGCTAACCAAAAGGTCAGCAGTTTGACTCCACCAGCCACTCCCTGGAAGCTCTATGGGGCAGTTCTCTTCTGTCCCATAGGGTTGCTATGAGTCAGAATTGGCTCGACAGCAACGGGTTTGGGTTTGGTATATCCTTTTGGTTTTTGTTATTGTTAGCTTCCATCTAGTTTATCCCTAATTCACGGCAGCCCCATGTACCACAGAACAAAACACTGCCCAGTCCTACGCCTTCCCCTTTAAAGGCTGTGGATTGGACTTTTTCGATCCATAGGGTTTTCATAGGCTGATTTTTGGAAGTAGATCACCAGGCCTTTCTTCCTGGTTCATCTTAGTCCGGAAGCCCCAATGAAACCTGTTCAGTATCATAGCAACACGCAAGCCTCCGCTGACAGGCAGGTGGTGGCTACGCATGAGATGCACTGGCTGGGAATTGAACCAGGATCTCCTGCATGAAAGGCGAGAATTCTACCACTGAACCACCGTGGCCTCCGTCCTCTGGTAGCATTCTCATTATGATTGTTCCTCTTGGGCTTGTCAGAGAGAAAGGCCTTCTTCACTGAGCTGGCAGCAGCTTCCTGTGGTACCCCCTCCCTGGCTCTAAGGGGCTCCTCTTTGTGCTCAGTCTTTGGGCAGGCAGTGCTGGAGCCCATGGTGTGTGCTCGGTTTACAGCCTCACCACCCTTCCCTGGCCCAGATTCTGCCCTGCAGGCTCCTGTCTCCTGGCCTCCTGCGTGCAGCCCACTCCTAGTCTGGCCAGTACTCAACACTACCAGATTCACTCCCTAAAACCAGGATCTTCCTAGGCTTCTGCTGCTCCCACACCTCAGGTGCTCCCCTCTGCCTCCCCTGGCTCTGTCTGCCCACATGCTTGCCCCCCTAGTCTGGCCACACCAGTCTATCCAGACCCAGGAGTTACCATGGCTCCAACCTGACAGGTCTGACGGCCCCCTGCAACTCTTCCACAAGCATACCTTTGGGCAGCACAGTACCCCTGCCTGCCGTCCTGGACGCTCTCAGCCTTTCATCCCAGGATGACCTGCCCCCGTCTCTGGCTCCTGTGAAGCCCTTTCTCCAATCAGGGCTTCTTCAGGCTCAGTCGGGGAGGCTGGTGTCTCCACTGGATAGAGGGCTTAACAGGAACAGGGCAGGCCCAGGCTCAGGCTGCCCCTAAACCTGCTCCATGGTGCCCCTGATGCATGACATGGTCTACAGCCTCAAAGTGCACAGAACACAATTTGCCCAACCAGTGCCAGGCTGGTGCCCACTCGGGCCCAGCGAGTTCTGCCTCTCTTGGGCCCAGGCTACCTCCTTCCGTTCAGACATTGCCCATGCCACTTGGCTCCAGCCCTGCAAATAGGGTGGAAACCCTCCTCCAGCTCTCAGCCTCCCCTGCCTCCTGTCACTGCAACTCTAGGGGTGGGAGTTGAAGAGAAGTCCCTATCAGGCAGTTGGAGAAATGCAGGCCCACCTCCCCCAGGAACAACCTCCATGGCCGCAAGCCCAGGGCAGATGGAGTCCTTCGCTGCTGAGGCTGGTCTTGGGGGCAGAGAAGTGGAAACGGCATTGCAGCAATCACTGTCTCTGACTTTAGAACAGAGTTTAGCAAAGAGTTCAAAGTTCTCTTCTCACAGCTCCTCTGCAAGGCAAGTAAATCCGGTATTATCAGCCCCTACTTGACAGATCCACTACCCGTCTCAGTTTGTTGTACTATAGTGGCTTGTGTGTTGCTGAGATGCTGGAAGCTACGCCACCAGTATTTCAAATACCCATGGTGGGCAGGTTTCAGTGGAGCTTCCAGACGAAGACAGACTAGGAAGAAAGGCCTGATGATCTGCTTCCAAAAATCAGCCCATGAAAACTCTGTGGATCACAATAAAATATTGTCCGACTCACGTGCTGTGAACTTATCATCAGGAGGGATCGACTGCTAGAGGCAGACATCATGTTTGGTGAAGCAGAGGGCCAAGGAGGGCGAGGGAGTCCCTTGGTGAGATGGATTGGCACAACAGCCCAAATGACAGACTCAAACATGCCAGCACTTGTGAAGATGACACAGAATTGAGCAACGTTTCGTTCTGTTGTACATAAGGTCGCCGTAAGTCGGAGTCGACTCAACGGCAGCTAACAGCAACAACAATACTTGACAGATGGGGAAACTGAGGCTCAGAGAGGGTAACTGGCTTGCCCAGGGTCTCAGAGTCGGTCAGGAACAGAGCGGGACTGGAACCCCAGGCCTCCCAGGTGTTGCTAAGGGAGTTCCAGGGCGTTGTTATGAGGGCTACTTGGCCTGTGACGGGTAACTCTCTTGCTTTTGAAAGCATTTTCATACAAAGCAGCAGATATAATCTGCCCAGCTTTTCTGCAAGGTCCCTGTGGGCCTGGCATTATATTTTCATTTTCACAGAGGATGACATTGAGGTTCAGAGAGGCTAAATCTCTTGCCCAAACGCACTCAGCAAGAAAATAGTGGAACTGGAAATCTCTCTGGATTTTCAGTCCTTCTCCTCCACTGTTGGGGCCCCTCACCTATTAAGCCTTCCACGAGGCAGTCCTTCCTTGCACCAGGCTGAGGCTCTGCCCTAGCCCGGGCAGCCTTCCTTCAGTGGTGCCCAAAGCTGGCCCAGACCTCTGTGAGCCCAGGTGGCGGCCTCCTACAGAGTGTCCTGTGGGTGGCCAGGCCCCTCTACCACCCCTTATCACCATGGGCCTGAGAGGTGGGTTTCAAAAAACACTGGGGGGGCTCCTGACCCCCACCTGAGGTCCTACCTCACTAGTAGGGGGAGGGGAGCTTGTGAACCAGCACACCCTGTTTCTTAGTTCCATGGGCTGAGCTTCTGAGACAGGCCTGTGAGCGTCATGGGGGCAGAGGTGCCTGCGCTGCCTGCTCCCTGAGCCCTTGGTCCCCAGGGAGGAGGGGAAGCGGCAGGATGACCGGGCACCAGAGTAGATCCAGAATCCACCCCTGGCTGGCCAGCTTGCCTCCAGGGGCTTCTTGTCCCTCGGCGGGATCAGCCTCTTCCCGCCTGTCCAGGGAGGGGGCCGGCCCTCTGGCTCCGGGAGACCTCGCAGGTGAGGAGCTCCTGCTTCTGGGAGGGCAGGACCCACCTCTGGCTTAGGGGCATCTCAGGAGACCATGGGCAGGACTCAGAGCCCCAGCCCGTGGAGGGCCAGCCCACTCTATCCCTGAGGTGCATCAGCACTGACTCCTTCTCTGGGCCATCCTTCCTGCCTCATGACCCCCCATCAGCCAGCGGCCATACACTCCCTGGCTCAAACACCGGCAATCTCTCCCTATTGCCACAGAGGGTTCAGACCAGGGCATTTATCCTAGCCCTTCACCTACTCTGACCTCCAGCCACCTGACCCCACATCCCTGAACTTCCCGTCTTCCTTCGAATCTTCTCACCATTGCCTAAACTGTTCCCCCCACCCGCACTGCTCTCCCTCTCCTCTCTGGCTGAGAACGCCCCCTTGAACATGCCCATCTCAAACACCCCAGTCATGTCCCTTTCCCTCCTCCCCTGGGTCTGCGTCCCTCCTGGGCACGGGTCACAGACGTCTGGCTTCCAGGGTTATTTGCATCTGCCTTCTCCCTGCCTCCTGGCCTGGGAGTCCCCAGGGCCAGGGCTGGATCCCCATTTCTCAGGAGCCCTAACTCCTCGGAGGGACAGGGCTTGGGCCAGAATGGGCATTGGTGAATGCCTGACAAATTGAATCAACTTCCTCTGAATCATAGGAGTCCCTGGTTGGTGCAAACAATTAATAAGCTCTGTTGCTAACCCAAAGATTGGAGGTTCAAGTCTACCCAGCAGTGTCTTGGAAGAAAGGCCTGGTGATCTGTTTCCAAAAAACCAGCCGCTGGAAATCCTATGGAGCACAGTTCTACTCTGACACGCACGGGGTTGCCATGAGTCTGAATCAACTCAATGGCACCTGGTCTCTGATCATGGTTTAGCAGGAGACCCACAGCGGAGGGGCTTCATGAAACCTTCAACCCTGCTCTCATGTACAGACAGGGAAGCTGCAGCCCAGAGAGGGGGAAGGGACTGGCTAACATCACACAGCAATCTGGAGCCGGGACTTTTGGCTCCCTCGTCCTTGTCTGTCATTGACCCCACTGCCAAAGGACCCATTGAGGAAACAGGGAAAATTCTTACTGACTGAAAAATCCTTCCTCCATCCAGTTGCAGCCTCCAACTCACGTGCCTAGGATATGACTCATTCTTAGGGTTAGACCCTCAACTTCTCCCCCTCTGCAGAAGAGCAGACACTAAGTCGCAGCTCCAAACATCAATGTGTCCCAGTCCAGCGCTTATTCCATCTTAAAGATCATCTAGACCCTTCCCTTCATTTCCCAGATGAAGAAATTGAGGCCCAGAGAGGAAGCAGCTAGCTCAGGTTCACACAGCAGAGTCCAGACCAGAACTTGGCCCACAGGCTCAGTGTACAGAAGACTGGACCATCAGCTTACCTGGTCCACACATTTTCTTGGGTGGTCTCCAAGCTTGTGTCTTGCCTGCTCTCCTTTGGGGCCTCTCTGCTGTCCGGCATGCTGGGGTCCCTGGGAGGGGGGCAGCTGCATCCAGCTCCAGAACTGCGTGGCATCTGCCGCAAGCATCCACTGAAGAGAATTGGTTTCTCGCTGCCCAGTGGCAAGAGCTTGGCCTTGAGTGGGCAGTGGGGGCGGGCATGGGGCGGAGGGAGGCGGCAACTGGCGTGGCCCAAAAAGGCTCATTTTCTCTTTATTTGTAGAAGCTCAAAACGCTCCTCAGTGGTGAAGTTGCTCAGGATTAAAACTTTCCTTTTCTCTGTGGTTTTGTTTTACTCAAGATGAGGAGAATTTCAATGAAGCCAGTGTTCTTTTTGATGCAAATCCACTCCTGTTCTCCCAGGGGCTCTGGCCAATGGACTCAGGGCTTCTGGGCCCCCAGAAAACCTCCTCCTGGCTTTAAAAGGCCACAGTGGAGCAAGAGAGGCTCTCAGCACAAATCTGGACCCTGCGCCTGAGGTGGCTGCAAACCTGATTGCCTACCCGTGGCAACCTTGCCTCAGCAGCAGAGGGACACGGCCCCTGGCAGGGATGTCACCTGTTCAGCCCACCTCCCCCAGGCCCTGCACTGGAGGCTGGAGACTCAAGGAGGAGATATCCGTGGCTTCTGCCCTCAGGGGCCCTCGTCTGGGGGAAGGAAAGTTTGTCTCCAACAACAACAGTTATTATCTAGTTGGTAAGAGCATTCACACGGAAGCAGGCCGAATAGAGAGAGAGGACCTAGGACCTTGGAGGTTCCCTGGACGGTGCAAAAAGTTAAGAGCTCAACTACTCAAAGGTGCCTCGGAAGAAAGGCCTGGAGATCTGCTCCTGAAAAGTTGCAGCCTAGAAAACCCTATAGAGCACACTTCTACTCTGAAACATACGGAGTTGCCATAAGTTAGAATTGACTCAGTGGCATTGGGTTTGTTTTTTTGGTTTGGTTTAGGACTTGGGATGTGATCTTCCTATGGCACCTGATATACGCACAGATCTGACCCTTCAGCTACAGGAAAGAAGGGTGGTAATGTTGAGATTTGAGGCATCCATAAACAGATGTGGGAGATTTGTGAAGGGCAGGGACAACAGGGAGCTTTTCTGAGTGCCAGAAATCTCCCCCCTCTAAGACTGACTGTGTCCAGGAGGCTATGGTGGGGATTCCTATGAGATGTCCCCGAAAGGGGGCAGTGGGTCCAACTGGGCCACAGGTCATGCTGTCCTAACTGTGGTGAAGGCAGGTGGCTGAGAAAGAGCTGTGCTGTGTTCAAGCGAATTCAGGGCATGGCCTCAGGCTCCTGGACGCTGCCTATATTGTTGAAGGTGCATTGGACAGGAGGCCTGGATTTTTCCCTGACCAGTTCCTTATGACCTCGTACAGATCCTTGTCCCTCTCTGGCCCTCAGTTTAACTGTCTAGATCACAAGAGTGTTGGCCTGGAGGCCAGCCAAGGTGGCCACCAGTTCCAACTGGACATGAGATGGGGATGGGGAGAGCCGTGCCCGTGAACTGATTGGCTGTGCCGAGTGGGATGTTACTGTGAGTGATGAATTGGTGCGCCCCCACCCCAGAAGAAACTGAATTGGAAAATAAAGATGTTGAGTTCTTGAATTTTTGACCTTTCAGGTTCAAAAGGCTTGGTGAAGATGAAAGCCTGGAAAGGTCTGGAAAGGTGTGTGAGGCAGAGCAAACTCCTTCCTCCACCCCTCCCCTGTTGTCTCCATCCCTCAGTTTTTTTTTTTTTTTTCAAATGTGCTTTAAGTGAAATTTTACAGTTCAAGTCATACAAAACTTTATACACACATTGTCACGTGACCCTAGCTGCTCTCCCTATAATGTGACAGCACACTCCTCCTTTGCACCCCGGATTTCCCGTGTCCATTCAACCAGCTCCTGTCCCTTTTTGTCTTCTCATCTTGCCTCTGGACAGGAGCTGACCATTTAGTCTCATGTATCTACTTGAGCTAAGAAACACTCTCTTCATGAGTAATATTTTATGTCCCATAGTCCAGTCTAATCTTTGTCGGAAGAGTTGGCTTTGGGAATGGTTTCAATTCTGGGCTAATGGAGAGTCTGGGCGCCATGTCTTCCTGGGTCCCTCCAGTGTCAGTCAGACCATTAAGTCTGGTCTTTTTTACTAGAATCTGAGTTTTGCACCCCACTGTTCTCCTGCTCCATCAGGGACTCTCTGTTGTGTTCCCTGTCAGCGCAGGCATCGGTGGTAGCCAGGCACCATCTAGTTCTCTGGTCTCAGGTGTCCATCCCTCAGATTTGTATGGATCCTGGGAGCTGGAAAGGGGAAGAGAATTCAAAGGGAAGGCAGGAGGGACTTAGGGAAAGGTGTTGGAGAAGATCTCCCTCAGGCCAGGTCTAGATCAGTGTGGCGATCTGAGGCAGCAGGGACATAAGCTTGCTTCCCAGAGGGCCCAATAAAGTGAGGAGGCCCTTGAGTGTCCAGCATGGGCCAGCCTATGTGACCACAGAGGAAAGATGGTCCAAGGGAGCCAGAGATAAGAAGGCCTGGGAGACCCATGTCCTCCATGGAGGCCAGGGGCTCGCTCTCTGGCTTCCTGGGCCCTTAGAGCAGGCAGTGAGTGTGGGTGGGGGTTTCACAGTCCACACAAAGAGAAGGTGGAGTCGGAGGACTGGCAACAGAGGCTGATGGGAACAAACAGGCATCTCAGCAGTTATAAGGTGGAGGGTTGACCTCACCTGAGGACCAGGACAAAAGTGCATCTCAACAGAGGACTGATGCTGGGACAGATGCTGAAGACAAGGACAGGGAGTAGTGGAGTGTGATGTAGCTGAACTTTTATAAAATGGGTAACTAATTTAATCCTGAATGGGTAAATATAAGCCTGTGCTAGTTGTTCTCTGTGTGCCCCACATTCTCTCTCCACCCTTCCCCACTTAGCTCTGTGCCCTGGAACTGACCAGTGTGAGCCGCCCCCGGCTGCTCGGACCTCTGGGTTCTGGGTGAGTTAGGCCAATCCCAGTCACTGGCTGGAGAACAGAGAGTGGACAGAAGGAGAGCTGGGATTTTCTCTCCTCTCACTACCTCCCTGCTGGCTGCATTTTGGCAGCAGCTGTAGCCTTTTTACAGCCACAGCTCCTGTGAGGCAGCCCCACCAGAGGCTCTGACCTAGGGTAAGATCTTTCCTCCTTCAGGACATGGCATTGTCTAGCACCTGCTGTTGCTTCACCATCCCTGTGGCTCTCTTAACCCTGTCCTCACCTCTCTAACTGTCCCTTTATTAAACTCTTCAACTACCCCTTGACTGACGCAGTTTTGTTTGTTAGCTGCCATTGAGTTGGACCCTGAATCACAGCGATGCCATGCACAATGGAACGAAAAACTGCTAGTCCTGCACCATCCCATGGTTGACTGCAGATCAGACCATTGTGATTTTTGGAAGATCACGGGCCTTTCTTCTTAGTCCGTCTGAGTCTGGAGGCTATGCTGAAACCTGTTCAGCATCATAGCAACACATAAGCCTCTACTGACAGCTGGGTGATGGCTGCGCTTGAGGTGCATTGGCTGGGAATTGAACCCACAGAGGAGGCGAGAATTCTACCACAGAACAACAAATGCCCCAGGGACTGATGCGGTAGAACATGTAAAAGGTACAAAGGGCTTCACAGTGAAAAGGAAATTTTTCTCCCACTCTTCTCATCCCTTTCCTCCCCCATTTTCTCTCCCCAGAGGCACCACTGTTAGAAGTTTCTTTTGCAGACTTCCAGCAAAATGGCGCTCTAGGCAGAAGCACTACGCCGTCCCTCCACAGCAAAGATCCAAAAACTAAGCCGAACAGAGAAAACAATCCTGAAACCCTAAAACATCAAATGAAGAGATAAAGAACTCAGCCAAGCACCAAATGGAGTGAGAAAACTGACAGAGAACGGAGACAGAGGAGAGATTCATGCAGAGGTCCCCTACCAGCTAATGCAGTGCGGATCCGCCATCTTGGACTCCTATCGGAGACCAGCAAACAGGGCGTAGGAGAAAGCAGCCTCACAGAACATCCAGCGGGAGACAAAACAACCGGTAATTTGCGATATACCCTTTCCCACCCCCCCACTTGGTCCTCTGCTTCCCGCAGCCACAATCTCTTGTCCGGGAAACACCAGCTGCCTGGATTCCACCCACCTGAACGGGCCGGCTCTCTGAGTGCCATTTGTTGGCCGCTGGTGTTGCTTTTTTCCACTTCTTTCGACTTCTTCCTTACTTCTCACCACCTCCCCCTCCTTTCGCTAAAATACCTGGCTCCATGCGCCATCTTTGCTTCTTCCTGAGGGGCTGCAGAGCTCTGGTAATTTGTGATATATGCTTTCCCACTCCCTACCCTTCTTCACCCACACTTGGCCCCCTCTGCTTCCCGCGGACACAGTCTCTTGTCCTAGAAACACCAGCTGCTTGGATTCCACCAGCCCGCACTAGCTGGCTCTCTGAGTGCCATTTGCTGGCTGCTGGTGTTGCTTTTTTTCCTGCTGCTTTTGATTTCTTCCTTACCTCTCACTACCTCCCCCTCCTTTCGCTCAAATACTGCTCCATGCGCCATCTTTTCTTCTTCCTGAGGGGCTGCGGAGCTCCGTTCAAGTGTGGAGCTGCTTCCCAGTCTGGGCTGCTGCACTGGGGGGTTCCCGGGGCTTTTGTTCGTTTGTTTGTTTAGAATTGTTTGTTTGTTTTCTTTTCCTTTTCTTGAGTTGGGAGCCCCTTCTAGCCAGGCAGTGCTGTGTGGAAAAGAGACTACCCCCTCGGCTTGCACAGACATGCAGAGGGATCCCTGAGGTCATTTCTTTTTTTGCTGGTTTTTTTTTCCTGTTTTTTGGGGGGCTTTTCTTGTTCTTCTTTTTTTAAATTTGTTTTGTTTTCTTTTCCCTCTTTTTCCTTTTCTTCATTACTCAGTTTCTCGTCTCTATATCTTCCTTCTCTTTCTGCTCCCTGAATACCTGGCATTGTATACCTCTGTGCCCTCTAGCCAGGCTGTACTGCCACACCTGAGAGCAACTTCCCCAGACCTCATAGCTGCACCAGTGGGATCCCTGGGAACCTTGTGGTTCTTTAACCTTTCTGATTTTTATTTATTCATTCTTTTCTTTTCTTCCTCTTCCCCTTTCTGTTTTTCTCCATTTCATAGTCTCTCATCTCTCCACTCCAATGGCAAACTCCCCTAGCATTCTTTTTAGTTTGTTTGTGTGTTTTTGGCTCCTGTTCCTCTCTCCTCTCTCTCATATCCATCTTAGCTCTGCACGTAACAATCTCTCCACTACATCCTGCCTAACTGCACCATGCACTTAACATCACACCACCAAGCAGCACAGGCATGGCCTACTGGAACCTGCCCTGCACTGATTACCGACCCACCCTGGTGGCTGTAGTAAGTGCCACAAACAACCCGTCCCAGTAACTCCTCTTCAGCTAGACCTGCCCTGCTGCACCATATCTGAGTGACTGACCCTGCCAATTGCAGAAGGGGGCGAAAAATATTGTGCCCACAGATGAGCAAACAAAGAACACACAGTCCGCCTGCACAGACATAGTCAAATTTTTTTAAAAAAGGGATGAAACAAACAAATCTACAATTAATAAACGAGAAACATAACTACTGAATGCCCCGAAGACAGCAGACAATATCAAAACATTTACAAAAACAGGACAGGATGGTTCCAGTAGGCATCCAAAATAAAACACCAGACGACTTTCCAGTGGAAGAAAATGCACTCGAACTACCTGATAGGGAATTCAGATCTCTAATACTCAGAATTCTCCAAGAGCTGGGGCAAAAATCTGACAAACATGAGGAAAAAATAGACAAATTCATGGAAAATACAGACAAAAAATTGAAAGAATTCAGGAAAATAATGCAGGAACAAAATGCCAAAATAAATTCACAACTAGAAATTATACAAAGACAACAATTAGAAATCCAAAAGATAAACAACAAGATTTCAGAAATGGACAGTGTCATAGAAGGGCTGAGAAGCAGATTTGAAATGGTGGAAGACAGGATCAGTGGAATTGAAGACAAATACTTGGCTACAACTCTGTTTCAGGAAAACTCAGAAAAAAGAACAAAGAAAAATGAAGAGACCCTGAAAGTTATGTGGGATACAATCAAAAGCAAAAATCTGCGCATGATCAGAGTTCCAGAACAGATAACAGAAAACACAGAAAGGATCATTGAAGAATTGCTGACAGAAAGAATTGCTGACAGAAAACTTCCCCAATATCATGAAAGATGAAAAGCTGACCATCCAAGAAGCTCAACGAATCCCATATAGGGTAGACCCCAAAAGAAAATCACCAAATCATATCCTAATCATACTTGCTAAAACCAAAGACAAACAAAGAATCCTGAGAGCAGCTGGAGAAAAACAAAAAGTCACATACAGAGGAGAAACGATAAGACTAAGCTTGGATTACTCGGCAGAAACCATGCAGGCAAGAAGGCAATGGGATGACATATATAAAACCTTGAAAGAAAAAATTGCCAGCCAAGAATAATATATCCTGCAAAACTCTTGTTCAAATTTGATGGTGAAATTAGGTCATTTCCAGATAAAATTAAGGGAATATGTAAAAGTCAAACCAAACTTACAAGAATTATTAAAGGGAGTTCTTCGATCTGAGGACAAACAACTTCAGCTCACAGGCAGAATCTAGGATGCAGGATCGTACCAGCCAGATACCAATCTAGGAAATGAACTCTCGAGGACTATCCAAAACCAAAAGAAATACAACAGGGAATAAGAGCAGTTAATCAGTAAATGACAACAACATCAAAACAATAAAAGAGGGAATAAACAGCATAGGTATAGAACCTTCTAATGGAGAGGAAGGCAAGGTGATACCAAGTAATGGTAGAATACTTCAAACTTAGAAAGATAAGGGTAAAATTCACGGTAACCACAAAGAAAGTTAACAAACACAGTCATTAAAAAAAAAGAGGAAAAACATAAAGTCTCAGCAAAAACAAAACCTACAAAAACAAAAGAAATGAAAAAGAAATCCACAAACAAAAGTAACTCAGCACAAGAGAGTAAGAAGAACAAAGAAAACTTCAGCACCACAAAAAAAAGCACTACAAAATGACAGCAACAAACTCACATCTATCAATAATTACACTGAATGTAAATGGGCTCAATGCACCCATAAAGAGATGGAGAGTGACAGAATGGATAAGGAAACAGGATCCATCAATATGCTGTCTACAGGAGACAAACCTTAGAAACAAAGATGTGAATTTATTAAAAGTCAAAGGTTGGAAAAAATATATCAAGCTAACAACTACCAAAAAAGAGCAGGAGTGGCGATTCTAATCTCAGATAAAATAGACTTTAAAATGACATCTACCATAAAAGACAAAGAAGGACACTATATAATGATTAAGGGGACGATCCATCTTGAAGACATAGCCATAATAAACATCTACGCACCCAATGAGAGGGCTCCAAAATACATAAAACAAACTCTAACAACACTGAAAAGAGAAATTGACAGTTCCACAATAATAGTAGGAGACTTCAACACACCACTCTCAGTAAAGGACAGGACAACTAAGAAGAAACTCAGCAAAGATACAGAAGACCTAAAGGGCACAATCAGCCAACTTGACCTCATAGACATATATAGAACACTCCATCCAACCACTGCAAAGTACACATTCTTTTCCAATGCATGTGGAACTTTCCCCAGAATAGACCACATCTTAGGCCACAGATCAATCCTCAACAAGATCCAAAACGTTGAAATAATTCAAAGTATCTTCTCTGACCACGATGCCATCAAGGTAGAAATTAACAACAGAAAGAGCAAGGAAAAAAAATCAACTACGTGGAAACTGAATAATACCCGGCTTACCCATCAGTAGGTAATAAAAGAAATCAGAGATGGAATCAAAAAATTCCTAGAATCAAATAAGAATGAAAACACATCATACCAAAACCTTTGGGACACAGCAAAGGCAGTCCTCAGAGGACAATTTATAGCAATAGATGCACATATCAAAAAAGAAGAAAGGGACAAAATCAAAACATTAACTACAGAACTCAAACAAATAGAAAGAGAACAGCAAAAAAAAAAAAAAAAAGCCCACAACCACCAGAAGAAAGGAAATAGTAAAGATCAGAGCAGAAATAAATGAAACAGAGAACAGAAAAACAATAGAAAGAATCAACAAAACCAAAAGTTGGTTCTTTGAAAGAATCCACAAAATCGACAAACCACTGGCCAGACTGACAAAGAAAAACAAATAACCCAAATAAGAAATGAAATGGGGGACATTACAATAGACCCAAAAGAAATAAAAAGGATTATAACAGAATATTATGAAAAACTATACTCCAACAAATTTGAAAACCTAGAGGAAATGGATGAATTTCTAGAAGCACACTACCTACCCAAACTACCACAAAGTGATGTTGAAAATCTGAACAGACCCATAACAAGAAAAGAGATTGAAAAGGTAATAAAAAAAACTCCCAACCAAAAAAAGCCCTGGCCCAGATGGCTTCACTGGAGAAAGCTACAAAACATTTTCAGAAGAGCTTGTACCAGTACTACTCAAGCTATTTCAGAGCATAGAAGAGGAAGCAACACTTCCAAATTCATTCTATGAAGCCAGCATAATGCTGATACCAAAACCAGGCAAAGATGTCACAAAAAAAGAAAATTACAGACCAATATCTCTCAAGAATATAGATGCAAAAATTCTTAACAAAATTCTAGCCAATAGAATTCAGCATCATTTCAAAAAAATAAAACACCACAACCAAGTAGGATTCATACCAGGTTTGCAAGGATGGTTCAACATTAGAAAATCAATCAATGTAATCTGCCACATAAATAAAAGGAAAGAAAAGAATCACATGATCATCTCAATTGACGCAGAAAAGTCATTTGACAAAGTCCAACACCCATTCCTGATAAAAACTCTCAATAAAATAGGTATAGAAGGGAAATTTCTCAACATAATAAAGGGCATCTATGCAAAACCAATGGCCAACATCATTCTTAATGGAGAAAGGCTGAAAACATTCCCCTTGAAAACAGGAACAAGACAAGGATGCCCTCTATCACCACTCCTATTTAACATTGTGCTGGAAGTTCCAGCTAGAGCAATAAGGCAAGAAAAAGAAATAAAGGGCATCCAAATTGGTAATGAAGAAGTTAAACTGTCCCTGTTTGTAGATGATATGATACTATACCTAGAAAACCCTAAAGACTCCACGAGAAATCTACTGGAACTAATAGAAAGATTCAGCAGAGTAGCAGGATACAAGATACACATTAGAAAATCAGTTGGATTCCTATACACCAATAAGGAGAATGATGAAAAGGAAATCAGGAGAACAATACCATTTTCAATAGCCCCTAAAAAGATAAAATACTTAGGAATAAATCTGACCAGGGATGTAAAAGACCTATACAAAGAAAACTACAAAACACTACCGCATGAAACCCAAAGGGATCTACATAAATGGAAAAACATACCATGCTCATGGATAGGCAGACTCAACATTGTGAAAATGACAATTCTACCCAAAGCAATTTACAAATACAACGCAATCCCGATCCAAATACCAACAACATTCTTCAAAGAGATGGAAAAACTAATCATTAACTTTATATGGAAAGGGAAGAAGCCCTGAATAAGTAAAGCACTACTGAAGAAGAAGAATAAAGTTGGAGGACTCACACTACCTGACTTCAGAACCTACTATACAGCTACAGTAGTCAAAACAGCCTGGTAGTGGTACAACGACAGATACATTGACCAATGGAACAGAGTTGAGAACCCAGGTGGAAATCCATCCACCTACGGTCACCTGATCTTTGACAAGGGCCCAAGGTCCATCAAATGGGGAAATGACAGTCTTTTTAACAAATGGTGCTGGCAAAACTGGATATCCATCTGCAAAAAAATGAAGCAGGACCCATACCTCACGCCGAATACAAAAACTACTTCAAAACAGATCAAAGACCAGAATATAAAGCCTAAAACTATAAAGTTCATAGAAGAAAAAATAGGACCAACACTACAGGCCTTAATACATGGCATTAACAGGACACAAGCCATAACCATCAATGCACAAACCCCAATAGACAAGCTAGATAACTGGGATCTTCTAAAAATCAAACACCTATGCTCTTCAAAAGACTTCACCAAAAGAGTCAAAAGAGAACCTACAGACTGGGGAAAAAGTTTTTGGACAGTACAAGTCAGACAAAGGTCTAATCTCCATAATCTACAAGAAAATCCAACACCTCTACAACAAAAAGACAAATAGTCCTCTTAAAAAATGGGCAAAGGAAATGAACAGACACTTCACCAAAGAAGACATTCAAATGGCCAACAGACACATGAGGAAATGCTCGTGATCACTAGCCATTAGAGAAATGCAAATTAAAACCACAATGAGATACCATCTCACCCCGGCATTACTGGCACGAATCAAAAACTCTGGAAATCACAAATGTTGGAGGGGCTGCGGGGAGATCGGAACTCTTATGCACTGCTGGTGGGAATGCAAAATGATACAACCATTTTGGAAAATGATATGGCGCTTCCTCAGAAAGCTAGAAATAGACATACCATTTGATCCAGCAATCCCACTCCTAGGAATATATCCTAGAGAAATAAGAGTCGTCACTCGAATAGACATATGCACACCTATGTTCATGGCAGCATTGTTCACAATAGCAAAACGATGGAAACAACCTAGATGCCCATCAACAGATGAATGGATAAACAAACTATGGTACATACACACAATGGAATACTATGCAACGAGAAAGAACATCAAGGAATCTGTGAAGCATCTTATAACATGGATGAAACTGGAGGACATTATTCTGAGAGAAATAAGTCAATCACAAAAGGACAAATATTGTATGAGACCTCTATTGTAAAAACCCATGAAAAAGTTCACACACAAAATGTAACAATCTTTGTTGGTTACCAGGGATGGGGGTGGGGGGAATGCAAAATAGGCAATAGATAAGTGGTATCTTGGTTGAAGGGTGAGACAGTACACAATACAGGGGAAACTAGCACAACTTGTACAAGGAAAGGTCATGGAAGCCCCACAGACACATCCAAACTCCCTGAGGGACTGAATTGCTGGGCGGAGGGCTGTGGGGACCATGGTCTAGGGAAACATCTAGCTCAATTGGCATAACATAGTTTATAAAGACAATGGTCTACATTCTACCTTGGTGAATAGTGTCTGGGGTCTTAAAAGCCTGTGAGTGGCCATCTAAGATACTCCATTGGTCTCATCCCTTCGGGAGCAAGGGAGAATGAAGAGAACAGGATACAAGGAAAAGATTATTCCGAAGGACTAATGGTCCACAGCTACCAAGACCTCTACCGGACCAGGTCCAGTACAGCTAGATGGTTCCCGGCTACCACCACTGACTTCTCTGACCAGGAACACAACAGAGGGTTCCGGACAGAGCTGGAGAAGGATGTAGAACATAATTCTAACTCACAAAAAAAAAAAGATCAGATTTACTGGCCTAAAGGAGACTGGAGAAACCCCAAGAGTATGGCCCCCAGACACCCTTTTAGCTCAGTGGTGAAGTTATCTCCGAGGTTCACCGTTCAGACTGGGAGTGGACAGCCCCGTAATACCAAATGGGACTAATGAGGTACAGTAGTCCAGTGACAAGGGCCAGAAGGCAGAAGGGGACAAGGAAGCTGGTGATAGGGAACCCAAGGTTGAGTAAGGATATTGTTGATGTGTTGTGAGATTGTTAACCATTGTCATAGTACAACGTGTAGTAACTGTTAAATGAGAAACTATTTTGTTCTGTAAGCCTTCATCTTAAGTGATAATAACAGCACAATTCGAAGAGCATAGTCAATGTCACTGAAGTGTGCATGTAGAAATTTTTGAAATGGTGTATCTTTGGCTATGTGTATTTTCACCAAAAAAAAAGGTTGAGAAGTTAGAGGGTTGACATGTTGTGGGGTTGTTAACCAATGTCATAAAACAATATGTGTACTACTGTTTCATGAGAACCTATTTGTTCTGTAAACCTTCACCTGAAGTACAATTTAAAAAAAAAAGTTTCTTTTGCATTTTTCTAGACACATTCTGGACGCGTGCAAATGATAACACATGGCCTCCACAATTTTATACCTTTTTTCTTACACTTGACCATGTGCGTGGAGAACTTTCCATATCTTTGCACTGAGAGCGTCCTGGTTCCCCTTTTGGTATGCACAGCATTGCACTGAAGAACTGGTCTGTGATACATTTAGCCCCGGTGGCACAATGTTTGAGAGCTCAGGCTGCCAACCAAAAAGGTCAGCAGTTCAAATCCACCAGCTGCTCCTTGGAAATCCTATGAGGCAGTTCTGCTCTGTCTTATAACGTTGCTATGAGTTGGAATTGACTCCACGACAAGTTTTTTTTGGTCCCTGAATAGAAGACTTGGTGGCACAGTGGTTAAGAGCTACAGTTGCTAACCAAAAGGTTGGCGGTTCGAGTCCCCAGTTGCTCCTTGGAAACCCTATGGGGCAGTTCTGTTCTGTCCTAGAAGGTCACTATGAGTCAGAATCGACTCGACAGCATCTGGTTTGGTGGGGTTTTTTTTTGGTCCCTGAATAGTGCAAATGGTTAATGCGTTTGGCTGCTAACCAAAATGTTGGCGGTTTGAGTCCACCTGGAGGCATCTCAGAAGAAAGGTCTGGTGATCTATTTCCAAAAAATCAGCCATAGAAAACCCTGTGGAGTACAATTCTACTCTGGCATCCATGGGGTTGCCATGAGTCAGAATTGACTCGAGGGCAACCGAGTTTTTTTTGGTGGAGAGGCACGTTTAGGTTTTCAGTCTTTTGCTGTTACAGACAATGCTGCAATGAGTAACCTCATCCTTGCATTGTTTGCTCGAACTAGTCTAGCTGTAGCATAAATTCCTACAATTGGAACGGCTGGGACTTGACCAAGTTTAACCCTGAAAATGACAGAGCTTTTGTGAAATGGACAGATTAAACATTCTGCCATTAGGAGAAAGGGGAGAGGGCTGTACAAAAACAGCTTTCACTGAGTTACATCAAATAAAATTGCAGTCTTGCTCACTTGAGTTTGTTAACAGGCGAAGTTTGGACTTGCCCTGGTAGGGCAATGGTTGAGTGCTCAGTACTAACCGAAAAGCTGGCAGTTCAAACCCACCCAGAGGCTCTGTGGGAGAAAGACCTGGCAATCTGCTAAATCTGGCAATCTGTAAAGATTACAGCCTAGAAAGCCCTATGGGGCATTTCTACTCTGTCACACGGGGTCACTAGGAGTCAGAATCGACTCAACGGCACCCAACAACAACAACATGTGTAAGGGCCAAAACTAACTTCTCTGCTCTGGCAGCTTGGGCAACGGGTGGGGTGAGGAGGGCTTGCTAGCTGGGAATAGGATATCTCCAGCGCCCACTGCAGTGTGGCAAGGTGGGCTTCAGCCCACGGAAACATTCTGCAGAGGCGGCCTAATAGACGGTTCTTCCCTGGAATCTGGGAGCCCTCTGAAGTCACAGGCAACATGTATGTGTGCGTGTGTGTGTCCATGTGTGTGCGTTTTTTGAGGGAGATAGCGCCTATCTTTTTGTAGATCCTCCCAGAAGTCTGTATCTGAGACAGAAACAGTGGAATAACTTAGGAAGAAATCCTAAGTTCAGGAGTTTCATAGACCTGGATTCAACTCCTGCTTATGAGCTGTTTGATCTTGGGTGGGCAAGGGACTCCAGCCCTCTGAGTATGAGCTTGGTCACGGTGAGGGTGGGTAGTAGTAACTGCTTCCTGGAATTGCTGGTGAGACATGAACGAGATAATCAGATGGTGCCTGGCACAGAGCTAGCAGCCGGTAGGGGGTCCCTGGGGGTGCGGTTTTACCTTGTGGTGACAACCAAGTTTTCTGTGTATTTCCCTGCCTCCTTTGCTCTTATTGGTGTCCCATGGGGACTGTGTTCCCTCCCCTAGTCAACACTGAGACAGAAACAAAGGCTCTCAGAAACAGCTGACTTAGAAAGGGACGATGCAAAAGTGCAGGCAGATGGGAGTGGACAGCCCAGTAAAACCGTATGAGACTAACGAGGCACAGGAGTCCAGTGACAAGGGCCAGAAGGCAGAAGGGGAGTAGGAAGCTGATGGTAGGGAACACAAGGTTGAGTAAGGATACTGTTGATGTGTTGTGAGATTGTTAACCATTGTTATAGGGTAACATTTGTAGTAACTGTTAAATGGGAGGCTATTTTGTCCTGTAAGCCTTCATCTGAAGTGAGAATAACAGCACAATTAGAAGAGCGTAGTCAATGTCACTTAAATGTGTACGTAAAAAGTTTTGAAATGGTGTATCTTTGGCTATGTGTATTTTCACACACACACAAAAAAAAAGTTGAGAAGTTAGAGGGTTAAAATGTTGTGGGGTTGTTAACCAAAGTCATAAAACAGCACATGTACTACTGTTACATGAGAAACTGTTTGTTCTGTAAGCCTTCACCTGAAGTACGATAAAATACTAAAAAAAAAAAAAAAAAAAAAAAGTGCAGGCAGAGCCAGTTTATCCCCTCCCAGAGCTAACTAAGTAAGATAGAGCCTGGGAAAGGGGAGAGGAGGCAGACGAGAATAGAATGGGAGGAGGATGGAAGGCCGAGGAGGAGAATGAGGAGTCCTTGAAATGGGAGAGGGCGGTGCTGGAGCGACTCAGGACAGCCTGAGCTGAGGGTGGAGCCCTGTCCTCTGTCAGCGGGGACACCTCGCCTTCGTGTCCTGGACCTGTGTGAGCCACCCTGAACAGAGTGCGGTCTTGGACTCCCTGTGCAGAAACGAGGTCCTGAAGGACCTGTTATAACCAAAGTCTGAGAACACATCACTCTTCTTCCAGAACCTTCCAAAGGCTTCCCTTCTCAGAATAAAAGGCGAAGTCCTTACCAAAACAAAAAAACCAAACCTGTTGCCATTGAGTTGACTTGATTCCAACTCATAGTTACACTACAGGACAGAGTAGAACTGCCCCACAGGGTTTCCAAGGCTGAAGATCTTTATGGAAGTAGACTGCCACATCTTTCTACTGTGGAGCTGCTGGTGGGTTTGAACTGCTGACTTTTTGATTAGCAGCCAAGCGTTTAACCACTGCGTCACCAGGGCTCCTTGAAGTCCCTACAGTGGCCTATAAAGCCCCAAGTCATCTGGCCCCCACTGTCTCTCTGACCTCAGCCCCTCAACTCTCCCCCTTTCTTGCTTCACTCCAGTCACACCGGCCTCCTTTGCTGTTCTTCAAACAGGCCAAGCACACTCTGGCCCCAGGGCCTTTGTATTGGCTGTTCCCTCTGCCTGGAATGTACTTTTTCCAACTATCAGATGACTCTCTCCTTCACCTCCTTCAGTCTTTATTCACATTCTCAATGGGGCCTTTCCTGGCCATCCAATCTAAAACCACACCCCTACCCAACACTCCCCACCCATTTTCTGTTTGGTTTTCTCCACTGCACTTGCTATCCAGTCAATTTCGACTCATGGTGACCCCATACGTGTCAAAGTAGAACTGTGCTCCATAAGGTTTTCAATGGCTATGATCCTTCAGAAGCAGATAGCCAAGACTTTCTTCCGAGGTGCCTCTCGGTAGATTAGAAACGTCAAGCTTTCGGTTAGTAACTGAGCTCTTAGCCATTTGTGCATCCAGGAGCTTCCCATTTTGCTTACCGTCATCTAATGCTACAATACTATGTGTTTTATCATTTATTTATCTGCCCACTAGACTGGATACTTCTTGAAGACAGGGATTTCTGTCTGATTTGTTCCCTGCTCTATCCATGGCGCCTTAAACAGTACCTGATGTAGAATAGATGTTCAATAAATATTTGTCAAATGAATGTCTAATAACATCTAGCTTAATGGGCATAACATAGTTTATACAGTAGGATGTTCTACATCCTACTTTGATGAGTAGTGTCTGGGGTCTTAAAAACTTGTGAGCAGCCATCTAAGATACTCCACTGGTCCCACCCTGTCTGGAGCAAGGGAGAATGAAGATAACCAAAGACACAAGAGAAAGATTAGTCCAAAGGACTAATGGACCACAACTACCACAGCCTCCACCAGACTGAGGCCAGCACAACTAGATGGCACCCAGCTACCACCACTGACTGCTGTGACATGGATCACAATAGAGGGTCCTGGACAGAGCTGGAGAAAAATGTAGAACAAAATTCTAACTCACAAAAAAAGATCAGACTTCCTGGTTTGACAGAGACTGAAGAAACCCTGAGACTATGGCCCCTGGACTCCCTTTTAACTCAGTACTGGAGTCACTCCTGAGATTCACCCTTCAGCCAAAGATTAGACAGGGCCATAAAACAAAGTGAGATTAAATGGCACACCAGCCCAGGGGCAAGGACGAGAAGTCAGTGGGGGGACAGGAAAGCCGGTAATGGGGAACTCAAGGTCGAGAAGGGGAGAGTGTTGACATGTCATGCAGTTGGTAACCAATGTCACGAAACAATATGTGTATTAATTGTTTATTGAGAAACTAATTTGCTCTGTAAACCTTCATCTAAAGCACAATGAAAAGAAAAAAGAATATCCAATGACCTGCGAGTGTGGACCCCCAACCACTGTCACATAACAAATAGCTCCTTTTGGAAATGGGTCCTGGGTATCTCCAGGGAAAAGGGCAGACTCCATGCAATAGGTGGATGGTTGAGATGATGACGCAACCTGAAGATATGCTGAAGCCATGTTACTGTTTGGTTAATAAGAAAATAAAATAAAATAAAAGGTGATTAGAAGCAACTTGCAAAAGTAAATCATGGTCAAACCAAAACCACAATGAGATACCACTTTACATTCACTAGGATGGCTTTTATTAGAAAAACAGAAAATAACAGGTGTTTGAAAGGATGTGGAGAAATTGGAACCCTTGTGCATTCTGGTAAAAATGTATAATGGTGCAACCACTGTGGAAAACAGTTTGGCCGTTCCTCAAAAAGTTAAAGTACAATTATCACATGACCCAGCAATTCCACCTCTAGGGACATAGCCAAAAGAATTGAAAGCAGGGACTCAAATAGATCGTGTACACCAATGTTCACTGCAGCATTATTCACAACAGCCAAAAGGTGGAAACAACCCAGTGTCCATCAACAGATGAATGGATAAACAAATGTGGTATGTACACACAGTGGAATATTATTCAGCCGTAAGGAGAAATAAAGTTCTGATACATGCTATGGCATGAACCCTGAAAACATGCTGAGTGAAATAAGTCAGACAAAAGGACAAATATTGTATGATCCCTCTGATATGAAATATCTAGAATAAAGCAAATGCATAGAGACCAAAGTTTTAGTGTTACCGGAGGCTAAGCGGAGAGAGGGAGGAGAGTTATTGTTTAATGGGTACTGAGTTTCTGTGATGAAGAACTTTTGGAAAGAGACAGCAATGACAGTTGCACAACATATAGTTGCACATCATGGTGAGTGTAATTAATGTCACTGAATTGCACACTTAAAAATGGTTAAAATGGCTGTTTTTTGTTATGTGTATTTTGCTACAATAAAATTAAAGAAAATAAAAGCCAGGGTGCAAATATGAACCAAACTAACATGTGGCATGACTGCAAACAAGCTCTTGAGTTTTAGGAAAATAGAGTCCACATGTCCTTAATGCCAGTCACATTGCTTCTCGTGTAGCCCAAGATCTCTGGCACTGGCCTTAGAGAGAAGGCAATACAGTCATAGCAAGCCACTCGGCTCAGCAATGAATGATATTAACATAACAAAGTGATTGCTTTGCTCACTAATTTTCAGCTTTGAGGGTCAAGATTACCAAGACCACTATTTCCCAATGAATCTCTTAAACATCTTCATGACTTTTGCTGTACCTGTATACCTCTGGTATTATACATCATTTAATATCTTTCTTCACCGCAGTGCACTTTTTTAAAATCAAGGTAAAATTCACATACTATATAATTAACCATTTTAAAGGATACAATTCAGTGATACTTAGTGTATTCACAATGTCAACTCACTTTTAAGATTTAAAAATCAACTCTAGCTTCATCCTAAGCGAATAGATTTTTGAAATCACAAATTAAAGAATTCAGTATATATCATTATATATAAACATGTATTATATATACATATTCTATATATATTCAATATATATAATTATATATACGTGTATATGCATATATACCTATATATATAATTATATATACATATACGTGTATATGCATATATGCATATATATATGTATGTATATACATATACACATATATGTGTATGTATTGGTTCCAAATCACAGCCATCCTATACACAACAGAACTAAATGCTGCCTGGTCTTGTGCCATTCTCACAATCATTGCTATGCTGGAGCCCATTGTTGCAGCCACTGTGTCAATCCATCTCATTGAGGGTCTTCGTCTTTTTCACTGATCCTCTACTTTACCAAGCATAATGTCCTTCTCCAGAGACTACAAATACATGTATATTTCCTACTGCATAACGTATTACATTCATCTGCCAGTTTGCTGTACTGTGGTGGCTGGTGTGTTGCTGTGATACTGGAAGCTATGTCACCAGTATTTCAAATACCAGCAGGGTCACCCATGGTAAATAGGTTTCAATGGAGCTTCTAGACTAAGACAGACTAGGAAGAAGGGCCTGGTGGTCAACTTCTGAAAAAATTGTACAGTGAAAACTGTATGAATAGCAGCAGAACATTGATATAGTTCCAGAAGATGAGCCCCTCAGGTTGGAAGTCACTCAAAACACAACTGGGGAAGAGCTGCCTCCCCAAAGGAGAGTCAACTTTAATGGCATAGGTGAAGTAAAGCTTTCAAGACCTTCATTTGCTGATATGACATGACTCAAAATGAGAAGAAACAGCTCAAACATCCATTAATAATCAGAACACGGAATGTATGAAGTATGAATCTAGGAAAATTGGAGGTCATCAAAAATGAAATGGAACGCATAGAGATTGATATCCTAGGCATTACTGAGCTGAAATGGACTGATATTCATTATTCTGAATCAGACAATCGTATGGTCTACTATGCCAGGAATGACAAATTGAAGAGGAACGGCGTCACACTCATTGTTAAAAAGAACATTTCAAGACCTATCTTGAAGTGCCACCCTGTCAGAGATAGAATAATCTCTATACACCTACAAGGAAGACCAATTAATGTGACTATAATTCAAATTTGCACACCAACCACTAACGCTGAAGATGAAGAAATTGAAGTTTTTACCAACTTCTGCAGTCTGAAATTGATCAAACATGCAATCAAGATGCACTGATAATTATTGGCAATTGGAATGTAAAAGTTGGAAACAATGAAGAAGGATCTGCAGGTGGAAAATATGGCCTTGGTGATAGAAACGCCAGAGATTGCATGATAGAATTTTCCAAGACCAATGACTTATTCATTGAAAATACCTTTTTTCACCAATTTAAATGGAAACTATACACGTGGATCTCACTGGATGGAAAACACAGGAATCAAATTGACTACGTGTGTGAAAGAGATGATGGAGAAGCTCAATATCATCAGTCAGAACAAGGCCAGGGGCTGACTACAGAACAAACCATCAAATACTTATACACAAATTCAAGTTGAATCTGAATTAAAATAAGTCCATGAGAGCCAAAGTACCACCCCGAGTATATCCCACCTGAATTTAGAAACCATCTCAAGAATAGACTTGATGTATTGAACACTAATGACTGAAGAAGACTAGACAAGTTGTGGGATTACATCAAAGACATCATAGATGAAGAAAGCAAAGGTCACTAAAAGTACAGGAAAGAAAGAAAAGACCAAAATGGATGCCAGAAGAGACTCTGAAACTTGCTCTTGAACCTCGAGTAGCTAAAGCAAAAGGAAGAAATGATGAGGTAAAAGAGCTGAACAAAGGGTGGCTTGAGAAGACAAAGTCAATATTTTGATGTAATGTGTGGAGACTTGGAGTTAGAAAACCAAAAGGGAAGAACATTCTCAGCATTTCTCAAGCTGAAAGAAATGAAGAAAAAAACTCAAGCCTTGAGTTGTAATATTGAAGGATTCTAATAAATTTATGTCATTATTTCTAAGATGTGTCTCCTGTAGACAGCATATTGATGGATCTTTTTTTAAATCCATTTTGTCACTCTCTGTCTCTTTATGGGTGCATTTAGGTCATTTACGTTCAGTGTAATTATTGATAGGCATGAGTTTATTGCTGTCATTTTGTAGTGCTTTTCTTTGTGGTGGTGAATTTTTTTTTTTTTGTTCCTCTTACTCTCCCGTGCTGAATTCCTTTTGATTGTGGGGTTTTTTTTTCCTCTTTTTTTTTTTTTTTTTTAGATTTTGTGTTTACTGAGACTCTATGTTTTTCTTCTTTATTTTGAAGAGTAGGTTTGTTAACTTTCTTTGTGGTTACCTTGAAATTTACCCTTATCTTCCTAAGCTTGAACCACCCTTTTATTACTTGGTATTGCTTTATCTTCCTCTCCATTAAAAAGTTCTATACCTATACTATATACTCCCTGTTTTATTGTTCTGATGTTGTTGTCATTTACAGATTAACCTCTCTGGTTCCCTGTTGTAAATCTTTTAGTTTTGATTAATCCTTGACAGTTCATTACCTAGGTTGGTATCTGGCTGATGTGATCTTGTGTCCTAGATCCAGACTGTCCTCTGATGTTGTTTGTGCTCAAACTGAAGGACTTCCTCTAATAATTCTTGTAAGTTTGGTTTGGTTTTTACATATTCCCTTAATTTCTGTTTATCTGGGAATGTCCTAATTTCACCATCATATTTGAGCTAGAGTTGTGCAGAATATATTATTCTTGGTAGGCAATTTTTTTCTTTCGTTTTATATATGTCAACCCATTGCCTTCTTGCTTGCATGGTTTCTGCCAACTAACCAGAGCTTAGTCTTATTGTTTCTCCTCTGTATGTGACTTGAGCTGCTCTCAGGATTCTTTCTTTGTCTTTGGTTTTAATGAGTGTGATTATGATATGCCTTGGTGATTTTCTTTTGGGGGTTCTATCCTACATGGGGCTCGTTGAGCTTCTTGGATGTTCAGCTTTTCATCTTTCATGATATTAAGGGAAGCTTTCTGTCAGCAATTCTTCAGTGATCCTCTCTGTGTTTTCCATTTTCTCCCCCATTCTGGAATTCAGATCACTCGAAAATTTTTGCTTCTGATTTTATCCCAAATCATTCTCAGCATTTCTTCATTTTTCTTTGTTCTTTGCTCTGATTTTTCCCCAAAGTTGTATTCAAGTATTTGTCTTCAATTTCGCTGATCCTGTTTTCCATTGTTTCATACCTGCTCCTCAGACCTTCTATGACACTGTCCATTTCTGAAATCTTGCTGTTTATCTTTTGGATTTCTAATTGCTATTTTTATATGATTTCTGGTTTTGAGTTTATTTTTACATTTTGTTCCTGTATTATTTTCCTGAATTCTTCCATTGTTTTGTCTTTCTTTTCTATGATTTTATCTGCCTCTTCCATGATTTTGTCTATTTTTTTTCCTCATTTTTGTCTGCTTTTTCCTTCAACTCGTGGACAGCTCTGAATATTAGAAATTTGAATTCCCTATTAGGTAGTTCCAGTGCCTTTTTCTTCTGCTGGAAGGTCATCTGGTGCTTTATTTTGGATGCCTACTGGAACCATCTTGTCCTGTTTTGATGGTTTGTCCTGTTTTTCATGTTTTGATATTGTCTGCTGTCTTTGGGACAGTCAGTACTTATTTGCCTCGTTTATTGATTGTAGATTTGTTTGTTTCATTCTGCTTTTATTGTTTTATTTGCTTATGTCTGAGCAGGCAGGCTGGATGTTCTTTGTTGTTTGCTCAACTGTGGGCATGATACTTCTCACCACTTTGTCCAATGGACAGGGCCAGTTGCTCAGCTATGGTGCAGCAGAGCAGGTCCAGTGGAAGAGAAGGGGCTGGGATGGGTTGTTTGTGGCACATACTGGGGCCAACAGGGTGAGGCCAAGGGTCAGTTGAGGGCAGGTTCCAGTAGACCATGCCTGTGCTGGTTGGGGGTGTGATGTTCAGCACATGGTGTGGATAGGCATGGTGGGGGGAGGTTGTGATGTGTGGAGCTAAGTGGGTGTGGGAAGAAAGAGAAAGAGGAGAAAGAAACAGGGGTCAAAAACAAAAAAAAAAACCTGCTGAGGGAGCCTGCCACTGGAGTGGCACAGACCGAGGGAAGCCATGTGCCAGTGGCAGTGAGGCACAGCCCATAAAAAAGGGACAGATACAGCAGATGCAGCTAGATGGGTGGGAGAAAGGGAGGCAGAGAGAGACAAGAAACTGAGGGGGGGGAAAAAAAGAAGAAAGAGAAAAAAAAACCCCAAGGGAGCCCACTGGAAGTGGGTCCCCAGCTGAGCAGCACTGCACAGCCCATCCAGAAGGAGTGGAGATGGCACATGGTACCACGTGTTCAGGAGATGGGTAAGGAAGGGAGGAAGACAGAGACAAGAAACCGAGAAAAAGAAGAAAGAAAGAAAAGAAAAATGCCCTTAGGGAGCCCACCGGAAGTGGGTCCCCAGCTGAGTGGCTCTGCACAGCCCAGCTGGAAGGGGCAGAGATGGCACACAGCATCAGGTGTTCAGGAGAAGGGTAAGGAAGGAAGGTAGAGAGACAAGAAACTGAGAAAAAGAAAGAAAGTAAAGGGAAAAAAAATATGGCTCAAGGGAGCCCACAAGAAGTGGGTCCCCAGCTGAGTGGCACTGCACAGCCCATCAAGAAGGGGCAGAGATCAGCTACCACCAATGACAGCCCTGACAGGGAGTACAACAGAGAGTCCCTGATGGAGCAGGAGAAAGGCGGGGTGCAGAACTCAAATTCTAGTAAAAACAGCAGACTTAATGGTCTGACTGAGACTGGAGGAACCCCAGAAAGGATGGCCCCCAGATTCTGTATCAGCCCAGAACTAAAAAATTTCCAAGGTCAGCTCTTCAGACAGGGATTAAACTGGACTGTGGGACATAAAATGATACTCGTGAAGAGTGTGCTTCTTAGCTTGAGTAGATACATGAGACTAAACGGGCAGCTTCTGTTCAGAGGTGAGAAGAGAAGGCAGAGAGGGTTAGGAGCTGGTTGAATGGACACGGGAAATTAAGGGTGAAAAGGAGGAGTGTGCTGTCACAGTATAGGGAGAGCAATTAGGGTCACATAACAATGTACGTATAAATTTTTGTGTAAGAGACTAACTTGAAATGTAAACTTTCACTTAAACTACAACAATAAAAAAAAAAAGAAGGGGCAGAGGTAGCACACAGCATCAGGTGTTCAGGAGAAGGGTAAGGAAGAAAGGTAGAGAGAGACAAGAAACCGAGAAAAAAAGAAGAAAGTAAAGGGGAAAAAAAAAGAAAAAAAAATGCCCCAAGGGAGCCCACTGGAAGCAGGTCCCCAGCCAAGTGGCACTGCACAGCCTGTCAAGGAGTGGAGATGGTGCACTGTGCCAGATGTTCAGGAGAAGGGTAAGGAAGAAAGTTAGAGGGAGACAAGAAATCAAGAAAATTTTTTAAAAATCCCCAAGGAAGCCCACTGGCTTGGCAGCTCTGACCAGGGAAGTGGCTCCCAAGCAGCTAGGCACTGCACAGCCCATCTAGAAGGGGCTGAGATGGCACACATATCCAGGTATTCAGGAGACAGGAAAAGAAGAAAAGTAGGGAGAGACAAGAAGCCGAGAAATGAAGAACAACAAAAAGGGAAAAAGAAAGAAAAAAAAAATGCCCCAGGGATCCCACTGTTGTTGGGGAGCTGATCAGGGAAGTTGTTTCCCAGCTGAGCGACACTTCACAGCCTGTCAAGGAGAAGCGGAGGTGGCACGCAGAGCCAGGTGTTCGAGAGAAAGGAAGGGAAGGAGGTGAGAGAGAGGAAAGATACCAAAAAAAGCAACAACAGCAACAAGAAAATTGCACTGAAGGATCCGGCCAGTGTGGAAGATAAGGTAAATTTCAAGGTAACCGCAAAGACAGTTAACAGGCCTACACATCAAAATAAAGAAGAAAAACAGAAAGTCTCAGTAAACACAAAATCTATGAAAACAAAAGAAGTGAAAAACAAAACCCACAATCAAAGGAATTCAGCACAGGAGAGTAAGAGGAGCAAAGAAAACGTTAGCACCACAAAAAAAGAAAAGCTCTACAAAATGACAGCAATAACTCACACCTATCAATAATTACACTGAATGTAAACAGCCTAAATGCACCCATGAAGAGACAGAGAGTGACAGAACGGACCAAAAAAAAAAAAAACCAAAACAGGATCCATCAATATGCTGTCTCTGTTTTACTTAGTTTCTTGGCTCTTTGCTGTGGAGGGATGATGTGGTGCTATTCTGTCTACAGCACCATGTTGGCTGTGCCAAAATTTTCACGATATTGAAGGATTCTATGGACAGAATGTTGAACGATGCAGGAAACATCAAAAGAAGATGGAAGAAATACACAGAGTCACAGTACCAAGAAGAATTGGTCGATGTTCAAACATTTCAGTAGATAGCATATGATCAAGAGCCAATAATATTGAATGAAGAAGTCCAAGCTGCACTGAAGGCACTGGCAAAAACAAGGCTCCAGGAATTTACAGAATACCAACTGAGATGTTTCAACAAACAGATAATGTGCTGGAGGCACTCACTCATCTATGCCAAGAAATTTGGAAGACAGCTACCTGGCCAACAGACTGGAAGAGATCCATATTTGTGACCATTCCAAAGAAAGGTGGTTCAACAGGATGTGGAAATTGTAGAGCAATATCATTAATGTTACGCAGAAGTAAAATTTTGCTGAAGACAATTCAAAAGCAGTTGCAGCAAGCAGTACATCGAAAGGGAATTGCCAGAAATTCAAGCTGGATTCAGAAGAGGACATGGAACAAGGGATATCACTGCTGATGTCAAAATGATCTTGGCTGAAAGCAGAGAATACCAGTAAGATGTTAACCTGTGTTTCATTGACTATGTAAAGGCATTCCACTGTGTGAACTGTAACAAATTATGGATACCATTGCCAAGAATGGGAATTCCAGAACACTTAATTTTGCCCATGAGGAACCTGTGCATAGACCAAGAGGCAGTTGTTCGAACAGAACAAGGGGATAGCGCGTGGTTTAAAATCAGGAAAGTGTGCCTCAGGGTTGTATCCTTTCACTATACTTACTCATTTTATATGCTGAGCAAATAATCTGAGAAGCTGGACTATATGAAGAAGAATGAGGCATCAGGATTGGAGGAAGACTCATTAACAACCTGCGATATACAGATGACACAACTTTGCTTACTGGAAGTGAAGAGGACTTGAAGCACTTGCTGATGAAGATCAAAGACCACACAGAGCCTTCAGTATGGATTACACCTCAACATAAAGAAAACAAAAATCCTCAGAACTGGACTAATAAGCAACATCAAGATAAACAGAGGAACTATTGAAGTTGTCAAGGATTTCGTTTTACTTGGATCCACAGTTAACACCCGTGGAAGCAGCAGTCAAGAAATCAAACGATGTATTGCATCGGGCAAATCTTCTGCAAAAGACCTTTACAGTGTTCAAAAGCAAAGATATCACCTTGAGGACTAACGTGGGCCTGACCCAAGCTGTGGTATTTTCAATCGCCTCATATGCAAGTGAAAGCTGGACAATGAATGTGGAAGACTGAAGAAGAATTGATGCCTTTGAATTATGGTGTTGGCAAAGAATTTTGAATATACCATGGACAGCCAGAAGAATGAAAAATCTGTCTTGGAAAAAGTATAGCCAGAATGCTCCTTAGAAGCACGGATGGCAAGACTTCATCTCACATAGTTTGGACAGGTTATCAGCAGGGACCAGTCCCTGGAGAAGGACATCATGCTTGGTAAAGTAGAGGGTCAACAAAAGACAGGAAGACCCTCAACAAAATGACACTGTGGCTGCAATGATGGGCTCAAACATAGCACCTATTGTGAAGATGGTGCGGGATTGGGCAGTGTTTCATTCTGTTGTACATAGGGTCGCTATGAATTTGAACCAACTCAATAGCACCTAACAATGACCTAACAACATCGACTCAATGGCAGGGGATTTGGTCTGGGTTTTTTAAAAATATAAGTCAACTTTGTTAGGCCATGATCCCCAGTATTTTGTGGTTGTCCAACATTTTGTAATCTGATTATCCTCCATTTTGTGATGTGTTGTAAATCCTAGCCTCTATGCTTATGGTTATAGTGCCACTAGGGAGTGAGCTGTCGGTTATGCTAATGAGACAGGATTAGGTCTTGTTAATGAGGAGTAGGGTGGGATGCAACATCCTTAATCAGGTCACAGCCCTGAACCTATGTAAGGGGAGTTTCCCTGGGTGTGGCCCATATCCCTTTTATCCTATAAGAGATAAAAGGAGAGAAAATTGAGCAGAGAGACAGGAAACTCAGTACCACGAAGGAAGAACTGCCAGGAGAGAAGTTTGTCCTTTGGGCCCAGGGTCCCTGCTCTGAGAACCTCCTAGACCCAGGAGAAGATTGATGTCAAGACACATGGCGATCTCCAAGGGACACCGGGCCCACAGATTTTGAAAGGACACAAGGACTGTCCCCAGAGCCAACAGAGAGACAAAGCTTTCTCCTAGAGCTGGCGCCCTGAATTTGGACTTTTAGCCTCCTAAACTGTGAGAGAATAAATTTCTGTTTGTTACCATTTGTGGTATATTTCTGTTATAGTAGCACTAGATAACTAAGACAAAACTATTTTTTAAAAATGTACCCAGGAATGGATCACTCAATAAGGAAGGTATGTGTGGGTTTACTTGTGCTTGCTTACTAATCTATAGAGCACAATTTTACCTGTTTTTAAAAAATCCATGTGAAATTCTGCACCGCAGATTAGTCAGTAAATACAATTAGGCCCATGTCTACCTTGCTTACTGTAAGCCAGTGGGTGACATGTTTACTGGTTAATCTTCCCCTTAATGTACCCATATTGTTATTGTTGTTGTGTGTCATTGAGTCGATTCTGACTCATAGTGACCCCATGTGACAGAACAGGATGGCCCCATAGGGTTTTCTTGGCTGCAGTCTTTATGGAAGCAGATTGCCAGGCCTTTTTCCCATGGAGCCACTGGGTGGGTTCGAAGTTCCAACCTGTTGGCTAGCAGCTGAGTCCTTAACCATTGCATCACTAGGGTGCCTTGTTTGTCCACATACCACCTAAAATATTTTCTCATAGAACACCTTTGGAATCCGCTACAGAAATAGCTGAGAAAACTTAATTTTGTTTTCAGTAAAGAATGCAAGCGCTGTCAATGTTGACGATGCCTAAGTAAAGGAATAACTGACAGAAGGTGGGAGGTAGATGGGAGTGGGGATTGCTAGAATCCTCATCTTACACTGAGGGCAGCTGAGGTGCTGTGAAAAGCTGATGGAACAGAACTAGAGGTATTAGTATGCTGTTTAAAGGCATAGAAGCAAATAATGGAACCGAAAGTTAGAAAGTATTATTATCAAACTTTGGCAGGGAGAGGAACCTAAATGTAATGAGTTAAATCGTTGTACACAGGTGTCATTCACAGTTGATAAATCAAGATCTAGAGAGATAAGTATATCCTTTAAAACTAGAGTGACCACAGAAAGAGGTATTAAGAACAGAACTTTTTTTTTAATTAAACAAAAAAGGTACCCACCTCAAGCGTAGCTACTACCCATCTGTCAGTGGAAGCTTGCATGTTGCTATGATACTGAATAGGTTTTGGCAGGCCTTCCAAACTAAGACAAACCAGGAAGAAAGGTGTGGCGATCTACTTCCCAAAATCGGCCAATGAAAACACTGTGTATCACAACGGTCAGATCCCGTTGTGCACAGGATCGCCCTGAGTCAGCTGACTCCACAGCAGCTAACAGCAACAGGGCTTGGATAGTGGAGCATTGCTGTATGTTTTCAGCATCAGCTCTTCTGGGCTACTTTACTGGTTACCATATGCTTGTACTAAACACATTGCTGTGGAGTTGATTCCGACTCATAGCAACCCTATAGAGTAGAACGGTCCCCACAGGGTTTCCAAGGATTGGAACTGCCAACCTTTTGGTTAGCAACCAAGCTCTTAACCACTGTGCCACCAGGGCTCTGTGCTTGTACCGCTTGGGTATTAAAAAAAAATTTTTTTTTTCCTCCCTGGAGGAAAAAACCTTTAAGCCTCACAGTTCAGTCCCAGAGCTCAGGAGGACCATGGGAACAATGGGCCCCTGTTGGCCACAGAGACTTCTGCCAGCCAGAATTTCCCAAGAACCATCTGACCTTGCCATCGCCACCTCCACATCCAGAAACGTCCTTCCTTGATCCTCCACGCCCAAGACATCTCTGTCAGCCATCCCATTGTGCCCTGGACATTGGGTCCCAAGGCCCAGCTGCAAGATCCCTGTGCCCCTGAGGGCGTGGGGACCTGGGCTAGGTTTGTCTCCTCTCTGGCCCCCTTCTACACTTACGTGGTGGGCCTTGGGTCCTAGGATCAGAGCTGAGTTTCCTCCAGCTCTAAATAGAACCCAGAGTTTTCTGAGGCTCAATCTCCTTTCCCAGGGCCTCAGATTCTCCGAGATTTAGACCACAGGGCAGAGCTTTCCTGTGAGCAGTGGCAGAAGGTGGGTGCATGGAGGATGCTTATGAGTGGGGACAGGGCTGGGAGTGGACGATGGCGGCAGGGCCACCCAGGACCAAGTCTTTTGGGGGAGAACACTAGAAAGAAGAGAGAGAAGGAAGCAAATCCAGACGCCCACCCAAACTCGGCAGACGAAGCACTTTTTTCTCTAACCTGGAGAGATCTAGATGTAGGGCTTATATACTGCATCTGAGCACACTGGCTTTGGGATCTAGCTACTTGATCCAGGCCAAGTCACCTCACCTCTCTGAGACTCAATTTCCTCATTTGTAAAATGGGCACTCCATCTGGTTGCAAGGGACAGAGACTCTAACTAGGCATAAAGGACAATGAAACAACTTCTGCAATATGAGACAAGATTGAGCCACTAAGCATGGGAAGTGAGGGGTGCAGACCGGAACCAGGGTAAGCCACTTGGACGTACCCTCTCTACCCTCGCGTCTGTTCTCCCTCCCTGCCAGGCTCAATTTTCTCCCTGCAGACTGGCTCCCTCCTGTGGAGACCCAGGAGATGGGAAGAAGACCGCAGCAAGTCCCTCTCCTTTTCTCCTCTCAACAGAATGGCCCAAAGTGCGGTGCACGGGGCCTGTCTAGATGCCATTCATGGTGGAGCAGAGAGCTATGGTTTCTTGGGAACGGTGGACAGCTCAAAAAAACATTCACTCCCTGGGTGGCGCAAACAGTTAACCAAAAGTTTGGTGGTTCAAGTCCACCCAGAAGTGCCTCAGAAGAAAGGCCTGGCAATCTACTTCTGAAAGATCAGCCACTGAAAACCCTGGGGAGGACAGCTCTGCTCTGACACACATGGGGTCTCCATGAATCAGAATCCACAGCAACAGGTGGTGCCTTGTGTTTTACTTTCCTGTTTCACTTCTTTTTTTTCCCCTCACTCTTGTGCCCTGGGAATGTGCTGTCAACCAAAGTCTTAGGGCATAAGCTTTGTTTGGGACTCTAATTTCTAGGGAACTTGGGATAAGATAGCCACTTAGGAGCTGTGTGAGCTTGGATGTGTTATTTACTTAACCTCTCTGTGCTTCAGTCTCCTCATCTATAAAGTGGACCCTGCGGAGTTGGGGGGCAGGGGGAGTGGTAGCCACCCTGCTTGTTCACAAGGAGCCCGGTGGAACTCATGTCCAGGGCATAGTCACAGCTGAATGAATTGGCATTGTGTTCTGTAACATTGCCCAAGAGCCTCAAACATTATTTTTTTTTTTTTTCTTTTCTCAAACAGGAATCTGATTACCCCAGTGGAGCACTCTTTCCTGGTGGGACGTCACATGCTTCATTCTTTACAGAAATGAGCCCTGGTGGCACAACGGTTAAGTGCTTGGCTGCCTGGTTGATGGTTTGAACTCACCCAGTAGCTCTGCAAAGAAGACCTGGTGATCAGCTCCCATAAAAAATTTAACCTCGAAAACCCTATGGGGCAGTTCTACTCTGTCACGTGGGGTCACTATCAATCAAAATGGACTTGACAACACCCAACGACAGCAACAACATTCTTTATGGGGTCTCCCTTCACAGAACCCAGACAGGCCTTGATACCCCCACCCCAAGAATGCAAAGAGAAGCCTTATGGGGGACAAGACCCTTCCCTGGTGGTTGGGAACAGGTGAGGTCAGGCTTGATCTGGATCACAGAAGAGTCCTCTTATCCCCAGTGACGTTCCCAGCACCTGTAAGTCACTTTTTTTTTTTTTAAACACTCCTGTATTTCTTTTTTTTCTAAAAAATATTTTTTCCGTACAAAAATTTATACATACATTGTTATGTGACTCTAATTGCTCTCCCCTTACTGTGACAGCACACTCCTCCTTTCTGGCCCTGATTCCCCATGTCCATTCAGCCAGCTCCTAACCCTGTCTGCCTTCCTATCTCACCTCCGGACAGAAGCTGCCCGTTTAGTCTCTTGTATCTACCTGAGCTAAGAGGCACACTCCTCTTGAGTATCACTTTATGTCCCACAGTCCAGTCCAATCCCTGGCTGAAGAGTTGGCCTCAGAAATTGTTTTAGTTCTGGGCTGATAGAGAATCCAGGGATTCCTCGAGTCTCAGTCAGACCATTAAGTCTGGTCTTCCTACTAGAATTTGAGTTCTGCACCCCATCTTTCTCCTGCTCCATCAGGGACTCTCTGTTGTGTTCCCTATCAGGGCAGTCATTGGTGGTAGCTGGGCAGCATCTAGTTCTTCTGGTCTCAGGCAGATGAAGTCTCTGGTTTATGGGGTCCTTTCTGTCTCTTGGGCTAATACTTTCCTTGTGTCTTTGTTGTTCCTCATTCTCCTTTACTCCAGGTGGTTGCGACCAATTGATTCATCTTAGATGGTCACTTGCAAGCTTTTAAGACCCCAGGCGCCATTCACCAAAGTAGGATGCAGAACATTTTCTTAATAAGCTTTGTTATGCATTTGACCTAGATGTCCCCTAAAAGCATGGTCCCCACACCCATACCCCTGCTACTCTGTCCCTCAAAGTGTTTGATTGTATTCAGGAAACTTCTTAGCTTTGGTTTAGTCCAGTTGTGCTGACTTTCCCTGTAGTGTGTGCTGTCCTTCCCTTCACCTAGGATAATTTAGTTAGTAAATAACCTTCACCCTCCCTCCCCGCCCTCGTACCAATCAAAGAATGTTTTCTTCTGTGTTTAAACCTTTTCTTGAGTTTTTATAATGGTGGTCTTATACAATATTTGTCCTTCTGTGACTGACTAAATTCACTCAGCATAATGACCTCCAGCTTCCTCCATGTTTTAAAATGTTTCACGGCTTCATCACTGTTCTTAATTGTTGTGTAGTATTCCATTGTGTGGATATACCATAATTTGCTTATCCATTTGTCCGTTGATGGGCACCTAGATCCTTTCCATCTTTTTGCTATTGTGAACAGTGCTGTCATTAACATGGGTGTGCATATATCTACTCATGTGATGGCTCTTATTTCTCTAGGATATATTCCAAGGAGAGAGATAGCTAGATCATATGGTACTTCTATTTCTAGCTTTTTAAGGAAGCACCAAATCGATTTCCAAAGTGGTTGTACTATTTTACATTCCCACCAACAGTGTATAAGTGTTCCAGTCTCTCCACAACCTTTCCAGCATTTATTATTTTGTGTTTTTTGGATTAATGCTAGCCTCGTTGGGGTGAGATGATATCTCATTGTAGTTTTGATCTGCATTTCTCTAATGGCTAATGATCATGAGCATTTCTTCATGTGTCTGTTAGCCGCCTGAATATCCTCTTTGGCAAAGTGTTTGTTCATATCCTTTGCCCATTTTTTAACCAGGTTCTTTGTCTTTTGGTTGTTGAGGTTTTGCAGTGTCTTGTAGATTTTAAAGATTAGACGCTGATCGATTTGTCATAGCCAAAATTTTTTTCCCAGTCTGTAGGTTGTTTTTTGACTCTTTCGGTGAAGTCTTCTGATGAGCATAAGTGTTTGATTTTTAGGAGCTCCCACTTATCTAGTCTCTCATCTGGTGCTTGTGCATTGTTACTTATGGTTCGTATTGTGTTTATGCCATGTGTTAAGGCTCCTAGCATTGTCCCTATTTTTTCTTCCATGATCTTTATCATTTTCGATTTTATATTTAGGTCTTTGATCCATTTTGAGTTAGTTTTTGTGCATGGTGTGAGGTATGGGTCTTGTTTCGGTTTTTTGCAGATGGATATCCAGTTATGGCAGCACCATTTGTTAAAGAGACTGTCTTTTCCCCAGTTAATGGACTCTGGGGCTTTGTCAAATATTAGCTGCTCATAGGTGGATGAATATATGTCTGGATTCTCAATTCTGTTCCATTGGTCTATGCATCTGTTGTTGTATCGGTACCAGGCTGTTTTGACTACCGTGGCGGTATAATAGGTTCTAAAATCAGGTAGTGTGAGGCCTCCCACTTTGTTCTTCTTCTAGAGTAATGCTTTATTTATCTGGGGCCTCTTCCCTTTCCATATGAAGTTGGTGATTTGTTTCTCCATCTCATTAAAAAAATGCCCGTGGGATTTGGATCAGGATTGCATTGTATCTGTAGATTGTGTTGGGTAGAATTGACATTTTCAATGTTGAGTCTACCTATCCATGAGCAAAGTATGTTTTTCCACTTATGCAGGTCTCTTTTGGTTTCTTGCAGTAGCATCTTGTAGTTTTCATTGTATAGATCTTTTAAGTCTCTGGTTAGATTTATTCCTAAGTATTTTATCTTCATGGGGGCTACTGTAAATGGTATTGGTTTGGTGACTTCCTCTTTGAGGGACTCGTTGTTGGTGTAAAGGAATCCAACTGATTTTTATATGTTTATCTTGTATCCTGAAACTTTGCTGAAATCTTCTTTTAGTTCCAGTAGTTTTCTTGTGGATTCTTTGGGGTTTTCTGTGTATAAGATCGTATCATCTGCAAATAGAGATACTTTGACTTCTTCCCTACCAGTTTGGATGCCCTTTATTTCTTTTCTAGCCTAATTGCTCTGGCTAGGACCTCCAGCACAACACTGAAAAAGAGTGGTGATAAAGGGCATTCTTGTCTGGTTCCCGTTCTCAAGCGGAATGCTTCCAAAGTCTCTCCATTTAGGATGCTGTTGGCTGTTGGCTTTGTATAAATGCCCTTAATGATATTGAGGAATTTCCCTTCTATTCCTATTTTGTTGAGAGTTTTTGTCATGAATGGGTGTTGGACATTGTCAAATGCCTTTTCTGCATCGATTGATAAGATCATGTGTTTCTTGTCTTTTATTAATGTGATGGGTTACATTGATTGCTTTTCTAATGTTGAACCATCCCTGCGTACCTGGTATAAATCCCACTTGATCATGGTGAATTATTTTTTTGATTTGTTGCTGAATTCTCCTAGCTAGAATTTTGTTGAGGATTTTTGCCTCAATGTTCATGAGGGATACTGGTCTGTAATTTTTTTTTGTGATGTCTTTACCTGGTTTTAGTATCAGGGTTATGCTGGCTTCATGGAATGAGATTGGGAGTATGCCATCCTTTTTTATACTCTGAAATATCTTTAGTAGTAGTGGTGTTAACTCTTCTCTGAAAGTTTGATAGAATTCTCCAGTGAAGTAATCTGGGCCAGGGATTTTTTTTTGTTGGGAGTTTTGTAATTACCTTTTCAATCTTTTGTTATGGGTTTATTTAGTTGTTCTACCTCTGTTTGTGTTAGTTTAGGGAGCTAGTGAGTTTCTAGAAATTTGTCCATTTCCTCTAGGTTTTCAAATTTGTTAGAGTACAATTTTTCATAGTATTCTGTTATGACTCTTAATTTCAGTTGGGTCTATTGTGATATCACCCATCTCATTTCTTATACAGGTTATCGGCTTCCTGTCCTGTTTTCTTTCGTCAGTTTGGCCAATGGTTTATCGGTTTTGTTGATCTTTCAAAGAACCAGCTTTTGGTCTCGTTAACTCTTTCAATTGTTTTTCTATTCTCTAATTCATTTAATTCTGCTCTAGTTCTTATTATTTCCTTTCTTCTGGTGCCTGAGGGCTTCTTTTGCTGCTCTCTTTCTACTTGTTCCAGTTGTAGGGTTAATCTTTTGATTATGGCCCTTTCTTCTTTTTGGATGTGTGCATTTGTTGCTATAAACTGACCTCTGAGCTCTGCTTTTTCTGTGTCCCAAAGGTTCTGGTAGGATGTGTTTTCATTCTCATTTGATTCTGTGAATTTCTTTATTCCATCCTTAATTTCTTCTATAACCCAGTAGCTTCTGAGCAAGGTGTTGTTCAGTTTCCATGTGTTTGTTTCTTTCCTTGCTTTTTTTGTTGTTGATGTTTACTTTTATGGCTTTATGGTCAGAAAAGATGTTTTGTAATATTTCAGTGCTTTGGATTTTGTTAAGGTTTGCTTCATGGCCTAATATGTGGTCTATTCTGGAGAATGTTCCATGTGCATTGGAAAAGAGAGTATACTTTGCTGCTGTTGGGTGGAGTGTTCGGTATATGTCGATGAGATCAAGTTGGTGGATTGTAGCATTTAGCTCTTCCGTGTCTTTGTTGAGCTTCTTTCTGGATGTTCTGTCTTTCACAGAAAGTGGTGTGTTGAGGTCTCCTACTACTACTGTGAAGCTGTCTATCTCTCTTTTCAGTGCTGTTAGAGTTTGTTTTACGTATTTTAGAGCCCTGTCGTTGCATGCATAAATATTTATTATAGTTATGTCCTCCTGGTATACTGCCCCTTTAATCATTATATAGCGTCCTTCCTTATCCTTTGTGGTGGATTTTACTCTAAAGTCTATTTTGTCAGAGATTAATATTGCCACTCCTGCTCTTTTTTGAGTGTTGTTTGCTTGATATATTTTTTCCATCCTTTGAGTTTTAGTTTGTTTGTGTCTTTAAGTCTAAGGTGTGTCTCTTGTAGGCAGCATATAGACAGATGGTGTTTTTTTATCCAATCTGCCACTCTCTGTCTCTTTATTGGGGCATTTAGACCATTTACACTCAGTGTAATTATTGATAGGTATGAGTTTAGTGCTGTCATTTTGATGTCTTTTTTTGTGTGTTGTTCCATTTCTTTGATCCGCTTAATTTTCTGGGCTGAGTCTTTTTTCTTTATGTATTTTCTTTTCATCTTTTTCATTGTTGTTGGTTTTGTGTTTGCTGAGTCTTTATATTTTTCTAGTTTTTTATTTTGACTTGTAAGATTGTTAGTTTCCTTTGTGGTTACCTTAATATTTACCCCTATTTTTCTAAGTTTATACCAGTCTTTTATTTCTTTATATCACCTTGACTTCCTCTCCATATGAAAAATCTATGTCTACATTTTTTAAGTCCTTCTTTTTTGTTTTAATGTTGTCATCTATTACATATTGGCATCTGTTTCCCTATTTTCAGTGTTTTAGCTTTGATTTACTTTTGTGACTTCCCTGTCTGTGTTGATATCTGGTTGCTCTGTCCTGCGTTTTAGTCTCGGGTTGTTATCAAATGTTACTGATTTTCTAACCGGAGGACTCCCTTTATTATTTCACGTAATTTTTGTTTGGTTTTTGCAAATTCCCCAAACTTCTGTTTATCTGGAAATGCCCTAATTTCACCATCATTTTTGAAAGACGGTTTTGCTGGATATATAATTCTTGGCTGGCAGTTTTTTTCCTTCAAGGCTTTATATATGTCATCCCATTGTCTTCTTGCCTACATGATTTCTGCTGAGTAGTCCGAGCTTATCCTTATTGACTCTCCTTTGTAGATGACTTTTCTTTTATCCCTAGCTGCTCTTAAAAGTCTCTCTCTTTATCTTTGGTTTTGGCAAGTTTGATTATAATATGCCTTGGTGACTTTCTTTTGGGATCTACCTTTTGTGGGGTTTGATGTGCGTCTTGGATAGATATCTTGTCGTCTTTCACGATATCAGGGAAGTTTTCTGCCAACAAATCTTCAACAATTCTCTCTGTATTTTTTGTTATCCCCCCCGGTCTGGTGCTCCAATCACTCGTAGGTTATTCTTCTTGATAGAGTCCCACATAATTCTTAGGGTTTCTTCATTTTTTTAAAATCCTTTTATCTGATTTTTCCTCAAATAAATTGGTGTCAAGTGGTTTATCTTCAGTCTCACTAATTCTGACTTCCATTGCCTCAATTCCGCTCCTATGATTTTCTATTGAGTTGCCTGATTCTGAAATTTTATTGTTAGTCTTCTGGATTTCTGATTGCTATCTCTCTATGGATTCTTGCAGCCTGTTAAATTTGTCTTATGTTCTTCTCTAATCTTTTTAATTTCCTCTGTTGCATGTTTTGCGTATTGCTTAATTTCCTTCCTAATTTCTTGAAGAGTTCTGTATAGTAATCTTTTGTATTCTGCCTTGGGTAATTCCAAGGAATTTTCCTCCTCTGGAAAATTTCTAGATTCTTTATTTTGGGAGCTTGCTGAAGCCATCATGAATTGTCTCTTTATGTGATTTGATACTGACTGTTGTCTCTGAGCCATCAATAAGTTATTATATTTATTTATTTTATGTTTGCTTACTGTGTCCTAGCTTCTTGTTTTGTTTTGATATGACCAAATAGGCTGCTCATATGAGCTAGTTTGATTATTGGCAACTTTGAAGCTCTAATGTCCTGTCACTAGGTGGTTAGATCTGTTACTAGGTATGTGAGCTCAGGAGTCTGCCCACATCTCCTGTATGGATTCAGCTCATGTGCCCAGGTAGATAGCCACCGAGTGTGTGGTGTAGGCTCTCACAGCCCTAGACAGGCATGAGTGATTGGTGTAGGCACAGGCATCTGGCTGCAGCAGGGGGACACACTCTGAGCAAGGCAGGGGACTGACGACCACCCCTGAGTGTCCAGGAGGAAGGTGTGTCCCTATTCCCTAGAGCATGTAGGTGGGTGGGTTTCGTAGCCGGAGTATGAGCACCTAATGCTGTTGGCTGTAACGAGTGGGGGGCACCTCTTAGTCATGGGCCCCTATCACAGGTGGCTAGGTGGCATGAGTGGCACCAGTCCTCAGGCTCCTGATGTGGGTAGTTGAAGACCCTGCTTAATGGGCAGAGCTGTGTCAAATGTCAAGAACCTGCCACTTCACAGCTGAAACCATTGAAGTTAGAGTTGCGGCATACACCCTGTTGTACTGCAGTAATGAGGGCCTACCCTGTTGAGATGGGCCCACACGTGTCTATGCAGGGGGAAAGGCACTCAAAGTCCATGGATCCCTTATGACTGTGCCTAGGCAAAGGAGTTATGCCTACCCTGGGTTTCTGTCTTAGGGGAGCCGGCAGTTTATTTTTCCCCCGTTTGTTAATTTGTTCACTCTCCAAGGCAGGGAGAATGGCTCCAGGTATGTAACAGATCCTACTTCTTGTCCAGGGGACTCAGCAATTGCTGAAGCTGGTCTGGACCCAGTACAGAGCAGGGAGTGGGGAGGTAAATGGGAGAGACGTTTTCCCCTAAGGGGGGTGTTTTTTTTCTGTGCAATAAGCCTTACGCAAGTACTTATCTTTAGTGGAGGGCTGCTTCTTACTGGTTCTGGGTGGCTATGTAGAGTCTCTGGTGCTAGGTATCTCCTAGTGCAGAAAACGCACCTCCTGACCACGGCTGCTTGCCTGCCTCACCGCTCACCTCCGAGCTGATCAGGCCTGAAGGGCTCAGGCTCTTGCTGGGTCAGGTCTGGCAACTCCTCACTGCTTCCAAACTGTCTCTCCCTCCCTCTGCCACTCAGTCCGGTTCCTCAACTCTGCCTTTGATGTTCAGGGTTCCCGGATTGCCATGTATAATCGAATCATTTGTTTTTTTGGGTCTTTGTTGTAAGAGGGTCTACTGGAAGCGTCCGACTCTTCCGCCATTTTGGCCCCGCCTCCTGTAAGTGACTTTTCTTAGGGCTCTGCCATCTTTGTAAAGAATGTTCACACTGCAGGGCCGTGGGAGTTTGAAGAAGGTGATGTAAAGGGACAGACGAGTGGGGAGGGTCTCCAAGGTGCTGCCCTCAAGGGCTAAGCTCAAGTAGAGTGGGCAAACACTGTGCTGCCTCCCCCCAGTCCAAGCTTCCCATGATCACCTCCTCTGAGAAGCCTTCCCAGATACCCCTACATTCCCCAACTTCTTCTGGCATATTCCAACAAGACCTACTTGCCACTGTCAGCTAAACTGCCACTGCTGCTCAGCATGGGGCCATGGGAGCCTGACTTTGCTGCTAGCTCTGAGGTCTGATTTCATACTCAGCCAGATGAGCTCAAATCAATGTGGCCATGCATCCATGCATCCATCCTTCCAGCATATATCAATGAGTAGCCATGATTGTGCCGAGGGTAGTGGTGGTTCAGTGGTAGAATTCTCATCTCTCATGCAGGAGACCTGGGTTCTATTCCTGGTCAATGGACCTCAAGCACAGCTACCACCCACCTGTCTGTCAGTGGAGGCTTGTGTGTTGCAGTGATTATGAACAGGTTTCAGCAGAGCTTCTAGACTAGGAAAGAAGGCCTGGAGATCTACTTCCAAGAATCAACCAATGAAAATTCTGTGGATGAAAACCCTATGGATCACAACCATCCTATCAAACCCCATCATAAGGATGGCGCAGATCAGGTAGCATTTCATTCTGTTCTGCCTGAGATTGTCCTGAGTCAGGGATCAACTTGACAACAGCTGACAATACTGATTATGCCAGATGGGCACCTTGGAAGTACAGGGATGAGTAACACTGCCTACTTATCAGGAATTGCAGCCCAGCTACAAAGAGAATCTTAGACATCAAAAACAATGAAAACAGTACCACTTTTGTCAAATCAAGCTTTTACCGTGTATCAGGCTCTGTGCTAAAGTCTTTTATGCACATTCTCTCGCTCAACCCTCATACAACAATCTTTTAAAACTACTGTTATTATTATTATTATTATTTTATAGATGAGGACACTAAGACACATAGATGTTAACTTCTCCAAGGTCACACAGGCAGCAAATGATCGTGGTGTGTGGGACTCACGAGGGGCGGCCCCTCTTGTCTAGGGAGTCAGGGGGAGGCCACTCTCATCTATGGGGTCAGAGGAAGACCACTCTCATCTGGGGAGGTCAGGAGGAGGCCATTCTCATCTGGGGGGTCGGGGGCGATTATTCTCCTGTGGGGAGGTCAGAAGGAGGCCACTTTCATCTGAAGTGATGAGAGGGAGGCCACTCTGCCGCTCTCAACTGGGGGGTGGTCGGGGAAGGCTATTTTCACCTGGAGAGTCAGGGGAAGGCCACTTTCATCTGGGGAGTCAGAGAGAGGCCATTCTCATCTAGGGTGATAAGAGGGAGACCATTTTCATCTGTGGAGTCGGTGGGGGTGCTATTCTCACCTAGAGCATCAGGGCGAGGCCACTCTCGTGTGGGGCGGGGGTCAGGAGTGGCTTCCTGGTGACTTTTCAGTGGGGCCTTGAAGGAGGGATTGGATTTGGAGGCACAGAGTTTTGGGAACAGAAGTCTCTTGGATCAAAGGTATGGGAGGTAGAAAAGTGCAAGGCATGTGAAGTGACCAAGGAAGAGTGACCAGGGCAGTGTGTGGACGTGGACCAACTAGAGGCAAATGCAGTTTCATTGTTAGTGGCCCTGAATACCAGGCTAAGGGTCTGGAGCTTGTGGTAGGCTGAATAATGTTCCCCCAAAGATGTCCATGTCCTAATACTCAAAATCTGTGACTATATTAACTTATGTGGCAAAAGGGACTTTGCATGTATGATTAAGTTAAAGATCCTGGGATGGGAAGATTATCCTGGATTATCCAGGTGGACCCAATGTAATCACAGGGGTCCTTACAATAGGGAGGCAGGAGGAGGGCCAGGCTGAGAGAAGGAGATGTGGCAATAGAAGCAGAGAGAGAGAGAGATTTGATGAGTCTCTGCTACTGGTTTTGAAGATGGAAGAGGTGTTATGAGCCAAGGAATGCAGGCAGGTTCTAGAAGCTGGAAAAGGCAAGGAAACGGATTGTTCCCCTAGAGCCTCCAGAAAGAACTAGCTCTGCCAAGACCTTGATTTTAGTCGATGAGACCCATTTTGGATTTCTGACCCCCAGAGCTGTAAGATAATAAACATATCTTTTTTTTTAAGCCACTAAGTGTGGTAATTTGTTACAGCAGCAATACGAAACTAACACACTGCTCTAGCCTGAGCATAATGTAGCACACTGGGGCTTTAAGCAATGTTGTCTGATTGGTATTTTAGAAAGCAGGATTCAGTTCCACAAATAATTACCGAGTACCTTCTGTGCCCCAGGCCCCAGACGAGATAATGGCAAAAAAGAGAGAGGCAGATGCTCCCCTGGGTGGAGTTTCAGTGTCATTGGGGCCACTCCAGCTGCCATCTTGGGTTAGAAGGCAGTGCAAGATGAGCAGATTATCACTAACAGGCAGCTGCAGAGCCTTGGTTTAACTGAAAAGGGATTTATCTGAACAGCTCTGAGGCAGACACTTCTCAGCAGGTGTGCCAGGGCCAGCCTGGGTGGCCCCGTGACTGCAGCAAGTTGGTGCCCACGGCTGCCTGCTACCCTTTCCTAGGAGGGCAGTCTGAGGGTCTCATGCGCAACAAGGGGGGCCCATGGGAGATTTCCAAACCACCAAGTAAGAGCCTCCACAGGCAGTAGGGGAGAGAGGAGTATGCTGGGGGGAATACAAAAGGGGCAGTGAAGTGCCACCCCCATCCACTCAGCTATTCCACTCCTAAGGGGTACATCCAACAGAAGTGTGAACAGATGTGCACCAGAAGACATACACTAGACTGTTCACGGCAGAGCTGTTAACAATGGGTTATCTAATATAATAACAAAAGCACAAATAGCAAGACACAAAATAAATAAATGGGACCTCATAAAAATTAAAAACTTTTGTTCATCAAAAGACTTTACCAAAAAAAGTGAAACGACTAGCTATCAACTGGGAAAATATTTTCGGAAACCATATAACTGATAAGAATCTAATAAACAAAATATATATAAATTGTCAACAACTTAACAACAAGAGGACAAATAGCCCAATCATAAAATGGGCAAAGGACTTGAATAGACATTTTACCAAAGAGAACATTCAAATGGTCACCAAACACATGAAAAGATGCTCAGCGTCATCAGTCATCAGAGAGATGCAAATCAAAACCACAGTGAGACACCATTTCACTCCCACTAGAATGACTAAGATTAAAAAAAAAAAGAAAGAAAAGAACAAATGCTGACAAATATGTGGGGAAATTAGAACACTTACCCATTGCTGGTGGGAATGCAAAATGGTACAGGAAAACAATGTGGTGGTTCCTCAAAACTAAAAATAGAATTACCATATGACCCAGTAAGTCCAGTCCTAGGTATATACCCAAAACACTTGAAAGCAGAGACTCCAACATAGACTTGTACACCAATGTTCATTGCAATACTTATTTACAATAGCGAAAAGGTAGTAAGAACCTAAATGCACATTAACAGATAAATGAATAAACAAAGTGTGGTACATACATAAAATAGAATACTACTCAGCTAGTAGGAGAAATGAAATCTTGATACAAGCTACAATATGAATAGAACTGGAAGATATGCTGAGTAAAGTAAGTCAATCACAAAAGGACAAATGGTTTCTAACTGCACTTATATAAAAAAAACAAGAAAAGGCAAGTACATAGAGAACGAAGTTTATTAGTGATTACCAGGGCAGGAGAGAGGGGGTTAGAGGGGTTAACAGTGATGGAAATATCACATTGATTAAGGGTAGGGTTGCACAGCTGCTTATTGTAAGTGATGTCAAGAAGTTGTACACCTGTAAGAAGTTGAATTGGTATAAGTTGTATGATAGATGTATTTACAACAACGACAAAAAAAAAGAGTAGCTGCTGAGGCTGCTTATGTACAACTAAACACCTCATGGGATTTGGTTCCTTGGTTTGGAGGTTTAGGGTTATGGTTTCATAGAACATCCCAGTTAATTGGCTTAATGTGTTTAGCTTCTGTTCCACCTCCTAGTTCATTTCATAATGCCTGGGGTCTTAAAATCTTGCAAGTGACCTTCCAGGCACAATTGGCCTCTATTTGCCTGGAGCAACAGAAGAAGGAGAATCAGGAATAGGAGGAGGATATGGAATGTGTGGCTAATTGCCTCCATGAAAAACTGCCTCCTCTGCCACGAGACCAGAAGAACTGGATAGTGCCCGGCTACCATTACTGAACATTTTGATCGAAGATTCTATAGAAGAATTCTGAACCAAGGGGGGGAGAATGCAGAACAGAATTTCAAATTCTCATGGACTCCAGACATCCTGGAGCCATGAGGGCTGGATGAACCCCTGAAGCTATTGCCCTGAGATAATCTCTAAACCTTAAACCAAAAATATCCCCTGAAGTCTTCTTAAAACAAAACAATAGTTTAGCTTAGCTACTAAAAAATATCTGCCATGACAAATGTGCTCTTTCAAGAGCTATCTATATGGGTTTAAAGTGATAACAGTAACTCAAAAGATTAGATGGGAACCTCAGGGGGCAGTGAATTTATGTTAACGTTAGAGGAACAACTCAGTAAAGGGGGGTGAGAATGGTTGCACAATTTGAAGAATGTAATCAGTGTCACTAAATGGCACATGTAGAAACTGTGGAATTGATTATGTTTTGTTGTATATATTCTCAACAACAACAAAATTAATTGAAAAAAAAGAAAGAAAACCCTATGGAGCACAGTTCTACTCTGACTCACATGGGGTTGCCATGAGTCAGAGCTGACTCAACAGCAGCTAATCTGGTATGTGGATTATAGGATTTCTGCAGAAACTCTGCAGGATGCTGGATGCTAACCTGAGTCCTCATTAAAAACAGAAAGAACCCAAGACTCGATAGGAACTGGACGTGCTTCCTGTTTCCTTGTTAGAGTCGTCATGCTATGATTTGGCTGCATTACTAACACCCCAGTTATTTGATCTTGGCAGAAACGCAGGTGTGCGGTGGACCGGAAAGAATGTGGTGGGCTGTGGGATCATTCAGTCTGGGTTAGAGTTCTGGCAGGATCCCCGTCTTAGTAGTGTGTGAACTTGGCAAGTTACTTAACCTCTCTAAGTCTTGGTTTCCTTGCTGGTAATACGAAGGTAGGAAGAAAGGCCTGGCAATCTACGTCTGAAAATCAGCCAGCAGAAAACCTATGGATTACAACTGCCTGATCTGAAACCCACCATGAGGATATCTCAAGAGGAGACAGCATGTCTTTCTGTTGTGCCTGAGGTCGCTATAGTTGGGGGTCCACTTGACAGCAGCTAACGACAACAATATGGAGGTGGCATTGCCTGCCCTGGGAGACCTGGTGGTGCAGTGGTTAAGCGCTCGGCCGCTAACCTAAAGGTCGACAGCTGGAACCCACCAGCTGCTCCGAGGGAGAAAGATGTGGCAATCTGCTTCCATAAAGATTTACAGCCTTGGAAACACTATGGGGCAGTTCTACTCTGTCCTGTAGTCGGAATGGGCCGATGTGAAGATTACATGAAAAGTGCCCGCCCTGAGGTAGGTGCTGCTGTTTTCATCCTGCCTGGCAAGGCCCCTAAGGTCAGTGAATCCCCTGCTGGGACCAGGCCAAAGAAGACATTTGATCATGCCGACAAAGTGGTGATCCAAACCAAACAAAGAAAGTAGAGGTAGCCTGGGGAGGACAGCCTGTGCCCCCCTGAAGGTCATGTAGAGGGGGCTCAGTCCTGCTCTTGCCATGAAGCCGAGGGAGAGGGAGCTTGGGGACAGGTCACAGAGAGAAAGGACTGCGCTCTGGCTGGGGAGGGGGGTGGGCTAGTGTTGTTCACCCTGGAGGGGGGGCCTGTCTTCACTCTCCGGGTGGTCCTCCCAGTGCCCTGTGGAGAAGCCAATAGCAGCTGCCAGGGAGGTGTCCCTGAATGGAGTCACTGATACTATGCTCAGCTCTGGGCTCCATGCTGAGAGGCTGTTGACAAATTGGTGGGGGGGGTGGTGTTCAAGGAGGGTCCAGGATGGGGGGTGGAGGGGACTCTGACACATGAGGGACAGCTGGAGAAACTGCTAGAGGGGGGCCGTGTAGCTCAGAGAAGACTCCAGGGGCCTGGGGTCATTGCTTTTGCAAATCCAAAGGGTTCTCTGGATTTTCTGGCCTTTTGTGTTGAGCCTGGTATTTCTCCAACCCTGACTCTCTCGGAGAATCCAAATCTCATTTTTAATGACACTTAGTTTTTTCTAATTATGTAATATATATATATGTTTATGCAAGAAATTTTGAAACACATTAAGGGAAGTAAAATAAGAAAATAAAATTCACTCATGATATCATCCAGAGATTGCTAGAGTTAACATTTTTGTGTATGTTCTTCAGGTGTATATACATAATCACTAGATATATTTCGCTAGATAGCTCTGGCTGTCTATATTATTAATGTTAGCTGTTGTATTACAGAAATGCAAAAATTACAATAGCTTTGTCCAGTTGCTCTTGAGTCGATTCCAGCTCATGAGACCCCACCTGTGTTAGAGTAGAACTGTGCTCCATAGGGATTTCAATGGCTGATTTTTCAGAAGTAGATCACCAGGCCTTTCATCCTAGGTGCCTCTGGATGGACTCAAACAGCCAGCCTTTCAGTTAGCAGCTGAGTGTGTTAACCATTTATGCCATTCAAAGTCCACAATAGCTTTACATAAAATGAATTTATTTCTTGCTCACATAAAGCCCCAAACAGCTGCTCCTTGTGGGTGGAGGGGTGTGGTGGGGAGCTCTGTGTCACACAGTTATATAGGAACCCAGGCTGAAGGTGGCTCCACCCATTCAACACATGGTTCCTAGGTTACCAGTCAACATGCAGCCGGCAGAGAGAGGAAGAGAGCGTGGAGAATTATGCAGGGGGGTTTTGCAGGCCCGAAGTGGTGTATGTGACTTTTCTTCATGTTCAGTTGGCCAGAATGCAGTCACGTGGCCACACCTGACAGGAAGGCTGTTAGAAGACGCCAGAATTGACAGGCTTGGGCACCAGGCTTGAGCACTGTACAAGGAACTCCAGGGTGCCAAGAAGCAAGAAACAAGAAACATGGCAACCACCTGGTAGCCAGGCAGGGCCCCACCACTGCCTCCACCCCCACCACCGCTGCCAAGAATGACCTTCAATTCTTCCTTGGGTTCCTGGTGTTACTCTTGTGGGATCCAGTGTCCTAGAAGAGAGCACCTGGTTGATGAAGCTGGAATCATGCCCTCATCCCTGGCTGCAGCAGGGCCAGGGGAGGCTTAACCATGACATGGGGAGGCAGGCTCTTCCCTCTGCTGACACTATCCCCCCTGGCCTTGCCCCTCCCCACCCCCACCCAGAGCAAGACAATTTTCTAAGTGGCTGTTGGGAAAGAGGGTTGGTACTAGAAGGTCAGAAAACCAATCTCCAATATTATATATTTCACTATAGTACTGTGTTACTGGGCCTGTGCCACAGCTCTGTCTGCCCCTCCTGCCCCTCCTGCCCCTCCTGCCCCCTCCTCCACCCCAGTGGCCTAGCCTTCCCAGGGCTTCTACAGCAATGGGGGGAAGTCAGAAGCCATTCTGGGAAATGAAATTGTCCCATAGCCTCATGGAAAGGAGCCATGTAGAGTCAGTCCCGAGGTGGCTCAAAGCAGCAAAGTCTCACCAAGGTTGCTATGTATTAAGCCCCTGAATATACCAGGACAACTTTCGCAGCTCTCCCCCGTCACCAAACAACCCATTGCCCTTAATAAGTAGCAAGAGGGACAGGAAGGAGAAAGCTACGAACACAAATTTCACACCCAATTCCTCAATTTTAAGGTGTTTTGCCTTTAGGGTCCTCACTCCATGATTACCCAGGTTCTTGAAACACCTCCCAGTCGGCATTTGATACAATAAATACATGAAAAAATGCTCGACTTGTAGGTTATCAGGGAAATGCAAAATTAAATCCATGAAATCCTACTACACATTCACCAGAAATGGCCAAAATTAAAGTGTCTGATGATATCTAGTGTTGCCAAGGATATAGAGCAACTGGAACTCATAATATACATTATTGGGGGGAGTATAAAGTAGTCAACCATTTTGGATAATTGTTTAGCAGCTTCTATTAAAGTTAAAAGAGTTCCTGGATGGTACAAATGGTTAAGTGCTAGGCTACTAACTGACAAGTTGGTGGCTCGAGTCCACCCAGAGGCACCTTGGAAGAAAGGCCTGGTGATCTGCTTTCAAACAGTCACAGCCATGAAAATCCTATGGAGCACAATTCTACTCTGACACACAGAGGGTTGCCATGAGTTGAAAATGACTTGGTGGAAACTGGTTTAATAAAGGCATGCCTACTCTACAACCCAGTAAATCCAATCCTAGGTACTTATCCTTGAGAAATGAAACCATATGTTATGGAAGCTCCATAGACACAACTTCCTGAGGGACCAAATTGCTGGGCAAATGGCTGTGGGGACCCTGGTCTCGGGGGAACATCTAGCCCAACTGGCATAACATAGTTTATAAAGAAAATGTTCTACATTCTACCTTGGTGAGTAGCGTCTGGGGTCTTAAAATCCTGTGAGCAGCCATCTAAGATAGTCCACTGGTTTCACCCCTTTGGGAGCAAGGGAGAATGAAGAAAATAAGATACAAGGGAAAGATGAGTCCAAAGGACTAACAGACCACAACTACCACGGCCTCCACCAGACTGTGTCCAGTACAACTAGACGGTGCCCGGCTACCATTACTGACTGCTCTGACTGGGACCACAGCAGAGGGTCCTGAACAGAGCTGGAGAAAAATACAGAACAAAATTCTAACTCACAAAAAAAGACCAGACTTACTGGCGTGACAGAGACTGGAGAAACCCTGAGAGTATGGTTCCTGGACACCCTTTTAGCTCAGGAATGGAGTCACTCCTGAGGTTCACCCTTCAACCAAAGATTAGACAGCCTCATAAAACAAAATGAGACTAATGTGGCACAACAGCCCAGGGACAAGGACTAGAAGGCAGGAAGGGGCAGGAAAGCTGGTAATAGCGAACCCAAGGTCGAGAAGGGAGAGAGTTGACATGTCATGGGGTTGTTAACCATTGTCATAAAACAATATGTGTGCTGTTTAATGAGAAAATACTTGTTGTGTAAACCTTCATCTAAAGTACAATTAAAAAAAAAAAGAAGAAGAAAAAAAAAAAGATACTTCACTGGTCTCACCCTTCAGGAGCAAGGGAGAATGAAGAAAACAAGATCCAAGGGAAAGATTAGTCCAAAGGACTAATGGACCACAGCTACAACGGCCTCCACCGGACTGAGACCAGTACTACTAGATAGTGCTCAGCTACCACCGACTGCTCTGACAGGGATCATAGCAGCGGGTCCCGGACAGAGCTGGAAAAAAATGTAGAACAAAATTCTAACTCACAAAAAAAGACCAGACCTACTGGCCTGACAGAGACTGGAGAAACCCTAAGAGTATGGCCCCTTGACACCCTTTTAGCTCAGTAATGAAGTCACTCCCGAGGTTCACCCTTCAACCAAAGATTAGACAGCGTCATAAAACAAAAAGAGTCTAATGGGGCACAACAACCCAGGGACAAGGACTAGAAGACTGGAGGGGACAGGAAAGCTGGTAATAGGGAACCCAAGGTCGAGAAGGGAGAGTAGTGACATGTCATGGGGTTGTTAACCAATGTCAGAAAACAATATGTGTACTAACTGTTTAATGAGAAACTATTTGTTCTGTAAACCTTCATCAAAAGTACAATAAAAAAATTTTTTAAAAACAAACAAAAAATAAATAAACATATACTTATTATACAACCCAGAAATTGTACTTTGGGCATTTATCCCACAGCAATAAAAACTTATGTCCAGACCCCAAAAAAAGAAATGAAACCATATGTTCACACAAAGACATGTATAAGCAGCTTTACTCATAATAGACTAAAACAGAAAACAACTCAAATGTCCATCTTCAAGATAATGGATAAACAAATTGTGGTAAATTAATGCAATAAAATACTACTCATCAATACAAATGAACTACTGATACAAGCAAGGGCATGAATAAATCTCAAAAACATTATTTTGTGCCAAAGTAGCCAGACCAAAAGAATACATACTGTATGTTCCATCTATATGCAGTTCAAGAACAGGTAAAATCAATCTATGGTGACAGAACTCAGAATAATGAGAAAACTTTCTGAGGTGATGGAAATATTCTAGGTCTTGATCTGGGTGGTGGTTGCATGGGTTTACACATTTGCAAAAAGTCATGGGGCAATCCTCTTAACGTTTTGTACATTTTCCTATGTGTAATGTATACTTTAATGGAGTACTATGGAAATTGAAAAAATTAAAATTGGCCTCCTTTTGGGTTACAGTGATCCTTTCTGGGTGTATAAAGAGATACACTCTTTCCTTATGGAGGCTGGGGGTCGGACTTGGACCAGAGGGCGGGACACACGTCTCCTGGTCCCTCTGGCCCTGCAGGCCTCCTCCCTGGGGCCTGCAGCTGGTGAACGTGTGGGGAGCTCTCTCTGCCTACTGTGCAGGGACCAGGGGTTCCCTTATTGACACGACCCCCTCCTCGGCCCTCACTGGCAAAATATGGTATCATGCTGCTGTTTTAATTTACATTTCTTTGATTAATAGTGAGATTGAACTTCTAAAATACTATTACTGACCACTTCCATTTCTTTGTTGGGAGCCTGACATTTTACAGGGCCATGTTCCACAAACCACTTGTCAGTGAACCAGAAAGGAAAGATAGATGTCCGCCAAGCAAGCATTCCTGAAGGATCTTTCTCTGTAGCGTCCTTTCCTTTTTCTTCTATACTTCTCCCAGGAGGGAGTATCTTTTGAGGGGTACATTTTTTGTAATAACAATGACAGTAACAATAAATGGAACTAGACCCTCCTTGTCCAGGCCTCTCTTGCCAGCTCCTCTCTCCTCCTTCTCCCTTCTCTCTTCTCATTTTCCTCCATACTCCTTCCCTAGAGCATAAGAAATTTACTCTTCTTGTGTCATGCCGGGCAATTTAACCATCATTTTGAAGCCCTGCCCTTAGAATCTCAAACTCCTCTCTATCTAGTCTGCTTATCAACATATTTTTCTAAAGACAGTTCCCATTCTAAGAACAACTCAAAGCTACCTACTTAGATGCATTCTTTTTTTTATGTTACCTCACTATCATCGTAACAACAGAATTGTAGAGTCTGTCTGCTTCTGAATGGATTCCAGCAGGTATGGATTAACCAGTAAGCAAGGTATGCACAGGTTGACTTGCTCACATGGTGAAACCGTTCATTTTGTTGTTGCTGTTAGGTGCTGTCAAGTTGGTTTTGACTCATAGCAACCCCAGGTACAACAGAAAGAAACATTGCCTGGTCCTGTGCCATCCTCACAATCATTGTTATGCTTGAGCCCACTGTCTCAGCCACTATGTCAATCCATCCCGTTGAGGGTCTTCCTCTTTTTCACTGACCCTCTACTTTACCAAGCTTGATGTCCTTCTCCAGGGACTGATCCCTCCTGATAACATGTCCAAAGTATGTGAGACACAGTCTTGCCATCCTTGCTTCTAAGGAGCATTCTGGTTGTACTTCTTCCAAGACAGATTTGTTTGTTCTTTTGGCAGTCCAATATTCTTTGCCAACACCATAATTCGAAGGTGTCAATTCTTAACTGGTTGGCCTGATTCATCGTCCAGCTTTCACATGTATATGAAGCAATTGAAAACACCATGGCTTGGGTAAGGCCCACTTTAGTCCTCAAGGTGACATCTTTGCTTTTCAACACTTTAAGGAGGTCCAATGCAATGCATCTTTTGATTTCTTGACAGCTGTTTCCATGGCATTGATAGTGGATCCAAGTAAAATGAAATCCTTGACAACTTCAATATTTTCTCCATTTATCATGATGTTGCTTATTGGTCCAGTTGTGAGAATTTTTGTTTTCTTTATGTTGAGGTGTAATCCATACTGAAGGCTGTGGTCTTTGATCTTTATCAATAAGTGCTTCAAGTCCTCTTCACTTTCAGCAAGCAAGGCTGTGTCATCTGCATAATGCAGGTTGTTAATGAGTCTTCCTCCAATCCTGATGTCCCGTTCTTCTTCATTTAGTCCAGCTTCTCACAGTATTTGCTCAGCAAACAGATTGTATAGTGTGGTGAAAGGACACAACCCTGAAGCACACTTTTCCTGACTTTAAACCACACAGTAACCCCTCGTTCTATTTGGACGACTGCCTCTTGATCTATGTACAGGTTCCTCATGAGCACAATTAAGTGTTCTGGAATTCCCATTCTTCTCAATGTTATCCCTAATTTGTTATGATCCACACAGTCAAATGTCTTTGCATAGTCAGTAAAACACAGGTAAACATCTTTCTGGAATTCTCTGCTTTCAACCAGGATCCATCTGGCATCAGCAATGATATCCCTGGTTCCACATCCTCTGCTAAATCTGGCTTGAATTCCTGGCAGTTCCATGTTGATATACTGCTGCAGCCACTTTTGAATGATCTTCAGCAAAATTTTACGTGCGTGTGATATTAATGATACTGTTCGATAATTTCTGCATTTGGTTGGATCACTTTTCTTGGGAATAGGCATAAATATGGATCTCTTCCATTCACTTGGCCAGGTAGCTGTCTTCCAGATTCCTTGGCATAGATGAGTGAGCACTTCCAGCACTGCATCCATTTGCTGAAACATCTCAATTGGTATTCCGTCAATTCCTGGAGCCTTGTTTTTCGCCAGTGCCTTCAGTGCAGCTTGGACTTCTTCCTTCAGTTTCATTGGTTCCTGATCATATGCTACCTCCTGAAATGGTTGAACATCAACCAATTCTTTTTGGTATAGTGACTCTGTGTATTCCTTCCATCTTCTTTGATGCTTCCTGTGTCGTTTAATATTTTCCCTGTAGAATCTTTCAGTATTGCAACTTGAGGCTTGAATTTTTTCTTCAGTTCTTTGAGCCTGAGAAATCTTAAGTGTGTTTTTCCCTTTTGGCTTTCTGTCTCTAGATCTTTGCACATGTCATTATAATACTTGGTCTTCTTGAGTTGCCCTTTGAAATCTTCTGTTCAGCTCTTTTACTTCATCATTTTTTCCTTTTGCTTTAGCTACTTGACGTTCAAGAGCAAGTTCCAGAGTCACTTCTGACATCCATTTTGGTCTTTTGTTTTTTTCCTGTCTTTTTAATGACTTCTTGCTTTCTTCATGTATGATGTCCTTGATGTCATTCACAACTCATCTGGTGTTTGGTCATTAGTCTTCAATGCATCAAACCCATTCTTGAGATGGTCTCTACATTCAGTTGGGATACACCCAAGGTGGTATTTTGGCTCTCGTGGACTTGTTCTAATTTTATTCAGTTTCAACTTGAACTGTATATGAGCAATTGATGGTCTGTTCCACAGTCGGTCTCTGGCCTTGTTCTGACTGATGATGTTGGCTTTCTCCATTGTCTCTTTCCATAAATGTAGTCGATTTGATTCTTCTGTATTTCATCTGGAGAGGTCCACATGCACAGTTGCCATTTAAAAAAGTGAAAAAAGGTATTTGCAGTGAAGAAGTCGTTGGTCTTGCAAAATTCTATCATGTGATCTCCAGCATCATTTCTATCACCAAGGCCATATTCTCCAGCTGCTGATCCTTCTTCTTTGTTTCCACCTTCCAAATTCCAATCACCAGTAATTATCAGTGCATCCTGATTGCATGTTCCATCAATTTCAGACTGCAGAAGTTGGCAAAAATACTCAATTTCTTCATCTTTGGCCTTAGTGCTTGGTTTGTAAATTTGAATAATAGTCCTATTAACTTGTCTTCCTTGTAGGTGTATGGATATTATCCTATCACTGGCAGCATTGTACCTTAAGGTAGATCTTGAAATGTTCTTTTTGACAATGAATGCAACACCATTCCTCTTCAAGTTGTCATTCCCAGCATAGTGGACCATATGATTGATATAACCATTCACTACAGGTTAGTAAATACACGCAAGTCAGCCCGTGTGTACCTTGCTGTCATGGTTTGAATTACGTCCCCCCAAAAAATGTGTGTATCGATTTGGCTAGGTCATGATTCCTGGTACTGTGTGATTTTCCTGTATGTTATAAACCTGCCTCTATGATGTTAATGAGGGAGGATGGGTGGCAGTTGTGTTAGTAAGGCAGGACCTGATCTACAAGACTGGATTGTGTCCTGAGGCAATGTCTTGAGATATAAAAGACGGAAGTCAGCAGTGAGACAGGGGGATCTCATACCATCAAGAAAGCAGCGCCGGGATCAGAGCGCGTCCTTTGGACCGGGGTCCCTGCGCCGAGAAGCTCCTAGTCTGGGGGAACACTGATGAGAAGGCCGAGAGAGAGAAAGCCTTCCCCTGGAGCTGACACCTTGAATTTGGACTTTTAGCCTACTTTACTGTAAGGAAATAAATTTATCTTCGTTAAAACCATCCACTTGTGGTATTTCTGTTATGGCAGCACTAGATGACTAAGAAACTTGCTTATTGGGTAATTCAGCCCTGGTCATTCTAGACTTGTTCTCCCAGCCTCCACGTGCTAAATAAGGGTTTGAGCAAGACCTGGGGCCAAGCAGAGTGAGCTGGGTTCAGATCATGGAGAAACTTCAATGCCAGGGGAGGGATTTGGATTTGGTTCTTCTATTCAGGGACTCTGATCAAAGGTTTTAGATCAGGGCTGTGACTTGAATAAAACTGAGCTTCTGGAAGTTTCATAATCTGCATAAGCGGCTGGGATGGAAGGACAGTGATTGGAGGGGGGACCAAGTGGAGGATGACGAGGGCCTGTCTTAAGGCAGAGAACAGACCTAGGAGGCTTTTCTAAAGAATAGCCACAACTCTCGGTAATGGAGGAGAGAGGAAAGAATAGATGAGAGGCATTGAGGTTTGAGCCCAAGTGACTGAGAATGAAACCAACCCTCCTCTTCTGGTCTGGAATATTCTTTAATTTGCCAGGAACCATATTTAACATGGGCCATTACTGCTGAGACAGAATGGCCAAGCCCGTGGACAGATCTGAAGAAATCATCAAATAAGTGTAGCATTAACTAGACACACAGGGTACCCTAGAACACTGCTACCATTAAGGTCAATGTCATAGCTCAATTCCCCTGGACAAAGGAGAGGTTTTTCAACCTTCCACCCTATTTGGCTTTTTGTAGTCCCAAATGTGATACTTCTAGGCAGACACATGTATGATGTATGGAGGTTTGTTTTTTTTTTTTTTTTTGCATCAAATAACAACAATAGTCAACATGTATTGAATGCTTTGCCAAATACTATCCTAAGGGCTATAAACCAGTGGCCGCTGAGTCAATTTTGACTTGCAGCAACTCTATAGGACAGAGTAGAACTGCCCCATAAGATTTCCAAGGAGCGTTTGGTCTGTAGCCAAATGCTTAACCACTGCGCCACCAGGACCCCCCTCACCCTAAGGACTATATATGTTTTTATTGTCTGTAGGGCCTCAGAATCTTGTCTGTAAAGCATACATATATAAAAGGGTGACCACCCCCCTCACTTTTCTTAGTTCTTTCTCCCCAAACTGAGGCACTCCGAGCTTCTGACGGCAGCAGCTCCTGTTGAGGACCAAGTTCCAGGAGGAAGTGGCCACTGGGAAACCGTTACCCATCCCACAGAAACATCGCTGGGAACTTGGGTTTTGCCTGTTAAAGCAAGGTGGCAATAATTAGCTATTTCAATATGAATTCTTAGAAATTCTAAGGGGCTGGAGTTCTGGGGGTTACACCGAGTCATTAGATTCAGGTGGTCAGGCTTGGCTAGCCTGAGAGCTCCTTAAGGGCAGGCACTACGTTCATCCAGCCTTCATTTTCAGTGCCCAGCACAGAACCTGGGACACAGCCAGCACCCAGTAGGTGTCTGGCATGATGGAATCAACAAATGCCATTTTGTGAGCGCTTGCTCTGTCAGGCACACGCTAAGCACCTTCCACATACTGTCTCCATTAATCTTACAATAACTCTGTGAAGTATGTGCTTGCTCTTATCCCCATTTTACAAAGGACAGAATTGAGGCTCCCCCCAAAAAAACCAAATCTGTTGCCGTCGAGTTGATTCCGACTCACGGTGACCATATAGGACAGAACAGAACTGCCCCATAGCGTTTCCAAGGAGCTCCTGGTGGATTTGAATTCCCGATCGTTTGGTTAGGAGCTGTAGCTCTTAACTACTACGCCACCAGGGTTTCCAATCAAGGCTCAGAGAGAGGTGATTTTCCCAAAGTCAGCCAGCCAGTGAGGGGCAGGGTCTCTCCAAGCAGAAGTCCCTCGCAATATTGAAACAACGGCCTGGAGTGATAACTGCTATAATACGGGCCCAGCAAATTAACATCCTTTCAAAATGAGCCCTGGTGGAGCAGTGGTTAAGTGTTTGGCTACCAACTGAAAGGTCAGCGGTTCAAACTCACCAGCTGTGCCATGGGAGAAAGATGTGGCAGTCTGCGTCCATAAAGATTACAGCCTTGGAAACCCTATGAGGCAGTTCTACTCTGTCCTATAGGGTCGCTATGAGTTGGAATCAACTCCATGGCAACAGGTATGGTTTAACTAGAGAAACGGTGACCTCCCCTGAAAGCACAGCTCCACCATTCCCTGCCTCTCTGCTGCCCACACACTGTCCCCTCTGCTCTTTCTCATCACTCTGCTCTTCCATGATTTCAGTTCCTCTCCACTTTCCCATTTCTCTGATGCTTCTCTTCTGCCTCCCACTTCTTCAAGGCAGGTGCTTCCCAAGACACTTTCTTCCTCTCTCTGTACCCACTCTCTGGGTCAGCCTGTCAACCACCTGGCCCCTCTCTGGAGGAACTCTCAAATCTGCTTGTCCAACCCAGACCTCTCCCAGGAGGTTCAGAAGCACCCAGTCTCTGACGGCTGTTGCTGGTTATTCTTCCCTGAATGTAGCTCCTGCTCTGAGACTTTCAATAGCTCCCTAGGGCCCATCAGAGGAGGAACAAACTTTCCCAAGACATTGAGGTCTCCAGTGTACCTGTCCTTGCTTCTCTCCAGATTCAGACCTTCCATCCATTCTGGCACAGTGCTCTCTGCTTTTAGTCTCCTGTCCTTTCTACATGGCTCCTCTCCCTCCCACCTCTGCTCAAAGGGGGTCTAACTTCCTGGTCTATGATACATGCCCTTCCTCCATGAAGTCTTTCGTGACCCCCGCCCCAGTCACGTGTGAAGTCTCCCTCTTCAGTAGACTTCATGGAGAACCTATCCCAGGCTGCCTTGTGCAAAAGTTTGTCCTTCCACCCTGTGTCACAAAGAGCCTGGCGTTGGGAGTCAGGGGACAATACCGCCATTCTATGCCTTTTAGTTTTGCCTCTTCTTCTAAGAGTCTTTTCATCAGTAAAATGAGGTGGTGGAATTGGATCAATATTTCCTAAACATTTCAGCCATTCATGTACCATCATTTTTGCTTTATCCTTTGTTATAAATTGAATTGTGTTCCCCAAAAATGTATTGTAAATCCTAACCTCTATGCCTGTGGTTATAATCCTATTTGGGAATGGGTTGTCTTTGTTATGTTAATAAGGCAGGATTAGTGTACAGATGTATTTTGAGTCAATCTCTTTTGAGATATAGAAGAGATTAAAGACAAGCTAGAAGCCGAGATGGGGTCAGATAGATGCCAAGACACATGGAGATCTCCAAGGAACCAGGAAGCAGAAGCTGAAGAGACAAGGACTTTCCCCCAGATCAGACAGAAAGAGAAAGCCTTCCCCTAGAGCAATGAATTCGGACTTCTAGCCTCCTGAACTGTGACAAAATAAATTTGTTTGTTAAAGCCACCGACTTGAATTTCTGTTATAGCAGCACCAGATAACTAAGACATCCTTGTACCACCTGTACTATCATATACTTACTATTTGTATCTACTTTTTTTTAAAACTTAAATAAAAAGGAAACTTGGCATTGCTTACTGCAGCTGGAAAACCAATGTCATGTGCAAAAAAGAAAAAGTAACCATGAAAATAAACACATAACTGATTAAAAAATGTCTGTGTAAAGTCTCAAATCCTCCCACTTATAATTCTGGGAAACAATGTACTAGATCATCGAAGTCTTCTTTAGCTCGGACAAAAGAAAACAAAGAATAGTGCATCAACGTGTATCAAGACTATATGCCAGATGCCTGACTAGTACTATCTCATTTAATTTTCACATCAATGTTATGAGGTAAAACCAAACCAAACTCGTTGCCGTTGAGTCGATTCTGACTTATAGTGACCCTATGGGACAGAGTAGAACTGCCCCATAGGGTTTCCAAGGAGCAGCTTGTGATTTGAACTGCCAACCTTTTGGTTAGTAGATGAGCTCTTTAACCACTGTGCCGCTAGGGCCCCATTATGAGGTAGGTACTGTTTAAATCATCCCCATTAAGAGGATGAGGAAACTGAGGCTCAGAAAGTTTAAGTCACCTGCCCAAGGCCACAAAGAAGTGGTAGTGCTGGACTCTGAACCTAGGTCTGGCTGGCTCCAGAGTTTCCTCTGTTATCCATCACAATGCCCCATTCTGTGCTCCTTGGCTCCCACCACCTTTAAGCCATCCCTCTCCCACACATGGTCCTCCTGCCAATGTCACTGGTTCTGAGTATTGAACCTGGACAGCTGTGTGGTGCTGTCCTGTGCCTCTAGCTTTGGCTGAACAGTGGAATCCCTGGACAGCTTTAGAAACACTGATTCCCTGGATCCACTCCCAGGGGCTCTAATATAATTTGGTCTGGACACAGGGATTTTTAGAAGCTCCCCAGGTGATCCCTATGACCAGCCAGGTTTGAGACCCACTGTGTTAGGAGTCTTAACAGTTATCCCATTCAATCCTTGCAGGAGCCCTGTAAGAGAGGCAGGCATGCAGGTGACAATGACTATGTCCTGCTGATGAAGAAACAAGCTCAGAGACGCTAAGGCCCACAGAATTAATAAGATCTGGTATAGACTCCAAGATTCCTGACCTCCAGCTCTGACTTCTTTCCTCTGCCCAAAGGTTACTGTCCTACAGAGGCATGAATCTGAGGGTAAAAAGCAATGTTCCCAAGAACAGAAATGAGCAGCTCTTGGATAGTAAGTCCTTTCTCACCCCCATTAAACACATAGAGGAGGGTGGTGCCTGCAGCAGGACCCAAAACAAGGCCAAAGGATCCAGAGACGTGAACAGTGGCGCCCCTTCCTGACAAAGTGTTCCACCGCAGAAGCTGAGGCTGGCCTGGTGGGGCAGGGCCTGCAGTTCCCTGATAAGCGCTTGGTGCGTTTTCCTCATCCACCCTTCTGCTGCTAGTCGTGATCATGGCTCCCCGGAGACCCACTGAGGGCTGGGCAGCGTCCTAGGAGGCCCTACAGGGTCCAGCCAGAGCCGTGGGCCCCCAGCCACTCCCCCAATCTGGGCAACATGGGCTGTCGGGCCTGGTGCAGCCTTGGTGGTTCGCTCACGGATGACATGTGGTCCCCTAGAACAAGAGGGGACTTCGGAAACCTGGAGAGCGTTGCTGCTTACATATGAAAGGCTTCACTGCCCATATGTGGGGGACGTCACTACCCACACTTGGGGGACTACGGGGGTTCCCAATTGTGGGCATTGGAAAGGTCACTGTCCACACTTGGAGCCAGCGAAAAACCACTGTTCAGATCTGGAAGGACTTAGGTTTACCCTGCCTTGAAGATGCCCCGGGGGCAGCCAACTCCTGTAGGGCCTAGGGGAACAGGGTCCCGCCATGGTAGAGAGCCCCTACTCACTCCAAACCCCTCAAAAATGCAACAATCCCGTGTAGCTCTCAGCGCGCACCGTGGCTGTGATCAAACAGAGGGCGGCCACACCCACAGGGAGAGGCCGGGTGGGGACCGCAAGACGCAGGTCTCTCAATCCAGCTCCTCCGTGCAGGGTTCCAGCCGGCGCTGCCCTTTAGGCAGCCCGATCCTCGAGCCAGCCGATCCCACGGACACACGGAAGGGCAAGGGGGCGGCCCCGGGGCGGCGGGACGGACGTCGGAAGGCGCCCCCCACGAAGAAGCCGTCTTCCAAAGCCCCCAACATGGCCCGGGGCAGCAGTCAGAAGTGGAGTTCAGGGGAGTCGGACGGCCAGCCAGAGGAACAGGCGCCTGACGACACCAGGTAAGCGGGCCGGACTGCACCGCGCGTGGGCGTCGGGGGTGCGGGCTGCCAACCCGCGGCCGCGCCTCAGTCGGGCCGTCCCGGACGCCGCCGGAACATCCGCGAAGGTTCTAGGCTTTTGTGGCGTCACTGTCTCCTTGCGGAACCTTCCGCCGGCGCCAAATAAAACCCGCCGCGGAGGAGCCGGCGCCTCGAGTGCGGCGTACCCGGCAAGGAGGTCGGGCCGGCGCGGGTGGGCGGGCGGAGCCCCAGGCGGCAGCGGCTGCGGCCGTGACCGTGACGGACCGACCAGCAGGCAGCGGGGGCGCGGGCGAGGGGCCCGGCAGGGGCGTCCGGGGTGCGCTGACCGGCCTCGCCCCGCCCGCCCCGCAGAGACAAGATGGTGAAGGAGACCCAGTACTATGACATCCTGGGGGTGAAGCCCAGCGCTTCCCCGGAGGAGATCAAGAAGGCCTATCGCAAGCTGGCGCTGAAGTTCCACCCGGACAAGAACCCGGATGAGGGCGAGAAGGTGCGGGCCGGGCGCGGGAAGGCTAGGGGCGCCGCGGGGCGGCCGTGAATTATTGCGCCCCGGAGGACGGGGGCTGTGAATTATTGATGGTGGCGGGGAACCCGAGCCGCGTGCGTTGGTGAGGCGGTTGCCAGGCACCGCGCTGCCCGCAGTGGGGCGGCGGCGGCCCGAGGCCGAGAGGGCGCAGCGCGGCATGGTCAGGTGCAGGGCGTTTGGCCGAGCCGCCAGCCTCGCCCCGCGGAAGATAAGGCTGGTGCCGGCGACCGACGGACTTAGACCCCTCTTGAGCCCTTGCGCAGCCTGTTAATTCCTCCATTCATCCCACAAGTGTTTATGGAGCCCCCACGGTTTGTGCAAGACGCCGGCGAGGCGCTGGGACTTAAACGTGGGAACCCAGTTCTCAGTGGAGTTTGCAGGTGGGAGAGGGAGCCAGAAAACAGGGAAGCCGAGGCACGGACGACCAGAAGTTGTGTGTTTGCTAGGAACCACTGGGATTGAACTATTTTTGTGCTCGTATTCCCTGTTGATGCATAAGCCCTACGGGCGTTTGTTTTAGTCTGAGCTAGTACCTTGGACAAACCTGGTGTCCCTCTCCTGCTTGATAAAGGTTGGTCAACATTTGAATAATCACATTTTCTTTTTTAAACAGGGACAGGAAGATGTGTAAGGCGGCACATTATTTTACATACATGTTTCAGGTTTTCTGTGACACATGAGTCATGGTTGGTCATAAGTACCTCTAATAGGCTGAAAAATGCCTTGAATAATAAAAACCTTAATCCTTTTTAGCTTTCACAGGAACAGAGACAGCTTGCCTTTTATCCCCAAGGATGCTCATGAGGCACCCAAATAGGTGACTTTGAGGATCAGGCATTGCCAGCAAGAAAAGTGTGTTATCCTTCCCACTTCTCCTTTCATTTTTAACCATTTTCTTATAAAACTTTGGCTGTCCCGAAAGGGCTACGTAAACCAGAGACTTCATCAGCCTGAGACCAGAAGAACTAGATGGTGCCTGGCTACCACCAATGAACGTCCTGACAGGGAACACAACAGAGAGTCCCTGATGGAGCAGGAGAAAAGTGGGGTACAGAACTCAAATTCTAGTAAAAAGACCAGACTTAATTTTTTGAGACTGGAGGGACCCCAGAAGACATGGGCCCTGGACTCTGTTAGCCCAAAACTAAAACCATTCCCAAGGCCAGCTCTTCAGACAAAGATTCGACTGGTCTGTGAGACATAAAATGATACTCATGAGGAGTGTGCTTCTTAGCTCAAGTAGATACATGATACTAAATGGGCAGCTCCTGTCCAGAGGTGAGCTGAGAAGGCAGAGAGGGTTGGGAGCCGGTTTGAACGGACATGGGAAATCCGGGGTGGAAAGGAGTATGTTGTCGCAGTACAGGGAGAGCAACAAGAGTCACATAACAATGAATGTATAAATTTTTGTATGAGAGACTAACTTGAATTGTAAACTTTCACTTAAAGGACAATGAAAATAAAAAACAAAACTTTGGCTGTCCTGGGTGGGCTGAGGTGGTGGACGTGTTGTAGTGGCTAATAGCAATACATGGGCTACTTTTGAAGCCACCAATCACTGGACTACCATTTAGACCTGTGGCAGTGACACTAGTATTAAAATACCTGTCTGTGTTCATTATTCCATGCTGGCGAAAGCTGCTTAAGGAAGGTCGGCTGGGTGGCAGCAATGATAGAATATTTATATTTAGCCACATGTGGCTGTCACAAGTTTGAAATGCTTTTCTGTAAGACCATTTGTCTGTTACCCACTCATGTTCTTTCTCATCTGTATTTAGGTGGCTTACTGTAGCTTTTAAAGTCACCAGCTTTCTACTTGATGTTGGTGATTCATAGACATACTCCCTAAGTTCATTGTAGTTTGTTTCTGAGAATCTCCTTCAGGGAGAGCACTTCTAGGCTTCTAATTCCACCTTCCGGCAGACTGACTAAAGGCAACGTGTGGGATAGCCTTCTGACCCTGGTTTCAAGTCAAATCTCATAGCATTTACCGAGAGTAAGTTCATGGTTGTGCGAATACAGTTTGACATGAGTATGCTTTTGGTGTTCTGAAGCTTCTTTTCTTCCAATCGGATTTGACCTATACTACATTTGTGTGGCATTTGCCTTGTATACGCCTGTCTGAGCAGGTGGTTTGTTTTCAATATTTATTTATAACCAGGCACTGAATTAGTGTCACATAAGTGAGGGCTCTTCGTGGTAAGGGAGGTCTGGCAGGTCCCTTGCAGCTTGGAGAGGTTCTGTGATGTGCCCACTGCTAGAAGTCCTGTCTCCTCCTCACCGTCCGGAAAGGGACTAAAACAGTTTAGTTCTCAGCTGAAACATCATCCAGGAGGCTGCCTCTGACCCACAGACTGACCCACTGTCCTCACACTCATTCTACTTTGTGGTTACTCATTTGACACTGGTAGTCTCTGCCAGAGAGCCCTGGTGGCACAGTGGTTAAGAGCTTGGCTGCTGACCAAAAGGTCGGCAGTTGGAATACACCAGGCGCTCACTGGAAACCCTATGGGGCAGTTGTGTTCTGTCCTATAGGGTTGCTATGAGTTGGAATCGACTCGACGGCAGTGGTTATTCTCTGCCGGAACATTAGCAGCGCAGGGGCTGTGGCTCCCGTGCAGACTACATGCCCTGTGTCTAGCCATGCTGTGTAGATGCTAAAATGTGTTGGCTGGCTGAATGAATGAATAAAGAGAGAGAGGTCACAAGAAGAAAAGCACATTTACAGTTTCTGTGTGGAGGAGGGGAGAGCTCTTGTAGAAGGCACAGATTGGAAGGAAGTTTTTTGGTGAAAGGAGGGTGAATTTTGAGATCAGTGGAAATTTGAATGGGAAATCAAAGGGGGAGAGGAGAGTGGGAACACAATTTATAGGAACTCTGCTGTGAAGTTCCCAGGAAAGGACTCATTCATTCGTTCACCAGCTAGCTCCTGTTCTGGTCCTACTGTGCGCCTGGTACATGTTGCAGGTCTTTTCTTTCTCGTGCACGTCTGAATGTTGTTCTTGCCGGCTTTATCTGTCCCAGGCGGAACCTTTTTATTTTTTTCCCTCCTAAGTTTGTCACTGTACTATTAATGTCTCTTCAAAAATAGATTAAGCCAACCCTTTCCCCCTTGACTGGGGACAACTGGGAAGGCCGCGGGGTGTCAGGCTTTGTTTTTTGCCCTGTTGTCCTGTGTTGCTAAGCAGTGGGCAGCCTGCATTTGTTGCCGGGCGCTCTATGTGGAGTCTCTGTACTTATCTGCAGCTGGTTTTCTGTAAGACGCAAGGGTGGCAGGTCAGCAAGATAGTCTCTTTCAGGAGCAGTGAAGGGGTGTGTATTCTTGGCTACTACCCTAACCAGCTTTTGAGATGAGTTTGGCTTTTTGGCCAATTTCACTGTAACACTTCATCTGAATTACTGATTTTCAAGTTAGAACATCGTAAAAGACAGCAGAACATTGCAGAACATTTCACCCTAGCCACTCTCACTGTGCTTCTTTCCAGGCCTTTCCAGGATGGTTGTGGTCATTCTGGAACATAGACTTTTTTTTCTCTCCACTTGGAATTTTATCACATGGACTTTTCCAAGTTGCTACATCGTCTTCACAGCCAGTTCTCCAGCTGCGTAATAATCTATTAAGGGTGTGGCAGATTATCACAATCTCAAAAGTGAGCTGGTCAGAGCAGTAATCTCCCAAACTGTGAGAAGCAGGTACAGGCAAGGGGTGGGCTGTTAGACCCTGCAATGCTGGGACCCCAGAGGTGGGGTGGACTCCAGAACAGGTAGTCGGAGCCTCCATGCTGTGTTAGATCTGGCCTCTGATTGAATGCCCCAAGTGACAGGGAAGTCACTACCATCCTTTTCCATTCTTAGATTAATTAATTCCTTTAAGTCCAAGTGTCTTTCAACCATCCAGGGTATTTGGTGAGTGTTTCTAGTGGGCATTCTTATGAAGCATATTTACCTAATTCCTGACCTAACAACAGGCCTGGGAAGTTCTCAGGATGCAGCCCAACCTAGTTGCTTTCTGATCTTCCATACTAGGCACCAGATTCCTATACCTCAATTTTTATGTTGAGGAAAGGGGTAGTAGTAAATGGTGAATGATACTTCTTTGCAGAAATGATGTGCAGATTAACATATCAAAAGATCTAACTGCCCCATGTATCACTCTGATGTCTATTTAAGACTTTTTTTTTAATTGCCCCATTAACTACCTCAGAGCCCTGGTGGCTCAGTGGTTAAGAGCTTGGCTGCTAACCGAAAGGTTGGTGGTTCAAATCCATCAGCTGCTCCTTGGAAACCCTTTGGGGCAGTTCTACTCTGTCCTATAGGGTCGCTATGAGTCAGAATCAACTCGACAGCAGTGGGTTTGGTTTTTTTATTAGCTGCCTCAGCTCAGAGATCTGTAGAACAAGAGAAAACGTAGTATCTTTGTTACTCATTTCCATATTTGTATCTTCATAGCACTTGGAGCATCTGTATGTTTTATGGAGTCAGCTGCATGATAGAATATTTGTATATAAACTATAGGTCAAGGAAGGCCAAGACCCTACCTCTTTCATGGGGTATTCCCAGAATCGAGCCATTCATTTAACAGTATTTACTGATTGCCTTCATTGTGCTAGGCACAGTTCTAAGCTTGGGTATACAGCAGTGGACAAGGCTGACAAAATTCCCTGTCCTCAAGAAGTGTATGTTCGATCCAGCTATCCCACTCCTTGGAAAATATCCTAGAGAAATAAGAGCCGTCACATGAATAGATAGAGGCACACCCACGTTCATTACAGCACTGTTCACAATAGCAAAAAGATGGAATCAACTTAGGTGCCCATCAGTGGATGAATGGATAAACAAATTATGGTATATCCACACAATGGAATACTACACAACAATTAAGAACAACAATGAAGCTGTGAAACATAATGTGGAGGAATCTGGAGGGCATTATGCTAAGGGAATTTCGTCAGTCACAGAAGGACAAATATTGTATAAGACCACTATTATAAGAACTTAAGAAAAGGTTTAAACACAGAAGAAAACAAGGGTGGGGAGGGAGGGTGAGCGTTGTTTACTAAGTAGATAGTAGGTAAGAATTAGGTGAAGGGAAGGACAGCACACTACAGGGGAAGTCAGCACAACTGGACTAAACCAAAGCTAAGAAGTTCACTGAATACAGTCAAACACTTTGAGAGACAGAGTAGCAGGGGTATGGGTGTGGGGACCATGCTTTCAGGGGACATCTAGGTCAATTGGCATAACAAAGTTTATTAAGAAAATGTTCAGCATCCTACTTTGGTGAATGGCGTCTGGGGTCTTAAAAGCTTGCAAGCGACCATCTAAGATGCATCCATTGGCCCCAACCACCTGGAGTAAAGGAGAATGAAGAACACCAAAGACACAAGGAAAGTATCAGCCCAAGAGACAGAAGGAGCCACATAAACCAGAGACTTCATCAGCCTGAGACCACAAGAAGTAGATGGTGCCCAGCTACCACCAGTGACTGCCCTGACCCGGAACACAACAGAGAGTCCCTGATGGAGCAGGAGAAAGGTGGGGTGCAGAACTCAAATTCTAGTAAGAAGACCAGACTTAATGGTCTGACTGAAACTGGAGGATCCCTGGAAAGCATGGCCCCTGGATTCTCTTATCAGCCCAGAACTAAAACAATTTCCAAGGCCAACTCTTCAGACAGTGATTGGACTGGACTGTGGGACATAAAGTGATACTCATGAGGCATGTGCCTCTTAGCTCAAGGAGATACAGGAGACTAGATGGTCGGCTTCTGTCGGGAAGTGAGATGGGAGGGCGGAGAAGGTTAGGAGCTGCTTGAATGGACATGGGGAATCAGGTGGAGGGGAAGAGTGTGCTGTCACAGTGTGGGGAGAGCAATTAGGGTCACGTAACAATGTGTGCATAGATTTTTGTACGGGAGACTAACTTGAAATGTAAATTTCATTTAAACTACAACAATAAAAACAATTTTAAAAAGGAAGCGTATGTTGCAGCGGGGGCATACAATGTGAGCAGTAAATGACGGTTTATGCTAGAAGATGGTTAGTGCTATGGAGAAAAATAAAGCAGGAAGGTGAGATGGGAAGTTCTGGGGGTGGGGTTGCAGTTGTAAAACAAGGTCATTGGGGAAGTCTCCTTCAGAAGGTAGCATTTGAGCAAAGCCTTGAAAGAGGTGATGGGGAGGCCAAGGACAGGTGCATGCGGAGGTGTTGAGGAACAGCAAGGAGGCCACTGAAGCTGGAGCATGGAGGGTGGGGTGAAGCGTAGGAAGAGGTGAAGGCAGAGAGGTGTCAGGTTGTGCTTGTCCATCAGAGTAAAGACCGATTTTTACTCCAAGTGAGATGAGGCTGCCTTGGAGGATTTTGGGCAGAGGATCAACATGAGTGACAGGCTCACTCTGGCTGCTGTGTGGAGAACAGACAAAGCTGGGGTGAGAACAGAAGCTGGGAGACCGGTGAGGAGGCCACTGCAGCAATCCAGGCAAGAATTGGTGGCCTTGGCCAGGGCAGAAATGGTGGCGGTGAGAAGGGATGGATTTGTGTAAAGACGGCATGGGGGCGGTGTCTGACCTCCAGCTTCACAAGGAGACAGGAGAATCAAGATCAACAGCCCAAGACTGATTCCTGTGAGGTGGAGGTCAGACAGACCTCCTCTCTCTGCCATCTTTACCGATTCTGACACCAACCGTCCCTCCCACAGCAGTCTCTACCGGGGTTCGATAATTCATGCAGTGGCCACACGCAACTCACAAACCATATTCACAATTACAGAGTTTATTAGCGAAGTAACAGTTAAGTTCAGGCTCAGGAACACTCGGGATACAGTTCTTCCATCAGGACAGCCTCTTCCCAGCTGTGCTGATAGGCACACCTCTCCCTGGCCTTCTGTCTCTGCCCAAAGGCACTCAGCTTTCTCTCTCTCTGGGCCGGGAAGCCTACCACGCCATCTCTTGCTGCCAGGTCTCTCCTGCTGGTCTCATCTTGGTTGATGGTGGTGGGCTTCTCCTTTGTGCTCTGGAGTTGGCTCTCTTATAAGGCGAAACTGACCAGTCCCCTTGGTAGGCCACAATTACCTTATCACACAGTCCTGCCCAGTCACCTGGGTGGGAGTTATAAGACCATGGCTAGAAAGGCCACACACAAAAGTAATTAATCCACCGCAATTTGGGATATTTTAGTGTCTTGATTTTATTTTTAAAACCATACCAACAGAAGAGAGTGAAACCTGCATATTCTTCACCTGGCTTTACCAGTAGTAAATATGTTGCCACATTTGCTTTATCCATTTCTCTTATTATTACTATTATTATTTGCAAAAGATTTTGAGAGTAAATTGCTTACATCATAACCTTTCACCCCTAAATACTTCAGCATTTCTCTCAGGAACAAGGACATCCTTGTACATAACTGTAGGACAGTTATCAAATTCAAGAAATTTAACATTGAGAAAAAAATAATTGACATTTCTCCAGTTGTTCCAATTATGTATGTTGTGGCTGTTTTTCCCCCAGTGCAGGATCCAGCCCAGGATCACACGTTGCATTTAGTTTTCCTGTTGGTTTCCTTTAATCTTTTGTTTCACGATTGGCATTTTGAAGAGTCCTGGCCAGTTTTGCAAACTGTCCCTCAATTTAGGTTTTCTGACAATTGGATTCTGGTGATGCATTTTTGGCAGGAGCACTACACAGAGGACTTTGGGTCTATCCCAGGTTACTGAAGATACAAATTTGAAGGTAGAGCCAACAGGGTTTGTTGATAGATGAGCTCGTGCGAGGGCGAGAGAAAAACAGGTTTTGGTGTGGCCAGTTAACTAAGATACGAGGAGATTGTGGAAGGAGCGGGTTTTGAGGGGAAGGTGGGAAGTACAGGTTTGTGTATAATGTCTGGCATGTGGTTAGGTGCTTGAAGATGGCTTCAGTTGAATTTCATGCTAGTAAACAAGTAAAGCTGTTCCCATGAGCTTGGATGCCAGGACTAGCACCCCAGAGCCCTGGGCTTCATCAGGCACATGCCACTGCATCCTAGCCCAACATGACTTATCTTTCTATTGCAGCCAGAGTCTGGAGAAACCGTCCTGCCCTGCTGCTTTTTCGTATTCTCTGCAGTGTCCCTGCCACCAGTTCCTTAAGGATATTTGTCCTCTGTTTCCCACTTTATGAGGGGAGTAAATGGAAAAGTAAGGTTCTAGATAGAGAATGTATAGTAGATCAGCTAGTTTGGGGGTTGGGTGCAGAATACCTGTTACTGCGTACCATCCATATGGTGGTTTTGCTTAATCAGACAACTCACATCTCCTCTCTTTTTTTCTTTTAAAGTTTAAACTCATATCCCAGGCATATGAAGTGCTTTCAGATCCAAAGAAAAGGGACGTTTATGACCAGGGTGGGGAGCAGGCGATTAAGGAAGGTGGCTCTGGCCCCAGCTTCTCGTCACCCATGGACATCTTTGACATGTTCTTCGGTGGTGGAGGACGGATGGCTAGAGAGAGAAGAGGTAAATGCTCTTAAAGAAATGTAAGCAAGTTTATAGTTTCCAAAAGTGATGCATGCTGCTGGAATCAGGACAGATCATGCTCTAAAAGGGTATACTTGTCATGTTTTAGGATCATTGGTTTTAAATGGTTCTTCACTTGTATCCAGGCTACCTTGAATTTCTTTACATATTCAGCAACTACCTGACAGCCTCCATACACCCTCCAAATGAGGCAGGTGTGAAGGAGTAAATGGAGCAGTGGGTAGAGAAGAGGAAGGTCAAGATTATCTTGTCCTCTTTTTGTCTATTGTTGGGGTCAGGCACCTGTGTCCTGAGGGATATAAATGGCATTAGGTCCCTGGGTGGCGCAAATGGTCTCTCGGCTACTAATCGAAAGGTTGGCAGTTTGAACCCACCCAGTGGCACCTCTGAAGAAAGGCCTAACAGTCACAGCCAAGATCACAGCCAAGAAAACGTTATGGGGCAGTTCTACTCTGTAACACATGGGGTCGGAATCGACTCAATAGCAGTGGGTTTATGATTGTTCATAATGTCTCTGCCAAGAGTGCTTTTCTTCTCCGCTCACTCCTTCTTGTCGGACCTGTTTCCCCCCAACCTGGGCCAGGGCCTGCAGGCTCTCCTTCATCCTGCTTGGTCCTCTGCCGTGTTCACTACTGCCCATTTTCTCAGCCTTCTCAGGAGATTTTCTAGGTAACAAACTTCTTTATGTTTTAAAATCTTTGTAGAATGAACTCCCTGCCTCTCTTTTCAGACTGCTTCTCAGACAGTAGCTTCCTTCCTGGGAGGTGGGTGAGGCACTCTTAGCTCCTAGCTGCACGGCCTTAGGCTGCTAGTTTTGAGTTCTGGGTTTACTCCCAATTTTCTACATCTTAACCTCCTGCTAGACAATGAGCTGTCACCTCTGACTGGTCTCCATTAGGTCCTTACCGCCTGTTCAGTTTGTTGTTGATAATCCCCTTTGGACCTCAACACCAGATAACCAAGCTTATTACAGTTCTGGATAAAATTGGAAAAAATAAGCTCTGCATTGGAGTTTAAAGGAGTGTGATACTGGTCAATGAGAGGCCCTAGATAGATGAGGCTGCACTTGTTCTCACATTATAATTGACTTTGGACTTTAGAAAGCTTAAGGGTCAATTCTGTGAACACAGTGTCCTGAAAATCACAAAGTGTTTATTAGGAACAATTCTATCCCCATTGTCTGGGTATTTTGCCTGTTTGTGTAATTGACAGTGTGGACGTTTGACTAAACACTTGGGTATTGCCAGCTCTCTCACTGTCTGGAGACGAACAACTTCACACCCTTAATTAAGTCATCTCTCAGAGGTGACACCAGTACACAAGGACAGCTTGTCTTGGTGATTGAAAGCCCTGTGGTGCAGTGAGGGGCTTGCTGCCCCAGTCCTGACAGGCTGGCATAGCCCTGGACGAAACGCCCATTGTTCTTCATGCAGAAGCATGATTTTGGCAGATCAAAGAATTCCTGCTTAGCCACAAATTACAAACGGGTGATGGCTTCCCAGAATGTGAAGAGCTTTATGCCCAAGGAAGAGTTTCAGTTAAAGGTCGAAGGCATTTTCATCTCTGTGGAAGGGCCCCTTTTATGGGGAAAACTGAACCAATTTGATTGGCTAATATTGCCTTCGGTTTTCTCAACTGGTGATCTCCCTGTCCTCAGATTTGTTCTCAGAAAATAAAGGTGGAAACTCTTTTTGTTGACATCTAATGATTGAATCACTACCCCATAGCTGGAGAGAATATTAATTCTCATCACTGATAGAGGGCCAGAAGGACAGGCAGGCATAATAGAGGCATTGCTTCCCTTAGGAAGGGAGTGAATGAACAGGGAACAGGCATGGCTTCCAGTCTCTGGAGACTTCTGTGACTGAGCATAAATTGGGAGGAGGTAGTATTTAATACCGTGGTATTTTCAATACAGTATTAACTAATTTTGTGTGTGTTTTTTTTTTCTTGATAAGGCAAGAATGTTGTACATCAGTTGTCTGTAAGTCTTGAAGATTTATATAATGGAGTCACAAAGAAATTGGCCCTGCAGAAAAATGTAATTTGTGAGAAATGCGAAGGTAAAATGAATTTTTGAATGAATCTCACCGTTCTCACCCCTTAGATCCAAAAACAAGGCTGGTTATAATTCAGAGAAAAATTGTTTATCTTTTAAATGTGAGGGTCAAACAGAGGTTGCAAAACTAGGTGACCTGAGGGCCAGATCTGTGTACCTGAAGGAGTGTTTTATTTGGGCTGTACCTTTATTTAATACGTCAACAGTTATTTTAAAAATGTAAAAATCAAGAGAGTTCACCCAATTTAGCAGCTGACATACTTCTTCTATAAAGTATTTAGGCTTTACAGGCCATATAGTCACTGTCATAACTACCTACTCAAATTTGCACAAAAGCAGCCTTAGACAGTTCGTATACAAATGGGCATGGTTGTGTTCCAGTAAAACTTTATTTACAAAACCAAGCAGCAGGCTGTAGGTTGCTGACCTCCGACTTAAACAATTACTGTTTTTTGAAGTCTGATTTTTCAAGACAAGTCATATCTGGTGACCTCAACCCACAGTGTCCCACAGAGAATTGGCTGGGTAGCCACCCCTATTGGCAGAGCTGCGTTCTTCAGCTCTCCACAGCCCTAGCCTTCTCATTCACCAATAGGCCTGGGTGTTTTTCCACCTGAGTATTGAAGGAAGAGAAGCTAAAGTAATGAATTTGGCTTGGCACAGCCATACATACAAATGTTTGATATCTGATGTTAATATCTAAATATTGTCTGCTTGACTAGAATCATCGAGACTCTTCTATATTGCTTTTCATGCTTGTACATAGTCAGAATTCAGACCCCACTGTCCAATTTAATGGTTCATCACCCTTGTGCTGTGGCACCCAGCAGGGCCACTTCCGAGGGACGAGCATGGTTCTCATTGCTGTCCCCTCTGCAGGTGTCGGGGGGAAGAAGGGCTCTGTGGAGAAGTGTCCACTGTGCAAGGGGCGGGGAATGCAGATCCACATTCAGCAGATCGGGCCAGGCATGGTGCAGCAGATCCAGACTGTGTGCATCGAGTGCAAGGGCCAGGGTGAGCGCATCAACCCCAAGGACCGCTGTGAGAGCTGCAGTGGCGCCAAGGTGATCCGAGAGAAGAAGATTATCGAGGTGCACGTTGAAAAAGGTGAGGCTGCACTTCTTGCTAGAAATGCTAATCGGGTGCTAATCGTGGGACCCACGGGTTGGGTATAGAGACATAAGATAAATTACAACGTACATTTAAGCAACAGTAAGGTGTGCCATACATTCCCCCTATTTCCAAGTCATTTTCTCTTGACCCCTCCCTGGTCACCTGCCAAAGTTCTCTTCCTGAGGTCAGCTTCCTTGAGATCAAAAGCAACTTTTTTTAAAGTTCTCCAGCGCTCCCAAAGTCTTCCTTGACCACAGTTTTGGGTAATTGCTCTCTTTAGGATCTTTTGGAATGTTCTTCCTAATAGCTTTTCTTACCCATGGTCCGTACTGCCTGGTGGGAGTCTTTGTGGCATCACGGCCCTTCCCCACACGTCCCGCTGTGCTGCAGCAGAGCCTCCCGAATACAGTGACTTCCCTGCGATCCGTCCTCCTGGCACTATCACTCTCGGCATGCTTTGAGTCTCAGCTGTTTTCCAAACTATTCCTTGGTTTTGCTGTGGCTTCCCAATCCAGCAAATACATCCTAGAGCAGAGATGAGACCACATGTACAAGAATCACACCCAAACCAGCATAGGTGTTGTGAAAGGGACTTATTGTTTAAGTGCACCTTAACCCTATGCCTGTGTGCATACACTGACTTGTTAGAAAGTGGCAGGGCTGGCTGCCCTGGCCCCCTCAGTCCCCAGCGCCATGCACAGTGTGTGCACCGGGAAGTGGGTGGTGTGGTGCTACTTGTGGCATCACAGTGCTTGGTGGGGAGGGAGTGCGGTGTGGCCTGTGGGTGTCATGGCCCATGTCTCCCTCCCTGCTGCACACCTAGGTGAGGACCCACGTTTTGCCCAGGGAAGCATGACCTCTTCTCAGCTGTAACCCCAGCTGCCACTCCTGTCCCCATGCCCACATAAGGTTGGCAGGTTTGATGAATAAAGGACCCCCAAAGGACCCTGTGATTCTTCTTCAGAAGCTTTACGGGAAGTCTGATTTTTAAGAGACATGGCTAATCAGAGAGGGATGGTATTTCGTAGGTATGAAAGATGGGCAGAAGATACTATTTCATGGTGAAGGAGATCAGGAGCCTGAGCTGGAGCCTGGTGATGTCATAATTGTGCTTGATCAGAAGGATCATAGTGTCTTTCAGAGACGAGGCCATGATTTGATCATGAAAATGAAAATTCAGCTTTCTGAAGCCCTTTGTGGCTTCAAGAAGACAATAAAAACACTGGATGATCGAATCCTTGTTATTACCTCCAAATCAGGTAACGTTTCAAACGCGTGTTCCCGTGGTGGTAGTTCTGTGTGTTTGGCCTAACGGTACTGGCAAGTTAGCCTTGCTTCACATTTAGGTTGACTTCTGTTACCCAAGTTACTTATTTTTCTCTAAATTTAAAGGCATCACTAGTGACTGGTGTGCTTGAGAATTTTATAAATTTATATTTATATTACATATTTGAACAGTGAAGAGCCTCACACAGGAAGCTTGGGGGGTCTAAAATCTGAACTGGATCTCTGAATTAAAACTTGAATGAGAAAAATGTATTTTTCTATAAGAAGTGGAGCTCTGTACTAATTCATCCACATGTTCCTCTGGTCTCTGTCTTGTCGATTATAGATGAGAAACATTTTAGAATTTTCCAGGAAAAAAAAGACATTGCCTGTCAGCGTATCCTTGTTCCACAGGATCTGCCCTTGTCTGCACGCACCCACAGGATCTGGAGGGAACTGCCTCTGGGCCAGAAGGATTCCCGAGGGCCCAATCCTTTGGCTGACTAGTGCACCTGTGGAGATTCCAGGCTCCCAGCTCCCGGGAGAGTTGGTGTTCACTGCAGTCGAGGGTCCTGTGGACACCAAAGCACCAATCTAGAAGGGGTGACGGGGAGGGCAGCAAGTTGGAAAAGGGAGAGAAGCAGGCAGGGACCCTGAATAGCACTTGACTTCAGATGGGGGAAAAAGTCAGGAGTCCATGTCTGGACAAGCTGTGGTGGTGGCTAAGTGACTCAGGCACCCTTGGCCTCACCACTGGCTGTGAGCAGTGCTGCTCTCCTCCCCTCACTGGCCATAGGGCTAGGGAGTAACTTTTCCTTTGGGGATCTAAGGGTTTAAGGCTGGAGGGTAGGTTCAGGGCTGAGTGAGAGATAAGTCAGTCCAAGGGCAGTGGTGGTTTAGAGTGGGGCTGAGACTCTAGGGGTAGTGGTGTGAGCAGACCCTGGTGCCACCACGCCTCCCTGACCAACTTCTGGACCTCTTCTGCCTGTTTCTCCCTCTGCCCCTCGCCCTGTCTTTGCCTGCTTTCTCCTCTTTCCTGCCACTTTCTCTGGCTCTTGGCTCTGCCTGTTTCCTCCTTTTCTTCAACTAACAAAAAATTATAAAATAAAAATAGTACAAAGAGTAACCATATACCCTTTTACCCAGTTTGCCTACTTGTTAACATTTTACCCTACTTTTTTTCATTTGCTCTGTGTGTGTGTACACATAATCAAGATTTGGGAGAAAGCACTGCAATATAATGCAATATTTGCATGAAAAAATTTAAAATAAAACATCTTCCTTAAAGTTCCATTCCATAGACCTCCCAAGTACCCACTTTGTCTCATTACTTGTATAGGAGATTTGAGGATCACTGTTTACACAAAGTTCTAGGCCACTGGTTGTGAACAGGTACATGCTCAGCACTCCCTGGGATTGTGTCTAAGATTCCCTAATGTTGCTGCAAACAGGTCATCTCAGAGTCTAGTCCTTCTAAGAGCTGGAGCTGGGCAGTGTCTGCATGTAACTTCTTTGGGCAAGCTCGTCCTTGGCCAACAGCTGGAGATTTGAGATGTTGAGTCACCGAGGTGGAGCTCCCTGGGGCAAGGTCCTGCTGTGGGAGCCCAGCGTTCCTTGCTGCCTCTGAGCTGGTGCCAGCCACAGAGACCCTGGGAGCTAAGGACAGAATGAGGCTAGTGAGGAAGGAGCATCACTGGAAAGGAAGTGGCCACCTGGGCCACTTCCCTGGCAGCAGGGGCACCCCAAGGAACCCATTTCCGGGCTTGATTGTAAATAAGGGCAGGAGATCCAGTAAACTTTTTCTGCTGGAGATTGTGTTTCTTTGCATTTTCTTTTTCGCGTTTATCCTTTGTTTTAATTTCTTGTTCCTGCATTTCCTCTTCTCCCTTCTTCCTCCATTCTTCTGCCACTGAAATGCCTTCCTCACCAGAGGGCCCACAGGGTGTCTTAAGCACTGAGAATCAGCAGATTAAAAGTGATTTAGGAGCTTCACAAGGGTGCGATGGCCCCGTCTGAGGAGATATTAGCCTCAGGGAAGAGCCTGCTTCATGGTCCTTTCCCTTCTCTTCGATGCAGTTTTCCATGCTTGGTCTCCTGATTTCCCAACCCCCGCAAGTTAGACAGGGAAGCATGGGGATGTTCTTGAGAGCAACAAGAAGTGACCTCTGATAGGAAAAGAGGAGACAGAAAACTGTTTGAAAAGAAAAACCAAACAAACAACTAAGAACACAGGCCAGCCTTGTGGGTCCAGTCAGCTCCGGGGTAGCCTCCTGCACGTGCAGTAGGCTCGGACGGCCATGTCTAGTCCCAGCCTGCACGCAGATGGCCCCCAGGAGAGTCATGGATGTGCTTTGTTTTAAAAAGCTTGTGTCATGTACTTGCAGAGATTTCCTTGTGAAGCAATTTCACTTTCTGAATAGTCTCCTTATGTGGAATACCATTTTCCCAGGAGAGGGGGCTGCCGGAAAAATTAGTTTTTAGCTTTTATCTTCCCTTTTTCTCTATGCTCCCCCTACTCCCAATTTTTTTTATTAATATTTCTTTCTTTGCCCATTTTTATTACTGAGCTGAAAACCGTACTTTTTCAGAGACCCTTTTGTCTCTTTCCTTTCCCAGGCTTGGAGGGAAATAACGTTTTTAGGGAGGAGACTGCCAGAGCTCTGGGGCTCTAACCTCCCATGATGCCTTTTGAAATAACACAGATGGAAGAACCAGTGGGTGCAAGCTAGGAGGAGACCCATTCTAACTCACCAGTGTGTGAGTGCATTTTAACTACAAGGAGACTGCCAGTGGCCTGAGCCGCCTTGTCAGCTCTCTGGCCGGGAAGCTGGCGTCCCCTGCAGGGTGGCCATGAGCAGGTTCTCACACCAGGTGTGGGCTGGTTGGGCTCTTTTGGGGCCATTTCCTGCTCCAAGCTCTGTGAGTGTGTGAAGTGCAGACTCCCATCCCACTCATGGTCAGGATATTTGTAACCATCCTAAGGGGCAGGCAGGGCGGGTATCACCACCCCATTTTACTAGACTTGGTTTTCTGACTCCTACTTCACTTTTTTAAACCAGCCCACTTTGCGATGGAGGCCGAGTATGGGCACAGAAGCCTCCTTGACACTGCTGCAGCCCCAGAGTTCTACCCGAGCCCCTCACCTCACCCCCTCACCCCGACCGTACCCGACAGGAATGACTGACTGGGATCTGCTTTCCAGTCAGATGCTAAGTTACACCTTCCTTTGCCTGGCAGCCACAGAGACCCTAAAATCTGCCCTCAGGCTCTCTCCCAAAAGGGAGTCTGACCCCTCACCCCCAGCCACTGTCTATTTTCCTATTTTGTAACTAACACAGACCCAAACCTTGTCCTGTGGCAGGTGAGGTGATAAAGCACGGGGACCTGAAATGTGTGCACGATGAAGGGATGCCTGTCTACAAAGCTCCCCTCGAAAAAGGGACCCTGATCATACAGTTTTTAGTAAGTTCACTGTGTTTTCTTCTCACGGGGCATGCTGTTCAATGCCTTAATTGGAAAAACAAACAGCTCCTGTTCTTTCCCACCTCACCCTTTACAGGTACTCTTTCCTGAAAATCACTGGCTTTCTCCAGAAAAGCTTCTGCAGCTGGAAGCTTTGCTCCCTGCTCGACAGAAAGTGAGGATTACAGACGACATGGAGCAGGTGGAGCTGAAGGAGTTTAATCCCAATGAGCAGAACTGGCGCCAACACAGGGAGGCCTACGAGGAGGACGACGACGGGCCCCGGGCCGGAGTGCAGTGCCAGACGGCATGATGTGCGTGCTACAGGTGGCCTGGCTGGACTAGCATATGATGAATGTAAAGTTGGCACAATGAAAATGGCATCACTTTAATGGCCTCGTATTTGGGGTGTCCCGTGTATGTGTTCAGCATTCTCAATTGCTGAGTGTCTTTTGGTTTTTGTTTTGGTTGTAACTTAAGTTATAGTTTAATTTATATTTAAATGTTTTAAGTGTAAATCACCTGTAGTCTGCATATGGATCTGTTCATTTACATTTTCAGGATATACTTTCGAGATGCCAGTGACCGCATGGACACTTTGTGCTTCTAGTGGCTTTGCCGTAATGCAGTTCCACCAGTAAAGCACGGCCCAGAAAGCAGCACTCAACCTCCCTAGCAAGCCCCAAGGCACGAAGTGGGCGTGCTGGCCCATCTCTAGGTCTCTGGTTCCCCCCGCTCCCCATCCTATGGCAGAGTTACAGAGGGCACAATCTCAGGGCTGCTAACGTATTTTTGAATCTAGATTCTAGATGATCCTCCTAAGGAATGAAAGCACATCTGTGGATCGGACTTGGCTCCCCGGTCTCTCTACTCCTTGCTTCACGCTGAGTGGGCTGTGGTCCTGGTGTTGCAGGGCCACCTTAGTTCCTACTGTTCTGTACCCTAGGTGACTGGAATGGAGGGGTCTGTCTGATCATCTCTCCTGGAAGGTTTCTCAACCTTCCAAGCCTTGTGGTGAGGACCAGTGTTTTAAATGATATGCCGATGTAACTGCTTGTCTGTGACCCCTCCCACCCCATACCTTGTTCTTTGTGGATTTAACAATTTTCTGTTGACAACCTTTGCAATGCTCTCCCACCAAAGTGCTTACTTGTACAGAAAAATAAACCCTCCATGTCCCGTAAAGAAAAATAAACCCTCCATGTCCTGGCAGCGTGAGAGCAACAGAAGCCATAGGGAATGCTGGTGGCTTGGCCACAGGCACAGCCAGCCCCCACCTGACCAGTGAGCCTGCATGACTTGAGGGTCGGGAAAGGCATAGAACTTCTCAGTGTTCTCCACCTCCCAGATTCCACTCCCTTCCAAAGGACTGTTCTCTCCTTGTTGCACAGCCATACTTAAAAAGGGCTTCCTGCTCACATGATCATGTTTAGATAATGTGACCGAACTCTACTAGGGACTACAGTTGGTTGAATTCACTGTAAATTATAGCTTGTTTGGAGGGATATTTGTCCTGGTAGTTGGACTACAACTTGAACTTAGGGTTACCTTAACCTTTAGCCATTATTGTTCACTTCTTTCCCATAGTAGTCATGAAGATAAGCTGCTAACTTCTAAGCTGCCGACTTAAAGCAGAGGCCACCTGTCAGGTCCACCCTCATTTGTTTATACAGTGCCTGAGTTTGACTCAGACCAGGGACCTCCCCTTGGAGGATCAAAGGGCAGATCAGTTCCATGGCAGGTAGGGTGAGCCAGCTGGAAGGACCAGGCTCCAACTGCTTACATGGGGCATAATTTGCTCAAAGTAAGTAGAAAGAGACCACCTGTTCCTGCTTTGGCCATTGATCAGGATGAACATAAAACCAATTCTTCCAGCTAAGCTTATGTGAAAACCAATTTACAAATGGACCACAACTCCAGGGTGTTCTGTTTTCTGTGCTGTGACTTTCTAATAAATTACTGCTAGAGAACTACTTTTAGTTGATGATGGAGCAAAATTAGATTCGGCTCCTTCCTTGTTATGTAAATGAATTTGGATGATATTGCTTAAAACTTTATCCACTTGTAATTTGTCACTTTAAAAATAAAATTGAGCTGGTATGAGAGACAAGTGGCTTTGCCTTTTTTTTTTTTTAAGTGCTCCAATGAATAGTTATGTGCCAGCTTGCCCTCACGTGGGTTGATACAATGGACTAGTTCCCACCCTCATGGAGTTCATATTTTGAGGGTGGGGGTGAGCGCAAGTGTCAGGTGGTGGGAACTACCACTACTGCTGAAGAGGTGACATCTGAGCACCTACCTGAACGCAGGCAGGGACTAGACCTGTGAAAGTCTGAGGGAGGAAATGGCAAGGACAGTGTTAACAGAGCAGGGTGAGCAAGCAGAGGCAGGGGAGAGAAGCAGTGGGTTATGGTAAAGAGTGTGGGTTTTATTCTGAGGGTTATAGGGGTTCAGAGGAAAAGCACAACATGACCTAAGACATGTAATTATGATCAATAAAAAGCAACAAGCTTCAGAATGTTAGCTACTTTGAACTCTTCCAATTAACACGGAACCAAATCCCAACCGGGCTGCTGAAGAGAACTCCGAGGTACAGGTACTCTGGGACAAGCGAGGCAGGGCTGGAGTTCAGTCATTATCAGGCACCGGCTTAAGCCTAGGCATTGTGAAGGCAGCAAGACAAGCAGCCAGCCCTCCAGCATCCACCCAGGGAGCTACAGACATCTCTGAAATTAACAGGGTAAAACGTGTGGCAAGCACAGAAAAGGATGGAATACTCCCAAACTCATTCTATGACGCCAGCATAACCCTGATACCAAAACCAGGTAAACACACCACAAAAAATTACAGACCAATATCTTTCATGAACATCAACGCAAAAATCCTTAACAAAATTCTAGCCAATAGAATTCGGCAACATATCAAAAAAATAATTCACCATGATCAAGTGGGATTTATATCAGCTATGCAGGCATGGTTCAACATTAGAAAAACAATCAATGTAACCCATCACATTAATAAAAGACAAGAAACACGTGATCTTATCAATCGATGCAGAAAACGCATCTGACAAAGTCCAACACCCATTGATGATAAAAACTCTCAACAAAACAGGAATAGAAGGGAAATTCCTCAGTATGATTAAGGGCATTTATACAAAGCCAACAGCCAACATCATCCTAAATGGAGAGACTTCAAAAGCATTCCCACTGAGAACAGGAACCAGACAAGGATGCCCTTTATCACCACTCTTATTCAACATCGTGCTGGAGGTCCTAGCCAGAGCAATTAGGCTAAAAAAGAAAGGGCATCCAAATTGGTAGGGAAGAAGCAAAAGCATCTCTTTGCAGATGATATGATCTTACACACAGAAAACCCCAAAGAATCCACAAGAGAACTACTGGAACTAATAGAAGATTTCAGCAAAGTTTTAGGATACAAGATAAACATACAAAAATCAGTTGGATTCCTTTACACCAACAAAGAGAACCTTGAAGAGGAAATCACCAAATCAATACCATTTACAATAGCCCCCAAGAAGATAAAATACTTAGGAATAAATCTAACCAGAGACGTGAAAGACCCATACAATGAAAACTACAAGACACTACTGCAAGAAACCAAGAGACCTGCATAAGTGGAAAAACGTACCTTGCTCATGGATAGGTGGACTCAACATTGTGAAAATGTCATTTCTACCCATAGTGATCCACAGATACAATGCAATCCCAATCCAAATTCCACCAGCATTTTTTAACAAGATGGAGAAACAAATCAACTTCATATAGAAAGGGAAGAGGCCCTGGATAAGTAAAGCATTACTCAAGAAGAAGAACAAAGTGGGAGGCCTCACACTACCTGATTTTAGAGCCTATTATACCGCCATGGTAGTCAAAACAGCCTGGTACTGGTACAACAACAGATACGCAGACCAATGGAAGAGAATTGAGAATCCAGACATAAATTCATCCACCTATGAGCAGCTGATATTTGATATTTCTGTTAATTTTGGGGGAAAAGACAGTCTCTTTAACAAATGGTGCTGGCATAATTGGATATCCATCTGCAAAAAACTGAAACAAGTCCCATACCTCACATCATGAGCAAAAACCTAACTCAAAATGGATAAAACACCTAAATATAAAATCAAAAATGATAAAGATCATGGAAGAAAAAACAGAAACAACGCTAGGAGCCCTAATACGTGGCATAAACAAATACAAACCATAAGTAACGATACATAAGCACCAGAAGAGAGACCAGATAAATGGGAACTCCTAAATATCAAACACTTATGCTCATCAAAAGACTTCACCAAAAAGTCAAAAGACAACCTACAGACTGAGAAAAAAATTTTGGCTATGACAAATCTGATCAGAGTCTAATCACTAAAATCTACAAGATACTGCAAAGCCTCAACAACAAAAAGACAAATAACCCAATTAAAAAATGGGCAAAGGATATGAACAGACACTTTGCCAAAGAAGATATTCAGGCAGCTAACAGACACATGAAGAAATGCTCATGATCATCAGCCATTAGAGAAATGCAGATCAAAACTGCAATGAGATATCATCTCACCCCAACGAGGCTAGCATTAATCCAAAAAACACAAAATAATAAATGCTGGAGAGGTTGTGGAGACTGGAACACTTATACACTGTTGGTGGGAATGTAAAATGGTACAACCACTTTGGAAATCGAATTGGCAGATTCCTTAAAAAGCTAGAAATAGAAGTACCATACGATCCAACTATCCCGCTCCTTGGAATATATCCTAGAGAAATAAGAGCCATCACGTGAATAGATATGTGCACACCCATGTTCATTGTAGCACTGTTCACAATAGCAAAAAGATGGAAACAACCTAGGTGCCCATCAACAGATGAATAGATAAACAAATTATGGTATATCCACATAATGGAATACTATGCAACAATAAAGAACAACGATGAAGCTGTGAAACATAACACGGAGGAATTGAGGGCATTATACTGACTGAATTTAATCAGTCACAGAAGGACAAATATTTTGTAAGACCACTATTATAAGAACTCAAGAAAAGGCTTAAACACAGACAAAAACATTATTTGATGGTTACGAGGGTGAGAAGGGAGGGTGAGGGTTATTCACTAACTAGATAGTAGGTAAGAATTATCTTAGGTGAAGGGAAGGACAGCACACACTACAGGGGAAGTCAGTACAACTGGACTAAACCAAAGCCAATAAGTTTCCTGAATACAATCAAACACTTTGAGGGACAGAGTAGTAGGGGTGGGGGTCTGGGAACCATGATGTCAGGGGACATCTAGGTCAACTGGCATAACAAAGTTTATTAAGAAAATGTTCTGCATCCTACTTTGGTGAGTGGCGTCTGGGGTCTTAAAAGCTTGCAAGTGACCATCTAAGATGCATCAATTGGTCCCAACCATCTGGAGTAAAGGAGAGTGAAGAACACCAAAGACACAAGGAAAGTATTAGCCCAAGAGACAGAAAGAGCCACATAAACCACAGACTTCATCAGCCTGAGACCAGAAGAACTAGATGGTGCCCAGCTACCACCAATGACCACCCTGACAGGGAACACAACAGAGTCCCTGATGGAGCAGGAGAAAGGTGGGGTACAGAACTCAAATTCTAGTAAAAAGACCAGACTTAATGGTCTGAGACTGGAGGAACCCCAGAAAACACGCCCCCTGGACACTCTATCAGCCCAGAACTGAAACAACTTCTGAGGCCGACTCTTCAAAGATTGGACTGGACTGTGTGACATAAAGTGATACTCGTGAAGAGTATGCTTCTTAGCTCAAGTAGATACATGAGACTAAATGGGCAGCTTCTGTCCGGAGATGAGATGAGAAGGCAGAGAGGGTTAGGACCTGGTTGAGTCGACATGGGAAATCAGGTGGAAAGGAGAAGTGTGCTGTCACAGTATAGGGAGAGCAATTAGGGTCACGTAACAATGTATGTATAAATTTTTGTATAAGAAATGTAAACTTTCTCTTAAACTACAACAATAAACAAAAGAAAAAAAAAAAAGATTTGACCAGACACTTCACAAAAGAAAAAAAAAAGAAGTATGGCAGGGGACATTTTTAATAAATAGAAGGGTACAATACAGAGATAGGACTGTAGAACATTCCCTCCCAAATACTCAGGAACCCATTCTGAAATAGATTAGCCTCCTCATCTCAGCTTCTGGGAGTTGGCTGCTATACTCCACTGCATGAGTCAACCCTCTGGGAAGAGCTAGCCTGTATTTCTAGGACAGAAAGTTGAGTAAGTGCCTGGGTCTCTTCATCTCTAAGGCAGATACTCACTTTCACTTAATGATGCTCATTCTCTCACTGTTCTACTGGTGACAGGGTAAATGAAAAAAGAAGCATATTCAAGAACACAGGTATTTACATTAAGAACGCTTTATGTTAAAGTATGAACAGCAGTTCCAATAAACATGAAAAGATTTATCCTATATCTATAAAATTGAAGCCTTTGCTACAATAATGCTTTCTTTTAAACAAACCTGAAAAGGTTACGGAATGTCACGATCAATCTGTACATTCTCACTGCAGCATTAGCTTGGAAGACTTTGATGTTTAAATTGGACAATCATAGATGTGAATTTCCTGGTCATCTCCAACAGACACAATTTTTGAACCATTTCCATTGTATTTTACTCCCCAGACCTGTAAGAAAAAACGAAAAAATTCTACTAATATGACTTTGTTATAAATGAAGATCCTTACTTCTCATTATACCGAATCTAGAAACATACTCTGAGATGAGGATGTTCTCGTACTTTCTCAGTCGGTGAGACTGGGGCCTTGTTTTTAACCAGGTGTCTTCCATTACTGCTGTTTAATTATCACTCCCTTCCCCTCCCCTACTCAGAAAATGTCATTTCTAAACACTAATCAAGATACCTAGCAACCTTTCAAAGATTCAGAATCCAGGGGATCGTCTAATACCATGCAGATGGAACCCACAAGGAACCAGCATAGGCTCTCATTTATGTTTCCAGGAATAAAATGCCCCACAACTACCCTGAGGTCACTGACAACAGGGACAATTGTCACCTGTGCTCCTCACCTAACTCCATGCACCACCCCCTGCAGTCAGTAATTCTCACTCTGTTATTAGTGCCTAGCAGAGCCTGTAGGCTCCCAGGAGCTAGACAACATGACATTGTGGATCATTGATTTGATTTGCTATGTGTTGAATTAACAGATTTTGAACCTGTTTCCCAGACAGAATTGATGTGGTTGGAGTTTCATCAAGAATAAATTTTCTGTTTGTTTTATTTTTGGTGAAAATATACACAGCAAAACTCATTCCCCTTCCACAGTTTCTAGACATAAATGATTAGCACCAAAAAACCAAACCTGTTGTTCCTGACTCACAGTGACCCGATGCCTTAGTTCTACTAACTGCCCCACAGGGTTCCCAAGGAGGGGTCGGTGGGTTCAAACTGCCAACCTTTTGGTTAGCAGCTGAGCTGTTAACCACTGACCCACCAGGGCTCAAACAAGGGGTTGTCAGAAGTGGGATGATCAGTGACATTGGTTAAATTCTTCACATTGTGTCAACATTCTCATTATTTCTGTTCTAGTTGTTTCATTTCCATTTACTTAATCTCCCTGGCCCTCAACCTTCACATCTATGCTTTATATATATATATATATATATATATATATATATATATATATATGTATATGTATATGTATATGTATATATATTTTATTGTACTTTAGATGGAGGTTTACAGAACAAAGAGTTTCTCATTAAACAGTCAGTACACATATTGTTTTATGACATTGGTTAACAACCCCACAACATGTCAACACTCTCCCTTCTCGACCTTGGAGGACCTTTTTCATCTATGCTTTAAAATAGCTATTGACCCTTTGGTCTTACATAATTTTTTTTTTTTTTTTTAAAGTAGCAAAATACTCAAGAGTGACAATCTTTACTCTTTGAGCTAAACTGTCACTTAGTTGGAAGGTGACTTCAGGGGATAGTTTCAAGCTTTGAAGAGCAACTCAGGGCCATATCTCGGGATGCCTCCAAACTCAAAGGGTCCAGTAAATCTGGATTCTTTAAGAATTTGAAGTGCTGTTCCACATTTTTCTCCCTTTTTATCAGGATTCATTTATTGTGCTCCTGATCAGAATGTTAGGTAGTAGTAGCCAGGTACCATCTAGTTCTTCCGGTCTCAAGGTGGAGGAAGCAATGGTTCATGTAGACAGTTAGTCCTATAGTCCAGTTCCTTCTCTGATTCTTGGGTTTCCTTCTTTCACTTTTGTTCCAGATGAATAAAGACCAATAATTGTATCTTAGACAGCTGCTTATAAGCTTTTAAGACCCCAGACATTACTTACCATACTTGGAGGTAGAACATAAACTTTTTAAGAACTGGTATGCCAACTGACTGGATTATCCCATGAGACCATGACCATAAGCCCCCAAACCAAGAGAACTACTCCCATGAGGTCACTGGTTATATATAATTAATATCAGCATCTGTAGCTACCACCTCACCCCTTCTTTTTTTTTTTTTTTTTTTTTTGGTGTTATTGTTGCAGAACGAAGGAATAACTTTCTGATGATCAGGAGCTGATTCTGGGTGGTGAGCCTCTCACACTAACCCTGAGATGGGGCATCTAGCCCTGGTTTTAGTGCTCTCATGATTCGGCCAGGTGGCAGCCCCTTCACTCTGAACAGCTACCTACAAGTAGACACACTTGCACACCAGACATCTCCCACTGGAACAACACTGCTCTGACCCCACATGCAATGCACACCAGTCAGTCAGGACTTGCTCACCAAGTAGAATATAAGTCCAAGAGTGGAATGTCAACTTTATTGGCAACAATTTAGGGTTAAATGTAAAAATGCATGAATAATTGTTAACTTCAAGTTGCATTCCAAAGAGGGGAAATCTATAGGATCACCAGAAAAACATTTAAAATATATTAACAACCAACTTCATACAACCATGGGCATTTTTTTAATATACTGAATGGTTCCCCAAGACTCTTGCTTCTAAGACTAAGTTGGGACCAGCACTGCCTCACTTGGGAGCTTGTTAGAAATGCAGAATCTCAGGCTCTAACCAGACCTACTGATTCAGAATTTAACCAGATTCCTGGGGGGGACTCATGTGCACATTAAAGATGGAGAGCACTGCACTACAACATCTTTATCATTTCATATCACACTGGCTTGGCAAAGATAAAGACTCCTGTAAGAACAGTTTCTCTTTTCTCTCCTATTTTAAAAATTGAAACAAGAATTTTCAATATCATAAAGCCAAACAACTTGTAAGAATTTCTAGCTTCTAGTATATTAAAAAAAAAAAAAATTGTATCACTTCTTTGGACAGCTCCAAAAATGACAAGCGGTGACTGTGTTTAAGCCATGGCAGCTCTCAAGAAGGGAGGTCCTCACTGCGCCAGCCACAGGCACCAGTTGCAGCATTTTCCAAAGAAGGCATTTAGAGGCTGGGGGGGCACAGGGACATATGGCTGACAGCACTTCCCCAGCCTCTGTGTGCAGACGGTGCGTACAGGAAAACTGGGCCATACTGAAGTCCAAGGAGATCAAGGAGATCCAGCAGCTCAGTCCCAGAGATCTACGAGGCTTGATAACTTGAGCAGCAAGGTTAGGAAAAGAAAAGCGCTTTGGCACAGTGGTCAGATGACAGTAGCAATCCAAAGACAAAGGAATTTAAATACAATGCCATACCTGATCCTGGTGATCAAAGAAGGTGTGAACACAAGTCCTCGTTCCAACATCCCAGACTTTTACACTTTTGTCAGATGAACTATTTTAAAAAGTGAACATTAGTATCAGAAAACAGTTTTTAGATTGAAGTTGGGAGGAATCTGACCAAAATTCTACACTCACCTACAGCCTGCCTACCTTGGAGGCCCCCACCCCCATGTCTGTATGCACAAGTGGCTGACCTGGGCCCCAGGAGGTGGCCGGGTGTTGGCAGCACTGGGTGGCTTTCCCTCCTCACCAGGCAGCCATTTTCCTGGAATTGGGATCTCAACATGAGTCTCAGACACATCTACCTCTCTCCAGGTGGGAGGGAGGGCTTTAAAGCTTCAAAATAAAAGCTTTCAGGAGGCTTCTGTAACCCATTCTGTAACACTTCTCATCTCTCCATCACATGTTTTTCAACCGTCTTGGCCATCCTGGGCCTGTGTAACAGTGGGATCTAAAAGCACTTTTTACAGATTCACACCTTTTAACACCACTGTAACACAGGTACACCTTAAAGTAAACCCAGGTGGAAGCCTGGATTTTATAGGGAAAAACTGAGAGTTTCACTGTTCAAAAGAATCTGACTTTGTTCAAGCTGAAGACAGCTAACTTTACTACTTAAATAAAAACAAAACACACTGAGAAAACAAGGGCCACCGGAACAAAAAAAGGGCCATGCAGTCTTCAAATTTCAAGGCAAGTCATACCAGAAGACCATTCCCACCTTCCTCGCATTTTGGAAACGGCTAAGAATCATCAGTACCTGGAAACAAAGTGAGTGTCATCAGGACAAAACGCAACATTCAGGACCCAGGATGCATGGCCACTCAGTGTGCCAGCCAAGTTGGCGTGTTGTCTGAAACAGGAAAGTTCCAAACAAAATGGAAATGTTAGTTTTTGGAATACAGTCACAAAAGTGGAAGGCATATTGTTAACTCTGCCCATTTAACTGGACCAAATCTCCTTTCCTTAGAATAACAGTGTCTTAGCTATATAATGCTGCTGTAACAGAAGTACTAGTGGATGCTTTTAACAAACAGAAATTTATTTTCTCACAGTTTTGGATGCTAGAAGTCAGAATGCAGAGCGCTGGCTCCAGGGGAAGGCTTTCTCTCTCTGTCAGCTCTGGAGGAAGATCCTTGTCTCTTTGCTTGCTTGTTTAATCTCTTTTTATATTTTAAAAGAGACTGACTCAAGATACACCCTACACTAATCCTGCTTTATTAACGTAATAAAGACAACCCATTCCCCACAGGGATTATAACCACAGGCAAAGAGGTTAGGATTTACAACACGTACTTTTGGGGGACATAATTCAATCCATAACCGTATTACTGTATCAAAAATTCCCTTGCTAATTAAGTGGCATCATTCAGTGCACCAACGAATTTTTACAGTGGCATTAACCAAAGTGTGTTAATGCCACCAAAAGCCGAGAATAAGATCCATAAGAAGCAGAGAGCTTAACAGCTCAAAATAAATAAGGCAGCTCAGTGCATCAACCCTCAAGATGAGGATACTGAGAGGCAGCAGGGGCGAGCAGGCCACCTTAGCAGAGCAGCAGGCGCTGGTCCCTGCCTGCATTAGCAACCCTTATACATGAGGCCAGTGCCTCATTGCCAAAGAAACAGGTATCTTCAACACAGGTATCTAACCAAACCAAGAACATTACTACAACCATTTTCACTATTTTAAAAAGTAAAATCCAATCACCTGTGGCAGGAAAAAAACCTAACGGCCTGGCTAAGGTCACTGTGTAACCCGAGCTGAGCTCAGCAGTTTCGCCCCTGAAACACCCAGCAGAGTACAGCAGACCTAGTTAGGCACCAGGAAAGGCAGCCTCAGTGGGGTGCAGTGGGATCACGAGAGGGTAAAAAGCCCTGGGTCTTCATTCAGTAACACCCCTTGGGCTAATCACCACCTCAGCTTCGGTTTCTCAACTGCAAAATAGGGACACTAATCCATGCTCATCCATCAATGAAAGTCTCATAAAGTAGGAGACTTAAGGAATTGCTATTTATGCTGGCTCTGCTACGACAAGCAAGCACAACTTTAGAGAGGTGTCTGCCCTCTGGCCCTTGCATTCTCAGCCAGCTCTAACTCCAAACACTGCAGTTCTAATTCCAGGTCTGTTTGACTTTCTGTCATTCAAAAGCCACCAGAAGTAGCTTAAAAGGAGTAATGTTCCTACTCCCAGGTCTATACTCCAGAAAAACTCTCTAGGCTCATAAAAGGACACGAGCACAATGTTCACAGTGGAGGTGCATGCTGCTGGAGACAACCTGGGCATCTGTCCCGTGGGAAGGAGCCGCGGGAAGAGCGCATCCAAGGGAGCGAGGGCCGTACTCAGCAGTGAACCATCCCCAGGGAAGGAGCAGTGGGAAGCATGCACCCAGAGGAGCAAGGGCTGCACTCAGAGCAGTAAACCACCCCCCGGGGAAGGAGCAGTGGGAAGCATGCATCCAGGGGAGCGAGGGCTGCTCTCAGCAGTGAACCATCCCAGGGGAAGGAGCAGTGGGAAGCACGCACCCAGGGGAGCGAGGGCTGCACTCAGAGCAGTGAACCAGAGGCACCGGCAGGAAGGCTGTGTAGCATACCAAGTCAAAGTATCCAGAACACAGATCCAACACATTAGACGGGATGCTTTAGTGGGGAGTGGGAGTGGGGCTGGGAATGATGAGGGGAGACCACGAGGAAGGGCCTTGCATGGTGTGCCCAATGACAGAGAGCCATGGACTGAGAACGATGAACTCACCTCTACACCTGCAGTGAAAAAACAAGAAGGCACTGTGCTGGGGTCACCACCTAGACCTGCAGTGAGGCAGCTTCTAAGCAGATAGCTCCCTATCTAGGGCAGAGGAGTGCCTGCTGGAACAGCCCCACCCCTAGAAAAAGGATGTTCTAAATTTTACCATCACCCTGGGCCAGCTATGCCCCTGGCTCCACTTCCTCACCTGTACACTACTTACCCAAAAGAATTAAAAATAAGTGAGCCCCACAAGAGGCAGGATGCCTGAGAAAAGTAGCAAGTACCTGATACTACCAGGTAACCTGTGCATGTCTCCTCCACTGCAGCCCTGAGGACACATTCTAAGCTCAAAAACAGGGCACTGAGTGGGAGGACCAAGGGTGAGAAAAAAGTGAAGACCTGAACATAAGCCATTACAAGATGCAGGAGAGGGAGCAGCACACAGCCTGGGGTACTTCCTAACAATAAGGGGACATGGCGGGCATCAGTATTATCTTGACAAGGTAACTTACACATCATAGATCTTGATGTAGCCATCATCTGAAGCAGTGACAAGGAGCTGAGAATCCGGGGAAAAGGTCAAGGAACGAATGGGCATAGCATGGCCTGAAATGCATAAAAGGCCCCTGTTAACCAGCAAATCCTTGTCTCCTCACTGTCCCCCATTCAGGCTTCCCAGATGATGATGGCCCTTTTAATCATCATGAGTCACTGAGTTGGACTGCCCAGGTGCTTCAGTCAGGAAAGGGAGGGTACTGACTGGGCCCCGCCTCCTAATGTTCTAAAAACATCCACAGGAACCTGGCCCCTCCTCTTGAAGCCATTTCTCCTTAGTTCCCCTTCCTGACCAGTTGGGCCTCTGCATGCTTTGCTAAAAGAAACTCCTCTGCTACAAATAACAGCCAAACATGGAAATATGTGTTGCTTCTGATTTTTAAGATTGAACAAATAAGATGCTATTTTCCCTAACGAATCATTTGTTATAGAGTAGAGGATGAACTGAGGAGGTAATATATTCAGTTGGTTAGAATAAAAATAGTACAAAAGAATATATAGTAAGAAGGCTCCCTCCTACCCCTGTTCTTCAGCCACCCAGTCCTCCTCCTCAGAAGCACCAGGGTTGCAAGTCTCCTATGTATCCTCCCCAGAGATATTCTTTGCATATATGCAAATACTTGTATTTTTCCTATACAAATATAAAAGTATACTTTTGAGCAGGAAGAACTTATAGATTAAAAGACATTTATAAAAAAAAATTAAAAAATCAGGGTAAGACCCAGACTTACTGGCCTGACAGAGACTGGAGAAACCCTGAGAGTATAGCCCCTGAACACCCTTTTAGCCCAGTATTGAAGTCACTCTGGCAGTTCACCTTTTAGTCAAAGATTAGACAGACCCATAAGACAAAATGAGACTAAAGGGGCACACCAGGCCAGGGGCAAGGACTAGAAGGCAGGAGGGGACAGGAAAGCTGGTAATAGGGAACCCAAGGTTGAGAAGGGAGAGTAGTGACCTGTCATGAGGTTGTTAACCAATGCCATAAAACAATATATGTATTGTTTAATGAGAAGCAACTTTGTTCTATAAACCTTCATCTAAAGTTCAATTAAAAAAAAAATCAGGGTAAGACCAAACTATAGTGTCTAGTGTTATACATTCAAGAGATAAAACTATAAAAAATGTAGGGAAGTTTACTGATTACAGGATCATGGGAAAGAGAGGACATGGGGAGGGAAGGTGAGGGTTGTGACTAGGACAGGGCACATGCCAAGGGCTTCTGGGATGACTGGCAAAGTTCTATTTATTGACATGGATGGTGTTCACCTCATAAAAATCCACTAAGTCATCAATTTGATTCATGTGAGTTTTTAATCTGTGTTTTGTTACAATAAAAAGATTTTAAAAAAAAATCTGTACATTCTTTTGCACTTTTGCTTTTTCCATTTTAAATATCTTAGTGCACCCCTGTTTTTCACTGTATAGATATACCTGTCAGGTTACTTTCAATCCTTTGTTATCATGATGCCACAATGAATTATCCTGTACATGTGATTTTGAACATGTGAATATTGATAGGATAAATTCCTGGCAGCAGAACTTGTGGATCAAAGCATATATTGACTTTTAATTCGATTAAACCAAAACAAAAACCAAACCTACTGCCGTCAAGTCGACTCCAACTCATACCGACTCTATAGGGCAGAGGAGAACTGCCCCATAGGGTTTCCAAGGAGCGGCTGGTGGAATTGAACTGCTGACTTTTTGGTTAGCAGCCAACTGCTTAACCACTGCACCACCTGGGCCCCTTTAATTTGATCAGGCAGTGCAAATTATTCTGCTGAAGAAGTTGTACCACTTCACATTCTACCAGCAACATGTAAGTGCCCATATCCTCGCCAGTACAGTATGTAATTAATCTTTTTGATCTTTGACAATATGACAGGCGCAAAATCATATTCTGGGATAGTTTTAATTGCCCAACATTGAAAAATGCTAATACTAAGTATTTGTGAAGGGACCATAAACTGGTACAACTCTTCTGGAATGCAATATGAAAAGTAAATCAACACTTTCTGTTCCCAGATCTCCCAAGCCACTTGAAACAAAATGACTTAAGATACAGGCTCTACAGTAGATGTAAAATTCATTTTATTTCATTTTTGTGGGCCCCAAAATTCAGAGACAGGCAGTCATCCTCAAGGTACATAATGAGAGGCCTGTGTGACTCCTAGGCAAGAGACACACACCAAACACATAAGACTCTCAGGATAGGGAAAACAGTGACTTCAAATATGACCCTCAAATAGAAAAAGTCACAAAGGAAGATGCTCCAAATTATAGGGTCTGATTTGCAATTAACCTACTTCTGACTTAAACAGCTCCATATATTGTGTTCCAGGATTAATAACTGGGTTTTATTTGATAATGATTAACAACTTGAGCAACTAATGTGGCAAAAATGTTTCATACTATTTAACCCAGTAATTGCATTTCTAAAAACTTATCCTAGGAAAATATTCAGATGTATACAAAGATGGGATGTTTACATGTATTAGCAAAAATAAAACAGCAAAAGTCCGACAAGACAGAGTTGACCAAACTATGGTACATTCAGATGGTTATTACGTAGTCATAACAACAATAATAATGAGGATGGCGCAGGACCAGGCAGTGTTTTGTTTGGTCGTACATAAGGCTACTATGAGTCGGAACTGACTCAACAGCACCTAACAACAAGAAATACTTTAGTCAGGGGTTGGCAAACCTCTTTGGAAAGGGCCAGAAAGTAAATATTTTAGGCTCTGCATGCCACATACAGTCTTTGTTACATATTGGGTTTTTTTTTTTTGCTTTTTTTCTTTAAACAAAACCTAAAATATGTAAAAATCATTCTTGCTTGGGGTCTGTACAAAAACATTTGCTAACTTCAGCTTCAGATGAATGTTTAGTGACTTGCACAAACACAATATTTAAGTAAAAGTCTAACTTATAATATAGTATGAATATGGTCCCAAATTGGGCAAAAAATTTTGAGCATAGGAAAAAAACTAGAAGGAAACAATGATGTTCATGTGGTGCTCTCTCATTAGCAGGTACATTGATGAGAGGTGGGGGTGGGTGGGCACAGTACTTTTATCTATCTTCAAATTATCAACTAAAATAATTTATTTTCTAATCACAAATAAGTTCTTTAGAGACAAATATGACAGAAATGAGACACTCATATAGCTCAAATATATTAACATATACATAAAAAGTAAGCTTGTTCGCCAAAACTAGCATTTAACACTGCCACAAGAACTAACGTGTCCAGGTTAAAACTACAGTGACAAGACTCAAACTTGGAGGCATTTCAGATTCCTCACTGAGATGGATGATATCTTACAAATATAATGCTTGTTTGCCATAATGGCATTTTTAATGAAAAAATAACTCTTCTTTTGTGATCTGATAATCCAGTTTGCATGAAATAAAATGATGAGAGATACCTTCCAGCGTGTGTAGAAGTTTTCCAGTTGCAATATCAAAAATATTGATGATTCCGTCAATGGCTCCACTGGCTAGATATTTCCCATCAGGACTCTATCAGAGAACACAAGGATAAGCAGACATTTTGAGACTCCATGATGTTAAGCCATGCATCCATCCCTACCAAACAAGCAAATCTGCTGGCTGCAGCTCTAACTGGCTGGTTCCAAACCAATGTGAGAACCTCCACAAATGCTTAGAGGAGTAAGCAGAAAGAATCAGAAAGAGGAGAGCAATATTTCCTTACATATGCAATACTAAGAATGAATTTTCCTCTGGTGTCCAAAGAATATTCCTTTTTCCCACTTTCCACACCAAAAATGTTCACTTTTCCGACATGAGTTCCTGTGGCCAGATATTGGGAATCAGGAGAAAAGGCCAAAGTCCAGGCATCCACTGAACAGAAAAAAAGAAGGAAACAAATACAGTGAGAAAAGATGTGACAATTTTAAAAAACTAATTTTTTAACAAAAATACATTTTTTTAAATGGAGAAATGGTACCCTGATTCAGAAAACTATGTTTTAAAGATGCTAATTCTTTACCAATTTAGCTTAAGAGTTTCTTACATTTTAATAGACTAGATGGAACAATACCAACTATTGGCAAGGATGTGGAGAAACTGGAACTATCATACATTGCTGGTAGGAATGTAAAATGGTACAGCTACTTTGGAAAAACACCCTGGCTGTTTCTTAAGTTAAAATATACACTTACCATATGACCCAGCAACTCCACTCCTAGGTATCTACCTGTCTTAGTCATCTAGTGCTGCTATAACAGAAATACCATAAGTGCATAGCTTTAACAAAGAGAAATTTATTCTCTCACAGTCTAGCAGGCTATAAGTACAAATTCAGGGTGCCAGCTCCAGGGGAAGGCTTTCTCTCTCTGTTGGATCTGGGGGAAGGTCCTTGTCATCAATCTTCCCCTGCTCTATGAACTTCTCAGCATAGGGACCCCAAGTCCAAAGGACACGCACTCCTGGCTCTACTTTCTTGGTGGTATGGGGTCCCCCATGTCTCTTCTGCTTGCTTCTCTCTTTTATATCTCCAAAGTGATTGACTTAAGACACAACCTAATCTTGTCTATTGAGTCCTGCCTCATTAACATAATAGAGGTACGATTTACAACACATAGGAAAACCACATCAGATAACAAAATGGTGAACAATCACACAATACTGGGACTCACGGCCTAGTCAAGCTGACACACTTTTTTGGGGGACACAATTCAATCCGTGACACTACCCAAGAGAAATGAAAACATACGTCCACGCAAAGACTTGTATGAGAATGTTCATAGATCATTACTCATAATAGCCCAAAATGGAAACAACCCAAATGTCCCTCAACTGGCAAATGGGTAAAACAAAATGTGGTATATTCGTATAATAGAATACTACTCAGCAATACTACTGTGATGGATTGAACTGTGTCCTCCCAAAATGTGTGTTGACTTGGCTAGGCCATGATTCCCAGCACTGTGTGATTGTCCACCATTTTGTCATCTGATGTGATTCTCCTATGTGTTATAAATTCTACCTCTGTGATGTTGGTAAGGTAGGATTAGGGCAGTTATGTTAATGAGGCAGGACTCTACAAGATTAGGTTGTGTCTTAAACCAATCTCTTTTGAGATATAAAAGAGAGAATCGAACAGAGAGACATGGGGACAACATACCACCAAGACAGAAGCACCAAGAGTATAGCGCGCCCTTTGGATTCAGGCTCCCTGCACTGAGAAGCTCCTAGAGCAGGGGAAGATTGATGACAAGGACCCTCCCCCAGAGCCAAGAGAGGGGAAAGCCTTCCCCTGGAGCTGGTGCACTGAATTCAGACTTCTAGCCTCCTAGACTGTGAGAAAATAAATTTCTCTTTGTTAAAGCCATGCACTTGCGGTATTTCTGTTATAGCAGCACTAGATGACTAAGACGACTACTGATACATGCTACAACCTGGACGAATCTCAGAAACATCATGCTAAGGAAAAAAGCAAGACACATATATTTTCATTTATATCAAATTTTTTAAAAAGGCAAAACTATAGTGACAGAAAGCAGAGCAGTGGTTGCCTCAGGCTGAGGGTGGGAGTAGGGATTGACTACTAATGAGTCTGAGGGAACTTTTAAGGGCATGGAAGGTTCTAAAACTGGGTTGGGGTGATAGTTACACAATTATATAAATTTACTAAAACTCGTTGACCTGTACACTTAAAATGGGTAGATTTTACAGTGAAATTATATATGTGAAATTTTACCTCAATAAAGCTGTAAACAAATGAAGACATAACAGAAATACTTATATAAAACTGTAACAAAGTATTTATCACAAATTAACAGGGAATGAGGATTAGTAAGAGGCACTATTTGCATTTTTTTTTTTTTTTAAAAAGGCAATTAGTTTTTAACTTACACTACACAACTTAGTTAACTTCAAGAGTTCTATCCACATGTTACTTATGCACCCCAGAGCGTCTGCAAGTGCCCCGAGACTCACGTGCTGCCTGGTCAACAGACTGCCTTTGTTTCCATCTGGACCACTGATGGTGTTGTGGCCTTTCTTTACTCAGCTACATGGGAAGTTCTGCCCATCAGAGTCAATCTCAAAGAGCTTTGGAAGCTGAGTCAGGGCCTAGAAGTCAAGGAACAATCTGGTTTCCTTCTGCCTGTCCTCTGCCTTCCTGGGCTCCCATCTCCAGCCCAGTCTTATATGGGAATACCCTCTAAGTACTGCCATCTCCTGCACGTGCCCAGGAACTGTGCTCATCAGATCAAACGGAAGGGAGAGAGAAAGCCTCCTCGTTCCCTTGAATAGAACTCAAAAAGGACATGAGCAGGGCCTGCCTCTGCCTTTTTCACTTATGGGAGAATGAAGGAGGAGAGGCCTGTGAGCTTAATTCATCACAGACAGGGGCTCTAGCACAGAGAGACAACTACCACAGATCAGGGTGCTTTTTAAAATAAAATTCTGTTGAAAATTTTAACACACATATTCAAAGTAGTAATAAATCCTTTATCACTTATGAAAGATTCATTTAAAAAATGGAATTTACTTCAACAGTGCTTAATTAACCAATAAGACTTAAATAAATCTTTTATAATGAACCTCTCAAATAGCTGCTTTTTAATATCTACCTTTAGACCTAAAAGTCAGTAGCATTTACTCTGAGGGGATTGTTTTATTCCCATTATAATTAGCTGTTTATAGGAACGGTTATTAGGAAATCTGATTTTTATTCTTCTAAATTTAATAATATTTCTAAACTATTTTTACATTTCCCTGTTGTTTTACAATATAGAAATTTGAGTACCAAACGTCCTTACACTCAAAACAGAAGGAACAACTTTTATCCCTGAATTAAACTCTGTATTCTAAGTTTTATTTTAATATTTTACACAACAGATATTTATTTTAATCATTAAGTTCCTCTTCAGAATTGAGAAGAGTTGCTTTTCTTTATCCTTGGGCATCGAGAAGCCTCTGTTGAGAGGCTCCCGGGCAGGGCTTTCCCCTTTGTTCTTCAATGTGGGCTTGCTTGAAAACTACAGCCTGGCTGAGCTGCCCAATGCAGGGTCTTCCCTTCAGCTTTGCTTCCTTCTCCTTCCTCACTCTCTTCTGGTTCTGAGAACTTCTCTTTTCTTTTTCTCTTTCTTTGTGGTAGTTCACTTTCTCTACATATATTTTCAAGACAGATATAACTTAGATGTCCACTTTCTCTACATTCATTAGACCTAGATTTATCGAAGTATTTGAACCTTCAGACGAATTTCAGCAGCTCTTTAACTGTCAACAGCAATGCTTGTTTGAATTACTTGACTGAATAACTATTTGTTGTTTAATGGCCTGGTACAGTTTTGTGCAGATATCTATCCAAAAATAAAACAAACTCAATCCCTTTATTCTTCTCAGTATCTTTCTCTTTCGTAACAGCAACTGTTACTATCTTGCCATACTTGGAAAACATCTGGCATAAGGTACTGCTTATCAGGGAAGGCAAGTTGGATACATGCAACACCCTTTTACTTGGAACCAATTCAGCACTCATTTCTTCATGTGGGGTGTACCTGGGTCCACAGCCATGCAGTGACCCTAACATCACAGGTACTGGGAGGGCTTGGGTGTCCACGATCAAAAGACAGTAACAGATCTGCCTCTCCTGCCTCTCTTCTTAAAATGTTCCTCAGCTATATTTCAGAGTCTTAGCAGCCTTTGCGGGCTGGCTGGGGAACCTAAGTCCTCTGTAAGCGATGTAAGCAGGGAAAGGGCACATGCAAAGACGGAGAGAGTATCTGAGGACCTTTCTCCAAATACATATCCCAGGGCACACACCCCAATAAAGGTGATTCAATGGATCCAACACAGGGACTGGGCATGCATATTCTGAAAATGTTCTAGCTATAAGGATCACAGACATGGAATAGTGCTTCTCAGGGAAAACGCATTCAGCTTCCAGAAAACTCAGTCTCCTTACAAATCCTGGGACCGCCCTTCTTTCCAACATAAGAATAGCTTATAGTGGCTACTGAGCATAACTGGTGGGAGGCAAATCCATCTGGTGCCCCAAGCAAGGGAATTATGTTAATGAAACACCTACGCGGCTCTTCTATAATCAAGCTATAGAGGTGTGTGCCAGAGACGCCCTCTAGCGGTCACCACTCATTCTGGCTGAACAAGCTCTGCTCATGAATGCTAGGCAGTCGCCCACAATATAAGTCTAAAAGGAATCCTCAAATGTCATGCTGTTTGTTCCACATTAACCCAGACCACTGAAATCATCAAGTCACACCATCCCAAGTGATGTTTATCAAGGCTGATGGACAAGATTATCCTGTCTCTATAGTACTTATGGGGCACTAGTGGCACAGTGGTTAAGAGCTCGGTTGCTAACCAAAAGGTCAGTAGTTCGAATCCACCAGTCGCCCCCTGGAAACCCTGTGGGGCAGTTTTACTCTGTCCTACAGGGTCGCTATGAGTCGGAACTGACTCGACAGCAACGGGTTTGGTTTTTTTGGTTTTTTTTTTTTTGATAGTACTTAAAAAGAAAAAAATAATAAATGATTTTGTTTCTTTGAACAGTTTCATATCAATCACATACTAAAATCAGGCACTCAAATCAAAATTAATTGAGATGACCACAATATAGATCTACAAGAACATAGTGCTTTGCATTCTAGATTGACATCTATAAGACAGTGACTGTATCATTTCAGAATAGAGCAAACAGAGCAGCCCTGGACCATCCAAATACAGCTCCACAATTCCAAACTGACAATTCTGAAATCCTAAAGGCTCTATAAGCTGTTTTTTCCTACGTGTAGCACTAAACTTCATTCGGTAGCAAAGCCTGCCCTGAACTGATGCAGGGTTATTCACAGCCTTTGTTTACGTCACTCAGTATGAATGTTCTTCCGTTCAGTTGCAGAGCTATTAGTGTTTGATCAGAGTGCTGTTCCCAACCCCACTGAAGGCGCCGTGTAATGTACAGTTCACACACCTCTGTTACCCCTCTCAAATCCAAGATTCTATATAAATTCCCTGAGGGTTTTGGGAAAGGGATCATGGACCTCTATTATCTCCCTTCAAAGTAAAACTCTTACCAGGTCCTGCATCTATAGATTTGATCTGTTTGCCGTTTTCCAAGTCCCAGAGACGAATATGAGCATCAAGAGAACTGGATGCAGCAATGGGCAGGGTGTGGCTGATGTCCACAGACACCACCCCCAGCTGATGTCCCTCCAGACTCCACTGTAGGTCCAGCCTCTCATCACGCCTTCAATGGGGGACAGAGACAAAGGGATTTCTTCACAAACAGAACACACTGTAGCTGGCATCTGATATCCCAGGTCCCTGTGACCCGTGTATTGCCAACAGTCTGTGAAACGCAGAATCAGAGAGGAGTTGGAGAGCCATAGAACACCAAATCCAGCCAGGTTTTAACTTTGGGACTTTTTTTTTTTTCTTAATTATAGGGCTTTAATACTGAATAACAAAAAAAAGTGAGAAAAAATAAGGTGTTGTTTTATATTGCCATACTGTTACTGTTTTCTTGCCTAGAAAAAAGTTAATACTTCCCTGATTGCAACTTGGAAGCCCAGAAGCAAAAGCCAATTTTTCAAGGCTCTATGTTAGGAGAGGAGCCCTAGTGGTGCAGTGGTTAAGCACTTGGCCGTTAACTGAAAGGTAGGCCGTTTGAACTCACCAGCTGCTCCGCGGAAGAAAGATGTGGCAGTCTGCTTCCGCAAAGATTTATAGCCTTGAAAACCCTATGGGCAGTTCTACTCTGTCCTATAGGATTGCTATGAGTTGTAATCGTCTTGATGGCAGTGAGTTTTGGTTTTGTAAGTTAGGGGAGAGGGTGCTCACCATTTCCAGACCTTCACTAGATCATCCAGCGAGCCTGTGACCACAGTCTCAGAATTTTCCTTCTTGTTTGTCCCCCAGGCAACTGACCAAATGGCATCATCATGGGCTAGAATGGAAAGTGCTTCACTTAAAAAGTCTTCATGCAACTTCTAAACCCAACATGATAAAATGAAGCTGAAATATGTTCCAACAACAATTCTGAGGAAATATCTACTTGTATCCATTTTACAAAGCACTTCCCCATACAGTCTATAGTGGATTTGTGGGGGCACATACAAAACGGGAGGTTCTGAAGAAATCCCTTACTCCAAATCACAGGTTTACCAGGTAGAGAAGTAGTACTGGAATCCAGGTCTTCAGACTCCAATCCAGTGTCCCTTCTACCTAAGCATGCTCCCACCACACAGCAGACTGGAATGGCAATTCACTTGACAAAAACAAGTGAAGCCAGCAGGGAACACTTTGCCCCCTGCAAAAAAAGACCTGAACTTGATAAGAGATATGTCTTTAGAGATCTTTGGAAACCAGTAGGCAATTCAACTGTAAATAGTACAGGCCTAAAAATAAATACTTAACATGGCATGAGTTGCCTTCTACCACATTACCTTTATTATGCTCAGTGGGTTGTCAGTTATTACATTAATCCTTTTTTAAGTATTATCTCAATCACAACAACCCTATGAAATGGGTACTATAAATATCATCCCCATTTTACAGACAAGTAAATCAGAGGCTTACCCACAGTCACAAAGCTAAGAAGGGACAGAGCTAGCATTCAAACTCAATCTAATTACTAAAGTCTGCAAGCTCCATCTCTGATGGGCCTGCACACTGTTGGGTCTGCAGACCTGGTATGGGCATATGAATGTAACAAGTGCACATGGAGGCTTTATTCATGCCTGGCAGCAATTCTCCAGGGCCAAAACGTGAATATAACGGCATTATACTTCAACAATACAGAGGCCTGGTGCACAATGGTTAAGCGCTCGGCTGCTAACTGAAAGGCTGGCAGTTCAAACTCACCAGCTGCTCTGCAGAAGAAAAGACCTGGTGATCCGCTCTCACGAAGGTTACAGTCTAGGAAACCCTATGGGGCAGTCCTACTCTGTCATACAGGGTTGCTATGAGTCGGAATCAACTCAATGGCACGCAACAACAACAACAAACTTCAACAATTCTGAGTTACATATGGATGCATGGCTTCGATTACAATCCCCACCTGACCTGAGCCTTCCATCTGGACAGCATTAGCTACATACAAGTTAGCTGACTGATGTGCCCATTAGCCTACTAGCTACTTACACTAGGTAACTTGGAAGAATGCTTTTGGTTTAAACTTTAGTCTACCTAAATGTTACCTACTGGTGGTGGAAGACCTCTGTTAGGCATTCCACAAACGACTCTAGGCTCTACCTAACTCATCCAGGCTGTGGTGAAGAAACTAGACATGTGTAACAGTCCAGCCATAGACACTACTCCTTCCCAGGTATGAAGCCCGGTATCATGGTGGGCTATGTTCTCAAACTGGACTCCGACCTGCTTCCTGCACCCATTCCTGTCACTGCCACTGCTGCACAACCCCAAGCCCTCCCCACCTTCTCACTGGCCTTGACAAAGGTCCTCTGTGGGAATCCCTGCAACTGTTGTAAATAAAGAATCCTGTCATTCACTGGGTCACACAATGACCCTCCTGTAAAGACCCTGAGGCAAGTTCTGAGTTGAGGGCCAGACCCAAGTTCACCTCCTCACATGAGCTGGCATAAACAGAGCTCTGAGGCACCAAGCATTTCCTTCTTTCACCTCGGCAGCTGGGAAGCTCAGAGTTACATCTTCCTCGGCAGGGAAAGCTTGCCTCAGTTAGTTGTTTAATTTTTGTTATTGCTGTTTGTTTGTTTTTAAGTGTATTTGTTGTTGGTCGCCCCTGTCAATCCTTCCGCAAAGTGAATATACTTAGGAACTGCACTTGCATGTCTGGCCAGCATGACAAAAGATCTTAAAGAACCCAGGGACAAGTTTTTCACAGATGAAATTGCTTCAACCAACAGGCGGCTTACCTTGCTCTTGTTTGAAGAGAATACTGTACTGAAAAAGAACAGAAGCCACATTAAACCAGTGGTCAGAGTTCAGGTACCCTCCATCCCCTCCTGAAAGCACTGCCAGTCATCCAATTCACCCCCCACAGTAGATTTAGTCACTATAGTGTTAGCTACTTCCCCTGCTGTCACTCTGAAAGCTCCTTGATTCCTGCTCAGGCAAGATTTATAGATTCGTACCAGAAAAAATTTAGTGCTTAAAGAAACTAATTATACCCCCTCCTGATCCCTACCTCCCCAAAAGCCAAAACCAAACCTATCGCCGTTGAGTCGATTTCGACTTAGAGACCCTACAGGACACAGCAGAACTACCCCATAGGGTTTCCAAGGCTGTAATCTTTATGGAAGCAGACTGCCACATCTTTCTCACATGGGGCAGCTGGTGGGTTCGAACCACCAACCTTTCCGTTAGCAGCCGAGCACTTAACCACTACACCACCAGGGTTCCTTCTACTCCCCCTGCCCACGCACCCAGATTAATTAATTATGCTTTCTTTTTCTGCTCTGACCACCAGGAAGCTCAAAGCCCAGTCTGTAGGCTAATTTTCGCAGCTGTATAAGACCACACAGACTGCAAAACCTGTTAACTTTGTCCCCAAACCTATTATGTTTCTCCTGTTGCATCTCCTATTCTGATCTGTTTCTTTTCTTCTTTTTTTAACAAATGATTTTTAAGTTTCCTCAATGCCTCTGTAAACGACGGTAAAAACACAGATAAAATAATCCTATTGTTGTTGTTGTTGTGTGTGCAATCAATTCCAACTCATAGTGACCCTACAGGACAGAGTAGAACTGCTCCACAGGGTTTCCAAGGCTGTAATCTTTATGGGAGCACATTGTCACATCTTTCTCCCGTGGGGCCACTGGTGGGTTTGAACCACTGGCCTCTCAGACTAGCAGCCATGCACTTAACCACTGTGCCACCAGTGCTCCTTATTAGTGTCGTGCGTTTTATAAGCTCCACCCACCCCTGTGACGGCGAGGTGCCCAGGGTCACCCAGCTCTTCAGGAGCAGAGAAAGAATTAGATCTCAGTCCCCAGACTATACATGCAGACAACGTAGTGGGCTCGAATTTGCCAAAGAATAGACCAACTGACGTTCTGCCCCTTGCCACAGGCCTTACCTGATTGGTCATTTCCTTAACCAAGGATGAAGGGCTAAAGGCCAGACAGCTCTGTGGAAACAACACCAGTGTTTCAATAAGGGGGTGTCATCAGGACACAGGGGGTTACAGGAGGTTTCCCTTGACCAAGGAAATAAGGTAACCCTGTCTTATGGAGTTGCTCCCACACCCTTCTATGGCTCAGTCAGAGGGACATCCTTTACAAGCCCTACCAGGTAGGTATGGTCTTCTCCCTCCCACTGAGCCCAGGGACTCAACCAACACCTACCCCAACCCCTGGTTTCTTCTCCCCAAGTCTGACTGCACAGCAGGACCAGTCTCTGTCCCTTGTTACTCTTTAGAGAGACAAAACCACAGGTCCTTTTAATTTTAAATATTATTTATTCAAAATTCAACAAGCAAATATAGGGGAGTCCAAAGATAGCCAAGTTCTTACAATCCATACAGGGATTGCAACCAAAAATGGCTACAGTGGCCAGTAGGCATGTAAATAAGGAAAAGAGCTGGAGGGAGACATTTCTCTCACAAAAGGCATCAAAGGACTTAGCTCAGCTAAACAAAGGCCCAACTTACTTTAAGAACAGACTTAATTTCTCAGGCTACAAAAAAACCAAACTCACTGCTGTCATCAATTCCAACTCATAGAGACACTATAGGACAGGATAGAACTGCCCCACAGGGTTTCCAAGGAGTAGGAGCTGGTGGATTTGAACTGCCAAACTTTTGATTAGCAGCTGAGCTCTTAACTACTGTGCCACCAGGGCTCCAGGCTGCATCAAGTGTTCTTAACATTTTTGTGTGTGTGCCATGGACTCCTCTAGCAGCCCTGTAAAGCCTATAAACCCTTATCGGAATGTTTTTAAACACATAAAATAAAACACGTAGGATTACAAAGAAAACTAAGAACACTGAAATAAAACTTTACCAAAATACAAAAATCAAATCTGTGATAGAGTAACATGTGTGCTTCTTTATTAACACGTTAAATAACAAGATCTAGCAAGTCTAATATAACTACCATCATTTCAAAGTTGTGAAGATCTTAAATGTATCTCAAGGTATGAAAATCTCTGATTTCTATTGGTGACAAAGTCACACTGCTAATACTGAGGTTTACTGCCTACATTCATAATTGAAGGAAATGGTAAATTTCAGTTAGAGATCAAGAAATATGAAGATGTAATTTTTTTTTCCTCATCCAAGTTCATGGCCCTCTCAATTCTATCCATGAACAAATTGGCAGACCATATAGCTAAGGCACCTGAGTTCAGGTTACTTGTTTTAAATTTGCAAACCCAAGAAGTTTCTTGTAAAGTTCTTCCAAGAATAATGGGGGGAAAAAACCCAAAAAAGTATTGATGAATAATCTTTGCCTATGAAGATCCCAATCAGGTTGTTAGTGTTTTATTCATTTGTGACCCAAGAACAGGGTCATGCCCAGAGTAGGAAAGACAGGAAGGAGTTCAAGTCAGTCCTACTGAAGTGAAGGGCATTCAGTCTGAGCACCAGTCCTCTGCCCTGCGATGCACAGTCCTGCTAATTGGGCCTCACGTTTAGCAACAGAGAAAACAGTTTCCAAAAAAGCCAGTCTCCCCAAAACAAGGGTATGAGTCTATCAATAATGAGTTCATATTGCCCATGTACTAAGTGCCAGGTCCGTTTTAAGTACTACACATGAACTAGCTCACTGAACCCTAACCCCATTTAGTAGGTATTCTTATTATCATCTCTACTTTCCTGGTAAGGAAACTGAAGCAGAGAGAGGTTAAGAAAACTCTCCCTAAGGTTAGTCTGACATTAGAAGGTGGATACTAGCGCTACCGAGCTACATCGCCTTCTACTCCAGACTCTTATCTCATGGCAGGTAATTTCAGACCCCAGAGCCCTCTTTTGCCACCTTCTCTCTTTAGGGAACTTACCCCTAAATTCCCAGCCGGAATTCACTGCTCGTTTCTCAGTGTTTCCAAATACTACACATGCCTTTATTACTCAGACAGGTCAATTACCCACAGTAGTACAAGGTGCATGAAGTAAAGAGAACCTAGCCTCTGTATGCACCTGTCCAGTGATGCGGAGCTCGCTACCTAAGAAAACACTATGGTCCACGAAAAACTTCAGTTAAGAAAGTTCTTGCATTTACCGAACCAAGACCTTCCCCGCGAAAGAACCAGCCCTAATCTCGGGGCTACACGGAGCATTCTCAGGATGCAAGAGGCGGCTACCTACGGGCCTTCCCTCTTCTATCAGGCTCCGCGCTCCGAGGGGCAGCCAATGTAAATGGGGTCACAGAAGCCACACTCAGGCGCTGCGGTCTGGAGCATCCCTGAACAAACCTGATTAGAGGCAGCCTCGGGCCCACCCTCGCTCACCCGCCCTCCAGATCAGGCCGTCAGCGGCTCCAACGACAGCCGACCTCAACCGCCACCAGCACCAACTCACCGCCTCACTGCCCCGCTGCACTCCTGATGCCAGACTCCGCGCGACAGCGACGCGTAGCGATGAGCTAAGGAAGGGGCGGGGCATCGCCCCTGGCCCCGCCCCCAGAGCTCCGGCATTCGCCGCAGCGCCTCCTGCCTTGGCAACCCCGCGCGCGGTGCAGGCGCTGAGGCTGGTGGGCGGGGACAGGCTGGGTAGGCCACGCCCTGTTCATGCCCGACCCCGGTGAGGCTTGGCCGCTGGGAACACCTTTTCCGTAGAGCGCAGTCTTAGGTTCCAGCAACTATAGAGTTAGGCATTTGGGTTTCAGTTTCTCCATTTGTACTCTGAGATTGAGCTAAACCAGGTAACTTCTAGGGTTCTATTGCTTAAAAAAAAATTTTCTTTCAGTGAAATAGAGCTTTACTTTTCAAGGGAGCCCTGGTGGCACAGTGGTTAAGCACTCGGCTGCTAACTGAAAGGTCAGTGGTTCGAACCCACCGGCCACCAGCCCTCCGTGGGAGAAAGATGTGGCAATCTGGTTCTGTAAAGATTTACAGCCTTGGAAACCCTATGGGGCGGTTCTACTCTGCCCTGTAGAGTCGCTATGAGTTGGAATCGACTGGATGGCAACAGGTTGATGTTTTAAACTGCAAGTCACGACCCATTAGTAGGAAAGAGATCAGTTTAGTAGGTGTCATGACCAGCATTTTTAAACAATGAGATGGAAGGGAGTAGACCTAGGTCCCATCCTCCGGAGTGTGACCCGACCCTTCCTGCCCTCTGGTCACTGTCCCAGCCTCTCACTTGGCAAGAGGGAAGAGATGTTTTGGGGAGCGGAATGCCTGGGGGAGGCCTCTGAAGGGTTAACCCATTTCAGCTAGTCACTGGAGAGATTACAGTCTCTCCTGACTAAGACTGGTTTTAGAAGTTCTAAAGCATTATAGTAGAAGCTGATGATAGTAAAATAAGGTCGCAGTGAATGCCAGCCTCTGAAGTATCTGTGTTCTCTCAGGTGTTTTTCTGTCAGAGCTTTACAGGATCCAGTTTAGTACAACCATCTCGAGTTCTATGATGATGATCAGAAAACTGTTAGACCACTAAAACAAGAACAAAAAAACCAGTTGCTGTCAAGTCTTTTCCAACTCACGGCAACCCCACCTGTGTCAGAGTAGAACTGTGCTCCAAAGGGTTTTCAATGGCTGATTTTTTGGAAGTAGATCACCAGGCCTTTCTTCTGAGGTGAACTGGGGGAACTTGAACCTCCCACCTTTTGAGTAGCAAGCTCATTAACTGTTTACACCACCCAGGGACTTGGAACACATACAACTGGATAAAGTTCGTCTTTGGAGGAGGCTTTTTGTCTCAGAAATTTGCTGAATACACCCACAAGACTCCCAGGGCCCAGTCTCTGGTCCTCTGGAATTCCTTCAGTGACAGCTGTGTTCACAGAAACCACATCTGGCCCCAGAGGATCCCCTGCATGCCACTGGTATAGAAAGTTTTGGTCAAAGTGAACAGGCTTCAAGACTTATCCTGACTTGTCAAAATCCTTATACGGCGCCTCCTAAAAGTCAAGATACCCTGTAATCATTCTGGATGTATTTAACCAGAGCACTCTTGCCACTGAAAGTAATAAAAAAATGTGCAGAGACTTCATCAGCCTGAGACCAGAAGAGACTTCATCAGCCTGAGACCAGAAGAATTAGATGGTGCCCGGCTACCACCAATGACCGCCCTGACAGGGAACACAACAGAGAGTCCCTGATGCAGCAGGAGAAAGGTGAGGTGCAGAACTCTAATTCTAGTAAAAAGACCAGACTTAATGGTCTGACTGAGACTGGAGGAACCCCAGAAAGCATAGCCCCTGGACTCTCTGTCGACCCAGAACTAAAACAATTTCGGAGGCAACTCTTCACACAAAGATTGGACTGGACTGTGGGACATAAAGTGACACTCGTGACGAGTGTGCGCCTTAGCTCAAGTAGATACATGAGACTAAATATGCAGCTTCTGTCCTGAGGTGAGATAAGAGGGCAGAGAGGGTTAGGAGCTGGTTGAATGGACATGGGAAATCAGGGGTGGAAAGGAGGAGTGTGCTGTCACAGTATAGGGAGAGCAATTAGGGTCACATAACAATGTATGTATAAATTTTTGTATGCGAGACTGACTTGAATTGTAAACTTTCACTTAAACTACAATAATAAAAGAAAAAATGTACAAATTATATCCTGAGACTAGAGAGCTCATCTTTGAATTGGAGGCAGTTTTCCCTTACATTGGCCTACATGGACGCTGATATTCAGGCACATTCCACAGAGCCAGATACGCAAACACTGGCCTGGCAATGCTAGGGCCCAGGATCCTGAAGTGCAGAAAGGACCCCTTAACATCAGTTTCCAAAAGCAATGACTTTTAGCAATGAAGTGAGGAGTCATCCACTGCCTCTGTGTTGATCAACCTGCCCCTTTGTTTTGTTTTTGGTGAAGTTTGTGGGCTTCGGAAATGAACTAGTTATTATGTGAACTCCCCCAAGCCAGGGAAATTGGGCCATCTTTAGTTTAACTTTTAGCTTTTGAATACAAAAAAGTATTTTCGAAGACATCTACTTTAAGAATGGTGAGATTTTGACTATCCAAAATGTACATGACTATGTAACTAAGTGAATTTTAATTTGTAGGATTTGAGTTTACATGGATGCAGTAGGCAGAATAAGACCTTCTTCCCCCAAAGATGCCCACATCCCAAATCCTCGGAATCTGTGAATATGTTAGGTTATATAGCAAACAAGAATTAAAGTACAGATGAAATCAAGGTTGCTACTGAGCTGACCTTAAGATAGGGAGATTATTCTAGCAAGGAAACTGATTCTACCTTAGAATCTCCAAAGAAACACAGCCCCACAACATCTTGATTTTAGACCATTATGATAAAGCTATTGTCATATTTGACAATATGATATGACCCATGTCATATTTCTAACCTACGGAACTGTAAGATAATAAATTTTTTATTGTTTAAGCCTCTCAGTTTGTAGTAATTTATTTTAGCAGCAATAGACAACTAATAAACCCATTGCCGTCAAGTCGATTCCAATCATAGCGACCCTATAGGACAGAGCAGAACTGCCCCATAGGTTTTCCAAGGAGTGGCTGGTGGATTCAGAATGCCGACTTTTGGTTAACAGCCAAGCTCTTACCTACTTTGCCACCAGGGCTCTACAGGGAACTAATACAGTGGGTTTTTTGTTTTTTGTTTTTTCCTGCATGTTAACTGTAAGTATTCCACCACCAGACTGTAATAAAAGCACTCTGATAATTTTTATGCCTTTTGGTTTACTTGTTATCAGAATACCAAGGCTTTTGACCTTCTATTTGCTCCCTTCCAAAGTTGCTACTACTCATTTTCAATTAAAGCAAATTGTTTTAGGCTCTTTTTTGTCAGCCATTACAGTTGTTTTGAATAAAAATTTAATTAAAAAAAGAAAAAAAAAACTGTTGCTGTTGAGTCAACTCCAACTCATGGCAACCCCACGTGTTTCAGAGTATAACTGTGCTCCATATGATTTTCAATGGTTGTAATCTTACAGAAGCAGATCGCCAGGCCTTTCTTCCATGGCTCCACTGGGTGGCTTCAGATGTCAACCATTCAGTTAGTAGTTGAGTGCCTTGTCATTGGTGGTTTGTGTGTTGCTATATGCCAAACAGACTTCAGTGGAGCTTCTAAACTAAAACAGACTAGGAAGAAAGGCCTGGCAATCTACTTCTGGAAAATCAGCCAATGGAAACCCTACGGATCAGAATGGTCTGATCCTCGACTCATCATGTGGATGGCAAAGGCAGCTAACAACAACAACAATGAAGACTTTCCAGCTCTATAATTCTATAATTATGACAGGAACTCCACGTTACTCATTCAAAACGATGTATTGAGTATCTGCTTCACCCCTGTGTCCCAGAGCACCAGACACATGGGGTCACTGGCATGGCCTGAGCATTGGGACTGTGAACAAGATACTTGGCCTTTTTTGTGCATCTGATGAAATCTATGAATTTCATCTTGTAATGCTTTTAAGTGTATAAAAACAAAACATAGGATTACAAAGGAGACCAATTACTGTATGTCCAAAAACGGTTATCAAAATATTTGTGAAATAGTAATATTTGTGCTTCTTTATTCATGCAGCAGGTCTAATAACTTCTGTGATTTCAAAGTAGTGATGAGTGTAAACACTGTTTTGTATTACCTGCGATAGCTGTAATGTGATATGAAAATATCTATGACATCCGTTGGTGACAAAGCCACCCAAACCCATTGCTGTCTAGTCGATTCCAACTCATAGCGACCCTGTAAGGACATGTCCCACAGACATTAGAACTGCCCCATAGGGTTTCCAAACCTGTAAATCTTTACAAAAGCAGACTGCCACATCTTTCTCCTGTGGAGGGCTGGTGGGTTCAAACTGGCAACCTTTCGGTTAGCAGCCAAGCACTTAACCACTGCGCCACCAGGGCTCCCCCAACAAAGCTACAGGGACTGCTAATAAGTCTGGGGTTTGTTGCCTACATTCATAATTAAATAAAATATTACATTTCAGTTAGAGGTTAAGGAAAATGAATCTGTAATTATTTTTGCAGATCCCCAATCCTCTGTCGTGGAGCAAATCTGGAAAGACTTGCCGAATGTACTGCACGCCATTTAAATATCTATAACACGAGTTATGGCCTTGCAGGTCAGGAGAGGGTGAAAAGAATTTAGAATAAAATAAAGTAAAACTCCAAGCTGATGGTGAAGTAACTCGGGGTATGGCCTGCCCTGAAAACTTCTGCAAACCACAATGAGGCAAGGTTGAGAGACCCACCCTGGAAGGCTGCAGCCTCTCAGGGCTATAGCTGTTTCTAGAGTGTGGCCTTTCCAACCAGCCCAGGGCAGGTTGGACTCAGAGAGAGGGTGGGGAAGGCAGGGTGATGCAAGGGTACAATGTTCCCAGACTTACCCCCAGGCCCCTCCTCTCCACTCAGAGTCAAAGGCCTGAGCATTTCAGAAGGACAAGGAGCCTTACAGGCCTATCCTACACCTATCTCCCTCTACGCAATCCCAACATGGGGTCATCCAGTCTCTGCTTGCATACTTCCAGGGGCAGGGAGCTCACTACCTCCTCGGGAGGAGGGACTGCCTCTGCTCTAGTTCCCAGAAGCCTTAGTTGACTTCCCAGAAAACACATGAAGCAGTGGGTATGGGGTGGAGTGCTGGCAGAGTCCTGCTCTCCACTCAGCGCATGCAGAGGGAAGGAGAGCTCCGTGGGCCATGCCCGCCCTGGTGGGGCTCTGAGATCCTCCATCTGGACTCTCTGTGGTTGTCCTCAGAATGCCATCTGGCAAATCTCATGTCAGGGATACCACCCTACCTTTCTGATGTTACCCTAGGTGCTCCCCTGGCCTCCACAGCTGGCACTCTACTCCCCTCCTTTGCACTCTCCCAACTCCCTTCTCTTCTGTAGGCTACAGTGTGCCAGATGGCATCCCTCTCCTGCTATAGCTGCCGCCCCTCACTCTGCCCCCCAAGTTTTCCTCCTTCTTGGATCAGATAGCACCTCTTCTCTCCTCCATGGCCCACAGATAGGCCTCCAGACCCTTCTTGCTTTCAGGTTGGGCCCATACGGGTTAAACAACTTGGTCTCTAGAGCCAGAATGCCTGGGTTCAATCTTTGCACATCTACCCTCTAGCTCTGGATAAAGTATGTCATCTCTCTGGGCCTCAGTTCCTCATTTCTCAAATGGGGATACTAATTATACCTTCCTTTTAGGCTGATATGAGAATTAAAAGAGTTAACCTATGTAAAGTGCTTGGAACAGTGCCTGGCACATAGTAGACACTCAATAAATGTCAGATCTTATTACTTTTACTATAGTTACTCTGGGAAGCCATAGACACACAGCCCACCTTTAGGGAAGGCCCTAAAAGTCCCAAGGTCTCCTTCCTTCTGCATCTCTTGACAGCTAAGTGTACTTGGAGCTCTGAAATGGGCTCCAGACTCCACCGAGCAATGATCCACTCTGTGTACTTCCTTACAAGGAACCTTCTGGAAAGTTAAGGGGCCCCTCCTTTAAAGCAGTGATCCCATATACCTATTTTTAAGAATTTTTTACATGCAACCCATATGTGTATATGTATTATTAAAAATCATGTATATGTAATACTATATTAATATATTTATATGTATTATAAAACAAATACAAAAATAGAATTTTAAAAGGATGATTTGAAAATAAATATAAGCAGAGGTCTAATATTTTCTTCCCGGACTCAGTGGACGGTCCTGCTCACCATCTAGGGCACACAAATCTCACTGTAAAGACAGTAATGTCTCCACATTTTTGTTTTGGTTGGGGGTGCTGCCAAACCAGTTGATGTGGAGTTGATTCTGACTCATGGCAACCCCGTTTGTGTCAGAGTAGAACTGTGCTCCATAGGGTTGCCAGTGGCTGATTTTTTTGGCAGTAGATTGCCAGGCCTTTCTTCTGAGGCACCATTGGGTGGACTCAAGCCTCCAACCTTTTGGTTAGCAGCTGAACACGTTACCGTGAACATGTGGACTGAGCCATGCAAAGGGACTTCTGCAGGGTCACTCAGTCAACAGTTTGCAGAGTAAGGATCAAAATCCAGGTAAAATTGAGAGATGGCTATTTTTTTTTTTTAATTCCCCAATTCCACGGTCTTAGGGGAGAGGAAGGCAGGGAACAGGAGATCACAGGAAGGTAAAAATGGCTGAAAGGGTAGGGGCAGCACTGTTATGGGGCCAGAGGTGGGGTCTGGGTTTAAATCCAAACCTATGGGGAGACCTCTTTCTTCTTCTTCAGCTGGTCAAGGGAGGCTGAGCAGGTGACCTCCTGGAACTGGCTTTCTATCCTGCAACCGGGTCCCTGTGCAGGCCTGAGCCCTGGCAGGCCAGAACACTAGCCACAGCTGTGGAGCCAGCATTCTAGTGCTTTACCGCTGCTGGCCAGAGGGTGGCAGCCACCACCTGCCCATGGCCATCCGCTGGTGCCTGTAGACTAGGGCAGAGAAGTTGGTACCTGCCCTCCCTGCCTCAAGACCCCAGAGACAGGGAGTGCCTGCTGCTGAATGGTTGTGGGCCCTGAGCAAGGGCCTCTTGGGCCTCGATTTTCTAACCTAGAACATGGAGGTCACAATGCCACAGCCTTAACCCCTAGTGGTTTTCAAAGTATGGTTCCCAGACCAGCAGCATCAGCCTCACCAGGAAACTTGTTTAAAATGCAAATTCTCAGGCCCCCTCCTGGACCTACTAGGTAAGAAGCACTACAGGTGAGGCCCAGCAATCTGTGTTAACAAGCCTTCAGGTGATGATGGTGCACCCTGAAGCGTGAGAACCACTGTGCTCAGCCCAGTGAGAAGGTTGAGGATGGAAACCAGGTATCACCAAGGACTGCTGTTAAGCTTCTAGGATGGTGCAGTTCCACAAAGCCTGGGGTGGGGATGAGGGGAACCCCATACCCTTTGGAGGCCCCTGGAAGCCTAGCTTGTGATTCGCACCTGTAATCCTGCAGGTGCTGGCAGTGAGATCCCCAAGGGAGTTGCAACAGAAGGTGAAAGGACATGGGGTGAGCAGGGAAGAGAGAGCCTGGGAGGGGCAGCTGAGGCCTGCCCACCTTCTACACTCTACTGATAAATGGTTGTAGCCTATGGGCATGGCCTAACTGATTTTCCTTGTAGCCAGCAACTGTACAGTGTGGAGATTGGGTTCCATTCAATTCACCTGCTACTGGTTAGGTTGCCTCCTGCCCATGGCTGCTCTGCCGGTGTCCACTGACTTGGCCTGGCCTGTACGGGCTTGGGATACTCAAAGGAATCAATGGAATCCCTGCCCCCAGTCAGCTCACAGTGACTCTCTCGCCAGGACTCTGGATCATCCTTAGCAGAAATCTATCTTCCAGTCAGAAAAGCCACAGCCCCTGGGTGGCACAACAGTTAAGTACTCGGGCTGCTAACGGAAAGGTTAGTGGTTTGAACTCACCTAGTTGCTCTTCAGGAGAAAGACCAGGTGATCTGCTCCTGTAAAGACTACAGCCAAGAAAATCCTATGAAGCAGTTCCACTCTGTTACATGGGGTCACTATGAGTCGAAAATTGACTCGACAGCACCTAACAACAACAACACACTTTGTGTGGTTGTGAGAAACCAATCGTTATATTTCTAAAAGCCACAGCCCCCAGAGCATCTGATTTTCTGATTTTCGCTACATGAGAGATTTAGAAATTATTTACCCCCTTTTTATAGAAGAGGAAAGTGGCACAAAGAGAGCATATGGTTTACCCCATTGCATTGCTGTCGAGTCTATTCCTACTCACTATAGGACAGAGTAGAACTGCCCCATAGGATTTCCAAGGAGCAGCTGGTAGATTTGAACTGCCAACCTTTTGGTTAGCAGCTGATCTCTTAACCACTGTGCAATAGCACCCAAAAAATTCATGGCAGAGTGGGGACTAGAACCCAGGCCCTTTAGGCCCCTATGGAGGCAGCCTCTCTGCCCCCCACCCCTGAATAGGTTGCAAGTGAGACTGGAAGAGACAGATCAGAGATCCAGGGCCTGAGCCCCTCCACATAGCCTGCAATGCCCACCCGCATTGGAAATGGGTAGGAGCCAGGAATGTGCTCATGCTAAACTGGAAAACTGAGTCACATGCCCAGGGGAGCCCAAGTGCAGCTGGAGGGAACTAGGCCCTATGCCAGGAGAGGAGGTAGAGACAGTGTAAGCCCAGCTGGTGCACAAAATTTTGCTGCAGCCAGGGCCCACACCATGTCTTCTTTGAACATTATTGGCATTTACCTACCAACATAGGAAGCGGAAAAGTCAGGCTGCAAAAACAGGCTGCCAAAGACGTAGAGAGGGAAGTGGAGTGAGCCAAGGAGGCCGGGCTGGTGGGCCTGTCAGGAGGAAGCTGAAAGCTCCCAAATGGTGGCAGGAGTTGGGTGGGGAAGGCTGTGTGAGTCAGTGTTATAGCCTGCAATGACTGAGAGGACAGTTTGGTAGGTAAGCATGACAAGGAAGGTAGAGGGGGCCTACCTGGATGGAGGGAGCCTCAAAGGAGTTAAGGGAGGAGGAGGAGGAATTCCAGTGGTGTGCTGGTACATGTTTAACAACCGGCTCTTCAGGGAAAATAACAGTCCTGGTCTAAAGCATTTGCCAACTTCTGTGGTGTAAATACTCCCACCATGGCTGATTTCGAGCTACCAACATGATGTGCCTGCCCACTGAGCTGGGAAGGATGCATGCACACTTGGCTCTAGTAAGCTGGTATGAGCCAGTTCCAGTGTACCCCTGAGTGGTTCTGATGTCTCATTGAGAGTGAGGTGGATGCTGATACCTCTGGACCCCAAAGTATATGAGGGGTGCATACCCCGAAGTGTTGACTCTGGAAGCTGCCAGGAAGTGGTATCCTCCAGGGACAGCTGGATGCAGTGACAGCAGGGCTGGAGTAAGGGACTGTGAAAGGGCTGGAAATATAGAGACTTTTTCTACATAAGCGGCGGAAGTCAGAAGGTTGAGAGTGGAGTGAGCAAGGGAAAATTGGAGGGAACTGTTGACCAGAGGGACCTGGTCTTGGGAAGCAAGAGGGGCAAACAAGCTCTGGGAAGAGAATTCACGGCCTTGAGATTTCCAACGGAATTTGGAAATCCCTTTCACACCGCAACTTAGGTACACAGTCTCTTGCCAGGACAAACAGGTGCTAGCACCAGCCGGAAAGCTTGGGAAAGCACCAGAATCCTGTATTGAGTGAACGCACTTCTGAAGGACAAAGGCAGTTCAGGAAGCCACAGGTAGCTTTAGAACAGCCTCGCCACAAAGCTCCTCCCACCTATGGCCCTTAACTCAGAGAAAGGGAGCCAAGGTCCAGGCTGCACACTGGATGTGAGTCTGAAGTTCATTCTGGTCAGAGGTAAGGTATCCAGTCAAAAACCAAACCAGTCACCTTGAGTCGACTCCAACTCATGGTGACCCCATGTGTCAGAGTAGAACTGTGCTCCACAGGGATTCAGTGGCTGATTTTTTCAGAAGCAGATCACCATGCCTTTGTTCCAAGGTGCCTCCAATTTCTCAGTAGTGAGCATGTTAACCATTTGTACCACCCAGGGACTCCTTCTAGCCAAAAGACCCACTTTTACTCCTTGCCTGTCGCTGCACCAAAATGAAAAGCAAAAGAATCAAAACATGTGGAGAAACTTGCTGCCCCAGGAAGCCTTGGGGGGTATCAGCCAGAACGCAGAACCTCACAGTGCGGGCTGTTGTTGTTGTTACTATTATTGTTATTGTTGTTATAATTCCCATTTCTGAGTACCTACTGCATGCTAGGCATTAGGCTGGGCATTTCACCCAAATTGCCTCATTTGACCATTCGTCGCTGTGAAAGGGAAAGTCTCCAGCCTGCCTCTTCCCGGGCCCTCTCTGGGCCTTACTTTCCTCATCTGTCTGTTTAGTGAGGCTGCTGGATGAAGTGAGCTTGGGCTCCCTCCACTTTTGACTTTCGGATCCCCCTCAGCTGTTCTTGGCTGAGTGTTCTGCCCACTGGTTTGGTTGTGAGCTACCTTTGTCACACACAGTTAAACCGGGATCTTTACTGTATTGGGCACTTTTTTGTGCATCATGTCACGTTCTCTCAGCCTCACCTCGTAGTCCAGCCCCTATCCTGGGAAAAGTTCTACTGGACTTCAACCCTGGTGGAACCCAGGTGCTTGGTCCAAGCGTAAATGGGCAGCACCTCCCGTCCCCTGAATCTCTGCTTCTATCTTCCTGCCCTGGGGAAGCCCTCAACATTCACCCAGAAGGGTAGGTAGTTATTGTTTGTGGGCGACCTTGGCCAAGGGGCGGGAGAGTGGAAGTGGATGGGCAAGTGTTTCCCACTTTGTCCCCTATGGACAGTTCTGAGACACCCATCACAGGCTCCTCAGAAGATCCTACAGGATCAAGCACCAGTCGCCGGCAATGCTGGCCAACTTGACAACGCATCCTTGATGTGGCTTTTTCTTCTTCCCTTGTTTCAGCCCTGCCCCTCACACCTGCTCCTGGGAATCACATTCCTAAATAAGCTACCTGCTTGCAAGTCTTTGTCTCAAGCTCTGCTTTGGGAGGCATCTAGGCTGAGACAGTTTCCAAGGGCCACCCACAGTGAACAATCTATTTTGATAAAGTGGGGTGACTTGAGGTCCTTGGCATGCTAATGAAACTCTCACTCCCTTGCATTTAGAGATGATTTCTTGAGGGGTGAGCAGGCCTGTGGGTCAGGGGAAGCTCTGTGAAGAAACAGCCTGGCTCAGCCCTGGGGAGGGGCATCATAAGGAGGTCTGGAGGCAGGGGACCTGTTGGAGGCTAGAAGATCAGGGAGGAGTTGCACTGGGTGGGGTGAGAGCATATGTGTGGGGATGGGGGATAGGTGCTATTGGGGGTGTCCTGCACCTGCAAAACTGAGTGATTCTCTGAACAAAGCTCCAGATCTGAAGGAACTGACCAGGTCCTCTGTGGAAAGCTCAACTCCAGGCTCCAGAATGTGGGGAGGTGGGAGGGTAGGGTGCTAAAGGAGGCTCCTAGGCCTCAACGTGGGCTCTGAGCATGCAGTCAGAGGGCAGGACCCCTTCCTGCCTCTTGGAGATTTCCAGATGAGGAGGCAGGCTTTGCACTGGGGTGGGGAGGATGTGCCCCATGGAACAGCGAATAAAGAAATGTGAATGAATGAATGAATGACATCCCATCTTAGCCAGGAGAGACTGGCAGTAACTGAGGTCCCTCCACAGATCTTTTCAGAGCAGTGCTGGGTTGGAGTAAATATGAGAGCTCAAGCTGGGGCCTGGATCTAGGGATGGCCCACAGAGAGGTACCTGGGCCCAGGTGAGAAGGAACCTTCTCACAGGCAGAACAATTCTACAGGGGCAGGGGCTGCCTCAGAGGGGTTAGCCTCCTGTCCCAGGGGATGTATAAGCCGTAGCCAAACAGCCAAATGCAAGGCTGGCAGAGTGGACTCCAGGACCACAGTGTAGCCTTCCAGACTCTTCCACCCCTGCTCCCCTCAACCCTGCTGTGACTTTGAAATGACTCCTGTTGCTGAGCTCTCGTGGGGAGGATTGCAACAGACTAAAGGAGCCTCAGGACCAGGACAAGCTGCAAGCGCTGGACTCCTCCTGGTCCATATCCACCCCACTCACACCAGGATCTTCCTGGAGCATGCCATCCCTCTTAGCAGTTAGATCCCAGGGGCTTCTGTAGTACACAGCAGTGAAATCCAAGCAAAATGCCTGGAGGGGTTCGGGCAGAATTCTGGGGTGTGGCCCTGCCCCTCTGGCCTCCTGGCTCACTCTCCTTGTTTGGTCAGGTCAACCCATTACAACCCGCCCCCTCCCCCATGCACTGCCCCCTCCTCTCTTAGTCTCTAAATCCAGGTGGTCATTCAGTGCTCTGCCTGGGCCATGCCAGGAAGCCCTCTCTGAGACCCTGGTCCCAGCCATCTCAGCCCAGGCCTGGCCATGGCTGCCAGCTGTGTCCAGTCTCAACTTGAGGCTCTTCACGAGCCCCTTTTGTACCCCTTCTGGCCAGGTCCAGGAGTGGAGACTAACGAAGCCACTCTGGGAAGGAGAAAAAGGAAGGGGAGTCCTAAGATTTGATGCACTCAGGTGATGGACCAGTGGGACCTCTGGGTGCTGAAGGGCTGGGCCTAAGGGAGGTGACCTAGCCCCATGACATAGGCCCAGGTTGAGAAACTAGAAACGGGCCCAGGGTAGAGTGTGGGGAGCAGGGCCAGAGCATGCTGAACTCTGGGCCTGGGGTTGTTGAAATCTCCGTGACAACCAGGCTGAGGCTAGCAGGGTGGAATTAACCCTTCAGAAAGGATCAAGGGGTCCCAGGTGTGGGGAAGGGATGGGAGGATCCAGGAAGGGAAGGGAGGGAGCTTCAGCAAGCCCTGCTGGTAGGTGGGTTAACAGCTCAGAATGGTGAAGCCTCCCTGTCCTCTTTGCAGAGCGCTTCTCTCCAGGGGCGCAGAGGCCTAGAGGCTGAAGGGTCTCCCACTCTGGAACCCATCCTGACCTGCCCTCCCTGGCTGGACCTAGGGCCCTGGAAGTCTCTTCCTCCCTGCTCTCTGGCCCCCTCCTTCCTTGTCCCTAAGCCAGAAGACTACCCAGAGGCAGCTCAATGTAGGGGCTCCCACTTCAGTGTCAGGCTGGTTTCTAACGTGGACTCCATCACTTCTAAGATAAGTGACTTCAGCTATTTGAACCTCAGTTTCCTCATCTGTAAAGTGGCACTGGTAACTTCTTAGGGTTGTTATGAAGATTAAGTTAATACGATAATGACTGTGCAGCACTTAGCGCAATGCTGGCCTCACAGTAAGAACTCCACAAACAGGAGCTCTTAGGGGTAGAACCATGGGCTCCTGTTTTGAATCTTTCCTTTATGCCGAAAGGGAAACGAAGTTTAAAGAGAGGACCTGGTTGACCCGAGGTCACCCACTGGACCAGTGGCAGAGCTGGGCTGTGAGTTGAGGCCCCAGTGTCCACTCCTGTCCACAGCCCTGGACCCCTCAAGAACAGGTCCTCAGGCTTTCTGTGAGTAAGTATTCATCTGTGGCCAACTATGGCCTCCTGGCTGCTGCTGTCTTTCCACCTGTCCCGGCCCTCCCCATCCACTGTGTATTTGCAGTTAAGAAGGGCCTTCAGTGTCTTCACCAAAGAAAGGCCTGAGATCTTCAGCCTCACTGAGCTGAGTGCCAGGCCTGTGCCAGCTCTGGCCTTGTGGGAGGAGATGGGTGAAGGCACTGGCCCTGCCCTCCAAAGGGGTCAGGGAGGCCCAGCTACACATAGGAGCCCCATACAGGGCATTTGGGGGCTTGGCAACAAGAACAAGGGAAAAGGGGGTAGTCAGGAGAGCCGGGTTCCAGCCTCAGCTGCATCACCACCTGCTGTGTGACTGGAGCACTTCCCAGCCCTCTCTGGGATCCTGTTTACTTAATCACACATAAGTAGGGCCCTCTGCAGGGGCCTCAGTTGGCCCAGAAGGGCACTGAGCTCTGGCCTGGCAGAGAACAATTCTGCCCTCCTGGAAAATGACAGCTCCTCCGGTCAGGCCCCTGGGGATAGGGGTTCCTGCTCTGCAGTCACTGCCTCTGCAGATCTCTTGTCAATTAATTTGGCAGTTCAGTGTCCAGGGGCAAGTGGTCTTTGAGAGGTGTAATGTATCCATGTCAGAAATGAGTTATGGGATTCACTGTGGGGCCATGATCATGCCTCCTCTCTCCCCTCACACCCCCGCCCCCCTGAGGCCTGCTTTGTCATCCGGTCCCCATGTTTGCATGTGTCATTGGCCAGCCACCCCTGGTCAGCGGGTGGCCACGGGGGACTCATTGGAGGTGCATTATGGGCTGATGGTTTTGAGGGATGACGGAGGGGCAGGCCCATCTGCACACACATTAGGCCCTTTGTCTCTGGGCTCGGTGGAGAAGATTAATGAGGTCTGTTGCTAGGCCTCCCTGCCTGTGGGATATTGGAGCCTGGGGCGGACCTTGGGCTGGGTGTTAGGTGGAAACTGGCCTGTGCCCACCTCTGTGGACAGAACCAGATGAAATGGGCTTAACCAGAGAAGACAGTAGGGAAGAGGAGGCCTGGAAAAGCCCCACGAGTCAGGTGGGGTTTCTGTGTGGCCATTGCCAGTGTATCCCCCATTCAAGCTTGAAGCTTGGTCTTCTGGGGCTGGGATTCCATTTGCATCACGCACATCCAGGCGGACAGAGTTCTCAGAGCAGCTGATTCAAACTCCTCACTCTATGGCGGAGAAACAGAGGCCTGAGAAAACCAGGGACTTGCCCAAGGTCACTTCTGGAATCAGCAGCAGGGACTGGATGAGAAGTGATGCGATCAGCTTCCACAGACACCCCACCCCATCCCATTCTTACTGTTGTTAGCTGCCATGGAGTTGGCCCCCAAGTCGTGGTGACCCCATGCACAATGGGATACACGTCCCTATGATGGAATTGTCTACAATCATTAGAGAGCATGTTTTGAAGTTTCTGAAAATGATGGGAAAGGAGAGGAGGAGACTTGTAAATTTTACTTCTGGATTGTTTGAATATTATGTAAGTGCATTATGTTTGAGATGCCACCTTTTTTTTTTTTCCTAAGTTCTTCTGTTTTTCTTTTTTAAATTGTGGTAAGATATAAATATAACAAAAAGGAGCCCTGGTGGCACTATGGTTAAGCGCTCTGCTGCTAACCTAAAAGTTGGCAGTTCAAGCCTACCCAGCTGCTCTGCAGGAGAGAGACCTGGTAATCTGCTCCCTTAAAAATTACAGCCTAGAAAACCCTGTAGGGCAATTCTATTCTGTCACATGGGGTTGCCGTGCATCGAAATTGACTTGATGGCCCCTAAAAACAACACGTATAACAAAACATTTGCCGTTTTAACCATTTTTAAGCATACAATTCAGTGACATTAATGACATTCACCATGTTGTGCTACAGTCGCCTGTACTCATTTTCAAATGATTTTCATCCCTCTAAACAGGAACTCGGAGCCCTGGTGGTGCAGTGGTTAAAAGCTACTGCAGCTAACCAAAAGGCTGGCTGTTTGAATCCACCAGCAGCTCCTTGGAAACACTATGGGGCAGTTCTACAGGGTCGCTGTGAGTCAGAATCAACTCGACGGTACCAGGTTTGGTTTGGTTTGAACAGAAACTCAGTCCCTCTGAAGTAATACCTCCCCATTTCACCTGCCCCCAGCCCCTGGTGGCCACTAATAAATTTTACTTCTATGCGTTTGCCTATTCTAGATATTTCATACCGGTGGGGGCATACGGTATTTGTCCCTTTGTGTCTGATTTCGTATTTCGCTCAGCACATTTTCAAGGTTCATCAATGTTGTGGCATCTATCAGGACTTCATTTCTCTCTATGGCTGAGTGATATTCCATTGTACGTATATACCACATTGTGTTTATCCACTTATCTGTTGGACACTTGGGTTGTTTCTACCTTTTGGTTATTATGAATAATGCTGCAATGAATATTGGTGTACAAGTGTCTGTTTGAGTCCCTGCTTTCAAGTCTTTTGGGTATATACTGAAGTGCCACCCTTTTATGTACTGCATTTCTACATATGCTTGGATGATATGTTTCTGGACTCTGTATCCTGTTCTATTGATCAATGTGTCTACTCTTATATCAGTCCTCATGGTTTTAAAATACTAAAGTTTAAGATGATTTTTATAACTGCTAGGACAAGTTCCTCTTCTTCTTTTTCAAAATTGTCTTGGTTATTCTTCTATATTTATTCTTCTGTATAAATTTTAGATGCAACCTGTCAGATATGAAAATCTTGTTAGCATTTTGATTGGGCTTGAATTAAATCTGTAGCATCTTTGGGGGAGCTTTACAATAGTGAATCGTCCCATTGTATTGTTTTTGAAAACAAAAAATATAAAAAAGAAAATGAACACCATATAGCAACATGGAAAACTCCTCATGTTATAAAACTAAGAAAAAAATTACACGGTTGAAAATTGTTTGCAGCATGTGATCATAGCATAACAGATGTAGAGGAAGAAACTGGAAGGAAAGACAAAAATACAAACAGTGGTTTTTTTTTTTTTTTCTTTTCTCCTTTTTCTAATTTTTCTGTAAGGTATTTTAATTTTTTAAAAATATGGGCATGTTTCTTAAAAGAGGAAGATTGACAAATGAGAACATATCCCCCAAAACGGAGACTAGGATGAAGAAGGAACTCAACTGTGTCCCATCAGGAAAAGTTGGGGGGCCTGGACAAGGACACCTCAGGGAGGGGTGTGACATGGGCCAGTCTCAGCTTCTCCCTGCCAATTTCTGTGTTGTAACTGTGGGCGAGGCCTGAAGCCCCCAAAGGCAGAGCTGGTCTTTCTCACAAGCTGCACCACTGGGCCTCAGTGGCTTGGGCCATCTGGGACATCCCTGCGGGTGCAGGCAGAGTGTACACATGATGGGAGGGGTTCTTATTGGTGCCTGAGGTCCAGTCCAGCCTGGGAATCTGTGACTCTGAGCCTCCAGACACTGCCTAAGAAACCCGTTCTGTGTCCATCCAGTTTAATATCTTAGAGTGGACTTCCCCATTAGAGGGTCTTTGGTGGCACAGTGATTAAGAGGTTGGCTGCTAACCAAAAGGTCAGCAGTTCAAATCCACCAGCCACTCTTTGGAAACTATGGGGAAGTTCTACTCTGTCCTATAGGGTTGCTATGAGTCAGAATCGATTCGACAGCAATGGGTTTGGTGAGCACTGCTGAGAGCTGGTTTGGTGTTGGGGAGAAGTACAGGGCAAGTAAACCAGAAAAAGTCGTTGTTGTTGTGTCCTGTCAAATCAATGTCAACTCATAGTGACCCTACAGAGAACAGCTAGACAACCCCAAATCACATAGGCCTGTCTACACAGGAGCCATCCGAGCCCCATCTAGGTGATTGGACCACAAACAACTGGGCCGTATAAAACAGCTGATCAGTAACTGATCTCTTCCGTTCCTCTCCAGAAAGTTGGCAATGTCTAGGCTTGGCTTCCAAGCACCCTTCCCAAATCACACACAAGGACTTGTCATGTAGGATGTGAGCCTGTCAGGTCAGGCTAGCTTAGCGTGCTTTTAGAAGTGAACCCAGTGTGCAGGCACTGGATGGTTGCCTTCTTAGGCTAATAATCCTGGTGTCTGAAAGGTGGGCAATGGTGGTAATTCCTATTTGGTATCTCATCTAACTTCCCTAACGCCCTATCAAGGTAGGGATTGTTCTCCAAATTGTATAGTTGAGGGTGCTAAGAGGGGCAGTGACTTGCCCAGAGCCACATGGCAGGAGAACAATGAAGCCCAGATCAAACCCAAGTCTGTCTGCACAACTCCACCTAGAGGCTCCGTCCCTGACCCCACAGTTCACTGCGGTTTTGAAGTAGTTGAAACAATAAAGAAATTTTCCAAACAGACTTTTCATTCTCTTCTCTGCAACCCCTACCCCTGCCCCCACTCAGAGGGTAATGCCTCCAGGAGATCCCTGTCAGCTGTCAGGATGTGTCAGGGCAGGGAGGCAAGATGGATGGGTCGTTGTTAATGAGTTAGCGAGTCTGATCCCCCTTGTGGGTTGGGGGCGGATGACTCTAATCACCGCTGGGCCTGGCCTCCCTGAAGACAAGCTGCCCAACCACTGCTATTCCTCATTTGCACCCCCTAAAATTACTGTGGCAGGGCAGTCCCCCCCTCCCCTTATAAGATCCACTCTCTCCATCTCTGAGGCACCCATGCTAGGTAGGAATCAAGGCATCAGAGCTATATTAGAAGCAAGCCAAAGGCAGAATCAATAATGGTGGCCTTCAAGGAGGGGCAAAGAGTAGGAGGCCAGAAAAGACCTCCTCAGCCTGGGTATAAGGTTACCTCGGCTCAGAAGAACCTTCATTTGGGGTAAGGGTAGGAATTCCACCCTGAACACCTCCCTCATCTAGCAAAGGCAGATGCTTCCCTCTGGAATTTCCTGGGGTCTTGTCTTTTAGTTTAGTTTTGTTTTAACTTTTCATCTCATAACCGGTAACTACTTGCTGTGGAGTCAACTCTGACTCATAGTGACCCCATGTGTGTCAGAGTAGAACTGTGCTCCATATAGTTTTCAATGGCTGATTTTTTGGAAGTAGAGCACCAGGCTGTTCTTCCAAGACATCTCTGGAACAATAAAGAACCTCCAACCTTTTGGTTAGCAGTTGAATGCATTAACTGTTTCCACCATCCAGGGACTCCTGCGGTCTTATCTTTGATTCTCTGTCTACCATGGAGAATGTAGGACACACAGTCTGATCAAAGGCTTCAAGCAAAGGCCCACTGACAACCAATACCACCTGCCCCATCCCTGGGGGAAGGAGGATTAGATAAGGAAATTGCTAAGCTGTTTATATCCCAGGGCCTCCCACTGGACTCCCAAAAGCTGCATTGATTGGGCCTAGGCTCCAGATGCATGGTGCATCCAGCCTCTGCCTCTCCCTTCTCTTCCATCCCTTCCAGGGCACTTGGCTCCTGGGCCTGAGGAGGAGAGCAGACAAAGGCCTAGGGACGGATGGAAGTGTACAGCTCCTAGAATAGCCACTGCATGGGCACGCTCAGCCTGAGAACCCACTGAGAAAATCCTCTCATTCATGCACTCTCTACTCACTGGACATCACAGACGACCACCCTGTGCCATGCCCTGGGCTGCGCACCAGACACAGAGATAAGCAAGACTTGGCCCCTGGCGCAGAGCTGCTCCCAGTCTGTTGGAGAAGATAGATGTACAAATAAAATAGGATGCATGCTCTGAGAGCTGCATTATGGGGAACAGGGATGGGGGGGGAGGTTATAGGGAGCCAGAGGAGAGGGCCTAGAGGATCAGGGAAGGCTTCCCAGAGTTGGGGACACGTGAACTGGGTTTTGAAGGGTGTCTGCTAGACAAAGAGAAGAGCAGTGCAAAGCTAAAGAAGTGTAAGAGGGTGTGGGGTTTCCAGGGGGGCAGTAAAAGGGAGAATGGAGACAAAGTGGAATGAGGGACCCAGATCATGAAGGCCTTTGAGGCTAGGTGGAGGACTCAGTTCTGAAGGCTGGGGGGACTGTGGAAGGGACACAGCTGTGAGCTGCTGAGTAAAGACTGACTTGGAGACTGGGAGATCCGGTAGGAGGCTGTGGTGATGGTCCTCAACATACAGGATGAGGCCCAGCCCAGGCAGTGGTTGTGGGATGCAGAGGAGGCTTGAGTCCTGAGAGCATAAAGAAGGCCCATCCAATGCAGTGTCCTCAAGGCCTGGTCATCCACAGGACCAGCCTGCTGGGAGGTGCAGGGACAGTCCTCCATGATGTACTCCCAAGCCTGAGGATATGCTAAGACAGCCCAGCTGTCTTTGGTCCCCATCACAGGGCCACCACCATGGCTGCAACACCCCCAGAGAACCTATTTATGTTCCCAGCATGCATTATGTCTTAGGGAGACATGTCCTCCCATGGGGCCCTATCGTGGTAACCACTGAGCAAGTATCCAGGGAACCCAGCTGAAATAATAAAATAGTTCATTTCCAAACTCTGTTGTGGAAAAAGCCCTTAGCCAAGAGTCAGGAGATCTGCAATCAGTCCCAGCTCTGACTGTGTGACTCAGTTGCCCCATCTGTACAGTGAGAGAGTTGAGCTAGGATCTCCCCATCCCTCCCAGTCCAGACTGTGGTACATTTCTGAGATGTACAGAGAACTTTATAGTTTCCCCAGCATGCCCATTACCATTTGAGCTTGATAGCATAGATCTTACCATGGCCATGATGTAGATGCTAAAACTGAAGCCCAGGGAGGGGAAGAGGATGGACATCAGAGCCAGAAGAGGACCCCAGTCTCCTGCCCCCATCCGAGGCATTTCCCCTGAGCCATGGCATCTGCCTTGTTCCTGTTGGTGGGAAGGTGCTCAGTAGCTGTTGTCCAGTTTTTCTCGTGCAGATTTGTTTCTACCTGAGGGGTGGAAAGGAACCATGCCTTCTCTGGGGGGTCATTCCCTACTCCTGGTAAGTGACTGGCCTGAATCAGGCCTCTGCTCCCAGAAGGCCTCAGCAAAGGTCCGCTAACTGGCTGCCAGGCCTGTGGCCCAAATGCAAGGTGAAAGCATGGCCTCTAATTTCTGCCCTGGGTTCTGTAGCTGTGTCCAGGCCCAAGGCCACCCAGAACGATGCCATATCCTGATGGGCACCAGGTGTGGGCAGCTCTGGGTGGGACGAGTAAGGGGTTAAAGCTGCTGGGTGGCTGCTGTGCCCGGGAGATGCTGGCAGGTGGGGGTGGGGGGCGGGGGAGTGGGGGGGCACTCAGCTGAGGCAACAATACAGCCCATGAATTATATTTACAAACACTCCAGAGAACAGGAGAGGGACTCTAATTAAATATTCACATCCTTAGAGGCCTCCGGGAGCCACAAAGATGAGGACGTGATTGCAGCTCGGCAGGAAGCACGGTGCTGCCGGAATGTGGGGTGGCCATCAGTCTCATTCAGCCGCCAGGCAGGTCTTATTATGATGATGAATTTTTGAGTTATCAGCACTAATGCAATCACCATCATAGGCCAGGAACACCCTCTTCATCACTCAAAGCCCAGGCTAGGGCAGCCTGTGGAGGGAGAGGGGGGCTTGCAAGTACGGAGCAGAGGGAGAGGCAGCCAGTGCCCCCTGCTCTCCGGCTCTAGGCCTTCCTGAGCTGGGCCATTTGGTCGAGGCCCTGGCCTGGAGGCATGAGGCTGTGCCCCGCAGGTGGGGCTCCCAGAGCTCACTCAGCTGCCTCATTGATCGGGAGAAAAGAATGGTTTCTCCTGGACATCTGGGAAGGCTGAGGCAGCTGTCCTGCCCATCTGCCCGCAGGAGAGCGGCTCGGAAGCCTGCAGGAGCCCAGGGACTTCTATAGACCCACATGCCCCACATCCATCAATTTCGATTAAGGAGGGCCACAGGGAGCAGGGGGCTTCTCTGGCCACTGCAGCATTGTCCTGGAGACGCCTGGCTTGGGGACGAGGGGGAAGGAGGCGGGTGTTGCTCCCCATCTGAGAATCCATTAATCCTGCAGTGGTGATTGAGGACCCGTGACAGCCAGGCATTGTTCTGTGTCCCGCACGTGCCGCGCAAGGGGCGGCCAGAGGTGATTGATCAGGGACTAACGGGTGTCTCTTTCTTTATGGACTTTCAAAGGCACCATTTGGTATCCTGAGCGGGGCAATCGACGAGAGGCAGCTGATCCCCCTGTGGCCACCCCCAGGTAGCAGGTGGATGGGCAGCCGTGGCTGGAGCCCACGTGGGGGCAGTTGGAGGGCCTCGCTATCACGTGTTCTGCACTATTAGCCAGGAGGGGGTATCCACCATCACAGGCTCTTCCCGGTGCAGGGCTGTTGGCCATTAATTTGCCTTCTCCTTTTGCACTGAAAGGGAAGCTGGAACAGTTGCCATGTTTTCCGATAAATTATAGCCACCCAGTCCCCAGGCTTGCAGCCCGAGGATCCCAGCACTTGTATAAATCAGACTAATGAAAGCTGAGGTTGTCGTTTTCAAGAGCAGGCATTCATTCAGTAAACCTTTATGGAGTGCCTGCTAGGTGCCTGCTAGGTGTTAGCACCAGGAGCACAGACACAAATCAGACAGAGTCCCCCAGCCTTCAGGGTCTCAGCCTGCAAAAAGCCACAGGCCAATGGGGCAGGCAGAGGCACACACTGGCAGTTACACGAGGGAGCAAGGAGGTGGCCTGGTGGAAGGAGTTTGGACTCTGGAACCAGCCTCACCACCTCCTAGCTGTGCAGCCTTGGATCAGTGCTTCAGTCTCTCTGAGCTTTAGTTCCCTCATCTGAAAAGTAGCCATGAGGACACCTCCCTCATGGCTGTAAGAATTCAATGACATAATGCAGCACAGTGTCCAGTGCCTGACACATGCGGGGCTCAATAAATGCTGAGCTCCCTCTCTTTGTACTCCGCTCCCACCCACCTGTGGTGAAAGTTGCCTTGGGCTGTGGAGGGCAGAGGAGGAAATGCTTGGCTCTGCCTAGGGGACAGGGAAGGCTTCACAGAGCAGGTGATCTTGAGGCTAGCCATTAAGAGTACGGGTTGGGGAAGGAACGGTGAACTTTCCAGGCACAGGGTGTAGGGAAGAGACTGAGATACTGGGAAAGACAGAGAGAGTGAGAATCCATCTAGGATTGAGAATGCTGAGAGGGAAGAGCTGGGAGGTAAGGAAGGAGTCCGTGGAATGCCAGCAATGCAGAGTGCTGAGCTCGAGTGGCAGGGTCAGATCGGAGTCCTAGAGGCTGCCCTGACTCTGCATGGAGGACGGACTGGGACCGGTGGGATGACGTGGACACCAGGGCAGGGATTCCAGTGAATAGTCTATTGCACTGGTTCTGGGCTGGGGTCAGGCCTGGGGTAGAGAGGGGCTGGATTCAAAAAGAGACGTCAGTGGGAACTGGGGGGTGGAGAGGAGAGAGTGGCTAAGCCACAAGACGGGCCAGCTTGGCAACATGTCCATAGCAGAGACACCCATGGAGCCAGACAGGACAACCCAGAGAAGGTCGAGGGTTTTCTTGGAGAACACATGCCCCCTTACATACAGGCTCATAGGCAGAGATCTGCAGACAGGTACAGACACAAATACACCTGCAGAACATTCCAGAACATGAACTAACAGATACAAGCATGTAGAGATGGAAATACGCAGGTGAACATTGATAGACACACAGAGAGTCGGAAAGAGAGAGAGGCACCGGACAGGCAGATTTACGAGGCTGACACACATAGAGGTGCACATCTGTGTAAACGCACACACAGAGGAAACGCAGAGCACACAGCCACAGTTGGCAAACACATACAAACAAGAAAACACAGGGAAGTGCACACATAAGGCATATTCACCAAGCATGTACATCCAGATACTCAGATGTACGTTGGGAATAGGGTGACCAACTTGCCCCAGTTACCCAGGACCTTCTTGTTTTCACACTGAAAGCCCTGGATCCCGGGAACCCTCCTCAGTCCCATCTAAACTTGGACAGTTGATCACCCTAACTGGGAGACACACCGGTACACAGAGAACAACGATACACAGGCCACCACACACACATATATGTGGACACACAATGGCATATGCATTGAGTCACGCATATAGAGCAGACACAGGCAGGCAGGCACTCCCCCCATGACTCTCCCCAGAAAACAAGCTCCCACACAGACACACACCCAGATACAACGACTGATACACACAACCTACGGAGCAAAAGAAATACCCAAACTTAAACCATTCTGAAAACAAACAAATGCCAAGCACGTTTATAAAGAACCAAAGCAGCCCACTGAATGTGAGCTAATGTGAAGAGGTCCTTGCTGTGATGTTAAAAATATGGTCGGTGTCTGGGGTCTTAAAATCTGTGAGCAGCCATCTAAGATACTCCACTGGCCTCACCCCTTCGGGAGCAAGAAAACTAAACATATAAGGGAAAGATTAGTCCAAAGGACTAATGAACTACATGTACCACGGCCTCCACCAGACTGAGTCCAGCACAACTAGATGGTGCCTGGCTACCACCACTGAGTGCTCTGATGGATCACAATAGAGGGTCCTGGACGGAGCTGGACAAAAATGTAGAACAAAATTCTAACTCACAAAAAAAGACCAGACTCACTGGCCTGACAGAGACTGGAGAAACCCTGAGAGTATGGCCCCAGGACACCCTTTTAGCTCAGTAAGGAAGTCACTCCCAAGGTTCACCCTTCAGCTAAAGATCAGACAGACCCATAAAACAAAATGAGACTAACAGGGCACAACAGCCCGGGGACAAGGACTAGAAGGCAGGAGGGGACAGGAAAGCTGGTAATAGGGAACCCAAGGTCTAGAAGGGAGAGTGTTGACATGTTGTTGCATTGTTAACCATTGTCATAAAACAATATGTGTACTGTTTAATGAGAAACTATTTGTTCTGTAAATCTTCATCTAAAGTACAATAAAAACATAAATAAATAAAACATAAAAGTATGCTTGGGGGAGTAGAGTATAGAAGAAGGGAACAGAGCAGGGCAGGACCACGGGACACTTGGCAGAGACGTCCTTCCTAGCAAGAGCATCTTCCCCAACCCGACTCTGCTGGGTAATGTAACTGTTCTCAGCCGAGTCCACAGGGAAGGGTCGTGAGCATGACCACCCCCATGAAGCTGATAGCACCTGCCATCCTCACCAGGGTGGGCGTACGAAGGCTTAAATGAAATAATGCACGTGAAGTACTAGACACAGGGCCAGGCACACAGGACATTCTGCTCAGCACATTAGACCTATTATGACACAGATCAACAATTCCTTTTCTGAAATTCTGAGCCCCAAATGTGCTGAAAACAAAAAGGTTTTTTCCTGAATTTCTAGAGTAAAACCAGACCCAAACTGACAGGGGCCATTTATTCTTTATTCGATTTAGTGTGGCTCTTTGTATGTTTTGCTGTGGTAATATTAGGGTGTTTGAACATGGAGTATGCTAATAGCTTTGAAAAGCTGCCAAGTTCAGAATTCTCAAGTGATGTGAATAAGGAATTGTGGACTTGCTCACATCCATGTTGACGGTATGTAGTCACATGTGTGTGCATGAACTAACATAGGACCACCCTTAACAGTATTCTTTCACATATGTCATCTTAGGTGATTCTCACAGAACCACGTGAGGGCAACAGATATCAATGTGACCCCCAATTCACAGATGCAGAACCAAGGTTCAGAGAGGCTGAGTGTCTGGCCCAAGGTCACACAAGTTCTGACCCACAGCTGACTATGAGGAGCCGGGTCCCAAACCTTGGTCTGTAGGACTCCAGAGCCAGTGTTCTTTCCCTTACGCTCCTTTGCCCTAGGATTATTGTCTCAACTACTTAGTGAAAAATATCAATGGACATCAACGGAAGTAAAAGGAGGGTAACTTCAACCTCAAGTCCAACATCTGAGCCCTGGATGTCCCACATCCTGGGAACCCCCTCCATGGGTTTGGACCTCAAGTTCAACATTCACCCCAGCTAATAATCACACTGACCAGTGTCCACAGCACAGAGGGAAAATTAGCAAGTTTGGGAACTGGGTCCTGCCTCCCTGCTTCTGCTGGTCCCTTGCTCATTTCCAAAAAGGAACGGTTTCCGTTCGGCCTTCATTGGAAACATCTGGGCCTCTGAGTCAGCTGCACCCTGTTTGCCTTTCCCCCAAGTTCATCAGAATTGGACACATTTTGGATTTCATGACTCGGACCCAGTGTCAGTCCAATGCTTTCAGGGCATGACCCCTCTAAAGACAGCACATATGACAGGGGTTTCCAGGCCCCGGAGGACAGACTACTACTGACTTTGAGCAACAAAGTGCTCCAAAGGGGGACCCCACACACCCAGCCACTGGCCTGGCTTTGCCAAGAGTAGTCATAGGATCTTGGGTATGTCACTGACCATCTTTGGGCTTTAGGCACAATCTCAAAGTCCCTTCAGCGCTAAAGGGCCCCAGTTCTGAGGATTAGATCCTTTTTCAAACTCACTCGAATGAGTCTCTGACCATAACTTTCCCTGTTCAGGGGCCATTTTTAGTTATTTTGGGGGGCTTCTGCCTAGACCCTTCAGTTCTGGTTTTGCTATTTGCCATAAAAGTTTTCTGGTATGAAGAGGGATTGGTGTTAATACTTAAGTAGACCAGCAGTTCCCAAATTTGACTATGCATTACAACCACCTTTTTAAAAGTCTAATAATGCCCAGGCTACACCCTAGGCTAATGTCATCAGAATCTTTGGGGGAGGCACCCAGGCATTAGTATCTAAAACTCCCCAGGTGATTCCAAATTTAAGAACCGGTGCTTCTCAAATGGCGCAGTGGTTAAGAGCCCAGCTGCTAACCAAAATGTGGGGAGTCTGAATCCACCAGCTGTTCCTTGGAAACCCTATGGGTCAGTTCTACTCTGTCCTATAGGGTCGATATGAGTTGGAATCGACTCGATGGCAATGGGTTTGTTTTTTGGTTTTTTTGGCTTCTCAAACGTCAATGTGATCAAAAAGGTCCCTAGACGTGGTGCAAACCGTTTGCACTCAACTACTAACCTAGAGTTGGCAGTTCAAACCCACCCAGCAGCACCACAGAAGAAAGGCCTGGCAATCTGCTTCTGCAAAGATGACAGCCAAGAAAACCCTATGGAGCAGTTCTACTCTGTAACACATGGGGTCACCATGAGTCAGAATTGACTGAACAGCAACAGGTTTGCTGTTTTTTGTTTTTTGTTTTGGTTTTGAGTTGGAGCCCAAGACTCTGCATTTCTAACAAGTTCTCAGTGACTCTGACACTGCTGATCCATGGACCACAAGGCCCAGTCCTTCCAGAAGTCCCTTCCAGCTCAGGCAATCTATAGAGCTTATTCCCTTTCTTCCAAGGACTGATGTGGTTCTCCTGGGTTAAAACCTCACCAACAAGATGGAAGGCCTTCTGCCAGCCCACCAGCCAGGCCCACTGCGTTCTTCCACCCCATCTGCATCTCCTACTTGAGCCAGCTGGTGCTGGGGCTGTCCTCAGAGACCCCGGCATCACAGTGGGGCTGACATGCAGGGTAAAATGGCAGAGTCTCCACCTCCAGCACCCTCAGGGGTCAGGTAAGTGTGGTAAATGGAGGAAGGGACAAGGGGAGCACAGAGGTGGGGGGCACCTAGAAGGCATGCCTCAACTAGCACTCACCCCTGGCTAGCCCAGAGTTGTTATACAGGAAGGTCAGCACCAAGTTGCCAGATCAGTTAAGTTTTCAAGAGGAGCCAGAAATCTGGATTTAATGTGACATCTTCTGATTTTTAAATATTGGCAATTTATTCCATTTCAGAGAAACATTGTGAGGACCTTGTACAATATATCTGCAGGAAATACCTGCACATGGGCTGTTCACCCTCCTCACCCAGCAGCAGTAATGCCTGGTGAGAGGCTCCAGAACCCTCCAGCAGGTGTGGCGTTCTCCTTGGGCTCCTCCCTGCTACGCTTGTAGACCGTCTCCCAGCTCTCAGCTTGCCTTACTCTCCCATGCACCCTAGGATCTGGACACCCTCAGTCACTTGCATTTCCCTCCTTTCAAGCTGCCAAATCTGTGTTCTTGCTGTTCTCTGTCTGAAGTGTCCACCTGGCCAACTCTAAGGCTTAAAGCTCTGGCTCAAGGTTCATCCCTTCTCTGAAGCCTTCTCGAACTGTCCCGGGCAGAGTCATTCCTTCCTCCCTCTCCCAAACCTCTCAGAAGAGTCCTCTCCCACTGTGCCGACTACAGGGAGATAGTTCAGGCTTGCTGACTGCTCTGTCTTCCCTTCCCACCCTCCTCTGTGGCATCCTGGAGCTTGGGAACCAGCTTCCCGTCTGCTCTTACCTGGACTGAGACACTTGTGGATTCAAATCCTGACTCTGCCTACTACCCCTCTGTGACCTTGGGCAATCTGCTTAACCTTTGAGCCCTGTTTCAAAATCTGCAAAATGATTATAACAACAGCATCAAATCCGTAGCATTATTTTGAGAATTCCAAGAAATGATGGGTGCAAATGAGGCTTCAGCACAGTGCCTGGCACACAGTAGAAGCATTTGAATGAATGAAGCAATTGCTCAAAGGTACAAGCCAGAGCTCCCATCTGGGCTGGTGGATGGGCCGGGGTGAGTTGAGCATAGATCTTAATGGCTGACAACTGTAAGGTCCTTTCTTGGTTCTCACATTGGTTAATTTGTTTTACTTTTTGAGGCAGGGATAGCTGGTATATTCATTTCCCTTATACAGAGGATGAAACTGAAGCTCCTAGTGGTTGTGACTTGCTTCAAGCTGTACAGCCACTCAGCGGCAATCCAGTACTGAAGCCCACAGCTACAGAGACGTGGATCTGCTACACCCCTTTCTACTGGCCTAGTTTTGTGCAGAGCTGGTCTCGTGATCAGACATCCCAGGGCCCAGAGATCTCCCCCAAGCCTGAGATCTCTGAGCTGGTGGGCAGGAGATGAAGGCTCCACCTTGCCCCACTGCATGATATGGGGCCAGCCACTGCCTTCTCTGGGCCACTAGGTCCCCATCTGCACAATAAGCCAGCAGAGTAGGGTGGTAAGAGCATGAATCTGGGCCCAGTCCACCCGGGTTCACCTCCCAGCTCTCTCTTACTAGCTGAGTAACCTTGGGCATGTGCTACAGCTCTCAAGCTTTAGTTTCCTCATCTTTAATGAGCACCCACTTTATAGGACGGTGATAAAGAAAAAAATGGATGAAACCCTGAGAGTATGGTCCCTGGGCACGCTTTTAGCTCAGTAATAAAGTCACTCCTGAGGTTCACGCTCTAGCCAAAGATCAGACAGGCCCATAAAACAAAACCAGACTAAAGGGGCACACCAGCACAGGGGCAAGGACTAGAAGGCAGGAGGGGATAGGAAAGCTGGTAATAGGGAACCCAAGGTCGAGAAGAGAGAGTGTTGACATGTCATGGGGTTGGTAACCAACGTTACAAAACAATATGTGTACTAATTGTTTAATGAGAAGCTAGTTTGTTCTGTAAACCTTCATCTAAAATATAATAATAAAAGAAAAAAATGGATGAACACACAGGAAGCACTTACCACGGTGCCTGGCACATATTAGACGCTCAATAAATGTTAGCTACTTGCATGATCCTCAGGACCCCTTCAGCCCTGACACTGCTGCCTGCCCTCTGACTCCTAGTCCAGTGTTCCTTCCAGTCCATTAACCTAGACGAAACCTACCCAGCAGGGCAAACCAAAACTCATTGCCGTTGAGTTGATTCTGACTCCTAGTGACCCTGCAGCCCAAACCCCACCCTTTCCCAGGAATCCAGCTCTTCTTTGTCCTGTTCTGCTGACTCCCAGATTGTCCAGGGCTCCATGGCCCCAGCCCTCACTACAGGGGGCTGCCCTGAAGACCCCTACTGGGGCCCCATTCTTCCAGAGTCCCCATTCTTCCAGCATTAATTTGGCCAGCCTAAGGGCGTGGGGCCAGGCCAGCAGGCCCCTGGGAGGCTGAGGCTCTGGCGTGCCTCCAGGCAAAAGCAGCAAAGCTCAGCAGAAATGCCCAGACGGGGAGGCAGGTCAGTGGCCTGGGAGGAGCTGACAACATGGGGTCTGCGAAGGCAGGAGCTAAACTCCAGACTTCCAGGCAGAGAACAAAGGGGTCTTGGAGAAACGGCCCAAGACGGAGGACTGCCCCTGAGAAATCGACATCAGGAGAGGAAACTATGAATTGCCCAGACTCCTCAGGCAACTGCAGCCAGCGGAGACTCCTTTTGGGGAGGGGAGGGCATAGCTTAGACTCTGGGATCCCGGGATCCTAAGGTGAGGCCACCTGACTCTGAGGGGAGCCCCTTCTGCAGAGAGCTCCTTGCAGACTTGTCCCATATTGGAGCTGTAAGGGGCCCTCAGCTGACGGCCGTGGTGGTTCAGTTGTAGAATTCTCGCCTTCCATGCAGAAGATCTGGGTTCGATTGCAGCCAATGCACCTTATGCACAGCCACCACCCATCTGTCCATGGAGGCTTGTGTGTTGCTATGATACTGAACAGGTTTCAGTGGAAATTCCAGACTAAGAAAACAGACTAGGAAGAAAGGCCTGGCAATCTACTTCTGAAAATCAGCCAATGAAAACCCTATGGAGCACAATGGTCTGATCATGGAGATGGTGCAGGACTGAGTAGCGTTTCATTCCATTGTGCTTGGGGTCACCATGGGTCGGGGGGCCGACTTGACAGCAGCTCACCACAACAAAGGGGCCTCCAAGCCTTGCTCAGTCCTTTGCCTCTGCTGTACCGTCTGCCCAGAATGCTCTTTCCCCTTTGTCTGCCTGTTGAAATCCTACTCATCCTTCTGAGCCCCACTTAAGCTTAGTACCGTCTTCTCTGGAAGCCCACTGAACTCCCTAGAAGTCAGATGCCGTCCCCTGAGCTCCCAAAGTGCCTCCCCTCGCCCCGTTCATAGCACTTACCACCTTGTCCCACACTTTATCTTGGCGCATCTGTCTTCCTTCCTGGGCCACGTCCTTTCACCTCTGAACCCTTAGCACTTTAGCCCCATGCCTGGCACGTAATATACCCTCTAAAATGTTGAGCAAGTAAGTGAAACTACTCATAGATCTTCTATTCCAGGTCTTTTTGTTCAAGACAGTGAAAGAGCAGCTTTTCCAGGTGAAGCAATAAAGGGAGCCTGAGTGTGAGCACATGTATACGTGAGCATGCAACACACACACAAGGCACCCTGGAATGTGCTGGAATCCCACAGATGTAGAATCAACCGACAGCTGTGTAGCTGTGTTCAGCCAAAGAATCACCTTTGCCAACCTGCCAGTGCCAGCTGAATCTCCTTGGGCTGAGCAGTAAAGGCCCAGGGTCTGATCACCCCTCCTTAGTCACCCAGGCAGGGCACTGCCAAGCCCCAGGCCACGTGTTGTCAGAATTCCATTTGGAACTCTTGAGTAGCTATGACCAGGTTTCCCACTGCCCCATCAGAGCTACACTCCCAAGCCTAAGATCCATCCCTCCCTTCACCACCTAAATCCAAATGTTTCAGTGATCCGTATTACCCCGCACCTTCATCCCATACCAAGCTCTCCCTCTCTGCCTTCAGATCCCCCACACTATGGAAAACAGGCTCCCTCACTGTAGAGGTCTTCTGGAATGCTCCTTCCTGTTGTTTCACTGAATTTCATGCTCTGAACACCTGGATGTCCCCCATGAACCTCAAAGCTGTTATATCTAAGGTAGTACTCAGCATCCTCCTTATATCTAGCAATATCCAGGTTGGTGACCTTGCCTTCCATGCCACCTCCAAGCTAGAAACCCAGCACAAATTTCTTCTTCTTCTTCACCTCCAACATCTGATCAGTCACCTGGTGCTACTGATTTTACTTTCTAAATATTTCTCAAATCTGGTCCTTTCTCAAGCTTAAGCCCTCTTTAGCACTTGCCTGGGCCATTGCGGTAGACTCGTCACTGGTTTCCATGCCTCAGCTCTCATTCTCCTTCGATTCCTCCTCCACACGGTCTACCGAAGGGACCTGCTTAAATGTAAATCTGACCAAGTCGCATTTCTCTGTGAAAACCTTTCATGGCACCCCATGGCCTTTGGATAGAATTGTGCAAAGTAGGTTCTGTGGAAAACCAGTCCTTCAGGATACTCCACAGATAATAAGATTCAATAAGTTTCAGAAATGCTGCACACCAAATGGCTCTCTTCAAGACTGATAATGTACATTAGCATCTTAAAGATGGCTTCACCATCACCCTAAACTCCAGTATTTTGATCTTTGACCATGCCCACTTTCCCATTAGCCTTCCAGCACGGCAGTCCTTCAACGTCATAGAACCTTCACATCTTCAAGTCCCTCCATTTATTCCCCACCTACTAAGCCCTGTCCTGGCTTCACTTCCTTCTCTCTCTTGCCTAGACCCCCTGGACCTTCACCTCAACCCTTTCTTGACACCACTTTCAGTTCTTTAACCACTTTGTCCTGCCGTTCTCTGTCTCTCTGCATCAGTTCACATACCCATCATTTCATACCCTATACACTGGAGTCTGAGAGCTGCTGGACAAAGGCACCTTCCACTGTGAGAGCTGGAGTCACCACCAGTCCTGGTCTTGACCTCACTGGAACCCTGTGCAGTGCCCACCATCCTTTCTGTGCACCCTAAGTCACCTCCCCATTCCCAAAGGGGTTCTTCCAAGGTATTATGGATTGAATTGTGTCCCTCAAAAAGATATGTGGAAGTTCTAATCCCTGGTACCTGGAACACGACCTTGTTTGGAAACATGGTCTTTGATGATGTTATTAGTTAACATGAGGTCATACTGCAGTAGGGTGGGCCCTAATCCCACCTGAGTAAACCAAAAAAAAAAAAAAAAAACTAAACCTGTTGCTGTCGAGTCGATTACCAACCCATAGGGACCCTAGAGGACAGAGTAGAACTGCCCCATAGGGTTTCCAAGGAGTGGCTGGTGGATTTGAACTGCCGACCTTTCGGTTAGCAGCCATATCACTTAACTACTGCACCACCAGGGCTCCATAATCCCACCTGAGTGGTGTCCTACAAAAGAGAAGAGACACAGAGAGACAGACAGGGAAAATGGACGTGTGACAATTGAGTTATGCTGCTGCTGCAAGCCAAAGAACATGCGGGGCTATCAGAACTGGGAGAGACAAGAAAAGCTCTCCTAGAGCCTTCAGAGGGAGCATGGCCCTGCTGACACCCTGAATTTGGACTACCAGAACTGTGAAACAATAAATTTCTGTTTTTCTAAGCCACCTGATTTGAGGTACTTTGTTATAGCAGCCCAAGGAAACTAGTACACACGACTTTGCCAAGAGCCCCATCTTGCAAACTTCCCCGCATTCTCTGCAGAAGATCTTCATCTCCTACTTCACAGAGAAAGAGCAGACATAAAACAGGTTTCCCTTAACTTCTTGTCCCCATACCTCTGCCTCCTGTTCAAGGCAGGCACCTCCACCTGTGCTCTGGGTCTCATCCTCTCCCACCTCTACCATCTTTGCTCCTCCTCTTTCTCCTGCATCTTCTACCTTCCCTTTAGTCTCTGCCTTCAGCCTACAAATATGTTCAAGTCTCTTCCACCCAAAATGCAAACAAGTAAAACCCAAATACTCCTTTGATGCCATCTCCTCCCCTAACTTCCAATCTATCTCTAACTGCACCCCAGTTACAGCCATGCTTTTCAAAAGAAGAGTCTACATTCTCTGTTTCCAATTAGTCTCTTTCCGTTCCAAACTCAATTAATTCACTGCAGCCTGCCTTCAGACCCACACCTCCCAGAAACTGCTCTGGCCACAGTCACCAAGACTATCTTGCTGCTCATCCAGGGGACACTTTGTGGCCTTTCCCTACATGAACCTCTCTAGAACAGTTGGTACTGTTGGGCCATCCCTCCTTTTATAAACACTGTGTCCCCTCAGCTGATGGGACATGACCCTCCAGTTTTCCTCCTCCTTCCCTCCTGCTTCCTCTGGACCTCCCTTGGCATCTTCCTGCTCCATTCTGGCCCCTAAACGCTAGGATTCTCTAGGCTCCACTCTTGGTCCTCTGCTCTTCTCTGTCTGTGTTCTGTCCCCAGGCATCTCATCCATACTCACGTCTTCAACTGCTCCGTGGACCTAGTCCACTCTCCCATCCCCGTCTTCATACCAGACCTCTCTCCTGAACTCCATGACTATACTTCCAACTGACTGCTGGATCCTGGATGCCTCAGACAACTCCAACCCAACATACCCTAAACAGAACTCATCGCCTTCCGAAGTGCTCCTCACTGCAGCAAGTGGGTTCACTGACTGCCCACCCCAGAAATCTTGGAGTCACCCCGGACTCTTCCTCCCATCTCCTCCCACTCCTGCCAGCTACGGCCAATCTGGCTGCACAATGAGAATCTCCTAGAAAGCTTTCTAAACACAGCTTCCTGGGTCCTACCCTTGACTCACTTAATCCAAGTCTGCAGAGCTGGGAATTGGAATTTCAGAATCTGAAATCCAGAATCTGAATTTCTAGAAAACTCCCCCAGGTTGCTGTGACGCTTGGACCAAATCACAGATGAACGCAAGGGAACCACTCTTCTCTAGCCCATACTCTGATCCTCATCTCCACTGTCAGCATCACCAACAGCTAATCTAGCTCAGGACAACAGCTATTGCCCCCTCCAATCCATCCTCCACACTGCAACAGTGGCAGCTTTCAAAAGAACACAAAGCGGCCATGGCTTACCTCTGCTTCAGACCCTTCTATGCGTCCACCCCTTGCCCTCAGGACAAAGTCCCAACCCAGGAACATGCATTCATGGCCCTTTGCTCTTGATGAAGTGATTTCTGCTCACCTCCTAGTCTCATCCCTTTCCTCATGCCCTCAGACTATGCGCTCCAGTCATCCTGTAGGACATGTGCATGGTCCCCTAAACACATAGCCCTGTTTTACAACTCCTGTCTTCACACTTGTTTTTTCTGATCCCCTCTAGATCAACCCTTAAGGCTCAACCTAGGCTGAGCTAAATCCCTGACCCTCTGGCACTATGAGCCCACATAGTGATCACAGATATTCTAGGTTTCTCCTCCAGTTAGTGAACCCTCCAGGCAGAACTTGAATCTTGTTCAGTCACTATCCCCAGAGCTAAGGGTGGTTCCCAGCTCAAAGAGGCCTTTGGTAAGGGTTAGTGAATGGGAGGGTAAGAGAAGGGAAGAAAAAAGAGCAGCAGGAAGGTTCAGATGATTGGGGTGGTTCTGCAGTCTGTTTGTGGGCCCCAGCCAAGAGCTGGGTCTCTACCTGGAAGGGGCGTTATTGGATTCTAAGGCTAGATCCACAGATGGTGGGGCTTTTCTGCTCTCTTGGCCTTGGGGTTCCCTTGGTAGCCAGGCCGGTGCCGGTAGCCTGCCATCCCCACTCCATGTAGCCCCTGGTGAGGTTTGGGGCCTCTGAGAAGTCCTAGCTCCTCCTGCTTGCCCTGGTTAACTCTGAACTTCCGTTAACAAGGACGGTGGGCCCACAGGACCCCAGGACCACCTCACAATCTAATGCTGAACTGGCTATGCCTTCCCTTCCCTGGACTGTGCCCCCACCCCTTGTTCCCTGGCCTGGACAACAGCACCACTATCCTCCCCTCCCACCATAGCAACTCCAACCTGGGGGGTGGACACCTCCACCTGGCCCCCTCACCCGGTCTTCACTATTCCTCTAACTTGCCTCCTTCCCCAACCTGCCAATCGCCTTTGTGTCTCATCCACAGCCGGCTCTTCTCTGGGGCTTTCTCTGGGTTAAACTATGGTGCCAACTGCCAGCTATGCTGCCCTCCAGCCTGCTGCCCTGGGCCCTCCTCATCCCTGACCTTAAGACGGCTGAAGCCAAAGGGAACCCCTTGTTTGGGCAGGAAAATTGATGGATGGGGGCCAAGCTCTAGCTGGATGGCACCCCTGCTTTGCCCCTCACCATAGAGACACCAGTCCCCCACTTCCCTGTCAAGTGAGCTTGATTCTGTGCAGCTCCCATCCTCTGCCAGCTGCCTAATTTGCAGATCTCATTGCAAAATGAAAATGCAAGGCCCCTTGCTTAAAAATCTTAAAAATTTCAAGATAGCAACAGCAGAGCGATGAACCAACTACTGGGCCTTCTAAGTGTAAGGCCTTGTTCACAAAGCTGGCCCTGCCTACACTCCTTCACAGCTGGTGATGGTCCCTCTCTCCTCTCCTTCCCTCGGCTGCTTTTGAGGCAGTTCTCAGGGCCTCAGGGCAGAAGCCCTGCCCCAGCCACCTCCAGAAGCCCAGGGCCCAATTCAGCAGGCCCTCAGCAGAGATTCCTCTAAGCCCTGGTAGGCCTTCATCCCCCACATTGCCCCTGGACTATGGACAACTTACATCCTTCTCAAATTGATGCCTATTTACTGAGCCCCACCTGGCTGAGCCTGAGGAAGGGAGGACAAGTTGATAAAGACTCAATCACTAAAAAAAAAGAAAAAACTCCAGTTTCCTTCCAATCAGTTCTGACTCATGGCAACCTCATGAGTGTTAAGAGTAGAACAATGCTCCACAGGGTTTTCAATGGCTGATCTTTCAGAAGTAGATCACCAGGCCTTTATTCCGAGGAACCTCTGGGTGGACTAAATTGCCAACCTTTCAGTTAGGAGCCGAGCACTTAACCATTTGCACCACCCGCTGTCTCCTGACTCAATTGCTGTGCTCCAGTTTACAGCAGGGCTAAGACTTGAACAAGAGCCGATCAAACAAAGATCCTGTGGGTTTAGTCAGGAAAATGAACTTCACAAAAATGATAGCAGAAAGATGGTCTCTGACGAAGGGGCAAGGATTTACTAACCAGAGGAGGAAACGGGCATTCCAGGGAGAGGGCACAGCCTGGGCACAAGCTTAGTGGTGGCAAGATACGCGGCAGGTTGTAGAAGCCTGAGTTGTGCCATTTGGCGGAATAGCCAAGAAAGAGACTGGAGGGAAACGTCAGGTCGGCTGTGGAGACCTGTTAAGGGCCGCGGCAAAGTGTTCCTACTCCATCAGAGGACACAGTCAGGAGACTTTAGGGATGGTGCAAAGGCTTCCTTCACTTGGCCCTCCCAGCCTGCCCACAGAGTGCAAAGCCCCACTTTTCTGCAAAATTGACCGCACCTGCCCTGGTTCTGGAGCTCATTCAGTTCACCCTTCCTGACCCGCAGTCAGTGGGGAGCTAGCTACAAAGGAACTGGGGCTTCGGCCCCCTCCTGATCTGAGAACACAGCTAAGAACGCACAGTCTCGCGGGATCCTGGGTTCTGCGCCTAGCGGTGCCCAGGCCTGTGTTGGTGGGAGTTTTCCCGCCACTGGCTCCCATTGGTCCTGCGGCTGTGTGTATGGGGGGAGGGGTACGGAATAGGACCTCCAGCTGGGAGGGGAGGGGAACGGCCTGACACCTCCAGAAGGCACGACTTGGGGTGGGGAGACAGCGGCTCCCACGCCCTAATGACCCTCTCCACTCCCACTTTATTTTAACTTTTTGTTATGGATATTTTCAAACATATGCGAAACCAGAGACAATAGTATCATGATTCCCTATGGCCCACCGCCCAGTTTCAACAATCATCCATTCCTGGTCAATCTTGTTTCATCCAACCCTCTCCCACCACCCACTTTAAAGCAGGATGTGTGTGGCCCAGGGGTGGCAGAGGGCGCGGATAGGGCATCTCCGCCCGTTGCAGGGGAGCGGGTGCCAGGCTAGAGAAGGCTCAAGCGCCGAGCAGCAGAGTAGGGGCACGGTGGGGCGGGGAGCAGGTCTCACGCGGAGCCCGGACCGAGGGGGACCGGGGCGGGGCCGGCGGGGCGGGGCCCGGAGGGGGGTCGCGGAGGGGAGGCGCTAGCCTAGCGACTCAAGGCGCGTGGTGTTGGGCGCAGAGGGCCAGTCTCCGCCTTGCGGCTCAGAGTGTGCCCGCTGCACTGCCTCTGTCCGTGCCCGCGCCCACCTTCCCGCCGCCGCCGCTGCTACCATGCCCAACTTCGCCGGCACCTGGAAGATGCGCAGCAGTGAGAATTTCGACGAGCTACTCAAGGCATTGGGTAAGCTGGCGCGGATGGCGCGCCCCGACGCGGGGAAGTGGCTGAGTGTCCCGGGCCGGGAGGGTGTGGACGTTGGGGACCAGTCCCAGTCAGGAGGAAGTCCCCGAAGCGTTAGATCTGGGCGAACTCCAAGGGTCACCCGTCTCGGAGCGGCGAGTAGAGCCCAAGACCCACGCGTCCAGCCAACGTTTGCTGGATGATTGGCTTCTTCCCCGACGGTTTGGCCTTCATGTGGTGCTAGGTCATCACTAGAAGAGATTATTACCCGAGTCCAAGGAAGATCAAGGACTTTAAAATTGGGGAATCAATTTGAGAACATGCTCTGCCATGAATTCACTATGCAACTCAGGGAAAGCCACTTACCCTCTCTGAGCCTCAGTTTCTCACCTCGAAAATCAGGGCGGGGGCAGGGAGGAACGGATCAGTTTTTAGGCCCCTATCTATGGTCAGAGGGTTCGGGAAGGACCGGGCTGGTCCTGGGACGACGGGCCAGTGGCGAGGCTTTGTGAACCGAGCCTGCGGCGCACCTGCCTATCTCGCGCAGGTGTGAACGCCATGCTGAGGAAGGTGGCGGTGGCGGCTGCATCCAAGCCGCACGTGGAGATCCGCCAGGACGGGGATCAGTTCTACATCAAGACGTCCACCACGGTGCGCACCACCGAGATCAACTTCAAGGTCGGAGAAGGCTTCGAGGAGGAGACAGTGGACGGACGCAAGTGCAGGGTGAGGCCCCAGAGCTCAGATAGCGTTCCCGGGTCCCTGCTTCCTGCCCACTGCCCGCTGCAATCTCTGCTCCTTCGCTGCATTGGGTTGAACCTATACATAATGTCCTTTGCAGTCTGTGGCGCGCTTTCCTTGCAGGGCGTGTGCACTAGCTATTTGCAGAGGGTCTGTGCAACCAGAGTGCCCTGGGCTCCGGAGAAAGTTCTACCCAATCCCATCCCTAAAATGCCTCCTGAGGTGCTAACAGCCGAGCTCAAAGCGCGGTCTCTGGGTTGCGCGGCGATCCCAGAGGTGGCTTCTGCAGCCCTTTGCTTCGCCCTCGGCGCAAGCACGGGCGGCGCGGGAGGAGAAGGGCTTGCAGGGGCCGCTGGGTTCCCGGGCCGCACTGCTGTCACGTTTCCTGTCGCAGGTGGAGCCGCAGCTCCCGCGTCCCGCCCCCCGTGTGCCAGGGCCCCCTGGGAAGGCTCTGAATCCAGTTTCAGCAGTCCCCGATGGCCGCAGGCACCCCTCGCCGCCCTCGGCCTGGTTCCTTAAAGGAACGGCGAAATCCTTTCAGAAGGAAGCATGTTCTGACTGGGAAAATGGACTAAGCGATGTCTCTTAGTCCTCAAGGGCAAGAGTTTTGTATTTCTCTGCGCGTTAGCCCCAAGGATAAGCGCGTGGGCTGAAGCAAGGGGTTGTGCATTCTTTTTTGGCATGGGCAATAATTGCATTTGGTCGAGTCCTGTATATACAGGACAGATGGAAAAATAATCGCTACTGCTCCCACTCATTTGAAAAGTGACAGAATGTCTCCCTTCATTTCGCCAACATTTAAAAAAAAGAAAAAAGTAATAACATACCAGAGAGTGTGACATTGTTTCTTTCACCTTTCCTGAGCGCAGCCTGTCTTATCTACAGGCTGGGAATCTCTGGGCACTGGGCTTGGGAGAAGGGCCCAGAGACACGGTTCCCCAGGAACACACTGAGCCATGCAGCAATATTTGGCTCCCAGAATTGGCATAACCTGAAAATGATGTCCAAGCTTGGAGGCTGGTGTAGGATCTGAGGTCCAAGGCACTGCATTGTTTGCAAAAACAAAAGAACAGAATGGTATAGTCAGAGTCTTAAAATGGATCCGCTCCTCCCTGGGAGTCTAAGGGAGAAGCCTTGGCAATAGATAGGGCTCAACATGGGGTATCTGATGGTGGCTACTGCCAGGAAGGGCAATTCTGACTCTAAAACAAGAAAAAGCAAAGTTTCACAGGACAGCATGGAGAATGGGAGTTTATTTATCCACCCCCCTTGCTCCCCCACACACCCCCTGCCTAATGAAAGTCTCCCATGCATTAGTTAAAAAGCAATTATGTGCAAGTCAGTACTCTGGCCATCCAGCTCAGCTGAATAGTGCTGTTTCCTGCAGACACTGGAGAAAACCCTAGGGAATCCCTCCGCCTCCCACCTTCATCAGCGTGACTCTTCTGATAGGTGTGTTTTTTTTTTATCCCACTTCTGGAGGGAAGTAACCTGGAAAGTGGCAGCGTTTTTATCCTCAGAGCCAGAGACACCCAGGTTTATCCGATGAGGCTGTGCTCTAATGGCTGATGAGTGCAGAAAGAAAGGAAGGCGTTTCCCGCCAAATCTCTGCCGGGGAACAGCGCCCCTGATCTACAGATGTGTTTGCAAACATGGTGTCTTAACTGTTCTAATACTTTGTGGTTCTGATGTGAAGGTTCTTGCCTTTAAAATCAGACTTGCTTGAAGGGGGTAATCCATTTTGACATAAATGAATCATTGCACACCCTAAATTTTATTCCTCCAGATGTAAATCATGCCTAAGGCTTGGCTGCTTTGTTGAGTGTGTGTAGACAAGGTGTATTTATACCCCATAAAATCCGTGACCAGCTCTGAATTTGGACATTATAAGGCTCAGCGGAGAAGGTTCTGTGCCCCGCTGACAGGGACCATGTGTTGCTCCTCTGCAGAGCAATTACTCTCAGGGTGCTCATTGTTGTCTCTGCTCCTGCTGTGGAGACTGTAATTAACGTCACTAATGGTTTTCCTGCCTGCAGAGTTTAGCCACTTGGGAGAATGAGAACAAGATCCACTGCACACAAACTCTCCTCGAGGGGGATGGCCCCAAAACCTACTGGACCCGCGAGCTGGCCAACAACGAACTCATCCTGGTGAGAGCCCTTGGACCCTGAAACAAGCCCCCAATTCCCCAGAGGATGCCCGTGGCGGGCCACTCAAACGTGTCATCCTTGCTCGCCTCCTCAGGGAGAGACATCACTGGCCCCGGGTTAAAATTTGAGCAGAAAGCCTGAGATGACAGTTTAGGTCAGAAATGATTGACATAAGACAGGAGTGGCTCAAAGGGCAGAGAAAGGGCTAGAGATACCGGCTGGTGTGCCTGCCACTATCCAGACTGACAAATCCCAGCGGTGACTTGCCTACCCTCCAGCTGGGCTCAGAATGCTCGGACCTGCGAGGTAGCGGGATTCACACTGTAGAAGGGATTTTTTTTTTCCTTCTCATTCCCCATTTTGCTGGCTAGGAAAGGTTTCAGAAATTTCAGCACATCAGCACTTTGCAGCCTTAGAGAACATTTACCCCTGGACCTACAATCCCCTGGCCTTTGGGACCCAGGCAAATGCTAAACGGAAAGTGTCTGAGCACAACACCAAGTGGAGGGCTGGAGCCTTTAGAACCGGAGGATGCAGGCTCTAGCTAACTTAAAGCTTTAAACATTTTAAAGACCCCTGGCCGAACAAAACTTCTCGGTGAGGCCAAGTTAGAAACCACTGTACTTTAATCCTATGGAGTACAGTTCTGCTGTGCAACATGCGAGGTCGCCATGAGTTGGAATTGACTCAAGGGCAACTGATTCTTAGTAGTTTAGCCATGCTCCCACTCCTTTTAGGAATGGGGCAAAGGACGGTTGGAGAAGAGGACAACCCCCAGATCACTCTCCCTTTGTCTTTCAGAAGGACCCCTGGTGGCATAGTGGTTAAAACGCTTGGCTGCTAACCAAAAGGCTGGTGGGTTCGAACCCACCAGCCTCTCTGCGGGAGAAAGATATGGCAGTGTGCTTCTGTAAAGATTTACAGCCTTGGAAACCCTGTGGGGCAGTTCTTCTCTGTCCTATAGGGTCGCTGTGAGTTGGAATCAACTTGACAGCAATGAGTTTGTCTTTCAGAATAGACCAAGCTTTCCTTACAACCACCTTTTTCCCCTCTGACTAGAAAAGGGAAAAGCTGTTGTGGGCAACCAGGAAGTTATATCCTTTGTTCCCCATCAGGCATTGTGTTACCATTTCCCCTCTAAGACTGCCATCCTGCCCCATCTTAGTGAATGTCAGTGCTGAGATGTGGTTGGGGATAGGAGGTGGCCAGGCATTGTAGGGAAGAACTCGCTGTGTGACCTGGGCATGGCCTGTTCCTTCCCAAGGCCCGTCCCCCTGCTATAAAATGAGGGGTTGAGCTAAAGTCTGATCCCCGACGTCCCTCTGAGCCCTGAAATTACATGTTTATTCTGCAAGAAGGCCCTAAATTGAGCCGTCTCTATTACTTTCACTGGGGCTGCTTGATTTCTCTCTCCTCTCCTCCTTCCCTGGGATGATTTAACGTGCTTTCTCCTTTCACAAAGAACTGGCTTAATTTGCAACCTGGTTAATGTTGTTTCCAGGGAAGGAATACTTGATGGGGGTACGGGAGCAATTTGAGACAGAGACATGGAAATTTAGGAGAAAAAGGCGCATATGGTTCAGTGTCACCAGAGACAGTGAAAAGGGAGATGATTTTCGAGTTCTTGAGTGTAGCGGAGGGTTTAAGTGAGATCAGTTTGCTCTTGAGAAAGTGTGTGATTTTATTAACCTCTGTGGTATCTAAGCAGCCAGAGTCATAGGCCAAATTCAGCTAGGAGGACTCGGCCACTTCCAAATCTCCCTCCCCCTCCAACTACAGTTCCACCCGAGCATCCTTTCCTGGCTCAGCAAACGTATGTACAAGCCCTAGAAGGAGCATTAATTCTTGGCATTTGGAATCTGAAATGCGGGCTCTTGCTTCAAGGGTTATTATCATTAATAAATCCAGAATTCAGGGAGATGCTATCTCCATATAACAAGAGGCAGATTATCCTAGTTAAGCTGAAATAAGTTCTCCCAGCGCCAACAGTAAATTGCCTCTGGGCTGTAAATTGCCTTCCTTTGAAAACTGAGTATACTCCCTCAAACCACTCTGGAACATTCTACAGAGAGTTTCTCTGGGCAACCCGTATGCATTGTTTGTAGGAAGCCCTGGTGGCACAACTTTTAAGCGCTCAGTTCCTAACCAAAAGGTTGGTGGTTCGAACCCACCCAGTGACACTGTGGGAGAAAGACCTGGCAGTCTGCTCCCATAAAGATTACAGCCTAGAAAACCATATGGAGCTGTTCTGCTCTGTCACATGGGATCTCTATGGGTTGGAATGAACTCCTTGGCATTTAACAACATGCATTGTTTCCAGGCTAAAAACGCCATTCCAAACGTGGCAATTTCTTCTCATGTCATGAACCTATATGTTGGCCTGGGTAAGGTGTTGGATAGCTGTCATGGTTACAGCATGGGTGAAGAGCTGAACCCCAAACTTTAGCATTCCATCTGACACTCCACAGCTGTAGAATGCAAAAGAGTTCTAGAAAACTAACATGGTTCTGGGGACCAGACACCTGAGAGGTGAATATAAGCGGTGGGACAACCCTCTCCACCCTATCACACCCCCAACCCCCCCCACACACACACATACACAGCACACAGAATCATCTGTGTTTTCCACTAATAGCAGAAGAGGACAGGACAGAGAGGGTGTCCAGAAACAAATACAACTGTGTCAGTCTGGTCAAAAGTTCCCTAGTTTGAAAAGAAGCTGGTAATGAGCATTTGCTTCCTTAATAATCACCAATGACTATCAGTATTTATTTCCCTGAAACACAAGTGTTGGAATTACGTCCTAGCAAATGTTCTCTGAGAGCATCTCATAACCAACGGAGAGCCTCAGGGGTAAGGATCTGAAGATCCTAGGACATCCAAGCTCTCAGTCCAGTAGTTTTAACCTCTCTCAAGTCTCAGGCCAGTTTGAAGGTCTGAAAACTAGGGACCTTCCTGCAGAAAAATGTGCATCTGCAAGCAAATATACCCACATGAGGTCTACAGACCGGGAATTTATGGGTTTTGTTTTTGTTTTTTTAACATATATATTGTTTTCCCTGATCCAACTGCTTCTGAGAAGCCCAAGAGAGCAAGCCTGTGAGTAATTACTAGTTTTGGAAGAGATGAGACAGTTTACTTATGGGCAATATCATTTCAGGGGCCAGCAGAAGAACATCCTCCCCCATCTATGGAATGATGCATGCTCTCCCTCCCCTAGTAAAATGTCCATCCTCACCCTCCCAACAGCAAACAAACAAAAGCTATAGAATTTTACCTGGAAAGAGCCTTTTTGATCATCTTGTTCAATCCCACCCCTACCCACAGCCCCCCTAGCCCCAGAAGGCCAAGAGAGGAAGAGACTTGCCCAAGCTTACCTGGTGGTGCAACAGTTAAGTGCTCAGCTGCTAACCAAAAGGTTAGCAGTTTGAATCCACCCAGTGGCTCCATGGAAGAAAGACCTGGCAGTTTGCTCCCATAAAGATTACAGCCTAGAAAATCCTATGGGGCAGTTCTACTGTCACGTGGGGTTGCTATGAGTCGAGATCGACTTGATGGCACCTAACACCACCACCCAGCTTATGGGTTGAAGAGCTCAGTCTAATACCAATGCTGTACTTTTGCAGCTGAGACCAGTTTTCTGGGCTTGCAAGTGACTTGAGTATTACAAGTATGCAACATCTCAGGCTGTCTCCCAGGCTGGACTGCTGCTTCCTGGAAAGCAATTCTCCCTCTCCCAAGCATTCCCATCTGGTTGGTCAGACACCGTGGCTCCAGTGACCCAAGCCCCTTGCTGTCTTGAAGTCATATGAAGAGAGACAGAACTACTTCAGAAATGCCTAATATGACATTCTCCCCCTTTCATGTTTAATTTCAAAACCAAAGCCAGGAAACTTGCATCTCTTATGTCAGACTTCACAGGTTCCAGAAGCAAAGGAAAACTGCATATAACATAATTCTATTCCCTGGTTGCCTCCCTGCTTAAGAGAAAAAATAAAGAAACCTTAGTGCTTAGCATGAGTGAACAGTACAGGAAATTGAATATCTGTTACAAAAAGTTTTTTAACAGGGCAGTAATGGCCTTATTAGCGATATGCTTTAAACATTTTTCACAGGCATCCACGCTGATTGGTTTTCCTTTTCTTCTTTGCAGACGTTCGGCGCCGATGACGTGGTCTGCACAAGAATTTATGTTCGCGAGTGAAGGCAGCCGGCCTGCTCCAGCATTCGGGGTGGGTGGGATGCGCCCTCCCCCTGGGAATATGTCATAGGCCCAAGCTGCCAGTGACCTCCCCTTCCTCCATCGACATTAGGTGATCCCCTGGTTCTCCCCTGATAATGTTGTAGTGTTCCCCCCACGGCCTTCATGCCTTTCATGCCCCTGGTGCTCCATGGTTTGGCATTTGCATGGTTTCATCAGTCATTAAACTGGATGGACATAGCTCCTGGCTCCTCCCTTTTTTGGGTTGCGTCTTAAGTTCAACATGGGCTCACTGTGTTCCTGCCCTTCCTAGCTCTGTACTGGTCTGTGTGGCACTTTGAGCATTAGCTTGCTGGCCTCGGTGTGGTGCTGTCAACATGCACCAGGGGTTGCAAACTGGGTGCCCTCAGGCTGGATCCAGACTGCAGATCCAGGTGTGTTTGGGCCTCAGAGTGTTATTGTTTTTTTAATTGAATTAGTTGGTATACCCCCACTGTTCTCAGTAGGAAAGAGAGGCCACATTCTAAGGGTTGAGGAGAGTACCTAACGAAGGGACTATTTATACCAGTATGAGCAGGATATTAGAAAAAATAATAATAATAATGAAGGATGGTGAGGCAAGCAGAGACTAGCAACAGGGGAACAATGACCACCCCTCGGCCTGAAGATGGAAGAGAAGGAGGGGTCACCAGACCAAAGGAGCTGTAACCTGGGAGAGGGGTCACCCTTCCGGAGCTGTGGCGATACATAGAGGAACACAGTCTCTGCCAAAACCATGGTCCCAGCCAGCATATGTGGGTTGGGGGTAAGCTTAGCGCAAGGGAGTATAAGTATCCTGACTGCTCACCTTTCAAGCTCTGATCTACCTGTTCTGTTCACTGGCTAAATCCAACTGGAATCTAGAGGGCAAGGAAGTCGGGGGTAGGGGGAGGGTACTTGTCCACAAGGGTCAGCCTCCCACAGCATAGATAGCAGGGTGGAAGATGGATCTGAATATGCAAACGGACAATAACCCACACAGTTGCCAACTTTTTAATTTGAAAACCATTTGTTCTAAGACTGATGTGTTAGTTGCACAACTCTGTGAATATACTAAAAGCCACTGAATTGTATACTTTAAATGGGTGGATTGTATGGTATGTGAATTATATCTCAATATAGCTGTTAGGGGAGCCCTGGTGGCGCAGTGGTTAAGAGTTTGGCTGCTAACCGAAAAGGTGGCAGTTCGAATCCACCAGCCACTCCTTGGAAAGCCTGTGGGGCAGTTCTACTCCACCCTATAGGGTTGCTATGAGTCTGAATCAACTCAACAGCAGTGGGTTTTTTGGTTATAGGTGTTATTTTTTTAAAAAAGGAATGTACTGGTCCCCCAGTTGTAATGCTGGGGAAGCTCTCAGTACTGAAGGAGGAGCTGCAGGCACTGAGCTTCAGGGAGTAGAATCTTGACTCAGTGTCTCCTGAAATCCTCTCCATCTCTTACTCCATCTTGACTTTTTTGCACAACCGATTTGAGTCACATGACCACCCCTGGCCCAATCACAGCATATGAGGGAATGAGGGACAATGATTGGCCAGGCCTGAGTCATGTGACTTCTGAGAGCCTCTTGGTCTTTTCCTGATGGTTTTAAGATGGCTGCAGCAGCTCCAGACCTCACAATCTCACACCATACTCAGTGCCAGGAAGCAGAGAATAATACCCCTTGTCTCATTGGCCAAAACTGGGTCACATAGCCAACTTTAGTTACAATGTGGACTGGGAAAATAAGCATTGACTTTCCCAGCTTCTGCTGTGGGAAGCAATCAGGGGAGAGAAGGATTGGGAAAGACGGAGCAGGCAACCAACAAGTCTGCTGCTTCCAAGTCTTCTTGCTCCTGAGCAGGGTTTCCCATATGATTCACACTTTTCTTTAAATAGGGCTTGGAATCTCTGCCCTGCCTGCTGCTCAGGTGTAATATGTATAATGCTATGTCCACCTGAGGCTACTTTTGCTGTTGGATGGTGTTTGAATTGAGTACCGTTATTTGCCCAGCAGTGTCTGCCTTTCTGTGGGGACCTCCATTCAGGAACACTTGGATCTTTTAGCAAAACGTTGGCTCTCCATCAGATAATCAGCACACGTTTACAGAGTACCCCACATGTGGTAAGCTCTTTGGGGATGCAGAGATGTGTAAGCCATTCCTGGCCTCAAGGACTGCCCAGGCTGGTTGGTGGAATATGACAGAAACCTACGAAACATGGAATGACAGCACAGGAGCACAACAGAAGCCCTGTGTGCACAAAACAAACAAACAAGAAAACCAAACCTGTTGCCGTTAAGTCGATTGTGACTCATAGCGACCCTATTGGACAGAGTAGAACTGCCCCAGAGGGTTTCCAAGGAGCGGCTGGTGGATTTGAAGTGTCGACCTTCCGGTTAGGAGCCGAGCTTTTAACCACTGTGTCACCTGGGCTCCAAGGCAGGCTGTAATTGCATGCCTGGTGAGGTAGACAGACACCAAAGGGCTCCAATTTCTGAGGACAGGGACAGGCGGAGAAGATGCCCTGCAGGACATGGGTGATGCATAAGATCAGAGAAGCCGAGAGGAGTGGAATCAGGGTCAGAAACCATCTGGCTGGCAGGCAAGGTCTGTGTAGGGGTCTGTAAAGCTCCCAGCACTTAACTTATGCTAACGCCTTTAATCTCCGCACCAACCAAGCCAGCTAGGTTTTATTGTCCTCGTTTTACAGATCAAGGGACCAAGCCTGCAAGTAGTTAAATAATTTATTCAAGCTTTTCTAGCCAGCATGGGGAATGGTATAACCACGTTCCATGCCTGCCCATTTTTTCCCCTCCTATTCCCTCTCTTCTGGAGCCCTGGTGGCAGAGTGGTTAAGAGGTATGCTGCTAACCAAAAAGTCAGCAGTTTGAATTCACCAGCAGCTGCTTGGAAGCCCTGTAAGGCAGTTCTTCTCTGTCCTATAGGGTCCCTATGAGTGGGAATTGACTCACAGCGATGGGTTTGGGTTTTCTGTCCCTCTCTTCTATTAACAGGCTCTGCCCCTATCCATAGATCCAAGTGTTCCTGAATGGAGGTCGCCACAGAAAGGCAGACATTGCGGGGCAAGTAACGGTACTCAATTCAAACACCATCCAACAGCAAAAGTAGCCTCAGGTGGACATAGCATCATACATATTATACCTGAGTGGCAGGCAGGGCAGAGATTCCAAGCTGTATTTAAAGAAAAGTGCAATCATACAGGAAACCCTGCTCCGGAGCAAGAAGACTTGGAAGCAGCAGACTTGTTGGTTGCCTGCTCCGTCTTTCCCAATCCCCCTCTCCCCTGACTGCCTCCCACAGCAGAAACTGGGAAAGTCAATGCTTATTTTCCCAGTCCACATTGTAACTAAAGTTGGCTATGTGACCCAGTTCTGGCCAATGAGACAAGGGGTGTTATTCTCTGCTTCCTGGCACTGAGTATGGTGTGAGATTGTGAGGTCTGGAGCTGCTGCAGCCATCCTAAAACCATCAGGAAAAGACCAAGAGGCTGTCAAAGATGTCAGCTCCGCGTCACTAAGACAATGCAGCTGCTACCTCTCTTCGGATGTACTATTGATGGTGATGAAAAACGCAAGCAAGCAAGCTTCTGTTCGTTTGTTGTTGTTAGACGCTGTAGAGGTGACTCCGACTCAGGCAACCTTACGTATAACAGGATGAAATGTTGCCTGGCCCCATGCCATCTTCATGATCATTAGTATGTTTGAGTCCTCTTCAATTTGTCATTCCTGGCATAGTAGACCAGATGATTGTCAGATTCAAAATGGCCAATGCCAGTCCATTTTAGCTCACGAAGCCTAGGATATCAGTTTCAAGCATTCCATTTTATTTTGGGGACTTCCAATTTTCCTTGATTCATAGTTTGTACATTTCATGTTTTGATGATTAATGGATGTTTGCAGCTGTTACTTCTTATTTAGTGATACTCTATTAGCAACTGAAGGTCCTGAAGGCTTTACTCCATCTGTGTCATTGAGGTCGACTCTCCTTTGAGGAGGAAGCTCTTTCTCAGTTGTATTTTGAGGGCCTTTCAACATGACGGGCTCTTCGATTGCTATATCAGACAATATTCTGTTGTTATCCATAAGGTTTTCATTGGCTGATTTCCAGAAGTAAATTGCCATGCCTTTCTTCTTAGTCTGTCTTAGTCTGGAAGCTCTGCTGAAATCTGTCCACCATGAGTGACCCTGCTGGTATTTGAAATACTGGTAGTATAGCTTCGATCAGTATACCAGCCTGCAAGCCACCACAGTACAGCAAACTGACAGACAGACAGCATTCTTATTCAGTGGCTTGCATACCTGCAGCTGAAAACATTCCTGATATCAAGGTAATGTAAAGATGGACAGAGACCTGTCTGGCTTACAGATTCCTAGAAAGACTTGTTTTCATGATGACTACCAGTGCCATGCAACCAGATAATTTGCCATCTTGTTCAAAGGAATAAAAAATGTCAAAATACTTTACAGAAGTTAAGACCCCGTTCATATTGTAACATCTTTCTTAATCCTCTCCTACTTCAGTCCTTTCTCATAACCATGACAGCCTTTCAGAATAAACAGCAAGGATGTTATCAGAGGGAATGTGGGCAGCAAGCTTGCAAATGCAGCCTCCACACCACCAGCCTGGCCCCACCCACCTTTCTCAGCACCATCTGTCCTCTGCGAGTATAATCCGGTGGTCTTCCCTCCTTCTTGACACCTTTACTGCCCATTAGTGTCAGAAAGGTTTTCAGATCTTGTCAAAAACATCACTTGTGGCTATGACTGCCCCTCCCAATGTCCAGCTGACACTGTGCCCTAAGATAAAAGAAATGCAGGATGTCACTGGGTGAAAAATTAATCTTTGCCAAGTCCTCAAAGGGACAGGTAAATGCAAATCAGAGTGGACTTGAAATCTCCCCTGACTCCAGACCCTTAAACTGAATGGGCAGTTGTGCTTATCCCAGTTCCATGGGCGTCCCTCCCTTTTCAAGCATCCCCAGCAGTGAAAAGATGGAAGCCCAGAGAGGGGAAATGACTTGCCTAAGGTCTCCATTTAGGTGCTCATCAAGATCAGGAGGACTTCCTTCTCTGGACTGAGCTGCCTTCTTTCTTTTTTTTAATAAAAAAAATATAAACAAAAAACTTTCTTATAGAAAATTTCAAGCATATACAAAATCAGAGAGAATAGTGTAATGATTCCCATGTATCCCCCACTCAGCTTCAACAACCATTGTGGCCAATCTTATTTCACGTATCCACCCACTCTCCCCTCTCCCAGATTATTTTGAAGCAAACCTCAGATGTTTTCAGATTTCACATCAGTAAATATGTCAATATGTGTCTCTAAAAGATGGGGATTCTCTAAAAAAAAAAAAACTACAGTATCATTATTACACTTTAAAAATTAACAACAATTGATTAATATTATCAGATATCCTGTCAGTGTTCAATTTTTCCCAATTGTCTTATAAATTATTTACCCATTTGTTCAAATCAGGGGTGAAACAAAATCCCTACTTTATGACTGGTTGATATGTCTTGTAAGTACTTTTTAATCTATAAATTCCCCCATACCTCATTTTTTTTGGTAATATATTTCTTGGAGAAACTGGTCACTTGTCCTACAAAGCTTTCCACAGTCTGGATTTTGTTGATTGCATTTCCAAGGTGTCATTTAACATGGTCTTTCCCCCTGCATTTCTTGTAAATTGGTAGTTAGATCTAGAAGTTCAATTAGATTCAGGTTTGATTTTTGGGGCACGAATTTTACATAGTGGTATGCTATACTACACTTAGGAGGCTCGTTATATCCCATGGCCTCTTCTTTTTAAAAAAAAGTATTTTATTGGGTTTTCAGTGAATGTTTACACAGCAAATTAAGTTCCCATTTGACAATTTCTAAACAAATTATTCAGTGACATTAGTTACATTTTTCACAACGTGTCAGCATTCTCTTTAACTACATTCTGGTTGTTCTGTTACCAGTGTTCCAGTTTCCCTGCCCCTCTATCTTCTCATCTTTGCTTTTGAGTAGTTGTTGACCTTTTGGTCTCATATAGATGGTTTTTTAACGGAGCACCATACTCATGGGTAATATCCTTTATTTTGTGTGCCAATCTGTTATTTCACTAAAAGGTGAACTCAAGATAGTTTCGGTTCAAGGTTTAAAGAGTATCTCAGGGCAATAATCTCAGGGAATCCTCTAGTCTCAACTGGTTCAGTAAGTCTGGACTTTCTAAGAATTTGAGTTCTGTTCCACATTTTTCTCCCATTCTATTAGGGTCTATCTACTGTGGCCCTGCTCGGAACAGTCAATAGAGGTCGCTGGACACTATCTAGTTCTTCTGGTCTAAGGGTAGATGAGGCTGTGGCTAATGCAGGCTATTAGCTCCGTAGACTAGCTTCTTCTCTGAGACTTTGGTTTCCTTCTTTCTCTTTTGCTCCTGACAAGTAGAGACCAATAGCTGTATCTTAGATGGCTGCTTGCAAGCTTTTAAGACCCCAGATGCTACTCACCTCACTAAGATGGAGAACATGAACTTTGTGAACTATATTATGCTTATTGACTGAGTTGTCCCCTGAGACTAAGGTCCTAAGCCTTCAAACCCAGAAAACCAGTCTCTCTGGTGTTTGGTTACATCTAAAAAGCATCTGTAACTGTGTCCTCTATGAATACATGTGTATGCACACACATACCTGTACGTACACATGTGTATAGATACTTCTATCTGTGCACACGTATGTACACACCTGTACCGACCTGAACACATACATGCCTATACACATACATATGTGACCACACACTAATTTTTTTGTTATTTATTGTTGGTGTTGTCAAATTATATATGTCATATTCTTTAGCACAAACATCCTTTTCTCTTGTATGCTTCTTAACGGCATCATTTACTTTGGTCAAGCTGTGCTCATTACACCCACATTTGGTGCTACTTTTCCCATTACCAAAACAACAAGTATCTACTATCTGGAGAGTGATTTCCCCTCCTCCCCCCACCCACTCCTGGTAACAACCGATGAAAACTGGTCTCTATCTATATTATTATCTTCTTATAAAAGTTGGATCATACAATATTTGTCCTTAAGTGATTGACTTATTTCACTTAGCGTTATGTCCTCCAGTTCCATCCATATGTTTCACAGACTCATCATTGTTCTTTACTGTTGCATAGTATTCCATTATATGTATGTACTACATTTTGCTTATCCATTCATCTGTTGAAGGGCACTTAGGCTGTTGCCATTTTTTGCTGCTGTGACTCACACTGCGGCAAACATAGGTGTGCATATGTCTGTATGTATCTCTTTTATTAGATCTCTAGGGTATATACCTAGAAGTGGGATTGCTGGATCATATATGTAGTTTTTTGAGGAAGCACCATACCATTTTCCATAGAGGTTGTACCATTTTGGTTGCCTCTTTCTTTGATGTTAGCAGCCGTTGGTGACATTGCCTAAATCCACACTTCCATTAGAGGTTGAAACATGGGGATATTCTAATTCTATCATTCCTTCCTCATTTATGAGCTGAAATACTTCTATAAAAAGAAACTTCCCTCATCTGTTATTTGATTACCCTGAGGTACAGTTTATACAGGAAAGGCAGAACCAATGCTTGATCCATTCTTTGCGTTTACCAGTTTCCAAAGTAATTAATTGGTTCTCCTAGTATCCTTCAAAGGTGAAGGATTTTTGTTTTTTTGTTTTCATTTTTTTCTTTTTTGAATTCATCGTGAATTGATGGATTCAAACATACTCCATGTGTTTCAATTCATTGCAATTTTATCCATATTGATGTTAAAATTGTCCCTTCTTTGACCAGGGGGAACCTCTTCAAATTGGCTCTTAAGTCTTTTGTCAAGGCCCTAATCATCTTTGGTAAGTAACTTCCTTGCCGTTTGGTATGACAAGATGCCCCAGGCTCATTTTGCACATTTCCGGCTCCAGGCCTGGAATCAGCTATTTCTCCAAGGAGCCCAGTGCTTTTAGGAGGCAGTAGTATTTAGAAACCATAGCCCGGGTGCTAGAAGAGAGGTCTGCTTCTGATTCCAAGACAGAAGAGAGTGTTTTATGACCCAAGAAGCAAACCTATTGCCGTAGAGTCAATTCTGACTCATAGTGACCCTACAGGACAGAGTAGAACTACCCCATAGGGTTTCCAAGGCTGTAAATCTTTATGGAAGCCGAATGGCGCATCTTTCTTCTGCAAAGCAGTTGTTGAATTTGAACCACCAACCTGGCTTAGCCACTCCCCCACCAGGGCTAGGCAGGTAACACAAAAGAGTTACTCTGTGGTCCTTCATTCCCTTTATCTTTTGCCCAAGGCAATGCTAAACGACATTCAAACATTACCAACACTGTTTTCAGTTGCCGGAGGATAATAACATCTTTTCTCTTCTGTTAAGAAATCTGAGCAGGTTTTGACCAATCCCTTGCAGCAGGAGGTGGAGAAGGGAGGAAGACTCAGAAACATTTGTCTTCAGACACCAAGCTCTGAAGATAAGAACAGGAAACTGCCTCAAAGAGGACGTGACTTGATGGGCAATGATCATTTCCAATCAAATCTCTATTACCTCATTGGAGGTGGGTCTAATGTGCCATTCAGTAGAAGGAATATTAAGCATAATTTCTGGGCAAAGAGTGAATTCTCAAAAGGATTCTGCAAACGCTACATGTTATATTTGTTACAATTGGGTAATTTATCTTTCTGGGAAAGTTACCTACCTGACTTGGAGAAATTTACTTAATAAAAAAATAGATGCCAGTCACAATTTTATAATTCCATTTGTTTCCATGAGAGAGAAAAAGTAATCAATTATGGTGAGCAAAGACGGGTTTTTGGTTCATCAAGTGGAATTTGACCACGGCCTCTCCGAGCAGTCATACTCAGGGGAAGTGGGATTTCGGGATTCTAGCATGAAAAGCACTGGCTTTGGAAACCACGTGTAGGAAAAATTTTTGGAGTCACAAACTCTTCCATAGAATATAATGAAAAGTGAAAACTCTGAGAACGTTTGGAAAACATCCAATTTTCAGAAATACATGAAACAAAATTAACATCGAGGGTTTTTTTTTTTTCTCTGTCTCTCTCTTATTGTCAGGAATAAGTTCAGAAAAAATGTTATTAAGTTCCCTTTCACCATCTTTTTTTTTTTTTTAATGTGATGATATGGTTCGATGCAAAGAGCACACCAGGAAACCAGGCTTGTAAGTCTCTGTGACCCTGGCTCACCAGCGCATCCCCTCCCTGGGTCTGCGCTTGCCCATCTGTACAAAGCAGAGGTTGCCAAAAATGGACAGAGGCTGGGTCAGCTGCATCTAATTACCAGGGACAACTCAAATGCCCACCAGCAGGGAAATGGCTAAGTCAACCACAATAAGCCACACCATGGAATTCTCTGCAACTGTCAAATAGAACGAGGTAGACATACATGTACCGATGTGGGAAAATGACCAAGCTAATAATATTAAGTTAAAAAACAAAAAAGTGAGTGATGCTCTCATTCAATGGAAAAAATGAAACCTGTACGCTTAGCTCTTCCAGAAGAGGTGGGGGTGGGAAATAAGCCTGGAGGACACACCAAACCATTAATAGCAGTTACCTCTGAAGAGCAACAGAGCCCTGGTGGCACAGTGGTTAAGAGCTGGGCTGCTAACCGAAAGGTCAGCCGTTTGAATCCACCAGCTGCTCCTTGGAAACCCTATGGGGCAGTTCTCCTCTGTCCTGTAGAGTCTCAATGAGTCAGAGTCGACTCAGTGCCAGTGGGTCTGAAGAGAAACAGTTTACTTTCATGATTTCTATGTTGTTGGAACTCATTTATAGTAAGTATGTATTGCTTTTATAATTTAAAACGAATTTTAATTTAAAAAGTGGGAGGTTCTGATTGTCTAGGTTTGGGTTGGAGCCCTGGAATCTGAATGTCTTTGAGCTCCCAGGTGACTTCTGACTGAACCACTGGATTAGATGGTCATCAACGTCTCTTCTGGCTCTAACACCTTATGACCCTGTATTAGCTTCCTAGGGCTACCATTACAAAATACCACAAGCTGGATGGCTTACAACAAGATAAATTTATGCTGTCACAGTTCTGGGGGTAAGTAGTCCAAAACAAAGGTGCTGGCGGGGCCACATTCCCTCCGAAGGCTCTAGGGAAGAATCCATCTTTGATTCTTCTAGCTGCTGGTGGTTACCGGCAATCCTTGGCATTCCTTGGCTCGTGGCAGTGTAACTTCAATCTTCGCCTCTGTCTTCACACAGCTGTCTTGCTTCTGCGTCTGCATCTCTGTGTCTTCTCACTTCTTATAAGGACATCAGTCGTATTGCATTTCCAGCCCACCTTACTCCAGTACGATTTCATGTGAACTAATTGCATCTACAAAGACCCTATTTCCAAATAAGGTGACATTCTGAGATTCTGGGAGGACCTGAATTTTAGGGGACTCTATTCAATCCAGTAAGGACTCTATGAGGTTTATCTGACTCATGAATATGGAAAAAGAAAGAGAAGGACCAAACAAGAGAAAATAAGACAGCGAGAAGGAAAGCGCAACCTTGAAAGCATAAATAATAATGATTATGCAGGTGTACAGCTCTGTGCAGTTCACAGGGCACCTTCGCACATATATCCCATGTGAGATGTACAGCAACCCTGCGCCGCAGCAGGGCAGGCATTTTATTATGCTCATTTTACAGATGTGGGCCCTGAGGTTCTGAGACGTTAAATCCTTTAAGCAAGCCACCCTGTTTGTAAGCAGCAGAGCTGGGATTAAACCCAAGCTGACTCCAGACCAAATGCTCTCTCCACATTCGACTCTTCCAAACCCAAACACCAAACCTGTTGTCGTACAGTCATTTCTGACTTATGGCGAACCCATGTGTTACAGAGTAGAACTGCCTCCATAGAATTTTCTTGGCTGTAAAATCCTTGCGGAAGCAGATCTCCAGGCCTTTCTTCCGAGATGCCGCTGGGTGGGTTCAAACTGCCAACCTTCAGGTTAGTTGATGAGCGCAAACCATTTGTGTTACCCAGACACCTGCATCAACCATTAGGGACATGAAATATTTTCCTTATTACGACCATCAAGGATGTGTTTATGGTTTAATGCTACCAAATGGCTTTCCATAGGAAAGGAGAGAGAGGGAAAGCATAATAATAACTGGCATTTAATGAGGGCTTACTATGCTCTAGGCCCTTTGCTAAGCGCTTTTCACACATTATCGCTTTTAATCCTTATAATGAGCTAACCCCATAGGTGCTGTTTTCACCCCCCATTTTACAGACGGTAAAACTGAGGCTCATAAAGGTTAAATAACTAATCCAAAGTGAATAGAAGTTGGTACTGGGATTGAACCCAGGTCTTCTGTCTGAAGGAAAGAAGCAGAGAAAGAGAAGGGAAGGGGGAAGAAGGTAACAGAGAAGTGGGTGTGTTCCTCTGTTCTCCATGGGGTTCCTGTTTCTCAAGGCTGTCATCACCCCACATGACAGGGGCTCCTGGGGGCCTTTCAGAAAGAAGGCTCAGCCCTACTGCCCAGCCCCAGTACTGCCGGGCTGCCGGCCAGCCTCCCTCCTACAGTACATTTCCTTTGCCTCCATCGACAGGTGTCCAGTTTCACCAAAGGCCCCAACCTCCCAGATATGGTTTTAATCAAGAGCCAGAGCTGAGCCCTGGAGCAATTGCCTGGCTGCCTCAGTGAGGCCCAGATGGAGCCCAGCCACCTTCTCTTCCCCCATGGCCTCCTGGAGAAGGGCCCTTAATCTCTGGAGCTCTGGCCATGTGAGTGCGCCATTCAAGTCCACTTCCTTTGGGCAGCGTCTCCAGAGGCTGGGTAGGGTGAGATAGACGGAAAATGCAAGGTTCAGGCCAGCAGCCACTCACTACCCACGTGCAGGGCTCACATTCCTCCATAGTTCTCTTCTACAGCCACAGCTGGGAGAGAGGCTGGGCAGCAAGGAGGACAGTTCTCTTCCCACTCAGGACAGATCCTTCCTGTGTGTCTCCTATGAGGGGCCTGAGAGAGCAGCTTGGACTAGGTCAAGCAAGGAGACAGTCAAGGAACTACAAATAAACGACCACGATGGGGGCAGAAGCATAATTGTGTGGGCACACAGGGGACTCAAGATTCATCCTGGCCAGTTCACAGAGGAGCAGGCATTTGAACTGGGACTTGAAGAACGTAGAGGGGTTTTCTAGGCAGTAGGAAAAGGAAACTACGGTAGACTTTGCAAGGCCCAGTATTAGGCCATATACCACTTTTGAGTGAATTAGAAAAAGGCACCCCCTCTAGGCTAACACAGAAGGCACCCCATTCTCCAGGCAGATGCAGCCCAGTGACAGAGAGCAGGGCATCGTGAGTAGAGCTCAAGCTAAACTTTAATCCCACTTGTGCCTTTGGCTGGGCACATCTGTGCAGTGCACAAACTGTGCAGCTGTACTAGTGGCCCTGGGACTGTGGCAGCTAAATTTTGTCTGCCTTCCCCATTTTCTTTTCTTCTGTTACAGAACCCAGTTTCTTGTAATGAAGTGATTCTACGTGGTTCCTGTGGACTAACTAGTAACTTTTTCCAGGGGTGGGCCCTCTATTTAGTCACGGCCAGTCAGAGTTCCACATCTCCATGGCCATGGGATAGGCATGTGATCCAAGCTGGGCCAATCAGAGCCCTCTTTGGGACTACAGCCAGAGAATTCAGCAGGTGCCCTCTTTTGACAGGGTTTGTTGGCTGTGAGGACTATTTAAGGCTAGAACGTGGAATTATCTTTACTACTTTTGGAGAATTTCTGTCTGACAATGAAGCCAACACAGAAAAACGCAGAGATGAGAAATTGAGAGAAAGAGACAGAATTCTGTCTGATATTCTTTAAGCCTCAGGATTTACTCCTGGAACATTCCAGTTTCGAGAACCAATAATTACCCTTTTTGTTTAATCTTGTCTGACTTTTTATGCCTATAATCAAGAGGATTAACCATTATGGAAAGAATTGCTGGGATTCAAGCCAGTGGAAATAGCCTTAAAAAAAGAAAAAACCAAACCCATTGCTGTCAAGTCAATTCCAACTCATAGATACCCTACAGAACAGGGTAGAACTGCCCCAGAGGGCTTCCAAGGCTGCAATCCTTATGGAAGCAGACTGCCACATCTTTCTCCCATGGAGCGGCTGGTGGGTTTGAACCACTGACCTTCTGGTTAGTAGCCAAGCTACACCACCAGGGCACTACAGAGCCTTTAGTGCTTTGAAAAGCCAAACCAAGAAAGCTTTGGCAGGGTCTCAGGTTTCTAAATTAAGAGCTGGAGATGAGAACATGGGTGTGGTGACTGGCTGGGCTCCATTCAAAGCTATTCACAGGTGGTGTCTTCCTGTGTGCTTGCCACAGCACTGGGATCCAGGTGGGGCCACTTTGCTGGGACATGAATGTGCCTCCCAACCTCTGAAGGGAACACAGTCAGTGACCTGAAATTAAGCCACTGAGGTAAATGACTAGCCTCAAGCTCCTTCCATCAGTATCAACCATAGACAGCATCAGTACCAGAAAATGGAGAGGGACTGAAGCCATAATGAAGGTCAAATGGCCTCCACCATGCAGAGCTGAGGGCTCTGGGGCTGGACTCAGGCCTGTGAGACTTGCCTGGGAGACTCAGCTTGGAAACAAAGGTACAACCTGCCCTGTTAGGTAGTGGATCTGTTTTTTTATTTAGAATGGTGGTCTGGGGGCCAGGTATTGGGCAGCTGAGCAGAACCCCAGATGTTCTATCAGAAATTCATCTGCCAGAGAACCCAGATAGCCCTGCCTTTGAAAAGCAGGAGACGTAAGCTGAGAGAGTGTTTCGTTGTCATCTTCTCATAGAAAAATTGTCCAGAACAGATGAAAAATAGTTGGACAAGTAGTCATGGAAATGTTACTAGCAGGGAAAGCTAACCCAGATTGGACTCATTGCCTCGAGTTAGGAGGGGAGATAGCATGCCAAATAGATCTGGATTTCGGGACAGAAGGATCCACTGGTGCAGAGTCCAGCTCTCAGGCCTGCCAATGGGATGCTCCCTGGCACAGCCCAAGGCTTCTGTAGAGAGTTCAGTGCTCTTGTTTGAGTCCCAAACAACTCTGTGAAGTTTCAGGAAAAGGAGGAGAAATTAAAATATATACACCATCTTCATGATTACTGCTATGTTTGAATCCATTGTTGAGGCTGTTGTGTCAATCCAGCTCACTGAGGGCTTCCCTCGCCCTTGCTGGCCCTCTACCAACCATGACGTCCTTTTCTAGTGATTGGCCTTTCCTTAGTAAGCGAGTTGAAGTCTCACCATCCTCCCTTCTAAGGAACATTCTGGTTGTATCCTAAGACTGATTTGTTCGTTCTTTTGGTAGTCCATGGTATATTCAATATTCTTTGCCAACACCACAGTTCGAACATGTTAATTTGTCTTCTGTCTTCCTTTTTCATTATCCAACTTTCATATGCATATGAGGTGACTGAATCCTATGGATCACAACAACCCTCTAGTTGTTGATCCCACTTTATAGCCAAGAAAACTGAGGTTCAGAGAGTTTTAGTGAGGAACTGTTGCAGTCTGATTTGGGACATCCTAAGGGACAAAGGAGGCGACGTGTAAGGGCAGAGCTCCTCAGCTGATGTCTCTGACCCCTCTGTGACCTCGGTGTCCCTGTCTGTGCAAGAAGAAGACCGGACTCACCATCCATGTACAGGTCTGGGTTGAATCCCACCTCTGCTGCTCACCAGCATGTGACCTTGGGCAAGTCAGTTACACTCCTTATGCCCCAGCTTTCCCTTCATAGGCTCCATAAGGGTTAATTTCAAAGAGACGAGGGGCCGCTTGACTTCTTCCACTGCCCATTCTTCTTTATGGGGCAATGAATACAGAACTTGGCAGTTGAGGGCAGAGCCGAGAAGAGCCCAGGGCCCCAATTCTTCCTCCCTGGTGGACACCTGGGGCACTTTGGTCAGTGACAGCCAGTGTGTGCTGTATCCTGGGGGTGAAGACCCCATGTCAGAGCAGCAGCCCCTTCGGGAGGTGCTAAGACAGGCTCTCTGGCAGGCTGGCAGGCACAGCAGATTTCTAAGTGGCTACAGATGTGGTGTGAGATCATCCCCCGCAGGCCAGCTGCTAACAAGGGGAAAACATCCTCCCCACTCCAGCTCGTGCTCCATCCGCCCTCTGCCTTCATTCAGGGCTGTGCTTCCTCCTCTCAGGGACAAGGCAGTGAAAGCAGGTTTTCTAAGAGGACACTTGAGAAATGCTGTGCTGTCTCTGGCTTGGGTAATTACAGGAGAGTTTTTTTGAGATTTGGCTGGCACTTTTTTTTTCAGAAGGATACTTTCCAATGAAAAAATACAACAGCCTTGATCTTACCGATGTACCAAATGTGAAAGTTAAGGCAGCATCTGGTTTCAAATAGGTAATATGTGCACATGCGACAAAATTTAAAAGTACCAAAGGGTACCCAATAAAAATAGGTCCCCCACCCAGTCCCCAGCTCCCAGAGGCAACTACTGTTACCATTTCACATGGGTCCTCCAGAAGAGATGCTATGTATTTTATAAACATAAAGTGACAATTATGATAATCACCGATCAGCCCTCAGATCCACTCCTTGCCCTCCTCCTACTTGTCTTCTTACAGGCCGCTGTTTCCCAAGATCCGGGTCAGCTGGCTTACGGCTCCACTCAGCCAATGGGGGGTACCAGTGGGAGATCAAAGGGTGGGAGAAAGAAAAAAAACCCTCTCTTTCCCTCCTTCTCTGCCTTGGGTGGCTTCTTGGGCAGCAGCTGTGTCTCCTCCATGGACAAAGGGACAGGTCTGCCATGGTCCTAGATGCACTGGATGTCGCCACCATTAGTCTCTGCAACAGCCTCATCCATTTGTCCTTCCAATTTAGGGGTGGGAGTAGCTTCCTGCAGAGTCCCTGGGTGGTGTAAATGGTCAACGCACTTGGCAGCTAACCTGAAGGTTCTAGTCTACCCAGAGGCACCTCAGAAGAAAGGCCTGGCAATCTACTTCCAAAAAATCAGCCATTGAAAATCCGATGGAGCACATTTCTACTTTGACACACATGGGGTCTCCATGAGTTAGAATCAAGTGCGCAGCAAGTCACTAGTTGCCTGCAGTCGTTAATCTCTGGGCTGCCTCACCTTCCCCTTTGTTTTTTGAGCTCTTACGTCACTTGTGTGACCAATTCCCTGAATTAAATTCTCTCTGTTTGTAAAACCTAGAGTTGTTTCTGTTATCCCAACTAGACTCTGGCTGATCTCCCTCTTTTTAAGGCCCTTGGTTAGCTGGGAATTTGAAGGGATTCATGTATATATTTTCTTTTTTTCACACAAATTATAGCATATTATACAAGGTTCTTGCTATTTTTGGTTACTGATAATGCCTTGGAGTTTCGGGTTTTTAAAAAAAATTATTAGTTCTGTATATAGAGAGCTGCCTCACTGATTTTTTTGATGGCTACATAGGATTCCATTGTATGTCCCGTAATTTAGTTAACCAGACCATTGATGAACCCCGGCTGTTTCCAGGTTTTTGCTATTATACGTAATTTCTTGGTGACTATCCTTGTACAGACACTGGGTAGTGCAATTTGTGCTTAACTAGTAAGCCAAAAGTTGGCAGTTCAAACCCACCCAGCAGCACTGTGGAAGAAAGGCCTGGTGACCTGTTTCCATAAAGATTGCAGCCAAAAAAACCCTGCGGAGCTCAGATCTACTCTGAAACACATGGGGCCACCATGAGTTGGAATCAGCTCAGTGGTAACAGGTTTGTTTTTTAAACTTTGTACGTATGTCATTTCACCCATATAAAGGTTTACCTGTAGGATAAATACCTACAAGCGCAAATTCTGAATCAGAGGTAGGTACGTTGATAATCTTGATAGATTTTACCTACTCGCTCTGCAGACAAGTTGTGCCAACTTACACTCCCACCACCCAGGTATGAACATAAGCAGGCCCAGTGTTGAGAGAATTTTGGGAGCTTGGCCTGTAAGTACCCTGAGGACAGAGACTGTATCTCTCTTGCTCACTAGTGCATCCCTAGTACCAAGCATGGTAGAAGATTCTCAATAAATATTTGTTGAATAAAATTAATTACTGGAGAGATGCCATGAACAAGGCCAGGTTAGCATCCTGGCTCTGCCTGTGATAGGCTGAACAGCCTTGAACAAGGCTCTTGGACTCCATGATCTCAGAGGCCCTCTCCCAGCTCACCCTGCCTGGTGGTCTATAGAGCTGGGGTTTCCAAACCTGGTAGAGCTTTAAAAATGACAGTTCCTGGACTCCAGCCCAGGGATTCAGCTACAATAGGGCTGGGATGGGAGCCTGTGGTGGACTCTGTAATGCACCACCCAGATCCTCCTTCAGGAATGAATGACTTCCTCCTCCAGCTGCTGGCAGAAAGCCCGCAGCAGTCAGCCCTCTTTGCAAAGTGGTTGGGTAGGAAAGAGGGGCCTCACCCAAAGTCATTCCCCTTTCATGGGATGGCCACCTCAAACGAGTGATCAAGTATGGGGGTATAAAGACCAGGTCCCACATCCCAACTCAGGACAACTCTGAAGGGTTATCCCAACTTCAGAACTCCCCATAGGGTCTGCTAAGGGCTCTGTTGAAACTGCATCTTCTTCTGCCCAATCCTGTTTCCTTCCCTTCCCTTCCACAGGTGTGGATCCCAAAAGCACTTCCTAATAAACCCGCTGAACTCTAAACTCCATCTCAGAGTCTGCTTCCCAAAGATCCCGACCTGTGACAGGCAGGGCTTCAAACCAGTTCGTTCCAGTTTGAACCCCTGGTGAGAATTTGGATTTCTAATAAGTTCCCAGGCGATGCTAATGCTGCTGGTTAGGGGCCAATTCTTATTATACATAAGAATCACCTGGGAATCTTGTTAAACTGTAGATTCTGACTCAGTATATCTGGGGGTGGAAATGCAAATTCTCAGCAGGGGCCCAAACCAGAATGAACTGGTTCAAAGCCCTGGTGACAGGGCCCTAGAACCTGTATTTTTAACAAGACACCTTCCACCTCCCACCCCAGGTGATACGACCTGTAGCTACCTGCCCTCTGTGAAGGGTGCTTTGGATGCATGGGATCCGAATGATTTTACTTTCTTTGTGCCACAGACTCCTTCCCAGAATGTTTTTAAATACATAAAATAACATATATAAGATTACATATGAAACCAATTTTATATTGAAATATGGTCATCAGAATATTGTTTGAATTCTGATACAGTAGTGTATGTTTCTTTATGAACCTATCAGTTAAGATCCAGCAGTGGGTCTAATGACTACCGTCATTCTAAGGAGCGTGGAGCATGAACCATATCTCAAATACCTGCAACAACTGTAATGAGATATGAAAATATTGGTGATTTCCACTGGGACTGAATCCCAGGTACTGCTAATAATACCACTGGGGTTTGTTACCTGCATCCATAATGAAAGGAAACGCTGAATTTCAGCTAGAGGTTAGGGAAAATAAAGACGTCCTTTCATTCCCATCCAAGTTCACGGACTCCCTGATTTTTATCTACAAAACCCTGCTCCAGACCTGCCTTGCTCTGATGGGTCCTTCTGTCTAGAGTGTCCTCTTGCAACAAATCGCTAAAAAAACAAAAAACATTGTTGATAAGTCTATTCCTACTTGTAGTGACCCTACAGGACAGAGTAGAACTGCCCCACCGGGTTTCCAAGGCTGTAATGTTTAGGGAAGCAGATCGCCACATCTTTCTCCCATAGAGTGGCTGGTGAGTTCAAACTGCCCACCTTTCAGTAAGCAGCTGAGCTCCTAACCACTGCACCACCAAGGCTCCTTGGTAAATTTCCAGGTAGGCTCTACTGGCAGCCTGAGGGCAGAGGTTTTTAAACAAAAGGTGGTGGGAGGTGGGTGGGGGGACTCTTTAATCTCTGCCAGGCAGAGAAAGCTGAATTTAGGGCATCCCTGAAAGGGAGCCCTGGTGGAGCTACAGTTAAATGCTCGGCTGCTAACCCGAAGGTTGGCGGTTCAACCATCCCCCATATCGCTGGACAAAGACTTAGCAATATGCTTCTGTAAAAATTACAGCCAAGAAAACCCTATGGGGCAGTCCTACCCTGTAGCACATGGGGTCGCTATGAGTCGGAATTGACGAGAGGGGCACACAACAACAGCAAGGCATCACTATGCACCGCAGCCTGAACCTTGGCCAACCCTAACCTCCCAGTTAGAGCAGATTTCCGGTTACACCAAAACAAGGCGGCAAATTATTTTCCAAGTCCTCCAACCGGGCTATGAGTTCCGCCTGTCAGCAGGGGTTGAGCTTCATCTGCCTTTGACCCTGATGTTTCACGAAAGGCCAGCGGTTCTCGCCCTGGTGGGACATCCCTCAGTCTGGACCCACAGCAAACGCACTGTCCTGTGAAATTAAGGGCAAAATCCATTCAAGGCCTGTCAATTCCCTCACTCCTTTGAATAAGTATTTGTGATTTATCAGCCCTGAAGCCTGAAATGTGGGAGTTGATGTAATTATGCTGAGAGGAGCTTTGTATCTGCTGACCGTTTCAGAGGCTGGATTAGGAAAAGAGAAGAAAGCGAGAGTTCTGAGGAGAGCAGGGAGAGGTAGAGAGAGTGGGTGGCATTGTAAAGAGGACCTTCCAGAAGTCTGAGTGGCTGGCAGCAGATGATGAGATGAAAACCTTGCCCACTAAGATGCATGTCCCATTCTCCACCACCGAAGCCACCCTGGACTGAGTCACGTTCTGAAAGAGACACTTCTACATCCAGCCCCGGCACCTGCTATCCAGGTGATGTTGGCAAATCATTCCTATCTCTTAGCCTCGGGTTTCTCATCTCTAAAATGGGGCAGTAATACCAAGTTGGCCAGTTTCATGGGGTTGTTGTGAGGATTGAGTGAGAGCATGTGGGGGATGCTTGGAGGGCTTGTAAACACTGAGCTCTTGTGAAAGGAGTTGACATATAATGGGGGGGAGGATACAGATGAAGCTGGGAGATCAGAGCCACTGTCCACAGATGTGCAGGTTGTTCACTGTTCAAGACACTCTGGCCCCCTCACTCTGCTTGCTAGATATCCAACCCCTATCTGCTTGCCAAGCCACTCACCCTGGCACAGGGCTGTGGAGGGCATGCCTTTTTATAATGCACACAAGTGTCCCTGCCTGATCTTGGTCACATTCAGGTGGAGGGTGGAAAAGGACCTTTCTGACTATTTTCTATTGGGCTTTTGTGCAGCTCTCAGACTATAATTATTTAATGGAGACATAACAGCAACAATCTTCTTAAATTATCTCTGTTCCATAGAGAATAAAAAACAAACAGTAGATAAGTATATTTTTCTTTTTAACAGCATAATACAATAGTAAATGAAGCTGCAGCCCAGAGGGCAGACTGTCTGCTGCTAAAGAGAGGTGGCTGTGACCTTGCTGTGTGGCAGGGAGATGTCCACACTTGCTTTGTGGACCACCCATAGGAGCTAGGTCATCAACAGCTGCCTCCAGGTTCTCCCTCCTGACTCCTGAATCCCAACTAGATTACTGTTTTCAGTATAAAAACTCTAGTTTGGGAGGTCTGCAAAATTTCCACTTGCTCTTCCTGATCCCCAACACTGAGAACACAGTCAGTCCTCCATGGGTGGGCGGGGGGGGGGGGCAGGGAGTGGCCATCTCTCAGCAGGAGTGATATGAGGCACTGTGCTGGGCACAGGGACATAGCCAAACACATGATGGATACAGTCTTTACCCACGAGGGACAGCCAAGGCCACCTCCCAGATCCCACCACGCTCTCCGTCTTGAAACCACTGGGTGGGCCTTGCAATGGGCACCTAATGCAGTTTCCCAGGAAATGAGCTTTTACCTCTGTGCCAGGCCCTGTACTAAGCGCTGAGGTTGCCCAGGTAAAAGGCAGGGCCCCCGCCCTCCTGTGGGATGGGAGTACACGGTGATACGGGAACAGGGAGGAGAGAACCACACCTCCATTTGGATGAGTCAAGGAGGGCTTCACAGAACTGAGTCCCTGGAGAATGGGTAGTTTTCCAGTAGAAGAGGGGGTGGGCACTCCAGACAGAGGTAACAACAAACACAAAGGCCTGGGGGAGTTCCGGAGCTCAGCACAGAGGATCTGAGGAGTGGTAAATCGAGAGGTAGGTGGAGAACCTTGAATGGCCATGCTGTGGAATTTGGACTTTATCCTGCGGACTGTGAGGATCAGAGATATTTAAGAAGGGGTGTCAGGTGACTATATTTACACGTTAGGATGGTCATGGTAGCTAAATTGTGGAGGATGGGTTGGCGAGGCAGGAAGAGAGGCAGAGGTGGCTGGGGCAAAGACCCAAGGGAGCAGGGATGAGCCAGTGAGTGCCCCAGATGAAGGGGTAGCAGTAGAGATGGAAGAAGGGCAGTTCTGAGGGGTGGTATGTGGTGGAAGGCAAGGGCTTGGTGGTGGGTGGGGAGCACAGGATGCTAGCTAGACCACAGGGTAGATGGTGGGGCTGGTCACTGAGGTGGAGAAAAGGAAGAGAAGAGGAGCTGGTTGGGAGTTGGGTGGAGATGAAGAGTACATTTGGAACATGGTGCATTTGGCATGCCCAGGGGACCTCAGGAGGAGAGGCCCAGCAGGCAGTTGGCTACCTGAGCCTAAAGAGGAGCAGAGGAGCTGAGTTGGGTAAGAGTGGAAACCACAGGTATGAAGGACCCAGCACAGGAAGGGCATTTTGAGTGAGGACTGAGGCTAAAACTCCAAGGGATACCAAAAAACAGCAACAAAACCCGTTGCCGTCAAGTCCATTGCGACTCATAGCGACCCTATAGGACAGAGTAGAACTACCCTATAGGGTTTCCAAGGAGCGGCTGATGGATTTAAACAGCCAGCCTTTTGGTTAGCAGCCGCAGCACTTACCACCATTAAAAAAAATTCTCTTTTCCTCTGACTGAAAGAGTAATATATGCTCATTACCAAAAATGTGGCCAACATTTCTGAATCTCTCCTTGTTGGCAGAGTGATTGCTTATTCATTCAGTAATTATTTGTTGAGGACCTACTATGTGCCAAGCATGATACTGGATATCATTCTTTTTTTCTCTTCAACTTTATTGAGGTATAAACTACATATCATAACATTTACACATTTCAAGTGTACAATTCGACGATCTGTAGTACATTTACTGAGTTGTACAATCATCACCATAATCCAGTTTTAGAACATTTTCAGCACCCCAGTAAAATCCCTCACAACCGTTTACAGTTAATCCCTATTCTCACCTCTAGCCCCAGGCAAACACTAATCTATTCTGTCGCTATAGATTTGGCTAGACTTCATTCAGACTGATCTCTCCAACTACCCAATTTTGGTTGTACTTCACAATGGCAGCCCTGCTTGGGGTCTCTTAGGGTTGCCCCATGCTCTGAGCAACTACAGCAACTCTTGACCCTTTAACACTCCTATTGCCAACAGTCCGATGCCTACAGCCCAATGTAAATAGCCCAATGCCAATATCCCATTGCCAACACCCTATTGCCAACAGCCAATGCCAGCACACCTCATTGCCAGCATGCCATCACCACCAACCCAGTGCCAATATCCAAAGCCAACACCCCAACGTCCACACGTCCCATTGCCAACACATCTTCCAAGAGCTGGTTGGTCCTTTGCTGCCAGCTGCTTCTCTAAATACCTGATAGTTCCAGCATTGTCCCACTCAAGTCTCTCCATGCCACCCCTCACCACTAAGGAGTATCCAAGGAGCCAAAAGACCACAGCTGAAAGACCTGTCAAAGAAGAATCAAGGCAGACCTCCTAACGCAGAAGGGTCCAACTGGAAGTAATTCCACCTTCTTTCTCCCGGAGACATCCTTCCCTCTCACTGTCACACTCCAAATTTATGATCCCAAATCTCAAACAGGCGGTCCATACTGCTAAACAAACCTATCACACTACCTTAGGATATCACTTTGCACTCCTTGGAATGATCATTTCACATATTCTGTCTTCTTGGATCTCCAAAACCTTCCCTATACACTACCAACCTTAACTGATGACCTCATCATCCTACCACCTATTCCACTATCCTACTGTATTTAACCCCCACCTTCCTCCCTGTTGCACTGGATGAGCTGTCTGTCCTTGCTCCTAAGACCAGCTCCCAGCTGGGCTCTGGATCCATTGCTCTGGCCTCTTCAAGGAGTCTTGCTCCTGCAGTCATCCGTCTTCTTCCTATACTGTCCACTTTTCCCTCTCTACTGGACTACTGTCATCAGTGCACACACATCTTTTTAAAACACCTTCCCTCAACTCCACACAACCCATTTCTCTATTCCTTTTCCTAGTGTCTTAGGATGGGTTCTCTAGAGAAGCAAAACCAGTAAAGTGTATAAATATATATAGTAAGAGGCTAGAACATCCCACGTCCGTGGATCAGGGTAGAGGCCTCTCTCAAGTCACACAGCTGCAGAAGCTGGCAAGCCCAAGACTGGAAGGTTGGAGAGCAGGGCTCCCACTCACAGGCTGTGCAGATTGACGAATCCCAGGTTCGGCAGATAAGCTGACAGCTCAAGTCCCAAGAATGGGGGATGAGACGAGAGGAAGCAGCCGCAGGATCGAGAGAGCAAAAAGCCAGAATGTCTGCTTATATACAGATGCGGGCCACACCCCCAACGAGACTCCCTTTCATCTGATTGGCTACTCACAGTATATTCAATCATGGGGGTGATTACATTAAAACACGGAGAATCATGGCCCAACCAATTTGACACACAATCTTAACCATCACACCTAGCAAAACTTTTCTAAAGTGTTGTCTCTATTTGATGTCTCCACTCTTTTGTTTAACTGCCCATTCTTTCCTCAACCGATTGGACCGTTTTAATCGGTGTTTGTAACAGGTACAAAGAAACACAAAAGGATATATAGTGAAAATAAAGCTATCCTATCCCCTCCCCTGTTCTCAGACACCCCGTTTCTTTCCCCAGAGGCAACAAATGCTACTCATTTCTTGGTGGTGGTGGTGCTGTTGAGTGCTGTCAAGTTGACTTTGACTCATAGTAATCCTGTGTGACACAGGAGAACAGCCCCATAGGGTTTTCTAGGCTGTAATCTTTATGAGAGCAGAATACCAGGTCTTTCTCCCATGGAGCGACTGGGTAGATTTGAACCACCAACCTTTCAGTTAGAAGCCAAGCATTTAACGATTGTGTCAGCAGGGCTCCTTCATTTCTTGCTATCCTTCTACATATAAACAAACACCTCGATCCACTCTAATAGTGCTTTTATCTCTACCCTAACTTTTAAAAGGCCCTGATTGGGGTCACCAATGACCTCCATCAGGACAGAACCAAAGATTAGTTCTCTGTCTTCATCTTATACAAATTCTCAGCATTGACATGATTGACTATTTCTACTTGCTTCTCCTCCTCCCTCCCTGGCCATTTTCTCCAGTCTCCTGTGTGCTGACCCTCCTCTTCCATCATACCATATAGATATTATCTCCAGCCCCTGTTTTTACCCTGAAAACCCCAGACTCTTATATTCAACTTCCTAAATGTTATTTCCTCTTGGATATCTAAACAGCATCCCAAACTTATAGAAATACTGGCTCTCCCCTCCAAATATTTTCATTTAGCCTGTCCTATCTCAGGAAATGATGCCACCATTCACCAATTTGACCCTCACACAAACATCCAATCCACCAGAAAGACCCATCAGCCCCCTCTCAGGATATCCCCTGAATCCAACCTCTTCTCACCATCTCCATATCCCTACCCAAGCCACCATCATCTCTCACCTGTAACACAACAGCCTCTTCCCTGGTCTCCCTGCTCCCTCTCTTGCCCCAACAATCCTTTCTCCATGTGGCGAACAGAGTAAGCTTTTAAAATATCACTCTTCTGCTTGAGATAGAAGTCTTTCAGTGATGTCCACTTTGCTTAGAGTAAAATCCCAGCTCCTTACCATGGCCCTACATAATCTGCCCCACCCCCTAAATCGCATCTCACTCCACTCCCCCCTGTTTGCTGCACTCCAGCAACATGTGCATTCTTTCTGCTCTCGGGCCTTTGCCCTTTCTGGTTCTTCTCCTTGGAATGCCCTTCCCCCAGATCTTCAGGGGCTGCCTCCTTCTTAATACATCTGAGAACTCATTGCAAATGCCACTTCCTTCAAGAAGCCCTCTCTACCGGTTTTATCTTCTTCACAGCCCTTCTTAGTTCCTGAAGTTACTTGTGTAAATGTTTATGCCTCCACAGGAATACAAGCTCCTTGAGGACAAAGTTTCTGATGTTTTGTTTCCTACTCTATCCCCAGCACCTAGAATAACGCCTGGCACACAGAAGGAACTCGCTTCTATGTTTGCTGATTGACTCCAGAAATAAAGAGCAAGCTTATCCATTGTCTTAGTTATCTAGTGCTGCTATAGCAGAAATATCACAAGTGAATGACTTAAATAAACAGAAATTTATTTTCTCACAGTTTAGGAGGCTAGAAGTCTGAATTCAGGGTGCCAGCTCTAGGGGAAGGCTTTCTCTTTCCGTTGACTCTGGAGGAATGTCCTTGACTCTTCGGAGCTTCTGCTCCTAGGCAGTCTTCATGTGACTTGGCTTCTCACTTCTTCCATCTCTGCCTGCCTAATCTGCTCCTTTTATCTCTTGTAAGAGATTGACTCAAGACACACCCTACACTAATCTACCTCATTAACATAACAGAAAACTCATTCCCAAATGAGATTATAACCAAAGGCATTAAAAACACCAGTTGCTGTAGAATCGAGAATAGAACTGTCCCATAGGATTCCCAAGGAGCACCTGGTGGATTTGAACTGCCAACTGTTTGGTTAGCAGCCATAGCTCTTAACCACTATGCCACCAGGGTTTCCACAGGCATAGACGTTAGGATTTACAACACGTATTTTCGGGGGACACAATTCAATCCATAACATCTGTGAAGGATAGGATCTGTAAGGGCTGGGAATTTCCTATTGTTGTTAGCCGCTCTCCAGTCAGCTTCCAGCTCATGGCAACCCCATGCATGGAACAAAACACTGCCCAGTCCTATATCATCCATGTGATTGGTTGGGGATTGGATCATTGTAATTTAAAAGGTTTTCATTGGCTGATTTTCAGAAATAGATTGCCAGGCTTTCTTCCTAGTCCAGCTTCGTCTAGAAGCTCAGCTGAAACCTGTTCAGCATGATAGCAACAACCAGGCATCTACTCAAAGACAGGGTGGTAACTGCACATGAGGTGCTGCAGTGTGATGGATCGCTTTTATATGGGCTTTCTAGTCATAGTCTTATCACTCCCATCAAATGATTGGGTGGGACTATGCAAATAAGGTGCTTGTGGCCCACCAAGGGGATTGGACAGCTTGCTAATAATGTAAATAAGGTGCATGGCACCCTCTTGTAGGGGTGGGACCATGCAAATAAGGTGTATGGAACCCTAACAAGGTGATTGGTCAGTTTTGCCATCTCGTTAGGCTTAAAAGAGAGCCAATCTCAGAGCGGGGTGGGTGGGGGGGATGACTATCACCAAGAAGAAGACACTAGAGCAGAGCATGTCCTTGGGACCCAGGATCCTTGCGCCGAGACCCTCCTAGACCCAGGAGACAGAGATAGAGAGTTGTAACACCAGAGATGGCAAGACGGCTAGAAGCAGTGGTAGAGAAATGGTGGCAGCAGAACCAGGAGACAGGCAGGAGATGGCACAGTGAGCTTTCCAGCCCACGGAGCAAGAGAACTGAGTGCCCTAGGGCAGGAGACGTCCTGGAGGAGTAAGGTGCCCCTGGGCAATTATTGGCTAAGCTAAAGAGCTTTCTAACACTTGCGTGAGCAGGGCAGAGGCTGGGGTGGAGGGGCCAAGAGCCAGAGAGAGTCCTGCCTGTGGACGCGACTAAGAAGAGACTGTCCTGATTGAAGAACTGTACCCCGAGCCGTTCCTGATCCTGAGCTGTAACCTGTTACTTCCCTAATAAAACCCCATAACTGTTGAGTATGGTGAGTTCTGTGTGGCCATTGCAATGAATTATCTAACCCAGCAGGGAAGTAGAAAGTACCATCAGATGGCTGGTGTCAGAGCTGGTAAAAAGGTTGGAGAGAGGAGACACCTCATAGGAATTAGCCTTGGGCTGTTGATGCCCATAACGATTCTCTCTCCTTCACTCCTCCTTCCCCTTTGTGAAGTTAGAGGAGTCCAGACACCTCTGCCACGCCATTTTTATAGGTGCATTGGCTAAGAATCAAACTCAGGTCAACCACATGGAAAGCAAGAATTCTACCACTGAACCACCACTGCCCCCTAGGAATTTCCCGTTGTTGGGGGCCAGCAACTTGATTCCCACTCATAGCGACCCCATGTGACAGAGGAGAACTGGAGAACTGCCCCACAGGGTTTTCGTGACTGTAATCTTTACAGAAGCGGATCACCAGGTCTTTCTCCCATGCAGCTGCCGGGTGGGTTCAAATCATCAACCTTTCGATGAGCAGCCAAGTGCTAACTGTTGCATCACCAGGGCTCCTAGGAATTTCCTGGCGTAGTCATAATCATCTCTGGTCTCTTTGGAGTTAAAAAAAGAGTTCTCAAATGCACCCTTCCCCATCAATCCCACCCCACTACATTACATTTAGCAGAGGTCAAAAAGGCAACCCTGTTTAACTCCTTCCTCCACTGTTCTCACATTCACAAAACCCAGTAGAAGTGCCATTCAGCTACACAGTACCACAGGATAATTAATACAAAGCCTCCCCCACCCCCCAATCCCGCTCCTCGCCTCCCTCTTTCTCTCTATTTCGCCTGTGGTGTCAAGAGGAAACAAGCTGGCTTCACATTAGACCCAGAAGAAGCGGGAAGGACTCTCGCACTAACTCATCTCCCTACAGGGAGACGTAACATTTGCCCATAAATAAAACCTTTTATTATTTAGCTTGAACATTAAATTTCATCAGTATGTAGCATGTGTTTCATTATACCAGACACTAACGTGTACTTAAAAATGAAATTCTGGAATGCTGTCCTGGTTTGCAGAATTCTAGCAAAGAGATTCTAGTATGGGCTTGGAGAGATGCCCCAGCCCCTGCTGCTGCCACCGGTAATCATAATTTTACATTCACATGGCGTTTTGCAGTGATTGAACTAGTGCCATTCAAGGTGGCAAAGATGATCCTTTTGTGCCTCCAGCTGTTTTTCACCGCTGTGGCTTCCAATCTACTGCAGGCTAGAAAATAAAATAGCATAGCCAGAGCTGTTAGAATCGTGCCTTAAATAAGCATCAACAGGTCCCAAATGAGTGCCGAGGGAATTCTAGGTGAAAGGTACAGAGACTGTGACAGCTGTCCACTAGCCTTGTTTTTTTGTTGTTGTTTTTGCCTCTTTCTTCTTTGTTCTTGGCTGTGATCCAGACAAATGCTTCTTAAATGTTAATGAGCATATGAATCACCTGGGGATCTTGTTAAAATGAGAGTTTGATTCAATAGCTCTGTGGCGGGGCTTGGGTCTAATAAAGCTCTCAGGTGATGCTGATGTTGCTGGTCAGCAGACCACGCATCGAGTAGGAAAACTCTAGAATCTCACTGTCCAATATGGTAGCCACTAGCCATATGTAACTATTAAAAATTAATTAAATGAAATAAGGAATTTAGTTTCTCAGTCACACTAGCTGCCTTTCAAGACTTCTGTGGCCGCATGGGTTTAGATAGACAGCTGCCTGCCATGGAGTCAGCACCGACTCATGGCAACCTTACGTACAACAGAAAAAATATTGTCTGGTCCTGTGTCATCCTTACAATCATTGGCATATGTGAGTCCATCGCTGTGGCCATTGTGTCAATCCCACTCACCCAGTGTCTCCCTTGCCCTTGCTGGCCCTCTACTTCACCAAACATTGATCCTCCAGCAATTGATCCCTCTTGATAGTGTGTCCAAAGCAAACAAGTCAGATAATGTTCTATTGCGATCCATAAGGTTTTCATTGGCTAATTTTGGGGAGTAGATCACCAGGTCTTTCTTCCTAGTCTTTCTTAGTCTGGAAGTTCCACTGAAACCTGTCCACCACGGGTGACCCTGCTGGTATTTGAAATACCAGTGGTACAGTTTCCAGCATTACAGCAACACGCAAGATGGATGGTGACGCATAGGCTTAACCAAACCAAACCCATTGCCACTGAGTCAATTCTGACTCACAGCAACCCTACGGGACAGAGTAGAATTGGCCCATAGGGTTTGCAAGGCTGTAAAGCTTCTTTACTGGAGAAGACTGCCACATCTTTCTCCTGCGGAGTGGCTGGCGGGTTCGAACCACTGATCTTTTGGTTAGCAGCTGAGTGTTTTAACCACTATGCCACCAGGGCTTGTTCACATGGGCTTAGTGGCCACCATATTGGACAGCTCATATATAGAACCTTCCCATCATCACAGAAAGTTCTATTGGACAGCGTTGCTCTAGAGAGCTGAGGCTGTTGGAAATATAACCCTAGAAACGTGATATGTTATTGTGCCCTGCCACCCTGGGGTAGCGGTAAGATCAGAAAAAAATCTACCTGTGAGCACATGCATAAGCACAATGTGTTATTCTGTCTAGATGAAGTCCTCAGTCTTACATTGCTTTTTCCTCTGCCTCATGCCCAGGCCCACCACCACAAGAGCATATTGGTCAGTCATGACCTTGGGAAGGGCAGGAGACATGGAGGAGCTGCTGGTTTGCCTCCTCCTTCCTGGTGACTCAGTGCAGCGGGAGGGTTTACAGCTCACAGCCCCTTCCCCTCACTTTCTTTATTTGTAAGGGGGTCTGGAGTGTGGCTAGGAGTTTTAGAGGGGAAAGTCAAGGGAACCTACTTTCCCAAGGCCCTGCGTCTGCAGTCTTCACTTTCCTAAGCATCTTCATCCCACGAGGAGGTGGGGAGAATGGGAATTGCCAAAGAATTGAGTTGATTCTGCATACATTGGAGCAATAAAGCAACAGGACTGGGCTCCCTCCTTTCAAACAAACCCGGGGGGCCAGCAATTGCCACAACAATTCACAGCAAAGCGTTCTTCAGCAGTGGAAGGAGGGAGGGTATGGAGACATTTTCCAAGAATGCCTTTCATGTGGTTCCAGAGCTGTCATTTTCCCGGCAATTCTGTGAACCAGGACCTGGGCAATTTCCCAAAGTGCAGTTGGTGTGCATATGGCTGGCTCTAGAAATCACCCCAAGAGGCACATAACCGGGGGGCACAGGAAACGCCTGCGTTGCCGCCCTCAGAGTTCATGGCTCAGCAGGGCTGGAAGGGACCAGAGGACTGCGACACCTGTCTGGGTGGGGAACTGTTGTCCCCAGCTAAAGCAGTGAGCGGCTGGCCTAGAGCTGAACCCAGGAGGCCTGCCTTCTTGGGAAGCGCTCTGCTAATTCATACAGCAACAACAGCCTTTGTGTCCCTAAGTGCACGTGCAAGGCCGATGCCGTCCATCCCAAATAATCAGGTTAATCCTTCAACCAACGAGTAGACATGGAGCTGGCAACACAGGTGAAAAGAACACTGGAGCCAGAATTAGAACTGAATTCAAAGCCTGCCTCTGGCCCTTACTAAGGGTATGACTTTAAGCAAGTCTCCTCTCCTCTCTGGGCCTCAGTTTACTTATCTGTAAAAGGAGAATAATACCTATTCATCAGGGTCGTTATTCAGTGTTTGGTACACAGTAGGTGCTCAGTGAATGTTGGTTGACTTGTTCCATACCTACGAGGTGCCAGGCACAGGGCAAGACAGCAGGGGAGATAATGGTGATAAAGTCCCTGTCTGCATGGATTTTACATCTGGAGGGGGAGACAGACACTAATCAAAGATTCACACGGAAAACTGTAAAATAACAACCATGGCAGGTGCGACAAGGAGAGCTACAAAGTGTAATGAGCATCTGTAATGGGCGACCTGACTAGTCAGGGAGGCTTCCCTGAGGATGTGATGGTTGAGCTGAGAGCTCAAGAATGATAGACGTTGACTGGGAAAATAAGGGAGAAAGAAACATTCTAGGATTAGGGAACAGCATGTGCAAAGTCCCTGTGGCAGGAGAATGCATGGCAGTCCATGAAGGATAGAAAGAGGATTAGTGTGGTTGGATGGCAGAGAATCAGGGAACAAGGAAAGAAGACAGACTGGAAAAGGAGTTGCAGTAAAGCTGTGCACATCCACCTCCTAGGGGCCTAGCACTATGCTAGGTGGAGAAGGTCAAACCAGTTATAAATGCCTCTGCACTCAAGGAGGTTACAATCTACTTGGAATGGATTGAATTGTGTCTCCCCACAAATGTGTGTATCAATTTGGCTGCACCATGATTCCCAGAATTGCGTGGGTGGCCTCCATTTTGTGATTGTAATTTTATGTTAAAGAGGATTAGGGTGGGATTGTGATACCACCCTTACCCAGGTCACATCCCTGATCCAATGTAAAGGGAGTTTCCCTAGGGTGTGGCCTGCACCACCTTTTATCTTACAAGAGATAAAATGAAAGGGAAGCAAGTAGAGAAGGGGGGAACCTCATACCACCAAGAAGAAATACCAGGAGCAGAGCGTCCTTTGGACCCGAGGTTCCTGTGCAGAGAAGCTCCTAGTCCAGGGGAAGACCGATGACAACGAGGACCTTCTTCCAGAGCCGACAGAGAGAGAAAGCCTTCCCCTGGAGCTGACACCCTGAATTTGAACTTCTAGCCTACTAGACTGTAAGAAAATAAATTTCTCTTTGTTAAAGCCATCCACTCGTGGTATTTCTGTTAGAGCAGCACTGGATAACTAAGTCACGACTGAAACAGAATGATTACTGTTGAAGTTTCTTTTCACTAGACTTTGGTGTGTCAAACCCATTATTACATCTTGAGCCACGCCCTAAAGGAAATTAAGATGGTGTCAAACTCACCCAGTCAGAAATTCTAAAACCACTGACCTCATACATGCACACACAGCCCCTGTGCAAGGAAACAAGAGCGGATCAGACCTGGCTTCCCAAGAAGGTCCAGGGTTGGTTATGGGAGAATGAATCCAGCCTGATCTGGAATGTCCCTTTTCTGCAAAAATGCCCTGCCCTCTCCACACTGGCCTCTTGAAAGAGAAGCTGGAATGTCCATGTGAATTACATCCATTTTCCTGCCGACTGCACGAGTGGTTTGCATTAGGAGGCCATGGTGCTTTGCTGCCTTCATTCCTTCCAGATGAGGGTAAAACTGCAGGCATGATAACGGGATGAATGAGTGGGGTGATTGATGCCTCCAGCCAATCCCAGGAAGCTTTCCAATGGAGTCAGTGAGAAGTCCCCCAGCCTCACCCACTCAGATGGCTCAGCCCAAGAACTGGAAAGCCTGAATCAGGGAAGAGGAAGCCATATTCCCAGTAGTGGGTGCACCTTCGTTCTTACGCTAGGTGTGGTGGCTCACTTTCTTCACATGCTCCATGGCACACGGCCTAAATGGTGGTGACTACGGCAGGAGCTGCGACACAGCAGGGGGAGGAGCATTTCAGTACTCGGTGATCAGTACTTGGTGATTATTGTAACAGGAGCGAAATTATCCACAAGCTCTCCATCAATCTGTAAAACAAAACAAAACCAGTTGCTATCAAGTTGATTTTGAGCAGGTTTAGCTCTGGTTCAAAGCCCTGCTGATAATGTGCATTTCTAACAAGTTCCCACGTGATGCTAATGCTGCTGGTTAGGGACCAATTCTGAGAACCACTAGTAGAGCAGGCACGTGCACGCACGCACGCACGTTACCATCAAGTCAAGTCCGACTCACAGTGACCCTGTAGAACAGAGTAGAACTGCTCCATAAAGTTTCCAAGTAGTGGCTGGTGGATTCTAATTGCCGACCTTTTGGTTAGCAGCCGAGATCTTAACCACTGCGCCACCAGGGCTGCACTAGTAAAACCAAACCAAACCCATTGCCCTCGAGTTGATTCCGACTCTTAGCGACCCCAGAGGGTTTCCAAGGCTGTAAGTCTCTACAGAAGCAGACTGCCACATCTTTCTCCCTTGGAGCAGCTGGTAGTTTAGAACTGCCGACCTTCCAGTTAGCAGTCGATCACTTTAACCACTGTGCTACCAGGACTCCTTACTAGTAAAGCAGTGGTTCTAAAATTTTATTATACATAAGAATCACCTGGGGATCTTGTTAAAAATGTAGATTCTGATTCAATATATCTAGGGTAGAAATGCAAATTCTCAGCAAGAGTACGAACCGGAACGAACCAGTTTGAAGCCCTGATTTTGACTTCTGACAACCTCATGCATGTCAGAGTAGAACTATGCTCCACAGAGTTTTTAATGGCTATGATCTTTCTGAAGTAGGTCAGCAGGCCTGTCTTCTAAAGTGCCTCTGGGTAGATTTGAACCACCAACTTTTTGGTTAATAGCCAAGGACTTAACCATTGTACCACCAGGGCTCCTTCATTCATCTATAACTAAGCTAAATATCAATGGTGAGCCCCATTCCAGCCGGTGGTAGAAACTTAATCTCAACCAATTTCCCCTCCCTGTTTAATCTACGACTGTACCTAAAATCTGTGGAGGTTTATGGAGACCTAAGAGGGAAGGGAAATGGAATCTGCCCTCACTGTGGTCAAAGATCCACATGGGCATCATCCACCAAGCCAGCCTGGTCTTAGCAACATAGCAGAGTGGTTAAGAGAACAGATTCTGATGGGCAGCTCCTGTCCGGAAGCGAGATGAGAAGGCAAAAAGGAAAGGAACTGGTTGAATGGACACGGGAAATCCGGGGTTGCAAGGAGGAGTGTGGGGTCACATTCTAGGGAGAGCAACTAGGGTCACATAACAATGTGTGTATAAATTTTTGTATGAGAAACTAACTTGAACTGTAGCTTTCACTTAAAGCACAATTAAAAAAAAAAAAGGAGAACAGATTCTGGAGCCAGATTACCCAGGGTTGAAATCCCAGCCATACTTCTCACTGGTCCTGTGACCTTGGGCAAATTATTTAACCTCTCACAGCCTCAGTCCCCTCATCTCTAAGATAGGAATAATAATAGTGTATACCTGATTGGGTTGTTGTGAGGACTAAATGAGTTAATGAATGGAAATTTATATTACCTGGGCACTCTGGGTTCCCAGCCCAAAGGGTCCACATCCAGGCCATTCTTGAGCACACGAGCACACAAGGCGGTGCCAGCATCAAGCTGGACCCAGGTTTCTTAGGGAGGCTTCTCAGACCCTCCTTGTCCTGGACACACCCACAGCTACCCCTCCTGTTCCCGCTCCACAGTGGGCCCTGCTGCCTCCTTGGCTTCTCTGAGGGATGGGCACAACCCTCTCCTCTTTGATTCTCACGTGTATCCGGGTGTGGCTTGTTCTTCACTCTGCCCGCGTGCAGGTTGTGAAAGGGGCGAGCATCCAGTCTTCATTCTCCTCTGCCTCCCTTCCCACCTCCTGACCACGATCTCGGTTCTCCTCTGGGGAGCTGAGAACCCCACCCTCACTCATCCACCTCCCTCAGCGCCATAAACATCTCCAGGGCATTTGCGACTCAAAAGCCAAAAACTGACTCTGTTCTCAGGGCTCTGCTGTGTTGTTCTGTCCCTCAAGTAGCAAGCAAGAAATCCTCTGGCTGGCTGAATGGGGGAGGGGCCAGGCAAGTGGCGGAAGGACACGCTGGAGATTGGTCGGGGAAAGCAGACCTTAATTAAGATGTCAAAGGTTCTTCTCCCACATGATGATGTCGCCTTAATGAGGACGCAGCACAGGGCTAGTGACTGGTCATGGGAATAGCAGTATTAGCACTGGAGGCTTGCTGTGGCAGTGTGGGGGCTGCACCCCCAGGGACCCCTGCTACCCTTCAAAGAGAGTTGCAAAGCCCTCTGGGTCAAAGGCAGGGAGCTCCTGAGAATCCCTACAGAGAGGCAGAATGTGTATGCTGGTCATGGCCAATTGGCCCAGCCAACCCTGCCCAGGTGCACCAGGCACCCCAGGCACTCTGCCAGCTGCTGAGGCCAGCATCAAGTATGATTCCTGCTAACCAGCCCAGTTGAGCTGTTTCTGATTACACAGTGAGACTTACCCCTGGCAGCAAGAGGGCCAGCTGTATACATCCTTCTGGAGTTTCCATGAAGACCTCCTGCTCTTTGCCTCCAGCCCAACCATACTGGCCTCTATGCTGGGCCTTGAATACACCAAGCTTGTTCCCACCCCAGGACCTTTGCACTTGCAGTTCTTTTGTCCAGACTGCTCTTCCCCCAGATATTCACATGGCTGGCTCCCTCACCTCCTTCAGGTCTTTGTTCATGTGTCATCTCATCAGTGAGGCCTTCCCTGACCATCCCGTTTTAAACTGCTATCCCACCCCTCCTCATTCTCTGCTCCCTTCCCTACTTTGTTTTTCTCCGCAGCCCTTGACACCATCTCTCCTGTTTATTGTTTATTGTCTTTCTCCCCACTTCATGAAGGCAGAGGCTTTGTCTTGTTCACTGCTCTGTAAAAGAAAGAATGAATGAAAGGGACTTCACAGGAGCTCTCTGCCTCCTCTCCATTGTATAAATAAACCGTAAAGCCCAGAGAGGTTCAGTGACTTGCCCAGGACCACGCAGCTATTGATTACTTCATAGCTGTCGAGTCGACTCTGACTCATGGCGACCCCATGGGTGTCAGTTGAACTGTGCTCCATAGAGTTTTCAATGGCTGATTTTTCAGAAGTAGGTCACCAGGCCTTTTTTCCAAGGCACCTCTGGGTGGACTCGAACTTCCAACCTTTCAGTAAACAGCCAAGTGTGTTAACCATTTGCACCACCTGGGGACTCCAGCTATTAAGCAGAGGAGGGGGCATCTCTCCTGGTTCATTTCTAGTGAACGTCTTCCCTGAGCACATCTTCCTTTCTGCAGCCTTTCCATGGGTTTTCTCACACATTGCCAGTACCTATACTTCCCTCCTTTCCATCTCCAGCTGTAGAATCCCTCGTCCTTCCCCGCACAGCTCATACTGTCTCGGGAGCTTTCCTGGATGCTCTAGTCGGGAGTGACCTTTCGCTCCCACGAACTCCCAGTTCACTTCTTATGCCCCACAAAGGCACTTCCCCTAGTCCACCTTATGTTAAGTTGTTTGTGTGCTAGGGCTTGTGCAACTCGGGCAGGGCCTGCGTTTTCCCATCTCAATATCCCCTGTTTGCACCATTGCCCAGGAGGTGGGTAGAAGTATGAAAACAGACTCCCTTCAGCCTCCGTCTTCCCATGTCCTCCCAAAACATCCATTTATATCTGAGAGGTGAAAGAGGGGCTCAGTGACAGGTTACTGACTGAATGAGTAAAAGAATGAATGGAAGGAGAAAGGGAGAGAATGAGGGAGGGAGGGATGGGAGGGAGGGGTGGCTACCTCTGACTTCTCTTTACATTACTCATTCATTAAGGGCAGGATTTCTATGTGATAATTCTTTGAAGCCCCACCCTGACCCCCACAGTACCTGCCTTGGGTTTTGTTTTGCTTTTTTTAATAATTTCTATTTTTCATTGTTGTTGTTGAAAATATATACAGCTGAACATACACCAATTCAACAACTTCTACACGTACAATTCAGTGACATTGATTACGTTCTTCGAGTTGTGCAACCGTTCTCACCCTCCTTTTCCAAACTGTTCCTCTTCCATTAACATAAACCCACCGCCCCCTCAGCTTCCTATCTAACCTTTCCAGTTGCTGTAGTCAATCTGATCCCATGTCAGATAGTTCTTTAAAAGAGCTCAATGCTCAACCTGCCTCAGGGTTTTTAAGAGGTGTGCAGTCCCTCTTTGCGGAAGGAAGAACGGGAAGGAATAGTAGAACAAGCTGTCCAAACCCATTTCAAGTTCAGTTCTGACACAGTGAACAAGCTGGAAAATAGTTCTTCTCTGATGAAACCCCTCCCCTTGCCCCACAGCCCCCACCCCAGTGCGAGGGTCCACCCAAGGCAAGTGCTCCACCCCTCGTCGGCAGGGCCAAGACTAACAAGGAAAGGATGGGGGTGGGGGCGGTGTTGCAAGCAGGCCCTCCTGAGCTCCAGTGCTCCCATCTCCCCCAAAACAGTCCTAAACAATTCAAGCACCCGCTGACAGCCGAGAGAGGAGAGGCAAACCCCGGATGGGGCTTCCAGCTTGGATTTCACTTAATGAGACTTTGGAATCCGGGAAGTGATTACAAGCCCACTTCCGGGGGGGGGGGGGGGGGGACCACCTACAGGTTCTGGAACCTTTCAAGGCTCTGCCACATGTGGCTCAGAGGATGTCGGCCTCCCAAGGAAGCTGCACTTAGATGAGAAAGATGAAAACACACTCCACAGCAGCACAGTTTATATCTAAGGCTTGGGAATTTGGAGATGGAGGTGGGGAAGATGGAAGGGTGACGCTGGAGTGTAGCACAGAGCCATGTCCTGGTATAAGTCCTGTCCCCCAGCCCAGACATGCTTATTGAGTGCATGCTCATTGAGCACCTACTTGAAAATCATGGAGCTGGACAGAACTTGGACTTCACAGTCGAGCTGCCTCATTTTACAGATGAGACCACCAAGGCAGAGAGAGGGACATGGTTTGTCTGGGGTCACACAGGCTGTGAGGGGCTCAACCAGGCCTGAGTCTCCCGTCCTCTGCCCCTAGTACTGTCCATTGGCCCACCCTGCCATTCTCACCCGAGGTTAGAGCCAGGAAGGAGCCAAACCAGCCTCGAATCCCACCCACTCAGTTATTGTCTGAAGAGTTGAGCTATCGGAAGCCCAGCCCCTTGGTGGGTACTGGGATGGAGGTGAGGCAACCAGTGAGAACCCTGTATGCCAGTCACCGTGCTGGGTACTTTACCACATCCTTTCATTTACTCCTCAGACTGTCCCATGAGGTGGTGGGGACTGTGTTCCTTGTTTCACTGATGAGGCAGTTGTGACTCAGAGAGGTTAAGTCACTTTCCCAAGGGCACACAGCTAAAAAGCAGTGAAGCTATGATTCCAACCCAGACCAGCCTGATACCAAGTCTCCGCCCTTCTAATATGCTGGGCTCAGGGAAGGCAACCTGGAACAGTTGAGGCAGAAGCTGTCCTAGAAGGTTAGGAAGAACTTTGGGAACTATAGCAAGGAAGAGAGAGAAAACTACTTCTTCGAGACTAAAGATTCTTCGTCACAGCGGTAAGGCCACCACTCAGGCCCTTAGGCGGCCACTTCATCACACAGCAGGGCTCTGAAAAGCCTGCTCTTTTCTACTCTGATGACAAACACAAATTCTCCAGGTAAGAAAGGCAAGCTTGTAAGACAGAAAGTTTCACGGGGATGGGGCTGGCAGAGAAAGGTCAGAGGAATTTTCCCAGGGTTCCTTGGATGAGGCAAGAGGCGCTCAGGGCAGCTGACAACAATGTAGCAGTCCTGGGCATCAAGAGGGTACCAACAAGGATGAGTGAGGCTCAAGGGAGCAGGAAGGGCTGGGGGCATGGAAGTTTGCCAGAGCCCAGCTTAGCCTTGGGCCAGGCCCAGAAACCAGCCCTGTTAAACGAAGCATTACACAACTGCCTTGTTAACTGTATCAATCCAAAAGGTCAAGCTAACTCATTCCAGACTCTGCAAGGCTCTGGTTGGAGATGGGAGAGGGCAGGCACCTGAATTCTGGGGCCTTGTGTCCATGTTGATTTAATTAGCTCTGTGATTTCTGCTTCCCTTGGGTATAGCCTCCCATGCCTGGGGCCCCTAGAGGAGCCAGGAACAGAGGGAGGGGGCCCTAGGACAGCGGGCCCAGGGTTCAGACGGGTAGGCTGCTTGCCCAGGGCCGCCAGGGTAGGGAGTCTGAGGTAGCAGACCAGGGATACAAAGACCAAGGCTGGAGATCCACATCAGGGCTCATATAGAAAGGACCAGAAGAGGCTGAAGGTGGGAAAACAAGCAGAGCATAAGGCAAGTTCAGGACAGAGGTCATAAAGAACACAAGGTGTCATTGGCCAAGTCTGGGACATTGTCAGACAGCTATAAATATGACAACCAAGAGATACCCAGCGGGACTGAATTATGGCAGGCAGTCGGGACTGGAGACTTCGGACAGGTCCCAGAACTCAGGGAATAATAATAAAGGTGATGAACAGGCTGGGAAACTCCAGAACAGGGGTTCTCAAAGTGTGGTCTCGGGATTAACAGCGTTAACCTCACCCGACAACTTGTTAGAAATGTGAATTCTTGGGCCCCACCCCAGGCCTACTGAATTAGAACCTCCGGAGATGGGGCCCAGCGATTTGTGTTTTAACAAGAGCTGCAAGTGATTTTGATGTAGGATCAACTCTGAGAACCACTTTGCTGGTCCATCAGTTAGCATGATCAGCACTCTTACCACCTGAGAAATGCAGAATCTTAGGCCTGGCCCCAGACCTACTGAATCAGACCCTGCAGTTTAACAAGATCCTCAGGGGTTGGCATGTATGTGACAGTTTGACAAGGGCTACCCTGAGCTCCATTGCCCTGGGATTCTTTGGTCTGAGTGTAGATGGGTCTTCATTCAAGGCCAGGGCCAAATAGACACAGATGGCAATGGGCAAGTGGGCCACACAGTTCTAGACACAGGCAGGGGCTGTCCTCAGCTCCTCATGAATCCAGACTGCTCCCAGAAAATGTCACCAAGAAAAATAATGGCTTCACCAAGCCTGCAAACATGCCTAACCTAGACATTGTGCAGAAAGCAGATTGCAAAGGCAGTAAGACAAACAGCCCAATGAGCACTATTCATATTCCACAGGAGACAGCTGCAGCCCCCGAGATGCAAGCAGGCTCCCAACCCTCCGTGATGTAGAGATGATTTAAGGAGAGTCAGCCAAGGGTGGCTGTAAGCAAGTAAAAACCCCGCAGAGACACTCCTGAGAAGACAAAGCTGCTGAGCCAGGAGGCTGGACCCGTGACCTGTTTTCACGTCTGCCCAGGACAACCTAGCACGGTTCTCATTCTTTCCAGGGAAACCGACAGGGCAGTGTTGATGAATTATAGGAGAGGAGCTTGCTTCAGGTCGCAGGCTGAATAAGAAAAGCTTTACTCTCAGGACACCAGAAAGAATCCCTTCCTTCTACATCTCCCTGCTTGTTTCTGGATGCTTGTGCTTCTACCAGACTAACCTTTCCATTCCCTTTAATAATAGCTGCTAATTAATATGTATTAATTAGCATATAGTTTACTATATGCCAGGCTTTGGACTACGTGCTTTGCATGTAATTTTTTCATTTAATTCTTTCCATAATCCCATTAGGTAGGTACTAATATTTTAGACATTTGCTAATATTTAGGTATTTAGGTAACTACTAAATGTAGTTGTTACTGTTAGGTGCCATCGAGCTGGTTCTGACTCATAGCGACCCCATGTACAGCAGAATGAAACACTGCCCAGTCCTACACCATCCTCACAATCATTACTGTGTTTGAGTCCATTTTTGCAGCCACTGTGTCAGTCCATCTCATTGAGGGTCTTCCTCTTTTACACTGACTCTCTGCTTTACCAAACATGATGTCCTTCTTCAGGGATTGGTCCCTCCTGATAACATGTCCAAAGTATGTGGGACGAAGTCTTGCCATTCTTGCTTCTAAGGAGCATCCTGGCTATACTTCTTCCAAGACAGATTTGTTCGTTCTCCTGGCAGTCCATGGAATATTCAATTTTCTTCACCAACACCATAATTCAAAGGCATCATTCCTCTTCCGTCTCCCTTATTCATTGCCCAGCTTTCGCGTGCGTATGAGGCAACTGAAAATACCACAGCCTGGGTCAGGCACACCTTAGTTCTCAAGGTGACGTCTTTGTTTTTTAACACTTTAAAGAGGTCTTTTGCACCAGATTTGCCCAGTGCAATACGTCATCTGATTTCTTGACTGCTGCTTCCATGGGCATTGATTGTGAATCAAACTACTAAATATTAATAGGTATTTAAAGTCCCTGGGTGGTACAACAGTTAACGCCCTCAGCAGCTAACCAAAAGCTGGAGGGTTGAGGCTATCCAGAGGTGCCTCAGAAGAAAGGCCTGGAAATCTACTTCTGAGAAATCAGCCATTGAAAACCCTATGAAGTACAGTTCTACTCTGACACATATGGGGTCGCCATAAGTCACAGTTGATTTGATGGAAACTGATTTTTTATTTAAATACCAAAGTACTTTAGGTATTTCCTAAAAACTAAGCACTATGAGCCAGAATTGACTCAACGGCAACGGGTTTGGCCTTTTTTTTTTTTTTCTTGGTTTAATAGGTACGATTCTGCAGATGGAGAACTTAAGACTAGGAGAAATTAAATAGCTTTTCAAAAGTCAGCTGGATAGAAAGGTGGCCTTGAAGAAGAGCCTAGACATCCTGACCCCAGGTTCTCCACTAAACCTCTATGTCCTTGCCACTCAGTGTGGTCCTCTGACCAGGGGCTTCAGTATCACCTGGGAGCTTGTTAAAAATGCAGAATCTCAGGCCCCACCCCGGACTTGTAGAATCAGTGCATTTTAACAAGCTCCACAGAGGATTGGTCTGCACGCTACAATCTGAGAAACATGCCTAGATATAAGTGCTTCCTCCTTTGAAATGATGTGAGTCCCCCAGGCCTGAGGAATACAGTGGCTATCAGTCAGCGACACTTCAGCAGGAATGAGTTTCAGATCCTCTACTGGGAGCAGGATGTTAAGAACTCAGCGAGGCCCATCACGTTCTGTAGAGGGGATAAGGGATGACAGAGCAAGAGAGAGAGGAAAAAGGAGTGTAGGACTTTGTCATTGCCATCATCAGAAACAGTTCTGGCCTAGAAATCAGCCATCCCGAGGGAAAGTACGGTCTGCTTTTTTGTCTGCATGTTGCGGAGTCTGGAGAACAGACAGCCCGTGCGGACAGCACTGAGAACCAGCTGTGAGGAGGCATTTCTGGGTTTCTCTTTCCCTGAGTCTCTGCTTCCTAACCTGCGTAAAGGTAATCATTTGGCCTGCTTCCCTTGCAGGTGTGCGGGGAGGACTCTTAGGATGGAAAAGGATTTGCACGGGTTCTGAGCAGGACGCAAGTCTCCAGTGCAATCATTTTTAGATGGGGCAGGGGCCTCGTCTCCCCCCTGTCCCTGCAAAGCCGAGTTGTCAAATCTCCGGCTGGAAGGTCATATCCGTGTCTTCCTGGTTCTACACGCGACTGGTACCCCTGTGCTCCTTACACTAACCTAGGGCACTCATGGGGCCATCTGTCTTGTCTTCAGATACAAGTGCTAGGAATGGGTTCAGCCCATTTATGATTCTGCTCTTTCTAATGGGTCATGGTACTTTCAAGATCTTTGAGGATCGTGCCGTGTCATTCATGGCGACTGACTCACAGGTTCGATTCCAAAGGAAGGTGAGAGATCAATGTAATCTACGTTTAGGAGTTCAAGCTCATCCTTAAATCTCAGCCCCACTGTTCAGTAGCCATGTGTTCCTGAATGAATTTCTTAACCTCTCCATGACTCAGGTTCCTCATTTGCAAAGTAGAAATAGTAATAGTCTCTAATTTACAGGGTAATTGGGAATATTAAACAAGATACTACATATGAAGTACTTAGTCAATGCCAGCACTTAGTTGATACCAAATATATACTAGTTATTATTATTACTAGGATCCCTGGTAGTACAACAGTTAAAGTGCTCAGCTGCTAACTAGAAAGTTGGTGGTTCGAACCCACCAGCAGCTCCATGTTAAAAAGACATGGCAATCTGCTCCCATAAAGATCATAGGCCAGAAAACCCAGGGGCAGTTCTGCTCTGTCACGAGGCATCACTGTGAGTCAAAAATTGACTTGATGACAGTTAACAACAACAATAACATTTTTATTATTACACCATATTTCAAAAACTCAATTGTGAGACACCTCTCTGATTTCAGAGATGTTAAAATGGTGTTATTCATTCAACAGGATCATCAAGAAAAGGGTTCCAAAGTCAAAGACGTTTGGGAAATACCAGTTCCTTTCCTACAAATGCCGCCTCTCTTTGTGATCTCCAAGGTATCTGTTGCATTCGGTGTTTCCCAGACTTCTCAGACAATGGAACCCCTTTTTCGTGGAGCACCTTGAGCATTCTGTGAAGTACAGTTCTGGAAATGCTGATCTAGTCCAACGTTCTGATTTCATAGATGGGGAAGCTGAGGCCCAGTGCGAGGAGGAGACTTTCTGAAGTTACTCATCTAGTGAAGTGGTGGAGGCTAGGCCAATGGACAGTAACACTGGAGCCCCTGCACTGAACCACTCTGCCTCCCTTAACCTGTTACCTAAGGACTTGATAGTTTCAAAGACCTTCTGATTCCTGATGTATGCTGCTCCTCGCACTAACAGCGAGAGGTCCCAAAGGCAGGGGTCACCCTGTTGTACAGTCACAGTCATCCAGCCACTTAGTGAAGGGGCAGAAATAGAACCCAGATCTAATTCCTGGTCTTCCTGCTCTATTTTCTTAACACCCTGAAGACTGTGACTCTGGACAGGAGAAGGTGCATGATAGGAGGGAGCAGAGAAACCAAGAGGGCCCGGGGAGCCTGGGAAGGAGGTGGTCCCAGTAGAGAAAGGGCTGAAACTAAGGCAGACCTTACCTCCTAAAGCTGGGCCAATGCTGGCTTCTACCATGATGGGCTGAGATGCAGGCCATCACCCCTGTGCTATGGTCCTGCCTGCCAAGTTTTGGCCAAGGATGGCCAGGGACAATAGGGGGTGAGTGTTATGGATTGAATTATGTCCCCCCAAGAAGATATGTTGAAGTCCTAACCCCTGTGCCTGTAAATGTGGCCCCATTTGGAAACAGGGGTTTTCTTTTGTTATATTAATGAGGTCATACCAGAGTAGGGTGGGACCTAAACCTAACCTTTCTGAATGTTGTCTTATGAAAAGAGCAGAACAGACACAGCAACACATATACGCAGAGGGCAAGACTCCATGTGAGGATTCCTCTACAAGCCAAGGAATGCCAGGAAATGCCCAGGGCTGCCAGAAGCTGAAAGAGACAAGAAACGATCTTCTCCTGGAGTGGTCAGAACGTAGTCCTGCCGATGACATGAATTCAGACTACTAGCCTCCAAAGTACTGAGAGAAAGAATTCCTGTTCTTGAAAGCCACCCACTTGGGGGTATTTTTGTTATGGCCACAATAGGTAACTGAGCGGGCTTCTAGAGTTACCGCTCGAGAACCCTTATTACACACCTGCCCACAGGCAGAGCCTGGTGGAGTGGAGGGCAGACCTCTCACTCTCCTGGAACTCGTACAGGTTCATTGTTATTTCATTGCTGAGGAACGTCCGCAGGGACCCACTGGGCAGGCTTCAGACCCCACTTATGAAGTCCACTGGGAAGTCCTTTCATCGCAGCAGTGAATTTAATGACTGCTTTGTTTTAAGAGCAGTTCATGTTTCTCTGGCTAAGGTGAATTACTATGAGAAGTTAGTAAGCAATTCATCAACTTTTAAACCTCAGATTGATGTTTGTGGCCAAACATGACTGTTCTCACAGACCAAGCGACTCTCAACCTTCTCCCCTCTGACACACACATGACAGACGATGTTTATTCACATGTTTGACCCACCCCGCCTTGATATTGATTTAAAGAATATCAATATCAAGTGTTGGTAAGGACGTGGGAAAAGGCTAACTTAATCCTTGTGCATTGCTAGTAAGAGTAACCACCATCCACCTGCCAGTTTGTCATACTGTGGTGGCTTGAGTGTTGCTATAATGCTGGAAGATAGGCCACCGGTATTTCAAATACCAGCAGGGTTACCTACGGTGGATAAGTTTCAGTGGAGCTTCCAGAATAAGGCAGGCTAGGAAGAAAGGTCCGGTGACCTACTTCTGAAAATTGACCCATGAAAACCCTATGGATCACAACAGAATATTATCTGAAATAGTGCTGGAAAATACAAACATAACAACAATCATGAAAATGGCACAGGACTGGGCAACATTTCGTTCTGTTATACACAAGGTCACCATGAGTTGGAGTCAACCCTACGGCAACTAACAACAATGACAGTATAAGTTGAAACAGACTCAGTAGTGAACAATTTGGCAATATCTAATGTAAGTATTCATTTTATTTCAGTTGCGTTCCCTACAACCCCACATTTCCATCTTTAGGTATTTGTCCAAGAGAAGTTCATAGTGTATACAAGGAAACATACCCAAGGATCTTCACGGAAGGGTGTTGGTTATCCTGCAAAACTGGAGACATCTCGGATGTCCACCAATAGAATGGCTAAGTAAAATATGGTATAGTCACACAATGGAACATTTCACAGCAGTTAAAAGGAATGAGTTAAAGCTACATGTATCAATATGGATAGATCTTAAAACTATAATGTTGAGTGAAAGAAGAAAATTGCTATATGATACCAACATTGTTGTTGTTGTTGTTAGGTGCATTCGAGTCAGCTCCAATTCATGGTGACCTTATGTATAACAGAATAGAACATTGTCCAGTCCTGCACCATCTTTATGACTGTTGGTATGTTTGAATCCATTGCTGTGGCTATGGTGTCAATCTCTCTCATAGAAGGTTTCTCTCATTTTCACTGACCCTCTACAAACATTAAGACCCCATTTACGTAAATTTTCAAATTAGTACCATGTATTTATCATTTGTTGTTGTCGTTAGGTATTGTTGAATTGATTCTGACTCCTAGTGGAATCTGACTCATAGTGACCTCATGTGGCAGAGTAAGAACTACACCATAGGGTTTTCTCTAGTCTGTAATCTTTCTGGGAGCAGGTCACCAAGTCTTGCTCTCGCAGAGCTACTGGGTAGGTTTGAACCATCAACCTTTTGGTTAGCAGCTGAGCACTTAACCATTTGTGCCACCAGGGCTCTTCCATATTTATCATTTATAGATGTGTGTAAGTTTATACATCTAAAAGCATTTAAAAAAAAACATATTGAAAGAACACACACTATATTCATGATAATGATTGTCCCTGAGAAGGGAGGGGGAGTGGGATGGGCTTGAAGGACAAAGGAGATTTCACTTTTTCTGTGAGGTTATTGTGGTAGGCACACCTTATGCATTCCACCTGAGGCTGACCAGCCACATGCCCAGAATTTCCAGTTCTTCCCACCATTTTTTGGACTTGGATGAAACACTCTGCCTCAGGGGCTGGATCCGGCCTCCCCAGTGGCTGGCCAAGAGGGTCAGACACAATGCAGTGGTTCTCAACAGGGATCAGTTTTGGTTGTCACCTGTCACCCTGAGTGTGGGGGTGCTACTGGCATCTAATGGGTAGAGGCCAGGAATGCTGCTAGCCTACCTGCAATACCCAAGACAGCCCCCACAAGAAAGAATTATCCAGCCCAAAATGTCAATAGTGCCAAGGTTAATATACCTTGCTTGGTGTAGTGGTTAAGAACAACAACAAAAAAACCCAGTTGCCACTGAGTCGATTCCAACTCATAGCAACCCCATGTGTATCAGAGCAGGGACTCTAAAAATAGACTAGCTGTGTGATCTCATACAAGTTACTTCATCTGTCTGTGCTTCATCTTCCTCATCTGTAAAATGGGTATAAAAATTGCATCTGGTTGTTGTGAGGATTAAATGTGTTAATAACTTATGTAAAGCATTTATGTCAGTGAATGGCATGTAGAGTATATTTATTAAGTACAGTAGTAAGAGCGGTAGTGGTAACTCTGCCATGAAGAAGAGAAACACGGACTACTCTAATCCTCTCCGAGTAAACTATTCACAGACTTCAGAACAAATTGTCTCTAGTTAGAAATATCTCATAATACCCCTCACAACTCATTGCAACACAATGATAATATTACAGTTTATTGATTGTAAGACACACACTTTTTTCACATTTTGACATCTCTGAAGTCAGGATGGGTCTTACAATTATGACCAGCCGGTGGCTGTCAGACAGCTGTCACTCTTCACATGTGCATGAAGCCTTGGAGGGTATCAGTGCCTAGGAAATCCTGGAGGGAGAAGGGAAGAGCCTTTTTAAGAAAAGGCACATCACCCATACTGTTGATGGTCCTAGACAATATAACGTGAAAGATATGGTTATCAGTGACACTAAATCAAAAAGTGGTTCAGAAGAGTTGACTCTGCTGAGCAGAATTCATTTTGCTGGCATTTTCCTTTTTATGTATCTACCAAAGTGATATATTATCAGACACCATGTCTAAGTCTCAAATGGCTCCTTCGTAAGCACGTAATAAACATCCTGCATGTTCAGAAAGCTTTGTGTCATAGTTTAATTGGCAATGTTTCTTCTCTTTTTAGTGGTAGATAAAATAACGGTACATCTTATAATTAATGACATCATAGATTTGATGATACATGTATAATAACCATATTCACTATCATTTATTGAGTGCTTATAATGTGCTAATCAGTCTACATACGTCATCTCATTTAATCCTCTCAATAGCCCTACATATGAACATACAGTGAAAACTTCGAGGGCTGGAACTTGACGGGACTACCTTGTTTTTCCAGGTCTTGCAAGTTTTCCGCCTTTGACAGGATGAAGTCTTACCACTTTTCTCTATTCTCTAGTGGAAAATATTTGAGTTTTCCTTCTCTGACAGGTTTCCACCTTACACAGGTTCTGGCTTTCGTAGGTTTTGCTGCATTTAGTATGATTGTTCACATTTTTCTAATAAGCAAACTGAGACTCAGGGAAGTAAAGCACTTTGCGCAAGGTCAACAGCTGATAAGCAGAGCTGGGACTTGAATCCAGTTAATCTAGACTCCAAAGCCTTGGTGCAAAAACTTTGTATCCTGGTTCAGAACTAAAGTCAAAATCTGCATCCTTTCTTCCTGGGGTTGGCAACCTAGGTCATGGATAGCAATGGCAGGAGACAGCTGGGCTAATGTACAACAATGTGTGGGCTGGTCTTCCCCACTGCCACTGCCTCCTCCATCTCTCAGCACCACCAGACATTCCCCAGAAGAGCACAGGGTGAACCATAGACCGGACCTGCCCATCCAATGGTAGAACACAGCCAGAACTGTGACTGACATGGAGTCAAGATTGCCAGTCTCCAAGCTTCCCTAAGGAAACAAAGTTCATGTGCCACGAGAACTCAAAAGGATAGAGATGTTTTACAAACTTCGGATAAAAATCATGGGTTCCTGTGCTGAACCACGCCTTTAGACTTTTCCATTTATCCCTTTTATAGTAAAATTCTGTCTCCGTGGATTCCTGCAAATTGTGGAGCAACACACAGTCATTTTAGTCAAGCATCCAAAGGTAATGTATAGAACTGGCAACATTAATGTGCAAATAATAAAAGCCCAATTATGAGCCCAGCAGATGTATCCCATTAGCATCATCAAGACTTAACTCCAACTTATTGCCTCCTTTCCAACAGTGCGGGCTTTACCAAGTCTCCCTGCCATATGGGTTGGTGGGTAAAGCATATCGGCTGGTTGTAGGGAAGAGGGGAGAGCTGGACGGGAATCAAGAGACCTGTGTTCAAGTCTTAAAGGTCAACATTGTGACCTTGAGCAAGTCACTTTCCTGTCTAGGCTCATTCTCTCCTCCCTTGAAATGTTCCCCCTCTCACCCCGGGTTCTAAAACAAAATGGTAACTCTCGTTGAGTCTCTCCCATAAGCCTGTGAAATCTGGTTTTCATTCTAATAGTCTTTCAGGGCCTCTGAACAAGTTCCTGTGCCCTGCTTCTTTCAACAAGTATAACGATTTCCACCTGCTTTGTAATTTGCTCCTGGGACAGGCAAAGCCTCTTGACAGCCTGGCTGCCTTGTGTGTGTTGGATAAATGCTTGAAATATGGGCCTCTCCCCACTCACCTGCCCTTCCCCACGGTCCAGGCCCAAAAGCATCAAGAAATGCGGTGGCCTGCACTATGGGGAGCAAAAGTTTTGCTTTCCCTCTGCTTTGCCACTCGCTCACTCTGATGAGCAAGGCCAAGACTGGGGCCTTGGGTTGTTTCTTTCCCCTTTTCCCACCCAGGTCATGGAAAGTGGCAACTCCAACCACTCCTGACACAGAAACCCAGAGATGGGAAGAGATCTTCGCAATGTCTCACAGCGACTGAATCAGAGCTGGGATGCAGGTCCTAGAGATCTGACTCCAAGTCCAACAAGTCAGAGCGGAGGAGCGGGAAGATTCTGGACTATGTAGTCAAATAAGCCTGCATTTAAAGCCAGCATTGCTACTTGCTCACTGTGTGTCATCTGCTTCCTCATCCTTTGTTGTTGTTATTAGTTGCCGTCAAGTTCACTCCAACTCATGGTGACGCTTTGTACAACAGAACAAAACGTTGCCTAGTTCTGTGCCATCTTCATGACTGTTGGTATGCTTGAGTTCATTGTCGTGACCACTGTATTTTTTGAGTGCCTGCCACCCCAGGGGGCTTATCTTCCACCACTATATTGGACAATATTGTGTTGTATTCCATTGGGTTTTCTTTGGCTAATTTTCACAAGTAGATCACCAGACCTTTTTTCCTAGTCTAAGTCTGGAAGCTCCACTGAAACCTGCCCACTATAGGTGACTCTGCTGGTATTTGAAACTGGTGGCACAGCTTCCAGCATCACGGCAACACACAAGCCACCACAGTATGACACACTGACCAATGTGTCTTAACAATGGAGACAATAATAACCACCTTATACCACAGTGGAGCCCTGGTGGTGCAGTGGTTAAGAACTCAGGCTGCTAACCAAAGGGTCGGCAGTTCAAACCCACCAGCCGCTCCTCAGAAACTCTATGGGGTAGTTCTACTCTGTCCTATAGGGTCGCTAAGAGTCAGAATTGACTTGATGGCCACAGGTTTGGTTGTGTTTTTTTTTTTTTTTTTTGCATACCAAAGTACAACACATGGACCAATGGGTAGTGGACCTCAACCTTAGAGCGGAGACAATAATGACCACCTTGTTCCACAGTACAACACACTGACCAACGGGTAGTGGTCCTCAACCTTAGAATGGAAATAATAACCACCTCATAGAACTGTAGTGAGCGTCACACAGGATAACGCACATGAAGTTTATACAGCCTTGGGCTTAAAACCAGTAAAGACGCAGGTGACAATTTCTGGGAGATTTAATGGTGATAAAGAGTGTTACTAGCCTGCACAAACAGAGAATTTGTGCCAAGGTAAGACACCAAGTAGGACAGGACTCTTTCGACTTGAGGGACACTAAAATCTTCCCATCATTTAAACATATGAAAAGATGGTGGAAACTCACTTATTCGAGGGGGAAGCACGAACTAAAACTACGCTGATTATTACATGCAAATTATACCATAAAGGCTACTTTTTTAAAAAACGTCCTTGCTATTAGCAAACGTAACAAAATTCTGATGTTATCATTAAGTGCCGTTGAGTCAGGCCCAACTCACGCGACCTTACGTATAACAGAACCAAACGTCGCCTGGTCCTGTGCCATCTTCTTGATTTGTTGATATGGTTGAGTCCATTTTTTTTCGGCTGTTGTGTCAAACCATCTCATTGAGGGTTTCCCTTGTTCTCGCTGACCCTCTGCCTTTCTAGGGATTGGCCTTTCCTGATGACATGTCCAAAGTAAGCTAGCCAGAATCTCGCCATCCTCACTTCTAAGAAGCATTCTCATTGTATTTCTTCTAAGATGGATTTCTCTGTTCTTCTGGCAGCCCAAGATATATTCAATACTCTTCACCAACACCGTGGTTTGAATGCATCAATTCTTCTGCCTTCCTTTTTTATTGCACAGCTTTCATATGCATATGAGGCAATTAGAAAGACTGTGGCTTGGGTCAGGCACACCTTGGTCATCAAAGTGACATTTGATAACAGATGTTATCAAAGGATGTGGGAAAGTAGGTATGCCCATTGGTACAACCTCTGTAGAGGGCGATTTGGCAAGATCCATCCAAATTAATAACATACATGCCATTGGATCCAGTAATTATACCAGTGAAAGGCTGCTGTGGCCTGACCGCCCTCAGATGTGGAGACCCCAGATGTGGAGACCACCCTGGATCCAATCAGCTGTGGTCAGGAGGGTGGGTCCTGGGTATGAAACATGGTCACACCCACCCAGCAGGGTTGTGGGCAGAGGCAGCTTCCCTAGAACGATAGAAAGGGTTGAGAGTGTGGGTGAGTGACAGGATGGGCATTTCTAATACCTTGAGGGGAAACGTTTTTGTGCCAATAGAGTAGAGGAGGTGGCTAGGGGTGGGGCGCAGCAGAGTCTGGTGGCCAGGACACTGCCCCCTACTAGCTGTGTTGTTGAAGATGAATCACTTTGCTTCTTTGAACTTCTGTTCTCCATCTATAGACTGAAGATGCCATGAACGGTTGATTGGAGGATTAAAGGAGATTTACACAAGGCACCTGACTCAGAGTCTAGGCCTTGGTGAGAAAGCAGCAAAGATTTTCTCTTCTCTCATTTATCCATTTATCCCTCTTCCTATCTTTGTCTGGAAAGCCTGGTGGTGCACTGGTTAAGAGCTACAGCTGCTAACAAAAAGGTCAGCAGTTTGAATCCACCAGGCGCTCCTTGGAAACTCTATGGAGCAGTTTACTCTGTCCTATAGGGTCACTATGAGTCAGAATCGATTCGACATGGCAACAGGTTTGGGTTTTTTTTTTTTTTTTTTTTTTGTAATCTTTGTCTGTTCACCAATCCCCTTTTTAGGTGGGGCCAGCATGCCCCTCCCCCTACATCACACCCCCAGAGGCTTGTAAGAGCAAACTTTAGATGGGAGGTAATTGCTTGCAGACTTATGGACAGCTTGATACTGTCCTGCCTTTCTCTCTTTCTTTCTCTCTTCCTTCCTTCTTTCCACCTCCTTGGTTCTGAATCCCTGGTACATTGAGTTAAATTCATCTTTGCCTTAGGCTCCTGGATTTCCTGCACTTTCTGACATGACCCCCATCCACCCTCTCGACTGGCATTGTTAAGTCAGCCCTCCAGCCTGACTTTGGCGTAGCTTGCACCTGTGGTGGTGTTCTTTTCCCTGACCTTGGAGCCTCCCCCAATCCCACACCTTAGGAGAGGAGATGGGGATTCAGACCGTCTATACTAGACATATCAGCAAGATTGTACTTTTTTTTGGAAAACATTTATTTTAAAATAATTGTAGACTCATAGAAAGTTGCAAAAATAATAGAGAGGTCCTATACACCCTTTACCCAGCTTCTCCCAATGGTAACATATTTTACAAAACTGTTACTGTTGTTGTTGTTGGCTGCTGTATTGTTGGGCCCCGACTCATGGTGACTCCATGTACGATAGAATGAAACCCTGCCTGGTCTTGCACCTTCCCCATGATCAGTTGTAGATCTGACCATCGTGATCCACAGGGTTTTCACTGGCTGATTTTTGGAAGTAGATCACCAGGCTTTTCTTCCTAGTCTGTCTCAGTCTGGAAGCTCTGCTGAAAGCTGTTCAGCATCATAACAACACTCAAGCTTCCACTGAGGAATGGGTGGTAGCTGTGCATGAGGTGCCTTGACCAGAAATCAAAGCCTGGTCTCCTGCATGGAAGGCGAGAATTCTACCACTGAACCACCAATGCACCCATTTAAAAGCTGTAATACACATTTTGAATGTATGTTTGGCATTTGTAACCATCTGGGCAAGGATCTAGCGGAAAAAAGGAAGATTTGAAGGTTTGAACCTTGCCACACAGATCTCCTACACAAATCTCCACACGAATGCCTGGTTCTTCCTTCTTCTAGGATTTTGTTCACTCTCTGCTGCTACCCATAAGGTACTCTATTAGTCAGGGACTGAGGCTGGTTGTCATGGATTGAATTGAATCCCAAAAAAAATGTGTGTATCAATTTGGCTAGGCCGTGATTCCCAGTATTGTGTGGTTGTCCTCCATTTTGTGATTGTAATTTTACGTTAAAGAGGATTAGGGTGGGATTGTAACACCACCCTTACCCAGGTCACAACCCTGATCCAATGTAAAGGGAGTTTCCCTGGGGTGTGGCCTGTACCACCTTTTATCTCTCAAGAGATGAAAGGAAAGGGAAGCAAACAGAGAGGGGTGACCTCATACCACCAAGAAAGCAGTGCCAGGAGCAGAGTGCGTCCTTTGGACTTGGGGTCCGGAGGAAGATTGACGAGAAGGCCAGTAGAGAGAGAAAGCTTTCCCCTGGAGCTGACGCCCTGAATTTGGACTTTTAGCCTACTTTACTGTGAAGAAATAAATTTCTCTTTGTTAAAGCTATCCACTTGTGGTATTTCTGTTAGAGCAGTACTAGATGACTAAGACAGAATTTGGTATCGAGAGAGTGGGGTACTGCTCTAACAAATACCTAAAATGTGGAAGCGGTTTTGAAACTATGAATGGATAGAGGAGCAGCAGCAGCAGAGGACCGGTAGCAGCAGAGAACCTGCAACAGCAGAGAAGTGGAAGCAGCAGAGAACCAGGAGACCAGCACGAGACAGCACTGGAGCTGACCCACAGAGCAAGAAAGCTGAGTGCCTGTGCGAAGAAGGCTTCCTAGCGGAGTCGGGTACCGGCAAGCATTTATCAGTGGAGCTACAGAGCTTTGGAACACTTGCGCCCGCAGGGCAGATGTGGGCATGAGGCCCAAAGAGCAGAGAAGCCAAGAGACCACGAAGCAGAAGCTCAAGAAACAAGGAACACAAGAAGCTGAGCTGCTTCAGCTTCAAAAGGTATGGCCATGACCTCTGGGGTTTCAAAGGGTGGAGCCATAGCCTATGGTGTTTCTAAAGGTGGAGTTGTCACTCAGATGGACTAGGAGAATGGTGTGCCTAAAGCTGAGGGAGCAGAGTTGCTGTCCCAGTGGGCCTGGAAGGCAGAGCTGAAGCCCAGGGCCAAGGGCCTCCACTTAGAATCTGGAGAGTGTGGTCAATACCTAGAGGCTGGAGGGCAGGGCTATTGTGTAAATTGTCTCAGAAAACAGAGGCTTATTTTCAGAGCCTTGAGGGCTAATGTAATGTGTTCTGCTGACTTGCTTGGTGCCTGTTATCCCTCCTTTTCCTCCAGTTTCTCCTATTTGTAATGGAAACGTCTAGCTTGTGCCTGTTCTGCCACTGTACCTTTGGAAGCAGATAACTTGTATTCTAGATTTCACAGATGAAGAGGAATTGTTGGATTTTGGACTTGGAGTTAAAACTTTTGCTATGATATGATGGGATGAATATGTTTTGAATGTTGCAAGGATGTGATTTTTGGGGGGCCAAAGGGTGGAATGTCATGGATTGAATTGCATCCCCCAAAAATGTGTGATTGTAATTTTACGTTAAAGAGGGTTAGAGTGGGATTGTAACACCGCCTTTACCCAGCTCACAACCCTGATCCAATGTAAAGGGAGTTTCCCTGGGGTGTGGCCTGTACCACCTTTTATCTCTCAAGACATAAAAGGAAAGGGAAGCAAGCAGAGAGGGGGGACCTCATACCACCAAGAAAGCAGTGCCAGGAGCAGAGTGTGTCCTTTGGACCTGAGGTCCCTGAGTGGAGAAGCTCCTAGTCCAGAGGAAGATTGATGAGAAGGCCAACAGAGAGAGAAAGCCTTCCCCTGGAGCTGATGCCCTGAATTTGGATTTTAGCCTACTTTACCGTGAAGAAATAAATTTCTCTTTGTTAAAGCCATCTACTTGTGGTGTTTCTGTTAGACCAGCACTAGATGACTAAGACACTGGTTTAAACCAAAATGGAATTTACTGGAAAGATATTGGGCCACCCCAAAATCTGTGGGAAGCCTGGATACCCAGGCTGGAGAGCAGAATAGGAGCCAGGACAGGGACTAGGGCAGCCAGCACTCCTTGATCAGTTCCTCAGGGTACTCCCTCTCACAGGAAGGAATGAACGCCCATGGCTTTGTTTTGTTTTGTTTCTGTCCATTGTCACCTTTTTGCTCAAGACACAAAGTCCTCAGAGAGAGGCTGTCACTGACCCTACTTATTAAGCCACATCCCCAGTTCTTGGACACTCAGGGAGTGAGGGAGGACATACAGGGTTAAGGAGACTGAAATGGGCTCTGGGGACACCTTCCTAATGGTGGGAGAGTGGGCCAGCCAGTCTGTACAGAGTGGAGAAGGAAGAGTCCCCACAAAAGGAAATCCAGGTGCTTTTAAGAAGGGTGAATGTATGCTAAAAAAAAAAAAAAAAAAAAAAAAAACCAAACCCATTGCCCTCAAGTGATTCCGACTCATAGCGGCTTTATAGGACAGGGCAGAACTGCCCCATAGGGTTTCCATGGAGCAGCTGGTGGATTTGAACTTCCGACCTTCCGGTTAGCAGCCGAGCTCTTATCAATAAATGTCCACTACATCTTCCCCCTAACCCCTGCAACATAGATCCCACATCCTTTATGAAGTTTTCCATATCACCCCAGCCAGAAATGGCTTTATCCTTCTCTGGCCCACATATGCAGCCCTTCCCAGCTAGACTGTAGCCCCTAGGGATCAAGTTCTCAGTCTTTGTATAGTTCATAATATTTACTCGAAGTTGGAAATCAAGAAGTACTGTGAATAAATAAATCTTGATGCCAGAGGCAGCCAATTTATTTTACCAAATTCTTGACATTCACACATCCCCAAAATGAGGAGAAACAGCCTTTTTTCATTTTTGACTCCTCTTCTTCAAGGGAGGGTCCAGGCAGGCAGAAGTGAATTGGGCTTTTTTAATCACTGACAAAGCTTTTAACAAGCCTGTGAACTTGCAAATAATAGCTACGGAGAGCTTTAATTAGCTTGAGGTGAGAAAAAGTCACTTGACCTCCGACTGCCCATCTTTAAAAAGTGGGATAATGAGACTGGCCACCTGCCTAGCTCACTGAGGTACTGTGTTCATTAATGAGACAGGCGGTGGTGAGGTGCTTGGAGCTCTTTGGGTTGAAAGAAGGGGAAAAAAAAGCTCTCCAGCTACAAACTGTTATAATGATGGTTCTAGCCAAAAAGCTTATTATAGCTAGACTCCCTCTGGCGACCAATTTAGCATGCTGTATAAAATACGCTTTGAATTAATTGGTTTCTACAGCTTCTCAGTAGCCAAGGAGGAGCTGAATGGCTGTGATTTTTACCTTTGCTAAAACACCATTGATATAGTCTTCTCTCAGTGGGCAACGAGGAATGGTTGCCCCTACCATCTCTTTAAATCCAGGACTTCTCCATCTGTATTTTGGTGCTTTGCACTTCTCAACAGTTTTTCATCCGGCAGCCAGTTTTTAGTGCCACTGAGCACTGTTTTGGGAATATCGCCATCACCAGCCTCTGAAGAGCAGTTAAATGGAACCAGGAGCCAACTCATTCTGTTTGGTTCCAGAAGGCAAAGCTGAGACAGGTGGGACCCAGTGCGGACAGGTTTCAGCTCAACATAAAGGAACACTTTTTTATAGTCCAAGCTGGTGCATGTTGGAACTGGCATCTTCTGGAGGCAGGGAGCATCCCGTCACCAGAGATGGAACCTGTATTGGTCAGGGTTCTAGGCTTGTAGACATCTGAATCTACTCCAGTTAGCTTAACAGAGAAGTCTATCATGGATGTCGTGGACACAGTGGATTGGAGCTTAGATCCCTTCCACCCTCCTTCTTATGTGCCTTCCTTTTCTGAAGAGGCTGGAAGACTGGAATCTACATTTCCCAGACTTATTTGTTACAGGATTCTCAGTGTGATTTAGGTTCAACCCATTAGACGGCACAGTGGTGTTAAACAATGTTCACCCAAAATTCACGTCAACTCAGAAGCACGGGATGTAACTTTATTTGGAAATAAGCTCTTTGCAGATGTACTTAGTTAAGAATCTGAAGATAATATCATACTGGATTTAGGGTGGGCCCTAAATCCAATGACTCGTGTCCTTCCAAGAAAAGGACAGAGACACAGACACAAAGAAGACAGCCATGTGAAGACGGAGGCAGAGACTCGAGTGAGGCTGCCGAAAGCTAAGGAAGCTGGGCTACCAGAAGCTGGAAGCGGGTGACCATAATGCCTGTTTCAATGAGTTTTTGTGGCAAATGAAATTTCAGAAGTGCCTGGCACATAGTAAGTCCTCAGTAAATGTTAGTCCCACCTCTTTGCTATTCAGTCGACAATTATTTTTGTGCAAAATAAAGGTACTATTTCCTAGAAGAGTGTAAGAATGTAAGGAATCTCAGAATTCTCCATGGAAACTTAACTCCTAAGTTGCCACATAAACCTGCAAACATCTTCAGGCCCATTCTTACTTGCAATTTTTCAGGCAGATGCCCCAGTATAAGCTATCCAAGGAGAGAGTTACTGGGAAAGTTTAGTCCCTTCCATAGACTTGGTGTTTATTCATTAAGAAGCAGACATGAGGCCCTTTAGGACTTGTTGCAGGAGCACACACTGGCTTAAAACTGTTCCTAAGATATATGATTTGGGACTAAACTAAAGCAACCCTTCAATTTAGGGCAGGTTGATGTTTCCCATGGGAACGTGAGCTCTCCCAATCCTATGGTCTTTCTTATTCTTTGCAGGGGCACCTGGTGGGGGTCAGAGGAAAGAGCTTTGCCCAAGAATCACTGGAAAGCTAGATCTCACCCATTCTCTTCTCCTTCACACTCTCTGGTAAGTCGCTTCCTGTCTCTGGGCCTAAGTTGCTTCATTTTGCAAAAAGGGATCATCAGACTGTTGCATCCTGGAACCAGCCCCCTCCTCCCTCCCCACGCTCAGATCTGTGATTTGAAGGATTAATCATGGGCTCATTCCCTGTCTTTGTTTTCTAGTGCTGCCGTAACAGAAATACCACAAGTGGATGGCTTTAACAAACAGAAATTTATTCCCTCACAGTCTAGCAGGCTAGAAGTCTGAATTTAGGATGCCAACACCAGGGGAAGGCTTTCTCTCTCTATCAGCTCTGGGGGAAGGTCCTTGTCATCAATCTTCCCCTGGTCTAGTAGCTTCTCAGCACAAGGACCCCAGGTTCAAAGGACCTGCTCTGCTCCTGGCTCTTCTTTCTTGGTAGTAGGAGATACCTCTCTCTCTCTGCTTGCTTCTCTCTTTTATATCTCAGAAGAGATTGACTCAAGATACAACATAATCCTGTAGATCGTGACCTGTCTCATTGACATAACTGCCTCTAATGCTGCCTCATTAACATCATAGAGGTTAAGATTTACCACACATAAGATAATTACATCAGATCATGAAATGGAGGACCACCACAGAATACTGGGAATCATGACCTAGCCAAGTTGATACACATTTTTGGGGAACACAATTCAATCCATAACACCCCCCTACATGGGAAGACATCATGCAACTCAGGAGATGGTTTGCAAAGCTCTCCACACATGCGGAGCAGTTATTGGGCCAAATGGTGTCCCAATCCCTAATGATGTCACGAACTATACATAGTCACATCTTATAGGGGATGGGAAGTGAACCCAAACCTGTTGCCGTTGAGTTGATTCTGACTCATAGCAACCCTATAGGACAGAGTAGAACTGCCCTATAAGGTTTCCAAGGAGCAGCTGATGGATTCAAACTGCTGACCTTTTGGTTAGCAGCCGAGGTCTTAACCACTGTGCCACCGGTGGGGGGGGGGGTGTCCTAGTGTCAGCACTTAAAGTAAAAATCCTGTGTAGTCAAACTTATCCTTGCAAATCCATTACATTGCTTAAACATTACATGATAATATCATCTTTCAATAAGATTGATACAGCCAGCTTTTCCTCCATTTGGGACAGATAGCAGCTTCTTCAGTTGAGCACCAGGTACAGTAGTGGGCTTGTGTTTTGGGGCCGTGAAAAATAGAAATGTTAAATGCTACAAACACATCCAGTGCTGGGAGAGAGGTGCTCACATTGTGAAAGACTGAGCCCCACTGACAGTAGAGATGAAGGGCCTGGGCCAGCAAAGCCAAGGCCAGAGTGGGGACCAGGCACCGTCCTTTACACAAGGAGCAGGCTGACTGGGGGTGCGCAGAGGTCTGGAGAGTCAGAGGCCAGCAGGTTGGGGGAGGGACTGCAGAGCTCAGACCGTCCTTAGCAGCCCACCAAACCCTCCAACCCAACCTCCTTCCTGCTCAGCCCTGCCTTCTGCTAAAGGACCCTTCCCTGGTTCTGCAAGGGGGATGTCAGGAAAGCTCAGATAATAATGTCATCTACACTGCAAGAGCCACCATCACATGGAGGTATGAAAGATGGGAAGACTTCAGGGAGAATGGGGGTGCTAGGTGATGGACAGGTTTGCACAGACAAGAGGATGGATACTTTAGTTTCCTAGGGCTACCATAACAAATTACCACAAAAGGGGTGACTCAAACAACAGAAATTTATTCTCTCACAGTTCTGGATGCCACAAGTCAGGAATCAATGTGTTGGTGGGGCTACGTGCCCTCCAAAGGCTCTAGGGAAGAATCCATTCCTTGCCTTTTCCAGCTTCTGGCATTCCTTGGCTTGTGGCAGCCTAACTCTAATCTCTGCCTATGTCTTCATATGGCCCTCTTTCTGTGTGTCTCTGTGTGTCCTCTCCTCTTGCAAGGGCACCAGTCACTGGATTTAGGGCCCACCCTAAATCCAGGATGATTTCATCGCAAGATCCTTAACTAATTATACCTGCAAAGACCCCATTTCCAAATAAGGTCACATTCTGAGGTTCCGAGTGGACATGAATTTGGGTGGGGGGACGCTATTCAACCCACTACACTGGGAGTGGCATTCTAGCATGGAGAATGTGTGTGAGCAGGGCTGGAAGAGCAAGAGAAAAATGCTGAGGTGGGGAAGCTGAGGTCCTGTTAGAAGACTAGGTTAGATGATGCAGGAGATTCAGGAAGATGGGACATTGACAGGAATGGAAACAGGTGGCCCAGGGCCAGATACCAGTGGGCTCATCTATCAGGCTTGAGAGTTTAGACTTTGGCCTTTTGTGCATGGACTGGCAGCGGTAGGGGGGAGTTTGAGCAGGAAATTGACTGTAATCAAAGTTGGTGCCTCTACTTTAAAAGGCCAGGCTAACTGGACCAGTTGAGACCAGAGAACTCCCTGAGACTGTCACCCTGAAACACTCTTTAAACCTTGAATGAAAGTATCCTCTGAGACCATCTATTGGTGAAATAACAGAGTGGCACACAAAACAAAGGATATTACCCACAAGAGCGGTTCTCTACCAGAAGACCACCTGTATGAGACCAGAAGGTCAACATTTACTCTAAAGCAAGGATGAGAGGATAGGGGTATGGAGGCTACAGTGCTGGAGGAACAATCAAAACGTAGTTGAAGGGAACATTAACACTCTGTGAAAGGTGTGACTAATGTCACTGAACAATTTGTGTGGAAATTTTCAAACCGAAATCTATCTTGCTGTGTAAACTTTCACCAAAAACACCATAAAATGTGTTTTGAAAAAGTCGGTGCCTCTGGAAGCTCCAGCCAGGCAATGGGATGAAGGTGGAGTGCCAGTTAGGAGGCCAGGCAGGAACCCAGCCATGAGCTAATGCAAGCCAGATGGGGCAATGGCGGGGACCTGGAAAGGAGAAACATGGGAGGAGGATGTGATGTGGTCAGAGCTAAGGGATCTGGGAGCCAAACTTTAATCCCTTCCATGCAGCACTATGCTCCCCCTAGAGCTCCCTCTGCATGTCCGGACCATGTCATCACATTTTAAGAAACAGAATTTCTTGCTTTAACAACGCACAAAGGTATTCAGAGCCCTAAAACTAAGAGAGAAAAGGTGTGTGAGGTGATACGACATCTGGCTAAGGAATGAGACATCTTCCCTACAGCTGTGAGTCTCTTGGCTGCATGGGTTTAAGGAGCCTCAGCTTGTCTGGCTTCTGCTTTTGCTGTTGCTTGAAGAATTTTCCACCATCACTACTGCCGACACAGTAGGCACACCCCCAACCAGAAACATCTCTCCAATTTGGAGATTTAAGTGCTCTCTTTATTAAAGCTGAAGAGGCCAATGTGACTGGAGATTAATGGAGGTGTTCATGCGCTAATGTTTTCTACCTTAAATTTAAAGAGACCAGTTAAATAGTCTCGTTGAGCTTGTCTGCAGTGTGACTTCATTCATGCAATCCATTCAACAAATACTATTGAATATCTACCATGTGCTGATTCTAGGCTCTGGGGATACAGCAGTGAACAAAAGGACCAAGTCCCTGCCCTCATGAAACCTACATTCTAGTAGAATAAGAGAGACTACCAACAAATGGGTTTAAGGTACAGCATGTTAGATCATGAGAAGTGCTATGTCGAGGAATAAAGCAGAATAAGGTATACAGGAGTGCTGGGGTTTGCCGTATACATTTGTGGCCAGAAAGGTCTCACTGCGCAGGTATAATTGGAGCAGAGACCCAAAGAAAGCGAGGGAGCAAGCAATGTGGATATCTGGGGGAAGAGTGTTCCAGGTAGAGGAAAGGCCTGGAGAGTGGATCATGCTTGGTGTTCAAGGATGAGCGAAGAGGCCAGTGAGATTTGTGCAGCGTGGGCAAGGGAGGGTGTAGGAGCTGAGACCAGAGAGGAGGGGGCAGATGGTACAGGGCCTTGGAGGCCAGGGGAAGGACTCTTACTCCAAACAAGAAGGGAGCCAGTGTGGAGTTCTGAACAGAGGATGACATAAGCAAATATTTAACAGAATATTCTCCCTCTGGTTTTGTGTTGAGACCAGTTAAGAGTCCACTGCAATAATCTGAGACAGAGATAATGGTGGCTTGGACCAGGACTATATAATTCATAAGTGGAAGAGAGCTGAAATTTATACAAGTAAGGCCCAGAGCTCAGGGAAACCCCATGAGTGCAGAGTAGAACTGCTCTGTGAGGTTTTCAAGACTGTGACCTTTAGGAAGCAGATCGCCAGGCCCATCTTCCAAGGTGCCTCTGGGTGGGTTAGAGCCACCAACCTTCCAGCTAGTAGTCAACTTGACAGCAACTAACAACAACAATAAGGTCTAGGGCATGCGGGATTAGGGGAGGCAGAGAGGTCAGATTTTAACATCATGGGCTTTAGAGGAACAGTCCCCAAAGCTCACCTTCATGCCCAATCCTTCTAGTCCAGCCCCAGCCTCTGAAGGCATTCCGAAAGAAGAGTTGCTGCGACGTTTTGAGGTGGAATAAATATATAGTCAACTAGGATGGCTGCTTTGAAAGGGCCATTTGGGCATCTTAAGCTTAAATTTTTTTTTTTTGCCACGCTAGAGGATGCAATTGGGAACCTCATTACCTTAACATTCCCTTAGTGCTTCTTCATTAACCATTGCTGCCAAGTCAGGACCCTCAGTTGCTATTAGAATTACTTGAAAGGACAAAGCCACCTGCTGCTGCCCCCTAGAGGCTACTAGGCCAAACAGCAGGTGAAGCTGTGTCAGACTTCATCCGGTGTTAATACAGCACAAGCCAACAGTACAAAAGAGCCCTCAGAGGCTGTGGGGACCATGGTCTCAGGGAACATCTAGCTCAATTGGCATAACATAGTTTATAAAGAAAATGTTCTACATTCTACCTTGGTGAGTAGCATCTGAGGTCTTAAAAGCCTGTGAGCAGTCATCTAAGATACTCCACTGATTTCACCCCTTCAGGAGCAAGGGAGAATGAAGAAAACAAGATACAACTACCATGGCCTTCGCCAGGCTGAGTCCAGTACAGCTAGATGGTGCTGGCTACCACCCCTGACTGCTCTGACAGGGTCAAAACAGAGGGTCCTGTACAGAGCTGGAGATGGATGTAGAACAAAATTCTAACTCACAAAAAAAGACCAGACTTACTGGCCTGACAGAGACTGGAGAAACCCTGAGAGTATGGCCCCCAGATGCCCTTTTAGCTCAGTAATGAAGTCACTCCTAAGGTTCATCCTTCCACCAAAGATTAGACAGTCCCATAAAACAAAATGAGACTAATGGGGCACAACAGTCCAGGGACAAGGACTAGAAGGCAGTAGGGGACAGGAAAGCTGGTAGTAGGGAACCCAAGGTCAAGAAGGGAGAGTGTTGACATGTCATGGGGTTGTTAACCAACGTCGTAAAAGAATATGTGTACTGTTTAATGAGAAACTGTTTGTAGACCTTCATCTAAAGTACAATAAAAAAAAATTTAAAAAAAAAGGGCCCTCAGAGAATTGAAAACAGAGGGGTGGTTCTAAGAAAGTTCTACTCGTACCTAACCCGTGGGGGCAGCTGGCCGGCTTTCTCAGAAGGGCTGTGGGACTGAGCAACCGGAATCTGGTTTCCCATTCCTGGTCAGCCACTATCTCACTGTTTAACTCACTGTGTGAACTTGAGCAAGACCCATGCCTCAGTTTCCCCACACATAAAGCCATTCAACTAGCTGGTTTCTCATGCCCTCTCCCTGGGCTTTGACATTTTAAAGAGTCTATGGAAAGTGTAAGATAAACGGAGCACAGTTTCTACATCATCCCAAATTCTTTCAGATCCCTGTACCCTTGTTCTCTCTGTCCCCAAACATCACCCCTGGTGTCTGAGCACTGCCTTCTGGCCATGTGAGACATCACAATGCAAGCCCCTCCTAGATCTATCTTCCCTGCTGGTGTCCCAAGTTCAGAATCTTTTTTCCTCTTTCACTCTCATCAAAACTGACCTGTCCTAGGTCTGTCAACTAAGGAGTGCTAATGATGGATCATATTTTTCCACATCTCTGAACCTCAGTTTTCTTATCTGTAAAACGGGGTTAATAATAATATTTGCCTTCATGGTTATTATGACGATTAGAAATAGTTTATGCAAAGTGTCTGGCACAGTGTCTGAGGTATTCAATAAATGGCAGCCATTATTTTATAAAGGAATCAGCTTAGATAATATTTTCTCTAAGAAGACTTCTTTGATTCCCACCAAACTGGGTTAAATATTCCTCATCTGTGCTTCCAAGTCTACGACAATCGTTCACTGAGTTGTTTGTTCATGTCCACACTGGGATAGACTCCTATGCTAGGCAGAATAATGGCCCTCCCAAAGGTATCCACGTCCTAATTCCTGGAACCTGGGAATATATTATGTTACATTGCTGATGGAGGAATGAAGGTTGCAGGTTGAATTAAGGCTACTCATCAACTGACCATGAGATGGGGAGATTATCCTGGATTATCCGGATGGGATCAGTGTAACCACAAGGTTCTATAGAAGTGAAAGTGAGAAGCAGAAGAGTCGGTGTTAGAGTGATGCTCTGTGAAAAAGGTGCTTTGAAGATGGAAGGGGGCCATGAGTTAAGAAATGAAGGTGGCCTCTAAACGCTTGAAAAGACAAGAAAAAAAAGACTCCCCCTAGAATCTCCAGTAAGGAACACAGCCCTGCTAACACCTTGATTTTAGTGAGACCCAGTTCAGACTTCTGATCTTCAAACTGTAAGATAATACATTTGTGTTATTTTAAACCACAAGTTTGTGGTAATTTGTTATAGCAACCATGGTTGGTGGTTAGGTGCCATGGAGTCAGTTCCAACTCATAGAGAGCCTATGTACAACACAACAAAACACTGCCCGGTCCTGTGTCATCCTCACAATTGTTGCTATATTTGAGCCCATTGTTGCAGCCACTGTGTCAATCCATCTCATTGAGGGTCTTCCTCTCTTTCTCTGACCTTCTACTTTACCAAGCATGATGTCCTTCTCCAGGGACTGATCTCTCCTGATAACATATCCAAAGTATGTGAGACGTAGTCTCACCATCCTTGCTTCTAAGAAGCATTCTGGTTGTACTTCTTCCAAGACATATTTGTTCATTCTTCTAGCAGTCAATATTTTTTGTCAACATCATAATTCAAAGGCATCAGCTCTTCTTCAGTCTTCCTTATTCTTTGTCCAGCGTTTGCATGCATACTAGGCAATTGAGAATACCATGGCTTGGGACAGGTGCATCTCAGTCCTCAAAGTGACATCTTTGCTTTTTAATGCTTTAAAGAGGTCTTTTGCAGCAGATTTTCCCAATGCAATATGTCATTTGATTTCCTGACTGCTGCTTCCATGGGCATTGATTGTGGATCCAAGTAAAATGAAATCCTTAACAACTTCAATATTTTCTCTGTTTATCATGATGATGCTTATTGGTCCAGTTGTGAGGATTTTTGTTTTCTTTATGTTGAGATGTAATCCATAGTGAAGGCTGCAGTCTTTGATCTTCATCAGTAAGTGCTTTAGGTCCTCTTCAATGTCAGCAAGCAAGGTTGTGTCATCTGCATAACGCAGGTTGTTAATGAGTCTTCCTCCAACCCTGATGCCACATTCTTCTTCATATAGTCCAGCTTCTTGGATTATTTGCTCAGCATACAGATTGAACATGTATGGTGAAAGGCTATAACCCTAACACATGTCTTTCCTGACTTTAAGCCACACAGTATCCCCTTGTTCTGTTCGAACAACTGCCTCTTGATCTATGTACACGTTCTTCATGAGCACAATTAAGTGTTCTGGAATTCCCATTCTTCTCAATGTTATCCATAATTTGTTATGATCCACACAGCCAAATGCCTTCGCACAGTCAATAAAACACAGGTAAACATCTTTCTGGTATTCTCTGCTTTCAGCCAAGATCCATCTGACATCAGCAATGATATCCCTCGTTCTACGTCCTTTCCTGAATCCAGCTTGAATTTTTGGCAGTTCCCTGTCATCGTACTGTTGCAACTGTTTTTGAACTATCTTCGGCAAAATTTTACTTGCATGCGATATTAATGATATTGTTCAATGTCTTCCAGTCATTTGGCCCAGTAGATGTCTTCCAAATTTCTTGGCATAGATAAGTGAGTGCTTCCAGTGTTGCATCCGTTTGTTGAAACTTCTCAGTTGGTATTCCATCAATTCCTGGTGTATTGTTTTTTGCCAACACTTTCAGTGCAGCTTGGACTTCTTCCTTCAATACCGTTGGTGCTTGATCATATGCTACCTTGTGAAATGGTCTGTTCTGATGGTCTGTTCTGATAGTCTGTTCCACAGTCAGCCCCTGGCCTTGTCCTGATTGATGATATTGAGCTTCTCCACCATCTTTTTCCACAGATGTAGTTGATTTGATTCCTGTGTATTCCATCCAGCAAGGTCCACGTGTACAGTTGCCATTTATGTTGTTGAAAACAGGTATTTGCAATGAAGAAGTCATTGGTCTTGCAAAATTCTATCACGTGATCTCCGACGTCATTTCTATCATCAAGGCTATATTTTCCAACTACAGATCCTTCTTGTTTGTTTCCAATTTTCACATTCCAATCACCAGTAATTATTAATGCATCTTGAGTTCATGTTTAATCAACTTGAGACTGCAGAAGTTGGTAAAAACTTCAATTTCTTCATCTTTGGCTTTAGTGGTTGGTGCATAAATTTGAATAATAGCGTATTAACTAATCTTCCTTGTAGGCACATGGATATTATCCTATCACTGACAGCATTCTACTTCAGGATAGGTCTTGAAATGTTCTTTTTTATAATGAATGTGATGCTATTCCTCTTCATCTTGTCATTCCCGGCATAGTAGACAATACGATTGTCTGATTCGAAATGGCCGATACCATCCATTTCAGCTCACTAACGCCTAGGATAACGGTCTTTATGCATTCATTTCATTTTTGAGAACTTCTAATTTTCTTAGATTCATACTTCATACATTCCATGTTCCGATTTTTAATGGATGTTTGCAGCTATTTCTTCTCATTTTGAGTCATGCCACATCAGCAAATGAAGGTCCCAAAAGCTTTACTCCAGTCCACGTCATTAAGGTCAACTCTACCCTGAGGAGGCAGCTCTTCCCCAGTTATATTTTGAGTATCTTCCAACTTGAGGGGCTCATCTTCTGGCACTATATCAGACAATGTTCTGCTGCTATGCAGAACGCTTTCACTGGCCACTGTTTTTAGAAGTAGATCACCAAGTCCTTCTTCCTAGTCTGTCTTAGTTTAGAAGCTCTGCTGAAACCTGTCCACCATCGGTGACCCTGCTGGTATTTGAAATACTGGTGCATAGCTTCCAGCATCACAGCAACACTCAAGCCACCACAGTATGACGAACTGACAGAGGAGTGGTGGATAGCAACCACAGGAAACTAATATAATACCTCACATACATGCAATCAACATAACAATCCAGGTAGTCAGTGTTACTGTTCTCACTTTACAAGTGAGAAAATTACCCAGAGTTGCACAGCTAGTTAATAACTATATCAATTAGATTCTTTTGATGCAAATTACAAAATACAAATAAATAAGAACACAAATTGACTTAACCAATAATGGGGATTTATTGGCTCACAAAAAAATTCCAAAGGAAGTTTTTGTAGAGAACAAGCAAAGTTTGATCTAGAAGCTCAAATGATGATACCAAAGGGCCCAGTATTTCTCCATCTCTTGTGTCTGTCTTCCACAGTCTTGACTTTATTCTCAGGTTCCACACAGTGGACCCCACAGCGCCAGGCTTCCACTATGGTAGTAAAATGGCTACCACAGTTCCAGATGTTACAACCTCACTCTATACCTTTTAGAGGAAAAAGGAAATTTCCCTTTCTCAGAAGGCCCAGCCAAAGTCTCAGTATGGTTTATTACTTCTAATTAGGTTATGTCCCCAATTCCTGAGCCAAATAGTACTGAGTCTACTGGTAGACCTGTCAGTGAGGTTATTCCCAGCCATCCCCACCCAAACATCATGGCTGAAAATGGGTAAGGGCTGACTTGTCCCAAGGAAAATCAGAGTCATTTGGGCATGCAAAACAGGAAATGGATGTCAAGAAGGCAGTCCAAAAATGTCCACAATGGTGGCTAGGAAAAGATCCTGACCACAAGTTCCTGAGGTCAAACCCCACTGCCTCCTGGTAACAATCTTCTGACTCCTCAGACACATTATTATTGTCTGTTTTACTTCTCCACGTCCCTCCTAGACAGAAGGACAAGCCTGGAGCCACCCTCACCACTCTGTGTCAGGGAAATGTCTGTTTTTCAGTAAGAGATCACCTTGGGTGGGGATGCTGTGTCTGGGCAAGTGAGCCCTTCACAAAGCTGCTGAAGTTCCACCTTTCTCTGCCTCTCCAAGGGAGCTGTCCTGATCCCCATGTAGCTGGCTAGATATTTCTGAGAAAATATATGTACTTCAATTAATACAAGTGCGGCTTGTATTTAAGCCAGTTTGAGTTGGTTATTTCTTTTATTTGCCACTGAAAACATTCTAACTGGTACAATGCTTTATAGGGAGGTTGTAAGGATTTAAACGAGGTAATGCATATAAACTACTTAGCCAGGTTTAGTAAGTGTTATTATTATTTTTTATTATCATTTATACTGACTTTATATATTTAGGAGCTCTTCAAGGGTAGGCGCCATCCTCTTCACTGTTCTGGAATATAGTAGATAATACTTAAATGGATGTTGAACTGAAGTGTGTAGGTCACCACTTTACATGAGTCAGATTTCCGTAAGTTGTATTTTAAAATTCAACTCATATTTTAAAATTCACTAGGATAGCTTGTTATTTACAGGATTCCTGTAGAAAATTATTTCATAATTCAAATATTTTATGTCTAGTCTGCCAGTTGTACAATTTGGAAATTCTTGCATGAATGATCAGGTTTATTTCATTCATTTATTTATTCAACAAGACTTTTTGGTGCAAATGCCATTTGCCGGACCCTGTACTAGGAGAAGGTCCCTGGGTGGCATGAATGGTTTGCATTCAGCTACTAACCTAAAGGTTGACAGTTCAAGCCCACTCAGCAGCACCACAGAATAAAGCCCTGGCCATCTGCTTCCTTAAAGATTACAGCCAAGAAAACTCTATGGAGCACAGCTCTACTCTGTAACACATGGGGTCACTACAAGTTGGAATCAATTCAACAGCAATGGGTTTTGTTGGCTGAGGTTTTTGTTTTGTTTTGTTTTTTGGTGCTAGAAGACATAGAGTAAAAATTTAAGTCTTGTGTATCATGGAGTTCACAGTCTAATGGATGAGACAGACAATAATCAAGAATTACAGTATAATGCTCTAAGTGCTATGAGAGGGAACCACAGGGGCTATGATAGCCAGGAAGAGGGGAGTCCAGGGCTGGGGGTGGAGGAAAGTGGATGAAAGTAGTGAAAGCTTCATGAAACAGAGTCCTGAACTAGAACACATAGAAGTTAGCTGATGAATATGAAAAAGCTTGAGGTAATGTGAAGCTTATTTTCAGGGAAATTCAAGTAGTATTAGTTCTGTATGAATGCAGCATTAGGTAAAAATGGGGTGCGTGGCAAGAGGAAGAAGCCTTGGTGGCACAGTAATTAAGCACTTGGCTGCTAACCAAAAAGTCAGTGATTCAAATCCACCAGGTGCTCCTTGGGAGAAAAATGTGGCAGTTTGCTTCCATAAAGATTCCAAACGCAAACTCATTGCCATCAAGTCAACTTCAACTCATAGCAACCCTATCGCCTTGGAAACCCTATAGGGCAGTTCTACTCTGTCCTATAGGGTCACTATGAGTCAAAAATCAACTCAACAGAGACAAGTGGCAAAAGGTAAGGCTGAAGAGTAGGCAAGGATCAGATCCAAAAGGGCCTCAAATGCTGGGCTGCAGAGTTTGGGTTTTATCTTGAAGGCAACGGGGGAGACTTGGAAGGGTTTTAAGCAAATGTGATCGGATTTGCCATTCAGAAATTGTAGAGGGTGCTGGAAGCAGTGGTGAGAGGGTGAGGGAGGCAAGATTGAAGCAGGGAGACAAGTTAGGAAATGACCAATAGGTTGAACCACATAAAATTGCCAAAAATTGTTAAATGTAAACAGCTACTTATGGCTCAACCTTAAACAATGGTCCAGGTCAGAAACGATCAGAGTACAAACTAAGGCAATGGTTGTTGTTAGTTGCTGTGGAGTTGATGCCAACTCATGGTGACCCTGTGTGTGCAGAGTAGGACTGCTTCATAGAGTTTTCAAGGCTGTGACCTTTCAGAAGCAGATCACCAGGCCTGTCTTCTGAGGCACCTGTGGGTAAGTTCAAATCACCAACCTTTCAGCTAGTCGAGCGTTTAACCGAATGAAATCAAGAAAGTTTAGGAATTCCAGTTGGATAGGACACCATAATTTCTTTGTTGTTTTGCCATGATTTCTTTAATGAGAAGGACAGGGGAAAGAGTATATGCTTGACTGTGGTGATATACAATCACAGACTATATAAAATAATTCTTGAACCTAGTGGAAAGCTTAGTTTAACCTATTAACTTTATAGCTGAGACCTGGAAAGATGTACTGATTTGGCTACAGCCACACAGTGAGTTTGAGGCTGAGCTGGGATTGACTCCAGGTCTCCTGACTGCTCTACTACACCGTCTTCTTCGTTGCACCCTGGGTATTCCTGGAAGATACTTTTGAAATTTACGTTCCTGGAGTCCCTGGGTGGTGCAATTGCTTAACACACTTGGCTGCTAACCGAAAGGTTGGAGGTTTGAGTACACCCAGAGGCACCTCAGGAGAAAGGCCTGATAACCTACTTTCAAAAATCAGTCATTGAAAATCTCGCGAGCACAGTTCTACTCTGACACACAAGAGATCACCGTGAGCTAGAATTGACACGACAGCCCCTGAGTTTTGGTAATTTTACTGATGGTAGTTCTGTCTTTTCCCTTAGAATAACCAGCTCTGAGGAGCAAGGGTCTTTTCTGTTTCTTGTCTTACAGTGTTCTGCACTGCAGACTTGCACTGGCACTCTTAAGCACTTGCTGACAATAGATGGGGATTACAGTGAGTTACTTTTATTGCCTAAAAGAAAAAAACTCTTATCTGCATTCCACTTGACTGGATGAGCAGAGCACACAGTTATTTGCGTTGGGTGTACAATGGTTCCCTTTGATTTCATATGCCAAGGGCCAGTAGCCAACTGCTCTCACCTTACCCATGATCGGGCTCAGCAGTGGCTTCTGAGGTGAGCCACGGAATGGCAAGAGTTCTTATTTATCATGTCTTTGATTTTTTTTTTCCCGTGGAGGCATTTTATTTGTATGTATGTATGTATGTACGTATGTATCACATCCCTAGAAAAAGAATCCCAGGATTTTCCCTCCTGTGTGTTTTTGTCTTGCTTCCTCGTGGTCCATGATGCCAGCTGAGATCATCAGTACAATGAAACCAAACTGACAGAATGAAAGTAGGTTATTCTGCCACATTTCTAGATCTTTGAGTTGCATATCAAATCTGGAGCTGATCATTCATGACACACTTTTTTAACCTGCCTGTGAGGTTCATAACAATATTTCCAGCTCTGTGATCATCAATGATTTCAAATTCACCAATGTAACCATCACATAGTTTACACATCAATGTAATCATCTTCACAGTCAGACACCAAACAATGACTTTGGGGCACAGCCTAATAAAAACATGGCGTTCGTCTCTCAGCATTATTGATGCTCTTAAAAGCATGGGCCAGGACGCTCATGAACACCATTACAGTGGCAAGGAACGATGGCAGAAAGAGGACAGGAGGGGCAAGCCCACGGAGTTATCATAGTTTCTTTTTTTTAATACGACATTTGTTTTGGAACTATCAATAATCAAACAAGCTGTCCCTATGTGGAACTAAAACATAGGTTGGAGAAACGTGACAGCACTCAGGAATTAGTTGCTGAGAGGTCATACTGGCAAGATTTAGAAAGGCTGTGGGCTTAAAACCCTGCTCTGATTTTAGATAAAGAAATGGCTCAGTTACTATTATGGATTGAATTGTGTCCCCAAAAAATATATGTTGTAAATCCTAACCCCTGGTGGTGCAGTGGTTAAGCACTGGGCTGCTAACAGAAAGGTCAGCCGTTTGAACACCACAGCCGCTCTGCAGGAGAAAGATGTGGCAGTCTGCTTCTGTAAAGATTACAGTCTTAGAAACCCTATAAGGCAGTTCTACTCTGTTCTGTAGGGTTGCTATGAGTTGGAATAGACTCAGCAACCAGTTTGGGTTTTTTTTTTAGATAGGTCCATAAAACAAAATGAGACTGTCATGGATTGAGTTGTGTCCCCCAAAAATATCTGTCAGCTTGGCTGGGTCATGATTCCCAGTATTGTATGATTGTGTTATCTGATGTGATTTCCTTATGTGTTGTAAATTCTGTCTCTATGATGAGATTATCTGTGACCTCCATATGTGTTGTAAATTCTATCACTGTGATGAGGTTGTACTGATGAGGTTGGCAAGATTAGTGTCTTAATGCAATCTCTTTTGAGATATAAAAGAGAGAAGCAAGCAGAGACACATGGAAACCTCAAACCACCAAGAAAGCAGTACTGGGAGCAGAGTGCATCCTTTGGACCTGAGGTTCCTGCTCCCAGACCAAGGGAAGGCTGATGCATCACAAGGACCCTCCTCCAGAGCCAACAGCGAGAGAGGGCCTTCTGGAGCTGATGCCATGAATTTGGACTTGTAGCCTGCTGGACTGTGAGAGAATAAACTTCTCTTTGTTAAAGCCACCCACTTGTGTTATTTCTGCTACAGCAGCACTAGATGACCAAGACAGAGACTAAATGGGCACACCAGCCCGGGGGCAAGGACAAGAAGGCAGAGGGGGACAGAAAAGCTGGTAATGGGAACCCAAGGTCGAGAAGGGGAGAGTGCTGATGTGTCGTGGGGTTGGCAAACAATTTTACAAAACAATATGTGTATTGTTTAATAAGAAACTAATTTGCTCTGTAAACCTTCATCTGAAGTACAATTTTAAAAAACCAAACTTATTTTTTATAAGCAGGTTCAAGCATTGACTATATCATTATGCCATCTAGTTTAGACAATCATTATGCCATCTAGTTTAGACATGTCTGTGCACCTACATATTAGAATACATATTATTTTCTTCTAAGCTAATTTCCTTTTATTGCTCCTTTATACTGCCGTTAGGATATTATGTGGATGGTTTTATTGTTCTGTGTAGGTTGTATTATCTGTGAATTTTATGCTAGGATAGTAAAGGAGACATTATAAAATATTTAAAAGAGGGTGTTAGATTTGATAGAGTTGAGAACTACTGGTCTAATTTGTGGCTAATCACAGGTCTGCCGAGGACCTTTAGGAAAATATTTTCTTCTCTGATAAAAAGAGAGAGGTGCTCTTCATCACCTTCCCTCATGCTTTCGGAAGTTGTGATGTTATTTTTAGGTGCTGTCGAGTCTTTCCAACTCATAGCAATCCTCTGCACAACAGAACAAAACACTGTCTGGTCCTGCGCCATCCTCACAATCCTTGCTATATTTTAGCCCATTGTTGCAGCCACTGTGTCAGTCCATCTCGTTGAGGGTCTTGCTCTTTTTTGCTGACCTTCTCCTTTACCAAGCATGATGTCCTTCTCCAGGGACTGAACAAAATTCTGAGGAGCATAGGGCCAAATAAGGAATAAGCCTGGGTCTCTGATGATTTGGTTGTTCTGTCAGATCAAACCTGGAACTACTAATAGTGGACTTTATGTGAGATAATTACAGGTCTGTATTGTTTAAGTCACTGTTGGTTGGATATTCTGTTACATGCAACTAAAAACATCTACCTGAGATATGGGGCATAAAGTAAATCGCAACTACAATCAAGTGTAATGCTAGAGAAGAATTTGGAGCCCTGGTGGTGCAATGGTTAAGTGCTCGGCTGCTAACCAAAAGGTCAGCAGTTCAAACCCACCCAGAGAAAAGATTACAGCCTAGGAAACCCTATGGAGCAGTTCTACTCTGTTATGTAGGGTCACTATGAGTCAGAATAGACTCAACGGCAAACAACAGAGAAGCATTTCAGCACATTCTCAGCCCAGACTGGGGGAGGTAGGGGTAGTCAGTGAAGAATTCCTGAAGGAAATAACATACAAACTGAGGCCTGAAGAATGAGTAGGGGTTAGCCTGACAGGGCACAGCAGAGTGTTCCAAGAAGAAGGAATAACAAGCAAGATACTCCAGAGATGATAGAGAGGTGATCTCACCTAAAAGAAGTTCAGTACAAAAGGGTATGAACAATAAGTATGAGATAACATAACAGATCATGAAGGACTCAGTTAAACACGTGAGCTTTGCACCCATATAGAATTGAGTTTGAATCTTAAGTCAGTCACTTGGTAGCTGAGTAATGTTGGGTAAATTACTTAACCCCTCTGGGTTTCAGTTCTGTCATTGTGAAAATGGAGATTATGATAGTACTTATGTCCCACGATCTTTCTGAAAAGATTGTCATAGTCATCTAGACAGGAAATGCTCAAGTCTAGACCTGGGTGGTGGCAGGAGGAATGATGAGAAAGGTGAATGAATAGAGGCGCTATATTGGGGTTTCAATTAACAAGGCTTAGGTCAATGATCAAATGAAGAGGGTGAAGGAGTCAAGGATGATGTGTAGGTTTCCGGCTTGGGCAACTAGGTGATGGTGGTGCCATTCGCTGATACAGGCAATACAAAAGGAATAGTGGGTTTTAGGAGGAAAATGATGAGTTCGGTTATGGAGATTTTGACTCTGGTACCTGTGGGATGTGCAGAGACGTTCAACAGTACTAGGATATACATTCCTGGATTTTGGGTTGCAGGTAGACTGGGAAACATCCGCATGTAACTTAAAACTAAAGCCAAAGGAAAGGGTAAGATGGGCCAGGGAAAAAGGAGAGTGAGAGGAGGTGCAAGGACAGAGCCCTGGAGTACATTTAACGTACACCGAATGGCTGGGCAGAAGAATAGGAGCCTGCAGAGGAGAAGATGAAGCACCCTGAGATAGGCGGGGGAAAAAAGAGAGAGAGAGCAAGCCTGGGTTCACAGAAGCTGATGGCAAAGTATTTCTCAACAAAGGAAAGAAAACAAGTAGAGAACTCTGAGATTAGCAAGAGGAGTTATGGCTAACCTTGGCCAAAGGCATTTCTGAGGGTGGAAGCCAGACTGGAGAGAGTAGTGGGAGGCAAAGGATGAGTGCAAGCAACTCTTTCTGGAAAGCTAGCTGTAGAACGGGAGATAAGGTGGCAGGTAGAAGAGAACGTAGACTTAAGGACCTAAGGCGGAGGAATGGGAGAGACCTAAGCATTACTGACTTCCGTTGGAAAGGAGTCAGTAGAACGAGAAATACTGAAGCTAGAGGAGTGTAAGGGAAAATTCCTTTAACAATTAGTAGAGCGCCGGCTACGTGACAGGTCATTTTCTCCTGAGAGCATGCGTACTGGCTACACATATAATAGGGTCACGTAAGGTTTTTATCGTCAGGGGAAAGCGGCTCTCCTTACGCTGTTTTTCCTAGGAGTTCCGATTCCATGATACCCTCCCCCCCGGGCAAGATACTGACAGGTGCCATTCACCACTAGACCTCAGAACCCCAATTGGACAATTGAGGATACAACGAAGCAACGGATCACTACGAGGACCACGCCTCCTCTCGCTGTATCAGCGGCGATTGGACAGGGAATCTCCTTCTGGAGAGCTCTGCCCTCTACTCTTTGTTTCCACGTCCTAAGATCTCGCGGGAGTTGGGCGGCAACTCCCGCGAGCGCAGACCTGGGGCCGGCGCTGCAGCTCTCGCGGTATTTGCATAGGCCTGCTTCCTTCCTTCTTCCCTTGCCAGTTCTCCTGCTTTCCTCCCCTTTTTCCCCGCCCGGCCTACCCGTCCTTCCCCCCGCGGCCCCCTCCCCGCAGGGATAATATGGTCTCCGGCGATGGACGCCCCAAGTGCAGGTTAGTTTCGGGCCGTGGACCCGGCTCTGGAGACGGGAGCTGCCTGGGCATCGTGTTCCCTGCTTCTCTCGCTTCGAGTTTTTCGGCCGGCGCCTGGGGCCGTCGGTATCATGTTCCCCTCAGGGCCTGCTGGCTGGGCCGCACTCCCTGCGCCGGGGCCGCGGGAGCCAGGCCTCGCAGCCTTCGCCCCTGAGCGCGACTCTGTCAGGGCTGTCGCCCCGCCGCTGGCCTTGACCCGCGCCCACCTCAGCCTGGCAGCCGCTGCTGGCTACCAGCGGGTCCCGGCACCTCTTGGTAGCACCAGGTCGGGGGAGGCCCACCATCTTCTCCTCCTCCCCGCCCCCATTTGTGAGAGTTGAGGGTGGAGGCCAGTGTCTCCTTGCAGTTAGTTGTTTATTCCGCTGTCCAGCCTCGAGCGCCTCCCTTTCTCTTTGCCTCTAGATGCAGAGAGGAGCGGTCAAGGCCGAACACTGATCAGCGAGTTCCCAATCCTGGATTGAAGCGCTGGGTCTCCTTCCCCTATCCTCCTTTGCTTCCCAGTCTACCAAAAAAAAAAACAAACCCAGCTTTACTTTCTGAAAGTAGGCTGTGCTTATCTCTTCTCATCCCGGACTAAGGCCCTGGCAATGCTGAGGGTCCTGTCCACCCATAACAGTGATACTGCACAAAAGAGCTGAAGTTTCTTTCCGTCGAGGCTGCCTCCCTGCCGCCTCCCCCAAAAACTTCAGGAGCTGGGCATATTCAAATGAGACCCCTGGATCTTTGCCCCCGACTTTGTAGTTCAGCTTCAATTCGTGCAGAAACCAGGAGATGTTTCTTAAAGGGAGAATGTCCTAATTTACCCAGATAGTGTTCACTTTTGTCTTCGGTCTAAAGACCTGCTAAGTTGGTACCTGAGAAGTTTCTTGCTTTGATTTTGTCCGTGTGATTGAATGCTCTTGATTCTTTTTCAAAATTAAAGTAACTGGAATTCTCAAATTGTTCTGTGTATACTTCATTCAACTTTCAGAACCTGTCTTTCCAAAACATGCCTATACATCATTTAAGTCATTCTTGTTCCTTTCCAGGTTACTGCATTTCAGGAGAGAGTTAATTATAACCAGTTTTTACTTGCCAAGAGTCATGGTTTAGAGCTGTACTGTCTAATATGGTAGCCACTAGCCAAATGTGTCCATTTACATTTAAGTTAGTTAAAATAATACAATTTGTAAAAATGGTATTTGACCTCCTCTAACTTCACAAGAGGAAAGGAGGATCAAGATTAGCAGCCCAAGGCTGATTCCTACGAGGCTGAGGTCAGACACACCTCCTCTCGCCAGCCCTTTTTACCAACTCTGACACCAACTGTCCCTCCCACAGCACTCTGCTTGTCTGCTGGGTTCGATAATCCGTTGCAATGGCGACATAGAACTCACAGACAATACTCAAAATCATTGGGTTTATTAGGGAAGTAACAGGTTACAATTCAGGTTTAGGAACAATAAGGATATCGTTCTTTGATCAGGACAGCCTCTTCTCAGCTGTATTCACACCCCTCTCTGGCCCCTCTGCCCTGCTCAGGCAAGTATTTAGCTCTGCTGATAAGTGACAGAGTCATCCCACCCTGCCAGTAAGCTTTGTGCCCGAAGATGCTCAGCTTTCTAGCTCCGTGGGCCAGGAAGCTCCACTGTAGCTGTCTCACACTGTCTTCTGTGGTATAGCTCCTCTTTCTGTCTTCTGATCTAGGAGGTTCTCAGTGCAGGAATCCCAGATCCAAAGGACATGCGCCACTCCTAGCTCTTTTTTCTTGGTGGTGGTGAGATCCTCCCTTCTCGCCTCTGGGATGGCTCATTTTAAGCCTAGTGGGGTGGCAAAACTGCCCAATCCCCTTGTTAGTGTTCCATGCACCTTATTTACATTAGTAGCAAGCTGTCCAATCCCTTGGTGGGCCACAAGTGCCTCACTTGCATAGTCCCATTCAGATATTTGGTGGGAGTTACAAAGCTATGGATAGAAGGGCCATATTAAGTAATTCACTGCACAGCACAATTGAAAAATTTGGGCTTTTTAGTTGCTCTGGCTACGTTCCCAGTGCTCAATAGACATATGTGGCTAATGGTTACCTTATTGGACAGCACAGATATAGACCATTCCACCACCGCAGAAAATTCTGTCAGAAAAAGCTGGTTTGGAGGTATTTTCTTTTTGAATAAAATACTTTGTAGCTGTGTTTAATGAAAGTTTTTGTTTTGTTTTGTTTTTAGGATGCGCCTTTGAGTACCTTATTGAAACATTAAATGACAGTTCACATAAGTACTTCAATATACCTAAACTTGGAGGCACCAAGTATGGTAATGTTGCTTTTAATTTACGTTTACTTGAGTTTGTTTTATTTTCGGTAATAAAAATGTGTTTAGCAAGCTGAGCTGAAGAAATTTTAAACTTGTTTCTACCATGTTGTAAGAGGTACGCCTACACTTCTGTCACGTTTGAAAAACTCCTCTTAAGACAACTTTTGTTTGAGCAGGATATAAGCTCACATCTTAACTTCTCATTTAAAAATTTAAGTTAATTAAGGAATAAATTTTTCCAAAGGAACCACTAATACAATTTTTTAAAAACCTGACTGATGATATTCTACAGCTGTTAAATGTATATTTTGATTTTTCAAATGAAGAGTGCCGCAGTTATTCTTTATCTGCCATTCTTTGAGTAGGAATCATCAACAGGGCCCACTGAGTTGAGTTGTTCTCTAGTACTGAACATGGATTGCCCTGACCCGCATACTGACACTTTGGCAAACACTTGAAGGCACCTGATGAGGGTCCACCCTTTCAGTCTGTCATCTCAGAAGAGTGAACTTGGCTGAACCCCCAGGGCACTGGGTGAGAGTCTTGACTTTATTAACAGTTGAGTTGACTTTCTCAACCAGGCCAATGAAGGGAAGACTTGTTTAGAAGAGTAATTATTCTTTTTGGACTTCAGGGAAAACTATACAAAAAGATAAATTGCCAAATTTATTACAGCCGGTTGTGGAGGGAGCTTTTTTTTTTGTCTTTGCATGGTTTAATTAAGAGGATTGCTTTTATGATTTTTCTATAGATTTTGATGGATTTAGATATTATAGACTGCCAGTAACAGTATTTTCCTCACATTGTACAAAGAGTTAGGTATCTTGGAATCTCTTAGAAGATCCTGGTCTTAGAATTAGATTGCCATTTAAAAATAGTTCACCAAAATGAGAGCAATATTCCTTACGTTGTATATTTAGTTGCCGTGATTTGTATTGATATGTTTATTGTTAAGAGAGCTGGGTCATTTTTTTAGTGCCATATGTCTTTCATCCATATTCATTTTATCCCTTCACTTACTAATTTTGGAAGGAAACTGCTAGATTGATTGTGTACAAGAAATATGTATTTCCTCTTCTCCAAATATCTAGCGATTTTGTCCCGGAAATTTTTTAATCCAAGTTTTGCAGCATATAAAATTAAAACAGCATGTATGAAGATGTTTTAAAAATTGAGTATAATTACTCTTTGTGGATAATTTGTGGAACTGTTCCTACTTGAAGATGGCCTGTATTTCCCAAATGCAGGGAATCAATAGGAAACTATTATAAGCAAATGGCCCTGTAAAATGCATTGAAAGAGAATGATTAATAATGTAAAAAATTGTCTCTGATGGGGAAAAAAGCTGTCGTGGGCATCTGTACATAACCAGTTCCAGAGTAACAGGGTTTTTATAAACACCATAAATGCAGTGATAGAATACCTATAACTATAAATGCCTTCAAAACAAAATTGGTTTGTATTTCTGTGCGATCAATACCCTGATTCTTTCATAGAGTGGTTATTGGGATGTGAGAGATTTATTAGGAATAATTTAAGTATCTTAGTAACTACTTAAGAGAAAATCAAATTTGTAAAAAAAAAGAAGCCACTTGGGTAGAAGGTTATTTTATTACTTTAGCATCAGAACAAAAATTCTTGCTGTATTTGTGGAGAGACCAGATTGAGTAGCCTTTCAGGCATGTGCTTACATGGAGGCATTGCTTTGGTAAGTACCAAGATTCAGGGCTGCTGTCTTTTCTGCCCGCATCTCACATTCTCATGCCTGCCAGGTTGAGAATCACCATTGTGATGAGTAACTGCTGCTGAAGGGAATGTGTTCTATCCCTCATATGTTGGGAAGAAAGATACTTCTTGAGCACCATTGTTCCAGTCTCCATGCTGACTGTATCAGGAATGCCTTCAGCTGTAAGGAACTAAAAAGCCACCATATAGTGACTTTAACAAAGAGGGAGTTATTTTTCTTACATAACAAGAAGTCTAGAGGTAGGCAGACTGGGACTGTGTAGTGCCAATGTCAGCAAAGACCCAGGTTCCTCCTTTTCATTTTGTTTTTATTCTTGTGGTTGCAAAACAGGTGCTGCACATCCAGACATTATGTCCATGTTCCAGGCAGCTGGAAAGGCAAAACAGGGAGAAAAGCCCTCCTCAGGAGCTTTTGCCTCTATCTCATTGGCCAAAATGTCACCAGCCACTCCTAGCTTCAGAAAAGCTAGAAGATGGGAATATTTTGCTTTCCAGGTTTTGAAGTAGAGGAAGGCAAGGGAGAAGTGGTTGAAGTGGTTGGGGGTGGGCAGTGAGTGAGCCAGGCAAGACTATCTGCCTCACTAACGATACACTCTCTAATTAATGAAGCCTGTCTTTAGATAAGAGTACAACACAGATTTTTTTATTTCTGCTGTTATCTGCCACTTTCTCTTTTTGCTTCCCAAGTTTATACTCAGGGTATCTTTATGGAAATGAGTATTCAGGAATCTTTTCAGCCGTTGCCGTTTTACCAGAGGACACTTCGTACATACATGATTACATTTTGATCTTAAGTTAATTTTGCTCTTGGAGAGTATCTTTTTTAATTTTCTGGACCTGCCTGTCTAGCACTCCAGTGCACAGACTACAAATGTAAAGATTTTTAGTAAATCTCCTAAGTAGAAATCTGAATTTTGAAAATGTACATAGTTTCGAGTAGGGTAGAAATCAGTGACTGGAATAGTCAGAGACTGCTCTCTGAAGGAACTGGCACTTGCATTGCATTTAAACAGAGGGATAATAGGGGACAATCAACACCTAGGGAATTAGAATGAGCAGCATAATGGAAACATGGATAAATGCGTTGACTGAGGGAGAAGACAATGAAGAGACTGGCCTGGCTAGAGTGGAACACCATATTTTAAATAGTAGCTATTATGGGGGAAGCAGGAGAGAGAAAGACATTGCAGTCTGCTTCCGGAAAAGATTTACAGCCTTGGAAACCCGTATGGGGTAGTGGTAACAGCCTGTGGAAACCCAACTCAATGGCAGTGGGTTTGGTTTGTATTACTGGGCAATAGGAACTCCAGCTGATGTAGAAGCTCTCAGACTCCTTTTTTTGTCTCAGGTCATCTCATTCGCTTTTTTTTTTAAATCTCTCCTGAAGATTCGAGTCATTTATTCTGCTTGCTTCTTTCCATTGTCTGTAATATTTTGTAACCACATAACCTCTCAGTCCTACAGTAAAGCAAGGCTTGGTTATCCAAATCCTACCTTGCAGTCTCTGGAAGAAACTCTTTATTTAATTTTTTAAGAGAGTTTTTATTGTTTATAGGAAATCAGATCCAAGTCGAGAATCCCAAAAAGACAAGAATATTACAAACAGTGCTGAAAGTCTCATTTTTATGTATATATACAAATATATGTAAATGTGCTACTTTTAACAAAAATACATACACTGTTTTGTAACCTTTTTCACTTAATGTATCAATGCCCATGTTTCCATGTCATATAATACAAGTCTCCCTTACTGTCTGAATCTATTTGGTTTCTGAGTCAGGGAGCATGAGTTCAGGGGAAAGGGATATCTCTATTTTTCTACAGCTTCAAATGGCTGCAGAGTATTGCATATATGAATGCATTGGGATTTAGTTAACAGATTTTTGGATATTGAGGTTGTTACCAGCTTTTCCTTGTTTATAAATAAAGCTGCTGTGTACATGTTGATTAAAATTAAACTTTTGTGTAAGCTTATCATCATATAGAATTGTTGGCTTGAAAGTATGCTGTTCCACCACCATCCTAGTCGTCTGTTTTGTTTTGTTTTGTTTTATGTCTGTTCCAGTCAGTATATATTATAAGGAACAGAAACTCACTCAGCTCAGCACTCAAGTAAAGAAGTTATTATTTCAGTTTCCAGGCAACCAAAGGTAAAGGAAGAAAGCATAGTCAGGCTTCATGGGAACCAAAATTTCTAAGCCAGGGGCTGCTCTCTTTGTCACTTAAAGGCCGCCTGGTCTCTTTATCCCTATTTCTTTCTTTTTTTTAAATTGTACTTCAGGTGAAGGTTTACAGGACAAATAGTTTCTTGTTAAACAGTAGTACACATATTGTTCTATGACATTGGTTAACAACCCCACGACATGTCAACCCTCTCCTTTCTCGACCTTTTTTTTTTTTTTTTTTTTTGGTGAAAATATACATAGCCAAAGATAACACCATTTCAAAAATCCCTACATGCACAGTTCAGTGACATCAACTATGCTCTTCCAGTTGTGCTGCTATTCTCAATTTAGATGAAGGTTTACAGAACAAATAGTTTCTCGTTAAACAGTTAGTACACATGTTGCCCTGTGACAATGGTTAACAACCTCACTACACATCAACACTGTCCTTAACTTTGGGTTCCCTATCACCAGCGTTCCTGTCCCCTTTTGTCTTCTAGCCCTTGTCCCTGGGCTGCTGTGCCTCATTAGTCCTGTTTGGTTTTATGGGGCTGTCCAATCCCCAGCTGAACGGTGAACCTTGGAAGTGACTTCACCACTGAGCTAAAAGGGTGTCTGGGGCCATACTCTCAGGGTTTCTCCAGTCTCCTTTAGGCCAGTAAATCTGGTCTTTTTTGTGTGTGTTAGAATTCTGTTCTACATCCTTCTGCAGCTCTGTCCAGTACCCTCTGTTGTGATCCCGGTCAGAGCAGTCGGTGGTAGCTGGGCACCATCCAGCTTTACTGGACTCAGTCTGGTGGAGGCCTTGGTAGCTGTGGTTCATTAGTCCTTTCGACTAATCTTTTGCTTGTGTCCTGTTCTCTTCATTCTCTCTTGCTCCTGAAGGGATGAGACCAGTGGAGTATCTTAGATGGCTGCTCACAGGCTTTTAAGACCCCAGATGCTACTCACCAAGGTAGAATGTAGAACATTGTCTTTGTAAACTGTGTTATGCCAGTTGAGCTAGATGTTCCCTGAGACCATGGTCCCCACAGCCCTCCGCCCAGCAATTCAGTCCCTCAGGGAGTTTGGATATGTCTACGGAGCTTCCCTTAGCTTTCCTTGTACAAGTTGTGCTGGTTTCCCCAGTACTGTGTACTGTCTCCCCTTCACCAAAGATACCACGTATCTATTGCCTATTTAGTATTTATCCCTGTTTCTTTTAATATCTACTCAGGTCTTCTATCTTGATGGCCCACTTTACTTACTCATTTCATATAATGTCCAGTGTAGCCACTGCTGACCATTCTTTCTATGCTTATCAGCCAGTTAAAACTATTCCTTTAGGTGACTTTTTCATGTATTGTGTTAACCTAGTTTGGCTGGTTTTATTAGGTTTCCATTGTTGGTCCAGTTACCTTGCTGGAAGGGACAAGAGTATGTTTTCTGATCTTAATATCTGCCAGGGACTCTGTGCAAGTTCTTTGGAAAGGGCTGGAAAGGGTAGGGCAAGCAATGCAATACTTCGCTTGTAATGTGTACACATGGTACATAAAGTTACAAGGATTACCTTTACCTAATATGATCCCACTATCCCATGCATAGCCAGAAATACCAATCCTCTACATTTTCTCCAAGAGTCTTGGTTTCAACTCTGCTGTTGATTGCCAGTTTCTTGCCCTTTTGGTTGCAAGGAACAGACCCCCCCACTAGCTCACGTGAAAGGATTTATTGTAATGATTCAGAGCTCCTAAGCCAGTGAGATGTGGCTGTATCTTAAGAAAATGGGCAGTGGGCTAGAATTAAGAAAGCTGTTTATTTTTTCCCTCAGAGGCTTCAGATTTCTGTGCCCCTCTTCTACTCCTTCCACTTCTTTACAGACAAGCCTCCTCTGCTTGCTCGCTTTGCACATGGTCCCAAATGGCAACCTCAGTCCCTAACTAAAATAATAAAATTAACACCTGTCTGGCTCAGTGTCTCTGTGTCCTGATTGCAAATTCCTGAGAGAAGAATCTGATGGTCCCAGTGTATCTATCTTTTCTCACCAGGCTGTTGCCAAGGGATTGGCTCTTACAGGACTCTGGGAACTGTCCATTTATGGGTAGCAGTTTGGACAGGCACAATGAAGTATGTCTGTTAGGTTAGCAAATAGTGCCAGTTTACGTGCTTACCAGGAGTAAAGAGAACAGTATGTGTTTCTGCACCTTCATCAATAATGGATATTATTTGTCTTCTTTTTTCAACCTTTGTCAGTGAGTGAAAAAAACTCTTAAAGAAGCAGTAATCTGTTTTCTCTTTTTCTACTTTCTTAGACTCTCAGTGGCAATATTAAAAAAAAAGCAAAATTCCTTTCTTGGAAATTGATCCCATCCAGCCTGGTTCAGATTAGACAGAAATAATACCTTGACTCTAGTCAGACTGGGTATGAGTTAATTCTATTGCCAGGTCTAGTAGGTTTATGGGACCTTTTAGAACAGATTCCAAATCTTTTCTCCAGGCCCCTGGCTTTGAGCAAGTTTTTTAGCTTTACCCTGTAGGCTGCCCTAGCTGGTCTTACGTTAGTCCTCTAGGTCTTCTTTCTCAGTGTGGACTCCAAAGATTCCCTCTTTGGGGCTTCACGCAGGCCTAACGTACCAGTGGCTCCAGTCTTCGAATGTTTCCCCTTTTCTTCAGTCACTGTATTTGTCTGCCCTGTTTATATCTAAAGCCTGCTTTCTGGCCACTTGTTAAGATCAGTATTCCCTTTAGGTGGTTTCATCATCTACCATGAAATTTTCCATGTTTATAATTAACAAAGTCTTTTTGTTATCTGTTTAATTTCACTACTTCACTGCATGGTACAAAAACCAAAAAACCAAACCCATCGCTGTCGAATCAGTTCTGACTCATAGCAACCCTATAGGACAGAATAGAGCTGCCCCCGTAGGATTTCCAAAGCTATAAATCTTTCCAGAAGCAGACTGCCACATCTTTCTCCAGTGGAGCGCCTGGTGAGTTCAAAACCACGGACCTTTTGGCTAGCTGCCAAGCACTTACCTGTTGTGCTACCAGGGTTCTTCATGGTAGGCATGGAAAATAGCTTTATCTCCATAATATACAGATGAGGAAATGAGACTAAGAATCTAAGTAATTTGCCTAAGGTCACGTATCTTCTAAGTGAGAAAGCTTGGTCTCAGACCTTCTGATTTCAAGGCCAGCACTTTTTTTCCCCTCTGTATCATTTTGTTGCCTAGCTTAATAATAATGGCATTACTAAGACTGCTAGTATTTACTGAGTGTTACTGTATCTAGTTCTATAAGTTGTGTTATATATCCACTTGGCCAGTGTCCCACTACTAAATACCATTACCTATTAAGTGGTGGAGGAGAAATAAACAAAAGTCTAGGATTCTGAAGTCTGTGCTTGTAAAACTTGTAAGCTCATGCTTACAAGGACCACAGAGGCAATGTAAACAAGTGAAATGGTCCCCAGAATTGTGGCAAACAGGAGAGCTTATGCTGTTTGTAAAGGGTAGGTGCTACTCAGTCCCAGCAGAAATGTGACATCAGTTTATAAAATTTTCTGATTTTTATCCTAAGAAGCCAGAAATTTGGATGTTCATGTGAAAAATCTCTGGTTTTTAAATGTTGGCAATTAAATCTAAAAGTGTTAAAACTCTTAAATCTAAAAATGTCAAAACTCTGTGCAGGTCAGACAAAATATGTCTGCAGGCCAACAGTTTGTGACCTCTGTACTGAGATGCCACCGTGTTGCCTAATCTTAGTAGTAGCCGTTTAGTCTTTTTTTATTATTATTAGTTTTATTGTCCTTTGAGTGAAAGGTTACAACTCAAGTTAGTCTGTCATACAGAAATTCATACATACATTGTTATGTGACCCTAGTTGTTCTCCCTGTACTGTGACAGCACACTCTTCCTCTCCACCCTGGATTAGCCATTTAGTCTTGAATAGTAGGGTCTGCTGTCCTAGAAACCTGGGCATACCTTTTATCACCTGCTTCTCCTATAAAATAGCAGACCTCAGCATCTTTTTTCAGCTCCTGAACCACCTGTTGGATCTTCCACTAAGTAATTGATCCAAAGTGTATATTGTTATCAGCTCATTTCAGAAGTGTGATCACACAAATTATCAGACTTTTCTAGTTTTTTTGATTACCTGTGCTTTAGAGGGGAGCCCTGGTGGCACAGTGGTTTAAGTGTTTGCCTGCTAACCAAAAGGTCCACCAGCCACTCCTTGGAAACCCTGTGGGGCAGTTCTACTCTGTTCTGTAGGGTTGCTATGAGTTGGAATCGACTCGGTGGCAACGGGTTTTATGCTTAGAGTATTAGCTCTCTAGAGTCATAGAATTCTAGAAATTCCTGGTTAGAAGAGACATAAGTAATCCAAACCAGTTTTGTACTTGGTGCATGAATCTCTCAACAACGCTATTACTTTCCTGAGCTAATATTTATTGAATACTTGAATCTTTCTGGCAAAGTAAAGATGGCTAAGCTGGCATCCCTGTCCTGAAGAAGGCACACAGTTTAATACTGGTGACACACATGGAAAATATGTGTTAAGTTCAATCTTTAGTATGTTAATAGCATTTTAGTTCCAATCAGGAGAAAGAAACCAACAGTAGGTTAAACAGGGAAAGTTTAAGGTAATTAATTATTAACTATGATTTAAAAAATAATATTAATTGCAAGATATAAGGAAACTGTACGTGAACTGTATAAACCAAATCCAACCCATTACCATCAAGTTGATTGCAACTCATAGCAGCCCTACAGGACAGGGTAGAACTGCCCCATATGGTTTCCAAGGCTGTAATCTTTATGGAAGCAGACTGCTACATCTTTCTGCTCAGCGGCTGGTAGGTTCGAACCGCCAGCCTTTTGGTTGGCATCCAAGAGAGCACTAGTTGTAAAGACATGCACAGGGAGGTCCCCTGTACCCCTCTCCTCACTTCCCCCAACCTTGACATGTGACATAATTATAGTACAGTATCAAAACCAGGAATTTGACATTGATTCAATCCACAGAGCTTATTATGATTTCACTATGTATGCATGAACTCGTGTGTGTGTGTGTGTGTGGTTCTATGTACACGTGTAGACTTGTATAACTACCACTGCATTCAAGATGCGACACTGTTCTATCACCACAAGGCTTCCTTATACTATCCTTTTATAGCTACCTACACATCCTCCCACTCACCCATCCCTAAATGCTGGCAACCTTAGATCTGTTCTCCATCTCTATAATTTTGTTATTTCAAGAATGTTATATAAATGGAATCATACGGTACGTAACCTAGTGCAGTTGGCTTTTTTCACTCACCATAGCTAGTGCTTCTTAATGACAATGTCTAGTTAACACTTGTGATTAATTTTTCTCATAGCACTCTTTACCTGATAATTGTTTTAATTTAATATTTAATTAATTTTCAAAACGATAGAGTTAAAAACCAGTAGGACCACTAGGGTTATAACCAAAACAGTACCCCTTGCCCTACACCCAGTTTTCACTCCCCAGAAAATGCTATTTTCAGTTCTCTTGGCTGTTTCCTCTGGTAATTTCCTCTGTATTATTAAATAGCCTTGCTTATACTGCTGTTTCTTGATTTTTCAATTTTAGACTTTACTAACTTTCTACTGTGGAAAATGAGAATTCAGGACTTTTCTTCTCCCTTATATATATCTCTCTCTTTCTGGTATAACCATCATACTGTTTGGTTACATCATCATACAGTGTTTATATTATTATGACTTTAAATGTTCTCTGCTAGCCCATGTAGTAAACTATGGTTGTATTTCATTTCTCATACAACCTTGTGTTTTTCCTGAAATTAATGATTCTTTTTTTTTTTTTTGCTTACCTAGTTTTCTACGTCCTTATCAATATGTAATTTGCCTCCAAACCCTCCCTAAAAACAAACAAAAAGAAAACTAGTTAAACTCTCCCAGTATAAATACATCATGTAATCTATCAGTTAATTTTTTCCTTTCTCTTGGCAACATCCCATCTGGACTCCATCTTTCTGCTCCATTAGAGACTGATTGCAGTGCAGGCTTGGCGCCCCGCTGTTGTCTTAAGGAGAGTCTTTTTTTATTATCTTGTTTTGTTAATAATACTTTATTGCATTTTTGGTGAAGGTTTATACAGCAGTTGAGGTTCCCATTCAGCAATTTCTACACAAGTTGTTCAGTGACATTGGTTACAATCTTCACAATGTGTGAACATTCTCATTATTTCCGTTCTGGTTGTTCCATTTCCATTAATCTACTTTCCCTGTCCTCTTAACATTCTCATCTGTGTTTTAAAGTAATTTTTGACCGTTTGGTGTCATGTAGGTGATTTTTGAAAGGAGCACAGTACTTACAGGTGATACTCTTTATTTTCTGAGCCAGTCTGTTATTTACCTATAAGGTGACCTCAGGGGTTAGTTTCAGTTCAAGGTTTGAAGGGTATCTCAGGATAATAGTCTCAGGTAGTCCTCCAATCTAAACCAGTCCAGTAGGTCTGTTTTGTTTTGTTTATTAATTTGAGGTTCTATTCACATTTTACTCCCATTCGATCAAAGTCCATCTATTGTGGCCCTGATTAGAATGGTCAGTAGTGGTAGCCAATCACCATCTAGTTCTTCTGGTCTCAGGGTAGATGAGGACATGGTTTGTGTAGACTATTTGTCCTGTAGACTAGTTTCTTTGAGTCTTTGGTTTCCTTCTTTCTCTTTTGTTCTGGATGAGTAGAAACCAATAGTTACATCTTAGATGGCTGCTCATGAGGGAGAGTCTCTTTGCTCTCTTCTGTATTGAAAACTCCATTTCCTAGATTCTTGGATTTTCTATTCACTGTTTATCCTCTTGTTTTATAGAGCATATCCTTCAATAGCTTCCTAAGAAAGGATGTCTAGAAAGTAAAATTTTGAGACCTTGCATGTTTAATTTATAGTTTGCTTATGTATAAATTTCTAGGTTGGACAGTATTTTCACTCAGAATTTTGTAGGTATTGTTCTAATGTCTTCTAGCTTCTAATGCTCCTATTAAGAAATCATAGGAAATTCTGATTCCTAGTCTTTGTTTCTGGTTGCCTTTAGACGTTTAAGTTTCAGCTTTCTGTGCTGTTTTCTGCTCAGTCCATTACTAGTCATCCATGCGCTTTATTCCAAAATTGTGCTGGTTTCTCGTCTGCCTATCTGTTCTTGTGGGTTTATAACTTTTTTTATTTCTTTACCATCATCTTACTGGATTTTAGGACTGAGAGTGGAGATAATTGCTGGTATTTACCATGTTTAACTAGGAATCTCATGAAATGCTTTTTATGAAGATACTGTAAACAAAAATTAATATTTCTGTGATTGTTTATCCAAAAACCCCAGGTTAATCTCTTCTGTGATAATTTTTTTCTCATTATCACCAAACGTTCTATTAAAAATTTCCTCTTCCTCCTCCTCTCCCAATCCCCAGATATTTCCCCTTGGTTTTTAGGACTTTATTATGCTTCAGAATGAGGTAAGTATGCTAAGATACTCTTTACATCTCTTATAGGTAGCTGGCATTCCCATTTTAAATGAGAAATGCATCAACTTGAGTCAGTTTCCAAAGGTCATACTTGGAGTAAATGGCAAATCCAGGCTTTGAATCTCATTTCTGATTCTGTAGTCCTTTCTCCTCTTTACTTACAACTTCATATTCTTTAAATTATGTATCTAAAAATGTTCAAATAATACAAAAGTAGAATAATATAATGACCCACGATGTACTTAGCCGTTTGTTAACATTTTACTGGTCTTTTTTTTTCCCCCATACAAAAATTTATACATACATTGTTGTGTGACTCTGATTGCTTTCCCCATACTGTGACAGCACACTCCTCCTTTCTACCCGATTCCCCATGTCCATTCAACCAGCTCCTCACCCTCTCTGCCTTCCCATCTCACCTCCGGACAGAAGCTACCCGTTAGTCTCTTGTATCTACTTGAGCTAAGAGGCACACTCCTCACGAGTATCACTTTATGTTCCACAGTCCAGTCCCATCCCTGTCTGAAGAGTTGGCCTCAGAAATTGTTTTAGTTCTGGTCTGGTAGAGAATCCAGGGGCCATGCTTTCCAGGGTTCCTCGAGTCTCAGTCAGACCATTAAGTCTGGTCTTCTTACTAGAATTTGTGTTCTGCACCCTATGTTTCTCTTGCTCCATCCAGGACTCTCTGTTGTGTTCCCTGTCAGGGCGATCATTGGTGGTAGCCAGGCACCATCTAGTTCTTCTGGTCTCAGGTTGATGAAGTCTCTGGTTTATGTGGTCCTTTCTGTCTCTTGGGCTAATACTTTCCTTGTGTCTTTGGTGTTCTTCATTCTCCTTTACTCCATTGGTTGGGACCAATTGATGCATCTTAGATGGCCGCTTGCAAGCTTTTAAGACCCCACAGTCTTTTTTTTTTTCCCAAGTGTTTTACTATTTTTTAAAACCTGTAAATACTTCTGTATGGATCTCTGAGGTATAAAAGGACTTAAAATGATAGTAGTAATTATCACAGTGAGATGATTATCCCTAACAAAATTAATAATAATTCCTTAATAAAATCTAAAACCCAATCTTGTTCAGATTTCTGTGGTTGTCTCAAAAATATATTTTTATAATTTGTTTTTTCAAAATAGAATTCAGAGTCCACATATAGCACTTGGTTGTTGTCTTTTGTCATTTAATCTATTATAATAGCCCTCCTCTCCTTTTTCCATGCCATTTTTCTGTTGAAGAAACAAGGTTCTTTATCCTGTAGGACACCCTACATTCTTGATATGGCTGATTGCTTCCTCGTGGTGGTGTTTTACTGACACTATCCTCCATATTTCCTCTCATGTGAAGGTTTTTTGTTTTTTTTTTTTTTGTTGTTTTTTTTTGAGTAACTGTACTTTAGATGAAGGTTTACAGAACAGAACAGACTAGCTTCTCATTAAACAGTTAGTACACATATTGTTTTATGACTTTGGTTACCAACCCCACAACATGTCAACACTCTCCCTTCTCAACCTTGGGTTCCCTGTTACCAACTTTCCTGTCCCCTTCTAACTTCTAGTTCTTGCCTCTGGGTTGGTATCCCCATTTTGTTTTATGGGTATCTCATTTTGTTTTATGGGCCTGTCTAATTCATGTGAAGGTTTTTATCTCTGCTTTTTCAGGGTCATGGGCTTATGTATGCAAAAGTGAATGTTATAGAAAATATGGTGTTAACATGAATGATGTTTTAGTTCATGTTTACCAGACTAAAAAATGAAATTTTTTAAATAGAAAAAACAATACATCTTTGTCTTTAACTTTTTGCTGTTGTAAGCTTCACAATATGTAATTACGATTATTCCCTTATTAATACTAATACTTTCTCTTGAATCAGATGCTCTGCCTTACTCAATACGGGTCCTATTGGAAGCTGCTGTACGAAATTGTGATGGTTTTTTAATGAAAAAGGAAGATGTTATGAACATTTTAGACTGGAAAACCAAACAAAGCAATGTTGAAGTGCCCTTTTTTCCTGCCCGTGTTCTTCTTCAAGATTTTACGTGAGTGAGAGGTTATTTTTCATGAATGAATTTTCAGAATGTTCTCTTTTTAAATTTCAGGCTAACTGATGGATGGCTCTGTAGTTTTGTTTTTCTTTTCCAATTTTGAAGGTTTGTTTAGAAAAGAAAACTGCCCTTTCTAAACTAAAGCAATTCATTAAAAATAGGCACCCATTTCTTATACCATTTATTCAGAAATTGCTTTTGCTTTACCTGCATACTTACCAGCTCCACATAACTGTCTAATAAACTTCTCAGACTTAACGTATGCAAAACTTGATTTCCCACCCCTACCTCATCTATTCCTTTCCAAGTCTTCTCCATTATAGTGAATAGCACCATTAGTCTCCCATTTGTTTAGGCCAAAAATCTAGGACTCATCCTTGATTCTCTTTCCTTTATACCCTGTAGCCAGTCTATCAACAGTTTCGTTGGTTGTACTTTTGAAATATATCCTGAATCCAAATACTTCTTACCATCTCCACCACTGTCATCTTGGTTCTAGCCACCATTTTCTCTTGCCTGCTTATAGCTGCAGTAGTCTTTTAACTGGTATCCCCACTTCTATACTTGTGATCTATAGTCTGTTTGCACACTAGATGGAGCACCTTGGTAAAAAGGTTAACCGGTCATATCATTCCCTTCCTTCAAATGCACCAGTTTGCTTTCATCACACTTAGAGTAAAATCCAAACTCTACCATACCCTGAAAGACCTTGCCTGACCCAGGGTATCCAGGGATTATTTATTGGAAGAGTTAACTTTGAGCTGAGTTTTGAACAAAGCATAGGAGTTAACTAGACAAATTAGAACATTCTCCTCACCTGCCTCCCAAATCTGGTTTGTATGCCACTGCTCTGTGTACCTTGTATATGCTGCTATTATAGCACTTATGATACTCTTCTGTAATTATTACTTTATCTTCCTTTCAAGTTCCTTGAGAGTAGGAATGATGTCTCCTTTGACCTTGTACACACTGAAGACATTTGCTAAATGTTTCTTATATAGTTGAGTGGGTGAATGTAAAATTGCAAAAGCTATTGTGGGTACCAAGAAGGCACTGAGTTGGAAGGGGCTGGAGCTAAGGAAAAGGGAATGTCATAAAATTGAAGGCTGGAGAAAGGATTCCAGAGGCAGTTCCCTTGAAGTCCTCTTCCTCTCATGGCCTCTGTCTTATCTAGTGCTGCTGTAACAGAAATACCACAAATGGATGGTTTTAATAAAGAGAAATTTATTCTCTCACAGTTTAGGAGGCTGGAAGTCCAAATTCAGGGTGCCAGGTCCAGGGGAAGGCTTTCTCTCTGTTGGCTCTGGGGGGTGGTCCCTTGCCATCAATCTTCCCCAGTCTAGAAGCTTCTCAGCACAGGAATCCTGGGTCCCAAGGACACACTCCACTCCTGGCTCTCCTTACTTGGTGGTAATGTATCTCAGAAGAGATTGACTCAGTGTACAGCCTAATCTGGTAGATTGTGTCCTGCCTGATTGACATAACTGCCTCTAATCCTACCTCATTGGCATCATAGAGGTTAGGATTTACCACACATAGGGTTATCAGATCACAAAGTGGAGGACAGCCACACAATACTGGGAATCATGGCCTAGCCACGTTGACACACATTTTGGGGGGAGACAATTGAATCCATAACAGCCTCAAAAAATCATCTCTTGTATTATTTTTAGGCACATCTTCTCCTCTGAGAACTCTAGTTCTCAGATAATATTTAATATTAATTCTCATTAAACCAGATGCATCTAACTTTGGATAACTTGTACATTATCAAACACATATGCCAACTAAAAAGTGATACTTTTAAATATGAAAATTGATAAATGCATGTTAATCATTTATTAGGCATATGTAAAAGAACAATTAGAACTATAATTGGATCATTCTTTATTTTGTAGTGGAATACCGGCAATGGTGGATTTTGCTGCTATGAGGGAAGCAGTGAAAATCCTTGGAGGTGATCCTAAGAAAGTTCATCCTGCCTGTCCAGCAGATCTCACGGTTGACCATTCTTTACAAATTGACTTCAATAAATGGTACTTCTTTACAGATATTTATAAAGACAGCTATGCAAGTTAACTGGTAGCCAACCCACTGGAAGTGTATGGTTTAGAGGAAAGGGAGATAATTTTTGCCGTATAAAGTATGCTGCATTTAATATTGACTAGTGTATAAAAAGAAAAACTGCTTAAAAGTTTATGAATTGGTTTTTTTTAAACAGTCTAACATTGTGTTTATGTTTGTGTATGTACTTTTGCTGCCATGTTTGATAGAAATATATGAGCCTAGAGCTTGTTTTTTGAAGTGGATACCTGAATTCAGTCTTCATTTCCTTTTTTTTTTTTTTAACCCTTCTTACCTTCCAGAGGGACTCTTAAGATGTGAGCCATGAGTATCTTTAATTAATTGGTGATTGAAAACACTGAGCCCACTAGAGCTCTATTTTCCTTCCGCTGAAATAAGTTACTTATATTTTTAAGGCCCCCTTTTTTAAGGTCAAACAAGAGAAGACATTTCTGTTGCCATGCACCAGCTGTCTTTTACATTCTCTGGAGTAACAGAATAAGACTACAATTTATTATAACCCATGAGAGATTTTATCTCTAGATTAAAGCTATGGCTCTGAGCTTTTTAAAGTTGTTAGATGGAAACAAAAATCTGTTTCAGTACTTGCTACAAATCATTAAAATTGTTACAGAAGTATATGAAACGATTTTATTGGGCACTTAGAATTCTGTTTTCATCTCCATAAATTTAAATGACGTGTTTCTATTTTTTTTGTAATCTGTGGTTTGTTTTTGACACCTAAGTTAAACGATATATTAACCTTCGAACATTCAGTTGGGTACTTCCAGATAGTGTTGGTAGTGTGCATTTTTTGAAAAGCTAAATTTCTGTCACTTTTAAATTGTTTTGTTTGTTTTCCTTTTTGGAATGATAGTGCAATACAGAATGCTCCAAATCCTGGAGGTGGTGACCTGCAGAAAGCAGGAAAGCTCTCTCCGCTTAAAGTGCAGCCTAAGAAGCTTCCCTGCAGAGGCCAGACTACCTGTCGAGGATCATGCGATTCTGGAGGACTGGGCCAAAACTCAGGAAAATTTTCCTCACAGATTGAGAACACACCCATTCTGTGTCCTTTTCATTTGCAACCAGTGCCTGAGTATGAAATTGTTTTTGTTAATATTTATTAGCCAGGTTGTTTTTTTAATTAAAGAAGTCGCATTTATTCCCCTTTCACCCGCCTCATTCCGGTCATACTGCCTTCATATTTACTCTGCTGAGTTGGGTATTAATATGTATTCCCCATTGTACTGAAAGAAACAAAGTTACTTAAAATGGTAGTCTCTATCTAAATACCATTATCTATTTCTGTTTCTTAGAAGGCAAACCTTTCTTAAGATTTGTCTGTAAATATATTTAATTTATATTTAGGCAGAAAAATGTGATCTCATCTTAAACTGTGTGAATTTTTTAACTTAGTGAATTTATACCATTTTTCACATGCTTATTATTCATTTTTCTTTTGTGAATTCCCTATTTATACTTTGCTTTTCCTGCTAGGGAGTTTCTTATTTATTTGTAAATTGCATTAAGAGCTCTGTGTATGTTAAGAATATTATCATATATGTTAGATGAGCCCTTTTACATAAATGATTTCCTGCATAGTACTGTGGAAGGTAGTAAACCTGCCTAGGAAAGAATCCTATTCTTAGGCTTTGGTTAGATTTCCTAATAGGTAATTTTTCAAAATAAGAAAAATAGTGCTATGGTTTAAATTTTTATATGTTACAGAGTTTCCAAAACAACTTAGTTAACTTTTGAATAAAGGGATGTTAGAGTCCTTATACTTTTTTTAAGTTGAAAAAAATGAACACATTTAAGACTTAAAATAGCTAAGAATAATATCCACACATATTTTATCTTAAATGCCAAATAATACATTAATTCATTTGTCTTTGAACTCGATTTTTCAAGTTCTATCTAGTTCTAAAATTTTGGGCTCAATATTTGTATAAAGCCTCAGGGTTATAGCGACTCATGTACTCTTCCTTTCTAAGAAGGCAGTGTAATCTGTGGTTTCTTTGCCATCTAATTATAATTATGACAGTTTTATATAATCACTCCTTTTTTTCTGCTATCTAGTTGTCCTTATTCTTAGGGGCATGTTGACTTTTGAGATTAACATCTCTTCTTATAAAGAAACTAATTTCCTGGAAAGGAAGATCTATTGAGTGAAAAAGCTTTGATTTTCTTGTTTGTCTTTTCATAACTGATGGAGTATGAAGTGCTTAATTGGTATATTTTTATTTCTAAAAATCCAGTTGGGTTTAACACTTCCCCTGAATTTTGACTTTACATGCAAAGTATTTAGATGGGTTATATTGGCTTTGTGAAAATAGTAACTTTTTTGTGTTCCTTAATGCATCAATGAAGTGTTAATTATAGACTCAGACAAGAAATTGAGGGATAGAAAGTTGAGAGCATAACATTTAGCACTTGAAATCATTACCTAGTTTGAAGTAGGCTTGTGAACTAGTAAATGTTTATATGGCACTTTGTAGCCATAAGTGCTAGTAAAAGGGAAGTAATTGCAGTGGCTTTGGGAAAACTGTGTCCCCTGAGGTCCTGAGAGAAATCTCACTGAGATGAGGTATGACTTCAAACAATCACTCAGCAATGAATTATTAAAGTAGTCTTTGTTTTTTAAAATGTTGACAGTTAAATAACTATAATTATCTGGACCCTGGAGGATGTGTATAATTTAAGTTATATTGATATTCCGGTCACCAGCTGGCAGGTGTAATGAACAACTTAAAGCTATTTGAAATAAATAATTTTTTTTTAATACCAATTAGATAAAAATGGTTCTATATTTACTTTTTGGAGATGAATTGTTTTTTCTCTTAAATAATTCATGTAAACTATAATCCATGTAAACTGCCACTTAATACATAAAGTGGCATTTTGAGTGAGATGAAAAGATATTTGCAAAAAGTTCTTTTTAAACTATAAAATGATGTTGAGCTGTTTGTCATTGCTACATAGTAATAATTCATTATGTAATCACCACCCATCTCCCGGTTTAACTGACACATAAGCAAAGTAGGTAGAAATGTACATGCAAAGCTTACCATTTTATTTTTATTATGATTTCAGCCAAATCTTGTATAGTGTAAAATACATGATTTTGGACATGATTGTGTTATACCAAGTAAAATAATAACCACTACTTCCTAGCGTGTTATTTAAAGTAGAACTTCCTTGTTGGAAACGAAAATAACTGATTCTAAGAAGTGTGGTAAATTGCTCTTCCAAAGATTTTTTTAATATGTTTATATATATGTGCATAAAAATGAAGACTTGAAAGATATAAGGCAAGTCTTTCTTGTAATATATACATTTAATGCTGGCTCTTCTTCCTTTTAGACCTGAAACAGTGTTAAAAAATCAGGAAGTAGAATTTGGCAGAAATCGAGAGAGGCTTCAGTTTTTCAAGGTATAAATAATTTGGGGAAATTTTGTATAGAAATTTATAAAAATATTAATAGGTATGATTTTCATATCTTGAGTGGTTTTTAAAGATTTTATAGCAATAGAACCCCTTTGTTCCCCCAAATAAAATCTTACTGGAAACCCCAGTGTATAAAAAAAGATAAAAACAGAATGACTCTAGTTTAAGTGTGCTTAGAGGGCCTTTTACATTAGGCCCTCCCTTCTTCCCATCCCTGAGAATCCTTGGAACATCATTTATCTGGACTACAGTATTTGACCATTTTTCTTAGGCATCATTTCGTTTTATTGTAATAATCTGCAGAGTTAATAAATTTAGGTTTAGTATCTGCTTATTACTTTAAGGGGGCCTGTGGTGCAGTGGTTAAGCATTTGGCTGCTAACCAAAAGGTCAGCAGTTTGAATCCACCAGCCACTCCTTGGAAACCCTATGGGCCAGTTCTACTCTGCCACATAGCGTTGCTATGAATCAGAATCGACTTGATGGTAATGGTTTTTTGTTTTGTTTCTTTTTTTCCTTATTACTGTAAACTTGGAATTGACCATATTGCACAGTCGCTAAGACATTTTCAGTGTCAATATTTATATCATATGTGCACAAATTCATATAATGTACTAACTCTTGTATTTCTTAAATTTAAATGAAATATAGTGGAGTTCAAGAGTGTTTAAGAATGTGGCTGTAATCCCTCCTGGAACTGGAATGGCACACCAAATGAACTTAGAATATTTGTCGAGAGTGGTTTTTGAAGAAAAGGACTTCCTCTTTCCAGACAGTGTAGTGGGCACAGATTCTCATATAACCATGGTGAATGGTTTGGGGATTCTGGGATGGGGTAAGTAAATGACTATATTTTCTTTCTTCTTGGAATGGGAATGTGAGAAAACATTAAAGAACACAAATAGGTCTTTATAGCTTCTTTGAGGCTGTATTCTCATCTGTGATAGCAGCAACAAAATTAAAAATCCTTAAGAGTTTATAAGGCATGTGGTAAAAGACAGGATTTATGAAAAGAAATTTGCCGAGTGCCCAGCACAGCACCACCATTTGTGAAGTGATTGGAGTGATGATGATGATGATGTCTATTAAGGTAGTATGGTTACTCCTTTGTTTTTAAAGTCTTGTCTTTAATATACCTGTGTATTACTTTAGGGGTTGGAGGCATTGAAACAGAAGCAGTTATGCTTGGTCTGCCGATTTCTCTTACTTTACCAGAGGTGGTTGGATGTGAGTTAACTGGGTCATCAAATCCTTTTGTTACATCCATAGATGTTGTTCTTGGCATTACAAAGGTAAGTTAAAGTTGTGGTTGGCCATATGACGTAGTGGACACTATTTTTATGTAAGTTTAGAAGCCCTACAAGAGCAGTTCATCACAGCATCCTCAGCACTCTGACATTACTCTGCACATCATCATAGTTATCATCATGTAATAACAGCAAACCTATTAGTAAGTACAAAAAATTTATTTTGTCACTATTCACTTGACATACATTAACTCATTTATTTCTCAGTACAAGGCTGTGAGATAGCTGTTACTGTCCCCTTTAATTCTGAGAACCTTGAGGCACAAAAAGATTTGATGACTTACCCAGGGTCATCGAGCTGAATAGTCAGTGGTAGAACAAGGATTGTAACCTAGACGGTCAGATTCTTTGGTTTATGCTCTTAACCGTAATGCCTTATTGTCTCAAAAAATGCTTGTTGACTAAAACAAAAAAAAAAACCATTGCCGTCGAGCCAGTTCCAACTCATAGCAACCCTATAGAACAGAGTAGAACTGCCCCATAAGTTTTCCAGGGAGCAGCTGGTGGATTTGAACTGCCGACCTTTTTGGTTAGCAGCCATAGTTCTTAACCACTGTGCAACTGAATAAAAAAATACCCTATTTAGCAAAAGTCTAATTGTATCCCCTTTAATATTTAGTTGAATCAGTTGTCCTTTAGAAACCATTATTCCACTAGATAATGGTTTAAAAAATAATGGACTGTAGAAATGTGATAGTGTCAAATTTTTCTATTGGCTATTTTTAACATTTCTTTGAGGTGCTATAGAGATACTTTTTCTCTGGATTTTTTAAATATTGGTTGCATGCGTGCGTGCATTCAGTACACATGCTCACGGGTTTCCTAGTGAACAGTAATTAGTAACTCTCCATCCTAAATTTCTGGCTCCCACTAACTTTATTGTAATGATTAAGTACTATTTTATTAAATAAAAAAACCTGGGAAATGTTCCATATACAATTCCAATTTGGGTCCCCATATCTCAGCATTTTTGGTTAAATAATTGGTTTGGAGGCTTTCAGGATACTCTTCAGGGTAAGAAAATGATAATGCCCTTATCAGCATTCAGTATTGATGCCCACCTACCACTACTGACTTCTCTGACCAGGATCACAATAGAAGGACCCGGTAAGAGTGGAAGGAAAAAAAAAAATATGTAGAACAAAATTCAAATTCATTTTAAAAAGACCAGATTTACTGGTCTGAGAGAGGCTGGAGGAATCTCCAAGACTATGGCCCTTAGACACCTTTCTAAGTTGGAACTGAAGCCACTCCTGGAGATCACTTTTCAGCCCAATAATAGGCCTATAAAATAACACATGTGAGGAATGTGCCCCTTAGAACATGAGACCAAAAGGACAATATATGCCCAAAAGCAAACACGAGAAGGCAGAAAAGGGGGCAGGAAAACCAGACAAATGGAAATGGGAAACTCAGAATGGTAATGAGGAGAGTGCTGACACATTGCAGGGGTAGCAACCAATGTCATGGAACAATTTGTGTATAAAGTATTGAATGAATTTGCTATGTAAACCTTCACCCTAAAGCACAATTTAAAAAAAAAAAAAAAAAAAAACCAGTATTGATCCTTCTTCTCTAATAGGAAAAAATTTTGACATCTTCGAGAAATGATTGACAAAGTACGTGTTACAAAAAGATAAAGTTAAATTGAGAATTGCAGGATTCTGTTTTCAGAGGACTCAGTTCTTCAGACATCTTGAAAATTAATGCTACTTTTTAGATTCCTCTGGTTGTTTTTTTCTTGACAATATTATTATCTGTGTGTTTGACATTTTGGCTTATTGATCCAAAAATTTAATCTATTATATATGTTTGCCCTTGTTGCATTTTTTTATTTTTTGAGATCCTGTTCCATTTGTGATTTTTTTTTATTTTGTTGTTGTTCAGAATATACACAGCAAAAACACACCAGTTCAGCAGTTTCTACATGTACAATTCAGTGACACTGATTACAGTCTTCAAGTTTTGCAGCTAGTCTCACTTTCCTTTTCTTATTGTTCCCCATTAACATAAACTCATTGTTCCCTAAGGTTCCTATCTAATCTTTGAGTTGTTGTCTATTTGATCTCTATAGATAGATCTCAGAAGATGACAATGCTCAAGGTAGACATTCTTTACTAGTTAAGCTAAACTATTGTTTGTTTGGTTGTTGTTTTTTGTTTTTTAATTATTATTTTTGTTGTTGAGAATATACACATCAAAAACATACACCAGTTCAAGTTTATACATTGATTCAGTGACATTGATCACATTTTTCTGAGTTGTTCCCCATTAACATAAACTCACTGCCCTGTACGTTTCCTATTTAATCTTTCAAGTTGCTGGTGCCAGTTTGATCCCATATAGACAGATCTTAAAAGAGCGCAGTGCTCAAGGCAGACTTTTTTTTCTAAACTATTGTTTGGCTTTAAGAAGACTTCAGTGCATATTTTTTGTTTAAGGCTATTTATGATTTTTATAGGATTAATTATGTATTGTTTTCCAAAATGTACTCTGTGATACCTCATTAATTTGGTGAAAGCGGCATTTGGTTTGGTATATCTAATCTGTATTTCTGTCATCCTCAAAAATGTAGCCATAAATGTAGAGAATTGTTTTCCTTTTAGGCTTGAGTTTCTACATCTATAAAAAGCAGTCTCGATTAAGTGATCCCTAGCACTCTAAATATTAGGGCTTAATGTCATTCAGAGGTTATTGATTATTTCTTAGTCACCTCCCTAGGCACTCTTCCTAAACCAGTCTGAGACCATTTTGTAATTTAGAAAAGGTGAATAGCTATTTCAGTTACTTCGTAGTAAACTAAAAAATTATTTTAGCAGGAATCAAGTTAAAAACCACATGTTCACCCTTCAGCCAAACATTAGACAGGCCTGTAAAACAAACAGTAATACACATAGTTGAACCATGTGTATGAGACTAAATGGGCACACCAGCTCAGGGGCAAGGACAAGAAGGCAGAAGGGGCAGGAAAGCTGGGTGAATGGAAATAGGGAACCCAAGGCAGAGAAGGGGAGAGTGTTGACAAGTCATGAAGTTGGTAACCAATGTCACAAAATAATATGTGTATTAATTGTTTAATGAGAAACTGATTTGCTTAGTAAACCTTCACCTAAACCACAATAATAAAAAGAACCACATGTTAATCCCACCAAAGTAGAATTTACCTGTAATTAATGATGATGTAAATAATTGGGCCAATAGTTGGAATTTGAAGAATTTTTAACCAGTATATAATTTTTATTGAAATATAATTTTGTTGGTATATTAACGTTTCATTAAATCTGAAATGCCATCAGTAGTTAGAAGTACTAATGTTTTATGTATTGCTAAGCAAGAAAAAGGGCTGTCAGCTAAATTGATACACCATCGATTCCAGTGTGTACTCCTGTTTCAGAGATGTTAAATTGTGAATCTTAGCTATCTTAAGCTTTCAGGCACTTTTCTGCATTGATTAACTGTGGAATTTGAACTTTATTCTGTTGGCTACCTTAAAATACCCACAAAACCAGAATAAGTTGATGTTTCATGAGAACAATAAAGGATCTCTTTTCTTCACTGTTACTAGTACTGGTTATAAATTATAATTTCCAGGGAATCCGTGCTAACCTTAATCATTGCTAATTTTGTATGTGTTTCTCTGTATCCCTTTTTATAGCACCTCAGGCAAGCAGGAGTGGCTGGAAAGTTTGTTGAGTTTTTTGGAAGTGGAGTTTCACAGTTATCTATAGTTGATCGAACTACAATAGCAAACATGTGCCCAGAATATGGTGCTATCCTCAGCTTTTTCCCTGTTGACAATGTGACATTAAAACACTTAGAACATACAGGTAAGAAGATATAAGATCATTAGGATAAATGTGTTGTATTTCTGATGTGTCTGTCTGACAGTGTTTTATAATTACTACTACCTTGTGCATGTTAATTAATATTCATGAAACTCTTACTTTGAAATAGTGGCTCTCAAACTGCCTCAGATGTCTTCATAATGTTGTGTCCTCAAATCCTGGTCCTTATGACCTTTCACAGCTGTTGCAAGGAGTTACTCAAAACTGCTGATCTTTGCCTCACTTTTTCTCCATAATGGTGGATACCTTCACTTCTGCTTAGGTTGCAGTTTAAAGGAAATCAATCTTGAGGGTATTCACAGCAGTCCCTTCCTATACCCAAGATTAGAGAAGACATCAGATAAAAGAGTTTGGGAACCAGTGCTCTATCTTAAAGAATAAGCACAGGGTTTCGTGAAAAACAGCGTAGAGCTGCAGCTTCCAGATCTTATCGTAGCTTGATTATCATGAACTTTCACCATCTCCTGTTGACGGTTTAGTTTAAAATAGGAACTACCTGAAAAACAATATGTTGATATTTTATAAGGCTGCTGTTCTTTAAAAAGCAGGATCTCTTCTTTATTGGATCCACTTCCCTTTTTTTAAAGAGATCATTGCTGAGCTACTCATCTCTAATCACAGGTGTATTTTTGGGGTATATTCTAGTATTCAGCTTGAAGGCAGATTATTATAAGTTAATGAGTCAAATGGCAAAAATACATGACTAGTCATTTGGAACCCTGAAAGGAATGGTTTCCATGTAATGCAAAGCTTTCTGTTACCTGGATTTTGGTTGGTAGAACGTTCAAGAGAGAAATGGTTAGAGATGCTTCATTCCTTGCATATTAATCTAAGTTAATATATTAGTGATCTATCGCTGTGTAACAAATTTTCCTAAAACTGAGTAACTTAAAACAACAATAATCTATTACCTCAAGATTGCTATGAGGTCAGTAACTCAGATAGGACACAGCAGGAGCAGCTCACCTCTGCTTCATGATGTCTGGGCCGTTCAAGGCCAGGGCCTGGAATTACGAAGGCTTATTCACACGCAGCTCTGGCAGTTAGTGCTGTCAGTCGGCTAGAGGCCCACCTGGGATTTTCAGCCAGAACCCCCATGTGTGATCTCTCAATGTGGATTGGGCTTTCTCACACCATGGTGACTTTTCAAGGGTAAATATCCTGAGAAAGAAGTGCCAGGTGGAAATCACATTGCCTTTTATGTCTTGGCTTCAAAATTCACACAGCATCATTTCCACCGTATTCTCTTGGTCAAGATAGTTACAAATGTCTGCTCAGGTCCAAGGGCAATGAACATAGATTTCACCTCTTGATGGATGAATGTGATGATTACATTGTAAGAACATGTGAGATGGGATATATATTGTGCCCCTCATAGGAAAATACAGTCTGCCGTGGTTGTTTATTCTCACCAGGCTTACACATAACTACCCATGTGTTTAATTGGAAACTTTTAAAATTGTTAGCATCTAAATTCTTTTAATTCCTGGAAAATCGTGTTAGATCTCTTTATTTTTCTGCTCTGTGAAACTATTCTTTTGCTTATTCAATTTCATTTTGACTATTAATGTTGCTTGTTATTTAGGGAAAAGTGGCGAATTTCTCCCTTCATGGGTGGTAGAAATCTATTATGTTCAGTTTCATTATTGGTTTTTATTCTGCAAACAGTATTGCTTGGTGAGTTTTATTGAACTGGCTCAGTATTCATTATTGTGTCTATGATTGAATAACTTTTAAAGGGAGGGGTGGTATTGTGTTTTGTAGATTTTTCATGAAAGATAAAGTTATTACTACTTTTGAGGAAAATACCAAGTACTAATTTGTAAAGAAATGTATTCTGAGGACTTAATAATATGTAATTTTGTTTTTTGCCCATTGTTGGAATTCTGCACCTTAACCCCAAAAGATTTCAAATATTCCTTACTGGATTTCTTTTTGCTCATCTTCTTTTTAGGTTTCGACAAAGCCAAACTAGAGTCAGTTGAAATATACCTTAAAGCTGTGAAATTGTTTCAAAATGACCAGACTTCTTCAGGAGAACCTGAATACTCCCAGGTATATGCAGAATAACCCATTTAGTTGTTGTTAGGTGCTGTCAAGTTGGTTCCGACTCATAGCAACCCTTTGTACAACAGAAAGAAACACTGCCCAGTCCTGTAATAGTTTTAAAGTATAAATTCTGGAGCTGACCCACTGGGTTGGAATTCCAGCTCTGCAACTTACTAGCTGTAAAACCTTGGGCAATTTGTTTAGCCTTTCTGTTTCAGCTTTCTCACCTGTAAAATATGAGGATAATGTCTACCTCATTCTTAAGGGATTAAATACAAATGTATAGAGCAATTCCAGACACATAGTAAGTGCTCTGTAAGTGTTAGCTATTATTATTACTTAACAAGTATGTTACTTGTGACCCAGTAGTTTGATTTTATTCATTAATTTTGCACAAACTTATTACAGTAAATAACATTTTATTGAGTTTATCTTTTTTTAATATTTAAAATGTATAATCGACTCTTTTATCACTCTGATTTTTTTTTTTAACTTTATGGTAAGAGTATTACACTGTCCCCCCACAATATTTGTTTGTACGATGTCTGCATCTGGTTTATCATTATATTTTGCAAAATTTCCACTACTATGAAAAGATTATATAATTATGTAGTCTTAAATGTTTTTAAAGATATTTTATAATCTAAGAAAGTATTATCTGTTGGAAATTTATACTTATATTGAAATGCTAGGTAGAATTCACTTTTAGGAAAGTCTTATTACTTTAATAAAATTCTTTTTCTAAGAGGGTGTCAGGATCTAAAATAATTGGCTCTTATCATAGGTCTGGTTAATTGTCAAGCTGTTCTTTGTAGGGAAATCTGTTTTCTCACCCAACTTTCTTTTTCTTCATAGTATGTATCACTGCTTGTCATTACCAATAATTTGCATACTTGTTTGTCTGTCCTCCCCCAACAAGAATGCAAGTAACTCCATGAGTATAGGAACTTGGTCTGTTTTGTTTGGCACTGTATCTGCAGCTCCTAAAACAGTGCCTGACACATTGTAGGTACATATTCAGTAAGCATGTTAGGTGGAAAAAATGAATACATACAGCAATATTGAAGACCAATATAGAACCCATAGAAATTGAATTTATGTGACACTTTGGGCAAGTCTTCTAACTTCTCTGATCATTTCTCAGATCACTTCTAATTCTGTTTCTTGCATTTAGTACTTTGTCCACATTAAAAAAAAAAAAAAAGATATAAATGGAAAGAATAAGAAAAGTTAAATGGAAAAATTTGACTGTTAGAATAAAGTTGAATAGTTAGCCTATTTTTTAAAAAAAAACTGATCAGATTAAGAAATAAAACTAAAATACTAAAACCTATCAGGATGTTGATTTCTAGAGAAACTCCTTAAATACACACTTAAAGAGCAGGATCAGCTAAATCGATCACGTGAAAGTATAAGAGAAGCAGGTATTGCAGTTATGATCAATCAGAATAAACTGGGTTATTAAATAATTTTGAATGCTGTAGTGAAGAGAATCTTAATTTGGATTGATTATATCCGAAGTAAAATACACAAAGGAAAATGGTAGGGATACTGGAAGAAATAGAAACATAATGGAGAAGTGGGGTTTTAACAAAATATACTATCTCAGCCAAGGAATATAAGTATGGTCTACAGGAGCCTGGAAAGCAAGACACCTTGTAACCAGCTAGGAAGAGAAAACTGTTTTCTCCTGCCATGTACCTCCAGCACCCTCTGCTGACCAGGCTTAATACCATGTGAGCTGACAAAGGAGAAGTGTTTACTAGGTCCATACGCATTATCACAGAGCAAGCAAAGAAGGGTGAATGTAGAGCTCAGCAGCAGTAACTTAATAGATAGCTGGCACAGGCATCTACTTTATCTTCAGGTGTCTGTTAAGACAGTATTTATCTTTGTGGGGGAAAACGTTTGGGGACCCAGAAATTCTATATAGACTATATAGTTGGTATTGTGGTAATTTGCATAACAGTCTGTTAATCTTACTTTTAGCAAATTTTTATATGTTATGTAAATTTAAACGGGCTTGTTTTAAAATATTTCTAGGGGTGGGTGTATTTCACCATTAAAACAAATTGTGTTAAAACAAATGTGCATATACTTATTCTGCTTCAGAAAGTAATAGAATTGGAATCTGTTGTTATAAATTCTAATTCTTTTCTTTCACGCTTTCCATAGGTGATTCAGATTAATCTGAATTCAATAGTTCCGTCTGTCAGTGGCCCAAAAAGACCTCAGGATAGAGTTGCTGTGACAGATATGAAAAGTGATTTCCAAGCTTGCTTAAATGAAAAGGTAGATTACTTTATTGCTGTCTTTATTTGTCACACTTCGTATTTGTGCTGTCTACGTACTAAAGAACCGACAATGTGACGTATAAATGCCACCCACTGTTAAGATTGTTATGTGTTATGTCACACACCAGCAGCCCCTCTTTTTCTTTTGTCCAGTATGGGAGTCATTAAATTTGATAAGTTTATTTCCAGTTTCACAGTGAGGATTGGAGGTTGATTATGCCTATTTAAATTAGTTAAAATTTAATAAAGTTTAAAATTGAGTTTCTTAGTCATAATAGCTTCATTTCACGTGCTGAGTAGCCACCTGTGGCTGTGACTGCTGTGTTGGCAGCACAGACATGGAATGGTTCCATCATCACAGAGAGTTCTGTTGGTCAGCCCTGTTCTAGACTTGGTGACTCACCAGCCTAAAACGGAAAGAAACAACAGCAAAAGAAAACCACTATACTGTGTAATTATGCTCATAAAATCTGATTAAAATATAACTGAATAACAAGTGTCCTCTTTGGCTTTTGGGGTTTATATTTTCTGTCAAGGATCATGACTTCAGTGTTGTTACTTTCTTCCTGTTCTATTTTGAGAACTAGTAGTTGGCTTTCTTTTCAGAGCCTTTCTTTTTATAGTTACTTTTTATTGTAGAAAATGTCAAACTTGTACAGAAGTAAAACAGTGAAATTAATTCCCATGTGCCTATCACCCATCTTCAGCAATTATCAAATCATAGCCAATTTTATCAGTTTGCACACACACGTACACCCACACAGGATTCTTTTGAAGCAAATCTTCAGGGCTATTTTTATCCAAAAAAAAAAGTTTGTGCTGTCTCATCATATCATTGGAATTACTGTAAGCAGGAGTGACTAGAGAACAACAAAGCCAAATAAGAAGTAGATCCTGGGTAGTTGGCTGGACTAATTCAGTAGGTGAAAGCTTTGCTTATGAACACCAGACTCTTATCCTGACTGTTCAGATTTCATTCTTCAGCTCAGTTACAGCTGCTGAATGTCATGACTTTCATTGTCACTCACAAATAGTCAGAACTTTAAATATTTAAGTCTTCAAATGCCAGGGATCTCCTATATTTTTACCAATCTTTTCTTCTGTACCTGTCCAGAATAGTTTATATTTATGTGTACTTTCATATAGGTTGGATTTAAAGGCTTCCAAATTGCAGCTGAAAAACAAAATGATACCATCTCTATTCAGTATGAAGGAAGTGAATATAAGCTGTCTCATGGGTCTGTGGTCATTGCTGCGGTTATCAGTTGTACCAATAACTGCAATCCATCTGTCATGCTCGCTGCAGGTAGGTTGTGGTTTATGGCCATACATTTCCTTTGTTCAATTATTTTTGCTTTTCTGTTATATTCACTTTTTACTTCTTAGATTTATGTGTAAGTACCAATGTCTATGTTTGATACGAGAGATTTTCTCAGATTTTAAGTAAGCCTTAAGGAACCTGGAGTTGGTTTATATTATTTATTTTGTTTTTATTACATAGAAGATAAGTTCAGTTTTTTGTTTGTGTTTTTTACTATAACTTAACATGTCGTTTAGTTCTGGTTGTATCTGCTTCTTCTGTTAATTTAGAAGTATAGTTAAGTATTTTTTTACTATCTGTTAGAAACGTAGCATAGCAGTGTGCTAGATTCCATTGGGAAGGTAAAGGAAGTAAAAGATTGTTGACAAGGAATGTAAATGAAATCAATTAGGTACACATGGAACAATTAATGACTAAAACTGTGTGTAGTAAATGCTGAGTAGCCCTGGCGAGACAGTGGTTAAGCGCTTGCCTGCTGACTGGAATGTTGGCAGTTCAAATCCATCAGTGGCACAACAGGAAAAAGACCTGGCGATCTGCTCCCATAAAGATTACAACCTAGAAAACCCTATGGGCAGTTCTACTCTGTCACATGGGGTTGCTCTGAGTCGAAATCGACTGGATGGCACCTAACAACAACAACATAGTAAATCTTCAATTGCTATTAGATTATTATGATTGTTCTTAGTAAAACTCCATAGGGTTTTCAAGGCTGTGCCTTTTGGAAGCAGATTGCCAGGCCTGTCTTCTGAGGCACCTCTGGATGGGTTCAAATTTCCAGCCTTTTGGTTAGTAATTGAGTGCTTAACTCTTTGCACCACCCAGGAATGCACTTCTTTATTGGGATCATGCCACTTTAGTAATGGTTCCTTTAATGGTCTGTATGCGCATCATTGTTTCTGGTAGTGTACGTGACGCCACGATGGTGGTCTCTACCCTAAAATCTACGATGTAAAGGCTACTACCATTTTTTGTATTTGTTTTAAATTAATAGGTTAAAATGGACAAACTAATGACAGTAAATTCATGATTTTGGGCTTTGGCTATAACATGAAATAGGGAACAGCCTGTTAAACTCTTTTTTATTTCCTACTTTAATATGAGTGAAAGAGGGGAGAGAAAATTGCCATAATAAATCATTATGTTTGTTGACTGCAGGTCTCTTGGCTAAAAAGGCTGTTGAAGCTGGTCTGCATGTTAAACCTTATATCAGAACAAGCTTATCTCCAGGCAGTGGGATGGTTACACATTACCTCAGTTCAAGTGGAGTATTACCATATCTCAGTAAGCTCGGGTGAGTGACAGTTACCATTTTATATTGACATTAGTATTCAGCAAAGTATTGAAGCTACTTATTATGGCCATTCATAGACAAAGAAAAGATAGGAAAAATGGGCTATATGTAAATTTCTTTAGCTTATCTTATTATTTTGCCATTTACCACACAATCTTTGAGGGCTTATCAGTCAGAAACATTTATTGGACATATCCAATGAACAAGGCACTGTAATGGTTACAGAAAAGTAGGAGACATGATCTCTGGCATCAGGATGCCTAGTTAGAAAGACAAACAGGTAAAACCAAGTCACAGTGATAAGCAGTTTAAGAGATGGCATCCAGTAGTACATAATTTCCATGAGTTATGTAAATCAGTTCAGAAAAGAGTAAAATCTCATAGGTTATATTTATTGACTATCTTAATTGAGGTTTTTTTTTTTTTTTTTTTAAAATGAGGTTATTGACTCTAAATACATTGGTTAAGTTGTCCCTGAACTTTGGGGAATAACTTTTATATTTCTTACATAATCACAAAAAAAGAGTTGATACTAGCAGTGTCTTTAGTATACATTCTGGAACGTATCGCACATAAATCAGTTCTTTGGCAAGTCTGATCATTTTTAGATTTTTCTGCTTTTAGAAGAGTAGCTGAAAGTTATTTATGGGATTATTTAGATGGAAGTAGAATACCAGTGTTTTAAAATGTAACATTATAGTCTCAGCAGATAGTATAAGAGGAGTTTTCTTATGTAGAGTGATAGGTGCTGTCAGTATTTAGTTGAACAACTCTAACTGGAGAATGTACTAAGTATCAAGGCTTCTCAAAGGTTTGCATTCAGTACACATAGCATGCCTGAGAGTCAGACTTGATTGCTTAAAATTGCATGAGCATATTGATAAAAAGTTAACAACCTATTTGTCATGAATATTTTCTTAAGGAATCTTATTGAAGTGATGAAAATTAAAGATAATACTTGTCGTTTCTTTACAAACGTTAGGATGTGCTGTCCAATCACATTTATTTTTTGAATTGCAGATTTGAAATAGTTGGCTATGGATGTTCAACATGTGTGGGAAATACAGCACCCTTATCAGAAGCAGTTTTAAATGCAGTGAAACAGGTAAAATGTGTAGATTAGCAAGACATCCAAATGGGTTTTCTTAACTATTTGATGTTTTGTTGTTAAATGATAGAAACCATATATTGATGTATTTCTATATCTGTAGTCCTTGTACCTCTTGGGGAGAGTAACTTGTGAATCTTAAATTGGTTAAAAGAATCATTTATTTAATAATGTAAACGTGACTTTTTTAATTTGCAGGATTGATAGTTCCATATCTAATAATTAATAATATATTTTTGGTGGCCTTGTCCTCAGAACTATAGTGTTTGAAACTACTTATATATGATTATCCAAGTTTCTACCATCTCTTTAATTGAATACATATGTTTGTATTCTTTTTTTTTTCAGGGTGATTTGGTTACTTGTGGAGTTTTATCTGGAAACAAAAATTTTGAAGGTCGTCTTTGTGATTGTGTTCGTGCCAATTACCTTGCCTCTCCACCTTTAGTGGTAGCTTATGCCATAGCAGGCACAGTGAACATAGATTTCCAGACAGAGCCTCTAGGTATCTTTTCCTGTGTGTGTGTGTGTGTGTGTGTGTTTATATATCTATATATGCATCTGCGTGCACTTTTTCCCCCCAAAAGTTGTATTTTTTAAATGCTTCTTAGACCATCCGTTCTTTAAAGTACTTCAGGAAAACTTAACCCTAATGCGTAGTGTTAGTCATTTCTGTGTTTATGTGAAGAATATAAAATGTGGAAGTAATCAGTTCTTCAGTTTCTTAAGCCTAAAGCACCTTGTTGTTGAATAATTTATGTCCTTGAAAAGATGTGAACATTTTGAGGGAGGTTTTTTTTTTTTTAACTGAATATCATGTTAAAATCTTAACCAGGTACTGACCCTACTGGCAAGAACATTTACCTTCATGATATTTGGCCTAGTCAAGAAGAAGTCCATCAGGTAGAGGAAGAACGTGTGATATTATCCATGTTTAAAGCATTGAAAGAGAAAATAGAGGTAAGAATGTCATTTGTTTTTTAAATAGATTAATAAAGTTGTATTAATCTGTTATTTCATGCATCTTGCTTTCTGAATGGAATAAAAATACTGAATTCAAAAAATGTAATTTTGAATACATAGTTTTTAATGAGTAATACACCCACTCCTTACTTACGATACGGTTAGGTTCCAAAGATCAAGTTGTGCGAAAATGGAGGGTGACCACATTACATCACAAAACAGAGAGTGACTGCATCATTATGTAACTGTTAAATTACATCATTACATAGTTGCCAACCCAGTGAGAATCATGGCCCAGCCACACTGACACATAACCTTAACCATCACAGCCATTGTTACTCTTGCCTCTCACCTCGGCATTCGTTATTGCCAAATGTACATCGTTAATGTGCAAAATAGATAGTAGATTCTTCTACTGTTGTAAATGTGAAGTGTCGGGTAACAAGATAATCGACAAGTGAGGAGTAGGTATAGTCATTTTGTATCTGAAATCTCTGATAACTAAGAATTGCTTGGATTATTTGAATTTTATTTTATTTACTTATTAGAAGTGTATAGCACACACTTGTATTTGGCATACTAAAGGTAGGCACACCTCATAGAAACTGCCCTTGTTTGTCACTCCCATTCAGATGGTTCAAAATTCAAAAGAAATGGCAGTATAAACAGTGAAATCTCTTTCCTACCCATTTCCTAGCCATCCATGCCATGCCTCCCTAGAGGCAACCAGTGATGTCAATTTCTCATGCATCTTTCCAGAGATATTTTATAAACATACAAGCATACAGACACACACACTTTTATTTTAAGAAAAGAGAAGATAAATACGAGGGCAGAAAAAGTATGTATTCACTTAGTATTTGTTGAGCCCCTACGATGTACCAGTATACTAAAAAATGATGAGTGCTATAGACCAGGGTAAGGAGAACCAAGAGTGCAAAATTTGGGGAGCCGATTGCAGTTTTGTGTAGGTAGGTAAGGGTGGGCCTCACTGAAAAGATGACATTTGAGCAAAGTTTTGAAGGAGGAGAATGAATTAGCTATACATCTGGACAAAGAGCAGAACTTCCCAGGAAGAGGGAATAATCAGTGTAAAGGCCTTAAGGAGGGAACCTCATCAAGCCCAGGGTGGCTAGAGCAGCATTCTGTTAAGTAATTTGATCACAGCGATGGCAACTGAAAATAACACTTGTCTTTTTTTTTTTACAAATGTTGAGATATGCTGTCCACACACATTGGGTTTTTGAGGTGGTAGGAAGTGGTGTCAGATAAAGGAGGTCCAGATCCAGATTTTTGGCAATTATATAAGAACTTAATCTTTTACCTTAAGTGAGATGGGGAGCCATTGGAGGATTTTGAGCAGAGGAGTGTCATGATCTACTTAAAAGGATTGCTCTGTCTGTGTATTGAAAACAGATTGTGGGGAGAGGATTGGGTAGGAAAGGTGGGATTTGGAAGACCAATTGCAGCAATCCAAAGTAAAAATGCTTGATGGCATGGACTGTTGGGATAGCATCGAGGTGGTGAGAAATGGGGCGATTCTGGATATAGTTTGAAAACAGGACCAATAGGCAGTGATATAAGACAGATATATTGAAAAAAGCAAAAGTGCTTAAAGTAAGATAAATCATTTTGTTGCTTCCAGTGAGGTATTAGCATTCTTAATCATATTTCTTAATTAAATACTAGCTTTTAGATCCAGAGAATTGTTAAACTAAATCACACCAGTTACCCTCCCAGCACATGAGTGTTTCTCTTATTGAGATCAAGAGTTTTTCTCCATACTAACATTCTTAAAGATTAACAGTGTACCCCACAACATTCTCAATCTCTGTTTAACAACATATATTTCTAAATTATTTAGCATTTTTGTACTCTATGGAATCCTTATATTCAGTTTATATTTAAACTTAACTCTTTGGGTATTCCTGAAGAGCTGGTGTGCTGGGAGTTAATGAGCAAATCTTTATTCATTCTGTCCAAAAATATCTTATTGTAGATGGCACTATCTTAGCGTTCGTTCTAAGTGGAGAAGTCTTTTTTTCTTTTCATTCTAACTTAGCTTTCTTATTCCCTTGATCATTTTCATAAGCCTCCTTTTCTGACTTCATTTTATCTTTCATTTGGTTCATCAATCAAAACCATATTCACAGAAGGGAAATAAACGGTGGAATTCCTTAGAAGCACCGGATTCAGTTTTGTTTCCATGGGATTTAAAGTCCACTTATATTAGATGTCCTTCATTTTTTGATAAACTTGTAAGTACTGCTTTACTATTTGGTCTTTTAAAGATTGTTATGAACTTACGGGGAAAAAAAACCTTGTAAAGAAATGCCTTAAACTTTTACCTTATAGACCAAAGAGCCAGTTGCACTTCAGCCTATTGAAAATGCCCGTGTCTTATTATATTTGGGAGATTCTGTCACGACAGATCATATATCACCTGCTGGAAGCATCGCTAGGAGTAGTGCTGCTGCTAAGTATTTGACAAACAGAGGGTATGTACATGGTTTAGCATATTTTTAAGGATATTTCTTTCTCAGTGATTTAGAAGCTTCTAGTGGTTGTGTAAAACGATACTGTGGGGATACCATTCAGCACAATGTGGATATAGGAAACTGTAGTACAAAAGAGCCAGTTTTTCACATAAAGTACAAGGAGGAAAGAAAGGGAGAGGGATCGTGTAGATTAAAAGAAACATGAGATACATCAGCCAAATGTATTTATTGAACCTAATTTGAATTGTGATTTGAGCAAACCAGCTGTAAAAAATATATATATATTAATACTACTGTGTGGGAAAGCAGGAATTTTAACATTGACTATTTGATACTAAGAAATTATTGTCTTTTTTTTTTTATTTAACTTTATAGTTAAAATGATATCTGAGTTTTGCTTCAGAATATCTAATAGGTGTTGAAACGAGAGTCCATGAGTTGATTATTACAGTTGGGTTATTGACACATGGGCATTTGCTATTTTCTCTGCTTTTGTATATGCTTAAAATTTTTCATAATAAAAATCAATTTTTGAGTAAGTTTTACAACTCAATAATGTGTGGTTATTTTCCATCTAGAATGAAACTCACTTTCCTAACTTTATTGTAGCCTTACCCCTCGTGAATTCAACTCTTACGGAGCCCGAAGAGGCAATGATGCTGTGATGACAAGAGGCACTTTTGCAAATATCAAGCTTTTTAATAAGTTTATTGGAAAACCAGCCCCTAAAACAATTCATTTTCCATCAGGACAAACGGTAAGGATATAGACAAAAGTACTTAGGCAGTGGGTAACTGGATCAAAATGTCTATTAAAGATTTCTGTGTTTGTTTTAATCTACAGCTAGATGTTTTTGAGGCTGCAGAGCTGTACCAGAAAGAAGGTATCCCACTGATTATTTTAGCAGGAAAGAAATATGGTTCAGGAAATTCCAGAGACTGGGCTGCCAAAGGACCATATTTGCTGGTATTAATTCTTAAAATTTATCTTCTTAAACGAACTATTCCCTCTTGTTGGTAACATCCTGTCAAAGTTTATTTAGTTTACTTGAATTTTTGTATGCTTATTTGAGTCTGTATTTATGGGGGTTTTTTGAGTGCTCTTACGTAATATTTTATGCCCACCCAGTGGTGGCGCAGTGGTTAAAGCACTCGGCTGCTAACAGAGAGGTTGGCGGTTAGAACCCACCAGCTGCTCCACAGGAGAAAGATGTGGCAGTTTGCTTCCATAAAGATTAGAGCCTTGGAAGCCCTATGGGCAGCTCTGCTCTGTCCTACGGGGTGGTTGCTATGAGTCGGAATCGATTCAGCAGCAGTAGTACATACAGTTGCATTTTAATACTCTGAATTTGATTAAACTCACGTCAGTCTTTTTTTATTTGAGGAAATCAATATAGGAGAGAGAAAGAAGAGTCTGTCTTGAACTGTTGCTTTATAATAATTATTTGTGCCCATTTGTAGTTTTACTTGGCTCCTTTTCATTTAATTTTCTCTGATTTGCTCCATTGGGGTTAACAGGTTGTGGCCTTTTTTTTTCAAATGGGGGGATGATGATGCCTGGCTGTCTGCCAGGAAGACATTTTTCCCGAGACTGCTCTTTGCCACAGAGCAGATAAACAGTCTGCTAGAGAGGAGTAGTCATGTGACTTGCACTTTATGCCATTCATACCCTCCAGCGCTTCTCTTTACAGTTGCAGCTGTAAAAGGGCTGGCCAGAACACAACCCTCATAGCCTATCATATAAACTTAATTGGTTTTGAGTCTTTAAACCACCACCCCTCAAAATGTGAATGTTCTTAGATGAGAGATTTTGGCTTATTCTTTATAACTTTTAAGAACATTTACATTCTCAGATATTAATTATAGGTATTGTTGAATATCAGTTATACATATAGGTTCCTTTTTTTCCCTGAAATTTATTTTGGTATTTGTTTTATATTTATATATATATATATATATATATATATACATATACATATATTTTACGTATATATAAAACCAAAACCAAACCGATTGCTATTGAGTTGATTCTGACCCATAGCGACCCTATAGGACAGAGTAGAACTGCCCCATAGGGTTTCCAAGGAGCAGCTGGTGGATTTGAACCACCAGCCTTTTGGTTAACAGATGAGCTCTTAACCAGTATGCCACCAGGGCTTCTAATATATGTATGTATGTGTGTGTGTATATATATATGTATGTATGTATGTATGTATGTATATGGCTTTCCGATACAGCTGGTGATCCTTGGCTGACCATTCAGTTAGACATTAAAAAATGATCATAAGTTGTAGGTGTAGACTGGGTTTGTCAATTAGTGGACCTTACTGTAAATAATTGGGTGATAAGCTACCTTTTTCATTCAGAGAAACCTAAATGTCAGTATTTGTATTTTCTCTGAAGCCATTCAATTTATGCAAAGAAGGAGACTCCAGTCTCCTGCTAGTGGGGTGAGTAATATATGCTGGCATCTTAAATGCCAGGTCATAATGAGAATCTCCCCATTCAGAATACAGGCTTCAGACTAATCCCCCACTTTAAATCATATCCCTTTGCCCTGTGTTCCTCAGTCTAGACCATGCATTCTCAAAGGCAGTGATAGAACTCCCAAGGGGTGAAAATTGGTTGAGTTGTTCAAAAAAAAAAAGATTCTGTTCTTAATACGTGTAAAGCATTAAGTAAACATAAAGTACATAAACAGACGAGGTATATTTATGGTATTAAAATTGTGGGGTCATGATGAGGAGGAAAATGTCTAAAAAAGACTCCTTCTAAAAACCAAACCCAACCTACTGCCTTGGAGTCGATTCCACCTCATAGTGACCCCATAGGGTTTCCAAGGCTGTAAATCTCTATGGAAGCAGACTGCCGTTTCTTTCTCTTGTGGAGCTGCTGGTGGTTTCGAACCGCCGACCGTTTGGTTACCAGTCAATCACTTTAACCACTGCACCACCAGGGCTCAAAAAAGGCTCCTTAGGGCATCTGTAATGAAAAAAAGGTTGAGAAACACTAATCTAGAGCCTTCTTAATTAATTTTCTCCCAAGAGTAAACCTCCAGTATTCAGTATTCAGGAGTAGGAGGTACCTGGGTATAGAAGTTTGTGCTCTACTACTAACCTAAAGGTTGATAGTTTGAGTCCACACAACAGTACTGTAGAAGAATGGCCTGGTGATGTTTTCATTAAGATTACAGCCAAGAAGACCCTATGAAACAGTTGTACTCTGTAACACATGGAGGCTTCATGAGTCAGAATCAACTCAACAGCAATGGGTTTGGTTTTTTGTGTTTTTGGTAATTCAGGAGTAGGGATTGAACTGGAGATGTTATCACCTTATTTTTATAGACTTCTAACCAGTACCCACAATGTTCTGAGAATTTCATACCTCTGAATCTCAAGCCTTTTCTGGGTTCTGTGTTGCAAATTGACTCAGACTTGACTGGTAACACTCTGTAATTTTAATTTACCACTTTGTAGCTTCAACATTGTTCCCGCTCAGTCAGTTACTATCTTTCTATCTTCTAAGTATTTATAGAATTCTCTCGTCTTATTCCCTTTGTCCCTGTGGGTTTATACCTCCTTTTTCCTTTTATTTTAGTGGCATTTTAGGAGGAAGTGCTGATGAGCACGTGTATTAGATCTGCCATGTGTAAACAAATCCTCCTGAGCCATACTTGAGGTCAAAGCAGCCGCCCCAGATTATGGAGCTCTTTCTGTGTGGTAGGCACTGGCTGTACTCAACCCTGCAGTAGCTGAGGGAAACCAGAGTAACTTAGGGAGCTACTTAAAAATACAGAAAAATAATCTGTAAAGGGCTTCTGTTACTATAATTGATACCACTAAATTATATACCTGAAAAATGTTGAATTGGCAGATGTGTTACATATATTTTTATAACAATTTAAAAAAATGTAAACAAATTTTTTAAATGGCCTCTAAGTATTTTGATACAACTCTGACCTTCAGTATGGGTTATTAGGTTAAAAGTGTTTTAATCTGAAAGTGTTTAACTTTTTGGCAGAAAGGCCAAAAGTTTTTTTTTCCCCCTTTTAAAATGCTTAATAAAGCAATCTTCATAGATGGTTGGAGGAAACAAAATGCATGTTTGTTACAGGGTGTGAAAGCTGTTTTGGCTGAAAGTTATGAAAAAATTCACAAAGATCATTTGATTGGAATTGGCATAGCTCCACTTCAGTTCCTTCCCGGAGAAAATGCAGATTCCTTGGGCCTTTCTGGCAGAGAAACATTTTCTTTAACATTTCCCGAAGAACTGTCTCCTGGAATTACATTAAATATAAAGGTATTTCTGAAATTCTCAAATGTATGATTGTGTACTGTGGACTCAAATATATGGTTATAAATTGAATAAGAAATACTTATTGTAAATTGCATACTAATATCAACTAATGAACATAAGTTATAGTTTAAGGTGACTTCCTATACACTTAAGCCTGTGTTACTACAATTGATGTTCTCTGAGGAAAAGTAGAAAGAACTAGATGGGTAGTCTAGAAAAAAGACCTATGGAGAGAGTTGTGAAATCCCAAAAGGTCATGAACCCTGAAAGTTAAGGAAAAGCAGATTGATTTGGTATAAGTTGTTGCACAATGGTATATATTGCCTTGCAAAATAATGTACACACACACTCATTATTTTTAATGGTCGATTAAAGGTTTGTCAGATAATCACTTAATAAAAGGAATCAATTTCTTCAATGGAAAGAAAAAAATTCCATGCTCCTTTGTGTACTATATAGGGACCCTGGTTATGTTCAGGTTAAACGCTCTCAAGGACATGTTTATTAATTCTGTAGCTTTGTGATTGGAAAAGCTTTGTCTTTTTCTTTGTAGGAAGGTTTAGCATTCACACATACACACACACTCAGGCACGCATGTACATGCAGGTTGTGCTTAATTTCCCTAGCAAAGCTATTTAAGTCCATCTTGATTCTCTCCTGGCATTTTCTAGTGCCATGAGCTTACCTGACCTCCCTTGTGCTTTACATTTCAGCAGCCATCTCCAGTAAGTCCTGAGGGTGTCCCTCTTAAACACTGACTGCACATAAAATTTCCCCAGAATTTATTGTTAAATAAGAAAAAAAAAAGGTTCCTGCATAATGTGCCTAAATCTACTGCTAGAGTCAAAGAATTTTAGATTCATTAGATCTAAACGAGATCTTTTAAATCATTTGGTCCAACTACCTCATTCTATAGATAAGTAAACCAGAGAAGAGGGTTACCTAAGGTACATAAGAAGTTAGTAACATAGAATTGAACCACATGTCTCTTGGCATTTGAAGTCATTGTTCTTTATTCCATATCATACTGCTTCCATCAGATAGGGTTTGTTAAGCGCACATATATGGTACTAGAGTTTCACCTAGGTTTATAGATAAAACCCCTATTTAAAATTTTCACAAAAAATCTTACTAGTCATCAGTTTTAATTACACTTTCCTAAGTAGTGCAGCTGATTGCTGATGATGTGCTGAATGCTGTGGGATTTACAGAGTTAGATGGGTCTCTTGTCAGGGTTAGGAAGTTGTCTTCTGAGAGGAATTTAGAAACAAGATGTTCTACAAACCAAGTGGGAGGGGTTTAGAGTAGGTATTCATATCTGTATGACACGAGATAAGGGTGCATTGAATACAGTTTGAGTTAAGGTGTGATAAGATGCCTTAATGTTGGTTAAGTTTGGAAATATTGAAGCACTGGGCAGTTGCTGACTTAGGACCCCAGATGGCCAAATGACAATATCCTTGGGAAGGCTTGATTTCCAGTTACATATGTCAACTTCCTTTTCCTTGTTTCCAGCTCTTTCTGTCCTGATCTAATTTTAATTTAGGTATATACACTATTCTAAAGAAAAGGCAGAGTTGAGCATTCAGGGTTAGGGTAGTAGACTTTACAACTAGGAGGAAAAAGAGTAGCAGATACTATATGCGATGAATATTTAATGTAATGCGGATATGAGTAGTGAAGTATAATTTCTCTAATTAATAAATGAAAATATAAGCCCTTTGATTTAGTGTTCTAGGTTGTATAATACTTGTCATGTACAATATCTGTTTTTCTACTTAACAATGAAGTGCTAGGTCAGGTATCTCAGATGGTTTTTTGTTGTTTTGTTTTGTTTTCCCCCAAGTGAAAAGGTTTCAGGCATTAGGACTATATGAAATTAAGACCAGGAAGGTCGGGCAGAATATCTGGCAAGTATAGTCATTGCTTGAGTATGAAGGCAAATGGCCCTAGCCACTAAATAAATAAGTAACTTTGAAGATTCTACCACTGATATGAGGTATTTTTGTTTGTTTAAAGACAAGCACTGGAAAAGTGTTCTGCGCGATTGCTTCCTTTGAAAACAATGTGGAAATAACGTTATACAAACATGGAGGATTATTAAACTTTGTGGCACGAAAATTCTCATAGTATCTACTCACTGTGGAGACCCTTCAGAACTGATAAGTGCAAGCTGTTTGTGCTGGACCCAGGCATCCGTACTGTGGAGCTGCAGACACCAGTATGCTCACTTATCTCATCCATGGATGTAAATGATTGTGAATCAACGTAGTGACTGAAATGAAATCTTCTTGATTTTAAATAATAAACGAATGGTGCTATTAACATTGCTAAAATCAATGTGTGAAGTGTGTTGTGGAAGAGACCTGTAAGTATTGGGGCCGGGGGGGGGGGGGGGATATTTTATCAGGCCATTTTGTAAATAAAGGCAAAATTTGGACTTGCTGTTGAAGATTCTTATATGAGTAACTTTCCTGAAGTTGTTTGTTTAGTTTTGCACCTATAAAACTGTGTACTACTGTTTGTTGTTTTAAGAGTAGCAGATTGAAATACAGAAAGTCAGATTAGACTCTAAAATTGTAAAAGTTGGAAACTGATTTGTAAGTGGCCTTTGCGGATATATTTCTTTTCAGAATTGAGCTGGACCCAGTTGGCATTCTTAGTTTGTAATATAAACCAGGTATTTAACTGCCCCAGGCCACAGTCATTTGACCAGTTTAGCCAAGGTTTCCTCTACATCTGAAGATGGATCATTTCAGAATACCACTGATTGTGTGGCACTAATGTACTAACAGTGGAAATACATATCACATATAATGAGCCCCTTGATTTTTCAGTAATTTGTTAGTGTGACCCTTTGGCAAGCCTCAGATGGCATTATATCACTTGGATTAGATTATTTTGCTCGAAATGGGATGCTATAACTTATAACATATTTTAGATATCATTAACCAAAATTCACACTCGTTTTATAGTTGCTGTAGAGAACTTTAATCATTAAACTCTAAAATGATTTCCTCTAGACTTTTAAATTATGCACTCTAAATTATATGATTGCTCAACCCTAAGCATTTTTTAGATTTTGATTATTTCTTAATTATTTAAGTTGATTTCTTGTTATTTTGAATCATTATTTTACCTGGGATGCATGAATCTCTTAATCATGTTATAGTTATAACCCAAGCTGACCATCAGGATAAAACACTTAAGTTGTTGCTGTCTGGGTACCATATTTTCTTAATATGCATGTCTGTTTACCACACTGAATGTCTGTCAACAAGAAGTTTGGCAACTTTTAAGAAAAAAGTTAGATAATTAACTCCAGAAGGTTCTATACCTTCTTTTAATTAAGAAATGAAACTTAGCAGGCAAAAGGTTCATTGTAGTTGTTTTTCACATGCAGTTATCTGTATGACCTATTTACGGCAATTCAGAATTAGCTCACATTGCACAGAATAAAGAAGCGTTTCTTTTAAGCTAAAATGCTACAACTACCAAACCAGTGAGTGAAGACCACTGAGAACTTTGCACATTATCTGTCATACAGTCTTTTGAAAATACTTTGCAAATATGTGTTTAGACAATAAGATGGACTAGAGTTTGACAAAACTATTTCCCCTTTTTAAAAATTTTTTATAAATGTTTTCTTTGGTACCTTCAAATCATATTGTGTTCTTGACATTTTATTATGCTACAGTGTATCTTTCAGTGCAGGTGTTTTTTATTTGCATGAAAACATGAATTAGAGATGGAGAATTTACAAGTTGAATGTTGAAATATCTATTAAATGCTTTGAAGAAATGCTAATTCCAGATTGTGTTGGGGAGGAAATCCGTATTATTTTGAAGCCATACTATGTATCAGCAGAGGCATGAGCAGCATCATAAACAGACAATCCAGGAGATGAAGCTGATGGAAACAGGTAGCTGTGGATTAAGTATTTACATTTCCAGTCTACCTAGTCCAGTTGCCATCATTAGCAACTGTTGTATTTCAGGAACAAAATCAAGGTTCTCTTAACCTCCTATACAGTGAACCAAAAGCTTAGTAAGCATGGTGTTCAATTCAGGAGGAGAGTCATAGATGTATGTTCCAGTGTGTACATTATAATTCTGCCTCTAGCTAAATGCTGTGTTCGCAAAAATGTAGCATATGTTGGTCTGTATTGTTTTACCTATCTCCTTTGTTAATTATAGCTAATTTTGTATTACCAAAAAAATCACATATTGTTTAAAGAAAATACAAGAGGCACATTAAGAGAAGCAAATCGGTGTTGGGGACTTAAAGTACAATTTGAAAAGTCATTATCAATGGCATGTTTTTTTTTTCTTTCAAAAAACATTGTGCTACATACCATGCCAAATTTCATGCCTTTGAATTTTGCTACTCCTAAAAAATGAAATCTGAAAGTGTCATCCAGCCACTGAGTTGCTATGATAATACCTAAAATGTTTCTAAGATGACAGTTGTCATTATTTCCTGTTTTATACCGAAGCTCACACTTGAATGAGAAGTATCAGAATTCCTTTAGCTAGATAGCTCGATTTTTCACTGGTAAGCAAACTGCAGTGGGATTATAGGAAAGAAAGTAAAGTAAGGACCTAAGTCAGAGTCATAGTTGTTTGCATACATGCTGATGGTATTGTGCATTCTCAGTGATGAGTAACAGGAGAAATTGACTGGCATTTTGCTGTGACTGAACTAAAAGACACTTTCCTTTTGCTTTTAGGTTAAGGAGAAGGTACTAAGGTACTGGATGTTGGCCCTATCTTAGTTTGATTTGGAGTAACAGGGGAAGGGATGAACTTTCCACTTTTTTTTTTTTTTCCCTGAAGTGCGATAGTACCGATATTTCTATCGATTTTACACATAATATGTGGCTATGAAACCACATTTCTAACTTAAGTAACTACAAATGATTGTTTATTATTTAAAGCCAACAAAACAGTGTAACAGTTTTAAGTTCAATAATGTTAAGCATTGTATAGAAATATACTGGAGGCAAAGTTCAGTTGATGACAATTGTGTATATGTTACTGATGCTGTAAATTATTTTTAATAAATAAAATTGTATTATCACATATTTGATTCTTGTTATAAAGTATTTTGTGGTAATTGAAAATAAAACACCATAACTTAAAAAGAATGAGATGCCATTTAGAAATTTCTCTTAAAACATGTTATCTAAATGTTCGTATATTATCCCCAATATCACCGACCAAAATGTGGGCCATGTTCATTCTTGTCTCTGTATCCAGCAGTTCCATTCTTCTCCAGGGTCGGTAAGAATGAAATCCAAGGCAAAAGTTTGAATAGGAGTGAATAGCCTCCAGGAAATAATCAGTGTTTAAAAAAAACAAACAACCTCAATTTAAAGGTTTTAGATTCATGGAATCACATTTCAGAGTTGAAAAGACTAAAGGCAGGATCCCTTCTACAAATACCATCTCCTAATTGGGCAGCCTCGCTTGAACATTCAAGAGGCGAAGACTAAAGTTTTGTTGGTTAAAAAGTCTATTTTGAGCTGAAATCCGTCTCCTAGCTTCTACCCACTGATTCTGGCTCTATTTATGCCTCTTCAAACACTTTTTGTACCACTGAGCACTAAATGGAAACCGTGGTGGCGTAGCGGTTAAGAGCTACGGCTGCTAACCAAAAGGTCACCAGTTTGAATTCATCAGGTGTTCCTTGGAAACCCTATGGGGCAGTTCTACTCTGTCCTGTAGGGTCGTTATAAGTTGGAATTGACGGCAATGGGTTAAGCACTAAATACATATTTAATGAATAAATGGACCCACAAGTTGTACTGCATATACCCTCCATATTATAGATATTTTATTATGGAGGTAGTTTGTGTTAAAGTGAACATTTAGGACAGATTTGGAGGTCTTATGCTATCTGTGAGTTGAGTATTACAGGAGGAAATGGCCTTTTCTTGATGTAGGATGAAGGGGCTTTGTATTCATGAACCTTGATGCTTTAGAACTAGCTGACGGCACCACCTCCTCCCTCCACTGGCGCTGGCGGATCTCTAGTAATCCCATGAAGTAAGTCTGGGTTAACCTGTACCCTAAGGTAATGTTTTATAAACATGGTCAGCAGCCCACTGATCTAGAAAATGCATGCCCTTTCTCCTACTCTTAAATAGTAATCTAAATGAATGATTAAGGCATATTTATAAAATTGGGCATTCATTCTACTAAGAAATTCATTTGCATCACAAAGACTAATACCAACACATGCACATGCTGATAGTTTGAATAGAGTTTTTGAGGAAACAGGAAGGCCTCCGAAGGTGACACCTGAGAGGAGACCTAAATGATGTGAGAAAACCATGTAAAGGTGGGTGGGAAAAACTTTCTAAGCAGAGAAAGGCCTTGAGACAGGAATGACCTTCCTGTATTGAAGGAACAACAAGAAGGCCAGTGTGGCTGGAGAAGAATGAGTGACAGGGAAGGTGATGGGAGCAGTAGAGCCAGATTGTTTAAGACCTCAGGACCACAGTATGGACTTTGGTTTTAAGTGTGATGGAAAGCCAAAGTTGGGAGTTAAGTCAGTGGGGGTGGGAGGGTCGGTGGAGCAAAAAAAAATTTTTTTAAGCCGGGAAATCCCTTGCAATAACATAAGTACAATGGCAAACTATTACATAAGGTGAGAAATGATGGCAGCTTGGACTGGGCTGATAAGCACCTGTAGAGCAAGATGGCTGAATTTAGAGTATATTTTAAAGATAGAGCTGAGTATCCAAATTGGAAGAACTAAAACTTATTTAGATGACATGATCCTATACATAGAAAATCCCAGAGACTCAACAAAAAAGTTACTGGAACTAATAGAAGGATTTAGCAAAGTGGCAGGGTACAAGATAAACACAAAAATCGGTTGGGTTCCTCTACACTAACAAGGAGAACTTTGAAAAGGAAATCAAGAAATCAATACCATTTACAATAGCCCCTAAAAGGATAAAATACCCAGGAATAAACCTAACCAGGGACACAAAAGACTTAGACAAGGAAAACTATAACACACTACTGCAAGAAACTAAAAGAGATCTACATAAATGGGAAAACATTCCATGCTTACGGATTGGAAGAGTTAACACTGGAAATGTCAATACTACCCAAAGCAATCTACAGATATAATGCAATCCCAGTCCAAATCCTAACAGCATTCTTTAATGAAATGGAAAAACTAATCTATACAGAGAGGAAGGAGATCCCGAATAGCTAAAGCAATACTGAAGAAGAACAAAGTAGGAGACCTCACACTTCCTGATCTCAAAACTTAACTATACAGCCGTGGTAATCAAAACAGCCTAGTACTGGTTCAATGACAGACACATAGACCAATGGAATAGAACTGAGAACCCGGAAGAAAATCCACCCACGTATGGGCAGCTGATCTTCAACGAAGGGTCGAAGTACATCCAAATGAGGAAGAAACAGTCTCTTTAACAAACGGTACTGGCAAAACTGGATATCCATATGAAGAAAAATGAATCAGGAGCAATACCTCACACCATGCACAAAAACTCACTCAAAATGGATCAAAGACCTAAATGTTAAAGCTCAAACTATAAAGTTCCTGAAAATAACATAGGATCAAAACTAGCAGCCCTAATTTTCAGCATAGTCTATCAAACAAAACTAAAAATGCATGAATGACAGAAGATAGATAACTGGGAGCTCTCAAAAATTAAATACTTAAGCTCATCAAAAGACTTTACCAAGAGAGTTAAAAAAAGAACCTACAAACTGGGAAAAAAATCTTTGGCAATGGCATAGCTAATCTCTAAAATACATAGAAAACTTAAACAAAAATACAATCCAATCAAAAAATGGGCAAAGGACATGAACAAACACTTCACCAAAGAGAACATTCAGGCAGCCAACAAATACATCAAAAGATGCTCGCGATCATTAGCCATTAAAAAAAAAAAACCAAACCCATTGCCGTGGAGTCAGTTCTGACCTTACATATAGGACAGAGTAGAACTGCCCCATAGGGTTTCCAAGGAGCAGCTGGTGGATTTGAACTGCCAACCTTTTGGTTAGCAGCCAAGCTCTTAACCACTGCACCATCAGGGTTCCATTAGCCATTAGAGAGATGCAAATCAAAAGTACAATGAGATGCCACCTCACCCCTGCAAAAATGGCAAAAACAGAAAACAACAAATGCTGATGAGGTTGTGGGGGGATTAGAATTCTGATATATGGCTGGTGGGATTGTAAATGGTACAACCACTGTGGAAAACAGTATGGCACTTCCTCAAAATGCTAGAAATAGAAATATCTTACGATCCAGCAATCCCACTTCTAGGTATATCCTAGAGATGTAAGAGCAGTGACACGGGTAGACATATGCCACACCTATATTCACTGCAGTGCTATTCACAATAGCAAAAAGACGGAAACAACCTAAGTGTCCATCAACAGATGAATGGATAAACTGTGGTACATACATAAAATGGAATACTACACAACTATAAAAAATAATGAGCCCGTAAAACATAACATGAATGAATCTGGAGGACACTATGCTGAGTGAAATAAGTCAATTACAAAAAGACAAGTACTGTATGGCCCCACTATTACAAAAAGTCAAGAATAGATATATACTCAGAAAGCAAAGTTCTTTGATAGTTATCAGGGATGGGAGGGAAAGAGAGGGAGAATCACTTTCTAGATAGTAGGCACTGGTTACTTTTGGTGACAAGAAAGGCAATCCAAAATGAGGGTGAAGTCAGCACAACTTGACCAATGTAAATAAAGACATTAATAAGTACACGAGAAAAAGGGATAGTTTTGGTAAATGCTATAACATATACAACTTTACAACAACAGCAAAAACAACCAAAAAATATGTGTGTTGTTACATAGGTAGATATGGATGCATATAAGTGCATAGGAAGGCATATGCAAGTAAATGCATGGGCATGTATAGGTGTTATCTGTAGGCATATCTATACACGTTTGTGTGTGTTACATATATATCCACGTATACAACAAACCACATAGGGGACACAGTTACAGAGGCCTCCTAGACATGTCCAAACAACTGGCGGGATTGGTTTACTGGGTCAAAAGGCTTGGGACCATAGTCTTGGGGAACAACTTAGTCAACTGGCATAACATAGTTCACAAAGATAATGTTCTACATCTGAGTTTGGTGAGTAGCGTCCAGGGTCTTAAAAGCTTGTGAGTGGACATCTGAGATACAACTATTGGTCTCTATTTGTATGAAGCAAAAGAGAATGAAGGAAATCAAAGACTCAAAGAAGAAAATAGTCCACTTGACTAATAGCCCACATGAACCACAACCTCTTGGAAGCTGAGACGAGAAGAACTAGATAGTGCCAGGCTACCACTACCGACCATTCTAATCAGGGACACAACAGAAATTGCTGGATAGAATGGGAGAAAAACGTAGAACAAAACTCAAATTCCTAAAAAAATCCAGACCTACTGGACCAATAGACTAGAGGAACCCCCAAGACTATTGCCCTAAGATACCTCTGAACTTGGAATTGAAGCTATTTCTGCAGGTCACCTTTTATCCAAATAATAGCTTGGCTTATAAAATAAACAATATCACCCGTGAGTAATGTGCTCCCTTAAACAATTGACTATATGAGACCAAACCATCAACAGTTACCAAAAAGCAAAGATGAGAAAGCAAAAAGAGGAAGGGAAGCTAGATCAATGGAAACAGATCAAACAGAATGGAAATAATGAGAATGCTGACCCATTGTAAAAATTGTAACCAATGGCACAGAACAATTTGTATAAAAAATTGTTAAAGGGGAAACTAATTTGCTGTGTAAACTTTCACCTAAAACACAATAAAATATTATTTTTTAAAAAAAGAGCTGACATGATTTGATAATGGAATCTGAAATACGGGATGGGAGAAAATGACAAAATTTGATAATACTCCTATATTTTTGGTCTAAAATACTTTGTGATTGGTGGTCTCATTTAATGAGATGAGAAAGTCTAGGGAAAAAACAGATTTGAGGATGAAAATCAAGAGTTCTATTTTGGACATTGTGGTAGTTTTGTATTTTAAGCAACAGAAACTTGACTGCAACTAATTAAGCAGAAAGGGGATTTATTAAAAGGATATTGGGTATCATTATTCATTAGGGAAACGCAAAGTTAAAATCACAATGTGATATCACCACACACTTATCAGAATAGCTAAAATAAAAAATAGTGACAACGCCAAATGCTGGCAAGGATGTGGAGAAATGAAATACTCATACATTGCTAGTGGGAATATAAAATGGTACAGCATCTCTGGAAAACAGTTCAGCATTTTCTTACAAAACTAAATGTGCAGTTACCATATGACCCAACAATTGCATTCTTGGACATTTATCCAAGAGAAATGTATACTTACGTTCACATAAAACCTGTACATCTGTAAACCCCAATCTGGAAACAACCCAAATGTCTTTCATTGGGTGAATACTTAAGCTGTGGGTACATCCATACCCTGGAATGCTGTTGTCGTTGTCAGGTGCTATCAAGTCGGTTCGAACTCTCTGGCAACCCCGTGTACAACAGAATGAGACACTGCCTGGTCCGGCGTCATCCTCACAATCGTTGCAATGTTTGAGCCCATTGCTGCAACCACTGCGTCAATTCATCTCGTTGAGGGTCTTCTCCTTTTTCGCTGACCCTCTACCAAGCATGATGTCCTTCTCCAGGGACTGGTCCCTCCTGGTAACATTCCAAAGTATGTGAGATGAAGTCTCACCATCCTTACTTCTAAGGAACATTCTGGTGTACTTCTTCCAAGCCAGATTTGTTAGTTCTTCTGGCAGTCCATGGAATACTACTCAGCAATATAAAGGAACAATAAAGCAATGTTTCTTTATAATTTTATGTTTTTGCACAACTTACCCATCTAGTCCCACTGAGGTAAAACTACTCATACTTCAAGACTCAAGTCAAACGTCACCTTCTCTGTGAAGCCTTAGTCTCTGAGGCAAGAGTTAGTCACTTCTGTGTTGCCGTAGCAAGTTGTTTTACTTCTATCACAGTACTTGTCATATTGTTTAAATGCCAGACTCCTCCGCTAGACAGTTAACTCCTTGAGAATGGAAATCATAATCTTTTCCTTTGCACACCCAGCACCTAGTAGTACAGTGCCAGGCACATAGTAGGACATACAGTAAAGCACCACCATGAGGCAGAAAGATGAACCTTGGAGGTTCGCCAAGGCAGAGAACTCTTTCTGGAGTGGAAACTGGGACATGCCAAAGGAGGTGGTCATGGACCTAGCAGCCCTGTCTCTTCAGTTCCCACGATACCCACCAGATTCAATCTTCATTACCATTCCCTCCTCCCAAGAGACGTGGAAAAAGACAGGACCAACAAATGTGGAGTAGTGAGAAAAGATGAAGAGAATTCAGGAGCTGCCTGCCTGAAGAAACAGCATGCAGAATGGCCTAAGGGCACCAATAGGAGTCAGGCTATTACAGAAAATTTCATCCTGAAGGAATGGGAATCTTGTTATTAACTATGCCCCCAACCCCCACTGTAAAAAGACAGCCCTGTAACTTGAAGATAAGAAGTGAAGTAGGCAAGAACCACATCTAAAAGAGAAAAAGATGCCATCCCTCAATAGGTGGTTGGTATAGGTTTGGAAAACGTCCAGGTCAATCAGGGTGACTGGCAGAAACTTGAGTGTGCTATATCCTGACAGGGGAAGAAAAAAATGTGCATCAACAAAACCAAAATACAGCCAAGTGCAGGCAGGAGTGGATGGGTGTCCAGGACTCTGCTCTAGTAGGTAAGAGTGCCCTGATCTATTAGAAGTCCTTGGCTGGAGAAAGGCATCAAGCTGTTTATCATAGTCTAATGTCTTTGACAATTAAGATCTTCCAACTTGCCTGGCTGTTATCCCGTAATTCCCAGGCAACCTGCTTAGAACCCCGTGAGTTCCGCAGACTTTCCTTCAGGGAGAGAATCCACTGACTGCACTACCTACATAAGGATTCTGACCCAGTTGCCAATTCTATTTCTCAGTGTCACACCACCTAGCTGAGGTGACTCCACTCCCCTGGGAAGGCTGTTTGGGCGGCCTTCCTTCTCCCTCCACGTCTCTTCAATTAAATGGCTTAGGGAGAGAGCAGAACACATGGTGCTGTGGCAAAAGCATAAGCTGGGAGTTGGGTGAGCTGCATTCTGGCCAAGGCTTCAGTTTCTCCAGCAGCACAAGGAGTGTAGGGCCTTCTCGATAAATAAGACTACCTCCGGGTCTAACATTCCGGTATCGGGGGAGCTAGGTCTCCTGTGGAACCCAGCCAGGCCCGACTCACAGAACCCCCAACCAGGGCCCTTGCAGTTCTTGGAGCCGGGATGGGCTCGAATCCACCTTGAGCCGCACTTTCCGAAGATGGCCTCCAAGATACGCGCTTCCAGTAGTGTAGGGGGCGGGGGGGGGGGGGAGAAGGAAGGAAAAACGAGCACGCGCGTTCCGCCCAGACTCTTAGAATCCCGAGAGAACGGGTTCAGGTTGCTGCCACTACCACGAGGATTAGGCGGAACTGCGAGGTATTACTCAGGAATCGGAAAGCTGCTAAATGGCTACACACCGAGGGGCGGGGCAACCGCGGGGCGGAATCCTGGGGGCGGGGCGGAATCTGGAAGAATCAATCAGAAACAAGGATCCCAGTTTAGTGGGAAGCTCCTGCGATTCTGGCTCGGGTGGTTGATCAGCGAGAGGAGGCGGGGCAGGAGTGCGCAAAGCCAATCAGAAACGCTATCTCTGCCAATTTGTTCAGTGTCCGAGGCTGGTTGGGGGCGGAAGGGGAAAAGCTCCGCCTGGCTGTTGTTGGGTACGGTCTAGTGCGTTCTGGCTCTTAGGGTCCCTGTAGGACAGAGTGGAACTGTCCCATAGGGCTTCCTAGGCTCTAATCTTTATGGGGACAGATGGCCAGGTTTTTTCTCCCACGGAGTGACTGGTGAGTTGGAACGGCCAACTTTGGGTTAGCAGCCTAGCGCTTAACCTTTGCGTTTCCAGCGGTCTGCGCTGACTGGGCAGCGAGGGGTCTCCAGGAGCCAATCAGAAGTCAGGGTTCTGGGGCTCCCAGGGTCGGCGGGCGCAGGCAGCCTGCGCTGCCTCGCAACCCCAGGGCGGGGCCCAGGCCTCAGTGCCCGACTGCTGGAGAAACGGTCGCACGCCAGGCCCTCGGATCATTGCGGGTGAGCTGAGGTGGGGAAAGCAGAGGCGAGGCTCGGGGCAAGGGGGCTCATGGCTAGTCTGAGGCCGCGAGTCCGTCGCTCGGACTGCTGCAGCACCTGTCCCACCTCAGACTCGCTGCGTGCGCTCTAGGCAAGGCAGCCACCTCTCCAGGCCTCACCTGTAAGCCGAAAGGGCAGAACTGAGATCCCAGAATCAAAGCGTCGCACCTGAGAAGCAATCTGGTCCGACCCTCCCGATACCTGTGTGGAGACACTGGCAGGGAGAGGGGAGGTATGGCGCCTGGGCTCGGGGCCAAGTGTCTGGTGAGAACAGTTTCTAAGTTCCCACCGAACCCACTAATACAAGTGACGCTGTGAGCCTGACTTGTGTGCCTCTTCTCTTATTTTCCTGCCTCTTGGGCCGGCAAGGCTGCGCACCCCTCTGCAGCCCGCTCGCCCACCACTCTTTTCCCTTCCTGCAGGAAGACCTTGGAGCGCACAGCAGCATATTGCTGTGTCTTTGAAAAACTACAGATTCTAGAGAAGCTGAGTCCCTGCCTTGCTATTTCCTGATCCCATTTGAGAGTAAACAGCCCGGTAAGCCTGTGGAGTGAAGGCGACCATGCATTCGTTAGTTCATCGATGTTTAACAAGGACTATTATAAAATGCAAAGCTGTGGGCTAGGTGCTGGGGATACAGAGATTTACTGGGTACAATCCCTGCTCTCCTCCAACCGTGGAAGGACATACCAGAAGGGATTTCAGGAGAAGAGGGATAGATTTGGGAGACATGCTAACGGGTGGATTATCCAACAGGCAAGTTCAGCACGGGCTTTACCTTGCTTATCAGATCATCTGTAGTGAATAATTTCACACGAGTTTCACTCCATCAGAGATCTTTGTTCACTACAGATTAGTAAGCACAAGTAAGCCTGTGCTTACCTTGCTTCCTGGTCATCCGCCCCCGTCAGGATTGTAAATTTGAAGAGGCTTTGATTTTGTAGGAGGGTGCTGTGTGGTTGGGAAAGAGACAGATGCCAGCCATACCTAGGAGCAGAATCTTTGATGTGGTGAAAAAATGTGAAATTGTTCACTACAGATGATCTGGTAAGCAAGGTGAGCACTGTGCTTACCTTGCCAGTTGGATAATCTGCCCCTGTGTGCTGAGGCAGACTTTACTAGACTTTGTAACGCTTTGGGGGTGAGAGAGGGGAGAGAAATCAGAATGACTCTTGTTTATTGGCTGATATATCTTGCACAAAGTTTAAGGTCCAGCTCTCTTGGTTGTAGGGCAAAGCTTCTAAGATTCTGGCACAAACCTTGGGATTGGAAAATATTTGCTTCCTGAGGGCTTTTTCAGGACTTTAGTAAAATACTGTTTGCAGGAAACAAGGCTATAGGATTTGAATCACACACACATTTCTTTCCCTATATTTACTTGCTTTCAAGAGCTAACATGATCTGTGTCATTAGTTCCTTGATTTGGATTCCTTGTATACAAAGGAAAAAGGCAAATGTAAACTAAAAAAAAGGGAACTTTAGAAGTATAGAATATTAGAGCTAGAGGGACTTGTAGAGATGATCTAGTCCAACTCCCTTTTAGAGGAGAAATGACTAGTCTAAAGTTTCAGAGCTTAGGTAGTAGAGGTGAGACTAAAATAAAAGTTCCTGTTCATTACACCAGGATGTCTTTATGATGGTGTGAGTTGTCCCACTTTAAGCTGCTTTAGAAAACAAGGCTCTTCAAACAGGCTTAAAAAGCCTCATTCAAGGATGTTATAGGAACATTTTCTGGACTAGAAGGGAGCTTGGCCTTCACCAGTTACCTTTAAGGTTCCTTTTACCTTTAAGAATCTATGATTCGAGCCCCTGGATTCCCTATTAGGTCAGAACTAAAACAGTTTCCAAGGCCAACTCTTCAGACTGGACCGGACTGCGGGACATGAAGTGATACTCGTGAGGAGTGTGCCTCTTAGCTCAAGTAGATACAAGAGACTGAATGGGTGGCTTCTGTCCAGAGGTGAGATGGGAAGGCAGAGAGGGTTAGGAGCCGGCTGAATGGACATGGGAAAGCAGGGGTGGAAAGGAGGAGTGTGCTGTCACAGTATGGGGAGAACAATTAGGGTTGCATAACAATGTATGTATAAATTTTTGTCTGGGAGACTAACTTGAAATGTAAACTTCATTTAAACTACAACAATAAACAAACAAAACAAAACAAAAAAAGAATCTATGATTCAAATCAAATTCAGAATTATCCTGAAATCCTTTAAGGCTTTGGGAGTCGAAAAATTACTCCAAGATTTCAGCTTGGAGTTAAACCTTCAGTTCATATTACATTGTGAAAACTGGCCTTATACCAGTTTACAAATCTCCAGAAGGAATGTTAACATTCCATGTAAAGTCTTAAGCCCAAATACAGTGTGACAGAAAGTATTGGTTCCCAGAAGTTTCAGGTGCAAAGATAGTTTTGAAACCCCATTCAGGCTTTGTCACAATATCTGTGGTGAACAAAACCTGGAATGGCTTAACTTCCTTCTGAAAGAAAATGCCCTGGTCACAAGAAGTGATTGTCAAGAATGTGATGATTGTAACAGGCGGGGAGAACTTGCCAGTGACACCAGGGGCTATGCAAGTGTTGAGGCAGGAGCTGTCGCATTGGGTAGGAGAATTGGGAAGCTGTGGGGTGGGGGCAGGGGAGATGGCATTTGTGGTTTATACTTTTATTATCACTTATCAGGCTGTAGTCCTAGGACTGAGGCATAGAAGGAAGGGGTCCTATAGGAGAGCCTTAGCATACATCCTTAGAGTTTTATCCCCTTCCACTCACTGGAATTAGTTGGGCCTTTGCGGTGATAGATCTGAAGTGATTAGACATTAACAGTAATCTCGCTACGCTCTGAATTTCTACAGTAGTTTTGGCAGATACTAATTTGATAGGTCATAAACTCAGGTATAACTTTATTTATGTAACTGAGTTCAATTTTTTATTTCAAGCCCCTATTTCTCTGGGCAGTAGAAAACTTACTCTTTCCAATTTAAGGTAAACTCAGTCACTTTGGTGTTAATTCAGTCATTTCAGGTTTATACTTAGTTAATTCAGGGTTTTCTTTGGCATTCTATTAGTTTATCACTTACAGCCTTATAACTAGTTATTTTGAACCATTTTTAAAATTTTTGTTTAGGATGTCTATGACTGTGAGCTAACTTTTCAGATGTTAGAGAACTCTCTAAGCTCATCTGCATATTTCTCACAGTGCCTCACTGATCTTTGTGCATCAGTCAACAGTTTTATATTTAAGGTAGAGTGATAAGCTAGAAGATGAGCCTTATAATCTAACAGAACTGTGAATAGAAAGGTCTCTCGGTGGCACAAACAGTTTGTGCTCAACTGCTAACCTAAAGGTTGGTAGTTCGAACTCACCCAGTGCCACTGTGGAAGAAAGGCCTGGCGATCTTCTTCTGTAAAGAATACAGCCAAGAAAACCAGTTCTACTCTGTAACTCATGGGGCTGCCATGAGTCAGAATCTACTCGATGGCAACAGGTTTGGGTTTTTTTGTTTGGTGAATAGGAAAGTAAGAACACTGTGTTTGAATTCCTATTTTAACTCAAGACTGATGGTGGTGTAGTCAAAAGGACATAATCATGATTAAGAATCTGGAAAGCTGAGTTCTTACTGTAACCTGGTATGTAACTTTGGGCAAGTCGCTTAACCCCTCAGGGGCTGAATTTCCCCTATAAAGTTGATGGGGAGGAGGAGGACTTGGACTAGATGATATCCAAGCTACTTTCCTGATCTGTGTTCTGTTCCTAGGAACATACCTTCATAAAGTAATTTAAAACTCACTTTATGGCCCAAGGATTTTTTTTTTTAATTGTACTTTAGATGAAGGTTTACAGAACAAACTAGCTTCTCATTAAATAGTACACATCTTGTTTTATGACATTGGTTATCAGCCCCACCACATGTCAACACTCTCCCCTTCTTGACCTTGGGTTCCCTATTACCAGCTTTCCTGTCCCTTCTTGCCTTCTAGTCCTTGCTCTTGGACTGTTGTGCCCCTTTAGTCTCATTTTGTTTTATGGGCCTGTCTAATCTTTGGCTGAAGGGTGAACCTCAGGAGTGACTTCATTACTGAGCTAAAAGGGTGTCCGAGGGCCATACTCTCAGGGTTTCTCTAGTCTCTGTCAGGTATGGCCCAAGGATTTGTACTCCCTTGCCAAAACATCTACTTCTTTATCCCATTTACTAGTTTGATTTTTTAAATTTATGAGTAAAAACTAGTAATCAAAAATAGTAAGATATTAATATAGAGAAATATAACTGGTCTACCTTGAGAAAAGTCATTTAAATAAATATATTCATTATATGTCTCATTTCCATTCCCCCCTCCCCCAGACACAATGTCAAGTGGAGATGATCAGCAATCACAGGCTCTTGCCAAACCTGCTTTCAGTGAGGTACAAGCTTCTGCATTAGTGGAATCGGTATTTGGGTTAAAAGTTTCCAAGGTCCAGCCACTTCCCAGCTACGGTGACCAAAACTTTCATGTGTACATTTCAAGAACCCAAGACACTGCAGATGGCCCAACTGAGTATGTTCTCAAAGTGAACAACACAGAGTCTAGCAAAAATCCAGACCTGATTGAAGTGCAGAGTCACAGCATCATGTTTCTGCAAGCGGCTGGATTTCCGACAGCCTCCATGTGTCATACTAAAGGAGGCAACATCACATCTCTTACGTCCATAGGTAAGAGATGAATGACCAACTTGCCGGTCTGTTCATGCACTTCTGTAGCCAACATTACTGCATTTTGGCTACAAGTGGAAAAATCAAGAAGAAATATCAATAACAGATTCACACATTTTGACCAAAGATTCTACAGAAGAATCCTGATCAAAAGGGAAAAAAATGCAGAATAGAACTTCAGATTCTCATAGAATCTAGATTTTCTGGAGCCATGGAGGCCGTTGAGACCCCTGAAACTACTGCCCTGAGATAATCTTTAAACCTTCAACCAGACAATAGTTTAGCTTAACTAGTAAAGAATGTCTTCCTTGAGCATTAAGCTCTTTTAAGATCTGTCTACATGGGATCAAATTGACAAGAGCAACTCAAAAGATTAGATAGGAAACTTAGGAGGCAGTGAGTTTATGTTAATGAGGGAGGAACAACTTGAAAAAGGAGAATGAGAATGGTTGCCCAACTCAAAGAATGTAATCAATGTCACTGAATTGTACATGGAGAAATTGTTGAATTGGTATATGTTCTGCTGTGTATATGCTCAACAACAAAAATAAATTATTAGAAAAAAGGAGAAGTTCACAATTCCAAGCGCAGACATGGTTAATTTTTTGATGGTTGAGAGAAGCAACGCACATCACCAAAGCAGAGATTGGGGCTCTGATTCTGAAGTGATTAGAGCCAGGATCTAGTATAACTCTTCCACTTAGAAAGGCCCTGATGGATAAATAACTATGGGAATGTGTAGAAATCAGAACAGCTTTTTTTTTTTTTTAACCAGACAAATAAAGATATTTATTCTTCAGGCCAGCAGGATATTATGGTGCTGTGGTATAGTAGAAAAAATACAAGACCGGGAATCAGGAATTTTAGATCCCAGCTCTGTCATTAAGTGTATACGTGACCTTGGGCACGCCACTTCAATTCCTAAGGCTACATTTCCTCATCTATAAGATTTGGTCCCTTTCACCTCTAAATGTTAATACATACCTAATTCAGTTCTCCAGGTAGCAACCTGAAGTCAACTCCTTGCATTGCTCCAAACAACTGAGATTCATTATGGTCCTTGAGGGGTAGTTATTGTCCTGTGTTCGGAACACAGGCTACGCGCCACTTTGCCTCTGAGGAAGTCTGTGATTTCGGAACAGTCGTTTCTTTATACCTGTTTCCTCAGTTGTAAATATAAGAGTGTGTGTTTGGGGCATTCATTTGCCAGAGGAGGTGATTTATGTTTAGAGATAAGACAAGTTGTTGGCATGAACATGGCCAATCCCAGTTTCCTTCAGGTCCATCTGTTCTACCTCCTTGCTCTGTCCTCTTAGCCCTGCCTCATGGAGTCCTGCTCAGTAAGCTGTTTTAGGTTAGCACATTTTTTTCTCTTTTTCTATAATTTCCATTATTCTTTGCAATTATTTCTAGGAAGAATAGCCTCTAATGATTTGTTCTGAGGATATCTGACAGTATAACTTGTTCCATCCGTCTAGACAATGGCTCTGAAATCAAAAGCTACTTGGTAAGGCTGATGACTTATCTCCCAGGAAGACCTATAGCTGAGATTTCCGTCAGTCCCCAGCTATTGTATGAAATTGGAAGACTAGCTGCCAAATTGGATAAGACACTGGAGGTAAGATTTGGGGTTTTATTTTGTTTATAAGATTTTTCTATTTTGTTTTGTTTAATAAACCCAGGGTCAGATTTTCTTTTTATGTGTGGTGCTTACTAAGGTGTGTTAGGAAGGAAATGGCATCCTAGATGTGTGAATTTTATGATAAACAGTAGAGCTGCCTTCCGAGGTCTGTACTTTACTGCTATATTAGTAAGATTATCTTTTTTTTTTTTTTTTTTTGGCTTTAACAAACATTTTTTCTCTCACAGTCTAGGAGCCTAAAAGTCTGAATTCAGGGTGCCAGTTCCATGGGGAAGGCTTTCTCTCTCTGTTGGCAGTCTTCTCTTGGGTCTAGGAGTTTCTCAGCGCAACGGCCCCAGGTCCAAAGGTCTGCTCCTGGCTCTTTTTCTTGGTGGTATGAGGTCCCTCTCTCTCTCTGCTTGCTTCTTTTATATCCCAAAAGAGATTTATTTATTCAGGATACAAACTAATCCTGTAGATTATGTCCTGCCTCATTAACATAACTGCCTCGAATCCTGCTCATTAACATCATTAACATAGCTCTTGTTAACTTACTGCACCACCAGGGCTCCCATTAACATCATAGAGGTTAGGATTTACAACACATAGGATAATTATATTAGATCACAAAATGGAGGACAACCACACAATACTGGGAATCATAGCCTAACCAAGTTGACACACATTTTTGGGGGATACAATTCAACCCATAACAGTGAGGTATGATTTTACTCACTTCTACTGTAACTGTGTGCTAAGTATTATTAACTCCATTTTATAGACTAAATGGAGGCTCAAGGGATTACCTAACTTTTTAGAAAGTCATGATATTCTTTATGCTGCTCACTGAAGACAGTCTGTATCCACAAACTGAAGCCTAAAGTTTTCATCCAGATGAGGTGTAATCAGCCTGAGCTTTATATAAAATGATAGCTAAGTTATGAATAGATTAAAATGACTTTTGTTAAGGATGTTTTAGTTCTCTGTTGCTGTTGTTAGGTGCCATTGAGTTGATTTTCAACTCATAGTGACTCCATGTGGCAGAGTAGAACGAGCCCCCTAGTGCTTCCTCTTTACAGGAGCAGATGGCCAGGTCTTTCTCCTACAGAGCTGCTGGGTGGGTTCAAACCGCCAACCTTTCAGTTAACCATTGTGCTACCAGGGCTGTTTTTAGTCCTATAGGAACAATATTATGTATGACAAATATTTTTCCAGCCAAACCCACAAAACATCTTCATTTATTCAACAAAAATTCTTTGAGTACCTTTTATGCGCTAGGCACTGGGGAGACGGAAGGGATTTGAAGAATAATGAGGCACAGACCCTGTCCTAGAGGTGTGTTCCAGTGCGGCAGATAACATTTGAAAAAGTAATTACACTTTGTATGACTAAAATACATTTTTGTTTTGTTTTTAAGTAAAATGCAGTTCATGAGTAAAGCACTTCTAACCACTCACCAGATCCTGACAATTCTGCTTCTCAAATGTCTCTGCAATCCATCTTCTTCTTTCCATTTCTGCCGTGACTGTCCTAGCTCAAGCTTTCATCCCGGTTTCCCTGGATCACCACTATAGCCTCCCGGCATCTCAGTTTTTCTCCTTCAATTTATTGTTTATACCAGTCAAGAGTTACTTTTTAAAATGACAAATCTGACCACTTCAGTTCCATGGTTAAAACCTTTCCGTGGTATCTTCGTTGCCTAGTGCTGCCATAACAAAAATACTCCAAGTGGGTGGTTTTAAAGAACAGGAAAGTATTGTCTCACAGTTTTCAAGGCTGGAGTCCAAATTCAGGGTCAGCAGAGCTATGGTCTGTCCACTCTCGGGGAAGATCATTGCTTGTCTCTTTCAGCCTCTGGCAGCCTGAGTGTTTCTTGGCATTCCTTGGCTTGTAGATGGGTCCTCACATAGCATCTTCACCCTGGGTGTGAGACTCTCCATGTCTGAACTGCCCTTTATGAGACACCACTCAGAAGGGATTCAGTTTAGCACCCACCGTACTCCCTGTGAGCTCATTAACATAACAAAAGAAAAATCTTATTTCAAACAAGGTCACATTCACAAGTACAGGGGGTTAGGACTTCAACACATCTTTTTGGGGGACACAGTTCCATTTATAATAAGCGGATTCTCACTGCCTTCAAAATAAAGATCCTCGGCGTGGCATCCAAGGCCTTCATAGCCTCATCCCTGCCTCCCTGGGGCAATTGGCTCGCTCATTTGTTTTCTGTCTCTCAGGAATCGCTCCTTTAATATCAGCTGTCTAGTTACCGGAAAAATGTCTAGTAACAACTTGAACACACTTAGTGTAATGTTTTAGCTGTTTCAGGTAGGAGGGTAAATCCAGTCCCTGTTAGTCCATCGTGGCCAGAAGCTGAAGTCTATATTATAGTCTAAGTAGTATCTATTTATCTTTTTATCCTGAAATAGAAATAACCCTTTTTTTTAATTATTAAAAAATCCTTCAGTGGCTCATTATTTAAAGAAAATCAGATAAATATACAAAGAAAAAAAATTAAAAGTTACCAGTAATTCCATCACCCAAAGAGGACTACTATATCTCTTACTATTTATTCCATTAGTCTAAACCCACATTGTCCCACAGCCCCTGGGGCATAGCTGGTGCTCAGTAAATGTTTGTAAACTGACATTCTTCTGCGCTTACAATAATCACCATGTCACACTGTACTCTATTCATTTACTTTACGAATATTTATTGAGCAATGCAGTGCCTTATATATGTGTGGTAAACATTATTAAACATTTCTGTTGAAATAGTTTTCAATTAAGTTGGAGCAAATTCAGCTCCTTTAAAATATCCATTTGTAGATACGAATGTACTTTGGATTAAAACAGCCTGTTCTAATTAAATGTATTTTCAGGAAATTTTCTTCACATATTGATTTTATTTAGAAAAACCTTTTAACGGATTGGAATGCTCAGTTACGTCTCTACCATCCTCAAAATCTAAATGAGCTGCTTAAATAAGTGTCTGTTACAACAGGAATGCGTTCTCCTTTATCATCAGCTTTCCTTCTACCTTGTCTGTGGGTTTCATGCTTGTGCTTTTCTGCCATTGAAGGTTCAACTTCTCCTGCTGTACTCTGAAATGGCAAACAGTTTACAGAGGGAGATCATTGCTGATAGTGAATTCTGCCGTGCAATTAGCCATCTGCTGCTCTGCAACTTATTTTAAGTTGTCTTGCAGGGGGCAGAGGAGTTCTAGAATGAACCAAGAAAAGCATTTTTCACTTGGTACTGCAGTGCATTTCATCATGCTTTATTCCCATTGCCCATCTCTCCACTTCCCCTCTCCCCATGCCTTTGCAGTTCTTAGTTTTTCTATGTTATTGTTGTTTGTTACCATCAAGTCAATTCTGCCTCATGGCAACCTGGCATGTGCAGAGTAGAACTGCCCCATAGGATTTTCCAGGCTGTGACCTTTTGGAAGCAGATCGCCAGGCCTGTCTTCTGAGGCACCTGTGGGTAAGTCTGAACCACAGCCTTTCGGCTAGTAGTCAGGTGCTTAACCATATGTGCCACTCAGGGACTCCTAGTTTTCTATAAGCACTAGGAACCATGGATTCTATGAACAATAACACATGTGTAGTGCCACTGCTAAAGGCAGTATTTTAGTCCTGTAGGTGAGGCAGAAGCTGCAGCTACTCTGCTAGACATGTGGTTGAGCCATTGAATCTTGTAGCAGCTGGACAGGCCTGGGGATCCAGAGTAGACAGGAGCCCTGGGGTTTGTAGGAGCCAGAACTGAGGTGTTCACAGGTGGGGGTGACCAACTAGTCTGGACTGGAATTTGGTTGCTACTTGGTCAAAAAATGGACTGGAAGCCAGTATAAAGAGATTCATTTAAGTATGAGGGAGAAAAAAATATAAGGCAGGGTAATGAGTATGTATGATTGTGGTCAGAGCTTTGTACTTACTAGAGGACGCAAGGTGCGTGGGAAATGGGAAGTGGAGCGAGAAGTGGGGAGTGAGGAAGCTGACAAGAGGTGGGCTGACATAGACTGATAAGGAGTGGTGATTGAATTACCAGAAATTCAGGTTCGTGTGCCAAAGAGCCAAAAGGATGAAGCCAGCGAAGTCAGCCAGATCAGGTGCAACATTGATATTCAATGAACATTTACTGAGCGCCTATATGTATGAGATGTTTGTTTATTTCACGTGTTATTTAATGCACAGGAGTCCCTGGGTGGCACAAATAGTTAAACACGTGTCTACTAACCAAAAGGTTGGGGGTTCAAACCCACCCCTTGAAAGAAAGCCCTGGTGATCTCCTTCTGAAATATCACAGCCTTGAAAACCCTATGGAGCACAGTTCTCTGTGAAGCACATGGCATCACCATGAGTCAAAATCAACTGGATGGCAACTGGTTTGGTTTTTTTTGTTTTGTTTTGTTTAATTTGCAGATGATTGTGAGGTTGGTGTAGATACTCTCATTTTACTGATCAGCAATCTAAGGTCTGAGATGTTAAGTGGTTCAGTGTTCTCTCCACTACCCCATATTAGAGCTGAGAAGTTCTCCTGGGAGGTGCATGGGATCACAGTGCCACCATTTAGAAGCTGACTCAGCGGCTTGCCTGAGTAGACTGTGCTCCATTGGAAACCCAACAAGAGTGTTACATTTTACTTTTTTTTAAATAAAAGTAATATGTGCACATGGTAAAAATTTCAAACAGTACTGAAAGGTGTAAGATGAAAAATAAAGTCTTTCTCTCCACCATCTCCATGCCTAGCCCTAGTCCCAAAAGTGACAATTCCTAAGAAAATTTTCAGTGCTTACTATGCAGAATATTTTTGTGATCCTCAGTGACTTTTAACACACCAGATGGCAAGGAGATTCAAAACCATGTCTTGTGAGGAATAGTTGAAGGAACTAGAAATGTATAATCTGGACAAGAGAAGACTCAGCAGGGGCAGAAGTACTGTCTTCAAATATCTGGAGGACAGTCAAGTGAGGGAAGGACTAATCCTGTTCCAAATGGCCCCAGAGGTCACAGCTGGAACCACAATATTGGAGAGGCAGATTTTAGCTCAGCAGAAGGAAAGACTTTCACACCGCTACAGTCATCTCAATAAGGGTAAGGATTCAGAGGTTATATGACCAGTTAGCAAGGATATGGTAATGATAACAGAAGCATTGGGGGAAGGTCTTCAAACTCCAGGTCATAATGGTGGGTGTGGAAATCATTTTAGATAATCATGTTGAATATTTTTAAAGAAATAAAATAAGCACAACTCAAAGAATGTAATCAATGTCACTAAATGGTACATGTAGGGAAAAAAAAATCTATATTAGATCAAAAGGTCAAAAACTACTATAAAGCAAAGATGATAAGGTGAGGGGGCAGGGAAACCAGAGTACTGGAAATGGTATAACCAGAATGGAATGAATGAGAATGATGACACATTGTGAAAAATGTAACCAATATAAGTGAATAATTTGTGTAGAAATTGTTAGATGGGAACCTAATTTGCTGTGTAAACTGTCACCTTAAACACAATAAAATACTGTTTTTTTAAAAAAAGACCTACACACATGTGTGCAGCTATTCTTTGTCATAATCATTCTAGGATCCAGGCTGAAGTATCACCTCCTCCCTGGGACACTGCTTATCTCAAGGCAGAGTGAGAAAAATATTTTTTTAAATAATATTTTGTTTTTGGTGAAAATATACACAGCAAGATTTGTTCCCATTCAACAGTTTCTAGACATAATGATCAGTGACATTGGCTACATTCTTAACGCTGTGTAAATGTTCTCATTTCTGTTCTAGTTGTTTCACTCCCATTGACTTAAACTCGCCCCGCAACGTTCTCATCTGTGTATTACAATAGCTGTTGTCCATTTGGTCTCATGTAAAATAAAATAGTGTAATATTGACGGGTGACAATCTTTACCTCTTGAGTTAAACTGTTACTTAGGGTAAAGGTGACTTCAGGGGATAGTTTTGATTCAAGATTTAAAGAGTAACTCAGGGTGGAGGAAAAGAGTTTGAAAGTAAATGATGACTCTAATAGCTTAAAAAAAAAAAAAAAAAAAAGACCTACACAGTGATAAAGAACAATGATCAGTCCACGAAGCATCTCACAACGTGGATGAATCCGGAGGGCATTATGCCGAGTAAAATAAGTCAGTCACAGAAGGACAAATACTGTATGAGACCACTACTATAAAAACACATGAAAAGGTTTACACACAAAAAGAAACAATCTTTGATGGTTACAAGGGAGGGGAAATTTGGGGGTGGAAAAACACTAAATAGACAAGTAGTAACTTTGGTGAAGGGTAAGACAGTACACAGTACTGGGGAAGCCAGCACAACTTGTTCAGGGTAAGGTCATGGAAGCTCCATGGACAAATCCACACTCCCTGAGGGACCGAATTACTGGGCTGAGGGCTCTGGGGACCATGGTCTCAGGGAACATCTAGCTCCATAGTTTATAAAAGAAAATGTTCTACATTCTACCTTGGTGAGTAGCGTCTGGGGTTGGAAAAGCCTGTGAGCGGCCATCTAAGATACTCCACTGGAGCAAGGGAAAATGAAAACTAAAGACACAAGGGAAAGATTAGTTCAAACGACTAATAGACAACCACCACCACGGCCTCCACCAGACTGAGTCTAGTACAACTAGATGGTGCCTGGCTAACACCACTGACTGCTGTGACAGGAATCACAGTAGTGGGTCCCAGGCAGAGCTGGAGAAAAGTGTAGAACAAAATTCTAACTCAAAAAAAGACCAGACTCAGGGATGGGCGGTGGGGGGGAATACTAAACAGGCAATAGATAAGTGGTATCTTGGGTGAAGGGTGAGACAGTACACAATACAGGGGAAACTAGCACAACTTGGACAAGGAAAGGTCATGGAAGCTCCATAGACACATCCAAACTCCCTGAGGGACTGAATTGGTAGGCGGAGGGCTGTGGCGACCATGGTCTCAGGGAACATCTAGCTCAATTGGCATAACACAGTTTATAAAGACAATGTTCTACATTCCACCTTGGTGAGTAGTGTCTGGGGTCTTAAAAGCCTGTGAGCGGCCATCTAAGATACTCCACTGGTCTCATGCCTTCAGGAGCAAGAGAGAATGAAGAGAACAGGATACAAGGAAAAGGATACTAATGGTCCACAGCTACCAAGGCCTCCACCGGACTGAGTCCAGTACAGCTAGATGGTGCCTGGCTACCACCACTGACTGATCTGACCAGGATCACAACAGAGGGTTCTGAACAGAATTGGAGAAGGATGTGTAGAACATAATTCTAACTCACAAAAAAAAGACCAGATTTACTGGCCTAAAGGAGACTGGAGAAACCCCAAGAGTATGGCCCCCAGACACCCTTTTAGCTCAGTGGTGAAGTTATCTCTGAGGTTCACCATTCAGCCTGGGAGTGGAAAGCCCCGTAAAACCAAATGGGACTAACGAGGTACAGTAGTCTAGTGACAAGGGCCAGAAGGCAGAAGGGGACAAGGAAGCTGGTGATAGGGAACCCAAGGTTGAGTAAGGATATTGTTGATGTGATGTTAGATTGTTAACTATTGTCACAGGGCAACATGTGTAGTAACTGTTCAATGAGAAACTATTTTGTTCTGTAAGCCTTCATCTTGTGAGAATAGCAGCACAATTGGAAGAGCGTAGTCAATGTCACTGAACTGTGCATGTAGAAATTTTTGAAATGGTGTATCTTTGGCTATGTGTATTTTCACCAAAAAAAAAAAAGTCAAGAAGTTAGAGGGTTAACATGTTGTGGGCTTGTTAACCAATGTCATAAAACAATATGTGTACTACTGTTTCATGAGAAACTATTTGTTCTGTAAGCCTTCACCTGAAGTACAATTAAAAAAAACAAAGAATAGGAAAAAAAAGACCAGACTTACTGGCCTGACAGAGACTGGAGAAACCCTGAGAGTATGGCCCCTGGACACCCTTTTAGCTCAGTAATGAAGTCACTCCTGAGACTCACCTTTTATCCCAAGATTAGACAGTCCCATAGGACAATGAGACTAAAGGGGCACACCTGTCCAGGGGCCAGGACTAGAAGGCAGGAGGGGACAGGAAAGCTGGTAATAGGGAACCCAAGGTCAAGAAGGGAGAGTACTGACATGTCATGGGGTTGTTAACCAATGTCAGAAAACAATATATGTACTGTTCAATGAGAAGCTAGTTTGCTCTGTAAATCTTCATCTAAAGTACAATAAAAAATAAAGAAAATGTGAAACACTACATATAATGGTCTAAGTATTATTTACTGAAACTTTTTCTTTATATATGTGTGCACCTATATACTGGGTTGTGATGTAAAATGCATTTCTTACTTGAAAGCTACTCCACTGGATGACCACCAGGTTACTTTCTAGAACTCTGTGAAAGAGCTCTGTATTATAAGTCGAAGGCCTAGGTCCTCACTCTGCCCTTTACTAGCAACTTGTTATCCCTTTGTGAACCTCAGTTTCTCCATTTGTGCAACAATGGTGGTAGAGTGGTCAAAGTGTAAAGGCCCTTCCATTCCAGAATTTTTTACTCTAGGAACATTCATTTATTCATCAAATATTGCTTGAGCAGTGCCTGCTTTGTGCCAGGTACTGTTCTAGGTGTGGGGATACAGTAGTGAACAAAACAGACAAAAAATGAAGTCCCTACCCCTCATGGAACTTATAGTCTAGTGAGGATAGATAGTAAGAGAAGTAAAATGTGGACAATGTTAGACGGCAGTAAGTGCTTAGAAGAAATATAAGCAGAGAGAAGGAATATGAAATATCAGAGAGGGAGTTGACATTTTAGATAGAGTGGTCAGGATGTTCTCACAGTGTAGGTGGCTTTTGAGAAAAGACCTGATGGAATTGAGGGCACTAGCCATGGGTGTATCTGGAGAAGAACATTTCAGGAGGAAGAAACAGCAAGTACAAAGACCGTGAGGTGGGAACATGCTGGCATGTGCCCTGAACAGTAGGGACGCCAGTGTGGTTGGAGGAGAGTGAGCAAAGGAGAGAGTAGTGGAAGATGAAGTCAGAGTATAACAAGGGGTCAGGGTGGGAGGGTCAGATATGGGGTAACAGAATTCTTTAGAGCTGCCTTCAGTCCCTTTTGTAAGCTGTGGATAATAATGCCTGTCTGCACACAGTTGTGAGGATCAAATGAGATGGAAATGTGCTCTCAAAACCATGAGATCCAATACAACTATTAAGTATTTACTACTAAGTATTACTATTAAATATGAAGTACTATTTTGTGGATTAATGTAAATGGAGCAAGTTGGTGACAATGCGGGAATGCTAGCTCTCTCTCCCAAGCACTCCCCAAGCCACCTGGAAGAGTGTAGTCTTCTAGATACAGCAGATCTCCCAGTAGTGGCCACCCTTAATGCCAAGAGTCTAAGGGTTTCTCTCTTTTCACTTAGAAATTCCATCACCCAGAGTTAAGTATTCTTCATCGGGAAAACTTCATCTGGAATCTGAAAAATGTTCCTCTTCTGGAGAAATATCTATACACCTTGGACCAGAATCAAAATCATGAGATTATCAAACAGGTCATTCAGCTGTTCAAGGATAAAGTGATGACCAAACTAAATCATTTTCGAGAATGTGAGTACTCCCCCAACCAAAGAAATATTTTTCTCTATATTTAAATTGTAAACTTTGAAACCATCAGAAAAGTATTGAAGTTACAACTTAGCTTTATCAAATCTTAAAATTTTGCCATATTTTCTCCTGTTATATTTTAAAGAGTAATATTTTTATTTTCCTTAAAATTGATAACATTTGAAGCTCCCTCTATACGTGATTCTACCTCTCTCCTCCCTACTCAATTTGCATGCATGTTTTAATATCATTACTACAGTTTTGCCCTTGTCTTTATTTTCCTTGGGCCTATTTTGCTTTTTTTTAAATTATTATTTTGGACCTTAGGCACATAAATTTAATTCAACAGCCTTGGCTGAGAAAGAGAAATGAACTAGGGTGTTCAACAACTGTTTTTACATGGCTTGATTTTTCTACTTGCAGGTATCAATCATGGAGATCTTAATGACCATAACATTTTAGTAGAGCCCAGCAGCAATTCAGCCTCTGGAGATACTGTATATCAAGTGTCTGGGATTTTAGACTTTGATGACATGAGCTATGGCTACTATGTGTTTGAAGTGGCAATTATCATCATGTACATGATGATTGAAAGCAAGACTCCCATACAAGTGGGAGGTCATGTCCTTGCAGGGTTTGAAAGTATAATCCCATTGACAGCTTTGGAGAGGAGTGCTTTGTTCCTACTTGTGTGCAGTCGTTTTTGTCAGTCACTTGTCATGGCTGCATACTCTTGCCAGCTACACCCGGAGAACAAAGAATACCTCATGATTACTGCAAAAACTGGATGGAAGCACTTACAGCAAATGTTTGACATGGGCCAGAAAGCTGTAGAAGAAATCTGGTTTGAAACAGCCAAGTCCTATGAATCTGGGATCTCCTTGTGACTAGTTCACATTAACTTCAATAATAAAAAACCCCAATAGGATCAAATCTAATTTTACGAAGGATTTTCCTACACAGTTAAAAATGAATTGATGGAACGGATCAATTCTGAACATGACTATAAAAATGGCATAGTGGGGGTCTCTGACCTCGTCTAACTTCACAAGGAGGGAGGAGAATCATTATCAGCATCAACAACCCAAGGCTGATTCCTAGGAGGTCAACCATATCTCGACCCTCCAACCTTTTACCAGTTCTGACACCAGCTGTCCCTCCCACAGCACTCTCTACTTCTCTGCTGGGTTCGATAATTCGTTGCAATGGCCACACAGAATTCACAGACCTATTAAGGAAATAACAGGTTATAATTCAGGATACAGTTCCTTGATCAGGACAGCCTCTTGTCAGTTGTGCCCACAGGCAGGCCTCCCTCTGGCCCCTGGCCCCTCAGCCCGGCCTCTGCCCTGTTCAGGCAAGTGTTACAAAGCTCTATAGCTCTGCCAATAAATGCCTAGAGGCACCCTACTCCATCAGGAAGCCTCCCGCCTGAAGCCACTCAGCTTTCTTGCTCCATGGGTTGGCTCCACAAACAAGTGCCCGGAGACACCCCACTCTACCAGGAAGCCTCCTGTCCAAAGGTGTTCAGCTTTCTCGCTCTGTGGGTCAGCACACCCACTGTAATCACCTTACTCCATGGGCCCGGAAGCTACACGCACTGTTTCTCGCCTGTCTCCTGGCTTCTCACCTTATTGCACTGTCTCCGGTATTACAGCTCTCTCTCTCTCTGTCTCCTGGATTTACTAGGAGGTTACCAGTGCAGGAATCCTTGGTTCTAAAGGACACACTTCACTCTTCTGTCTTGGTGGCAGTGATATCCCCCTTTCTGCCTCTGGAATGGCTCATTTTAAGCATAGTGGGATGGCAAAGCTGACCAATCTCCTTGTTAGGGTTCCATAACCTTATTTGCATGGTCCCACACCCACAAGGGTGCCATGCACCTTATTTGTATTATTAGCAAGCTGTCCAATCCCCTTGGTGGGCCACAAGCACCTTATTTGCATACTCCCACCCAATCATTTGGTGGAAGGTACAAGATCATGGCAAGAAAAGCCATATAAAAGTGATCTATCCCACCACAATGACTAAGCATATGAAACCACTAACGTATTCCAGCACTCTCATGACCATCCTTTAAAGTTAAGAAAGTACTACGTGAGCAAGTATGTCTTCCTGTGAGTCTCACTTGCCTTATGTATCAAATATGCATAATGATATAATTTGGCATCAAATAATCTCTCAAGGTCTGTTTTAGCCCTGCGATCAATGACTTTTTTAAACTTTGGAAAGAATACACACACACATATTTTCAATAACTGAGTATAACATACAGACTTAGCTAACATATCACCAATCCTATGTGAAGCCTTCTCTGATCTCTCCTTTCTTTAAAATCCCATTGCACTTTGTCTTTCTTATGGCACATTACTTTGCATAACGGATGATAGCTGGTAGTTAGTCATCTAGCCTGAGAGCTATTTGTGGGCAGAGACTATTTAAAACTTATTTTTGTCTCCCCACCCCTTCTTCTCACACTTGGTATAGTGCCTTACTCCATGGACCCGGAAGGTACATGCATTGTCCCTTGCCTGTCTTCCTGGCTTCTCACCACAGAATGTTCTTTAAAAATATCTGCAAAATGAATGTATATTAGAAGAAAGGCTGGAGATGATAAGGCACACACTAAGACATCTTAGGGGGGAACTCAGATGACATTCATAAAAGAAAAAAATTTTAACTTGCTTCAGAGGGTAATTGAAACTGGAACTGCACACAAAGAGGTTGCCAGAGACAGATGCTAGAAGACACCATTCTGGAACTGCAAGGAAGCAAATAAAGATGTCCAAGCAAAGCCACTAAATCCTGAGGTATCTAAATATACTGGTTAGTTTTCAGACTGATACCAGGAAAGTCCCTAAGTAGGTTTTTTAAACTTTTTTTGTTTTAATAATTTATGCTTCTTTTTATATGTAGTGGATTTGGTGAACTGTAGCTCACTGTATACTTAAAATATGTCACAGTATTTCCTTCACTGATTTCTCGTCATGTCTCCCTAAGTATGGTTTAGTCAATGGCTGTTCTTTTGGTTTTATGTATCCATTCTCTACAGAGGACTTAACTCTACAACTCTGGCCACTCAAACACCCTCTTGGTAGTTTCTCTTTCAATATCTATGAAAAGGCATTGTTATTCTCTCTCTCTCCCCGTCTGTCTATACTCCCTAAACTAGGTCTTTTTTTAATTTTCTTGTATCTTTCAATGGTACCATTTGTAACTTCTCTATGCCTCAATTTCCTTATCTGTGAAAGTGGGATAACAGTAATATCTATGTCACAGAGTTATTTGTGAGTATTTCATAACAATGCAAAGTGCTTGGCATATAGTTGCTGTTAGGTGCCATCGAGTCAATTGCGACTTAGAGCGACCTTATCTACAACAGAATGAAACATAGCCTGGTCCTGCACCATCCTCACAATCGTTGCTATGTTTGAGCCCACTGTTGCAGACACTGTCAATCCATTTCGTCGAGGGTCTTTCTCTTTTTCACTGACCCACTACCTTACCAAGTATGATGTCCTTCTCCAGGGACTAGTCCCTTCTAATAATATGTCCAAAGTATGTGAGATGAAGTCTCGTCATCCTTGCTTTCAAGGGGCACTCTAGCTGTACTTCTTTCAAGACAGATTTGTTCATTGTTCTTGCAATCCATGGTGTGTTCAATATTCTTTGCAACACTATAATTCAAAGGCATCAGTTCTTCTCTGGTCTTCCTTATTCGTTGTCCAGCTTTTGCATGCATATGAGGTGACTGAAAGTATCATGGCTTGGGTCAGGTGCACCTTAGTCCTCAAAGTGATATATCTGCTTTTTAACTCTTTAAAGAGTTCTTTTGCAGCAGATTTGGCCAATGCAACGCGTCATTTAATTTCTTGACTGCTGCTTCCATGGGCATTGATTATGGATCCAAGTAAAGAAATCCTTGACAACTTCAATATTTTCTCCGTTTATCATGATGTTGACACATAGTAGGGACTCAATATTTACTTAAATATTTACTCAATGAGTGAGTCATATCCCAGGTCACCCAAACTCAAAATTTTAGAGGAATTTTTTTTATTTGCCCCTCTCAAATTTAATTAGTGAGCCCTGTTGATCCTTTGAATCAGAATTTTAGATTCTAAAATTCACAGCATCATAGAAATTTAGATAATTCCTGCCTTATTAATTTTTTAATACTATTTAATATAAGCCAATATTTATTAAGCACTAAGTACGTTATGTGCATTATCTCATTTAATCTTCACAAGAAACCCCTGAGGGAAGTACTGTTATGATTAATCCCTATTTCCAGATGAGCAAATAGAGGTAATTTGCTGAAACAGAGCCAGGGCTTAAACAAAAACTCTCTAATAGAGACCAGGCTCTTAACCAGGGTCCCATACTACCTCCTCCCCACATTGCCTCCCCAGTACACACACCCACCCACACACACACACCTGTGTTAGAGGTGAGATCATTTCATGAGTTCATTCACATGATGAAAGCACTTAAGCTCCTCAGATTTAAGGGATTGTGATTTTTGTCTAGCTTGACCGTTCAGGAAATTGAGGACCAGAAAAATGAACTGAAACTGTTCACTCTCAGACGAGTGTTCTTTCTCTTAAACCATGGAACTCTACAGATTTCCTCCTCGGTTGCTCCTGCTAACATGGATTTCCCTTTACTGGATTCCTAATGGAAATAAATATTGTCTACCACTGTTCTGATATTTAAATACATGCTGCCTTGCATCAATATTTTACTGTTTAGTGTTTGTTCTAGCTTATCTCCAATTAATATGTTCCATGTCATTTATAAGCTCTTTGGTGGCATGAATTGAATAATACTGATTTCATATTAGCTTCAGGACCTAGCACTGTGCCAGGCCCCTAGCCTACCTTCAGTAAGTATCTGTTGAATGAAATGCAAGAATGAATGCACTTCTGCAAGTGCCAGGGCCCTGGTCCTTTCAACCAATGAGGAGAAAACCCAATTCTAGTTTCCGGAATCAATATCATACGTCCAGTAAAGGCTCTTTGGTCTTTTAGTGTCTTTTTCTGTTCAGGCTTTTATCCCCAGTGGACCATATCAGAATTTTACTTTCTAGTCTTCTTATCCTTAGTCTCACCAACCTACATCCTTCATATTAGAGACAGAGGGAAAAAAAAAAAATCCAGTCACGTAGATTGCTGTGTAACAATTCAAGCAAAAATTTAGTGGCTTAAAAACCTCAAACAATATTTTATTATCTTTCATGATTTCTGTGGCTGGTGAGTTCAGAGAGGCCCTGGGACAGCTTGTTCTTGTTCATAACATCTGGGGCCTCAGCTGGGAAGACTTGAAGGCTCCAGGCGATTTGATTGTTGGGACAGACTCCATGACTGGGGACTAGACTGTCTGGAGGCATTTTCACTCACTATCTGAGAGTTAATGCTGGGACCTCAGTTGGGCTGTCAGCTGAGCACCTCTCCATGTGGTCTCTGCTTCCTCACAGCATGGAGTTTAAGAAAAAGCACTCTAAGAGGACCAGACAGAGCTATGTCATCTTTCATGGCCTAGCCTCAGAAGTCACAGACAGAAGTTACTTCCGTTGTAATCATAGGCTCACCCAGATTCCGGGCAGGGGACATAGAACACATCTCTCAATGGGAGGAGTATGTGAGGGGAGATCTTGAGGCCATCTTGGAGAATACAATCTGCCTCATCATCCTAAAAACATTACTTTAATCCTATCTTTCCATTATCTACAGAAAAAAAATCCTGGCATTGAAAGTAGTCTACAATTTGGCCTCAGATGCCTTTCCTACTTTACTTTCTATGTTATATGCGTCCTCCATTCTGGTCAGACTGACTACTCGGTTACCCAGACTTGTCAGACTCATTACCTCAATTGATTCCTTTTCTTTTGACCTGAGAAATCCTACTTCTCACTTAAAACTCATTAATGTTTACTGAATTCTGAAGAATGAACTAAGGTGGCAAGGGCTGTTGGGAATGCGTAAGTTACAACATTTCTGAGGATGCCTTAACAGCACCACCTGTGGGTGTGGACCTTTGCCACTCTGCCTTGGCTCACCTTCCTGTGTGCTTGGGAAGCAGAGATGATAGGTGAGACGTCAAAACATAATTCATTCCCAGGTTACCTCCTTTTTAAAGCCCAGAGCCCAAACCCAAAGCCTCCAATAATTTTGCATCCAACACGAAGAGGACAAAGTCCCTGTCCTCTAGGTCTCTCCCTGGTGGAGGCTGTGAGCAAATGACAACATACTAACCCAGACCAGACCATCAATCTTCTAGCCCAAAGAAACATAAACATGAATTAGTAGTAAAAAAAAAAAAAAAAAAAAAAAAAGGCTCATTGTCGTCAGACCTCCTCATCTGACTTCACAAAGGGGAGGAAAAAATCAAGGTTAACATCAGACCAAGGCTGATTCCTATGAGGTAGAGGTCAAACATAACCTCCATCCTCCAACTTTTTACTAATTCTGACACCAGCTGTCCCTCCCATGGCACTCTACTTCTCTGTTGGGTTTAATAACTCGTTGCAATAGCCACACACGACTCACGGACAATACTCACAAGTTCGGGGTTTATTAGGGAAGTACCAGGTTACATGACTTGGGATCAGGATCAGGGCAAAGTCTACCTTTTTCAGTGCAGGACAGCTCTCTCAGCTCCTCTCGGCCATGCAAGGCTCCTCTTGGCCCCCTGAGAACAGGCTCCTCCTAGCCCCCTGAGGAAAGGCACCCACTCTAAGCCCTTGGCCTGGCCTCTGCCCTGCTCAGGCAAGTGTTATAAAGCTCTTTTAGTTCTGCTGATAAGTGCCCAGAGGCACCCCAATCTGCCAGCAAGCCTCTTGCCAAAAGGCACCCAGCTCTCTCTCTCCCTGGGTTGGCTCGCCCACTGTAGCTTCCTTGCTTGGTGGACTGGGAAGGCCATGCGCCATCTTGCCCTGGTCTCCTGGTTCTGCTGCCACCATTTCTCTGCTTTGCTTGCCACGACTTCTTGCTGTCTTGCACCTTCTCTGGTGTTTACAGCTCTCTGTCTACTGGGTCTAGGAGATTTTCAGCACAGGGACCCCAGGCCCAAAAGATGTGCTCCACTCCTTCTTTCTTGGTGGTAGTGAGGTCTCCTTTTCTAGCCTTTGGAATGGCTCATTTTAAGCGATCGTTTAAGCAAGATGGCAAAACTGACCCATCCTTTCATTAGGGTCCCATACACCTTATTTGCTTGGTTCCACCCCAGCAAGGGTTCCATGCACCTTATTTGCATTGATAGCAAGCTGTCCTATCCCCTTGGTGGGCCACAATCACCTTATTTGCATAGTCCTACCCAATCGTCATGTTAGAGTTACAAGACCATGCATGGCTAAAAGAGCTATATTAAGTAATTCACTGCACTGCAGTAGTTTACTTAGAGACTGAAGCTAGATGAGAAAAACGGTGGAAAGAAGTAATGGATAATGAACATGTAAACAAACATGTCAATTTCAGGTATGTATAAGTACCAGAAAGAAGATAAAATGCTGAGTGTGTATGTTGATGGTAGAGTGTTCCTTTAACTAGGTTGGTTGGGGAAAGCCTTTCTGACCAGGAGCAGGGCAGAGGAGGAGACCAAGACGAAAGTTCTCGCCAAAGTGTGAACTGCATCGTAAGTTGTTTTCTATGTCCAAAAATGCACGTTATCAGCAATAGAAGTGGAAGCCAGCTTCGGGAAGGAAAATGAGAAGAGGCAGGATGTAAGGGCAAAGTCTGATGTGATCGGAACCATTTTGGGGAACGGGGCAGGAATGGTAAGCAATCAAAGTAGGTCGCGCCACACTACTGCTGTTTTAACAGGTCTAGGACTGCTGAGTGCCGAAAAGAAAGTGAAAGCAGAGCGCAAGCATGGGAGAGAAAACGAAATTAGCTACAATTCCACCATCTCTTAGGCTAGTACTTTCCCGCCTTCCTCCCCATGACAGAGCAACCCACTCACTGGTTAGAACCAGCCGCTCCGCCGTACGCCATATCCGCAGCTCCCACGAGGATAACTGGCTCTCGCTCCGCCCCCCGGGAGAACTTCCGCGTCCTCGGCTGCCCCGCCTCTGGATGGTTCTGCGCACGCGTGGGGGCCATATTAGCAGAGGATAATTGGGTAGCGACGGTGGTTTCCCCCTTTGGAGTAACGTGCTCCGTGTAGCTCTAGACTCTTCAGTGTCTTCAGTTCGGTGAGCCTTTGCTCTTTGGGGACCCGCGGAAGCTTGGCCACTCTCCTCGTGGGCGGGGGTTGTGAGCGTCAAGACAGACCCGGTCCGGGCCTGCAGCCACTGCCGAGGAACCGCGGGCACGATGACTCTGCACCGGCCTTGGTGACGGACCGGCGTCCGGGACTTGGATCCGGCCGGCCACCGTCGGGTTCCCTGCGCGGAGCCTGGACGGCGGGGACTGGGACTGGCCAGCGCGGGTCGGGCGTGGGGGAGTGGTGGGCAGGACCAAGGGGTGAGGGGCAGCATCCGCCCCTTGAAGAATCTGGTACAGGAAAAGTTAGTGCTGCTGGAGGTGCCAGTGAACTTAAAGTCGTCCTGTGCTCGGTATCGGGCGTGGAAATCCAGAAAGTTGTGTTTACGGGCGATTCAAATCTTCGGTAGATCTCTCCTGTTTGTGCCCTCCTGGCTTCTCTGGTCAGGGTTATCCTTAGCTTTCACCCGTCTATTGCAACAGCCTCATAAACCCGTTACTCTCCTGGAGTGATCTCAACAGCCAGACTGATATTTCCAAAACGCACGTTAGTTCCTGTGGCTGTTAGAATCATGCGGTGGAACCTTGTTGCCTAATAGATAAAATTCAAAATTTTTGTCTAGACACACAGGCCCTTTATGACTTTATACCTGCTTACTGTTCCAGTTTTAATTCTCCATAGTCCAGTATTTGGGAATACGGACTTTGGAGTCTGAAGGTTCAGCTTTCCAACTAAGTTCCAGTGCCCTCTTTTGCAGGAATGGTAATGACGATGCCAAAGATTCCCCCCTAGTTCAGTACCCCGTGTCACTCTCTGGAGAAAGCTTAAGGTGCTTAACCTGGCATTCAAGCTGTGCATGATTTGAATACTTGTTTAGTTCTCTAGCTTCTTTTCTTTTTTTTAGACTTCAGCAGTTTGCCTCTTGCCCATTGAGCTATCCTTCCTGTATCCTTCATGCTTTCTTCTGCTTGGAATGCCCTTCCCCTCCTTCTTCCCCTTTTCTTCCTCTTAGACCTGAGAGTGAGTTCTCAGCCTTGTTTCTGCCTCTTCCATCTCTGATTAAGACTCACTTTCTGTATCAGTTTCTCAAAGACTTCCCTGGTTTTCTTTGTCCCTCTTCCTGCCCCACCTTCCACATTGCTTTGTAATTGTCTATGTCAGCCTCCCTTACCTGATTACCATACTGTAAGCTCTTTCAGGCAGGGATTTGTTTTACCCACTTGGTATTCCAGCATCTAGTATAGTGCCTGGCACTTAGCAGGTGCACAGTAAACCTTTGCTGAATGAAGGGAGCAAACAAAATGATTTTTTAGAAGTCAGAAAATGCTTTTTAAATTGTAAATTTCATTTTAATAATGATCGTATTTTCTTTTTGCAGGAATTATATAAAATTCAGAAAACATGGTGAGTTAATACACATGCCAGTTTGTTGTCTGATAAATAGTATTGTTTGTTCTCAAATTCCAGACTTGCATGAGAAAATTGAAACAGAAGGAAAAAGAGACAGGATTGTCTTCTTCCTTATCGGTTTCTCCCACACATTCAACTTCGTGTATCAGGATCTGCTCCGTATAACGATTGGTGGGCTTGCAGGGGCTTGCTTACTTTCAGTGAGTAGGAATCACTTGCGTGTTTTTCCTTTGCAGTCTCGAAGATATGACTCCAGGACCACTATATTTTCTCCAGAAGGTAAGTAGAAATTGTTCAGCCTGTCTTAAATAAACTTTTTTTTTTTTTTTTTAAGTGTTAGACTTTTAGGGAAAAAAATCTACAAACTTTTTTTTGTAGTTGTTAAGTTGTTCATCCTTTTTGTACTTTTATTTAAGTATTGTCACCAGGTTGCTTATATGCCTCATAGCAGAGTAAAAGTGGGACTCTTACAGGTAGCCTGCCAGTATCATTGCTGTTTTGCTTGGACCTGGAGGTTACCAGTGGGGTAAGAGAACGAAGTCTTAGTTTCTTCTGCTTGTGTCTGGTAGGTCGCTTGTACCAAGTTGAATATGCCATGGAAGCTATTGGACATGCAGGCACCTGTCTGGGAATTTTAGCAAACGATGGTGTTTTGCTTGCAGCAGAGAGACGCAACATCCACAAGCTTCTTGATGAAGTCTTTTTTTCTGAAAAAATTTATAAACTCAATGAGTAAGTGAGATCTTTGGGAAGAGAATTGTAAAATGTCTCACTCTCTCACATAGAACCATGTATTGTTCATTTCATGCTCAGGGCCAAGCACTTAATGGAGAAACAGCGTTGTATAGTGATAAGAGTGTAGGCAGATTGGGGTTCAAATCCATGCTCCCCCCCATACGGGCTGTGTAACCTTACACTGATTATTAACTTTTCAGAGCCTCCTAGTGTGGTGGTGACAGTTAAGTAAAATAAAGGCAAAGCACCTAGCACAGTGTCTGACATCTAGCAGGTCTTCAAAGTATTGTTTAGAATGGCTACTCAGGGATTTTGTTGAATTATGTATACTGAATCTTACTTACCAAAGAATAGGCTTCCTCAAGGTCTGGGAACTGTTTAGCCAAGCCCTATACACTTAATAGTCCCTGGGTGGTACAAACGCTTTGTACTTTGCTGCTACCTGAAAGGTTGGAGATTTGAGTCCACCCAGAGGTGCTTCAGAAGAAAGGCTTGGCGATCTGCTTCAAAAAAATCAGCCGTTGAGAACCCTGTGGAGCACCGTTTTACTCTGACAACATGGGTCACCATGAGTCGGAATTGACTTGATGGCAGCTGGTGGCATACACTTATATGAGGCATGTAGGACTTTGCTGCTAACAGCTAGATCTGCTGACTAACCTTCCCTTTAGTGGTAGCCCTAGTGAAGGCTAGTTATAAGGGCCTGTTGGTGCCCTCTGCAGAGAAGTGTTATCCCTACCACAGAACCACTGTTGGGCCCAGCCAGCAACTTGAGGGCTTGGCTAGACATAGTGATAGAGAGTTTCTAGGCTGTAGGAAAGCCAGGGTCAGCCCTTGAGGGGCAGGGGGCAAAGAAGGGAAATGTACCCTGTAGCATGAACCTAGCCCAGACTTCCTAGGCAGGCTTGCAAACCCCCCTGCCCTTAATGCTCCGTGAAGCTAAGCCCTAGAGGGTGAGAGTACCCACACAAGAGCATTGGGCTGTTTATCTTTCTGTCTGGCAAAACCTTTTTCTTCTACTCTTGCTGAATCTCCAGGATTTACTTTAGCTTTTCATATTAATTCTCTTGCCCTGAACACAAGGTGGTGATGATGAGTACACCTAATAACGTACAGGTACATTTGTTTCTTTTTCATGTTGAATGACAGCAAACTTAAAGTCTCCTACAAAGATAAAGCATCTACAGTTTTTGTCTAAAGGGTATAGCAGCTATGAAGCAGGCATGGTGAATTTCTAATAGAGCATAAAAAGTAATAGAACTAGTACTTTTTAATGCTTAAATACTCCTTGCAGGCATTTCCCCTGCTTACAGATCAATCTCTTTCTTTTCTTTTAAGGGACATGGCTTGCAGTGTGGCGGGTATAACTTCTGACGCAAATGTCCTGACTAATGAACTGAGGCTCATTGCTCAAAGGTATGGTCGTAATAGCATAACTGATGATAGATAGGTTAGATGTTTCCAAGGAGAGCTCACTTTTGCAAAGGTTAAAGTCATTAAAAATCTATTAATGGAGAATTAGTGGTTTTTTGGGTTTTTTTTAACCAAACTTGTAAAATGCTATTTATCTTAAGGATATTAAGATGCTGATGTGTTCCCTCCTCCCTCCCTTCTTTGAATTACAAGTGACTGTTAATGTCCCAGTGACATAAATTTCTTTTCAGAGAGAGAGTGTTTTGCTTACAGTGTATCTGTGTTACAGAGAAAACTTATTATATACTGATCTCTTTAAATTCTAGGTATTTATTACAGTATCAGGAGCCAATTCCCTGTGAGCAGTTGGTTACAGCACTATGTGATATCAAGCAAGCTTATACACAGTTTGGAGGTACTAATTTTTTGGAAATTTTGTTGAAAAAGTCAAAATGTTTAATGAATTTGAACCTTTTTAAGATAATAAAAAGGAACTGAAGATTAAACCGACAAGTAAACACTTTCCATAAATTGCTGCTTTATAAACTAATTGTTATGTAACTTACCGTGAGTTTTGTTAATAGGATATTGAAAAGTCAAAATAATGTTTTCAAATCTGGAAACAGATTGCTTTTTACCTAGCAATGAAATTCAGCACTGGTGCCCAGTGTCTTTGTTCCCTCTCCTGGCTGTATCCCAATGCTAGAAACAAAAGCAGAATACATGATGTTGCTTATCTGTCCTAGCCAGAACACAAAGCAGTTTATGAATGTTTAACTTCACAGGAAAGGGTTTAGCCACATTCACTGAGCTCACACAACTGTGATACTAAATTGAGATTGTTGCTATGATTGATTTTGTTTCTTTATTAAAGGTAAACGTCCCTTCGGTGTCTCTTTGCTGTACATTGGCTGGGATAAACACTATGGCTTTCAGCTCTATCAGAGTGACCCTAGTGGGAATTATGGGGGCTGGAAGGCCACATGCATCGGAAATAACAGCGCCGTGAGTATTTTTGTGGTGTGACAAGATCTAGTGAAGGGTCTGTCACTACTGCAATTCTGAAGCAGTAATGAGTATAAACAATATTTTAAGATAGTTGCCACAAGCCTTGATGTGATATGGAAAAACTGATTTCTATGAGTGACAAAGTTGCAGGTACTGCTAATACTACTGGGATTTGTTGCCTGCTTTTATGATGAAAGGAAATGCTAATTTTCAGTTAGAAGTTGTGAAAATGAAGATGTAATTTTTTTCCCCCCTTCCTAGTTCGCAGACACCCTGAATTCTACCCTGGACCCCTTGGTGATCTGAGGACCCCAAGTTAAAAACTCTCTTCATAGAACATCAGCACTCCCCTTTCTGACCCCATCCTTTGTCTACCCTTTTTACCATCAAAACTACGTACTGGCTACCACGCCAGTGACAATTCAGGCATCATTCTTCTGACCAGGCCGTATTCCTAAATAGTGCAAAAACTTAAAGGAAATTCTGTGTTAATTCTTTGTTTTCATAGGCAGCTGTGTCAATGTTAAAACAAGACTACAAAGAAGGAGAAATGACTTTGAAGTCAGCACTTGCTTTAGCTATCAAGGTGCTAAATAAGACTATGGATGTTAGTAAACTTTCTGCTGAAAAAGGTAATTCATGTGATTGAGCAGCTCCTGTGTTAGGCCTTTAACATGCTATCTAAGTTCATTGAAACAGCAGCCTTCTGAGTTAGGTGGCCTTACACCTATCTCCTAAATGAGGACTTGGAGCCTTAGTGAGGTTAAGTGACTTGACCCAGGTCAACCTTTGTAAGTTGTAGAGCTACAATCCCACACTACGTTCCAACCTAGTGACTTAAGGCTGAGTGTTCTAAATACTCAGAGATCTGAGCCATGCTACTTTTAGATAACAGTTACCAAGATTTCTCATTAATGATGTCTGTGCTTGTTTGTACAGGTAGTCCCCAACTTACGACAAGGTTCTGTTCCGATGACTCTGTCGTAAGTCGGTTCTGATGTAGGTCAAATACCTCGTTTTTTATTAGCAGTAGCTTTATAAATCATAACATTGAACATCTGAGTGAACATCTGAGAATGATAACATCAGCAATTACACACTGCAACCTCATATGTAGCCCATATTACTAACAATAAATAGTACAAAAAAAAAAAAGACAGTTGTAAGTGCAGTTGGTCATAACTCAAATACGTTGTAAGTCGGAGACTACCTGTATGCATGATAAAGTGTATGTAGGAAGTTATATATATATGTATGATATATTTTTATCAGAGGTGTAACATTTGCATGAGTTGCAGTGCCTTTTCCTGTTCTTCTGAATCTACTTATCTTTTAGATTAAGCCTATGATTCCAATTAAAGTATTTAGTTTATGTAGAAGCTATATAACCATATAAAATGTTAATATTTCTAACATTTTTCAAAAATTTTAGTAAATTAACACATTGGTTTAGTTTAAAATAACTTAGCTCCTGCTAAGAGGCACTGCTTAATTTTTTCTCTACGTAAAAAATTCTTTCCCCTTCAGCTGTCAGTCCACTTTTCTTATCTATAGCAATGGCAGCTGCTTTTTGTGTGTCTTTGTTTTAAAAAGGGATTTTAAAAGTCCTTGAAAAATAAGTGCTGTTATTGGTTGAAGATTCTTTCTGAGCCTTCAGAGGTTCCAACAAGGAAATTGTGGTTTCCTCTGATCAACAGCTAATAGCAGGCCAGCTAGAGCAATTGGCTGATCTTAACTTTTCCAAACCCAACCCACTGCCATCGAGTCATTCCAACTCATAGCGACCCAGTAGGACAGAGTAGAACTGCCCCATAGGCTTTCCAAGGCTGTCATCTTTACGGAAGCAGACTGCCACATCTTTCTCTCACAGAGCAGCTGGTGGGTTTGAACTGCTGACCTTTCTGTTAGTAGCCAAGTGCTTAACTACTGCACCACCAGGGCTCCTTTTTCCAAGGGAGTGACAAAACAGCTACTAAGGTTGAGATGAGCAGGGAGAAGAAAGATATTTAAGTAAAAATGGTAATCAGAACATTACAAGATCAAAGATACTTGGTTCCCATAAAAGTATCCATGAATTGTAATGCGTGTAAAACAAGGACGAATGGTGTGAACTAAGGCCAAAATAACGTGATGGCATTAAATTATGATTGCCTGTTAGGTTTGTTTGCTAAGTATGCCTGCTTACAGTACACATATATGTGTTTATTTCTAGTGGAAATTGCCACCCTAACAAGAGAGAATGGAAAGACAGTGATCCGAGTTCTCAAACAGAAGGAGGTGGAACAGCTGATCAAAAAACATGAGGAGGAAGAAGCTAAAGCCGAACGTGAGAAGAAAGAGAAAGAACAGAAAGAAAAGGATAAATAGAAGACCAAATCAAGGGTTTTATAACTCATTTGGGGCACCATTGCAGTGTAAAAGCTGTCCTGATCTTTCACACTGAGAAAGCTTTGACTTTTTTTAACTTGTGCGGTGAGGAAATAGGACATTACATACTGAATTGGGTCCTTGTCGTTTCTGTTCAATTGAATACTTCATGGTAATGGTGATGATGGCTCTTCATGGACATCTTATACGATTTTTTGTTTGTTTTTTGAATAAAACTTGGAAGAATGGAAATGGTGTATTCACTATAAAAGAAAATGTAGCAATAATTGGTACAGCTGCCAGGATAAATATCTTCTTTTCATGCTCTGTTTATACTCTGGTAACCCTTGTAGTTACTTTTAAGTAGGGTGTTAAAATGGACAGAAATGTAACCATTATAAAGGGAAAGATGGAAATTGCATACTAAAGATGTCCTTTGCTATCCTTCCCCTACCATCTTGGAGAGTCTATAGCTCTCTGTAGTCTGTAGTCTCTTTAGCAAATCAGAGACCTGCCCATCCCCTAGGCCTAGTAGGGTAATACAGATGAGGCCTGTCCAGTGAAAAGAGTTTCACGTTCCCATTTAGCTGCTGGCAGCCTTCACTGTTGATTTAAAAAATCAGTTGTCAAGTCGATTACAATTCATGGCAACCTGCTGTGCTCCATAGGGTTTTTAGTGACTGATTTTTCAGAAGTAGATTGCCAGGCCTTTCTTTGGAGGAACCTCTGGGTGGGCTCAAGCCTCTGATCTTTGAGTTAGCAGCCAAGCGCAGTATCAATCCTTGATACCGATAAATATTTATAATGGATTGTGGTGGCTGTTCATACTTAAAAGATTATATGTGTGTGTGAGCATACACACCCATACGTACACCCAAATGACTATGATAAAACCTGAAAGGTATAGATAAAACGAAGCCTTGCGTGCTCACCACCTAGGTTAAGAAACAACCAGTACATTTGAAGCACCTGCGTAACCCTTTCAGCTCTTTCCCTCTACTCCCAAGAAATGATCATCACTGTTCTGAGTTGTGTGTTGGTCATGCCTCTTAGCTATGGCTTTTCCACGATCCCATTCCCATTCTGGCTCTCCTCCCTCCACTGGCAGATGGTCCAGGCAGGTTAGCCCATCAGAGAACTTTCACGGTGGGGCACGTTCCTCAGGCTGGCTAGATGAGCCGTTCCTGTCTCAGTGATTGAGAATGAATGTGACTGAGTGCAGCCAGCATTGATGTAGGGTATGAGGAGCGGGCTGAGGAGCATATAGCTGGACTGAGGCTGCCCACAGCCAGTGTCACAACCTGCGTGGAAGATGAAGAGAAGACAGGACAGCGCAAGTGAGATGAGTTCGGTTTTGGCTGAAGTGGGTTCTGTGGATGGACTTCGGCTTGACCCGCGTTGAGTTAGGTTTCTGTCACTTGCAATGAAGAGCCCCCCCCCCTTTTTTTTTTCTAATTTTTTAAATTTTTTCCCATACAAAAATTTATACATACATTGTTATGTGACTCTAATTGCTCTCCCCATACTCTGACAGCACACTCCTTTCCATCCGATTCTCCATGTCTATTCAATCAGCTCCTAACCCTCTCTGTCTTCCCTTCTCACCTCCGGACAGAAGCTGCCCATTTAGTCTCTTGTATCTACTTGAGCTAAGAGGCACACTCCTTACAAGTATCACTTTATGTCCCACAGTCCAGTCCAATCCCTGTCTGAAGAGTTGGCCTTGGAAATTGTTTTAGTTCTGGGCCAACAGAGAATCCAGGGGCCATGCTTTCCAGGGTTGTTCCAGTCTCAGTCAGATCATTAAGTCTGGTCTTAACTAGAATTTGAGTTCTGCACCCCAGTTTTCTCCTGCTGCATCTGGGACTCTCTGTTCTGTTTCCTGTCAGGGCGGTTATTGGTGGTAGCCGGGCACCATCTAATTCTGGTCTCAGGCTGATGGAGTCGCTGGTTTATGTGGCCCTTTCTGTCTCTTGGGCTAATACCTTCCTTGTGTCTTTGGTGTTCTTCATTCTCCTTTACTCCAAGTGGTTGGGACCAATGGATGCATCTCAGATGGCCACTTGCAAGCTTTTAAGACCCCAGATGCCACTCACCAAAGTAGGACGCAGAACATTTTCTTAATAAGCTTTGTTATGCAAATTGACCTAGATGTCCCCTGAAAGCATGGTCCCCACACCCATACCCCTGCTACTCTGTCCCTCAAAGTGTTTGATTGTATTCAGGAAACTTCTTAGCTTTGGTTTAGTCCAGTTGTGCTGACTTCCCCTGTAGTGTGCGCTGTGCTTCCCTTCACCTAAGATAATTTAGTTAGTAAATAACCCTCACCCTCCCTCCCCACCCTCGTAACCATCAAAGAATGTTTTCTTCTGTGTTTAAACCTTTTCTTGAGTTCTTATAATAGTGGTCTTATACAATATTTGTCCTTCTGTGACTGACTAAATTCACTCAGCATAATGACCTCCAGCTTCCTCCATGTTTTAAGATGTTTCACGGCTTCATTATCGTTCTTTATCATTGTGTAGTATTCCGTGGTGTGGATATACCATTGTTTATCCATTCTTCCGTTAATAGGCACCTAGGTTGTTTCCATCTTTTTGCTATTGTGAACAGTGCTTCAGTGAACATGGGTGTGCATATATGTATTCGTGTGACAGCTCTTATTTCTCTAGGATATATTCCAAAGAGTGGGATAGCTGGACCTTATTGTACTTGTATTTCTAGCTTTTTAAGGAAGTGCCAAATCAATTTCCAAAGTGGTCGTACCATTTTACATTCCCACCAACAGTGTATAAGTGTTCCAGTCTCTCCACAACCTCTCCAGCTTTATTATTTTGTGTTTTTTGGATTAATGCTAGCCTTGTTGGGGTAAGATGGTATCTCACTGTAGTTTTGATTTGCATTTCTCTAATGGCTAATGATGGTGAACATTTCCTCATGTATCTGTCAGCCGCCTGAATGTCTTCTTTGGCGAAGTGCCTGTTCATATCCTTTCTCCCGTTTTTTGATTGGGTTATTTGTCTTTTTGTTGTTGAGGTTTTGCAGTATCTTATAGATTTTAGACATTAGATGCTGATCGGATTTGTCGTAGCCAAAATTTTTTTCCCAGTGTGTAGGTTGTCTTTTGACTCTTTTGGTGAAGTCTTTTGATGAGCATAAATGTTTGATTTTTAGGAGCCCCCAGTTATCTAGTCTCTGTCTGGTGCTTGTGCATTGTTACTTATGGTTCATATTATGTTTATGCCATGTATTAGGGCTCCTAGCGTTGTCCCTATTTTTTCTTCCATAATCTTTATCATTTTTTATTTTATATTTAAGACTTTGATCCATTTTGAGTTAATTTTTGTGCATGGTGTGAGGTATGAGTCTTGTTTCAGTTTTTTGCAGATGGATATCCAGTTATGCCAGCACCATTTGTTAGAGAGACTGTCTTTTCTCCAATTAATGGACTTTGGGCCTTTGTCAAATATCAGCTGCTCATAGGTGGATGAATTTATGTCTGGATTCTCAATTCAGTTCCATTGGTCTATGTATCTGTTGTTGTACCAGTACCAGTAAGGAGCCCTTTTTGATTGAAGTGATATAGAGCAGTGCTACTTAAAAGTGTGGTCTGCATGGTTTCGGGGACATCTAGGTCAATTGGCATAACAAAGTTTATTAAGAAAATGTTCTGCATCCCACTTTGGTTAGGGGCGTCTGGGGTCTTAGAAGCTAGTGAGCAACCACCTAAGATGCATCAATTGGTCCCAACCCACCTGGAGTAAAGGAGAATGAAGAACACCAAAGACACAAGGAAAATATTAGCCCAAGAGACAAAAAGGGCCACATAAACCAGAGACTCCATCAGCATGAGACCAGAAGAACTAGATGTTGCCTGGCTACCACCGGTGATCGCCCTGACAGGGAACACAACAGAGAGTCCCTGGCAGAGCATGAGAAAAGTGGGATGCAGATCTCAAATTCTAGTAAAGAGACTAGACTTGATGGTCTGACTGATACTGGAGGAACCCCAGAAGACATGGCCCCCTGACTATCTGTTAACCCAGAACTAAAACCATTCCTGAAGCCAAATCTTCAGACAAAGATTAGACTGGACTATAAGACATAAAATGATACCTGTAAAGAGTGTTCTTCTTAGTTCAAGTAGATACATGAGACTAAATGGGCAGCTTCTGTCCAGAGGTGAGATGAGAAGGCAGAAAGGGTTAGGAGCTGGGTGAATGGACACAGGAAATCTGAGGTGGAAAGGAGTGTGCTATCACATTATAGGGATAGTGATTAGGGTCACATAGCACTGTGTGTATAAATTTTTGAATGAGAAACTAACTTGAGCTGTAAACTTTCACTTAAAGCACATACACATACACAAAAAGTGTGATCTGTGGAATGGCAGCTTCAGCTCCAGCTGGGAATTTGTAACTAATGCAGCTTCTCAGATCCATCCAGACCTACTGAATAAAAATCTCTGGGGATGGAGCCTGGCAAACTGTTTCAACAAAATGTACAAGTGATTTTTATGCTAAGTTTGAGGATCACTTTGCTGCATATTGGAGCCCTGGTGGCGCAGTGGTTAAGAGCTTGGCTGCTAACAAAAAGGTGGGCAGTTCAAATCCACTAGCCACTCCTTAGAAACCCTGTGGGGCAGTTCTACCCTGTCCTATAGGGTCACTATGAGTTGGAATTGACCGACGGCAATGGGTTACAGGTTGCTGCATATTAGAATCACCTGGGAAGCTTTCGAAATTTCCTGTTCCCAGACTGTACACCATACCAGTTAAATTAGCCTCTGGGGTGGAAAACATGCATTAGCTTTTTTTTTTTTTTTTAAACTCCCCAGCTGATTTCAATGTGCAGCCTGGATGGCAGGGCCTCCTGTCTTCCAGGGTTTTGCCTGATGCAGCCAGAGCAATCTTAAGTTGAGCAGTCTTCATTTGAGCAATCTTCATTTGAGCAATCTTAATCTGAATGAAAGAATCTTCATTCCTTAGGATATGTATAATTATTTCCTTAGTATGAATTTATTGATGAGCAGGGGCTCTCCTCCACCAAGACCAAGCATTTCATTCTCCATCTGGCAAAACTCTTGGGTGCACTACCAGCTCAGAAGCACCTGGACACAAATAAGAAACCAAAGAGAACTAAAGTTTGAAATCTGGGTCAAAACCTTAAAGTCAAAATCTTGTGTTTATTTCATTTTGGTGAATTACAAATAATGCTTTTAAAGATACATCACTGCCCCATGTATAATTTTACTTCCGATGTTTTTCTCAATCAGAAAATAAGTAACATTCTGGAATTTCCACAGTCTAGCACTTTGAAAGTGCTGTGAAAGCATCTATTTTAGCAATGCAAAGATACTCCTCACTTAGAAAAAAAAAATTGGGAAGGGGACATACTTCTTTATTGACCACTTACCATGATGCTGGTGATTTTAAGTGATAGGGATACATGGGGGAATAAGATGTGTCCTCGGCTCTTAGCACACAGTCTTGCAGGAAAAGCAGGGCTAGAACCAACTACTTTGGGTGAAGGAAATGGCTATATACTGAAGGCCAGAAAGTAAAGGCAGAAGGAACTATATGTGCAAAGATCTGGCAAAAGGAAAACTTCGTATGTATAGAAAGCAACTAGCTGAGCAGAGCTAGAGCAGAGCCTGTTGGCGGAAGATGGATATTGACAAGAGATGAGGTTGGAAATGCGCACTATGGAGAGAAGACGAAAGCTTTGCAAATCTTGGAGTTTGTGTTCTACGCAATGCAGAGGCTACTGAGATTTTTGAGTGAATAAGACAATTACACTCTAACTTGTTTAAAACAATGACTCTGGAGGTCCAGAAGATGAATTAGGGAGGGAAGAGACAGCAGGGAAATCAGTTCAGAGACTACAAAATAGTCAGGCAAGGAAGGATAAGGTGAGGGTCTAAGGCAGCAGTAATAGGAATGAAGAAGAGGGGAAGTGCCGAGAGGGAGGGATGAGGGAGAAGGGGTAAAGGATGACTGGGGACTCTGGTTCAAGAAAGCAGTTAACATCACATCTAAAAACGCATTAAGTGAACATGATGAAGTACTCTTAAAATGTCCTAATGTCTTTTTTGCTATTGTGGTTATAGCCTGAGATCAAGTAGAGACTAATATCCCTGGTAGGGAAGAACTCTATAAACGACCTTGCACACAGTACACATTGGGGTAAAACCAAGTCTGAGCCCTCCCCAAATATAACCTTCTACCATTTTAAGGTTCAAATTTATCCCACAATAGAAAAAAAAATTATTACAATTAGAGACAAAGTTTGTGCTAGAGAAATCCTAGAACAAGTAAGCAAAACATCAAAAATAAAAACAGCCTTAATATTCTTCTAGACGTATTAGTGGACATACAGGTATGCAGATTTTCTTAACAGGATAATTCAGTATCTACTCCTCTGTAACCTGCTTTTCTTCACTTGTGATATGATGAACATTTTTTTGTGCCAATATTAATCTATGAGTAACAGAACAGTATTCCATGGTATGTAGTTTATTCATATGGTAAAATTTAACAATTTTCAGTTGATGGCCATTTAGGTTGTTTCTAATTTTTCTTCATATGTCAAACAGAGCCATGATTAACATCCATATGGTTAAATCTTTGGGGCTATGTGTAATTATTTCCTTAGGATAAATTTCTAGTAGTGGAATTGCTGGATCAATGGGTGTGGACGGCACAATGGTTAGGAGCTCGGGCTGCTAACCAAATGGTTGGCAGTTGAAATCCACCAGCCGCTCCTTGGAAACCCTATGGGGCAGTTCTACTCTGTCCTATAGGGTCACTGTGAGTCAGAATTGACCCGCCAGCAACAGGTTTGTTTGTTTGTTTTGATGTATCATTATTTCCTTAGGATAAATTTCTAGCAGTGGAATTGCTGGGTCAATGGAGATGGACATTTTCAAGGTTTTTGATACATATCATTAAATTATGTCTGCCCTCCAGAAAATCACACTAATTTACATGTCACTAGACATGCTCGATGGAATTTTGCAAGACCAAATACTTTTTAATTGCAAATGCCTTTTTTCAACAACGTGATACGTGACTACACCCGTAGATCTCACCAGATGGAAAACACAGGAATCAAATCAACTACATCTGTGGAAAGAGACTATGGAGAAACTCAATATCATCAGTTAGAACAGGGCAGGGGCCTACTGTGGAACAGACGATCAATTGCTCATATCCAAGCTCAAGCTGAAGCTGAAGAAAATTAAAACAAATCCACAAGAGCCAAAGTACGACCTTGAGTATATCCCACCTGAATGAAGAGACCATCTCAAGAATAGATTTGATGCTTTCAACACTACTGACCGAAGACCGGATGAGTTGTGGAATGACATCAAGGACATCATACATGAAGAAAGCAAAAGGCCATTAAAAGGACAGGAAAAAAAAAAATGCATGTCAGAAGAAACTCCTAAACTTGCTCTTGAACATAGAGTAGCTAAAAGCAAATAGAAGAAATGAAGTAAAAGAGCTGAACAGAAGATTTCAAAGGGCAGCTTGAAGAAAAAGTAAAGTATTATGAAGAAGTGTGCAAAAACTTGGAGTTAGAAAACCAAAAGGAAAGAACATGCTCACCCAGTGTCATGGATTGAATTATGTCCCACTAGAAATGTGTGTATCAATTTGGCTGGGCCATGATTCCCAGTATTGTGTGGTTGTCCTCCATTTTGGATTGTAATTTTATGTTATAAAGGATTAGGATGGGATTGTAACACCCTCACTAAGGTTACATCCCTGATTCGATGTAAAGGGAGTTTCCCTGGGGTGTGGCCTGCACCACCTTTTATCTTACAAGAGATAAAAGGAAAGGGAAGCAAGCAGAGAGTAGGGGACCTCATATCACCAAGAAAGCAGTGCCAGAAGCAGAGCAAGTTGTTTGGTCCAGGGTTCCCTGCACAGAGAAGCTCCAAGTCCAGGGGAAGGTTGATGAGAAGGCCAACAGACAGAGAGAGAGAAAGCTTCCCCTGGAGCTGATGCCCTGAATTTGGACTTCTAGCCTACTAGACTGTGAGAAAATAAATTTCTCTTTGTTAAAGCCATCCACTTGTGGTATTTCTGTTATAGCAGCACTAGATGACTAAGACACCAGCATTTCTCAAGCTGAGAGAACTGAAGAAAAAATTCAAGCCTCGAGTTGCAGTATTGAAGGATTCTATGGGCAAAAAATTGAACGATGCAGGAGGCATTAAAAGAAGATGGAAGGAATACACAGAGCCGCTGTACCAAAAACAATTGGTTGACGTCCATTTCGGGAGGCAGTATACGATCAAGGACCAATGGTATTGAAGGAAGAAGTTCAAGCTGCAATGAAGGCATTGGTAAAAAACAAGGCTCCAGGAATTGACGGAACACCAGCTGAGATGTTTCAACAAATGGATGCAACGCTGGACGCACTCACTTGCCTATCCCAAGAAAATTTGGAAGACAGCTAGCTACCTGGCCAACCAACTGGAAGAGATCCATATTTGTGCCTGTTCCAAAGAAAGGTGATCCAATAGAATGCGGAAATCATCAAACAATATTATTAATATCACATGCAAACAAAATTTTGGCTGAAGATAATTCAAAAACCGTTGCAGCAGTACACTGACAGGGAACTGCCAGAAGTTCAAGACGGTTTCAGAAGAGGATGTGGAACAAGGGATATCATTGCTAATGTCAGATGCATCTTGGCTGAAGCAGAAAATACCAGAAAGATGTTTACGTGTGTTTTATTGACTATGCAATGACATTCAGCTGTGTGGATCATAACAAATTATGGAAAACATTGTGAAGAATGGAATTCCAGAACACTTAATTGTGCTCATGAGCAACCAAGAGGCAGTTGTTTGAACAGAACAAGAGAATACTACGTGGTTTAACATCAGCAAAGTTTTGCATCAGGATTGTATCCTTTCACCATACTTATTCGGTCTGTATTCTGAGTAAATAATCCAGGAAACTGGACTATATGAAGAAGAACTCGGCATCAGAATTGGAGGAAGACGTCTTAACAACCTGTGATATGCAGATGGTACAACTTTGCTTGCTGAGAGCGAAGAGGACTTGAAACACTTACTGATGAAGATCAAAGACTACAGCCTTCAGTATGGATTACATCTCAACATAAAACAAAAATCCTCACAACTGGACCAATAGGCAGCATCATGATAAACAGAGAAAAGATTGAAGTTGTCAAGGATTTCATTTTATTTGGATCTACGATCAACACTCATGGAAACAGCAGTCAAGAAATCAAACGATGTATTGCATTGGGCAAATCTGCTGCAAAAAACCTCTTTAAGGTGTTAAAAAGTAAAAATGTCACTTTGATGACTAAGGTGCGCCTGACCCAAGCCATGATATTTTCAGTTGCCTCATATGCATGCGAAAGCTGGACAATGAATAAGGAAGACTGAAGAAGAATTGATGCCTTTGAATTATGGTGTTGGTGAAGAATTTTGAATATATCACAGACTGCCTGAAGAAGGAACAAATCCGTCTTGGAAGAAGTACAGCCAGAATGCTCCTTAGAAGTGAGGATGGTGAGACTTTGTCTCAAGTTCTTTGGACATGATATCAGGAGGGACTAGTCCCTGAAGAAGGACATCATGCTTGGATAAGTAGATGGTCATCAAAAAAGAGAAAGACTGCTGTGAATTGGAATTGACCCAATGGCACCTAACAACAACAACAGACATGCATAAAGAAGCCCTGGTGGTGTAGTGGTCAAAGCACTTGGCTGCTAACTGAACTAAGGTCAGTGGTTCGAACCCACCAGCCGCTCAGTGTGGCAGTCTGCTTCTGTAAAGTTTACAGCCTGGAAACCCTATGTTCTTCTAGTTGTTAGGTGCTATTGAGTCGGAAACCTACAGGGCAGTTCTATTCGGTCCTATAGAAATCAGGTCCGCGACTGATTTTAATGGGTTTTTAGACGTGCATGAGAGTGCTTGTTTTCCAGCATATTCTCTAACACTAAATAGGAAGGACAGATTATCCAATAAGCAAGGTATGCACGAGCTTAATTGTGTTTACTTACTAACTTGTAGTGCACAATTTCACCTGTTTGATATGGTGAAGCCCTTGTGAAATTGTGCACCACAGATTACTAAGTAAACACAATTATGCCTGTGTGTACCTTGCTTACTGGTTAATCTGACCTGCTGAATAGCCTTTTTTCCTTCTAATATGAGATCTCATTACTGTGTGTATTTCTTTAATTACTAGTGAGACTCAGTACTATTACATATGTATATTTTTTATTTGTATTCTTTTATTCACTGTCTGTTCATCTCCTTTGCCCAATTTTCTATCAGAGTATTTAACTTTAAAAAAAATTAATTTATGGGGTCTTTTAAGGATAACTGTCATCTATATTACATTTTCCCGTTTCCATTTTTATTTTGTTTTTAATCTTGATACACTGAAGTTTCTTCTTTCTAATGCTTATCTAGGCAAATATATCAATCATTTAGAGTTATTGCTGTTAGTATATGTAGAAAGATATTCCCCAAGCCAAAATATGTAGCATTATCCTAGTAATTTCATGCTTTTATTACCTTTATCAGACATAATTTTAAAAATATAATTGTTACCGTATTTTTAAAAGGCAATATTTAATTATGCAGTTTTAACTCCATGGTTCAGACTTGGGAATTGTCCATTCTTTAGTGAACTCATAATTAAATAAGGTATTGTTATTTACCTTTCTTGATTTATCTATTTATTCATTTATTTTTATTTTTACTTTTTTGGTTAACAGCTTTGTGGAGATATAATTCACCTACCATACAATTCACCCGTTTAAAGTGTACACTTAATTGACTTTAGTATATTTACAGGGCTGTGCAACCATTTCCGTAATCTATTTTAAAATATTTTCGTCACCTCAAAAAGAAACACTGTTGCATTTTAGCCATCACCCCCCCCTTGCCCCCCACCCTAAATCCCTACCAACCTTAGGCAATGACTAATCTACTTTCTGTCTTTGTTATTTTGTTGTTAGTCTTCGTAGAGTTGATTCCAACTCATGGCGATGCCATGTGTTACAGAGTAGAACTGCTCCATAGGGTTTTCTTGGCTATAATCTTAATGGAAGCAGATGGGCAGTCCTTTTCTTTTTCGGTACCACTGGGTGGGTTAAAATCGCCAACCTTTAGGTTAGCAGTGGAGCACAAACAGTTTGCACCACCTACTGATCTTATTTAGATTTGTCTGTTCTGGACATTTAATATAAACGGAATCAATACAACATGTGGTCTTCTGTGATTGGCTTCTTTCACTTAGCATAATATTTTCAAGGTCCATCCATGTTGTAGCATGTATCAGTAATTCATTTCTTTTTATTGCCAAATAATATTCTTTTGTATGGGTGTACCATCTTTTGTTTATCCCTTTACCAGTTAATGGACATTTGGATTTTTTTTTTAACTTTTTGACTATTATGAATAATACTGCTATGAATATTCGTGTACGGTTTTTGGGTAGATACATGTTCTCGTTTCTTTTGGGTATGTATAACTAGGAGTGGAATTACTGGCTCATACCTTTTTTTATTTTTAATTCATCTTTATACTGTACATTCATATTAGCTGTACAGATTTTGCTCCTATTTTCTCCTATGACAGCCAAATGAAATTTGGAAATGGGTTGAATATTTGAATAAACATACATGAATTTGTTAGTTATTATTTAAGTAGTTCTCACAGTTGGAAAGGATGTTCATTTCTTTTCGTCTTGGCAAGAAGAATCATTTCGCTAAGTTCCTTTATATCTAACACTAGGAGAGGTCAAGTCTTTGATTCTGTACCCAACAACCTTATGCAATAACATTCTTTGAAAAATTCAGAATCATGCAGAACGAGAGAATCCAGGGTAACTTCTCTTCTGAGTCCTGAATAATACAATAACTTACTTGTCCTGGTTACAAAAAGAATACATGATCACTTTGGAAAATACACAATAAAACAAAAATCACCCATATCTTACCCTTTGGAAGTCACCTTTAACTTATCTCACTAACCCACTTTAGATGCTGAATAAGTACACTGCTGACCGTCAGCAAAAGGATAGTAAGCTATTTAAAAATAGTCTGGAAGGAGAATTTAAAGTACATGTTTTCCTTCTCAGTGCTCTCCTGAAGCATTTTGCAGTCTTAGAAAGCCCTGTTTCTCTATACAACAGAGCAGAAACCACCACTTTTTGAGTAAACAGTGCCAATCTTTACATACCTTAGAGCTAATTCTCAAAACAACCTTGTAAAACAGTTATTGTAGTTACAGCTCCCAGTTATTGAAGGCCTACTGTGTGCTGAGTGACTTACAAGCAATCTTTCTATTATGTAGTTGGGAAAACCAAAGCGCAGAAAAGGTAAGTGACTTATGTTGTCACACAGCTCCAGTGCCACCATTCCAGTACAAGCTGCTACTATCTTCTTTTGCCCGGACCTCTATTACAGCCTCCCATATTTGCCCCTTCCAATCCATTCTCCACTTAACTGCTAGTGTGATCTTTTTAATATGTAAATTAGAGAATAGATTTTAACATTTCATTGGCTTCCCATCAGAGAATTTCACGTTTACTGTGAAGCTTAAGAAGCTGAAGCTTCAGGGCCCTTCACTTGCACAGTTCTTGCAAGGAAGGCCCTGGGAGGGTACCTTTACCATGTGTTCTTATGCTCATGTTTTTGTAAAATTTGCAAAAGTAAGCTATCTTAACTGCAATTGATAAATACTACTGTATGTTTCCACACAAACCTCCCCTGCTGTTGGGAAGTATTGGAATGATTGTGGGTGTAAAAGAATATTATTTATTTGCAGTAATTTCCATGTACAGTGACGTTATTGTTAACCCTCCCAGTATAGAAATGGGTTTCAGGAAATTTCCTACCTCTCATTGTGTCAACTCACCAGGCATCATGACAGGAAGGTATAGGAACAGAAGTTGTATCACCACAAGGACAACATTTCCTGTGGTGTCTAGCATGGGAAGTTTGTTGATAGTAGAAAAGAAACAAAGCTTGAAATGTATGGAGTCAGAAGCTAGTCTACGGCAAATTCTTCCAATTCTCAGCTGTGTAAAATTATAATTTGAGGGTTCAGTTCTTATTAACGCCTAGTTTTCCTCTTGATAAAAAATGTCTTGAATTTAACATTGATCCTCAAACTTGAAATGACATAACCAAAAATGAGTTGTAAAGCTAAAAGAGACCTTCTAAAATAAAAACCAAATTTGGATCAACCATGTTGGAGAAAGGACTGAATCGTTGCTCTAATTCTATCTATAGAGAAGTTCTTAAAAAGTTATTGTCATATAGAGAGTGTTAATACTGTTGTTGCTAGGTGTTGTCGAGTTAATTCTAACTCATAGTGACCCTATGTATAACAGAACAAAAAGTTGCTCGGTCCTGTGCCATCCTCACAATAGTAGGCATGTTTGAGCCCATTGTTGCAGCCACTCTCTCAATCCATCTCATTGAGGGTCTTCCTCTTTTTTGCTGATCCTCTACTTTACCAAGTATGATGTCCTTCTCCAGCACTGGTCCTTCCTGATAATAGTCCAAAGTAAGCAAGATGACATCTCACCATCCTTGCCTCTAAGGAGCATTCTGGCTGTATTTTTTCCAAGACAGATTTGTGTGATCCTCTGGGAGTCCGTAGTATATTCAATATTCTGCACCAGTTTCAACTCTGGGTCACTAATGCCTGAAAAGGTCAGATATAATCAAGGATCAAAATATTCTTTTCCCTCTAAAAGATACTTTTACACCAGTGTTCATTGCAGCATTATTCATAACAGCTAAAAGGTGGAAATAACCTAAATGCCCATCAACAGACGAATGGACAGACACGATGTGATCCATACATACAATGGAATATTATTCAGCCATAAAGAGAAATGAAGTTCTGATACATGCTACTATATGAATTAACCTTGAAAACATTATGCTAAATAAAACAAGTCAGACCCAAAAGGACAAATATTTTATGATCTCACTTTATATGAAATATCTAGAATAAGCAAAGGCATAGAGAGAAAAGTTTATTAGTGGTTACCAGGGGGTGGTGGGAGGTGGAAGTGGGAGTTATTGCTTAAGAGGTACTGAGTTTCTGTTTGGGATGATGAAAAGCCTTTGGAAATAAATAACGGTGATAGTTACAGAACATGGTGGGTGTAATTCATGTTACCCGATTATACACTTAAAAATGGTTAAAATGGAAAATTTTTTGTTGTATATATTTTTACAATAAAATAAAAAATATATTTATCTCTTGCCCTACAGGTGACCTCAAGTATTCTTTGCTTTGTAAAAAATTGAGAACACCTAAAATTAATCAGGCATATTATAGAAGAGCAAGGGAAGGTTGTTTCTGGTATGAGACAGCTGAGGGACTGGGAATAATCAAGTGATTTCCAATTTTGAGAGATTTGGATCAGGTGGCTTAGAGTTAGCTTAAAGATAATCAATTCTCTGAACAATAAGTGTCATACATTACTCTAACCTTCAAAGGGAACTTTTCGTATTGCTAAGTGGTTGCTCATTTGGTCTTGCTTCTCATCCATATAGAAATCTTGACATCAATTAGTGTTCCACCGGAAATGAAGCAAGATGAGAAAGTGAACTGTTGCTAAATAAATTAGAGGAGTAGATAATTAGAGCAGAGATTCCCAACCTTATTAGAGAAACAGCTCCATTTTGGTTTTATTTTATCCTTACTTCACTAAAAATGTTATAGAACAGATTACAAATTACAAACGGAAATAAAACATATTTAATTTTGAAAAATGTTTGTGCTCTTCAAGATTAGAATTTCATAATATCACTTGATTTAAGTGGAAATAACGTAATTGGCAATCACAATTAAGTTCTAAGATGACGGTTATCTTGGTGTATAGCCAGAAATTTATGGAGCATTTTTTGCCTATAGCTGCAATGTAACTTGTCCTTTGGATTCATTTTTGGTACATGTAGTAGTGTGCCTTACATGTCCAAAACAGAAAGCCTAAGAGAGATACAGGCTGTACATTTAGAAAGAGTATTTAAATTCTATCTTTTGCACAGAATTGAATATTTGCAATTGTGTCTTGTAGACATTAAAATAAGGGCATAATTTCTTTCTTAAATTTACAATTGCAAATAATTTATGGAGAACAAGTCACTTAATCTACATGAATATCTATGTATTCCTGATAAGTTATGCTTACTTAATATACAAACGTTGAACTTTTATATATTAAATGACTATAAATCTGCTGAAGGAATTTGTCTACAGAAATCCATATTTGTCTTACAAGAAAAATTCTTTCATGATGCGATTCATCACTTCCAGATTTAAAAGCTTTTGACATTTAGGGGATATGGGGATATTATATTTTCTTGTGGAAAACAATATCTTCATTTATAACAAGAGCTGTTATTTGTCTAGGATACATTATAACTTATTCTGTTTTGTAGCTGAGTTGCCATTTCTGGTTGGTAATTGGGTCTGTGACATTGCAGCATATGTATGTTATTATTAAATTCTATTGGGCTAGCTCAGTTTTATATACGGCTTATATTTTTGTGATATTTGATTTTATGCACTGCTATACAGTTACTACAAACTCATAAGAATATGGCCCATTAATTTTCTTCCTTAAAGCTCTCTATATTAAAATGTCTGCCCTTTTACATTTTGATGGAGGCCATTGAAATAGCTCTTGAAAGGGACCTTTTATTTTTATATCTTTTTTTTGAAGGACTGAATTTTAATATCCTATCAATACTTGCTTTTTTCCTTCAATCTGTGAAAATGCATTTAATTTCAGCAGTGAAATTGATAGCATCCATTTTTATCTTTAATTAACTTTTCAGTTTGGCTTTCATCTTAAAGGCTCACAGCAGAATTTATCACCAAGCCATAATGGAAGTGCTGAATGGAAGTTTCGGAGAATCTGCCCAGCTCTGAATTTAGCTCAAGTTGACCCCATTATAAAAAAGAAAAGTCAACCACAACATCGATATAAAAGATGACTCATTAGGCCACACCAGTCACAGATGACAACGTTTATTTTTGACTCCTGTTATTTATTCGGCCTCCTAATTTCCTTCCCATGCACCCTCTTTTAACTCCAAAGCACAAACCGCCCTTTGCTTGAGGTTTGTAAGTGCAGAAGCACACCAGAGAACAATTGCCACACAAATAATATTAGCTGCCATCTGCTGAACTTACGCACTGCACTAAGATCTTTACGATTATTCTCTTTTGCAAGCCAGGTATCACAGTGCCATTTTAAAGATTAGGAATGGGATTTAAAAAGAGAGATTAAGTTTAGTTTAGCAAACAGTTAAGTCTTTGAAGTCAGGCCACCTGGGTTTAAACCACTGCTCACCAGTTTCTAGCTCACTAGCTCTGAGATCTTGGGCAAACTACTTACTCTTTGCCGTCAGATCAATTCCAACTCAGCAACCCTACAGGACAGAGGAGAACTACCTCCACAGAATTTCCAAGGAGCAGCCGGTGGATTTAAACTGCCGACCTTTTGGATAGCAGCCAAGCTCTTAACCACTGTGCCACCAGGGCTCTGGCAAACTACTTAACTTTCATTTATTCATCCAACAAACATTTGGAGCATGTACTGCACGTGCTCAGTATACAGGGCCTATAGTGATGAACACAACAAACAGCTACTGCCCTTCTGGAGCTTATCTATAGGGGGAATCAGACACACTACAGAAAGAATATGCAATCAGAAATCGTGAGAAATGTGGTGAAGGGAGGGAATGGGGGGGAGTGATAGAGAGTACAGGCAGAGGGAACGGAGGGGCCAACTTAGCTAAGGTGGGTTGGGAAGGCTGCTGTTAAGAGACAACAAATAAGTCCAGTCCTGAAGGAGGAGTAGGACTTAGTTAGGAGAGCAGGGGAAGAAGAGGGGTGGGGAAAGGATTGTCCAGGCAGAGGGAACAGCATATGTGAGGGCCCTTGGGCAGCATGTGCTTGGTGGTTCTGGGGACTGAAAGGGGCCAGTGCAGCTGGAACTTAATGTGCAAGGGGGAGGGGCATATCATAGCGAGGACTTGGGATTTGGTTTACGTTTTAAGATGATTACTCACGCTGTGGTCTGCAGAACGTGTTGGAGGGTGTAGGGAACGAGACCCAGCTGAGAGGTTGTTGCAGGAGTCTAAGCTAGAAGTGAGTGTGGATTTGACTATAGTAGCAGGAGTGAAGAGGAGGAGTAGGGTATGGATTCAAGATAAATTCAAGGTAAATAGTTCCTAAGGTTGAATTAGACTTGGTGGGTGAAGCAGAGGAAGAAACGAAGGATGATTCACAGGTTTTTAGCTTGAGTAATTCGTTGAATGGTGGTGCCATTGATTGAGACGGAAAGACTAAGAGGACAAAACAATTTAGGATATATTAAGTGAGACATTTAAGTGATGAGGGTGTCAAGTAAACAGCTGAATATACCAGAACTCAGAGATGAGTTCAGCACCTGGAATATGAATGTGGCCATTATCAGTATATGGATGGTATATTGGCTGGGGGGGAGGGTTGGGAAGTCAGGGAAATGGATAAGATCACCTGGGAGGGAGTATACAGAGAAAAGAGAACAAGTCTCAGCTCTGAGCCTGTGGAATTCCAACATGCAGAGGCTGGGTAGAAGAAGAGGAATCTGCCAAGAGACCTGAGGAGTGACCAAAATAAAAAAAAGTCATGAAAAGTACCTCCTTTATAATATTACTTGAGATTAAATGAGTTAGTATATTAAATGTGCTTAATTTACTATGTTCTCCCATGACTTAGCCAGATTAACTAATAGGATACTTATTCAACCCTACTTTATATGACAAGGCGTAATATCCACTGGCTAGTGGGTATTATAAAGATAAATAAGACGTAAACCTGAGGCGTCTGAGCTCATAATCTAGTAGAGAACATTAGATTGATAGAGAAATAGAAAGATGGGGAGTGATAAGTGCAGTGAGAGAAATAAAGCTAAGGAGTTCTGGGAGATGAGAGAAGAGACATGGCTGTGGCCAGTGGAGGGACTATGGGGCAAGTGGCACTGGGGGTGGGCCTTGAAGAAAGGATGGATTTCGATATTCAGAGAAGGGTAAAAGGAGCAGGATGAGCAAGGACAGATAAGTGTAATAAGAGTTCCACAGTCTTCAGAGGAAAACGTGGTCTCTGGGATGCAGGTACACCGTGAAGACTCTATGATACCCTTTGGTTAAATCTCAGAAAAGTTGGTAGACCAGATGCTTCTTTAGAGGATTATTATTATTATTATTATTATTATTATTATTATTACTATTATTATTATTTTTTTTTTTGTAGGTGATGACTCACTGCAGCAACAACAGCCGTTTCATTGTCATTTGATCAGCCAGTGTCTCCTAGCAGTGTGAAGATTCCTGTTATTAGAGTCAGGTGCAGCCACCACATCCAGCAACTATGAATAATTTGCATATTGTTCTAGAAAAATCTTGCCAAGATGCATACATTATATTCTATGATTATTTGCTTGGATTTTAAAGTGCTCAACAAATGACATACTTTGCCTTTCACTTAAAAACAACAACAGCCAGTAGTGTTTTTTCATGGATTACGGAAATAACCATTGTTCCCAAGGTTGTTGATAAAATACTCCAATTACGCTTGCTATGGCTGAGCTAACAACCATTTAATTCTAGTTTTGCCACTGAGAGGTACTGTGACCTTCAACGGTTATTTAACCACTCTGTTTCAAATCCACTAGCTATACAAGTGGAATAACACTTTGCTTTCTCCAAACACTGTTAGGATGAATTGCATAAATTCTTTAGAGCAAAATATAAATTTGCAATAAAGGAACCATAAGTACTACTCTTTTATTCCTGTGCAGAAGTGGTGTAATTAATTACTAACCTAGGTATCATCTTATGCATCTCTTTTCTTGCGAGGCCCCTTCAACTCCAGTTTAAGCAGACTGGCTTCATTAGATATTGTGTCCATTTTCCTGGTTGTGTTTAGATGTAGGAAAAAAGTCTTAACTGAATTTTTTTGTCCAGATCTTTTGCAACCAGATTTGATTTTTAAACAGATTCACCAGGTCTGGAGCTTGGTGTGAAATCCCTACACAAAATGAGGCTTAGAGGTGTCAGCTCCATAAAGCTTTCTGGGAGACGTCATCAACATGCTCTGCCACTGAAATTTAAGGATAATTTGCCTGAATCTCTTCCACCAAATGAAGCTTTCTAATCAATTAGGAACAGATGGGATGAAATATAGGGCCTACAGGGATCTGAGACGGGATTCTAGCAGTCAACATTAATCACCATTGGGGTTGCTATATGTCTGTGGCTGAAGGAGTCACTAATATTTACAAACGTTAATTGATGGCAACACGGAGGGCCAAGCTTGAGGCAGTTGCCTATCATTTCTGTGGATGGCTTCAGCTGCAGAATGAGTGTCAGAGCTGGACCTTCTGCACCCTCTAGTTTATCCGTTCGTTTAAAGGATGAGGAAACAGGGCCAGAGAGGGAGGGTGACTCACCCAGGGTCACCACTCTGGTCAGAACACAGGTCTCCTCATAGGGATGATTTGCCCTCCCTTTTCCCAGCGGGAACCCTGGTGGTTAGTGGTTAAGAGCTAGGGCTGCTAACCAGAAAGTTGGCAGTTTGAATCCACCCGGTGCTCCCTGGAAGCCCTATGGGGCAGTTCTACTCTGTCCTGTAATTGACACCCGACTGGAGAGCAATGGGCTTGGTTTGGTTTCCCCCCTCAACAGCCCTCTGAGACAGAGGGGTAGGGCAGGCTGAGACTGATGCCTTCCTCGCCAAGAAAAATTTAGTGGGTAGGGGGCCAAGTGGAGAGCGCTGCAGCCTGGAGCTGAGAACAGGCCCCCTCCCACCACCTGTTATTTTGTCCTGGCCTCCAGCTTGTTTCCCTCTCAGTTCTTATCACAACTCGGAATTATAAGTACTTTATCTATGTTGCCCTGGTAGTGTAATGGTCAAGAGCTCGGCTGTTAACCAAAAGATCGGCAGTTCAATCCACCAGCCGCTCCTTGGAAACCTTATGGAACAGTTCTACTCAGTCCTGTGGAGTCGCTATGAGTCAGAATCGGCTGGACGGCAACGGGGTTTTGGTTCTTATGTTTACTGGTTCTGTCTGCTGTCTTGGTTCTTAGCACACAATAAATATTACTTAATGGTAGAGTCCCGGTGGCAATTGTTAAGCACTCGGCTGCTTACCGAAAGGTGAGCGGCTCAAAACTCCCCGCCGGGAGAAAAGACCTGGCAATCTGATTCCATACAAGATTACAGCCTAGGAAACCCTATGGGGCAGTTCTACTTTGTCAGATAGGGTCGCTATGAGTCAGAATGAACTGAACGACACACAACATTCTAGGTATAGGTCCCCAGGTATGCAGTGACTCGCCCAAAGTCGCCGGAGGTTAGACAAAGACCCGCCTTGGGTCTTTTCCTTCCTGGATCTGTGGCTTCGCGCCAAGTGTAAAGTCTGGGGGCGGAGCCAGAGTGGCGAGGCGGGGCCAGGGGTGGGAAAGGTGGGGCTTGGAGCAGACGAGGCGGGGCCGGGGGAGAACTGGGTGGGACGTGGGCGGGGTTATAAATAGATAGGGCAGGGCCAGCGAGAACACGGCGGGGAGGGGCGGGGCGAACCGTCGCACGCGTCACGATCCTGGCCATAGCCGCGAGGCTGAGGTGCCGGTCACGGGGCTGTAGGGGCTACCACGGCGCGAGCTGAGTCCACCTTTCGGCAGCGTCTTCTCTCCCTCTACTTTGACGCAACCCCCCCCGCTCCACCTCCCAAGAACCCGCGTTCCCCGGGCGGCCGTCGTGAGGCGCATGTGGGTTTGGGGCGATGGCGGCGCGGAGGTCGCCTGTCGAGTCGCCGCCGGGGTCTGGGTCCTCGGTCCTCGGTCCCAGGATTCTCCCGCTGCGCTTCCTCCTCCTTTTTCTGCTCGTCGCGGGGTGCTGGAGTCGGGACGGCGCGCCGGGAGGTGAGCCGGGGCCGTGGGAGGGGCGGGTCCGGGTACTCGCCCTCTGCGCGGGGCGGCCCGGGGTGCGCGGGGCCGGCCTGGACGGCGACACCTCGGTGCCCAGGAGCCGCGAGGGAACGGCTGGCACCCAAAATCTTGTTGGGGAGGGTGGTTAATTTTTTTTCTCCTGGAGAATTAAATGCAGAGAAAAGTGCACTCTACTTTTTGTCTCATGACCTGCATCACTGGAGACAGCTAAGTGACTTAGTATATATTTCTGTACAACTTTTTCAATGAAAGATGCTGCTGTTATCCAGCAGGGCTTTCCTTTCGTGCTAGCAGTTGGGTTTCCTGCTTTGTTACTTTATTCACAGGGAAGTATGGGTTTTTGGGGGTGGGGGGGTTTAATACTAGAGGTTGAGACTTGATCACCACCACCACCCCCCACCCCACGCACACACCGCCTCCCTCTCTCCAGCATTTGAAAATCTTTCCTTGTGCCCAAAGATGAAATGTGTTTGCTGTAGAATACTAGGCAGCTGACTTTCTGGCTGCTGGATTAATCTTTTCATCCTAAATTCATTAACTTCTTAGAGAGCTTTGAGAGGTAATATAATTTGTTCTGTTGGGTTTTGGATTTGCTTGATGCCTCTTATCCCTTCTTTCCCTACAGTTTCTCCCATTTGTAATGGAAATGTCTACTTTGTGCCCATTCTGCCATTATACTTTGGAAACACATAATTTGTAGTCTAGATTTCCCAGGTTCCCAGATGAAGAGGAATTTTGTCCCAGGATGGAATACACCTAACGTCTCACCCAGATTGGATTCAGATGATTCAGAGGATGAGTCTTTGGACTTGGAGTTGATTTAAGACTTTTGGGATGATGCGATGGGCTGAATGTGTTTTACATATGACACGAACATGAATTTTGGGGGGCTAAAGGGTGGAATGTTATGGATTGAATTGTGTCCCCCAAAAATGTTTTGTAACTCCTAACCTTTGTCTGTGGTTGTAATCCCATTTGTGAATGGGTTGTGTTTGTTATGTTGATGAGGCAGGATTAGGTTATGTCAGTGAGGATTATCAAAAACCCAAACCCACTGCCATAGAGTCAATTCCAACTGATAGCGACCCTGTAGGACAGAATAGAACTGCCCCATAGGGTTTCCAGGGAGTGGCTGGTGGATTCAAACTGCCAGCCTTTTGGTTAGCAGCTAAGCTTTTAACCATGGCACCACCAGGGCTCCAATGAGGATTAGGTTATGTTTATTATGTTAATGAGGCAAGATTAGGGTATATCTTGAGTCAGTCTCTTTTGAGATATAAAAGATTAAACAAGCAAGAGAAGGAAGCAGAGATGGGGGAAGAGAGATGCCATGCCACATGAAGATCACTCAGGAGCAGAAGCTTAATAAAGAGTCAAGGACCTTCCTCTGAAGTCAACAGACAGAAAACTTTCTCCTAGAGCTGACACCCTGAATTCAGACTTCTAGCCCCCTAATCTGTGAGAAAATAAATTTGTTTGTTAAAGCCACTCACTTGTAGTCTTTCTGTTATAGCAGCAATAGATGACTAAGAATAACTGAGATAGCACTAGATAACTAAGACAGCCTACAGTATGTCAAGATGTGTTAGGCAGAAATAGAAACAACAAAAGAAACGCTTAGATTTCTTTAAATTCCAAAAGCTTAAAAAGTTTGAGTCAGTCCTCTCAATGCCTCAAAGAAAAATACTACCATTTACGAAGCATTTATGGTGTGATCTAAACATAGAAAAGGTTACCCACCCATTGCCGTTGAGTCGGTTCCAACTCATAGCAACCCTATAGATTCCTCTTCTGGAATGCTATCAGAAAATATTCTGAAATAAATTTTGTATGCAGTGCTATATATAATATTGAGAACAGGAAGCAATCCAAATACCAGATAATAAAGCACTAGTTAAATAAATGAGGGGACATTATAATGATGAACTGTTACCCAGTCATTAAAAGTTTATTTAAGGAGCCCTGGTGGTATGGTCCTTAAGCACTTGGCTGCTAACAAAAGGTTGGCAGTTCGAACCCCCAGCTGCTCCATGGGAGAAAGATGTGGCAATCGGCTTCTGTAAAGATTACAGCTTTGGAACCCTATGGGACAATTCTCTGTCCTGTAGGGTCGCTAAGGCTTGGGATAGAAAAGGTTGGTAAGAATCCTTTAACCAGGAGATGAAAGCAGAAGTTCACTACATCAGTATTTCAGTTTTTATGAGTGAGTTCCTTAAAATGAGGAACCAGTGTTTGGGTATGAGAAGAACATTTTCTTGTCTTTCCTTTGTTAAGGTTTTTAAACTATGATTCCTGATTCTAGGAAGTAATAACTTTGAAGACTAGAACTATTTATGGCAAGAGGAGATTTTAACCTAAGTGTATTGCTTAATGTAGACTGAACAGAAATATGTAACGTGGAGGGTGATTCAAACAAAGAAAAAACTCTGTGCAGAGGCAGTCATAGTTTAACAGGAGAGGATTGTGGTCTGGGAGCCAGACAAACCTAGGTTCAAATTATGGCTCTGGTATATCGTGACTTGGACAGGCTTCTGCTGATTTCCTTTTTTGAAAAATGGAGTTAGTACTGCATACCTCTCAGAATCTTTTTCAGGATTAAAGATATGTAAGATGCCAGGCACAGTGCCTGACACTCTAGAAAATGGTAGTCCTCCACCTTTTGGTGAAACTGGAACTCTTTTGAATGCAGATCTTTACATGTTTTAATATAAAATGTTGTAACCAATCATTAAATGGTGTATACAACCCTCTGTTCATGCATAGTGTTCAGTGTTAAAACCAGACAGTCTGAGTTGATTGCTTCTTCCTTTCTTCCCCCACTCTACTTAGTGACTACTTCTCTTTTAATGATCATTTCTGTCTTTTCTTTTCTCATGGTCCCACGTGAGCTCCTTAAGAACTGGGATCTTGTCCTGTTTGTATTTCCGAGACCTGATTTATTGTACGAGCTGAGTAAACGTTTGCGGAATGAAGAATGGAACAGTAATATCTCTCTGGATATTAGTTCTCTCATCTGTATGTTGAGATATCATTAAAAGCTCCCCTTTCCAGCTCTAAAATTCTGCTTGCTCTTAGTAAGCGATCATCTTGAAGAACAAAGTGATGCTGGCTGGATGATGGAATTGCACACTTGCTCTAAATGTTAATATGCTGTTGTGCATAAATGCCTTTCAGTGTTGAGTACTGTCTGGGAGTCAGGAGACCTTCAGCGAACTTGCTGTTTCCTCTGGCAGATTTCTTGACCTTGCTGAAGAAATACTGATAACTTTGCTGATCCTAGTAGCAAACCCCCCACCACCAATTGTGACCACAAAAAATGTCTCCAGACATTCTTCAAAACGAGAGGGAGGTAGTAGATGTTTTTTAGTTTCTTTCAATGATAATTACTTTTATATTGGCATTTGTTGTCTTCATATTCATTCTAGATTCTTAATAATAACTCTTCCTTATGGTTTTCTGTGAGTCAATTCCCAGGAAAAGAGAATGTCTAGTCAGCCAGCAGCCATACCTGTTTGACTAATGGAAGGTCATGAAGCTGTGGAAGGTGGCTAGGGAGGTAGTTTTGTCTGTATTAAAGTGTAGAAAATTAACTAGTACGTTAAGATAATACAGACCCTTTCAGCTGCGACCTAATTGTGATTTGGAATGATGATTTATGGGAATTAGGTAGCCATTAGTTATATCTCTTAGCAGTGTGACATTTTAAATGGTTGAAACATTATTTTTTAGTATGTGTAGTGGCTGAGTTCTGTTTCAAAGGAAAATAAAATAATTATTTGATAGAAGATGAGAGCTATGAAAGTTTTCTTCTCCTGTTTAGTCATTTTCATTAACATTTTCTGAAGGTAACACAAGTACACACATAGTGGCTGTCACCTCTACTTTTGTTATGATTACATCCAGAGGAGTCTCTAGGTGCCTCATGTCATTAGATAAACTTTTTGCACAATTAAATTTGAAGTTAAAATTATTTTGATATGCTTGCAAATACTAAATATGCTTTACTAAGCTAGACTGTGAACACCTGGGAGTTAGAGATTTATTCATCTGTGTATCTCCTGATACTTCGCAGATGTACCTGAGTTTATGAATGCAGCCTATTGATTGAACTATGAAACGCTTTTCAGAATTTATCAGAATAGGGTTTTGCTTTTTTCAAACTATCATCTACAAATTAGATCTAGCAAGTAATTGTTTATAGTTAGGATAATGAATTTTTAGTAATTTCCGTACATTTTTCTTCTAATAGCATTATTCTTCTCCTGTAAGAATTGGAATTAAATTATTTCAGATGATATTTTAAGTTTAATATTAGATAGGCATGTCCTAACAATGGAAGTTGTTAAATACTGGGATAGTTTTTGAAAGAAGTTTAGAATTTATTTCTTTAGAAATCTCCCCAGGATAGCATAGGCATGGTTTTATAAATACCAACAGGATAGAAAAGGTCATTTTTAGTGTGCCTTCTCTGTGACTAACATTTAAATTTTTTTTTCCATTTTGGGGATACATGGTATTATTACTCCTCCTGTGTTGACTTAAGTGACTTCATGTTGTTTTCTTCTAAAGTAGAGTTATAGAATATAGCTTTTTTTTTAACCAGTAAAAGTAGGAATTAAATATGAATATTTAATTCTAACAAAAAGGACAATATGAACTTTTGATATTTTTATTTCTAACTATTCTTTTACAGCCAGAGGTGTATATAGAATTGGACAAAACTGTTTTTCCTCTCAGTAAGGGTTTTTTCAACCTCTGATGACATTTTGGGCTGGATAATTCTTTGTTGTGCGGGGCTGTCCTGTATAATGTAGAGTGTCTGACAGCACTTCTGGCCTCTACCCACTAGATACTAGTAGCAGTCCCCCCCCACAAGTTGTGACAACAAAAAATGTCTCTAGACATTACCAAATGTCCCGGGGTGAGGGCAAAATTGTTACAACCCCAGCCCCTTGAGAACCACTGCTGTAGGTCTTGTAGACCAGGGCTGCTGCTGCCTTCCCCCCCCCCCCCCCCCGATTTCCTGCCATCTTCTTTATTTATTTTTAAATTTTATTTATTTTGTTGTTGTTGAGAATATACACAGCAAAACTTACACCAATTCAACGTTTCTATATGTACAGTTCAGTGACATTGATTATTATGTTCGAGTTGTGCACCCATTGTCACCCTCCTTTCCTGAGTTGTTCCTCCCCCATTAACATAAACTCACTGCCCCCTAAGATTCCTATCTTATCTGTCAAGTAGTTGTTGTCAGTTTGATCTCATGTAGCTAGATCTTGAAAGAGCACAATGATCAAGGCAGGCATTCTGTACTAGTTAAGCTAATCTGTCGTTTAGTTTTAAGAAAACTTCAGTGGATATTTTTGGTTTAAAGATTATCTCAGGACAGTAGTTTCAGGGGTTCATCCAGCCTTCATGACTCCAGAAGCTCTGGATTCCGTGAGAATTTGACATTCTGTTCTGCATTTTCTCCTTTTTGATCAGGATTCTTCTATAGAATCTGTGATCAAAATGTTCAGTAATGGGAGGTTCACCCTTCAGCCAGGGATTGGAGGGGCCCATAAAACAAAACGAGACTAAAGGGGCACACCAGCCCAGGGACAGGGACTAGAAGGCAGGAGGGGACAGGAAAGCTGGTAATAGGGAACCCAAGGTCGAGAATGGAGAGTGTTGACATGTCCTGGGGTTGGTAACCAATGTCAGAAAACAGTATGTGTACTAATTGTTTAATGAGATGCTGGTTTGTTCTGTAAACCTTCATCTAAAGTACAGTAATAAATTTTTAAAAAGAGAAAAAAAAAAGTTCAGTAATGGTAGCTGAGCACCATCCAGTTCTTCTGGTGTCATGGCAAAGGAGGCAGTTGTTCATGGAGGCAGTTAGCCACACATTCCACTTCCTCCTCCTATTCCTGACTCTTCTTTCTCTGCTGCTCCAAGCAAATAGAGACCAATTGTTGTGCCTTGGATGGCTACTTGGAAGCTTTTAAGACCCAAGGCACTACACAGTGAACTAGGTGGTAGAACAGAAGCTCTAAACATGTTATTAGGCCAACTAACTGGGATGTCCCATGAAATCATGACCCTAAACCTCCAAATCAAGGAACCAGATCCCATGAGGTTTTTGGCTGTACATAAGCAACCTCAGCAGCTACTCTTCTGTTGTTGTTATAGCTGTCACACAACCAGGGACAGATTATCCAATAAGCAAGGTAAGTATGGTTTAACTTGTGCTTACTTACTAATCTGTAGTGAACAATTTCACATGGGTTTCACCATATCACATCAAAGTGAAACCCACGTGAAATTGTTCACTACTGGTTAGTAAGTAAGCACAAGTAAGCCTGTGCATACCTTGCTTATTGGATAATCCACCCTGCACACAGCTTTTGCCAATTCAACTTTTTATAGCTGTACAACTTATTGACAGCAATTGCAATAAGGCTGTGCAACCCTACCCTTAATCGATGGGATTTTTCCATCACCATTAACCCTCCTTTCCCCTCCCTCCCACTGCTGATAACCACTAATGAACTTTGGTCTCTATACATTTGCCTTTTCTTGTCTTTTTATATAAGTGAGATCTTACAATATTTGTCCTTTTGTGATTGACTTATTTCACTCAGCATAATGTCTTCACACCCCATCCATATTGTAGCATATATCAAGACTTCATTTCTGCTACTGAGTAGTATTCTTTTGTATGTATGCACTGCATTTTGTTTATCCATTCATCTGTAGATGGGCGTTTAGATTGTTTCCACCTTTTGGCTATTGTGAATAGTGCTGCAGTGAATATTGGTGTACAAGTCTGAGTCTCTGCTCTCGAGTCTTTTGAGTATATACCTAGGAGTGGAACTGCTGGTCATATGATCTTTTTTTAGGAACTGCCACACTGTTTTCCACAGCAACTGTACTATTTTGCATTGCCACCAGCAATGAATATGGGTTCCAGTTTCCCCACCTCCTCACCAACATTTATTTTCCTTTTTTTTTTTTATATCTTAGTCATCCTAGTGGGAGTGAAATGGTATCTTATTATGGTTTTGATTTGGATTTCTCTGATTTTATGTGTTTGGTGACCATTTGAATGTCCTCTTTGGTAAAATGTCTATTCTAAAGTCCTTTGCCCATTTATGATTGGGTTATTTGTCTTTTTGTTGTTAAGTTGTTGAAGTTATATATACATATATATATATATATAGGTTATTAGATTCTTCTCAGTTATATAATTTCCGAAGATATTCTCCTAGTCTGTAGCTTGTCTTTTCACTTTTTAGTAAAGTCTTTTGATGAACAAAAATTTTTAGTTTTTATGAGGTCTCATTTATTTATTTTGTCTTTGCTGTTTGTGTAGACGAGAACTTCTTAAACTTTAGTGTGCACATGAATCCCCTGGGATCTTGTTAGAATGCAGATGCTGATTCAGTAGGTCAGAGGTGGGGCCTGAGATTCTGCATTTCTGACAAGCTCCCAGGTGGTGTGGATGTTGCTGGTCAGGGTACCTCACTTTGGATAGCAAGAATGTAGACGATTTCCCATCTATATCAATTGGGTGGGCTCTCAAAGGGATATGATGAAAGTAATTATATAAATACCGAATTTACAATGAATTATTGCCCCAAACAACATAAGAACAATAGAAACTAAGGAAAGAAGAGAAGCAGTATCCCACCATCCTAACAAAGCAACTGTCTTCACCTTTCCATATTCCCTTCCAGTCCGCAGTATTCATTCATAATTGGACAATTTTAAAGAGATCTTCAAGAGTCTTATCAAGATCATACAGGCCATATCAAACTGAGGCAACTTCATGTACCATTAAGCATTTTATTTCATAATATTGTAAATGTATTAGTTCATACTTATTGCATGTGAAAGATTTATGGTATGAAATTAAGATAGTGAGCTATGCATTTACTTGGTCTAATGATGCTCAGACTCTCTTTTTTTGAAGTCTGAAAGTTGTCTCCTCTCCTTGAGAACTATTGACTGGACCTAAATTTAACACTGCCTAAAGTTATTTTCTTACTGCAAGTGGTCTCAAAGTAAGGGCAAGATATTAAATTAGGTTTACTACAGCATATCAGTTGCAGGGAAACTTTATCCTATAATTCTGTTATAAAAATCAATATAAAACATAATGAAAAGCCTGGAGTGGGAAAAAAAAAAAAAAACTTGCGCATTTAGTCTGTAATACTTAAAATAGCGATTAGTAAGCATACTTTTTTGTCACACTGAAAATGTTGGCTATAGTACACATTTCCTCCCATTTAAAATGGTTGATTATGCTCCTTTATCTTGCTATTGCTTAAAATAGTTCTTCTAGAGCTGCTGCAAAAAGGATTTTTTAAAAAAAGGAATCCAGGTTACTTTTTGTCAACCTTAAAAAAGATACAAGGAGACTTAGAAGGGGGAATTAACTACTCCAGGAATGCCTTGATTATAAACTAGGCATATGTAATATATTATATATCACTCTTACAAACCTTTTTAGATACATTATCTTATTTCATTCTTTTGGCAGCCTGTGAAGAAGAAAAGGCAAGCTATTGGCAGTACCTTGCAAAACTGAAAAAGTCCATACCCTTGACCCAGCAGTTGCACTTCAGAGAGTCCGTGTGCTATAGAAATACTTGCATATTTTGAAAAAGAGATATACAAGGATGTTAACTGTAGTATTTTTTCCATTGTAGCATTATTTGAAATAACTAGAACTGAAGGCTATATAAATGCCCATCAGTGGTGAAAGCTTCAGTGAATTATGATGCATCCATAATGCAGACCACTTTGCAGCTTATGAAAAAAAGCAATGGAGATGCGTAGGTATCTACTGACATGATATAAAATTGAATGAAAAACACAAGTTGCAGAACTTAAAAAGAGGAAAGCATTTGTTCTTCCTCTCTCTCTCTCTGTGTGTGCATGTGTGCGCGTATTTAAAAATGTCTACACAGCAGACTTAATAATGGTTACCCTTGGAGGAAGGGAGACGGAGTGTGGGAGAATTCCCACTGAGAACTCCCGCTCTTCATGTGCTTTTGTGTTTGAATTTTGACAGTGATCATATAGTTTTGTAATTAAATAATTATTTTGAGAAAAACAGAACCAAATCTGGGCCCTAGTTCCACCTCTGCCACTTACTGGCTTCCAATGTTAGACCTGTGGTTCTTAACCTGGAAGTGGGGGGGATTTTACTCCTCCTTCCTGCCCCCCTGGGGATATTCGACAATGTCTGGAGACATTTTTAGTGGTCACACTGGGGGGAATTATATAGTGGGTAGAAGCCAGGAATGCTACTAAACATACCTCCTCACAACAAAGAATTATCCAACCCAGAATTGTCTGTCAGTAGCGTCAAATTGAAAAATCCGGTGTTAGGTGGCAGGGCTATAGCCGTGTTCACATATGTAGGTTGTGCACTGACCAATATCAGGCAGTGCCATTCGCATTGTGTGGTGTTCTCTATAGAGCCATAAAATTTTATAATTATGATATAATGAAAGTAAATAAATGTGCACATTTGTGCCCAGGAAGGCAGACACCGTGTCTTTGTTTTCTGCTGTACCCTTAGCATCTGGCAGCGAGGCTGGCGCAGAGTAAGCAGCCAATCAGCACTTGCTAAATGAATGAATGAATTGAGCTGGATGTCATATGTTAGGCTTTAGTACACCCAAGCTGTAGCAGATGCTAAAGATTCAAGAAGAATTTATGGAAGAAATTTAAGATTATAGCAAATGCTGTCTGTTAATTTATCTTTATCTATAGATTGGCAAAGACTACCAGTATTCATATTTATTCATATTTCACTTGATTGGCTTTTTCAAGAATCCATACTTTTTGGTAAGAAAATCATGGTTCTTTGTGGAAAAATGCCAGTAGAAGACACTATCAAGTGTTAGCTTCCTAGAATTGGTTTTAAAAATCTTCAGTTATCCATCTTTTTGACTATGTAATGTATTCCCTGGACAGCAATGCTCACATACCAGGTGGTTTAGTGGAGAAGACTTTGAAAAAACATTTTAAACTGCTTTACACACTACTCGACATAGTAAGCTAATATACGTTATTTCATTTGTATTTACAACAGTCTTGGCGCTAAGCAGAAGTTACCTCTTTTATTAATGTTTTTTAATGGAAAAATTCAAACATACACAAAAAATGATCAAGTATAATGAATCAAAGCATACTTGACAACCACTTTTTTTTTTTTTAATGTTTTATTGTGTTTTTGGTGAAAGTTTACATAGCAGATTAGGTTCCTATCTAACAATTTCTATACATATTGTTCAGTAACATTGGTTACATTTTTCACAATGTGTCAGCATTCTCATTGTTTCCATTCTGGTTGTTCTGTTTCCATTAATGTAACTTCCAAGCTTACCTTCTATTGCTGTCCACTTTTAACAGTTACTGACATTTTACCAGCAGGTATTCTTATATAGTTAGAAAAATTATGGCAAACGGTGGTTGATAGCCAGTTAGTGGTGCTGAGTATTTCAGATTAAAATTTTCAGCTTTGCAGTTCTGTGTTCTAGCCTCTTCACCTTACTAAAATTAAGGAGCTAGGTTACATTTCTTTGAAAGTATATGTGATTTCACTAAATGACTTGAATGTGACATTTTTTTGGTAAGTCATTCTCCCAACTCCTTATACTTAATACTAGATTAATAATATTCACAGTTAAAATTAAATTTGCAGAACTCAAATTTAAATCTTAATGACATATTACACACTTGTACCTTTTTAAGATATTCAACTTAGTTTTTCTCTTGTTAGTTGGGGAGTGCCTTTAACTACTTTAGAAGAATTGCCCCATTAATTTTTTTTCCTCTTATCCTATTTTTAGTGTGCTTCACTTCTTGGTCCTCTTTATTTTTCTGAGGTAAGTGATTTATGTGGCTATTAGTAGGTTGATATTCTAATTATTATTATTAGCTTTAAAGAATATAGACTTAAAGAAAGCTTGTTATTAAACTGTCATTGCATTGTGTTGGGAGTGCCCAGTGCCACAAACACGGTCTTCCTTTGTAGTTTTGCAGGATTCCATTGCCTAGGATAATCTGTATGAAGATGATCTTTGCTGGGCTATGGAAAAGTTTTTAGATAGAAATCAGTACGTATGCAGGCAGTGATTATTTTTGTTGCGATATTTTTGTGGGTCTGTCGAGGTTTTTCAGTTACCAATACTTTTAACAGTCATTTGTGGAATAATAAGAATGGTTCTGTGCTGGGCACTTTGTATGTATGGTTTCACTGAATTCTCACAATAACTTTATAAAGTGGGTACTGTTTTATACCCATTTTACAGATGAAGAACTGATATGCAAAGAAATTAAGTAACTTGCCTCCAGGTCGCACATTCGAAGCTGAATTGAACCCAACCTGGTCACCCTGAAGGCAGTGGGTTTCTTTGTTGTCTTTAAATGCTTAGTTCTTAACCAATATGTTATGCGACCTTCCTTCACATTTCAATAATAGGAAGGCCAAGTCTGTAACTTCAAGAAGCTGAGTCTAGTGACTTATAATCCTTAAGAGCAAATTTGTTTAGCTTTTTAAATATTTGCCTCACAATCAAATGATGAAAACTCTGAATAGTTAAAGATAAGTGGGAATTTTCAGATGCTCCAGGCTCATTTATTCATTAATGTGTTTATTCATTCAACGAACTGAGCACCTACTTATGTGCCAGTATGTTATTAGGTATTGAGGATATAATGATGAATAATAATGATGAATAAAACATGAATTAATCAAATACACCCAAGACTGTATAATTAAAAAAAAAAAAAAAAACCTAACCAAACCTGGGGCTGTCGAGTTGTTTCTGACTTGTAGCAGCCCTATAGGACAGAGTAGAACTGCCCCATAGGGTTTCCAAGGAGCAGCTGGTGGATTCGAACTGCCAAACTTTTGGTTAGCAGCCTAACGCTTAACCAGTGTGCTACCAGGGCTCCAAGATTGTGTAATTACAGCTCAGAAAAGAAACATGTTTCTATGCAGGGGAACCTAATAGAGACTTTGGGGTCAGGGAAAGGTTCCTGAGGAGGTTATGCCTGAGTTAAGATCTGAAGGATGAGTGAGTAGCCAGATGGAGGGGCTGAAGAGCATTCCCAGCAGGGAAGAAGGGCACGTGCCTTGGTGGAGGGAATGGAGTGTGGTGCGATTGAGAAGCTGACCGGTCAGTGTGGCTGGAGCAGAGAGCAAAGGGGAGAGCTGTGCCAGAAGAGGCTGGAGGGGTCAGACCGTGCAGCACTTTGGTCTAAGGATTTTGGTCTATCTTAAACAATGTAAAGGTACTGAAAGCTTTTAAGCAAGGGGGTATTTTTTGGTAAAGTGATCAGATCTGTGTTTTTAATAGATCATTTTGGTGTCTGTGCAGAGAGCCAATTAGATGGGGGCAGAGAAGATGCACGGAGACCACTTCCAGTAGTAGACTTTTGCCCTAGTCCAGATGATAGATGTGGATGTCTCCCACAAGGATGGTGGCAGTAACAAACAGGAAGTAAGAAATGGACAGATTTGAGGAATATTTAGGGGTGAAGTGAACAGTTTCCTGATGGATTGAACATGGGGATAAAGAAGAAGGTGGTGATAGAGATGACTCCTAGGTTTATGGATTGTGGAACTAACAGATGATAGAACCACTCACTGCAACGAGGAATACTGGCAGGGGACCATTTGGGGGAAGATCGTAAATTTGATTTTGTACATGTTGAGTTTGTGGTGACTTCAAGACGTCAAAGTGGAGATGGGAAATGCATATTCATGTCTGAACTGAGATGAGAGGTCTGCATTGCAGATACAAATTTCATAAAAACAATCTCTTTTTTTCCTTAAGCTATTTTAGTTGCAGTATCCTTGGAGATAAAGCGCTGGTGGTGCAATGGGTAAGCACTTGCTAACTGAAGGGTTGGTAGTTCCAACTGACCAGCGGCTCCACAGGAGAAAGACCTGGGGATCTTTTCCCATAAAGATTAGAGCCTAGGAAACCCTATGGAGCAGTTCCACCCTGTCCTGTGAGGTTGCTATGAGTTGGAATCAACTCAGTGGCACACAACAACAACCCTTGGAGATGCCCTTTTGGGATTTTGCGTTATGATAAATAGACAGCTACAGTAGAATTTCTTGGATCTCTATTGCCGAGTTCAATTGTTTAAGCCTCCTGTGAAATTTCTAAAAATAACTGTTGGGTACTGTCTTAGTTATCTAGTGCTGCTATACAGAAATACCACAAGTGGTATTTAATAAAGAGAAATTTATTCTCTGACGGTATGGGAGGCTAGAAGTCCAAATTCAGGGTGCTAGCTCCAAGGGAAGGCTTTTTCTCTCTGTCGGGTCTGGGGGAGTGTCCTTGTCATCAGTCTTCCCCTGGTCTAGGAGCTTCTTAGAGCAGGGATTCCAGGTCTGAAGGATGTGCTCCACTCCTGGCTCTTCTTACTTGGTGGTAATGAGGCCCCTCTCCTCTGTGCTCACTTCTCTCTTTTATAACTCCAAAGAGATTGATTCAAGATACAGTTTAATCCTGTAGATTGTGTCATGCCTCATTAACATAATTGCCTCTAATCCAGCCTCATTAATATCACAGAGGATTTACAACACACAGGATAAATACATCAGATCACAAAATGGAGGACAACCACACAGTACTGGGAATCATGGCCTAGCCAAGTTGACACACATTTTGTGTGGACACAATTCAATCCATAACAGATACCTTTAAAAAGAAAAACTCTGCCAAAGTAACAGCAAGATGTGCTTAAGCCAGTAGTTTCTGAAAGAATCTGCTTAGTTGGTATTTCTGAAAGTGTATCTGGAGAACTGCTAGTGTCCCTGAGGTCTATCATATGGTCTGTCAGATGCACTGGAATAATTTTTTTTTTTTTTGCATATATTTTACCAATTTGAAATGTAAGATTAATTATGATCTTTTTGGAAATCCCATTGGTATCTTAATGTTTGCATTCTTAAAGATCACAATGTAATGAGTTGATTTGATCATCTTAACTGATAGTCTGTTCATGGTGTTGAGTTTAGCTAAGCTTCATATAATTCGAGGATTATAGTTGACATTAGCTAACTGTACTTTTTTGTTGTTACTATCATGTTGCATTTTATCCCATTTTATAAAAATGGATCAGTGGCTCGAAGATAGTGATAATCAATAGCAATGTACAATTCAGAATCTTGCCATAAATGCAGTCTGTATACAGAAGGTAAGTCTGTAAGAGCTGAGATAAATGAATATCCAAATAAGACTATTTCACATATACTGCCAAAAACGGAAAGCAAAACCACGACTATCTGAAAATCAGATTTCACCTTATCAGCAAGCCATTCAGCAGTACCCAGGGATTATTTTATTGTGAAACTTTGTCAAATAATGGCAGCCCAAAAAGCATGTGTGTCATTTTCAAGCAAGGTATGGTGGCTTCTCTGGTCAACCAGTTATTTTATAGAATAAACGTAAAATGATACTTTACAGACTTACGAATTTTATTGCTAAAGAGAGAGAAGAGACCAAGATCACAGTGACATCATTCAGAGTAGAATGTACGCTATGAGGCAAAAACGAGTTTAAGACACGCTTTTGGTAAGAGGCTTGTAAATCCAGGCACAAACTCTTCTGCTTGAAGAGAAAGCAGGAGAAGCTGTTGTAAAATCCCCTGATTAAATGATACTGTTAGATACCACACAGTGTTAATAGCATGCCATGTGGACGAGCTATTACTATCCCATGTATATTCCGGTATTTTGCTTTACATTCAGACAAAACCACAAATGCAGAGCATGAATCACCTTTTGGCTTGTGCACAGTACATATGAGGGGGATATGCCTAACATTTCATTTTTACCACTGAAAACACATGTTACAGGAGGAGAGATTTTAATTTTAGTGATCTCTGACAGATACTAAGAAAAGTGCATTGAGAACAATGCTGAAGTACCAACTTTAGGTGAAGGTGTTGCTATGCAAATAAATGATGGTTCACTGGAACGGCAGCCCACACACTTTCATTCACAGAGAACAGTTGGTGGGGAACAGCATGCTTCCGGATCATGATTCAGCGTTGGAGACGGTAAAAAATTGTGAATGCAGTCAAATCACAGGCACCAAGTGTGGCATTCAGCTTGTTGTGTGAAGCAATGGGCACTGTGTGTAAGACTCTGCTTTTCCACCTTGAAATAGCCTGGCTCTCAAGGGGAAGAGCGTGCACACGTGTTCTTAAAATTGTGGGGTTTGAGAGAAACGTTTCTTCATGGCACTCATAATGCCATTAAACCCAGTTTTTCTGATTTCAGATATCCATAAGTAGCATAGCTTATTGATACAGTCAGATTTTGAATATCCAGAGCCAATTGCTTGAGGGACAAAATGGGATGATTTGTAGTTTTGAGGATAAGATACCAATGTGACAAAATAATATTTTTGAAATATTTATTGTTGTTGTGTGCATCGAGTCGATTTTTGACTCATAGCGACACCGTGTGACAGTACAACTGCCCCATATAGTTTTCTAGGCTGTAATCTGAATGGAGGAGCCCTGGTGGCACAGTGTTTAAAGTACTCAGCTGCTAACCAAAAAGATCAGTGGGTCAAACCCACCAGCTGCTCCCTGGGAAAAATGTCTGGCAGTATGCTTCTGTAAAGATGTACAGCCTTAGAAACCCTGTGGGGCAGTTCTACAGTACTCTGTCCTGTAGGGTCACGATGAGTCGGAATCAACTTGATGGTAGTAAGTTTAGTTTTTTTGGTTTGGAATCTTAATGGAAACAGATTGCCAAGTCTTTTCTCCTGCAGAGCTGCCAGGTGGGTTTGAACTGCCAATCTTTCAGTTAGCAGCTGAGTGCTAAACTGTTGTGCCACCAGAGCTTCTTTTGAAATATTAATGCCCCTGGCATTTCCTTTTACCCTTTGGCCCTTCTCTCTTCCTGCTCAAGCTCGGTAATTTTGTGTTCATACTTCAGGGAAGAAATGCAGGAGCAGAAGGCAGAGATAAGGAGTTCATTTCTGTCTTGAGTTTCAAAAACCTTGACCATGCGGGGAACAGAAGGGACTTGGTATAGACTACATAATGGCAAAGCTTCTCCTTGATAGGAGAAAATAATTCCCTGGGCAGAGGGGAGACGGAAAAGACAGAGGAGATGGGTCAGAGAAAGGGGCCAGTAGGACTCAGCAGGAAGGGACTGGACCTGAAGGGACCACTTGGATAAAAAGCAGAGTTACAGTCTGATGTAGCACTAAAAGTATTCTTCAGTGAAAAATCTTCAGGTCTCTATTTGGGTTGACTATCCAGATCTACTGATACTTGCTGCCATTCCTGATGCTCTATAGTTATGAGAGGATTTTCTCAATTTGTAGAAATGAAAAGTAAGAAAAGAAATCAGTTAACCAGGTGGTCTGACCCATGGCTAAAGCTCCTAACAGAAAGCTAGATGGTGAACGATGGTAGTATCATCCAGTTTGCTAGGGTCCAGTTTCTATGGAAAATGTTTTATTTTTATTAATTATTAATTAATAATTAATTATTAATTAATTAAGTAATTTTAAAAATTTACCTAAAACTAGTGGTGTGCCTGTGTGCTGAATGTACATGAAGATGTGAGAAAGTTTAAGAAACTTGCAGCTTATGTGATGAGTGTAGCTACTTGGAGAATAATCTTTTTTTATTTAGTGGAGTATTTCCCTCTTTTCTTTTTTGTGCCCTTCCCCTTCCAATCTCTTCTCTCCCCTTCTTCTCCCAACTCACATCAATACCTTCCCAGCCAACCCTTCTTAGTCTCCTAGTATATGTAAACTTCCATGATGTTTTTCAGGTATATATAATCATATAGACAGATATAGATAGATATATTATAATCATTGATTGTTTTTTAAAAAGAAAGGGTTATATTATACACCCTTTCCTGCACTTTTTTTCCCTCCAACAATAGCTCATGAAAATCTAAGTCAATTGGCATAGTTATAATGCAGTCTTCTTATGACCACGTAATATTTCATGTAATGGATGTGTCATACTTTATTCAGTTGTATTATTTCCAGATTTTTGCCACAATTTTACGGCGGTAAGTTGCAGTAAACATTCTTGTGCATATGTCCTTATTTACTGGTGTTTTTATTGCTATGGGGTTCAGGTGTGGGGTTGCTGGGTCAAGGGGTTGCAGTTAAAGACGGGCAATCTTTAATTGCAAGACTAAAATGTTGCAAGATAACTTTTCAAAAAGGCGGTAACACTTTGCATTTCTACCACCAATGTATGAGAACAACCTCATGTATTTCTTATGTCAGAGAGACAGCATAACCTAGTGGTTAAGACCCTAGATTGTGAAGCTAGATTGCCTGGGTTTGAGTCCTGGTTCTACTGTTTGTGAGCTGAGTTTCCAGTGAGCTATTAATCACTCTGGGCCTTGATTTCTCTATACCTCATAGGGTTGTTATGATAATTAAATTATTATTTTCTATTACACATTTTTAAGTGCTTAGAAGAGTACTTGGCTATAGTAAATGCCATGTGTTTGTTAAAATAGATCAAAAATACTTGCCAGAAATAGAGTTTTTGTTCTATTATCAATTCAAGCAACAAACAAAAGGAAATGAAAAACAATTTTATGCACAAAAGTGATACTAACCTGTAAAATACTAAGGAATAAATTTAACTCAGGACTTCTACATAGGAATCTACAGAACATTGATGAGAGGCATTAAAGATCTACTTACATGGATAGGTATTGTAAGGTTTGGTACCATTAAGATATCAGTTCTACCCCATTTGATCTACAGATTCAACACAATTCCAATCATAATTCCAGAAGCCTTTTATGTAAAAATAGACAAACTGATTGTAAGTGTATATAGAAATGCAGGGGACATAGAATATCCAAAGTATATGACAAAGAAGAATAAAGTTGGAGAACTTACAGTATCTGACTTCAAGACTTCCTGTGTAGCTACAGTAATCAGGATAATATGATAATGGCATAAAGATTGACAACTAGATTAATCGAACAGAATAGTCTTTCAGTTCATGAAATGGGGTGTGTGTATTTGTGACATATATCACTATATATGTCACTATAGATTAGTTTTGCAACTTCTAGACCTTCATGTAAATGGGATCATATTGTGTAGACTTGTGTGTGTCTATTTTTTTTCATTCAGCATAATGTCTCTGACACACTGTTCCATGTATCAGTAATTTTTTATTGCTGACTAGTATTCCATAGATTTCTGTACCACACAATGTATTTTCCTGTGGATGGACATTTGGGGTTTCTTCTGTTGGGGCTATTATGAATAAAGCTGCTACGATCATTTTTATACAGATCTTTTGATGGACAAATGCTTTCATTTCTCTTGGATAGATAACCTAGTAGTGGAATTGCTGTCTAATACAATAAGTGTAAGTTTAAAAGAAACTGCTAAGCTGTTTCATAGAAATGCAATGCTTTATTTGTTTTGTGGCTAGGCAAATAGCTTTCACATTATGGTTACTTTTGCTGTTGTTTAATAGTAAATGGAAAAATGTATTAATACTTATTTTAGACTTTGTAAGATGTACGGTCGATTCTGGTAGTTGTGTTCTATAAAGCAGGCATGAACACTGAATTAGCGAATACTGAGCCATTGCTTCTTGGGGAAATACAGTTAGGTCCCTGCAAGCCTCTGACCACATTTTTGTCAACTGATCAATATATAACCATATTTTATGTGTGTTTCTTCTTGAAGACCACTTTATTTAATATATGTTAATTCATTAACACTGAACTTGTGGCCAACAGCTCTATAACTCTCTCATGCCTGAATGAAGCTTATCACACATATTTTCTCTGTAAGGTACCTCACAACCTTCTTATACTTAGGGACACTAGATGGCACTATGCTTAGGGGCCATTGTAGACAATAAAATCTCCAACAAAAAGCACAAAAATGTGAAAAACATGGCACTAAGTAGACCGTGGAAAGGACATTTGTTTACAGTATGAGAGTTGAAACAAGAGGGCAGAGTATCATCTTGTTTGACCTCAGTAGGAACATGCATATTGAGTGACTTGAATTTTTTGCCACTCTGCATATCTGCGAATGACCTCAGATGATCACTAGTATTGATTTTGGGGTTACAAGCAAATTTTAGCAAGTAGGCAAATTCACAGATATGGAATCTGTGAATAATGAGGATTGACTGTATAAATTAAGACTTCAGTGCATTTTCAAACTCTCTGTAATATATATTTTTTCTTTTTATTAATTTACAGTTGAGGTTTGGTTCACCAAATGATTTAGTTAATTGTTAGAGTTTTATTATTATTTAATAACTTTTTATGAAGAAAATTCATTAGTAGGTTTAAAGGTTTTTATAAGGGGAAAAAAGCAACTACTTTACTCTTAGAAACATTTTATAATTCACATTTGCTGTTGACATTTTAAAAATGTGCATTTAACATTTTTAGTAATCAAATGTCATATTCTGTGCATTAAAACAATTATCAAAAATAGACAATTATTGGGAAATGTATAAAACATGAAAAAGAAAGTAGGAAAATAAATGCAGTGACATCGCATTATCATTATCGTCTGCAAAGGAAAACTTACGAGATAACTGTTTAAATAAAGTTCTTCTAAAGGTTATGTCTATACTGTTTCTTAGATTTTCTGGATTCTTATTGCTGTACTGTACATCTATTTCTTAATTATAACGAGGTTCCCTGTTTTTAAACGTAACAGCTTTACTGAGATACAATTTACATACGTTGTTGTGTGCTGACGAGTGGATACCTATTCATAGGGACCCTGTATAACAGAGTAGAACCGCCCCATAGGGTTTCCTAGGCCGTAATCTTTATGGGAGCAGATCACTAGGTCTTTTCTCCCACGGAGCAGCTGGTGGGTTTGGTTCGAACTGCCGACCTTTGGGTTAGCAGCTTAGCGCTAACCACTGTCCCACCATGGATTTGAAGAGGGGAAATGGTTCAACAGTACATTAACTTGAAGCTCTGAAGTTAAGGACTTCTAAACATTTAAGAACAGTGACTCTCCAGTGTATAATATTCTAATCGAATTGAAATATCTTCAGTTCTGTGTATTTCAGCAGTCAGACTTTCATGGGAGGCAAGACACAAACTTTGTGTTATTTATAGATTAAATGAAGTATCTTAAATTGCTCAGGGAGGCAGGACATAAACCCTTGAGGAATAGCTGCTCTGTTAATGAAGAAACAGGCAATGAAAGCGGCGGGAATGGGTTTCCTCTCGCTGGAGTAACCAGGTACTCTGTAATTGCTCCAAGAAGAAAATATTGTCTACTGTAATAAAAAGAGAAGATTTTGTGAAAGTGGTAATTTTCTGCTAAATCATTTCTTTTAGGTTGAAGAAGGACCATCATGAGCTACTTTAATCCCCATGTGTGTACTTGATGAAAAATAAGTCAGTGACATTTTTATTTCAAGTAAATGTTTTTTCTTCATAAAATCATTGGAGTCTTGAGTAAATGTCATGCTTTAATTTCACACATTTCACATTTTCTTAATAGAGAGTCTGGTCCAGACAACACCAAAAACTCCAGTTTCTTCAAACAGTCTTATTTAAGCTCAGCAGAAGTATAAACATAACTGTGATCCATAAATCTAACCAGTCTTTGGCCTTGGCAAATTTTGTCTTTTTAAAACAAATTTGGCCCTGAAGTAGTTTTATACAAGTATGTAGCAAACAAAGATATGACAAATTTGAATAATTCATTTGATATTTATATATTATTTGTATATTAAAATTAGGAAAAATTAAAACATGTTTATTTTACATTTACAGTTGATAAGTAAAATTTGCTTCAGTATACCTATTTTCTAGGTTCAGAATTTTATGCAAGCAATCATCTTAGCCCTGGCAAATTCAAGGCTTTTGTTACTTAGATTTTAAGTTACTCCTTATTAAGTATTGAGTTCTTAAGAAACTCAGCATATTTCCATAGTGGGTAATCTGATTTAACTAATACATATATCTGAACCAGAGTGTCCCTTACTTGATAACAGACATCTGTATTAGTTCATTTAATAATAGCCTAAATATAGTTCGGTTAGTTAATAATGCTAACCTTTTTATTTTTTCCTTTTTAAAGTATGGGTATTTGGTGGGAGAGGAGACGATACATTAACTTCAAAAAATTTGTTTTACAGGATTATCAGAACCATCCTTTGTTGCAAAACATGAAGACAATTTGTTTAAGGATTTATTTGAAGACTACGAAAGATGGGTCCGTCCTGTGGAACACCTGAATGACAAAATAAAAATAAAGTTTGGCCTTGCAATCTCTCAGCTAGTGGATGTGGTAAGTGTGCATGTCATTACATATTCAGTTTCACGCAAGGTTTATGGAGGGCCTATTGTGTGCCCAGACTCTGTGTTAGGCACTGAGGATTACAAAGGCGAATGAGACTCAGTCCTTTCCCTCAAGGAACTCAGCAGGGAAAAACAATTATTATGCTACAGACATGGTAGTACCCCATGTTCATATAATACTGTGTATTTTGTTTCATCTCATTTGATGATTATATTAGGCCTATTGTTAACAAATTTAAAGATATTAAAATAAATGTTTTATATTGAAGTTTCTCCTCAACAATTAAAGTCAAAATGTTTAAGAGAAAAAGTTCAAGAATAGAGCTGTAGAGTCTTAGGACCAAAAAGTATCTCAACAGATCATTGCCTCAATATCACACTTAAAACATTCAGAGATTTTTCCATATGACATTCACCAAGGAGAATACATTCCCTTGATAACTCCTATTGTCAAGAGAGTCTTTCTATTTAAACTAAAAAGTTCACACTAATTTTTATACTAGTTTCTTCTTGTTCTCATCATTTCAATCCATAATTATTTCCCTGCTGTGTTCCCAAAATACCCAGCAAGTATTTACAAATATTTTTAAAAAATAGTATTTATAGGTGTGCTTTTATTTTCTGATTAGAGAAGCAATGCATTGGTATTTGTAGAGAATTTGGAAAATACAGAAAAATACAAGTAAGAAAATAAGAATTGACTGTAAATCTACTGCCTTGAGGTGTCTAATGTTAACATTTTATTTCTTGCCAGTTTTTTCTGTGTGTGTGTATGTTACAAAATTGGAATAGTATTTTAATATAATTTTGATTACTGCTTTTTTCCCCTACTGTTACGTGATGGGAAACCCTGGTGGCTTAGTGGGTTAAGAGTTTGGCTGCTAACCAAAAAGTCAGCAGTTCGAATCCACCAGGCACTTCTTGGAAATCCTATGAGGCAGTTCTACTCTGTCCTATAGGGTTGCTATGAGTCGGAATCGACTTGACTCATGACAGCAATCGGTTTTTTTTTTGGTTACATGATGAACATTTTCCTATGTCATTACACAATCCTCAGTTATAATTTTTATTGGCTATATGATATCTATCTATAGTTTATTTAAACATTCTATTGTTGGCAAAAGCTTGTCCCCAAGTTTTCCTATTATATATGACAATGATGAATATGTACACAAATGTCTGAGTTTTTCCTTTCCGTAAGAAAGGCAGTTAGAAAATCAAAGGGTACTCATTTTTAAAGGTAGAGTTATTTATATATGTTGATATATATCATCTAATTGCTTCTAGGAAGGTCAGTAACTATATATACTGTATCAGCTGTGTGCTCATCCCTTTGCTAGGCAATATGGAGAGATTTTAAATATACACAAAAATAGGAAAGAAGTTAAGTGGGGCTTGCCCTCAAAGACCCCTCTCTCTCTAGGTGGGGCTATTAAAAAGTTACTGCAGAACCCTGCCATACTAAACTGTGATGACAAAGATCCGGGAACTCAGATCTTGCTGATTAAGCTTGCCAAAGAAGGCAGGATAGAGGAGATGGCGCTTGAGCTAGCTTATAGGAAGTTTAGGGTTGGACCTGGCAGAAAGGAAAAATACTTAAATCAGAAGGAACAGTATAATCATAGGTATATAAGTGATACTGAGCCTTTTTGTTGACCTGTTTAAACCAGAAGATTAATGTTTCAGAAGCCCGTCTAGATAGGAATGGTCTGACTGGATGGTGGTGGGGGGTGATTCCTGCATGCCTCTGTGCCTTCACTCCTGTCATTTCTTCTGCTTGGAGAGCTTTCCTTCTCAGCCCAAGCTATTTATTCTTCAAGGCCAAATTCATTTGTCAGACTCACTATGAAATCTTTCCAGACTTCCTAAGACAGTCTGTCCTCTGTTCAAACAGCCTTTGCACTTTAAACTAGTGTGCTTTATGCTGACCGGTACTCATGTGCCCTGGTATTGCAGCCTCAAAGTAGAGTTATGTTTGTGCCAGAGCCTAGCCAGTGTCTGACACATCGTAAATGCTGAATGAATGAGAGATCTGGTAGACAACCAAACCAAACCAAACCCACTGCTGTCAAGTTGATTCCGACTCATAGTGACCCTATACAACAGAGTAGAACTGCCCCATAGGGTTTCCTAGGCTGTAATCTTTACAGAAGCAGGCTGCCACATCTTTCTCCTGTGGCATGGCTGGTGAGTTCGAACCACTGATCTTTTGGTTGGCAGCCAAGCTCTTTAACCACTGTGCCACGAGGGCTTCTATAAAAAAATGTGTTCGAACCTCCCACCTTTCAGTTAGAGGCCAAATGCTAAGCTGCTGTGCCACCAGATAGTATATTGATAAGCAACAGACATGGTAAAAGCAGTACTTTAGAAAGATCAATGAGGCAGTAATATCCATGATAGTTTTGAGAAGTGAAAGAGAGATTAGAAGATTGGGAGGCAAGTTAGAAGACCAGGTAGAAGAACAAATAGGACTTGACTATTGAATATAGAGGGAGGTGTCAAAGATGATGCCAAATTTTGAAGCCTAGGTGATTAGAAGGGAAGATCAACCAAAGTTTGAAAGTTAAATAGTTGTCATGGAGGGGAAGAAGAAGGTGAGTTCAATTGTGATTTGAGATCATTGTGATACATTCCAAAAGAAGATGTTCAGTAGGCTCTTAGAGGGTCAAAACTGGCTGTGAGGTGAGAAATGAAGCTAAGATGTCAATTTGGAATTGCTGGCCAGGGGGTGATTGTTGAAAACTATGGATTGATGTTTTGTTTTTTTTTAAAAAATTATAGTTTAGGTGAAAATTTACAGAGCAATGTAGTTTCTCATTCAACAAATTGTACACGAAGTGTTTCATGACATTGTTTGCTTTCCTCACACTGTGTCAGCACTCTCCACATTTCTGCCCTGGGTTTCCTGTTTCCTTTCATCTGGTTTTCCTACCCCTTCCTGCCTTCTCATCCTTACTTTTGGGCAAATATTGCTCTTTTGGTTTCATATAATTGTTTGTTCTATGGAGCACATTCTTTTTGGATGTTACTGTTTATTTTATAGGCCTGTCTATTGCTTGGCTGGGCAGTGGTCTCCAGGAATGGCTGCAGTTCCAAGTCAGAGGCATGTCTTAGGACCATAGTCTTGGGGGTTCCTAGTCTCTGTCAGGCCAGTAAGTCTAGTCTTTTCCGACAAATTTGATTTTTCTACATTTTTCTCCCGCTCTGTCCAGGACCCTCTATTGTGATCCCAGTCAGAGCAGTCGGTAGTGATAGCCAGGCACCATCTCGTTCTTCTGATCTCAGGTTGTATAGGCTGTGGTGCATATGGTTCGTTAGTCCTTTGTACTAATTGCTCCCTTAAGCCTTTGGTTTTTTCCACTCTCCTTTACTTCAGATGGGAAGAGACCACTAGTTGTACCTTAGATGGTCACTTGAAAGCTTTTAAGATCCCAGATGCTATTCACCAAAGTAGGATGTAGAGCATTGTTTTTATGCACTATGTTATGCCAGTTGATGTAGATGTCGCCCAAGTCTATGGTCCTTAGCCTTCCTGCCTGTTATCTTCATCCCGGGAAGTATTTGGTTGTGCATAAGAAGTTTCCATGACTATGCCCCTTGCGTGTTCTATTGTCTATAAATTAGTATACACGCAACATTTAGAAAGATGTATGTAGAGATATCCACAACCTAACCTGTATACGCAGGTAGGTGCGCTCCCTTATACCCTCCCATGCCTCTTTAGCATACCTATCTACCTATGTATCCCTTCATAAATTATTGTTCGTTAATACTGTTGTTGCCGGATTGTCCATGTTATAGTAATTGCCATAGTTGCTGTTTGTTCTTGTGTTCCTTTCAGTGTCTTCCTTTGCCTTTGTTATGTTGTGCTGATTTCCCCCAATAGTGCATTGCCTTTCCCTTCACCAATATTACCACATATCTTCTGACTTTTGGTAATTTATCCTCCCTCCCCCTCCCTTCCCTGGTAAACATCAAAGAATGTTTTTGTTTGTTTTTTCTGTGTGTAAACCTTTTCTTGCTTTTTAATAATAATGGTCTCATACAATATTTGCCCTTTTGTGACTGACTTATTTCATTCAGGATAATGTCCTCCAGGTTCATCCATGTTGTTAGATGTTTTGAGGATTTGTCGTTATTCTTTATTGTTGCATAATATTCCATTGTGTGTATGTACCACAGTTTGCTTATCCGTTCATCCATTGATAGGCACTTAGGTTGTTTCCATCTTTTTGGTATTGTGAATAATACTGCAGTGAACATGAGTATGCATATGTCTGTTTGTGTCACGGCTCTTATTTCTCTGGGGTATATACCTAGGAGTGGGATTGCTTGATCATATGGTATTTCTATTTCTAGCTTTTTAAGGTGGCACTATATTGTTTTCGATAATGGTTGTACCATTTTACATTCCCACAAGCAGTGTTTAAGAGTTCCAGTCTTCCCACAACCTTGCCAGCATTTGTTGTTTTCTGTTTTTTTGATTAGTGCCATTGATGTCAAGGTGAGATGATATCTCATTGTAGTTTTAATTTGCATCTTTTTAGTGGCTAATGATCACAAACATTTCTTCATGTGTTTGTTAGCTACCTGAATGTCTTCTTTGGAGAAGTGTTTGCTCATATCCTTTGCCCATTTTTCAATTGGATTGTTCGTCTTTTTGTTGTTGAGGTGCTGAAATTTTCTATAAATTTTAGAGATTAGCCCCTTGTTGGATATGTTGTAGCCAAAAAAATTTCCCCAGTCTGTAGTTCTGTTTTTACCCTTTTGGAGACGTCTTTTGATGGACATAAGTGTTTAATTTTTAGGAGTTGCCATTCATCTAGTTTATCTTCTGCTGTTTGTGCATTTTTAGTTATGGTTGGTATACTATTTATGCCGTGTATTAGGGCCCCTAGGATTGTCTTTATTTTTTCTTCCATGATGTTTATAGTTGTAGGTTTTATATTTAGGTTGTTGATCTATTTTGAGTTAGTTTTTATGTATGGTGTAAGGCATAGGTCCTGTTTCATTTTTCTGCAGATAGATATCCAATTTTGCCAGCACCATTTGTTAGAGACTGCCTCTTCCCCATTTAATGGACTTTGGCCCTTTGTCAAAAATCAGCTGTCCATAGGTGGATGCATTTACTTCTGGGTTTCAGTGCTGTTCATTGGTCTATGTGTCTGTTGTTGTACCAGTATCAGGCTGTTTTTGCTACGTGGCTGTGTAGTAGATTCTGAATCAGGAAGTGTGAGACCTTCTACTTTGCTCTTCAGAAATGCTTTACTTATCAGTGGCCTCTTTCCATATAAAGTTTGTGATTAGTTTTTCCATTTCGTTAAAGAATGCTGTTGGAATTTGGATCAGGATTGCATTATATCTATAAATCACTTTGGGTAGTATTGACATTTTCACAATGTTAAATCTTCCTATCAATCAGCATGGTATGTTTTTCCATTTATGTAGGTCTTTTTTGGTTTCTTGCAGTAGTGTTTTCTTTATATAATCCTTCTAGGTCCCCGGTTAGATTTATTCCTAAATATTTTTTTTGGGGGGGGGGGCTATTGTAAATTATTTCCTTTTTGAAGTTCTCTTTGTTGGTGTAGAGGAATCCAACTGATTTTTGTATGTTGATCTTGTATCCTGCTACTTTACTAAATCTTTCTGTTAGTTCCAGTAGCTTTCTTGTGGAGTCTTTAGGATTTTCTATGTATAGAATCATATCATCTGTGAATAGGGATAGTTTTATTTTTTCCTTGTAATTTGAATGCCCTTTATTTCCTTTTCTTCCCTAATTGCACTAGCTAGGACTTCCAGTACAATCTTGAATAGGAATGGTGATAAAGGGCATTCTTGTCTAGTTCTCGTTTTCGAGGGAAATGTTTTCAGTCTCTTTTTGTTGAGAATAATGATGGCTGTTGGTTTTGTGTAAATGCCCTTTATTATATTGAGGAATTTCCCTTCTATTCCTATTTTGTTGAGAGTTTTTATCAGGAATGGATGTTGGACTTTCTTAAAATGCCTTTTCTGCATCGATTGAGATGGTCATGTGGTTCTTTTCTTTGTGGTAGATTACACTGATTGATTTTCTAATGTTGAATCATCCTTGTATACCTGGTATGAATCCCACTTGGTCACGATATATTATTTTCTCGATATGTTGTTGAATTCTATTGGCTAAAATTTTGAGAATTTTTATGTCTGTATTCATGAGGGATATTGGTTTGTAATTTTCTTTTTTGTTGGTGTCTTTGCCTGGCTTTGGTATCAGAGTTATGCTGGCTTCGTAGAATGAGTTCGGCAGAATTCCTTCCTTTTCTATGCTCTGAAATAGTTTGAGTAGTATCAGTGTGAGCTCGTCTATGAATGTTTGGTAGAATCCTCCAGTGAATCCATTCAGGCCAGGGGTTTTTTTAGTCAGGAGTTGTTTTTTATTACCTCATCAATTTCTTCATTTGTTATGGGTCTGTTTAGACTTTCTATTTAAGTTTGTGTTAGTTTAGGTAGGTAGTGTGTTTCTAGAAATTTGTCCATTTCCTCTAGGTTTTCAAATTTGTTGTAGTACAGTTTTTTATAGTATTCTGTTATTTTCCTTTTTATTTCAGTTGGTTCTGTTGTAATGTTACCCATTTCATTTCTTATTTGGGTTATTTGCACCTTCTCCTGTTTTTCTTTTGTCAGTTTGGCTGGCGGTTTCTCGATTTTATTGATCCTTTTAAAGAACCAACTTCTAGTCATGCTGATTCTTTCTATTGTTTTTCTGTTCTCAGTTTTACTTATTTCTGCTCTAATCTTTGTTACTTCTTTTCTTCTGGCGACTATGGGCTTCTGTTGCTGCTCTCTGTTTGAGTTGTAGGGTTAATGCTTTGATTTTCACCCTTTGTTCTTTTTTGATGTGTGTGTTTATAGCTATATATTGCTCTTTGAGTACTGCTTTTGCTCTGTCCGAAAGGTTTTGGTATGTTGTGTTTTCATTGTCATTTGATTCTAGAAATTTTTAATTTTATCTTTGATTTCTTCAATTACCTAGTGGATTTTATGCAAAGTGTTATTCAGTTTCTACGTATTTGAGGATTAATGAGGTTTTAAAGCAAGTGCAGAGACAGAAGGCTGGTCCTTGAGGAACATTCATAGAAAATGGTAGAGGAAAGGGTAGCCAAGCAGAGAAGTCCGGGAAGGGTTGTTTCTTGAGAGAAGAACCCAGAAAATGTAATGCCAGTGAGTATAAGAAGGGAAGAGGACTGGCATCAAGGAAGATGAGGGCTGAGGGGATAGAGAATAGGAGATTCACTGAGTTTCTAAGCAATTTTATGTTCCTTTATCTCTAAAGTAAATTTCCCCTCAAGCCTGTAATCATGTTTGGTTGCTGTTCCTTCACCTTTCCTCAGATTTCTACCTTATTTCCTATGTGTTCTCTCTCGCTCTTTTTAAACCCCCACTGTTAGCTTGTTTTGTTGTTGTTGTTAACATTTTTTATTGATACATAATTCAGTAATGAAATTCATCATTTTGAAGTGTACTTGTCGGTGGTTTTTATTATATCCAGTATGTTGTGCAACCGTCACCACTATCTAATTTCAGAACATTTTATCACCCTAACAAGAAACCCTCTACCTGTCAGTAGTAAGTTTGCATTCCCTGCTCCCCACATCCCCTGGCAACCACTAAGCTGCTTTCTATCTCTATGGATTTGCCTATTTTGGACGTTTCATTTAAATGGAATCATACAGTATGTGACCTTTTGAGTCTGGCTTCTTTCGCTTAGCATAATGTTTTCAAGCTTTATCCACATTGTAGCATATATCAGAGCTTCATTCTTTTTTATGGGTGAATAATATTCTATTGTGTATATAGTGTATAAATTGGAATCAACTCAGCGGCATTGCGTTTGATTTTGGTTTTTGTATACATATACCACAATTTGTTTATCCATTCATGCATTCATGGACATCTGGGTTGTTTCTGCCTTTTGGCTATTGTGAATAGTGCTGCTATAAACATGCGTATACAGGTATTTGTTTGAGTACCTGTTTCCAATTCTTTTGGTATACCTAGGAGTGGAATACTGGGTCACAGGGTTTAACTGTTTAACTTTTTGAGGACCCACCAAACTTTTTTCCATAGCAACTGCATCATTTTACATTCCCACTAGTAACGTATGAAGGTTCCAGTTTCTCCACATCCTCACCAATACTTGTTATTATTCATTGTTTTGATTATAGCTATCCTAGAGGGTATCTCATTGTCATTTTAATATGTATTTCCCTAATAACTAATGATGTTGAGCATCTTTTCATAGGCTTATTGGTTATTTATATATCTTCTTTGGAAAAATGTCTATTTAAATCCTTTGCCCATTTTTTAACTAGGTTATTTGTCTTTTGTGAGTTGTAGGAGTTCTTTATGTATTTTGGATACTTTACTTTCATCAGATACATGATTTGCAAATATTTTCTCCCATTCTGTGGGTTGTCTTTTCACTTTCTTGATAGCGTCCTTTGATGCGCAAAACTTTTTAATTTTGATGAAGTCTAATTTATCTACTTTTTAATTTCGATGAAGTCTAATTTATCTGTTTTCTGTTACTTGTGCTTTTGGTGGCATATCTAAGAAACTATCACTTAATCCAAGGTCATGCAGATTTTCAGCTATGTTTCCTTTTAAGAGTTTTATAGTTTTAGTTCTTATATTTAAGTCTTTGATCTATCTTGTTTGTTTGGATTTCATTTTTATGACCAGATTAAAAGTCTATTACCCCTAAAGGCTTTCTGCTATACTTACGAGAAGTTAACCTTTCTCCATTTATTTGTGATTTGTTTTTCCTCCTGGTGTCATCCTACATTTGTCCTTATTCAGTTTCATTTTGTTGCATCCTCCTTTGTGCTGAGCACGTTAGCAATGCTCAGGAAATACTTGAGGTCACCTTAAATGAGGCTATATCCCCTCAGGTAATAGCTAACTCCCACATCTTTGGGACCAGTTGAGAACTTACAGATTATTCTTTTATCAGTGTCACTGTTGAAAATATTAAGCATTGGCTGGGTCCTAACCCATAGAGCAAAATTGTGTGTGTCCACATTTTTCCTTGAAAAAGATCCATAACTTTCATCAGATTCTTAAAGATGACCCACTGCCATAGAACATCATAACCCATTGCTGTTGAGTTGATTCTGACTCATAATGACCCTATAGGACAAAGTAGAACTGCCCCATAGGGTTTCCAAACAGTAGCTGGTGGATTTGACCTGCTAACTTTTTGGTTAGCAGCCAAATGATTAACCACTGTGCCACCAGGGTTCCATAGAACATCATAAGTGATAAGTTTACCAGAACTTTTCTAGTCATTAATAGCTCTGTTTAGAATTTTTGCCAAATGTGCATTTTCTGATATAAGAATCAGCAGTTATTCTGGATGGTGTATGATGTTGGGGTGGATAGTAGACCCAGTATGGTGGGGTTTGGATTTAGAAGATTTAAGTTCTAGCATTGGTTCTACCATTAACTGGTGATGTGATTTTAGGCAAGTTGCTTCATCGTGCTGCAGTTTCTGTATCTGCAGAATGAAGGGATTTCAATAGAAAAATCTCTAAGTCCTTTCCAGCTCTAATGTTTTAATCAAGGGAAATTGCTGTTTGGAACTGCAGTGTTAGAGGGATGGTTGTGGGTTGCTTCTGCAGTTCTTTGGCAGTACTGTATTTCTGAGTACTCATTCTTCTCATATGGGGACCTCACAGAGCTGCCTTCGTCCCTAGGGATGTGCTCCCTTCTGGTCTCCTTTCTTCTGGGTCATCCACCTGTTGTTGTGGATAGGTTAAGGAATGGGTAAAATCCAGTCACCTAGGCTATTTATGTCCCTGTCATCTCTCCCCAAGGATAGGGATTGCCTCATACTCCTGTGGGTCTCTGTGTTTAGCATTGAATCCTACATACAGTATTTTACTGGCATAATATTTCAGTAAAATTTAATGGAAGAGATGTTGTTTTAATTAGGCTTTGAAAAACAGGTGCGGGACTGTCATAAGCAAAGATATGACAGCAAACAGGTGTACATGGCAGGTACCAAGGACCCTGGTTCCCCAAAAAAGTAGTATCTGAAAGATTTATGAAATTGGCATTCAAGGGTACGACCGCAATATTTTTTTCTATATCGCAGCCCCACAGAAAGACTCAAATTCATGCCGCAGCAGAGGTAAATGCCTACAGGTTATACTCCCTCAGTAAGGCACAGAAATACTGTATCTCACTGATTCTCAGATGCATGCTTTTCCACATTTTAGCACCTCTGAAATCAAGATGTGTCTTATGGCCAATGCCAGCTTACGATTCATTGGCAGCTTTTTTTCTTTCTTAGTGCTCAGTACAGAAAATAATGCTGTGCTTATGTCTTAGATGTGATGAAATATAGTAGTTGAAACCATGAACGTTAAATCTAAAAGTGCTAATGTGTACTTTAGGGCACCTTACGTAAAATACTGAGTATGCCAAAAGGAATAATGTGAAACTAGGCTGGAAAAAATATCCAACGTTTCTATAGAACCAGACTGATGAATCAAAAGAGTATATATACTACAGTTTGGAGAGGATGTTGTATAAAAATGTAAGAATTCTTATTAAAAGAAGTATTGTTTCTGTAATTGAAATAATCAGGCTTATTAAAATTTTTATTTTATAGGATGAGAAAAATCAGTTAATGACAACAAATGTCTGGTTGAAACAGGTATGTAGAAAATTAAAAGGGGCCTGGTGCCACTGTTTTTATTATAGACCTTGTAGCGCTAAGGGATTGGCAGGATGCAGAAAGATGGAGGTAAATAGAGTTTTTGAATTCATTCAGTTAATATTTTTGAGTGCCTACTATGCGCTAGCACTGTTGTGGACACTGGAGAAGCAATGAACAGATAAAAACCCCTGCCCTCAAGGAACTTCATTCTAGTGGGAAGAAAATAAATAAGTTACATAATATCTTAGAAGCTGAGAAGCGTGGCAGAAAATACATAGCGAGAAGGGGATACGGAGTGTTCTGTCTGTTGAGTGGATTCCAGCTTATAGTGACTCTATAGGACAGAGTAGAACTGCTCGGGGGGGGTTCCAAGGCTGTAATCTTTACAAACGCAGACTGCCACATCTTCCTCCCATGGAGTGGCTGATGAGTTCAAACTGCCAACCTTTCAATTAGCAGCCAAGCAGTTAACCACTGCACTACCAGGGCTCCTTATAGGGAGTGTTGGGAACTGTATTTCTAAACAGAATGGTCAAGAAAAGTATCACTGAGAAGGAAAGATTTGAACAAGGAAAGGGAGTATGCCATGTGGCTATCTGAAAGAAAAGTACTCCAGGAAGAGGGACCAGCAAGGGCAAAGGCCCTGAGGCTGGAGTGTGCCTAGTGCATTTAGGGAATAGCAAGGAGGCCAGTGTGACTACAGGTGGGCAAGCTGTGGGGAGGGGGGTAGAAGAGGTCAGAAAGGCAACTGGAGGCCAATGGTATAGTGCCTCGTAGGCCACAGCAAGGATTTTACTTCTTATTCTGCTTGAGGTGGGAATGCACAGCGATGAATTATTTTATGCAGATGGTCCGTTATTGTATAGAGGACTTTTTTTTCTTGGCCACCTCAACCTTTTCTGCTCAACGCTGTTGAGTGGTTCACTTTGTTTGTTCTTTCTTGTCTCTTAATGTTTGTACCTACCACTTCCTTAACTCCAAACTCCTAAAAGGCATGTATGCTTTTCTTGGGATGCAACTCAAACTTGATACAGTTACAGAATTGTGACTGAGTGGAGGTTGGACAAGGTGTTTAAATATGTGCAATGTGTAATTAATCCAACTCTTTGCATGAACCTGTTCAGCAAAATCAGGTGACAATACAGCTAGAAAAGAGAACGTTTCTCTTGTACTTGGAACTTAGATGCACATCTGCAACTCCCATGACTTGTCAGTTGATGGTAGAAAAGGTGCTGAGCAGAGCTGCTGAAAGCATGGAGTGTTGGCACTGTGGTCACTAAACCTGTCACCTCACTTGCGCCTCATGCGAACCATGGATAGGACCGTTGCATGAGGGGACAGGGTTACCATCGCGCCAGGGGGCAGGGTTACCATCGCGCCACAGGGCAGGGTTACCATCGCGCCAGGGGGCAGGGTTACCATTCGCCAGGGGACAGCGTTACCATTGCATGAGGGACGGGGTTACCATTGTGCCAGGGGACAGGGTTATGCTCTAGTAATCATAAGAAAGACGTGGAGGTGAGTTTTCTCTATTAGGGGTCGAGTCATGTCTGCAATTTCTCTGTTTTCACTATTTTTGACAATTTTATTGAAATTGAGGTAGGTTTCTTTGTTTTAAAGGAATGGATAGATGTAAAATTAAGATGGAACCCTGTTGACTATGGTGGAATAAAAGTTATACGTGTCCCTTCAGACTCTCTTTGGACCCCAGACATCGTTTTGTTTGATAAGTAAGTTATGTTATAAATATAGTTTTGTGTTTTCAAAAGAAAAAGTCACACTAATATTAGTTACTAGTAGTTTTCTTTCCCTTTTGAAAATTGTCTAGCCATAAAATCAGTTGGCTTGATCTTACATTCTTTTGTGTCATAAACCTGCAAAATAGATTCTGTGGATCCTCCCTCTTTTTTTGGTGTATTGTTTTCTGATCAGAAAAGTGTTCTTTGAGTTGTAAAATTTGTCAGTCATTTGGGAAGTACAGACAGGTATAAGAAAGTAGGGGGAAAATCATCTATAATTAACCCCATTACCCCATTACTTAGAGGCTACCACTATTATTAGCTTACACGTATAGTGAAATTACTGTGTGCTTGGCAATGTGTTGAGTGCCTCATGTTCATTTCATTCAGTTCTGACAATAACATCCTGAGTTGTGTACCTGTACTGTTATTGCATCTATTTTATAGATGAGGAAACAGAGACCTAGGGCAGTTTTACCTTGTCTAAGATCACACAGCTAGCATGTGATAGAGTTGGGGTTCAAACCAAGTTATCTTCATTTACTCTCTTATTTGCTAGACTATGTATTGGCCAGACTTCCTTCTAGGTTTGTTTGTTTAGTGCATTTCTTACACAGTTGAGACCATACTTCACGTCCAATTGTGCACCCTTGAAATTTTGCTTAAGTACCATATTGTAGTTTTCCCATAATAAGGAATGTTGGGTTAATTATTAACTCATCTTTATAGGCATCCTACCTAGGTGTATTTTAAGGATGGTATTTTTACTTGGGGAGAGGATAATTCTGGGTACCAGTCTTATTTTTTCTAGGGCTACTCTAGGGCAAATCTGGGAACTTGTGCTTATCCTAAAGCAGTTTGTCTTATTTGCAAGAAGGCATTTGGCATGAGGACAAAGCAAATACTATCCCAAAATATGTTTAATTTTTTTTAAACCTTTTACCATCACGCTTCTCGATTTGTAAGGGGTGAACAAAGCTATAAGGTAACATGATGCTGCTTCCTGGAGCATGATTTTACTCTAAGTAATTGAAAACACTTTAATATTAGCATAGATAAATTACAGAGTAGTGTGCAAAGGCCATATGAATTTTAAGATAAAGAATGATACATCAAAGAAATCTTATGTTTAGGGTAGAGTTTCTTGTTATATTTCTCCAATATATGAATTCACTTGCTGGGAGAGTTTGAGAGGCACTGCCATTTTCATGCCCAGCTTGGTGCTAATGCTTTTTTTTCTGTCAAAGTAGAAAGCATCCAGTGTTCGTGATGGAGGGGGAGAGCACTGTCCAGGGTGTCTAGGAATGTGCATGTCTTTTGCATAAATAGCTCAGTTATATTTTGTGTGTAAAACAAGTTCTTGTTAACCATTTTTTGCCAGGATTTTTAGTTCTGGAGTAGATGTGGAAGAAGGGGTTCAGCTCTTGATAGAGCTAGATATTTAAGGACAGTATCCCTAAAGCAGGTGTCCCCCACGTGTAGCAGGTACAACATAATAGTTCAAAAATTATTTCATGCTATTAATTATAGGCTTGCTTTTATATTAGACTTGTAAAATGCACGCTAGGGTTGTTTAATTTCTGTGTCATTATTGTGTGTGTGTATGTGTGTATTTCAGCACAGATGGACGTTTTGAAGGAGCCAGTACAAAAACGGTTGTCAGGTATGATGGCACTGTTACCTGGACTCCACCGGCAAACTACAAAAGTTCCTGTACCATAGATGTCACATTTTTCCCATTTGATCTCCAAAACTGTTCCATGAAATTTGGTTCTTGGACTTACGATGGATCACAGGTTGATTTAATTTTAGAGGACCAAGATGTAGACAAGAGAGATTTTTTTGATAATGGAGAATGGGAAATTTTGAGTGCAACAGGAAGCAAAGGAAACAGAACTGATAGCTGTTGCTGGTATCCATATATCACTTACTCATTTGTAATTAAGCGTCTGCCTCTCTTTTATACCTTGTTCCTTATTATACCCTGTATTGGGCTCTCATTTTTGACTGTACTTGTCTTCTATCTTCCTTCAAATGAAGGTGAAAAGATTTCTCTCTGCACTTCGGTACTTGTCTCTTTGACTGTCTTCCTTCTGGTTATTGAAGAGATAATACCCTCATCTTCAAAAGTAATACCTCTGATTGGAGAGTATCTGGTGTTTACCATGATTTTTGTGACACTGTCCATTATGGTAACAGTCTTCACTATCAACATTCATCATCGTTCTTCCTCAACACATAATGCTATGGCACCTTGGGTCCGAAAGATATTTCTTCACAAGCTTCCAAAACTGCTTTGCATGAGAAGTCATGTAGACAGGTACTTCACTCGGAAAGAGGGAACTGAGAGCGTTCATGGATTACAGTCTTCTAGAAACACATTGGAAGCTGCACTCGATTCTGTCCGCTATATCACAAGACACGTCATGAGGGAGAATGATGTCCGCGAGGTCAGTGGCAAGTTGTATGCACAAATGCAGATGTAGTATTTCCTTGTTTAGATTCCAGGTTCCTAAGTGACCTGAATCACTTTTGGCAGAGTAAATGGCATGACCCTTAAGTGTAAGCATAGATTGAGGGCCAGAAATGTTGACACACTGCCTTATAAAAGATTTTTACTAACATTTAAGTTCAAACACCTGCAAAATGAAGCATGTACACAGATCTAACTTGTAAATTTTCCCCATCAGCATCTTGGATGCCTTTAAAGAAAGTTTAAGTTGCGCTGACTGTTCTTTTATTCTGAGGAATAGTTATTTTGCCATATGCTTTTTGACTTTGGCATGATACTGTTTTTAATTTAACCTTCAGTAACTTTGTTTCTTAATTCTGCTTTATAATTTATCAAAAGTTATTTTATTTTTGTAGAATGAGCCTAATTTAGGCTTTATAACTATAGTCACGATATTTCTCTAGAAGAAATCATTTTGTGATTCATTTACAAGTGAAATAAAAGGAATAAGAAGTTCTTATGTGTTTGTTACACATCAGAGTATTCATTTGAAGCTCAGTAATAGTGCTATGACTTAAGACTTAACTGTTACAAAAAGATATTTCATTGGCTCCTTAAGGTAATATATAGTTAAAATACAAGAGTTGAATATTAATAAATCTTATTAATGTGATCATATTTGACTAGGTTTTTATTTCAAAACATGTAAAATTTCAATCTTGTCACTATTTTTTATTTATATTGTATAATATTTTTAAAGCTATAACAATAGAAATGTTTTCATAACTGAATTTACTTTGAATTGGCCCCGTTGAGATTATGTGAATTTTAATTTCTCAAGCTTTTTTAAATGGAAAATTTCTAGCAGGTGTGGGAAACAGACCAAACAAATCTAATAAAATAACACCCTTTCCCCCTAAAAGGAATATTTGATATCTACTTTTAATAAACTTTTCATGCTTTCAGATTTGAAAAATTTGTATTTGGCAGTAGGACAGTTAATTAGTTTATAAGGTCTGAGGCTATCAATGGAGTCTTTAAAAATACAAATATTAGTTAATGACTTAGATTGAGATGGAATTTAATAAGTGTCTGCAAAGTATTGTGCAGAAGGTTCAGGACTCATACTACTAGGACGTGGTGCAGATATAAAATGTCCCCTCCCCCCCCCAGGGAAGTAGTAGAAGTTTATGATCCCCTAAATTCTCATTATCCCACAACTTGGGGCACAGTTCCAGTAGAGGACCCACACACTTCATTAAGGGTCAAGGGACTAAGGAAACCCTTGGTCAAGGAAATGGCCATGTAGAAAGGGAAGCCTCTGGTGCTCAGTAGCCGGGCTCAGCATTTCTTCTTTGAGGTAACTCTGACCTGCTGAGCCAACTCCCTGCTAAAGCTGTGAACCCAAAAACCCATTGCCATCGAGTCGATTCCAACTTCATGATGACCCTATAGGACAGAGTACAACTACCCTGTAGGGTTTCCAAGGAGCGGCTGGTAGATTTGAACTGTTGACCTTTCGACTTAGCAGCCGAGCTCTTAACCACTGCACCACCAGGTATCTAAAGCTGTGAAAAGGGGGAGGAAATGAGCTTCAGGGACATCAGGTCTGCGCTCCACAAGTGTAGAATAAAGTGGTCCCTAGGAAACCTAAAGCTAAATAAAATAGATGAAGGGGGAGGAAGATTAGTGGCTTATTATTATATTAGTGTATTATTCTGAGCTAGCTTTTGAGTTGGCATGAAATTAACCTCAGGTTGGATTCTCTTTAAAAAAGTTAAACCAAGTTAACACTACTGGGCAAGAACAGCTGACAGAAATAACTTTATATAGTAAGAATGTTTAAAAAAGTTCTTTTAGTTTATTGTAAAATATCCAAGTAGTATAAATATTTTCATTTTTATTAAGAATTTGTAAAAATAAACCACTTGTAATATATTACATGTTTAGATTAACAAATTTTATAGTGTCTTTTAAATTTTGAGGAGGCTATGTTTGTTAAAGACCAACAGGGTAGTCTGTGTCCCTGAACTCTGAGTACAGGGACACTTACTGTTTGGAGTTAGCCTCTAACTCAATGTATTATATCTTAAAATATGTACCCAATTTTTAACTATGTATTTAATGGGTTTTTATTTTTATTCTTTTATAACAGGTTGTGGAAGATTGGAAATTCATAGCCCAGGTTCTTGATCGGATGTTTTTGTGGACTTTCCTACTGGTTTCAATTGTTGGATCTCTTGGACTTTTTGTTCCTGTCATTTATAAATGGGCAAATATAATGGTACCAGTTCATACTGGAAACACAAATAAGTGATAACCTCCCAACAGGTTCTAGTATGAGTTTAGTTACCAAAAGGCACATATGTCTTATGGCACCTTTTATAAAATTATGAGAATGTAATATTTAAAATTTGATGCAGGCTTTAACAGATTAACAGTTACTAAAATGAGTTTATCTTAATACACTGTCCATGAGAACATCTACCTGCATGGCTGAAGTAATAGGTGACCAAATAACATTTGATCTTCTAAAAATAGCACCAAAATATTATCTGAACTGTATTAGTGAATATTCACTGTGTCTTGGCAAATAATTCTGATTTGTAAACAACAGTGAAGTTCATCTTTTGGTTATGCTGGAAAATTCCAGATGTACTTGAAGACTGATTTTAAAACCTGTATTTTGTGAAGATAGACATTTTTAAGTTCTTTCTTTCCTGTATTCTCGGAGTAACAGCTGATCTGTAGTATAATATTATACTGTTGTATTAAGTAAGCTGACTACTTAGTATGATAATTTTAATGTGATGCTGCTTTCTATAACCAGCATTTTTAAAAAATGAAAAATGGGAATTGGGAACTTCTTTATCAGTTTATTCTTTAGATGCGTAAACTGAACAATGATTGTATTAGCTATTTTTATAGTTCCCCTTCCTTGTAAAATCATACAATAGAGAACTCCTGTGGACATGCAGTAGCATATCCTTAACATTAATTTCAATTCCCTTGTCCACACGTTCCACAGTTAATAGAACTATGTTCTATATAAATTGCGGTAGCATTTCTTTATCCTTGATCTTTGAATAGTCCACTACAAATGACATGAGTCCCATTTTTAAAACATTTCCATGGGTACTACTAAATCATTCTATGAGAAAACTATCTTACGAGATTAAAAATGGTACTCTAATTTGGTATAAGCACATTGTCACATACTTGTAATGTATCAATTTTATTTCTTTCATTCCAACAATTACAATAATAGAATTTCAGAACTGCAAGGACCTTTAGACATGACCTAGTCTTAGCCTATTACCACTTTTTCAGTAGAGTATAATATATCCAAGGTAAACAAGTTAAATTCCATCCAAATGTCCCTGATTCAGCTATGACCAGGAAGAAAAACTGATGGAAATCTTGCATTTGATTTAGCGCTCTTAGCCCTTGTGAGAACAAATGCCTTATGTATTTATAGTAAGTAACCCATCTCAGTTCAAGTCAGTACTCTTTGGAAGGCAGAAAGGACCCTGTCTAATTTGCATTTTATTGTAGGCAGGTGTTTAATGCCATTTAATAAGTCTGGTTTGATGAATTTAAATTGTTATCTATCTTAGCATGTATACATCCCTGATCACTCTTATATCTCAATTACTGTTACTTAACATTTTTATTTATAAATAAATTTTATAAAAATCTTCCTTTTGACTTACTGAAACATGAGTCACAGTTAGCTTCAATTTTGTAAGTTTTATTTTTGCATAGGAAAAACATCATAGTGACTAGTGACAAGATTACATGGTATCTATGGATCATCATCTTTGTCAGTGGTTAGTCAGATTCAGAAGCATAGTATCTTAGTTACCTAGCACTGCTATAATGGAAGTACCACAAGTGGATGGCTGTAACAAAGAGAAATTTATTCTCTCACAGTTTAGGAGGCTAGAAGTCTGAATTCAGGATGCCAGCTCCAGGGGAAGGCTTTCTCTTCTCTTGGCTCTGGGAGAAGGTCCTTGTCATCAGTCTTCCCCTGGTCTAGGAGCTTCTCAGCGCAGGGACCCTGGGTCCAAAGGATGTGCTCCCTTCCTGGTTTTTCATTCTTGGTGGTGGGAGGTCCCTCTCCTCTCTGCTTGATTCTCTCTTTTGTATCTCAAAAGAGATGGACTCAACATATACAACCTAATCCTGTAGATTGTGTCTTGCCTCATTAACTGCCTCTAATCCTGCCTCATTAACATCATAGGGGTAGGATTTATCTAACACATAGGAAAATCACATCAGATCACAAAATGGTGGACAACCACACCATACTGAGAATCATGGCCTAGCCAAGTTGACACACATTTTGGGGGACACAATTCAATCCATAACACATAGTTTGGGGTACTATCTTTCTTAATAATTTGTCTAAAGAAGTGTTTCTCAACCAGGGGTGATTTTGCCCAAGAAGACATTTGACAATTCAGAAGACATTTTTGGTTGTCACACTGGGGGTGGGGGTTGTTGTTCTACTAGTGAATAGTGAATAGAGGGCAGGGTGCTGCTAAAGATCCTACAATGCACAGGACACCCACCCCCCCGCAACAAAGAATTACCTGGCCGAAAATGCCAATAGCATTGCAGCTTAGCAGCCCTGCTTTAAAGGCTCATTAACATGAATATATGATTAGGCATAATTTCTCATGGTATAATAATTGAGAATTATGCAAGATAAAATAGTTGAGCTCTCTGACTTAGCCCTCAGACTCTTTAAAACCAGTAAAGAACAAGAAATTCACCGTAAGAACTGGTAGTAGTGGGGGGTACTTCAAGAAGATTATGGGCTACTTAAGAAAACCCATTGGGAAATCTCTGTGATACTGAACCAAATGGGTTTTCACATTTCTGAACAAGTTTTTCTATCCAGTTGAGTCTTAACCACTAAAAAAAGGAGGGGCACAGTTTTCATATTTAGCCTATTTTTATATGTCCCATAGCACAACATACTACTTATCCCTATAGAAGAATTATATTTTGACATTTTTATTCATTCTTTACCTTATCAAAAAGACTAGTTAAATATTCATTTATCCATAATAAATACACTTTTTCTTGCCTGATTCTTTTTTGACAGAAATCAAGACAATTGGATAATGAGTAAACTTGATGTGCTAGAAACAAAGCCTGATGACAGAAAGTACGTTACTCTTAAGAAACAGCCCCCCCTCACAACACACATAAGCATCACAGGTGAGTGTATGGTTTAGTGCTTACACGTCATCCCTGGCCATCAAGGGTTGCAGAAATAATCCTGCTGTCCCTAAAATGCACACCAGGATGAAAACCCACAGAAAAATACGATCAATCACCATGGCAACATACTTCCAATCATCTTGAATCTGAAAAACAAAAACCATGAGAAAAAAAGCGTGAAGGGAAAAGCAAAGTGAACACGTTTTCAGTGTGAAATATTCAGTGTGTTTCAGCAGTAGAAGCCATTTTGTCTCCAACATGGGAGAAACCTTTTTTCACTAATTGATGTAGTCCAAGGAACTCCACCAGTCTCAAGTCTCTCTGGATGCAGCAGAGGAAACAGGTATAAAATACTTGTCATGTTAACTCTGTTTCAAATCAAATGTCTTAATGTATACGTAATCTGTTTTTTCTAAACTGAATTCAATTTATAAAGTTAGTAAAACCAGTTACTTGACTTATGCCTCTATGGAAGGATTCTGGGCCTTTGTTAGAATGGCTAATACAATCCAGCATCATTTACTCTTGTTTAAAAGTACTCATTCTTATCCAGTTGTAGATATTAATTTTCTCTGAACATCTGTCACCTTATTCCAAAAATGAAATAAGCACTTCAGGGCAAGGTCACCCTCACCTTCCACTCCCACCACCCGCTCTGCAATGCCCTGCCGACGAAATGCCATCTTCCATGATTAAGGCCAAAGTATCATGGAGTACTGTGGACTTGTAGAACAGGTGGAAAATCATAAAAAATTGCCGACAGTAAAGTAAAAGATGGTGGAACATGGCTAATTGCATATAATACAGCTTCAATTTAGGCTTGAAATAGAAGAATTGTATGTTAATTATGCTCCTAGACATTTTAGAAAGAAAAGAAACTATAATTGAATTGAGAAAGAGAAGACTCATGAATCAATGATTTTGAAGAAATAATCACATAATAAAGAGGCAGCATGTAAGTAATTTAATTAAGTGCACTGAAACGGCTGCTTGGGAGACAAGGATTTTATTTCATCATTATGAGCTTGAGTAGCTGTGTCCTCTCAGTAACACTAAGAAATCATAGGTAAAATTAGAACTGTAATGCCATGTTTGCCACATGGTGCTTTATTTGAATTCCTAAGACTTGGTTAGTAAGCGCTTCAAATAAACAAATAGACCCTATGATTCTTACCCACCCACTACCTGCCAAACCTGAAGCCCTAGGAGGCAGTGGGTGAAAAGTCAGAGACTTGGAGACAGATTTTTATTTTAATTCCAGCTCTGCTCCTTTCCAATTGTGGAAATCTGGGAAAACTGTGTGACTTCTCAAAGCCTCAGTTTCCTCATCTGTAGAATGGGGGTAAGAACAGTACATACCTCATAGGGCCATTGATGAGGATTAAATGGAATAATGTGCCTGGCATAGAGTCCTTAATGAATAGTAACTATAATATTAATGCTGATTTAAAAAAAATAACCCTTATCCAAGCATAAATCTCCCTCTGACAGCAGTTCACATGGTTTAGCTAGTGAAGAAAGATGGGACTGGGTCTAACAGAGGACTATGAATAGTGCTGGAGAAAAGCTAGGTGAAAGTGAATTGTATATCTAACTCTTAAAGCCTTTTTAAAGCACAATGATACTGGCCATTTGCTGGAAACTTTAGAACTAATGATAAATAGCAGGTAGATCAGTGTTGGGTAAAATGGTGAACTAGCCCAAGCTCCTGGCTCCCTCTCCCAATCCAACCCTGGAGATGCCACATAAATAGGAAGAGAATGTGCTTCAGGGATATTTTAGTTGAAGGTTTAAAGATTCTCTCAGGGCAATAGTTTCAGGGGTTCATCCACCCTCCATGGCTCCAGAAAGTCTAGAGTCCATTATAATTTTAAATTCTGTTCTATATTTTTCCCCCTTTTGATCAGGATTTGTCTATAGAATCTTTGATCAAAATATTCAGTAATGGTAGCCAGGCACCATCCAGTTTTTCTGGTCTCTTGGCAATGGAGGCAGTTAGCCACACATTCCGTATCCTCCTCCTATTCCTGACTTTCCTTCTTCCTCTGTTGCTCCAGGCAATTAGAAACCAATTGTCAGGCCTTGGAAGTCCACTTGCAAGCTTTTAGGACCTCAGGCATTACGCAATGAACTGGGAGGTAGAATGGAAGCATTAAATATGTTATTAAGCCAATTAACTGGGATGTCCCGTGAAACCATGAACCTAAACCTCCAAACCAAGGAAGCAAATCCCATGAGGTGTTGGTTGTATATAAGCAGCCTCAGCAGCTACTTTTTTGTTGTTGTTATTGTAAATATATCTATCACACTTTTGCCAATTCAGCTTTTTACAGGTGTACAACTTATTGAAAGCAATTGCAACCAGATGTGCAAACCTACCCTTAGTACGATTTTTCCATCACCATTAACTCCCCTTTTCTCCCTCCCTCCTGCCCCTGGTAACCTCTAGTAAACTTTGGTCTCTATGCATTTGCCTTTTCTTGTCTTTTTATATAAGTGAAGGCATACAATATTTGTCCTTTTGTTATTGGCTTATTTCACTCAGCATGATATCTTCAAGCTCCATCCATACTGTAGCATGTATCAAGACTTCATTTCTCCTAATGGCTGATAGCATGTATCAAGATTTCATTTCTCCTAATGGCTGAGTAGTATTCGATTGTATTTATGTACCACATTTGGTTTATCTATTCATCTGTTGATGAACATTTAGGTTGTTTCCATCTTTTGGCTATTGTGAATAGTGCTGCAGTGAACATTGATATACAAGACTTTTTTTGAGTCTTTCAGATATATAGCTAGGAGTGGAATTGCTGTGTCATATGATAGTTCTGTGAGTCAGAATTGACAGCAACAGGTTTGGTTTTGGTTTTGGTTTTGATGATAGTTTTATTTTTAGTTTTTTGAGGAACTGCCACACTGTTTTCCACAATGAGTGTACCATTTGCATTCTTGCCAGCGATGGATAAGGGTTCCAATTTCCCCACAGGTTTCTTTTTTATCTTAGCCATCCTGTGTTGTTGTTATGTGCCATGGAGTCGATTCTAACTCATAGCGACCCCACAGGACAGAGTACAACTGCCCCATAGGGTTTCCAAGGAGCAGCTGGTGGATTCAAACTGCAGACCTTTTGGTTAGCAGTCGAGCTCTTAACTATTGTGCCATCAGGGCTCCTTAGCCATCCTAGTGGGAGTGAAATGGTATCTCATTGTGTTTTAGATTTGTATCTCTTTGATGGCTGATGATGTTGAGCATCTTTTCATGTGTCTAGTGACCATTTGAATGTCTTCTTTGGTGAAATGTCTATTCAAGTCCTTTACCCATTTTATGATTGGGTTATTTGCCTTTTTGTTGTTTAAGTTGTTGAAGTTTTATATGTATTTTGGTTACTAGATTTTTGTCGGATGTATGGTTTCTGAAGATATTCTCCCAGTCAGTAGCTTGTCTTTTCATTTTTCTGGTAAAGTCTTTTGAAGAACAAAAGTTTTTAATTTTTATGAGGTCCCATTTATTTATTTTGTCTTTTGGTATTTGTGCCTTTGTTATTATATTAGATAATCCATTGTTGAAAGCTAGGTCTGATAGCATTGCCCCTGCTTCTTGTTCTAAGAATGTTATGGTTTTAGTTTGCATATTTAGGTCCTTAATCCATTTTGAATTCGTTTTTGTGTATGGTGGGAGGCATGGCTTCTGTATTTTTCTGCATGTGGAAATCCAATTTTCCCAGTACCATTTATTGAAGAGATTCTTCCTTCTCCATTGAATGGACTTAGCACCATTGTCAAAAATCAGTTGACCATAGATATGTGGGTTTATTTCTGGATGCCTACCTCTCTTTTAGTAATAATGTTTTAATGCCTCTCTCCACAACATGTCTGAGACCCTCCTGAAACTCTTATTGTGCCTAATAAATAATTTTTTGAATAAAGAGAATTTGTAATAGACTGACAAAGGCTAGAGTATGGACATTTAGATTTCTATCTTTAGTAAAATTATTGCTAACTTATAAGACATCATTATTTTAAAAGTGGGTAAAAAAAGGTTAGAGAATGTCTGCAAAAGTTACATATTGGACAAATGAAAGGTATTTCCACTGCTCGTTTACTTAATGCCCAACAATTGCTTCAATCGAATTTAAAGGAGTGCCTGATTCTTTTCCTCTAAATTTCTGGGATCAGCTGGAGGTTCTTCATCTTTATGGTCATAAGACACGCTCCTAGTTGCTCAGATGGGTGGGGGTGGGGAGATAGCTGTTGTTGTCGCCTCCTCTACTTCCCTATGCCATTTTCCCAGCTGCATGAAAGAAGCTCGAGACATTTGCTACCAACATTAATTACCTACAGCGTATCGGGCTGAAAGTATCTTGTATTTAGCTCTGTGCTAATAAGCAACTTAAGGCAGAGCCAATTAATTTTAGAGCAGAGCATCTTATAAAATTACTGGATGTGATTCTGGTAACCTTGTGGGTAAAAAGAGGGTCATGTAGCAGCCGGACACATTAGTATAAAACTTTGCTATTCCTCGTACTTGCCGTTAGTCCTAGCATAGGATTTTTGGAGAAAATAGAAATAAGTTCACCCAATTAAAAAAAATGGGCAAAAGAATTTGAATTCACAAAAGAAGAGCCAATATGGCCAGTAAGCATATGGCAAAGAGCTCAACATCATTACTCAACAGGGAAATGCAAATTCAAACAGCAGTGAGATATACCCCACACACGTTGTTGAGAATGTGGAGCAACTGTAACTCTCAAAACATTGCTGATGGGAGTGTCAGTTGGTTCCAGCACTTCGGAACACTTGCAGTATGTACTAAAGTTAAAAATACATCTATCCAGTGGTCCAGCAATTCCGCTCCTAGGTATATATCCAAGAGAAATGAGTGCATATGTTCAAGTATATTGCTGAAAATATGATATGTGTAAGAATGTTTAGAGCAACCTATTCATATTCATAATAGCCCCAAACTGGAAATAACTAAATGTCCAAGAACTGTAGAATAAATAAATAGATGATGGTATAGTCAAGCTGTGGAATGTTGTTGTGTGCTATCGAGTCGATTCCAACTCATAGCGACCCTATAGGACAGACTAGAACTGCCCCACAGGGTTTCCAAGGAGCGGCTGGTGAATTTGAACTGACAGCCTTTTGGTTAGCAGCCTGAGCTCCTAACCACTTAGCCACCAGGGCTCTGTGGAATATTATACACCAATAAAAAAGAAACAACAAGAATAAACCTCAGAAACATGTTAAATGAAAGAAGTCAGACATGAAAGTAATTTATACCATGAGATTCCACTTACATGAAATTCAAGAATAGACAAAACTGATCAATGTGAAAGAGATAGTAGTTATCAAGGAGAGAGGGAGATGCTGACTGGGAAGGGATATGAGGAAACTTTCTGGGGCCCTAAAATTGTTCCATATCTTTATCTGGATGATGGTTACATGGGTGTACACATACTGTAAACATTCACTGAGGTGTACAATTTACTCCATGTAAACTACAGCTTGATAGAAAAGAAGAAGAAAGTAAAAATAAAAATGTAAGCTCAGCTGATCAATACTGATTGGAGAAAATCTGGCCTCATGCTGTTTTCCAGCCTATCTCCCAAACCACTCTTCTCGGTATTAGTTGTTCTAGTGGCCCAGACTGCTATCAGCCCAGTGGCTAACTTCAGAACACAGCAGACTCATGAGCTTTATCATCTAATTTTATAGATGAGAAAACAGGCTCAGAGAGGGGAGGTAACAAATCCAAGGACATACAGCTGGTAAATGGAGGAGATGGTCTGAACACAGGCTGCTGACTTCAGAGCCTAATTCCGTTACCCCCATCCTATGCCTTGCCCCACAAGGAACCAATAGATGTTTATTTAATGAATGAGTGACCAATGTAATAGTAAACATATCCTTACCTCTTTGGCTTCATTTTGTGCTTTCATATTTTCAGCAATATATTTGACACTTTCGATAGCTTCTTTGATTTCTGGCGACAAAGCAGAGAGGGAGAGCATAGCATCAACAGACTCAGAACTGGGGCTTCTGGTGAGGTTGGCACTGAAATTTGAGATTTTTATCCTGCGGTGGTGGCAGAAACCACACATTCCATCCTGGCAGGGATAGCCTTCCTTGCAGCCTTTGGACTCTGTATGGTTGAAGCAATTCATACTTGAGAGTTCAGCGCTGTAGGCGGGTCTTGGTTTCTGAGTGTGTGCCTCGTTGCCTGTCGGCCTGGTCATGAACATTATCCTAGGAAGGAAGTTCAGGAATATGGTCTTCACCCATGCAGGCATCGTGTGTGTGGTTGGGGTTCTGTAATGCACATTGAGTACAAAGACGGTGATGACAATGGACAACGTTACGAAAATCATGGTGAACAGAAGGTACTCGCCAATCAGGGGAATGACCAAAGAGGTGGATGGGATTGTCTCAGTGATCACCAGGAGAAACACAGTCAAGGAGAGGAGGACTGAGATGCAGAGCGTCACCTTCTCGCCGCAGTCAGAGGGCAGGTAGAAGACAAGTACGGTCAGGAAGGAAATGAGCAGGCAGGGGATGATGAGGTTGATGGTGTAGAACAGGGGCAGGCGCCGAATGTACAGTGAGTACGTGATGTCTGGGTAGATCTCCTCACAGCAGTTGTACTTGATGTCATGTTTGTAGCCTGGGGCACTGATGATGGCCCACTCACCACTCTCCCAGTAGTCCTTGAGGTTCATGGAGGAGCTGATCTGGACTAGGTCGATTTTTGCTTTGTCATGGGACCAGGAACCGAACTTCATGGTGCAGTTTTGGTAATCAAATGGAAAATAGGTTACGTCAATTTTGCATGAGCTCTTAAAGATGGCTGGAGGTATCCAAGTCACTTCCCCTGTGTACTTGAGTAAGGCTTTGGTCTTGTCATCCACCTGGAAGTCCCCAACAGCACTGCAAAGACAAAGAAGAGGCACGGCAACACGTTGTCATTCAGTCCAGCTTCTCACACTGCCATCGCCACTGGGTAGATGCCAAGTAACTATTAGTAAAACCACGGAATATGAGACCTAAAAGTGTTGCAAAAGACCATCTAGTTCATCACCGCATTGTAGCAGTGGGGATACTGAGGCCCAGAGAGGGTAACAGGCTGATAAGCTGGCAGAGTTGAAACAAACTCACCCAACCTCAACAGTCTGACATACTCATCACCTTCTGGGGCACATCACTGGTTCATTCTTCAACAATACAACTCCCAACTTCATATTTATTGAGACACTCTCAAACACCAGAAAGAGATCCCCCTCCACTTAAAGAAACAGCAAGTCAGTTTTGTTTCCATGGGATAAAAGTCATCATCCCAGAAGCAGGTGTTTATGCAGCTTTTGGGGAGATTTGCCTCCTGTTGTCCCTGTGGTTTGGACCTTGTTAATGTCTTCTCATTCAGTTCCCACTGGGCGCCCAATGCATGTGTGTATCATGTGTAAAATCAAACTGGGAGAGGGAAAGGACTGCAGAGACCACCTGTGGGAGCCCACCCCCATTAAATTGAACCTTGGTAAATGAGATGATTACCAAATCCCATGCTTGGATCCTGATTATTCATCACATTCCCCATTCCTCCCAGCACTGTTTTAGAATGAATAACCATGTTTTCTGATTCTGTCTTTCAAATTCAGCATAATAAGTTCTTTCACCTTCTGCTTCCCTGACCTTTCTCCCCATGAATCTTCTCCCTGTTCTCATCTGTTGATGGACATTTAAGCTGTTTCCAGCTGTTGTGAATAGTGCTGCAATGAACATTGGTGTACCTACTGGATTTCTTAGAGTTCTGCATTTCAAGGCATTTATGTTCTTCGAAAGAGAACAACCACCATACCCCTTTTCCATGTACTTGCAGAGTTGAAAAAAAAATTACAAAACCTAAACATTTTAGGGATATCCTTGTGATGACATTGTTACTTGATAAGAACATGTGAAAACAGAAGGGGAATATTCCAGTGCACATCTCCCCCTCCTTGCTAGTTCCTGTACCCCACCCCCCATTTGGTTCTGTTGAGCAGAACAGTCGTTACACGTGGAGACTTGCTGCCAAAGCTGCAACCCACCTTTACCTGGGTCGGCTGGTTTGTCCAAGAGTGTCTTGCTGGGTTTGTAACATTCTTAGCCCCCATTTCACTCCAACTGTGCCCTCAATTCCCCCCAAGATTATTTCCAGCTCCTGGCTTGGGAGAAGGGAGAGGTATTGGGGGGGGAGTGGGGATACACACAGCCCCAAGTGGATTCGACCCATGCTCAGCACCTGAAGAGCCCCTGTAGGGCTGGACTAAGCGGAAGGTTGAAAAGACCCTTGGGATAACAGAGGCCTCCTAAACTTTCCTTATGGTATCCTGGATTAACAAAATGTTAAAGCAGGAAGGGATCTGTAGAACATAGGGGTGGGCAAACTACAGCCTGTTTCTTTAAATAAAGTTTTGTTGGAACAGTTTACATATTGTCTGTGATTGCTTTTGCATAACAATGGCAGAATTGGGTAGTTGCCATGAAGACCCATATAGCCCACAAATTCTAAAATGTTTATTATCTGGCCCTTTACAGAAAAAGTTTGCTGACCCCTGCTCTTGTCCAATTTCCTCATTTTACTGAAGAAGAAACTGAGAGTCAGAGAATGGGAATGCCTTGCTCAAGGTCCCACAGAGAGTTTGTACACTAAGGCTGAGCAATGGTGGTAAGCTTACCCTGGTATGATGGTTAATTTTATGTGTCAATTTGGCTAGGCTATGGTTCCCAATTGTTTGATCAAACACTAGTTACTGTTATGATTGAGTCATATGGCCATATGCTCGCCACACCCCATTATAATTTAATCATGCAATTAAATCAGTTGGCTTTGGGTAGAGCAGTTTACCTTCCATAATGTAATCTAATGTAGTAAATGTAATTACCCTACATGTAATGTAATGAGCTTCCGTAATGCAATCTAATGTAATATAATTCGTCAATTAGTAGAGGTCATACCAGTCAGGGTGGTTCCTAAACCTAATCACTTCAGAGTTCTGAAAAGAGCAGAATATTTAAAAAGAGAACAGAATAGACACAGACAGACACACAGGGAAGACAGATGCCATGTAAGGATTGTCTACAAGCCAAGGAAAGTTAAGGAACCAAGGAATGCGTGGGGCTACTGACAAGGAAGGGATAGACATGGCCAAGGACTTGACTGCTAGGTAGCCAAAGGAAGAGAAAGAGGAGTTCTGATGTCCTAAAAGACCCAGACATGGTATCAAAAGAAATACCCCTTGTCATGGATTGAATTGTGTCCCCCAAAAAATGTGTGTAGCAACTTGGCTAGGTCATGATTCCCAGTATTGTATGATTGTGTTATCTGATGTGATTTCCTTATGTGTTGTAAACTCTAGATTACATGGATCTCTTCATGTGTTGTAAATTCTGTCACTGTGATGAGTTTATACTGATGAGGTTGACAAGATTAGTGTCTTAATGTAATCTCTTTTGAGATATAAAAGAAAGAAGCGAGCAGAGATACATAGGAACCTCATGCCACCAAGAAAGCAGTGCTGGGAGCAGAGTGTGTCCTTTGGATCTGAGGTTCCTGCGCAGAGAATCTCCCAGACCAAAGGAAGACTGATGACATGGACTTTCCTCCAGAGCCGACAGAGAAAGTGTTCCCCTGGAGCTGATGCCCTGAATTTGGACTTGTAGCCTATTGGACTGTGAGAGAATAAATCTCTTTGTTAAACCATCCACTTTTGGTACTTCTGCTGGAGCAGCGCTAGATGACTAAGACACCCCTCAAAAAAGAGGACCCCGTTCTGCATGGAACCCTCAGCAAGTGAATCTGAAAGCAAGCAGTGAAACAGAGAGGTTGCACAGATTCCAATTTGTGGGAGAGAGCCTCCAGAACTGTGAGAAAATAAATTTGTTCTTTAAAGCTACCTGCAGAGGCGTGGTCAACATGGCTGACTAGTTAGACGCTTCCTATATCCCTCTTACAACAAAGACCTGGAAAAACAAGTGATTTGATTCTATGTGAACATCTGGCAGCCCTGAACAAGGCAAGGCTAAGAAATCCATCTGAGTCATACCAGAGAGGAAGACCGTTTGGAAGAGGTGAGGAGCGCTAGAGCTGCAGCCGCAACACAGCAGAGACACAGCCACACCGGGCCGCGGTGAAGCAGGCAAACAGCTGTGCTGTGTGTGTGCTCGAGAAGCAGTTTCCACATCGAGAGAGACCCGGCAGCAGAGATTCTGTTTGGACACTCCGAACCAGTGAAGAGCAGCTCCCAAGAGGCTAGGATAAGTACATGCGCACACCCTTTTGCAGCAAGTTAAAAAAAAAAAAAAAAAAAGCCCATTTGGGAAAAACCTCTCTCCCTTTTACCTCCTGCCTCTGCACTCTCCACTGGATTTGGGAAAAACCTCTCTTCCTTTTACTGCTTTCTTCCCCACTCTGCACCGGGAGTCTACTGGTCTGGAAATAGATCCCAAAAGGTGCCCTGACCCATTCTCCTGGCCTTGGAGAGGGAACAAATAAGCTGCTGGCTCCCCTAGGCCAGGAACACAGGGTCGGCACAGCTCCTTTGCTGGCCATAGAAGTCAGGGGTCTGCAGACTCTGAGTGCCATACACCCCTGTATAGGCTTGTGGGGACCCATCTCAACAGCGTTAGCCCTCACTACCACAGTAGAACAGGGCAAACATCTGAAGCTTAACTTCAACTTCTTCAGCTGTGAATGGGCAGATTTGTGATCCTCGAAACAGCCCTGCCCCTCAAATAGGCACTTTTATTGATCTGCAGCAGGGTCTTGAGGACTGGTGATAGTTCCTAAAGCGCCTAGTCACCTGCTTCAGGAGTTCAAGAAAAAGTGGTGCCCTTGAGTCGTTGCAGCCAACATAGTGGGGCGCTCTCAGCCCAGCTGCAAAACTCACCTACCTTTTCACCGTAGAGAATAGGGACATGCTTTTCTTTCAGACTCTCAGGGGCAGCAGTCGGGCCCCCTGCCTGGCCCAGTGTGTGATCCCCTACCACAGCCAGAGTCCAGTGCCTGCACCAATCACCCATGCCTCTCTAGGACTGGGGGTGAGAGCCTGCATCACACACTTGGAGATCGACTGCCTGCACACCTGAGCTGATCCAATATAGGAAGTTTTAACGAACTGCGGCGTGCACATACTTAGTTACAGAACCAACTACCTGGTGACAGGACATTAGAGAGCAAAAGGTGTCAAAAATCAATCTAGTGCACACAAGCAGCCTATTTGGGCATATCAAAACAAAACAAAACAGAAGCTATGTCTCACTAAGCAAACACAAAATAAAATTATAATAAATTATTGATGGCTCGGAGACAACAGTCAATATCAAGTCACATAAAGAGGCAGTCCATGATGGCTTCAGCAAGCTCCCAAAATAAAGAATCAATAAATTCTCTGGAAGAAGGGAACTTCTTGGAATTACCAGAGACGAATACAAAAGATTAATATACAGAACTCTTTTAGAAATGAGAAAGGAAATTCAACAGAGTGCAGAAACAGCCAGGCAACATACAGACACAGTAGTAGCGGAACTTAAAAAAGTTATTCAAGAACATAATGCCAAGTTTAATAGGCTGCAAGAATCCATAGAGAGACAGCAATCAGAAATTCAGAAGATTAACAATAAAATTTCAGAATTAGACAATTCAATAGAAAGTCATAGGAGCAGAATTGAGGCAGTAGAAGTTAGAATTAGTGACACTGAAGATAAAGCTCTTGACGCCAACTTATTTGAGGAAAAATCAGATAAAAGAATTAAAAAGAATGAAGAAACCCTAAGTCATGCGGGACTGTATCAAGAGAAATAACCTACGAGTGATTGGAGTACCAGCACTGGGTGGGGATAACAGAAAATACAGAGAAAATTGTTGAAGATTTGTTGACAGAAAACTTCCCTGATATCATGAAAGATGAGAAGACAGCTATCCAAGATGCTCATCGAACCCTACATAAGGTAGATCCCAAAAGAAAGTCACCAAGACATATTATAATCATACTTATCAAAACCAAAGATAAAGAGAGAATTGTAAGAGCGGCTAGGGATAAAAGAAAAGTCATCTACAAAGGAGAGTCAATTAGAATAAGCTCAGACAACTCAGCAGAAACCATGCAGGCTAGAAGGCAATGGGATGACATATTTAAAGCCTTGAAGGAAAATAACTGTCAGCCAAGAGTTATATATCCAGCAAAACTGTCTCTCAAATATGATGGCGAAATTAGGGAATTTTCAAAAACCAAACCAAAATTACAAGAAATACTAAAGGAGTCCTACGGTTAGATAATCAATAACACCAGCTAACAACGCAAGACTAGAACACAGGATAGAGCAACCAGATATTGACTCAGATATGGAAATCGAAATTATATCAAAGCTAAAACATTGAAAATAGGGAAACAGATATCAAAATGTAAAAAAAAAAAAAAAAAAGATAATATTAAAACAAAAAGAAGGACTTAAAAAATGGAGACATTGATTTTCTATATGGAGGGGAAGTTAAGGCGATATAAAGTAACAAAAGACTGGTATAAACTTAGAAAATTAGGGGTAAATATTAAGGTAACCACAAAGGAATCTAATAATCCTACAAATCAAAATTAAAAAGTAGAAAAACATAAAGACCCAGCAAACACAAAATCTACAACAAAGAAAAAGATGAAAAAAAGAATACGTAAAGAAAAACGACTCAGCACAGAAAATTGAGGACAACAAAGAAACTGTGAACAACACACAGAAAGAGATATCAGGATGACAGCATGAAACTCATACCTATCAATAATCACACTGAATGTAAATGGACTTAATGCACCAATAAAGAGACGGAGAGTGGCAGATTGGATAAAAAAGCATGATCCATCTATATGCTGCCTACAGGAGACCTTAGACTTAAAGACACAAACAGGCTAAAACTCAAAGAATGGAAAAAAAAATATCAAGCAAACAACACTCAAAAAGGAGCAGGAGTGGCAATATTGATCTCTGACAAAATAGACTTTAAAGTAAAATCCACCACAAAAAGATAAGGAAGGGCACTATATAATGATTAAAGGGTCAATACACCAGGAGGACATAACTATAATAAATAAATATGCACCCAACAACAGGGCTCCAGAATACGTAAAACAAACTCTAACGGCTCTGAAAAGAGAGAGAGACAGCTCCACAATAGTAGTAGGAGACTTCAACACTCCACTTTCAGTGAAGGACAGAACATACAGAAAGCAGCTCAGCAAACACACAGAAGAGCTAAACGCTACAGTCAACCAACTTGATCTCATAGACATATACTGAACTCTGCACCCAACAGCAGCCAAGTATACTTTCTTTTCCAGTGCACATGGAACATTCTCCAGAACAGACCACATATTAGGCCATAAAGCAAGCCTTAACGAAATCCAAAACATCGAAATACTATGAAGCATCTTTTCTGACCATAAAGCCATAAAAGTGGAAATCAACAACACAAAAAGCAGGAAAAAAAATCAAACACATGGAAACTGAACAACACCTTGCTCAAAAACTACTGGGTTATAGAAGAAATTAAGGATGGAGTAAAGAAATTCATAGAATCAAACAAGAATGAAAACACATCCTACCAGAACCTTTGGGACACAGCAAAAACAGTGCTCAGAGGTCAGTTTATAGCAATAAATGCACACATCCAAAAACAAGAAAGGCTCATAATCAAAGCACTAACCCCGCAACTGGAACAAGTAGAAAGAGAGCAGCAAAAGAAGCCTACAGGTGCCAGAAGGAAGGAAATAATAAGAATTAGAGCAGAATTAAATGAAATAGAGAAGAGAGAGACAATTGAAAGAGTTAACAAGACCAAAAGCTGGTTCTTTGAAAAGATCAACAAAATTGATAAACCATTGGCCCAACTGACAAAAGAAAAACTGGAGAGGAAGCAGATAACTCGTATAAGAAATGAGATGGGTGATATCACAACAGACCCAACTGAAATTAAAAGAATCATAACAGAATACTATGAAAAATTGTACTCTGACAAATTTGAAAACCTAGAGGAAATGGACAAATTTCTAGAAACTCACTACCTACCTAAATTAACAGAAACAGAGGTAGAACAACTAAATAAACCCATAACAAAAGAAGAGATTCAAAAGGTTATTAAAAAACTGCCAACAAAAAAAAGCCCTGTCCCGGATGGCTTCACTGGAGAATCTACCAAACTTTCAGAGAAGAGATAACACCACTTCTACTAAAGGTATTTCAGAGTATAAAAAAGGATGGAATACTTCCAAACTCATTCTGTGAAGCCAGCATAACCCTGATATCAAAACCAGGGAAAGACACTGCAAAAATAGAAAATTACAGACCGATATCCCTCATGAACATTGATGCAAAAATCCTCAACAAAATTTTAGCCAGTAGAATTCAGCAACATATCAAAAAAATAATTCACTGCGACCAAGTGGGATTTATACCAGGTATGCAGGGATGGTTCAACATTAGAAAAACAGTCAACGTAATCCATCACATAAATAAAACAAAAGACAAGAACCACATGATCTTTATCAGTCGATGCAGAAAAGGCATTTGACAAAGTCCAACACCCATTCATGATAAAAACTCTCAAAAAGGTAGGAATAGAAGGGAAATTCCTCAGTATAATTAAGGGCATTTATACAAAACCAATAGCCAACATCATCCTGAATGGAGAGACTTTGAAAGCATTCCTCTTGAGAACGGGAACCAGACAAGGATGCCCTTTATCACCACTATTGTTCAACATTGTGCTCGAGGTCCTAGCCAGAGCAGTTAGGCTAGAAAAAGAAATAAAGGGCATCCAGATAGGTAGGGAAGAAGTCAAAGTATCTCTATTCGCAGATGATATGATCTTATACATGGAAAACCCCAAGGAATCCACAAGAAAACTACTGGAACTAATAGAAGATTTCAGCAAAGTTTCAGGATACAAGATAAACATACAAAAATCAGTTGGATTCCTTTACACCAACAAAGAGAACCTCAAAGAGGAAATCACCAAATCAATACCGTTTACAATAGCCCCCCAAAAGATAAAATACTTAGGAATAAATCTAACCAGAGATGTAAAGTATCTTTACAGAGAAAACTACAAGACACTACTGCAAGAAACTAAAAGAGACCTGCGTAAGTGCAAAAACATACCTTGCTCATGGATAGGTAGACTCAACATAGTGAAAATGTCAATTCTACCCAAAGCAATCTACAGATACAATGCAATCCCGATCCAAATTCCAGCAGCGTTTTTTAATGAGATGGAGAAACAAATAACCAACTTCATATGGAAAGGGAAGAGGCCCCGGATAAATAAAGCACTACTCAAGAAGAAGGACAAAGTGGGAGGCCTTACACTACCTGATTTTAGGACCTATTATACTGCCATGGTAGTCAAGACAGCAGTACTAGTACAATAACAGATACATAGACCAATGGAACAGAGTTGAGAATCCAGATATAAGCTCATCCACCTATGAGCAGCTAATATTTGACAAAGGCCCAAAGTCCATTAATTGGGGAAAAGACAGTCTCTTCAACAAATGGTGCTGGCATAATTGGATATCTATATGCAAAAAACTGAAACAAGACCCATATCTCACACCATGTACAAAAACTAACTCAAAATGGATCAAAGACCTAAATATAAAATCTACAACGATAAGGATCATGGAAGAAAAAATAGGGACAATGCTAGGAGCCCTAATACGTGGCATAAACTCAATACAAACCATAAGTAATAATGCACAAGCACCAGAAGAGAGACTAGATAAGTGGGAGCTCCTAAAAATCAAACACTTAATGCTCATCCAAAGACTTCACCAAAAGAGTGAAAAGACAACCTACAGATTGGGAAAAAATTTTTGGCTACAACAAATCCGATCGGCATTTAATCTCTAAAATCTACAAGATACTCCAAAACCTCAACAGCAAAAAGACCAGTAACCCAGTTTAAAAATGGGCAAAGGATATGAACAGGCACTTCACCAGAGAAGATATTCAGGCAGCTAACAGACACATGAAGAAATGCTCACGATCATTAGCCATCAGAGAAATGCAGGACAGTGAGATATCATCTCACCCCAACAAAGCTAGCATTAATCCAGAAAACACAAAATAACAAATGCTAGAGAGGTTGTGGAGAGACTGGAACACTTATACACTGTTGGTGGGAATGTAAAATGGTACAACCACTTTGGAAATCGATTTGGCGCTTCCTTAAAAAGCTAGAAATAGAAGTACCATACGATCCAGCTATCTTGCTCCTTGGAAATACATCCTAGAGAAACGAGCTGTCACATGAATAGATATATGCACACCCATGTTCATCGCAGCACTGTTCACAACAGCCAAAGGATGGAAGCAACTTAAATGCCCATCAATGGATGAATGGATAAACAAACTATGGTATATCCACACAATGGAATATTATGCAACGATAAAGAACAATGATGAAGCTGTGAAACATCATATAACTTGGTGGAAGCTAGAACTTATTATGCTGAGTGAATTTAGTCAGGCACAGAAGGACAAATACTATATAAGACCACTATTATAAGAACTCAAGAAAAAGTTTAAACACAGAAGAAAACACTCTTTGATGGTTACGGGGGTGGGGAGGGAGGGTGAGGGTTATTCACTAACTAGATAGTAGATAAGAATTATCTTAGGTGAAGGGAAGTATAGCACACACTACAGGGGAAGCCAGCACAACTGGACTAAACCAAAGCTAGAAGTTTCCTCAATACAATCAAATACTTTGAGAGACAGAGTAGCAGGGATGCGGGGTCTGGGGACCATGCTTTCAGGGGACATATATGTCAATTGGCATAACAAACCTTATTAAGAAAATGTTCTGCATCCTACTTTGGTGAGTGGCGTCTGGGGTCTTAAAAGCTTGCAAGCGGCCATCTAAGATGCATCAATTGGTCCCAACCCACCTGGAGGAAAGGAGAATGAAGAACACCAAAGACACAAGGAAAGTATTAGCCCAAGAGACAGAATGAGCCACATAAACCAGAGACTTCATCAGCCTGAGACCAGAAGAACTAGATGGTGCCCGGCTACCACCAATGAACGTCCTGACGGAACACAACAGAGGGTCCCTGATGGAGCAGTAGAACGATGGGATCCAGAACTCAAATACTGGTAAGAAGACCAGACTTAATGGTCTGACTAAGACTGGAGGCGCCCCAGAAAGCATGGCCCCTGGTCTCTCCATCACCCCAGAACTAAAACAATTTCCAAGGCTAACTCTTCAGACAGGGATTGGACTGAACTGTGGGACATAAAGTGATACTCGTGAAGAATGTGCCTCTTAGACAAGTAGATATAAGAGACCAAAGGGGTGGCTTCTGTCCAGCGGTTAGAGGGGAAGGCAGAGAGAGTAAGGAGCTGGTTGAACATTCATGGGGAATCAGAGGCGGAGGGGAGGAGTGTGCTGTCGCAGAATGGGGTGAGCGGTTGGGGTCTCATAACAATGTATGTTAAAAAAAAATTCTGTATTGGAGACTAACTTGAAATGTAAACTTCATTTAATTACATCATTAAAAAAAATTAAAAAGCTACCTGCTTATGGTATTTCTATTACGGCAGCACTAGGGGACTAAGACACTTGATTGTTGGTGCTCATTCCTGCTCACCTGTGGGGACTCTGGTCACTGTGGCTGCTGCCCATGGACTGTCTGCCCAGACCAGAAGACACATTTGCTGCCTGAGGCAGTGCCAACAGCCATACCTCCTCCAGGAGACAGAAAATGAAGACCCGGCTAGAGACTGTGGTCTGGCGTAGCACCAGCCATATAGTGGGCCCGTTAAAAAAACTCATTGCCATCGAGTTGATTCCGACTATAGGAATCAGAGTAGAATTGCCCCATAGAGTTTTCAAGGAGTACCTGGTGGATTTGAACTGCTGACCTTTTGGTTAGCAGCCATAGTTCTTAACCACTACACCACCAGGGTTTCCATATAGTGGGCACTCAGTAAATAAATAACCAAGAGATAAATGAAGATCTCGCCCCCATGAGAGCCCAAGAGATGGCCGGTAGCAAAGGACAGCAAAGGTGGGAGTGGTCTGAGCCAACATGCTGCCAAACCATGTGAGATAATTTAAAAAAAAAAAGGCAATGATTAGCTAAGTTATCATTTTAATACAGGAGAAGATCAAAACCTTAAGTAGGGTGGAGGTGGTGAGTGGCAGGGGAAAGATCATGATGGCATTAGTTTTTTTCTTTAATCTCTCCCAGTTCCCTCAGAAAAATAGGGCAGCTAGGATAGCACAAGAAAAGAGCCTATCGACGACATCATCAGCAAAGTTAGGTTACAAGGTATCCCGTGAACCTCAACATGAGAGTGTGGGGTCAAACTGCCAACATCAGCAGGCCTGTGTGGGATTAGCTCCTGGACAGCCAAGGGAAGAGAACGGCGAGTTCTGATGTCCCAAGAGCCCGACATGCAATCACCAAGAAATACCCACCCCTCGAAACAGAGGACGCCCACAATGTATGGAATGCTTAGCAAGTGGGTCTGAAAGTAACTAGTGAAACAGAGAGGCTCCATGGGTTCTGATTTGTGGGCAAGAACAAAAGGGACTGTGGGAATCCACTGAGGGTCTGCACAGAAATCACTCAGTGTTGCGCTAGGCTCTCCAGGATCTCAGAAATACTACTGAAAACTCCCTTCCAGAAGGACAAAGCCCCTCCTAGAGAAAAATGCTGCTTGGGGTGGAATCCAAATTGAACAGGGCAGGGAACTGGGTGGTGAGGAGAGGAAGAGGGTGCAGAAACTAGAGAAGCAGGCCTCCAGAGGCAGCAGCTCTCGGACTGTGGCTCCACAGGCCAGGCTTTCTGATGCTTCAAGGTCACAATTTAAGGAGGGAACTCTCAAGCAGGTGAAACAAGGAGAGCTACCCTTACTCCCACTCCCTATAGGAGTTTGTTCCTAAAAGCACAGAAAAGGCCATCTATTTAAACAAGAGTGACAGAAAAAAATTGGATTGAATCCCGTATACACATATTGTCAGAAAAGTATATAAACGAATAACACATCAGCAGATAAAGGCACATCAGAAAAACTAGCCACAAAGCAGACAAATTTATAATCTGATATTAAAAATTAAGCTATAAAAAGTTGTAGAAACTATGAAAAAGCATAAATCAGGAATAGAAGAGTGATATAAATTGGCTAAACAGAAGAATATGTAAAGAATACTGATAGAGTTTAGGGAAGAATTAGGAAAAAGGAAAAATCATTTTAGAAGAAACAATAAGTGGACCCTATGGAAAAATGGTAATAGCAATAGAAGAAAGGAAAAAAAAAAATAAAAAATCAAACAGAAACAAAAAGAATCTGAGAGAAAATAATGTATAAAGAACATGGGCAAAGAAGTTCCAATATATTTAAAACTGCAGTTCCTGCAGAGGAAAAAAAGCAATGGAAAAAAACAAATATTAAAAACTTTAATAATTAAAAAAAAAAAGCTTTCCTGGAATAAAAGAAGGCTTATGATGTATATGGTACTGTTATGGATTGAACTGTGTCCCCCTAAAAAATGTGTGTCAACTTGGCTAGTCCATGATTCCTAGTATTGTGTGATTGTCCACCATTTTGTTGCCTGTTGTGATTTTCCCATGTGTTGTAAATCCTACCTCGATGATGTTAATGAGGTACAATTAGCAGCAGTTATGTTAATGAGGCAGGACTCAATCTACAAGATTAGGTAGTGTCTTAAATCCATCTCTTTTGAAATATAAAAGAGAGAAGCGAGCAGAGAGACATGATGACCTCATACCACCAGAAATAAGAGCCAGGAGAATAGCGTGTCCTTTTGACCCGGGGTCCCTGTGCTGAGAAGCTCCGTGACTGGGGAAGACTGATGCCATGGACCTTCCCCCAGAGCCGACAGAGAGAGAAAGCCTTCCCCTAGACTGGCACCCTGAATTCAGACTTCTGGCCTCCTAGGCTGTGAGAGAATGAACTTCTCTTGTTAAAGCCATCCACTTGTGGTATTTCTGTTGGAGCAGCACTAGATGACCAAGACAGTGACTAAACATGCCAGTTTGCCCAGGACAGTCCTAGTTTACATCTGTGGTCCCGGTGTACTTTTTATTAGTGTCCTTTTTCACTCTCAAAAGTCACCTGCCTTAAAAGGAAAATAAAATCAGATTGGCATCAAATTTTGACAGCAATACTGTACTTCACACCAGAAGATAAGAAGAAAGCATTTTTAAGATTTTCATGGAAGGAAAATATGAGCCATGGATTTTACATCTAGCCAAAGTGACCTAAAAGTATTATCTATAAAGGCTGCAGTTAGAACTTGCAATATCTTAGGATCTATTGTGTCCATGAACACTTTCTAAGGATTCTACTAGAAAATGACTTCAGAAAACAAAAAATCACAGGAGAAACTTTGGCATAAGAAGGAAAAAGGTGTTTCTAGTGTTTCAAAATGAAGAGAAACCCTCAACAGAAGGCCAATCCTGAGAAGTTTAAGTTCTGCCTTGGAGAGAGAAGAGAAGTGGGATGATTTTCTTTAAATGTTATTTTCAGCTTCAGATTCCAAGGAAATTCCTTATGATATTTGCTCCTCTCCACATCCAATTTGAAGCATTTCATTATGGCTCTCATTATTGTTAAAATCATACATCCTAAAATACTCCAGCTGTTCACCCAAGATTGCTGGAGAGAAAACAGCTATAAAACTCAAAACATAAGATAAAAACTTTTGCCTGTTAATTCTAGCTTAGCAAAAATCCCCTACACTCTGTCCAGCTCCCTGAGAGCCTTTGGACCGTGAGATTTCTATGACAGCTCACAGTGAAAGGAAGATTCTGCACACTAGTTGGGTTTATCTTGTGCCTCACTTCTTTATGAACCAGTCCACAAACAAATTGCACGGAGGAAACAATTTATAAATGCTGTGTTTCCTTGGAAAAAGAGTAAATAAAACAGACTGTTTTTGAAGTGAGTGGTTCAAGACCCTCCTTTGTTTTTGCCAGTCACCAGTGGAATTTGGCAAAAATACACAGCTTCTCCAGTCCTAATACTAATGCTAAGAGTAAAACTAATTGTACTAATAGTAAAACATATTAGTTTCTACTAATAATAGCATAAAAAACTAAACACAGAATGCTTTTATTCATTAAAGTCAGATTAGATTAATTCTGTAGGAAGTGTTCTGCTGAAAAATGTTTAATAATTAAAATACTGTAACTCTAGAGGTGGTGCAAACAGCTAACATGCTCAGCTGCTAACCAAAATGTTGGAAGTTCAAGTCTAGCTAGAGGTGCCACGGAAGAAAGGGCTGGTGATTTACTGCTGAAAAATCAGCCATTGAAAATCCTATGGAGCACAGTTCCATAGGAAATCCTCTGACTCAACAGTAACTGGTTGGTTTGGTTTAGAGATTAAACAAAGATGCAAAATGATATTCTTCAATTCCTAGAGAATAAAGTAGTACATGGTGCAAAATATCAATTAAAGTTTATGTTTACACAATAAAAGAGCTCAAATGTGGAAAGTGTCAGCTTTGTGTGGGCTTAGGAAAGAGACAGGTTTTGGAGGCACCATAGTGAGCAACATCAGACTGCTGGGGGAAGAATCTCTGGGCGAGAAAGAGGAGAGGCTCCCTAAAGCTGGTGGGCCCAGGGAAGTCTCTAAGTGGCCCTTCGGGTGGGACTGCCTGTGAGCAGCTTTCCCGGAACAGAAGAACCATGCACTGCCCTCTAGAGTCACTATTCTCAAACACAACTTGGATGCAGCTGTCCAGACTGGCTGGGATTCCAGGGTCCAGACAGCTCACCCTACTCTGTTCCTGGGAATCCCGTTTGACCTACTGGTGGGGCCACTGGTCCTTTCCCCAAGGCTCTGAGCCTTTTCTTCATCTGGAAAACATTGGTGACGAGCTAGATCAGTGATTCCCAAAGCAGGCTGGTCCCAGTCCCCAGGACAGCTTTGTGAAACACACGTTCCTGGGCCTACCTCATATCCACTACTCAGTGTTTCTGTGGGGCAGGACCTGGAACAAGTACTGGGATTTCTGAAAAACATGTCTATTAAGATTAGAAAACAGAGGGAGGAATAAGGAAGGAAAGTTTTAAAACGCAGGCACTTGTATTTTTTAAAAGCTCCTTGGTAACTGTGTCGGTCAGCTGGGCTGGGAACCTTGGGATCACATGACCCCAGGCTGGGCTGACTCTGACCTTCTCCAACTCTATTGTCTTTCACAGAAGAGGGTCAGAGGGCACCAGTGACATCCATCCCTGTCTGCTGTTGCAGAGTTGCAACGAAAGCTGCATTCAAGGCCCACCCCCCTCTGCCAGTATCTCAGGCTACTCCCCCCACCTGCCAGGAGCTAGTCCCTGGTCCTCCCTGCCTTACCAACCCCAGTCTAGCCAATGAGGTCACTTTGGCTGTCCGTGACATACTCTCCTGCTTCCCCAGACACTCCACCAGGCATCCCCCTTCCTCTGCTCCAGATCCTACACTATCTTCAAGACCCAGTTCAAATGCATTCCCTCCCTGAAGCTTTCCTTGATGGCCCTCTTCCATCTGTATAGGGCCCCCTTTGAGGCCACTCAGCACGCTGCCGCTCTCTCTGCTTGCTTGGCCTTGGGCTCACTGGTCCTTGAGAATATAGCCAAACCCTGTCCCTCACCCCCTCCCAGCCATGTGCAGAGTCGGCAGGGGGTAGGGGCTGATGCATCTAATGAGTAAAAGAACGAAGGCTTCCCGTGGTCCTAACCTCACAGGGCCCAGCTGTGACCTGACCTGGTGACAGATCCCCCCCTCCCCCATACACACAATATTTCCCTTCTGTACCCTTCCTCTAGTTTGTAATGGCATGTTTGGATACTATACTTAATGTCTGCGTTCCCTGCCATGTGATAAACTCCTGGAGGCAGGGAAGGTATCTGCTCTGCTCACACTCTTGTCTCTAGACGCTCAGTAGATACCTGCGGAAAGAACAAATCAATCAAGCCCTCTTGAAAAGCTCTGAGGAAGCCGGGCTGTAAGCCGCGGTGGACCGAGGACCCAGAGCCCAGCTGATAGTCCTGAGAGCACAGGGGCCACCTGGCACCTTACTTGTTATAGAGCACGATGTCTGGCTTCCAGATCTTCTGGGCAGGGACACGCATGAACTCTACCCCATTGTAGTCAGAAGGGTTCCACTTCAACTTGTAGTCATTCCAGATCTGGGAGGAGGAGGCAGGCAGGGAGAATGACCAGCATGGCTTTATATCTCTTGACACGACCCATCTTGGTGACTCCCCACCCCTGCTGTGTGTCACTGAGTGGCCTCTGTGCTGTAGACCACACTGGCCCAAATTCTCGCATGGGTGCAGTATGAAAGAGAGCACTGGGCTAGGAGCCTGCAGGTCGCCTCCTGGCTCTAGGGGAGCCATTGCCTTGGTGACTGTGGGCAAATCAAGCCCCTTTTTGGGCCCTCATTAGTCAAGTAAAGACTGTTAGTGCTTTTCCAGGCCACTTCTAGAACCAGGGTCCAGCCTCCGTGCTTTAGCTCCTATTTCGACCCCGAGACAAGCTTTCTCAGACAAGTTCCCCACCAAGCCCCAACGAGAGGTGCTATTCAATCACGTAACCCTCTTCCTCCTCCAGGTTAAGTGGGGTTGGCCTCAGAAGGGTTCTAGGGACAGAGCCCTGATCCCCTGGGGTCCAGGAGTGTCTGGGAGCAGAGGCTGGAAGGTCTGAGCCGTGGGCCCCTGAGGAGGGAGAAGGGAGGCTGCCCCCACATCAGACCCTGGGTGGGCACAATGCCCACCTGCTTTCCAGCTTCCTTGGGAGGAAGGCTGCATGAGCCGAGCACTCAGCTGGCAGGGCTGGTGGAAGGTCACCCTTGGGCCAATGGGTCATTATCTCAGCACGTCTGGACAAGGCCTCCCTGGAGGACACGCTGAAGCCGATTTCTTGGGCCTCAATCTGACTAGGAAAACCCAGCACCCACATCCCTACCCCACCACACCAACAACAACATCCAGTTTTAACTTAAGGTTGGGAAGGAGGTGGTCTCAGGCACTGCCCTAGAGCAGGGCCAGGGTTCAGCCCTGGCTCTGCCCCCACCCCTGCTGTGTGACCAGGGAGAAGGTTTCTCCCTCCAGGTGCAGTCTGTCCATCTGTGACTTGAGGAGCCAGGCCCTGCAGTCTTTCCAGGGGAACTGTAGCCTTTAAGCCCCAGAAGAGATAGACTGGCCCTGTCAGTGGCCCCTGCTCTGTGTCTGCAGGAGTAGAGCTGGGTCATTGGTCCCTTTCTAGTTCACAGGCAGCAAATAAAGTGGGTACCACCAGGGGGCCACAGTGCTCAGGGCCTGATCACTTACTTGCTTCAGCCACAGGTTGGTCTCCATGATCTGGTTTACTTCATCCTAGAAAGGGAGATTAAAGCAGGCAGAGAATTAAAGCACAAAAACAAGGCTGGCTCCAGGCAAAGTTCTTCCAGAAGCCCTGTACCCCGTAGCCATGGCTCATGGCTCTGACACTCACCACCTTCACTAGCTGAGACATGGACACCTCAAACTGGATGATGACTGGATTGGACACATTGGCCACGGGTCGAGTGATCTCGCTGTAATCTTCGAACAGCCGTTCAAACAGTCGGTGCTCAGCCTCGGAGGCACTGGCCACTGAAGGAAGTAGCTTTGTCAGACCCTGGGGAAATCATCACTTGTCTCAACCTCCCCCCATCCCCCAACCAGGGACATCATCCACCTACAGCCTCCACTCTACCAGCTATGGGTACTCTGTGGAACGCCAGACTTTTAGGTGAGTCCTGTGCTCTCCAGTTACAGATAGGGAAGCTGAATTCCACAGAGGTTCCATCAGGTCACACACACAGTGAGAAGTAGAGTGGTCAGAAGACTGGGCTCAGAAGCTGGAAAGACCTGTTTTAAACCACTTATGAGCTTTGCGAGCTTAGGCAAGTGGCTTGACCTCTCTGAACCTCAGTTTCTTTATCTGTAAAAATAATGATTATAAATGTACCCACCTCACAGGGTTGTTATGAGGATTAAATGAAATACTGCAAGTAATGTGCTTAGCTCAGTGCCTGGCACATGGTAGGAGCTCATGAACAATTAGCTATCCTTACCCTCATTATTACTACAGTGGAGGGGTGTGATACAGACGCAGTCTGCCTATGTTCAGCCACTCACTGCTTCAGTGATGGGCAGATGACTGGTGGCACGGTCACCCAGGCCCAGGTATTCTGCCTCCCAGCCTGTGGGAGATTGCAGACCAGGTCTGAGGCACCCCTTCATCCCACCCAGGACCCTACAGGGGTTTGGCCACCAGTCCTTTTAGAAGCCACGGAGCCCTCTGGGCTCCCATGATTTCAGAGTGTGACCCACGGTTCCTGCTGATGCTGTCTTCACATCCTTATCAAAGACCCTTACCTCTCTGGAAGCCATTAAGGACTTCCTTTGTCCACAAACCACACCCAGAACAGATGAGGTCTCAGGTCAGCTGCCTGCTGTTCCCGTTTACAGATCTGGAGACAACCGGGGGAGGAGATGAGGGGAATCCTTGGGGAAGTCCGACCTAACTTTTCCTGGCCTTGAAATGGGATCTTGCCTGCCCCACTTCTCCCCAGTACTAACAGAGAGGCCGCAGCCTCGTGGCGAGGCGCTCTGAAGAGTGAAGGCCTCAGCAAGCAGAGGCAAAAACAGCTGCGTACAGAGCCACAAAGCCTTCTCCCAACAGACAATTTGGCTCTGCACCCGCAGAGAACCCCTTGCAGGCCTGCGAAGTCCCCCACCCCTTTCTGTCTACCAACACAACCACAGGCAGGGTGGCATTTCCCTCCCGTACCACCCTAAAAGCCTTCTGGTGGAAAGGGCATGGTTCTCCCTCCGAGGGCCTAACGGGTTCGCCTCTAGAGACCAAAGCGGGAGGCAGGGAGACGCGCTTCGCGACTCGGTTAAGGGTCTCAAAGTAACGATGCCAGGAGCGCGGATAGTGCAAGGCAGGTAGCAGAGGTTGGCGCGCCGCCTCTGGCCCCAGTCCCCAAATGAACCTCACCTCTAAACACACACACGGTGGCCTTGGGCAAGTCTTTAGCCCTCTCTGGCCTCCACTTGTACGTAACACGAGGAGGTGTGTGGAATGCACAGAATGCAACCAGAAGCCTTGGTGAGCCAGGCCCACAACCAACGCGCCAAGCAGGGCCGGGACTCGAACCCGCAAACCTGAGCCTTCCCCACGCCTCCCGGGAACGCGCCCAAATGACTGTCAGGAAGGGGGTTAGCCGTAAGGGAAAAGACATCCCCACCTAACTCGACGCCGGGTCGAACCGAGACCACCAGGGGTCCGAGTCCCCGGCAACGGTACCGCAGGTCCTGCCCTCGCCAGCGCCCCTTGGCTCAGCTTCCCCACGCTGCGCTCCTGGCGCCGACTTCTTCGGAACCTGCATCCCCCGCTCGGGGCGCCTGTCCCTCCGGTGACCTGGCGCCCGTACCTGGCAGCAGCAGCAGCAGAAGCAGCAGTGGCAGCGGCAGCGGCGCCCGGAGCGGGGAGAGCCCCTGGGCGCGGGCTTGGCGCGGGCGAGTACCCATGGCTTGTCGGCCGGCCGGCTGCAGACCCCGTGCGGCTGGGCGGGCGGCTTGGGGTGCTCCGCAGGCTGGAGCTCCTGGCGGATGCAGGCCGAGCCAGCCCGAAAGGTCCGGCGCGGGCGCGGCGGTCGGGGAGACAACCTCGCCCCGCCTGGCTCCCAGCGCAGACAGCCGACAACCAGCGGTGCGAGTGGCGGGGACGTGCGAGGCTCTGTGCGAGGTGGGGCGCTGGCTCCTCCCGCTCTCACGCAAATCCTCGGGCGCTGGGCCCCCCCGCCCACCGCCCAGGGGGTCTCGGAGCACCCGGCTGGAGTACCCGGCAGAACCCGAGTGGAGCTTCCGGGGACTCAGGAGTAAGGCGGGGCGGACGGAGGAGGTTCGCTCGCACCAAAGGGAAGGGGCTAGGGGTCCCTAGCTTCCTGTGCGGGGTGATCTCACCCCTCCCTCTGTGCCCTTTGTGGCCCCACCGACAGCTCTGCACCGGACTCGATCTGAACAAGTACTTCCGTGAGGAAGAATAGGGTTCGAATCTCTGTCCTTGGCTCCTGGGGCGTGTGTCTGCAGTTGGGGACCACTAGGCAGGTCCACCTGAGGTTCTAACACGCTCTCAAAATGAGACCTCAAGAATTTGACGCTATTAAGTAATTGTTTAAAAACATTTTAGGTGTTAATGATATTTAGTTGGCTTTCAAAGAGTCCTCATATTTAGGTGGGTGTATTGGAGTCAACTGAAACAACATTGGTCGTGAGTTGATCATTGTTGAGGCTGGGTGATGGATACCTGGAGGTTCGTTATACTATTCTCTTAGTATATGTTTGAAATTTTCCTTAATAAAAAGTAAAAAAAAAAAAAAAAAAAGGCTTTTAGATGTAGCCACCAGAGGGTGCACTGCTTCTCCACCCCTGCTTCCTGCACCCTCCTGTTGAACCCCGTGTCCCCCATCTGCAACCTTGGGCCGCCCCAAGGACATGCTGCCCTTGGCCTCTCTGGCCATCCGCCAGGATCACGGTGGGGGAAGCCTCCCACCCCTCCCCCACCCCAGGCTTTCTTGTGGACCCTTTATCACAGGAAGAAGGAATTTTGTGGTAAGCCCTCCTCTTGGTATCCCAGCAAATGGTGAGTCCTTTGTTATTTCTACAACAGGCCACCTACCCAAAAAGGTGAGACATTTTGCAGGACCCAGAAAATGTTTGCAAGGATTGTGGCCCACCACTCAGGCCCCCATTTAAAGCATTTTATTCTCCTGACAAAAAATCCTCCCTTCAGAAAATATTTGCAAATCACGTATCCAACAAAGGACTTGTATCCAGACTATATAAATAACTCAAAACTCAACAGTAAGTATGAACAGATATGAGGGATCTTATTGGGGTGATGAAAACATTCTAAAATTGGATTATGGTGACAAACTTAACTAAAACACATTGTACACTTAAAATAAATGAATATCATAGAATGTAAATTATGCCTCAAAAATTGTTTAAAAAACTGAAACACACACACAAACAAAAAAGAAAAAACCCTCAACAATGAGAAAATAAACCTAATTTTAAAATGAGCAAAAGAGTTAAACAGACACTTGACCAAAGAGAACATATAGAGGGCAAATAAGCATATAAAAAGATGTTCGCCATCACTAGCCATTAGGAAAATGCAAACTAAACCCACAGTGATATACCATGCACTAAGATGGCTAAGGAAGCCCTGATGGCACAGTGGTTAAGAGCTCGGCTGCTAACCAAAAGGTCAGCAGTTCTAATCTACCAGCTGCTCCTTGGAAACCTTAGGGGGCAGTTCTACTCTGTCCTATAGGGTCGCTATGAGTTGGAATCAAATCGACGTCAGTGGGTTTGCTTTTTTTCAGTAAGATGGCTAAAATAAAAAAATACTGAGAATACCAAGTGCAGATGAGGGTGCGGGGCAACTGGACCTTTCATACATTGCTGGTGGGAATGAAAAATGATACAACCACTCTAGAAAATAGTTTGGCAGTTTCTTATAAAATTAAACAGGCACTTACAATAAACCAAAAACAAACTGGCATCAAGTCAATTCCAACTTATAATGACCCTATCGGACAGAGTAGAACTGCCCCGTAGGGTTTCCAAGGAGCGGCTGCTGGATTTCAACTGCCAACCTTTTGGTTAACAGCCAAGCTCTTAACCACTGCACCACCAGGGCTCCTGCACTTACGATAAGACCCAGCAATCATACTCATGGGTATCTGGAGAAATGAAAATTTTGTCCACACAAAAGTCTATATGTGAATGTTGATAGCAGCTCTATTCATACTCTCCAACAACTGGAAACAATTGAAATGTTCTTCAACATCCATACACTAGAATATACTGCTCAGCAAAACAAAGGTGCAAACTATTGATACTTGCAACAACTTGGATAAGTCTCAAAGGCATTATGCTGAATGAAAGAAGCTAGTCCTCAAAGGTTACATACTGTATGATTCCATTTATATGGCATCTCGAAAAGACAAAAAGATCAGTGATTGTCAAAGGCTAGGGTTGGGGGGAGGTGTGACTAGAAAGGAATAAGCAAGAGGGAGTTTTTTGGTGATGAATCTTAGTTAGCTAGTTGGTGGCTTTAACAAACAGAAATTTATTTTCTCACAGTTAGGAGGCTAAAAGTCCGAATACAGGGCGTTGGCTCTAGGGGAAGGCTTTCTCTGTCGGCTCTTGGGGAAGGTCCTCGTTCCTCAGTTCCTTGGTGATGTTCATGTTATGTGGCATCTTCCCTCATCTCTGCTTGCTTCTCTGTACCTAATCGGCTTGGTGTGCGTCTCGAAAGAGATGGATTTTAAGACACACTCTACACTATTACTGCCTCATTAACATGACAAGGAAAACTCATTCCCAAATGGGATTATAACCATAGGTATAGGGGTTAGGATTTACAACACATATTTTTGGGGGACGCAATTCTCTCCATAACAGATCTCTCTGGTATGCTGATTAGTAAGGTGGTAACACTGGAAAAAAAAGAGTCTTTTCTTTTTTCTTTTTTTAGTTTTTAACAACTTTTTTGAGGCATAATTTACATGATGGTTGTTGCATTAATCTATACATGTATTAATATTCGTAGAACTGTACATCCAAAAAAAGTCAGTTTTATCGGATGATAGTTTTTAAAATAGAATTTTTTAAAAGTTCTTCATTCCATAAATATTTTGAGTGCCTACTATGTGCCAGGCACTGTGCAAAAGAGAGTCTATGGGAGGGAACGGAGGGGTTATAAAATCAGAACATCTGTGAGAGAGACCGACCTGAACCCAGCCAAAATACAGAGCAGGAAGTGGCAGATTCGTGGGATCACAGAGGAGGGAGCCACTCCCTTTAGGGAGAGTTTATTAGTTCCCTAGGGCTGCCATAACAAAGTACGACAAACCGGGTGGCTTAAAACAACAGAAATTTATTCTCTGGAGGCTGGAAGTCCAAATTCAGGGTGTCGGCAGGGCTAGGCTCTCTCTGAAGGCTCTAGAGAAGAATCCTTCCTTGTCTCTTCCAGCTTCCGGTAGCCCCAGGTCTTCCTTGGCTTGTGGCACATCACTCCAGTCTCCATCTTCACGTGGCCTTCTTCCCTCCACATCTGTCTCTGCGTCTCTTCTCATAAGGACACCAGTCATACTGGATCAGGACCCATCCTAGTCCAGTATGACCTCATGTTTTAACTGATTACATCTGCAAAGACCCTATTTCCAAAATAAGGTCCCATTCACAGGTACCAGGAGTTAGGACTTGAACATATCTTTTTTGGGGGACACAGTTCAACCCATAACATGGGCAGCCAGGGACAACTGCTCAGAGAAGGAGGTGTGTGAGCTTGAAGGATGAGCAGGAGCCATCCATTCATTCAGTCAACAAACATTTATTGAGCACCTACTGTGTGCCAAGCTCTGTCCTCAGCTCTGGGGATCCCACAGTGAACACAAGGGACCAGGATGCTGTTCTCATGGAGCTCACACTCTAGCGGGTGAGGCGCCATCAACATGCCACCAAGTAAGAGCTTCAGGTGCCGAGGAGTGTGTGAGGAAGGTGGTGGGCAGGGCAGTCATGGGGGAGGCGGCTTTAGAATGGGTGCTTAGGGAAGGCCTCTGGAAGGAGGTGGCATTGGAGCAGAGCCCTGGATGGTGAAGCCATGGGAAGAGCTGGAGAAAGAGCTTTCCAGTTAGAAGGAACAGCAAACGCAAAGGCTCTGAGCTCGGAGGGGTCCTGGAGTGTTTGACTGAAAGAAGGCCAGCCTGGCTAGAGCCTAGTAGGCAGGGAGCAGGGAGGGAGGTGTGGGTGGAGAGGTCATCCAGGGTGCAGGCAAGATGTCCAGCACATAGTAGTGCTGTTCTTATGCTCATCTCTATCCCCAGAGCCTAGAGCAGGGAAGGAAGATAGGCTTCAATTAAATTGTCCAAAGCCCACACCCTCTGCCAGAGTTTCCCGGGGTTCCTCCAAGGCCTTTGGAGAGGACAGTCCAGGTCCCCCTTCCTCACTCCTCCCACAGCCGTGGCCAGTTTAATGAGGTCAGTGGCCAGTGGTCACATATTTATTTAGACCCTCATCAGCAGTGACCCAGAAGGAAGCAGTCAACTGCCCACCCGCCCACTCACATCACCTCACCCTACACCCCTGCAGGCCTGTGGACACGCAGGGCAGCCTAGGGCCCCTCAGTAGGCAGGTGGGTCTGGAAGATGGGAGGCAGGAAGAGCCCCACGGTGCCCAGCACACACACAAACACGAATACCCACAGGAACAGCCGGTCAACCACCATGGCCACGAACTTCCAGTCCTCAATGACCTGCGGGCAAACAGAGGGCTGGTTACAGGTGCCAAACTCTGGGGTCTTCCCTGTTTTCCCTCACTTACCCCATCTCAGGCCCTCACTGTCGGGCCAGTGACCCCACAGGCCACAGGCTTGGAACCACATGCTGGAGCAGCAAGTCTGAGTCTGAGGCTAATCTCTTAGCTGGGCAACTCTGTGCCTTTCAGTGTCCTCAAACTTAATGAAACAAATCACCCCTACCTGCCCCCTACAGCATTGCAGAGCGGTTGGGAACTGGGCTGTTCAGAAGAGTTAGGAATGTAAGGAGTTATTAATACAACATATTGTCATATGAAAACCCAACCTGATTTATAAGGGGGCTGATGCCTGAGGATCACAAGCCCTTTCCTCTCACTTTCCTCCCAAACCCTCTGCCTGAGCGGCTTCCGCCCAAAGGGTTTGGGGCCCACCCAGCTTGTGGGCAGGGCAATAAGGGCCTGCAGGACACCTGGAAATCAGGCTGCTTAATTTGCTCAGTTCATTAACGGTAACCAGTTGTCCTTGTGTCAATTCCAGCTCAAGGCAACCCTAGTTGTGTCACAGCTGAACTGTGCTCCATACGGTTTTCTTCCAGTGGGCTTTCTTCTGAGGTACCTCTGGGTGGGCTGGAATCGCCAACCTTTCAGTTAGCAGCTGAGGGTGGTAACTGTTTGCACCACCCAGGGACTCCTCACTGACAGTAGTGCCTGCTGTTTCCTGTAATTAAGACGCAGCCCCTCCTTTTCCATCATCGGGGTTTCTCTCACTCCTGAGCCTCCTCCAGGCGTGGATTACCCAGTAAGCAAGGTATGCACAAGCTCACTTGTGCTAATTTACTAATCTGTCCTGCACAACTTCACATGGGTTTCACCACGTCACTGATGGTGAAAAACAGGTGAAATTGTGCAGGACAGATTAGTAAATAAGCACAAGTGAGCCCGTGCATACTTTGCTTATCGGGTAATCTGTCCCTGGTCTTCTCAGACCCCGCTGTCAGGTGTGAAGTTGGCAGAAACCTGGATGGCCTTCAGAGGTGCCATCACAGACGTGCCCAGCCCCCTTAGTGCTGGGGGAGACACTGAGAGACCTGTGTGCCCAGCACCCGGACCTCCTGATGCCTGCTTTCCCTCCTTCACCCGTCTGGATCACGCTACATACTTTCCTGGTAAGCATGGCGGGACCAGAGGATTCAGCAGAGGCTCTGGAGCTGGGAGTGTGGGTGGCAATGGGCAAGCTGACGTCAGTGACCCAGTTCATCAGGGCCAGTCAGTGGCATGTGTCTACCCTCCAGGATAATCCAGTTGTGAGCCAGCATCTCCACCCCCCACCCAACATGCATGATTCCCGTCCCTAAGCTGCAGTAGGCTCTCACACAGAGCTCTCCTCAGCTTCCTTGAGTTTCTTTTTGACAGCTCTAATTTCAAAGGGCTTTTTTTTTCTTTTTGGTGCCTTTTCCCCCTCTTTATATTTTTTGCTATTTACAGTGACCAGCTAATCACCAGGGAGGGTGAAAGTGCCGAAGATGAGAAACACAGCATGGGCTGGCTGAGGGGTGGGCGTGCTCTGGAGGGGAAGAAAGCCTCTTTCTCCAGCTAGACACGGGAAAGTCAATCACCCAATAAGTTCTCCATGTGCTCAGCGCAGAGCAAGGCACTGGGAAGGGAGGGCAAGAGTGTAAGAATGTCAGAAAGATCTGGGTGTGGAGCTTGGCTGGGCCCTGTGCCAGCTGTGTGACTCTGGGGAAGTCAGTGAACCTCTCTGAGCCTTACTTCCCCCCTTGTAAAATGGGAATTTGAGTAAAAGCCACTGCACAGGTGTTATGGATTGAATTGTATCCCCAAAATATGTTGAAATCCTTACCCCTGTACCTGTGAATGTGCCCCTGTTTGGAAATAGGCTTTTCTTTTGTCATGTTAAGGAGGCCATACCAGAGTAGGCTGGGTCCTAAACCTAATCCCTTCGGAGTAAACCAAAACCAAACCAAACCCACTGCCATGGAGTTGATTCCAACTCATAGCGAGTGATCCTTATAGGTCAGAGTAGAACTATACTCCATAGGGTTTCCAAGGAGCACCTGGTGGATTTGAACTGTTGACCTTTTGGTTAGCAGCCATAGCTCTTAACCACTACGCCACCAGGGTTTCCCTCTTCTGAGTAGTGGCTTATAAAGAGGGAAAACAAACACACACAGAGGAAGACAGACACCATGTGAAGATAACGTCTACAAGCAGCCAAGGAACGCAAAGACACGTTTGGTCTACAGAAGCGAAAAGAGACAAGGATCTTTCCTGAGAATCCACAGAGAGAGAGAGAGTGCCTAGCCCTGCTGATGCCCTGATTTCTGACTCCTGGCCTCCAAAATGGAGCCCTGATGGTGCAGCAGTTAAGAGCTCGGCTGCTAACCAAGAGGCTGGCAGTTCAAATCCTCCAGCTGTTAACTCAAAAATATATGGAGCAGTTCTACTGTGTCCTATAGGGTCGCTATGAGTCAGAATTGACTTGACGGAAATGGGTATGGTATGGGTATCCTCCGAAAATGTGAGACAATAAATTTCTGTTCTTTAAAGCCACCCACTTGTGGTATTTTTTGTTACAGCAGCCTTCAGTAACTGAGACAACAGGGTTCCTGGGAGAGTTAGCAGTGATGTATGTCAGGTCCTGGCAGAGTGCCTGATGTGTGGTCAAGGCTCAGTGAACATTAGCAATTATAACAACAGTGGGTCCTGCCTGGCCCCTTCCTGCTAGAAACAGCAGGAGGCCCGTGTGTGCCAAGAGGGTGGTGAGTCTTTTAGAAGGGCAAGCTCAGAATGAGTGCTGGCTCAATCAGGGGTGCAGGACAGGGAACAGCACTTCTCAAACTGTGAGGTGCACACCAACCACCAGAGCCAGTTGCCATCGAGTCGATTCCAACTTATGGTGACCCCATGTGTGTCAGAATGGAACTGTGCTCCATAGGGTTTTCAGTGGCTGATTTATCAGAAGTAGATCACCAGGCTTTTCTTCTGAGGCTTCTCTGGGTAGACTCTAACCTCCAACCTTTCAGTTAGCAGCTGAATGTGTGAACTGTTTGCACCACCCATGGACTGTATGAACCACCGGAGAACTGGTTAAAAATGCAGGCTCCATTGCAACCAATGTCACAAAACAATATATGTATAAATTTTTAAATAAGAAATTAACTTGAGCTATAAACTTTTGCCTAAAGTACAAAACAAAAAAAAAAGTGCAGGCTCCTGGACGCCTCCCCCAGAGATCCTGGCTCCCTCGGAATGGGCAGCCCCGGAAGCTGCATTTTGAAAAGTTTCCCAGGGGGTTCTCATTTAGCCAGCAGGGCCCCAAGCAGCACACTGACATTTGGGAGCCAATGAATTAGGTGATACTGAGCTACTGAATGATTTTAAATTAGAGAATAACATGATCAAATTAGTTTTTTTAGAAAGCGCAATCTGATGGTAATATAGATCTATGCTTCTCAAATGGTAACGTGACTACGATTCTCCTAGAGATCTAGATAAAATGCAGATTCTGACTCCGCAGGTCTGGGGTAGGGCCTGAGATTCTGCATTTCTAACAAGCTCCCACGGAGCCCTGGCAGCACAAACGGTTAAGTGCTGGGCTGCTAACTGAAAGGTCTGCAGGGAAAAAGCGACTCTGCGGGAGAAAGACCTGGCGATTTGCTCCCATAGAGATTACAGCCAAGAAAACCCTATAAGGCAGTTCTATCCTGTCACATGGGGTCACTATGAGTCAAAATCGACTCGCTGGCACCTAACAACAAGCTCTCAGGTAATGCTGATCCTACTGGTGTGGGGACTACACGGAGTAGCAAGGGAGGAGAGGAATATCTCGTGTCCTACATTCCGTGTGTTAGCAATTCTCTTCTTTCCTGTTTATAGTTTAATTTTGGAGCTTTCCCAGCCGGCTCTTTTCTCTCAGTGCTAACTAATGGAATCCCAGAGCTTTCCCTTGAGAATGTACCGGGCGAGAAGGAATCTCAGAAAGCTAAGAGCAAAGAGATGTCCTCTTTGTCCCCGTGCTGCTGCAGAGGGGGAGACACCACGTTGTGTCATAAAAACCTGTTCAAAGAATCTGATCTCATAAGGTGTTGAAATGAGAACATTCACAAGAGCATGAAGCTTCTTCCCCTGCCTAGGATGGAAACGTGTGTGAAAATTTCTGTTACCGTCGCGTTCTGGGGTCAGTTATTATGAAATTGCCCTTAGGAGTGTTATTTGTTCAAAGGAGTCGTTTGAGACTCCAAACTCCAGTGCTCGTTCCTTTGTCCTGCAAAAATCTGTAATTCTAGCCATCCTTCTTGATAATTTGTTTCCCTGGTAGCAATAGTATTTTAATGGACGTCTCTATACTCCTAAAAGCTATTAATCCTTGTATGGCTTCTTTGCAAGCCGGAAGAGGACGGGAGCAGATGCCCTGGCTGCCCAACCCACCTGCGTTCCCTAGAAGTAGGACATCCATCTCCAGCCCGTGGCAGCCTCCCACTTCAACAGCCTGCATCTCCCTGCTTCTCTGCAAGAAGTGCAGGGAGTTAATATCCCCAGGGCTGCCCTCAGCCAATGGGGGATGGGAGGTGGTGGGCAAATACTCCAGCCTCCCTCTAGTGGGATGACTCTGCAGCTTGTTCCACATGGTTCCTCAGAAGGCCCCCAATGGGACTGAGCCGCCGTAGCCCACAGCAGTAACCTGCTCACTGATACCCAATACTGACTTTCCTCCTGTCCCTCTCTCACTTTCCCCACTCCCTCACTGTGCTCCCTGGGATCACCTCCCAAATAAACTACCTGTACCCAAGCCCTCATCTCAGGGTCTGATTTTGGGGCAACTCAATACAAACAGACAAAAAAAGATCATTGGCACTTCTTTCTTACCCCCCCACTCCTATGCATGACACTATAATAAAACTCATGACAGTTTTGGATTCCTTATTCTAAGAATTTGAGAGTCCTCAGAGTCCCTGGATGGTATAAACAGCTAATGCCCTTGGCTGCTAACAGAAGGGTTGGAGGTTCGAGTCTACCTAGAGGTGCCTCAGAAGAAAGGCCTGGTGATCTACTTGCAAAAATTCAGCCATCGAAAACCCTATGGAGCACAGTTCTACTCAGACACACATGGGGGCACCATGAGTTGGGGACAACTCTGAAGCAACAGCAACAGGTGTGTGTGTGTCTCATTAACTGTGGGTAATGGAAGACTGGTGACAGTATCTGGGCTCCTTCCACCAGGCAGGTGGGCAGGGGCTGGCTAATGACTTACACTCTGGTCTTGATCATCACTCTTCATGTGCTGGGCTATGAAGCTGACACCATCCAAGGCCTCCCGAACATCCTGCCGGAACCTCCCAGAGGACCTCAGCCAGAAATCCCTGGGGATTCCTGCAGAGTCGACACCAACTGGAGACTTGGGAGCTGCAGAGGCAGAATTCACAAAATACATGGAGTTCTCGTAGAAGTTGGAGGGGCTGTTAGGGCCCATGGCAGAGGAGGTGGCCTCGGTTTTGGTCAGGTGCAACTGACTGAGCTCCGGGGCCTTGGTGGGGCTGCTGTTGGGGCGCTTCATGAAGAGGAAGGTGGGCAGCTTGTGTAGGAAGCAGCGCTTGACCCAGGGTGCCATGATGTGAGTGCTGGGTGAGCGGTGGTGCACGTTGAGCACACAGACGCTAGTGACGATGGAGAAGGTGACCAGCACCATCGTGAACATGAGGTATTTGCCAATGAGCGGCACATCCAGGGAGGTGGGTGGCACAATCTTAGAGATGAGCAGCAGGAAGACAGTGAGGGCCAACAGCACGGAGATGCACAGCGTCATCTTCTCACCGCAGTTAGAGGGCAGGTAGAAGACAAGGATGGCCAGTGAGGTGATGAGCACACAAGGGATGATGAGGTTGATGGTGTAGAAGAGTGGCTTACGTTTGATGATGAAGTCATAAGTCACGTCCACATAGCTGGGGTCCTGTGGGTTCACTGTCCTTCGCCCTGGGAGGGCCAAAATGTCCCACTCACCACTGGGAGTAAAGTCATCTATGTTGGCCGTGGGTGTCTTGAGGACCATGTCAATCTCCGTGTGGTCGTAAGTCCAGGAGCGGAACTTGAGGGTGCAGTTCTGCCGGTCGAAGGGGAAGTGCTTCACCTCAATCTTGCAGGCACTCTTGTAGATGGCGGGGGGCAGCCACATGATGCTGCCGTTGGAGCGGACCACCACGTTGGTGTAGACGGACACCTCATAGACCCCATCAGCGCTGGGGGCAGGGGGCAGGGGGCAGGTCATGGAGGAGAAACAACATGATGAAACTCATGGACAAGGCCTGGCATGTTCTCAGAACTCCCCAAAGAGCCTTCTGGATTATTTCCCACCAATTACACTTCTATTCCCCTCACTTCCTGAAAGGAGCCTGTTTTCCTTGGCAGCTGCGTGGTGGAGAGGCAGTCTGAAGGCTTCACATGGAATAGCTCAGTTAAGCCTCACAATAGTCCAAATAAGTAGGTTTTATTATTATCCTCATTTTACAGATGAAAAACCAAGGCTCAGAGAAGTTAAGTGACTTCTCAAAGGTTAGAAAACTAGTAAGTGGTACAGCTGGGATTTGAACTCAGGTTTGTCTGTGTGTAGACCACATACTCATAATCATTTCACATTACTGTTGGTATCATTGCAACCCAGGAAGAATCTCTTCAGCTTCCTCCGCCTACCTAAGAGGTTTACACATATTAAGTCAGTGCTGCCAACAGTGGCAAAGCAACTGAGGCTCAAAGAGATGGTATGGAGGGCCGAAAGGGCACTGGACTGGGGGGGCGGACAGGAGGCTGGTCCTGGTCCCAGCTGAGCTTGAGTGAGTCAGACAACACCCTACCCTCTCTGGGCCTCCATCTCTAACTGAAGGTGTTGGCTCTGCTCATCTTAATTCTTCCAGCCTAATGGCCTGAGCCTGGTGAAGCACAGATGGGGCCCAGGGCTGGACTCAAGACTGGAAGACCCCTAGAGGCTGGGCCTGCTGCTCCCATGGGGTCACCATAAGGCCCAGGCCTTGGCCCACCCCCACCACTCACTTGTTATACAGCACAATGTCTGGCAGCCAGACGCGCTTTGCAGGGATCCTCAGGATGTTCACACCCTCATAGCGGGAGCTGTCCCAAGTCAGGCGGTAATCGTTCCATTCCTGAGCAGACAGGCAAGGCCCTGTCACTTGTAGGTCAGTCACCACCAAGGGGCAGCCCTGGAGGAAACGTCTCCTGGGCTGGACACCCTGCAGGGCACTTACCTGTTTTAGCCAGATGTTGGTGGTCATGATCTGTTCTCGCTCATTCTGGGGAAGGAAATGGGGCTATCAGTTCACCAGGAAGAAGGAGCTCTCACGCGTGGACCACACAAAAGGCTCTGAGCTCCACACTTCGGTGACCCACTGCCAACCCAACATCTCTTGAATGGCTCAGAAGTATTTCACACCCAGTGCATCTGAGACAAAGATCTTAATCTTCCCCCCAGCCTGGTCCTCCTTCAGCATCCCTGTCTCAGTGAATGGCACCCCCACCCCATCCAGTTCTACAAGGCAGAAACCTGGGAGTTATCCTGACACCTTTCTCTCTGATCCATCAATAAGTTCTGCAGACTGTATCGCCTACGTGTGTCTCAAATTTGTCTGCTTCTCTCCATCTCCACTGTCACCATCATCTGTCACTTGAACTATTGCAGTAGCCTCCTAGCTAGTCTCCCTGCTTTGCCCTGGCCTGCCTTTAGTCTATTTTCTATAGAACATCCAGGGTGATCTTATTAAAATCTAATCCCCTCAACCAAAGTCATTTTACTCAAACCCTCCAGTGCCTCCCCATCTCGCTCCAAGTAAAAGTCAAAACCCTGCCTATGGCCTGCAGGGCCCTACATGATCTGAACATCAGTAGCTCTATAACCTTATGTCTCATCCCTCTCCCATTTGCTCATTCCACTTCATCTAGGCTTGTCTCTCTGCTATTTTCAAACACACTCCTGCCTTTGCACAAACTGTTCCCTCTTCCTGGAAATCCTATGAAGGAGTTAGATTTTTATTCTGTATGCGAGGGAAGCCACAGAAGTGACCCAAGTGGGGATGAGACGGAGGGGAAAAGTGGCAGGAACTTTGGCAACTTCATTCTGGCTGTATATGGAGAATAGATGTAGGGCGGAGGCAGAGCAGAATGGGCATAGACCAGTTAGGGGAGCCTTGCAGTGGTCCAGGTAAGGGATGGATGATGGTGGCTTGGACTATTACCAAGTATCTAATATGTCTCAGATACTCTTCTAGATACCCTCTGCCCTCAACGAAATTACATCCTGGTGGCAGGAGGCAGACACTACACAAATAAGTAGATGGTGTCAGGTGGCAATAAGCGCTAAGAAGAAAACGAAAGCAGGATAAGACAGAGGGGAAGACAGGGGTGCTATTTTATGTGGAAAGGTCAGGGAAGACCTCTCTGATAAGATGACAGTTCTTTTCATTTTTGAAGGATATTTTTGCTGGTTGTAGAATTCTAGGTTTTCAGCTTTTCCTTGTAGCACTTTTAAAGTGTCATTGCATTTTCTGGCTTCCATTTTCAACTGTCAGTCTTATTGTTGCTCTTTTGAAGATGATCTCTTTTTCTGGCTGCTTTCAAGATTTCTTCTTTGTCTTTGGTTTAGGAGTTTAAGTATGATGGATCTGGGTGTAGTTTTCTTTGTATATATCCCTCATGGGCATAGAGCCTCTTGAATCTGTAGCATAATGTCTGCCCCTTTTGGAAAATTCTCAGGCAGTGTCACTTCAAATATTGCTTCGGTCTTATTCTTTATGTCTTCTTTTTGGGGGACTTCAGTTACACATGTTAGACCTTTTCATCATGCTCCATATTATCTCCTTTTCTGTATTTTCCATCCTTTTTTTCTCTCTGGTTTGTCTAAATATTTTCTACTGACCTCTTTTCCAGTTCACTAATCCTCTCTTCTGCTGTGACCAATTTGCTATTAAACCCATCCAATGAGTTTTTAATTAATGTTTTTGTTTGTTTTTAGTGATAATATTTACCTTTGATTCTTTTTTCATGGCCATCAGTTCTCTGGAGAAAATCTCCATCATAATAATTTTCTTGAACATATCAATATTACTTTAAAATAATATTACTTTAAAGCCCCATGTATGATAACTTCAGTATCTGGATCATCTGTGGATCTGTTTCTATTATTTGCTTTTTTCTCTTGGTCTTTTCTCATTTTGTATTGTCTTATGACATGCTTAGCGAATTTTTATTTGATTTCAAACACGACCAGAGAGTATTTAATTTGACTTTATAGCAGACAGTTAGAGTAGGGACAGATCACATTAATCTAGTCAGTTACTGAGCTGGTTCAAAGTAGATTTCACTTTTTGTGAGCTGGTCTATTTTTTATCCATTTTTACCTCTAGGGTGGCCCTTCCAAGGTCCCCATCAAAGCTCCATCTCCTTGGCTGGGCCCAAACACCAATATTTGTCATCTCTGCTCTGTGTGAGTACCAAAAATTCAGCTAGTCTTCCCTGCCTCTTAGCCACCACTTTACACTCAGCTTCTTATTCTCTTTGTCCTATGTTAGGTGCCATTGAGTCAGCTGTGACTCATAGTGACCCTATGTATAACAGAACAAAATGTTGCCTGGTCCTGTGCCATCCTTTCAATAGCAGGTATGTTTGAGCCCATCACTGCAGCCCCTGTGTCAATCCATCTCACTGAGGGTCTTCCTCTTTTTTGCTGACCCTCTATTTTACCAAGAATGATCTCCTTCCCCAGGGATTGGTCCCTCCTGTTAACATGTCCAAAGTAAATGAGTCCTGTCTGCCAGTTTGTTGTGCCGTGGTGTTTTGTGTGTTGCTGTGATGCTGGAAGCTGTGCCACTGGTATTTCAAATACCAGCAGGGTCACCTGTGGTGGACAGGTTTCAGCAGAGCTGAAGAGGGACTAGGAATAAGGACCTGGCAATCTACTTCTGAAAAAATTAGCCAATGAAAACTTTACAGATAGCACCAGAACATTATCTTATGTACTACTTGGTCCTATACTGTTTATTAATTATCAAGTAAGGAGAAAACCAACACACACTGTCAGGGTTACCTCACTGTGGGTCCTTGCCCTCCTGAATTCTGGCCCCTCAAGTCTTGGGAGTTCTCCAATACCTTCAAACAGATTTTTTTTTTTTTTTTATGTATTTGTCCAGCTTTTTAAATTGTTCTTGTGAAAAAGTTAATCTGCAATGAGTTACTCTGCCGTTGCTGAAAGTTAAAAACCCTCGGTTGTCTTTAAAAGAAAATCTTTTTGTTAACTGAGGTATAATTTTGCATACTGTGAAATGTACAGATCTTAAGTGTACAGTTTGATTAGTTTTAACAAATGCATTACCCATGTAACCCACCTCCTTTTCAAGATATAGAACATTTCCATCACCTAGAAAATTCCCTTGTGCCTTAGTCCTGCCACCGGCCCCTCACTCTCCTTCACTCCCACAGCAGCTGTTGAGTTGCCCGAGGACATCTGTCCAGGGCCCTGGACCCTCCAAAGAGCTGCTTCTAAAGGCCTGCTTGTCTTACCCGGCACAAAAGTCTTTGCCAGCTCCCCAGAAACTTCCATCTTTAAAACAGTTGTGCCCATAACCCTCCTTCCTCAAAACAAACAAACCCCGAAAAACAGAAGAAAAAGAAACTGCCTAAAACCTAATATTTGTTCTATATGCAAACTTTCAGGAACACGTCAGCTCACAGTGGTACTCACAGGGGTTGGGGCTAGAAGCTGCATCTCCTCCTGCTTTGCTAGCCCCTATTGCCCCACAGGCCCACAGAGCAGATCTGGCACGGGTAGCCTGAGCCTGGGAGTGTGGCCAGAGCTGCCCGCCCATCCACCCTCACCAGGGTGGCAGCTGCAAGGCAGCAGCTGGGCTCAGCAGCATTAAGCAAACTTCTCTTGGCTGTACACACAACACTCAGACACCATCCTGGGTGAGGCCTGGCCAGAAGCCCTTACTCCTTCCAGTCTGGCTGTGGAGTGAAGGACAGAGAGCACAGAGCTCTTTGCCCTGACCCCACTCTTGTGCTCTGTTTCCTGAGAACTCCAGGGGAGGGAACCAACCATTAATTTGGCCAAAGCCTTCTTGAGGGCTATAGGTTTGAGGGGCTGGGCTTGTGGGGGCCAGCTGTGCTGTAGAGAGAGGCTGGGAGTTAAGAAGGCAGGAGGAATTTCTGCCCCCCTCGTTTGCTCCTTCCTCACAGCTGGACACAACACCCTGCCCTCTCTTCAAAAACAACTGCTCCTCAGAGCTGCTTTCAGGGGCAGGGTCCTAACCCTGTGGGTGAGGGTGTGGGAAGAGCCACATCAGGGAAGGTTTACAATAGGCCGTGCTTCCCTAGAATACTCCCAACTCAGAGACAGCAGAGGGGAGAAGGGAAACTCGCTGGCACCTCAGCCTTCCTCTGTGTTCCCTACCCTGCCGCACATTCACACATCAAGACTGACAATCCTGCCTGTGAACTCTACAATCCATCCCTCCCTTCTGAACCCCCAGAGACTGCCCTTCTTTGGCCACACCCTCACTCACCCAGGCTAGATCAGTGCAGCAGCTGCCTCTGGTCTTCCCTCTGCACCTGGGCCTCTGCACTCATCTGTCCCCTCAACCTGGTTCCTATTTCTCCCAACAAGTATGGGACAAGGGAGGTCATCTGCTGAGCAAGCTGGAGAAGGTAATGGGGTGAGGCTGGGAGGACGAGGAGAAGCTGTGGCTATGCTGGAGGCCCAGCTGAGGCGGAGTCTATGGCAGGACCATTGGATGCCTACCAGCGGTCACCCCCCCTTCTTCTTTGTTAACAAAACCCCAACTTAATTAGATATTGGCTGTTCACGGGCCCTTCTCCAGCCCCCTTGCCAGCATTGATAATTCTAAGCGAACCACGTTAATTCCATTTCTCTGGCCAATGATTGGCTAAGGCTTAGGCATGAGATGCAACCCTGGCCAATGAGATGCAAGGGGTTGTCTAGAAGGTAGGTTCTCTGGGAAAGTCTTCCTCATGTTCAAAAAGGGACCCAAGAAGGGGATTTGCCATTTCTTGCCACAGACATTGTCATGTGAGAACTTTATGCCTGGAGTTGAGGCTGCGATCTTATGACATGAGGTAAAAGCAAGGGAATCACAGTACTGACAGCATTGAGTTATTCAACTAACCAGCCCTGGAACTATCCACCTGCTATCTTGTTATGTGATATAATAAATTACCTTATTGCTTTAGCCACTCTTAGTTGGGCATTCTGTTACTTGCAGACAAAGCATTTTAATTGATACTGAGATGGATTTTTAAGTGGCTCCAAATTGTGAAGCTAAAATCGACAAAGTAGGAGGGAGATCCCAGGAAAGAGAAAAGCACATGTAGAGTCACAGATGGCATTTATACAAGGAAAAACTCTTAACTTAAAGGCAGGGTCAAGGCCCTCAAAATTTCAGGCAAACTCCTTAATGTTTAGAAATGGAAAAAGATGAAAGGAACAATCTAGGACCTGCCCAGGAATCAAGGGCAATGCCAGAACTAAAACCCAAGTCACTCAGTTCCCAGCCCTGACCACTGCATAGCCACTCATTTTCCCAAGACCTGGCTAGGGCCCTGAAAACCCACCATGCCTCTCCTGAGCCTCAAGCCCAGGCTGCCCCTGCACCTACCACGCTGATGAGCTGGGCCAGGGAGAGCTGCAGCTGAATGGAGATAAGCTGGGAGGAGCTGGTGGCTGGACGGATCAGGTTGTTGTAGCGGGTTTTGTTCAGAAGGTATTCTATGAGCTTCTCCTCGGCATTGGCCACACGGCAGTCCCCTGGGAAAACGCATAGTCAGACGTGCTGGGTCCTTGTCCAACTGACCCTCATTGCAGCTGATGGCAGTAAAGGGGAGGGCTGAGAGGATCCCAGCTAGGACCACAGGTGCCCTCAGGGCTGGCTGAAGCAGTTGTGGTGCTGGCATGCCTGCCTCTCTTTGGGGACTTCAAACTAAATATGCCCAAATCAGAGTTCAGCTCTCTCCGTCCATCCTATACCTCATCCTCTTCCTGTTTCGTCTAGCACTGAATGTATCCCATGTTCCAGACATCTGGTCCGAAAGCTGCCTGTTTATCCTGATCCCTTCTTGGCTCATCTAAGTGGTCACCCAATCCTGTCTATTTGACTTTCCAAGTAGAATGCTGCTCTCCCATTTTTACCCCTCTGGCCATGGCCCTAGTTCACCCACCATGCCCTGGGCTGTTCCCATAGCCTCTTCACTGATCTCCCCACCTCCACTCTGCCCCTCTCATGCACACACCATATTGTACCACAGTGGTCTTCTTTCAGCACAAACTGGGCCAGGGCCCTTCCCTACACATAACCTCTCAGAGCTGTGGGCAGACTTAGAGCCAAATGTTTTGGCTTGGCATGCAAGTCCCTTTGCCCCTGGCATGGGCTTATCTTCTCCCCTCTCTCCACATTTACCCCCAGACACTCGAGGCTCTGGCCACACCCTACTGCTTGCCTTTCCCCCATGTGGCCTGCCTTTCCCCCCTGTGTCTCACTTCGAGGTCTTGGAGTACACTCTTTCTCCTGCCAAGATTGCCCCCAGCCAGCCATTCATCAAATATCTGAATGTTTATCTTGTGCCAGGAACTATGTTCTGTGCAGGAGATAGTGGCAAGAAAAAGGCAGAAACGTTTCCTGCCCTCAGGGGGCTTGCAGTACAGTGCAGAAGAGAGATTAACCAAACATGTGTTTTGTTTGCAGAGTTGGATGGACAGTGATTCCTTCGCTAAAGAGAGCACAGGGTAGGGAGACGGGGGGAGGAATGTCCTGGGTTCGGACTTGGGCCTGTAGAGCATAAGCTGCCTTGTTGTTGTTGTTAGCTGCTGTCGAGTTGGCCCTGTCTCAGAGCAACCCCAAGCATGATGGAGTGAAATGCTGCCCAGTCCTGCACCATCCCCATGATTGGCTGTGGTTTGGACAATGTTCCATTGATCCATAGGGTTTTCATTGTCTTATTTTTGGAAGTAGATTGCCAGGTCTTTCTTTCTAGTCCCTTTTAGTCTGGAAGCTCTGCTGAAACCTGTTTAGCACCATAGCACTATGCAAGCCTCCACTGACAGACGGGTGGTGACTCTGTATGAGGTGCATTGGCCAGGAATCGAACCTGAGTCTCCCACATGGAAGGCAAGAATTCTACCACTGAAACATCAATGCCTCATCAGATGCCTTAGAGACACCAAATGGAGGGGTCCCGCTGGCATTTGGCTTCTGCTCTGGAGTTTAAAGGAGAGGTCTCAGGTCAGAGCAGTATTCAAGGCCCAGCTCAAATGCAGCCTCCTTCAGGTAGACTTCGGCACCGTGGGGCTCCCACAGCCCCAGATCTGCCCCTCTCCACGCCCCCAGTCCTTTGCCAAGTAGTATTTGGGTCTTTGTCTCATCTCCCTTACAAGTCTGGGAGTGAAGGTGAGGCTCAGAGACTCAATCTTCCTTATTCTGATATCTTTAAGGAGAATACGTCAGGTTTGGGCAGAGGCCCATCTTGGAAAGAGGAAGACCTAGAGGAGGGTCCAAGGCACCTGAGCAGGGAACCAGGAGCAGGAAAGAGATGGGAGTGGGCAGAGGAAATAGTGTTGGGGCGAGAAGACAGGACAGAAAAGGGTAAAGAAATAAGAACGGTGTGGGGGATGCTGGAGAGGGGCTGCCTGGCACACTGGGCCCAGGACTCTGATTTCATCCTCCCCTGAAGGGCCAGTTCCATGCATCTAACTGAACTACACCCTCTTTGGGTGGGGCCAGGGGGCCCAGAGCATGGGTCGGCCTGATTAAGCAGGTCCACAGTGGACTCTTGGGTAGGTACTGGGCTGGACACGTGGCCAGGGGAGCAGCTGCCCCCCGCCTGCTGTGGGCACTTTCCAACTCGCTGCCTATCTGGAGCAGATGCAATATTTAGTGCCTTGTGAAAAATGCTCCCAGTGCACCTGCTGCCTGCCATCTCTCCCCCAGACTGCCCCGGGCTATCGGAGGGGGTCCTGTGGTTGCTTGGCCTAGATTCTGAGCCCTGCCTCTTGTACCCTGGACCTATAGTCCACTGAGACTAAACTGCCTCCCACCCCCTGCCATAGGCCAGCTGCTTGAATATCCTGGAAGCCAGTCTTTAGCCCCAGGCTGCATCTGGGACTCTCCCACAGCCCTTCTTTAGCGTATATATTTGGGCCAACCCCTTATTTCACAAAGTGGGGTGTGACTTGCCCAAGTCCACCTGACATGTCTGAGGCCACCCTAGGGTCAGAACCTGCAGCTCCTACCCCAGCCCTGGAGTGCTGAGGAAGGCTGGATTCCACATCTCTGCAGCCCAGGAGGCTGGCCCAGCTGGGTTCTGGGAGGCCAGGGTGGCTCTGCAGGCTATGGGGCTTGGGCTCTGGCTCTGAGCCCACCTGGGATGCCAGATGCCCACCTTTGGCCCTGCCTTGCCTCTCAGGCATTCAGCTGGCTCCGAAGGACTCTCTCCCATCCTGAGGACCAGATACAGCCTCCACAGTTAGAGGGTCCCAGAACCTTAAACCATTTAGCCCAACTCTCTATTTCTTAGCTGAGAAATATAAGACCAAAGAGGGGAAGAAATTTATTCAAGGACCCCCAGCACATCAGTGGCAGAGCCAGGTTTAGGAGGCACTACGTCTTTCAGACAGGCCTGCTGCAGACTACTCACGCCCTCCTTAACTTTCCCTGTGAGAAGCCTGTCTACCCAGGCCATAACTGGTGTTGGCTAGAGCCAGGTGTGTGTTCATACCTGCGCCTGTGTTCGTACATGTGTGTGCCAAGGGGTGGTAGGAGGGTGTTATGGATTGAATTGCATCCCCCCAAAATGTGTGTTAACTTGGCCAGGCCATGATTCCCAGTATTGTGTGATTGTCCACCATTTTGTCAGCTGGTGTGATTTTCCTATGTGTTGTAAATCCTCCCTCTATGATGTTTATGAGGCAGAATTAGAGGCAGTTATGTTAAATAGGCAGGATTCAATCTACAAGATTAGATTGTATCTTAAGTCAATCTCTTTTGAGATATAAAAGAGAGAGACCAGGGGACCTCATACCACCAAGAAAGTAATGCCAGGAGTAGAGTGCATCCTTTGGACCCGGGGTCCCTGCGCTGAGAAGCTCCTAGACCAGGGGAAGATTGATGATAAGGACCTTTCTCCGGAGCTAACAGAGAGAGAAAGCCTTCCCCTGGAGCTGGCATCCTGAATTCGGACTTTTAGCCTCCTAGACTGTGGGAGAACAGTTTCTCTTTGTTAAAGCCATCCACTTGTGGTATTGCTGTTATAGCAGCACTAGATAACTAAGACGGGGATACCCGAGCTAGTGTGGACTGGAACACACTCCCACCACCCAAAAAGCGGGGGGGTAGGGAATCCCAGAACAGCACACCATGTTTAGGCTTTCCAGCCTGCCGCTTTATGCCTGTGAGGGCTGCTGGGTTCAGGGAACAAGGGACCAGCTTTTTACCCCAAGCTGACAGAGGTGGCCTAGAGTAGGTGCAAGCTTCTGGGTCATAGCTGGGGGTCACATCCCAGCTGGAGAGCTGACACAATTAAACCAACAGGCAACCACTAGGGGTCAGTCATGACCCAAAGATTCTAATGAGGGGTGGGCCTGACCTGCCTCTGGCCAGGGCCTCACTTTCCCTGGAACCAAGCTTCCTCCGAAAGCTGCTCCCCAGCAGAAAAGGGTTACAATTCAAGTAGAAGGTGTAGCTGAAATGCTAACCGTGTAAGTGTGTGTACAGTTTGAAAAAACATATCCGATCTTAAAATCTATATTGAAAAAATGGAAAGATATACCGATTGTTTTAGAATACACACTACAGAAAATAAAGGTCAAGAGAATCTTCTTGGCAAGTGGGCATCTGAAAGGCAGAGTGATTTTTAGTTGGGGGTGTGTGTTCTTAACTGAGGAAGGGAAAACAAGATTTGTGTTTACTAAAACTCAGCTGTGGATTAAAAAAACAAAAGCTGAGGTTTTGCATTTACAAAGAGCTCACCATACACTATCAGTGCTTCTCCAACCGTGTGTAAGAATCACCTGGATGCTTGTATAAAGGCAGATTCCTAGGCTCCCTTCTGGAGATTCTGACCCAGTGGGCCTAGGATGAGGCCCAGGAATCTGTACTGGGTGATTCTGGTGTACATTGCCCCAAGACCATTCACATAATAAACACTGCAACTGGTTCACACAACATCTGCGTTCCCAGGTGTGTAGGCAGGGCATACCATCCCCATGGAACAGATGGGGAAACTGAGACCCAGAGAAGGGAAAGGAATTAGGGTCATTCAGCAAGTGGTGGCAGAGCCAGGACACAAACTTATGTGCAGACACCATCTTGGGTGAGATCTCCGCACCCCTATAGGTAACTTGTGTGTTTCTCCTACCCCTTCTTCAACACCTCCTGTAGGAGATCTCTATCCAGGGATAAAGAGCTCCCGTTCTCCAAGCCAACTAGGGCTCAGAGGACAAGCTTGGGCAAGAGGATAGGAGCCGAAAGGCTCCTCAGAGCTCAAGTGGGGAAACTGAAGCCAAGAGAGGGCAATCCTCACCACATCTGGACTCAAGTGGGGAAACTGAAGCCAAGAGAGGGCAATCCTCACCACATCTGGACTCTGACGAGATAAGGGCTGAGTGGACCTCCCTCCCAGGTGTCAGAGACCGAAGGTTCCTGAGTGACAGGCCCTACTCACCAGCCCAACCCTCAGCCAAGCTGGCTGTCCAGGCTGGCCATCACCCAGGGTAAGCAGAGGCGGTGGTGCCCTAAAGTGTATTTCCTTGAAAATCTGCCCCCTAAACTGCAAGACATTCCAGAGCTGGCGATTTGGGCAATCCCCTTTCCCTCTGGGCTGTTTCAGCGCCTCTGCAATAACGGTGTTGGAGGAGACCTCTCGCTAAGGCTGAGGAGAGGGGTTGCTCCCTGGTGTCCACACGGGCAGTTTACCGGCTGCACTGCGCTCACTCTTCAAGTAAAGTGGCCTCGCCCTGTGGGGATGGGACTCCGAGCCTCCCTCTTCGCGCTGGAGGTGAGTGGAGCTGCCTGCAAAGCCAGGGCTACCTAGCCCTGCTGCCCAGGCCAAAGAAAATGGCCCTGGCCGCACAGGAGCGCAGAGAGGAACGGCAGCTGCCACCGCGAACCTTGCAGACCCACCCACCGTGGCCCATCCCCACTGCCTCGGCGAGTGGGTTCAGCTCCACCCCTGCGTCCCTCCGGCCGGGACAACCTCGGGCCACTCCCCCACGCAGGGAACCCTCCCTTCCACCTGTGGCCAGTCCAGCCCCGCGCAGCCCAGCCCGGGCGCCCCTCCACCCTTCTCCGAAAAGAACTCACCGCTCCCGTAAAGGGCAACCAGGGAGAAAAGAACCAGGCCGTGGGCAGTCCTCATAGCGAGCGAGAGCCGTGGAGGCAGCCTCGGCGAGTTCAGCTGTCGGACCACCAGGCACCAGCGAGAGGTGAGCTGCCTAGTGAGCGCGGGTCCCAGCCACGCAGGTCTGAAGGCGCGTCGTGCAGGCTCTAGGACCCCGCGGAGAGCCCAGCCTAGCCCCGCAAGGGCTCCAGCTGCGGGCCCCACCCACTCCGGGATGGGGCGGGGCAGGCGGGACCCCTGGGCGGAGCTGCCTTCCCCCAAGTGGGGCGAACAGCTCCCCTGTCGGACTCTCAGCTTTTTCTTTGAGGGTCGCCCGGCTGCGAGCCGTGGTACTTCTTCACTGTCAAGGGCCTCCCAACAGTCCTCAAAGGTAGGTCACAGGACAGCACCTCGGTTGGGGAAACTGAGGCCTCGAAGGAGGCAGACTGCTGCACAGGTCCCTCCCTCTACTGTTCGGGGAGGTATTATATTCCAGCCCGGAAGTCCCGGGAGCTTGCCTACTGACACTTAGAACTCAAAAGGTCTTTCGGAAAATAAATAATAATCTCAAGTTCATACCCATAGGGTTTGCTGAAAGAAAGCGGTCCTTCGAGGAGGAAGCCTGCGTGAGAGGGTGCTGCTCTCTGCAGACACTGGCTGGCGGAAGGACGCTTAGGAAAAGTGTGGGATTTGGGAGAGTGAAATAGCTCGGGTGTCTGTATCCAAGTTGGGAAACGGGGGAAGGGAGCAGAATAAAGGGAGAAGATGGGACCAAAGTGAGCTGGTTGTGTCTGTCCTCTGTCTTGAGCCCCACAACCCGAGCTGACCAGAAGCAGCTTGGGTGACTCGAGGGCGCAAGCACCCCCACCCCTAGCCAGCTGTTGGTCCTTAGTAAGTTGTATATGTAAAAACAAAAGTTGAAATGGCAAATGTTTTGTTATATATGTTTTTACCGCGCACACACACACACACACAAAAAAAAGCCAAAATGTAACAACAACAAAAAAGACATAGCCAGGCTGAAAAATAAGATAATCGTCTCCGTAAACCAAAAATAGAGAAGGGTCAGCGAAAAAGTGGAAGACCCTCAACAAGATGGATTGACACAGTGGCCGCAACAATGGGCTCAAACATAGCAACCATTGTAAGGATGGTGCGGGACTGGCAGTGTTTCATTCTGTTCTACACCCGGTCACTATGAGTTGGAACTGACTCGAGGCCACCTGACAACGACAAAGTGGTCAGGGGGCTGAAGCCTGGGGCCTGATGGACTCTGAAGGCAGTGGCAGGTACTTGGGATAAAGGGGGACTAAAACATTCTCGAGGAGCCCCGGTGGCACAGTGGTTAAGAGCTCTGCTGCTAACCAAAAGGTTGGCGGTTCGAACCCACCCAGTGGCTCCTCAGAAGAAAGACCTGGCGATCTGCTCTCATAAAGATTACAACCTGGGAAAACCCTATGGGGCAGTTCTACACTGTTCAATGGGGTTGCTATGAGCTGAAAATCAACTCGTTGGCACACAAAAGACTGTCAGAAGCTGGGGCTTTGTGTGTACCCCAGTTCTTGAAAGGATGCTTGCGCGAGGGGAAGCCTACTACTGATCTGTTTGTGGCCTTAGCTTTATAGGATGTGTATTATCCCTAGTATACCACAGGACGGGAACTTGAAAACGTCATAAAGGCTGGAGGCAAAACTGTAGGATGAGTGAGGTGAGCAAAGGTGGGAAGCTAGGAAAAGAGAGAGGGAAGGAGATGACATAATATCCACTCAAAATAACCTATTTGTGCCACAAAGTAAAGGAAATGCTCAGAGAATAATGGAGACACACTGAAGGGACACAGAAGCCCCCTTGAAGGGGCTCCACTGACCAAATTTGGGACAACTGGAATATTAACATAACTAATGTTTGTTGCTGTTGTTAGGTGGCCTCGAGTCGGTTCCAACTCATAACGACCCTATGTACAACAGAATGAAACACTACCCAGTCCTGCACCATCCTCACAATCGTTGTTATGTTTGAGCCCATTGTTGCAGCCACTGTGTCAATCCATCTTGTTGAAGGTCTTCCTCTTTTTTGCTGACTGGTTCCTCCTGATAACATGTCCAGAGTATGTGAGACAAAGTCTCAATATCCTCGCTTCTAAGGAGCATTCTGGCTGTACTTCCAAGACAGATTTGTTCATTCTACTGGCAGTCTGTGGTATATTCAATACTTTTTGCCAACACCATAATTCAAAGGCATCAATTCTTCTTCAGTCTTGTTCATTGTCCAGCTTTCGCATGCATATGAGGCGATTGAAAATACCATGGCTTGGGTCAGGCGCACCTTAGTCCTCAAAGTGACATCTTTGCTTTTCAACACTTTGAAGAGGTCTTTTGCCACAGATTTGCCCAGTGCAATACATGGTTTGATTTCTTGACTGCTGCTTCCATGGACATTGATTGTGGATCCAAGTAAAATGAAATCCTTGACAAGTTCAATATTTACTCTGTTTCACATAATGTTGCTTATTGGTCCAGTTGTGAGGATTTTTGTTTTCTTTATGTTGAAGTGTAATCTATATTGATGGCTGTAGTCTTTGATCTTCATCAGTAATAACCCAGTGAATAAAATAAGAAACCATGAGCCTACCCTGAATTAATGATTTAATTTAAACATCTAAAGAAAATGCTTGTACCGAAATCCTGCCTGAGGCTCTACTTCTAGGAAAACTCAAATGAATACTTTTTTTTTAATTGTTGTGCTTTAAGTGTAAGTTTATAGTTCAAGTTAGTCTCTCATACAAAAACTTGTATATACATTGTTTTGTGACCTTAGTTGCTCTCCCTATACTGTGACAGCACACTCTTTCTTTCCACTCCAGATTTCCCATGTCCATTCAACCAGCTCCTGACCCTCTCTGCCTTCTCATCTCGCCTCTGGACAGGAGCTACCCATTTAGCCTCGTGTATCTACTTGAGCTAAGAAGCTACTCTTCACGAGTATCGTTTTATACCCCGTAGTCCAATCTAATCTTTGTCTGAAGAGTTGGCCTCGGAAATGGTTTTAGTTTTGGGCTAACAGAGAGTCCTGGGGCCGTGTCTTCAGGGGTCCCTCCAGTCTCCATCAAACCATTAAGTCTGATCTTTTAACTAGAATTTGAGTTCCACACCCCACCCTTCTCCTGCTCCATCAAGGACTCTCTGTTGTGTTCCCTGTCAGAGCGGTCATTGTGGTAGCCGGGCACCATCTAGTTCTTCTGGTCTCAGGCTGATGAAGTCTCTGGTTTATGTGGCCCTCTCTGTCTCTTGGGCTAATACTTTCCTTGTGTCTTTGGTGTTCTTCATTCTCCTTTCCTCCAGGTGGGTTGGGACCAATTGATGCATCTTAGATGGCCGCTTGCAAGCTTTTAAGACCCCAGACGCCACTCACCAAAGTAGGATGCAGAACATTTTCTTAAAAGGTTTGTTATGCCAATTGACATAGATGTCCCCTGAAAGCATGGTCCCCAGACCCTGCATCCCTGCTACTCTGTCTCTCAAAGTATTTGATTGTATTGAGGAAACTTCTTAGCTTTGGTTTAGTCCAGTTGTGCTGACTTCCCCTGTGGTGTGTGCTGTCCTTCCCTTCACCTAAGATAATTCTTGTCTAGTTTCTAGTTAGTGAACACCCCTCTCCCTCCCTCCCCACCCTCGTAACCATCAAAGAATGTTGTCTTCTGTGTTTAAACCTTTGTTGAGTTCTTATAATAGTGTTCTTATACAGTATTTGTCCTTTTGTGACTAAGTTCGCTCAGCATAACACCTTCCAGGTTCCTCCATGTTATAAGATGTTTCACAGATTCATCATTGCACTGTATCGTTGCATAGTATTCCATTGTGTGAATATACCATTATTTGTGTACCATTCATCTGTTGATTGGCACCTAGGTTGTTTCCATCTTTTTCCTATCGTGAACAGTGCTGCAGTGAACATGGGTATGCATATATCTATTTGTGTGACAGCTGTTATTTCTCTAGGATATATTCCAAGGAGTGAGATTGCTGGATCATGTGGTACTTCTATTTCTAGCTTTTTAAGGAAGTGCCAAATCGATTTCCAAAGTGGTTGTACCATTTTACATTCCCACCAACAGTGTATAAGTGTTCCTGTCTCTCTATAACCTCTCCAACATTTATTACTTTGTGTTTTTTTGGATTAATGCTAGCCTTGTTGGGATGAGAATATCTCATTGTAGTTTTGATTTGCATTTCTCTAATGGCTAATGATCATGAGCTTTTCCTCATGTGTCTGTTAGCCGCCTGAATGTCTTCTTTGGTGAAGTGCCTGTTCATATCATTTACCCATTTTTTAATTGGGTTGTTTGTCTTTTTGTTATTGAGGTTTTGCAGTATCTTGTAGATTTTAGAGATTAGGCGCTGATCGGATTTGTCATAGTTAAAAATTTGTGCCATCAAATGAATATGTTTTTAAAAATAAGTATGAGATACGAGGTGGTGGGTGATGGAACTTATCAAGATATCTAGACATAATACAACACCATAGAAATTAAGACAGTGAAGTGTTGTCATGGAAATTGACAAAAAAAGCTAATAGAAGAGAGCAGGAAACCATCGGAAGACCCATACACACGGGAAGACAAGATGAGACAGAGGTTGCCTTGTAGATAAGTGGGGCAGGGATGGAATACTCTATAAATGGTGTTGGAACAATTGCTTATCCCTTTGGAAAATAAGTACAATTAGATCCCAAGCTCACATCATACCAAAAATAAATTCCAAGTTGATTAAAGATCTAATTGTGAAAAGCAACACCTTAAAAACTTTTAGGAGGAAATATAGGGGGATATCATTATGCTTGGGGTAGAAAGCAATTTCTTAAAATACTAAAAGTATATACGCCAAAAAGAAAAGCATTGACAGATCTGACTTCACTAAACCTGTTTAAACTTCAATCCAACCAAACATACCACAAACTAAGGGTATTAGTTCCCTAGGGCTGCTGTAACAAAGTACCACAAATCGGGTGGCTTGTGAAAACAGAAATGTATTGTCTTCAGTCCTGAAGGCTAGTAGCCTGAGTTCAGGGTATCGGCAGGCTCACGTTCTCTCCAAAGGCTCTCAGGGAAGATCCTTTCTTGTCCCTCTCCTTTCTGGTAGCCCAGACTTTCCTTGACTTGCAGCTGCAGCATAACTCCATCATCACATGGTCGCTTTCCCTGTCTGTTTCTCTGTGTCTCTTCTCTTTTATAGGACACCATTCAAAGGGAATTAGGACCCACCCTACTGCAGTATGACCTCATGTTAACTGATAACATCTCCAAAAACCCTATTTCCAAACAAGGTCATGTTCATAGGTACCAGGGATTAGAACTTCCACATATCTTTTTAGGGGACACCATTCAACCCGTAAAACTAAGTTTAAAGAGAAACCACAGACTGGGAGAAGATAACTGCAGTTCATGTATAATCAGTAAAGGCTATGTATTCATAATACGCAAGAAATTCCTAAACATTAATCATAAAAAAATTCAACCAAGTAAAAAGAAAAGTATGCAAAGGATATCAATAAGTAATTTGTAGAAGAGAAAACTTGAATGACCAACAAACGTAGGAAAAGCTGTTTTGTCCCAGTAGGAATGAGGAGAATGCAGATGAGCCAACAATGAGAAACTATTCGATAGGATTTATAAAGTCCTGTAGTAGTAAGTGCTGGTGACTGTGTAAGGAGCCCTGGCAGCACGGTGGTTAAGCACTCAGCTGCTAGCTCTGAAGTCATCGGGTTGAACCCACCAGCCACTCCGCAGGAGAAAGATGTGGCAGTCTGCTTCTGTAGAGATTACAGCCTTGGAAACCCTATGGTGCAGTTCTGCTCTGCCTATAGGGTTGCAGTGAGTAGGAATTGACTCAATGGCAACAGATCAAGGTAAAGGTGAGGATGTGGAACAACAGGAACACTCATAAACTAGTGCTAGGGATATAAATGTTGACCCCTAGTTTGGAGAGGAATCTCGATCTGGTGCAGAACTGTGACCTCAAAGAGCCTTGCGTCCGATGCCCAGTCCTCCCACTTCTAAGTAAGTACCCTAGAGAGACTCACACATTTACACAAGCATATTCATAGTCTCACTGTGTGTAATAGTGAAAACTGGAAACAACTTCAATGCCCCTCAATAGGACCATGGAGGAGTAAACTGAATTATTCACACAATAGAATATGACCTAAAGCCAAGGTTGGTAACTACCACCCGTGAGCCAGATCTGGCCCAAGGCCTATTTTTGTACAGTTTGGGCACTAATAATAATTTTTTTCTCATTATGAAAGGGTTATGAACTACAACAAGACTGATGTGCAACAGAGATCACACTGACCTGCAAAGCCTTTGAAATATTTACTCTCTGTCTTGATACAAAAAAAGTTTGGCTGACCCCTGACCTAAAGCCATGTGTATTAACATGAATAAATCTTAAAATAAAAATAATCTGAAGCAAAAAAATAAGTTTTGAATAGTATGTACAAATTGCATGTGATGTATTGCATATAGGGACATGTTGTTAGGTGCCGTCGAGTCGGTTCTGACTCATAGCTGCCCTCTGTACCACAGAACGAAACACTGCCTGGTCCTGTGCCATGCTCACAATCATTATCATGCTTGAGCCCATTGTTGCAACCACTGTGTCAGTCTACCTCATTGAGGGTCTTCCTCTTTTTCGCTCACTCTCTACCAAGCATGATGCCCTTCTCCAGGGACTGATCCCTCCTGACAGCATGTCCAAAGTATGTAAGACATAGTCTCGCCATCCTTCTGAGGAGCATTCTGGTTGTACTTCTTCCAAGACAGATTTGTTCGTTCTTTTGGCAGTCCATGGTATATTCAGTATTCTTCGCCAACACCACAATTCAAACACCCCTACACATTTGTCAGTTTGTCATACTATAGGGGCTTGTGTGTTGCTGTGATGCTGGAAGCTATGCCACTGGTATTCAGATACCAGCAGGGTCACCCATAGTGGACAGGTTTCAGCTGAGCTTGCAGACTAAGGCAGACTAGGAAAAAGGACCTGGCAGTCTACTTCTGAAAAGAATTAGCCAGTGAAAACCTTAATATAGGGAAATACCTATATTAAATACCATTTAAAAACATGCTTTAAGATACCCACATAAGTAACAGAACTGTAAAAGCTACACAGGAGTGATAAAGTGTAGATTCAGAGTAGTGGTTACCTCCGGGGATGGGAAGGCGAGGAGGAATGAGCTTGGGAAGGGTTCCCGGGGTTTCACCTGTATCTAAAATGTTTTATTTCTCTAAAAAAGACAAGAAGATGGGAAGCAAATATGACTGAAAGTTAATAAATTCTGACAAAGCTGAATAGTGGTACCCAGGTGTTCATTATATGATTTCCTATAGGTTTATGTGTGTTTGCAATATTTTATAATTTAAAAAACATTAAAAAAAAAAAAAGAAGAGTGCCTTTGGGCGAATGTGCCCAGGAGGATGATGACTGTAGAGAATGGCAGTCCCTCCCTGCTGTGTGCCTGGTCCCTCGACTGGCCTGGCCCCAGCTGCTGGCCCAGCAGATATCCGAGGGCCAGACAGACAGGCTGACTGACATCCTGGCCTGGGGCTTTGCCCATGATTGCCAGGTGATGTTTTTGCAGCTGCCTTGGCAGTGGGTGAGGCCAGTTGGTTCACACCTGGGGCCGGGGCTGTGGCAGTGCTGGCCTGGGATCTGCCACAAATCTACAGCAGGCCCTCAGGGCCCTGCTTCTCCATTCGTAGAGTGCAATGGTACATTTCATGGTCCCTTGGCATCTCATTCCAACCAGCGCTGTTTTCCTGGGCCCAGAGTTAGTCCTAAGGTCTGTGGCCACTGCCCTGGGCACCAGCCTCTCTGACTAAGGAAGATCAAGGAAAAAGGGGCTAAGCAGTGGTGGTCTCCAAAATCCTAGCTCTCAACCGGCATCCTGAACTGCCTTTCCCTGGCTTCCCCATCAGTGCTGGTCCCCTTTGAGGAAGAGCGTCACAGAGGAAGAGGCTGCGCTGTCTTCCTTCTTCTTAAGAAGCAAACACTGGACACACACACACATTCTCACTTCCACATCACCCAACCATAGACCTCTAACTCTCCCCTGATTGCTGCCCAAGGAGCCCAGAACTCTGTTTGTGGGACTGCAAGCCAGCATTGCTCCTGAGGCCTTTGGGCCAGGTTTGAACACAGCCCCTGTGAGCAGAAGCACACGGAACTCAACTTACTTTGAAATGCCTAAAAAATGAGATAGAGAAGGGAGAAATGGATTGATATATGATAAAGCTAAGTATACTAACAGTTGCTGTTGAGTCAATTCTGACTTATGGGGACCCCATGAGTGTCAGAGAACTGTGTTCCATAGGGTTTTCAATGATTGATTTTTTTTTTTTCCAGAAATAGATCACCAGACCCTTTCTTCCAAAGCACCTCTGGGTGGACTTGAACCTCTGACCTTTTGATTAACAGCCAAGCAGTTTAACTGTTTATACTACCCAGGGACTCCAAAAGCAAGTATAGTAAAATGTTAATTGTAGAATCTAGGTGTGGATATTTTGGAGTTCACTATAACATGCCTTCAGTGTTTCTTTTTTTCATTTGTTTCCAGTGTGTTTGTAATTGCTTATCGAAGGATTTTTATGATGGCTGCTTTAAAATCCTTGGGGTATAATTCCAACATCTGTATCGTCTTGGTGTTGGTGATTGTTGATTGTCTTTTCTCATTCAAGTTCAAATTTTCCTGGTTCTTGATATGGCAGTGATTAATAATCGAAAATTTATAGCGATTATATCCTAGACATTTTGAATATTATGAGACCCTGGATCTTATTTAAATCTGTGTTTTAGAAGGCTTCTTCTGACATTATGCCCCAGTGTCGGGAGGAAGGGTACTACTTCATCGTTGCCAGGTGAGGGTAGAAATCTAGGTTCTCCTTTTGGCTTGGTTGATACCACTGTGTTACTACTCCCCATGTGGCCTCCACTGACACTGTGCAGGGGTGAGGAATGGGTAAGGGGACAGTGAATTGGGGGGCCTCATTACAACTGGGCAAGGATGGAAATCCAGGCTCCCCACTCAGCCTTTGCTGATGGGATAAGGGTAGGGGGGCTGCAGTTTTTCCATGATGTTTGGCTGGAGTAGAGAAATTATTATCTAAAAATTTTCTGTCTTGCTGGGCTGCCCTTTCCTGGTCCTTTGGCTAGAGAGAGCAGGCTTGTGCTGGGGCTTTTTGGTCTGCATCCATCGGTGTTTCTGGGTTGCAGGCTTCTCCAGTTCCAGCTCTGGCACAAATTGGGCAAAAAGAAAACCCAAGGAACTCACCACCCTGTCATTCCTCAAGTCCTGAAGTTCTCTCCACCTTCCAGAGTCTTACGTTTGTTTTTATATATCATGTCCAGAGTTTTAGCTGTACTTAGTAAGATAAATAAATAAATAAGAAGTGTGTCTGTTCCATCTTATTCCAAAACCAGAAGTTGTTTCAACTTTTCTTTATGTTTGAAATTTTTTTATAATAAAATGTTAGGGGGGTTAGTTTATAAGCACCCAGGACAAAAGAAAGGAAAGCAGACAAACAAATAAAACCACCCCCAAAGCCAAAGCATATCAACCAGAGCAGAGCAGGTACTACTGGAAATGTGTAACAGGCAGAAGACAAAAGCTATGAAAAGTCCAATCAAACTCGATACACTTTGGGGGAGACCAAGTAGAGCCTAAAAGCCTTTGTGACTTTCCCATGTTTGTGACATTGTCTGGTCTCCTTTAGGTCCCTGGGCTGGGGTGCAGGGGGAAGATGAGAGTCCAGAGCTGGTCCAGTCTTGGGAGGGGACGGGGAGGGCTGGCTGCCTTGAGGCACAGAGACAACCCCCAAAGCTGCATCGGTGCAAACTGCCTCCCCACAAACGCTAATACTGCAAAGCACTGCCCCCTGGCATCTCATGCAATTTTCAGAACTACCTCTCAAGTCAGGTTGCCAGATTTAACAAATAAAAATCCAGGACACCCAGTTAAATTTCAATTTCAGATAAACAAATGAATCATTTTTTTTAAATGTATGTCCTCTTAACATAACAGAGAAAACCCATTCCCAAATGGGGTTATAACCAAAGGTATAGGGGTTGGGATTTACAACACATATTTTTAGGGGATACAATTCAATCCATAACAGGAGGGGATCGGTTTGGAGAAAACTACATTGTGAAGGGGGCCGTGGCTGTGATCCAGAGGAGTGGGGAGGAGGCCTGAGCATGGAAGGTCTGTGCGGATGGGAGGACCTCTCCCCCACTGCCCCCCATTTCCCAGAAAAGCCTCCCTGAGCTTCTGTGTCCAAGCTAATCACTTCTAAACACTCAGGAGTTGGGTCTGGATAAAGAGTTTTGGTATTTTTTTTGTCATGTATTTGAAACCTTCACCCTGTCGCTTTGGCACGGGCGTCAGGACTGAGCTCCTGCACCAGCAGCCGCCTCCTCCTGCACTCTGAGCTTTGGCAGGTGGCAGGCCTAGCGGGGCAGGTTCTGGCTCTTGGGAAGATCTCAGTCTTCAGGCACTAGACCACGGCAAGGTGGTTCTGGCTTCTCTGGCTGCAGTGCTGACTGCCCCGGAGGTCTAAGGTCAGCCTTCTCAGCAACCTTAGCCCCTCTACCACTCCTCACTCCAAACACTTCCCAGATATGCCATGACTTCTCCCTTTCATTCACACAACAGATATTTATTGAGCGTTATAGCAGTTCAGTTTGGGTTTGACAATGAATAACAGAACCCAAAATAATAGTGATTTAGACAAGATAGACATCTACATCACTCTCACATAGAAGCTCAGAGATTGCCAACACAGGACTGATATGGTGACTCTGTTTCATGGACTCCCAGGGAATACATGCTCCTTCCAGCTTTCTGCTCTATCATCCTAAGGCTGTGGTCCTTGTCTGTATGTTTCAATATGGCTGCTAGAGTTCAAGCCATTGTGTCCACATTCCAGGCAGCCAGAAGGAGTAAAGAGTCAAGAAGAAAGCATTAAGGGCACAGGCCAGATGTCTTTTAAGAAGGTTTCTTGGGAACTGCCACACAACACTTCTGCTTACATCTCATTGAGCAGATCTTAGTCATACCTAGCTGCAAGGGAGCCTGAGAAATGTAGTCTTTGTTCTGGTGGCCATGGTCCAGCAGATAACCAGGGCTTCTACTACAATGGAAGTAGGGGAGAGTGGATATTGGGTGACAGTAACAGGCTATGCCACAGCATCTATTTTGTGCCAAGCAGTATTCTTGGTGCTGAGAATAAAGTGGTGGCCAAGCAGAGTCTCTACTCTTATAGAACTAGCAGTCTAGTGGAAGAGACACACATTGAACAAATAAATACAAATTTAAAAAAAAAAAAAAGATTGACAAATTAAGATGAGGAAAACTACAAGATACTGTGAAAGGGAATAATAGGGTGTGTGTATGGATGTGGGAGAATCCAAGGTGGGAACAGCTTCAAGTATTCATGCCTCTGAGGCTTTGCAAGTGCAGTTCCCTCTGCCTGGACGCCTTTCCTCGTCTTCGCTTCCCCCTCATCCTTGTGTCACCTTAGTTAAGCTGGAACTACACTTTCCAGAATCCCCTTCTCTCTTTGGGTTAGAGTTGGCCAAAAGAGGAATTTGTGATAGATTTTGAAGGCTGAAGTGAAGGAGCAGCCATCACTATCTGAAGGTGCTGCGGTTATATGTAGTGACAGACATAGGCATGCCATAGGTTCCTGTTTGTCCTCCCCACTCTCGTCTGCTCTGTATCCAGCTCTTCTTCCTGACTGCTGACCCCATTGACCAACAATGGCCCCAGACCCACCACCAGATGCTTAGTTACTGACCCAGCAATACTGGTGTTGTGGTAGCTTTAGTGAGGCACAACTTCCATAGACCTCTCCAGGAACCTCCCCTTCCTGGGCCCACTTGGGTGGGTGGACGTGTTTTAGCTTATCAGATGGACCAATTAGTGACCCTTCTCTGATCTACTCCTGAAGCTCTACTTCCGCAGCCCCTCCCAAAACTGTGTAAAGCCTAATTCTTGGACTAAATCCCTTAGCCCGTAACTCATGGTGGTTCTGCTGGCTTAAATGGCAAGTGCCCTGCCAGCGGTGGGAACACAAGGAATGAAGATACTCCCTCTCTGGGAAACCATCCCCTCTCCCTCAGCCACTCCAGGATGAGACTCGCTTCCTTCTGCCTCTTAGCAGAATTACTTGTTAAATGGGTAAAGTTTGCCCCACGCTAGCCTGAAAGTGTTCCTGGGGCAAGGTGGGGTCTTGATCCTCATTTCTGAGGGCAAGTGGGGAGGAAGTTACAATGTACTGGGACCCTCCTAGGTGCTAGCTACTTCATAATTATCTCATTTATCCTCACCAAAATGTATTGCCCCTGTTTTACAGTGGACAACACTGAAAGGAAGAGAAGTTGAAAGCTAGAGTTTGAACCCAGGACTATCAGGCTCCAAAGCCCAGGGGCCTTTCACTTGCCTTCAGCTGGGTCAGAAGGTGGAGCAGTGATCTCCATCCATATCTGGCCTCTGCTGGCTCTCCTGGCATTTGCTCCCTGGCCCTCCAGCTCTTTGCTCCCCTCTTCTCCTCTGCCTGCTCCCCCTCTCCCGTGAGCACAGCTGAACAGATCGGCTCACCAGGATGCTCGTCAGCTCATCAGCATCTGTGAGGCGCACAGCAGCTGAGGCCGCCCAGCCAGCAGCATTGGTGGCTCTGTCAGTGGGGACTGGAGAAGGCTCTGCAGCTGAGACTTGGGGATACTAGTCAGGGCTGACTCATACCCAAGACCTTGGGGGAGTGCAGCTACCTGACCTGAGGGGCTTGAGACAAGGCAGCTGGTCTCCTCTCCTCTGGCTGGTCCCACCCCAGGCACAACTGAGGCTCACCATCTGGGTTGGGCAGACGTCTCAGTGCCTAGTGCTAGCCTAACACCTTGCTCAGTCTTAAAAAATCCTACCCTGTCACTTAGCAAGTTTTCTCCATGATGCTTCCAACCCCAAGACTCCATGTGTCTTAGTTATCTACTGTTGCCATAACAGAAATACCACAAGTGGGTGGTTTTAACAAACAGAAATTTATTTTCTCACTGTTTAGGAGGCTAGAAGTCCAAATTCAGGGTGCCGGCTCTAGGGGGAGAATTTCTCACTCTGTCAGCTCTGGAAGATGTCTTTTCAGCTTCTGTTCCTCAGTTCCTTGGTGATCTTCATGTGACGTGGCATCTGTCTTCCCCCATCTCTGCTTGCTTCTCTGTGCCTAATCTGGTCATTTTATATTTCAAAGGTGTGACTTAAGACACACCCAACAACACTATGTCCTCATTAACATAACAAAGAAAACCCTATTCCCAAATAGGATTACATTCACAAGTATAGGGGTTAGAATTGGCAACATACATTTTGGGGGGACGCAATTCAATCCGTAACACCATGGCTTTAAAATTGTAGGTGGTAGTTAAGGCTTTGAGGTAGACAAGTGAGGGTTCCCATCCTGGCTGCCATTTTGGAACTACATTTGGACCAGTTCCTTTCTCCTTTTTCTCATCTATAGGGCTGTCCTGATGATTAAATGAGGTAATGTTGGTAAAGCATGTAGCACAGTGATTGGCTTTTAGTACGAACACTGAATACTCAGCACTAGGGCTGGTTGTTGTGGCATGATGGAGGGGGCGTGGATTTTGGGTCTGATCAGCCTGGGTTCGAATCCAGGCTTGACTGCTTCGTAGCTATGGTGAGCAAATTACCTGATTTTTCTTTCTTTTTTTTGTTGTGTATTAGGTGAAAGTTTACAGAGCAAATTAGATTTCCATTCAATAGTTTGTACATAACGTGTTTCATGGCTTTGGTGTTATTCTCCACAATGTGTCAGCACTCTCCCCATTTCCGCCCTGGGTTCCTCATTTCTTTCATCCTGATTTTCTTCCTCTTCTTGTTTTCTCATCTTTGCTTCTGGGCAAATTTTGCCCTTTTGATCTCATATAATTGATAATTCTAAGGAGCACATTCCTCTCAGGTGTTATTGTTTATCTTACGGGCTTGTCTATTATTTGGCTGGAAGGTGATCTCCGGAAATAGCTTCAGTTCCAGGTCAGAAGTGTGTCTGTCTTAGGGCCATAGTCTCGGGGTTTCCTCCAGTCTCTGTCAGACCAGTAAGTCTGGTCTTTTTTTGTGAATTTGATTTTTTTATTCTACATTTTTCTCCCGCTCTGTCCAGGACCCTCTGTTGTGATCCTAGTCAGAGCAATTGGTAGTGGTAGCTGGGCAATATCTAGTTCTTCTGGTCTCAGGGTCATGTAGATTGTGGTTTCTGTGGTCCATTAGTCCTTTGGACTAGTTGCTCCCTTGAGTCTTTGGGTTTCTTCACTCTTCTTTGCTCTGGATGGGAAGATACCAATAGCTGTATCTTAGATGGCCACTTGCAAGCTTTTAAGACCCCAGACACTACTCACCAAAGTAGGATGCAGGACATTGTCTTTATGAACTATGTTGTGCCAATTGACATAGAAGTCCCCCGAGTCTATGGTCCTTTGCCTTTGAGCCTAGAAACTTCATCCCGTGAGATGTTTGGTTATGTCTAAGAGGTTTCCTTGACAGTACCCCTGGTATATTCTTTTGTCTATATTAATATATAAGGATCACCTACAGTTATGTAGAAACATCTACCATCAAACCTGTATCTTTTGGTGTGTATGCTCCCTTACACCCTCCCACACCTCTTGCCATATCTATCTACCTACGTATTCATTCATAGATTATTGTTTGTTAACACTATTGTTTCGGGATTGTCTATGCTATGGTGGTTACTATAGTTGCCTTTTATTCTTGCATTCCTCTCAGTGTCCTCTCTTGCCTTGGTCAAGTTGTGCTGAATTCTCCCATATTGTGTATTGCCTTCCCCTTCACCAATATTAACATGTATCTTCTATCTATTTGGTAATTTTCCTACCTCCCCTGGTAACCTTCAAAAAAGGCAATTACAGACCAATATCCCTCATGAATATAGATATAAATATAGAATATAAATTCCCAACAAAATTTTAGCCAATAGAATTCAACAACATATCAAAAAAATAATACATCATGACCAAGTGGGATTCATACCAGGTATGCACGGATGCTTCAACATTAGAAAACCAATCAACACAATCCACTACATAAAGAAAACCAAAGAATCACACAATCATTTCAGTTGATGCAGAAAAGGCATTTGATAAAGTCCAATACCCACTCCTGATAAAAGCCCTCAGCAAAATAGGAATAGAAGGAAAATTCTTCAGCATAATAAAGGACATTTATGCAAAACCAACAGCCAAAATTATTTTCTACAGAGAGAAACTGAAAGCATTCCCCTTGAGAATGGGAACCAGACAAGGATGCCCTTTATCACCACTCTTATTCGATATTGTACTGGAAGTCCTAACTAGAGCAATAAAGGAAGAAAAGGAAATAAAGGGCATACGAATTGGTGAGGAAGAAGTAAAACTATCCCTATTTACAGACAAAATGATTCTATACATAAAAAATCCCAAAAATTCCAGAAGAAGGCTGCTGGAACTAGTAGAAGGACTCAGCAAAGTAGCAGGATACAAGATCAACATACAAAAATCATTTGGATTCCTGTATACCAACAAAGAGAGCTTCGAAAAGGAAATTAGCCAAACAACACCATTTACAATAGCCCCCCCACCAAAAGATAAATACTTCAGAATAAATCTAATGAGGGATGTAAAAGACCTAAACAAGGAAAACTACAAAACACTTTTGCAAGAAACAAAAAGAGACCTACATAAATGGAAAAACATACCATGCTCATGAATAAGAAGGCTCAACGTTGTAAAAATGTCAATACTACCCAAAGCCATCTACAGATAAAATGCAATCCTAATCCAGATTCCAACAGTGTTCTTTAACAAGATGGAAGAACTAATCATCAACTTTATATGGAAAGGAAAGAGGCCCCGGGTAAGTAAAGCATTATTGAAGAAGAACAACAAACTAAGAGGCCTCACACTACCTGACCTTAGAACCTACTATACAGCCACGGTAGTCAGAATAACCTGGTTCTGATTCAACAACAGACACACAGACCAATGGAATACAATTGAGAACCCAGATGTAAATCCACCCACCTATGGACAGGTGATCTTTGACAAAGGGCCAAAGTCTATGAAATGGGAAAGAGACAGTCTCCTCAACAAATGGTGCTGACAGAACTGGGTATCTATCTGTAGAAAAATGAAACAGGACCCACACTTCCCACCATATACAAAAACTAACTCAAAATGGATCAAAGACCTAAATATAAATCCTAAAACTATAAAGATCATGCAGGAAAATAGAGGGACAACGCTAGCGGCCCTAATATATTGCATAAATAGAATACCAAATATAAAAATGCACACACAGTAGATGAACTAGATAAATGACACCTCCTAAAAATTAGATACTTATGCTCAACAAAAAACTTGCCAAAAAAGTAAAAAGAGAACCTACAGATTGGGAAAAAAATTTTGGCTATGACATATCCGACAAGGGTCTAATCTCTAAAATTTATAGGAAACTTCAACACCTCAACAATAAAAAGACAAACAATCCAATTTAAAAATGGACAAAGGATAGGAACAGACACTTCACCAAAGGAGACATCCAGGCAGGGCTCCAAATTAGAGAGATGCAAATTAAAACTGCAATGAGATACCATCTCACGCTGACATTACCGGCACTAATCAAAAAAACAGAAAACAAATGTTGGCGAGGTTACCTCACTTTTCTGAGCCTTGGTTTTTTCGTCTGTAAAAAGGGGTGATGATAGTACCCCCCCATAGTGCCAATCTGAGTATTAAACCGGATAATGAATGTGAAACATTTGACAGATAGCATATTGCCTCTTCCTTCCCCCATCCTGTCTTCTTTATAGCAGCTGGGCATTCAGTAAGTGCTTAATAGTTGAACAGTCCTTCTACAATTTGTTCCTGACTTTTGCTTCTTCACATGGCCATCTTCCCTCTGTGTCTGTTTCTTCTCTTGTTACAAGGACATTAGTCATATTGGATTAAGAGCCCATCCTACTCTAGTATGATCTCATCTTAACTAATTGCATCTTATTTTCAAATAAGAACACATTCTGAGGTCCTGGGAAGGACATGAATTTGGGGGGAAATGGTCTAACCCAGTGTTATCACCCTCTGACACCCAAAAATCAGAGTCATAAGCTAATGATGTGAAGTTGGGTCAGAGTTCAGAGGGAGGCAGGAAAATAAGCTTTTCCAACCCCTGGCTTTAAAGTGTCCCCCCTACCTTGTCTTCAATGACCTCTTTTGTCTTTACTCCTTATCAGAGGTATCTGGGCATTCAGGGCTCTCCTCCTGTGTCCCCTCCAGGAAGCCTGCCCTGATTCCTCCCAATCCTTATGGTCTCAGCTCTGAACCAGTAAACCAGTTACTATTGAGTCACTTTCGACCCATGGAGAATCCACGTGTGCTCCATAGTGTTTTCAATGGCTGATTTTTCGGAAGTATGTCGACAGGCCTCTGGGTGTACTCAAAGCACTAATCTTTTAGTTAGCAGCTGAACGCATTAACCGTGTGTACCACCCAGGGATTCAGCTCTGAAGGACTGCCTTACTCAATATTTGATTCTGCATATCATGCTCCATCTTGTTCCCCAGGTGTCCCTTGATGCCCAGGCAAAGGCAGGCGGCTTCTGGTAGAGAGGCTGTGCTGGGTGCGCTGGGGGCTGCTGTAGTCCTGCTGATGCTGAGACTCTAGCCAGATCCTGTGTCTCCGGCAGTGCTGCAAGCAGGGCAGCCGGGCAGGCCAGGTGCTGCGTGATTTCTTCTCTCATATGACAGCCATGGAGGATCTCTCAGCTGCCAGGAGTACAGGAAGCTGCCTGCCTCCAGCAGCTAGCATCTCCAGGCTCTGCCTCAGCTTTCGAGTAGAGGTCATGCTCTTCCTGGGCAATCCCAGCCAACAACTGAGCACAGCAAGAGTACAAGGGCCTGACCACTTTTGCCCAACACGGGACTCCAGAGCCTCCTGTTGGGTTGGCTGAAACTTTGTGAGATCTCCATCAAAGTCTGAAGGCTTCCCCTGCCCAGTCCTGCCTCCTCTCAGTTTATCTTTCACACTCATTACCCTCTTCCCCCAAAGCCTCTTCCAATACTAATTACACCTCTGCATCTGCTTCCCAGAGGACCCAACCCATGCCTCTGGCATATCTGGCACAGCACAGCACGGTGTATGGAGTCCCTGGGTAGTGCAAATTGTTAACGTTCTTGGCTACTAACCAAAACGTGGATGGTTCAAGTCCACCCAGAGATGCCTCAGAAGAAAGGCCTGGTGATCTACTTCTAAAAAATCAGCCACTGAAAAAGGAGCACAGTTCTACTCTGACACACGTGGGATCATCATGAGTCAGAACTGACTCGGCAGCAGCTGGTTGGCTACAGCATGTTATAATGAATGGACTGAAATGGGCTTCTGAGTGGGCTGCTGAGTCGCGGAAGCTTGAATTCTAGACCCTTGAGAAAAGGGACCGAGGATCTATCTATTCCAATTTCCTCTTTCACTCATTCATTTAACAAGTAGAACCACCTTCATGCCAGGGCTTCACTTCAGATGTGGATGAAGATAGGGTCCTTGCTCTGGGTGAGCTTGTTGGGGAGAGAGATAAGCAGACTAATGCTCAGCCAGGGTTTTGGCACACTACTGAGAAAGATTCCAAGGAAACTGGGGTCCTGTTTCTGGGTGCTCAGCTTAAGAGGCTGATTATTTCAAAATCTGCTGTGCCAGGGCCTGGTTTCCTTTGTTTCTTTTGCTGGAAGCCTTTATATTGGTGAACACCTTAACTAATAACAGTGATGACAACAAAGAGCACTTTTTCAGTGCTGTCCACACGCTGGACATTATGTTAAGAGCATCAAGTAAAGCCTTGATTAGGAGACACTGTGCAGGTTGGTGATAAACACACAGGCATGGGGTCGGGCTTATTAGCTATGTGACCTTTGACAAGCTATTTCACCTCTCTGGGCCTTATATTTTTCATCTATTAAATAGAGAAATCGAGGGTATCTTCCTTATGATTGCTTTAAAAAATAAGCAAGATAATATTTATGAAGTCCTAATAGTCGCAGCACATAGTAAGTGTTCAATAAATGCAAATATTTTTATTATTCCTATTATGCCAGATGATCACAGAAAGTCCTATGAGGGAGGTGTTGTTATTATTATATACATTTCTTTTAAGATGTGGAAAGTGTAATTTAGAGAGATTTAAATACTTTCACTAGTACCAAATAGTCTTGATTACTGTAGCTGTAAGAAAAAGTTGAAATCAGATGGGATAAGTCCCCTACCTTTATTCTTATTTTTTTTTAAATTGCTTTGATCATTTTAGGTCGTTTGCATTTCCATATGCATTTTAGAATCAGTTTTTTATTTATATATGAAGATAAATGCCTGCTGGGATTTTTTTGGGGATTGTGTTGAATCCATAGATCAATTAGGGGAGAACTGCCATATTCTCAATATTGTATCTCATAATTCAGAATGTGCCATATCTCACCATTTATTTAGGTCTTTAATTTCAGCAAAGTTTTATAGTTTTCAGTTTAGAGGTTTTAGACATCTTTTGATGGATTTATTCCTGGGTATTTTATAATTTTGTGTGCTACTTTCAATGGGATTTTTTAATTCTCACTTTCAAATTATTTGCTGCTAAAAACTTTTATGGTGAACTCTTCTTCCTTTCACAGTGGAGATGTCAGGACCACCCAGATATAGGGGAGATTTTTGCACTATATTTGGGCAAGTACTGTAGACTATAACCTGCCAAAAGGCTGAAAGAAGAGTAGAATGGCTGATGGGACTCCAAAAAAGAGTACTAGAAGCTTCCTCCTTCTGTCTTCCCTTGATTATGCCCGTAACTTTTTATTATGGGGTATAGCTTGTTATGGTGATGGAGGTTGGGAGAGTCCTGCAATGGGAGGAAACTGGAGGTCCTGGGTCCTCTTCTTATTCTACACTCTCTCCCTAGTGTCACTTGCAACTGTGGCTTCAAATGTCTTCTATACACTGGAGACCTGACATCTCCTCTAAGCTTCAGACATGTAGTGCCTCTCACAGATCCCTTGAACTCAGCATCTCTAGATCTGAACTCACAAACCTGTTTCTTATCCAATGTTTCCTTTTGCTGCAAACGGCAATCTCCCACCACCAGTTTCATAATACCCAATAGTACTGGCATACTATTGGTATACTATTGGCATACTATTGGTATATTGGGTGGTAAAACCAAACGAAACCCATTGCTGTTGAGTCCGTTCCAACTCACAGCGACCCTCTAGGACAGAGCAGAACTGCCCCATAGGGTTTCCAAGGAGTGGCTGGTGGATTCAAACTGCTGACCTTTTGGTTAGCTGTTGTAGCTCTTAGCCACTGCGCCAATAGGGCTCCTATTGGGTAGTAAATAACCAATAAATACTTGTTGAATAGATGACTGTAAAAAGAATTATAGTGTGGAAAGTGTACTTACCCTATATAAGCTTTGAGAAAAATTAACTCCTTTGCCCTGGGTTATCCCATGCCTGTTTCCATAATGCTAGAGGCATCAAGATTTAAATAAAGTTCCCTAAGACTCTGCATCCCAGAGCAGGTTCTTTCTCCTTGTGTTGCTTTAGTACCTCACTGAGACCACAGCTACAGCAGGAAGAGGATGAGGCATTTCTGGTACTGAGGGCACATTATTCCTCACAATGACTGTCACTTATTCATTTCTATATCATCTGTGCCCTGGCTCAGTCCTAGAATGCAGAAGATACTCAATGTTTGAATGAGTGAATGAATGAATAAATCAACTCTATGATCTAAGTACTCTTACTCTTATAGATGGTGAAACTGGAGATCAGAGACTGCCCAACAGCAAGCAGCAAAGCTGGGATGCAAGCTCAGTCATCCTGGTTCCCAGACCAGTGGTCCCTCCACTGCATCAAGAAAGTTGTGACAACTGAGTACAGATTTCATTTAATTTCCCTTCCAACTAATAGTTCTTAAGTGCTTCCGCAAGCCAGCCTTGATGACCGGATGAATCAAGATTGGATGAAGCTATTACTGTCCTCTTGAGAGCACATAAGGTCAGCCACAACACTTCGGAGGAAAAATATGCCCTTCTCCTAGGATCCTGACTTGAACCAGCTCTTGGTCATCTACAGCAGTGGTCCCCAAATAAAGATTCCCAGAGCACTCCCCTAGAATTTCTAATTCAGCCGTCTGGAGGTGATACCTGGGAATCTATATTTTTACCCCTGCTCTGGGCTGATTTGGGAACCTCTGAAAACAGTCCAACAGAAAGGCTCTAGACAGAGGCCTCATGAGGGCTAAGAGTAAGCCTGTCTTTAGTCCTTTGTACACAAACATTTACTGAGCGCTTCCTATGTGCCAGTCACTGTTCTGAGTCCTAGGGGTACAGCAGTGAGCAAAATAAAGTCTTTGTTCTCATTCATTCTGTGGGGTATGTGTGAGGGGTACAGACAATGAATAAGTAAAGAAATAAATGTCCAAGGTAACTTCAGATTATGGCGATGTATTAGTTTCCTAGGACTAATGTAGCAAAGTACCACAAACTGGGTGATTTATAAAAACAGAAATTTATTGTCTCACAGTTCTGGAGGCTAGAAGTCCAAAATCAGGGTGTCAGCCATGTTGATTCCTTCTGAGGGCTCTGAGGGAGAATCTGTTCCATGCCTCTCTCCTAGCTTCTGGTGGCTTCCAGCAATCCTTGGTGTTCCTTGGCATGTAGATCACTCCAATCTCTGCCTTCGTCTTCACGTGGCTGTCTTCTCACTGTGTCTCTTCTCTTTTATAAGGACACACTCATAATGGATTAGGAACCACACTATTACAGTATGACCTCATGTTACTGATAACATTTAAGACCCTATTTCCAAACAAGGTCACATTCATAGGTGTGGGAAAGGGGTGGTTAGGACTTCAACATATCATTTTGGGGGGGCACAGTTCAATCCATAACAGCTGATGAGGCTCTGAAGAAAATGGAACAGAGCAAAGGGACAGGGAAAGGGGCTACTCTAGCTCTCTGAGGAGGTCGCATCTGAGCTGAGACTAAATGACCAGAAGGAGCCAGCTATACAGAGATGTGGGGGAAAGGTATTCCAAGCAGAGGGAATAGCAGATGACAAAGTATGTTCGGAAGAGTAGGCTTGGCCTGTGTGTCTGGTACAGAGTGAGAAAAGGGGGAGGATAGTTGAACCTGTGTTACACAGAACAAGTGGGAACCATGTCACTTAAGGCCTTAGAATTAGGCAAAGGGGGTTAGATTTTCTTCCAGAAGTGACATGATGTGATTATTTTAATCAGCTCGCCCTGTCTGCTAGGTGAAGACGAGTATAGGAGTCCAGAATGGAAGCTGGGGGGACCAGTTAGGAAACTCGTAGGAGTCCAAGCTAGAGATGTTGGTGGCTTGGGCCTAGGTGGTAAAGGTGGAGATGGAAACGGACAGACTGGAACTACAGCTTGCTGGAGGGTGGAATGTGTTTGTGTGTGGTGGGGCAATGGACAGACTGGAACTACAGTTTACTGGAGGGTGGAATGTGTTTGTGTGTGGTGGGGCGATGGACAGACTGGAACTACAGTTTACTGGAGGGTGGAATGTGTTTGTGTGTGGTGGGGCAATGGACAGACTGGAACTACAGTTTACTGGAGGGTGGAATGTGTTTGTGTGTGGTGGGGCAATGGACAGACTGGAACTACAGTTTACTGGAGGGTGGAATGTGTTTGTGTGTGGTGGGGCAATGGACAGACTGGAACTACAGTTTACTGGAGGGTGGAATGTGTTTGTGTGTGGTGGGGCAATGGACAGATTGGAACTACAGTTTACTGGAGGGTGGAATGTGTTTGTGTGTGGTGGGGCAATGGACAGACTGGAACTACAGTTTACTGGAGGGTGGAATGTGTTTGTGTGTGGTGGGGCAATGGACAGATTGGAACTACAGTTTACTGGAGGGTAGAATGTGTTTGTGTGTGGTGGGGCAAGGGATGAGGATAGGGAAGAGTCAAGGATGACTCCTAGATTTGGGCTTGAATAACTGGGTGATGATGGACCACTTCCCAAAATAGGAAAACTAGGGGAGGAACAGGTTTTCATAGCCACCATACCTATAGCACCTAGCTTAGTGTCAGATACATAGTAGGTGCTCAGTAAATATTCATTGATGAGTTAATTAGTGACCTTCTTTTTATCCTGAACTCAAACAATATAATATCCTCCTGACTTGGAAAGACACTTGTTGGCAGTACTGTAGAATTATTGTTATCCTTTCGAAGGAACACCAACTGTGGGTGCAGCACTCTCCTAGGCATTTGACAGACATCTATGAGTCTATGATGTAGGCATGTGGTTGTTGTTAGCTGTGGTCTAGTTGGCCCACAACTTATGGGGACCCCATGCACAACAGGATCAGTCCGTTATGATCCACAGGGTTTTCGTTGCCTGATATTCAGAAGTGGATACCCTACCGCCATTTCCCAGGTGAGTCAGCTGAGACTCAAAGAAGGACCCCACGTCACAGCCTGCAATTGGAAGGAACCCCAGTGTGTGTCACACTGACCTCCTGCTTGTCCCTCAATCCACACAGCTGTCAATGCAGAAAATAGGCTTGTTCCGGATGAAACTGGTGTCTGGTAAAAGCTTTGGTTCTTCTATGTCTCACTTTTGGACTGACCTGGGCCCGCACTCAGCTCCTGAGGTCCTAGCCCTGCCCTGGCATCAGGTCGTCTCAGGAGACAGGGTGCCTGAATGGGTCCTTTCCTCAGCTGTTACTGTCAGCTCCACTACAGGGGCTTGAGTGAGTGGAGATCCCTGGCACACTGCCCACCCCAACCCCCACCCCCACCCCCCCATTTAGAGTGTGTCACAAACTTCAATGTGCCCTTGGATCACCTGGGGAGTTTGTTAAAATGCAGATTCTGACTCAGCAAGATCTGGGTGGGGTCTGAGTTTCTAATTTCTTTTTTTTCAAGGGAGGATTTATTTATTTATTTGAGTATAATCCTGATGCCTTGTACTACAACCCCCTTCTTCAGCTCCCCTTTAAAATCTTACATTTTATAACCTTCACTAATGCATCTATACTAGTACAAGAAGAGAATTGTTTTAGAGGCGCTCACAGAAGGGGAGAGAGCAGACAGAGTGAGAGTCATAAAAGAAAGGGACACATAGCTTTTATAAAAAATAGGCTTGTCCCCATCTCCACTAAATAAATGCAGAACAAGTATTTAAAGACTATTTGCTTGAAAGAATACCAAGTAATTAGCTTGCGTAGGCACTTACATGTCTCAGTTCTACAGTGAACAGAAAAATAAAAAGAGGAGAGGGATGGAAGTGACCGACTTAGCAGAAGATTAACAGCATTGGTTCTCAAACTTGATCATGCATCAGAATCACTGGGAGGGATGATTAAAACACAGATTGCTGGGTCCTACCTCCAGAGTTTCTGATTTAGTAGGTGGGGCCCATTTCTAAGAATTTCCCTGGTGATGCTGATGCTCCTGGTCCAGGGACCACACTTTGAGAACCATTGATTTACAATACTCACATAGAAATTATTTCCTAGTCTAGGAAATGCTAACACGTTCTTTGAAATGTTGACAGATTTTGTAAGAGAAGAAAGGAGCATGAGGATTGCTTCTCCGCCTTTTGGCTAAGACAAAGTGTAGAAAAGAGCGTGGTGGTTAAATGAATTAGGGAAATGCTGGGTTAAAGAAGTTAAGATACTTCTTTTGAGATTGGCATAACTTACTGTCTCCAAATAAACAACTTACTCTCTACATCCACCTGACTCTCCTACTCCAGGAAATTCTTACCCAGAAAAATGAAATTGCAAATAATTTTATTGTTTATCCAAAAACTTCCTGAAAATCCACTAATCCAAATACTAGGTGATTTAATTTACCATCATTAGAGTAAATACAAATTTCTCAGGAAAAGAGATAGCTTCAAAAGACTGTTTACTCTTTCATCTGGAAACCCTCACCTTGCTGTGTCCACCAGTCCTCAGCTATTATGTCACAAATGTGACCAATCCTAATCAAGCTCTGCGTCAAAATAGCCACCTCAATCCAGATTCCCCAAACCTCATAAATATCCTGCCTTTGCCCTACCCCTTCCGAAAAGCTACTAAGACTGTCTTACTAGTAATCTCCTGGTGAGCACTAAACTAGACTACTTTATCCATAGGTTATTTTGGTGACATTTTGGGTAAGCCAGCATTCCACAATCTATTACCTTGACTTCTTACACTGGGTTTAGGTTCCTCTTAATATCTGTCTTATTCCCAGTGCTTAGCACAGTGCCTGGAAAATAGTAGACATTCAATAAATATTATTTGAGTGGATGAATGAACTTCTTAGAGATTTTAACATGCTATTGTGCGTTGTAACTTTCCCAATTTTTTTTTCATTAAATTTTCTTTTTATTGTACTTTAGGTGAAGGTTTACAGAACAAATAGTTTCTCATTAAACAGTCAGTACACATATTGTTTTATGACATTGGTTAACAACCCCACCACATGTCAACACTCTCCCTTCTCGACCTTGGAGGACCCTTTTTTTTTTTTTGGTGAAAATCTACATAGCCAAAGAGACACCATTTCAAAAATTTCTACATGTACAATTCAGTAACGTTGATTACGTTCTTCCTGTTGTGCTGCTATTCTCACTAACCTTTCCCAAATTATTCTATCACCATTGTCTTCAACTCACTGTCCTCTAGGCTTCCCATTAAACCTTTTGAGTTGCTGTGGTCAGTTTGATCTCACATAGATAATTCTTTTTATTGTTGTTGTACTTTAGATGAAGGTTTACAGAACAAAATAGTTTCTCATTAAATGGTTAGGACACATATTGCCCTATGTCAATGGTTAACAACCCCACGACATGTCAGCCTTGTACTTACTCAACCTTGGGTTCCCTATCACCAGCTTTCCTGTTGCCTCCTGCCTTCTAGTCCTTGTCTCTGGACTGCTGTGCCTCATTAGTCCTGAGTTTCTAATTTCTAACAAGTTTGCAGGTGATATTGATGCTGTTGGGCCACCGGCCACAGTTTATATAGAGCTGTAGAGGTGGGAGTGGGGTGGGGGAGACAGAGGAGGAAAATGGAGGGGTTTGAGGTCTGGGTAGCTGTGGTGTGGAGTCTTTTGAAGAAAGTGGCTCATCCTCACTTTCTTTATCTCTCTTTCAGGCTCTCTTCATCTTTTTCTTTCTCTGAGAAGTGTCATTAGTAACCTCTCTCTCCCCCAGCAGTAGTAGAAGCAGAGTTAACCACAGACCCTAGGGTGCTGGCAGGCAAGCTCCATCCTTCTCCTTGCAGTCCCAGTGACTCGAACTCCAGGTCCCATGCTGGAGTCGGTGCCAGGTATGGTGGATCTGCAGCTACTCCCCAACTCGCCCATCCCTGCCTGGGAAGATGGCATGTCGGGGAGAGGTGAGTGAGAAGCCCTTTCTACTTTCTGGAACTCCTGTCCTGCCCACAGGGCACAGGAGTTAACTGGGGTGGGGAGAGGAAGTGGCTTCTTCCTGGAGCCCTGCTGGCATAGTGGTTAAGAGCCCAGCTGCTAACCAAAAGGTCAGTAGTTCGAATCTACCAGCCTCTCCTTGGAAACCCCATGGGGCAGTTCTACTCTGTCCTATAGGGTTTCCATGAGTCGAAATCAACTTGACAGCAATGAGTTTGGGGTGATTTTTTTTGTTTGGTTGGTTTTTTTTTTTTTTTTTTGACTTCTTCCTAATGGGCTTTTCATGACCTTTGGGCAGGCAGGGGAGCGCCAGGGACTCTGGCTTCCCAGCAGGGCCGGGGACCAGCTGGCCACTTCCCTCTTTGACCTTGGCTCACAGTAAATTTGCTCTAATGTGGAGCACCAAAGCCAAGAGAAACAATATCCCTGGATGGGAAGTGAGAGAGAGAACAATATCCCTGGCTGGAAAGTTATCTTCAATTAATTTCTGAATTCCAATCAAAATCCTAAAGGAATTGTTTGGGGGAGAGAGTGGTAATGAACTTGATACATTCATTCCAAACCTCACTGGTAAGTGGGAGAAAGTAGCCAAGTAAATTCTGAAAGAAAGAAAAAAAAAAAGAATAATGTAGGGGACTACAATACTTATAATAGATACATCAACGTAACCTAACAAGAAGCCTGAAAGTCCCGAGTATCTTTTAAATATTTATATTACAAATGTCACATTTCATATGGTCAGGAAATGAATAAATGTGGCTGAACAAACTGATTAAGGATTTGATCTTTCCCCAAACCACATACTTAAATAAATTCCAAGCAGAATAAAGAGAGAAATGTGAAAAATGATACCAAAAAGATACTAGAATAAGGTTATGGAAAATATTTATATAACGTTGATGTGGTGGAGGCCGTTCTAAGTATAACAACAAATGCAGAAACCGTAAAGGAAAGATTGAAAAATGTGACTGCAAAAAGTTTTTGTCCATCAAAAAATACGATAAACAAAATTAATAAGCAAATGATAAATCTGGAGAATTCAACATATATCTGATAAACAGGTTAGTATCATTACAAATCAGTAGGAAAAAGACATCATCCCAATAGGAATGGGCAAAGAGCATGACTAGACATGCATTTTAAAAATAAGTACAAATAAATAATAAATATATAAAACAATTTGTAACCATAATGGTAATGAAAGAAATACAACTGAAACCATGACAGATATATATATATAATATATATATACTCTGCTGAACTGGCAGAGATCAGAAAGATGTAAAAGAATGACAGCTGGGTTAGGGAGAGTGTGAGGAAACAGGCTCTCACATAACACTGGGGTTGTGAATTGGTACAAGTGTTCTGTAGGGCAAGAGCCCTAAAAATTTTCCATCTGTTTGCCCCAGAAGTTCCATTTCTAGAAATTTATCTTAAAGAAATCATCAGACATGTGCAAAGATGAATGCATTAATATGTGTGCATTGCAGTGGCACTCATACGTAGAAAATAGAAACTGCCTAAATATGCACCCACAACTCCAAACACCTGTCCTTCAGTTCACCCCATTGGTCACCAAAACCTGTGATTGACAGTTTATGGAGACATCTCCAACCTTTCTCTCGTTTGAGTCTCACAGCGCCCCCTTGTGGTAAGCAGAGCAGGGCTGGCTATCCTACCAAGGACCTGTGTCAGGAGGTAGCCGCTAAGGACTTAACTTGTGCTTTGTTTTCTTGCTTTTGATGTCCAGAAGGAATGGAAAGCATTTCCTGATCCCTCCAGGATCTGCTTTTGTTTCTAAGACTTGGTTTCTTAACAACCCTAGGCCTCTCAAGGCCCCTTCTTTGCTCCAGTCATAAAAGCCTTCTTTCAACTCCTCCAACTCATCATGCCCCCTCTGGCCACATCATCTTTGCAGATGCTGTTCCCTTTGCTCAGAACACCCTTCCCCTGGCGCCCACCTGATTATTTCTGAGCTCGGATGTTCCTGTCTCAGGAAGCCCTTCCCTGGCCTACGTTTCCATAGCCTCCTTTGTGATGTGTATTCTATTTGCAATTATACATTAATTTATGCAACTGTTTGGTTTTGTCTCTCTCTCCCAAGACTCTCAGCACCATGGCATAGCAGGACTACACAGTGCATGACACATAGTAGGGTCTCAACATGGCCAACCCATGGCTCTGGGAAGTACTCGTATTATTTCTTTGCTAACCTCTCCTCCTTTGGTTTCCTCTGTCCTCTTTCCAGAATGCCAGTTGGTTGCATGTTGGACCTCGAGTTCATCCTTTAAGTTTGTTTTTTGTTTTTCTTTTTGACATTTTGTTCTACATTCTGGAGATCTTGCCAACTTCATTTTCTAACCCATCTATTAAAAATTTTATTTTGGCAAGCATATTTTTAATTTTCTAAAGTTATTTCTCTTTCTGAAGTAGTTCCTTTTTTCATAACATCCTATTTGCTTTTTTTTTTTAAGATGCAATATTTTCTTGAAATTTCCTACAGTCACAAATGTACAAATTCTCTTATTCTCTCGCTCTTCCTTCCTTCCTTCTGAAGTTTTCTCTTATTCTCTAAATTTTCTCTGAGGGCTATTTTACCCTTTCTCCTTCATGTTGGAAGCTTTTCTCAAATGTCCGTGGCTACCTGGCATCCTTTTGTATTTAAAGAGGCTGACCCAGTGTTGTGCATGTGGACGGGGTTTAGCGAGCAGGTGAGCAGGTGGAAACAGGCTGTTACGCCAAACCAAACCAAACCCGTTGCTGCTGAGTCAATTCTGACTCATAGCAACCCTGCAGGACAGAGCAGAACTGCCCCATAGGCTTTCCAAGGCTGTAATCTTTATGGAAGCAGATTGCACATCTTTTTCCCATGGAGTGTCTGGTGGGTTTGAACTGCCAACCTTTCAGTTAGCAGCTGAGCACTTAACCACCATGCCACCAAGACTCCTTGGTTGTTACACCAGGGGACCCTAAATGCTAAAATAAGGAGGACTTACTCAGAAATACTAACAACCACTCTTAAAAAGTCCAGACTTACTGGACCAGTTAAGACTAGAGGACTCCCCGAGATTAATGCCCTAGATACTCTTTAAACCTTGAACCAAAACTATTCCATGAGGTCGTCTTTTAGCTAAATAACAGATTAGCTCATAAAATAAACAATATCACACATGAGTACTATGTTCCTTTAAAAAATTGTCAGTATAAGACCAAATGGTTACTCTAAAGCAAAGACGAGAAGGCAAGGGGACAGAGAAACTAGATTACTGGAAACAGAACAACTAGAATGGAAATAATTAGAAAGTTGACACACTGTCAAATGTAACCAACCAATGTCACGGAACAAATTGTGTAGAAATTGTTCAATGGGAACCTAATATGCTGTGTATACTTTCACTGAAAACACAATAAAAAAAATTTTTTAATACTAATAACCCCACTAGCTGCGCTCACTCTCACCGAGCGGTTTATTCCATTTGCTTTAGAGAAGAACCTCTGATGTTTTTCCTTGGGTTAAGTGCTAGCAGCATTCATGGCTTGGTGGGGGTGGGGGCATTAACTGTTCCGCTCCTGGATTGCAGTTGTTACAACCCCACTTCTCACTTTGTTCTCTGTGATACCTGCTTTCAAGACCAGAGGTTCTCTGAGGTTCTACTGGCAGATGGATCAGCCCTTGCTTGGCTCTAGTTCCTCTGCATGTTTTCTAGGCTTCTGCTGCCTCTAATCTGTCCCAGAAGCCTCCACCCACTTTCTGTCTTCCAGGAACATATTGAAATTACTTGTCTGCTAATGTCCCCTCTGTCCTCTTGGTTACTGTGGGCTTATGCTGATCCATCACTTGAACGGATGAAGAGGATATAAACATGCCTTCTCAGTCCCCATCTGGAACTGGACCCTGCTTGTCTTGAGACTTTGCCCACCACTCATCCAGTTGTCACAGGGGTGAGATCAACTCCAATCTCAGTTTTGAGCCCTTGGAGTACCTAATCACTGGGTGATTCTACAACACTCTGCAGATAATGGCTACACACACACACACACACACACACACACACACACACACGCATGCACACACAAACGCATGCACAACTGCACACCACAGCTATCTGGTTGGCAGCTTCTCCAGGGTCCTTTATACCTCTATGAGCCCCCCTCCCTACTCCTCACCTGGGACTCTACCTGTGGAGCATCTCTATCTCCACCTCCCCTCCATTCCCACAGCTGCTGCCCTAACTCAGCCTTACTTTCCTGCCCAGGATCATCGTGGCTCTGCTGCCTCCAGTCCTTCGTCTCTCAGTGCAAACTGCCACAGCCAGAGTGACCTTCCAAATGCACAGGGCTGACCGTGGCACTTTCCTGCTTGAATTCTTCAGTAGACCTTTAGAACCAGCAGGACCAAGTTCACCATCCTTAGCCTGACATTCAAGAGCCTTTGTGAGCTGACTCTGTCTCCAGCCTCATCTCTTGGCAGTTTCTCAGTGAGCTGCTCAGCCTTTGCTCATGCTGGCCCCTCTGCCTGAAATACCCTTTTACCTCTTCTAAGCCTAGATCCGTCCAATTCATCTGCTGAAGTAGGAACACTTATGCCCCACTCTTGGTGTTTCCTTTCATATGGAGGGACATACATTAGTGCAACACTCCTGGACTTCCCATCTCACTACAGTCAGGCATCCCTTAACATCCACAATACATTCTGTGAAACAGGACATTATGTGATTTGGACGTTGTACGACCATGGTATTATGGATGAAGGTCCTTTCAGGCGTTCACTTCCAGAATAAGGAGGTTTCGTCCATATTAAAAGTTTGCTGGGGCAAATAACCTCCCTCTACAATTAGTTTATCTAAGGTTTCAACAAATTCTGCTGCTGCCTCCTCATCAGCACTCGCAGACTCGCCACTCACTTCCACGTCACATAACGAAAAACATTTGAAGCGTGTGAACTACTCAGAGCTAGCACTAAACTCAATATCATGGTCCTGCTTTTTCTTTAAGGATCTCCAACAAGCTTCGTGCCTTAGCAGTGATCATCAAAGTACTGAGAGGGACTTGCTTTTGTGTTTGGTCCTCAATCCACGCCATCAGCAATTTCTCCATATCTAATATGGTTTCCTCTCGCATTTTCTTTAGCCTTGTAGCTTTCAGTGGAGCTGATCCTTTAACAGCTTGGAGAATTTTTTCTTTGTTTTTGAAGATTGTTTTGATTGTCAAGTGTGACATGCCTAAATCTGCTGATCTTGTTCTTCGATTGGAATGTCTGAACTCTCTTATAACCTTATGGGATCACAGAATATATATGAGGTTGGACGTTACCCAAATGGACATTATATGGCATGTGACTGTGTTCACCTCCTCTGGAGGAGCTCCACTGTTGCCTCCTCCAGAAAGCCTTTTGTGACTCCCCAGGCTGGATGAGGTTCCCTCATCTGTCGTCCACAATTTCCTATACACTTATCACATTGTTCAGAGTCTTTTTTTTTTTTAATTGTACTTTAAGTGAAAGTTTGCGGTTCAAGTTAGTTTCTCATACAAAAATTTATACACACATCGTTATGTGACCCTAGTTGCTCTCCCTATAATGTGACAGCATAGTCTTCCTTTCCACCCCGGATTTCTTGTGTCCATTCAACCAGCTCCTGTCCCTTTTTGCCTTCTCATCTTGCCTCCAGACAGGAGCTGCCCGTTTAGTCTCATGTATCTACTTGAGCTAAGAAGCACTCTTTTTATGAGTATTACTTTATGTCATATAGTCCAGTCTAATCTTTGTCTGAAGAGCTGGCTTTGGGAATGGTTTCAGTTCTGGGCTAATGGAGAGTGTGGGGGTCATGTCTTCCAGGGTCCCTCCAGTCTCAGTCAGACCATTAAGTCTGGTCTTTTAACTAGAATTTGAGTTCTGCACCCCACTTTTCTCCTACTCCGTCAGGGACTCTCTGTTGTGTTCCCTGTCAGGGCAGTCATTGGTGGTAGCCGAGCATCATCTAGTTCTTATGGTCTCAGGCTGATAGAGTCTCTGGTTTATGTGACCCTTTCTGTCTCTTGGGCTAATACTTTCCTCGTGTCTTTGGTGTTCTTCATTCTCCTTTGCTCCAGGTGGGTTGGGACCAATTGATGCATCTTAGATGGCTGCTTGCAAGCTTTTAAGACCCCAGACACCACTCACCAAAGTAGGATGCAGAACATTTTCTTAATAAACTTTGTTATTCCAGTTGACCTAGATGTTCCCTGAAACCATGGTCCCCAGACCCTGCCCCTGTCCCTCAAAGTATTTTGTTGTATTCAGGAAACTTCTTAGTTTTTGGTTTAGTCCAGTTATGCTGACTTCCCCTGTAATGTGTGTTGTCCTTCCCTTCACCTAAGATAATTCTTATCTACTATCTAGTTAGTGAATCCCTCTCTCCTCCCTCCCCACCCTCATAACCATCAAAGAATGTTTTTTCTTCTGTGTTTAAATCTTTTCTTGAGTTCTTATAATAGTGGCCTCATATAATATTTGTCCTTTGTGACTGACTAGTTTCACTCAGCATAATGCCTTCCAGATTCATCCATGTTATGTTTTGCAGATTCATTGTTGTTCTTTATCATCGTGTAGTATTCCACAGTGTGAACATACCATAATTTGTTTATCCATTCACCCGTTGATGGGCACCTAGGTTGTTTCCATCTTTTTGCTATTGAGAACAGGGCTGCAATGAACATAAGTGTGCATATATCTATTCTTGTGATGGCTCTTATTTCTCTAGGATATATTCCAAGGAGTGGGATTGCTGGATCATACGGTACTTCTATTTCTAGCTTTTTAAGGAAGCCGCAAATTGATATCCAAAGTGGTTATACCATTTTACATTCCTACCAATAGTTGGTAAGTGTTCCAGTCTCTCCACAACCTCTCCAACATTTATTATTTTGTGTTTTTTGGATTAATGCTAGCCTTGTTGGGGTGAGATGGTATCTCATTGTAGTTTTGATTTGCATTTCTCTAATGGCCAGTGGTCTTGAGCGTTTCTTCATGTGTCTGTTAGCCGCCTGAATGTCTTCTTTGGCGAAGTGCCTATTCATATCCTTTGCCCATTTTATTTGTCTTTTTGTTGTTGAGTATTTTATAGTATCTTGTAGATTTTAGAGATTAGATGCTGACCAGATTTGTCATAGCCAAAAATCTTTACCCAGTCTGTGTTGTCTTTTTACTCTTTCGGTGAAGTCTTTTGATTAGCATAAGTGTTTGATTTTTAGGAGCTCCCAGTTATCTAGTTTCTCTTCTGGTGTTTGTGTATTGTTAGTAACGTTCTGTATTCTGTTTATGCCATTTGTTAGGGCTCCTAGCGTTGTCCCTATTTTGTCTTCCATGGTCATTATCATTTTAGATCTTATATTTAGGTCTTTGATCCATTTTGAGTTAGTTTTTGTGCATGGTGTGAGGTATGGGTCTTGTTTCAGTTTTTTGCAGGTGGATATCCAGTTATGCCAGCACCATTTGTTAAAGAGACTGTCTTTTCCCCAGTTAATGGACTTTGGGCTTTTGTCAAATATCAGCTGCTCATAGGTGGATGAATGTATATCTGGATTCTCAATTCTGTTCCATTGGTCCGTTTATCTGTTGTTGTACTAGTACCAGACTGTTTTGACTACTGTGGCAGTATAATAGGTTCTAAAATCAGGTAGTGTGAGGCCTCCCACTTTATTCCTCTTCTTCAGTAATGCTTTACTTATCCAGGGCCTGTTCCCTTTCCATACGAAGTTGGTGATTTATATCTCCATCTCATTAAAAAATGCCAGTGGAATTTGGATGGGGATTGCATTGTATCTGTTGATCGCTTTGGGTAGAATAGACATTTTCACAATGTTGAGTCTTCCTATCCATGAGCAAGGTATGTTTTTCCACTTATGTAGATCTCTTTTGGTTTCTTGCAGTAGTGTCTTGTAGTTTTCTTTGTATAGGTCTTTTACATCTTTGGTTAGATTTATTCCTAAGTGTTTTATCTTCTTGGGGGTTATTGTAAATGGTATCGATTTGGTGATTTCCTCTTCAAGGTTCTCTTTGTTGGTGTAAAGGAATCCAACTGATTTTTGTATGCTTATCTTGTATCCTGAAACTTTGCTGAAATCTTCTATTAGTTCCAGTAGTTTTCTTGTGGATTCTTTGGGGTTTTCTGTGTATAAGATCATATCGTCTGCAAATAGAGACACTTTTACTTCTTCCTTACCAATTTGGATGCCCTTTATTTCTTTTTCTAGCCTAATTGCTCTGGCTAGGACCTCCAGCAGAATGCTGAAAAAGAGTGATGATAAAGGGCATCCTTGTCTGGTTCCCGTCCTCAAGGGAAATGCTTTCAGACTCTCTTCATTTAGGATGATGTTGGCTGTTGACTTTGTATAAACGCCCTTTATGATGTTGAGGAATTTCCCTTCTGTTTCTATTTTGCTGAGAGTTTTTATCATGAATGGGTGTTGGACTTTGTCACATGCCTTTTCTGCATCAAATGAGAAGATCATGCGGTTCTTGTCTTTTGTTTTATTTATGTGATGGATTACATTGATTGTTTTTCTAATGTTGAACCATCCCTGCATACCTGGTATAAATCCCACTTGGTCATGGTGAATTATTTTTTTGATATGTTGTTGAATTCTATTGACTAGAATTTTATTGACGATTTTGCATCTATGTTCATGAGGGATGTTGGTCTGTAATTTTCTTTTTTTGTGGTGTCTTTACCTTGTTTTGGTATCAGGGTTATGCTGGCTTCATAGAATCTATCCTTTTCTGTGCTCTGAAATACCTTTAGTAGTAGTGGTGTTAACTCTTCTCTGAAAGTTTGGTAGAATTCTCCAGTGAAGTCATCAGGGCCAGGGCTTTTTTTTTGTTGGGAGTTTTTAAATTACCTTTTCAATATCTTCTTTTGTTATAGGTTTATTGACTCTATTTGTGCCAGTTTAGATAGGTAGTGTGTTTCTAGAAATTTGTCCATTTCCTCTAGGTTTTCAAATTTGTTAGAGTATAATTTTTCATAGTATTCTGTTATGATTCTTCTAATTTCAGTTGGGTCTATTGTGATATCACCCATCTCATTTCTTATTTGGGTTGTTTGCTTCCTCTCCTGTTTTTCTTTTGTCAGTTTGGCCAGTGATTTATCAATTTTGTCGATCTTTTCAAAGAACCTGCTTTTGGTGTTAACTCTTTTAACTGGTTTTCTATTCTCTATTTCATTTAATTCAGCTCTAATTTTTATTATTTCCTTTCTTCTTGTGCCTGAGGGCTTATTTTCCCGCTCTCTTTCTATTTGTTCTAGTTGCAGGGTTAGTGTTTTGATTTTGGCCCTTTCTTCTTTTTGGGTGTGTACATTTATTGCTATAAATTGACCTCTGAGCACTGCTTTTGCTGTGTCCCAAAGGTTCTGGTAGGATGTGTTTTCATTCTCATTTGATTCTGTGAATTTCTTTATTCCATCCTTAATTTCTTCTGTAACTCAGTAGTTTTTTGAGCAAAATGTTGTTCCATTTCCATGTGTTTGTTTTTTTTCCTTGCTTTTTCTATTATTGATTTCTACTTTTATGGCTTTATGGTCAGAAAAGATGCTTTGTAATATTTTGATGCCTTAGAGTCTGTTAAGGCTTGCTTTATGGCCTAATATGTGGTCTATTCTGGAGAATGTTCCATGTGTGTTGGAAAAGATAGCACACTTGGCTGCCATTGGGTGGAATGTTCTGTATATGTCTATGAGATCAGGTTGGTTGATTGTGGCATTTAGAGCTTCCGTGTCTTTATTGAGCTTCTTTCTGGATGTTCTGTCCTTTACCGCAGGTGGTGTGTTGAAGTCTCCTATTACTATTGTGGAGCTGTGTATCTCTCTTTTCAATGCTGTTAGAGTTTGTTTTGTGTATTTTGGAGCCCTGTCGTTGGGTGAGTAAATATTTATTATGGTTATGTCCTTCTGGTGTATTGACACTTTAATTATTATATAGTGTCCTTCCTTATCCTTTGTGGTGGATTTTACTTTAAAGTCTATTTTGTCAGAGATCAATATTGCCACTCCTGCTCTTTTTTGAGTATTATTTGCTTGATATAATTTTTTCCATCCTTTGAGTTTTAGCTTGTGTCTTTAAGTCTAAGGTGAGTCTCTGGTAGGCAGCACATAGATAGATCATGTTTTTTAATCCATTCTGCCACTCTCTGTCTCTTTATTGGTGCATTTAGTCCATTTACATTCAGCATAATTATTGATAGGTATGAGTTTAGTGCTGTCATTTTGATGTCTTTTTTTGTGTGTTGTTGACAGTTTCCTTGTTCCGCTTAATTTTCTGTGCTGAGTCCTTTTTCTTTAGGTATTTTCTTTTCATCTTTTTCATTGTTGCTGATTTTGTATTTGCTGAGTCTTTATGTTTTTCTTGTTTTTTATTTTGTTGTGTAGGATTGTTAGTTTCCTTTGTGGTTACCTTAATGTTTACCCCTATTTTTCTACGTTTAAATCAGTCTTTTATGCCTTTGTATCACCTTGACTTCCTCTCAATATGAAAAATCTATGTCAACATTTTTCTTCCCTCTTTTTTTATTTTAATGTTGTCGTCTTTTACATATTGAGTCTCTGTTTCTCTGTTTTCAGCATTTTAACTTTGATTTATTTTTGTGACTTCCCTATCTGGGTTTATATCTGGTTGCTCTGTCCTGTGTTCTAGTCTTGGGTTTTTATCTGAACCAGAGGACTCCCTTTAGTATTTCTTGTGATTTTCATCTGGTTTTTGAAAATTCCCTAAACCTCCGTTTATCTGGAAATGCCCTAATTTTACCATCTTATTTGAGAGACAGTTTTGCTGGATATATAATTCTTGGCTGGCAATTTTTTTCCTTCAAGGCTTTATATACGTCATCCCACCGCCTTCTTGCCTGCACAGTTTCCACTGAGTAGTTTGAGCTTAGTCTTATTGACTCTCCTTTGTAGATGACTTTTCATTTATCCCTAGCCACTCTTAAAATTCTCTCTTTATTTTTGGTTTTGGCAAGTTTGATTGTAATATGTCTTGGTGACTTTCTTTCGGGATCTACCTTGTGTGGGGTTTGATGAGCATCTTGGATAAATATCTTCTCGTCTTTCACGACATCAGGGAAGTCTTCTGCCAACAAATCTTCAACAATTCTCTCTGTTATCCTCCCCTGTTCTGGGACTCCAATCACTCGTAGGTTATTCCTCTTGATAGATTCCCACATAATTCTTAGGGTTTCTTCATTTTTTAGAATGCTTTTATCTGATTTTTCCACAAATAAGTTGGTGTCAAGTGCTTTATCTTCAATGTCACTAATTCTAACTTCCATAGCCTCAGTTTTTCTCCTGTGACTTTCTATTGAGTTGTCTAATTCTGAAATTTTTTTGTTAATCTTCTGGATTTCTGTTTGCTGTCTCTCTGTGGATTCTTGCAGCTTGTTAAATTTGTCATTGTGCTCTTCTATAATCTTCTTAAGTTCCTCCATTGCTTTGTCTGTGTGCTCCTTGGCTTCTTCTGCATTTTTAATGATCTCCTTCCTGATATCTTGAAGAGTTCTGTATATTAATCTTCTGTATTCTACCTCCAGTAATTCCAAGAAGTTCTCTTCCTCTGGAAAATTTCTTCATTCTTTGTTTTAGGAGCTTGCTGAAGCTGTTGTGGTCTGCCTCTTTATGTGATTTGATATTGACTGTTGTCTCTGAGCCATCAGTAAGTTATTATATTTATTTATTTATTGTATGTTTCCTTACTGTGTCCTGGCTTCTTGTTTTGTTTTGTTTTGATATGCCCAAATAGGCTGTTCATGTGAGCTAGTTTGATTACTGGCACCTTTGAAACTCTAACATCCTGTCGCCAGGTAGTTAAATCTGTTACTAGGTATGGGAACCTCGGAGTCCATTTACTTTTCTTGTATGTCCAGGTAGTCGGTTACCAAGTATGTGGTGCAGGCTCTCACCTACAGTCCTAGATGGGCAAGGATGATTGGAGTAGGTACAGGTATCTGGCTGAAGTAGGGGGTCCGGTGTTGAGCAAGGCAGGGGGCTGACAGTTGCCCCTGAGTGTCTGGGAAGAAAGCGTGTCCCTGTTGCCTAGAGTGCATAGGTGGGTGGGTTTTGCAGCTGGACTATGGGCACCAAGTGCTGTTGGCTGTAAGGACTGAGAGGCACCACTTATTCTCGGACCCTTGCTGCAGATGGCTAGGAGACATAGATGGAATTACCAGTCCTCAGGCCCCTGATGTGGGTAGGCAAGGACCCTGCTTAATCGAGAGAGCAGTGTCAAATATCACAAACCTGCCATTTCACCAGATAGCTGATACAGTTGAAGTTAGGCTTCAGGTATATACTCTCTTGTACTGTGCTAGTGAGGGCCTATGCTGTTGAAATGGGCCCACACAGGTCTATGCAGTGGTGAAAGGCATTCAGAGTCCATGGACCCCTTATGCCTGTGCCTAGGCAAAGGAGCCGTTCCTGCCCTGAGTTCCCGGCTTAGGGGAGCTGACAGATATTTTTTCCTGTTTGTTAATTTGTTCCCTCTCCAAGGCCAGGAGAATGGCTCAGGGCACATAACAGGTCCTACTTCTGGCCCAGGGGATGGACAATCACTGTAGCCAGTCCAGGACAGGTGCAGAGTGGGGAGGGAGCAGATAAATGGGACAGAGGTTTTTCCCAGATAGGGTATTTTTTGATCCGTGCAGTAGGTTAGACTTTTAGTATCTTTTACCAATGGTGCTTTGCTTTTCACTGGTTCTGGAGGCTTGAGTAGGCTGTCTGCCACTCAGTCTCTCCTGATATGGAAAATGCAACCCAAACACCACTGGTTGCCTCACTGTGCACCAGCCAATCCAGCCTGCAGGAAGCCAGTTCCCACCAGGTCAGGTCTGGTAACTTCTCGAAGCTCCTGAACCATCTCTCCCTCCCCCTGCCACTCAGTCCGATTCCTCAAATTTGCCTTTGATGTTCAGGGCTCCTAGATTGTCATATATAATTGATTCACTTGTTTTTTCAGGTCTTTGTTTTAAAAGGGACAACTGGAAACATCTGACTACTCCGCCATCTTGGCCCCGCCTCCCCAGAGTCATTTTTCAAATGGCTACATGAATACCTCTCCAAGAGAGGTCCCTAGCTGAAATTCAGGAAGTTCCCTAGTATTCTGGTCTATAATATCTCTGGAGGCTGCAAACTTTTCTGTTACGCCTCAGTTTCCCCACTCTAATAATGGACAGAGTATGAAGAGAGACAGATTAGAACAAGCTCAGGCTGTGTGGGCTCCTTTCAGGACAGCCCATAACCACACTCTCAGGGTAGGCCAGGAATCTGAGCTCCCTGCCCCAGCTAAGCTATTCACTCCATTCCGTTCTCCATGGAGGCAGCAGTGCTGGTCACCAGGCAGCTACCAAATCCTACCACCTCTTGGCTTTCTCTCTCCCTCCCCAACCAGCTCTGGGCCAAGAAAGACTGGTTAGCAGGGTTTCCTCACGAGAGCCTCCCCACCTCAGGCTGTGTCAGTCAGGGGCAACCTGCAGCCTGCCTTCTTCCTTGAGGGAGGGACAGGTAGATCTGGGATCTCTCAGAGGTGACCATCAGGAGACCAGCTGTGGGTGGGAGAGGATGCCCTGGCCAGGACCACCTGCTACTGAGGATCTATGGCTCCCCAGGTCATTATCAAGGCCAGGGCCAGCTGTAGAGAACCTGGGGGCCTGGGTCAGCTATAGCAGGTTCAAATACAGGACAAGTTTCATTAGGTTCCTTCAGCTTCTTGCCAGTGCTCACAATGAGAAGAAATCAGGCAACATCTATGTAAAAATGTTGGCTGTCTCCATCTCCTGCTCAGGGGTCATTTCCAAGTCACTACCTCCTTTCCCAGGCCCAGACCAGGTCCTGAGAGAGTCCCCTCTTTCCTCAGTCTGGCTCGCTGAGTCACTGAAGTTGTCCCTAGCCCCAGGATGCAGGGCCCAGGACAATCATCCTGTCCATTCCCAGGGTAGTTCTGTGGGGCTAGAAGAGGGAACAGGGAGCTCTGAGGACCTTCCTGCAGGCTTCAGGTCCTGCAAATGGTACAGTGCCCAGAAAGATCCTGATGGCTCTGGGACTTGGGCCCTGGTGCTACAGCCCTGAGGAGACCTCCCTCTCTGGTCCCAGCACTAGGTGTTGCTTGGGGTCAAGCAGTACTTTCTGAAGTCTCTAACTCCTGAGTCAGGCTCCTGATGTTTGCTATTGTGCTAAGAGCAGGGTGGGCTGCCCTGGCAGATTGTGAGCACCTGACGGGTGGTGTGGATGTGGAGGCTCAACAACTGCTCTTGGGGATCCCTTTCAGCTCATGGGTTCATGATTCCAGCCAAGTCCCCAAGATATATGGACTCAATCTGACACAGAGCTTGCCCCCTGTTGGAGCCTCCTGGGAGATTGGTGAGTGAGCATGCTCATTGGTGGGGAACCCACCCAGGAACTTCAGATAGAGAAGGCCCCAGGTTGGAGAACAGACACCTGGACAGGGAGTTATAAGACAAATCCTACTCCAGCTTTGCAGTGACTTTCTGTGTGACCTTGAATTAGTTGCCTCCTATCCCTGAGCCTCAGTGTTGGGCTTGATCATCCCTAAGGACTGATAGGTCTCTCATTCGGTCTGTCCAGTTTGTACAGAATGCCCGATTCCTGGCCTAGACATCTGTTTTAGTTGTCTAGTGCTGCCCTGACAGAAATGCCACAAGTGAGTGACTTTAAAGAACAGAATTTTTTTTTTTTCTCACAGTTCAGGAGGCTAAAAGTCTGAATTCAGGACACCAGTTATAGGGGAAGGGTCTTTCTCTGTTGCTCTGGGGGAAGATCCTTGTCTCTTTCAGCCTCTGTAGCTCTGGAATTCCTCAATTCTTTGTGAATCTTCATGTGGCATCTATCTCCCCACCCTACCCCACCCCATCACCCAGTTTATGCTCACTTCAGTGTCTAATCTGCTCTTTTTATAACTCAGAGGTGATTAGGTTTAGGACACTCCCTACACTGATATGGCCTCATTGACATAACAAAAAAACTCTGTTCCCAGTGGGATTACATACATAGGTGTAGGCATTAGGATTCTTACTCATATTTGGGGGGACACAATTCAATTCATAACAGCATCTGTAGGTCTGAGAAAGGTGTGCTGCCTCCTATTTAGTTCCTGCCCCAGGAGACCTCAGCTGTCAGGGCCGCCATCTTGTTGAACTCCCAGGAGGATGGGGATGGGGAGAAGAAGGGTGATTCTCATCAGAGTCATAAAACCTTATTAGAGCCCAGTCTTTGATTCCACTGAAGCAGGCAGGCAGGAGCCAGTGTGTGGGAGATGCTGGTCCCTGGTGGCCTGGGCATTGACTGTGTCCCTGGACTCCATAAAACAGGACTAAATGCTGGTATCAACAGGGGGGATGGGTGCGCAGTGTGTTCTCTGAACAGTCAGGAGATAAATGCAAGGTGTCTGGGGCGCCCCCAGTGCTCCAAATACTTCATATTTATCAGCTGACACAAGACGCACTTGTGCCGTTCCAGGGAGAAAATGAGGGTAATTGAAATTAACTTGGCTCCTGCTGTTTTTCCCTCCTTCTCCTAATCACCGGGAAATCTGCTGCTAGCTGGGCAGGAGGGCCTGAGGGCCAATGCCCCCATGAGTCCAGGACTCAATTAAGCTGCGGCAAATTGGATTTCTGGCCATAGGCCACGGGGCTGGGGCTGGCATTGAGGCATGAGCTGCCAGACGGTATTAGGCCGAGGGCTAGCCAGATGGACCCAGCGGCTAATTCAATCTGGCTTCTCAGAAACAAGCCTTGAAAGGTTGTAGCTGTGGGCCTGGAGATGGGTGAGTCAGGCTGGGAGGGCAGGGACCTGTGTGCAGCAGGGCATGTGGGGCTGAGCCATCCCTGTGGCCCACCAGGGAGTCCTGTGCCTGGCATCTGGCTTTCTTCCTGGCCTGGAAGCCAGTGATGAGCAGTGGGTTTGTGCCAGGGAAAGAGTCCAAGTTGGGCCTACAGGATCCAGGGCTCTAGTCCCCACACGGCTATCAGCTTGCACTAGAAGTGGGTTTGGGTCTCTCTCTTCCCCCGCCCTTTCTGTCTCTCTCTAGCACTAATATTCTCACATCTATGGTTGTCATGGGCTATTAGAAAAAGCAGAAAGAGTCAAGAGCACAGAAGCTTAGAATGGGCAAGAGACAGAGAAAGAGAGATGGACAGACTGACAGAAAGAGAGAAAGCCAGTAACAGAAATAGATGCAGTGAGACAGAGACGGAGAGAATCAGAGAGAAATACAGAGAGTGAGGCGGAAGCAGATAAAGAGAAACAGGGAGAAATATTTAGATAGAGAACAAGACAGAGAGGAAAGAGATACAGACAGGTTTAGTGAGAAAGAGAGAGCCAAACCTTCACTACAGAATTGTGTCTGCCCAAAATGAGTATTCTACAGGGTAGAGGGGACAGGCAAGATGGAGAAAATAAGGAGGCAGACAGAGAATCTCTCTCTCTCTCTCTCTGTCACACACACACACACACAGAAAAAACAAAGAGGAAAATAGAGAACGAGCCTATGCGAGGCAGATACATAGAAGCAGAAGGAGCCAGGCAGACAAACAGGCAGACCCTCACTCAGAAGGGCAGAGGCAGGTCAGAGAGACCAGGGGAGAGCTGGAGTAAATGGAGAGGACTCCCGGGAGGAGGTGAGATATGGGCCTGGAAGGCTGGGTGGAATTCAGCCACAACTGGAGAGTGAAAAGGTCATGTATGTTCTCGAGCAGGCAGCTCGAGAAAAGGCCCTACAGCAGGAAGACAGCATATACCTTCATTTTTGTCAGAATTTTATTACCTATTAGTGACTGGTTCCTAAATCTGCTTTTAAAAAACAAACATGTATTTCTTTTACACTAGTAATGGGCATTTATTGCTAAAAGAAAAAGGTAAGAAAAATTAGAAGATACAGATAAAAAAAGAGTTAAGCACCAAGAGGTAACCATTATATTAGTATTTTGATGCAAAACTTTTCAGACTTTCAATACATATCATTATACGTGGAAAAAGGAGCCCTGTGCCACAGTGGTTAAGCGCTCGACTGGTAACCGAAAGGTCAGTGGTTCAAACCCATGGGAGAGAGTTGAGGCAGTCTCTGCTTCCATAAAGATTGTTGTTGGCAGGTTCTGTTAGGTGCCGTGAAGTCGGTTCCGACTCACAGCCACCCTATGTACAACAGAGCAAAACACTGCCTGGATTTGCACCAACCTCACAATCGTTGCTATGTTTCAGCCCATTGTTGCAGCCACTGTGACAATCCATCTCATTGAGAGTCTTCCTCTTTTTTTGCTGACCCTCTGCTTTGCCAAGCATGAAGTCCTTCTCCACGGGCTGGTCCCTCCTGGTAACATGTCCACAGTATGTGAGAAAAAGGCTCACCATCCTTGCTTCTAAGGAGCATTGTGGCTGTACTTCTTCCAAGACGGATTTATTCCTTCTTCTGACAGTCCCTGGTATATTCAATATTCTTCACCAACACCATAATTCAAAGGCATCAATTCTTCTTTGGTCTTCCTTATTCATTGTCCAGCTTTTGCATGCATATGAAGTGATTGAAAACACCATGACTTGGGTCAGGCTTACCTTAGTCCTTAAAGTGACACCTTTGCTTTTTAACACTTTAAAGAGATCTTTTGCAGCAGATTTGCCCAATGCAATGCGTCCTTTGATTTCTTGGCTGCTGCTTCCATGGGTGTTGACTGTGGATCCATGTAAAATGAAATCCTTGACAACTTCAGTATTTTCTCCATTTATCATGATGTTGCTTATTGGTCCAGTTGTGAGGATTTTTGTTTTCTTTATGTTGAGATGTAATCCATACTGAAGGCTGTCGTCTTTGATCTTCATCAGAAGTGCTTCAAGTTCTCTTCACTTTCAGGAAGCAAAGGTGTGTCATCTGCATATCACAGGTTGTTAATGAGTCTTCCTCTGATCTTGATGCTGAGTTCTTCTTCATATAGTCCAGCTTCTCAGATTATTTGCCCAGCATACAGAGTGAATAAGTATGGTGAAAGGGTACAACCCTGATGCACACATTTCCTGATTTTAAACCACACAGTATCCCCTTGTTCTGTTCAAATGACTGCCTCTTGGTCTATGTATAGGTTCCTTATGAGCACAATTAAGTGTTTTGGAATTCCCATTCGTAATGTTATCCATAATTTGTTATGACCCACACAGTCAAATGCCTTTGCATAGTTAATAAAACACAGGTAAACATCTTTCTGGTATTCTCTGCTTTCAGCCAAGATTCATCTGACATCAGCAATGGTATCTCTCATTTCATGTCCTTTTTTGAATCTGGCTTGAATTTCTGACAGTTCCCTGCCAATGTACTGCTGCAGCCATTTTTGGATGGTCTTCAGCAAAATTTTACTTGCATGTAATATTAATGATATTGTTTGACAATTTCTGCACTCTCTTGGTTTACCTTTCTTTGGAATGGGCACAGATACAGATCTCTTCCTGTCAGTTGGCCAGGTAGCTGTCTTCCAAATTTCTTTGCATAGACAAATGAGCACTTCCAGCGTTGCATCTCTTTGTTGAAACGTCTCAGTTGATATTCTGTCAATTCCTGGAGCCTTGTTTTTCACCAGTGCCTTCAGTGCAGCTTGGACTCTTGCCTTCAGTACCTTCAGTTCGTGATCGTATGCTACCTCCTGAAATGGTTGAATGTCAACCAGTTCTTTTTGGTACAGTGACTCTGTGTATTCCTTCCATCTTCTTTTGATGCTTCCTGCACTGTTCAATTTTTTGCCCATAGAATCCTTCAATATTGCAACTTGAGGCTTGAATTTTTTCTTCAGTTCTCTCAGCTTGGGAAATGCTGAGCATGTTTTTGCCTTTTTGTTTTCTAACTCCAGGTCTTTGACATTTCATTATAATACTTCATCTTCTCAAGCCACCCTTTGAAATGTCTGTTCAGCTCTTCTACTTCATCATTTCTTCCATTTGCTTTAGCTACTCTACATTTAAGAGCAAGTTTAAGAGTCTCTTTTGATGTCCAATTTGGTCTTTTCTTTCTTTCCTGTCTTTTTAATGACCTTTTGTTTTCTTCATGTATGATGTCCTTGATGTCATCCCATAATTCATCTGGTCTTCAGTCGTTAGTGTTCAGTATATCAAATCTATTCTTGAGATGGTCTCTAAATTCAGGCAGGATATACTCAAGGTCATACTTTGGTTCTCATGGATTTGTTTTAATTTTCTTCAGCTTCAGCTTGGAACTTGTATATGAGCAGCTGATGATCTATTCCACAGTTGGCCCCTGGTCTTGTTCTGACTGATGATATTGAGCTTCTCTATTGTCTGTTTCCACAGATTTAGTCGATTTGATTCCTGTGTATTCCATTCAGAGAGGTCCACAGGTATAGACGCCATTTATGTTGTTGAAAAAAGGTATTTGCAATGAAGAAGTCTTCAGTCTTGCAAAATTCTGTCATGAGATCTCCTGTGTCGTTTCTATCACCAAGGCCACATTTTCCAACTACTGATCCTTCTTCTTTCTTTCCAACTTTCACATTCTAATCACTGGTAATTATCAATGCATCTTGATTGCATGTTTGATCAATTTCAGACTGCAGAAGTTGGTAAAAACCTTCAATATCTTCATCTTTGGCATTAGTGGTTGGTACATAAATCTGAATAATTGTCATATTAACTGGTCTTCCTTGTAGGCATATGGGTATTATTCTATCACTGACAGCATTGTACTTCAGGATAGATCTTGAGTTTTTTGTTTGTTTTTTTTTTTTGACAATGAAAGTGATGCCATTCCTCTTCAATTTGTCATTCCTGGCATAGTAGACCATATGACTGTCAAATTAAAAATGGCCAATACCAGTCTGTTTCAGTTCATTAATGCATAGGATATTGATCTTTATGTGTTCCACTTCATTTTTGATGACTTCCAATTTTCCTAGAGTCATACTTTGTACATTCCACATTCTGATTATTAATGGAAATTTACAGCTGTTTCTTCTCATTTTGAGTTGTGCCACATCAGCAAATGAAGGTCTTGAAAGCTTGACTCATCATTAAAAGTCGACTCTACTATGAGGAGGCAGCTCTTCCCCAGTTATATTTTGAGCGCCTTCCAACCTGAGGGGCTCATCTTCAACACTATATCTGCTGCTATTCATAAGGTTTTCACTGGCCAATTTTTTTTTTTTTTTTTTTGAAGTAGATCACCAGGTCCTTCCTCCTAGTCTATCTTAGTCTGGAAGCTCTGCTGAAACCTGTCCACCATGGGTGATCCTACTGGTATTTGAAATACTGGTGGCATAGCTGCCAGCATCATAGCAACACACAAGCGACCAGAGTACCACAAACTGACAGACAAGTGCTGGCTGTAAAGATTACAGCCTTGGAAACTCTATGGGGCAGTTCTACCCTGTCCTGTAGGGTCGTGATGAGTCTAAATCGACTAGATAGCAATGGGTTTTGGGGGTATCAATGACTGGCAACACCCAGAGCAATTTTTAAGAACATTAAGAAAAATCAAGAATAGTTCCTCACCTGGGCTTAAAAACCCAGTTCCTAATGGTCAGAGAAGGCCCCTGTTTCCTCATTCTTAGAAAAGAGGGAACAGTGAGCTTTTCTCCCTGCTCCTCCTCAGTTGCTTTCTCCAACCCAGTGCATGGGATTCCTTCTCACCTTGCTGCTCCTGGGTGGAACAGCTCCAACAGTCTGAGCCCAGCTGGTCAGTCAGCCTCAGCCACACATTCTCCTCAGTCCTGACACAGTTTCCCCGTGCCCACCCCTTTCTGGGCTTGCACCACTACTTAGTTGTTAGAGCTTCGGAGAACGGAGTCCTGTGAGGTGTGCAAGGGCTGGTTCGGTCCTTCCTCCCAGAGGTCACACGATGAGAGTCTCAATGTCCGGTCCCACTCTCTGATACCCAAAACTTGCTGTCCATGATCCCTGGAGGCTTCCCTCCCTGGGACTAGGCCCAGAGCCCTTTAGAGACTGAGCTCTCACCAGGGGTCTCTGGCAGGCCGTCCATTCACTGAGCCCCACTGCCCCTGAAAGACCACGTTCAATTCTCTCACCCCACCCCCACCGCGGACTGCCGCCCCAAGAGTCCCTCACATGCACCCCATCGGATGAGTCTCTGGGCGGTAGAGGTTCAGAGAGAGTATCAGAGCCTTGGCTTCCCTGTTGGACACATGAACCAGAGAATGGTCAGATGTTTTTCTTTTATAATTTATTTTATTTTGTTGTTAAGAGTCTACGCAGCAAAACATACACTAATCCAGCAGTTTCTACATGTACAATTCAGTGACATTGATCACATTCTTCAAGTTGTGCAACCATTCTCATTCTCCTTTTCTGAGTTGTTCCTCCACTATTAACATAAACTCACTGGCCCCTAAGGTTCCTATCTAATCTTTCGAGTTGCCGTTTGTCAGTTTGATCCCATGTAGATAGATCTTAAAAGAGCACAATGCTTAAGGCAGACGAGAATGGACAGACTTGAGCAGCAGTTCTCGACTCTGAAATCACTTGGGGAACTTTAAAACCCACCAGTCCCCAGGACCCATGGCCCAGAGACTCTGCTGTACTTGGTCTGGGGTGTGGCCTGGACATGGGGATTTTTAAAAGCTCACAGGGGATCCTAATGTGCATCCGGGAATGAGAACCAGTGTTCTCAAGCCACAGCTAGCTGAACCAGGAAGAGTCCACCCCATACCTCACCTGGCAGAGGCTCAGAGATGGCCAGGCCCCTGTCTGGGGTAACACGGCTGCAAGGGGCAGAGCAGAGCCCCCAGGGCTCCTCCATTGCCCCGCTCAGCTCCTCACCCTCTCCATCCCAGAGGTAACTGCTCTATCTCTTACCTTCCTCTATGTCTGCTCTGGCCTCCGGAAGGCCTGAGGTTGAGCTCTGTATCAACCGGTTACCAAAACTTTCTCATCTATGACCCTCAGTGTCATCATCTGTAACGTGCCCACTGCAAAGGGTTGGGGTGACAAACAAATGAGTTAACCTATGTCAAGCACTTACCATGGTGTCTGGCATTTAGTAAGCCCTCAGCAAATGCTGTCTATTATTATTGCTGTTGCTGATACTATTATCATTACTAAAAATGTGATGTCTTTTACCAGCCTGGTACAAACAGGATCACACTGGCAGTACCATCCCCTGCTTATTTCTGAAAGGCCCAAGTGGTAGCTCACAGGCGCTTGTGCCCTTTCCCATGGGGCATCCTCTGGGCAGCACTGCCAGCAGAGGCCTTCCTTCACAGGTGGTGCCTGAAGCTCCAAATAGATCCACTGATAGAGGGATCACAAAGCAGGACTGCCATGTCCCAAGTTACTATGAGTCAGTGAAGCAGTTTAGAGTCCTCCAGTGTCCTCAGGACTCAGCCGTGAGGGGGACAGATATGGGTGCATAGAGTGGGCTGTGCAGGAACCCACTCCCCACCTGGGGATGAGGAAGGCTCTCATAATGGATGAAGCCTCTTGTCTCTCCTAGGAGGTTCCTCTCTCTCATGCACACAGGGGACCTGCTTCACCAGTTCCCCTGACCCACCAGGAGATGTCTGAACCCTAGCCTGAGCCCAAGCTGGGACCCCTCCCCACCACAGAGAATGGGATCTGCTTGGCATTTTTCGGATGGTGGCATGACACCCTCAGAGTTTGATGGCTAAAGAATCCCTTGACCAGGACAGATGACATAAGGAAGTGGAGGGGCAGCAGCTCAGGACTGACCCTGAATTGATGTTCTGAGGGGGCTCATGCCAAGGGCTTCTGGAGGCTGGGCACTGAAGAAGTGCCCACTTCATTGTGGACACCTTGGGCAAGTTCCTTCCCTTCTCTGGGCCTCAGACACCCCAAACTACCCACCCTGTACTTGGCATTGTGTGCATCTCTGAGACTCAGGGAGAAAACACCCCCATGTGGTCAATTCCTCTGAGGCCAGGCCTTGGCAGAGCCAGTACAGCAGCCTCTAGAATGAAGTGGACACTCAGCTTCCCCCTCCCTGCCCCGCCGGGACCCAGAGTTCCAGAGCTAATGGCTAGTGTATTTGGAAGAATAAAGTCTCTTACCTGATGTTCTCCTCTCCCGAAATGGAGATCGAGGGGAAGGAGCTTTAATGGAGCCCTTCTGAGGGGAAATTTCAAAGCTACCCAGCAGTCAGCTAAAAGAGCAGCCATTAGGAAGCCAGTGCTCTAGACCTCTGTCTGATTCCTGGCAGGGTCAAGGGGGTCCATTGAGGGCTTTATGTCCAGGGGTTTTGGATGGTGACCAGCTGCAGAGTAGTGACACCAGCAGGGCCAGCTGAGAGGAGAAGAGGGTCAGTCTCTGAGGCGACTACTCAGGAACAGTTTCCCTTAATCCTCCTCTTTCTCACTTTTATCATGGGGTGTAGCAGGAATGGCCACTTGAGTTAGACCTAGGACAACTTTGTGAACATGAATACTTCAGCTAAAAGGAAAGCAGAGCTCACTGAGTCCAGCAGCCTCATTGTACAGATGAGGAAACTGAGGCCCAGAGAGGGGAGGGACTAGATCAAGGTTATACCGTGATCAGTAGCTGAGCCAAGACCAGAACCCAGGTTTCCAGATGTCCACACCTGGGATAAGCCTACACTTGGGAGAAGGCTGTACCTTAAATGGGTGGGGATGGGGTGGGGGTGGAGGAGATCCATGCAGCAGTCCCTGGCTGACAGCTTCGACATGGGCTACACCTTGTGAGGAAGTTGAGAAAAGTTAGATCTGGCACTGCCCTTGAGAGTTAAGTGCCAGAGGGGAAAGACAGTACAAGAGGCCGCTGGCACGAGTTCAGAGCCCAGAGTCTTGGAGGAGGTGGGGGAAGGGGGGGGGGTACTGAGCAGGGTCAGGGACAGTTTGTTGGGAGGGCTGTGCCACAATGGCTAGGCAGGCTCTGTTCTTGTGTGGAGACTTTATTACTGACCCTTAGGGAATCATTCTGGGCTCTTGCCACACCTCAGACTACACATCCAGGACCAGCAGGAAATACCCGCCCACAAGAGAATTCCCAGCAGGAAAAGTCTGTCTCCTGGTTTACAGTCACTCACCCTGGGGTACAGGAGGTAACTAAAGAGATCTCTGCATGCCCTGGAGCCCCCTTTCACCCCCAATGAGTGCCTCCACCCCCCCCCCCCACTCCCGTTGGTTGGGGCAGGTGGGTGGTCAGAGTCCCCCTGGGCACCAGCATCCGGCCAGACCACTGATTTGCTGTGTGCAGAAGTGACTCTAGGCATTGTGGGGAGTTCAGTGAGGGGACTGACAAAGAAGAGCCCCCCCTTAAAAAGATTTACCATTTAAATAAGTTGAGACTGTAAACCTGTGGAAAATCTCCTGGTATTAAAATCTTTACAGAAAGCAGGTGAGTGTGTATGATTCTTCATGACCCAGGTGTTTTCCTATTAAGAGGGTGAAAACACAGCAAGTGGGCTGTATGAGGAAGGAGGAGGCAAGTTTGAAGCAGAGCTTTCAAAGAAGTGAGGGACAGTCCTTGGAGTGAAGAAGTGAGGTGTGTGGCTAGGAAGTACAGTGGTGAGCGCTGTCTGTCTGTCTGTCTGTCTCTCTCCTCGCACACTGCTCCACAGCCTGCCGCCTCCCTCAGAGCTGTCAGACAGGATTTCGTGGTCTCTGCAGTGAGCCAGCTTTTGGACTCGTACCACTGTGTCTCAGTAGTGCCCAGCTGAGTAACTGACTGCCACAGGGGTCACAGCCTGCCCCTGGGTCTCTGCGAAACCCCAGCCTTGATCTGCGCTCCCCTATCCCTGACCATTTTTTGAGGAACATCTCACTGTTTTGTGTGGTTGTTTCTAAGACTTTGTCCATGAATGGATTCTTGGGCTCCCTGTATACCATGTGTAGGTTTCACCCTTAGCCTGGGAACACTACCGGCGCAGGTCTGGGGAGAGAGGGAAGGAAGAGAGAAAGGAAGAAGCAAAACTAACCCCTGACCCATTCATCACTACAGGTTTTATTTATTTGAGTCAAGAAGATGCTTTGATCTTTGTGTTCTTTAAAATGCAAATAACCATAAGAGGGCCCACAATTTAAGTTTTCAGTTGTATTCATTTCAACAACACTCACTCCCCTGCATAGCTTAGAAATTGTTTAATACCTTTGTGTGGTGGGGAAAACACTATCCTTGAAGTCAGGAGACCTGGGTTCTAGCTCCTTCCACCAGAAGCTATGTGACCTCAGGAGGGTCCCTGACCCTCTTTGGGCTACAATATCCCCATCTTGAGGCAAAGGAGTTGGACTCATTAGCTAATCTCTAGGGCCCTTGGCGGCTCTGACCTTCTAATGCAGCAGCAGAAGTCCACTGACCAGGCTGCGTGCAGGAGGCTGGATGCCAAGAGGGAGTCAGGAGTGGGGAGGGGACACTGTGAGGGTTCCAGACCTCCCGTGCTTGACCCGCCATCCAGCCTGAGCCAGCCCTATCTGTGTTAGCATCCTGGGTGGTCTAAGACCCCAACCAGACTCTGAAGGTTGGACCTGTTACATTAGGCCCCATAGTAAGGCCTGCTTGGGTTGAGCTTCATGAGGCCTCAAGCAGGTGGCCTCCATGGGCATGCTGAAGCAGCACAGGCTAGGACAGGCAGAGGGGCCCTAGGTGGGTAGTGAGGGGGCAGAGGTCAGCGTAGGGGTGGCTGCACAGCATGACAGGTAAGTCCTTGAGACTCCCTGGGCCCCACTTGTCCCAGCCCTGATGGGAGCTAGGTCCTGGGATCTTTCCCGGACCAGACTTCTGCGCTGCCCCCCGTAAACAGCTGTGGCAGGGAAGAATATTGTAACTGCATATTTGTAGTCACTTCTCCTCCTTCTGAAAAGGGAGGTTGCCTTGTTTGGGGGCTCATTGCCTCCTGGATATTATTGTGTAGTGAAGGGAGATGGGTTGAGATGCAGAACTGGAGAAGCTAAGAGCGACCAACTTGGTCAGTTTGAGGAAAGATGGAGGACCGCTAAGGGGAAGGCAGAAGCTCCAGGAAAACGCAGAGGCTCCCAGGCGGGCGAGAAGGGGAGGGGCAGCAAAGAAAAACACACCAACATAAGCTTTGCGTTTTGGAGAGAGCAAGAGAAAAGAGGAACAGAGATTTGGGCAACTAATTTAGGAAGGAGTAAGATTGCGGAGAGAAATCTTTTAAGGAGATTTTTGGGAAGTTTTCTTGTGCAAACTCCTCCTCCATATCCCCAAGAAACAACCCCTGAAGATTTATATTACCTCTCATTACTTTTGCAGTCACATCTGTGTCTTTTTTAAAAAAGTAATGCATTGGCCTGTCTCCATTTAAATTACTCAGGGAAAAGCACCTTTAGTAGGTTTGGTCAGTGTTCCATTAGCTAAATATTGGGTTTCCTGTTTTGTGGGTTGCCTTAACCACTTTGTAAGCCCTTCTGCAGTGGGAGGCTCCTGAGAGTATCACTTCCTGGGCCTGCAGTTCCCTCTCCCTCACCCCAGGGTCTCCTGAATGGGTGCCCCCGCTCAGAGGGTAATGCAGCCAGCAATCAGCAGAGGCTCTCCTCTGACCCCTCCCCAGCCTGCTCTCCCTCAGGCTCCCCACTGGCTGCGCTGGTACATCTCCTTCTAGCCTCGCTTGCATGCACTAGAACAAAAACCAAAACCCAAACCCAACCGGCTGAAGTCGATTGTGACTCATGGTGACCCCATGTGTGTCAGAGTAGAACTGTGCTCCATACGATTTTCTTTTCTTTTTCTTTTTTTTTTTAACTGTGGTGAAAATAAGGAGCCCTGGTGGTGCAGTGGTTAAGTGCTCGGCTGCTAACCAAAGGGTCAGCCATTCGAACCCACCAGCCACTCCAGGGGAGAAAGATGTGGCGGTCTGCTTTCTTAAAGATTACAGCCTTGGAAACCCTATGGGGCAGTTCTACTCTGTCCTATAGGGTCGCTGTGAGTTGGAATCGACTCAAAAGCAAAGAGTTTTTTTATGGGTGGTGGAAATATACATAACAAAACATACACCACCTCAACAATTTCTACATGTACAATTCAGTGACATTGATTACATTCTTCAAGTTATACAACCATTCTCACCTTCCTTTTCCAAATCATTCCACCACCATTAACATAAACTCAATGCCCCATAGGGTTTTCAATGGCTGATTTTTGAGACGTAGATCGCCAGGCCTTTCTTCTGGGGCACCTGTGGGTGGACTCAAACTGCCAACCTTTTGGTTAGCAGCCGAGTGTGTTTATCATTTGCACCACCCAGGCACTCCTCATCCACTGGAAAGTGGGGTGTAACTCCCCTGCCCTACCTTCCTGCATCCTAGACTACTGTGACAATCACAGGATTCCAGCCAGGGAAACGGCTACCTACATGCTGTGGGAAAGTGCCGGCTAACCGATTTTAAGCATTTACATTGCACCAGGCATTGATCAGTTGATTTGACACACATGATCTCATTTACTCCACAGTGTTGGGAGACGTGGTTGGTACAAAAAGTCCCTCCATAGGGAAGGTTCCAGCAACAGTGCAGTGACCGTGGGAGGGGCTGTGGCTGTGTGTCCACTTCTCCATCTCTGGTCCCCTGCCAGTGGTGGCCTCCTCAGTGAGGGCATCGTGGGTCCTTGGCCTGGTCCCAGCCCAGCCTCAGATTTTAGATTCCTGCTCCTTCTTCTTTCCTGTTGCCTTCCTGGTGGTCTCTGACCCATCTGTGAAATTGGGGCGGTAGTGTCTTCCTCACTGCTAGGGAGACCAGAGAGAATGGATGCAAAATGTTTAACACAACAACCCCAGCACTGGTAGGCGCTCTGTCAACAGGACCTTGAAGCCTGCTACAGAACACAGGTGTACAAGAAATATCACCACTCTATTTCTTAAATGGAGCCCTGGTGGCACACTGGTTAAGAGCTCGGCTGTTAACCAAAAGGTCGGCAGTTTGAATCCTCCAGCTGCTCCTTGGAAGCCCTATGGGGCAGTTCTACCCTGTCCTATAGGGTCCCTATGAGTTGGAATTGACTTGACAGCAACGAATTTTTTTTTTTTTTCTTAAATACAACATTTGAGTTTCTAAACCTCAATGTCCCCTTTCCTCGGAGCAGTCAGGCCTCCCTCCTCAGGGTTGTGTCTCAGTCTTGTGGTCTTACGCGAAGTCAGGGGTGTGGGCATGCAGGGAGACACCTTGTCCTTTGTCACCTCCCACCCGGGTTGCCACTGACACGTCCATCTTTTCTGTCATTTCTGTTCTGTAGCCGACCCAGGGTCATCCTAGACACAAGTGATGGGGGCAGGACTTGTGCAGGGGGGTGGAAAGATCTCTCTCCCTTTTCTCGTCCTTCCTCTTTCCACTCTACCATATCCTTCCTCCACAGGCAGTGAGTTCCGGAGCTGGCTGCTGGCTGGAATGAGGCGGAAGGACGGGGAAAGAGAAAGCCATGAGTTAATATCTCAGAAGTTGGTCCCGTCGTAATTATCTGCATGTCTGAATATAAATGTTTCTCTGGGCCACCCTGCTGCCTCTCAACTGTGTGGAGAGAATGGGAGCGAGGGAAGGACTTGAGAAAGAGCGAAGTTCACAGCTGGGGGGAAAGGATGAGAAGCTCTCAGAGCCTCTCCGGATGGCGTCCTCTCTCTATTGCCCTGTGGGCACACACGCGTATGGCCTCCTCCCTAATTACTTTTCATGTTTTAAAGCCAATTAGCTGAAAGCGGTAATGGGATTTCACAGCGGGGCTCCCCGGCCATATGGCTCAGAGCCTCCCAGGGTGCACCCGGGATGGCATGGCGTTTAGGAAGCTCTGGGAGTGACAGTTGTATGTGGTGACATTCAGGAAATTATGCAGACCTGCTCAGTCCCGGGGCCTGGGGCCCTGATTCACGGCGGGCACAGGGGGGTGGGGGTGGGGTGGCTGGGAGGGAAGACAAACATGAATTAATGATCACCGGAGTGCATCCGGCCAGCCAGCTTTGGAAGTCACGGGCCCTTTAAGTGAAACAGAGAACCGATGTGTTTCCAACTGAAGGAAAAACTACTTGGAGTAGAAGATGCAGAATAGAACTTGCTCTGTCACTTGCTTGGCCAAATCCCTTCCACTTTCGGAGCGTTAGGTTTCCTGTCTGTGAAATGGGGGTAAAACCACCTCTCCCAACTGAGGATTAAATGAGATCATGTGTGTCAAATCACCCCATCAATGCCTGGTGCCATGTAAATGTTGGCTACTGGCTGGTGCTTTCCTTCTACTGCTCTGGGCAAAATGAAAAAAAAAAAAAAAAAAACCCACTGAAAGAGAGACACCAGTCAGGAAGAAGGAAGCAATTACCCACCCCACTCTCCCTAGGGAGGTTCCTGCAGGAGGCAGCATTGAAACTGAGCCTGGAAAAATGAGCAGGACCAAAGCACCTGACTACTAGCCGAAAGATTAGCAGTTTGAACCCACCCAGAGGCTCCTCAGAAGACAGGCCTGGCGATCTGCTTTCAAAAGGTCACAGCCTTGAAAACCCTATGGAGGAGTTCTACTCTGCACACACGGAGTCACCATAAGTCAGAATGGACTCCATAGCAACCAACAGAACAAACTCTGTGTTAGGTTCCGAGGGTTGCATTAACAAAACACCACTAAGTGAGTGGCTTTGAAGAACAGAAATTTGTTGTCTCACAGTTCTGGAGACTAGAGTCTGAATTCAGGGCATGGGCAGGGCTGGGTCCTCTCCAAAGCGTCTAGAGGAAGATCCTTTCGTGTCTCTCCTGGCTTCTGGTACCCCCAGGAGTTCCTTGGCTTATAGGTGTATCTTCACATGGTATCTCCCTCCTCTGTGGAGAAAGAAAAAGGGGGAAGGTAGGCCCAAGGTCCAGAACAACACAAGCAAAGGCTTAGAGGCAGGACAGTGTTCTCTGTTCAGGAAACGGGGCTCCTCATTTATTAGAAATGAGAATAGAATGACAAAGCATGGGCCTTGAGTGGCTGGTGAAGAATCTGGACTTTATTCTGTAGGCAACAGGGAACCATTGAAGGTTTTGAGGCGGTGAATAGCAGCATATGATCTGTGTGTTAGAAGCACAGATCCGGCGACACTGTGAAGAGGAGACTGGAGTGAGGGAGGCTGGAGTCCGAAAGACCAGTTTAGGTGAGAGGATGGGAAGGGGTAGGAAGGGAAAGTTTGAGACATGTTGTGATGATAAAGTCCATAGGACTCAGTGAACAACGGCCATGGCAGATGGAGGGGTGGTGTTCTAGAATGAAGCCAAGTATCTGGTTAAGAAGTTTGGGGACAGGGGAGGGGGAGCAGCAGACGTGAGCAAGGTGATGTGTTCAGGTTTGGATGTGATGACTTTGAGGAGCCTGTGGGCCATCCGGGCCATTCCCAGCATGATCCATGAGTCTGAATCACATGGATATATTATAGTTACTTGTTTGAGGATCCCCAGTGCAAACCCAGGTACTGTGGAATGGGCAGTGGAGGTGGAGGGGCAGCCCAGGTGGAATGCCGTGTGGACTAGCTCACCTCCCTCCCGGTGCCTCCCGGGCGCAGTGCTCAGACCAGCCCAGGATGAGGGAACCTCTAAAATGTGGGGCCAGCTGTTCTGCCTTCCCTGCCACTCCCCAGGAGAGGTGTCTCTGTTTGGGTACTGAGCACTATGGCTCTGCTCCCCCGGGCCCTATCTCCTCACCCTGTCACGATCTCTGCACTGGCTGCAGGGAATGTCCCTTAGGATGGCTACCTGGGGCTCAGCACACAAGCTCTCTGATAAAGTAAGCACTGCCCTTTCAAACTCAATTTCCTCCTCATTAACATGAAAAATAAAAGCTATTTAAAGATATGTTTAATCTTCCTTATTGGAACCAATGATTAAAAGTGGAATTGGATTTTTTTTATTCTCATGCTCCCCAGCTAGAGCGAGCATGAACTGTGCAAAGAAGGCATTGGGCAGCTGTCACACTGCCCATGGGCCCTGTGAGGGGGTTATTTAGGCTTTCACTGAAGAAGCAAGGTGTTCTCCGGGAAAAGGAGATGATCGACATTTTTAATTTGGCATTTCATTGTAAGAGAATATCTGGGAAATTCAACTGGGCTACTGATTCAGATATTGATTAGATGTTCTAACCACACACACACTCACTCTCTCCTTAGGTCTTATAATCCTCATTCAGCGAGTATCGTTCATTCAGCAAACCCATACTGAGCATCACTGGGCCAGGCTTTGGAGATTCAGATAGGAAGAAGACAGGATACCATGTGGATGAGCCTGGATCTTAGGGTACCTCAGGGTACTAAGCATAATCCCATTCCTTTACCACTTGGCCCGAAACCAATGAGGGCATAGCCTCTCCTCACCCTCCTCCCCTGGCCACAGTGATTGGTTCTGAAGTGGGTATTAATCAAAGTTAGTTAGGACCTTTGTTCCATGGTCAGTGGAAAAGAGCTTTCTTCTTTGGGATGCTGTAGAGGGTGGATGTGAGATCCCAGACAGCTGCAGTCATTTTGAAACTATGAGGGAAGGTAGACAGAAAAGGAAACAGTTACACAGAAAAGAACAGAGCCCGAGGAATGCAAAGAAACAGAGGCAGGGCCTTGATCAAACTCTGCCTGAATCCTGACCGATCACCAGACTTTGCAGTTTTGTGAGCCTACACATCCCTTCTATTTTTTATTTTTGTATTTTTTATTTTGTAGCCAAAAGAGTTCTAACTGAAATAGGCACATAATATGTGCCTGCCCTTTACATGACTAATTTAGCCCTCACAACAACCCTTTAATGGAGAGACTGGCAACCCTATTTTGCAAATGAGAAAACTGAAACCAATACTTAGGTGACTTCCTGAGGTTACCCCATTAGTAAGTGAGGGAGTTGGGGTTCTACCTGAGAAACTCGACTCCAAAGCCTGTTTTCTGCAAAACATTGTTGCCTGCTGTGTTGACTTGGGGGAAAGTTCCTCGCATTATTTCTGTGGGATCCTCCTGGACTGGTTTTTCTTTTATTTTTGGACTTAGAAGGACCCAGTTTCATGGCTCAGTTGACATAGGATGGAGGGGAAGCAGGAATGCAGGAGGCCACGAGATACAACCCCTAGACCCCTGCAGCTTGGGGAAGTTTTTGCACGATGCGTAATTGTGGGACTAGAATCAAGATTAGCTGGATCTCTGGAGGCAGGGAACTCAGTTGACATCTGGGCTCTGGGTAGAAAAATAGAAATCAGCCTTGTAGAATAAAACATCTATACCTGGTCATACAGACAGCCTTTCTGCAATGATGAACCTCCTCGTTTTTGCTTACAGAGCAGGCTTGACATTTATATAGATTAATTCCAACTTGACATTTTGACCAAAGGAACTATTAACCCCTTCCCTCCCAGGGGATAAACAACTTATGAGGCCTGACCGGCAGGTAACCCCATCAAGCTGTCTGAGCTGCCCCTTCTCTGGCTCAACATCTGGCTCGGAATGGATGGCTCCTCGATGACTCTGAGGAGTTGCGGCCAACAGGAAGCAAATTCACTTTCTCCTGGGCTCATTTTTCACGCTGGCTGGTTTTGCTGGAGAAGCAGTAAAAAGCCGACTCTCAATTTGTTGGGCAGGAAGGGCAAGCCTTGCACCTGGGCTGTTAGATAAACCTCCATGCAGCCTTTGGAAGCCACATTCCAGATTTAAAAGGGAAGAGCTTTACTTTGTTGACAATTGCTTTATGATTCACTTAAGAAAATGCCTTTCCTTTGCACAGAGCTATGCACTTTGACTTTGTTACTTCATCTGCTCTTGGAATAGCCCTGCAGGGGGACAGACACGTGTCTTTATCCTCAGATAAACCAAACCAAACCCGCTGCCCCTGAGTTGATTCTGACTCATAGCGACCCCATAGGGTTTCCAAGACTATATATCTCTCCAGAGGCAGACTATCACATCTTCCTCCCACAGAGCCACTAGTGGTTTCAAACTGCTGACCTTTTGGTTAGCAGTCAAGTGCTTTAACTACTGTGCCACCAGGGCTCCTTTCAGTTTGGTAGGAAGATATCAAAAGCCTAGGGAGGTCGAGGCAGCTGCTCCAGTTGCGCAGCTGGTCAGTGATCAAGTCAATGCTTTCAGTCTTCTGACAATCAAATATTCTTTCTTCTACACCAACCACATTGCTTCTTTCATGCAAATTTAGAGGGAAAGAAACATAAAGAATCCACTGAATTTAAAATTGAACGACTCGTACCACTTGTCATTTCCACTCCCAGCAGAACTGAAGGCACCCGCCCCATGTGGCCATGACCTGGGTCCACACCTCCATCGTCATGCTTATCCCTCTGTTCTTGGAAAACCCGTCTCCCCACAAGACTGTGGGCTCATCCACTAGAGAAGGGGCAGGCATTCACGTCTTGGCGGCATGACGTGGAGCAGTGTTCCTCCATGGGGTACAGTTGGCATTTGGGACTGGATAAGTCTCCATTTTGCAGGGCTGCCCTGCCCACTGTGGAACACTGAACATTCCTGGACCCTGGCTACTAAGCTCCAGTAGTGCCTCCCCATTTTTTTTATTATGATGAATATATATGTAACAGAACATTCGTGATTTCAACATTCTTTGCGTGTACAATTCAGTGATGTTAAGTATGTGCCTCATGTTGTTCAACCATCAGCATTATCTGTTTCCAGATTTTTCCATTTCCCTTAACAGAAGCTTAGTGTCCCCTGAGCAATGAGTCTCCCTTTACTTCTCCCTCCTGCCCGCCCCTGGTAACCACTAATAAACTTTGATCTCTATACACTTTGCCTATTCTAGGTATTTCATGTAAGTGGGATCGTACAATGTTTGTCATTTTGTGACTGACTTACTCTACTCAGTGTAATATTTTCAATGTTTATCCGTGTCATAGCATGTATCAGGACTTCATTTCTCTTTATGGCTGAGGAATATTTGATTGTATGAATAGACCACATGTTGTTTATCCATTCATCTGTTGATGGACACTTGGGTTGTTTCCACACTTTTGGCTGTTGTGAATAATGCTACAGTGAACACTGGTATACAAGTGTCTGTATTCCTGCTTTCAAGTCTTTTGGTTATATACCTAGAAGTGGAATTGCTGGATCGTAGGGTAGTTCTATTTTTAACTTTTAGCAAACTCTCCCTTTTTTTTTAAATTTTTTTAGATTGTACTTTAGATGAAGGTTTACAGAACAAATACTTCCTCAGTAAACAGTTAGTACACATATTGTTTTATGACATTGGTTAACAACCCCACAGCATGTCGACACTCTCCCTTCTCGACCTTGAGTTCCCTATTACCAGCTTTCCTGTCCCCTCCTGCCTTCTAGTCCTTGTCCCTGGGCTGTTGTGCCCCATTAGTCTCATTTTGTTTTATGGAGCTGTCTAATCTTTGACTGATGGGTGAACCTCAGGAGTGACTTCATTACTGAGCTAAAAAGGTGTCCGGGGGCCATACTCTCGAGGTTTGTCCAGTCTCTCTCAGGCCAGTAGGTCTGTTTTCTTTTTTTTTTTTTTTTTCAGTTAGAATTTTGTTCTACATTTTTCTCCAGCTTTGTCCAGGACCCTCTGTTGTGATCCCTGTCAGAGCAGTCAGTAGTGGTAGCCAGGCACCATCTAGTTGTACCAGACTCAGTCTGGTGGAGGCTGTGGTAGTTGTGGTCCATTAGTCCTTCAGAGGACTCCCCCATTTTTACACTCCCAAACATTTCCAGATCTCCTAGGGTCAGGGTGGGGAGTGGGTGGGGAAGGTGTGGACAGTACCACCCCTGGTTGAGAACACAGATTTTGGAATAAGATGGCCAATGGTTCAAATCTTGCCTCCCTAGCAGAGTGAACTTGGAAGCCTGGCTTCCTGATCTGGAAAATTTACCCCAGACAGTAATCAAATGAGCTAACGTTAGACCAAAAGTACAAAGCTCTATACCAACATAAGGTATTTTTTAAGTTATTAGTGAAAATAACAAACAAAATTAAGTGCTGTCCCTTTAAGACTTAGCCCTACTGTGTGTGCAGTAGGTGCTCAATAAATGTGACTTTCTTCTACTTCTGTATTCTCAAAGCCTACGACAGGTCCTCAACAACCGTATCAATAACAATAAGAACTAACATTTAATGGCTACTTATTATGTAGCAGAGTCCCTGGGCAGTGCAAACAGTTAATGCTCTCAGATGCTTACTGAAAAGTTGGAGGGTTGAGTCCACCCAGAGGTACCTTGGAAGAAAGGCCTGGCAATGTACTTCCAAAAAATCAGCCATTGATAACAATTATTGGTGATGGCTTCAAAAAATGGTTAATGTAATCACTCAATTATACACTCAAAAAACTTTGAAATAACAAATGTTTTGACATATATGTTTTTACAACAGTTAGAAAAAAGAACGAAAAAAATCAGTCATTGAAAACCCGATGGGACACAGTTCTACTGTGACACACGTGGGATCACCATGGGTCAGAATTGACTTGATAGCAACTGGTATTATGTGTCAGGCAATGGCTAAGTAACTTGCCTAGCAGACACAGGATCAGCCTGTCCTGCAAAGGGAGACCCATGGAGGCAAGAATACTCACAAGTGTTTTGCCCAAGTATAGAAACTTTTCATGTGCACTGACTCTGTCCACTGGTAAGCCTGGCCTCACAGCACCCTGGAATCTAGCCAAACACTTTAGTGACTTCTTGCAGGAAGGATGGGACATGGGAAACCAAGGGAGATCTTGAGGCTATATTCACACATGCACAGAGAAAACTTTGGTTAATCCAGTATTCTGGCTACCTGAGAGTTAGCATGCACCATCAAATTCTAAAGTTCAGAGCACAGGAGCGAAAACCTTAGAAGGAACCTCAAAGGTCATCTAGTGATTTTCCTGTTCAAGCCTGTGGGTTGTCCGGAGTCTGCGTTTTACTCATCTGAGTAGCCACTGCCTGGCCTTCTAATACAGTCCCTAGTTGTTACGGTAGTGGGAGAGGAGAGGGCTGAAACCAGGAGGTGGCTGTGGAAGTGTGGCTGAAATGTGCACTATAGCTCTAGGCAAATGTCTCAGTTATCTAGTGCTGCTATAACAGAAATACCTCAAGTGGAGGGCTTTAACAAACAGAAGTTTATTCTTTCACAGTCTAGGAGGCTAGAAGTCCAAATTCAGGGTGCCAACTCCAGGGGAAGGCTTTCTCTATCTCTATGCTCTAGGGGAAGGTGTTTGTCATCAATCTTCCCCTGGGCCTAGGAGCTTCTCAGTGCAGGGACCCTGGATCCAAAGTACATGCTCTGTTCCCTGTACTTCTTTCTTGGTAGTATAAAGTCCCTATCTCTCTACTTGGCTTCTCTCTCCTTTTATCTCTTGTAAGATAAAAGGTGATGCAGGCCACACCCCAGGGAAACTCCCCTTACATCAGGGCTGTGATCTGAGTAAGGGTGTTGCATCCCACCCTAATCCTCTTTAACAGAACCTAATCTTGCCTCATTAACCACAGGCAGAGATTAGGATTTGCAACAAGTAGGAAAATTACATCGGGTCACAAAATGGAGGACAGCCAGACAATACTGGGAATCATGGCCTAGCCAAGTTGACACATATTTTTGGGGGACACAATCCATGACAGCAAGAGAGCTCCCCATCCCAGACCACGATGCAATCTCCTGAGATCAGGTAACCACACTAGTTTCTGCTTTCTCAGTGTTACCCAATGACCCATAAGGACCACAGCTTTTGAAAGGTATGGGCAACAAAGATCACAGAATGAAGGATTAAACATGCATGGTTTGGCAACAACAATTGGAGTTGTTTCCTCTCCCAGGGGGCTGGGCACCTCACCTCTTATGGGTGTGTGTGGGTCCTCTGGGGCAGAGTCTGTGAGGGGTAGTCTCCTACAGCACAAACTTGGAGGGAGTTGGAAGTTTTTTTCTTAATTTTATTTTGTTTTTGGTAAAAAATATACACATCAAAATATGCTCCCATTCAACCGTTTCTACGCATATTATTCTGTGATATTGGTTACATCTTTCACAAAGTGTCAACATTCTTGTTATTTCTGCTCTAGTTGTTGTACCCCTGTCATGGATTGAATTGTGTCCCCCAGAAATGTCTGTCAACTTGGCTAGGTCATGATTCCCAGTATTGTATGATTGTCTACCGTTTTATCATCTGATGTGATTTCCCTGTGTGTTGTAAATGCTACCACTGTGATGTTATAAGATAGATTAGCGGCAATTATACTGATGAGGTCTGCAAGATTAGATAGTGTCTTAAGCCAGTCTCTTTTGAGATATAAAAGAGAGAAGCGAGCAGAGAGACAGGGGGACCTCATTTCACCAAGAAAGCAGTGCCGGGAGCAGAGCGCGTCCTTTGGACCTGAAGTTCCTGTGCTGAGATGCTCCCAGACCAAGGGAAGACTGATGACAAGGATCTTATCCCAGAGCCAACAGAGAGAGAAAGCCTTCCCCTGGAGCTGGTACCCTGAATTCGGACTTCTAGCCTACTGGACTGTGAGAGAATAAACTTCTCTTGGTTAAAGCCATCCACTTGTGGTATTTCTGTCACAGCAGCACTAGATGACTAAGACAACCCCATTAATTTAGATTCATTGCCCTCTAAACTTCTCATCTATGCTTTAGAGTTACTGGTGTCCCTCTGGTATCACACAGATTTTTTTTTTTCAAAAGCGCAATTCTTTTTTTTTTTTATTTTTCTAATTTTTATTATTTTTAAGTTTTTTTTTTTTTATTGTACTTCAGGTGAAGGCTTACAGAGCAAATAGTTTCTCATGAAACAGTAGTACACATGTTGTTTTATGACATTGGTTAACAACCCCACAACATGTCAACCCTCTAACTTCACAACCTTTTTGGTAAAAATACACATAGCCAAAGATACACCATTTCAAAAATTTCTACATGCACAGTTCAGTGACATTGACTACGCTCTTCCAATTGTGCTGTTATTCTCACTTAAGATGAAGGCTTACACAACAAAATAGTTTCTCATTTAACAGTTACTACACATGTTGCCCTATGACAATGGTTAACAATCTCACATCACATCACCAATATCCTTACTCAACCTTGGGTTCCCTATCACCAGCTTCCTTGTCCCCTTCTGCCTTCTGGCCCTTGTCACTGGACTCCTGTGCCTCATTACTCTCATTTGGTTTTACGGGGCTGTCCACTCCCAGGCTGAACAGTGAACCTCGGAGATAACTTTACCACTGAGCTAAAAGGGTGTCTGGGGGCCATACTCTCAGGATTTCTCCAGTCTCCTTTAGGCCAGTAAATCTGGTCTTTTTTTTGTGAGTTAGAATTATGCTCTACATCCTTCTCCAGCTCTGTCCAGAACCCTCTGTTGTGACCCTGGTCAGAGCAGTCAGTGGTGGTAGCCGGGCACCATCTAGCTGTACTGGACTCAGTCCAGTGGAGGCCTTGGTAGCTGTGGACCATTAGTCCTTCCGACTAATCTTTTCCTTGTATCCTGTTCTCTTCTTTCTTCCTTGCTCCCGAAGGGATGAGACCAGTGGAGTATCTTAGATGGCCACTCACAGGTAAAAAGCACAATTCTTAAGAATGACATTCTTTAGTTTTTGAGCTAAACTATTTTTTGTTTAAAAATGGCTTCAGGGGATGGTTTTGTTAAAAGGTTTGAAGAGTATCCCAAGGCAATAGTCTCGGGGGTTCCTCCAGCTTCACTGGGGAGTTGGACCCTTCTTTGAGGGGACTGTATTTGGATTAGGCATCACATTTATTTCTGCTCTTCACGATCCTTCTTCATGCCTGAATCATTTCTTAAAACCACATTATTCCTCAACAGGATCTTTATCTTGTTGATTGGGTGCCTGTAATTGAATCATGTGATGGCTCATTTAGTCCTAGGAAAGCTCCCTCCCTTAACCCTCTTCTCATTGCTTGGTGCCAGGAAAGGCCCCATAGACCCCTTCCCAGGCCCAGAGAAGTCAGTTCAGTCCCTAGAATAGAGATGTCCCCCTCACTGTCACTCTCCCCTGCCCCCTTACCTGCTGGTCCCTGGGGCCTTCTGAGTGACAGGGAGGGTTTGGCCCAGACCCTTCTGGTGAGGAAGCCAGGGTATGCTTCCCTAGGCCATGCCCTAGGAAGGTTCTCCTTCTTTCCTTCCTCCCTCCTTCCTTCCTCCCTTCATCCAGCTAATGCACATTCAGTGCTTCTAAAATGCCAGGCCCTCTGCTGAGCACTTCACTTCTCACTAAAACCTCATAGCCCCTGTATGAGATAGGGCCTATTATTGGTCCCATTTTATTGATGAGGAAACCGAGGCTCAGAAAGGTTAAGTAAGTTGCCTGAGACCACAGTTAGTGGGTAGGCAGAGCCACGCTAGGACCTAGAACCTGAATCCAGGTGTGACGGTTTTTTGATGTGTCAACTTGTCTAGGCTACAGTCCTCAGTTATTCAATGAAGCACCAATCTAGGTATTGCTGTAAAGGTATTTTTGTAGGTGTGATTAAAATCCATGATCAGTTGACTTTAAGGAAGATTATCCCAGATAATCTGGGTGGGCCTGATTCAATAAGGTGAAAGACCTCAAGAGTAGAACTGAGGCTTCCCTGATGAAGAAGAAATTCTAACCTATGGATAGCAGCTTCAACTAGTATCCAAGAGTTCCAGCCTACCCTTCCTGACAGCCTGGCCCTGTGGATTTTAGACTTACCTGCCCAGCCCCTACAGTTGCATAAACCAATTCCTTGTGATAAATCCCTTAATATATCTCCTGCAGGTTCTTCTTCTCTGGTTGAACCCTGACTGATACACCAAGCAAGCAACTTCCCAAGCTAAGCTCACACCACTGGGCTGGCTGGAGTCTGCCCAATGCAGCTTCCCCAGTCCACACTCAGAGCAGGGAATGTAAAGTCACAGTGAACACCAAGGGCTTCCTGGAGGTGGTGTGTGGCCTGAGGCCAGGAGAAGGACCACGCATGGCGAGGACCACTGACTGCTTGTTTGTATATGGGCTTCAGATCTTTAGCATCAGCAAGATGGAACCCGAGGGTGGCAGGCTAGTGTGGCAGGAGGCTCTTTAGAGACCCTCTTGTTTCCTGGAGGGGTTCTGCTGGTGGGAATTTTATTCCTCCATTAGGTTTTTTGTTTTGTTTTGTTTTTTAATTGTGGTAAACGTATATGTGGCAAATTGCCATTTCAACATTCTACAAGTGTACAATTCAGTGACATTAGTTACTTCTACCATGTTATTCAACCATTACCATTATCCATTTCCAAATTTTCCCATCACCTTTAACAGAAACTCAGCATCCGCTAAGGAGTGAGTCCCCCTTTTCCTCTCCCTCCCACCCACCCTTGGTAACCACCAATAAACTTTGCTTTCTATACCCTTGCCTATCCCAGATATTTCGTGTAAGTGTGGTGACTCCTCCACTAGTTTTTGAGCTCTTGCCATGTGCCAGGCATATAGACCCTGCCCCAGAAGTCCCACCTCCCACCAGCTGCCACTATGAATGTGTGTGTGGGAGGGAGGGGGTACATGAGGTTTCTCTTCCTGTCCCACACCACAGAGGGACAGACTCAGAGGGCTGTGGCCTGGGTCTCTGGGGTCCCTTGGCTTGGCTCTGCTGTGGCTTTAGTTACTCACATAAACTGAACTGTGCCTTCTCCCCAGCTCCCCTTCCCATCTTGAAGAAGCCTAGAGCTCCAGGCTATGCCAACCTCAGAAGTCCCAAGCTACTGGGTCCCTAAACCTGTGGAGCAGAGTTATTGTTGATCAGGGTCCTCCCTCCTCCCCTGCTCCCAGTCCAGACCAGGGATGGCTTCTGTTCACCCAGGTCTTCCCTGAGCCCAGCCAAGCTCCAGCCCAGCATGAGTCACAGATTGGAAATCATCTGAGGATGAGCCCTGAATAATGCATCAAAGCCCTTCTCCTCTGGGGGATGGACCTGCTGAGCCATTAGTATGGGGGAGGGGAGGGAAGCCAGATAACACAGAGGAATCATGGTGTTCACTACCTCAGGAAGAACATCAGAGGCTCCAACAGCCTTTCCCATCCCCTAAAGTCCTGCCTCCCACTGCTGGCTGATCTCCAGTGCCAGGTAAAAGGAACACGATTTTGTTGACATGTAAGGGCCAAGACGAGCTCAGGACAGGGAAAGGAAATCAAACTCTGCTCAGAGAAGTCCAAATGGGAGCTGGCTCCTCTTGGCCCATGGGGATGTGCAAGGAGGGAGTCCCCAAGACCACCTGCCACAGGCACCTCCCTCACCCTCTACTCCCTGCATTTCCTCTTCTCCCCAAAGACCTTCCTCTACCTGATGAAGGCCCTGCTCTTAGCAGGCATTCAGGGCCCTCTCTGATTCCACTGTGACTGTATGCCAGAGACATTCCAGATCTGCAGAATGTGGCCCATGGGTCTGAAACCCACACAACTTTTGAGTGTTTGCCAGAAGGACTGAGGGTTTGAAGTTGTCCTATCTCCTTGGGAATAGCTGAACTAACAAAAACAAACAGTTGTCCTGGGAGAAGTAGTTGGCAGGGTGGCATGGGCTGTATGTGTCTCAGGAGCTCCGGGTTCTATTCCTGCTTCCATCACTGCCTGTCTGTCTTTCCTCAGTTTTTCCTTCTGCCACAAAGAGGATGTGACCAGATCAGTCCTACAAGTGAATACACATCTCTCTTTAGATTGTCTATTGGTTACAGTTGATTTGCATCACTGCTTTTCAATCCAAGGCATTACCTTCTAGGAGCCATCCCTGGAGCTTTCATTGTAAAACCTTAGCAGTGACCATTCAGTTTTAAATCATTATCTCCAAATATCATCGAGTCTATCCCCCTGCCTTCAGGAAGGGCAGTACCAAATCTCTCTCTCCACTTTCCAGTTATGGCCATTTCCTGCCTGTCTGAGGTACCTCCGCTCTGGCTGGACTGGCATCTTCATTGTCCCCCAACACACCTTTACAGTCCCTCTTCTGAGATCTTTCTATCTCTCTCCTCTGCCTGTCCAGGTCCTTTCTATCTTTCAAAGACTTCATATGGAAGTCACAGAAGTCTGTCATCTTCTCTGATCTCCCATAGCATTAATGATCTGTTTTACTTTATTTATTCATGCATCCTCTCAAGTGTTTATTAAGTACCTACCATATGCTGGGTGTCATAAAGTAACAGAGCCATAAAGCAGCTTCAGTCTAGTTGGGGTAATGCAACATGGATGTAACTGTAACCCAAAGAAGACTGTAAAAATTGCTCAAGGGAAGTACAAGTGGAGGGCCACTATGGAGAGAGAGACACAGAGAGAAGGGAGTGTGTGTGTGTGGTATATGTATATATGTGTGTATGCCTGTCTGTATGTGTATGTGTGTGTATGTCTGTGGAGGGGAGTGTGTGTATTATAAGTATATGTGTGTGTATGTCTGTGGGGGTGGTGTGTGTGTTTGTATGTGTGGGTATGTTTGTGTGTATGTATAAATATGTGTATATGTGTGTATATGTCTTTGTGAGGGGTATGTGTGTGTATGTATGTGTATGTGTGTGTCTTTGTATGTAAGTATATGTATGTGAAATATGGGTATGTGTGTCTGTGTGAATGTGTGCGTGTATGTGTCTGTGTGCAAGCTCTAGGGGAGGGTTAAAGAGAGACAGAAGGTTTCAGTGATCCTCTTCTTGTATGTAGAGGAAGAAAAGCTGGGACTGGGCGTAAAGCGACATAAAGTCCAATATAAAGAGGCAGAGTAATGCCTAATTAAAAACAAGTGTCCAAGGATTAATTAATATTCATCTATACAGAAATATATGCCAACTAACAACTACGAATTTGGTTTGTTTGTTTGTTTTTTGGTTATGCAGAAATATAGAATTTCAGCTGCAGGAGGAAATTTGGACATAATTTAACCTAGAACCATGATAATTTTTGTGAGAAAATGTTAATTGCCAAAGCTTACTGACTAGAACAACTAAATAAACCCATAACAAAAGAAGAGATTGAAAAAGTAATTTAAAAACTCCCATCAAAAAAAAAACCGTGGCCCAGATGGCTTCACTGGAGAGTTCTACCAAACTTTCAGAGAACAGTTAACACCACTACTACTAAAGGTATTTCAGAGCAGAGAAAAGGATGGAAAACTCCCAAACTCATTCTATGAAGCCAGCATAACCCTGACACCAAAACCAGGTAAAGACACCACAAAAAAAGAAAATTACACACTAATATTCCTCATGAACATTGACGCAAAAATCCTCAACAAAATTCTAGCCAATAGAATTCAGCAACATATCGAAAAAATAACTCACCATGATCAAGTGGGATTTATACCAGCTATGCAGGGATTGTTCAACGTTAGAAAAACAATCAATATAATCCATCACATAAATAAAAGACAAGAACCACATGATCTTATCAATTGAGATCAATTGCAGAAAAGGCATTTGACAAAGTCCAAAATCCATTCATGATAAAAACTCTCAACAAAATAGGAATAGAAGGGAAATTCCTCAATATAATTAAGGGCATTTATACAAAGCCAACAGCCAACATCATCCTAAATGGAAAGCATTCCACTTGAGAACAGGAACCAGACAAGGATGCCCTTTATCACCACTCTTATTCAACATTGTGCTGGAGGTCCTAGCCAGAGCAATTAGGCTAGAAAAAGAAAGAAAGGGAATCCAAATTGGTGGGTGTCATGGTTTGAATTGTGTCCCCCAAAAAGATGTGTGTATCAATTTGTCTGGGCCATGGTTCCCAGAATTGTGTGGTTGACCTCCATTTTGTGATTGTAATTTTATGTTAAAGAGGATTAGGGTGTGATTGTAGCATCACCTTTACCAAGGTCACATCCCTGATCCAGTGTAAAGGGTGTTTCCCTGGGCTGTGGCCTGTACCACCTTTTATCTCTCAAGAGATGAAAGGGAAGCAAGCAGAGAGTTGGGGGACCTCATGCCACCAAGAAAGTAGTGCCAGGAGCAGAGCGTGTCCTTTGGACAGGGGTCCCTGCGCGGAGAAGCTCCGAGTCTGGGGGAACACTGATGAGAAGGCCGACAGAGAGAGAAAGACTTCCCCTGGAGCTGACACCCTGAATTTGGACTTTTAGCCTACTTCGACTGTGAGGAAATAAACTTCTCTTCTTTAAAACCATCCACTTGTGGTATTTCTGTTATAGCAGCACTAGATGACTAAGACAGTGGGGAAGAAGTCAAAGTATCTCTATTTGCAGATGATATGATCTTATACACAGAAAACCCCAAAGAATCCACAAAAAAACTACTGGAACTAATAGAAGATTTTGGCAAAGTTTCAGGATACAAGATAAACATACAAAAATCAGTTGGATTCCTTTACACCAGCAAAGAGAACCTCAAAGAGTAAATCACCAAATCAATACCATTTTTACAATAGCCCCCCAAAAGATAAAATACTTAGGAATAAATCTAACCAGAGATGTAAAAGATCTATACAATGAAAACTGCAAGACACTACTGCAAGCAACCAAAAGAGACCTGCATAAGTGGAAAAACATACCTTGCTCATGGATAGGCAGACTCAACGTTGTGAAAATGTCAATTCTACCCAAAGTGATCTACAGATACAATGCAATTCCGATCCAAATTCCACCGGCATTTTTTAATGAGCTGGAGAAACAAATCACCAACTTCATACGGAAAGGGAAGAGGCCCCAAATAAGTAAAGCATTACTCAAGATGAAAAACAAAGTGGGAGGCCTCACACTATCTGATTTTAGAACCTATTATACTGCCACAGTAGTCAGAACAGCCTGGTATTGGTACAACAACAGGTACATAGACCAGTGGAACAGAATTGAGAATCCAGACATAAATTCATCCACCCATGAGCAGCTGATATTTGACAAAGGCCCAAAGTCGGTTAACTGGGGAAAAAGACAGTCTCTTTAACAAATGGTGCTGGCATAACTGGATCTCCATCTGCAAAAATCTGAAGCAAGACCCACACCTCACACCATGCACAAAAGCTAACTCAAAATGGATCAAAGACTTAAATATAAAATTGAAAACGGTAAAGATCATGGAAGAAAAAATAGGGGCAACGCTAGGAGCCCTAATACATGGCATAAACACAGTATGAATCATAAGTAACAATGCACAAGCACCAGAAGAGAGACTAGATAAATGGGAGCTCCTAAAAATCAAACACTTATGCTCATCAAAAGACTTCCCCAAAAGAGTCAAAAGACAACCTACAGACTGGGAAAAAAATTTGGCTACGACAAATCCAATCAGTGTCTAATTTCTAAAATCTACAAGATACTGCAAAACCTCAACAACAACAAGACAAATAACCCAATTAAAAAATGGGCAAAGGATATGAACAGGCACTTCGCCAAAGAAGACATTCAGGCGGCTAACAGACACATGAAGAAATGCTCATGATCATTAGTCATTAGAGAAATGCAGATCAAAACTACAATGAGATATCATCTCACCCCAACAAGGCTAGCATTAATCCAAAACACACAAAATAATAAATGCTGGAGAGGTTGCAGGGAGACTGGAACACTTATACACTGTTGGTGGGAATGTAAAATAGTACAACCACTTTGGAAATCGATTTGGTGCTTCCTTAAAAAGCTAGAAATAGAAGTACCATAGGATCTAGCTATCTCGCTCCTTGGAATATATCCTAGAGAAATAAGAGTCATCACAAGAATAGATATATGCACACCCACATTCATTGTAGCACTGTTCACAATAGCAAAAAGATGGAAACAACCTAGGTGCCCATCAACGGGTGAATGGATAAACAAACTATGGTATATCCACACAATGGAATACTACCTAACGATAAAGAACAACAATGAAGCCATGAAACATAACATGGAGGAAGCCGGAGGTCATTATGCTGAGTGAATTTAGTTAGTCACAGAAGGGCAAATATTGTATAAGACCACTATTATAAGAATTCAAGAAAAGGATTAAACACAGAAGAAAACATTCTCTGATGGTTACAAGGGTCAGGAGGGAGGGGGAAGGTTATTTACTAACTAGATAGTCAATAAGAGTTATCTTAGGTGAAGGGAAGGACAGCACACACCACAGGGGAAGTCGGCACAACTGGACTAAACCAAAGCTAAGAAGTTTCCTGAATACAATCAAACACTTTAAGGGACAGAGTAGCAGGGGTCTTGGGACCATGCTTTCAGGGGACATCTAGGTCAATTGGCATAACAAAGCTTATTAAGAAAATGTTCTGCATCCTGCTTTGGTGCGTGGCATCTGGGGTCTTAAACGCTTGCAAGCAGCCGTCTAAGATGCAACCATTGGTCCCAACCACCTGGAGTAAAGGAGAATGAAGAACACCAAAGACACAAGGAAAGTGTTAGCCCAAGAGACAGAAAGGGCCACATAAACCAGAGACTTCATCAGCCTGAGACCAGAAGAACTAGATGGTGCCCGGCTACCACCAATGACCGCCCTGACAGGGAACACAACAGAGAGTCCCGGATGGAGCAGGAGAAAGGTGGGGTGCAGAACTCAAATTCTAGTAAGAAGACCAGACTTAATGGTCTGAATGAGACTGGAGGAACCCTGGAAAGCATGGCCCCTGGATTCTCTATCAGCCCAGAACTAAAACAATTTCCAAGGCCAACTCTTCAGACAGGGATTGGACTGGACTGTGGGACATAAAGTGATACTCGTGAGGAGTGTGCCTCTTAGCTCAAGTAGATACAAGAGACTAAATGGGCAGCTTCTGTCCGGAGGTGAGATGGGAAGGCAGAGAGGGTTAGGAGCTGGTTGAATGGACATGGGGAATCGGGTGGAAAGGAGGAGTGTGCTGTCATCAGTATGAGGAGAACAATTAGGGTCACATAACTATGTATACATTTTTGTATGGGAAAAAATTTAAAAAATTAAAAAAAAAAAAAAGGCTTACTGATTCCTGTGCAACAGAACTGGAGGGGAAAACCCTTTCTTAAACTCACTGTACTGTAAGTGGCGTTTGCCTTCTTTCACCTCTTTCTCAACCAAGACTCCACAAAACCTGTCTCCAGCTTTCCAGATAATGAGGGGAAGGGAGATGAGATTTTACGATAAATTGGACCTATCACTGAGCCCAACACTTCTTACTGAAAAGAAGGAAAATGAGACTTGGCACATTACAACTCTGCCTGACAGAAGTCACAAAATAAGCCAATAATTATTATTTAAAGCCAGAGAGTCTTATAATTTATTCATGAGTGCTACCCTTTCTATATTAGATGCTCCATTTCAATTTAGTGGTATTCTTTAAAGCAAATTTATCAGATTTAAATTATTCAGAAAATGCCACCAGCCTAATAGAATAAAATACGTCACCTACAGGCAGGTTTTAAGCTACACAATATGGTGTGGCAGTGAATGCGTGGGCTCTGAAACCAGACTGCACAGCTTCAAATCCTGGCTCCAGCACCTTGGGCAAGTTGCTCGGCTTCTCTGTGCCTAAACTTCCCCATCTGAAAAGTGAGGATGACAATAATAGTATCTACTTCATAGAGTTGTGCTGGGGATTAGATAACATATGTACTGCACTTTGAACAGTAGTAAGTGCTGTATGACGTTGTCGTTGTTAGTTGCCATTGAGCCAATTCCGACTCATGGTGACCCCAGCTGTGCAGAGGTAAATTACTCCATAGGATTTTCAAGGCTGTGACCTTCTGGAAGCAGATCACCAGGCCTGTCTTCCAAGGCATCTCTAGGTGAGTTCGAACTGCCAACCTTTCAGCTAGTAGTCAAGCACTCAATCATTTGCACCACCCACTATATGTTTGCTGTTGTTATCATTTCAATATTTCAGACTGTAAATGTTTTTCCATCTTACCCAGATAGCAAGCATCGCTAAGCAATGATACAGTTAAGAGTTTTAAAAACCAAAAACCAAAACTATTGTCGTCGAGTGGATTCCAACTCATAGCGACCCTATAGGACAGAGTAGAGCTGCCTCGTAGGGTTTCTAAGGAGCTGCTGGTGAATTTGAACTGCCAACCTTTTGGTTAGCAGCCGAGCTCTTAACCACTGCACCACCAGACCTTCAATTTAGAGCTTTAGAGACCCTTAATTTTCCATCAACGTCATGAAAAAGAAGTACCACAAGAAGATGGGCTGAAATAGGCATGAGAAAGGAAGCATGATTTAAAATGAGATGGTTTGGGGCCTTAGGACTTTGTCTTCTAAAAATTCCCTAAGCTCCACTGATACGAAGGTTTTTCAGAAGAAGACAAGTAGACTCCACAAGATCTTGAGTTAGACCTAAATACCAACCAAACCGAACCCGCTGCCACTGAGTTGATTCCAACTCAGAGCGACTCTATAGGACAGGCTAGAACTGCCCCATAGGGTTTTTACGGAAGCAGACTGCCACATCTTTCTCCCGTGGAGTGGTTGGTGGGTTTGAACTACTAACCTTTCGGTTGGCAGCCGAGCTGCTTAACCACTGCGCCACCAGGGCTTCTTTTAGACCTAAATTGTTGTTAGGTGCCATCGAGTCTGTTCCAACTCATAGCGACCCTATGTACAACAGAACGAAACACTGCCCCCTCCTGTGCCACCTACAATCGTTGCTGTGTTTCAGTCCATTGTTGCAACCACTGTGATAATCCATCTCATTGAGGCGCTTCCTCTTTTTCGCTGACAGTCTACTTTACCAAGCATGATGTCCTTCTCCACGGAATGGTCCCTCCTGATAACATGTCCAAAGTATGTGAGACGAAGTCTTGCCATCCTCGCTTCTAAGGAGCATTCTGGCTACATTTCTTCCAAGACAGAGTTGTTCATTCTTCTGACAGTCCATGGTATGTTCAATGTTCTTTGCCAACACCGTAATTCAAATACATCAACTCTTCTTCGGTCTTCCTTATTCACTGTCCAGCTTTCACATGCATATGAGGCAATTGAAGACACCATGGCATGGATCAGGCACACCTTAGTCCTCAAAGTGACTCTTGGCTTTTTAACACTTTAAAGAGGTTTTTTTGCAGCGGATTTGCCCAATACAGTACATCATTTGATTTCTTGACTGCTGTTTCCACGGGTGTTGATTGTGGATCCAAGTAAGATGAAATCCTTGACAAGTTCAATATTTAATCTGCTTCACATGATGTTGCTTATTGGTCCAATTGTGAGGATAAATAGGAGGATAAAAAATAAAATATGGAAAACTACACAGCAATGAAAAATAAGTAACTGTGGCTATGTATAACAGAATAGATTAATCTCACAGACTTTGAGTAAAAGAAGCCAGCCACTGAAGGGCACATACTGTATGATTCCATTTATATGAAGTTCAAGAACAGGCAAAACTAACCTATGGTGATAGAGGTCAGAATATGGTGGTAACCTTTAAAGGCGGATAGTGACTGGAAGGAGGCATGAGGGAGCCTTCTGAAGTGATGGAAGCATTCGTTACATGGGTGTGTAGATAAGTAAAAATTCACTGAGTGTGTGCTTAAGATTTGTTCCCCTTACTACATGTATTTACTTCACTAAAAAAGAAAAATAGACTATGGAAAATCTTGTCTCTAAAAATGACAGTTTAAGATTGGATACACTTAGAGCTCAATTTTGTCCTTGCTTACACATATATTGTGACCATCAGAGTCATTCTTAACTGAGAAAAGTTTCAGTAAATTTATTTTTAATTTCCCGTATTATCTATCGTATGCAGATAAAGCCAAATTTCTAACTTAGATTTTAGGTTAAGACTGAACCCATAGCCATTTGTAGTGATGTGTGAATGACATAGAGAAATACATTCACAGAATCCAACTACAAAAATAAATTTTTTTTATATTTTATTGTACTTCAGGTGAAAGCTTACAGAGCAAATAGTTCCTCATGAAATAGTAGTACACATGTTGTTCTATGACATTGGTTAACAACCCCACAACATATTAAGCCTGTAAATTCTCAACTTTTTTTTTTTTTGATGAAAATACAGATAGCCAAAGATACACCGTTTCAAAAATTTCTACATTCACAGTTCAGTGACATTGACTACGCTCTTCCAACTGTGCTGTTATTCTCACTTAAGATGAAGGCTTACAGAACAAAATAGTTTTTCATTTAACAGTTACTACACATGTTGCCCTATGACAATGGTTAACAATCTCACAGCACATCAAGAATATTCTTACTCCACCTTGTGTTCCCTATCACCAGGGGACTTCCTTGTCCCCTTCTGTCTTCTGGCCCTTGTCACTGGACTACTGTACCTCTTTAGTCCCATTTGGTTTTTTTTTAATTTTATTTTATTTTAACACCATTTCAAAACTTTTTACTTACACATTTAAGTGATATTGACTATGCTCTTCCAATTGTGCTGCCATTCTCGCCCAAGATGAAGGCTTACAGGACAAAACAGCCTCCCATTTAATAGTTACTACAAATGTTGCCCTATAACAGTGGTCAACAATCTCACAATACATCGACAGTGTCCTTATTCAATTTGTGTTCCTTATCATCAGTTTCCTACTCCCCCTCTGCCTTCTGGCCCTTGTCACCGGACTCCTGTACCTCGTTAGTCCCATTTAGTTTTACTGGGCTGTCCACTCCCAGGATTAACATCGAACCTCGAAGGTAACTTCACCTCTGAGCTGAAAGGGTGTCTGGGGGCCACACTCTTGAGGTTTCTCTAGTATTCTCTAGGCCAGTAAATCTGGTCTTTTTTTTTTTTTACAAAAATAAATTTAAGGGAACAATTCTCTGCTACTGACTCCTCCAGACAAATCCATGACTTGGATATCAATAAGTCACTAAAACTGGAAGTGAGAAAAATCTGAGCCGTTTTTGCAATGGATGGATGTTTATGAGGCTATTAAGAAGAGGGTTCAGAAACAAGGGGATAAATAGCATGCTAATTTGGGGTTGAATTGGATTAATGGGATGATCTTGGAAATATAAGAATCCTGCTTAATGGGACTTGTCTATTTGCAATTCAATAAACCAGATATACTTAAATTCAAAAAGATAAAGGACACGAGCACTTAAAACAAAATTACGGGAATGTATTTAGTAAGGGGACTAGAAGAGGCACCAAAGCTGAGATACGGGCCACCATTCCATGTCTGACACTTTTAACTCTTCTTGAGTCACGAGGATGGTATCCCAGGGAACACAAAATTTTCTGGCTGGAAGCTAAACCCAGCCATTGGAGCGGGTCCAGAGAGACGCTGTGTTCAGACTGGAGAAGGTAAAATAGATGCTGCATGGTCTAAAATACCTTTTGTAAGGGCATCTTCAAAGACAGTGATGCTCGGGGGAAGAGAATGTTGTAAGTTTAAAACAAGACAAAAAGAGCAGAAACAAGGAAGAAAACGTGACCTGAGTGTAGGGTGACCATATGTTCCAGTTTGCTAGGGAGGGGTGAGTTTACGCCCGTAGTACCTGAACAATTGTTAATAATGCCGGTTTTGACTTTCTGAAGTGTCTGGATGGGAATAATAAATCACATGATCACCCGACCAAAGAGAAGAAATTAGGCAGAGACTCCTGTGCCGTTTTCAAATAGGTGAGGAATGACCCGAGTCCCGCTCCCGGGCTGCGCTTAGCTGCCGGGTAGAGCGGCGTACACCACCTCCGCCTCGCCCCGCCCAGCTCTCCGGGAAAGGCTAGCGATGGACGCTCAGCTCCTCGCTGCTCTGGTGCCACCTGCAGGCTATCTGAGGGAACTGCCTCTTCGCCCCTCTGTCCCTCCAGCCTTCTGTCCACAGCCTTGGACTTGGCCAAAAGACATTCATCCGAAGCTCTGGGTGTGAAGTGGGCGGAATCGAAAATGAAGCTTAGGTCACGGAATTAGGCAGGCCCAGTAAAACCAAAAAGCCAAGTTCTTCCTCTTCCTATCAACTCTTGTGCTGTCTAATTTCATAAACTGAAGCCTAATTTAGGGTAAGACTGTTTAAATGCTCAACGTCTGGGAAGCATAGATCCAGGAATTTCCCTTGTTCCCTCCCCCAGTCATCCTATCCCCGCCTTCCCCAGTTCAGCCCCACCGGACCAGTTGCCATCCAGTTGGTTCTGACTCATAGCAACCGCACCTGTGTCAGAGTAGAATTGTGCTCCATAGGGTTTTCAGTGGCTGATTTTTCAGAAGTAGATCATCAGGCCTTTCTACCATAGTGCCTCTGGACCTCAAACCTCCAACCTTTCAGTTAACAGCCGATTGAGTTAACAGTTTGCACCACCCCGGGACTTTCCACCTTTCCAAGTCGTCAACAAATTCGCTAGGATAGTGGAGAAGGAAGAGAACTTACACTTACTAAGCCCCATCTGTGTGCTGGGCCCAGAGGCACTTGACATAGGTTATCTCCAGCCTAGAAAATGGTAGGAAATAGGTGGCTCAACAGCAGGAATATAGGATTAGAATGGGCTAGTGACTTGCTCACAGTCCTGCAACCTAGAATTTGAATCCAGGGGTCTTTGACTCCAAAGCTGGTGGTCTTTTCAGCTGCCTGACAAAAGGGCCGCCATGAAAATCTAATATTGATTCATAATAAGGTTGAGCTGTAAGCAAAAGCACGGAGTGTAATTTTCCTTTGGGCTGGAATTATCTCAGCTCTATGTACCAGGATATCTCCTAGGGAAATCAATGAAGTGTTGGCTATGAACGCAGTTTGGTAAACAAAATCCGTAAGAACCTGGGACCTGTGGGTCCTTAGTAGTGGAGACAAGGAACCATTGTGTTGGACATTTTCTAAGATGTTCTTTATAAAATGATTGGAGACCCCAGTGCCCCCAAATTTGTTTCCACTTCCAGGCTGTTTCCCCATCTGTCTGCATCCGACGGCCTATCATGCTACTCACCAAACTGTTTTTGGATTTATGCCCTGTAAAATACAAATCATGGCGGGAGTGGATAGCAGTCATTTACACATTAGCGAAAATCATCTCAGATTCCCTTTTCTTCTCAAATCTTTTGCCTGAGCTTGCCTATGAGATAGGATGGGGAGGGAGAAAAGGGACAGGAGGGCAGGTACTCTTGGAACTAGTACTGTTTCTCCTCAACTCCCTAGCGAAGTGTGAGTGCCAATCTAAGTGCAGAGCTCCACACTTGGGCCCTTGTTTCCTTTGCTTCTGATACGAGTTCCCAAGCACGAGCTCCCAGACGGCCTGCCTGAAGGTAATGGAAAACAGCTTGGCTATGGATTTTAGGCCAAGCTCTCCCAGTGACTTACTGTGTAAGCTTCGGCAAAAAGATTCACCTCTCTGAGCTTCAGTGACATCATCTGTAAAAGGCTGGTCTGCCCTAGATTAGTGACTCTCTTTAGTTTTTGCACATTTTTGTGTGTTTGTTGTGTTTTAACATTGTATCTAATTCTGATCGGAGACCCGTTGCCATTGAGTCGATTCCAACTCATAGCCACCCTATAGGACAGAGCAGAACTGCCCCATAAGGTTTCCAAGGAGCGACTGGTAGAATAAAACTGCCGACTTTTTGGCTGGTAGCCTAGCTTTTAACCACTGCACCACCAGGGTGCCGCAGTAATACATAGAGTTCAAAAACCAAGGGGTACGAAAGGGCTTATATCGGAAAAGCAATGCCTCAGCTCTTCCTCTTCTCACTTTCCAGTTCTAATTGGCAGAAGCTGTCACTTTAAATACATTTCGCTTTTTCCTCTGGTGTTTAGAATGCTATTTCTCAATAATATGTTTATGCTGCTATTTCTTGATTGTTTGTTTGTTTTCAGTATCTGTTGACTTTCTGGGAGGAGCCCTGACTTTCTGGTATAAAATCATAGTCAAGGGCTTAGCTCCTTCATACAGTCTGATCAGCTTCCTTGCCTCCATCCTACTAATTAGATGACAATCTTTTATGAAATTAATAATATTTACATTCTGTAGCTATCTAAATATTGTTCTCGGCTAACCCATGCACTCTACTGAAAGTATTTCCTTTCTTTAATTCCTTTTTTTTCCCCTGGAGTTAATACTTCCCTCAGGGTTTTTTGTTGGTTTGTTTTTTATTTGCTTAGCTTCCTTCTTACCTATTACCTTTTTTCTCCCCTACATTCTCCAACTGGTCCATCAGATCCCTAGCAAATTATCTAAACACTAAGATCCATAAGATGATCTACCACCCACATATTTTTCTAGAGGCCTCCCTCTCTTACCCTCTGTCCTGCTCCCAACTCCCGTCTGCAGCGTAGCTGTCATTCTGGGATTTCCCCACATTATCATATTGGGACTTCCCAGCAGGCCTCTTCTGTGTAGATCCCCTGTTTCCTGGATCTCAGATCTTCTCTCTTGGTTTACTCTTTCTTGTTGGGGAAACGTATCTTCCCATGGCTTCCTAAGAAAGAGGGCATGGGAGGGAAACTTTCTGAGGAAAATTTCTGAGTTCTTGCGTATTGGAAAACATCATTCTGTCCCCACCCCTGATTAATAGTTTGGCTGGATATAATGCTCTAGTTTAAATGCCGTTTGTCCTCCCATTTTGGAAGTAATGTTTTCTACCTTCCAGTGTTGCTGTGGAGAAGTCTGTGTTATGCTGAGTCTCAGTTCATTATATGTAACCTGTTTTTTCTCCCTGAAAAATTTTAGGACTTTCTCTTTATCCTTGGTTTTCCAGAATTTCTCACTGATGTGCCTTGTGGTAGGTCTTTCTTCATTTATTGTGCTGGTCACTTGGTGGAGTCTTTTGATCTAGGCGGTTATGTTCTTCTATTCTGGGAAGGGGAGCCCTGGTGGCGCAGTGATTAAGAGCTCATCCACTAACCAAAAGGTCAACAGTTTGAATCTACCAGCCGCTCCTTGGAAACCCTATGGGGCAGTTCTACTCTGTCCTATAGGGTCACTATGAGTTGGAATCAACTCAACAGCAATGAGTTTGGTTTATTCTTGGAAAGAGGAGCCCTGGTGGTGGATTGGTTAAGTGCCAGGCTGCTAACTGGAAGGTTGGCAGTTTGAACCCACCAGCAGCTCTGTAGGAGAAAAGACCTGGCAATTTGCTCCCATAAAGATTACAGCCTTGGAAACCTACGGGGCTGTCCTCTGTCCTGTGGGGTTGCCATGAGTCAGAATCGACTCAACAGCAACAAGATTGGTTTTGGTTTATTCTGGGAAAGAGGGGCCCTGGTAGTGCAATGGTTAAGCACTTGGCTGCTAAGTGGTAGGTCAGCAGTTCGAACCCACCAGCAGCTCTTTGGGAGAAAAGATCTGGCAATCTGCCCTCATAAAGAATGCAGCCTTGGAAACCCTATGGGGAAATTCTATTCTGTCCTGTTGGGTCTCTATGAATTGGAATTGACTCTATGGCACACAACAGCAACATTCTGAGACGTCACCAGCAGGTTCTTGTGAGCTGGGTAACCCCATCCATTTCTTCCAAGTACAGAGGTATCAAGGCCTTGGGGAATGTAGAAGTGGGTGGGGGAAAAGAGACCTGAAATGAATAACCTTCCAACAAACAGTGAGCACATTTTCCAGGGCTAGGCTTTCCCATGGGGATAACAGACATGGGTGATACCCAGTTCTTGCCCTGGGGAGGCTCAGGACACACATGCTCCTGGAAGGCCCTAGCCCCAGGCTACATGCACCCAACATCCAGTAGGCCCCAAGGACAGCTTAGGGGAGAGTGGGACTCCAGGGCTGCAGTAGGAGAGAGAGGTAAATCATCATGGGGTGAGGATTGGCTTTAGGCAGAGGGAGCAAAGGCAGGACCATAACTTGCACTGTGTGTGTGTTCAGGGAAATGGGGAGACAGTCTGTGGCTTTGTTGCCCATTTTCTGGCCACTGTACCCCCTTCTTTAGGTAGATAGTGTTTCCCTCCCCACCCTATTCCAACCATATGACACTAAAAGCCTGGCAGTTTTAGTAGCCCAGCAACCCAGCCATGGGCTGGACAGGCAACCCAGACTGGAGCAACCAGAAACCTTCCCTGGATTTTTCTGAATATGAACTGAGGGAGGGGACTCTAGCACTGTCAACAGCTGACTCCAACCTCATGAGAAAAGATGCTCTAGGAGAACAAAGCTGACACCTACGCTGAAGCAGAGACAAGGGAAGGAGCCTGCAGATGCTAACTGTGTTGGTGGCCCTGGTTCCAGGGGTCACTGATGCCCAGTAAGTCCTCTGCCCTTCTGATGATTTACTCACAGAGCCAATAAACTTCCCTTATTGCTTAAGCTAACTTGAATGAGTTTCTGTCACTTATCACGGAAAGAGCCCTGACTGCAAAGGCAGGACATGGCAGGGCTAGGTTGGCTAGGGCAGAGGACATGTGAGATGGTCTGTAACAAGGACACAGTAGGTACAGCTATCCTTTGGACTTCATGGAGGATTACTGCAGCCCTGACTATGAGCAAGGCGAGGCTGATAGGCTTTGGTTTGGTCAGAGGTGTCATGCTTAGAGCCATTTTTCCATGAGTAAGCTTTTTTTTAAATTTTATTTTTTGTCATAGAGAGTATACACAGCAGAACATACGACAATTCAACAATTTCTGCATGTACAATTCAGTGACATTGATTACATTCTTCAAGTTGTGCGACCATTCTCACCCTCCTTTTCCAAATTATTCCTCCACCATTAACATAAACTTACTGCCCCCTAAGTTTCCTATCTAACCTTTTGAGTTGTTGTTGTCACTTTTATCCCATATAGATAGTTCTTTAAAAGAGCATAGTGCTCAAGGCAGATGTTCTTTACTAATTAAGCTAAACTATTGTTCGGTTCATCTGAGTCGAAATTGACTCAATGGCAGTGCGTTTGGATTTGGGTCTGGGTATTGTTTGGTTTAAAGAAGACTTCAGGAGATGTTTTTGTTTTAAGGTTTAAGGTTTAAAGATTATTTCAGGGCAATAGTTTTAGGGATTCATCCAACCTCAATGACTCCAGAAAATCTGGATTCCATAAGAATTTGAAATTCTGTTCTGCATTTTCCCCCTTTTAATCAGGATTCTTTTGTAGAATCTTTGATCAAAATGGTCAGTAGCATGGGCAAGACGTTTTGCCATTAAAGAGCTGCCTATCAAAGAGAGTCTTAACCAAATCTTAGGCTCACTTGATTAACTGCTGTTCTCCTAGTTTCAGGACCTTCAACCAGGTTTCCCTGTTGGGGTCAGAAACCTAGACTCCCAAGGAGGGCTCGCCACCAGCCTGTGCAGGGGTCCAGAGGGCAGGACCAAGGGTTTTTGGAGGAGCCTGCCTGGGCAGCCTTGACATACACACCACCATTGATCCATCTCCTGGAGCTTTTCACCCCTGAGGCTGTGGCACCTGGTGGCCATGGCCCTGACTAACTGCCCCATCAGAACTTAACCACCAAACCAAAGAACTTAGTGTCAGCAAGGCTGTGAAGTCCAATTACCTTATCCAATTACTGTGGCCCAGAGAGGGAAAGAGGCTGACCCAAGATCACACAGCAAGTTGGCAGCAGAGCCAAGAATCCTTCTGAAAACCACAGCTCCATCCTACCCCCATTTCTGGGCCCAAGATGTCGATTCGCTGCAACACTAATGAAGCTTAAGCTTCAGGGCTTCTCATTTGCACAGGCATCTTCCGAGAAACTGGCGGCGGGGGGGCGCTCTGTAATTTTTTTTCTCAAAGAAGCACCCCAATTTGCTTAGGCTTCAAGCTGCACAATGTCTAGATCTAACCCCTGCCTTGTCTGGCAGTCACACTGAACCAGGCACAGACACCATGAGACCACCCTTGGACCTGAGGGGACCTTGCCAGGTCCTGTGCTTGCCTGTCTTTGGGGTTATCCCATGTCTAGCTCCCCACCTCTGTGCTCATCAGTCACCCTGCCATCCACAAATACATGTGAGAGACCCACCACACATCTGCTGAGGATCACAAAAGACAAGTATACAAAGTTCAGTCCTCCTTCCTCAAAGAAAGCTGGAGAAGTAAAAAAAGAAAAAAACTTGGCCAAGGTCGCTTGGAGTCCCTTCTGAGTTTAGGATTTACATTCAGCTCTCCTGCGGTGAGGACAGGGGTCCTGTCCTGGAGCCATCCATCATGACAGAATGAAGGTATCAAATGAACCAGGCAGGTCCTGGACGTTTCAGTTTACAGAGAACCCACCGCATGCCAGCCCTTTGTACACATAGTAGCTACGAAACAAACGATTGCATTGTTACCACAACTGTGTAGGCAGGTTTTATTATCCATGCTGTACATACAAACTGAAGCTCAAAGAAGGCATGTGACTTGCCCAACTGGTAAGTAATGGAGAGAATTTTTTAAGCTGTTTGGCCTGAGCTGTCTCTGTTCCCTGGTACTGCCTCTAGAAAGGGCCTCTGACACTCATCATTGCGCCAGGCAATTATATTCCTGTCAAAACTGAACAAACCGAGGGTCACTTCCCTAGTGGACAGGTCCCATTGGCCAGTCTTGTGCTCCTGATGGAGCCACCTCCCCTGGATATGAGTGTGTCACTTTTGCATTTTCCCTTTGACTCCCTCCAGCCAAAGCATGTCCCCCTGCCAAGCAGGCTCTAGCGTTACACTTAATGGTGACGGGCCTCATCTGAAGGATTTCTTGCTGAAAATCAGCAGTTTCCTCCTGTACCAAGTACTGCCTGGCAGTTTAATTCAAATTAAACCCAGCAGGAGACTGCTCAGTATTGGGCTGTGGAAAGCATTAGTTTGCTGGAAATTGAGCAGTCAGACACTGTGCAGATCGACCCAATAGACAGAGCGAGTACACACATAGGGACCAGCTAAGATGAGGTGCACGCGTATACACACGCACACACACCCACACCCACACACCCACACCCACACACACACACACACACACACACACATCAGAAAATCTAGATGTAAGCTATTTTAATTCCAGCTGCCATGTACGTTTTGTATCATTTCAAAAAAAATGAAATTTTATTTTATGGTTTAGTATTGTTTTTGCTTGAATTACTTAAGGGAAAGGGGGACAGACCATAATTTTGCAGTTGTCTTGGGCCTCAAAAGATATTAATTAGGCCCTAAGCTCAGATGTGGGGCCCTGGTGGTGCAGTGGTTAAAAGCTCAGCTGCTAACCAAAAGGTCAGCAATTTGAACCCATCAACTGCTCCTTGGAAGCCCTATCGGGCAGTTCTGTACTGTCCCATAGGGTCACTAGGAGTTGGAATCGACTCAACGGCAATGGGCTTAGTTTTTGGTTTTAAGCTCAGATGTAGGCTGGGTCTTGGGCAGTGTAGCCACAGATGTAGCTGTAGGAGGCCCAGCTTACTGTAGCCCCAGTGCCCAGGAGAGGCAAAAAGGAGTCCCACAGGCCAGTGGTTTTCAACCTGGCTGGCTCTGTATCCTCTTCTCACTTGCTTCTCTCTCACTCCCTCACTCATCTCAGATTCTTAACAGTATCCCCTCCCACCTCAGGACCTTTGCACATGCTGTTGCAGCTGCCAGGAACACCTCTCCTAGGTAGATAGCAAAGTCCTACTCAGATATCCCTTGTTTGGGGTGTTGACTACCCGCCCATCAGATTAGGTCCCCTGCTTTATGCTCTTGTATCTCCTTATACTTTTCCAATCAAATTTGATCTGACTCATAGTGACCCTATAGGCCAGAGTAGAACTGCCCCCCGTAGGGTTTCCAAGAAGTGACTGGTGGATTTGAACTACTGACCTCTTGGTTAGCAGCCAAGCTCTTAACCACTGTGCCACTACAGATGTCCCCAAATAAAGTGTATTAAGCAACATTCCCACGACAAAAACACCATGTGCAGAAGAATCCCAGTTTGATGCTACAGGGTCTTCCTGCCCTTACAGGATTTATAGCATCCCCCAATTTTCTACAGTAAACACCTTATAAATACCTTATTTTAAAAAAAAAAAGTATTACATTTTAAAGATTAAGTGCAAAGCATTCTTTTTTTGGACGATGTAGGCCAGTCAGTTAGAAGTAATACTTTATAACAGAATTAAAAAACCTCTTGCCGTCGAATCGATTCTGACTCATAGCGACCCTATATGACACAGTAAAGCTGCCCCATAGGGTTTCCAAGGCTGTAATCTTTATGGAAGCAGACTGCCACATCTTTCTCCCGTGGAGCAGCTGGTGAGTTTGAAAAGCCGATCTTTCAATTAGCAGCCAAGCACTTAACCACTGTCCCACCAGGGCTCCTTTATCTAAAAATAGGTGCTGCCAAATGGCTTGAAAATGTTTTATTCTCCTAAAAGGATTGAATTCCTCCCCCCAAAATAAAAATCCTCCACATCTACCCCAATCTTGTTTGCTTACCCAGGGCTTTCCTGGGAAATGTCAAGATAAAATATACTTCTACCTAACTCTGGGTTCTTCAAAGTCCGGGTGTGAGTGACATGACTCTGTCTCAGGAAGGCCCAGGCTCTGGGGGTTGACTAAAGTTCAAACGGCAGAGCCAGCTTCTTCTAACAATGCTACCTTAGACAAGTTAGTTATTGTCCCTGAACCTTCATGTCCTCGCCCGAGAAACAGGCCTAAATCATTCGGAATTGTGGAGAGGATTAAAAAAGAAAATACCTGCAAAGCAATAGCAGCACCATGCCGCACACATAGTTGGTTTCTTAGCTCCGGTCCCCTTTTCTGTGTCCCCTGACCCTGTAATTGCTAGGTCCCTCACTTTCATTCATTCACCGGAAGCGGTGTGTTCCCCAGGGAGGCTAGCCTTCAGTTGTGTGTTTGTTTGGGTCTGCTCTATTTGATATATGCCTTTCCTAGGGCACCAGAGCAAGGCACACTGTCGATGACAAGCCCTAGACCGCATGCTGAAGCCATAGGTTCTCACGCTACCTTTAACCCAATGCCCATACCTTCCACTGGAGAGTAGGTGAATAAATCAAGGTTCATTGTTAACGTTTTTCATTCTCTTTGAGTTTCTGTGGTTATGGGATGCAAGTGGCTTACAGTGTGGTTTGCTTGGGGAGATGGAGATTCTTGCAGCAATGGAGGGCTGTGATGGAGTCCTGTTCAGCCTAGGGCAATGGCTCCGGATCAACAGAGAGTAAAGGGGTTGAGGGCCCCACTGAGCAAATGCCCACAGTCTCTTCATGTTGGGGGGTAGGAGGTTCCCAGCCATTATACAAGTCAGTCTTTTCAAGTGCCTCTGCCATTGGGCTAAATCCAAGGAATGGTGGGTAGAGGGAAGAGGTAACAGCAGCAAGCCCCTACTGTCCCCCAAGCATTATACAGTTTGTTGAGGCCACCATTTATAGACAGTCTTTCATGTGCCTGATAATGTACTGAGAGCGCTTCACACATATTATCTTACTGAATCCTCACCATCACCTTACCAGGTAGGCAAAATGGAGATGATGTCTTTCTCAGAGGACCGTTGGAGAGATTAAATGAGGTCTTGGCTAGAGAATGGCCGGCGGTAGATGCTCCATAAATGTAGCTGTTATTATACCTCCATTTACAAGTGAGGAAGCTGAGACTCAGCACAGTCAAGCAACTCCACAAAGCCCACACAGCAGGAAGGAGGCTGAGCCCAGGACTCTGGTGCTCTGGTAAGAGACAGAAATCCCTGAGGGCTCAGGCTGACTTTCTCACAATAAATCTTTCTCCATATGTTCTAAAAACTCAACCATTTGAGCCATCTTTCATAAACCAAACAAAATTACCAGCCCCTTCATTTTAGAGAAAAAAGACATGTTAACAAAGGTCGAAAAACCAAATAAATAAAAAAGAAAAACACCAGTTGCCGTCAAGTTGTTTCTGATTCATGGTGGCCCCATGTGTGTCAGAGCAGAACTATACTCCATTGTGTTTTCAATGACTGATTTTTCTGAAGTAGATTGTCAGGCCTTTCTTCTGAGGCACCACTTGGTAATCTCAAACCAACAGTCTTCCAATTAGCAGTCACATTAAACATTTCCACCCCCTAGGACTCCAGCTAAGCTCGAGGGCATCCTATTTCAATCCTACACATTTCTAAGGCAAGTGCTAGAGCAGTGCCCCAACCAAGAGAACCCTACACAGCTGTCTCTGTGGGGCACGTGTGTCCCTGGATGTAAAGGTTTTCCAGGGTGTGCTTAGGGGTCAGTAGCAATGACCCTCAGTCACAGGTCAGTTAGGCCTGACCCAGCAGGCACCACTGTGTGAGTCAGCTTGGCTTTCCAACTAGTTTATTCATTGTTTGTATTCAGGGAAGCCCCAAGGAGAATGGGGGTGTAGGTGGGCAGAGTTCTGATCACAAGTCTTCTGGTCTAGGCATAATCTCCCCCAGTCTCAGGAAACTAGGGATTCCATCTGCAAACACAGCCTCAAGCAATTTCCCCCAGCCCCCTCTCCCGACCAGCTGGCAGTCTCTCTGTTCCTCCTCCATAGATAGCTTAGGGCTCTACCCATCCCCTAATTAGGATCTGCCACCTGGGGCCTGGCTTAGTTTCTTCTCCAAAGAGCCATCAGTTAGGCTTTTTCCTAATATGATGCTGTTTTTAGTTGCCATGGAGTCGGGCGGCCCCGTGTACAACATGCCTGATCCTGTCCCATCTTCATGATCGTTGGTACGCTCAAGTCCATGGTTGCGGCCACTGTGTATTTTGAGTGACTTCCAACCTAGGGGGCTCATCTTCCAGCTCTATATTGGACAATATTCTGTTGTGATCTGTGGGGTTTTCAATGACTAATTTTCAGAAGTAAAGCTCCAGGCCTTTCTTCCTAGTCTGTCTTAGTCTGGAAGCTCTGCTGAAATCATTCCACCATGAGTGACCCTGCTGGTATTTGAAATACCAGTGTCATAGCTTCCAGAATCATAGCAACATGCAAGCCATCACAGTAGAAGAAACTGACAGTTGGGTGGTGGCCTAACATGATACTGGACCCCAGTTTCCTTGCCTGACTTTAAATGAGCCCTACCATGGATGGTTATTTCCCTATCTCATCACTGTCCTTTCTCTTTCTTCTCCAAGTTGGATTTCTTACTTCAGCCAGTCAAGTTATGCTGCTCTTCTTGACACAGCACAGCTCTAGGCACATAGTTGGTACTAGGAAAAAAAAAAAAAAAGGTCTTACTGTTAACATCACTGATCAGCAGAAGTGATGGCTCAAACGTGAAATCAACTTGATGCTGCCTGGACCTCTGAGTTCAACAGCCTTGCTAGACTAAGGGCTTTGAGCTATAGTGCATGCATGTGCACACACACACCCCTCCGTTAGTCTTTTCCTGCCTCATTTATGCAAGTGTTTTTGGCATGATAATAATCATAGCTAACAATGGTTGGGAGTCCCTGGGTGGTACCGTTAAGTGCTCGGTTGGTGGTTCAAATCCACCCAGGGGCACCTCAGAAGAAATACCTGTGGATCTACTTCCAAAATATTGCCACTGAAAGCCCTATGGAGCACAGTTCTACTCTGACACACATAGGATAGCCATGAGTCGGAATCGACTCAATGGCAACTTAAAATAATAATAATAATGGTTGCGCACTTACCCTGTGCCAAGCAGTATGCTAAAAGTTTTCACATGGACTTCCTCACTAAATAATAATTTCTGTTTTTCAAATGAAGAAACTGAAGCGTAAAGCTGTTCAATATCTTACAGCTTGCAAGTGGCTGAGTTGGGATTTGAACTCAGACTACCGGGTTCCAGATCCTGTGCCCTTAACACTATAGTATTCTGTGTCAGCTACCTAAAATTAATGTGTACACATTTTCAATTATATTTGAGGGGGTGACTTTGTGTTTGGGGGCATTTTACTTACAAAGTCCATTGAGCTAGAGATTAACCGAGAACAAATAAAAGCTAATGAACTCTGAAAAGCATAAAACATGAGCAACATGATGTCACTGCCAGAGACCTAACGGCAAAGTGCTTTCTTGTGAATGTATTTTGCTGACAGCCCCACAAGCTAATAATCAGCCTGAACTCAGCAGTACCCTGTTCCTTTGGGACACACACACACACACACACACACGCACACATACACACATACACACTCACACAGTTTCTTGTTTGTGCCGCCTACCAGGACCCAGTAACTACCCTGGATTAATAGATGATGAGGCATTTCGTAAGCAACATAGATCAACTGGAAAAGCAAACACCCGTAGCCAGTGACCAATAATAAAGAGATACAGTCATACCAATCACCAAAATATCCCAGAGTGGGAGGGAATATAGCAAAGACACAAATTTGTATCAGGTTGTACCAAAAAAAAAAAAAGACAAAAGGGGGAGTCCCTGGAAGAAGGAAATTTGCTTCACACAGGGGCCCCAAAGGTTCCGTGACTTGAGCAGAGCCATGGGGTCAGGCTGGGACTTGAATCTAGGTCTCCTGCCTTTGATTCTCGCCATTATATTATACATAAGCCAAGATATAAAATGAGGAAAACTCATCCAACACAGGTGATAGGTTTGGACATCTGAGGGATGGGGGCAAGGACAAATATGGGATTGGGTATAGCCAAAGGGTTTTCATGCGCATAACCCTAATCCTTCCTCCATAGAGGAAACAGGTAGACGTTAGCTTTAGCCCCCACTCACAGCCTGTCTCCTCTGCTTGCTTCCCTTCCCCAGTGGTAGTTAAAAGCACAGATACTGGAGCCAGACTGCCTGGGTTCAAATCCTAGCTCTTTTTACTTACTAGCAGTGTGAACTCAGGCTATTCCTCAACCTCTCTGTGGCTCAGTTTCTTCATCTATAAAGTGACAGTAATAACTATATCTCTTTAGTAGTGTTGCTTGGGAGTATTAAGTGAATTAACTCATACTAAGAGCTTAGAGGAGCCCTGGTGGTGCAGTGGTTAAGAGCTCAGCTGCTGAGCAAAAGGTCAGCAGTTCAAAGCCATCAGCTACTCCTCGGAAACCCTGTGGAGCAATTCTACTCTGTCTTACAGGGTCGCTGTGAGTCAGAATCGACTCCACGGCAGTGAGTTTTTGGTTTTAAGAACTTACAGGAGCCCCAGTGGCGAAGTGGTTAAGCTCTTGGCTGCTAACTGAAAGTTTGGTGGTTCAAACCCACCAGCTCCATGGGAGAAAGATGTGGCAGTCTCCTTCTGTAAAGATTACAGCCTTGGAAATCCTGTGGAGCGGTTGTACTCTGTGCTGTAGGGAGGCTATGAGATTGAATAAATGACAACCCGTTTGGTTTTTTTTTTTTTAAGAGCTTGGAACAGTGTGTGGCACTGAGTAAGCCCTCTCTAGGCTTAGCTGCGCTGAAGACGTTAGCAAAAAACAAGGCTCCAGGAATTGACGGAATACCAATTGAGATGTTTCAACAAACAGACGCAGCGCTGGAAGTGCTCACTCGTCTATGCCAAGAAATTTGGAAGACAGCTACCTGGCCAACCTACTGGAAGAGATCCATATTTATGCCTATTCCAAAGAAAGGTGATCCAACAGAATGCAGAAGTTATCTAACAATATCACATGCAAGTAAAATTTTGCTGAAGATCATTCAAAAGCACCTGCAGCAACACCTTGACAGGAAACTGGCTGAAATTCAAGCCGGATTCAGAAGAGGATGTGGAACCAGGGTTGTCATTGCTGATGTCAGATGGATCTTGGCTGAAAGCAGAGAATACCAGAAAGATGTTTACCTGTGTTTTATTGACTATGCAAAGGCATTCGACTGTGTGGATCACAACAAATTATGAACAGCATAGCAAAGAATGGGAATTCTGGAACACTTAATTGTGCTCATGAGGAATATGTACACGGATCAAGAGGCAGTCGTTCCAACAGAATAAGGGGATACTGTGGTTTAAAATCAGGAAAGGTGTGCATCAGAGTTGTATCCTTTCACCATACTTATTCAATCTGTATGCTGAGCAAATAATCTGAGAAGCTGAACTATATGAAGAAGAATGTAGCATCAAGACTGGAGGAAGACTCATTAACAACCTGCGTTATGCAGATGACACAACCTTGCTTGCTGAAAGTGAAGAGGACTTGAAGCACTTACTGATGAAGATCAAAGACTACAGCTTTCAGTATGGATTACACCTTAGCATAAATAAAACGAAAATCCTCACAACTAGACCAGTAAACAACGTCATGGTAAATGGAGAAATGATTGAAGTTGTCAAGGATTTCATTTTACTTGGATACACAATCAGCATCCATGGAAGCAGCAGTTAAGAAGTCAAAGGATGCATGGCATTGGGCAAATCTGCTGCAAAAGATTTCTTTAAAGTGTTAAAAAGCAAAGATGTTATTTTAAGGACTAAGGTGTGCCTGACCCAAGCCATGGTGTTTTCAATCGCCTCATATGCATGCGAAAGCTTGACAATGAATAAGGAAGACTGAAGAAGAATCGATGCTTTGAATTATGGTGTTGGAGAAGAATATTGAATATACCATGGACTGCCAAAAGAACAAACAAATCTGTCTGGGAAGAAGTACAGCCAGAATGCTCCTTAGAAACGAGGATGGCAAGAGTTCGTCTCACATGCTTTGGCCATGCTATCAGGAGGGATCAGTCCCTGGAGAAGGATATCATGCTTGGTAAAGTAGAGAGTCAGAGAAAAAGAGGAAGACCCTCAATGAGGTAGACAGACACCGTGGCTGCAAAAATGGGTTCAAGCATACCTAAGATCACAAGGATGGCACAGGACTGGGCAGTGTTTCGTTCTGTTGTACATAGGGTCACTATGAGTCGGAAACAACTTGACGGCACCTGACAACAACAACAGGCTTAGTTAGCTATTACTATAATCCTCTCTGTTCCTTCCTGAACTCCAGACTTTGCTCCTTGTTTTTTCCCTTGGCTTTTTGATTTGATTAAGACCTTCTCAGTCATTCCTTCTATAGCATAAACCTTACACTTGGATGAGGTAAATGACACTCGGGAAAAAGCCCAAGAGAAAGATGTCCTGTGATCTGACCAGGCCCACCTCTCCTGCCTCATCTCTTGCTCACCCCTTTGCACCCCATTTTCCTGTCATCAGCTGTCAAGTCTTTCCATGGGCTGCTCTCTCTGCTTGACAACTCTACCCCCACTATCCACTAGTCTGTCTCCTGTCTAACTCTTGTTCCTTCTTTGTTCCTCAGCTCACACATCATATGCCCCAGGAAGCCACTCCATCCCTGACCATCCCTGGACCTGAGCACCACCTGGGTTAGATATGTACTCTCATAGGACCCCATTTTTCCTTCTCTAGTGGCACTGATTACATCGCCCCTTGATTGTCTATTTGCCTGTTGAGGGCAGTGGTGGGTCAGTGGTAGAATTCTCACCTTCCATGAGGACGACTCCAGTTCAATTTCATCTGGCAGTGGCAGCTTGCCTGCTGCTGTGACGCTGAACGGATTTCAGCAGAGCTTCCAGACTAAGACAGACTAGGAAGAAAGGCCTGGTGATCTACTTCCAAAAATCAGCCAATGAAAACTGTTTGGATCACAGCAGTCCAATGGGGGCTGACTCCACAGCAGCTAACAACATTTGCCCACAAATTTACCTCCACAAAATAATCAGCACTGTGGGGCACAAAATATGACTTTTATTTCTGATCTCTGTGCCCCTCCAGATGCCTTTTCTCCTGGTCTCCATCCTGCCCTTGGCCTGGGAGGCTGACCTGTAAGGGCTGCTTCAGTGGCCTGTGCCCTCTGCCTACCAGTGGAGGGAGCCACAGCAGGAGACTGGAGGGAGGAGAGTGAGGTCAGGGTGTTTGTTCCTTTGGCCCCTTCCCTGGGAGATTGCCTCAGGCTGGCTGCCTCCCTCACTGAAGGGCATGGCTCCTCTTCTGTAGCTGAGGCTACCTGAGCAAGCACTCCTCAAATTATCTGGGGCTGAAAACCAAAGCGAACCAGTTGCCATCAAGTTGACTCTGACTTATGGTGATTCCATTTGTGTCAGAATAGAACTGTGCTCCGTACGGTTTTCAGTGGCTGATTTTTTTAAAAGTAGATCAGCTGGCCTTTCTTCCAAGGCATCTCTGGGTAGACTCGAACAACCAATCTTTCAGTTAACAGCGAGCTCATTAACCATTTGTACCACCTAGGGGCTCATCTAGGGTAAAGAGCCTTTTTTATTGTTTACTTCCAATCAAATGCAGAATAATACTTTTATAAAATACAATTAAAAATGAATTATTTGAAAAATAAAATTAGAAAGCAATGACTTGCAAAATATAAGACCAAATTTTTTTTATCGTTGTGCTTTAAGTGAAAGTTTACAATTCAAGTTAGTCTCTCATGCAAATATTTATACATACATTATTTTGTGACCCTAGTTGCTCTCCCTATACTTTGACAGGACACCCTTCCTTTCCACCCCGAATTTCCCGTGTCCATTCAACCAGCTCCTGACCCCCTCTGCCTTCTCATCTCGCCTCCGGGCAGGAGCTGCCCATTTAGTCTCATGTTTATCTACTTGAGCTAAGAAGCACATTCTTCATGAGTAGCATTTTATGACAAGACCAAAATTTTTATTACTAAATCCAATAAAGTTATAGTCATAAAATATCATCAGAAAAAACATAACATTTTTTAAAAAGCCATTACAAAAACAATACACGTGGCTCATTGAAAGTCTGCAGATAGGTGATTAATACAGCGAATTGCTACTACACGCATAACTTCTTATTCTACAATTGTTTCTATACCAAAAATTATGAAGGGTACAGTAATTTCCTATATTAAATGCCTACATACACTTTGAAAGAACAATATGTATATTGATATTTGACGTTTTTAATGTGATAAACGTCTTGCTTTTTGCTTGTTAATTGATCTCATCTAGGTTGGATTGACGCCATCTCTACCCACGGGGTATGATGCATATAGGGACTGCTTCAGCATTTTGTTCAAATCGCACAGCAGAGCTATCGGTCTCACCGAGTTAGGGTGACAGGAATGGAAGAAGAGATTTTAAGCAATTTCAGCAAGATCAAGCTATTCATTTTTATCTTTTATCCAAAACGATGCAAGTGATGCTATGTTTTCAAAATTAATCTTAATTCATCAGCAGCCTGCATCAATTTAGCCTATAAAGTTATAGTTCTGGATCCATTCATTTCCTATGCATGGATTTTCTTTCCATGAAAAACAAAAATTTTCCTTTGATGATCATAGCAATGTCAAATGGCTATAAAATTTTTATACGCTTACTTTCAATGGCTATACTTAGCTCATCATAGGCAGTTTTCAGACCTGCACGGGACTGTGAATCATATTTTTGAGCAGCACTGCTCCACATGATTCTCTCTGATTCCAGCTTCCAGTAATCACTCCCTCCCCTCATCTTTGCAAGCCTATGGAGGTTGTAATGGCTTGGCCGCTACTAGCTCTAGGTTACCGCACTAGTCCTTGTAGTTTCCCCACACCTACCAGCTGCCATTGAGTTAATTCTGACTCATGGTGACCCTGTACGTGTCAGAGTAGAGCTACACCCACTAGGTTTTCAATGGGTGATTTTCCGCAAGTAGATTGCCAGGCCTTTCTTCCCAGGTGCCTGTGGGTCAGCAGCTGAGCAGGTTAACCATTTGCACCACCTAGGGACTCCTCCCCGACACCTACACTTTTGGAAATTGGAATTTTGTTAATCAACCTCCTCCTTGATTATCCAATCTAAGCATGTCATCTGTTTTCTCTTGGGAAATGTTTTCTGATACAACTTCCTAACGTAGCACGCTGCCTGGCAATGAGAAAATGGACAATACACTGAATAAATGACCAGATACTGCTTATCAATATTTAATGAAGGATTAAGGTCATATCTTGCAGGAGGTTCATAAAAGGAGAGGGCCAAAAGCACAACATGAACTCTGGTCTTTCCCTGAGATGATCATTCTCCTCTCCAGATCTGGCGCCCTAGGATGGATCCACCACTAGCTCATTCAGTGCCTTTGTGTGACTTAGAAAATGTGCAGGCACTGGGAGGATGCGGCCCCAAGATCACATGGTTTGGAGCATGGAGTGTGGGCTAAGTTTCAGCACCCCAAACCAGGTATTCATTGCTTGAACAACAACAAGAAAAACCCATTGCCATTGAGATAATTCCAACTCATGGGGAGAACTGCTTCATAGGGTTTTCTTGGCTGTAATCTTTACAGAAGAAGATGCCAGGCCTTGTCTTCCGTGCAGCCATTGGATGGATTTGAACCGCAAACCTTTCAGTTAGCAGCCAAGCTCAAACCATTTGCACCACCCGAGGACCTGCTTGAACAATGCATACCATCTTATGCAGCAGATCTGCCCTAAGCTGAGCAAGCCAGCAAGTCACTCCATCTGCACTTGAGATAAGTACCAAGTGTTTGCTATCACTTAGAAATGTGGCCAATTAAGTATGATTCTCTGAAAAAGTCCAGTGCAACTCAGATTTTTGCTGGAAATGTTTTTGTTTCTGGGGTGATCTTTTTCACACATTCTTGCTTACATAGTTTACGTACGTAGTATTGTAGTCTCTAGGGCTAAATGCTTGCTTTAGATCTTCTGGATTTAATCGTGCTGCCCCTGAGAGGCCATTAAGACCCACCCTTGACTGTGACTTCGAGTAGCCCAGGGGATTGGGGTGGGGGGTGGTATTATGAAAGAACTCTTTCTGGCTGGCACTGGGCACCACTCTCACAGGGCTACACTGACCTCTGGGGTGGATTCAGGGGCAGGGAAGAACTATTCAAGGGAGCAGGGTGGGGAAACTGGACAGCTTGGCAGTGCCTTGTGATTCAGATCTTCCTGTTGTAGAGAAGTGATTTTGTTTGACATGAATTCCCAGAATGCCTGACACACCCACATATAAACGGGTCCAAACCTATCCCAGAGTGCTTTGTGAATGAGTTGAGAGTTTGTACTAGCTTCTATCCTCAGCACCATTCCCTGCTCCCACCTGAGCAGCCTCCCCCACCCCCACCCCCCCACTCCCACACTCCGCACTGGAAGGGTCAGGGAAAGCTAATGGTAATGGGACCTTGCACTAAACTGACTTCATAATTCTCAAGCTCAAGAAGGGAAGTTGTTTCAAGGGAACTAGTTTCCTGTCTTTGCTGGAAGGTTGACACACCTTAACCTCTCTTGTTTCTTAATCTCCCAAACAGATCTGTCAACTGTTGGTTTGGTGCAATGACAGAGATATTTGCTCTGTAATCAGACCAAAGAGGTGAGATTGGGAGGATGTGGGAAAGGTTCCCAGGCTTCTGGGAAGTCAAAACTGGCGTCAACACAAAGAGCTTTTCGTGTGACCACTGGGCTCTTCACTAGAAAGCAATGCTCACTGCATTTTGAAAACGGAAGAAATCTTGGAGACCATTATCCATTAATTTCAAAGATTAAGACACTGAGGCTCAATAAAACTTATTACTGCTGAAGGTTACACAGGAAATAGTGAAACCAGCGTTAGAACTCAGGTCTTGTGGCCTCTACACCAGTGTGGTTTCTCCTGTGCTGTGCTGCGCTGCCTCTCAAAGTAGGCATCTTTTCATTCACTCATTCATTCATTCATCAAATATTTATTGAACACTACTCTGTGCCTACACTGTGATATGTGCTAGATCTAGAGCAGTGAACAAGATAGACAACAGCCCTCTTGGAGCTTAAGTGTAGTGAGAAGCAGCCTGCAATAAATGATAGACAGGGAGTTTGTGCATAGGCACACCAGTTTCCTCCACTATGGTTGAGATAACTTTGAAACATATTCTACAATGTTCCCAGAATTTCCTGGAAGAATTGAATTCCAGCTGCCTACATGGTAACCTGTTTCCCTTCCCTGTCTGGTTTCCCCAACCCCGTATTGTTGCTTCCTGGGCTCACCTTTAAAATAAATCACTTGCACTGGAATCTTTGTTTCAGGGTTTACTTCTGGGACAATCAAAACTAAGACCAGCTCTGGGCTCCCCGGAAATCCAGAGAGAAACTAAATAATTTAACTGTTACATTTAGAAAGCAGAAAACAATCAGTTCCTCCATGGAGACAAAGTATTTCTCTCTCCCTAGACTACCTCCCCCCATCCCAAAAAGCTCTGCTCACCATCCTATTTTCACACTCTCTCTTTCCTTGTGTTCTGCCCTCAGGCCTATAAGTTCCTTGACCTTTTATCCCCTTTAGAACTAGTAAACTGCCTTGAACACAGTTGAAACTACATAAATGTTTGAACGATGAAGAAACCGAGGCTCAGTTAACCGAGGCTCAGTTAGGGGATGTCACCATCCACACATCCCATGAAGAGTGACCAGGTGAGCTAGCCTCAGCTCTCAAGTCCCCTAACCATTCTTCTGGTTCTCTGCCACAAATCTAGGCTCCTCCCAGGTTTTGTTTTTATCATCTCTGAGTGGAGCCTATGGCTTTTAGCAGGAGGAGCATGTTTATAAATGTTAAAAATATACCTGTCTTTAGAGAGCCAGGTCCTCTTCCCCTTGGCCCATTAGGACTGAGGGGCCTGTGCTTGTTGCTACTTAATTTTTCGTGTCTTGCAAGATGAGACCTAAATGTAACCAAGGAGAGGACTATAGATTCTAGGCTATTCAAAGTCCTATAGTGCGTTGATTGATCATAGCAAACCCCAAGCGCAGAATTAAGTTTGTGTTTCCATAAATTCCTCCCGGAAATAACACTACCTTGAAGCCCTGGAGTATAGGCAGAGTGAGGACTTGATTTAAGCTGCAGTTGCTCTGCAGACTAGGAAAAAAGCTAAAGGAGAAACCCAACAAGGAGCAAGGCAAAAGAGGAAATGCCTATGTAAATACCTTAGACCCACAGCATAAAAAGCCCTTACTCACCATGGTTTGGGGAGAGAAAATTCTTCCAGTGGAGATTAAAATTTCAAAAGTTGAATTGGCTGTTTGTCCTGGGGCCTGAAATTCCTGTAGCCTCTGAGCTGCATTTATTTTTGGTATTTGTGTATGCCTGTGTGAGGGAGAAAAAATAACAGCCACATATTCACTGGTCCTTTAAAATTTCTTTGCAAGATTCTTCTCTGATTTACTTCTCTCTACCAGAGGCTATGAAGTCAATTCCAACTCATAGCAACCCGAGGTGTGTCAGAGTAGAACTGTGCTTCATAGGGTTTTCAGTATCTGATTTTTCCAGAAGTAGATCACCAGGCTTTTCTTCCCAGGTGTCTCTGGATGGACTCGAACTTCCAACCTTTCCATTAGCAGCTGAGTATTAACCATTTGCACCACTCAAGGACTCCTACTTCTCTTCACTGTAAATATTTACAAACCAATTAGAAGTATCTTATTTTATTACATAAATAATATGTGTTCAATTACAACAATTCAGAAAAGGTAAATAAGCAGAAAGAACATTGAAATGACATGTTAGGTCATCACTGAGAAATGACCACTGTTAACATTTTGGTGTATCCTTCCAGATATGTATACAATCTCATTTTGATGGCTGCATAGTATTTCATTGTATGGATGTACCATAAAACATGGTTCATTCAATTGTAAGACTCTAGTTCCTTTCCTGTCTTTTATTATTATAAAAAGAGATGGAATAAGTATTTTACTAAATCTTTGGTTTCTTATTGCATTTATAAATATTTCTGTACATAACTCTAAAAGGTAAGGACTCTTGTTTCAAAAATATAATAACAATACCATTATCACAGCTAAAAATTTAGCAAATTTCACATTATCATCAAATATCTAATGTTCAAATTTCCCCAGTTATCTCATAAATGTTTGCTGCTCTCTTAGTTTTGATAAGTAAATCTTGCATATATGTTTAATTAGTTCTTAGGATAAATACTTAGATTTGAAATTGCTGGGTTAAAGGCTTATTATGCTTAGATCTAGAAAGACGTTCTCATTAGCCTTAAACATTCCAAAAGAACGTTTTGTATGAATGTGACTGTGGAAGGAACAGAGGAGGAAATTTTTTATTTGAGGCTTTCATTTGCTAGTGACAGAAGGGGAGTTAATATCTGAAAGGTTTCCTAATGATTTACTAAGGTAGACCCCAGGCGATTTCCCTTCTCCCTTCCTGCATCGGCCAGGTCTGAAGGGCCTCCCATTGTATGGAAGAGCCTCTCTGGAGGGGCATCCTCCCTTCTCAACAGCCTGGGTGGTCTTCCTGAAGAAGCTGGCATCTCTCTAGCAATCAAGAATCTGGGTATAAAAACAGAGATCTCCTTAAGAAGGAAGATATTTTAATACAGTGAAGTTACTGAGCCACTCTGCTAATTTATTTGCTATTTTATATTTATATATAAAAATCCATTGCCTTTGAGTCGATTCTGACTCATAGCAACCCTATAGGACAGAGTAGAACTGCCGCACAATGTTTCTGAGACTACCACATCTTTCTCCCATGGAGCGGCTGGTGGGCTTGAACCGCAGACCTTTCGGTTAGCAGCCAACCACTTAATCACTGTGCCACCAGGGCTCCTTATATTTATAGATAATATTTGCATTATTTATGTTTATTATTTATATAGAAACAGCAGAGTAGTGAAAACAGGTAGAAAGATCCAGGTTCAAATTCTTGCTTTATCATTTATTGTATGATCTTGGCAATTTTCTGAAATTCAGTTATTTGGGAGAATAATGATAGCTTCCTAAGGTTTCTTCAGTGAGGATGTAGCTTGTACACAGTTGTTAGATGCTGTAGAGTCAGTTCTGACTCCTAGTGACCCTATGTACTACAGAATGAAGCTGCCTGGTCCTGCACACTGCTCACAGCCATTGTTATGCTTGAGCTCATTGTTGCAGCCACTGTGTCAGTCCATCTCGTTGAGAGTAGGTGCTCAATAAACATTTGTTGAATGAATCAATATTTCCTAACTAGAATCATATGTTGTCGTGGCTTTTGTTTGTTTCAGTTAGAAGAAATCTTAGAGCACACACTATTTGTTTTAGAAATGAGAAAACTAAGTTCAGAGAAAATGTGTAATTTGCTTTTTCAGTTATTCATTTAATAAATATTAAGCACGAGTATGTGTCAGGCACTGAGGATATAATAAATAATAAGACATGGTCACTGCCCTCAAAGAGTAAGAAAGGATAGACAAGTTTTTTTTTAAAAAGTGCTAAACGGAGGTCTACGTGTTATAGAATTATCTAGAGATGCACTGTCCAGTATGGTAGATACTAGCCTCATATAGCTATTTAAATTAATTAAAATTAAATAAAACTAAAAATTCAGTTCCTCAGTTGCACCAGCCACTTTTCAAGTGCTCACTAGCAACATGTGGCTAGTGACTACTGTATTGGATAGCACAAGAATATAACATTTCCAGCACTGCGGAGTTCTACTGGACAGGACTGTTCTACATCTTCTCCCCAGTATAATACTCATACGCATGTTGTTGTTGTTAGGTGCCCTCAAGTCAGTTCCGACTCATAGTGTCCCTATCGGACAGAGTAGAACTGCACCATAGGATTTCCAAGGAGCGGCTGGTGGATTTGAACTGCCGACCTTTTGGTTAGCAGCTGAGTTCTTAGCCTGTACCACCAGGGCTCCACTGATATGCATATATACCTCAAATTCATACAATTTCAAGGTATTTGCACCTCAGTTTGAACCTGGTAGGTAAAAGCCCCTTACAATTGTTCTAGGGTAAAATCACCGCAAAGTTAGAGTAAAGCAAGATGAAAGGTTTTATTTGGCCTACGTTCAAAGAGGCAAAAGCAGGAAACGGACAAGCGTGCTGCCAGAGCCATGTCTGCCTGAATCTGAGGAATATCACAGAATAAGCAAAAGTGGGAAAAGGGACGAGCATGCTGCCAGAGCCATGTCTGCCTGAATCTGAGGAATATCACAGAATAAGCAAAAGTGGGAAAAGGGACGAGCATGCTGCCAGAGCCATGTCTGCCTGAATCTGAGGAATATCACAGAATAAGCAAAAGTGGGAAAAGGGACAAGCATGCTGCCAGAGCCATGTCTGCCTGAATCTGAGGAATATCACAGAATAAGCAAAAGTGGGAAAAGGGACGAGCGTGCTGCCAGAGCCATGTCTGCCTGAATCTGAGGAATATCACAGAATAAGCAAAAGTGGGAAAAGGGACGAGCGTGCTGCCAGAGCCATGTCTGCCTGAATCTGAGGAATATCACAGAATAAGCAAAAGTGGGAAAAGGGACGAGCGTGCTGCCAGAGCCATGTCTGCCTGAATCTGAGGAATATCACAGAATAAGCAAAAGTGGGAAAAGGGACGAGCGTGCTGCCAGAGCCATGTCTGCCTGAATCTGAGGAATATCACAGAATAAGCAAAAGTGGGAAAAGGGACGAGCGTGCTGCCAGAGCCATGTCTGCCTGAATCTGAGGAATATCACAGAATAAGCAAAAGTGGGAAAAGGGACGAGCGTGCTGCCAGAGCCATGTCTGCCTGAATCTGAGGAATATCACAGAATAAGCAAAAGTGGGAAAAGGGACGAGCGTGCTGCCAGAGCCATGTCTGCCTGAATCTGAGGAATATCACAGAATAAGCAAAAGTGGGAAAAGGGACGAGCGTGCTGCCAGAGCCATGTCTGCCTGAATCTGAGGAATATCACAGAATAAGCAAAAGTGGGAAAAGGGACGAGCGTGCTGCCAGAGCCATGTCTGCCTGAATCTGAGGAATATCACAGAATAAGCAAAAGTGGGAAAAGGGACGAGCGTGCTGCCAGAGCCATGTCTGCCTGAATCTGAGGAATATCACAGAATAAGCAAAAGTGGGAAAAGGGACGAGCGTGCTGCCAGAGCCATGTCTGCCTGAATCTGAGGAATATCACAGAATAAGCAAAAGTGGGAAAAGGGACGAGCGTGCTGCCAGAGCCATGTCTGCCTGAATCTGAGGAATATCACAGAATAAGCAAAAGTGGGAAAAGGGACGAGCGTGCTGCCAGAGCCATGTCTGCCTGAATCTGAGGAATATCACAGAATAAGCAAAAGTGGGAAAAGGGACGAGCGTGCTGCCAGAGCCATGTCTGCCTGAATCTGAGGAATATCACAGAATAAGCAAAAGTGGGAAAAGGGACGAGCGTGCTGCCAGAGCCATGTCTGCCTGAATCTGAGGAATATCACAGAATAAGCAAAAGTGGGAAAAGGGACGAGCGTGCTGCCAGAGCCATGTCTGCCTGAATCTGAGGAATATCACAGAATAAGCAAAAGTGGGAAAAGGGACGAGCGTGCTGCCAGAGCCATGTCTGCCTGAATCTGAGGAATATCACAGAATAAGCAAAAGTGGGAAAAGGGACGAGCGTGCTGCCAGAGCCATGTCTGCCTGAATCTGAGGAATATCACAGAATAAGCAAAAGTGGGAAAAGGGACGAGCGTGCTGCCAGAGCCATGTCTGCCTGAATCTGAGGAATATCACAGAATAAGCAAAAGTGGGAAAAGGGACGAGCGTGCTGCCAGAGCCATGTCTGCCTGAATCTGAGGAATATCACAGAATAAGCAAAAGTGGGAAAAGGGACGAGCGTGCTGCCAGAGCCATGTCTGCCTGAATCTGAGGAATATCACAGAATAAGCAAAAGTGGGAAAAGGGACGAGCGTGCTGCCAGAGCCATGTCTGCCTGAATCTGAGGAATATCACAGAATAAGCAAAAGTGGGAAAAGGGACGAGCGTGCTGCCAGAGCCATGTCTGCCTGAATCTGAGGAATATCACAGAATAAGCAAAAGTGGGAAAAGGGACGAGCGTGCTGCCAGAGCCATGTCTGCCTGAATCTGAGGAATATCACAGAATAAGCAAAAGTGGGAAAAGGGACGAGCGTGCTGCCAGAGCCATGTCTGCCTGAATCTGAGGAATATCACAGAATAAGCAAAAGTGGGAAAAGGGACGAGCGTGCTGCCAGAGCCATGTCTGCCTGAATCTGAGGAATATCACAGAATAAGCAAAAGTGGGAAAAGGGACGAGCGTGCTGCCAGAGCCATGTCTGCCTGAATCTGAGGAATATCACAGAATAAGCAAAAGTGGGAAAAGGGACGAGCGTGCTGCCAGAGCCATGTCTGCCTGAATCTGAGGAATATCACAGAATAAGCAAAAGTGGGAAAAGGGACGAGCGTGCTGCCAGAGCCATGTCTGCCTGAATCTGAGGAATATCACAGAATAAGCAAAAGTGGGAAAAGGGACGAGCGTGCTGCCAGAGCCATGTCTGCCTGAATCTGAGGAATATCACAGAATAAGCAAAAGTGGGAAAAGGGACGAGCGTGCTGCCAGAGCCATGTCTGCCTGAATCTGAGGAATATCACAGAATAAGCAAAAGTGGGAAAAGGGACGAGCGTGCTGCCAGAGCCATGTCTGCCTGAATCTGAGGAATATCACAGAATAAGCAAAAGTGGGAAAAGGGACGAGCGTGCTGCCAGAGCCATGTCTGCCTGAATCTGAGGAATATCACAGAATAAGCAAAAGTGGGAAAAGGGACGAGCGTGCTGCCAGAGCCATGTCTGCCTGAATCTGAGGAATATCACAGAATCATCAGTATATACTAATATTACAAATGGATAAAATCATTGAAACCTTCACCTTTTCACAGATTAGCTAAAAACTGCCCAATCACTGTGATTCTACATTTTGAATTGTTTTTCATAATAATCATTGATACAGGTTTCAGTAATGACAGTCAGGAGGGTCTTGTTGGTCCAATAAATCTTACTGTTCACTAAATGCTAATAGAAAAAGATAAGAGTGGAAAGTATGTGGGTCTTTTGTGCTTTGTTTATGTGAAAGCTTCCCTAAGAGATATTTTCTAAGATTGTCCTAGCTATTGTCTTTATACCTCTGGGCCCAGCTGACATGTCCTTGTGAGTCCAGCTCCAGCTGGGTCACATTCTTTATACTCAAGGGCAGGGAATAATGGCTCCAATTAAAAAAACAAAAACAAAAAACCTGCTACCACTGAGTGGATGAGACAGAGTAGCATTGCCCTATAGGGTTTCCAAGGAGCAACTGGTGGATTTGAACTGCTGACCTTTTGATTAACAGCTGAGCTCTTAACCACTACTCCACCAGGGCTCCAATGGCTCCAATATCACCTCCTAAATCACAATACAGGCATAGAATCCCTGGGTGGAGCAAACTGTTAACGTACTCAGCAGTAACTGAAAGGATGGAGGTTCAGATTTACCCAGAAGTGCCTTGGAAGAAAGGCCTCTTGATCTACTTCGAAAAGATCAGACACTGAAAACCCTATGGAGCATAGTTCTACTCTGACACACATGGGGTCTCCATAAGTCAAAGTCAACTCAATGGCAACTGGTATTACAGGTAAGAGAGAAATGATGGGCGTTGGTAACTAAAACTACAAAGACAGGAGTTTCATTATAAGCCAGAGTCCAAACTTGTGAAAATTTTAGCTTAGAACAGCTTCTGGCTGAGGAGTTGGCTGCAGCAGAATAATGAGTCACTTGTTGATGTCAAGAGAGATGGGCTCAGTTTCCTGCGTCTCCTGCATAGTCCTGTGGTTGTCTGGGTCTATGTGGCCACGGGCTGATGTGTGCATGCTGTAGACAGAGAGACATCCGCACAGCTTCCCTGAGATTACAGTGAAATTAGATAATTTCTCTCACAATTTACTTACAGTCTCTTTCACTGAGAGCATTATGTGGCTTTCACTTCCAGTAGGCCTTTTTTCTCAATGATCACTTCTTGGGTGTTTTTTATGTGCCATGGAATGGGCAATGTGCTATAGTTATTAAGATGATTAAGGCAAAATGTGTACAATTTAACAGAGGAGATAGGTATGAAACCAGCTAGCTATAACCAATGCAGAATGAAATAAGCGCCGTAACAGGCAAGGTACTAGGAAATGCAGAAAAAGCAGAAATTAAACTCAGTTTAGAGGACTAAGGAAGCTTGACAAAGGAGGTTGCAATTTGAGCACAGCCTTAAAAGACATGTTGGAACAGCATAGAATGGAACATACTATCACTGGGAATTCTTTCACATTCAAGTTCTTAGAGTCTAAAATTGTTCTTTCGCACAGGAGGTGACTTCTCCCACTCCTTCTTTGAAGCTGAACTTGCTGTTTTTTACTGAAGACTTTGAGACTATTGACCCCACCCTATTCCCATGGTCCTTCATGCACTTCTAGGTGAAACTCCATGGTCAGACTTTTCAACCAATTTTTGTCAGCACTCCACAATCCCTTGCCCCCTGGCTTCTGTATTGATCTGTCTTGCCAGTCCCCAACCTTGCCTTGCTGAAAAAAAGTTTATTCAGTATGACGTCTCTCAACAACTCTCTTCTCTAACTCAACATTTCTTGGTTTCTTCTCTCATCTTCTTCCGAGCCCCCACCCTCAATGGAGGGAGAATTTGTTCTTTCCATTGAGTAACTCCTTATCTCCTGTCCTTTCCATCCTCTCACAGGACTTAATTCTGTGTCTTACTTCCTCTCTTGTATCTTCAGTATTCATTGCCAGTAAATGGCTCTCTCCTTAGGGGCAAATCCAGGTTTTGTAGGGCCCGAAGCTTATCCGATCTTGGGAGCTCTCTTCAAGAAAAAGAATACACAATTACAAATATCAGGTTAGGAACAAAAGTTAAAGTTTATTGAGAACAGGCCTGTGCAAATGAGGGGCCCTGAAGCTTAGCTTCACAGTAAATCTGCCTGATTGCCCTATAATAAAAACAAAATACAGATCCTGAAACTTCCCTGTGCTTTGCTATTGTAAGCTACTGTTCCATCTCTTTCTCATTACTCTGAAAACTTTCCAGGAAGTAGTCTACACACATTGTCTTCATTTCCACATCACTTTGACCCATGCCCACAATTCTATTGCAATGGTTTTCTCTAAAAACACCATTGATCTCCTAATCCCTAAAGTTATGACCCTTTGTTTTAGTCTGGGTTCTCTAGAGAAGCAAAACCAGTAAAGAGTATAAATATATAGAGAGAGGTTTATATCAAGGAAATGACTCAACTCAGTTGTAGAGGCTGGAACATCCCAAGTTCGAGGGTCAGGCTGGAGGCTTCTTCTGAGTCATGTAGCCACAGGGGCTGATGAACTCAGGATTGGCAGGTCAGACAGCAGGGCTCTTGCTCAAAGGCTGCAAAGACCAACAAATCCCAAGATCACAGGTGAGATGGCAGGTAAGCTGCTAGCTCAAGTCCCAAGAACCAGAGGTCAGATGAACAGGAGCCAGCTGCAGGATCCAGAACAAGAAAAAGCCTGTGAGCCTTGCCAGAAAGTCCGCCTATATTGGATGCAGGCCACATGTCCAAGGAAATGTCCTTTCAGCTGACTGGCTGCTCATAGCAGATCCCATCACGGAGGTGAACACATTATATCAAATCTCATCATGAAGTGATCACATAATCATAGGACTGCCAGACTACATCATAACTGCCAAACCACTGAGAATCATGCCCAGCCAAGTTGATACACAACCTTAACAATCGTAGTCCCCCCCGGTCAACTTGGCACCTGTACACGTCTGCTTAAGCCTTACATAACTCCATGAGCATGGGCCCACTGCTGTACTTCATTTGCTGTGAAAGGAGTCCCTTGATCTGAGGCTATGCTGTGTGAGATACCGTAACAGTGGATAAGTCATTCTGTAAGTCCACGAATGGTAGTTTGGCACAAGCATTGCATGCAGGGAAGGCAAATTCATATCCAGAGTAAGTGTCATTTCCAGTAAGAACAAAATGTCGCTCTTTCCATGATGGAAGCGGTCCAATGTAATCGACCTATTACCAGGTTGCTGGCTGATCACCTCAAGGAATGGTGCCATATTGAGGACTCAGCGTTTGTCTTGGCTGCTGGCATATTCAGCAGTAGTTGTAGCCAAGTCAGCCTTGGTGAGTTGAAGTCCATGTTGCTGATCCCATGCATAATACCCATCCTTGCCATCACGGCCACTTTGTTTATGAGCCCATTGGACGATGGGGAAAGAGTACGACTGGTTTCCACAGAACACATCATCCTATCCACTTGATTGTTAAAATCCTCCTCTGCTGAGGCCACCTTTTGGTGAGCATTCACATGAGACACAAATATCTTCACTTCGTTGGCCCATTCAGAGAGGTCTATCCACATACCTCTTCCTCATACCTTCTAGTCTTCAATTTTCCAATTACGTTCCATCCAAGTCCCTTACCATCCAGCCAAACCATTGGCTGCAGCCCATGAATCAGTATACAGTTGCACATCTGACCATTTCTCCTTCCAAGCAAAATGAACAACCAGGTGCACCCCTCAAATGCTGTCCATTCAGAAGATTTCCCTTCACCATTGTCCTTCAGGGAGATCCCAGAAAGGGGCTGTAGTGCTGCCACTGTCCACTTTCAAGTGGTGCCTGCATATCGTGTAGAACCATCTGTACACCAGGCACAAGTTTTCTCTTCCTCAGTCAACTGATCATAAGAAACTCTCCATGAGCCCATAGGTGCAGACTGGGAGATTGAAGATAGTGTAGCAGGAGTGGAGACTATGGGCATTTGGGCCACTTCCTCATGCAACTTACTTGTGCCTTTAGGTTCTGCTCAGGCCCAATCTCATATATACCACTTCTATTTAATGACGGAGTGCTGCTATGCACATCCAACTTTATGGCTCTGTGAGTCAGACAACACTCAGTTCATGATGGGTAGCTCAGGCCATACGGTGACTTGGTGTCCCATGGTTAAGCATTCAGTCTCTAGTAAGGCCTGGTCACCAACCAAAAGCTGTTTCGCAAAAGGACAGTAGTTACCTGCAGAGGATGGTAAGGCTTTGCTCCAAAATCCTAAGGGTCTGTCATATGATTCATCAATAGAGGCCTGCCAAAGATTCCAGACAGTATCTCTATCTGCCACTGACATTTCAAGCACCGTTAGATCAGCCAGATCATATCGCCCAAGTGGCAGAGCTGCTTGCACAGTGGCTTGAACCTGTTGTAGAGCCTTCTCTTATTCTGGGCCCCACTCAAAACTAGCAGCTTTCAAGTCACTTGATAAGTAGCACGCCCAAATGAAGATATGTTGCCTCCAAAATCCAAAGAGGTCCACTAGATGTTGTGCCTCCTGTTGTTGTGGGAGGGACCAAATACAATAACTTATCTTTCACTTTAGAACGAATATCTCAATATGTCCCACACCACTGAGTGCCTAGAAATTTCACTGAGGTGGAAGGCAACTGAAGTTTTGTCAGATTAATTTCCCACCCTCAAGCACGCAAATATTTTACCAATAAGTCCGGAGTCACTGACACTTCTTCCTTACTAGGTCCAGTCAGCATAATGTCATCAATGTCATGGACTACTATGACATCTTGTGAAAGGGAAAGGTGATCAAGGTCTCTGTGACTAAATTATGACATAGGGCTGGAGAGTTCATATAGCTCTGAGGTAGACAACTGAAGGTATATTACTGGTATTGCCAGCTGAAGACAAACTGCTTCTGGCCGTCTTTGAAACAGGTATGGAGAAAAGCCATTAGCTAGATCAATATCTGCATAACATGTACCAGGAGATGTATTAATTTATTCAAGCAGTGAAACCACATCTGGAAGAGCAGCTGCAATTGGAATCACCACCTGCTTAAGTTTTCAACAATCCACTGTCATTTTCCAAGATCCATCTATTTTTTTTGCACAGGCCAAATAGGCTTGTTGAATGGGGATGTGATGGGAATCATCACCCCTGCATCCTTCAAGTCCTTGATGGTGGCAGTAAATCTCTACAATCCCTCCAGAAAAGTGTTGCTTTTGGTTTACTATTTTCCTAGGTACAGGCAGTTCTAATGGCTTCCACTTGGCTTTTCCTGCCATAACAGCCCGTGCTCCGCTTGTCATGGATCCAGTGTGGGAGTTCCACCAGTTGCTGAATATATCTATTCCAATTATGCATTCTGGAACTGGGGAAATCACTACAGGATGGGTTTGGGGACCCATCAGACCTACTGTGAGACAGATATGAGGTAAGACTCAGTTAATAACCTGACCTCCGTATGCCCCTACTCTGACTGGTGGGCTACAGTGACATTTTGGGTCTTCTGGAGTTAGTGTCAGTTCAGAGCCAGTATCCAGTAATCCTCAAAAATCTCATTATTTCCTTTTCTCCAGTGAACAGTCATTCTAGTAAGAAGCTGTAGATCACTTTGGGGGAGGCTGTGAAAAAGATTGACAGTATAAATTTTTGGCAGTGTATTAGAGTCCTTCCTCAAGGGAACCTGGCCTCCCCTTCATTCAAGGGGTTGTGGGTCTGTAAACTCACTCAAGTCTGGGAATTGGTTGAGGGACAATGACTCTATTATGGTGATTTGAGTTAGACTGCTGTTCCCTAGACCTAGAATTCTTCCACTTGTACAGATCAAGTAAATATTTAGTAGATTGCCTATCTATTTCACTCCTAGGGACACCATGACTAACTAGCCAATGCCATAAGTCTATACAAGTCAGACTATTCTGATTACTGCTTTGACTCCACTGTCCATTATGGTAACCACACCCACCTTGTCTTTGTCAGCTGAGTGCTGCCACTTGGCTCCTACCACCATGGGGTCCAAACAGCTCCGTTGTAGTTATGTGTCTTAATGCAGTTAGGGAAGTTCCCATTGTCAAATCTGACTTATATAAAACAGCAATCACAGCAGTCTTCAAGGATGCTGGGGCTCCCTTCACAAATTTGTTCCTCACAGTTGTAGTAAAAGTTGTGTCCTCTGGGCACTCCATGTGTGGGTCTGTGGGTCTAATTTGATAAATCCACTCTAACATGCCAATTTCCCTTAGCCTTTGGATAACTTCTACAGTATACCAAGGCAGGTCTGGTATTTCAACTTGATTTAGTGTAGACCACCGTGAAATCCATGCTTCAGTGACCCAACCAAATAAATTATTAGATCCTTTCCTAACCTCTCAAGCTGAAACATTGAATGAAGAATCTGTGCTTAGTGGGCCCATATCAATAAACTCAGACTGATCCATCTTTATGTTCCTTGCACCATTATCCCATACTCTTAATAGCCATTCCCACACACATTCCCCAGGTTTCTGTTTGTACATATTAGAAAAGTCAAGCAGTTCTTTTGGAGTGTAGTGTACTTCCTCCTGGGTCACACTTTGTATTTCACCTTTTGGACTTCACTGGGACTTAAGTCTAATTACAGGTCTAGAAGCCAATATGGGTGATGGAGATGTATTTTGAGAACATTCAGCATTGTCTTTAAGGCATCTGCCTCAGGTGATGCCTCAGGTAATGACTCAGACAAAGCCTTTTTAGACACAGCTGGGTTAATCTCATCAGATGGGGGTGGAGCGGATAATGGTTTTACTGGGGAGGGTGGCTTAGCAGACAAAGATGGAGTAATCTCTTCAAATAGAAGTGAGAGGGCTGGTTGTGTTTATAGGAGTGATTCAATGAAATTTAGGGGCTCAGTGTCTCCAGCTTCCTGATTATCTGCCCGTATGTCCCCATCCGAAGTTTCAAGGTCTCATTTCTTCCCAATCAATGCCCTCACTTTAACTTCAGACACCACTTGAGGTTGGGAATTCAGTTGTCATTGTAATTCAGCCACTCTGTGTTTCGGCAATGTCGGCTCTGTTACTACAAGAAATAAGGCTTTCTTTCCAGGCACAAGTGGAAACTTTGAGGTCGTTTATGTAATACTTGAGCTTTGACTCTGAAGCCCTGAGCTCATCTCTTTCTTACCACTTTGTCTAGTGAAAGTAAGACCAACCAACCAGCTTCCTTATACTGCTCATTATGACAAAATTGTAGAAAGGTATCAAACATGCGATCACCCAGAGCCTTGCCTTTCACCAATACCTGATCTATTGGTGGTGATATTTTGTATATTTCTATTGACACCTCATGCCATGGATTAGTAGCGCCCTCTTTACTACTGGATGCAGAGTCATCAACATCTTTAAGACTAACCAGGCTTGAGAACCAATTTAGAATACTCATCTTTACAATTTTGTTTCCCTAGAACCACTCTTTGTGCCAAATGTCTTAGGCTTGGTTCTCTAGAGAAGCAAAACCAGTAAAGCATATAAATATGTAGAGAGACATTTATATCCAGGAAATGGCTCATGAGGTTGTAGAGGCTGGAACATCCCAAGTCTGTGGGTCAGGCTGAAGGCTTCTCCTGATTCATGTAGCCACAGGGGCTAGTGAACACAAGACCAGCAGGTCAGACAGCAGGGTTCTTGCTCAAAGGCTGCAAAGACTGACAAATCCCAAGATTGGCAGGCAAGACAGCAGGTAAGCTGCTAGCTCAAGTCCCAAGAACTGGAGGTCAGATGAACAGGAGCCAGTTGCAGGATCCAGAGCAAGCAAAAGCCTGCTAGCCTTGCCAAAAAGTCCACCTATGTTGGATGCAGGCCACACCCCCAAGGAAACTCCCTTTCAACTGACTGGCTACTCACAGCAGATCTCATTATGGAGGTGATCACATTATATCAAATCTCATTATGGAAGTGATCACATCATCACAGGACTGCCAAACTACATCATAACTGCCAAACCACTGAGAATCATGGCCCAGCCAAGTTGACACACAACCTTAACAATCACATGGACAGACCTGGAGATGAATGGGCATTTCTTGAAGGACTCCTACCTTTTGTTGATATACCTGAATTTGAAAAACCAATCTGCAATTTATCTGCTACTATTCTCCAAATAACTGATAAGCTTGCTGATAGCATAGAGGCCCAAGAGAAGTCCTTAAGTTCTTTAGCTAAAGTTATATGTGATCATATGATTGCCTTTGACTTTACTCTAGCCCGACAAGGAGGAGTCTATGCAGTGACCAATACCTCCTGCTGCACTTGAATAAATAGTTCAGCAGAAGTAGAACCAGATATTAGACAAGTCTGCCAAAAGGCTACTTGACTTCGAGTATCCTCCATGTCAAATTCCCCTTTTCTAGATATTTTCAGCTTGCTACCCTTAGGGATTGGATTGTGGATCAGATATATATTGTTAACTGGATTAAGCATACTTATTGTAATTTTTACTGGAACTGTCAAATGCTGTGTGAAAATTACTGCCAACACTTTGACCCAAAGAAGTTATCAGTTAAGTGACTCATGTACAGTGATAAAATCTATTCCATTGATGGACTTGAGCTCTCGCTCTAGAGGATTTCTACTAACATAGCAACCAAGTAGTTCCTCTAATGTGGCCCTGCTCTATACTAGCCTTCCCCAAAAGATTACTGAAGACTGGTTGCTAAATCAAGGCATGGTGAAGACAATGGATGGGGCCTGGCCCTTCAGAGAGGATGGTGTATGGGGTCTTAAAAACTTGCACTAAAGGCAGGTGGCCATATGTCTTAGTCATCTAGTGCTGCTATAACAGAAATACCACAAGTGGATGGCTTTGACAAAGAGAAATTTATTTCTTCACAGTAAAGTAATCTAAAAGTCCAAATTAAGGGCATCAGCTCCAGGGGAAGGATTTCTCTCTCTATCAGCCTTCTCATCAATCTTCCCCTGGACTAGGAGCTTCTCCACACAGGGACCCCAGGTCCAAAGGACATGCTCTGCTTCTGGCACTGCTTTCTTGGCAGTATGAGGTCCCCCTGTCTCTCTGCTTGCTTCTCTCTTTTGTATCTCAAGAGGTTGCCTCAAGACACAATCCAATCTTGTAGATTGAGTCCTGCCTCACTAACACAACTGCTGCCCATTCTCCCTCATTAGCGTCACAGAGGCAGGATTTACAACATATAGGAAAATCACACAATACCAGGGATCATGGCCCAGCCAAACTGATACACACATTTTTGAGGGGACATAATTCAATCCATGACACCATCCAAAAGTTAATTGAGATGAAGGAAAGCAAACCATTCTGTATGTGATCAAAGAATTTCATGGAAATCCTTGATCAAAAGGAGGGAATGTATGAGAGCCTAAAATATGAAGCACTTGGTATATGTAGAGCAGTTTGTAAGCAAGGCCTTAACTCCATCTCAAGTCTTGACATGAATCTAGAATCCATTTTGAATTTTAAAGTTGCCTTTCTAAAGCAGTTTTTATCTCCTGGTCAGACTGAAGCACAATGTCACAGCCTGTTCCCAGAGGATCTTTTCTTCTTTGGTCAAGCAGGTGCAGGATGTTGACAGCCCATTCCCAGTGGGTCTTGACACATAGCATTATTTAAAAACCTTCTTTACAATGGACCCCCAGAAAAGACATGCTTGTGAAAGCAGTTTTAATAGCATGTTCTCAGAAAAGCATGTCCTGTCATTGTCCTGTGATAATCTACCTGCACATACCCTACCTGCACGTATCCCTGGAATTTGAGATAAGTTGTCGATCCCTGAAGTCCACCTATACATTAAGCCCTCAATCACTAAGAAGCCCTGCTTTAGGAAAGCCTGCCTCTAACTTGCCTGATGGCCTGAAAACCAACCAGAATATTGTAGCCCTTGTTCTTTGTTGAAACCCTATAAAAACATTTGTGTGATTATTGTGCCTCAGACTTCGTGGTTTCATTTTCATGAGCTGTGTAGTTTCTGGTTTGAACTGTGTTGAACCTTTAATAAACCTCTTTGTTTTACTTTTAAATAGAATGTGAGTTTTTTCTACGACACCACAAATGAATCATCCTCTGACTTCTTCGATGACTCCTTTCCTACTCAACTACCACTGGTTGGCCTTACTCAGTGTTATGGATTGAATTGTGCCCCTAAAAATATGTGGTCATAATTCCTAACCTCTATGCTTGTGGTTATAATCCCATTTGGAATGAGTAAGGATTAGTGTGGGGTATGTCTTGAGTCAATCTCTTTTGACATATAAAAAGAGATTGAACAAGCAAGCAAGAGAAGCAGAGATGGGGTAAGATAGATGCCAAGACACATGGAGATCTCCAAGGAATCAGGAAACAAAAACTGAAGAGACAAGGACCTTCCTCCAGAGTCAACAGAGGGAGAAAGCCTTCCCCTACAGCTGGCACCCTGAATTTGGACTTCTAGCCTATTAAACTGCAAGAAATTTCTGTTTTTGAAGCCACTCACTTGTCATATTTCTGTTATAGCAGCACCAGATAACTAAGACAGTCAGGGTCCCTTCCATGGCTGAGCTTGTCTTTCTTCCACAGTGACCATATCCACACCCATGGCTTCCACCATCATCCCTGTGTGGCTGATCCACAATGGTATGTCCCTTGCTCTGACTTCCCTTATAAACTTCAGGCCTATGATACAAATTCTCTACCTAAAGGGTCCCATCAGCATCCCAAATTTAATATCTTTCTCTGCTGTGTCAATGGCACTACTCTCTCCCAGCCCCCTGCTCTAGAAACTTCTAAGTGTTACTTTAAAACAAGCAAACAAACAAACACACACACTTCTCTCTTCTCCTTCTATCCCTGCATCATCTTTAAAATCTAGCAGTTCTACTTCAGAAATGTCACTAGAATCAGTGTGGTCTTTTCCATTTCCACTTCCCCACTTCAGTTTTTCTCAATATTGACTTGGACTAATTCAAAGACACCTTATTGTTTGGAGTAGAGAATCTCAATGCTGGATTGACTTGACCCATTCAATTAATGGAAGGCCAGATCCAGAATCTGCGTTTCCTGCCTCTTTTTGGTGTCTACTTCATGGTTTTAATCCCCATGTAATCCACTTTGTGCACTGATGCCAGATTAATGTTAAAAGTGATGACTCTCACCAGATGAAACTATAGTCCCTGGCATGGTATTTCAGGGCTCCAGAATCTGGTTTCAAGTTAACTTCACAGCTTTATCTTCCTTTTGGCCCCTTTCTGTGTAGTGTAATCAACTGGGCTCTTGGATGTTCCCTGAACATGGCCCCACTTTTATGCAAGTGATTTCTGGAATTATTTTCTTCTTCCCCAGATATGTGGTAATTTGAACCTCTTATCACATATGATCTGATATTGTCTTCATTTAATGTGTCTGTAGTAGACATTGTAGTTGACTCTTCAACATCCACTCTGTCCCAGATTGGCAGTCCAGAGTGGTTCCATCCATTTACCTGTGATTGGTTTAGGAGTAGGCATGTGATAAATTTCTGGCCAATGACACATGAGAGAGGTCTGCTGGGAGGATTCTTAGAAAGATTCCCATGTCTTAGAAGGAAATATGGGAAGGAGTAGCCCTTTCTGCCTCTGGATAGTCATGTCTGGATGTGACCCCAAGGACCGCTACAGCCACCTTGCTCTCAGCCTGACAAAGCAGAGCAGAGAGATGGAAAGAACCTGGGCTCTTAATGATATTACTGAGGCCCAAATCAACCAATCCTGGAGTCAGCCCTGTCTCTGAACTTCCTATTATGTGAAGTAATACATTTCCTTATTGTTCAAGCTGCTTTAAGTCACGTTTTTTTGTTATTTGCAGCCGAAAGCACCAGGTAACAGTGTTTTGTTCCCGATGTCAGATTTTAAGCTTCTTGACTTCAGGACTATATTTATCTTTCTAGCCCTCTTAGGGCTTGGCACACAGGAGATACTCAAAAAATGATTGTGATGTATTTCTGAGATATAACTAATAAAAGCACTTGCAATTTATAAAGCTCTTTATTATCTCATAGCAATTTAGAGTTAACAAAATAAAGCTTAGATAGATTAAACAACTTGTTCAAGACATTTTATTTCTCAAAGTCATACCAGATTCTGAATAGGTTGTTCCACTTTGTTTCAAATCCTTGTCTGTGACTGCCATGCCTGTTAGGGTCCCAAGAGTACTGGAGACTGAAGGAAAAAGAAAGTGGCAAGTCACTCCAGCACTTCACCCAGCAATAATGCTAAAACAGCATCCCAGAGCTCAGGGCTGGAACGCTTTCTCCTGCCAGTCCCCCTTCACAGTGGTGCCTCTAATGCTGGGGCCATGAATATAAAATTTCATATGCATATGTATTTTCCTGGGAAGATGGTCCACGGTTTTTATTAGCTTCTCATTGGGGTCTTAAAGGTTAAGAAGGTTAGGAAGCACTGTTACATGATGTAATATCTCATAAGTAAAATGAAAATCAAAACTTTTTAAATGTTCCTCATTCAGTAGACTTGATGCCTCTGGATGTTGTTCTGTATTTTGTCATCTCAGGGTACCGGCAGACCAGGGACAGCTTGTAGATTATGAAGCAGGAGATGTTTAGGCACCAAAACTCCAAAATCAAACCTGTTGCCATCGAGTTGATTCCCATTCATAGCGACCCTATAGGACAGAATAGAACCGCCCCATAGGGTTTCCAAGGAGCGGCTGGTGGATTTGAACTTTTGGTTAGCAGCCAACCTCTTAACCACTGCTCCACGAGGGCCCCATTTAGGCACCAGGACTAGGTGTCTCTAAGTAGGACCTGTATAAAAGGAAATGCTGGGACCCTTGTTGAAAAATTAAGAATTTCAAGATGGCAACAGCAAAACATTAAACCAAGCCTAGGGCCCTTCTCACCTGGAAGACCTGTGCAACTACACAGACTGCACACCCATGAAGCTGGTTCTACCTCTAGTACAGATTACTATACACACTATTAACTGCCCTATTATGTTGTATTCTTTGGCACTGCCATGTAGTCCCTCATCCATTTTTGGAGCATCTACAATGTGCCAGGATTCCAGATAAGAGCATTCACTTAATAAAATTGGATACTTACTATATAACAGTCCTTTTTCTGTGTGCTAGGGATACACTCTGAAGAAGACATTCGAGGTGGGCAGAGACAGTGAACAACCCAACAGGAAAAATATCAGATAGTGGTAAATGCTGAGCAAAAAATTAACATAGGATGATGTGATACCGGGTGACTGGGTGGCCATTTTAGACTGGGTGGTCACGGAAGCCCTCTCTGAGATGACATCTGAGCTAAGATCTTAATGAGAATAAGAAGGCAGCCCTGCCTCCAAGGGAGGTGGGGTTGAAGTGGGTTATCGCAAGTTTGCAAAACAAAGCAAAGGTTTAAGGCAGGGAAGAGAAAACAGAAACAGAAAAACGTCCAGAGTGAACAGAGGTAGTGGTGAACGCGAAGGATGAAGTCTGGGGAAGTGGGAGGGATCAGCCGGCAGGGGTCAAATCATCATCTTCGGTAAATGGAGTGTTTGACAGCGAAGGCTAGAGCATCGCGCCAGCTAGTAGGTCATTGCAGGAACCTAGGTTAGAGACAGCAGTGGCTCAGACTAGGGTTATGTGCCCAAGTGTACCGCTCAGAGTAGCTGAGATGAAGCTGGGTGGGCCTATATGGGTCCAAAGTGCTGCCTACAGCATGCACCTGACTGTCTCCCAGAGCGGCCGCGCCTGGGTCAGGTGAGTAGGTGGCCATTCAGGGCCACGCGTTGGAGCCGCCCCCAGAGGTCGGCGCGCTGCTGCGCCGACGTGGCCCGCACAGTAGGTAGCGTACGTGTCTGGCCCCAGACAGTGGGCGAGGGGCGCATGGGGGGTCCCTGGCCCCTCTCGGTGATGAAGGGTCGGGGCACCAGCTGGCCCAGAGCCACCAGTCCGCGGGCGCTAGGAGCAGAGCAGATGGGCCAGGCGGAAGGGGGCCGGGTCGCGGCGAGGAGGGGGCGGGCCGGGCGCGCGCGCGCCCCTGTCCCGTGCACACGCCGTAGCGGGGGCGCGCAGGGCGCGCTGGGGCGGGGTGGGGGCAACCCTTTCCCAGGCGGTAGTGGGGGCGGTGTCGCTGTTGCCCGTTTAAGCTGCCCGGCTGCAGCCGCCTTCTGCCCGAAGAGTCAATTAGAAAGGGAGCAGCCGCTCAGACCGCCAAACAGCTGCCGTCTGAGGCCTCGACGCCCCCCCCCCCCCCCGCCATTTTCCAGTCCCGATCCAACGCGGGCAGCAGCAGCAGGGAGAGGCGGAGCCGCGAGACCGCGGCCCGGGCCGGCCCCGCGGGGCGGTCGCGGCCGTGACGGCGGCTCCCGGCCCGGCTGGCTCCCCCTCCGCACCCCTCCCGCCGGAGATGAGGGGAAGATGTCCGTGTCAGGGCTTAAGGCCGAGCTGAAGTTCCTGGCGTCCATCTTCGACAAGAACCACGAGCGATTCCGCATCGTCAGTTGGAAGCTGGACGAGCTGCACTGCCAGTTCCTGGTGCCGCCTCCAGCGCCGCCGAGCAGCCCGCACTCGCCGCCGCCGCCGCTCACCCTCCACTGCAACATCACGGTGAGGCGCCCGGCCGCAGCCCCGAGGGGCCGGTTGGGGGCGCAGGCGGAAAGAGGGGGCGCCTCGAGTGCCCGGACAAAAGGGAGCGAAGACCCGGAGAGGCCCCTCGCGTCTCCGGGTGGGGCGGGCCCGCCCCTTGCCCTGGCGAGTGGCCCGGCCCAGGCCCCGCCGGAGCTGCGTGAGGCTTGGGTAGGAGGAGGCGGAGGGCAAGTTTCTCCGGCCTTTGCTGCAGGGCTGGGTTTGGAGCTCTTGACCCCCGTCGGCCCTCGTCGCCGCGCCTCGATGTGGAAGACCGCGGCGGGCCTGAGTCCTCACTGGGTCGTCATGGCTGCTCGCAGCCGGCCTGCTTCGGGGACCGCGGCGAGGCAGGTCGTCTCCGGCTGTTGTTTCAGTCCAGGCGGGGAAGGGCAAAACGCCCTCAAGTTTTACAGCGCCAGTCTCCAGTTAGGTTTCCCTCGTTCCCGCTTATTCAGCTAATCCATTTTATAAGTTTGGGTTAAAGGGAAAACTGACTCATTTAAGGAAAAAAAGTTTGGAAGGTAGCCTCTGATACTGTTTGAATTCTCCCCTTTCCCCTGTTCGGCGCTAACATGTTTCTGGAATACGCATTGTACTGCGGCAGGTGGTGTTATGGGTGTGTGTTCATGTAGCCCCCTTCTGTGTACAAGCCTTTAAAATTATTAATAGGTGAAAGAAGATACGTGCACAAGTGTACTGTCCAGAAAGATCGTTTAATGTCACAAAGCCGAAAAGACACCTAAAGCTCACTCATTTAAACTGAAAGCTCATTGGAAACCTAATGTAGTCGGCTTGGCAGAGTAATTGAAGGGTTAAAAATAAGTTTCTTTGTGAACATGTATGATGATCCTCTTCATTGTGAAATTGATTTATCATATTGGTTCAAACTGCAGAATCAAGGTAGTAGTTTTATGTTCCTCTTTAAATACGGCTAAAACCAAGTCTGGTAACTTGGTTAATTACATGCCTACAGTATGCCAGGCACTTAAGCAGAATATGAGTTTGCAGGGGCCTTGAAATTATGATAATTAACCTTACAGTAGCTACCAGAATATCTGGGGGAGAAAATATGTATTACTGCAAAAACAGTATAATCAAGTGCTGTACTGAGGGGAAAATTCAGCATTTATTGAACAGCTCAGTGTTAAGTTTGAGGTACTGGTGTTGCAAAACTGGGCAGAACAGTCCTGCTTTCAGAACTCAGTTTTCTCGAGGGAGTTTTATGCAACAAAGTGTGTGACAAATACGGTGGTATCATTATGAATAGTGTTATGAAAACCACAGGGAGCAATTAATACTGACAGAGGAGGGCTGGTCAGAGAAGGCTTTGACAAAGGTCTGACAGTGGAGTTGGGCTTAACATCAACCCAAAAGAAACCAAACCCGTTGTCAGCGAATTGATTCCAACTCATAGTGACCCTATAGGACAGAGTAGAACTGCCCCGTAGGGTTTCCAGGAAGCGGCTGGTGGATTCGAACTACTGACTTTTTGGTTAGCAGCCATAGCTCTTAACCACTGCACCACAAGGGCTCCAAAGGCTGAGTAGAATTTTGGAAGGGGGTGGAACCACATTTCAGGCAGAGGGAACTCAATCCAAAGAAGACCCCAAAGCTTGAGAAAATGTGGTTTGTTTAGAGAGAAGTGGAAAAATCATGGTGGTACTTGAGGGTAGACAAAACTTAAGGAAGAAGTTGAGATTTGAATCTGACTTATAGAAAGCCCAGGATATAGATTGGTAAAGGGGAAGATTTTCCAAGAACAGTATACATGCAGAAGTAGTAGTGAGCATGAAGTGGGGATAATGAGATTGGCCTGAATGGCTTGGAGGGGTGATTATTGTGGTAGAAATTGAGGTATGACCAGGAAAAGGTAAGACTGATGTGAATGAAAGGAGACTAACATTGTAGGCAGTGGAAGTCATGACAGTTACTCAAGTAAGTTGGGAAAATGTGTCTGACGTTAGGGTTAGAAGTGGTTCTCCATGGTGGGTGGCATTAACAAGATCTGTGGGATATACAGTTGCCCACCCACTTTTTCCACCTCTCAGGTTTCAAGACTCTACTTTTCCCAAGAAAAGTATTTGCTGCCCTCCAGTGGGGACTGGTGTAATGGTGAAAGACTGAAAGTAACACTTCTTGACACAAAATAGCTGGGGTATCAGGCTTAAATATGAGGTAGTACATCCGGGAAGTGTGACTGGGTAAAACTTTTGTCTCTTTTGGCTTTTGTACAGCTAGGTAAACCTTGTAAGCATATTTATGGTTTCCTGTGTGATAGTTTTGGAGGCCCTGGTGGCGTAGTGGTTAACAGCTACAGTCTGTAGTCGAATCCACCAAGTGCTGCTTGGAAACCCTATGGGGAGTTCTACTCTGTCGCTATGAGTCGGAATTGACTCGACCACAATGGGTTTGGTTTTTTTTTTTTTTGGTGTGATAGTTAGGGAGCCCTGGTGGTTTTGTGTGTGTGTGTGTGTGTGTGTGTGTGATATTTGGAAAACCAGCGGTGCCCAATGTACCCAAATGGAAGGCGCCCTGCAGTAAGTCCTGCCACCCATGACCCTGGTGGGCCAGACAGGTGCCCACCAATCATGGCGCCATCATACCGCCCCACCCCAGTTTCGAGGTAACATATATTCCCACGTAGTATTCAAAATCCATATTGTCAACGAATAATTTAAACACACTTAATGACTTTGCATGCTTCCATTAATGAAAACACATGTTATCAACAAAAACTTCAAAACAGAAAATAATTGGGTCACGAAAGGGTTAGGAAATGCATGCGTGTGGGATATTGGTTATCCCAGCGGGGTGGTGGTAGTGTTGCTGTCCTGCATTTCGTGCCAGCAGTACAGGAATGCCAAATGTCCTGCAATGTTCAGGCAGTCTCACACAACAAAGAATTGTCCCAGCTAAAATGCCAGCAGTACCCCTGGTGAGAACCGTATTAGAGGCTGTTAGGAGTCTGCTGCAGACAAAGATACTAAGAGAAAACCTGAATTATGTAGTGGCAACTAAAATAGATTAAGAAGTGAGACACTCAGTAGAAGGAGGATTTGGTGGGGGCTAGTATAATAACGCTGCTAGTAGAAACTTTTAAAATTGAGATGGTAATAAATTAATGACAAACATCAGGAGATGCTTTGGTGTATATGAGTGTATGTTAACTTTTTATTACAGAAAAACATCAAATGTATACAAGAGTTGACTAGTGTAGTGAACCTCCATGTACCCAGCCTCAACAATGATAAACATTTGATCAATCTTTTTTCACCTATACCCCACCTTGAATTATTTGAAGCAGATCCCAGACATATCACTTCATCTGTAAATATTTTAGTATATATATTTCTAAAAGATAAAGGCTGTTTAAACATGGGTGAGCGTTTTGATAAAGTCTGCATGGCTTGCTCCTGTTGATATCATTTGCTTAGAGGAGAAAGGAGAAGGAAAAAATGGGGTCAAATTTCAAATGCCAGGACCTGTCTACTGCTTTTGTGATTGCTATTATCTAAAACTTGTAGCACTTTAAAAAAAAAAAAAAAAAAAAGTAGTGAGTTTGACCTATTCTGTAACTTTTCCTCTTTAGACAGCTCAGATATTTATTGAGCTTTTCTTCCAGGCCCTGTCTTTTTCATGCTTACCAAGACACATCCTGATGCAGTTTCTGTAATGTTGAGTGAGTGAGACCTCATTGGTTGTTTCCTTAAACACATGCATGCCAGTTGCTGAATAATTCACTAAAGATAGTGCACCCTGTTTTCTTTCAGGCTTCTGCATCAGCTGTTTTCCCCATGTGCAGTGAGTCCCTGACTCTCATTCCTTACCCCAGTCCATTCTGTTTTTCTATGTGTGACCATCCTTCAAGGCTCTTCTGGGCCCTATTTAGTTTATGTTGATATTTTCCATTCCTACCTTTTGTAGTCCTTACTGTTTACTGCTTTGGTTGTGTTTTATTATATTACATTACAGTAGTTTTGGGTGTTTGAAGTTTTTTCTTCTTTTTTTTTAATGGTAACAGGAGAGAATATTCTATAGTTAGGCTTATCATCTTCCACTCAGTAACTGTTAGTTCTGTTGACTACCATATCTGACCACCATTGTAGCTATATTCCGTTTGAACAAAAATCTTAACTATCATGTAAGTTAACTGCCACAGAGTTTGTCACAGTATAGCGATAACACCAAGGAAGTGTCATGGATAATGCATCAGTGTTTGAGAGGCCCCTGAGGGCTCAATGGTAAATCTGAAATTTGACTTCATATGAAAGTGTTAGAAGTAAACAAAACCAAAACAAACTGGTAGCTGTTTCACTTTTTAGGTCAAGGGAATTGAGCTGATTTTTTTTTTCTGTTTTATAAATTTGTCTTGATCTTAAATAAGGGAAAAATGTGATATTTTTCAACTTCAAAGAAGTCTTTTTATTTTTTGTTTTCTGTGAACTCATGATGGTAAAGATGTCTATCATGCAAGCTTACGTGTTGCTTTTCTATTTTCAGTAAACAGACCTAATTGCCAGTCAGTGCTAACATAGCCAGTTGTGATCACACCTAAAAGCAAAGAAGATTTTAATAACCAGCCTTAATAACTTGTACAGCCTTATTGGAGCCCTGGTGCTGCAGTGGTTGAGAGCTACGGCTGCTAACCAAAAGATTGGCAGTTTGAGTCCAGCATCTGCTCCTTGGAAATCCTGTAGGGCAGTTCTACTCTGCCCTATAGGGTCGCTGTGAGTAGGAGTCTACTCCATGGCAACAGGTGTGGTTTTTTTTTTTGTTTTTTTGCCCCTGCAGCCTTATTTCGAGCTAGTGTATGGGTTTCTTTTAGTCTTTCTGAAATATTTAACATAACTTGGCAACTCCATTACTCCGTTTATGAACTTTTCTTGGCATCTGGGGACTCTTGGTAGGGAATCACTGTTTTACAGTGAAAAATCTCTCCCCCAGGAAGTAAATGAACTGGTAAATGAATGAAACCTCTTTCTTTCTTATTTGTGTAGCATAAATCATTACTGTTTCTGCATGAGTGGCTGTTTGCCAGGCTACTTTTGGTGGAACTTTTTTTTTTGTTTAGCTAATTAAATTTCTGTTCATCATTCTAAGGAGCGCCCCCTTTCCTCCTTCACAGCAAGGTACTGAATTAAAAAATGTTAGCGCTTTGAATCTAGGAGGAAGAGGGAGGTTTAGTCTTTACTTAGTAGCTGAATCCTAACCGCTAGACACCAGGGGACATCTTTTACTTAGTAGTTGAGACTTTTAAGCAAATCACTTCTTTTACTGTGTTTCTCTATAAAATGGGTAATACTTTTTGCCCTGCATGAGAGCATATATAAGAAAGTTCTTGGGCAATGACAATGTTCTCTAAAAATACAAAAGTGATGGTGTCACTGATGGTTGAATAACACTTTATTTTGAAAGTGCTTTGTACCAGCTTTTCGTGGGAAATAAGACAATGCTTTTAACTTCATTTTCCTGTTTCTCTAGCCTTTACACTGATAAAAAATAGTCCAGCCAAAGTCATACAAAAGAAATAATGGACAAAACTTGATTAAGGAGCCTAGGACTGTTTCTTTGTTCTCCCCCCTGGGACAGATTACCTTTCCAAATTGGAACTCTTGGAGAGGAGGATCGTTTGGAAATACCAGAACTGCCGTATTAAGGCCCCAAGGTGCTTTCAGGTCAGAAGGAATCATTGTTTTCATTCATCTGTCCGATTTATAATACAGGGTCAAATTCCTAGTGGCTATCTTCCTTCCTTCCCCTTCCCCATTTTAATGCCTTTTCTTGAAAGGAATGGATATATGAAGAAGAGACTTAGCTTTCCCGTTTATGAATGGTGCATCCCTTACTAACTTGATTATTATTACTATTTTTATTTTTTTGGTGAACTTCCTTAGACCTGGAAAAGGATGGTATGGTACTAATTTCCATTAGTGGAGGGGTGGAAGAGATTAAAAGAATTGAAATAGTCACTGCCAAATGTAAAGCATTACTACTGGAGAGCCAAAATGATGAAGCAGGCATCCATTTTTCCAGGGCCTTTTAACAGTTTTGTACTCCCCTAGGAGATCCTTCTGAAAGACAAAGCAGACTGCAAACCAAGGAAACCATCCAGTGGTTTCCACAGCTTAGGTTATTCCAGCCTCCAGTGAAGTCTTCAGTGCCTTTGTTGTTCTTGTATCAGTTCACTTAGAATGATGTTCTGAGTAGCTGTGATTTGCTGCCTGTCTATGAATACTTCAGCATTTTTGAGATCACAGAAGTATACGTTTTTCTTTTACCATAAATGTTAGTGTTTTTACTCTGCTTCTCTGGGCTCTGGTCATGTTAGATACTTGGTTGTCTGTTTGTAAGATGATTAGGTGGATGCTTTTTTTGGTATCTTTTGTTATGTTGTCAGAGGTTTTGAATGGTAATTCTTAGCTTCTTTAAGTTTATTTCATTCTCCACCCCCACATTTATTTAACAGCAAAGTGCTTCAGGTAGAGCTACACATCAGTCTCTTAGTGGATTCATGTAGGAAAATAGATAAAGTTATTTCTGTATAAGATAAAAACTCTCCTTTTCTTAAGTAATGACAGGCAAAGAGGTTGGTTTCATTAACCCTGAGTTGTGTTACCACAGATGATTGTTGTTGCTCGTTGCCGTCGAGTTGATTCCGACTCCTGGCGACCTCATGTGTGCAGGGTAGAACTGCTTCATAGGGTTTTTTTTTTTTTTTAAATTTTGCGTTAGGTGAAAGTTTACAGCTCGAGTTAATTTCTCATACAAAAATGTATACACGTATTTTTATCTGACACTAGTTGCAGTCTCTATACTGTGGCAGCACACTCCTCCTTTCCACCCCAGATTTCCCGTGTCCATTCAACCAGCTTCTGACCCTCTCTGCCTCCTCACTCACCTCGGGACAGGAGCTGCTCATTTAGTCTCATGAATCTACTTGAGCTACGAAGCACACTCTTCACGAGTATCATTTTATGTCCCATAGTCCAGTCTGATATTTGTCTGAAGAGCTGGCCTTGGGAGTGGTTTCAGTTCTGGGTTGACAGAGAATCTGGGGGCCATGCCTTCTGGGATTCCTCCAGTCTCAGCCAGACCATTAAGTCTGGTCTTTTTCCTAGAATTTGAGTTCTGCACCCCACTTTTCTCCTGCTCCATCAGGGACTTTGTTGTGTTCCCTGTCAGGGCAGTCATTGGTGGTAGCTGGGCACCATCTAGTTCTTCTGTAGGTCTCATTTAGAGATTGTTTAGAGGAGCATTGTACTATTTTATCAGCCACTCTGTCTTTTTGGCTGATAGGTGACTTCTGGGACTGATTTGAGTTCTAAGTTTAAGGGGTATCCCAGGGTGATAGTCGAGGGGGTTCCTTTAGTCTCTACTGGTCCAGTAAGTCTGGCCTTTTTAGGAATTTGAGTTTTTTTCTACATTTGTTCCTCGTTCTGTCCGGGACCATCTTTTGTGTCCGTGCTCTGAAAGGTCAGTAGTGGTAGCTGGGCATCATCTAGTTCTTCTGGCCTCAAGGTAGGTGAGGCTGAGGTTTATGCTGAGTATTAGTCCTGTAGACTAGCTTCTTCGCGTCTTTGGTTTCCTTCTTTCTCTTTTGCTCCAGATAGGTAGAGACCAATAGGTATATCCTACATGGCCGCTTGCAAGCTTTTAAGGCCCCATATGTTACTCACCAAATAAGGATGTAGAACATTATCTTTATGAGCTGTGTTATTGACCGAGTCTCCCCCTCTGCCCCACCTGATGCTTCTTAGGGTTTTCAAGGCTGTGACCTTTTGGAGGCAGATCCCCAGGCCTGTCTTCTGAAGCACCTCTGGGTGCATTAGAACCACCAGCCTTTTGGCTAGTATTCGAGTGCTTAACTGTTTGTGTCACCCCAGATTAGAACAGTTTTATGGAGGTGATGATAGTGGTAGTGAACTTGTTTGAAATTTGTCCATTTACTATCACCTTTATGGTGGTGGTCGTATAAATTTTAAGATTACGCTCTGTCTTAGGCTGGGCTCTCTAGAGGAGCAAAACCAGTGAAGCATATATATAAATATACATAGAGAGATTTATTTCAAGGAAATGGCTCACGCAGTTGTGGACGCTGGCAAGTCTCAAATCTGTGGGTCAGGCATCAGGCCGAAGGTTTCTCCTGACTCACGTGGTTGCAGGGGCTGCTGAATCCAAAATCGGCAGGTCAGGTAGCAGGCTGCTAGCTCACGGGGTTGCGGGAGCTGGTTAATTCCAAAATCTGCAGGTGAGGTGGCAGGCTACTGGCTCATGTCTTAAGAACTGGACATCAGAGGATGATGAGACGGATGGAGGATCCAGAGAGAGGGAGCTTTGCCAGAACATGCATTTATATTGGATGCAGTCTACACTCCCAAGGAAACTCTCAACTGATTGGCTGCTCACATCAGATCACAAAATGGAGTATGATTACATAATATCTACCAAACCACTGAGAATCCTGGCCTAGCCAAGTTGACACATAACCTTTACCGTCACACTTTCTATTGAGTCTGTGAATTCTAATTTGCTATGAGAGTGACTGCATTTCTTCTTGACTAAATTTAACTATGTATAGTAATAAAAATTCTGGTAATACCTATCTTGAAAGGTTGTTACGAAAGTCTGAGCACGGTGTTGAAGCACATAGTGGGTGTTTAAATGTTAAGCTGTCTTTAGAGTTTAAGGTAGAAGCCCTGGTGACAAAGTGGTTAAACACTTGGCTGCTAACCAAAAGTTCAGTGGTTTGAACCTACCAACTTCTCTGTGGGAGAAAGATGTGGCAGTCTGCTTCTGTAAACATTTACAAGCTTGGAAACCCTATGGTGCAGTTTTACGCTATCCTATAGGGTTGCTATGATTTGGAATCGACTCAATGGTGACGGAGTTTCTGTTTTTAGAGTTGAAGGAAAAAATTAAAATTTAAAGAATTTAAAAATTCTTTCTAACTACTTTGATATTATGAAATCCCCTAGTCATTTTGCTGTTCAGTCTTTAAACTATTTAGTGCCTTTCCTTACTAAATTGTTGTCAATTATAGTTTAATTTTTTGAGACTTATGATAATAGAAAACATTTTAAGTGTTTCTGTGAACACATCGTGCTAGAATAAAGGCAGTTTAAATACAATTTAAATGTTTTGAATGTTTTTTTAAAAAAAGAATTGACCTAAAGCAGTTAGGGTTTTTTTTTTTTAAATCATATTTTTTGGGTAAAAAAGGATTTGGATGTTTGATAGCTCATTTTAGTATTGTACATTTCATAAAAAAAAGGTCATTAAAGGACTAAAAAAAACAGATCATTCTTTAGTTAATATAATAAATGTGAGTGTTATTTTATTAATGATTTTATTGTATACATTTTCAGGGAAAATCCCTTGCAAAATTCTGCCTTATATAAAAATCAGTTTAGTCAGCTCTGCATTTTAAATGTCAGGGAAAGCATCAAGTATAAAAGTCATAAACAATTTTATCCTACTGAGTATTAAAATCACTATAAAACTAATAGCAGAATGGGGGAGAAACAAAGGTCCTGAAAAATTAGGTGCTTAGATAATTGTCCAATATGTAAGTCTATATATTCATAACTATAGCTAAAAAGAACTGTGTTAGAAACACTTAAACATACTGTGTAAGGTAAAGTGAATTTATATTGAGATTTTTGAGCACCATCCTATGTTTAAAAGTTGGTATATAATGGGTTGTTTTAAAGAGGAATAATAGGAAAATTATCATTTCAAGGGAGAAAAGATACAAAGCTTAGTTGTTAACCTTGTAAAAATTAAAGTTTAAAGTATATTAGCGATTGAAAATATTAATGCATAGGCTTAAATATTGGTTATCATTTTAGGTGCTTTTCAAAGTAGGTTGTATTTTAAATGTTACACTGAATAAGCCTTGAACATGTGTAGAGTTTGTGCTGGAGGTTAAGGTTAAGGTTGTTTTGGGCAGTTGTGGTCGGGGTGGATAATGGAAACAAAAGACTTTTTTTATTGTAAAAAATGTTTAGAAACAGGATAAGCAAAAGTGGAAAAACAAGATCACCTATACCTCTACCACTCAGGAGATACCATTATCAAAATTTTAGTATAATATCTTTCTGATCATCTAGTCTTTTCATCTCCTATGTATCTATATACTCCCTCTCTCTTAAAAAAAATTTTTGCAATCTGGTTTTTCATTCAGCTCTGTAAAGGACATCATTCTTGGTAAAGTAGAGTGTCAGCAAAAGAGAGGGAGACCCTTAATGAGACGGATTGACACAGTGGCTGCAATGATGGACTCAGGCATAGCAGCAATTGTGAGGGTGGTTACTATGACTCAGAACCAACTCAGTGGCAACTAACAACAACAACAACAACACACTGTGGATCTGTGTCATGACTTATTCCTCTACAACATCTTCAGTTATCATGTGCTGTTCTACTATAAAGTAGTCCTGGCGCAGTAGTTAAAGTGATTGACTACTAACTGTAAAGGTCAACGTTTCAAAACCACAGGTGGCTCCACAGGAGAAAAATGTGGCAGTCTGCTTCCGTAGAGATTTACAGCCTTAGAAACCCTATGGGGGCAGTTCCATTCTGTCTCGTTAGGATGCCTATGAGTCGGAATCGACTGGATGGCAATGGGTTTTGTTTTGTTTTTTTGCCAAAGGCCTCAGCCACTTGCATGTTCTAGTTCCATTGCCTGGGGTAAACTATCCACTCTCGCAGTTGTCTACTTCATGTTCAAGCACTGAGTGAATTTCACTTTGAGTTCTTTTGTGGGTTGACTAATGCAAACAGGTGTGGTCTTTTTTCGGTTAAGATAAGTGGATCCATGCCTTAACTCCTTGTAATGTGGCAGCACAAGATTAGTTAGGAGAACTAGATATGAACCCTTCCAATGAGGCTGAAGTGAATCATTTAATTGGTGTTTCCTCCAATAAACATAGTCACCAGGTATAAGTGGAGGGATTGTAGACTGTTCAGTGCTTTGGCTGTCAATTGCTGGCTTGAGGAGTTTGGCATGTTCCTTGGCATAATGAATGAAGGCCTGGCAATGTTTTAATAAACTGGTGTGGGTAGAATTTGAACCAGCAGCCGCTGATAAATAAGGCAAATTCATCACCCTGCTTGTAATTATCTTATAAGAGGTAAACTTACGAAGGCTGAAAGGGATGGCTCTCAGATTCATTAAAACTAGTGGCAGGACCTGCAGCCAGGTCAGGCCCATTGAAGATGAGAGTTTTGCCAGTTGGGTCTTTATGATTGGTCCATCCCACAAGTCCAGAGGACTGAGTGTGGTAGGGACAATGGAGCTGCTGAAAAATGGGAAATATTTTACAAATATCTGTGATTACTTGTCCAGTAATGTGGGCACCTCGATCACTGCAAGGGATAGTTATAGCTATCCAGCAATTTCTTAGCCACAAAAGTTGCCGTGGCTTTGTGACAGGGAAAAGCTTCTACCCAATATTAATATCTGCTAATTATAACTAAAACAAATTTATAAACATTGGAGGACGTCAACTAAATAAAATCCAGCTGCCATTCGAGCATAGGTCTGGTTGGCAGTAGGTACCTCCTGGGTGAGGGTTGGTAGGATTTGCCTGGGTTATATTTAGAACAGAGCACTACCTTACTGCTTAATCTCCAGTCTTCTAAAAGTGTCCCCAAAAATATTTACATAAAATTCCCAGTCTTACCCTGCCCAAATGATCATTCATGTGAAAGGTCATGACCAAAGGGATGTGTAAGTCCTTGGGGAGTACTGGTTTTGAATCTGGCCCTTCCCAAAGAGAATATTCCTATTAATTTTACAACCTTCTCTTTTCCATTGTTCTATCTCATCATCAGGAGCCTTAGCCTGTTGACTATCCAAGTGATGCCAAACAGCAGTTTTTTTTTGCCTAAGATCTTCAATTAGTAAGTGAGTGGGCCTACGTGGAGGGCTGTCACCACAGAGGTGACATTTGTTATGAATGGAGGGGTTGTTGGGATACTGTTGGTAAGAAGGGCTATAAAGGTCTGAGCCAGAAGTGCTCAGCATCATAAAGGTTCTTGTTCTGTTAGGAGGGATGGAGCTAAAAGATGATATGTGGTTGGCAGTGGATTCAGAAAAACGTCATTCCAAGAAATCAGTGAAAGCTGGGCATATTAGGCATCTTCGTTAAACAGGCTCGGAGGAATGGGACCTGAAGGCAAGTAGGCAAAACAGATCTGACCCCAGTGCCAATCCACAAACATATAGTGGAATCAGATAACATTCTAGTTATTCAGATAACATGCCCAGTCTTTAATCTCTTCTTCAGAGGCCAACTGCTGGTACTTACTGAGGATACTCAAGAAATGAGGAAAACGGGAAAGATCAAAAAAGTTTGGGTTAAGTTTTGCCAAGCCTAACTTCACTTGATTTCTCTTCCTTAAGAAATTGAACTTTGAAAAATTGGAGGAAGATCCTAATTTTATTCCTCTTATTTCCTTTATTTCCTCCTTTTCATTCTGATTGTGGCTGAGGCTGTCACAAGCAGGAAGTAGTTGGGAAGCAGCCTGTCTGGTGGCTGCATCAGCTAGAATATTCCCTTTAATTACTTCAGTCTGGGGAAATTTTTTACGTTGGTGTGTCAGGGTTTTGACTACTGCAGTTTCTGAAGGGATTAAGAGAGCTGCCAGGAGTTTGGCACCAAAGGGCCATTTCTAATCTGATCTCCAGAGGATGTCAGGAAACCTCTTTGTTTCCATAACACCCCAAAATCACGGACCATTCTGAAAGCATACCCCGAATCCGTGTAAATGGTTAATGACTATCCAGAAGCCAGTTTCCAAGCCTTGGTGAGTGCAATCAGTCCAGCTTACTGGGCTGAAGTGACTTCAGGAAGGGAACCACTCCAGAATTTTTGTGGACATAGTGACAACATATCCTCACTGATAATGAAATCTGGAAATATTTGGCTTTAAATATGACCTATCTACAAAAAGAATTAAATTAGGGTTAAGAAGGGGAGTTTCCTGCAAGCGCTGCCTGGCAGTAAGTAGCTGGTCTGTCAAATCAAGGCATTCATGGGGGACTGTATCCATATCTTTGGATAGAGGTTGAAGGGTGGATAGGTTTAAATAATTCACCATGTACAGCCAAATGTTAGATGTGGCCAGAAGGAGAATGTGATAAGAGGTTATTCTACTAGCTGATAGATGTTGAGTTAATGTGGAATTTAAAATAGCAGCAACGGCATGGGGAACATATGCACCTAAAAATTTTCCAAGTATTCAATATCTGCTGTGGCTACTAATTGGACTGTTGCCACAACTTCCCTGAGGTAGGGGGAGTATTTTCTGGCCACTGGGTCCAACTGCAGGCTGTAATACCCCACAGGAATCATCTGCTAAATGGTGGACTTGTCACACTCAAAATTTCTACAAAATGTTCAAACCGCGAACAGAAACAGAAGATCAAAAGCTTAAGAAATGAACTGGAGCCTTCAGCACCTTTAGGGTCTGATAAAAACCTATCGGGTTTTGCCACGGGACTGAGCTGTGTTTTTCCCTGTGTTTTTGTGGCTTGTGAGACCCGAAAGCACCTCAGTAGGCAGCTGTTCTGCAGACCACAAACAGAGACAGAAAAAAGATAAGTGTGAACATACTTAATAGGATACAGGCAGTAAGTGGCAACCTCGTAACACTCAAACTACAGTTGAAACCACATACGTCCAACAAACCTGTTTAGTCATGAACAAGAAAGTAAAAATGGAAAATGGCTTTGATAAATCCCAAAGAGCTGTGCTGAAATGTTCAGGGGTGTTCACCTTTGGATCCCGTGGGGTCTGAGAAAGCAGGAGGGTAAAAGGGCCCCTTGTCAGTGCCTAACTCCGGTTTTTCACCTCCTTGGGGTCCACCAGGCAAAGACTTCTCAATCCTGCCAACTACGCCATTTGTTTAGAGAACAGACTCTCCACAACTCTATGAAAGTAAAATCAAAAAGATTTATTGAAGTCAACCTATCATTCATATGGGGATTGTGAAAACATTATTGTCTGAATCTCACAGATCCAAGGGAGAGCGTGCAAATCACACATGGTTATAATGCTGTAGGAAGAGCTACAAAACACAGTATTCTAATTGGTTTATAGCAATTGGGGTCAGTCAACGGTGGAACAAGGCAAAGCATGATTTTTAACATTGTTGGTTACATTAATACAGCTGGAATACATTGATTGGCTAAAGGACGTAATTGCAAAGTATGTGGTCGCAGAGGAGGGTCTCATGACAGTCACAAAACAATGGCATGATGATGACATGATGGATGCTGTTGGGAACAGGTCATTAAATATTACGTTGCTCAGAGCATAGGGTCCCCTGGGGAGATCTAATACAAAGAGTTTTGATAAGATTTGGTTACAGGCCCCAGGACAAGTAGTATCCACTTTCTTAGCCTGACCATGAAGAAAAGCATTTCCTTAACAACAGGGTTGTTTCCTAAGCAACAGGGTTTGAATCTGTGTTAAAGGTTATACTGAGCTTTGGCATTAGTTCAGCCATTTTACTTAAGGTTAGACGCCTCTTGATTTTATGTCACGTACCATCTTTAATGTTTGGTCTGTCATTTGCCTCTACATTCAATCTTTTGTGATATGTTGTTTTGGTGGAAATAATACGAAGAAAATCTAGCCTCACACAGATGTTTGGTTGGAAAAAGGAAGGGTTTTTTAATAGCCTTTTTAGGTAATTGTGGCTATTCTTTTTTTAATCTGTCTTGAACTTTAAATGGATTTTTGTTCTTGCATATTGTGTCTTGCATTGGCCATTTGGAAAATAGTGGTTCACTGAGATCTTCTAAATGTTGATACATTTCATTATACAGTAGCACAGCATCACATGCATTAATATCACCATTAGTCACATCAGAAGAGTCTTGGGAAGCTGTCAAGCTCACAATAGCAGACAAGTTTTCTAAAACTCTAATTTTTTCTTGAGAACTTGAATTTTATTATTGGCAATAAATACTATCCTTTGTTTCCTTGAAATGACAGTCTGTCTTCATTCATTTTCTGGAAAATGTCTGTCAAAAACCCAGGTTGGAATAACCATTGTTTGTCAGTCCTTTCAAGTGAAAATGTCTTCCATTGGAGTGGTAGTTCAGCTCAGAGTGCAGTCACGCATGTGCTTTTTCTCAAATATTTTGTAGAAGTCCTTGTGTGTACTTCCCATTTCATCACTTGTAATATTAAAAAGACATATTCAAGGATTGAGATATAATAAAGTAATTTTTATTGTTGTGTTACTTCTTATTAAGTGAAACTAGTCTTTAAAAATTTTCTTTTTACTTATTTTGTTGAGTGCATGGTGGTGGAGAATACAATGGCTACTCCTACAGTTTGGTGCTACTGCCTTGACTCCTGCTCAGGTGCCGGCAGTTTTACCCACCGTTGTTTTTTTTTCTTTGCACCATCAGTGCAAATGTAAACAGTGAAAAAGGCAATTAATGTCTTAGTGTTATTGTGGAAATAGTTTGGACCTAGGGTTTTGAGTGCCCCACTTTAAGAAGTATTGACATAAGTGCTTAAACCTAGTGTATATCGTGTCTTCTCATGGACACAGTTTAAAAGCCATGTCTTAGATAGTAATTCATCTCAGCTTTATCTAGTTTTGCAGTTCTCTTAGTACAGTGTTGAGGGATTTCAGTCCAGAGCAACAACTCTTATTTTACTTATGCAGAGTTTATTAGACAAATACTAATGTACCCGATGACGTTCAAAATTTAGTGGTTTCGTTTGTTTTTATAAAACTACAGCAGTAAAAATGGTCTTAGATGGTCTGTTCCCGAATATGGCTGAAGAATTTGAAGAAAATGCAGTATCTAATAAAGTGGTTTTCTTTAAGAACAGGATTAATTCTGAGGACAGTTTACTTTTTGCTGTATAAAGAAATGAGACACTAAGAGAGGAATGAGAATACAAAAATAAATCATTACCAAACAGATGCACTAAACCATGTTTTTCCTTGACTTGAACCTAATTGTTCTGCAGCTAATATCTGATAATAACGGCTTTCTCCCATCTTAGTTGAGAAATTAGTACAGACGAGCAGTAAATGTCTGTTAGTAGGGGAAAGCATGTAATAGTTCAGTAACTGTTTTTCATTATCACATGTAGTTGTGTTTTTTACTATATAACATATATATAGTAGCATTTTCTGCTAGAACTCAGTTTGTGTGTTGGAATAAAATCTCAGAATTTTAAGTGTTTGAATTAGTTATCTATTGTTCTGTAACAAACTGCCCCAAAACTTAGCAGCTTAAAACAAACATTATCTCTCAGTTTCTGAGGGTCAAGAATCTGTGCGTGGCTTACCTGGGTTCACTGGCTCAAAGCAATGAAAGTGTTGGTTGGGGCAGCAGTCATCTCAAGGCTGAATTCATCTCCTCACAGGCTGTTGGGCTAAGGGCCTCAGTTTCTCTCTGGCTGTTGCTCAGAGGCCTCCTTCAATTCCTTGCCATGCGGCCTCACCAGAGGGCAGCTCATCACATGGCAGCTGGCTTCCACCAGAGAGCAGGAGAGGGTGAGCAAGATGGGAGTTAGCATCCTTTTGTAACCTGATCTCAGAAGTGACATCCCATTACTTTTGCCAGGTTCTCTTTGTTAGAAGGTCCAGGGGAGGAAGTTACATAAGGATATGAATAACAGGAGGGATGATTATTGGTGGCCATTTTAGAGGCTGCCGACCACCATTTTCAAGAGCACCATTCACTTCTCTGAGCTATAGCACACAGACAGTAGCTACACAATCAGAAGAGTTGTCCCAAAGCCCAACTCCTATGTCTAGTGAAAGCTGAATGTAGCCCTATATTGCTGTTTGTTCTACCTTCTCACACCTGCTATATTTAAGAAGTACTCTTAACCTCACGTAAGAAATTTGTTCGTTTAGAAGTTACCCTCCCCACCATGGAAAATTGTTAGGAAATGGCAAAATTAAATGGGATAGATTTAAGGGCCAGTTTTTCTAATGGAGAAAAATTCTCAAAGTAACTTCTGTAATTACAGTACTTAGAAAGCAAGGAGTATAGTTAGCAGAACCTTTTTAAAAATCATTTTTAAGCATATGTGAGGACTTAAAAAAAACAAACTTGTTGCTGTTGCGTCGATTCTGACTCATAGCAGCCCTGTAGGTCAGAGTAGAACTGCCCCATAGGGTTTCCAAGGAGCGGCTGGTGGATTCAGACTGCTGACCTTCTTGTTAGCAGCCAAGCTCTTAACCACTACACCACCAGGGCTCCAAGGACTTAAAAACTCGTGCTTAAATATGTACTCCGTGAATGAAGAGAACAGGATACAAGGAAAAGGTTAGTCCAAAGGACTAATTGTCCACAGCTACCAAGGCCTCCGCAGACTGAGTCCAGTACAGCTAGATGGTACCTGGCTACCACCACTGACTGCTTTGACCAGGATCACAACAGAGGGTTCTGGACAGAGCTGGAGAAGGATGTAGAGCATAATTCTAACTCACAAAAAAAAAAGACCAGATTTACTGGCCTAAAGGAGACTGGAGAAACCTCGAGGGTATGGCCCCCAGACACCCTTTTAGCTCAGTGGTGAAGTTATCTCCGAGGTTCACCGTTCAGACTGGGAGTGGACGGCCCCGTAATACCAAATGGGACTAATGAGGTACAGTAGTCCAGTGACAAGGGCCAGAAGGCAGAAGGGGACAAGGAAGCTGGTGATAGGGAAGCCAAGGTTGAGTAAGGATATTGTTGATGTGTTGTGAGATTGTTAACCATTGTCATAGGGCAACATGTGTAGTAGCTGTTAAATGAGAAACTGTTGTGTTCTGTAAGCCTTCATCTTAAGAGAGAATAACAGCACAATTGGAAGGGCGTAGTCAATGTCACTGAACTGTGTATGTAGAAATTTTTCAAACGGTGTATCTTTGGCTATGTGTATTTTCACCAAAAAAAAAAAAAAAAAGGTTGAGAAGTTAGAGGGTTAATATGTTGTGGGGTTGTTAACCAGTGTCATAAAACAACATGTGTACTACTGTTTCATGAGAAACTATTTGTTCTGTCAGCCTTCACCTGAAGTACAATAAAATATTAAAAAAAATAAAAAATACACACGCACACACAAAAATGTACTTCTTGAAGTTATTTGAATAGTTCAGAGTTAGACCGTATCTAGATATGATATTAAAAGACCAAAGTAGTACAGTTTAAATCTGTAGACTACTACAAGTTTGGGGTTTTTGGTTAGCTTATTGTTTTGCTTTTTAAGGGATTTACTGTGATGCCAGGGGGCAGTGCTGGTTCAGTGGTAGAATTCTTGCCTTCCATGCAGAGAACCCGAGTTTGATCCCTGGCCCATGTACCTCATGCACAGCTACCACCCATCTGTCAGGAGAGGATTGTGTGTGGCTATGATGCTGAACAGGCTTCAGGGAAGTTTCCATACTAAGATGGACTAGGAAGAGAGGGCTGGCAATCTACTTCCAAAAATCAGCCAATGAAAATGATCTGATCTGTAGCCATTCATGGGGGTGGCACAGGACTGGGCAGCATTTCATTCTATTATGCATGGGGTTGCCGTGAGTTGGGGTCTGCCTCAAGGGCATCTAACAGTAACAACTATGATTTTAAAGCTGTTAAAAATGTGAACATTGGAGAATCCAGGCCATAAGGAAGGAAGGAAGCCCATCTTCCTTGCTGCTTAAGCTGATTTTTTTTCCTACTTTTGATAAAAACAACTTTTGCTGTGTATTCTCGTCTTTAAATTGTGCTGTTTACTGGGTAAAGTACTACTTTTGTTTTTAGTTATAAATTTGGTATAAATTATGTAACATTAAACAGGCAATACTAAGCCATAAAATTTAGCAACTTTGTGTTTTAAAACAATTCAAAAAAACATTTGTTTCTCCCTCACATGTATTTTCATGTGTTGCTTTTCTTCTCCCTGATACATTTTACTTAAATTCATGGTCATCTTGCCATTTAGTGCTGTAGTTTAATTGCATATCCAGATTAGTCTGTATGTAAATGTGTTTAACATAGGTGTCTTTAACACAGGAATCTTATCCATCTTCCTCACCAATATGGTTTGTGGACTCCGATGACCCAAATCTGACATCAGTTCTGGAACATCTAGAAGATACTAAGAACAACAATTTGGTGAGAAAATAATCTCAATTTTTCTTTTTCCTTCCTGAACATTATATATAGAAACTATGTGTTGAGGTAATACAATGTAAAAGCATGACTACTGCTTATCTTAGAGGGGCTAGAAACTGGGTGTCTTTTTATCTTTCAGATTCTATTGTTTACTTTACTACGTGGCTTTTTATTTTTATTCCCCACAGGTGTAGTCTTAATTTAGATCAGGAATTAGGTGGTCTCTTCTCCCTGAATTCTAACCATTAAATCAAGCAACTACTTTCTGTAGGGACTACTTGCCGGGTGGGAAGGAGAAAAAGAGGAAAAGAGAGAAGTAGATATGAGGGGAAATAATGATAGAATGATACCTATGCTTGTGTTAGGGAATTGCTTTTTCTATTCAGGGTTCATAAGTCTGCAGTAATAGCTGAAGGTATTCTAGTAGAAAAATTTTTTTAATATATGAAGAAGTATAACTTTCCACTTTACAAACTTTTTAAAAAACTACTTCCTTTGATTATGAAACCAGTAAGTGATCATTGTGAGAAAACTAGTAAAATACAGAAGAACAAAAAGAAGAAAATAAAAATTTCCCATAATTTCTGTACTTGATGTAATAACTGTTGCTATGATGGCTGTTTCCTACCAGTATTTTTTTTTGGCTAATAAAATACATATACACTCATGATGTAAACAGTTAATGCACTTGACTGCTAACTAAAAGATTGGAGGTTCAAGTCTACCCAGAGGCACCTCAGAAGAAAGGCCTGGTCATCTATTTTTGAAACATCAGCCATTGGAAACTCTATGGAGCACAGTTCTACTTTGACACCCATGGGTCGTCATGAGTCAGTCGACTCAACAGCAACTGGTATACCCTCGGATAAATGCTTTTGAATAGTTGAAGTCATGTCCTACATAGGTGTATATCTTTTCTTTTTCTTTTGGTTATATTCTTTTCTAAAGTTAAAATATCATTGTATATTCCCATGATGTCATAAAACTCTTATAGAAAAATATCAATCATTATTTGTAGGTGATGTGATTGTTAACCTAAAAAAATCCCAAAAAGCGGTTTTTAAGATGACTGGCTAAAGGCTATATTATAGAAAAATCAATAGCTTTCCGAAATCTAAGCTGTAATCAGAAAATATGCTGGAAAAGTATTTTATTGGCAGTAACAACAAAAGTTAAATACCTAGGAATAAACTTAGGTGTGCAGGACTTGTATCAAGAAATGGAATAAAAAATTTGTAGTCTTTGTTCTTGAATGGGCAGACTCCATATTGTAAATATGTCAATTATCTCCTTATCTCCACATTAATTTAATACAGTTCTATAAAAATCCCAACAGATTTTTGAAACTTGACAAAATGACTTTTAAGTTTGGACAAGTAACTAGCAAAAATAATAATAATAAAAAAATAATGATGTGTGTTGAAACAAAGGTAAAGGTAATGAGGAGAGACTTGCCCAACCAGATATTACCAGTGTCAGTACCAGTACCAATTGCCTTTACGTCCATTCTGACTGAGTACTTTAACTGTTTGCACCACCTGTGTACTCCGTAAGGAAAGGATAGATTATTCTCCCAACTGACCATTTGGAAATTTTTGTCAAAATAACTGATAGATGTCTATTCTTAAAATTAAGAAGACAGAAACATAAGTTTGAAGAGCATTATTTTAAGAGTTAAGGCTAGTGTGGAGACCCATGAAGGTAAGAGGCAGGAATAAAAAGCCAGGCAGACACATGCTCATGTGCCCAGCAGAGGGATGACAAGAGAGGGAAAGGTGGTAGACCGCCCTGTTGCTGCTACCTCCTTTTAGGAGGTTGCTCTAAAGAGCTAAGGATACCAGTTTCATAATAGTAGAAGAGTGGAACATGACCTCAGATACTTAGCTAGTTTTATGTCTGAAGTATTCCATTAAAAAATACTCGTGATATAAAGTTAAATAGAATATAAAATTGGGCCTAATTTTGTAAAAAAGTAAATACATATACATTAAAAAAAAAAAAAAACTCACCTTCTGTTATAGCCTCTACCAATTATCTCATAGTCTAGTCTCTTGCAAGAAAATGTATTGCCTCACCTTTAGTTCATTTAACTCATTATAATCTGGATTCTGCCTTCGTTGCACTACAGTTTACTAGCACTTAGTTGCCAATCTAGTGTCTCCTATTTTAGTCCTTAAATTGACCTCTCTGCAGCATTTTGATACTGTTGATTATTTCCTGTTGAAACATTCCTCCATTTAACAAACATTTATTACTAAATGTCTATTGATAAAGAGTTGGCTAAATAAAATTACTCTGTATAGTTTTATGATAGATTATTACATTGTAGTGAAAAAGAATGAGGCTGATCTTTCCTAAAAGCATATACCACTTTTTAAGATAGTATGCTAAGTAAAATAGCAAGGCATAGAGTATTATGAATAGTCTGGCCCCTTTTTTATACAGTGTTGTAAAAAAATCTGTGTCTACACTAGTTTGTATATATATATTTCCCTTCCTGCTGGGCGGATATAGGAAACTACTAACAGTAAAATAGGTAAGTTTTTTTTTTTTTTTTTTTTAAATTTTTTAAAATGACTGGCTTCTATGCCAGGTTCTGCTATAAATGGTGAGTATAGTGACAAAATAAGGCATGTCCCTGCTCTTTAGGAGCTGATCATGTAATAGAGATTTCCATCAGACCACTGTTTCCTGTTTTTTTTAAAAATCATTTATTGCCCTGCTTTGATATCCTCTGAACTCTTCTTCCTTGGTCTGCCTGTTTCTTCTTTTCGCATATCTGTACTTACTCTGAGGAATCTCTTCTAGTCCTGTTACTTAAATCATGACCTCAATTCCAGGATTCCTAAATCTGTATCTCTAGCTAAAATTTATCTCCTGAGTTTCACACCCATATATCTGTCTCCTGGAATCTCACTTGGATGTGCAGTGGGTGTTCAAAATGATTACATCTAAATTTAGACTCATCTGCCTCTGGACACTCCACACCTCCTAAAATCATGTTTTTCCTTCATAATTCTCTTTGTGATAGTGCGTGGGACAGAATGAAATAATTAAACCAGTCACCCAAGCCTGAAACCTGGAACTGTGAACTATCTTAGTGTTCTTTTTTATACCACTATTTCCCAACCTCCCCAAACTAAACTAGTAGGTTTCTAAGAACTGTCCATCTACCTTCTAAACATTTCCCCATGATCTTAGTTGTTCCCTCCATCCCTCAAACACTTTATTGTTCATTTAAAAAAAAAAAATTGGCATAAAATTGAGATTCCTGGAAAATGTACCATCCCGTTTTTCGTGTTGCTTGGTGTGACTCTACCACACTGCTGCCTCTCCCACAACACTCCTTGTAGCTCCTCCTGTGTCAGGGGTCGGAGTGTCCGGGTCTGTGTCCAGGTCACCCTGCCTCATCTTCAGTTATGTACTTAGCACAAAACAGCTTATTGGATGGAAAACAAGTCCACAGTGGGGCTTTGCTTCCTTTAAAGCATGAGGATTTTTGTTTCATCCTGATTTTACTACTCAGCCTTCCTTGTTTCTACTTGCTCCTTTGTCCACTTTGGAAAGGCTTGGTCTTTGTTTTGTTTAACCGGTTCTAATTCTGTGTGTGTCTTCTTGGTCCTTCATAAATCTGCTTCTTTTTCTCCCTTTCTTTTCTTGGCCAGAGACACCCAGGAAATGTTCCTGACCAAGTGACATTAAGTTGCTTTTCTAGCCCCCATTCAAGTCTGCTAAGTATTGACCATTCTTCTTAAATTGTAATTGCTAAGCTTGTACATTGAAAAAAATTCTAAATAATGAAAAACACGTTTGTGCGCATAATTTACTTTGCTTTAGGTAAACATGCTAACAAAAAAAATCTGGATTTAAAAATGGAAATTTAAGGAGTAATTCTTTGCAGTTTTCCTAGTGAATTTTTTTTTTAAGACACACACTTAAGAGCCTACTAAATGCCAAGTGTTTTCACACCATTTTGAGGATATTTTAATTTCCTTGTTTTACAGATGGGGAGACTCGAACTCAGGGAGTTAGACACTGTGTCCAGGATCATCTAGATTCCAGGGCTGTTAGACTGCATTTGCCTCTCTACTTTTAATGACGATGACTGTGGAATATGTAGCTCTCTAGCCCATGTTCAACAACACTGCCTCTATTTTTTGTAGTCCTATTAATGCGTTAATGTGCTCTGGTCTGAAGTTGTTAAATTTGTGAGAAAAGAAGTTAGCAACTGGAAATGGTACACCATCTGGAGCTCCCCTTCCTCTCCCCTTTTTGTTGATCTTATTCTCTTAGGTATCAGTTGTAGGAATTGCACCAAAACCGCAGTAACTTTCTTACCCTAGCAGCCCCTAAAGTTTTCTTTTGAAGACTTATTTATCTGTAGGCTGCAACTGAGCAGTTGACACTCTTTTTTTCATTTCCTACTGGATTGAATACAGTAGTCTTAGCATTGTTCATGTCTTCCAAGGGCTCTTTAACATAATTCTTATTTACTGAAATGTGTTTTATAGCTTCGTCAGCAATTGAAGTGGTTGATATGTGAACTCTGCAGATTATATAACCTTCCTAAGCACCTGGATGTTGAGATGCTAGATCAACCACTACCCACGGGTCAGGTAAAGTAAAAATTCTCCAGTGTTCAAGAGCTAAAATAAATTTTCTCAAATAAAAGTAAAACTAGGATGATTTTTCTTTTTATTATTATATAACTTATTTAGAGGCTGTGTATTAGTATGAATTAGAATCTTGGTTTTTGTGTTTATGTTGAATTGTTTTTAAGTACTGGAAATAACATTTTTCTTCTTTGGAGCAATTTGCTGGTATTTACCGTGATGGGCAACAGTTGCCCCTCCTCCCCACCACCACTTTTTTGTTATTATTGTTAATATTCCTGGTTTCCATAAATGTTCCTTGCTCCTTTGCTTGCTTGCCTTTGTACTTCTTAAGGCCTGCCTAACCCAAATGTTACCTCCTCCAAGAAGCAGAAGTGCCTACAAGCTTACCACCACTCCGAGGCGAAAAAGTAGTCTCTTTCTTTGAATTTCTAAATACTTTATCTTCTCTTATGACCCTTATGTTTACTTACATTTGAATAAGGAGATGAAGGAAGACCAGTACTTACACAGATACTTATACAAGTCCAGTTTTACGTAAAGTTACGCAAAGTTATATAAAGTTGTAAGATACTACCTGTATTCCCCTAGACCAGTGGTTTTCAGCATTAGCTGCACAGTAGAATCACTTGGGAACTTTTACCCCTATTCTGCAGAGATTCTGATTTAATTTGTGTGGGGTGAGGCCTGGGAATAGATATTTTTTAAAACACTCTAGGTGATTCTAGTATGTAGCCAAGGTCGAGAACCTCTACTCTAGACCATCGATTTGTGGCTGGTAAGAGTCCTTTCTGAGACCTACAACACTTTAGGGTGGACTGATTGATACCCAATTTCTTATGCCTAAAAGGCCGTCTAATATGGATCTGCTAGGCTAAAGTAGGTTCTCCCATCTTCATTGCAATTTTCTTTTGAGAAGGAAAAGACCGTCCTTGAACACGATTTTTCCAAAGTTGTTTTATAGCTTGCTTTTTAAAATTTTGTTTTTATTAAATATCAAAACATTATACACACAGTTAAACCCAATAATACCAAAGGTTTAAGTAAAAAATAATTGCCTGAGTCCCCCTTGTTCCTTAAAGTGAATAATTTTGAACTCTTACAGCTTTTTTTGTAATTATTTTTATATCTCTAAATAAAATTTATTTGTGGATTTACGTATTTAGACATAATTTATTGACTTTTTACTATAGTAGATGAGGATTTAGCTCTTTTACCACCCACTCACCTACCCACCTCCCCTCCCAATCTGCTTAAAACATTATTTTTAGTCCTATGAATAATCTGTTTATATTAGGATGTCGTAGTGTTGAGCCAAGTTTCTTTTCTTGTACAGCTTTTTGCTTTGCAATGTCTTATTTATAATAATTATTCTTAGTTTAACAAAGTTTGTTCCTACCCTTTTTATGTGACATATCCCTCTGTAGCTTTTGGTTCTTCTGCATGAGTCTTGGTGGGTTGTTTTTTTAAATTGTACTTTAAATGAAGGCTTACAGAGCAAATTAGTTTCTCATTAAACAATTAATAACACCTATTGTTTTGTGACATTGGTTGCCAACCCCATGACGTATGAACACTGTCCCCTTTCGACCTCGGGTACCCCATTACCAGCTTTCCTGTCCCCTCCTGCCTTTTCGTCCTTGCCCCAGGACTGGTGTGCCCATTTAGTCTCCTTTTGTTTTATGGGCCTGTCTAATCTTTGGCTGAAGGGTGAACCTCAGGAGTGGCACCAGTACTGATTTAAAAGGGGGCCATACTCTTGGGTTTCTTCAGTCTCTGTTAGACCAGTAAGTCTGGTCTGTTTTTGTGAGTTAGAATTTTGTTCTACGTTTTTATTCAGCTCTGTCCAGGACCCTCTATTGTGATCCCTGTCAGAGCAGTCAGTGGTGGTAGCCAGGCACCATCTAGTTGCCTGGGCGGGTTGTTTTCTAGGATGGTTGTACACCTGTCATCTTGCGGTTTTTGTTGTCAGCTCTCCTAGGATGGATCCATTGTTTGCTGGATCTCATGTCGTTCTTGTCTTACTCTTTCTCATTTTGCCTGAGTACATCCTCAAGTAAAAGCCTAAGAAAGCATGGAGTAGTACATTTTCTGAATTTTAGCTTCTGAAAAAATACGGTCAAGAGTGTGGGTTTTGGAGCCAGACTGCCATGGTTTTGAATCTTGGTTCTGCTGTTTTTTAGCTGTATGACCTTGGGCTAATTACCTAACCATTTTGTGCATTAATTCCACATTTGAAAAATGGGGAAAATAGTAGTATCTGTGTTTTTGGGGAAGGAGCCCTGGTGACACAGTGGTTAAAGCACTCTGCTCCTAACTGAAAGGTTGGTGGTTCAAACCTACCAGCTGCTCCACGGGAGAAAGATGTGGCAGTCTGCTTCCGTAAAGATTATAGCCTGGGAACCTTATGGGGTAGTTCTGCTTTTTCCTCTGGGGTCACTATGAGTTGGAATTGACTCGACAACAATGAGTTTGGTTTTGGTTTTATATTTTTAGGGGAGTTATGAGGATTGAATGATATGGTACCTGTAAATCATTTAGAACAGTGCCTGGAGCATAGTAAATGCCCAATAAATGTTAACTGTTGTTATATTCTGCTCTCACTCTTGATTGTTTGGTTGAATCTGTAATTCTAGATTGAAAATAATTTTCTCTCAGAATTTCAAAGACTGTGCCATTGTTTTCTAGGAAATGATACTTAACTGCTGAAACCTGATCCCATTCTGAGTCTTACCTCATCTGTATGTGACTTTCTCTGAAAGCTTTTAGGACTTTTGTATTTTCCTTGGCATTCTGCAATATCACAATGATGTACTTATTTGTGGGTTTTTTTCTTTCATTTATTGTGCTGGGCACGCAGTGGGCCTTTTCAAATTTGGAATTTTAAATCTTTTACCTTGGGGAAATGTTTTTTTTTTTTTTGTTTTTTGTCTTTTGCCCTCTACAACAACTTTGCCTTTCCATTTTCTGTATATGTTCACCCTGGAGTACCTATTGGATTTTAGACCTGCTGGCTTGAGTCTTTTTATCTCTTACATTATCTCTGTATGCCATTTCTTTGTCTTTCAGTTCCATATTCTGGAAGATTTTTCTTGTTATCATCCAAGTTTTGGAAATTTTATTTGGGTAATAATACATGTAAGATTTGTTTTATTTATTACTGCTTAACCAATGATCCCTAAACTTAATGACTTAAAACAGCAATTTATTCTGCAATTCATGATTATGTGGGTTGACTAAGCTTAGCTGGACAGTTTTTCTGCTGTCTTGGTTGGGGACTCAACTGTTGCATTCAGATGTGGCTGGGACTGGTGCCATCTAGATGCTTGACCAGACAGGAATGTCTTCTTTACTCACGTCTGGCACCTTGACGTTTCCTCACATGGCCTTCCCTCCATGTGATATCATTCTCCAGGGCCTCTTCATGTGACTTTTCTCTCTTCATGGCTGGCTTCCAAGAGCACAAAAGTGGAAGTAGCCAGGCCTTCTTAAGGTTGGAAGTGGCCCATTGTCATTTCTGCCTCATTCTATCGGTTAAAGCGAGTCAGAGGGCCAGTCCATATTCATTGTAGGAGGAGACCATACAAGGATATGAATGCCAGCAGGTATGTGGTTCATTGGTGGTTGTCTTTGGAGACTACCGCAAGTTCTAAGAGCTCTTTCTTGTTCTCTGATTATTCTTTACTCATAGAATTCTATCCTTGTTTTACAGATGTAATATATCCTTAAGTGTCTTTAAGGAGTTATTTGATGCCCTTTTGTCCCATCCCTCCCCAGCATGTCGATTTTCTCTTGAATACATTTTTTCCCTCAGTTTATCTTCATTGTGTTTTTCTTTTGAAAACTTTTCTCAAATATCTATTCTTTGTTACTCATTAACATATATACGTGTGTGCGTGTATATATATATGTGTGTGTGTGTGTGTGTGTATATATATATATATATACACCTATATATATGTATTTAGTTGTTGTTCATTCATATTTAAGTGAGCTACTTACTGAAAGGCTGATTGGGAATTCTTAGCCCCTCCATTGCCTGGTGCAATAAATAAATGGTGGCTGGAACTACTCGATATCTTTGGAGATGAAACCTTATGATTTCTTGCCTGAGGGTAGATATTTGTCTGCCTGGGTTCTGCTCAAGGAGGTGGAGGAGAGTGGTGTTTGGGGGGCTGGGCAGTGTGTTCTGTAGACAGCCTTTTGGTTAATCTGCTTTCAGTCCTACCCATTCTGTCCTTCACTGTACCTGGTGTCTTGAAGTCCAGAGCCTCTCCAGGGTGCTGTGGGACAAATTAGCCTCCTTATTGTTTGTATTCTTCTGACTATGGCTTTACGTGCCCTGCTCCATTGATTACCATTCCTCCATTTACTGTCTTCTAGTGTGGGTGAATTCTCTTTTTTTCTTGGTAGCCCCATTCCTTTTTTTGTTATCATTGTGTATTTATACAGTGTTTATTCTTCACTGAAGTTCTGATGGGCCCTGAGGAAAGAGAAAAGATGGGAGAAGTATATATTTTATGTTCAATTTTCCATCTTTCTCTGGAATGCCTGCAACTTGCTTTTTTTCACTTAATAGTTTATCCTGGACATAATATATGTGTCTCTGCCTTGCTGTGCATAGCATTTCATGTATGGGTATGCCATCATTTATGAGTTATGTGAGTAAGTTTCCTAAGTTTGAATCGTACTGGCACTCTCACAAATACTGGTAGCATGGACATAATAATATTTTAATTTTAGACTTCTATTTTAAGTGAGGTTGTTATATAGTAATAAGGTATTTTTTGGTTGTTTTTTCTTTTCTTTTTTTTCCTTTTAGGCTTTTCTTGTTTCATTTTGGTATCAGGGTTAGGTAGTCTCATAAAATGAGTTGGGAGGTTTTGCTTCTTTTTTAAACCAGTAGTTCTCAGCTGGGGACAGTGTTGCCCTTTGGGGCATTTGAAAATATGAGGTGACATCTTTGGTTCTCACAGCTAGGGTAGGGGGTGTGCTATTGACATTTTGTGGTTAAAGGCCAGGGATGCTACTAAACATTCTACAATGTACAGAACAACAAAGAATTATCTGGTCCAAAGTAACAATAGTGCTAAGGTTGAGAAACTCTGGTTTAAATAAACGTTTGAGCTTGATCTGTTTGTTGGCATAAGTCTTTGACTGTCTTTTCTATTCTTTGCATTGGTCTGTTTGGATTTTCTACTTAGTCAGTTTTAGTAATGTTAGATTCTAAAAAAAGATCATTTATGCTTTTGAAACTATTATAAGTATGCAAAGTATTCACTTTTTACAGTGTCTTCATCTGGGTTTATATCCTCTTTTTATTTCAAAGCTTGTTTTCTTGTTTTATCTTGATTACTTGTCAAAGGCTTATCTGTTTTATTATATTGGTTTTTTTGAACCAATCAGCCCAAAGTTTTATTTTTTAAATCTAGTATGTGTTTTCTTTTTCATTTTTTTTTAATGTGCCAGTTATTTAATTAGGTTCTTTGCAAGAAATCTAGAACACCAAATCATGGGGATAAATTCCATTTGTGAGAGTGAACACAGAACACAGGTAACCTTGGAGCTGGGGAATGGCTTCGAGTTTTGGTGTAGTTTATGAGTCGACAGCTTTCTGATCAATCTTGCGCTGCTCTGTAATCTTGTATTTCTCTTTCTCTGTGTCGGAGATCTCTCCTTGGTGTCTGGGCTTACACAGCTTCTTCATCTTGAAGTAAGCGTCTGTAGGATGTTTTGGGATTTTCACACCACTGATGTCAATTTTGGTGGAGGTGGCAATGACAAGTTTCTTGTGTGTTCTACGCAGAGGAACTCGATTGAGGGACCAGAGGTCCCGTCACAAGTAGCAAGCCACTGCCCAGCTACTTCAGGAAAATCACTCTCTTGCCTCTGTGGCACCCAGTGAGGATGATCAGAATGGTCCTGGGAGCAACGCTTGATTGTAGTTTTCTCACATGCTGACTGAAGGGTTTTTTGCCGTGGCTCAGCAGCTTCCGAGGCACCTCTTTAGTAGGGTAATACCTAGGCATTTTGCAAAGTTTCACCATTATTCTTGTCACCACCAACTGGTTTTGTGACAGTAGCAAGAACCTTCTCCTCCTTTTCAACCCTGGATTTAGCTGCTGAATACTTCCTCTTGTACATGGCTTTTCTGGAATACATGGCTGATCGGGAATATCTGCCAATTCCTCTGACTAGGATGGGATTTCGGCTGCAGTGGGGCTTCCCCTTGTTGGGCTTTTTGCCCTTGAGGTTGTTGCCCTTCTTAGTCTTGCCACTGGCATCGGCTTTCTTGGCTTCAGGTTTTTTCTCCTTAGTGTCCAGCTTCTCAGCCTTCTCACCTGCCGTCTTGCAAGATGGGAAAGAGATGCTTTTTCATTTTTTGCTTGTGGCTTAATTAGTCCCTTCTTTTCTTTTTTTTTTTATTTTACTTTCCTAGTTTATTGGAGGAATGTGATTTAAACTGTTTTTTAAATAAATTCATGTAAGGGTATACATTTTATGTAAGTGCTATTTGCTTTATTGTACAAGTTGGAAAATTCAGTATATTTTCTAAATAGTTTATATTTTCTAAATAGTTTGATACCATCTTTTGTTCATATTGCTCTTATTATTTAAAACTTTTTATTGTGAAATATACCATGTACTGAGAAACATACAAAACATAAATTCAGTGTTCAACAAATAGTTATAGTGAATGTCTGGGAACTACCACCTGCCTACCCCCAGGCCAGGAAATGGAACATAGAAACCTTCTGCAGGCCCCCTTCCGGATTACCATTCCCTGTGTGTGCTAGTCGTTTTCATACTTTTTCTCTAGTTTTATTACCTATGTATGCATCTCTGAACAGTATATGTAGTGTTGCCTGTCTTTGAACTTTATATTGAGTTGTAATATATGTGCTGTTTCATGTCTTTGTTTTGCTGAATGTTGTGTGTGAAATTCATTGTAGCTGTGGTTCTTTTTTGTTGCTGTATTGATCCCATCATTCGAATATACATTAACATGTTTATCTGTTTGACTATTTATGGACATTTGGGTTGTTTCCAGTTTTTGGGTTTTTTTTTGCGTTAGGAACGGTGCTACCATGAACATTCTTATCCGTATTTCTTGGTACACCTGTGTAACCATTTCTCTGGGGCGTGTACTTAGGAGTTGTATTACGAGAGCATGAGGATCAGTTTCCTTGGTGATTCTTCAGAAAAAAATTTTTTTTAAGCATTCTTTTCAGGTGGCATCTGGACTATTTTGAGTTTTTTAACTATGGTCAGAGAATGTGGTCTGTGATGTCTCAGCTGCATTATCAGCAGTTGCTTAGACTTAACCATTGGTGTTGCCATTGTCTTTGCTTATTGCTGTTTGCTGTATTCTGTGCTTTCCCTTTGCACAGGTTCTTTTCTCTGCCCCTGAAATATATCCCTGAATAATGTCCTCTATTATTTTTTTTCCAGAAAGGGTTTGTGGGGATTTAGATGGAGAGTGTTCCTTGAATACTTGCTGTTGGCTTTTATCATTCATTCAACAAACATGTGTGCCTACTCTGTGTAAAGTATTCTACTTAAGTTCTGAAGGTCCAGTGGTGAACAAACACAGAGATAGCTCCTGTCCTGATGGAGCTAGATATGGAATTCTAAGTTCATTATTGAGTCTCTCCCAAGTTCTTTATAGTTTTCATTATCTTCTGGTATTTTTTATAGATGAAAAGTCTGATGCCTGTCTAATTCTTACTTCTTGTTGTATATATTTTCTTTCTGTAAGTTTGTATGGTTTTCTCTTAACTGTAAAGTATGTGGTTTTACTTTTCAATATTCCTTCGGGTCATTTAGAGCTGCTTAATATTCTGAAGTCTTTCTTTAGCTTGGCAACAATTTCTCTTTCTCTCTCTCTCTTTTTTTAATTTCTTGTCCTCCATCCTCTGGATGGATATTGTATGAATATTGTATCTGTGTATTCCTACCCTCTATGTCCCTTAACTAGGAGCTCTGGTGGCACAGTGGTTGAAGTGCTTGGCTACTAAGCAAAATGTTGGTGGTTTGAACCCACCAGCAGCTCTATGGGAGTAAGATGCGGCAGTCTGCTTCTGTAAAGATTTACAGCCTTGGAAACCCCATGGGGCAGTTCTACTCTGTCCTATAGGGTCGCTATGAGTCAGAGTCGATTCGTTGGAAGTGGGTTTGGGGTTTTTTGGTATGTTCCTTAACTGTTCTTTTATTTACATCTCCGTTTTCTCCACATTCCAAAAGAATGCCACAGTTTGGTCATCTTTTTAATGATAAATGCATTGTTCAGCCAAGTCCATTGTCCTTGCTGGCCCTTTGACTGAGTGATTTTGGTTATTTCTGTTTTTTGAGGAGAGAATAGATCTTGTTTTTAATTTTCCAAAACTTACTTGTCTTTTGCATAGTAATGTTTTTATTTTGTGGATGCTGTCTCTTCTCAATGATTGCTAAAGAGTCCAATTAGATTATTTTCTTTCTTTCATTAGTGTTGCTTCAGGCCACTTCTTCTGCCTGTTGGTCTTGCTGTTTTTCTTTCAATTACTATTTTTCTTCACATATCTGGCGATACTTGGTTATCTGCTCATTTGTAGATGAGGTATACCATTCACCAGTGTCAGTTGTTGATATGGGTGTCCTCAGCAATTGTAAATGCCGTTCTTTTCTGCCGTGGTCTCCCCTTCCTGGTTTGCAGCCCTATGCTTTCCTGTGGCATGTGGATGGAAATATGCTGGCAGGTGGGCTTTTTTTCACGCTGGGCAGTGGGGTCTGGTTGGCAGTTGAACCAGATATGTCCAGGTACCCTTCTAACTCTGAGTAAACGGAAGAAACAGTGTTAAGAGATTTTGCTGGTGCATTGAACTACCTTAAAAAAAAAAAAAAAATCTGTCTTTTCTCTCTGGTTCTGACACACACAATAGGAGCCCATCAACATCATCAAGGCAGGCCTCCTCCATAAGAGAGTGATCCTTACCGTTGGGACAGATACAGCAGAGTGTGGGGGCATTGCTCCAGCACTCTTTCTGGCAGTCGCCTGGTGTGTTTCAATTCCCCATCTCGATGTTTAAGCTTGTGATTCTACTGGAAAAGCCATCCTACTAACTTATAAGTTTCTCAGTGATCCCCTGCATTAACTGGATTGGGTTGTAGTTTTCTCAAGATCAGCAGTCTGAGTCCATCTGCTTTATATGTCTTCTAAAATGTCCTTACAGTTTTTGGTTCACTGATGATACCCTTCTTGTTTTTGTTGTTTTTCCAGTGCTGCAGTGGACTTACTCTTTCTTACACCATCTTTGGTCATTTCTGTGGTGTTTTGGAAATAAGGCCACATCTTTAACTGAAATTCGTCTTAGGATTTCATAACCCTAACTGGCTTTGGGGCCTCAACTTCCACATTTATAAAATGAAGGACTTGGACTGAATCGATGGTCACAGACCTGGCTGCATGTCAGAATCACCCAGAAGAGCTTTTGGAAAACTGATTCTCTGGGGTGGGCTTTGAAATGAGCATTTATAAATGCTTTATCAGTCACTGATATACCCAGAACTCCTGTTGGGGGCTTAGTCTGTTCTTTAAGAAAGAGTCTGTTTTAGAATGTATAGCTGAGGGAAATGAAGAAGGGATAAATCACAACATTTTGGGAACTTGCTTACTTTTCTCATTCATTTTCTAGAAGATGAATAACAAATGTCTAAATAGATGCAGATTTACAACAAATAGAAGTTTATTCTGTGTGGGCATGTATCTCCCTCCACCCTGCATAATTCTCCAGTTCACTAATCCAGAACAGTTACACCCTCTGAGATAATGGTTTTCTTTTCTTATGAATTACACCATCAGAGGATCTGAGAACAGATCCCTAGGTATTGCTGAGGTCTTTGTTGATTTGATTTGATCTCTGGATCTTAGTTTCTTGACCTTTTAGGTATTTTCAGTGCTAACCTACGGTCAGATTTATATTAAAGATGCAACTAAATATTGCGTTCTGGAGAATGACACTCTGGCCCAGGAGACTTGTCTTTTTGAACTCTGCCAAAAGTAGATATGAAGCCTCTTCCTAAAATCCCATCAGATTCGTTTGTGAATCAGTGGCAAATTGTGTCTTGTAGAGAAGTATTCTGTGGTAAATACATCTTATTAAAAAAAAAAAAAAAAGGCTTTTTAGTAAAGTGGTGATTGTTTTATAATGTTTAAATGTCTATTCCTTAATAGCACATTTGACCTTTAAAAATGTAAGACAGTTGAATTTATGGAAGAATTTGGGCTGTTCGGAATTTAGAAGGTAGATATTTGAAGGAATCAGTGGTTTGAGTATTGATTTTAAATTAAAGAAGCCACTGATCTTATACATGCAGCCATATGCATAAAAATCTTTCCTTTTTTAAATTTCAGTTTTGCTTTATATTTGAGTGGTTACCTTTGTTCCCTAAGGCATTAATTAAGTTGGATTGTTCAAAGTTGTTTCTATTTGTCAAATCAAAGCTGGACTTAAAAATAAATGCATTAAATTTCATCAGCTCTCTGCGGTGGCAGATGATCGAGACTCTTCCCCTAAAGCTCTAGCATCAGTCTTCTGATGAACTCAGTGTGTGCTTATTTGTTCGGGATAGCCCTGCAAATTCTTTCTCCATTTCAGAATGGGACAGCAGAAGAAGTGACTTCAGATGAGGAGGAGGAGGAAGAGATGGCTGAAGTAGGTATTTTATGTAAGAGTAACATTTTATAAATATCTTCATTTTTGAACATTTTGGTAATTTTCTAATCTTCTTCGGGAAAGCAGTATTCATGTAGAATAATGAAAACCACATTGTATTTAGAATTGAATATGATTTCTAAAATCTGGCTTTACGGCTGACTAATGGTATGTCTTTGAGCAAATTGCTTATCTGAAGGCCTTGGATTTGATTACCTGGAAAGTAAGAGCTCTTAACATTTTTTAGCACTAAAATTATATCTCCATTTAAGAGTAATCAGTTCTTAGCCTGTATTTGGTTATTTTTAGGAAGAGGAAACTACTGTTTGAATAAAAGGAGAATTTGAGAACATTTCAGGGACTACTGTTATTTTTACGCAAATAATGCACACTTTATGCCAGAACTGTTTTGCTTAATTTCACCATTTCCACACGTATTATGTGTGGTAACGTTATTTGCGTGGGTGCATTATTTGCAAAAAAATACAGTAGTCACTGAAAGTAATGAAACTATTTCTTATTGAAAAATCACCTAAGAATTCAGGAGGGCAAATTTCAAAGATACTGAACTTAGGCCAGTTATTTGCCTGGCATTGATACGGTTTTAGAGGTTTTTGGATTTTGAAGCTTTGCATTTAAATTCAAACTTCAGAATGAAATTCTGTGTCTCTGCATTGACCAGATAAAAGGTGTATGATTTCCATGGTCTTGGTTTCAAACATTTTTTTCTGTTTGGATCTTAAAGTTAATTCAGGTGATATCACTATTTTCTTTATTTGGAGTTTTCTTAATTTAAAATATGCTTTTCAGAATGCCTCAGGACTAAAGAAATAGTTGTGGTTTTTGTTTTGTTTTGGAAGTCTAGGAGTGAAATAATTCTTGTCTAATTAGAATGACTTTTGGGTGATAAAGAGTTTGTTTTTAATGTTTTTCATGGAATTTAACTTAGGTGGAATAAACTCTGCATGAAGATATTAAGCCTTTTCCATGGGTCCAGTGTGCTACAAAGTAGACACTGTACTTGTTTACAAAGAGTTTATGTACCTTATTCTTTTTTTTCCCCCTTCACAAGGTGATAAACAAGAGGCAGCAACATATAGGGGAAATCTAGAAAGGTAGGAGACTGGACTTCGGAGATGTCAGATTTGGGTAGATGAAAAGAAGATGTTGTAGGCTACTAAAACAGTATGGTAGAAAAGGCCCCAGCACAACCTTGGATGTGGTGTATTTGGGTGCATTGTTTGCTGTCCTTTTGGGACAGGAAGGTTGGTATGTTGGAGTCATGAGAAGCAAGGTTGGCCAGAAAAAGCAGATAGTCAAAAGTCTTAAATTAGAGACAAACATATTTGCATTTGGCATGATTGTTGTTAAGAAGGCCATAAGCAGAGTATAGTGTGCTGAGAATGTTGTTTTAGAAAGATGATGAATTCTGTTTGGGATATGCTGATTAATAATGCAGTGGAGAAGTTCTGTGGATGAATGTGGCTGAGGTTGAAGGTGTAAGAGGAGGAAATACATATGCAGGCTAAGGGCATTTGTGAGAACTCTGAAGAAAGCAAGTGTAGAATAGAAGATAGAGCTGAAAGAAGCATACCAAGGGGAGGGAGCTCTGGGAAGTGAGGAGTCATGGGCAGAAAGGAATGTAACAGGGATTCAAGAGCTGGTGTTCCAAGAAAAAGATCACTGAATCTGGATAGAAGGTGATCATTCATGTCATCTAGAAATCACAGTGAAGTAGTCGGCTTAAACAAATGGAGGAAGGAGGTATAAACTCTTTTAGAGATTTTGACAATTAAAGTAAAGAGAAGTAAGATAATTAAAAAAGAGTAAGATTTTAAAAAATCTGCATAAAGTCATGCATACGAGCAAGGTGATACAGGAAAGGAGGGAGCAGAATGATGTGGTGATTAAAAATGTTGGTCTATGGGTATTATTCAAAATCTTCTCTTTTTAATAGTAAAGTCAATAGTTGCTCACTATAGAAAATTTGGAAAATATGGAAAAATCCTAAGAAAATGTCTCCAGACGGCACAGTGGGCTTCCTCGCCCACGGAGCAAGGCGTTTACGGTGGGCCTGCCAACCCACCAACCAAGAGAACTGAGAGCCTTCAGGCAGGAGGCTTCCTGGTGGAGTGGGTGCCTCTGGGCACTTATCGTTGGAGCTAAAGAGCTTTGTAACACTTGACAGAGCAAGGCAGAGACCCAGGGACCAAGGGAGAGCCCTGCCTTCGGGCACAGCTGAAAAGCTGTCCTGACTAAAGAATTGTATCCTGAGTTGTTCCTAATCCTGAGTTGTAACCTGTTACTTCCCTAATAAACCCATAATCATTAAAAAAAAAAAAAGAAAGAAAGAAAATGTCTCCAGAGATAACAGCTATTAACATTTCAGTATAATTCTTTCTAGTCTTTTTTTCTTTTTCCCTGTGTTTATTTTGGCATAATTGAGGTTCAGTTTTGCATTCTTTGTTTTTCATATCAAAGTTTTATTGATACAGAAGAAATTCTTATGCCATGATACATTTTAATGGCCGCGTAGTATTCCATGGAATAGAGTTAATTGTTGTGATATTTTTGAACTGCAGGTTTTGTATTTGTTTTTACAGTTACAAAGTTGAAATAGGCATCTTTATGCCTAAATCTATGTCTACATTTTAGACTAGTTTCTTAGAACTGATTTCTAGAAGTCAAGTTACTGGAACAAAGTATCAACAACAACAACAAAAAAAACCAACCCTGTTGCCGTTGAGTTGATTGTAACTCGTAGCGACCCTATAGGACAGACTAGAACTGTTCCATAGGGTTTCCTAGGCTGTAATCTTTACAGAAGCAGACTGCCGCATCTTTCTCCCATGGAGTGGCTGATGGGTTTGAACCAGTGAACCTTCTGGTTAGCAGCTGAACACTTAACGACTGCGCCACCAGGGCTCTTGATACTTGCTGCTAAATTATTTCAAAAACTGCTTTTAATAGGAAATTTAAAAGATGGCTTGTTTACCTGGTAGTAGCTATGTCTTTGTAAAGCTACTAAATATGCTTTACTCAGATGGCTGTTAAAATATAGGGTATAAAAGAAGGAACATTTTGAATTGAATGTGGAGGCTTTTTCCTCCCCGTAGAATAGATGTATTCTCTCTTTTCTGTTCCCTGTTGAATCAAGAATAATTTAACTTTTAGCATAAGAAACTACTGAAGAAAAGTATCTTGAATAAAGTAACTTTTTAAAAACTTCTTGTAGGATATAGAAGACTTGGATCACTATGAGATGAAGGAAGAAGAGCCTACTAGTGGGAAAAAGTCAGAGGACGAAGGAATTGAAAAAGAAAACTTGGCGATACTAGAAAAAATTAGGAAGACTCAAAGGCAAGACCATCTGAATGTAAGTATATGTAAACATCTAGAACATGAACTTCTGTGGTTAGGTAAAGTAATTATAGGTAATATAAATATAGGACAGTTCATTAGGATACCGATTTCAGCTCCCCTCTTCCATCCCTGCCTTGGTTGTGGGTTCAGCCATATGTTTTGTTGCCCTAGTTTACCTTTCTCATCTATTTAGAGATGCTTTCTACCCTGTTCACCTGCTCTTCACGTCCTGGAACCATCTGCTATTCCCTGCGTACACCCCCTTTCCATCCTGCTTATGCTGTTTTCTCTGGTTACCTTCCTTAAAAGGGATCTATGTATTAAAATTCAATCCAGCCCGCAAAGTACAATTTAAATTCTTTGTCCTCCATGAAACTCGCCTCTGATCTGTCCTATCCTGACCAAACCAAAAGTAATTTTTCTCTTGAATTTCCTTAAGCTTCACCTCTTTTTTGGCTTAACATCTCTTTTATTCAAAGCAGCACAGGGGAGTGAAATGAACGCTGAGTTTGGTGACAGACACACCCATGTGGCATCAGTTTCCTCAACTCTAAAATGTAGACAATGCATACCTTTTGGATTACCATGAAGAGTAAATGAGAATCATGTATATACAATGCCCAGACAGAGTAGGGGAACACCAAATGACAGTCTGGCCGCTCTGGCTCAACACTGTTCCTGCCTTGTATTACAGAGCTATTTATCAACCCCATGAAACATGAGGACCAGTTTCTTTGTCTTGAGTACAGGTTCTCAAACATGGGGAATGAATTCTTATGCAAGTAGATGCCAAGTGTTGTAACAGGTAGATTACTCTGTCTCCTTTAATCTTGCTTACTGTATTAATTTAATTGGCAAATCTTTTTTTTTTCTACAAAATAAAGAAATTTAGCCCAGCCCATATCTTGATTATTAAAAACAAAAGTTCATGGCATCTAAATTAATGATACTTTACTGTACTTTATGTCTTGTGATCGATTCAGTTTGTCAGTATGAATTATAGTCGAAAAAAGAAACCAAACCCGTTGCTGTTGAATCGATTCGGACTCATAGCGACCATATAGCACATAGTAGAACTGCCTGATAGGGTTTCAAAGGAGCGGTGGGTGGATTTGAACTGCCAGCCTTCTGGTTAGCAGCTGTAGCTCTTAACCACTGTACCATCAGGGCTCCATTATTGAACAGTTTCACATGCTAGACACTATGTATACTAAGTTCTTTATATACTTTTTCATTTAATCTTCATAGTTACTGTGTGAAGTAGGTAGTCTTTAGATGTGAAAACTGGGGTTCAGTCAGGTAATATGTTCAAAGTGACACAGCCTGAAAATATTGTCTTTGTAAACTTAATTTTTTTCCACTCAAAATATAATGCAGCATTTAAAAATTTTAGTTTTACACGGTCAGAGTTTTTGTTTTGTTTTTTTAATCAAAAGTATTCTAAGTGTTTTTGACTTATGCTAAATAGTTCAGTGCCTATTCAGTCTTAAGGTGGTGACACATTTTCATTTTTAGAGAGGTCCCAACTCTGAAAAGAACTGACACTAGTTACATGCAGATAAATGTGTTGTTTCTCAAGTTCTTAATATGTAACCTAGACCATTGGATCTTCATTGTTAACATTTTTGCTTCTAGTCTTATTAATGGCAAGAGGCTGTAGTATTTTCATAATTTGCTAGGGTTTGGAACAAACTCATACTAAATTCTAGATTAATGTGGGTTCCATGGTGGTCTAGACTTTTTTTTTCAAATAATGAGAAATAGTAAATGAACCAGGTTTATATTACTGTGGAAACTTCATAATCCCTTATTCAGTTTAAATCTTTTAACTTCTTAAAATGTTCAGTGGTGATCCATCATCGTCAACTTTTATTTCAGGTTCAAACACCTTAAATCTTAACTATTGACTCAATAGATCCTGGTAAACAGCGAGTTCTGTGTTTCAGGGTGCAGTGTCTGGGTCAGTGCAAGCTTCAGATAGACTTATGAAAGAACTCAGGGACATATACAGATCGCAGAGTTATAAAACAGGTAAGGACCTCTGGATCTCTGCTGCTGCCATTGTCCTTATGCCCTTTTAATGTAATAAACTCATATAATAAACTTCACTTCTTCTAACTAAACAGGAATGAAAATGTTTTATTAACCCTTATTTTAGGGATGTGAAACTCAAATTGAATCAAGTTACCAAAAAATGTAGGGAATTAAAATAGGATGAGTTCACCTTTTTATTGTCTTTATGGATACATCGCTTAATCTTTTTTTATCTTATTCTGGTTGGGGATTAATCCATATGATTTTTATCTTCTGGGAAAAGCACAAGGAATATCTGTTTTGAAAGTAAATATAATATGTTCTGTTGTACAAAGAACTATTGTGAAGTTGATCTTTATGATCGTTATCCCCCTTTTTGGGGAAACAACATAATCAGCTCTTATTGTAGAGGTAGTTACAGTGTTTAACATAGGTAAGGTTCTTTTCCATTTCATAGTTTAAGAGTGTTCTTTCTAACCCAGTAAGACTTGAATATTGTGGCAACTCTCTAAAGATAAAAGTCTTCTAACTTTCATTTGTTAGAAAAGATATTATTATGATCCGTTCAGGAATTCTCAATAATGGTCAACTCTGAGGCATTAGAACTCACTCCTCCCACCCCCCAAAAGATCTGCTTTATAGAATACAGGATAGCCAAACTTGTCCCTGAGCTATTAGAAATTTGGCATATCTTGCACTCTGTAGTGCATACTGAACGTCCTTTTCTTGTAATAAGTCCAAAAGTCATCTGTAGAAATAATTGTATAATGTTAAATATTTGTATACTGGTTTATCTTTAAATGTTAAATTGTTTGTTTCATCATTGTCATAGAAAAAATTAATAACCTAGATATTGGATGGATATATTGATAAAATAAATTATTATAGAATTTTTAATAAGATTAGCATAGATTTATATATACTGGCTTGGAAATATATCCTAGAAAGCTGAAGAAAGCAGATTGTAAAACAGTATTGTAAAGGGATTCTATTTTCCTAGAAGTATTTGCATGTACATAAAAGAAAAATCTTAAAATACATACGATTTTGTGTAGTCTATTTTTTTTCTCCTACTCACAGTTAATAATAAGCAATCTCTCAAGTCATTAAGAAAAAAAAAAAATCCCTTGTTGTCAAGTTGATTCCAACTCATAGCAACCCTATAGGACAGAGTAGAACTACCCCACTTGGTTTCCAAGGAGCGGTGTGGTGGATTTGAACTGCTGACCTTTTGGTTAGCAGCCAAGCTCTTAACCACTGTGCCACCAGGGCTCCCGAGTCATTAAAGAATCCTCTTAATTGTGGCCTAATTATCTGTTAATGACATAGATACTCAGCTCCAGTGGCAAAATATTTGTAATATAGCTTAGTTGTTCCTTGTTTTAATAGCAAAATTTCTAGTTTTTGTTGGCTATTTAGTGTATATATTTATACCAAAGTATTAGTTATATGATCAAATGAAGCATAACAACCTTGTGTTATATTTTTACAGGGATTTATTCAGTGGAACTCATAAATGACAGTTTATATGACTGGCATGTTAAACTTCAGAAGTAAGTGGCCTTTTTATGCTAACCCACTCTTTGCAATGGTAGACTACCAAAATGGAGATTCCCCCCCCCCCCCCAATTTGGTATCTTTATACAATGGCTTTTACTTGGAACATTAGACCTTGTCACTATAGAAATAGCTCTTAGGTTGTTAAAATGAGCAGTTTCTGAGGCCTCATAAGTAGTGAGAAAGAGGAAGGAGAAAAAGAGAGACCAGCTGTGGATAAAGTGTTTCCTAGAATCAGTGAGACAGTGGTGGAACTCAGAAATAAGAGTGTATTTAATAACTTTATGAGATTGACTGTGATACCCAGTTTATAGTTTAAAATAAGGGATTTGAGTAGGATCTGTATATAGAACAGTTGTATATGGTTTGTAAATGGTCTTGTCTGTGGCAAATTTTTCTCTTTGAGCCTCTGGGCTAGTAATCCAATTTTAGGGAAGTAGATTAAAAATTTTTTGAGTTCTAGGCATTGTAATAGAGCTACTGTTTTTAGATAATTGTGTACATATAACCATAATCATTTTCTTTTAGAATGAGTGCTAACTTTGAATACCCTTCTGAGAATAGATTTACAGTACTAAGATCTCTTTTTGGACATTTATTCCCAAAGACCTGACTTATTTTTCCTGGGGCATAGAGCAGCTTTAGACCAAGTATGTTTGGAACTTAACCTAGGGACTCCTTTTTAGCTCTTGGGTTGGTATATTTTTGAGGTCATAGTAAGAAAAATTCTCTTAACTTTTTTGTTTGAACTGTTCTTTGTTTTGTAATTCTTAGGGTTGATCCTGATAGTCCTTTGCACAGTGATCTTCAGATCTTAAAAGAAAAAGAAGGCATAGAATATATTTTGCTTAACTTCTCTTTTAAGGTAAGAAAATAGTAATGGAACTTCCATATGTTTCTAATGAGATTCTCTATTTGTACAACTGCTTTGGGAAACAATTTAGTAATGTTTGGTAAAGCAGAAGATAATCATACCCTATGGTTCAGGAATTCTCCTCCTAGGCATATATCTTGTAAGAAATGAGTGCATATGTATACCTGGAGACATACAAAAGACGGTTCAGAGCAGCCTGGTTTATAAAAGCTTCAAACAGAAAGTATCCCAAGTGCCTACCCCAATAGAATGGAGGATTATAGTATTCATAATATGGAATACAGTTATGTGCAACAAAAAGGATGAATCTTGAACACAATGTTGAGCAAAAGAAACCAGACTACAAAACACATCATTCCATTTCTGTAGAGTTAAAAAATAGGTTGAACTAATTGTATCGTTCAGGGCACTCGTTCTCAGTGGAGGCAGTATCCCATCTGGGGCGAAAATTGGTTCTTGGAGAGAAATACTTTAGATATTATAATGGTCTGTGGCCCTCCAAAGGACCCCTGTTCTTTAAGAACCTGCAGTTGTTCAGGGGAGAATCAGTGTGATGAAGGCTGTAGAGCTTTGGAGGTCATGATGAAGAGTCTGGGATTATACCATTCTGCATTAAAGAGCCACTAGGGGTTTTTATGCAGAAGCATGATCGATCTGAAGGGCTTTTTTTTTTTTTAAAAAAAAAGAATGATTCTGAACTATGACTTCTGATGCCAGAAAGAAGGGCCTTTGCTAGGGTTGAAGTATATCTTAAAGAGACCTGGGAAGAATGGGATTATCCTGAGCTAACTGACATGAAGAGGACAGTAAACTATAATTGCCAAGTTAATAGTATCAGGATTCATAGACTTTGGAGGATAGCAGGTATGACTCAGAAAGGATTCACAGGAAGGAGTCAGAACAATATTTATGGCCTCAGATATCCATGGTGACAACCCAAGAGTCATGAATAATAAGAAAATGGAGCTTGGGATATGAATGGGGATGGGGATGGGAACAAGAGAGAACGGGACCTGTTAGAATTGCTGACAACTCGGTAGGTCCATGTGCTTTTGCTTTTAAGGAAGTGGTGTTCCAGCTCTTCAGCCACATCTTAATTACTGAGTTGAATAGAGGGCATTACTTTAAGAGGGGGTTTATATAAAGAAATTGAGATTTGTTTTAGAGAATAGTAGCCAGGACTGGGAAAGGATTCCATTCCATGTGCTAAGATAGATAGTTAAATTGTGGATTTGGAAAGGAGAACATGGGAGTTCCCAATAGTTTGTCTACTATTATTTGAAGGTCTGTATATTTGGAGCCCTGGTGGCATAGTGGTTAAGAGCTCAGCTGCTAACCAAAAGGTTGGCAGTTCAAATTCACCAGCCGCTTGTTAGAAGCCCTGTGGGGCAGTTCTACTCTGTTCTGTAGGGTCACTGTGAGTCAGAACTAAGTTGACGGTACCCAACAACAACAACATATGTGGAAGCATTAATTTGACTTGTTCTTGATGGGCAGAAGGCATAAAAGTAGAATAAGTTAATAAGGAGTTGTTTTAAAACTCAACATAGGAATGATTTATAAAGAGTCATCCAGTGATGTAGTCTTTCAAAAATAGCATGTTCTTCATGATTAAGAATAGCTTGGACGTTCAAGATGTTGAATTAGAAATCAGGTGACTTTCTTTATGATATCTTGTAAACCCGAAGATTCTCAGTTTCTGAGTTGGTATGCTAACTGAAGGTAACTCAAACTTCTATTTTAATAGGTATCCTCAACCTTTTTTTTTTTTTCCCTCCTGAGAAACCCCCTTTTATTTCTGAAAACCTTGATTACTGAATTCCAGAGTACAGAGTTTATGGAGTGGAGTCCCTAGGTTTTGATGTAGAAGAGTTATTCTGAAGAGCTTCTTAAAATTAAGTAGTTCTCACCGCTGCAACATAATCAATTAAAACAGGTTTCTAGTTGGTCTTTTGGGATCACATAAAGATGTAAACACTGAGACTAAATGAGGTTGTACTTTACCAAGCTTTGCATCTATGTCTTTCATTATGTCTATTAAATTGCAGGTCAATGGTGAGCTATTTACTTGGAAGTAGATTATAATACCAGTATGTTTGTGTCTTTTGTGAGTAGATTCTTCCTTTTTTACTTTTCAGTAGAAATCTAAGATTATCTGTTTTAGCCATCAGGTGTGCTTTATCTTCCTCTCCCAGTAGCAGTGAACTTCCATTGTTTACGTGTTCTTTAGAATCTTATTTGAAGGCGGTAACAGGGAGGGAGGTAAAGGAAATCATTGTAATTATGCCTTTTAGTCTTCCTCTCAGTTAAAATTGTATTTTTGCGTTCCTGGAAATATCTAGTTAAAATATTTGTTTAGTTCCCTTACCTTCAAATTGATTTTTTAAAAAAGGGATCACTTGTTTCCTTTAACTCCTTTTTGTTTGAACATAGAAATTGGAGTTAATTTCCCTTAGACATCCTGACATACCTGCATGACCTGTGACCTGCTGTAGGAAGTGAGGGACAACTTTCTTGGCTTCCTGTCCACCAAGGGACTGACCTTTAATATTCTTGGCCACTTTAGTGAACATATTTGCTTCAGTTTATTAAGGGAAAAAGCTCTTGTTCTTCAGGAAACCTGTAAGGTGTCTATTTTAGGTAGCTAGTGCTGCTATAACAGAAGTATCATAAGTGGATGGCTTTAACAAAGAGAAATTTATTCTGTCACAGTTTAGGAGGCTAGAAGTCTGAATTCAGGGTGCCAGCTCCAGGGGAAGGCTTTCTTTCTCTGTTGGCTTTTGAGAAGGTCCTTGTCGTCAGTCTTCCTCTGGTCTAGGAGCTTTTCAGCACAGGCTCCCCAGGTCAGTCCAAAGGATGTCTCTTCCTTGGTGGCATGAGGTCCCTCTCTGCTCCCTTCTTTCGCCTTTTATCTCTTGTCCTTTTTAAAATAGCCTAATCTTGCCTCATTGACCACAGGTAGAGATTAGGATTTACAATACATAGGAAAATTATACCAGATTACAAAATGGAGGGCAGCCATACAATGCTGGGATTTTATCAAGTCAGGCAATCTTTGTCTTTTAATTGGAACAATTAGTCCATTTATATTTTGTGTTACTACCGATGTTTGGATTTACGTCTACCATCTTATTGGTGCTTTTTAATTGTCCTTGTTCTATGCTGCTTTTTCTCTTTCTTTTGGGTTGTTTTTTTGTTTCCAACTTCAGTTTCCTGTCTCTATTAGCTTAGTAATTATGTTCTTTTACTATTCTTTACTACCCTACAATTGCAACTACAATATCCTTGACTTCTCAAAGTCTAATATAAATTAATACTTTTTCCTTTTTGTGGTCAATGCAAGAACCTTAGGACACTTTGACTCCATGTACCTTGTGCCAAATATGTGTTTTAATCTTTATTTTTGAAGAATATTTTCATTGGATATAGATTTCTAGGATGGCAATTCCTTTCTTTCAGCACCTTGAAGACAGCATTCCCTTATCAGAGCCTCCGTTATTTCTCTTGAAGTATTTATAGTGCTTAAATCTTATGATGTCTTCGATCAATTCTGGAAAATTCTCAACCATTATCTCTACAAATATTGCTTCTGTCCCATTTTCTCTTCTCCTTCCAGGAATCTGCATATATAATAAATCTCTTCAATATATTCCCCTATGTCTTGTACTTTTCTGCATCTTCTACCATTTTATCTCTCCTGGTTTCATTCTGGATGTTTTTTGACCTATACGGAATCTCTCTTTGGCTATCTATGGTTAGATACATCCATTACATTATTAATTTCATTTATTGTATTTTTAAGTTTTGAATTTTTATATGGTTTATTTTTATAATTAGTAGATCTCTGCCAGAGTTTTCCATCTTGTGTTTTCTTTCCTTGCACATATACTAAATAGTTAATTAGAAAGTTTGTGTCTGATAATTCTATTATCCTGATTCCTTGTGGTTTTGTGTCTGTTGTTTGTGTCTCTTGTTTTCTGGTTGTGTTGTCTTTAAGTCTCATATGGCTGGTTATTTTTAGTGGTAGACATCATATATAAAAAATTATAGAGGTAATTTGAAGCCTTGGATGATATTATTTTCCAGAGAGGATTTACATTTGCCTCTGGTAGAGGTGTGGGCACTAGCAACCCAGGATCACCTAATCCAATCAGGAATTGAGATGATTTAAAGGTAGACTTCATCCCTCATCAGTCAGGACAATTTGCAATTTGTCCTTCACGGTCACAACCTAAATTGTGGTAGACTTGTCAGAGCCCTCTCTTGGGTGAACCCTGAACTCCAGTTTTTGTTTCCCTAGCCCTGTGAGTCTGTGAGTTCTGGTCAACTTCTGTGTTCTTAATCCTGTCATTTGTTCCCATTTCTAGTTCTCAGACAGGGGATTGGTCTGAATTATATAGTCTATCATTATTGGAATGGTTTCTTTATATAGTTCTATTGGAAGGGAACCCCTTCATATATTTAATAATTTTTACCAAAACACTGTTCTGTTTGGGCCTGATCTTAACTTCATTTTTATTTGATTTAGTTTTTATTTTATTTTCATTTTCGTTACTGTTTTTATTTTTATGACCCTCACTATTGGCATTGGGTTTATCAGATAATGTATATATTCTTTTTTAAAATTTTATTTATTTATTGTTGTTGAGAATATACACAGCAAAGTATACACTAATTCAACAGTTTCTACATGTACGATTGAATAACATTGATTACATTCTTTGAGTTGTGCACCATTTTCACCCTCCTGTCCTGAGTTGGTCCTCTCCCATTGCCATAAACTCACTGCCCACTAAGGTTCCTATCTTATCTTTTGAGTTGCTGTTGTCAATCTGATCCCACATAGATAGTCCTTAAAAGAGCATAATGCTCAAGGAAGACTTTTTTTTTTTCCTCCTGAGTGATACTTTATTTTTTAATTTTTTTAAATTGTACTTTAGGTGAAGGTTTACAGAACAAATATTTTCTCATTAAACCGTCAGTACACATATTGTTTTATGACATTGGTTAACAATCCCATGACATGTCAACATGTCCCCTTCTTGGCTTTGGAGGACTTTTTTTTTTTTTTTTTTTTTTTTTTTGGTGAAAATATACATAGCCAAAGATACACCATTTCAAAAATTTCTACATGTACAATTCAGTGACATTGATTATGTTCTTCCAGTTGTGCTGCTATTCTCACTTTAGATGAAGGTTTACAGAACAAAACAGTTTCTCATTAAACGGTTAGTACACATATTGCCCTATGACAATGGTTAAGAACCCCACTATATGTCAACACTGTCCTTACTCAACCTTGGGTTCCCTATCACCAGTTCTCCTGTCCCCTTCTGCCTTCTAGTCCTTGTCCCTGGACTGCTGTGCCTCATTAGTCCTGCTTTGTTTTATGGGGCTGTCCAGTCCCCGGCTGAATGGTGAACCTCAGGAGTGACTTCACCACTGAGCCAAAAGGATGTCCGGGGGCCATACTCTCGGGGTTTCTCCAGTCTGTGTCAGGCCAGTAAATCTGGTCTTTTTTTGTGTGTTAGGATTTTGTTCTACATCCTTCTCCAGCTCTGTCCAGAACCCTCTGTTGTTATCTGGTCAGAGCAGTCAGTGGTCAAGGCAGACCTTTTTACTAGTTAAGCTAAACTATTGTTTGGTTTTAAGAAGGCTTCAGGGGATATTTTTGGTTTAAGGTTTAGAATTATCTCAGGGCACTAGTTTCAGGGATTTATCCAGCTTCCATGGCTCCAGAAAGTCTAGGGTCCATGAGAATTTGAAATTCTCTTCTGCATTTTCCCCGTTTGGATCAGGATTCTTGTATAGAATTTTTTATCAAAATGTTCAGTAATGGTAGCCAACATCATCCAGTTCTTGTGATTTCATGGCAAAGGAGCCAGTTATTCATGGAGGCAATTAGCCACACATTCCATTTCCTCCTCCTATTCCTGACTTTCTTTCCTTCTCTGTTGCTCCGGGAGAATTTTGCCTTAGAATGTTACTTGCAAGCTTTTAAGACCTCAGGCACTTCAAAATGAACTAGGAAGTAGAACAGTAGGCCAATTAACAGGAATGTCCCATGAAACCATGACCCTAAACCTCCAAACCGAGGAACCAAATCCTGTGTGGTGTTTGGTTGTACATAAGCAGCATCAGTGCTCCTTTTTTTTTTTTTTTTTTTGTCATTGCATCACACAGCTTTTGTCTCTTCAGCTTTTTACAGGTGCACAACTTACTGACGGCACTTACAATAATCGGCCTTGTGAGGCTACCCTTAATCAGTGTGATTTTTCCATCAGTGTTAACTGAAACCTCAGTACTCCATAGGCAATAGCCCTCTCTTCCCCCCCCTCCCACTTCCTGTATCCACTAATAAACTTTGGTCTCTATATATTTGCCTTTTCTTGTCTTTTTATATAAATGAGGTCATACAATATTTGTCCTTTTGTGATTGGCTTATTTCACTGAGCATACGTCTTCAAGCTCTATCCATACTGTAGCATGTATCAAGACTTCATTTCTCCTACTGGCTGAGTAGTATTCCATTGTATGTATGTACCACATTTTGTTTATCCATTCATCTGTTGAGGGGCAGTTAGGTTGTTTCCACTTTTTGGCTACTATGATTAGTGCTGTCATGAACATTGGTGTACAAGTCTCTGAGTCTTTGCTTTCAAGTCTTTTGGGTATGTACCTAGGAGTGGAATTACTGGGTCATATGGTAGTTGGTAATTTTAGTTTTTTGAGGAACTGTTACACTGTTTTCCACAATAGCTGTTAAATGTACATAGTCTTAAAAATGTTCTTAAAATTAATTACACTTGTTTGTTTATTTCTCAGGATAACTTTCCATTTGATCCTCCATTTGTTCGAGTGGTGTTACCTGTTCTGTCAGGAGGGTAAGTTGATGTGATTATTTTCTTTGATTGTGTACATCATAATCATTTGGAGGGCTAATTAAAACACAGATTGCTAGGCCTTATCTCAGGGTTTCTGATTCAGTAGGTCTGGGGTGGGACTTGACAATTTGCATTTCTAAGAAGTTTCCAGGGTTTATTCAGGGTTTATATAAAGTTATAATTATTAAGTGATTCCCACATGCCTATGATCCTGATTTCTACTTCTAGGTTATTTTCTGTTCAAACTCTTATCCAAAGGGAAAAAAAAATAACCAAGGAAAAGAAATATAAAAAGATTTTGTAAATTCAGGATAAATGTATACAAATACTTTTATCAGATCATTTTGAAATTTGATGTAAAATTGGCTAGCATAGCTTTTTCAAATTTTATTGAGAGAAATTCCCAGGGCAGTAGTTTTAAGAATTTATGATCTTAAGTAGTTTACTACCTACTTGCTTAAACAGACACATAAAGTTATAAATAATGCCTTTTCAGTTTTAAAATCTTTTATGTACTTTTTCTTTATTGATCCTTTTTGCCATAATGGGATTATTATTTCCATAGTGTATTCAGATGAATTATTTGAATAATAATTCAGCTTGTGATTTACCCAAATAACTCTTCTGACTTCTAATAATATAAAAGAGATTAGAAGTACCAAGTACTCCATTGATTGTCAAATGTTAAGTATGGACATAAGTTCTCTGAGGCTAAAAGAGAAATGAGCTGCTTTTGGCAATAGTGTTTTGGGAAGACTTCATGAAGTAGGTGTGAGTCTAAGCTGGGCCTTGAAATATGAGTTGGTCTTGTCAGGTGGTGGAAGTTAAGGAAAAATTTCCACATAGGAGAAGAAGTAGACACAATCACATATCTAGGAAAGAGCATGATGCATTTTATTCAGAGTATAGCAGACTAATTTGAGCTGTAATACAGAGGGGTTAGGATTCATATAGTAAGTAATTATGTGTCTTAGTCATCTAGTGCTGCTCCAACAGAAATACCAGAAGTGGATGGCTTTACAAAGAGAAATTTATTCTCTCACAGTCGAGTAGGCTACAAGTCCAAATTCAGGGCACCAGCTCCAGGGGAACGCTTTCTCCATCACCTCTGGAGGAAAGTCCATGTCATCAGTCTTCCTTTGGTCTGGGAGCTTCTCTGCGCAGGAACCTCGGGTCCGAAGGATGCGCTCTGCTCCCAGCACTGCTTTCTTGGTGGTATGAGGTTCCCAAGTGTCTGTTCGCTTTCTTTTTTATATCTCAAAAGAGATTGCATTAAGACACTAATCTTGTAAACCTCATCAGTATAACCTCATCACAGTGATAGAATTTACAAGACATAAGGAGATCATATATAATCTCATCATAGTGATACAGTTTACAGCACATAAGGAAATCACATCAGATAACACAATCATACAATACTAGGAATCATGACCTAGCCAAGTTGCTACACACATTTTTTGGGGGACACAATTCAACCCATGACATTATGTTAGTACAGTATTGTAATATTTGTAATTTTAGAGAACTCTGGATCGGTGAGGATCTTTTTTTTTTCCTGGTAAGAAACCTATGGTAACTCAAATCATGGGTTTTGAATTTATCTTGTCTTCACTGGTTCAGGAATAGTGGAATAACAGTAAAGAGAATGTTTTAGAAAGATAAATATGGTGATAATAGAAGAGACAGCAAGACAGATTATACTCACAAAGTCTAGATGGTTGTGAGTGAAGAGTTGAGGACTTAAATATGGTAACGGTGGTATTGGTGATGGAAAGATGAATGAAATATGGAAGCTAATTTGAGGCAGGATCATAAATGAGTTGGTCTTCACAGCCAACTGTTAAGTGAGGAGGAAGCATTATTGGCTGACTTGGGAAGAACTAAAAAATGTGAAAGACTGATAAAACACAGGACTTGGCAATCTCAGAGTCAGACTAAAGTGTAAGCATTGTGTAATTCTGGACAAATCGAGAAATTTTTGTTCGCTATATATTGTGTATCCCCACGTGTCCTTTAGCTACTATCTTATTTCTCTGTTTCTTTTCATAGCCAAACTCTTTTTGTTAAATTTATAATTCAAATATGATAAAATATACCCTTTTAAATTGTATAGTTCAGTGGGTTTTAGTGTATTTATAGAGTTCTGCAACCATCACTGCTGTTGATTTCAGAACATTTTCATTATCCTAAAAAGAAACCCTACGCCTGTTAATAGTCACTCCCCATGCTTGGCCCCTGGCCACTACAAATCTGCTTTCTGTCTCTGGATTTACCTATTCTGGATATTACATATGAAAGGACTCATACAAAATGTGTCCTTTTGTGATTGATTTGAGTTTGAACAGAAAATAATGTTTTTAAGGTTTATCTATGTTGTAGCATGTATCAGTACTTCGTTCCTTTTTATGGCCAAATAATATTCCATTTTATGGATATACCACATTTTATTTATCTATGGACATTGGGTTGTTTCCACAGTTTAGCTATTGTGAACAGTGCTGCTGTGTATACTGGTTTTCTGTTTGAGTCCCTGTTTATCTATGTATCTACTTACCTGTTTATCCTTTCACCTATCGAAGGACATTTGGTTGGGTATATACTTAGAAGTGAAACTGCTGGGTCATATGCTAAATTGACGTTTAACTTTTTGATGAATTGCCAAACTGTTTTCCAAAGTGGCTGTACCATTTTACAAAATTTCCACCGGCAAAGTGTGCATACTCAAACTCTTCACTTCCTAGAAAAGAGACTTCGCAGTCTTTTACTGGCAGCTCCTTGTCTATTTAACTTCTGTAAGTTGGAGTCCCTCAGAATTTGGTCCTGGATCCTTTCTCTTTGTTCTTTTCTCTGCTAACTTTCTCCCTAGATGATCTTATCCATTCCATTGTTTTTGTTTTTTAGTTGAAAATTTTATTGAGGTAATTGTAGATTCACATGCAGTTACAAGAAATAATACAGAGAGATCACTTGTACACTTTACCCAGTTTCCCCAATGGTAACATATAATTGCAAAACTATAATACAATATCACAGTCAGAATATTGACATTGACATACTCCACAGATCTTACTCATATTTCCCTAGTTTCATTTGTAACGTGTCTGTGTGTGTATTAAATTCTGTACAACTTGATTACCCAAGGGTTTGTATGCCCATCGCTATAGTCAAGATACTGAACAGTTGAAGAACCACAAGGTTGCCCTTTTAAACTGCATCCCCCTTCCTCTAGCACTTTCTCTCCCCACAATTCCTGACAATCACTAATCTGCTCTGCGTTTCTAATGTTTTGTCATTTTAAAAATATTATATAAATGGCATCATACTTTTTTTGGATTGTAACCTTTGGGAATTGGCTATTGTGAAAACGGCATGGAGACTATGCCACTTCATGACGGGGAAGGAGAATCAAGATCAACAGCCCAAGGCTGATTCCTGTGAGGCGGAAGTCAAACCACATCCTCTCTCTGCCATCTTTACCAGTTCTGACGTCAACCCTGCCTTGGCACTCTTTACTTCTGCTGGGTTCAGTAATTCACTGCAATGGCCACACAGAGCTCACAGACAATACTCAGACTATTATGGGGTTTATTAGGGAAGTAACAGTTACAATTCAGGCTCAGGAACACTCAGGATACATTTCTTCTAGGAGGACAGCCTCTTCTCAGCCATGCTCACAGGCATACCTCTCCCTGGCCCTAGGCCTCTGCCCATGGGTGCTTAGCTTTCTCTCTCTGCGGGTTGGGAAGCCCACTACAACATCTCCTGCTGCCGGTACTCTGCTGCTGCTTCTCGCTGCCTGCAGTGTTACAGCTCTCTTTCTCTCTGTCTCCTGGTTCCAGGAGCTTCTCAGCGCAGGAATCCTGGGTACAAAGGATGCGTTCTATGCTCTTGGCTGTTCTTTCTTGGTGATGGTGGGATCTTCTCTTTCCTGACTCCGGGAATTGCTCACCTCAAGCCCAGCGGGATGGCAAAACTGACCATTCTCTTTGGTGGGCCATAGTTACCATATCTGCACAGTCCCGCCCAATCACTTGGGTGGGAGTTACAAGACCATGGTTAGAAAGGCCACACAAAAGTGATCCATGACACTGCAGCTTTTTTCAGTCATTATAGTTCCCTGGAGATGAATCTAAGCTGTTGCGTTTATCACTAGTTAGTTCCTTTTTTGTTGCTGAGTGGTAAACTTTTTTTTTAAATTGTGTTTTAGGTGAAGTTTACAGAGCAAATTAGTTTCTCATTAAACAATTAATATACAAATTATTTTGTGACCTTGGCTGCCAACCTTGTGATGTGTCAACATTCTTCCCTTCTCGATCTCAGGTTCCGCATTTCTATTTGTCTGTTTTCCTGTCCCTTCCTGCCTTCTTGTCTTTGCTTTTTTGTGTGCCTGTTTAGTTTCGTATGCATGGTTGAACTACATGTGTTATTGTTTGTTTTATGGGCCTGTCTAATCTTTGGCTGAAGGGTGAACTTCAGGAGTGACTTGTACTGAGTTAAAAGGGTGTCTGGGAGCCATACTCTTGGGGTTTTTCCAGTCCTTGTCAGACCAGTAAGTCTGGTCTTTTTTTGTGAGTTTGAATTTTCTTCTACATTTTTCTCCAGCTCTGTCCAGGACCGTCTATTGTGATCCATGTCACAGCAGTCTGTGGTGGTAGTCAGGCACCATCTAGTTGTTCTGGACTCAGGCTGTGGTAGTTGTGGTCCATTAGTCCTTTGGACTAATCTTTCCTTTGTTTCTTTGGTTTTCTTCATTCTTTGCTCCAGAGGGGGTGGACCAGTAGATATATTTTAGATGGCCAATCAGAAGCTTTCAAGACCCCAGATGCTACTCACCAAAGTAGGATTTAGAACGTTTTCTTTAAAAACTGTGTTATGCCAGTTGAGCTACATGTCCCCCGAGACCATGGTCCCCAGCCCTCAGCCCAGTCACTGGATTCCTTAGGGAGTTTGGACGTGTTACGAAGTTCTGTGACTTTACCTTGGTAAAGTCGTGCTGACTTACCAAGTATTGTGTACTGTCTTACCCTTCACCCAAGTTACCACTTAATTATTGTCTAGTTAGTGTTTTGCTGAGTAGTAGTCTTGGTGTGTATGTACCACAGTGTTTAACCATTCATCTGCTGAAGGACTTCTGGACCGATTCTGTGTTTTCTTTATTACAAATAAAGCTGCTATGAACATTTGTATAGAGGTTTTTGTATAGATGTGCTTTCATTGGGATAAATGTCCAGGAGTGCATTTGCAGGGTCATATGGTACTTGCATATTTCTTTTTTTAAAGAAACTGCTAAGCTGTTTCCAGAGTGGCTTTAAACCTTAAGTTTTTACCAGCGGTGTACGAGTGATCCAGTTTTGGTATTGCCACTTGTTTTTATTTTACCCATTCCGATAGGATTTCTCATTGTGGTTTTAACTTGTGCTTCCCTAATGTATATTAGCTAATGCTGAATATCTTTTCATGTGCTCATTTGGCAACTTTATATACCTCTTGATGAAATATCTCTTTGTCTTTTGCCCATTTTCTTTTTTGAAGTATTTTATTTTATTTTTTCCCATATGAACATTTATACATACATTGTTATGTGACTCTAATTGCTCTTCCCATACTGTGACAGCACAGTCCTTCTTTCCACCCCTGATTCCCCGTGTCCGTTCAGCCAGCTCCTACTCTGCCTTCCCATCTCACCTCCAGACAGAAGCTGCCCATTTAGTCTGTTGTATCTACTTGAGCTAAGAGGCACACTCCTCACGAGTATCACTTTATGTCCCACAGTCCAGTTCAATCACTGTCTGAAGAGTTGGCCTCGGAAATAGTTTTAGTCCTGGGCTGATAAGAGAATCCAGGGGCCATGCTTTCCAGGGTTCCTCCAGTCTCAGTCAGACCATTAAGTCTGGTCTTCTTACTAGAATTTGAGTTCTGCACCCCACCTTTCTCCTGCTCCATCCGGGACTCTCTGTTGTGTTCCTTGTCAGGGTAGTCATTGGTGGTAACTGGGCACCATCTAGTTCTTCTGGTCTCAGGCTGTTGAAGTCTCTGGTTTATGTGGCCCTTTCTGTCTCTTGGACTAATACTTTCCTTGTGTCTTTGGTGTTCTTCATTCTCCTTTAATCCAGGTGGTTGTGACCAATTGATGCATCTTAAATGGCCACTTGCAAGCTTTTAAGACCCCAGATGCCACTCACCAAAGTAGGCTTAATAAGCTTTCTTTTTTTAATTGTTGTAGTTAAATGAAGTTTACTGTTCAAGTTAGTCTCCCATACAAAATTTTATACATACATTGCTGTGTGACCCTAATTGCTCACCCCATTCTGTGACAGCACACTCCTCCTTTCTGCCCCTGATTCCCCATGACTGTTCAAACAGCCACTAACCTTCTCTGCCTTCCCATCTCACCTCTGGATAGAAGCTGCCCCTTTGGTCTCTTGTGTCTACTTGGCTAAGAGGCACACTCTTCATGAGTATAACTTTATGTCCCACAGTCCAGTCCAATCCCTGTCTGAAGAGTTGGCCTCAAAAATTGCTTTAGTTCTGGGCTGATAGAGAGACCAGGGGCCGTGCTTTCCAGGGTACCTCCAGTCTCAGTCAGACCATTAAGTCTGGTCTTCTTATTAGAATTTCAGTTCTGTACCCCATCTTTCTACTGCTTTATCTGGGACTCTCTGTTCCCTGTCAGGACGGTCATTGGTGGTAGCAGGCATCATCTAGTTCTTCTGGTCTCAGGCTGATGAAGTCTGGTTTATGTGGCCCATTCTGTCTCTTGGGCTAATACTTTTCTTGTGTCTCTGGTGTTCTTCATTCTCCTTTACTCCAGGTGGTTGGAACCAATGGATGCATCTTAGATGGCCGCTTGCAAGCTTTTAAGACCCCAGACGCCACTCACCAAAGTAGGATGCAGAACATTTTCTTAATAAGCTTTGTTATTCCACTTGACCTAGATATCCTCTGAAAGCATGGTCCCCAGACACCTACCCCTGCTACTCTGTCTCTCAAAGTATTTGATTGTATTTGGGAAACTTCTTAGGTTTGGCTTAGTCCAGCTGTGCTGACTTCCCCTGTAGTGTGTGCTGTCCTTCTCTTCGCCTAAGATGATTCTTATCTACTATCTAGTTAAGTTAGTGAATAACCCTCACCCTCCCTCCACACCCCTGTAACCATCAAAGAATGTTCTCTTCTGTGTTTAAACCTTTTCTTGAGTTCTTATAATAGTGGTCCTATACAATATTTGTCCTTCTGTGACTGACTAAATGCACTCAGCATAATGATCTCCAGCTTCCTCCATGTTATAAGATGTTTGACAGCTTCATCGTTGTTCTTTATCGTTGCATAGTATTCCATTGTGTGAATATACCATAATTGGTTTATTCATTCGTCCCTTGATGGGCACCTAGGTTGTTTCCATCTTTTTGCTATTTTGAACAGTGCTGCAGTGAACATGGGTGTGCATATATCTATTCATGTGACGGCTCTTATTTCTCTAGGATATATTCCAAGGAGCAGGATAGCTGGATCATATGGTACTTCTATTTCTAGCTTTTTAAGGAAGCGCCAAATCGATTTCCATAGTGGTTGTACCATTTTACATCCCCTCCAACAGTATAAGTGTTCCAGTGTCTCTGCAACCTCTCCAGCATTTATTATTTTGTGTTTTTTGGATTAATGCTAGCATTGTTGGAGTCAGGTGATAATCTCATTGTAGTTTTGATCTGCATTTCTCTAATGGCTAATGATCATGAGCATTTCCTCATGTGTCTGTTAGCCACCTGAAAAAATGTCTTCTTTGTCGAAATGCCTGTTCATATCCTTTGCCCATTTTTCAATTGGGTTACTTGTCTTTTTGTTGTTGAGGTTTTGCAGTATCTTGTAGATTTCAGAGATGAGATGCTGATCAGATTTGTCATAGCCAAAAATGTTTTCCCAGTCTGTAGGTTATCTTTTGACTCTTTTGGGGAAGTCTTTTGATGAGCATAAGTGTTTGATTTTTAGGAGCTCCCATTTATCTAGTCTCTCTTCTGGTGCTTGTGCATTGTTACTTATGGTTCGTATTATGTTTATGCCATGTATTAGGGCTCCTAGTGTTGTCCTTATCTTTTCTTCCATGATCTTTATTGTTTTTGATTTTATATTTAAGGCTTTGATCCATTTTCAGTTAGCTTTTGTGCATGGTGTGAGGTATGGGTCTTGTTTCAGTTTTTTTGCAGATGAATATCCAGTTATGCCAGCACCAATTGTTAAAGAGACTGTCTTTTCCTCAATTAACGGACTTTGGGTCTTTGACAAATATCAGCTGCTCATAGGTGGATGAATTTATGTCTGGATTCTCAATTCTGTCCCATTGGTCTGTGTATCTGTTGTCCAAGTGCCAGGCTGTTTTGACTACTGTGGTGGTATAATAGGTTCTAAAATCAGGTAGTGTGATGCCTCCCACCTTGTTCTACTTCCGGAGTAATGCTTTACTTATTCGGGGGCTCTTCTCTTTCCATATGAAGTTGGTGATTTGTTTCTCTATCTCATTAAAAAATGCCAGTAAAATTTGGATCAGGATTGCGTTGTGTCTGTAGATCGCTTTGGGTAGAATTGACATTTTCACAATGTTGAGTCTACCTATCCATGAGCAAGGTATGTTTTTCCACTTACGCAGGTCTCTTTTGGTTTCTTGCAGTAGTGTCTTGTAGTTTTCATTGCATAGATCTTTTATGTCTCTGGTTAGATTTATTCTGAAGTATTTTATCTTCTTGGGGGCTATTGTAAATGTTACTGATTTGGTGATTTCCTCTTCCAGGTTCTCTTTGTTGGTGTAAAGGAATCCAACTGATTTTTGTATGTTTATCTTGTATCCTTATACTTTGCTGAATCTTCTATTAGTTCCAGTAGTTTTCTTGTGGATTCTTTGGGGTTTTCTGTGTATAAGATCGTATCATCTGCAAATAGAGATACTTTGATTCCTTCCCCACCAATTTGGATGCCCTTTATTTCTTCTCCTAGCCTAATTTCTCTGGCTAGGACCTCCAGCAGAATGTTGAATAAGAGTGGTGATAAAAAGGGCATGCTTGTCTGGTTCCCATTCTCAACTGGAATGCTTTCAAAGTCTCTCCATTTAGGATGATGTTGGCTGCTGGCTTTGTATAAATGCCCTTAGTTATATTGAGGAATTTCCCTTCTATTCCTATTTTGTTGAGAGTTTTTATCATTAATGGGTGGTGGACTTTGCCAAATGCCTTTTCTGCATTGATTGATAAGATCATGTGGTTCTCGTCTTTTGTTTTATTTATGTGAGTGTTTTTCTAATGTTGAACCATCCCTGCATACCTGGTATAAATCCCACTTGATCATGGTAAATTATTTTTTTTGATATGTTGCTGAATTCTATTGGCTAGAATTTTGTTGAGGATTTTTGCGTCAATGTTCATGAGGGATATTGGTATGTAATTTTCTTCTTTTGTGGTGTCTTTTACCTGGTTTTGGTATCCAGGTTATGCTGGCTTCATAGAATGAGTTTGGGAGTATTCCATCCTCCTCTATGGTCTGAAATACCTTTAGTAGTAGTGTTGGTAACTCTTCTCTGAAAGTTTGGTAGAATTCTCCAGTGAAGCCGTCCGGGCCAGGGCATTTTTTTGTTGGGAGTTTTTAAATTACCTTTTCAATCTCTTCTTTTGCTATGGGTTTATTTAGTTGTTCTACCTCTGTTTGTGTTAGTTTAGGTAGGTAGTGAGTTTATAGAAATTTGTCCATTTCCTCTAGGTTTTCAAATTTGTTAAGAATACATTTTTTCATAGTAATCTGTTAGGTCTTTTAATCTTGGTTGGGTCTGTTGTAATATCACCCATCAAATTTCTTATTCGGGTTATCTGCTTCTGTTCCTGTTCCTTTTGTCAGTTTGGGCAGTGATTTATCAATTTTGTTGATCTTTTCTAAGAACCAGCTTTTGGTCTTGTTAACTCTTTCAGTTGTTTTTCTATTCTCGATTTCATTTAATTCTGCTCTAATTCTTATTATTTCCTTTCTTCTGGTGCCTGAGGGCTTCTTTTGCTGCTCTCTTTCTACTTGTTGCAGTTGTAGGGTTAATGTTTTGATTATGGCCCTTTCTTCTTTTTGGATGTATGCACTTATTGCTATAATTTGACCTCTGAGCACTGCTTTTGCTGTGTCCCAAAAGTTCTGGTAGGATGTGTTTGCATTCACATTTGATTCTATGAATTTCTTTATTCCATCCTTAATTTCCTCTATAATCATGTAGTTTTTGAGCAAGGTGTTGTTCAGTTTCCATGTGTTTGATTTTTTTTCCTTGCTTTTTGTGTTCTTGATTTCTACTTTTATGGCTTTGTGGTCAGAAAAGATGCTTTGTAATATTTCAATGCTCTTGATTTTGTTAAGGCTTGCTTTATGGCTTAATATGTGGTCTGTTCTGGAGAATGTTCCGTGTGCGTTGGAAAAGAAAGCATACTTAGCTGCTGTTGGCTGGAATGTTGGGTACATGTCTATGAGATCAAGTTGTTTTACCCATCAGGTGTGCTTTATCTTCCTTTAGTATTTCCTGTAATTTTGGTTTGTTTTTTGCAAATTCCCGAAACTTCTGCTTATTTGGAAATGCCCTGATTTTGCCCTCATATTTATATTAATATATATATATATATATATGTGTAATTAATTAATTAATTAATTAATTAATTGTACTTCAGGTGAAGGCTTACAGAACAAATAGTTTCTCATGAAACAAAAGTACACATGTTGTTTCATGACATTGGTTAACAACCCCACAACCTATCAACACTCTTAACTTCTCAACTTTTTTTTTTTTGGTGAAAATACACATAGCCAAAGACACGCCATTTCAAAAATTTCTCTATGCATAGTTCAGTGACATTGACTACGCTCTTCGAATTGTGCTGTTATTCTCTCTTAAGATGAAGGCTTACGGAACAAAATAGTTTCTCATTTAAGAGTTACTACAAATGTTGCCGTATGACAATGGTTAACAATCTCACAACACATCAGCAATATCCTTACTCAACCTTGGGTTCCCTATCACCAGCTTCCTTGTCCCCTTCTGCTTTCTGGCCCTTGTCACTGGACTCCTGTACCTCGTTAGTCTCATTTGGTTTTACGGGGCTGTCCACTCCCAGGCTGAACAGTGAACCTCGGAGGTAACTTCACCACTGAGCTAAAAGGGTGTCTGGGGGCCATACTCTCGAGGTTTCTCCAGTCTCCTTTAGGCCAGTAAATCTGGTGTTTTTTTTGTGAGTTAGAATTATGCTCTACATCCTTCTCCAGCTCTGTCCAGAACCCTCTGTTGTGATCCTGGTCAGAGCAGTCAGCGGTGGTAGCCGGGCACCATCTAGCTGTACTGGACTCAGTCCAGTGGAGGTCTTGGTAGCTGTGGACAATTAGTCCTTTGGACTAATCTTTTCGTTGTATCCTGTTCTCTTCATTCTCCCTTGCTCCTGAAGGGATGAGACCAGTGTACTATCTTAGATGGCCGCTCACAGGCTTTTAAGACCCCAGACACTACTCACCAAGGTAGAATGTAGAGCATTACCTTTATAAGTAGTGTATGCCAATTGAGCTAGATGTTCCCCGAGACCATGGTCTCCAGAGTCCAACAACTCAGTCCCTCGGGGAGTTTGGATGTGTCCATGGGGCCTCCATGACCTTTCCTTGTGCAGGTTGTGTTAGTTTCCCTTGTACTGTGTACTGTCTCACCTCTCACCCAAGATACCACTTATCTATTGCCTATTTAGTATTTCCCCCCACCCTCCCCTCCCATCCCTGGTAACCAGCAAGGATTGTTACATTTTGCATGTGAATTTTTTCATGGGTTTTTACAATAGAGGTCTCATACAATATTTGTCCTTTTGTGATTGACTTATTTCACTCAGCATAATGTCCTCCAGTTTCATCCATGTTATGAGATGGTTCACAGATTCATTGTTGTTCTTTCTCGTTGCATAGTATTCCATTGTGTGTATGTACCATAGTTTGTGTATCCATTCATCTGTTGATGGACATCGAGGTTGTTTCCATCGTTTTGCTATTGTGAACAATGCTGCCATGAACATAGGTGTGCATATGTCTATTCGAGTGACGACTCTTATTTCTCTAGGATATATTCCTAGGAGTGGGATTGCTGGATCGAATGGTATGTCTATTTCTAGCTTTCTGAGAAAACCCCATATCATTTTCCAAAATGGTTGTATCAGTTTGCATTCCCACCAGCAGTGTATAAGAGTTCCCATCTCCCCGCAGTCTCTCCAACATTTGTTATTTCCAGTATTTTTGATTCGTGCCAGTAATGCCGGGGTGAGATGGTATCTCATTGTGGTTTTAATTTGCATTTCTCTAATGGCTAGTGAACGCGAGCATTTCCTCATGTGTCTGTTGGCCATTTGAATGTCTTCTTTGGTGAAGTGTCTGTTCATTTCCTTTGCCCATTTTTTGATAGGATCGTTTGTCTTTTTGTTGTAGAGGTGTTGGATTTTCTTGTAGATTATGGAGATTAGACCTTTGTCTGACTTGTACTGTCCAAAAATTTTTTCCCAGTTCGTAGGTTCTCTTTTGACTCTTTTGGTGAAGTCTTTTGAAGAGCATAGGTGTTCGATTTTAGAAGATCCCAGTTATCTAGTTTATCTGTTGGGTTTTGTGTGTTGATGTTTATGGTTTGTATCCTGTTAATGCCATGTATTAAGGCCTGAAGTGTTGGTCCTATTTTTTTTTCTATGAACTTTATAGTTTTAGGCTTTATATTCAGGTCTTTGATCCATTTTGAAGTCGTTTTTGTATACGGTGTGAGGTATGGGTCCTGTTTCATTTTTCTGCAAATGGATATCCAGTTTTGCCAGCACCATGTGTTAAAAAGACTGCCTTTTCCCCATTTGATGGACTTTGGGCCCTTGTCAAAAATCAGGTGACCGTAGGTGGATGGATTTACATCTGGGTTCTCAATTCTGTTCCATTGGTCAATGTCTCTGTTGTTGTACCAGTACCAGGCTGTTTTGACTACTGTAGCTGTATAGTAGGTTCTCAAGTCAGGTAGTGTGAGTCCTCCAACTTTATTCTTCTTCTTCAGTAGCGCTTTACTTATTTGGGGCTTCTTCCCTTTCCATATAAAGTTAATAATTAGTTTTTCCATCTCTTTGAAGAATGTTGTTGGTATTTGGATCGGGATTGCATTGTATTTGTAAATTGCTTTAGGTAGAATTGTCATTTTCACAATGTTGAGTCTACCTATCCATGAGCATGGTATGTTTTTCCATTTATGTAGATCCCTTTGGGTTTCATGCAGCAGCGTTTTGTAGTTTTCTTTGTATAGGTCTTTTATTTTCCTGGTCAGATTTATTCCTAAGTATTTTATCTTTTTAGGGGCTATTGAAAATGGTATTGATTTCCTGATCTCCTTTTCATCTTTCTCTTTACAGGTGTATAGGAATCCAACTGATTTTTGAATGTGTATCTTGTATTCTGCTACTCTGCTGAATCTTTCTATTAGTTCCAGTAGATTTCTTGTGGAGTCTTTAGGGTTTTCTAGGTATAGTATCATATCATCTGCAAACAGGGAGAATTTAACTTCTTCATTACCAATTTGGATGCCCTTTATTTCTTTCTCTTGCCTTATTGCTCTAGCTAGAACTTCCAGCACAATGTTAAATAGGAGTGGTGATAGAGGGCATCCTTGTCTTGTTCCTGTTTTCAAGGGGAATGTTTTCAGCCTCTCTCCATTAAGAATGATGTTGGCTGTTGGTTTTGCATAGATGCCCTTTATTATGTTGAGAAATTTCCCTTCTATACCTATTTTATTGAGAGCTTTTATCAGGAATGGGTGTTGGACTTTGTCAAATGCCTTTTCTGCGTCAATTGAGATGATCATGTGATTTTTTTCTTTCCTTTTATTTATGTGGTGAATTACATTGATGGGTTTTCTAATGTTAAACCATCCTTGCATACCTGGTATGAATCCTACTTGGTCGTGGTGTATTATTTTTTTGATATGATACTGAATTCTATTGGCTAGAATTTTGTTCAGAATTTTTGCATCTATATTCATGAGAGATATTGGTCTGTAATTTTCTTTTTTTGTGATGTCTTTGCCTGGTTTTGGTATCAGCGTTATGCTGGCTTCATAGAATGAATTTGGAAGTGTTGCTTCCTCTTCTATGCTCTGAAATAGCTTTAGTAGAACTGGTACAAGCTCTTCTGCAAATGTTTTGTAGAATTCTCCAGTGAAGCCATCTGGGCCAGGGCTTTTTTTGGTTGGGAGTTTTTTTTATTACCTTTTCAATCTCTTCTCCAGTTATGGGTCTGTTTAGATTTTCAATATCAGTTTGTTGTAGTTTGGGTAGGCCGTGTGTTTCTAGAAATTTATCCATTTCCTCTAGGTTTTCAAATTTGTTGGAATATAGTTTTTCATAATATTCTGTTATAATCCTTTTTATTTCGGTTGGGTCTGTTGTAATGTCCCCCATTTCATTTCTTATTTGGGTTATTTGTGCCGCAATTGACTTTTGTATGTTAACCTTGTATCCTGCAACTTTGCTGTAATGGCTGTTGCTTCTAGAATTTTTTTTATGGACACTTAGGGATTTTCTACATAGACAGTCATGTCATTTGCAAACAAATACAGTTTCTTTCTTCCCTCGCAGTCTGTATACCTTTTGAGAGTTCTTTATATATTGAGAATTCTTTATATAGTCTAGATACTAGTCCTTTGCCAGATATGTAGTTTTAAAACGTTTTCTCCTAATCTCTTGTTTGTCATTTCATCCTTCTAACAGAGTTTTTTGCAAAGCAAAAGTTTTTAGTTTTGACGAAGTACAATTTATCTTTTTTTTTTTTCTTTTATGGTTTATGCTTTGGTGTCAAGTGTAAGAACTCTTCGCTTAGTCTTAGGTCCCAAAGAATTTCTCCTATTTTTCTTTTTTGGAATAGTTTTATAGTTTTACATTTCAGCCCATGAATTAGTTTGAGCTGATTTTTGTGTATTGTGTGAGCTTTAGGTCAAGGTTCATTTTATTTTGCCTGTAGATGGATGTCCAACCGCTCTAATACCATTTGTTGAACAGGCTCCCATGAGTATAATTGTGGATTGAATTATGTCCCCTATAATATGTGTTGTAAATCCTAACCTCATTGCCTCTGGTTGGTATGAGTCTGCAACTGGTTTTATGCCAGTGGTTATAATCCTATTTGGGAATGGGTTGTCTTTGTTATGTTAATGAGGCAGGAGTAATATAGGGTGTGCCTTGAGTGAATCTCTTTTTAAATATAAAAAGAGATTAAAGAAGCTAGCAGAGTGATGGGGGAAGACTGATGCTGAGCCACATGGAGATCTCCAAGAAACCAGGCAACAAGCGGAAGAATCAAGGACCTTCCCCCGAGAGCCGATAGAAAGAGAAAACCTTTCGTTAGAGCCAGCACCCTGAATTCGGACTTCGAGCCTCTTAAAATGAGAAAATAAATTTCCGTTTGTTAAGGCCATCCACTTGAGGTGTTTCTGTTATAGCAGCTAGATAACTAAAACAATTTGGTACTAAGAAGTGGGGGTGCTGCTCTGATAAATACCTACAATGTGGTAGTGGCTATGGAATTGGGTAATGGGTGGAGGTTGGAGGATAATAGTAAAAGCCTGTCTTGCCTGGTATAGACTGTTGGTAGAATTATGGACATCAAAATGCAATTCTGGTGAGGGCTCAGAAGGAAGTGAGGAGAGCTCTGTCATCTTAGAGAATATATATGTCTCTAGCAACAGAACGTTGCCAGAAGTGTGGACGTTAAATGTGCTTCTGGTGAGGCTTTAAAAGCAAATGATGAACATGTGATTGGACAGTGGAGGAAGGGTGATGCTTTTTATGCAGCGGCAAAGAACTTGTCTGAAGTACGTTCAAATGTTTGGTGGAAGGTAGTAGAACTTGTTGTAAATGATGAACTTGGATATCTGGCGAGGAGATTTCTAAGCAAGATCTAAAGGCTCTGCGTGGTTTCTCTTTGCTGCTTATAGTAAAATGTGAGAGGAAAGAGATTGACTTAAAAAAAATCAACTTAGGTTTTATTGGCGGGGGGGGGGGGGCTCATTATATAGTGCAAACTCCAGCCCCTCTCCCCTGAGGTCCGTGGGTATCACAAAGTAATCACAAGGTATTATGCAGTGGGTCTTTCTGGCCTGACAGGTATCCCCACCCCAGAGTCACCTCATCACCTCACCTAACTGATTACTTAGGTGTGGTCTGGAATCCTTATCAAAGACATTTAAATTTTAAGGGCTTTTTTTTTTTTTTTTTTTTAAGACATTATCTCTCAGGAACCCAGGACACAGACCAAATTCTTTGGGTAAAGTTAATGTAAACCCCACAGGGAGGTTAGCTACCAATCTTGTAGTGAAATAATAATTATAAATTGAATGCCTGAACAAGTTCATAAGCTTAGGATACTGTTTGCAATAAACTTTGGCAACTGAAGTTTTTCTGTTAAAAATATTACTGTGCCCTTGTATGTGGCAAATTATCCTTAGGTGATCCTTAGGTTATTATTTTTTTTATGGTATTCTTGAATTGTGTCAGTATTCAGCAGGAACTCTTTGGAAGCAAAGAGTAGTCAGGGTTTGGTACACACTGATTTGAGACATGGATAAAATGAATCTTATTCAATGCAGAAATAGAATTGACCACTTCTTTTAGGTGTTATAAATGCTACTGATAGTGTGTATTAAGGAAAAGTTTACTTATCTCACTTTTTGTGTAGGTACTGGAATTACTTCTGTCTTGTGTTTATACGGCCAGTAAACATTTGTGTAGCAATTATGCGCTTGTAGAAAATGCATTCTCTTTTGGCTGCAAAAACTTCCCTCCTTCCCACCTGATGAGACTCCTCCAAAAGGAAGAGTGGGGTGCTAAAAGGAAAGGTGGTGGTTGGATAATGGGTAACTCATGTCCATGACATATATATCCTTTTCCTAAAACAAGCCCCACTTCACCTTTAGCATTTCTGAAACGTAAGGATCAAGTATGGTGTTAACTCATTAATAGATTACCAGACTTTGAGTAGATCCTGGAGAAATAAAAATGTAAATGACAACCTGGATCTTCTAATTATGTTAAATCAGTAAATGCTTATTTAAAGCTCACTAACAGCCTATGATATGCAGATGACACAACTTGCTTGCCTAGTAGCAAGTCACTAGGGAGTACAGGGGTGCTGACCATACTGGGTGACACTGTCAGAGAGGGTGACACCACAGTGACTGTCTATAAAAATTTTGTGTAGTGTTTCAGCAGAAATTTATTATTTTTTGTAAAAATATCTCTATAGTTAGTTATAGCAACAAAACTTTTCTTCGTAAGCCCAGTTTATATGTATCAATATACCTACAAGGCTAAAACTCTATGCTGATTTACTTCTTGAACCTTTTAATGCTCTCCAGTCAGAGCTGTCATTTATTACCCAATTACAGTGACACTTTGAATCACATGACTTCATCTGCATGAGCTACCAGCATGGGCGGTTGTTTTTGTTGCTGCTGGTGTTTTTATAGTTGCTGATTTTGTCAGATTTTCTGGTGATTAAGCTACAGTATTGTGGTAATTAGCATGGGGGGGGTGTGACACCATGAGTTACTGCACTGGGTAACACTAACCCTAATGATACCACTGTGCTTGTCAAAAATGAACACGACTTGATGCACTTACTGATGAAGGTCAGACTATAGCCTTCAGTATGGATTATACCTGAATGGGAAGAAAACGAAAATACTCATAACTGGACTGATAAACAGCATGATGATAAACGAAGAAACAGAAGTTGTCAATGATTTAATTCTACTTGGACCAACAATCAACATCCATGGAAGAAGCAGTCAAGAAATCAAATGATGTATAACACTGGGCAAATCTGCAAAAGACCTCTTTAAAAGTTTTAAAAACAAAGATGTCATTCTGATAACTAAAGTGTGCCTGACCAAGCCATGGTCTTTTCAGTACTTCATATGTATGTGAATGCTAGACAATGAAAAAGGAAAACAGAAGAAGAATTGATGCATTTGAATTGTGGTGTTGGTGAAGAATACCGATTATATCTTCGACTGCCAGAAGAATAGACAAATCAGTCTTAGAAGAAATACAACCAGAATACTCCTTAAAGAAGTGAGGATGGCAAGAAATTCAGCTTGCTTACTTTGGATACATTATCAGGAGAGACCAATTGCTAAAAAAGGACGTCATGTTTGATAAAGGAGAGGATCAGTGAAAATGAGGAAGACCCTCAATGAGATGGATTGACACAATAGCCACAACAATCGACTCAAACACACCAACAATCATAAAGATGGCACAGGACTGAGTAGTGTTTTGTTCTCTCATACGTAAGGGTGCCATGATTTGGCGTAACAGCAACTAACAACAAAATATACAAGGTACTACCCAGTGGGAGAGTCAAAGAATTAAAGACAGATATCTGTGTTTCAGGGACATAGGAGAATATACAAAGATTTTTTTTTTTTAAATCCAATGATTTTCTTTAATTGTGGTAAAATACATATATAACAAATCATTTCCCATTTTAACCATTTTTAAGTGTACAATTCAGTGACATTAATTATATTCACTGTGTTGCTTAGCCATCACCACTATTCATTTTCAAATGCTTTTTATCTTCCTAAAAAGAAACTCAGTTCCCCTTGAGTAATAACTCCCCGTTTTCCCCTACTCCTGCCCTTGGTAACCACTAATGAGCTTCTGTCCCTTTGCATTTGCCTATTCAAAGTATTTCATAAGTGGGGGTCATACAGTATTTGCCCTTTCATGTCTGACTGACTTTGCTCAGGAAAATGTTTTCACGGTTCATCCACGTTGTAGCATGTATCAGAACTTCATTTCTCTTTATGGCTAAGTAAGAATCCATTGTATGTATACAGTACAGTTTGTTTATTCATTCATTTGTTGCCGGGCATAAGTTATTTCCATCTTTCAATTATTGTGAATAATGTTGCAGCGTACATTGGTGTACAAGTATCTATTACCTTGCTTTCAATTTTTAAAAAAATTTATGTATTTTGTTCTTGAGAATATACACAGCAAAACATACACCAATTCAACAGTTTCTGCGTATACAATTTAGTGACATGGATTAAATTCTTCGAGTTGTGCAACCATTCTCACCTTCCTGTTCTGAATTGTTCCTCCTCCATTAGCATAAACTCACCGCCCCCTAAGGTTCCTATCTAATGTTTCAGGTTGCTGTTGTCCATTTGATCCCATTTCTTTCAGTTCTTTTGAGTATTTAGGAGTGGAATGGCTGAGTCATATTGTAATTCTCTGTTTATCTTTTTGAGGAATTGCCATACTGTTGTCCACAGCAGCTGCACCATTTTACATTCCCACCAACACTTGTTACTTTCTGTTTTTCTGATATTAGCCATCCCAGTGGGTGTGAAAGGTGACAAACTGTTTGTACTTGCCTGCCAACTGAAAGATTGGTGGTTTGAACCCATCCAGCGGCATTATGGAAGAAAAGTCCTGGTGATCTGCTTCTGTAAAGATTATAGCCAAGAAAACCCTACTGAGTTCAGTGCTGCTCTGTAACACATGGGGTCACCATGAGTCAGGGAGCTGACTTGATGGCAGCGAACAACAACAGTGGGTGTGAGGTGGTATCTCATTGTGGTTTTGATTTACATTTCCCTAATGATTAATAGAAGAAATGCCTGGCAGTATGCTTCTAAAAATCAGCAAATGAAAACCCTATAGAGCACAGCGGTCTGATCCACAACCAATCATGGGGTGGTGTAGGACCGGACAGCGTTTCGTTCAGTTGTGCATGGAGTTGTCATGCGTCGGAGGGCGACTCTAAGGCAGCTAACTACAGCAGTGGTTAATGATGTTGAGCATCATTTCATGTGCTTATTTGTCATTTCTTATATCTTCTTTGGAGAAATGTCTGTCTATTCAAATCCTTTGCTCATTTTTTGATTGGGTTGTTTGTCTTTTTGTTGCTAAGTTGTAGGAGTTCTTTATATATTCTGGATGTTAAACCCTTAGCAGATACATGGTTAGCAAATGTTTTCTCGCATTCCGTGGGTTGTCTCTGCACTTTCTTGATAAAGTCCTTTGCACAGAGGTTTTTATTTTGTCTCATTGCTCAAGCTTTTGACGTGTCTAAGAATCTATTGTCAAAAACTAGGTCTCAAAGCATTATACCTCTATGTTTTCTTCTAAGAGTTTTATGGTTTTAATTCTTATATTTAGGTCATTGATCCATTTTTAGTTAATTTTTGTATATGGAGTGAGGTATGGGTCCAACTTCACTCTTTTACATATGGAGACCCAGCTGTCCCAGCACTATTTATTGAAGAGACTATTCTTTCCCCATTGTTGAAACCCTTGTCGAAAATTAGTTGATCATAGAAGTATAGGTTTATTTCTGGACTTTCAATTCTATTTCATTGGTCTATATGTCTGTGTTTATACCAGTACCACACTGACTTGATTTCTCTAGCTTTATAGTATGTTTTGAAATCAGAGAGTTTGAGTTCTCCTACTTTGATTTGAAAATTGGCTTTTCCATTTTCAGGAAAAAAAGGCTGTTAGAATTTATATAAAGTTTGTGGTAAATCTATAGATTGCTTTGGGTAGAACTGACACCTTAAAAATATTAAGTCTTCTGCTCCATGAGCAGAGCCCTAGTAGCGTAGTGGTTAAGAGCTCAGCTGCTAACCAAAAGATCAGCAGTTCAGATCCACCGGTTGCTCCTTGGAAACCCTGTGGGGCAGTTCTACTCTGTCCTGTAGGGCCGCTATGAGTCGGAACTGACTCAACAGCACCTAACTACAAGAACAGTCCATGAACACGGGATAGCTTTACATTTATTTAAGTCTTCTTTAATTTGTTTCAGCAATGATTTGTAGTTTTCAGTGAACACTTTAGATTTTATTACCTCCCATTAAAATTTCACTTTGGAAGGTCCCAGAGTTTGGAACAAGCAAGTAGGATAGACACTGGCTTGAATTTTCCAGGATAAGAGAGCCGTCCTTTTATTAAATCATTTTCACTATATTTTATTATTAGTGATAATGGTCTACAGTAGAATTTTTGTGGTTCCTTATTTCTCTGCAAAGTAGTTTGATTTAGTCAATAAGAAGAGATGTTTACTTGGCCTGAATGGAAGATTTGCATTCCAGGGAAAAATATGGCATTTTGAAGGGTAGGCAGCAGAAGGAATCTCAGGTAGGGGAAAGGCTTGGGCAAAGCCCTAGAGGGAAAAAAAGTTTGTGATGGACTCAGTGTTCACATTGATCTAATCAGTGGTCTAAGCTTAGTACTTTCAAGATTACTTACATTCCTTTTAAAATGATCATTAACATTAAAAGGGGGATTAGGATTATTTTGTTTGAGAAAGGATTAAAAGGTTGAAGAATCTTGATCTAAATAATGATTTCCTAACGGGAGATCTAGGAAATCCCCAGACGTTTTTAGTTCAGAGAACACTCCTTGGGCCTAGAAAGAGGAATTGAGGAGTTCCAGAGAGGGGATCCATGGTCAGAGCCATTGATACTCACAATTGAGTAGACAACATTTTAAACCATAAAATACTAGGCAAATGTTCATTTTTTGACTAGGGTAAAACTGGTGCCATCGTCAGAGGAAAACTTTTGACTGTATAACATGATGGTAGAGAAATTTTCAGATGCACAAAACACTTGAATGCTGTTTAAGTAGACTTTGATTCTCTAGCCCCCATTTTCAGGAATATTTGGGGCTAAATTCTTAGTTTCTGACATGTGCTGGTCTTAAAGTATTCTAAGAACCATTATTAAACCATTTTTATTGTAAAACATTTTATTAGAGCTCCAACATGAGGATTTTTTAATCACCCATAGTGCTGTAACCCTAACAGCTGTTTGCGTTTTTTGTACGTTATCTTCCAGTCTTCACTTTTATGCATACTTACTTAATAATGGTACTTTAAGTAAAGAGGAGTACTAAGATACAGAATTTTTTATGATTTCTTTTGTTTTTAAGGTATGTTTTGGGTGGAGGTGCATTATGTATGGAACTTCTCACAAAACAGGTAACTATTTTCTTATAGTACTAATTTTTCTACCTCAGTAGAGTGTTTTTATTATGTAATTAGATGCTGAGTGGAAAAGCTGTTATATAATAGCACCTACTTAAACATTTTACTTTTTAATAGCACCCACTTTTAAAAAGGAAAAAGCCATTTAAGGTAAACCAGAAAATGTCATTGTATTTGGTGCTTAATCTATGCTAGGATATGCATTAAGAGTAAAGTTTATTTAAGATTATAATTTATTTGTGTTAGGCAGTTAGAATTTAAGTTTGCTTTTTTTATTTTTTTGCAGGATTTTGGAAATGTGGCCAACTTTACTTTTTCCTCTTAACTACACACTTCCTAACATTAATTTGCTTTTGTTAAGTTGATATATGCCATTTGTTAAACTTTCATAAGTGGGAATCAGGAATACCACAGTGTTCTTAGAGAAGTATTTTCTTCTTCTTGTAGGGCTGGAGCAGTGCCTACTCAATAGAATCTGTCATCATGCAAATCAATGCCACCTTAGTCAAAGGCAAAGCCAGAGTGCAGTTTGGAGCAAATAAGGTAATTTTATAAACATTGAATATACGATGTTACCTTATGAGGCTTCTTCTTATCTTGACTTAATTATTTTTGAAACAATTTCTTTCATTTTCATGTGGTTTGTTTTCTTAAAAGAATAAAACCTCTTATTACAAAAGTGATCCGTAGAAAATGTAGAAGATCAAGAAAATTAAAGATATCCGTTACTAATCACGTAATTATTTTCATACCTCTTCTTTTAGTCTTTTTGGTATTTATTATAGGTACAGTAAACCGAAAAACCAAACCTGTTGCTATCTAGTCGATTCTGACTCATAGAGACCCTAGAGGACAGAGCAGAACCGCCCCGTAGGGTTTCCAAGGAGCGACTGGTGGAATCAAACTGTCAACCTTTTGGTTAGCAGCTGAGCTCTTAACCACTGTGCCACCAGGGCTTCATTATAGATGTACATGTGTATAATTTTAAATTTATTATTAATATATATATCCCAATAAGTAGAAAAATCATGTGTACTTTGAAGTTTCCCAAAACTGAGATCATGTTATAATAGTTAACTCCTATTCAACACTGATGTGCTAGGCTGTAGTCTAAACTCATTACTTGTATATACTCTTTAAATCCTCTTAATAACCTAAAAGGTAGGTACTATTATTGCCCTTGGAGCCCTGGTACCACAGTGGTTAAGAGCCTGGTTGCTAACCAAAAGGCTGGCAGTTTGAATCCACCAGCTGCTTCTTGGAAACCCGATGGGACAGTTCTACTCTGTTCTATAGAGTCACTATGAGTCCGAATCGACTAGACGGCAGTGAATTTTTTTTTTTTTTATTTTATTGTTGTCTTCATTTTGTAGATGAGGAAACTGAAGCACACATAGTTTAGGTAGCTTGCCTAAGATGACAGGTGTCAGAGCAAGGACTGGAACCAGACAGTCTGGCTTTCTTCCCTCCTTTTAACCACTGAGTTCTGTTCTTTATTCATGTGCTATCTCAAAAACATCTTTCCATGACTAATTGTAGTTATCTATAAATAAACATTTAAATGGGGCAAGAAGTACTCTGAAGTTGATGTGTTTTGGAACAATATTTGTGTGATGAAAATTATCCTATTTTTTTTTAAATTTAGATGTTCCTAAAGTTTTTGTGAATTTAGTGTTGAATGTCTTATTCATATAGTTTTAAATCTAACTATGTATTTATACCCACATTGCTGGAACACAGTAAAGGTAGCCATCAACTGTGAAATTTGGAGATAGGGTCAAACTGATAGAGCTGAGGAATCCGCAGCTCTGTTCAGGCAAGAGTCACTGGAGAGGTGAGGTACAAGTACAATCTTGCCATTAGCTCCCCGAGGCCCCGAGCCAGTAGGAGCTGACAGTAAGCCATGAGACGGAAGGATGCTGGCCAAGCGTGTTTTCTGCTCAGTTAACAGAATACAGCCTGTAACATTAGCTCTAGGCCACAATAGTGAGAAAGCCCTCCAAAGTAGAGGTCTGCTATCATGGGTTTTAACAGGAATTTAGGGATTAGAGGCAAAATAGTGCCCCAACAAGCTTCCATTCCCTACTCCACCCCACTCCAGTATGACTCACATTAACTGATAACATCCAAACAAGGTACCAGGGGTTAGGACTTGAACATATCTTTTTGGGAGACACAATTGAACTTATAACATGTGGTTAAAAAATCAAATGAAAATTTAAAAATACTAAGAACTGAATGACAATGAAAATACTATATGTCAATATCTGTGGAATATTTATGGAACTAATCCAGCTGAAGGAAGAAAACCGCAGATTTTGTAAGGTAGAATAAAGGCAGATGTCATTCTCTGAGCCTAATTAAATAAAACTATAAGTTAATAACATAATCAGAAAACAAATACTCCTTTGTGGAACTTTTAAACTCAAACAGCCCTGAGGTTATTTGGTACCTAAGTGGACTTAAAATAAAAATTTCAGAATATTAAAATAGCAACAGTGAAATCACTACATATCAGAAACGAAAGATCCTTAGGTCATTAAAAAAAATATAATGAAAATGAATCAAGCCTCTAACTCAGTGTTAGAAAGGACTAATAAACTGAAGGAAAGCAGAAGGAGTAAGTTAATAAAGATAAAAGCAGAAATCAGTAAGTTAGAAAATAAAGGGCTAACTCCTTGTTACTGTAAAGCCTTTGCTGTAACATTCCTCTTAAACTGGAATTTGAATATTATGCCATTGACAATTGAGAGTGGGGAAGTCTAAAGTTCTCATTTTCTCCTTGTGACTTGGGTGGGTAGACACTAAAGTTAGGTGGTGACTGCTTCATGAGTGTTTGGGAAATTCATTGTGTGTGTTTTGTTATGTACAGTCTGTTCTCTTATCTGTTTCTATCCTTTTTGTGAAAATACAGACTGATGAACACTTTTCCATTAACTTTGAGGTAACACTAATGTACATTTTATACATTTTAGTTTTTTAAGATGCATTATGGCAGGGTTTTAATATTTTTTTATTTTTATTTTATTGTACTTCAGGTGAAGGCTTACAGAACAAATAGTTTCTCATGAAACAGTAGTACACATGTTGTTTTATGACATTGGTTAACAACCCCACAACATATTAAGCCTCTAAATTCTTAACCTTTTTTTTTTTTTTTTTTTTTTGATGAAAATACAGACAGCCAAAGATACACCGTTTCAAAAATTTCTACATACACAGTTCAGTGACATTGACTACGCTCTTCCAACTGTGCTGTTATTCTCACTTAAGATGAAGGCTTACAGAACAAAATAGTTTCTCATTTAACAGTTACTACACGTTGCCCTATGACAATGGTTAACAATCTCACAACATATCAAGAATATCCTTACTCCACCTTGTGTTCCCTATCACCAGGGGACTTCCTTGTCCCCTTCTGTCTTCTGGCCCTTGTCACTGGACTACTGTACCTCATTAGTCTCATTTGGGTTTTTTTTTTTTTTTTTTAATACCATTTCAAAACTTTTTACTTACACATTTAAGTGATATTGACTATGCTCTTTCAATTGTGCTGCCATTCTCGCCCAAGATGAAGGCTTACAGGACAAAACAGCCTCCCATTTAATAGTTACTACAAATGTTGCCCTATAACAGTGGTCAACAATCTCACAACACATTTACAGTGTCCTTACTCAACTTGTGTTCCTTATCATCAGTTTCCTACTCCCCCTCTGCCTTCTGGCCCTTGTCACCAGACTCCTGTACCTCGTTAGTCCCATTTAGTTTTACTGGGCTGTCCACTCCCAGGCTTAACATCGAACCTCGAGGGTAACTTCACCTCTTGAGCTGAAAGGGTGTCTGGGGGCCACACTCTTGAGGTTTCTCCAGTATTCTTTAGGCCAGTAAATCTGGTCTTTTTTTTTTTCTTTTTTTTTTTGGGGGGGGAGTTAAAATTATGCTCTACATCCTTCTCCAGCTCTGTCCAGAACCCTCTGTTGTGATCCTGGTCAGAGCAGTCAGTGGTGGTAGCCGGGCACCATCTAGCTGTACTGGACTCAATCCGGTGGAGGCCTTGGTAGCTGTGGACAGTTAGTCCTTTGGACTAATCTTTTCGTTGTATCCTGGGGTTTTAATATTTTTAATGAGTTCTTAGAAATTGAAAAGGACTCTGCTGTATTAAAATGGGAAAAGGATATAAAAAGTCTATTTACTGAAATAGAAATAAGTAGCTCATGAGCGTACTGAGACATACTCAACCTCACTCATAATACAAATGCAAATCAAAACTACACCGAGAATTCATCTTTTGCATATCAGCCTATCATATTGTCAAAAATAATAAAGGTTTGATAAAGTACTCTGTTGGCAAGGCTGTGTGGAGGCATACATGGCCAGTGGACAAGCAGATTTATACAATTCTACAGACAGCAATTTAGCAATGTCTCACAATTATAAAGGCATGTATGTCTTTTGATCCAGCAAATTTTTACCAGCACTTTGCAAATATATGTCCAGGATTATTCATTGCAACTTGGTAACAGTAGAATATTGAAAACAACCCCAATGCCTAGCAAATGGAGATTGATTAAATGATAGAATATCCATACAATGGAACATTTTACTGTTTTTTAAAAGAGAAAAGTAAATTTTCTGTGCGCTGATAAGGAAGGAACTCCCAAGAGATGCTAAGTGAAAAAGGGGGCAAAAAGGAATCTATAGCATACTGTAGCCCTTGCAGCATAGTGGTTAAGAGCTCAGGTGCTAACCAAAAGGTCGATAATTCAAATCCACCAGCCACTGCTTGGAAACCCTATGGGGCAGTTCTGCTCTTTCCTATAGGGTCACTGTGAGTCAGAACTGACTGAACGACACCTAACAACAAGATAGCATACTACCATTTGTGAGGGGTACTGGGGGCAGTGGCTAATGACAACAGGCAGTACATGAATTTGCTCGTATAATCTTTAAGAATGCATATACAAGAAACTAATAACAGTGGGTAACTTGGTTGGGGGAAGAGAAATGGATGAGGGGGGGAACTAGGTGGTTGGGGGACACATAGAAAGGAGAGTTTTCACTTAGAATGTTTTTATACATTTTTGATTCTTGTGCTGTGTGAATTTATTATTCAGAAAAATTCTGTGTAGATGTGTACCACTATGGAGACTATTCACAATATATTAAGTGTAAGTTAAGATGTAGGTTAGTTGTACTTAAGGTAACAAAATCAACCCTAAATTTGGTCCCTTATAAAAGGCACTATATTTTTACCAAGAGAGGACTCCTTTCGTTGTTGTTAGGTGTTGTGGAGTTGCTTCCAACTTACAGTGTCCTTATGTACAACAGAATGAAACACTGCCCATTCCAGAGCCATCCTCACAGTCGTTGCTACGTTTGAGCCCATTGTTGCACCACTGTGTCAGTCCATCTCGCTGAGGGTCGTCTTCTTTTTCACTGACCTACTTTACCAAGCACATCATATCCTTTTCCAGGAACTGGTCCCGCCTGATAACATGTCAGTGAGTAAGTGAGACAAAATCTGGCCATTCTCGCTTTTAAGGAGCATTCTTGCTGTACTTCTTCTGAAACAGATTTGTTCATTCTTCTGGCAGTCTATGGTATATTCAGTATTCTTCGCCAACACTGTAATTCAAAGGCATCAATTCTTGTTCCGTCTTCATTACTCATTACCCATTTGTGCACGCATTTGAGGCAATTGAAAGTACCATGGCTTGGGTCAGACACATCTTAGCCCTCAAGTGGCATCTTTGCTTTTTAACACTTTAAAGAGGTCTTCAGCAGATTTTCCCAGTGCAGTGCATCATTTGATTTCTTGACTTCTGCTTCCGTGGGCATTGATTGTGGATTCAAGTAAAATGAAATCCTTGACTTCAATCTTTTCTCCGTTTATCATGATATTGCTTATTTGTCCAGGCGTGAGGACTGTTGTTTTCTTTATTTTGAGGTGTAACCCATATCGAAGGCTGTATTCTTTGATCTTCATTATTAAGTGCTTCAACTCCACTTTGTTTTCAGCAAGCAAGGTTGTGTCATCTGCATATCATAGGTTGTTAATGAGACTTCCTCCAATTCTGGTGCCATGTTCTTCTTCATATAGTCCAGCTTCTCAGATTATATGCTAAGAATACAGATTGAATAAGTATGGTGAAAGGATACAACCCTGATGCACACCTTAACCTGATTTGTAAACCATGCAATATATTTTTGTTCTGTTTGAACGGCTGCCTCTTGGTCTATCTATAGGCTCCTCATGAGCACAGTTAAGTGTTCTGGAATTCCCATTCTTCGCAACGTTATTCATAATTTGTTATGATCCACACAGTCGAATGCCTGTGCATAGTCAGTAAACACAGGGAAATATCTTTCTGGCATTCTGCTTTCAGCCAAGATCCATCTGACATCAGCAGTGATATCCCTTGTTCTATGTCCTCTTCTGAATCCTGCTTGAAATTCTGGTAGTTTCCTGTCTATGTACTGCTGCAACTGCTTTTTAATTATGTTCAGCAAAATTTTACTTGTGTGTGATATTAATGACATTGTTCGATAATTTCTACATTGTGTTGGATCACCTTTCTTTGGAATGGGCTCATATATGGATCTTTTCCAGTCGGTTGGCAAGGTAGCTGTCTTCAAAATTTCTTGGCATGGATGAATGAGCGGTTTCAGTGCTGCATCCCATTGTTGAAACATCTCAATTGGTATTCTGTCAATTCCTGGAGCATTATTTTTCACCAATGCCTTCAGTGCAGCTTGGACTTCTTCCTTCAGTCGATTGGTTATTGATCATATGCTGCCTTATGAAATGGTTGAACATTGATCAGTTCTTTTTGGTAAGTGACTCTGTGTATTTCTTCCATCTTCTTTCGATGCTTTTTGCGTCAGTCAACATTTTGCTTATACAATCCTTCAGTATTGTAACTCGCGGCTTGAATTTTTTCTTCAGTTCTTTCAGCTTGAGAAATTCTTTTTCTTCCCTTTTTGTTTTCTAACTCCAGGTCTTTGCACATTTTATTGTAATACTTCATTTTGTCTTCTTGATCTACCCTTTGAAATCTGTTCATCTCTTTTACTTCAGAGTCCTTCTGTTCGCTTTAGCTGCTCTACGTTCAAGAGCAAGTTTCAGATTCTCTTCAGACAATCATTTTGGTCTTTTCTTTTTTTCCTGTCTTTTTAATTACTTCTTGCTTCCTTCATGTATGATATCCTTGATGTCATTCCACAACTCATCTGGTCTTTTGTCATTAGTGTTCAATGCATCAAATCTGTTCTTGAGATGGTCTCTAAATTCAGGTGGGATATACTCAAGGTTGTACTTTGGCTCTTATGGATTTATTTTAATTTTCTTCACCTTCAACTTGAACTTGCATATGAGCAGTTGATGGTCTGTTCCATAGTTGGCCACTGGTCTTGTTCTAATTGGTAGTGAGTTTCTCCATAGTGTCTTTCCACAGATGTAGTCAGTTTGATTCTTGTGTATTCCATCTGGTGATGTCCACATGTATAGTCACCTTTTATGTTGTTGAAAACGAATGAATAAGTTGATGAAATCGCAAAATTCTATCATATGATTTCCGGTGTACTTTCCATCACCAAGGCCACATTTTCTAACTACTGATCTTCTTTGTTTCTGACTTTCGCATTCCAGTCGTCAGTAATTATCAATGCATCTTGAATGCATGTGTGATCAATTTCAGACCACAGAAGTTGGTAAAAATCTTCAGTTTCTTCAACTTTGGCATTAGTGAGTGGTTGGTACATAAATTTGAATAATTGTCCTATTAACTGTTCTTCCTTGTAGGTGTATGGATATCATCTTGCATTTGACTGCATTGTGCTTCAGGATAGATCTTGAAATGCTCTTTTTGACAATGAATGAGTTGCCATTCCTGTTCAGTTTGTCATTCCCGGCATAGTAGACCATATGGTTGTCTGATTCAAAATGACCAATACAAGTCCATTTCACCTCAGTAATGCCTAAGATATTGATCTTCAAGCATTCCATTTCATTTTTTAAAACTTCCAGTTTTCCTTGATTCATACTTAGTACCTTCCACATTCCGATTATGGGGAGATAAAGGAAAGGACTCCTTTAGTAATGGAGTAATGGCTTGGTGCCAATTACAGTCATTCTTTAGATTTCTAACTCCAAATGTCACTTGTATGTGTACTTCTTAAAGCCTAACGTTTTCTTATCTGAAGGTAGTATTTCATAGTTTTTATTTTGGTACAAGATATAAGGAAAAGAGACTTGCATTTTATTAAGTTTAAATACCATCATTCAACTTGATTCAGGGGTGTGGAGATGGCCACTAGAACTATAAAGCTTTGTACTTGTCTAGTGATAAGACCTATAAAAATGAACTTGGAAGCTTATAGGTTTTTATTGGGGTGCAATTTTTTATTTTTATAAAATGGTAGTGGTAATGAAATTGAAAATTAAGTGTATTAAATTAAAAAGATTTTCAAAATAGAAATATAATTCAATTTTCTGTGCTTTTTTAATTAAGCACGGTGGTGATAACATCAATACATTTATTGATTTAAAATGTGTAATTCTCTTTCAGAATCAATATAATCTAGCAAGAGCCCAACAATCCTATAATTCCATCGTACAGATACATGAGAAAAATGGTACGTTTAATTCAACAAGTATTTATTGCCATTTGTGAAGTTTTATGTTTGTGTTATTGATACTTATTCATGTTGTATCTTTCTATTGTTGCTTTAATTTCTTATAAGATACTTTTACCATAGCAAAAATTTTAACTTGATGATACAGATAAACATGCTATTCTTCATTTGATATCTTTGTATCCTAAACACTTGGCCTGGCCATCTCTGAGTCTGACTCAAGATCTTTGAGTAGATGATTGAATGAATCACTTTATTCACTTGAAGTGTGGTATTAGTATAGGAATTTAGATAAAGGCAACTGTTTGTAGGTGGAGTTCTCGTTGTGGAGTAAATACAGTCAGGACCATGAACCAGCTGTTTCTGAAATACCGTTACTTAATGTTTTCTCCATGCTTATACGCTTTATCTATTCAAGTAAGGATAGTTCTAATTTCAGTATACACTTAAGAGTATTTGAGTTGTAAATTAAAAAAAAAAAAAAATCCTTTCTTAAAAGATCTTTAATAAACTCTATTGTCCTTACTTTAAATTTTGCCAGTATTCATTATGCACATTTTTTGAGTTTTTGTTTCCAACAGTGAGTAAGAAAACTAGACTTGGAATCAGAAGACTTATTTTCAAGTGTCATTTGTTGTCACTCACTAGCTCTGTGGCCCTGAGCAATCCCATCACCTCTCTTAGCCTCATTTACCGCATCTCTAAATTGGCATAGTATTTGTCTTGCCAAACACGTGAGGAAAAAACCAGAGTAGTGTGTGTGTACGCGTAGCACTTTATAACTAAGTGTGTTGTTTAATAAGATACTCTCGTAACGATGATATTGAAGCTTATGTCTTTTTCTGTAGAATAAACAACTTAATAAGAAAGGATTTCTTAAGAGAGTATTAACAATAAAGTGTTCTTTACTTTGCTAGAAATGTGGCAGGTTGTGCCTTAAGATTTGTGTTTGACACTCACTTTTAATAACAGCAAACTTGTCACTTTTTCAGTGACTGCTACTTCAGCAAAAGAACAGTATTCAAACAAAATTTTGAAGCTAAAGAGGGAGATGATAAAACTTGAGCATAAGCCTGGGTTTTCTTAATAGTAACCACTTTTGGTGCATTAAATTAGTAGCCAAAGAAGCCTGTGTACTGCTTCATAACGACATAGATGTTCCACAAATCTCTGTGTACTCATGCTGCTCGAATGGTGACTTCATACCAAATAGTCATTCTCAAGACTGGGAAACACTTTTTTCTTACCTTTCCCATATTTATTTATTTTTAATTAAAGCATACATTATAATTACTGTTCAAAAATGTTTATGGAAAGTGCTGTATTTGAGAATGTGTGAATGTGTGTAAGCTTATCTGTGGTGGAAAGAGCAATAGAGTAAGGAGACATGGATTCTAGTTTGGCTTCTGCTACTGACTCTGATCTTAGACATAGTCACTTAGTCACTGCACTTGCTGAGATGGCCTCCTCATTGGTGAAATGACATCTTTGTCCTGGACAACAATCCAAGTTCTTCTTATTCTAAAATGCCAGGATTGCGTTTCTGGGATAGTTATTTTGTGGGCTGACATTAAACACACAGACACACACACACAGTTTTAGGAGGTTTACTTTCAAATACAAAACTGAAATGGAATAAAGACTAGCTTGTAGTCTAATATTCCAGTGTCATCTTTAGCTAGGAGTGGCATTAATAATAGAGATCATATGTTCAAAACTCATGTACAGTTTATTCATAGAAAGTAACTTTATACTGTGAACATATCAAAATGCTGTTACCAACCCAAGCATAAGTTTAATTTTTGCAATAGGTTTAAATTCCAAAATTATGAATAGAGAATTTAGCCAACCTTAACAAATGCCAGTTCTTGTAGTTGGTTTAAGAATTAAATTATTCTAACTTTTTTTCTCTATTTTAGGCTGGTACACTCCTCCAAAGGAAGATGGCTAAATGTGTTGACGGCCGTATGTTTGGACCAATGTTGCTTTAAAGAAAATCTTTCCAACATGCAGACACAAGCTTTGAGTGCCCCTATAACAGCAGTACCGAAGACGTTAGCTAATAGATATTTTAGTGGATAGTCTGTCAACTGACATCCAGTATAAGTTACAGCCTTTTCATTTGGCTCATCTTAGGTATCTTAGACTGAACAGTGGGGCCTTTACTGTATTTTTCCTGATAAATACTATATTGGCCACTCCTTATCATCTCTTTTTCTTGATAAGTGAAACCTTGGAAGCAGGCAAGTCAACATCAGGTTGCTAAAGTTGTGACCCATCCTGGGTAATCTTCCTGGAGCCTGTAGATTATGATGACTCGCAATACATTGTTTCATTTCAAGCCAGTAAAAGTTTAATTGTTGTTTAATATTGGTTTAGAAAATTTAAGGTCTTCTAAATCACAGTAGCTTTTTCAGGTCTAAAATCATTTTGTGATATTGCCAAAATAATGGCAGGAAACCTACTCATTAAATTGTTAAACTTTTTTATGGCTGTGTGAAGATAGGAACTGTTTCCTGATGATATATGCTTAATTGGGTTGTATTTTCTAGGTAAAGCAAAGCAAGGCTGTGCCAATGAAGGCTTTTAAGTAGTAATTTCCACTGGGGCATCAAAGTCTTGCCGGGCTGAATTTGCTTCTTGTTGGTTCAGTATTCCTTAAGAAGAAGAGCCACAGTATAGAGCTTGAAGTTATTTAAAATACTAAGTCATTTTACGTTTCCATTTTATTAACGGGATGTTGCAATCATTTGTAAACTAATAAACTTATAAAGTGATTGGCACAAAAACAGATTACTTGAGCAAAAGCTGCAGAGTTAAGTCCAAAAAGATCTTCCCTAATTTGGAAACTCTTCAGATTTCTTGCCATAGTCATAACATTGGCTTTTATGTTAAAAGACTAATAGGAACTCTACGTATGTCAATTCCTTTGTGAAACCTGACTCAAATAATCAATGTACGCTCCATTTTATTGCCTTACCTGAATCAGTCCTGTTTAGTTGGTAATAGATTTTTTATATACCCAAGTTTGATTTAAAAGTAAATTCTAGATGTTAAGCACTTTTAAAAAAGACACCCGAAGCACATTTTTCTGCACAAACCAGTTACAGAGTTCAGAAGTGTTTTCTTATACATTTGCTCTGAGATTCAGTTTTTAACTTTGTGAACCACATCAGAGAGACTTGGCACTTCTGTATTATTTGTGCATGTTTTATTTCTTTTGATTCTATTTTGGTTAAGAGGACAGTAGATAAAGATTTTCTGGCTTTCTGGTTCACTTGGTTACATTTGTATAAAGTTCTGATAGCCAGTTGCTCAGATAAGAAGTGACAAGGTAGAACTCTTTAAAGCATTAAAGTTCCTTAAACCTAAGGCTAAATCTTGAATACATTATTGAATTCTTTAATATCCTGATGGCTAGCAGATTGACAGCTGCGCATTTGGCATGCTTTGTTTTTTTGGATTTTATTTTTCATTGCAGATTTATTTGGCGATGTACAGTAAATTTTGTAAACTTGCATCAAGTTTATGAATAAAGAACCATTTAAAAAATTACTTTGTCATTTTTCCCTTATAAGACATACTCTTTGCTTCAGGTGTCCATTGCCTCTATTTAGTTTCTGGAATAGGATCATTTAAGGTGAGTTGGGATGAGGAGAGGTGTCTTAGGCTGGGTTCTCTATAGGAGCTAAACCAGTGAACTGTATGTGTGTGTACATGTGGATAGAAAGAAATTGAGATTGATTTATTTCAAAGAAGTGGCTCATGCAGTCGTGGAGGCTGGCAAGTCTCAAATCCATGGGTCAGGCATCAGGCTGGAGGCTTCTCCTGACTTGTAGTTGCAGAGGCTAACAAACACAAAATTGGCAGGTCAGATGGCAGGCTGCTGGCTCAGAGCTGCAGGAGTTGGCGAATCCCAAAATCTGCAGGTCAGAAGGCAGGCTGCTAGCTCATGTCCCAAGAGCCGGAGGTCAGAGGACGATGAGTCAGATGCATGATCCAGAGAGGGCAAGCTTTGCCAGAACATCTATATATTGGATGCAGGCCAGGCCACACCCCCAAGGAAACTCCCCTTTCAACTGATTGGCTACTCACATCAGATCACAAAATGGAGGATGATTACATAATATCTGCCAAACCACTGAGAATCACAGCCTAGCCAAGTAGACACATAACCTTAACCATTGTAAGAGGTCTGAGAGGAAGAGAGGCAGATTGACTTAAGAAGAGGAAGCTAGAGAATCCAGAAATAGTTTGTACAAACTTGGTATACTCAAGTTTTCCTCAGCCTTTTCCCTTTCCCACACACATTATTTAATATAAACTTAAGTGACTGTTCCTTGTTCCCCACTTTAGCATACCCTTGGCCTCCTTAGCACATGGTATCAGGTCATGTCACATACAAGAAGTCCAGAGGACATGGTAACTAAAGCTCAAGCAGCAAAAGACAAAATAGATAAATGGGATCTCATAAAAATTCAATACTTTTGTACATCAAAGGACTTTATCAACAAAGTGAAAAGACAGCCTACAGATTGGGAGAAAATTTATGAGAACCATATCAGATAAGGCCTAATATCCAAAAAATATATAATACTCCTACAACTTAACAACAGAAAGACAACCCAATAAAAAAAATGGGCAAAGGACTTGAACAGGCAGTTCACCAGAGGGTATTTAAATTGCCAACAGGCACATGAAAAGTTGTTCAGCATCATTAGCCATTCCAAAAAACCCACTGCCATCAAGTCAATTCTGACTCATAGCGACCCCATAGGGTATCCAAGGCTGTAAATATCTATAGAAGCAGACTGTCACATCTTTTTCCCACAGAAGCTGCTGGTGGTTTTGAACTGCCACCCTTTCAGTTAGCAGTCAACTGCTTTAACCACTGTGCCAGCAGGGCTCCTTCATTAGCCATTAGGGAGCTGCAAATCCAAACCACAATGAGATATCACCTCACCCTCATAATGGCAATTACTAAAAAAATAAAAAAACGGAAAACAACAGGTGTTGGGGTTGCAGAGAAACTGGAACCCTCATCCATTGCTAGTGGGAATGTAAAATGGTGCAGCCCCTGTGAAAAACAGTTTGGTGGTTCCTCAGAAAGTTAAACATAGAACTATCATATGACCCACAATCCCAATCCTAGGTATATATACCCAGAAGAGGTGAAGGCAGTAATGTAAATGGAAATCTGTACACCAATGTTCACTGCAGCACTTTCCACAGTAGCCAAAAGGTGGCAACACCTGAAATGTGTATCAACAGATGAATGGATAAACAAAATGTGGTATATCCATACAATGGAATATAAAGCTTACCATGAAGAGAATGAAGCATGGATGAACCTGGAAAACATTATGCTGATTGAAATAAGTCAGTCAGAAAAGGACAAATACTGTATGATCTCATTATATGAAATAAGCAAATACATAGAAACCAAAGATGACTAGTGATAACCAGGGATGGGAGGGAGGGGAGAAGGGGGAGTTTTTGTTTGTGGGGGGCACAGAGTTTATGTTAATGGTGGTAGAATATTTTAGAAAAGGATAGTGATAACAGTGGCACAACATGAAAAATGTAATCAATGTCATTTAATTGTAAATGTGGAAGTTGTATCGGAAAATGTTTTGGTGTGTATATTTTCACCACAAATAAGGTCCAGGGTTAGGACTCCAGGCATGGTATATGTAAGCTCTGATCTGCTTCTTTGAGACTTTTTTTCCATGTTGATTTCATCCTTGGACTGAATGTCATGTTCGGATGTGCTTTACTAAGTCCAGAGGTAGACAATAGTCATCGTCTTTCAGTATCTCTTTAGAAGGTGTGAAAATCTTTAGATGTCCCACCCCACCAAGCACACTGCCCCTTACTTCTTCTTGGCTAGAACGGGGGCCTGTGTCAACTTCTAAACTGATGGCTGGTGAAAAGACTGTGAGACCATCATGATTACTATGGATTACTGGTTCTCAAAGTATGATTTGGGGAACCATTGGGAGACCCTTTCAGGGGTTGTACAAAGCCAAAATGGTTTTCATAATACTAAAACATTATTTGCCTTTTTCACTCACATTCTCTCACAAATGTGCAGTGAAGTTTTCCAGAAACTGTATGACGTGATGAGGAGTCTCTGGATGGTACAAATGGTTAAGTGCTGGACTACTAGCTGAAAGGTTGGCGGTTCACCACCTGTCCAGAGGCATCTCAGAAGATAGTCCTGGCAATCTGCTTCAGAAAGGTCACAGCCTTAAAAATCCGATGGAGTTCTCTCTCTCTCTGGTTTTTTGTTTTTGTTGTTTTTTTTTTTGTGGTACTTTCGATGCAGTTTTACAGAACAAATAGTTTCTCATTAAACAGTACACATACTGCGTTATGACAATGGTTAACAACTCCACGACATGTCAACACTGTCCCTTCTCAACCTTAGGTTCCCTATTACCAGCTTTCCTGTTCCCTCCTACCTTCTAGTCTTTGTCCCTGGACTGTTGTGCCCCATTAGTCTTGTTTTGTTTTATGGGGCCGTCTAATCTTTGAAGTGTGAATCTTGGGAGTGACTTCATTACTGAGATAAAAGGGTGTTCGGGTGCCATACTCTCGGGGTTTCTCCAGTCTCTCTCAGGCCAGTAAGTCTGGTCTTTTTTTGTGAGTTAGAATTTTGTTCTACATTTTTCTCCAGCTCTGTCTGGGACCCTCTGTTGTGATCCTGGTCTGGTGGAGTTCTGTGTAACACACGGGTTCACCAAGAGTCAGAACAGTATGGCTACTAACAACATGCCAAGTGATACTGCGAAAGATTGAATTCAAAAGCAGATGAGAATCCAGCTGTCTTCCATTATCCAGAAATCAGAGATTAGAAGAATTTGTGGGTGGGGGAAATGGTAAATATTGGTGGACATAATGCACATAAACAGAAGCACATTGGGGTTATCAATATTTAAGAGTGTAAAGGGATGCTGAGGTCAAATTGAGAACCACGGGTTTAGACCAATGAGGGCTATCTATCCTCAAGAGCTGGGGAACAAATCACTGGTGTTAACAAAGAAGCGGCAGGAGGAATAGATGTTAGGCGAGAAAGCAGCAGTATTTACTGTGCTCACACTCCTTTTATTTGTGATTCTCAACTTCAGCGGGCATTAGAATGACCGACCAAAACCCACCAGTTCCCACGAGTCGATTCCGATTCACAGCCACCCTATAGGGTTTCTCTTTGGAAGCCGACTGCCACGTATTTCTAGGGAGGAGCCATTAGTGGTTTAACCACCGACCTTTTAGGTTAGCAGTTGGTCACTTTAACCACTGCGGCACCAGGGCTCCTTAGAATGACTGAAGAGGTACTTAAAACAGTGTTTCTGATTGAGCAGGCCTGGGGAGAGGTCTGATAACACGTGAAAACTTAAGAAGTTCACAGGTGAATCTGATGCTGTTGAGGAACCAGTGCAGAGTTTGGGGCGTGCCTTCACACACATTATTAGTCCTCCTCAGAACGGCAGGTGCCATTTATGCCGTTTTATAGGTTAAGGACATGAGAGCTACAACAGTGATTTATCCAAGTCCACCAGGTGTTGAATAAGAGCCGTGAGAAATGCAACCATGAACTCAAACCCAAATCTTCACACACTAAATCAGTTAAAGCTGATACTGTCCGTTTAAAAATTGGGCACATGCTGTTTAACAGTCAATAGTGTTTAAAGACCAATACTACCCAGTGCTTGTCTTCAAGGAACTGAAAAGACTAAACGCTGCAAGCGCAGTGAGAAAGGCAGAGAGAAGACTACGTATTTTCACTGCGACAGAGTAGAAGGCATCCAGGAAGGTACCGAGAGTAACCTCCGCGAATAAGATAGCGTACAAAGACTAACTCCAAAAACCTGACGGCCTGGCGTCACGTGGGCACCTTCACGCAGCCCCGCCCACCCGGTCGGGCCGGAAGTGACGCGTGCCCCTCCCCAGTGCTCCCTGGCGGGGCGGTCTAGTGCCGGCCTAAGCAGGTCCCTCCAGGCTGCCGTAGGACTTGTTACCGGCGGGTTGGGAGCAATGGAGGTGGTGGGCGGTGGCGACTCCCGCAGCTCCTGCTCCGCGGACCCACGAAGCACCTTCGTGTTAAGTAACCTACCGGAGGTGGTGGAACGCGTACTTACCTTCCTACCTGCCAAGGCGTTGCTGCGGGTGGCCGGGTGAGGACAGAGGAGGCGGGACGCTTACCTCAGGATATGCGGCAGGCATGCCCGCGCCGGCAGGGTGGGCTGAGACTGTCGGGACTCAGGGGTGCACCGCCTCCCCAGCCCTGACCTGAGGTGACGCCCCCACCCGCTTGATACCCCTATCCAGGGGCTCCCGGGGACTCTTCCCTGAGGAGCGAAGTTCCCTTTAAGATTCCCCCGCGTTTGGCTCTTTCTCCGAACCAGCGCCCCGACACCTATCTCTCCCGGGAACTTTGGATCTAGCAGGGGTCTCTGGCTGCTACCTTATGGGTGGGGGTCTGCGAGCATCGGAAGAGGTGGAAATGAACGTTGGTGCGCAACCTTTTGTGCGTTTGCATCCCCAGCGTATGCCGCTTATGGAGGGAGTGTGTGCGCAGAGTGTTGCGGGCCCATCGGAGTGTGACCTGGATCTCTGCGGTCCCGGCGGAGGCCAGCCACCTGGAGGGGCATTGCTTGGTCCGCGTGCTCGCAGAGGAGCTTGAGGCAAGTAAGGAGGGGTGTCGTGCACAGTCAGTTGTAGGGTTGTTGGGACAGCCTTTGGGAACTGTTTTTTATTCCAACTTTGTTTATGACTTTATTTTTTGTAACGAAGGGAATATTTTCTCATGCCATGAAAAAGACTGTAAACATCAGTTTTGACGGTTGTATGTTGTAAGAATATGCCATGATGATTTATTTGACTCTTTAAATGTTGGAAATTTTAAGTGTCCAGATTTTCAATATTACAATAATGATGTACAGAACCTTCTCTTCCCTGCTTCCCTTGAAGCAAGTATTGTCATCGATTTTGCAGGAAAGGCAGTTGGGTCTCTCTTGCTCCGTGTCAGGCAAACAGAAAGCCAAGAACCAAAACTTACACCCAAATATTTCGACTGCCAATCCAGTACTCTTGTGTATTGTCTCTCTGGGCCCCAGTTTCAAAAGGGGCAACAACACCTAGTGAGAGGAGTGTAAAAACTTGGGACTGTGGAGTCATGGGGGCAGCCACTTGAGCACAGGTGAGAGTGAAGCTCTGGTATTTCACTGGGGAGTGGGAGTCAGCCATTTGAGACTAAATTGCCAGTCTAATGCTTTATCACTCCCTTGTACTTTTAGTGTGTATTCTGTACAACGAAGAACATTTTACATAACCACAATACAACCATCAGAATAGGACATTATCATTGATACATTTCTACCATCTAATCCTCAGGTTCTGTTCAAGTTTTGCCAATTGTCCCGGTAATGGCCTTTATAGCAAGTTGATTTTATTTGTCTTACCTCTTTAATTTCCTTTGATCTGGAACAGTTTCTCAGCCTTTCCTTGACTCCTACAAACATGACAGTTATGAATACTACAGGCCAGTTATTTTGTAGAACATCCATCAATTTGGGTGTGTCTGAGATTGTCATTCTTAGATTTAGATTGTGCATTTTGGGCAGGAATATTGCAGAAATGATGCCGTGTTCTTCTCTTTGCGTCTGTCCGTTGGTATATGATTTCCATTTGTCCCATTATTGGTGTGAATTACTTTTGATTACTTAATTAAGGTAGTGTCTTCCAGATGTCTTTCCTGTAAAATTACTCTCCACAGCAATAAGTGTTCTGTGGAGAGACACTTGGAAACTATGTAAATAACCTGTTGCATTCTAGTTGATTCTGACTCATAGCTTCCAACTCACAGTGACCCTATAAGACAGAGTAGAACTGCCCCGTAGAGTTTCCAAGGCTGTAATCTTTACAGAAGCAGACTGCCACATCTTTCTTCTGTGGAGTGGCTGGTGGGTCTGAACCGCTGACCTTTTGGTTAGCAGCCAAGTGCTTAACCACTGTGCCACCGGGCTCCTGAAAGAACTTTATTCATTGATATCTGTGTATACTCTTGATTTCCTATTTTATTCAATAGGATATGATCTTTACTATTAGTATGTATTTTGGTGCTCAAATTGTCTCCGGTTTGGCTAGTAAGAGTCCCATTCAGTTGACTTTGGTATATTTTAGAGATGTTTCTGTCATCTTTGAGCACTTTCTTGCTTTCTTTCACAAGATGTTCTAGGTTCATCTTGTATTTTGCTAGCCTTAGTCCTAGAATCAGCCATTTTTCCAAGGAGTCCCCATTTTTTTTTAGTGGAGAATGGTATTTAGAATCCAAGATCTGGATGCAAGATACACTTATTGCTGTTGAGAGGTTTGCTGCTCCAAAGAATAGTCAGGAATATATGTATATACGCATATGTGTGTATATACGTGCATATAAACATATACGTGTATAAACACAACACTTACAACAGTTTCTATATATGGAAATTCATGAGTTCATAAACGTACATCCAATTCTAATCCAATGCAGGTTTCTTTCTAGTTTTCTCTTTGCCCATATTTGTACCTCCCTTCTAGACAGTAATTCTTAGTATATTTAGATATAGACTAATCTGCCATACCTAACTAGTCTTTTGTTGTCCTCTTCTTCATGTGGACAGAGCCCTCAAATGTCAGGGAGCTGGTCAGTATCCTGAGACAGGCTTGCAAAATTCTTGTCTTCTGGTACTTTGACCCAGATCTGCCCCGTCCATTTTTAGGAGTTTGTCATTTAAAAAGTTAAAAATTCAAGCAAAGACTTTTCCATAAAGATGTTCTTTGGAGCATCTTTTATAATAAGCGAAATTAAAAAGCAATCCAGTGTTTATCAAATAAATGAAGTTATTAAGCGACAGATTGCAAGGTACGTTAATGACAAGGGGAAATACTGATTTTATAAGTGAAAAAAGCAGATTATGAAATTATGTGTTGAATATAATGTGAATTATTAAAAACAGGAAGAATAGAAGAGAAATAAGCCAAAACGTCAACATATGTTTTCTTTGGGCGTAGAGTTGTGATTTTTTTTTTTTCTAAGTGCTTCTTTAAACTTTATGGGGTTTTATTTTTCAAGTTTTTAACCACAGCAGGTATTTTTATACAGCTTTAGAAGCTGACACATTTTAATGGCTACTATAGCCAAACTTAGGCTTTGGTACATACTAGCTCTGTGACTTTGAAAAAGTTACTTAACCTCTCTGAGTCCCAGGTTTTAGTTCTGTAAAATGAAATAGGGGGGAAAAAAAGGTAATTTCCCTTATACTCTTATATAGAGTTTTTGTGAGGATTAAATAAGGAAAAGGTAATGCATGTTAACACATTACCTACAGCACCAGGAATATAATATTTTCAATAAGTTTTAGTAAATACTCTTTATGTTGATATCATTATTAAAATTCATATAGTAATACCAGTTTAAAAAGATTATACCTTGTGGTAAACTCTAGCTTGTGTGAGATAAACGTGTAGAAACCCTGCTCAGATTATATCTGCTGTTTTCTTTGTGTTTTCCAAATTATCTACAGTGGACATGGTACTTTTATAGCCATAAAAAAAGTTTTAACTTTTTTCCCCACTCATTAATTTTTTTCCTTAAATTTTATTTATTTTGTTTTTGAGGATATACATAGCAAAACATATATCAGTTCCACAGCTTCTACATGTACAATTCAGTGACATTGATTATATTCTTCCGGTTGTACCCTTCCCTTTTTTTAAAAAAAATTTATGTTGTGCGTTTGGTGAAAGTTTACAGAGCAAATTAGTTTCCCACCTCCCTCCATTTCTGAGTTGCTTCTCCTTCATTAACATAAACTCACTGCCCCCTAAGATTTCTGTCTCATCTTTTGAGTTGCTGTTGTCAGTTTCATCCCATATAGATAGTTCTTAAAAGAGCATGATGCTTTAGGGAGATCTTTTTTACTAGTTAGATGACTTCAGGGGATGTTTTTGGTTTATGGTTTAAAGATTGTCTTGGGGCAATAGTTTCCATGGCTACAGAAAGTCTGAGTCCACGAGAATTTGAAATTCTATTCTGCGGTTTCCCCGTTTTGATCAGGATTCTTCTGTGGAATCTTCAATTAAAATGTTCAGTAATGGTAGCAGGGCACCATCCAGTTCTTCTGGTCTCATGACAAAGGAGGCAGTTAGCCACACGTTGCACTTCCTCTTCCTGACTGTTTCTTCATCTGTTGCTCCAGGTGAATAGACACCAATTGTTGTGCCTTGGATGGCTGCTTGCAAGCTTTTAAGACCCCAGGCACTACACGACAAACTAGGAGGTAGAACAGAAGCACTAAACATGTTATTGGGCCTGTTAACTGGGATGTCGTATGAAACCATGGCCCTGAACCTCCAAACTAAGGAACCAAATCCAATGAGATGTTTGGTTGTACATAAGCAGCCTCAGCAGCTACTCTTTTTTTTTTTGGTCATTGTAAATGTATTGCACAACTTTTGCCAATTCAACTTTTTATAGGTGTCCAACTTACTGACAGCAATTACAATAATCTGCTGTGCAGCCCTACCCTCAATCAGTGTGATTTTTCCATCACAGTTAACCCCCCTTTTTCTCTCTCCCTCCCTCCTTTGGTAACCACGGATAAACTTTGTTCTCTATACATTTGCCTTTTCTTGTCTTTTTATATAAGTGAGTTCACAAAATATTTTTCCTTTTGTGATTGGCTTATTTTGCTCAACATAATGTCTTCAAGCTCCATCCATACGGTAGCTTGTATCAAGACTTCATTTCTCCGACTGGCTGAGTAGTATTCCATTGTATGTATGTACCACATTTTGTTTGTCCATTCGTCTGCTGATGGGCATTTAGGTTGTTTCCGCCTTTTGGCTGTTGTGAATAGTGCTATAGTGGACATTGATGTACAAGTCTCTTTTTGAGTCTCTGTTTTCAAGTCTTCTGGGTATATACCTAGGAATTTTTTTTTTTTTTTTTGGATTGTGTTTGAGGTGAAAGATTACAGCACAAATTATTTTCTCATTAAAAATTTATACACAAATAGTCTTGTGACATTGGTTGCATTTTTTTTTTTAATTGTAGTAAAAACATACATAACAAAAACATTTGAACAGACAGTTCACCAAACGACATTCAGGTGGCTAAAAAACACACGAAGAAATACTCGCTATCATTAGCCATTAGAGACATGCAAATGAAAATTACCGTGAGATACCATCTCACCCGGCAATAATGGCATTGATCAAAAAAACAGAAAACAGTAAAAGTTGGTGAGGTTGTGGGGAGATTGGACTTCTCACACACTGCTGGTTGGAATGTAAAATGGTACAACCACTATGGAAAACAGCATGGCGCTTCCTTAAAAAGCTAGAAATGGAAATTTCATATGATCCAGCAATCCCACTCCTAGGAGTATATCCTAGGGAAATAAGAGCTGTGACAAGAATAGACATATGCACACCTATGTTCGTTGCAGCACTATTCACAATAGCAAAAAGATGGAAACAATCTAAATGCCTATCAACAGATGAATGGATAAACAAATTGTGGTACAAACACACAATGGAATACTATGCAGCAATAAAGAAGAGTGACGAATCTGTGAAACATCTCACAGCATGGATGAACCTGGAAGACATTACACAGTGAAGTCAATCTCAGAAGGACAAATAATGTATGAGATTGCTATTATGAATAGTCAGGGAAAGGTTTACACACAGAAAGAAACATTTTTTGATGGTTATCAGAGATGGGAGGAGGAGGGAGGGAAAAATCACTAACTGGAGAGTAGACGTGTTAACTTAGGTGAAGGAAAAGGCATTACACAATATGGGGGAAGTCAGCACAATATGACCAAGGCAAGAGAAGACACTGAGAAGTACTCAAGAATAAAAGATGACAATGGTAATATTATAACATACAATCCTGCAACAACAGTAATAATAATAATTTATGAGTGGATACATAGGTAGATATGTATGCTGAATAGGTGTGGGAGGGTGTATGGGAGTATACCCGCATGCATACATAGGTTTGGCTGTGGATATTTCTACATATTTGTATGTGCAGCATGTATATTCATATATAAGGGCACACAAGGGGCACGTCGTTGGAAACATACTAGACATAACCAGACTTTGTGGGACTGAGTCACTGTCTTGGGGACATCTAGGTCAATTGTCATAACATAGCTTATAAAGACAACATTCTACATCTACTTTGGTGAGTAGCTTTTAGGGTCTTAAAAGCTTGCGAGCAGACATCTAAGGTAAAACTATTGGTCTCTTTCCATCCAGAGCAAAGTAAAGTGAAGAAAACCTAAGACACAAAGAAACAGTTATTCCAGAGGAATGGACCCCAGGAACCACAGCCTCCACTAGCCTGAGACCAGAAGAACTAGATAGTGCCTGGCTACCACTACTGACCACTCTAACCAGGATCATGATAGAACGTCCCAGTTAGAGTGGGTAAAAAAAAGTAGAACAAAATTCAAATTCATAAAAAAGACCAGATTCTCTGGTTTGAGAAAGACTGGAAGAACCCCTGAGACTGTGGCTCTTAGACACCTTTCTAACTTGGAACTGAAGCCGTTCCCTGAGATCACCTTTCAGCCAAATGATAGGCCTGTAAAATAATAAGACCTGTGAGGAAAGTGCTCCTTAGAACAATCACTGTATGAGACCAGAAGGGCAGCATCTGCCCAAAAGCAAAGATGAGAAGGCAGGAACGGACAGGAAAACTGGACGAATGGAAATGGGGCACTCATGGCGGTAATGGGGAGAGTGCTGAAACATTGCAGGGTTTGCCACCAAGGTCATGGAACAATTTGTGTATAAACTACTGAATGGGAAACTAATTTGCTCTGTAAACCTTCACTTAAAGCACAATTAAAAAAAAAAAAAATTGCCAATTCAACAATTTTTACATGTATTATTTGATAACATTGATTAAACGTCTTACGTTGTGCAACCATCTCCTCTATCGTTTTCCAAATTATTCTACCACCTTAACAGGAACTCAGTGCCCCCTAAGCAGGGATCCCCTCTTTCCCCCTCCCTCTTACCAAGGTAACTAACCACTAATAAGTTTTTGTCTCTATCCATTTGCTTATTTCATATAAATGGGATCACACATATTTGTCCTTTTGTGACTGACTTATTTCACTCAGCATGTTTTCAAGGTTTATCCATGTTGTGACATGTATCAGGACTTCATTTTTCTTTAAAAAAGGCTGGGTAAAATTCCATTGTATGGATATACCACGTTTTTGTTTATCCATCTGTTGATGGACATTTAGGTTGTTTACATCTTTTGGCTATTGTGACTAGTGCTAAAATGAACATAGGTGTACAAGACTGTTCCTGCTTTCAATTCTTCTGGGCATGTACTTTAACTTTTTTATTAGAAATATATTCAAACTCACTAAAAGTTTTATAAAACATCTGGCCATTTGTAACTTCTTTCAGTAATGTAATGAGGTACTGGTTGTCTTCCATTGTTGTATTTTGAGAACATTTTCAAGCTGAAGATTACTTACTGTCACCACTTCTAGTGAGAATTCTGTGGGTGCCAGAAAAGAGAGACTCATAAAACCTCAGGATTAGACTTCCAACTTTCATTTAAGAATAGGAAACCTAAGGTATAAAAGCTTCCTGAAGGTTATTCTGCTAGTTTGTGGTAGAATCAGCACTAAGACCTAAATCTCTTGAATTCTTTGTCCTTCAGTCTCTATACCAGGCATCACAGACTCAAATGACTGGAACATCAGGCAGATAACTGCAGTGGGTCCAGTGGCTCAGTGTAACTAATAGGGAGTGGTAGGCCTGGGGCAAACTTCAGAGTGCCTGCCTCTGTTTAGCCCCAGTCAAGGGGAGTGCAGTCAGAGCATTGCCAGAATGTCTAGTTTTTCAAAAGAATCTAGAAATCCTATTTTATGTAAAAATTCCGTGGCATTTTAAATGTTGGCAATCAATTTACATTTTTTGAAAATGCTGTGTGGGGCCAAGGAAACCATATCCATAGGTCTTAATCTAGCCCTGAGGTTATCACAGGTCATCATACTGCCTCATAACTTTTATGAGAATTGTCTGTAAATCTACTCAAACATTTTAACATCCCCCCAAATTATAATGGATCAACTTTTTTTGTTTGATTAACCAGCATTGAGGCTTTACTATACACTAAGTACTTGATTCCATTCTTATAGTAAAAATCTTTGACAATAACCAGCTTAGAAATAAAAATATCATTACCCTTTGATTTCCACAGCTGCTATGCCACTTGCCTGTAATGTGAAGTTTAGTGGAAGTCTGAACAAGTCCAGCTTGTAAGGGGATACAGGGCACAAATAAGAATGACCGCAATTTAAGGGGTGTACCATAATGAGAGTTCAGAGTACTGAGGCAGTCTAGGAAAAAGTTTGCTGAAGGAGGCAGCACGTAAGATGACTCTTGAAGAAAGCAATCTTTAAGTGCAAAAAGAAGATAGCAGGAAGACATATGCAGAAGTGGGCGTGACTGGATAATAGCTAACGGCCCTGCAGGAAACTACTGGGGAAGGCCAGAAATGCAGGCCTGGAATATTTAATTTGATAGGCAAGGAATGACAGTCTGTTTACCTTCCCTCTGTTGGTGAATTGTTTCTGTGACTGTGATGCCTGTTCAAATAAAGCCGGTGGCATCTTTTGCCAGTACTTAGTGTGTTTTTGTTTAGTAGCTTAAATTATTACTATGAAAATGAATTTCTTGGGGACTAGAATGTGTTTTACTTGAAGGAATTGTGTTCTGTGCCGTCGAGTCAATTCTGACTTCTCAACTCAATGTGACAGAGTAGAACTGCCCCATAGGGTTTCCTAGGCTGTAATTTTTTTTTTTTAAATTTTTTTATTGTACTTTAGATGAAGATTTACAGAGCAAATAGTTTCTTATTAAACAGTACACACATTGTTTTATGACAGTGGTTAACAACCCCACGACATGTCAACACTGTCCCTTCTCAACCTTGGGTTCCCTGTTACCAGCTTTCCTGTCCCCTTCTGCCTTCTAGTCCTTGTCCTTGGACTGTTGTGCCCCATAGGTCTCATTTTGTTTTATGGGGCTGTCTAATCTTTGGCTGAATGGTGAACCTCAGGAGTGACTTCATTACTGAGATAAAAGGGTGTCCAGGGGCCAAACTCTTGGGGTTTCTCCAGTCTCTGTCAGGCCAGTAAGTCTGGTCTTTTTTTGTGAGTTAGAATTCTCCAGCTCTGTCCAGGACCCTCTGTTATGATCCCAGTCAGAGCAGTCAGTGGTGGTAGCCAGGCACTATCTGGTTTACTGGACTCAGTCTGGTGGAGGCTTTGGTAGTTGTGGTCCATTAGTCTTTTGGACTAATCTTTCCCTTGTATCTTGTTTTCTTCATTCTCCCTTGCTGCCGAAGGGGTGAGACCAGTGGAGTATCTTAGATGGCTGCTTATAGGCTGTTAAGACCCCAGAGGCTACTCACCAAGGTAGAACGTAGAACATTTTCTTTATCAACTGTGTTATGCCAGTTGAGCTGGATGTTCCTCGAGACTATGTAGGTGTAATCTTTATGGGAGCACATCACCTTTTTCTCCTGTGGTGCCAGTGGTGGGTTTGAACGGCCAACCTTTTGGTTAGCAGCCGAGCACTTAACCATTGCACCACCAGGACACCTTTGAAGGAGTAATTTGTTGTCCTTGTTAAGTGCCATCAAGTTGTTTCCGACTCATAGCCACCCTGTGTACTACAGAAAGAAACAACTGCCCTGTCCTGCACCATCCTCACAATTGTTATGCTTAAGCCCATTGTTGCAGCCACTGTGTCAGTCCATCTCACTGAGGGTCTTCCTCTTTTTCATTGACCTTCTGCTTTACCAAGTGTGATGTCCTTCTCCAGAGACTGATCCCTCCTGATAACATGTCCAAAGTATGTGAGACATAATCTCGCCATCCTTGCTTCTAAGGAGTATTCTAGTTGTATTTCTTCCAAGACAGATTTGTTCGTTCTTTTAGCAGTCCATGGTATGTTCACTATTCTTCACCAGCATGAACAATTCAAAGGCGTCAGTCCAGCTTTCGCTAGATGAGGCAATTGAAAACACCGTGGCTTGAGTCAGGCACACCTTAGTCTTCAAGGCGGATAATAGGCACTCAGTAATTGAATTAGCAGAAAAAGAGAATGAATGAAAAGTGAATCGGAAGTGGATGGGTTTAGAATGCTAAAGTTGACCCAAAGGAAGATAGGGCAACAGCAGTTTGTGCCAGTGAAATGCTTTAGGGACCACGAGAGCACTCAACAGATTCATGTGATCCAATTCCAATTTTTTTTTCTTGGCAGAATGTTCACATCTTACCACAGACTGTTCTCTACATGGCAGATTCAGAAACTTTTATTAGCCTGGAAGAGTGTCGTGGCCACAAGAGAGGTGAATATCAAAAGAAAAAGTTTTTGTTTCCTTATGTACCTTCTAAAAGCAGAAAAACCAAACCCATTCCCGTAGAGTCAATTCCGACTCATAGAGACCCTATAGGGCCGAATAGAACTGCCCCATAGGGTTTCTGAGGAGTGGCTGGTGGATTCAGACTGCTGACTTTTTGGTTAGCAGCTGAGCTCTTAACTGGTGTACCACCAGGGCTCCTGTGTACCTTCTGTATGGAGTTAAATACTGTACCAAAACCAAAACCAAATCCGTTGCTGTCGAGTGGATTCTGACTCATAGCCACCCTATAGGACAGAGTAAAACTGACCCATAGGGTTTCCAGGAACAGCTGGTGAATTCAAACTGCCGTCCTTTTGGTCAGCAGCCGAACGCTTAACCACTGTGCCACCAGGGCTCCAAGTACTGTACTAGTTCTGAGAATTACTGACTTCATGAGGCTTTAGGACTACCCCCTGTGGTATGCACAAATAAATCTACCTTTGAATCTTGAATAACCCTTTTTGCTCTAAAGGCCAATTTTTAAACTGCGATATAGGTGAAACAAATTCTTTGTAAGGGTTTTTTTTCCCTCATTCTGAAATCTTCCAGGTACTTCTTTTTATTATTAAAACAACAATTATGTATTTGTCTATTTGAGCCTTTTATGGTGTTTGAACTGTGGTGTCTCATTTACCAAAATTATCTACAGATATCATGGATTCTTCTTGATTTGCTAAGGGAAAAAGCAGACTAAATGTCCCAAGGTATGTGTTGACTGTTCATGCAGTCAAAAAGTAGTTATGTATAACATTAGCTGAACAGAAAGGCACAATAGCAAGTCTAAAATGTAGTTGCTACTGCTACATTTGACATCAGTGGGGCAGAAGCAGTATATGAACTAAGGGAAAAGGCGAACTAGTGATGCTAACGGTCAGTTTTAGAATTTAAAATAGAAGCCAAAAAGGGGGAATAGTTTAAATCAGAGTTTTTAGATTTCTTGTAAAGCTTTGTGGTGTCAAATGACTTAAAGATTATACGATATTTGCTTTACTTTTTACACTGTCAGATTTGACCTTAAATGGATAACGTTTAATAATTTTTTTTACTGTATTATTACAGCAAGGAAAAAAACTAGTATGGAAACAGCATTTGCCCTTGAGAAGCTATTTCCAAAGCAGTGCCAAGTCCTTGGGATTGTTACTCCAGGAATTGTAGGTGAGAGAAGTACCAGCTTGATGATTTCATGCCTTGCATAAATGTGGGGTTCTATAGATTGGTGAATTATTTGTAGCTTAAAAGCATATTCATATTTTTGGCCATCCAAAACACTGTAAAGTTAGTCATATTTACTGTGGCATTATATTTGACTTATGTTAGTGTTCCTTAGGTTATGGTGGTTAATATTTGAAATTTCCAGGGTGCATATATAAACCAAATATAATGTATATCTTTCTCATCCTTATCCTGTCTGTCTCTACCTGCTGTAGAAAACCTCTGTTCTGATTTCTATGTTTGCATGTTGTTAAATGCCATATAAATGGAACCATACAGGGTGTGTTCTTTTTGTGTCTTGGCTTCTTTCAGTCAATATAAACTTTTCACAAAATGTTTTGTTTTGAGATTCATCCATGTTGTTTGTATCAGTAGTTCCTCCTTTTTTTTAAAGAATTTCTTCAGTAGTATTGTAAAAATAAATCTATTTGCTTATCCATTCTCCTTTTGATGAATATTTTGGTGGTTTTCAGTTTTCAACTACTATGAATGAAACTGATACAGACATTTGTGTATAAGTCTTTTTGTGGACGTTTGTTTTCATTCTTCTTGAGTAATTACCAAGAAGTGGAGTTGCTGGGTCTTAGGGTTGGTGTATATTTATAAGAAACTGCCAAACAGTTTTCCAAAGTTGTACCATTTTACATTCATCAGCAATTTGTGAGTGTAACTTAGTATCATGGGTCTTTTTAATTTTAGCCATCCTTCTAGGTATGAGGAGTTATCTTACAGTGATTTTTATTTTAATTTCCTTAATGACTGATGAATTTCTCTAATGATTGTTTCATATTCTTATTTACTGCTTGTGTATGGACTTCTGTGAAGTGTCTTAAGTCTTCCAGTAGTTTTTTAAATGGATTGTTTTGTCTTTTTATTACTGCATTATTAGAGTTTTTTATATGTTCAAGTACAAGTTCTTCATCAGGTATAGGTGCTGACAATATTTTCTCCTAGTCTGTGACTTATCGTTTTTTTTTGGAGCATGTATCAGTATTTCAGTTATTTTTATTGCCAAGTAATATTCCATTATAGGGATATACCATATTTTATTTATCCATTTAGCAGTTGATGGGCATTTGGGTAGTTTATACTTTTTAGCTATCATGAATAATGCTGCTCTAAACATTTTTGTACATGTTTTTGTGTGAACATGTTTTCGTTTATCTTGGGTATATACTTAGGAGTGTAAATGCTGAGTCATGTATTAATTATATATTTAAATTTTTTTTTAATTGTATTTTTGGTGAGAGTTTACACAGCAACTTAGGTTCCCATTTAACAATTTCTACACAAATTTTCAGTGCCATTGGTCACATTTTCCACAATGTGTGAAGTTTCTCATTAATTCTGTTCTGATTGTTGTGTTTCTGGTAATCCAGTTTCTGTGTCCCCTTACCGTCTTATCTCTGTTTTAGAGTAATTGTTGACTATTTGGTCTCATATAGATGATTTTTTTAAGAAGAACAATACTCACAGGTTATATTCTTTATTTTATGAGCCACTCTGTTATTTAGCTAAAAGGTAACCTTGGGATAGTTTTGGTTCACAGTTTAAAGGCTGTCTCAGGGCAATAGTTTTGGGGATTCCTCCGGTCTCAACTGGTCCAGTAAGTCTGGACTTCTTAAGAATTTGAATTCTGTTCCACATTTTTCTCTCATTCTGTCAGGGTCCATCTGCTGTGACCGTGGTCAGAACAGTTGGTAGTGGTAGCCAGGTATCATCTAGTTCTTCTCGTCTCAGGGTAGATGATGCCATGTGTGATTTGTCTTTTCATTTTCTTAACAGTGTCTTTTGATGAAGAAGAAATTTTTATTTGGTGAAATTCATTTGATCAATATTTTCTTTTTATGGTTGATGTTTTTTATGTGCTCTGTAAGAAATCTTTGTCTACCATAAGGTCTCACAGATACTCTCTTATATTGTCTTCTGGAAACTGTGTAGTTTTAACTTTTACATTTAGTTCTGTGATCCAGCCTGAATTAATTTCTGTGTCTGGTGTAAGGTGTAGGGGTTCAAGGTTAATTTTTTCCCATATATTTATCCAGTTATTCCACCACCATTTGTTGAAGACCTTTCTTTCCCCATTAAATTGTCTTGGCACCTTTGTCAAAATAATTGACCATACATATGTGGGTGTTTCTGGATTTTATTCTGTTCCATTGATCTGTTTGTGTCTTTATGCTCATACCACATCTCCTTGATTACTGTAGCTGTATAGTAAGTCTTGAAATAAAGTAGTGTGAGTGTTCCAACTCTATACTTTCTTAACATTCTTTTGGTTATTCTAGGTCCTTTGCATTTTGATGTATATTTTAGATTCAGTATTTTTAGGATCAACATTTTCATGTAAGTTTTAGAGTCAGTTTCTACAAAAAAGCCTGTTATTTATTTTATCGTGCTTTAGATGAAAGTTTACAGCTCAAGTTAATTTCTCATACAAAAATTTATATACATATTGTTTTGTGACATAAGTTGCAATCCCTACAATGTGACAGCACACTCCCCCCTTCAACCCCAGGTTCCCCATGTCCGTTCAACCAGTTTCTGGCCCTTTGTACCTTATCATCCTGCTTTTGGACAGGAGCTGTCCATTTGGTCTCCTATATCTGATTGAACTTAGAAGCACATTCCTCTCGTGTATTCTTTCTTTCTTTTTTTTTATCGTGCTTTAAATGAAAGTTTACAGTTCAAGTCAGTCTCTCATGTGAAAACTTATACACACATTGCTGTGTGACCCTAGCTGCTCTCCCTATAATGTGACAACACACTCTTCCTTTCCACCCCAGTTTCCCATGTCCTTTTATCCATTTCCTGGTCCTCTCTGCCTTCTCATCTTGCCTCTGGACAGGGACTACCCATTTAATCTCATGTATGTACTTGAGCTAAGAAGCGCTCTTCATGAGTATCATTTTATGTTATATAGTGCAGTCTGATCTTTGTCTGAAGAGTTGGCTTCGGGAATGGTTTCAGTTCTGGGTTAACGGAGAGTCCAGAGGCCATGTCTTATGGGGTCCCTCCAGTCTCAATCAGACCATTAAGTCTTGTCTTTTTACTAGAATTTGACTTCTGCACCTCACTTTTCTCCTGTTCCATTAGGGACTCCCTGTTGTGTTCCCTATCAGGGCAGTCATTGGTGGTAGCCGGGCACCATCTAGTTCTTCTGGTCTCAGGCTGGTGGAGTCTATGGTTTATGTGGCCTTTCTGTCTCTTGGGCTAATATTTTCCTTGTGTCTTTAGTGTTCTTCATTCTCCTTTGCTCCAGGTGGGTTGGGACCAGTTGATGCATCTTCAGTGGCCGCTCACTAGCTTTTAAGACCCCAGAAGCCACTCACCAAAATGGGATGCAGAACATTTTCTTAATAAATTTTGTTATGCCAATTGACCTAGATGTCCCCTGAAACCATGGTAACCAGACCCCTGCCCCTGCTTCCCTGTCCCTTGAAGTGTTTGGTTATATTCAGGAAACTTCTTAGCTTTTGGTTTAGTCCACTTGTGCCGACTTCCTCTATACTGTGTGTTGTCCTTCCCTTCACTAAGATAATTCTTATCTACTGTCTAATTAGTGAATACCCATCTCCCTCCCTCCCCACCCTTGTAACCACCAAAGAATGTTTTCTTCTGTGTTTAAACCTTTTCTTGAGTTCTTACAGTAGTGGTCTCATACGATATTTGTCCTTTTGTGACTAATTTCACTCAGCATAATGCCTTCCAGATTCATCCGTTATGAAATATTTCGCAGATTCATCATTGTTCTTTATTGTCACATAGTATTCCATTGTGTAAGCATCCATAATTTGTTTATCCATGTGTCCGTTGATGGGCACCTAGGTTGTTTCCATCTGTTTGCAGTTGTGAACAGTGCTGCAGTGAACATCAGTGTGCGTATATCTATTCCTGTGATGGCTCTTATTCCTCTAGGATATATTCCAAGGAGTGAGATTGCTGGATCATATGGTACTTCTATTTCTAGCTTTTTAAGGAAGCACCAAATCGGTTTTCAAAATGGTTGTACCATTTTACATTCCCACCAGCAGTGTATAAGTGTTCCAGTCTCTCTACAGCCTCTCCAACATTTATTATTTTGCATGTTTTGGATTAGTGCTAGCCTTGTTGGGGTGAGATGGTATCTCATTGTAGTTTTGATTTGCATTTCTCTCATGGCTAGTGATCATGAGCATTTCATTATGTATCTGTTAGCTGCTGAATGTCTTTTTTGGCGAAGTGCCTGTTCATATCCTTTGCCCATTTTTTAATTGGGTTATTTGTCTTTTTGTTGTTGAGGTTTTGCAGTATCTTGTAGATTTTAGATTAGATACTGATAGGATTTGTTGTAGCCAAAAATCTTTTCCCAGTCTGTAGGTTGTCTTTTGACTCTTTTGGTGAAGTCTTTTGATGAGCATAAGTGTTTGATTTTTAGGAGCTCCCAGTTATCTATAGTTTCTCTTCTGGTGTTTGTGCATTGTTACCTATGGTTTGTATTTTGTTTATGCCATGTATTAGGGCTCCTAGCATTGTTCCTATTTTTTCTTCCATGATCTTTATCATTTTAGATTTTATGTTTAGGTCTTTGATCCATTTTGAGTTAGTTTTTGTGCATGGTGTGAGTTATGGGTCTTGTTTCACTTTTTTTGCAGACGGATATCCAGTTATGCCAGCACCATTTGTTAAAGAGACTGTCTTTTCCCCAGTTAACGGACTTTGGGCCTCTGTCAAATATCAACTGCTCCTAGGTGGATGAATTTATGTCTGGATTCTCAGTTCTGTTCCATTGGTCTATGTGTCTGTTGTACCAGTACCAGGCTGTTTTGACTACCGTGGCAGTATAAAGCAAAAAAACAAAACAAAACAAAACCCATTGCTGTCGAGTCAATTCCAACTCATAGTGACCCTATAGGACAGAGTAGAACTGCCCCATAGAGTTTCCAGAGAGCGCCTGGTGGATTCGAACATGCCAACATTTTAGTTAGCAGCCGTAGCACTTAACTACTACACCACCAGGGTCACCGTGGCAGTATTCCAATGGCATTTTTTAAGGAGATGGAAAAACAAATCACCAAACTCATATGGAAAGGGAAGAGGCCCTGGATGAGTAAAGCATTATTGAAGAAGAAGAACAAAGTGAGAGGCCTCACACTACCTGATTTTAGAACCTGTTATACTATCGTGGTAATAATGCTTTACTTATCCAGGACCTCTTCCCTTTCCGTATGAAGTTGGTGATTTGTTTCTCCATCTCCTTACAAAATGCGATTGGAATTTGAATCAGGATTGCATTGTATCCGTAGACCACTTGGGGTAGAATAGACATTTTCACAATGTTGAGTCTTCCTATCCATGAGCAAGGTATGTTTTTCCACTTATGTAGGTCTCTTGGTTTCTTGCAGTAGTGTCTTGTAGTTTTCTTTGTATAGGTCTTTTACATCTTTGGTTAGATTTATTCCTAAGTATTTTATCTTCTTGGGGGCTATGTTAAATGGTAGTGATTTGGTGATTTCCTCTTCAAAGTTCTCCTTGTTGGTGTGTAGAGGAATCCAACTGATTTTTGCATGTTCTAGCTTGTATTCTGATACTTTGCTGAAATCTTCTATTAGTTCCATTAGTTTTCTTGTGGATTCTTTGGGGTTTTCTGTGTATAAAGTCATATCATCTGCAAATAGAGATACTTTGACTTCTTCCCTACCAATTTGGGTGCGCTTTATTTCATTTTATACCCTAATTACTCAGGAAAGGACCTCCAGCACAATGCTGAGTAAGAGTGGTGATAAAGGGCATCCTTGTCTGGTTCCCGTTCTCAAGGGGAATGCTTTCAGACTCTCTCCATTTAGGATGATGTTGGCTGTTGGCTTTGTATAAATGCCCTTAATTATCTTGAGGAATTTCCCTTCTATTCCTATTTAGCTGAGAGTTTTTATCATAATGGGTGTTGGACTTCTGTTAAAAGCCTTTTCTGCATCAATTGATAAGATCATGTGGTTCTTGTCTTTTGTTTTATTTATGTGATGGAGTACATTGAGTGTTTTTCTAATGTTAAACCATCCCTGCATACCTGGTAGGAATCCCACTTGGTCATGGTGAGTTATTTTTTTGATATGTCGTTGAATTCTATCGCCTAGAATTTTGTTGAGAATTTTTGCATCGATGTTCATGAGGGATATTGGTGTGTAATTTTCTTTTTTTGTGATGTCTTTACCTGGTTTTGGTTATGCTGGCTTTGTAGAATGAGTTTGGGAGTATTCCATCCTTTACTATGCTCTGAAATAACTTTAGTAGTAGTGATGTTAACTCTTTTCTGAAAGTTTGGTAGAATTCTGCGGTGAAACCGTTAGGGCCAAGGCTTTTTTGTTTTTGTTGGGAGTTTTTAAATTACCTTTTCAGTCTCTTCTTTTGTTATAGGTTTATGTAGTTGTTCTACCTCTGTTTGTGTTAGTTTAGGTAGGTAGTGAGTTTCTAGAAATTTGTCCATTTCCTCTAGGTTTTGAAATTTGTTAGGGTACAGTTTTTCATAGTGTTCTGTTATGATACTTCTAATTTCGGTTGGGTCTGTTGTGATATCGCCCATCTCATTTCTTATTTCGGTTGTTTGCTTCCTGTCCTGTTTGTGTTTTGTTAGTTTGGCCAGTGGTTTATCGACTTTGTTGATCTTTTCAAAGACCCAGCTTTTGTTGTTGTTAGTGCTTTCAATTGTTCTTCTATTTTCTGTTTCATTTAATTCTGCTCTTATTTTTATTATTTGCTTTCTTCTGGTGCCTGAGGGCTTTTTTTTTTTTTTTTTAAATTCTACTTTAGGTAAAGGTTTACAGAACAAGTGTTTTCTCATTAAACAGTCAGCACACATATTGTTTTATGGCATTGGTTAACAACCCTGTGACACGTCAACACGCTCCCTTCTCGGCCTTGGAGGACCTTTTTTTTTTTTTTTTTGGTGAAAATATACATAGCCAAAGGTACACCATTTCAGAAATTTCTACATGTACAGTTTAGTTAAGTTGGTTACATTCTTCTAGTTGTGCTGCTTTTCTCACTTTATTTTTATTTTTTCTGATTCAAAAACGGAGTGAAATTTTATTTTTGCCCCATCACTGTTATCAGTGGTGGTGTTTTTTTTCCTCACATTTTTTTTTTTTTAAATTGTACTTCAGATGCAGGTTTACAGAACAAATAATTTCTCATTAAACAGTAGTACACATATTGTTTTATAACATTGGTTAACAACCCCATGACATGTCAACCCTCTCCCTTCTTGACCTTTTTTTTGGGGGGTGGGGGATGGGGGTGAAAATATACATAGCCAAAGATACACCATTTCAGAAATTTCTACATGCACAGTTCAGTGACATCGACTACGCTCTTCCAGTTGTGCTGCTATTCTCACTTCAGATAAAAGCTTACAGAACAAAATAGTTTCTCGTTAAACAGTACACATAATTGCCCTATGACATTGGTTAAGAACCCCACTACATGTCCACACTGTCCTTACTCAACCTTGGGTTCCCTATCACCAGCTTTCCTGCCCTCCTCTGCCCTCTAGTCCTTGTCCCTGGTCTGCTGTGCCTCATTAGTCACATTTTGTTTTACGGGGTTGTCCAATCCCCGGCTGAATGGTGAACCTTGGAAGTGACTTCACCACTGAGCTAAAAGGGTGTCTGGAGGCCATACTCTTGGGTTTTTCCAGTCTCTGCCAGGCCAGTAAATCTGGTCTTTTTTTGTGTTTTAGAATTTTATCCTACATCCTTCTCCAGCTCTGTCCAGAACCCTCTGTTGTGATCCTGGTCAGAGCAGTCAGTAGTGGTAGCCAGGCACCATCTAGCTGTACTGGACTCAGTCTGGTGGAGGCCTTGGTAGCTGTGGTCCATTAGTCCTTTGGACTGATCTTTTCCTTGTATCCTATCTCTTCATTCTACCTTGCTCTGGAAGGGGTGAGACCAGTGGAGTATCTCAGATGGCTGCTCACAAGCTTTTAAGACCCCAGACGCTACTAACCAAGGTAGAATGTAGAACAATATCTTTATAAACTGTGTTTTGCCAATTGAGCTAGATGTTCCCCGAGACCATGGTCCTAATAGCGTAAGGGGTTCTTTTGCTGCTCTCTTTCTGTTTGTTCAAGTTGTAGGGTTAATGTTTTGATTTTGATCCTTTCTTTTAGGATGCGTTTGTTTCTATAAATTGACCTCTGAGCACTGCTTTTGCTGTGTCCCAGAGGTTCTGGTAGGATGCATTTTCATTCTCATTTGATTCTGTGAATTTCTTTTTCCATCCTTAATTTTTCCTGTTACCTAGTAGTTTTTGAGCAAGGTGTTATTCAGTTTCCATATGTTTGATTTTTTTCCTTGCTTTTTTTGTTATTGATTTCTACTTTTACGGCTTTATGATCAGAAAAGATGCTTTGTAATATTTCGATGCTTTGGATTCTGTTAAGGCTTGCTTTATGGCCTAATATGTGGTCTCTTCTGGAGAATGTTCCATGTGCATTGCAAAAGAAAGTGTACTTGTCTGCTCTTGGGTGGAGTGTTCTGTACATGTCTCTGAGATCAAGTTGGTTGATTGTAGCATTTAAATCTTCTGTGTCTTTATTGAGCTTGTTTCTGGATGTTCTGTCCTTCACCAAAAGTGGTGTGTTGAAGTCTCCTACTATTATTGTGGAGCTGTCTATCTCTCTTTTCAATGCTATTACAGTTTCTTTTATGTATTTTGGAGCCCTGTCATTTGATGCATAAATATTTATTATGGTTATGTCCCACTGGTATGTTGATACTTTAATCATTAGATAGTGTCCTTCCGTATCCTTCGTGGTGGATTTTACTTTAAGGTCTATTTTGTCAGAGAGTAGTGTTGCCACTCATGCTCTTTTTTGAGTGTTTGCTTGATATATATTTTTTCCATCCTTTGAATTTTAATTTGTTTGTGTCTTTAAGTCTGAGGTGTGTCTGTTATAGGCAGCATATAGACGGATCGTGTTTTTCTATCCAGTCTGCCACTCTGTCTCTTTACTCATCCATTTAATCCGTTTACATTCAGCGTAATTATTGATAGGTGTGCGTTTAGTGCTGTCATTTTGATGTCTTTTTTTATGTGTTGTTGACAGTTTTTGTTCCTCTTAATTTTCTGTGCTGAGTTGTTTTTGTTTATGTATTTTCTTCTCATCTTTTTCATTGTTGATTTTGTATCTGCTGAGTCTATGTTTTTCTTGTTTTTTATTTTGACGTGTAGGATTGTTAGTTTCCTTTGTGGTTACCTTAATATTTACCCGTTTTTCTAAGTTTAAACCACTGTTTTATTTCTTTATATCGCCTTGACTTCCTCACCATATGAAAGATCTGTGACTCAATTTTTTGTTCTTCTTGTTTGTTTTAATGTTGTCATCTTTTACATATTGACGTCTCTGTGTTTGTATTTTCAGCGTTTTAGCTTTGATTTATTTTTGTGACTTTTCTTTCTGCGTTTATATCTAGTTGCTCTGTTCTGTGTCCTAGTCTTGGGTTGTTAATCTGTTGTTACTGATTGTCATGGTTTGAATTATGTCCCCCAAAAAATGTGTTTATCAGTTTGGCCGGGCCATGATTCCTGGTATTGTGTGGGTTTCCTGTATGTTGTAAATCCTGCCTCTATGATGTTAATGAGGGAGGATGGGTGGCAGTTGTGTTAGTAAGGCAGGACTCAGTCTACAAGACTGGATTTTATCCTGAGGCAATGTCTTGAGATATAAAAGACAGAAGTGAGCAGAGAGACGGGGACCTCATACCATCAAGAAAGCAGTGCCAGGAGCAGAGTGTGTCCTTTGGACTGGGGTCCCTGCGCCGAGAAGCTCCTAATCCGGGGGAACACTGATAAGAAGGCCGAGAGAGAGAGAGAAAGCCTTCCCCTGGAGATGACGCCCTGAATTTGGACTTCTGGCCTACTTTACTGTAAGGAAATAAACTTCTCTTTGTTAAAACCATCCACTTGTGGTTGTTGTAGCAGCACTAGATGACTAAGACACTGATTTTCTAATCAGAAGACTCTCTGTAGTATTTCTTGTATTTTTGGTTTTGTTTTTACAAATTCCCTAAACTTCTGTTTATCTGGAAATACCGTAATTTCACCATCGTATTTGAGAGACAGTTTTGCTGGATGTATAATTCTTGGCTGGCAATTTTTTATCCTTCAAGGCTTTATGTATGTCATCCCATTGCCTTCTTGCCTGCATGGTTTCTGCTGGGTAGTTCGAGCTTAGTCTTATTGACTCTCCTTTGTAGGTGACTTTTCGTTTATCTCCAGCCACTTTTAAAATTCTCTCTTTATCTTTGGTTTTGACAAGTTTGATTATGATATGTCTTTGGCGACTCTCTTTTGGGATCTTCCTTGTGTGGGGTTTGATGAGCATCTTGGATAGATATCTTCTCATCTTTCATGATATCAGGGAAGTTTTCTGCTAACGAAACTTAAGCAATTCTCTTTGTATTTTCTGCTATCCCCCCCAGTTCTGGTACTCCAGTCACTCGTAGGTTATTCCTCTTGATAGAGTCCCACATAATTCTTAATGTTTGGTCATTTTTTTAAAATTCTTTTATCTGATTTTTCCTTGAAGAAGTTAGTGTCAAGTGCTTGATCTTCAGTGTCACTAATTCAAACTTCCATTGCCTCAATTCTGCTCCTAGGACTTTCTGTTGAGTTGCCTAATTCTGAAATTTTATTGTTAATCTTCTGGATTTCTGTTTGCTGTCTGTCTGTAGATTCTTGCAGCCTGTTAAATTTGTCATTGTGCTCTTCTGTAATCTTCTTAAGTTCCTCTGTTGCTTTGTCTGTGTGTTCCTTGGCTTGTTCTGCTTTTTGCCTGATCTCCTTCCTGGTCTCTTAAAGAGTTCTTTATATTAATCTTGTACGTTCTACCTCTGGTAATTCCAAGAAGTTCTCTTCCTCCAGAAGATTTCTTGATTCTTTTTATTTTGGGATCTTGCTGAAGCCATCACAGTCTGCCTCTTTATGTCATTTGATATTGACCATTGTCTCTGAGCTGTCAATAGGTTGTTATGTTTATTTATGTTTGTTACCGTGCCTAGCTTCTTGTTTTGTTTTGATATGCCCAAATAGGCTCCTCTTGTGAGCTAGTTTGTTTATTGATGGCTTTGAAGCTCTAACGTTCTGTCATGAGGTGGTTAGATGTGTTACTAGGTAGATGAGCCCAGGAGTCTCTTTACTTTTCTTGTATGGATTCAGCTCAGGTGCCCGGGTAGTCAGTCACCAAGTGTGGTGCAGGCTGTCACCTACAGCCCTAGATGGGCAGGGTGATTGGAGTAGGCACAGGTATCTGGCTGCAGTAGGGGGGTCACAGCTGAGCAAGGCCAGGGGGCTGACAGCTGCTCTGAGTGTCTGGAGGGAAAATGTGCCCCTGTTTCCTAGAGTGCATAGGTGGGTGGGTTTTGCAGCCGGAGTATGAGCACCCAGTGCTGTTGGCTTTAGGTACTGGGAGGCGCCACTTATTCTTGGACCCCGTCACAGGTAGCTGGGTGGCATGGGGGGAAACAGCAGTCCTCAGGCCCCTAATGTGGATAGGTGAGGGCCCTGCTTAATGGGCAGAGCCATATGAAATGTCAGGAAGGTGCCACTCTGCTGTTTAGCTAGTACAGTGAAGTTAGGCTTCAGGGTATATACCCTGTTATACTGTGCTAATGAAGGCCTATGCTGTTGAAATGGGCCCACCCAGGTCTACGCAAGGGTGAAAGGCATTCAGAGTCCGTGGACCTCTTATGCCTGTGCCTAGTCAAAGGAACTGTGCTGCCCTGAGTTCCCAGCTTAGGGGGACTGGCAGATTATTTTCTTCTCATTGTTAATTTGTTCCCTCTGCAAGTGCACTTGAAGCATAGTGTGCTTACTAAAAGACCTTGTAAGGCAGGAGTCGGGGGAGGATGTACAACCAGCAGACAGATTGAGAAGGTACATGTTATTTGTGTAAAAATATGGTAATTGGCCCAGTGACGTGTTTAGTGCTTCTGTTCTACCTCCTAGTACATTGTGTAGTACCTGGGGTCTTAAAAGTTTGCAGGCGTCCATCCAAGGTACAAGAATTGGTCTCTGTTTGCCTGGAGCAATAAAGGAAGGAGAGTCAGGAATAGGAGGAAATGGAATGTGTGCCTGATTGGCTCATGAACAACTGCTCCCTTTCCCATGAGACTAGAAGAACTAGATGGTGCCTGGCTACCATTACTGAATATTTTTATGAAAGATTCTATACACAAATCCTGATCAAAAGGGCAAAAATACATAACGGAATTTCAATTTCTCACGGACTTCAGACTTTCTGGAGTATGGAAGCTATATGAATCCCTGAAACTATTGCCCTGAGATAATCTTTAAACCTTAAACCAAAAATATCTCCTGAAGTCTTCTTAAAAGCAAACGATAGTTAGCTTAAATAGTAAAGAATGTCTGCCTTAAGCATTGTGGTCTTTTACAATCTTAATTTATATGGAATGAAATTGATAACAGCAACTCAAAAGATTCGATAGGAACCTTCTGGGGCATTGAGTTTATGTTAATGGGAGAGGAGCAGCTCTGGAAAAGGAGGCTTAGAATGGTTGCATAATTCAAAGAATGTAATCAGTGTCACTGAATTGTACTTATAGAAATAATTGAATTGGTGTATGTGCTTCTGTGTATATTCTCAACAACAAAAAATGAAATTAAAAAAAGCCACATATAGAACTACACAGCATATTACAAACGTATCTCCATGTCAGTTAACATACATCTATCATTTTTTATTATAGAACTCTTAATAGAAAATAAAAGGAAAACACTTAAATGCCGTACCAATATTATGTGAATAAAAAGTTAAGTTTACACAACAGGACATTAAAAAAAAAAAACAACCTAGTGCTGTCGAGTAGATTCTTGAGGCAGGCAGCCTCAGAGCCCAGCCCTTCTAAGAAGCACCTCCTCTGGCTTATCCTCCCGCTCCAAGCAGAATAAGCTGTACATTCTTCTGAAATTATCCGTGACAAGATAACCACAGAACTGGCCACAGATGGCCTCAGCCTGCCTCTGGGTACAGACTTAACAAACATCGTAATGAAAGAAAATCAACCTCTTCCTCCATCCTGGGCAATCAAACCCTTGTCTAAAGAAAATGCATAGTCATCCCCAAGCTCTGAGTGCCTGCATGAAGGTTAATCCTGAATTTTCATGATGAATTTACATTTCCTTGTTTGCTCTCTGTAAAAATCCACCTCCCCAAGCTGCCTTCAAGCAGTCTTGGAGGCAACAGCACCGACTGCTCCTTTTCTTGTACAACGAAACGGAAGTGTCTTTCTAATCTCCCACCTCAGCCTCATTTATTGGCTGTAACAAGTCACGCCTAACAAAACCTGAAGTTTTCACCTGGCAACATCCTGACTCACAGCGACCCTACAGGACAGAGTAGAACTGCCCCACAGGGTTTCCAAGGAGCAGCTGGTGGATTCGAACTGCTGACCTTTTGGCTAGCAGTGAGCTCTTAACCACTGTGCCACCAGGGCTCCATTTGTTATATAGGCCTGTCTAATCTTTGGCTGAAAGATAAACTCTGAGAGTGCTTCAGTTCTGAGTTAGAACGGTCCCAGGAGTTCCTCCTGTTTCTGTCATAGCAGTAAGTCTGGTCTGTTTTGTGAACTTGAATTTTGTTCTACATTTTTCTCATTCTCTGTCAGGGACCATCTATTGTGATCCCTGTCAGAGCAGTTGTTGGTGGTAGCCAGGCACCATCTATTTATTCTGGGCTCAGGCTGGTGGAGGCTATGGTTCATGTGGTCCATTATTCCTTTGGACTAATATTTTCCTTGTATCTTTGGTATTCTTCATTCTTGTTTGCTCTAGAGGGGATGGGACCAGTAGATGTATCTTAGATGGCCGCTTGCAAGCTTTTAAGACCGTAGTCACTGCTCACTGAGGTAGGATGTAAAACATTTTCTTTATGAACTATGTTATGCCAGTTGACCTAGGTGTCCCCCAAGACCCTGGGCCTCAGCCCTCAGCACCAGTAAGCTGGTCCCTCAAGGTGTTTGGATGTGTCTAGTTAGCTTCCATGACTGTGTCCCTTTGTGTCCTATTATATATATGAATGATACATTGTATATACAAATATGTATGTAAAAGTATCCACAGCCTTATCTATATATGTACTTGGGTATACTCCTGTGGAGCCTGGTGGTGCAGTGGTTAAGAGTTTGGCTACTAACCAAAAGGTTGGTGGCCACTCCTTGGAAACCCTATGAGGCAGTTCTACTCTGTCCTTTAAGGTCGCTATGAGTCAGAATCGACTTGACGGCAATGAATTTGGATTTTTTGGTTTTGGTATACTCCTATATGCCCCTTCTTCCCCTATTTATTATATGTATCTGCTTGTAAGTTATTATTTGTTTTTACTGTTGTTGTAGGGTTGTATATGCTATAGTATTTACTGTGGTTGCCTCCCCCTCCCCACTGTATTTCTCTAAGTGTCTTCCTTTCCACTGGTCAGGTTGTACTGACTTCCCCTATATTGTGTATTGTCTTTCCCTTTATGAAAGTTAACACTTGTGTACTATTTAGTGATTTCTCCTCTCCTCCCTCATAACCGTCAAAGGTTGTTTCTGTGTGTAAACCTTATTTTGAGTTTTTATGATAGTGGTCTCACAGAATATTTGTCCTTTTGTGATTGACTTAATTTCATGAAGCATAACGTCCTTCAGATTCATCCATTTTGTGAGGTGTTTTGCAGATTCATCATTATTCTTTATTGTTGTATAGTATTCCATCATGTGTATGCACTGCAGTGTGTTTATCCATTCATCTGTTGATGGACATTTAAGCTTTTTCTATCTTTTTGCTGTTGTGAATAATGCGGCAGTGAACGTGGCTGTGCATATGTCTATTTGTGTGACGGCTCTTATTTCTCTAGGATATATTCCTAGGAGTGGGATTGCTGGATCATATGTTATTTCTATTTCTAGCTTTTCAGGGAAGTGCTATATCGTTTTTTGTAGTGGTTGTACCATTTTACATTCCTACCAGCAGTATATGAAAGTTCCAGTATCCCCACAATCTTATCAGCATTTATTGTTTTCTGAATTTTTGATCGGCGTCATTCTTGCAGGGGTGAGATGGTGTCTCATTGTGGTTTTGCTTTGCATCTCTCTAATGGCTAATGATCGCGCAAGCATCTTTTCATGCATTTGTTGGCCACCTGAGTGTCCTCTTTGGTGAAGTGTCTGTTCATGTCTTTTGCCCATTTTGTGATTTGGGTTGCTTGTCTTTATTGTTGAGTTATTGGAGTTTTCTGTATATTTTAGAGATTAAACCTTTATTAGATATGTCATTGCTGAAGATTTTTTTCCAGTCTTTATGTTCCCTTTTTACTCTCCTGGCAAAGTCTTTTGATGAGCATAAGTATTTAATTTTTAGGAGGTCCCAGTTACCTAGCTTATCTTCTGGAGTTTGTTCATTTTTAGATATGCTTGATATTGTATTTATGTCATAAGTTAGAGTCTCTAGTGTTGTTTCTATGTTTTCTTTTATGAACTTTACAGTTTTAGGTTTTACATTTAGGTCTTTGATCCATTTTGAGTTAGTTTTTGTGTATGGGGTGAGGTATAGATCCTGTTTCATTCTTCTGCAAATGGATATCCAGTTGTACTAGCACTATTTGTTAAAGAAACAATCTCTTCCCCGTTTAATGGACTTCGTCCCTTTGTTGAAGATCAGGTGTTCATAGGTGGATAGATTTATTTCTGGGTTCTCAATTCTGTTCCAGTGGTCTGTGTGTCTGACATTGTACCAGTCCCAAACTGTTTTGAGTACTGTGGCTTATTAGTACGTTCTGAGATTGGGTAGTATGAGGCCTCCTACTTGTTCTTCTTTTTCAGTAATGCTTTACATATCTGGGGACTCTTTCGATATGAAGTTGGTGGTTTTTCCATGTTGTTAAAGAATGTTGTTGGAATTTGGATTGGGATTGCATTGTAGCTATAGATTGCTTTGGGTAGTATTGACATTTTCATAGTATTAAATCTTCTTATCCATGAGCATGGTATGTTTTCAACAGGTCTGGTTTTTTTTTTTTTTTTTTTTTTGGTTTTACATCTCTGTTGTTGTTAGGTGCCATCGAGTCAGTTCTGACTCATAGTGACCCTATGCACCACAGAACAAAACACTGTCTGGCCCTGTGCCATGCTCACAGTTGTTGTTACACTTGAGCCCATTGTTGCAGCCACTGTGTCAGTCTATCTCATTGAGGGTCTTCCTCTTTTTCACTGACCCTGTACTTTCCCAAGCATGATATCCTTCTCGAGGGACTGATCCCTCCTGACAACATATCCAAGGTATGTAAGATACAGTCTTGCCATCCTTGCTTGTAAGGAACATTCTGGCTGTACTGTACATCTATAGTTATGTTTATTCTTAATATCTCATCTTTTGAGGGGGCTATTGTAAATGGTATTTTTTTTTCTGATTACCTTTTCAGAGTACTCTTTGTTAGTGTAGAGGAATCCAGCTGACTTTTGTATGGTGATCTCCTACTCTGCCATTTTGCTGAATCCTTCTATTAGTTTCAGTAGCTTTCTTGTGAATTCTGTGGAATTTTCTGGGTATAGGATCATATCGTCTGCAAATAGGGATAGTTTTACTTCTTCTTTACCAATTTGGATGCTCTTTATTTCCCTTTCTTGTCTTATTGCTCTGGCTAGGACATCCAGTACAATATTGAATAAGAGTGGTGATGAAGGATATCTTCGTCTGGTTTTCGTTCTCAGGGGGAATGCTTTCATTCTCTGTTGAGAACTATATTACCTGTTGGTTTTATGTATATGCACTTAAGTATGTTTTTTGCCTTTTATTCCTATTTTGCTGAGTTTTTATCAGGAATGGGTGTTGGACTTTATTAAGTGCTTTTTTTGCATCAGTTGAGATGATCATGTGATTCTTTTCCTTTGTTGTATTTATACGGTGGATTACTTTGATTGATTTTCTGATGTTGAACCATCCTTGCATACTTGGTATGAATCCCACTTAGTCATTTTTTTTTTTTTTTTTCTTTTTGCTAAATGCTGTTGGATTCTATTGGTTTGAATTTTGTTGAGAATTTTCATGTCAGTGTTTGTGATTGATATTGGTCTATAATTTCCTTTTTTAGTGGTATCTTTGCCTGGCTTTGGTATCAGGGTTATGCTGGCTTCTGAATATGAATTTGAGTAATATTGGTGTCAACTCTTCTTTGAATGTTTGGTAGAATGCTTGAGTGAAATTGTATGGGCCAGGACTTTTGTTGTTGTCGGTAATTTTTTTTATGACTTCTTCAGTTACTTCTTTTGTTATGGGTCTGTTCAGGTTTTCTACCTCAGTTTGTGTTGGTTTAGGTAGGTAGTGTTGTTTCTAGGAATTTGTCCATTTCCTGTAGGTTTTCAAATTTGTTGGAGTATAATTTTTCATAGTAGTCTGTTACAGTCCTTTTTATTTCAGTTGATTCTTTTGTGATGTTGCTCATCTCATTTCTTATTTGGGTTCTTTGCATCTTCTTTTGTCAGTTTGGCCAGTCGTTTTGTCAATTTTATTGATCCTTTCAAAGAACGAACTTCTAGTCTTGTGGATTGTTTCTGTTCCATTTATTTCTGCTCTAATCTTTATTATTTCCTTTCTTCTGGCAGCGGTGGGCTTCTTTTGCTGCTCTTTTTCTGTTTGTTCAAGTTGTTGAGTTAAGGTATTGATTCTGGCCCTTCCTTCTTTTTGATGTGTGCGTTTATTGCTATAAATTGGCCTCTGAGCGCTGCTTTTGCTATGTCCCAAAGGTTTCGGTATATTGTATTTTCATTCTCCTTTGAGTCTAGGAATGTTTAAATTTCGTTTTTATTTCTTCTGTTGCCCAGTGTTTTTTAAGCATGGCATTGTTCAGTTTCCAGCTATTTAATCTTTTCCTTGTTCTTTTTGTTACTGATTTCTGATTTTATACCGTTGTGATCTGAGAAGATGCTTTGTATTATATAAACATTTTTTAATTTATTGAGATTTGCTTTATGGCTTAGGATATGGTCTATTCTAGAGAATGATCCATGTGCTCTAGAGAAGAATGTGTACTGTGCTGCTGTTGGATGGAGTGCTCTGTATATGTCTATGAGGTCGTTGGTTGATTACATTAATTGGATCTTCTGTATCTTCGTTGAGTTCTTTCTGGTTTTGTCCATCAAAAGTGGTGTGTTAAAGTTTGCTACTGTTATTGTAGAACTGTCTCTCTTTTCATACCTGCTGGGGTTTGTTTTATGTATTTTGGAGCTCTGTCCGTAGATATTTATTATGGTTATGTTCTGTTGGTGGATTGATCCCTTAATCGTTATATAATGTCCTTCCCTGTCTCTTGTAATGGAGTTTGATTTAAAGTCTGTTATATCAGAGGTTAACATTGGCACTGCTGCTCTTTTTTGTTTACTGTTGGCTTGATATATTTTTTTCCATCCTTTGATTTTTAATGTCTTTGTGTCTGAGGTGTGTCTCTTGTAGACACCATATTGATGGGTTATTTTATTATTTCTGTTCTGCCACTCTCTGTCTTTTGACTAGTATGTTTAACCCATTTACATTCAGTGTGATTATCAATAGGTTTGAATTTACTGCTGTCATTTTGTTATGCTCTTTTTTTTTTTTGTGGTGTTGACAGTTTCTTTGTTCCACTTAATTTTCTGTGATGAGTTCTTTTTTTTTTTCTTTTTCTTTTTTTTTTATTGTACTTCAGGTGAAGGCTTACAGAACAAATAGTTTCTCATGAAACAGTAGTACACATATTGTTTTATGACATTGGTTAACAGCCCCACAACATGTCAACCCTCTAACTTATCAACCTTTTTTTTTTGGTGAAAATACACATTGCCAAAGATACACCATTTCAAAAATTTCTACATGCACAGTTCATGTGCTGCTATTCTCACTTAAGATGAAGGCTTACAGAACAAAGTAGTTTCTTATTTAACAGTTACTACAAATGTTGCCCTAGGACAATGGTTAACAATCTCATAACACATCAACAATATCCTTACTCAACCTTGGGTTCCCTATGTGATGAGTTCTTTTTGTACATGGATTGTCTTTTTATTTCCTTCGTTTTTTTGATTTAGTGTTTACTGAGTCTTTTTTTATTTTCCTCTTTATTTTGGAGGGTAAGTTTGTTAATTTTCTTTGTGGTTACTGTGAGTTTTACCTTTATGATCCTGTGTTTTAAAGTATGTTATTTTTAGATATCGCCTTGTCTTCCCCTCCATATGAAAGTTCTTTAAGTACACTATTTGTTCCCCCCACCCCATTTATTCTCCCTTTTTGTTTTAAAGTTGTTGTCGATTTCAGATTGACATCTCTAGTTCCCTGTTTTCGGTTCTGTAGCTTTATTTTACTTTTGAGATTTCTCTGTCTGGGTTAGCATCTTGGTGATGCCGTCATGTGACTTATTACCAGGTTATAGTCAGCTGTCATTGGTTCTCGATATGAAGGACTTCCTTTAATATTTCTCATAAGTATGGTTTGGTTTTTACAAATTCCCTTAATTTCTGTGTATCTGGAAATGCCCTAATTTTGCCATCGTATTTGAGAGACAGTTTTGCTGGGTATATGATTCTTGGTTGGCAATTCTTTTCTTTCAGGGTTTTATGTATGTCATGCCATTGCCTTCTTGCTTGCATGGTCTCTGCCAAGAAATCAGAGTTTAGTCTTACTGGAGTCCTTTTGTAGGTGATACTTTGTTTTTCCCGAGCTGCCCTCAGAATTCTTTATCTTTGTACTTGGAATGTTTGATTATTATATGTCTTGGTGACTTCCTTTTGGGATCTGTCCTGTATGGGGTTTGTTGAACTTGAATGGAAATCTTGTTTTTCATGCTACTGGGGAGGTGTTCTTCTGGGAAATCTTCAGAAACTCTCTCTGTACTCTTTTTTGACTCCTCCTGTTCTGGGATTCCCATCATGTATAAATTAATCCTCTTCATGGTGTCCCATATAAGTCTCAGGCTTTTTTTTTTTTAATTCTTTTTTCTGATTGTACCTCACACAAATTGGTATCAAGGGATTTGTCCTGTATTTTGCTAATTCTTTCTTCCATTGTTTCAATTCTGCTTAGTTATCTATTTCTGATATTGTTAATCTTCTGGATTTCTAGTTGCTGTTTTTGTGTGATTTTTAATTGTCTGTTTAATTTGTCATTTTGTTCTTGTATTGTTTTCCCAAATTCTTCTAGGGTTTTGTCTGTTTTCTTTGATCTCTTCGAGGACCCTATATATAAGCATTTTGAATTCCTTATCAGGCAGTTCCATTCCCGTCTCTTCCTCAGAAGGGTTTTCTGCCCCTTTATTTTGGTCATTTGGTTGAGCCATCTTGTCTTGTTTCTTTATATGATTTGATGTCTGCTGTCTCTGAGGCGTTAAGGTGTTGTTTTATTTATTTATGAATTTTTGTTTTATTTTCTTGTGATATGTCAGTGTGAGCAGGTCAGGTGTGCTTCAGTGATTGCTCATCTGATGGCATAGAGCATTTGCTTCCTGCCTCCAGTTGGACTAGACAACAGCGGGCAGGGCGAGCCCTTGTCAGTGTTCACTGTATGTGTGAGATGGCTTAGGGTTTACTAGGTGGGCACTATCTGGCAGTATGGGAAGGCTCACAGTCACCAGGTGGGTGGGTGATGGGCAAGGAGCAGGGTGGGCATCCGAGGGGGTACTGAGGCGTGCCCTCTGTTGGGGGGTGGGGCAGGTAACCAGGGGTCGTGGAGGTGCTCTCCTGGGCCGGGTAGGGGCGAGACAAGTGGCCAGGGGTAGCTCAGGCTCTCTCCCTAGTGGGGGCGGGGTGGGCAACCGGGGGTCACGTAGGTGCTCTCCCTGGCAGGGGCGAGGTGAGGCCGGTGGTTGGAGGGGGTCGCGCAGGTGCTCTCTCTGGCGGGGGAGGGGTGGTACTGCCCAGCTTTTTATTTTGAAAAACTTAAAGCCTGTAGAAAAGTTAAAAGAATAATAGACTCATATAGTAAGCACTCATATACTCTTCAGCTAAATTCACCAAATTTAAAAAAATTTTTTGTAACATTTGCTTTTCGTCTCTTTGTTTATAAAAATATTACTTCCTGAACCATTTGAAAGTGAATTTTAGCTATCATGATATTACACTCCTAAATATTTCAAAGCTGAAAATCTTTTATTCAGATAGTGGCCTGTTAGCTTGGTGATTATCTTAGTGACTGATTACAGTTAACTAGGTGGGACTGGTTAATAAGCAGTGTTACAAAATGGAACTTTAGTTTTTATTGTGTTTATAGAACTTGTTCACGTTTTTTTCCTAGTGACTCCAATGGGATCAGGCAGCAATCGACCTCAGGAAATAGAAATTGGAGAATCTGGTTTTGCTCTTTTATTCCCTCAAATTGAAGGAATAAAAATACAGCCTTTTCATTTTATTAAGGATCCAAAGAAAATGACACTAGAAAGATATCAACTCGCTGAAGTCGGTAAGTTATCATTATTTACATTTAGGTGCCTATTTTGTTAATATTTTTGTTTGTTACATTTTTAATTCTGGGTAGTTGGTGAATATGAGGATCCTGTGAAAGATTCTGAATTGTGAAAAAGTACACGCATTACTGAAGATCTGGATAATTCAAACTAGTGACTAAGAGAGGCTAGTGCTGTACATTTTGGTAGAATTGATTTACTTTTTAAATTATTTTACGTGCATTAAAGCCTGAAAGAGGCAGAGATGAAGAATTTTCCATAAGTACCCTGTCATTAATCTGTTTGTTTTTGAGTCTGAATTTTCAGGAAATTCTTTCTCTGAATATTTTCTTATATTTTGCCCCATTTTTGTTTTTCAAAGCTGAAAAGCTTTTTTTTGGTAAAGTTTTTATTTCCTTTTTACACTAACAAGCATTTATTGTTTAAAAAAAAAAGGAGCCCTGATGGCAGCAGTGTTTAAAATGCTTGGCTGCTAACCGGAAGATCAGCAGTTCAAACCCATCAGCTGCTCTGTGGGAGAAAGATGTGGCAGTCTGCTTCCATAAAGATTTACAGCCTTGGAAACCCTGTGAGGCAGTTCTACTCTGTCCTGTAGGGTTGCTATGAGTTGGAATCAGCTTGATGGCAATGGCAAGGGGTCTTATAAAAGAAAAAAAAATTTTGGGAGATACAGATTAGTCCTATTTGGACTAATTAGAAAGGAGCAAGTATAGTGCACTTGATTATGAATTTAGGAAAGGTGTAAGGCAGAGTCTAGTGAGCAGGGGTTGTACTAGGACACATCAGACAGTGTAAGCTTGACTGGAGTAGACTGGTCATGAGAGGTGAATTTGAAGAGGTAAAGGGTAGGCTTAGTGTCTAAGCTCTGATGAGGAAGCTTTAATACAGTAAACACCAAACTAGATACGCGAATAGAAAAGCACTTGACTACTAGCTGAAAGATGGGTGGTTTGAACCCACCCAGAGGCTCCTTTGAAGACAAGCCTGGTGATCTGCTTCTGAAAGGTCACATCCTTGAAAACCTTATGGAGCAGTTCTGCTCTGCACACATGGGGTCACTGTGAGTTGGAATAGACCACAACTAACAACAGACTAGTTACTCAGACAAGGCGGTGTTAAGGCCTTTTATCTATATCTGCAAATGGACTGGTCAGGGTTGTTTAATCATTAAAATAATCACTGTTGGCATAAAAAGTATTCAGTTGTATCACCTTTTTATGGCTAGATCAGCCAACCTGGGGAGAGATAAATCTCAATCATTTGAAATGTAGCCGAACGCAGCGAGAATAAAAAATTATTTAGCACCAGAAAGAAAACTTGTGGTTGGTTTACAGATCGGGAGAAAAAAGCATACACTGGGATTAGCTTTTACAGCTATCCCTTGCAGTGCAAAAAGAGAGTGAAGGTGGCCGGTGGGCATGGACATGGAGGGAGAGGAAGCACAGGGTGAGGCACTGGCAACAAGACAGGCAGAGTAAGCAGCAGGCTTCTTAATAATGTAGGAGAAGGGTGGTCAGGTACAGCTAGATAATGGAAAGTTTCAACATCCAGAGCTGGTGTGAGGCAGGATCCTATAGCTATTAAGAATGCAGGCTTGGGAGTAGCCGCCTTTCTAGCTCTCTAGTTTAGGGCAAGTTTCTGAACCGTTCTAATCCTTAGTTTCTTCTTCTATAAAGCGGAAATAAGTAACTTACAGAGTTGTGAGAATTCAGTGAAATCATATACAAAGCATTTAGCAAAATGCCTTGCTAAGATGGCTAACACTGGCCTCTGTACCCTTAGGCAGTCTTCACAGTGGGCGACAGGGGGTGATCCATCTTTAGTGTGGCCTTGTGGCCTATGGAGGAATAGATTAGAGAGGGAGGGTATGTAAGTCGCTCAGGAAGGGTTGGAGGGCAGTAAAGATCTTAGATATCTTTACCATCCCATTCAGAAGCAGCATGCCAGAGAAGCACACACTTGTTTTGGCTTATACAGTAGCCCCCCCTTATCTTTGGGGGTACGTTCCAAGACCCCGTGTGAATACCTGAAACCATGGTTAGTACCGAACCCTACATATACTATGTTTTACCTATATATACATACCTGTAATAAAGTTTAATTTATAAATTAGGTACAGTAAGAGATTAACAGCAATAACTAATAATAAAATAGAACAGTTATAACAGTATACTGTAATAAAAATTATGTGAATGTCATCCCTGGGTGGCATGGAGCGGGAAGACATGAGATTTCATCACTCTACTCATTTAACATTTTCGGACCGTGGTTGACAATGGGTAACTGAAACTGTGGAAAGCGAAACTGTGGATGGAGGCGGGGCGGCTACTATAGTGGCAATTAATGACGGCTTATATTTACTGACATATATTGTGTCCTGAGCATTGTGTGACATGCTATTTCTAATCTTCACAACAGCTTTGCCAGGTATTATGGTATACTATCAATGAGGAAACTAAACTCTGCTGGGAGTAGAGAGGTAAGGCTCTTAGAGAACATAGTAGCAGACTAGAGTTAGCTGTATTGTTACAGCTACTCTAATTAAGGATGCCAGATTTCTTCTAGGAGAAAGACAGTGCCTTTGAAAGTGACTCAGTGTTAAGTGTGAAGGCAAAAAACGTTTTAGGAGCAAATATGGCTGTGCAGCTGAGCCAGGGTAACTTTGTCATTTTATGATGAGACTTAATGTTGGACGGATGGCTGGACCTAACAAAGCCCAGCAAACCATCAAACTGTAGAATGGTTTTGCGATACTTTGGTAACTTGGTTTTGAGTTTGTTTATTCCTTGAGCAATTTTTTTTTTTTCTTTTTTCAATTTAACAGGATTTTATTGGCTTGGGGTATCAGGCACTGTGTGGGTACAAAGATGAATAACACATTGTGTTTGCCCTTGAGGAAAAGAGAAAGGGACAGTAATGAAAACTCAAATACAGAAAAGGAAAAGACAAAAGAGATATAAACCAAATGTGGTGGGGTTCAGAGGAGAAAGCCATCCAGTTGGGCAGATCAGGGAAGTTTCCATGAAAGAGATGATACTTGAGAGGACCCTTGAAGGATGGATAAGATTTGTAGGATGGGATGAGGGAGAGTGATGGTGGGAATGGCTTAGGCAAAAACTTGGCGGCAGAAACAGCCAGTAATCCAACAAAAAGGCTTGACGTGCACGCATATGTGAGAAGAGACAAGGAGGAAAATGCAGGTTGGAGCTTTAAAATGTCAGGGTGAGGGATTTGGTCAGCTGTGGGAACCATGCAGGGACTGGAGCTGAGTTACATCATTCTCAGCTGTTAATAACTGGACCTCCTCCTGGCTTTATTTTGGAGCAGGTGTCCTTAGTGCTCTCGCCCTCAGCTCCCCTTCTCTACTTGCTGCCCCCTTGGTCTCCTGTTCAGTGCTCAGTGCCCTGCCTGTTGCTGCTCTTGGATGAGGGTCTGATGAACTCACTCAACCTCAGGCATAAAATGCCTCTCCACATGGTATCTCCCTAGGCAACTGCATTTTTTTTTTTTTTTAAATCTTGTTGAGAATATACACAGCAAAACATACGCCAATTCAACTGCTTTTACATGTACAATTTAGTGACATTGATTATATTCTAGTTGTGCAACCATTCTCACCCTCCTTTTCTGAGTTGTTCCTCATTAACATCTGCTTACTGCCCACTGAAGTTTCTAATCTTTTGAGTTGCTGTTGTCAATTCCCACATAGATAGTTCTTAAAAGAGCGTAATGCTCAAGGCAGACCTTTTTTACTAGTAGTTAAGATGAACTATTGCTCAGTTTTAAGAAGACTTCAGGGGATGTTTTTGGTTTAAGCTCTAAAGATTATCTCAGGGCAGTAGTTTCAGGGGTTCATCCACCCTCCATGGCTCGAGAAAGTCTGGAGTCCATTAGAATATGAAATTCTGTTCTGAATTTTCCCCCTTTTGATCAGGATTCTTCTATAGAATCTTTGATCAAAATGTTCAGTAATGGTAGCCAGGCACCATTCAGTTCTTCTGGTCTCATGCATAGCAAAGGAGGCAGTTATTCATGGAGGCAGTTAGCCACATATTCCATAGCCTCTTCCTGTTCTTGACTTTCCTTCTTCGTCTGTTGCTCCAGGTGAATAGAGACCAATTGTTGTGCCTTGGGTGGCCACTTGCAAGATTTTAAGACTCCAGGCACCATCCAGCAAACTAGGAAGTAGAACAGAAACACTAAACAGTTATTAGGCCCATTAACTGGGATGTTCCATGAAATCATGACCTTAAACCTCCAAACCAAGGAGCCAAATCCCATGAGGTATTTGGTTATAAGCTACTGATTTTTTTTTTTTTTTTTTTGTCACTGTTGTAAATGTATATGTATTACCACATTTTTTTTTTCAGTACACATATTGTTTTATGACAATGGTTAACAACCCCATGACATGTCAACACTGTCACTTCTCAACCTTGGGTTCCCTATTACCAGCTTTCCTGTCCCCTCCTGCCTTCGAGTCCTCGTCCCTGGACTGTTGTGCCCCATTAGTCTTGTTTTGTTTTATGGAGCTGTCTGATCTTTGGCTGAAGGGTGAACCTTGGGAGTGACTTCATTATTAAGCTAAAAGGGTGTCCGAGGGCCATACTCTCAGAGTTTTTCCAGTCTCTGCCAGGCCAGTAAGTCTTGTCTTTTTTTGTGAGTTAGAATTCTGTTCTACGTTTTTCTTCAGCTCTGTCCAGGACCATCTGTTGTGATCCCAGTCAGAGCAGTCAGTGGTAGTAAGCGGGCACCATCTAGTTGTACTGGACTCAGTCTGGTGGAGGCTGTGGTAGTTGTGGTCCATTAGTCCTCTGGACTAATCTTTTCCTTGTATCTTGTTTTCTTCATTCTCCCTTGCTCCTAAAGGCGTGAGACCAGTGGAATATCTTAGATGGCTGCTCACAGGTTTTTAAGACCTCAGACGCTACTCACCAAGGTAGAACGTAAAACATTTTCTTTATCAACTGTGTTATGATAATTGGGCTAGATGGTCCCTGAGACCATGGTCCCCACAACCCTCTGTCCAGCAATTTAGTCCTCCCTGAGCAGTTGTTTTTTTTATTTTTATTTTTTATTGTACTTCAGGTGAAGGCTTACAGAACAAATAGTTTCTCATGAAACAGTAGTACACATGTTGTTTTATGACATTGGTTAACAACCCCACAACATATCAACCCTCTAACTTCTCAACCTTTTTTTTTGGTGAAAATACACATAGCCAAAGATACACCATTTCAAAAATTTCTACATGCACAGTTCAGTGACATTGACTACGCTCTTCCAGTTGTGCTGTTATACTCACTTAAGATGAAGGCTTACAGAACAAAATAGTTTCTCATTTAACAGTTACTACACATGTTGCCCTATGACAATGGTTAACAATCTCACAACACATCAACAATATCCTTACTCAACCTTGGGTTCCCTATCACCAGCTTCCTTGTCCCCTTCTGCTTTCTGGCCCTTGTCACTGGACTCCTGTACCTCGTTAGTCTCATTTGGTTTTACGGGGCTGTCCACTCCCAGGCTGAACAGTGAACCTCAGAGGTAACTTCACCACTGAGCTAAACGGGTGCCTGGGGGCCACACTCTTCGGGGCCTCTCCAGTCTCCTTTAGGCCAGTAAATCTGGTCTTTTTTTTTGGTGAGTTAGAATTATGCTCTACATCCTTCTCCAGCTCTGTCCAGAACCCTCTGTTGTGATCCTGGTCAGAGCAGTCAGTGGTAGTAGCCGGGCACCATCTAGCTGTACTGGACTCAGTCCGGTGGAGGCCTTGGTAGCTGTGGACCATTAGTCCTTTGGACTAATCTTTTCCTTGTATCCTGTTCTCTTCATTCTCCCTTGCTCCCGAAGGGATGAGACCAGTGGAGTACCTTAGATGGCTGCTCACAGACTTTTAAGACCCCAGACACTACTTACCAAGGTGGAATGTAGAGCACTGTCTTTATAAGCTGTGTCATGCCAATTGAGCTAGATGTTCCCCGAGACCATTGACCCAGTGCTTTTGATAAAGGTCATATGGCCAGATCTTTTGTGCTGTGCTTTTTGTCCTGAGGTGAGTATGATGTCTCCCTGGGCAGTACTCCCTGCTCTGTCCTCCTGTAGCAGCTTGGGAATCCTTGAATGAGGTCCTGATGTGTAGCACTGGTTGAAGCTAGAATCCTACTTTTATCAGTTTACGAGAAATAGTCAGAATCTTGAGCAGTCAAAATAGTTAAAATCTTATAACATAGTTGTTAGTTTTTTTAGACCTTGTTTGCCACATATAACCTTCAAGTTTTGTTTAGAAGTCAATTCCTTCTAAACAAAAGAATGACGTAATCAGATAAGTCTTTTGAAAATATCACTCTGGCTATTGTGTGGTGCTCAGTTAGGGGAATGCAAGAGTGAATGCAGGATAAACAGGAGGCTTTTGCAGTAGTGAAGGTAAGAAGTGATGGCATCTTGGGCTAGGGTGGTGGCAAGTGGACGTGAAGAGAAGTGGATGGATTCCAGATAATCTTTAGAAGTGGAACCAATAGGATGTAGTGACTGATTAAATGTTGGGAGTTGAGGATGAGGGAGATGACAGTGATGTCGCATAGGTTTCTGGCTAGTGCAGCTGCACAGTACCATTTGATGTAACGACTAGACTAGAGGCGCAGGTTGGAGGAATCAAATTATCAGTTCTGTTTTGGACATGTTGAATTTGACATGGGGATATTGATTAGTTGAATATCTGGGTCTTCATCTAATGGAGCCTCCCTCCCTGAAGATGCTCATGAAGTTCCTCAGAGGTGATCCCTGTGTATCCAGTAGAGGGCCCCTGGCATTCAAAGCAGCGTCTGGCTGCCTGTGACTACCTGTTCTAACTATACAGACCGGATAGCTGGAGAAGGCGGTCTGAGGATTGCTGATTGTTCGTTAGATGGAGACTTGCGTTTGAGAGCCAGAGCTTCTTTCCTCCTTTGAAAATGCATTAGTTAGTATATCAAACATTTGCCTCCTAGCTGTGATCCTCTTCTGTTTTTCTCTTTTACAAATACCTCCTCTGGTATTTTCCTAGGTAAAGCTCAAACTTATAACATTGCTTGTTGGGGCACAATGATTTTCCAACATTCAATTTTATTTGCAGAGATTCACGTTAGAAAATATCTCCAATTGATTTTTTTAAAAAATAGACTTTAATTTTTAGAGCAATTTTAGGTTTCCAGAAATTTGTGCAGAAAGTACAGAGTTTCATATACCCCCTCCCTCTGCACATCATTTCTCTTATTAACATCTTGCATTCCTGTGGTACATTTGTTACAACTGATGAACCAGTATTGATACATTATTAATAACTAAGTTCATATAGTTCACATTAGGGTTCACTCTTTGTGTTGTACAGCCCTGTGGGTTTTGACAAATGCTTAATGTCATGTGTCCACCATTACAGTATAATACAGAATAATTTCACTGCCCTAAAAATGCCCCATGTTCCCACAGTGGAGTACTATGCAATGAGAAAGAACAACAATAAATCTGTGAACTGTCTCATAACATGGATGAAACTGGAGGACATTATGCTGAGTGAAATAAGTCAATCACAAAAGGACAAATATTGTATGAGACCTCTATTGTAAAAACCCATGAAAAAGTTCACACACAAAATCTAACAATCTTTGTTGGTTACCAGGGATGGGAGGGGTGGGGGGGAAATACTAAATAGGCAATAGATAAGCGGTATCTTGGGTGAAGGGTGAGACAGTACACAATACAGGGGAAACCAGCACAACTTGTACAAGGAAAGGTCATGGAAGCCCCATAGACACATCCAAACTCCCTGAGGGACTGAATTGCTGGGCAGAGGGCTGTGGGGACCATGGTCTCAGGGAACATCTAGCTCAGTTGGCATAACACAACTTATAAAGACAGTGCTCTACATTCCACCTTGGTGAGTAGTGTCTGGGGTCTTAAAAGCCTGTGAGCAGCTATCTAAGATACTGCACTGGTCTCATCCCTTCGGGAGCAAGGGAGAATGAAGAGAACAGGATACAAGGAAAAGATTAGTCCAAAGGACTAATGGTCCACAGCTACCAAGGCCTCCACCGGACTGAGTCCAGTACAGCTAGATGGTGCCCGGCTACCACCACTGACTGCTCTGACCGGGATCACAACAGAGGGTTCTGGAGAGAGCTGGAGAAGGATGTAGAGCATAATTCTAACTCACCAAAAAAAAAAAAAGACCAGATTTACTGGCCTAAAGGAGACTGGAGAGGCCCCGAAGAGTGTGGCCCGCAGGCACCCTTTTAGCTCAGTGGTGAAGTTACCTCCGAGGTTCACTGTTCAGCCTGGGAGTGGACAGCCCCGTAAAACCAAATGAGACTAACGAGGTACAGGAGTCCAGTGACAAGGGCCAGAAAGCAGAAGGGGACAAGGAAGCTGGTGATAGGGAACCCAAGGTTGAGTAAGGATATTGTTGATGTGTTGTGAGATTGTTAACCATTGTCATAGGGCAACATGTGTAGTAACTGTTAAATGAGAAACTATTTTGTTCTGTAAGCCTTCATCTTAAGTGAGTATAAATAGCACAACTGGAAGAGCGTAGTCAATGTCACTGAACTGTGCATGTAGAAATTTTTGAAATGGTGTATCTTTGGCTATGTGTATTTTCACCAAAAAAAAAGGTTGAGAAGTTAGAGGGTTGATATGTTGTGGGGTTGTTAACCAAGGTCATAAGACAACATGTGTACTACTGTTTCATGAGAAACTGTTTGTTCTCTAAGCCTTCACCTGAAGTACCAAAAAAAAAAAAAATGCCCCTTGTTCCATTTGTCCATCTATTCCCCCTCTCCCTGCTCCCCAAATCTTGTAACTGTCTCTGTAGTTTTGCTTTTTCCAGAATGTCATATAGTTGGAATCATACAGTATGTAGCTTTTTTTGGACTGCTTTCTTTCACTTAACAATATACATTAAAGATTCCTCCTTGTTTTTTCATGGCTTGATTGCTCATTTGTTTTTATTGCTGAATGATAATCCATTGTATGAACATACCACAGTTTGTTTATTCATTACCTATTGAAGGGTGTCATGGTTGCTTCCCATTTTGGGGAATTATGAATAAAGTGGCTATAAATACTCATGTGCAGGTGTTTATGTGGACATATGTTTTCATCACATTTAAGTAAATACCTAGGAGCTCAGTTGCTGGATTGAGTGCTAAGCCTATGTTTAGCTTTTTAAGAAATTGCTAGACTGTCTTCCAAAGTGGCTGTGTATTTTTGCGTTCCTGTCAGCAAGGACTGTGAGTTTCTGTTGCTTCCACATCCTCCCCAGCACTTGGTATTGTCAGTGTTTTGGATTTTAGGCATTCTAGTAGATGTGTAGTAGTATCTCGTTGTTTTAATTTGCAATTCCCTAATGACATGATGTTGAGCATTTTTTTATGTTTATTTGCCATCTGTGTATCGTCTTTGGTGAGATGTCTGTTCAGATCTTTTACCCATTTTTAAATGGAGCTATTTGTTTTTCTTACGCTTGAGTTTTAAGAGTTCTCTATAATTTTGATAGAACTCCTTTATCTTGTTATGTATTTTGCAAATGTTTTCTCCCAGTCTATGACTTGTCTTTTCATTCTCTTAACAATGTCTTTTGTAGAGCAGAAGTTTTAAATTTTAATGAAGTGCCACATCAGTTTTTTTTCATGGATTTTGTTCTTAATGTTATATCTAAAAACTCGTAGCCAAACCCAGAGTCACTTAGATTTTCTCCTGTGTTATCTTCTAGAAGTTTTGCCTTATATATATATATAGTTCTGTGATCCATTTTGAGTTAATTTTGTGAAAGGTGTAAGGTCTGTGTCCTGATTGATTTATTTTTTTTCCCATATGGATCCCGAGTTTTTCCACACCATTTGTTAAAGACTGTCCTTTCTCCATTGAATTGCCTTTGCTCCTTTGAAAAATGAGTTGACTGTTTTTCTGGGCTGTCTGTTATGTACCACTGATCTATTTGTTCCTTTGTCAAAACTACAGTATATCTTGATCACTGTAGCTTTATAGTGATTCTTGAAGTTGGGTACTGTCAGTCCTCCAGCTCTGTTGTTCTTCGGTATTGTGTTGGCTGTTCTGTTTCTTTTGCCTTTTCATGTAAACTTCAAAATCAGTTTGTCAATATCCACAAAATAACTTGCTGGGTTTTGGTTGTGATTGTTTCCAATTGCTTTGTACATTTTAGGGTTATAAGAGGAAGTCCTGAAGAATCCTCGTGAGTTTGGTCTTGGTAGTAGAGTAGGAGTGGGAAGTGTCTGTGCTCTCCATAACCCATTGGGCACCAGTTGCTTTATGGCAGCCAGTTCTAGAGTGTGTATTTAATATTTCTTATGTCTGGTATGAGCTAGGTCCTGTAATATGGGATAACATTTGCATATTTTAATATTGATGTAGAAGCCGTTGGATCCTCATAGGCCTTTCTAGGAACTAAACAGTACATAACAGGTTGTTATAGGCATTAAATAAGTTAATTTTTGTAAAGTGCTTAGAACAGTGTTTGGCACATAGTAAGTTCTGTGTTTATTGTTACATTGGTGATCTAGTGATCTAGTTTGTGGGTTGTTGAGGTTGTTTCTGCTTCCTGCTTTTTGGGCCTTTGACTATTTCTCTTGAACTCTGTCAGCAACCAAGAGGGAGTAAATACTAAGTTTTAATTAAATCAGATTACAGAAACTTTCGAAGAAGGATGAAATTTTTAAATAACCTAGGATTTCGTAGAGAATATTGGGGTTGGGGGGGGTATGCAGTGATCAGGTGTGGAGCAGAGGAAATGTTGCTAAAACCTAAGTGATAGAACTTACTCTGCTTTGGAAGTTGTCCAGCCATGAAAAGCTCAGGAAGGGAGTGTGCCGGTGCTGTTATTCTTTCACTGAAGTAAGGGAGCGGAGCCCTAGAACACTCAAACTGGAATAGGCCTCGTGGGGGCTTGCATGGTGAGTGGCAGAATACAGCCCTCTCGCTACCATGCCCTCCTCATGCTCCGGGCTCCATGTTCATGGAGTTGACTGATACATGGATCTGTTTTCTTTATCCCTTCCCAAGTACACAGTGACACAGCTTCTCACTGTACATCAGAGATATTTTTGGACAAGTCACATCTCAAAAATCATGACAGCTGCATAAAAGCCAGAGCAACACAGATGATCTCCAGCCAGTTTTGAGGGCAGGATGCAAGGCTTCTATTTTATCCCCCTCTAAATTTGATATTTTTACTCTACTCTGGATTCATTCAGTTTGAGGGAAAAATGTTGCCTTAAACGTTTTCATTTTATTATTTGATTAAACAAATTGAAATCATGGTCAGAGTCTTCCATTTAGCCGGTGTTTCTTTGATAGCTTTATTGAGGTATGTGCTGTATGACATCGTATTCAATCATCACAGCCACCCTCTGAGACTTGCTCCTGTCCCAGTTTTAGGTGAAGAATCTGAACTTGGAGAAGTGAATAACTTGATCGGAGTCATACAACTGCAAGCGGTTGAGCCTGAGTTCCTACCCAGGTCTGACTCCAAAGGCATGTTTACCATGCTGACTTTATACTTACCTTACCTGGTTTAACAGTATACGTATGAAGATCCAGGAAAGGAAATGGTGTTAAAACCTAAGAATTTGTAGGGAAGGGAGAACCCACATAATGTCTGTGAATTGTGCATGCCATCAGCCTCTCATTTTAAGTGGACATTTTCTTTGAAGTAGGTTTTTGTATACGTTTAGATTCTATCACTTTCAAATAGGTAATAAAAAAGTTGTCTTCAGAGCTGCTTCTTTAAAAGTAGAAATATAAACTTGCAGACTTAAAGTACTTTCAGGCATTCCTGGCTTATATTTGGAATAGTTTTTCGTAGTTGGCACTTCTGAATCTGACACTGGTCTTGGTATTTGATCGTAACTATAATGAATTTATACTCTGCTTTATTTGAAAAGGAATTTAAGGCAGCTTATAGAGATACATATAATATCAGTGGACGGATTCTGAGCTGAGGGACATGTGTAAAAGAAATATAGTGAATTGGGGTTGAGGGTAGTACATGAAATACCACCAACGTTTGCTAGAGGTGAACCACAGAATCGGCATTGAGTTTTCTGGAAGCCAGCTCCAAAATAAGCCAGTTTAAAAGCAGCACTACTTTTCCCAGTTTTCTGAGAACTGAGGTAAATTCCCCTGGTGGATCAACAGTATCTTATAGTAAATAAAGTGTGTTTTTAAAGTTGTTTCTTATCACTCTGTGAACACCAATGACATTAACCCAAATGTAACTCAATAAGAGCAGTTGTGTGGGATCCAAACCATTGAGATCTAGTTACTAGGCTTTCTGGTTAATCTGAGAGAATATTTAGAGCAGCCAAAGGAATAAGTGGCCCACATATTTTTGGGGCAGTCCATTTCCTGGGACTTAGGTCTCACAGTTAGGTTTCAGGTAACAATGAATTGAAGATTGCCCCTTTTTATAGTTAGGCTGGTTAAGTACAGTCATCTGCCCCAAAAGCAGCTGAGCTGGGGATATGGCTAATGTACTCCTCCCCACTTTTTTAAATTGTGGTGAAAACATACACACCATAACATCTACCAGCACAACAACTTCCACATTTACAATTCGATGACATTGATTACATTTTTCATGTTGTGCTACCGTTATCAGTATCCTCATCTAAAACATTCCACCACCATTAACATAAACTCGATGCCCTCCCAACAAATACTCCCCTCTCTTCTCCCTCTCACGCCTGGTAACCATTAATAATCTTTGGTTTGTATATAGTATGTGCTTATTTCACATAAGTGAGATCATACAGTATTTGTCCTTTTGCAGCTGACTTATTTTGCTCAGCGTAACGTTTTCAAAGTTCATCTGTGTTGTGGCATGGATCAGGACTTCATTTCTCTTTGTTGTCGTTAGTTGCCATCCAGTCGATTCTGACTCGTAGTGACCCCATGTGACAGAGTAGACCTGCCCCATAGGATTTTCTTGGTATAATCTTTACAGGAGCAGATCACCAGATCTTTCTCCAGTGGATCCAAATCACCAACCTTTGGTTAGCAGTTGAGCACTTAACTGTTGCACCAGAGGGCTCCCTTCATTTGTCTTTACAGCTGCATAATAGTCCATTGCATGTATAGATCACATTTTGTTTATCCATTCATCTGTTGATGGACATTTTGGCTGTCTCCACCTTTTGACTATTCTGAATAGTGCTTCAGTGAACATTGGTGTGCAGGTTTCTGTTTGCATTCACTTTTTCTGGGTATATACCTAGGACTGGGATTGCTGGGTCATATAGTAGTTCCACGTTCAACTTTTTGAGGATCTGCCAAACTTTTCCACAGCAGGTGTACCATTTTATAATCCCACCAGCATGGATGAAGTTTCCAGTTTCTCCACAACCTCGCCAATACCTACTTTGTTTTTTTGGTCATTGCCATTCTGATGGGGGTGAGGTGGTATTTCATTGTGGTTTTGATTTGTATCTACCTACAGGGTCGCTGGAGCCCTGGTGGTACAGTGGTTAAGACCTGGCTGCTAACCAAAAGGGTCGGCAGTTCGAATCCACCAGCCACTCCTTAGAAACCCTATGGAGCAATTCTGCCCTGTTCTATAGGGTCACTATGAGTCAGAATCGGCTTGATGGCAGTGGATTTAGTTTTTTTATAGGGTCGCTATAAGTCAGGGTCAACTCGATGGCATCGGGAATGGCTAATGACTTTGAGCATCTTTTTTTTTTTTTTTTTGTGTGTGTGTGTGTGTGTGTGTGTGCTTTAAGTGAAAGTTTACAATTCAAGTTAGTCTCTCATACAAACATTTATACACACATTGCTCTGTGACCCTAGTAACTCTTCCTGTACTGTGACAGCACAATCCTACTTTCCACCCTGAATTTCCTGTGTCCATTCAACCAGCTCCTGACCCTCTCTGCCTTCTCAGCTCGCCTCTGGACAGGAGCTGCCCATTTAGTCTCATGTATCTACTTGAGCTAAGAAGCACACTCTTCACGAGTATCATTTTACGTCCCATAGTCCAGTCTAATCTTTGTCTGAAGAGTTGGCCTTGGGGATGGTTTTAGTTTTGGGCTAACAGATAGTCTGGGGGCCATGTCTTCCCAGGTCCCTCCAGTCTCAGTCAAACCATTAAGTCTGGTCTTCTTTTACTAGAATTTGAGTTCTGCACCTGACTTTTCTCCTGCTCCATCAGGGACTCTCTTTTATATTCCTTGTCAGGGTGGTCATTGGTGGTAGCTGAGCACCATCTAGTTCTTCTGGTCTCAAGCTGATGTAGTCTCTGGTTTATGTGGCCCTTTCTGTCTCTTGGGCTAATATTTTCTTTGTGTCTCTGATGTTTTTCATTCTCCTTTGCTTCAGGTGGGTTGGGACAAATTGATGTATCTTAGATGGCGGCTCGCTAGCTTTTAAGACCCCAGATGCTACTCACCAAAGTGGGATGCAGAACATTTTCTTAATAAACTTTGTTATGCCAGTTGACCTAGGTGTCCCCTGAAACCATGACCCTCAGACTCCTGCCCCTGCTACTCTGTCTCTCGAAGTGTTTGGTTGTATTCAGGAAACTTCCTAGCTTTTGGTTTAGTCCAGTTGTGCTGACTTCCGCTGTGTTGTGTGTTGTCTTTCCCTTTACCTAAGATAATTGTTGTCTACTGTCTAGTTAGTGAATACCCTTCTCCCTCCCTCAAAGAATGTTTTCTTCTGTGTTTAAACCTTTTCTTGAGTTCTTATAATACTGGTCTTATATAATATTTATCCTTTTGCGACTAAATTCACTCAGCATAATGCCTTCCAGGTTCCTCCGTGTTATGTTTCACGGATTTGTTGTTGTTCTTTGTTGTTGCACAGCATTCCATTGTGTGAATATACCATAATGTGTTTATCCATTTGTCCGTTGATGGGCACCTAGGTGGTTTCCATCTTTTTGCTGTTGTGAACAGTGCTGCAGTGAACAAGGGTATGCATGTATCTATTCGTGTGATGGCTTGTTTCTCTAGGATATATTCCAAGGAGTAGGGATGTTGAGCATCTTTTCATGTGCTTGTTGGCCATTTGAATATCCTCTTTGGTGAAATGTCTATTCAAGTCCTTCACCCAAATTTTGATTGGGTTGTTTGTCTTTTTGTTAAGTTATCTTCAAAAGATTTTGATGTCCTTTCTGATACATAGGTTAAATCCCTACCAAGGCACCAGAGTTCTATGCCAGGGGTCAGCAAACTATTTCTGTAAAGGGCCTAGATGGTAAGTATTTTAGACTTCTAGTCTCTATTGTAGTATCTGCCATTTTCAATCTCTGTAATTTTAGCTTAGGGTAAAACAGCCAACATGTAAATGATGGGTGTGGCTGTGTTCCATTAAAACTTTATTTATAAAAGAAGCAATGGGCAGGATTTTGCCCAAAGCTGTAGTTGACCCCTATTCTTTGCTAATAGAGATATGATTTTAACCTGGAAGAAAAATTTAAGTACAATATTATCAGAAGCTTTATATCAGTTATTAAGAAACAATTCCAATAAAGCATCCATAGTCCCCCTGACTTTTTTCAACTCTAAAATAATTTCAGACTTTATAGAAAAGTATAAAATAGTATAAAGAATCCTTATATATCCATCAATATTTCCCAAATGTTAACTGTATCCATTGCCATCGAGTCGATTCCAACTCATAGTGCCGCTGTAGGACGGAGTAGAGCTGCCTCATAGGGTTTCCAAGGCTGTTTACGGAAGCTGACTGCCGTATCTTTCTCCCGTGGAGCGGCTGCTGGATTGGAACCGCCGACCTTTCAGTTAGCAACCTAGCACTTAACCACTGTGCCACCAGGGCTCCTATCTATATACATATATCCAAACCCAAACCAAACTGGTTGCTGTCAAGTTGATTCCAACTCAGCAACCCTATAGGACAGAGTAGAACTGTTTCTGCTATACGTGAATAGTTTTATGTACATATATGCATGTGCTTAATAGTTTTATAACTAAGTTTTATGTATGTATAATGGTTTTATGTATGTATACGCATGTGTTTATGAGTAGAAAATTAAATATTGTACATGAATATGTATATACAGACCAAAAACCAGACTGTTGCTTTCGAGTCAATTCAGACTCATAGTGACTCCATGTGTTACAGAATAGAACCATTCCATAGGGTTTTTTTGGCTGTAATCTTTACAGAAGCAGACTGCCAGGCCTTTCTTCTGGGGTGCTGCTGGGGGGGGGGAGCGAACCAGGTTAGTAGTCAAAAGCAAACCTTTTGCGCCACCCGGGGATCTACCTTTAGAATATTCAGATGAAAATGTGTAGTGGACAATTGCAAAAGAGGGTCTTGAACTGAGAAAACAGTAGGAAAGGTAGAGGTACAGAAGTCTCTAGGTTTCTAAAAGATAAAGCTCCGAGAATCAGGACACATGGGTTCTAACCTAGAGTCTGCTGTGATATTGTCCTGGCTAGTCAGTTCTCTAAGATTCACAATTCTTGTTTATTTTTAAAATAAGACTAGATTGTTGATCCCACAGGCCTCTTCCAACTCCAAAAATTTGTTTTGAAAAAATACATTCCCTCAAAATTTGCTGGTCTGGTCTGGAAAAAAAGACCCTTTAGTAATGGTTTGGAGTATACGGTATCATGAAAGTACTGGGTTTCTACATTACCGTATTTTTACACAAATAATGTGTGCTTTCTACATTTGTTTGCCAACTGCCCCTTCCCCCTCATATTTTTTGTAAACACCCTGTGCTGATATTTTTTTTATAGCAACATGTACAATCAGTGATTTATGGTGTGTTTATGAGGAGAAAATTAGAAATGGACCAGAAGCATTTCCCAGAATAAGTTCATTATTTAGTGCTAGTAATGGGTCATTCACCCCTTTCTCACCTCCCCGCCGCATTTCCTTATGTGAGCCTTACTTCTGGTAACCTTTACCTCCAGTTTGTCGAGGTGGAAGTCATATGGCTGAGCCAAATGGAAACAGGAGTGTGGGTTAGGTGTTGGGTTTTTTTTTCCCCTGTCCCAAAGGCTAACTCTGCTTGGTGGTACTGGCAAATTTCTAATTGATATCTGTAAACAAGGTGCCAGAGCACAGGTGAAAGCTGGGGAGGGGAGCAGACTTTTTGGGGCAGTGTGCAGTCCAGCCTGTTTTCTGTTAGATGGTGCCGCCCCCCAGTGGTAGCTGCTTTCAGTCCATATGCCATGTCGTTTATTTGCTGCAGAACTTAACATTTTCTGCTTTGGAATGAGTTTCCAATGGCTAGTCCACTTTCATTCCCACCCCTTTTCCTGGAGTAAGTGGATAACGTCTGTATTTTGGTGGTGTATCTGTTTCCTAGGACTTCCATAACAAATTACCACAAACTTGGTGGTTTACAGTAAATAACAGAAATTTACTCTCCCTCAGTTCTAGAAGTTAGAAGTCTGACAACAAGGTGTCAGCGGGACACCTTCTCTGGAGGCTCTAGGGCAGGATGTGTCCCTTGCCTCTTCCAGCCTTTGTTGGCTGTGGGCATTCCTGTGGCCACATCACTCCAATCTCTGCCAGCTTCTGTGGTCACATTGCTACCTCTTCTGTTGTCTCGCCTCTCTTATAAGGACATTGCCATTGGATTTAGAGCCCACTCCAATTTCCAAATAATCTCTTCATCTCAAGATCGTCAGCTTAATCACGTCTTCAGAGATCCTTTTTGCAAATAAAGTAACACAGGTTCCAGAGATTTCACGTGGTCATACCTTTTTTGAGGCCCCCATTCAACCGACTATGGCTGGTTAGTGCCTTTTTGTCTCCATTGTCTCTGGATCTGTAAGTTCTCACTGTTGCCTGACTCTGTTCTGTGTAAACCCTTCCTTCAGTATTCCCTTCCGTTCCAGGTGGTGGTCTGTGTGGAACCGGCTTGCACCATTGTCCGCAAAGGACTGCTGCTCTGTTACCTAGCTGCTTTCTTACTTGTGTTGAGTGTTGACTGTATTATTTTCAAATAGCCATTTAGTTTTTCTAATAGGGAAACAATTGTAGTAAAGATTTTGAGTAGCATTAAAGTTTGTAAAAAATGGAAAACTCAACAGTTTAAGCACTAAATTGCAGTTTAAACTAGGTGTGCAGGTCATTAGCAGTAACATTTCATTTTGCAAGATACAGAAAACAATTCTGGTTTTAAGGCCACCTTTAATTGTTGCCCTTCATTTCTCTGCAGGTCTTTTAGATAACCCTGAACTTCGTGTGGTCCTTGTATTTGGCTACAATTGCTGTAAGGTGGGAGCCAGCAATTATCTGCAGCGAGTGATCAGCACTTTCAGTGATATGAATATCATCTTGGCTGGAGGCCAGGTGGACAACCTGTCATCACTGACTTCTGAAAAGTATGTCTGGTGTGCTTCTAATTCCTTCTGTGGCTGAGGGATGATGTTCTCAGTTTTTTGATACTTTGGTTTTTTTTTAAAAAACATGTTTAAAGAATTGCTGAAGTTCATTGCATTTTGCTCTAGATATAGATTAAGGGGCTCACTCAACATAAGTCTGCTCACAGTTGAAGAATGAAATTTATGTGTATTGTCCTTTAAGTACTTACTCCTAGTTCTTAAGATTGATTTTAAACATACTTGTAACAAATCCTTGCTTCCTTTTCTCTCCTTTGATAGCTCTGGTAATCTGTGTGACTTCATATGTCACTTCCTATCTAGTTCTATTTCCTTCTCTAAGGGACGTTCATGGTTAAACAATACATCTTTAGGATAAAACTTCTCAGAGCCTTCGATATACTCAGTGCTTTGTAGATCTCCTAGAGAGGGAATAATATTACCTTTGTCAGTTCTCAAATTGATTTGGCCACAAAGCCTTTTTTCTGTGTAGCATCTTGCAGGATTACTGATATTCTTTGGCACACATTTTTGGAAATTCTGTATTACATCTTCATAAAAGGCCTTTTCAAGGTAAATTGTGGATCTTTGATTTTGTTACTAAGGCTTTTGCTTTCAGAGATAAAAATATTTGTTCTTCCATCTTGGAAGCCACTATGCCCTTTCCATTTTAAATGAAAGTATGTAGTATTTTGAATTTATCTAATTAAGTGGACACAAATATCATGTTTCCAAAGGCAGGAAAATGAGGACCCCCCCCCCCCCCCCGCGCTTCCTGTAAACACTAATATTTGTTTCTCAATGAGTGATGATGTGGAGACAGATTGTTATATATCAATTAGAGGCAGCATAAATCATCCTAGTTATAATCTCTCCTGGCAGTGTGCATAATGGATCTGGAAAAGCAAAAAGCTAAGCTGAGGTCCCTGGACTGCCAGTGAGGAAGAAGGGAGGAAAGCCAAATACATTGAATTCCAGGTAGTAGGATATCAAACACTATGTAAATTTTAGATTTCATGCATACATACACTGAAGTCTTGGTGGCTGTCTGTGGGTTAGGAGTTCCTGAGTGGTGCAAACAGTTAAGCTGAAAGGTTGGCGGTTCTAACCTACCCATAAGCGCCTTGGAGGAAAGGCCTAGTGATCTACTACTGAAAGGTCACAGCCTTGAAAACCCTATGGAGTGCAGTTCTGCTTTGCACACATGGGGTTGCCATGAGTTGGATTTGACTTGAAGGCAGCTGTATTTTATTGGTTTTGTTTTTATCTATGGGTGATTTCCCTCCTTGCCTAATTTTCCTGTGTCTTTATTTTTATCTTTAAATTGTTTAAAGATAAGGGCAGTGGTGATTTAGCATAAAATTTACCTTTGAAATGCCAGTCTCTCATTTATAACACCTGAGGTGCTAGTCTATTAGTGTGGCTATCTGTATAACATCTATTTTTTATATTTAATATGGGAAATATACCAAAAAAAATTAGTCTTTACATGACACATTAGTTTTAATGTGCTGCACATACTATGTCATTCAGTAAGAGAAGCTGTTGAGTAAATCAGTGCTACATTTTAATGGTGTGCAGAAGCTAGACTATGTGAAGAACGTGGCATCAGGATTGGAGGAATACTCATTAACAACCTGAGATATGCAGATGACACAATCTTGCTTGTGAAATCGAAGAGGACTTGAAGCACTTAGTAATAAAGATAAAAGATTATAGCCTTCTGTATGGATTATGGAGACCTTGGTGGCATAGTGGTTAAGAGCTACGGCTGCTGACCAAAAGGTCGCCAGTTTGAATCCACCAGACGCTCCTTGGAAACTCTATGGGGGCAGTTGTGCTCTGTCCTGTAGGTCGCTATGAGCTGGAATCGACTTGACAGCAATGGGTTTGGTTTTTGGTTGGTATGGATTCCACCTCAACGCAAAGAATACAAAAATCCTCACAACCAGACTAGTAAGCAACATCATAATAAACGGAGAAAAGATTAAAGTTGTCAAGGATTTCATTTTACTTGAATCCACAGTCAGCGCCCATGGAAGCAGCAGTCAGGAAATCAAATGAAGCATTCATTGCATTGGGCAAATGTGCTGCAAAAGACCTCTTTAAAGTGTTAAAAAGCAAATATGTCACTTTGAGGACTAACGTGCACCTGCCATGGTGTTTTCAGTTGTCTCATATGCATGTGAAAGTTGGACAGTGAATAAGAAAGACTGAAGAAGAATTGATGCCTTTGAATTATGGTGTTGGCGAAGAATACTGAATATACCATGGACTGCCAGAGGAACGAACAAATCTGTCTTGGAAGAAGTACAGCCAGAATGTTCCTTGGAAGTGACAATAGACTTGTCTCATGTACTTTGGACGTGTTATCAGGAGGGACTAGTCCCTGGAGAAGGATATCCTGCTTGGTAAAGTAGAGGGTCAGTGAAAAAGCGGAAGACCCTCAATGAAATGGATTGACACAGTGGCTGCAACAATGAGCTCAAACATAGCAACAATTGTAAGAATGGCTCAGGACCAGGCAATGTTTTGTTCTGTTATACATGGGTTCGCTGTGAGTCAGAACCGACTCGACGGCACCTTACAATGACAGATACCCCTCTTCCCTCTGGAAAGATAGGTAAATAATTGTTGAAGGCAAGAGATTGACAACACGTGCGTCGCAGTTGTATAGCAAAGAGGAAGTGTAAAAAAGTTAAAAGGGCAAGCAGAGGACATCAGAAGATGGATTCTGCCCCTCCAAAACTAGTTTTGCCACTAGCTAGTCTTACTATTTTAGTCACTTAACCTTTTTTGAGTCTTAGTTTCTCACTACCCTGTATCATGGACTCAGATGTTGGTATCGATGATAAAAATGTAAGGACTTGCTTGTTTTTCCCCCAGTAGGTATTCGCTATATTAAGCGTTGTAAGTTTTATTAACATTGTATTGGTATTTTCTTTTGTAAGGATAAATATTTCATTATAAAACACACCAGGCAGATACAAACAGAAAGAAAGCATGAGCTTTTACCATTAGACTAAGCCAAGTTCTAGGCTCAAAGCAATAAACAAGACAAAAGTGATATATCTTCTTCATGGACCAAATAACATAAAGCTAAACTTCTGGAACATAGGTTCTTGATAAACTTACCCTCCATGATCATGTTTTTAATACACTACTTTCAGAATTTGACAACTCAGGTAGTAAGAAAAGTGTAATGAAAGGTGTAAATACACAAAAAGCTTTATTTAATAGTTGCATTGCATAAACTAGTAAGGTATTTACTTTTAAGGAAGTAAGAAAGGCAAGGAAACTCTACACCCTTCTGATAGCCCAGAGATGGTTTCAGAAATGTTTGTGGAGACACATTTGCCCCTTTGTACTTCTGACCTAAAAATCAGTTGCTTACTTCTCCATAGATGTGCCTTCTGTATTCTTTAATGCATTAATTTCAGTAGATTAATTTTTACCCTTATCTGGAAGGGTAAACCTTAGACTAACGGTAGGCTGCTAAAGGCAGCAGCCGCCAATCACTGAATGAGGATTTTTCTTTTTTTTTTTTTTAAACACATTAAAAATTTACTTTTGTTTCATAATATATTGCCACTTGTATAATTTAATTTTTAGGAACCCTCTGGATATTGATGCCACTGGTGTGGTTGGACTGTCATTTAGTGGACACCGAATCCAGAGCGCCACGGTGCTCCTCAATGAGGATGTCAAGGACGAGAAGACTGCTGAGGCCACGATGCAGCGCCTGAAAGCTGCCGGCATTCCAGAAGAGAATACCTTTGGCTTCATGTTTGCATGTGTGGGCAGGGGCTTTCAGTATTACGGAGCTAAGGGGAATGTGGAGGCTGATGCATTTAGAAAGTTTTTTCCTAGTGTTCCCTTATTTGGCTTCTTTGGAAATGGGGAAATTGGATGTGACCGGATAGTCACTGGGAACTTTATACTGAGGAAATGTAATGAGGTAAAGGATGATGATCTGTTTCATAGCTATACAACAATAATGACGCTTATTCACCTTGGGTCATCTAAGTAAAGCCACCTCTAAAGTGGCTGCCATAAATTTTGGGCTCTGCCTTTTCCAGAAAATGGAAATTTGGGATAATATATGTATTTCAAACAAAAATGACTTTAGACATATCTGTTTTTTAGCTTCGACTGTTGCTCTAAAGATCACATTGGGGTGGTTTTTAATATATTAGATGAAAGACAACTTTGTATGTAACATAACGGAGAACAAGAGTTGAGCGCTTTTGCATCAGACACCGACTGTGGTTCTGTTGCGCCAGCCTCTGCAGCTGCTGTGTGATGTGGCCTTAACCAGCTTTCCTGTATAGGAAGGGCAAAAGGAGACTCATCAGTAGAATGGAGATTAAGACATTCCACGACTACCTCTTTGCATTGGTAGATGAGCTTTTAGCAGAATCATGAAGACTTTTTATCCCTTAATAAAGGAGAAAAATATACAGATGGTTTGTTTGAGAGATCTTTTTCTGCTTCACCAATTTTTTCAGAAGCCGTAATAAAATTATTACTGACTTTTAACTTGATAAAAATTAAAGAACTATTTTTGTTTTGGTACTCTAAAGTCACTTAGTCAGATAAATTGCCAAGACTAATCAGTATTTTATTACTTTGTAAGTAAAAAATTTTCCTATTTTTCTTCAGTAAAGAAATTGAAAGAAAAAAAAAAGAACTTTTTTTTTTTCCCCCACCTAGTTCTGTATAGCTAATTGGCAGACCAGGGAATTATATCACCTCATTTTGGTTTTATACCAATAAAATACACCATGGAAACTCATTCAGGTAGCGTTTTGTATTTCATTGCTTTTGGTGGGTGAATGAAGGAACTAATTCTTTGTAAAAGAAAATAAAGAATACTAAGTATTTTGTCAGCTAGTCGATCCTGGCATATTCTCAGTTGAAGTATTTTCAGGTTTGAATTTCTAATTTTATAAACACCTAAATGAGATATGTGCAGAGAGCAGCAGTTTTTCCCCGGTATCCATTCTTCCCTTTCTGCTTAGTGATGGAACCTTGGGTTTTGGCTGGACACATGCATCCCTGGAATAAAGACTGCATTTCCCAGTCTCTCTTGCAGGTATGACTATGTTCTGGCCAATATATGAGAGGGGAAATGTGTGTCCTTCAAAATGGTGGTGCGCCCATTTTTGGCCCCCGTCTCCATCCTGTTGCTTGGAAAGTGAATCTGTTGGTGATCCATCTTGGACTCTGCAGAGGAGGCAATGCCACGTTGCTGGAAGAGAAACCACACAGAAGGATCCTGGGACCCTCCACAACTTTGTGGAACAGAGCTGCCAAAACTGCCTGCCACCAGACTCTTACAGACAGAAAAAAAAATCAGTCTTGTTCAAGGCACTGTTTGTTTGTTTTAGGTCTTCGTTACAGGATATCCTTATATTGGCATATTCTACCTAATACAGTGTGATATAGTTAATGTATGGCACTTTTGTAACGAATGGCCAGTGCTTTGTTCTAACAGGACGGTGGAAGACTTGCAAGGTAAGTAAAATAAAATACGTTAACATTATTTCTACTTTTCTGCTTTTACCACTTTTCTCCCACTTTTTGCCTCCAAAGAATTTCTCTTGCTGTTTATGTATATGATAAAAATATGTAAGGGTGCCTTCATTTTATGGTTGTTCTGAATCTTAGTTCCTGAGGAAAGTCCAAAGAAAAGTTTGATCATGATGGAACTTTTAATCAGTGAATATTTATAGTTAGCCATTTCTCTTTAGCTATTCATTTTTCTACTTAAGATTGGTACCCACTATCAAGTAGACAATACCTCAAAATTCCTGTCCTTGGATTTGCTTATATAACACATAATGAAAATATTTTGTAAAATTTCTTTATCCTTGATAGTGTCAAGAGTTGGTTGAATAGTGGAGGAAAATGGATTTTTAAAACTGAAAACAATGAACAGAATGAGCCTGAGCCTGAGGATTGAATTGTTTTATTTTTTCAAATTAATACTCATAAAAAATGTTTTCTGTTATTTTTCAAAGAAGAGTCTACTGCAGGGTCATTTCATAAAAGATTTGAAGTTGTTACAGGATTCCTTCTTATAGCTGAGCCTTTGGGGCCTGCTTGTGAACAGTGCAGTCATTTGGCCACATGGCTGCACCCTTGATGTAGAATTCTTTAGCAGGGGGAGGAGTTGATCCAATAGAAACAACATTAGTACAGATGAGAACAAAAGTCCTCCTGCCTCAGTTAAAGTTAAAACTCTATACTTAATTCATTACAATTATGAAAGGTTTGGCTAATATAAAAGCAAGCATTAAAGGAATAATTACTGTTTCAGCAAAAGACATACTATATTGTATAAAAGAATGTAAATTCCTAGAAATGGCAAGCTTTGCAGTCATTTGTGAAACTGGAAAAACAATCACATGAAAAAATTGAGGTGAGCACAAAAAGAGTGTATGCACCCTTAGTGTCTTCACACACTGAGCTGCCTTCTTTCAAGTGATAATCTGATAATAGAATGGTTAATTTAATCAAGACATTTAAAAACATTGATTTCCTTTATATATTTTCAAAGCAAAATCATTTCTGTGGTTGCAATTTGCTTTATGAAAGGTTGCTTCAAGGTATATATTTCCATTGCCTTTTAGTCAAGTAGAACTAAAGCCCTTAAAAACCAATTAGCAGTATAAGGTAGTAGCAACATAAGGAAGGAAGGACAGGTAGATCTTGAAATTAAGGCCTAGAAATAGATACACCCTGTACAGTGATATAAATGTTAAGAATCCACTGCAGCCTATACTACTGAAGAGGATGCAGTAGCCACTTCACCTCTGCAGTTCTCTTGATTTCACTTAAACCCACATCACTGGCAAACTGAACCAGCTTCTCAACCTAGTAGGGAAGGCCAGATAACAAAAGTTTTGCCAGTGATTTATATTACAAATTTAACAAAGTGAACATGCAGAGAATTACAATAGGAATAACCTTTTACAAATTCTGAGACCTTACTATGCAATCTGCAGAAATTTTCAAGAAACAAATAAATGTGCTTTTGGTTTCTTGTGCCCACACAACTCTGGCCCAGAGTAGCACTGTCATAAATCCAATTTTAACGTGAGCATAACACTCCAAATCCTCTTGATGGGAAATCGTGAGATACGGATGATTGACTTGATTTTCAAATGTGGAAAGTGGATATGAGTCTGCTTAATAAAATCCTAAAATAATAAAGAAGACATAGTAAGCATTAGTAATAACATCCTTGTTAAATGAACAAAATAGCACCTATACTATATAAAGAATGTGTTACCAGGAAGTAATTTTAATACTGGCCCTGTATAGGGAAGAATAGTCAGATGTTTGCAAGACATGTCCCCCCCCCCCCCCCCACAACTAAGGCAGGTTACAAGAACATGTACTACTCAAAGTAGAAAACATGGGCAGAAGCCAATAAACGTCGTTTAAACAGATTGTATAAAAGTTACTGTTATCTGTCTTCACAACCAACAAAACAAAAAAGGCAAGATTGACAGTTTAGGAGAAATTGAAAGAAAATGTATTCATTAACTTTAGTTTTCAACACATGATCAGATTGAGGAGAATTTGGGGACCAGTGTCTTGACATTTTTACACAAGTTTTTAAGACTAACCAAAATTCACTCAACACATGTACCTAACACATACTCAGTTCAAGGCTTGTCACAGTACTAGAATTTACAGTCAGGAATAAAACATAATTGACTTTCATGGAGCTAACAGTTTAGTGCAGGGTTTCTCAACTTATGACAAAACATTTTTAGTGGGTACAGTTCAGTGACATTATGTTCATCATATTGTGCAGCCACCACCACTATCCATTGCCAGATTTCTCTGTCACCTTTAACAGAAATTCAGTGTCCCCTAAGCAATCACCCTCCTTTTCCTATCCCACCCCTGCTAACAACTTACGATCTTTGGTCTATATACATTTCCACTTTATAGATACTTCATGTAAGTGGGATCATAAAATATTTGTCCTTCTGTGACTTATTTCATTCAGCATAACATTTTCAAGGTTTATCCATGTTGTTGTATGTGTCAGGACTTCATTTTTCTCTATGGCTGAGTAATATTCAATATTGTGTGTATATTCCACATTTTGTTTATCCATTCATCCACTGATGAACATTTAGATTGTTTCCACCTTTTGGCTATTTGCTGTAGTGAACACTGTTTTACAAGTATCTGTTTATGTTCCTGCTTTCAATTCTTTTAGTATATACCTAGTAGTGGAAGGAGTCCCTTCCCTGGGTGGCGTGGATGGTTAAGCGCTTGACTGCTAGCTGTAAGGTTGGCAGTTCAACCCAGAGGTGCCTTGCAGGACAGCCCTGGTGATATGCTTCTAAAAGGTCACAGCATGCCAGCTAACAAGGTAATTTTAGATTTAACTTTTTGAGGAACCCCCGAACTTTTTTCTACAGCAGCAGTATCAGTTTTGCATTCCCACTAGCAATTTGGCAATATTTGTTGTTTTTCGTCTTTTTGATCATAGCCATCCTATGGGGCTGAACTGGTATCTCACTGTGGTTTTGATTTGCATTTCCATGATGACTAATAACATTGAGCATCTTTTTATGTGCTTGTTGGCCACTTGTATGTCTTTTTTTGGTGAAATGTCTATTCAGATTCTTCGTCCATTTTTTGATTGGGTTGTTTGACTTTTTGTTGTTTCCGTTGTAAGAGCTCCTTATATGTTTTGGATATTAAACTCTTATCTGATGCATGGTTCCCAAAAATTTTCTCCCAATCTGTTGGTTGTCTCTTTGTTGATAAAGTCCTTTGATACCCAAATTTTTTTTTAATTTTGATGAAATCCAAGTTATCTATTTTGTCTTGTTTTTGGTGTCATGCCTAAGAATCCTTGTCAAAAACTAGATCAAGAAGTATTATTCCTGTGTTTTCGTCTATGAATTTTATGGTCGTAGTTCTTACATTTAATCCGTTTTGAGTTAGTTTTCATATATAGTGTGAGGTATGGGTACAGCTTCATTTTTCTGCATGTGCAATTCCAGTTGTCTCAGCACCATTTATTAAAGAGACTACTTTTTTGCCTTGCCATCGAATGGACTTAGCACCCTGTTGAAAATCAGTTGACTATGGATGTATGAGTTTATTTTTGGACTCTGAATTCTATTCAAGTGCATCATAGATCTATCATTATACCAGTAACAGACTGTTGTTTTTTTTTTTAACTGTTATAAAAATATATGATACATTTGCCAATTTAATGTTTTTCAGTGTAGAATTTAGTGGCATCAGTAAATCATGTGCAACTGTCACCAATGTCTGTTGCCAAATTTCCGTCACCGTAAACAGAAACTCAGTGCTTCCTAAAAAAAATGACTCTCCCTTCCCCCCTCCCCCTTGCCTTTGGTAACCAGTAATAAACTTAGGTCTGTATACATGTGCCTATTCTAGCTATTTCATGAGTGAGATCACACAATATTTGTCCCTTCGTGATTGACTTACTTCACTCAGCATAATGTTTTCAAGAATCATCCATGTTGTAGCATGTATCAGAACTTCATTTCTTTTTATGGCTGAGTAATATCAATTGCATGTGCATACCGTTTTTTTTTTTTTTTCATCCATTCATTTGTTGATGGGATAGGTTGTTTTCATCTTTTGGCAGTTATGAACAGTGCTGCAAGGAGCCCTGGTAGTGTATGGTTAAGCAAATGGTTGGTGGTTCAAACCCACCAGTGATTCTGTGGGAGAAAAGACCTAGCAGTCTGCTCCTATAAAAATTATAGCCTAGGAAACCCTATGGGGGCAGTTCTACTCTGCCCTATATGGTCACTATGAGTCGGAATCGACTTGATGGCTCAAAACGACAGATAGTGCTGCAGCAAACATTGGTGTACATGTGTCTGTGTCACTGCTTTCAGTTTCTTGGGTATATACCTAGGATTAGGATTGCTGGTCATATGGTAGTTTTATGTTTAACATTTTGAGGAACTGCCAAACTTTTCCACAGTGGCTGTATCAATTTTGCATTACCACTAGCAATAGATGAAGGTTCCAATTTCTCTACGTTCTAAACAATGTTTGTTTTTCATTTTTTTTGATCATAGCCATCCTAGTGGGGGTGAACTGGTTGGTATCTCATGTGGTTTTGATTTGCGTTTCCCTAATGGTTAATGAAGGAGCCCTGGTGGCACAATAGTTAAGCATTCAGCCACAAACTGACCGGTTGGTGTTTCAACTCACCAGTGGCTACATTGGAGAAAAGACCTGGCAATCTGCTCCTGTAAAGATTACAGCCTGGGAAACCCTATGGGGCAGTTCTGCTCTGTCATAGGTTTGCTATGAGTTTGAATTGACTCAGCAGCTCAAAACAACAGTAGTTAATGATGTTGAACATCTTTTCATGTGCTTATTGGCCATTTGTATTTCCTCTTTGGTGAAATGTCTATTCAAATCTTCTGCCCTTTTTTTTTTTTTTATTGTGCTTTAGGTGAAAAGTTTATAGCTCAAGTTAATTTCTCATACACACATATTGTTATGTGACCCTAGTTGCAACCCCTGTAATGTGACAGCACTCTCCCCCTTTCCACCCTACACTTCCTGTATCCATTCAACCAGCTCCTATCCCTTTCTGCCTTCTCATCCCGCCTCCGGACAGGAGCTGCCCATTTAGTCTCATGTGTCTACTTGAACTGAGAAGCACACTCTTTACGAGTATTCTTTTGTGTTTTATAGTCCAGTCTAATCTTTGTCTGAAGAGTTGGCTTCAGGAATGATTTTAGTTCTGGGTTAACAGAGAGTCTGGGGGCCATGTCTTCTGGGGTTCCTCTAGCCTCAGTCAAACCATTAAGTCTGGTCTTTTTACTAGAATTTGAGTTCTGCACTTCACTTTTCTCCTGCTCCATCTGGGACTCTCTGTTGTGTTCCCTCGTCAGGGCGGTCATTGGTGGTAGCCGGGCACCATCTAGTTCTTCTGGTCTCAGGCTGATGGAGTCTCTGGTTTGTGTAGCCCTTTTGTCTTTGCCCATTTTTTGATTGAGTTGTTTGTCTTTCTTTTGTTAAGTTGTAGGAGTTCTCTCTATATTCTGGATATTAAACCCTTACCCAAACATATGGTTTCCAGAATTTTTTCTCAGTCTGTATGTTCTCTTCACTTTGTTGATGAAGTCCAATTTACCTGTTTTGTTTTTGGTTGTTAGTGCTTTTCATGTCATATCCAAGGATCCATTGTTAAAAACTAGGTCCTGAAGCCATACCCCTATATTTTCTGTTAGGAGTTGTGTGCTTTTAGTTCTTACATTTAGGTCCTTGGTCCATTTTGAGTTAGTTTTTTTTTTTTTTTTTTTTTTAATTGTTGCAGTTTAAATGAAAGTTTGAGTTAATTTTATGATGGTGTGAGGTATAAGTCCAGCTTTATTTTTCCATGTGGATTTATCCATTTGTCTCAGAATCATTTAATAAAGAGGCTATTCTTTCTCTGTTGCATGGATTTAGCATCCTTGTCAAATATCAGTTGACTGCAGATGTATAGGTTTATTTTTAGATTCTTAATTTTATTCCATTGGTCTATGTGTCTATTCTTATATCAATACCAGATTATTTTGATTGATTACCACGGGTTTATAGTATGTTTTGAAATCGGGATGTGTGAGTCCTTCTGCTTTGTTCTTTTTCTTCAAGATTCCTTGGCTGTTCAGGGCCTCCTTGCAAGTCCATATAATTTTGAGTACTGGCTTTTCCATTTCTGCAAAGAATGTTGTTGGAAAATTTGATCAAGATTGCATTGAATCTATAGATCACTTTGGTTAGTACTGACATCTTAGCAGTGTTAAGTCTTCCAACCCATGAACTCATAATGTCTTTCCATTTATTTATGTCTTTCCATTTATTTAGGTCTCTAATCCCTTTCAGCAGTGTTTTTTAATTTTCACTGTATAAATCTTTCACCTCCCTGATTAAATTTATTCCTAGGTATTTTTTTCTTTTATGCTTTGTAAATGGAATTGTTCTCAATTTCCTTTTCAGATTGCTCGTTACTGATGTATAGAGATCCAAATGATTTTTGTGTGTTGACCTTGTATCCTGCCACTTTGCTGAATTCATTTATTAGTTCTCATAGCTTTCTTGTGGATTATTTGGGGTCTTCTGTATATAGGATCAGGTCAGCTGCATAAGAGGGATAGTAACTTCCTTCCCAATTTGGATATCTTTTATTTATTTTCTTGCCTAATTGCTCCAGCTAAAACTTCCAGTACAGTACACCTACTCCTCACTTATCAGCTATCTCATTATCTGACATTTTGCATTTACAATAATAGTAAAAAAAAATCTATTATCCAGCTATTTTTCACATTAACGACATACATCTGGCAGCAACAAATGAATGCTGAGGTGAGAGTAATGCTGGCTGTGATGGTTAAGGTTATGTGTCAACTTGGCTGAGTCATGATTCTCTAGGGTTTGGCAGTTATGTAATGAGGTAGTCATCCTCCATTTTTGCATAATACTGCTTTTTGCATAACAACCTGGTTTTTGAAACCTAACCATGTTGATAAGTGAGGGGTGGGTGTATCGAATAGCAGTGGTGAGAGCAGGCATCCTTGTCTTGTTCCTGATCTGTAGAGGAAAGCTCTCAGTCTTTCTACACTGAGTATGATGTTGTTGTGTTGTCAGGTGCTGTCAAGTTGGCTCCGACTCATGGTGACCTTATATGTAACAGAACAAAATGCCCAGTTCTGTGCCATCTTCATGTTCATTGGTGTGTTTGAGTCCATTGCTGTGCCTGTTGTGTCAGTCCATCTCATTGAATGTTTCCCTCATTTCACTGATCTGCTTCTTTACCAAACATAATGCACTTTTCTAGCAAATCGATCTTTCCTGTTGATGTGTCTAAAGTAAGCGAGCTGAGGTCTCACTATCCTCACTTCTAAGGAGCATTCTGGTTGTATTTCTTCTAAGATTGATTTGATCGTTCTTCTGGCAGTCCACAGCATGTTCAGGACTTTTTGCAAACACTACAGTTCAATTGCATCAATTGTTGTTTTGTCTTCCCTTTTCATTGAAAAGACCATGGCTTGGGTCAGACACATCTTAGTCATAAAAGTGACATCTTTGCTTTTTAAAACATTAAAGAGGTCTTTTGCAGCAGATTTGCCCAGTGCAGGGCATCATTTAATTTCTTGACTGCCGCTTCCATGGGTGTTAATAATTGATTTAAGTAGAATGAAATAGTTTAATTTTTTCTTCATTTAGCATGTTGTTATTGATCCAGTTGTGAGGATTTTCCTTTTCTTCACATTTCAAGCGTAATCCATACTGAAGGCTGTAGTCTTTGACTATCATCGGTAAGTGTATCAAGTCGTCTTCATTTCTGGCAAGCAAGGTTGTGTTATCTGCATATCACAGGTTGCTAACGAATCTCTCTGCAATCCTGATGTCACATTCTTCTTCATATAGTCCAGCCTCTCGGATTATCTGTTCAACGTATAGATTGAATAAGTAAGGTGAAAGGGTGCAACCCAGTTGCACACCTTTTAAAATTTTAAACCACACAGTATCCCCTTGTTCTGTTCTAATGACTGCCTCTTGATCCATGTTACAGGTTCTACATGAGCACAATTTAGTGCTCTGGAATTCCCATTCTTCATATGTTCTGTTCTAATGACTGCCTCTAGATCCATGTACAGGTCTACATGAGCACAATTTAGTGCTCTGGAATTCCCATTCTTCATATGTTCTGTTCTAATGACTGCCTCTAGATCCATGTACAGGTCTACATGAGCACAATTTAGTGCTCTGGAATTCCCATTCTTCATATGTTCTGTTCTAATGACTGCCTCTAGATCCATGTACAGGTCTACATGAGCACAATTTAGTGCTCTGGAATTCCCATTCTTTGTAATGTGTTATCTGTAATTTATTATGATCCAGACATTTGGATGCCTTTGTGTAGTCGATTCTGTATGCCATGATCCATCTGACATCAGCAATCAAATCCTTTTTATGTCTTCTTCTGAATCTGGCTTGAAATTCTGGCAGTTTCCTATCAACATTCGGCTGCAGTTGTTGAATTATCTTCAGCAAAATTTTACTAGCATGTGATACTAATGATAGTGTCGGATATTTTCCACATTCTGTTTGATCGCCTTTCTTTGGAATAGGCATGAATATGGGTCTCTTCCAGTCAGTTAGCCATGTAGTTGTCTTTCAGATTTCTTGTTATGGACGAGTAAGCACTTACAGTGTTGTATCCATTTGTTGAAGCATCTCGATTAGTATTCCATTAATCCCTGCAGCCTTGTTTTTTGCCAGTGTCTTCAGTGAAGCTTGAACTTCTTCAGCAGCAGCAGTTCTTGATCATATCTTACCTCCTTAAATGGTTGAACATCAACCAATTCTTTCTGGTACACAGACTCTATATTTCTTCAATCTTCTTTTGATGATTCCTGCATCATTCAGGTTTTTGCCCATGGATCCTTCAGTAATGCAACCTGAGACTTGAATTTTCTCTTCAGTTACTTTAGCTTGAGAAATGCTGAGCCATGTTCTTCCCTTTTAGTTTTTTAACTTCAGGTCTTTGCACATTTCATCATAATACTTTCTCTTTTCTTCTTGAGCTGCCCTTTGAATCTTCTGTTCAGCTCTTTTACTTCAGCATTTCTTACATTTACTTTAGCTATTATGTGCTTAACAGCAAGTTTCAGAGTCTCTTCTGACATCGATATTTTGTTCTTTCACATCTTTTTCATGACCTTTCATTTTCTTCATGTCTGATATCCCTGATGTCTTCTCACAACTCAGCTCTTCTGGTCTACAGTCATTAGTGTTCAGTGCATTGAATCTATTTTTGAAATGATCTCTAAATTCAGGTGCAGTGCATTCAAGGTCACACTTTGGCCCTTGTGGACTTGCTTTGATTTTCTTCAGCTTCAGCGTACACACGAGCAAAGGATAGTCTGTTCTGTAGCCGTCCCTGGCTTGGTCTTGACTGATGATATTGTGCTTCTTCATCGTCTCTTTCCACAGATGTAGTTGACTGCATTCCAGTGTGGTCCATCTGGCAAGAGTCACATGTATATAGTTGTCAGTTGTGTTGTTGAAAACAAGTATTTCTGATGAGTAAGTATGTTGTTGGTCTTGCAGAGTTCTACCATGTGACCTCAGGCGTGTGTTTATCACCAAGGCTGAATTTTCCAACTGTTGATCTTCTTCGTTTCCAACTTTTGCATTTCAGTCATCAGTAATTGTCAATGCATCTTGATTACACATTTGATGAACTTCAGATTGCAGCAGGTTGTAAAAATCTTCACTTTCTTCATATTTGGCATTCATGGTTGGTGTGTAAATTTAAATAATAGTCATATTGACTGGTCTTCTTGCAGGCTTATGGATATTAACCTATCACTGACCACATTGTACTTCAGGATAGATCTCAAAGTGTTCTTTTGAATGATGAATGTAATGCCAGTTTTCTTCAATTTGTCATTCCCAGCATAGACCATGTGATTATTGGATTCAGAAGGGCTGATCCCAGTCCATTTTAGCTAGCTAACTAACTAAACGAATAATTTCTTTTATAAGGATCAGCACAAAGCTGGTTCCTGTGAGGCGGAGGTTAAAGATGTCCCAAATGTTCAACTTTTCAGGCTGCTGTACCACTCCATCATCTCTAACATCAACTACTCCCTCTCCCCTCAGCAGTCTTTCTCCCATCTTTGGATTCCCTAATTCACTGCAAGATCTCACAGAACTCATGAACTGTATAAAGGAAATGGCTCACACGATTGTGGAGGCTGGCAAGTCCCAAATTCATGGGTCAGGTGTAGGCTTGTCCCTGGCCCTCAGTCTCTGCCCACAGATTTCTTGTTATGGCTGAGTAAGCACTTATTCGTGGGCTGGGAAGCCCACTGCACTGTCTCCTGCTGGTCTCTCTTTCCTTGGTGGTGGGCTCTTTTCCCTGCCTCTGGGGTGGCTCATTTCAAGCCCAGCAGCATGGCAAAACCAACCGATCCCTTTGGTAAGCTACAATTACCCTATCACACGGTCCTTCCAATCACCTGGAAGTTACAAGACCATGGCTAGAAAGGCCACACACAAAAGTAATCAATCGTACCACACTGACGCGTAGGATATCCATCAATTCTTCCTTGAAATTGATGACTTTCAGTTTTCCATGATTTATACTTCATACATTCCATGCTTTGATTACTGATGAATATACCTAGCTGTTACTTCTCCTTTTGAGTTGTGCCACATCAGCAGATGAAGGTCCCCAAAGGTCTTACTCTACCCACGTCATTGAAGTCAACTCATACTTTAAGGAGGCAGCTCTTCCCCGGTTGTATTTTGAGGGACTTGTCTTTCAGTACTCTACTGGACAGTGTTTTATTGCTATCTGTAAGGTTTTCATTGGATAATTTTTGGCAGTATATTGCTAGGCGTTTCTTCCTAGTCTGTCTCAGACTGGCCACTCCACTGAAACCTGTCCGACATGGATGTCCCTGTTGTATTTAAAATACTGGTGGTAGGGCTTCCAACATAATAGCAACAAGAAAGCCAACACAGTACTACAAACTGACAGATGGGTGGTGGAGTATGATTTTAGCTGTGAGTTTTTCATAATAGTCCTTTATCAGATTGGGAATTTCCCTTTCTATTCCTACCTTGAGTGTTTTAGTCATGAAAAGGTGTTGGATTTTGTCAAATGCCATTTCTGCTTCAGTATATAAATCATCATGTGGTTCTTTTCCTTTGTTCTGTCAATGTGATATATTTATAGTGATTGATTTTTTTAATGCTGAACTACTCTTGCATTCCTTGATCATGGTGTATATTCATTTTAACGTGCTTTTGTATTCTGTTTGCTAGTATTTTGTTGCGGATTTTTGCATCTACATTCATAAGGGATTTTTTTAATTTTTTTTATTGTACTTCAGGTGAAGGCTTACAGAACAAATAGTTTCTCATGAAACAGATGTACACATGTTGTTTTATAACATTGGTTAACAACCCCACAACATATTAACCCTCTAACTTCTCCATCTCTTTTTTTGTTTGGTGAAAATACACGTAGCCAAAGATATACCATTTCAAAAATTTCTGCATGCACAGTTCGGTGACATTAACTATGCTCTTCGAATTGTGCTGTTATTCTCACTTAAGATGAAGGCTTACAGAACAAAATATTTTCTCATTTAACAGGTACTACAAACGTTGCCCTATGACAATGGTTAACAATCTCACAACACATCAACAATATCCTTATTCAACCTTGGATTCCCTATCACCAGCTTCCTTGTCCTCTTCTGCTTTCTGGCCCTTGTCACTGGATTCCTGTACCTCGTTGGTCTCGTTTGGTTTTACGGGGCTGTCCACTCCCAGGCTGAGCAGTGAACCTCGGAGGTAACTTCACCACTGAGTTAAAAGGGTGTCTGGGGGCCATACTCTCAGGGTTTCTCCAGTCTCCTTTAGGCCAGTAAATCTGGTCTTTTTTTTGGTGAGTTAGAATTATGCTCTACATCCTTCTCCAGCTCTGTCCAGAACCCTCTGTTGTGATCCCAGTCAGAACAGTCAGTGGTGGTAGCTGGGCACCATCTAGCTGTACTGAACTCAGTTCGGTGGAGGCCTTGGTAGCTGTGGACACTTAGTCCTTCAGACTAATTTTCCATAAGGGATATTTTTAAGAAAAAACCAAACCCATTTTCATCAAGTCAGTTCCAACTCATATAAGGTTTCTGGGGGGTGGCTGGTGGATTTGAACTGCCAACCTTTTGGTTAGCAGCCAAACTCTTAACTGCTGTGCCACCAGGGCTTCATAAGGGATATTAGTCTGTAGGTTTCTCATGGTGTCTTTGTCCTGCTTTGGTATCAGAGTAACGGTAGCCCCACATAAGAGCTAGGAAGTGTTCTTTCCTCTTCTCTTTTTGGAAAAGTTTAAGAAGGATTGACTCACCTCTATAAATGTTAGTAAAATCTTCCAGTGAAGCCATCAGGTCCAGGATTTTTCTTTGTTGGGAGGTTTTTGGGTTACTGATTAAAATCTATTTGTTATGGGTCGTTGAGATACTCTTATTTTTTCTTGAGTCATTGCAGGAAGTTTGTGTGTTACAAGGAATTTGTCCATTTTCTCTTATCTAATTTGTTGACATACAATTGGTCATAGTATTTTCTTATCCTTTTTATTTTTGTAAGGTCAGTTGTAATGTCCTCACATTCATTTCTGATTTTATGTATTTGCATCTTCTCTTTTTCTTTGTCAGTCTAGCTAAAGGTTTGTGGATTTCATTGATATTTTAAAAATAGCTTCTGGTTTCATTGATTCTGTTGTTTTTCACTTTATTTCATTTATCTCTGCTCTGATCTTTGTTATTTCCTTCTGGTTGCTTTGGGCTTGGTTTACTCTTCTGTTTCTAGTTTCTCAAGTTAAAAAGTTAGCTTATGGATTTGAGATCCTTCAGCATTTTTTACACGTACAATTCAGTGATATTATGTTCACCATGTTGTGCAACCATCTCTCTGTTTCCAAATTATTCTACCACACTTACCAGGAACTCTGCCCCCTAAGTTAAGATTCCCTCTTTCTCCTTCCCTCTGACCCCTGGTACCCACTAATAAGCTTTGGTCTGTTTCCCATAACTGGGTTCATATAATGTTTGTCGTTTTGTGATTGACTTATTTTACTCAGCATGTTTTCAAGATTCACCCATGTTGTAGCATGTATCAGGACTTCATTTTTCTTTATGACTGAGTAGTGTATGTATCATGTTTTGTTTAGCCATTCCATCTGTTGATGCACATTTAGGTTGTTTCCACCTTTGGCTATTGTGAATAGAGCTACAATGAGTATTGATGGACAGGTACCTGTTTGCATTCCTGCTTACATTTCTTTTGGGTATGTACCTAGGATTGGGATTGCTAGGTGGTACTGTTTAACTTTTTTGAGGATCATCAAACTGTTTCCACAGCGGCTATGCCATTTTACATTTCTCCCAGCAGTGGATGAGGGTTCCAGTTTCCCCCTAGCTTCAATAACATCTGTTATTTTCTGTTTAGTCTTGGATCATAGCCATTCTAGGTGGGAAATGGTATCTCAGTATGATTTTGATGTGCATTTCCCTAGGTCCCTGTGTGGCGCAAATGGTTTGCACTTGACTACTAACTGACTGCTAACTTAAAGGTTGACAGTTCAGACCCACCCAGCAGTGCCACAGAAGAAAAGCCTACCAATCTGCTTCTGTAAAGATCACAGCCAAGAAACCCTGTAGAGCAGTTCTACTCTGTAACACATGGGTTCACCATGAGTTGGAATTAACCTGATGGCAGTGGATTTGGTTTGTTTTTTTAATGACTAATGATGTTGAGCATCTTTTCATGTTGGCCATTTGTATCCATTTTAGTGAAATATCTATTCTATTCAGTTCCTTTGCCCATTTTTTGATTGGATTGATCGTCTTTTTGTTGTAAGGAGTTCTTTATGTATTCTGGATATTAACTGGGGCTTCGGGGATGCTGGTATTTATATATCTGTAAATGCTCAACGAGATGGATTGACACAATAGCCACAACAATGGACTCAAACCTACCAACGATCATGAAGATGGTGCAGGACCAGGCAAAGTTTCATTCTGTTATACATAAGGTTGCCATGAGTCGGAGCTTAACTCGACTGCAACTGTCAGCATCAAAGGACTCATGAAAATTGGTATTGGTTTGTTAGCCACAATGTTTACAAGAATGAAAATGAAAAGCCCACCAAAATTCTTCATGAATTACGAGGTCAGAGGAAAAAGAAACAAGATCACTGAACTGGGTTCCCATGCCTGCCTCAACCTGCATGAAGGCTGCTTACACAAGGGACAGGTGCCTTGGTATATTCTCAAGTGGGAGAGTCCTTTCCCATATCTCTTAGGGCTGCCTAGAAGGACAGTAGAAAAAAAGAAATCCTTACCATTCTATAGACCTTAAGGCAGTCAGGTCTGACCAAGGACCTCACTTCACCACCAGAAAAGCTAGTCCACTAAGACACTTTAAAACGTGTCTGTAACTTCTCCCACCAGAAGCTGGAATCCCCTAATTCCTCACCTTGGTGACAGAGCAGTGAGAGTGATGCTTGCCTGTCTTCTGAGGCTCAGTCATAAAAGGCAATATGGCTTCTGCCTAGGTCTCTTTCTTTCTCTGGACACTCCCCCAGCCACCATGCTGTGAAGAAGCCAATCAGCTATATGGAAAGCCCACATGTAGATGTTCTGGACACAGTCCTAGATAATGGTCCCAGCTGATAACCAACATTAACTGTCAGATGATCCCAGTCCCTAGCCTTTGATCCACCTCAGCTGATGCTGAAAGGAACCCTGGTGAGCTGTCTACTTCAAGCCCTGCCCATACTGTATATTTGTATAGAGTATGTTATTTTAAGCCACTAAATTTGGGGGTGGCTTAAACTAGAACATCCACACACAGTGTTGATGGGATATGCCAGACCTATTACGTATCTTACCACATCCCCTGATGATGGGCCTTCTAGCACGAGAGAGTGAGTTTGTGTGCGTGGAGGGTACCCTGTAAGTCCTAAGAGTTATCATGTAGAATGTGGTTTACCTGGACCAGTAACCAGCGTATGAAACTGTCTTGGTGAGGTTTTCTTCCCCTCCCCACTTCTGCTACTGTGTCTATGACATATTATCATTCTTTATAGAAGAGTAAAGACGCCAGGATTTGGAGGCAGGAGCCCTACCCAGAAATAGAGATTTTATGTGGAATTTTTTCTTTATAGTTATCTCTCTAGGGGAACCTCAGCCCTAGCTCTCCCAGTTAAAAATAGTCAGCAGCGTGTAATACAGTCACAAGGTTTTCACACTAGCTCAGACTTCAGAAAGAAAAGTGGAATTCTTACCATTAAAGGGAGTACCCATTGCTCAAGAAAACTCAATCTAAATAAAAATATCCATCTAACTCCTCTTTCCACTGAGTTCAGATTTACTAAAGAAACAACCCCTACCCTAATTGTTTCTCCTATTCAGAAGGTAATGCACCAAATTAGAGGACACAGGGAGTTCTATCATATATGTTATTTTGTATTATAAGTTAATCGTCTGCTTTAAATTGTAATGAGAAACAGGCTCATCGAAAAATGCATTTGGCATTTTTAAGTCAGCTTAAAACTACTAGTAAAGCCATTTGTCCACAAGCTACTCTCAAAGGAAATCATCTGTTAGAAAGACCTCTGTGGATTGAATTTGCATAGTAAGATGCCTAGCAAATATTTTCCTCTAAAATACAGACCTATAATGTGTTTTGTTTAGGTAATGTAGTAATATAAGTCTACTATATTCTTAGAACCTATAATAGAACTGTTTTAGTAACAGTAGACATAGAAATCATGTATGTTCAATGAAGATTCTGTAATTAAAAAATGAAATCTGTGGCAGAATATTGTTTCAAATTACCAGTAAAATATGTATGGCCTAAATGCAGGAACTATCCATTTGCCAAGAGCCCACTTATAATTGTACTGAAATTATAAGCTGTTAGTAATGAAAAGGTCGTTTTATCTCAGACCTGTGTTAAGTAAATTCAACCACACATCTATTTGTATGGTACATTACTGAGGTGCTTTCCAATTTTATGTTGCAGTACATGCAACAGTAATTATTTATACAGCACATTGGGGACAACAGTGAGGGCTGCTGTTGCCTCTTGCCCTGGAGGATCCAGCTGCCCCCAGTGCTGGCCACCTTGAGGACTAAGTGGGCCCCTGTCTCTGCACACCTGATCCCATTTCTGGCAGATAGGTTGGGACGCAGTGCATTTGTTTTACATTAAAACTTTTCACATGATACCTTATCACTACATCAACAAGGCTCCAGTATAGAGAAACAGTGGATTACAACTGAAGAGAGCTTCAAGACAGAGTCTACTTAGGGAGTTCTTAAGAAAACCTAAAGATACTAGAAGAAAACAAACAAGGAAACTGAAGCCTTTGGCATCTATAATGACAACAAACATTAAACACAGTCCAGCTCTAGCCAGATTACATAAAACTTCACACTAAAAGACCAGTTACCCAAGTTCCTATTACCAATACATCATGTCCAGGTTTCAACAAAAAAATTACAAGGCATACTAAAGGGCAAGGGAAAAAAGAGTTCAAAGAGACAAATCAAGCATCAGAACCAGACTCAGATATGACAGAGATTTTGAAATTAGGGAATTTGAAATAACTGATTAATATGTTAAGGGTTCTAATGGAAAAAATAGACAACATGTAAGAACAGCTGGGTTACATAAACAGAGATGGAAACCAAAAGGAAATGCTAGAAATAAACACTACAGAAATGAAGAATGCCATGAAAAGACACAGGCACATTAAAATGCATATTGCTAAATTGAAAGGAGCCGGTCTGAAAACGCTACACACTGTATAGTTGCAACTGTGTGACATTTTGGAAAAGATAAAACTATAGCCACAGTAAAAAGATCAGTGGTTTTCAGGAATTTGGGGGTGGGGAGTGAATAGGTGGCGCACAGGGTATTTTTGGTGCAGTGAAACTATTCTGTAATGGTGGCTACACATATGACATTATGCATTTGTAACAACCCATAAACGGTACAACAAACAGTGAATCCTACTGTAAACTATGGACTCTATTAATAATAGTGTATCCATATTGATTCATTAATTGCAACAAATATACCCCACAGTAATGCAAGTTGTTGATGATAGGGGAAACTGTGTTGGAATGCAGAAAAAGAGTATATGGGAACACTACCATCTGCTTGATTTTTTTTGACTGTTCTAAAAATAAAGTGTATTGATTAATACAAAAAATTTTAAGAGGGCTTTTTATTTTGTATACTATCTCAGTGTCTCAAGTTCATATGTATTTTAAATAAATGAATAATGGTGAATGAAGAACTGACTGACATTTGTGATAGATTCAGTTTACAGTGCCTGCACTGGGCTGTATGGCAAGGTTGATGTGCACAGCCAGTCTTGAAGACACGATCCAGAGACTCCCTGGTACATTCACCAGTGCTTGCTCCTCTGCTTCATTTCTGTACCAGTCCCAAACCTTTGGTGGTAGAATAGCAGCCATTCCAGAATATTCCAAGACTTTATTTTCACACTTCTGGAAAACACTGTTGCTCTTCCTTTTTCACTGTAACTTCACAATTGGAAAAAAGTGCTTAGAGAAATTAAATTGTTCTGGCCTAACCAGTTCTTTATGTTGCCCCTAACAGAGTAAAAACGTCACGTTCTGCAAAATCGTACATTAAAATCAGAGAACTTACGCCCTGGTAGGACAACGGTTAAGCATTTGGCTGCTTACTGAAAGGTTGGCAGTTCAAATCCATGAAGCAGTTCTGTGGGAAAAAGACCTGGCGATCTGCTCCCATAAACACAGCCTAGAAAACCGTATGGGGAAGTTCTGCTCTGTCACATGGGGTTGCTATGAGTTGGAATCAACTCCATGGCACCCAACAACAACAATGGAAAAACAGGTTTGGAGCTTTGTAACCTGAGCAGTAACAATAACCACCTAAATCTCCACTGGTGTTAGCACTGAGAGTCACTTGGTCTGTCCTTTGCAGCCTTCAACTTCTGGGCTTTTGTATCTTCCTTTTGAGATGCAGATCCTTGAAATCAATTGCTTCTAATAAAAAAAATTTTCATCAATATAAAAATTATGATCTAGAGGTGGCCTTCTTCATAAATCAATGCTTTTTCTGTATACAGGGTGAAATGTGTTCACAGCTTTTTCATCTGTACTTGCAGCTTCCCCAAATAGCTTAACAGACTGAAAAATGTGGTTTTTGAAGCCATTAAACAGCCATTCCTTGCAATGAAAAGAGGCACTTCACAGGATTTTCATCTTTTTCAATTAAGGTCTATATATATAAAGGAGCCCCAGTGGAGCAGTGGTTAAAGTGCTTGGCTGCTAACCAAAGGGTCGGCAGTTTGAACCCACCAGCCACTCCGCAAGAGAAAGATGCAGCAGTCTGCTTCCATAAAGATTTCAGCCTTGGAAACCCTATGGGGCAGTTCTACTCTATCCTTCCTATAGGGTCTCTATGAATCGGAATTGACTTGACAGCAACAGGTTTGGTTTGGATTTATATATTGCATAGGCTTTCTCTTTAGTTGAGAGAAAGCTTGTCCTCACCACTTCAACACAGTAACTTACTGGAAAGTAAATCATGTTTGAACCAGTGTGACTTCACACTGTACTGACATCATTCCCTATTTACCAACAGCACATGAGCTAATTCACATTACAGAAACAGACACCCTGTAAGCAGTACAGGCTGTTTCATGGTATAATAACTTAAGCATGTCATTGATTTAGGAAAGGAAGACTTAAATGTCTTAATTTTCTTACCTTATGGTGTTTCATTTTCTGCCTCTGTAACAGAAGCAGTTCTTTGGTTCACTTTGATGTTTCTTCAGTGTTCTCCATGATCTATGGAAAATAATTAAGAATTCAGATGTTTTTCTCCATCTCAGTGTTTCTTGATATGCATACCTCCCTATGCATGTCTCTTACCTTGTTCACATATATAAACCCACCCTTTCTGTTTGTGATAGGAAGAGTTGAGGTGAACTATCCCAGAACATCCAAAACAAGCCAGCACCCTGCCCTACAATGCTTCTGAGAACACAAAAGAGCCGTGTCAGTATCCCCGTACTAAAATATTGTAGGTTGCCCAAACCTGCCTTTCCTTACTGCCCATTTTCTGTTATCTACAGTTCTAATAAGCCTGACTATGTGTTTTCTAAGACAGTACAAATTAGAAAGTGGTGGGTGAGGGGAAAGGCTGCTGAAGTGAGTCACTCTAACCATAAGGAGGATGAATTTTACTGAGGTATAATTTACATACCATAAAATTCACCATTTTAAAGTATACAATTCAATGATATTTAGTACTATTTAGAGTTGTACAACCATCATCACAATCTAATTTTAGAATACTTCCATCCCATTTTCAGTCACTCTTCATTCCTACCTCTAGCCCCAAAACCAAAAACCAAATCCACTGCCATCGAGTTGATTCTGACTCATAGTGACCCTACAGGACAGAGTAGAACTGCCTCATAGGGTTGTCAAGGAGTGGCTGGTGAATTCGAACTGCCAACTTCTTGGTTAGCAGCTGATCTCATAACTACTGTGCCATCAGGGCTCCTCTAGCCCCAGGCAACCCCTTCATATAAATAGAATCGTACACGTCATCACACAGAGTTGCTGTGAGCTGGAATCAACTCAGTGGCACCCAACACCACCACTTGTGATCTTCTGTGGCTTCTATCACTGAGCATAATTGAGGTTCGTCCATGTTGTAGCATGTATCAATACATCACTCCTTTTTATTAGCTGAACAGTATTCCATTGCATAAATACACCATTTTGTTGATCCACTGATGAACATTTGGATTGTTTTCACTTTTTGGTTAGTATGATTAATACTGCTATAAACATTCACATTCAAGTCTTTGTGTGGGCACATACTTTCATTTATTTTGGGTAGATATCTAGGAGGGGAATGGCTGAATCATATGGTAATTTTATGTTTTAACTTTTTAAGAAACTGCCAAAAAAATTTTCCGAAGTGGCTATACCATTTTACATTTCCACCAACAATGTATTTCAGTTTCCCCACATCCCTGGGTGGTGCAAACAGTTTGCTCTCAGCTAGTAACCTAAAGGCTGGCCATTTGAACTCACCCAGCAGCACTACGAAAGAAAGGACTTGCAATCTGTTTCTGTAAAAATTATTCTCAAGAAACTCCTATGGAATAGTTCTAACTATAACACGGGGTCACCAGGAGTCAGAATCTACTTGACGTCAGTTCTGACTCATGGTGACCCCATGTTACAGAGTAGAACTGTTCCATAGGGGTTTCCTGACAATTTTTAATTTGCATTTCCCTAGTGACTATGATGGAGCCCTGGTGGCACAGTGGTTAAGAGCTCGGCTGCTAACCAAAAGATTGGCAGTTTGAATCCACCAGATACTCCTTGGAAACCCTATGGGGTAGTTCTACTCTGTCCTATAGGGTCAGGATGAGTCGGAATTGACTCAACAGCAAAGAGTTTGGTTGTCTCAGTTTAGTGACTATATGTCAAGCATCTTTTCATGTGTTTGTTAGCCATTTGTGTATCTTCTTTGCTCAAATGTCTATTCAAATCTTTTGCCCACTTTTTAATTGGGTTGTCTTATTGAGTTGAAAGAGTCTTTATATATCCTGGATACAAGTCCTTTATCAGATAAATGATTTGTAAATATTTTCTCCCGGTCTGAGGTGGAAACAGGCACTCTTCCTTGCCCTGTGAGAGTGCTGGACACCTCTAAGCCTTTCAGGTGGTTCTTTCCTCACAAGCATGCACTGGTCCATACTCAGCTGCATCCTGGAACTGCAGCTCTCTATAGTTCTCTTGCTATATAGCAGTCTTTCCTAGTACTCTGTTCAATGAAGTACAGATACCTGGACCTTTCCTCCTTTTCACCTCCTCCACTCAGGGAGTCTGCTAAGCTGGGTTTCCCCCATCCTGCACCACAGCCTTGAAACTCTCCACTGTCCCTGGTACTGCATGTTGGCCAGAAACAGAAGTCTCAAGAGAAGTTTAAAATGTTACTTTGTATACAAGTTTCCCAAAGATTTATCTACCCTTACAGGCAAAACTCCTTCTCCTCCCTATATACCAAATCAAAAAAAAAACCATTGCTGTCGAGTTGATGCCAACTCAGAGACCCTATAGGACAGAATAGAACTGCCCCATAGGGTTTCCAAGGTTGTGGGTTTCCAAGGCTGTGATCTTCATGGAAGCAGACTGCCACATCTTTCTCCTGCAGAGCAGCTGGTGGGTTCCAAATGCTGACCCTTCGGTTAGCAGCCAAGTGCTTTAACCACTGCACCACCAGGGCTCTTTTCCCCAAATAACAGCCCACTTCAATTACTTCTGGAGAAACCAGGCTCTTCTAACTGTGTAGCACATTACAGCTGACAAAGTAGTTTCAAATATTGAGGTAACATGGTTTTACGTTGGGAAAGTATATGACTTGTGCCATACTGCTAATAAGAAATTCATCTTCATGTGAAAAAAGGATGGTTATTAAAAACCCCATAGAAAAAGGCATAGGGTTGAATCTTCTGGGGATAGATCTAAATCTCTACATGTAAAAAAAGACAAAATAACAATAGCCACCACCACCTCACCTAGTGCTTTAAAACAAGCCTTTTCTTTTGAATTTACTCACTGTGGTGGGCACTGGTGTTGCTTGTCTCTGCCAGGTTGATATCATACTGGGCTGAATTGGCCCTCTGAAGGTGGCCCTTCCTGATAGCAAAGGGGAAAGAGACACAAATTGCAAAGGGTAAGTGAAAAGCATGTCAGAACAACTAGAAAGTAAGTTTAAACTTGAATATTTGAGGTTTATTTTCTTCTCCACAACTATCTGAAATTGTCAGGGTTGCCCTGAAACTGGGTTCCATTATTTAACAGATGCACCCAGACAGGTAGGTCATCTGGGGGCACTTCAGATGTTGATGATGACACTTTTTTGCTTACGAAAGCAGAACTGTTGTCTTCTACACCAAAGGCCCTTATATAATCTTTAGAGACATGTCATATCTTAGTGGAATGTTCTTGAACTCTTGATTAGTTTCCCTTATTAGTTGGAACCCTGTGTGACATAGGCTAGCTTTAATCAACTATAACATTAATGGCACTTTAGAACTCTTTGGATCTTTGTAAGATTCCAGTTCATCCATTTTTAAGCCATCTGAGCAGTTAATATGCTTTTAATTATATTCAGGTGATCATGATAAAGGTTTTTAAAAAACAATATTAAAAAATATTTTAGAATGTACAGTTATTTTTTCAATATGTCAATGCTCAGAAGTATGCGTTTGTGTTAATGAAAATATATTCAAAACCACTTTTATCATAGCAAAATGAAATGTATTTTGTAAATACACACTGGCTTTTGTGACATTGGTTGCCAAACCCACAACCTGTCAACACTATCCCCTTCTTGACCTTAGGTTTCCCATTACCAGCTTTCCTGTCCCCTCCTGCCTTCTTGTCCTTACCCTTGGGCTGGGGTGCCCATTTAGTCTTGTTTTGATCTTTGGCTAAAGGGTGAACCCCAGGAGTAACTTCATTACTAAGCTATAAGGGTGTCTGGAGGCCATACTTGGAGTTTCTCCAGTCTCCGTCAGACCAGTAAGTCCGGTCTTTTTTTTTTTTTGTGAGTTAGAATTTTGTTCTATATTTTTCTCTAGCTCTGTCTGGGACCCTCTATTGTGATCCCTGTCAGAGCAGTCAGTGGTGGTAGCTGGCCACCATCTAGTTGTGCCGGACTCAGCCTGGTGGAGGCTGTGGTAGTTGTGGTCCATTAGTCCTTTGGACTAATCTTTCCCTAGTGTCTTTGGTTTTCTTCTTTCTCGCTTGCTGTAGACAGGGTGAGACCAACGGAGTACCTTAGATGGCCGCTCACAAGCTTTTAAGACCCCAGGCGCAACTCACCAAAGTAGAATGTAGAATATTTTCTTTATAAAATATGTTATACCAGTTGAGCTAGATGTTCCCCAAGACCATGGTCCCCAGATCCCCCAGCCCAGTAATTTAGTCCCTCAGGGAGTTTGGATGTGTCTATGGAGCTTCCATGACTTTGCCATAGACAAGTTGGAAAGCACCACATTTTCCAGACACAAAATATGTTTCACTTGGTCAGTATAAAATAGCCCAAAACTTGTCTCGATTCCATAGTAGCTACTCATGTTATTTTTCAAATTAACTCTGCTGTTAGCATTGTTAAAGCACATTCTCTGCCAGTATTATCATGTAAAAATGCCTCTGCTTGTGTCGTCATTCAAAAATGGAAAAGTTGCAATGTCAAAGCACATTGCAACCCTCTCTGGAAATGATTCAAGGCTGTTATTTTTAAAGAATGTTAAGGATGCTATTTTTTTCTCATTGATTAAACTCAGTTCCATTTTCCAAATGTTCTAAAATGAAAATATATAACTATTACCAAAAAGTTGTTTATTTTATTATGAAATAAATTATACATACGAAAGAGTAGATGCAAATATTTACACAGTTTAAAAATCAATTAACACCCATGTGCTGAGCACATTAGAAGTAGTCCATTAGCATATTTCAGAAGCCCCATTTGTGCCTTTTCTAATTACTTCCCTCCCCCTCCACACCAGAAGTGGCCACATCCTGTATTTTATGCCAATCAGTCCCTTCCTTTTGTTTAAACTTTTTACCACTTATGTGTAATTCCCTAAACAATACCTTGTTTAGTTTCACCTAATTTTAAATTTTATATGAATGGAATCATACTGTTACGTTTTCTTCCAGATTTTTCACTCCAATTGTCTTCAAGATTGACCTAGGTTGGTACGTGCAGTTGTAGTTCATTCATGTTGCAGTTGTATATTATTCTTTGGTAGCAACGCCATAATTTATTTGTCCACTGTCTTGGTCATCTAGTGCCACTGTAACAGAAATACCACAAGTGGATGGCTTCAACAAACAGAAGTTCATTCTCTTACAGTCCACTAGGCTACAGTCCGAATTCAGGGTGCTGGCTCCAGGGGAAGGCTTTCCCTGTTGGCTCTGGAGAAAGGTCCTTGTGATACATCAGTCTTCCCTTGGTCTGGGAGCATCTTAGCGCAGGAACCTCAGGTTCAAAGGATGCACTGTGCTCCTGGCACTACTTTCTTTGTGGTACGAGGTCCCCATGTCTCTCTGCTCACTTCTCTCTTTTATATCTCAAAAGAGATTGGCTTAAGACACTATCTAATCTTATAGATCTCATCAATATAACTACCACTAATCCATCTCATTACACCATAGTGATAGGATTTACAACACATAGGGAAATCACATTAGACGACAAAATGTAGACAATCATACAGTACTGGGAATCATGACCTAGCCAAGCTGACAGATATTTCTGGGGGACACAATTCAATCCATGACACCTATTTTACTGTTAACGGGTACTTGGGTAATTTTTTCTTTTTTTTTGCTATTATGAACGGTTCTACTATAAACTCCTGGTGTACATGTGTGAGACTTTCTGCAAGGTATATACCCAGAAGTGAAACTATTATGTTGTATACATTTGTTCAGCTTTACAAGGTATTTGCAACCTGTTCCAAAAGTAGTACATCATAACATCTTATATTGTCTTTAAAAAAAATTTTTTTTTTGCCAATCTGAATGGTGAGATAATGGTATCTCATTGTGATTTTAATTTGCATTTCCCTTACCACTAATAAGATCGAACATCTTTTATATGTTTATGAACTTTTCATCTTATATAAATTTTATTTTTCCCATTTGTATCTTATATAAATTTTATTTACTTTTCCCATTTGTCTACAGGTTTATCTTTTTCTTGATGTGCAGGGGTTGTCGATATACTCAGGACATATATATTCATAATTTTGTTTTCATGTGTTACAAGTATCTTCTCCCAGTTTGCAGCTTCAGTTTTCACTTTCTTATGGTAACTTTTGATAACTGGACGCTTTCAATTTTAATACAGCAAACTTATCAACCATTTCTTTCATGATCTGTGCTTCTTGAATCTTGTTTCAGAAATCTATACCCCTACCCCAAGGACAAAAAGACATTCTTTTCAATGTTTTTTTGAGAGTTTTCATTTTGCCTTTCACATTTAGGTCTTTAAGCTACCTGTACTGATTTTGAGGTATGCTGTGAGGCAGGGATCCAATTTACTTTCTTCCATATGAATAAATAATAATGCCAACACCATATATTGAAAAACGAATCATCTTCCAACTGATCTAAAACACACTTCTGTTGTATGTCGAGTGTCCAAATATTCATGCATCTGTCTCTATCTCTCTATTAAGCTGTTTTGTTGAGTGGATTCTGACTCATAGTGACCCTACAGGACAGAGTAGAACTGCCACATAGGGTTCCAAGGAGCAGCTGGTGGATTTGAACTGCCAACCTTTTGGTTAGCAGCTTAACTCTTAACCACTGTGCGACCAGGCTCTATCTTTCTGTTTCATTAATCTCTTTGTCTATCCCTAAATCAATAAGACACTGTCTAAATTATTATAGCTTTATAACATATCTTGGTATCTTCTACAGTCTCCCCACCTTATTCTTATTTCAGGATGTCTTGGTTAGTTTAGACTTTTGCACTTTCATATGGAGTTTAAAATTGGTTTGTCAAATCCTACCAAAAAAAAAAAAAAAACTCACAAAAACTTATTGGGACTTCAACAGGAATTTCATTGAATCTACAATTCAATTTGCGAAGAACTGACATCCTTTAAATATTGAGCCTTTCAAACTATGAATATTTGGTATTTTTATTATCTTTGAAATAAGCTTTATTGTCATCTCCATAAGGTCTCAGACATCATTTGATTTATTCACAGGAATGGTGTTTTTAAATTTTTTATTATTGTACTTTAAGTGAAAGTTTACAATTCAAGTTCGTCTCTCATACAAAAATTTATACATACATTGTTATGTGATCCTAACTGTTCTCCCTATACCGTGACAGCACACTCCTCTTTTCCACCCGATTTCCCACGTCCATTCAACCAGCTCCTGACCCTCCCTGCCTTCTCATCTCACCTCCAGACAGAAGCTGCCCATTTAGTCTCATGTATCTACTTGACCTAAGAAGCACAAGCTTCACGAGTATCATTTTATGTCCCATAGTCCAGTCTAATCTTTGTCTGAAGAATTGGCCTCGGGAATTGTTTTAGTTCTAGGTTGACAGAGTCCAGGGGCCATGCTTTCTGGGATTCCTCCAGTCTCAGTCAGACCAATAAGTCTGGTCTTTTTACTAGAATTTGAGTTCTGCGCCCCACCTTTCTCCTGCTCCGTCAGGGACTCTCTGTTGTGTTCCCTGTCAGGGCAGTCATTGGTGGTAGCAGGGCACCGTCTAGTTCTTCTGGTCTCAGGCTGATGGAGTCTCTAGTTTATGTGGCCCTTTCTGTCTCTTGGGCTAATACTTTCCTTGTGTCTTTGGTGTTCTTCATTCTCCTTTACTCCGGGTGGTTGGGACCAGTTGATGCATTTTAGATGGCCACTTGCTAGCTTTTAAGACCCCAGACACCACTCACCAAAGTGGGATGCAGAACATTTTCTTAATGAGCTTTCTTATGCCAATTGACCTAGATGTCCCCTGAAAGCATGGTCCCCAGACCCCCACCCCTCCTACTCTGTCCCTCGAAGTGTTTGATTGTATTCAGGAAACTTCTTAGCTTTGGTTTAGTCCAGTTGTGCTGACTTCCCCTGTAGGGTGTGCTGTCCTTCCCTTCACCTAATTTTTGTCTACTATCTAGTTAGTGAATAACCCTCACCCTCCCTCCCCACCCTTGTAACCATCAAAGAATATTTTCTTCTATGTTTAAACCTTTTCTTGATTTCTTATAATAGTAGTCTTATACAATATTTGTCCTTCTGTGACTGACTAAATTCACTCAGCATAATGGCCTCCAGAATCCTCCATGTTATGTTTCACGGATTCATCATTGTTATCATTGTATAGTATTCCATTGTGTGAATATACCATAATTTGTTTATCCATTCGTCCACTGATGGGCACCTAGGTTATTTCCATCTTTTTACTATCATGAACAGTGTTGCAATGAACATGAGTGTGCATATATCTATTCACGTGACGCTCTTATTTCTCTAGGATATATTCCAAGGAGTGGGATTGCTGGATTGTATGGTACTTCTATTTCTAGCTTTTTAAGGAAGTGCCAAATCGATTTCCAAAGTGGTCGTACCATTTTAGATTCTCACCAACAGTGTATAAGTAAGTGTTCCAGTCTCTCCACAACTTCTCCAGCATTTATTATTTTGTGTTTTTTGGATTAATGCTAGCCTTGTTGGGGTGAGATGGTATCTCATTGTAGTTCTGATTTGCATTTCTCTAATGGCTAATGATCGTTAGCATTTCTTCATGTGTCTGTTAGCCACCTGAATGTCTTTGGCGAAGTGCCTGTTCATATCCTTTGCCCATTTTTTAATCGGGTTATTTTTGTTGTTGTTGAGGTTTTGCAGTATCTTATAGATTTTAGAGATTACACACTGATTGGATTTGTCATAGCCAAAATTTTTTTCCCAGTCTGTAGGTTGTCTTTTTACTCTTTTGGTGAAGTCTCTTGATGAGCATAAGTGTTTGATTTTTCGGAGCTTCCAGTTATTTAGTCTCTCTCCTGGTGCTTGTGCATTGTTACTTATGGTTCGTATTCGGTTTATGCTATGTATCAGGGCTCCTAGCGTTGTTCCTATTTTTTCTTCCATGATCTTTATCATTTTCGATTTTATATTTCAGTCTTTGATCCATTTTGAGTTATTTTTTGTGCATGGGGTGAGGTGTGAGTCTTGTTTCATTTTTTTGCAGATGGATATCCAGTTATGCCAGCACCATTAGTTAAAGAGACTGTCTTTTCCCCAATTAATGGACTTTGGACCTTTGTCAAATATGAGCTCCTATAGGTGGATAAATTTATATCTGGATTCTCAATTCTGTTCTATTAGTCTATGTATCTACTGTTGTACCAGTACCAGGCTGTTTTGACTAATGTGGTGGTATAATAGGTTCTAAAATCAGGTAGTATGAGGCCTCCTACTTTGTTCTTCTTCTTGAGTAATGCTTTACTTACCCAGGGCCTCTTCCCTTTCCATATGAAGTTGGTGATTTGTTTCTCCATCTTATTAAAAAATGTTGTTGGAATTTGGATCGGGATTGCAATGTATCTATAGATCGCTTTGGGTAGAATTGACATTTTCACAATGTTGAATCTTCCTATCCATGACAAGGTATGTTTTTCCACTTATGCAGGTCTCTTTTGGTTTCTTGCAGTAGTGTCTTGTGGTTTTCACTGTATAGATCTTTTACGTCTCTGGTTAGATTCATTCCTAAATATTTTATCTTCTTGGGGGCTATTGTAAATGGTATTGATTTGGTGATTTCCTCTTTAAGGTTCTCTTTGCTGGTGTAAAGGAATCCAACTGATTTTTGTATGTTTATCTTGTATCCTGATACTTTGCTAAAATCTTCTATTAGTTCCATTAGTTTTCTTGTGGATTCTTTGGGGTTTTCTGTGTATAAGATCATATCATCTGCAAATAGAGATACTTTGACTTCTTCCCTACCAATTTGGATGCCCTTTATTTCTTTTTCTAGCCTAATTGCTCTGGCTAGGACCTCCAGCACAATGTTGAATAAGAGTGGTGATAAAGGGCATCATTGTCTGGTTCCGGTTCTCAAGGGGAATGAGGAATGGTATTTCTTGATGTTATCGTAAATGCTTAGTTTTTAAATTTCATTTTTCAAAGTGACTGTTGATTGAATTTATTTTTGTAGATTGATTTTATAAACAACCTAGCCTAATTAATTTTAATAATCTTTTTGTAGATTCTTTTGGATTTACTAAATACATATAATCATATCATTTATGAATAATTATAGTTCTGGCTCTTTTGTGGCAATCCATATGCCTTTTATTTGTTTTTATTGCCTTACTGGACTAACTTGTATAGTACTGAACAAAAGTGATGACAGCAGACATCCTTGTCTTGTTCCTGATATGAAAGTTTTATAGATCTCTTTTCTTTTTCCTATATTAGTAAGAGTTTTCATTGAGAAAGTTATAAGATTTTTCTTTAATCTGTTAATGAGATGAAATATATTAGCTAATATTTTAATGTCACAGAAACTTTGCATTCCTGGAATAATCCCAAGACTGTCGTGATATTATTGTTAAATTTTTTGATTTTATGCATTGCTGGATTTGTTTTGCTAATTCTTCACCTTTTAAATTCAGGTTAATGAACAAGATTTGCCCATAATTTTCTTTTTTCATACTTTTTAAATAAATTTGGGTAGCAAAGTCTAAGAAAGAAATTGGTGAGTATTCTCTATTTTTCTATTCTCTGTCATAGTTTGTTTTTGTTTGTTTGAAAGAACTCACCAGGCCTGAGATTTTCTTTGTAAGATTTTAAACTACAGACTCAATTTACTTAATGGTTATGAGACATTTTAGTTTAAGTATTTGTTCTTGAGCTAGTTTAGAGTTTTATTTTTTAGGGATTTCGGCATTTTATCTAAGTTTTTAAATTTACTGGCATAACCCATTGCCACTGAGTCAATTCTGACTCATAGTGACCTGATAGGACAGAGTAGAAAGTTATACAAAATATTCTTTTATCTTTTTAATGTCTGTCGTACCTGAGTAGGAGCCTTCGTGGCGCAGTGGTTAAATGCTTGGCTGCTGAGAGGTCAGCAGTTCAAACCCACCAGTGGCTCTGTGGGAGAAAGATGTGGCAGTCTGCTTCCCTAAAGATTATAGCTTTGGAAACTCTATGGGGCAGTTCTGCTCTGTCCTATAGGGTCACTATGAGTCGGAATTGACTCAATGGCAAGAGGTTTTGGTTTACCACCTGAGTTATACACCCTTTTTTCATTCCTAATATTGTTCATTTGTACGTTTCTTTTTCCTTGATATAGATTCTTTTCAAAGAACCAAACTTTAGTTTTGTTGCTCCTCTCCATTAGATCTTTTGCACATTTATTGTCATTAATTCCTATTCTTTGTTATTTACCCTTCTATTTTCCTGGCATTTACTTTGTAATTCTTTTTCTAACTTAGTAAGATGAATGCTTAGCTTATTCATTTTCAGGCTTTTCTTCTTTTCTAATATAAGCATTTAGGGCTGTAAATTTCCCTCTGCTGGTTTAGTGGCATTTCACAAGGTTTGTTATATAGCATTTTCATTATAGTTCAGGTGAAAGTATTTTCTAATGTGCATCAAGTTCTTTGATTCACAAATTACACAGTAATGTGTTTAATTTCCAAATGTAAATGTTTTTTCAAGTTTTGTCACTTGTTTTTTCCAACTTACTAATTCTGGGGATACAGAATATGGTCTATATATGGTACAATATCAAACCTTTGAAATGTGTTATAAATTGTAATAATGTGTTATAAAAACTGTACTGGTTATAAAGACCAGTATAGACAAAAAATTTCATAAATATTTTATATGAACTTGTAAAAATTCTGTAACTGTTAGGTACCGTGTTCTAGAATAAGTCTAGTAGATCAAGCTTGGTAATTAATAATTACTTGTTAATTATATAATGACTGATATATTTAGATTTAAATCTACCATGTCATGCTTCCTATTTATCCTACCTGTTTTTATGTCTTACGTTCTTTATTTATTTTCAATCGATTATTTATCATTCTATTTGTGTCGTTCTGCTAGTTTAAATATTATGCATTTTGATTTTATATTCTTTTAATTGCTACCCTAGACATTTTAATATTTATTCTTAACATATCAAGATCTAAAATTAACCTATATATTTATCCTCTTCCCACAAAAAGAACTTAAAACACTTTAAGTACAATCCTTTCAACTTATTTGTTTCTGCTGTCATGTATTTTAATTCCTGTTTTTAATACATAGGATATTTTTATTATTAAAATTTATACAATATTTGCTTTGATTTATTCACATATTAACAGTTTTCTCTGTTCTTTCTTCTTTCTTGCATCTCAGACATGCCAGACAGGATCACCTTCCTTCTGTTTAAAGTATATTCTTTAGGCAGAAGGTTTACTAAAGGCAAAATGTCTCAAATTTTGCTCGTCTAAATGACTTATTTGTCTAAAATCTTCAATTTACCCCCATTCCTGAAAGATATTTTCACTGACACAGAAATTCAGAGTTGATAGTTGTCTTCTCTCAACATAGTGAAAATATCATTGCTGTATCTTCTGGTTTTACATTTTTCCTTTTGAGAATAATCAACATCATGATAAACAGAGAAAAGATTGAAGTTGTCAAGGATTTCATTTTAATTGGATCCACAATCAACAGTCATGGAAGCAGCAGTCAAGAAATCAAATGATGCATTGCGTTGGGCAAATCTGCTGCAAAAAACCTCTTCAAAGTGTTAAAAACAAAGGTGTCACTTTGAGGACTAAGATGTGCTTGACCCAAGCCATGGTATTTTCAGTCGCCTCACATACATGCGAAAGTTGGATAATGAATAAGGAAGGCCAAAGAAGAACTGATGCCTTTGAACTATGGTGCTGGCGAAGAGTACTGAATATACTACAGACTGCCAGAAGAACAAGCAAATCTGTCTTAAAGAAGTACAGCCAAAATGCTTCTTAGAAACAAGGATGGCGAGATTTCATCTCACATACTTTTGACATATTATCGGGAGGGACCAGTCCCTGGAGAAGGACATCATGCTTGGTAAAGTAGAGGGTCAGCGAAAAAGAGGAAGACCCTCGATGAGATGATTTGACACAGGGGTTGCAACATTGGGCTCAAGCTTAATGATTATGAGGATGGTGTAGGACCGGGCAGTGTTTCGTTCTGTTGTACATAAGGTCACTATAAGTTGAAACTGACTCGACAGCACCTAACAACAACATTTTCTGGTTTTGCTTTTTTCCTTTTGAGAAGTCAGCTGTCAGTTTAATTGTTGAATCTTTGAAGGTAGTGTGTCATTCTTTTCTAGTCACTTTTGAGATCTTTCTCTTTGCATTTGGTGTTCTATAGTTTTATTATGATGTGTCCCGATGTAAATATATTTTTATCCTGCTTGGGATTTGTAGGGCTTCTAGAATCTGTGGGTGACTTTTATCAGTTCAGGGAAGGCTGCAGACATTACCTTTTCAAATATTGCCTCTGCCCCATTCTCTTTCTTCTTTTGAAATTCCAATTAAACATATGTTAGACACTTTCATTCCAGCCTCCGTGTGTCTTGACTTCTCTTTCATATTTTCATTTCTTTTTCTCTCAGGACTACCTTCTAGATAATTTCTTCTCATCTTTCTTCCAACTCATTAATTATGTCTTTTACTGTGTCTAATCTACTATTTAAAACATACACTGTGTCTTTAAAAACTTTTCATTGAAGTAAAAATGTCCTGAGTCTTTAAAATTATTATCATTACATTTTACTTACTGGAGTTCTGTTTTGGTTTTTTCAAATCCGCTTGCTTATTACTCTTATTTCCAAACATCGCTTTTATTTTCTTGTCACACATTAAACACATTTATTTTACATTATGCAGCTGATTCTTCTAATAACTGAAGATTTTGAATCTACTTTCAGTTATTTCTACTGGTTCTAATTAATAATGCCATGTTTCCTTATGTTTTTGGTAATTTTTTTTACACTGTAAGTTGCTCTTTAAAGAATGAGAGTGGGGTCCTCAAAAATTGATTTGTATTTGCTTTTGTCAGTAGCCTGAGAATACTACCAGCCAGCAGTATTTTATGTTCTTTTTTTCCCCTCAGACAGTCAGCGCAAATTCATGATGTAAACCCACGTACCATTTGTGATTGGAGATTTCTTTTTTCCTTTCACTCAGTACCACTTTTTATATTCTTATATTCTCTTTTTCCTATATCTTCTACCTGTTGATGGCACCTCAAAATATTGCTGAGTCTGTTATAGGGCACTTGAGACTAGAAATATTACTAAATTCTGGCTCAGGCCTGCAGAGCTACTATGGCCCAGAAGGCCTTCTTCCGGAAACTTTGCTGCTCAGTGGTACTGAGCATCTCTGGAGGACAACATACCATGCCCTTCACAAACTCAATGGGTTGGCAAAGGAGTTTCATTTTTTAACAACTACAGCAATATTATGGATTAAAACAAATAACGTAAGTTACTCTTAACAATTTCCAGTGGAATACAGGTTTCCTTATAAATTATTTGGTCATTATGGTAGACATTAGTGCTTTTTGCCAAATATTTCTGGTTCTCTGCCTTATGGGCATGTGGTAATACTGAATTTCCTGACACTCCTGTGACTGAGTAGGGCAACCTGTTGTGGCCAATGAATTATGTCAGAAGTGATGAGTGTCACTTCTGGGACAGAGCATTTGAATTACGTGTGAGACCCTGCAGAGCTTTCTTTTCTCTCTGGCATGGCAACCAGCAGCATTCAAGATAGTTGCTGGTTCATCAGTTTGGGTCTTTAAGTAAGTATAATTAGCAAGGCTCCATCTGCCAACCTATAATAGTTATATACTATGAATGATAAGTAATCTTTTGTTTTTAAGCCACTAAACTGTTATGGTTGATAATTACTGCAGCCAAACCTAGCCCATCCTGACTGCTACTATACAAAGTGTATATTATTCAATCAATAACAGATGAAAATGCTATATTTCCAAGCAGACACTACAGTGATTAATGAGGAAATTAGTCAGTTGGTCTTCCCCTTAGTATATTTCACTAACAAAATGTTTAAATGGATAAAATAAAAATAATAGATCATTATTCACCTTTTCCCCAAACATTTATCTATTTAAAGTCAAGAATAAACATAATTTCAAAGATAGGTGTTCTGGTTATCTATACTGCATAACAGACCATGCTAAAACTTACTGGTTTAAAACAATTTATCTTTCATGGTTCTTTTGGGTTGACAACTGGGAAGTTTCTGCTTGGCATCTCTCATGTGGTTTCTTAAAGGTTCAACTGAGCAGGACGTCTGAGATGGCTCACTCGGATGGCTGGCAGTTGACGCTAGCTGTGGTTGGGAGTGCAGCTAAGGCTGATGACCAGAACATTTACACATGATCTCTTTGTGCTCTTTAGACTTGTCACAACATAGTGGCCGATTCTAAGAGGAACACCCTAGGAGTGAGTGTTACAAGAGGCAGGAAGTGGAAGCTGCCAGGCCATTTAAGTGGAATAGCATCACTTCTCCCATATTCTTTTGGGCAAAGCAGTCACAGGCCCTGCCCAGATCCAAAGATGTAAAGAAATAAAATCTACCTCTTGATGGGGAGTGGTTAGTTCATACTATAGAAGAGCATGTGGGATGGGAGATGTTGTGGCCATCTTTAGAAAATACCATCTGATACAATGGGCTTTTATTTAAATTTTTATATCTGAAGTATTCAGATGCTAAAATTATGAGAGATCTAACATACTGAATTGCTTACATGATGTATTTTGGGATAAAATATTTAACACCGCATATTTAAAACGAGAAAACTCGCTCCAACTTTTAATTACTCCTTGATGGTAAAGTAATTCAGAAATCAGGATTTTATGAGATACAATTTTACCTACATGTTACCTTTCTTAGAATATAAACTTCTTAAGCCAACTTGTATGTCTTTTATGATAACCCTCAGTTCCATTTTTATAAGTATCTATGATAGCATACAGTGTACGTTTAATAAATACTAATGATGAGTTATGAGATCAGCTAACACATAAACTTAAATTCTGTTTTCACAAAATTTCAAAACAATATAAAGAGCAAAACTAATAAATGATAGTAACATTAGGTGTGTAACATAGGTGCATACAAATAATTTTTCCTTTTATTTTTGTTGAGTTACCAGTCTTCCCAAATTAATTGCCTGCTTATTTGTCTCTCTCTCCATGTTGATTTAAATCTCTGCGAAGCTTTTAAGACCTCAGGCACTACACAGTGAACTAGGAGGTAGAACAGCAGTACTAAATACATTACTAGGCTAGTTAACTGGGATGTCACATGAAACCACAACCCTAAACCTCCAAACCAAGGAACCAAATCCTATGAGGTTTTTGTTTGGACATAAGCAGCCTCAGCAGCTACTCTTTTTTTTTTGTTGTTGTTGTAAATATATCTATCACACAACTTCTGCTAGTTCAACTTTTTACAGGTGTGTAACTTACTGACAGCAATTAACAAAAAGTGGCTGTGCAACCCTACCCTTAATCAATGTGATTTTTCCATCACCATTAACACCTCCCCCTTTCCTCCTCCCTTCTGCCCCTGGTAACCACTAATAAACTTTGGTCCTTATACATTTGCCTGTTTTTGTCTTTTGGTATAAGTAAGTTTATACAATATTTGTCCTTTTGTGATTGACTTATTTCACTCAGCATAATGTTTTCAAGCTCCATCCATATTGTAGCATGTATCAAAACTTCATTTCTTCTACTGGCTGAGTAGTATTCTATTGTATGTATGTGTACCACATTTTGTTATCCATTCATCTGTTGATAGGCATTTAGGTTGCTTCCACCTTTTGGCTATCGTGAATAGTGCTGCAATGAACATTGGCATACAAGTCTCTGAGTCTTTGCTTTCAAGTCTTTTGGGTATATACCTAGGTATGGCATTGCTAGGTCATAGGGTAATTCTATTTTTAGTCTTTTGAGGAACCACCATACTTTTCTACAATGGCTGTACCATTTTGCATTCCCACCAGCAGTGGATAAGGATTCTAATTTCCCTACATCCTTGCCAACATTTGTTATTTTCTGAGGGTGTTTTTTTTTTTTTTTTTTTTTTTTTATCTTAGCCATCCTAGTGGGAGTGAAATGGTATCTCATTGTGGTTTTGATTTTCATCTTTCTGATGGCTAATGACATGAGGCATCTTTTCATGCGTCTGGTGGCCTGGGGTCTTAAAAGCTTGCAAGCAGCATCCAAGTCATGACAGTTGGTATCTATTTGCCTGAAGCAACAGGGGAAGAAGGAAAGTCAGGAACAGGAGGAGGATATGGAATGTATGGCTAGTTGCCTCCATGAACAACTGCCTCCTTTGCCATGAGACCAGAAGAACTGGGTGGTGCCCAGCTGCCATTACTGAACATTTTGATCAAACATTCTATGGAAGAATCCTGATCAAAAGGGTTAAAATTCAGAATAGACTTTCAAATTCTCATGGACTCTGGAATTTCTGGAGCCATAGGGGCTAGATGAAACCCTGAAACTATTGCACTGAGATAACATTTAAAACTTAAACCAAAAATATCCCCTGAAGTCTTCTTAAAACCAAACAATAGTTTAGCTTAGCTAGTAAAAAATGTCTACCTACAGCATTATGCTATTTTAGGAACTGTCTATATGGGATAAAGTGACAACAGCAACTTAAAAGATTAGACAGGAAACTTAGAGGGCAATGAGTTTATGTTAATGGGGAGGAACAACTCAGAAAAGGAGGTAAGAATGTTTACACAACTTGAAGAATGTAATCAATGTCACTGAATTGTACATGTAAAAATGGTTGAATTGATATATGTTCTGCTGTGTATATTCTCAACAACAAAATAAAAATTTTAAAAATCTCTATGAAGTTAGGGAACATATCTATCTTGTTCACTAATGTATTCTTCATGCTTATCATAATGCCTGGCACACAGTAGGCACTAAATAGAGAGTTAACTGTAGATATTAATAATTTGTCTTACACTTACAGCATTAAATAAGTTGTTTCTTTTCTTTCACATTTAAATTTACTTTAAATAGTCTTAACCCAAATATTTAGGTTTAACAAAGAACAAATGATTATTTATTAATTTAATACCAAAAACTGTATTACAGAGATAGCTAAATGGAAAGCACTATATGGACAGATATCTAGAACTAAAGGACACAATAATTATAGTGGAATAACTATCTTATGCATTACTTTTTTGTTTTCAAAAGAATGTTTCTATTTTGGTTACCTGCAAAGGAAGTAGAAGGCTCCAATGATAAGCGTTCCTAGGACAGCCAATGCCACGAAAGCTGCAAACAGGTCACTTTTAGTTTGGATGCTGGAGCTTGGGAGAAAAACCTCTTCACAGCGAGCTCCTGTATAATTTTCAATGCATCTATAGAATAAAATTTTAGATAAAGAAATTGCATTCTCTGTCCCATTAGCTAATGTGGAAAGCAAAAGGTTTTTAGCTGGTATGAGGAAAAGGAGACCAATTTTCAGATTGTGAACAAAGAACAGACATGGTTTCCTATAATGCTCACCGTTACAATAAAAACACAATAAAACAAATTTGTTTATGCAGTAGTGATCTTTGCTATTTTCCTTTTCCAGTTTTCCAATTGCCTAGAAAGCTCCAGAGAACTTACAGATTATTCAAACTTCTTGTTTTCTAGATTTTCAATGATATAACCCAAATTCATCTGAAATTTATTTTGTTGTAGATGTGGATCATTTTTTACCAAAAATCTAACTGGTTATCCCAACGACATTTATTAAACAATCATTCCATTTTCTGTTGTTTAACAGTGCCTCCTTTAACATATGTCAAATTTGTATAAGTAACATTTCTTTCTGTTCTTCAATGATCTATGTATGTAATCTTGGGCCTCTACCACACTGCTTCAATACTGTTGCTTTACACATTTTTACATCCTGTGTTTCTACTCTCTCTCTTATTACTTTCCTTTTCTAGACTAGTTTTTAATATTCTCATTTGCCTGCCAAATATTTTTAAAGTCAATTCCTTTTAGCTCTTTAAAACTATATTACACACATGGAACATTCTCCAGAACAGACTATATTTTAGGCCACAAAGCAAGCCTCAATAAGTTAAAAAAGGTCAAAATTATACAGACATCTTCTCAGACCATTATGGCATAAAACTAGAAATCAGTAACAGGAAGAACAAAGAAAATAAATTAAATATATGGAAACAAAATAAAACATTACTAAAAACTACTGGGTCATAGAAGAAATCAAAAGTGAAATTAAAAGTAATTAGAATAAAATAAGAATGAAAACACAGCATACCAAAACCTTTGAAATACAGCAAAAGCAGTATACAGAGGGAAATTTATAGCAATAAATGCATACATTAAAAAAAGAAGAAAGGTCCAAAATCAATAACTTAACCTGACAACTTGAACACATAAGAAAAGGAAGAGCAAAAGAAGACCAAAGCTACCAGAAGAAAGGTAATAATAAAGATCAGAGCAGAAATAAATGAAATAGAAAACAGAAAAAAAGAATCAATAAAACTAGAAGTTGGTTCTTTGAGAGGGTCAATAAAATCAACAAACCACTGGCCAATTTGCCAAAGCAAAAAAATGAGAAGAAGCAAATAACCAAAATAAGAAATGAAACTGAAGACATGACAACAGATCCAGCTGAGATAAAGAGGATGATAACATAACTACAAAAAATTGTACTCCAATAAATTTGAAAACCTTTAAGAAACGGACAATTTCTAGAAACACACTACCTACCTAAACTAACACAAATAGAAGTATTTCCCTTGCTGTTGAGTTGATTCCAATGCATAGAGACTCTAGGGCAGAAGAGAACTGCCCCAAGGATTTCCAAGGCTGTAATCTTTATGGAAGCAAACTGCCATCTTTCTCCTGCAGAGCAGCTGGTGGATTCAAACTGCCAACCTTTAGGTTAGCAGCTGAGCACTTAACAGCTGTGCCACCAGGGCTCCTTCAAATAGAGGTAGAAAGCCTAAATGGACCCATAACAAAAGAAGAGATTGAAGATGTCATTTAAAAAAGGAAAAAAAAAGTCCTGGCCCATATGGCTTCATGGGAGAATTCTGCCAAATATTCAGAGAGGTGCTGACATTAATTCTACTCAAAATCTTCCAAAACATAGAAAAGGAAGGAATACTCCCTAACTCATTCTATAAAGCTAGCATCACCCTGATGCCAAAGCCAGGTAAAGACATCACAAAAAAGGAAAATTACAGACCAATATCCCTTGTGAATACAGATGTAAAAATTCTCAACAAAATTCTAGCCAACGGCGTATCAAAAAAGTCATACATCATGAACTGGTGAGATTCATACCAGGAATACAAAGGTGATTCAACATTAGAAAATCAATTAATGCAATTCACCACATAAATAAAAGAATCACATGATCATCTCAACTGATGCAGAAAAGCATTTGATAAAACCCAACATTCTTTCCATAAAAATTCTCAGCAAAATAGGAATAGAAGGGAAATTCCTCAACATAATTAAGGGCATATACCCTAAACCAACAGCCAAGATTATTTTCAATGGAGAAAGACTGAGAGCCTTCCCCTTGAGAACAGGAATGAGACAAGGATGCCCGCTATCACCACTCTTATTCAATACTGTACCGGAAGTCCTAGCCAGAGCAATAAGGCAAGCAAGGGAAATAAAGGTATCCAAATTGGAAAGGAAGAAGTAAAACTATCTCTATCCGCAGATGACATGATCCTCTATATAGAAAATCCCAGAGATTTCCACAAGAAAGCTACTGGATCTAATAGAAAGATTCAGCAAAGTGGTAGGATACAAGATCAACTCACAAAAATCAGCTGGGTTCCTTTACACTAACAAGGAGAACTCCAAAAAGGAAATCAAGAAAACAACACGATTTACAATAGCCCCCAAAAGGAGAAAACACCTAGGAATAAACCTAAACAAAAAGACTTACACAGTGAAACTTGTGAAAGCTGGAACTCAACAAGACTGCCTTGTTTTTCTAGGTCTCACAAGTTATCCGCCTTTGACAGGGTGCAGTCACCACTTTTCTACCACTATTTAGTGGGAAATATTTGAGTTTTCCTTCTCTGACAGGTTTCTGCCTTACACAGGTTCCGACTTTCGCAGGCTTTACTGTACAATGAAAACTACAAAACACTACTTCAAGGAACTAAAAGAGGCCTACATAAATGGAAGAACATTCCATGCTCATGGATTGGAAGACTTAACATTGTGAAAATCTTAATAGCATCCAAAGCAATCTATAGCTATAATGCAATCATGATCCAAATTCCAACATCACTCTTTACTGAAATGGAAAAGCCAACTTCATATGGAAAGGAAAGAAGCCCTGAATAGCCAAAGCAATATTGAAGAAAAACAAAGTAGGAGGCCTCGTGCTTCCCGATCTCAAAACATACTATGCCAAAAAAATAAATAAATAAACCAAACCCACTGCCATCAAGTCAATTCCAACTCATAGTGACCCTATAGGACAGAGCAGAACTGCCCCATAGTGTTTCTAAGGAGCAGCTGGTGGATTCAAACTGCTGACATTTTGGTTAGCAGCCAAACACTTAACAAAATACTATACAGCCACAGTAATCAAAACAGCCTGGTACTGGTTCAATGACAGACACACAGACCAACGGAATAGAACTGAGAACCCAGAAGTAAATCCATCCATCTATGGGCAGCTGATTTTCGACAAGGGGTCAAAGTCCATTCAATGGGGAAGAAACTGTCTCTTTAACAAATGGTGCCAGCAAAACTGGATATCCATTTGCAGAAAAATGAAACAGGATCCATACTTCACACCATATACAAAAACTAACTCAAAATGGGTCAAAGACCTAAATGTTGAAGCTAAAACTATAAAGTTCCTGGAAGATAATATAGGGACAGAACTATAGGACCTAATTTTCTTAGAAATAGATTATCAAACACAACCACAAATGCACAAACAACAGAAGACAAATTAGATAATTGGGACCTCCTAAATATTAAATACTTGTGCTCATCAGAAAACTTTATCAAGAGAGTAAAAAGAGATCCTACAGACTGGGAAAAAATCTTTGCGAGTGACATATCTGATAAGGGTCTGATAAGTCAATCACAAAAGGACAAATACTGTATGATCTCACTTTTATAAAAAGACAAGAATAGGTATACATACAGAAATAAATGTTCTTTGGTGGTTGCCAGGGATGGGAGAGAAAGGAAGGGGGAATCACTTTCTAGATAGTAGACACTTGTTATTTTTGGTGATGGGCAAGGCAATATCGAGTGTGGGTGAAATCTTGCACAACTTGACCAAGGTAAATGATGACACTTAGAAGTACACAAGAATAAGAGACATTATTGCTAAATATTGTAACATATACAATTTTGCAACAACAGCAATAACAACCAAAATATGTGTGTGGTTACACAGGTAGATATGCATGAATATATGTGTATAGAAAGGCATATGTGAGTATATGTGTGTGCATGAATAGGTGTATCTTTAGGCATATGTATATACATGCCCGTGTGTACTGCATATATACTCATATATATAATAAAGCACATAGGGGCAGAGTTACGGATACTTCTAGATATAACCAAACAGTTGCTGGGATTGTTTTACTGGATTAGAAGGCTTAGGGCCATAGTCTTGTGGAGCAACTTGGTAAATCAGCATAACGAAGTTCTTAAAGTTTATGCTCTACATCCTAGATTGGTGAGTAGTGTCTGGGGTCTTAAAAGCTTGCGTACAGCTGCCTAAGATACAACCACTGGTCTCTACTCATTCGGAGCAAAAGAGAAAGAAGGAAACCAAAGACTCAAAGAAGAAGCTAGTCCCCAGGACTAACAGCCTACACAAACCACAGCCTTGTCTATCCTGAGACCAGAAGAGCTAGATGGACCTGGTTACCACTATTTATCATTTCTGACCAGGGGCACAACAGATGGTCCTGGACAGAATGGGAGAAAAATGTCGAACAAAACTCAAATTCTTAAAAAAGGCCAGACTTACTGGACTGGTAGAGACTACAGGATCCCCCAAGACCTTCACCCTGAGATACCCTTTAAACTTGGAACTGAAACCACTCCTGGAGGTCACCTTTCAGCTAAATAATAGATTAGCTCATAAAATAAACAATATCACCAGTGAATACTGAACTCTTCTAAAAAGTCATCTATATGAGACCAAATGGTCAACATTAACCCTAAAGCAATGATGGAGGTAAAAGGGGGGGGGGGCAGGGAAGCTAAATTAATGGAAATGGAACAACCAGAATGGAAAAATGAAAATGTGGACAGCTTGTGAAAAATGTAACCAATGTCCCTGAACAATATGTATAGAAATTGCTAAATGGGAACTGAATTTGCTGTGTAAACTTTCACCAAAAACATAATATTATTTAAAAAACCCAACAAAACTATATGACTAAGAACTTTAGTATTACCAATCAGTTCCTTTTTCCTTGTTAACATGTACAAGGATTATAAAACACAGAGATTGATATAAATTAATGTGAATGATAGTGTGGGGCATCCAATAAATTTCATTATTTTGTAGTTGCATTTAAAATAAGGAAGAATATTTTAATAAGTGCTAATATTTATTCATAAAGAAACCCAAGAAGTTATGGAGTAGACTACAGTTAGCAAAAATTCTGTGTAAAAGGCATATATATATATCTATATACATATATATATAGATATATATATTCTTTAAGCTGGTATTACCAAAAATAGAAGGGCTGATTCTACTAAATTAATTCTCCTCTTCCCCTCTTTACAGCTTAGGTAGGTATTTAGAAATTCTACCACCATTTCTCCTACTCTGGACTAACAAGGATGGAAGTCTAGAAAGTTACATGTCAACTAATTACTGACAAGGCTTTGGCCACTAATGTGATAGACTATTAAAGCAGTATACAGATAAGTAAGAGAAAACAACCATCAAGATATAGCACAAGGGATCAATTTTAGGTTAAAAGAGCATACGAAACATGTTTTATGAACTGTCCAGCCCTACCCTATGTGAGGCAGTGGTGTTACTGGTCATAGCTTCCCTGGGGTGTCAGTTTGATCAAAGAAGCAGTCTCAAATTCTCTCAAACTACTGTAAAGATGAGGTTGAGAAGAAATAGAAATGAAAACAGGTTAGGGTATGAACGGCAAATGGAAATGGAAATAAAAATATCTTGGGAACATCACAAAGTCTAAATATAAAATACTGATTTTTTAGGGGTTTGAATCAGTGAAACACACATGAAGAGAAAAAAGATTAAATTAAAATAATTTGTTTCTTTCTTCACTAGCCCCATCCCCCACTTCCCAAAACACACACACACACACACACACACACACACACACACACATCTAGAAAGTCAACATGGAAACTGCCATAAAAATCAATACATACACCATCACAAAATAAACACAGAAAGGGCATTCCACACAGTAAAATAACAGGCTTTCAATTTAGTTTGCAAAAGTATCTCAAATACAAAAAAAACCTCTTCTAATTTTCCTACTTTTTTAGAATTCAATAAGTAACAATTATTTGTGATTTCTATAGGTTTTTAAAGAAAAGTTTTTAGTCACTGAAAGAAATTCCTGTCATAATTTTAAAACAAGTTTCAATGGCTGAAGTGATGCTAAAATGGGGTTCAGTTTCCCTTCTTGAAAAGAGAACCACAGTCCTAAAGAGAGTAATCCTGAGATACAGTGTAATTCTTCTTGATAAGGGGAAGATTTGCTTTAAGAAAAACTACGAACTCATTACCCTGATTTCTTAAGGCTGTTAAAGCCTAGTTAAGATTGCACTTCACTAGCTGATGTAACTAACTAGAAATGTTTTATCTAGATAATAAATATTTTGAGTTGGAGGAAGTCCAGGGAATAGTACAAATAAAAGCTAAGCGGTGAGATCAGGATTTAAGCAAACAGAAAAAAAACCAGATAAAGGGAACCAATCAACACTAGGGTGTTCTATTGTCTCGCAGCTGGGGCAAAGCAAACAGTGTTAGGAGTGTTCTTGTTGGAAAGTAAAAACCCAATGGTATTTTTCAGTAAAGCAAATCAAGCAAAATATTCTACATATCTTATTTTTTTTAACTAGTCAAACAGAATTTTAAAAAGGCAAAGAAAAATTTAAATATTAGGTTGTTACCCAAGAAGTAGGACTGGCTAACCTAAAAATGAATTGCAAATTTTCAGATATGTTACACAAAAAAAGTAAAGCTGCCAACCGATGAGTGTGTACAAGGATTCCACTCTTAAAGCTCCAACTCGTTTACGAAAATGTTCTGACCTCAGTTACCACCCAAATAGCAAATTTCAGGCAAACATAGTTAATCAACTACTTTAGAAGTAAATAAGGGTGAATTAAGTGGCTATAGACAGACAACTGGTAGTCCTAGTTGAAGCAAAACACAGAAAGATCAGGTGTTGCACCAGCATTTTATGCAGAACTAAGTAGTTTTCAGTCTTTATGTAACTCTCCTACAAATTATTTCTGGACCTCACTTCTGTCAAGACTGCCGAGGAGCAAACAGTTGTGTCACCCAGTGAGGTAAACACCAAGCACTAAGGGATCATGCCTATTTTCCTAGATTTAAAAGATGAATGCTGAAATAGGTACAAATGCTCAGCTAGCTGAGGAATTCTAAAACTCAGAATCCAAGTTGTATGTGTTGATTTTCTGGCTGAATACCACCAACAATCTGTCCCTAAACACGGAAACTATGTGTGATACAATTGTCATGAAATAAATTAATTAGATTCTACAGCATTCAAGGTAAGTAGTTACAATGTTAGAAACCTTTAGCATGGATTAGAAAACCAAGTATTTTAGTGATGTAAAAACAGTGCTGTTTAACTTCATGAAAGAGTACTGGTCCGGGATCCAGAGAAAACCTGGTTTCTTGACCCCATTCTCATGCTTGTTGTCTGTGTGACCTCTGGAAAGTCCTTTAAGCGCTCTAAAGCCAAAAAACCTAACCAGTTGCCATCAAGTCAACTCCAGCTCATGGTGATCCTATGTGTTGCAAAGTAGAACCGTGCTCCATAGGGCTTACTTTTCAGTTAGCAGTCTAGCACTTAACTGGGCCCTTCTAAGCTAAGACTCTGTAAAATCAAAATAACACCTGTTTTTGGGTGGTGCCCAACTACCACTACTGAACATTTTGATCGAAGGTTCTATAGAAGAATCCTGACCAAAAAAAGGGGAAAATGTGGAACAGAATTTCAATTTCTTACGGAATCCAGACTTTCTGGAACCACTGAGGCTAGATGAACACCCAAAACTATTGCCCTGAGATAATCTTTAAATTTTAATCCTTAAACCAAAAATATCCCCTGAAGTCTTCTTAAAACCAAACAATAGTCTAGCTTAATTAGTAAAGAATAACTGCCTTGAGCACTGTGTTCTTTTAAAGAACTGTCTACGTGAGATTAAATTGACAACAGCAACTTGAAAGGTTAGACAGGAAGTTTAGAGGGCAGTGAGTTAAGTGGGGAGGAACAATTCAGAAAAGGAGGGTAAGAAGGGTTGCACAGCTTGAAGAATGTAATCAATGTCACTGAATTATACATGTAGAAATGGCTGAATTGGTGTATGTTCTGCTGTGTATATTTTCAACTACAAAAAAATATTTTTTAAAAGAATGGATAAAAAATAATACCTGTTTTAACTATTTCATAGGGCTATTGTCAGAATCAAATAAGACAATGTCTATAAGTGCACTGAAATATACTATATGGGTGAAACAGAAATTAGTCACCACAGAAAGGCCATGTTTACATCTGTAGACTACAGGCAATAAAATGTCTAAGAAAAATTATAGCTAGAAAAAGTTAAGAGCGTGGTGATCAATAAATGTGTGATTATTATTATTGAATATTTTAAAGAAACAGATTATAATATTGTAAAAAAGCTCCCTAACCAAATGGAGATTCAGTGGCAATTCTGCTTCACTCTGTGGCTGATCGATCCTGGAAAAAAAAAACTAATCTTGGCATGTGTCAAAATGACTTCTACTTCAACAATACACTGTGGTAATCAAACTTCAATCTGAAACCCATGAAAAACGGTAAAAAAAAAAAAATTGTTATAAGTGTTCAAGAAACATAAAGTACCAACATGGGCTCAGATCCCTTTAGTAGTCCAGTATATAACAGTACATAAAGGTGGTCAACATCAATCCACTGCTGTCAAGTCGATTCCAACTCATAACAACACTATAGGACAGAGCAGAACTGCCCTATAGGGTTTCCAAGGCTGTAAGTCTTTACGAAAGCAGACTGCCATATCTTTCTCTCATGGAGCACCTGGTAGGTTGGAATAGCTGACTTTTCAGTTAGCAGCCGAGTGCTTTAACCACTGCACCACCAGGGCTCCTTAAAGGTGGCCAAAATCCTACAAAAACCCTACCAGATTTTTATAAGCCAAGAACTCAGGGACGTCTGGCTCATGACCTTTGCCTCTGTTACTAGCTAGTGCCATAAAGGTAATTTCACTAAGCATTTTATTAGATTCCTAATAGTATCTAGAGATATTTAGCTAATGTTCAAATTTGTAAAAAATTTGTTGTTGTTACATATGACATTAGCCCATTAAAACCAATAATTATTAGCACTTCAAGCATGTAAGTACAATCTAAGTCCAATTAAAAAGCAACATCTCATGTCAGATTTTTTTAAGACTAACTGTTAACCAGATAATTCACATACTGAAATGGACTACAGATTGCACCTGAATTTAAATGGATAAAACAGTCTACAACTGAGAATAATCCAAATTGTCATTAGTTAGGGTATTGCTTATGGTTCTGTTGTGAAGGATTATAATTTTTTAGCTTAAGTAAATCACTCTGAAATTTTGGAACATTTTCTGTACTGAAACTAGCTAATGCACAAGGAGTGAAAGAAACCCGTCAAATGATGAAGAGTGTAAGCAACAGTAGTACAAACAAGGCCTTTGTTATGAGTGCTCACATTGGCTGCTCTTCTCCAATGAAGACTTTCTGCAGAGACACCCACAGAATGCTGTTTGGTTTACTGGAGCCCTAAGGTAAAAAAGTGTGGTTTTTATTTTCTTAATGTTTTTTTGCTTTCTCCATATTAACAAGTCTTTGCTTCCTCTAAAGCCTGCATAAAAAATTATCAAGGAGGAAATCTAAAACTGCTCTGAAAAATAGTCTATTACCAAAAAAGAAAAAAAAAAACAGCAGGAAGGAAAAATAAAACTGCAAGCAAAAAATACGTGTATATTTTTCACAGTCTATCATGTTGTGCTCTTTTGTGTAAAAATATACATGATATACTTGTATATACAAAGACTTCACTTATACATAAAAATGGGTATATGTCAATTTTCCCATTTTTTAGGTAATAATGTAAGTATGAGATCATATTTATAAAACTTTTTAAAATAGATTATATTAATGGGTCCTCCAGTTGTAGAAATTTTCCACTTTTCATGTTTTGGTAAAACTTTAAGGGCTCATCAAGACTGTAAACCGGGACAGCTGAAAAGACTTATTCTCTTAAATCACCAGGCACTCAATTAAACCATAGTTCTAAATGGACAGTATTCACACTGGCATCTTACCTTCCCAGGCTTCAGGTCTCAACAACCTTCTAATGCAGGGAAAATCTCATGCCTAAACTTGGAATAAGACAAAGAGAAGCCAGCATCAGTTCACTTCCTGACACAAGAAGTTCAGTATTAGAGCTGGGCAAGAGTCATAGTTGTCATGGTATTCCTATGTTGAAAATTAAATCTTACTGATGAGGTAATGGAATATTTTGCAGTTGCCTTCCAAAGGCAGTAGTGGATGATAAAGACACTGTCTAAAAGGATAACCAAAATCCAGAAGCAAATGCATAATTTAATTTCATTATGCAACAACAAGAGGAAAATGAAGAGACTGGAAATTAGGGTAGATGTTGCCTTTCAGTGGCACTCTGCTTCCTAGTACAGCAATGAGCTAACCTGTGTTAGTTCTGAAGGGTAGTTTCTAGTTGCAGATGAGTGAGACAAATCACTAAGACAAACTCAGGTAGAAGACAAGGAGACCTAAGACAGCAGGTATGTTTCCATTGTTTTGTAACCATATCTTGCCATGCTTGATGAGCGTTGTGTGGTATCTGGCAAAACGTGAGCTTTCAAGAAGATTCATCCTCAAGTTTTGTGCTAAGCGTGATGAGGTCAAGACAGCTATATCACTTATTTCTGCTGAGAAGACTAATGAAGACTCTTTATCAGAAGTAAGGTTACTAACATGAAAAGTGTTAACAAAATGCATAGCTAAAGAGAGCAGTTGTTTTGTGTATTTGCAACTGTTCTATTATAAGCTTCAAGGCTGTTATTTGCTTTCTGTAAAGGTGTCCCAAAGATCAATCTAAATCCTGACATTTAATAAAGCATATGGTACAATGCCAAAAGTCAAATTAAAGAAGACATTGTTCTGATTAGTATCACAGTAGCATTTTGAACTTGTTTTTTCTTGAGCCATAACCTTCTACTTAATTTAGAAATGAAAAGACATAGGTCTTATCGAAAAAGAGTGCCAAGAACCAGCCTATCTTAACCAATTAACCTTAAGAAAACGTCCAGATTTTCTGTGGTTAATGAAACAGCTCATAAAAACTTGACAACTCCTTTTGGAAACTAAGTTTAGTAAAACACATGTTGAGGTCCAGCAAAAATGCTAATACACACAAATACAATATACAATTAAATGAAGCAACATGCCAAACCCAGAAGCACAATAGATGTTGGTTGTTTTCCATTTTCCAGTTGTAAGTGATCCTCAACCTCAATCATTTTACTTTCGTAAACCTAGCCTTTCATACATTACACACTTGCACTCCTAAACTGCCTCTCACATATAAAATTCAGTCTTTATTTTATCACCTGACAAATGATGATTTTCAGTTATCCAACAGTGGGATTGTTACTGTTGTGGATAGGACATGGGGCCTCAGCTAAGACAGCAGATACCCTTTCTGGCCTCAGCTGTGACAGTGTGGATGGATACCTCTTGGGAATACTCTGGGGTTGGGGGAGGGGGAGTCCTGGTGATCAGGCTCAGGGAACCAGAGCTTACTAAGTCATTCTGGGTAACAACAGATATCCCTTTGTCAACCCAAACCTCCTCCTATCACAAAGCTCCACCTCCATGCTGTGCAATGACTGGCCCGGAGAGGGTCCTCAGGTGAGTCACAAGCTACATGGAGGAAAGTGAGACAGCAAGTAAAGGCCTCACTGAGCTAGTGATGCAGGTGTGTGAAAGCTCCAAAAGTGAAGCCCCAGACATGACTAGAATGGTCAGCTTAGGTCTGAGCCCCGACTCCACCTTAATATGAACCTTAACTTCTGCTTGCTTCCCAGCAACCATTAACCTTTGAACAGATTTAATCATGCAGCTGAGGAAATGTTTCTCTTTGTGGTTAAGCTAAGGATGTGAAAAAGAATTGTTGTGAGGAGGGTCTTGGCGCAAGCCCCTTATCAGAGATCTCCTGCACAAGCAACTCTCTGGGAAAGTTAAAAATGTTGTCTTAATGGAATGTTCTCAGGAAAGAATGTCTTGTGATTGTTTTGTGACCAACCTGTAAACCCCCCTTTAGTCACGTATTTCTGCAATTAACCAATCTAAGAGGCACATGTATGTTTCAAACCAATCATATTAAGATCTCCGCTTCGAGTTGTCCCACCTCTTACTTCCCTAAATGTGTGAAAACCAATCAGAAAAGCTTGTAAGTCCCTGATTTTACCATAGAAATGCATCCGCTTGCCTTCACCTCGGGAGAATGTTTAGTTTCACTTTGTTAGATCTAACGTATCCCCGGTTAGAACTGCTTTGAGCCTTCAATAAATCTGTTTTTACTTTTAACAGAGTATGCATTTTTACTCTTTAACAGACTCTTTTCCTCCACACCTGCTCCAAGAACCAAGTTCCAGTTGGAATGTTGAAAGATTAGGGGCTGCCTGCTCCTCTTGTGTCTCAGTTGGCCACGAGGCCAAGTGCTGGATAAGGCTGCTGCCTGGACTGTTCTGTCCTGTGCAGTACACCTTTCTGAGTTATCTGATTCCATAGGAATCTGTGGACTGTTCTGTCCTGTGCAGTACACCTTTCTGAGTTATCTGATTCCATAGGAATCTGTGGACTGTTCTGTCCTGTGCAGTACACCTTTCTGAGTTATCTGATTCCACAGGAATCTGTGGACTGTTCTGTCCTGTGCAGTACACCTTTCTGAGTTATCTGATTCCATAGGAATCTGTGGACTGTTCTGTCCTGTGCAGTACACCTTTCTGAGTTATCTGATTCTATAGGAATCTGTGGACTGTTCTGTTCTGTGCAGTATACCTTTCTGAGTTATCTGATTCCATAGGAATCTGTGCTTTTCACTGTCTTTGAGCTATTTTACTACTCTGTAAATTGTAGAAAACTTACAGGAATACAAATGGTTCTTGTCCGTAGAAATGAATTTTGTCCAGTAGAATACAATAGATTATCCTGTGGATATTCACCAGTTTCATATCTATTCGTAAATTAATTTCAGCATGTCTGATTGCTTACCTGTGTGTGATGCCCAATGGATTCATCTAACAGAGAGGTAGATAAACTGAATTGCGAGGGGAGTGCACTTTTTCCTAGCAGGTCTTCTCCTGGCTCCCAAAGGTGAATCCCAAGCAGCAGTAGAACTTAACATTTGCTAGCTCTGTTTCTCTAGCTTTTTTTCTCTCTTCTGATTTTGCATTTTGTTTTTGGTTCACTGCTGACTAAGAAGTTATTTCCCATTGGTGAGGGCAATGATAAGGAATCTAAATTTATAGTCTATCTGATGATCTCTGTAAATGAATGACAAAGATTTACTGTCTAGGGAGTGAGAAATGACAAGAGAACCTGGTTTGTTAGACTTGTTTTTCCTTTAAATTGGTTTCTCTATTTGTCTGTTTTTTAGCTCAAATCAATTAAGAATTCCATGCCCATTGGGAAGGATAATAGCTCTTTAGTATTTGGCCAATGAGATTTTGTGTTTCTGTGTTTATTCTTGACCTGTGCTGAAGTTGTGATCTGAAGGTGTTAAGTTCTCTCTGTGTCTATGTGTCTGAAGGTCAGAAATTCATTGTTAGTGTGAAATGTCTTCCCATCTCCATAACATACTAATAAATTATATTATAAATTACAAGAGCTCTGTTCTGGCTGATTTCTACAGATAAACACTTCTATAAATTGAGTATTCCTAAAATTCCCAGAATAAGAAATTGGATTTCTAATCCTTTAACTGTACTACATTTAAATAAAATTCTTCATGCAGAAACATTTTACGAATCCAAGTTCATATTAATAAAGATAAATCTTTTGGTAAGCAAAACTGGTTTAATAAAAACAGCTATTATTTCTCTGATTTATCAGTGTTAAGTATAACACAAACAGATCCTTCATCCAACTTGGGTTTGTTTTTCCTAAACTTATACAGGTTTACTGATCAAATAAGCTAACATTACTCCTACATATTATTAAAAATTATGGATAATGTAAAAAACTGTGTTCAACTAAATTGATGAACTTTTTATTTCAACCATAATTATGTTTTGTACTATGTCAATCTGAAGATAATTTCCAAGGTAACTTAAAACTTTGGACTGATATTAAATTGAATTAATTAATGGATATCATTAGACATTACTAATTTTTAAGCAGTGTTTAAGTAATCACTAAACATAATTTTAAATTTATATACTTTTGCTTCTTATATAAGAGTTACAGCTCTAGGCAAGGTCATGTTAATAAATATATTCATTTTTGCCACTTTAAGAATTTAAATAAGGGACATGTGTGGCAATAGAAAGTTGTAATATGTGTGTTCATGAACTTTGTGGGTCTGCCAAAATGTTTGTGTGTGACAGACAACCTTCTTTGTCTTAAATAATGTCTGAGTTTGAAAAGAAGCTATGAAGTCTGTTAAAACTTTAGCAAAGTTTGCTTAATTTTGATGGGCTTCTTTTCTTGGTTTACTGATTAATGCTTTCACCTGTAATATGAAAGATTATTCTTTATCTTCTGTGCAATTTGTCTAGAGAGCAGGGATTCTGTGTCTTACTAGAATAACTTTCTTTGCTTTGAGTTGGCTTTATTATATTCTTGATTGTTTATTAAAAAGAAACAAACCCAACTCAGGTTCTTTACAATCACATTACTTTTGGTTTATTTTTAAATGTTTGTTGTCACTTCGATCAAACAGGTAAACAAGCATTGTTTCGAAGGCACCTATGGTAGTATCTTAATCAAGTACCCAAATCTCCTCTGATAACTTTTTTTTTTTTTTTTTGCCTTCCCAAAATTGGATCCAAAATATAGAAAAAATAAAATAAAAATTTTAGGATATCTTTTACACCTAAAACTACCTTTGAGATTTCCCAGATGACTCCTGGAAAATGACAAAGATTTTTGTCTCTCACCTTATAAAAATAGAGTTGATAAAAAATTAATTATAATAGTAACACTTCAACAAAAAACCTGGTTTCTAGGTCCCTTACAGATAATAAGCAAGGTCACTTCTTCACAGGCCAGAAACTTTAGTAAATTTTGGGAACTTTAAGAAAAGAGGAACTTGCCCAAATTTGTAGGTACTACAGGTGAAATCTAGTGGAGTTTCTTAGGCTTGGTTTCCTAGCTTCAAGACAGCCAATAATAGAGGCTTTTAAAAGTCCATGCCACGAGTCCTAATAACAACTTCAGACAGAAGTCAATTCTGTAACCTTCATGGATGTCTAATATTGAACGGCTCAGATTTGCAAAAGCAAAACCCAAGGTGATCTATATGTATAATTAATCCTCTTGCTGCACCTATGTAAGGCTACATCAACTTTTTTATTGTCAGGAGTAATCATTTCTTGTGATTATTATAATCACAAGGTGGAGATGGTCATGAAAATTGTGAAAAGCACTGAAATGGACAAAAAAACACAAAAAACTGGGTGTCCTGTCCAGCACATCCTTCCAGATTACCTGATTCTATACCTCATTGTCTTTGAGCTATTTTACAACTCTGCAAATTGTAGAAAACTTATAGTAATGCAAATGATTCTTTCCCATAGAAATGAAAAATTAATATTGTCTGGTGGAATACAATTGATTATTGCCCTGTGAAAACTGATCAGTTTTGCATTTACTTGTAAATTCACTTCAGCATTCCCGATTACCTGTATATTTGTACTGCTGCTTAAATTCTCCTTTGAACTGGTTGTAACATCTTACTGGTTCCCTCATTAATTAGTAAATTAGATAAAATCTGTGACGTGTTAATTTGTATGGGATCACACTTTTACCTTTTTTTAAAAAAATTATCTTTTAACACCAGGAAAGCTGACCCCAGGCTCCAGAGCCTGGGAAGATTCTTACCCAACCATCGGGTTGCCAGGGCTGAGGGAAGCAGCAACTATACCATCGTATTTGGAAATTTTATATAATTATTTAAAAAAATAAAAAACAAACCCATTGCCATCGAGTTGATTCTGACTCATAGCGACCCTTTAAGACAGATTAGAACGGCTCCATAGAGCTTCCAAGGAGCTCCTGGTGGATTCAAACTGCCGACCTTTTGGTTAGCAGCTGTAGCACTTAACCACTACGCCACCAGGGTTTCCTAATATATATAATAGGCCTCTTAAAAAAAAACAAAAACAAAAACCAAACTCACGGATGATGAGTCGATTCTGACGCATAGTGACCTGTGAGACAGAGTAGAACTGCCCCCTAGAGTTTCCAAGGCTGTAAATCTTTACAGAAGCAGACTGCCACATCTTTCTCCCGCGGAGCTGCTGGTGGGTTCTAACTGCCAACCTTTTGGTTAGCAGCTGTGCGTTTTAACCACTGTGCCACCAGATCTCCCTTTATAGTCCTCTAGAGTACTTATGAAGGGCAGTGGTGGTTCAGTGGTAGAATTTTTGCCTTCCATGCAAGACACCGAGCTCTGATTCCCAGCCAATATACCTCAAGCATAGCCACCACCTGTGGAGGCTTACGTGTTGCTATGATGCTGAATAAGGTTTCAATGCAGCTTCCACATTAAGAGACTAGGGAGAAAGACCCGGCAATCTACCTCTGAAAATCAGTCAATAAAAATTCCATGGATCACAAGAGTCTGACCCCTTGGTGCATGGTGGCGTCATCAGTCGGTGGCCAACTTAATAGCGGTTAACAACAGCAGGGTGCTTATATTACTATTTCAGAGACTGCAATCTCTGAAACATGTTTTCAGAACATATTATGTATGAAAAGTAAAAGAGAGACAAAAGTCATGATAAAACAAGTTACACCTTGGGTCAAGCTCTTCTACCAATAAAGAATAACATCTATGAAAATTCTTCTATCTACCTTACTACCTTTCACCGCTAAAAACAAAAATGCATTTATTTCAGAATCACAGCATTCCATGGGTTAATCTCTGCCGTTTGTAAACTGCATTCGAACAGAGAAGTAATCTAAAAAATAATTTTAAAATAAAATGTCAAGCAATAAAGCCACTGAAAATTCCTTTTATCTTGTAAACAATGAACTGATATATTAGTAAAATCCACTGGGATTAGGTCTAACAAATTTAATGGCAGGTCAGATGAGATAGAAGTAAAGTGGTTCCAAAAGAAACAAAGCCAAAGTATTCAGCTTCTCCTCTCAATTTTCTTTTTGCAGAAAAAGTTAAAATGCCAATATCTCTGGAAAAAGTAAGAAGTTAAACTATGCTGTCATTTATACCTCATTGTTAATGGAGGCTTTCAGAAAAAAAAAAATGAAACAGAAAGAAAGAACAGTGGAAATAATGCATAATTTAGGGAGAAAAACCTCGACAGGAAAGGAAGCAAGAAAGACAAATTTCTCCTACTATACAGCTGGCCCGATAACAACCACCTTTTCTTGGGCAGTCATTAGAGTATGTGTTCCCAAGAAAAGTCTTGGGAAGACAAAGATAGATAAGCAGTCATGAGGTAGTAGAAGAGGCCTGTGGCCTGAAACAAGTTACTTAAGCTTATAGCCTCATACCTACCTTATAGGGATTTTTGGATGATCCAATGAAGTTATGTATTTCCAAGCACTTTGCACATCAAGGTGCTCAATAATGTTTATGAACAAACAATCCAATAAACTCTTGAATATTAACTAGGGCCTCAATTGTTCATTAGTTTCCTAAATATATATATAAACCCATAAAAACCCATTGCCTTCGAGTCAATTCCAACTCATAGTGACCCTATAGGACAGAGTAGAACTACCCCATAGGGATTCCAAGGAGTGACTAATGGATTCGAACTGCTGACCTTTTGGTGAGCAGCCGAGCTCTTAACCACTGCACCACCAGGGCTCCTATATATATATATATACACACATATATGTACATACATACATATACACATATATATATATATATTTATATATATATAAATGGTGCGAGGAGAGAAAGTCTGAGAAGGAAATAAATAGAGAAAGGGAAAGGGATAATGTAAACTTAGCACACTACACAGTAGTCCAGTCTGTGGATTTCTGAAATTTATTTACAAAACTGACAAATTATATATGCATAAAGTATTTGACTATAAAGTAATACTACAGACATAAAAATCTATGAAGACACATAATAACTACTTTGTTTTCTGAAATTTCTTTATAAATATTTCAGATAGTTACAGATAAATTTTTTTTAAGTGAGTAAAGAGGCTAAATAATGTGACTGGAAATTTAAAACTTGTACCATATTTCTTCCTATTATGTTAACATTCTCAGTTGAAGTGCAAAAACAAAATCATGCTTTTATTCTAGACTATAAATTACAGTAAATGCTTATAACTACAACCAAAGCCTATAATAGAATTGCTGACACCTGAATAACAGCAGAACAGCTCAGCATAGCTATCCAAACCCACTGCCATTTTATAGGACGACGCAGAATTAATCCATGAATCTCAGGTTGCTACTTTCAGTGAGGCCAGAAAATGCTCTAAAGCCCAGGAAAGGAGGCACCCAGGTGTCCTGTGTGCTGTAGCCTGGGACATGAGACAGTGTGGTCCCTGCCTCTCCCAGAAGGGGACCTGGGAGCAGTGAGGAGGTAGAGAACCAGGGCAGGGCAAGATCAATGGCTTCCTGAAGCTCTACCAGGATAAGAGGTTTTCTCTTCTCCACACAGCACCGGTCTCCCAACAGGTCATTTGGGAGAGGCTGTGACCCAGGAAGCCCTCATGGAAGGATCTTCTAGATGGATCCCTGGTTTTACAGCTTGGGAGAAGTGAAGCTGGTGAGTGGTGGTGCCCACACCCATGTGGAGCTTCCATGGCACAGTGAAAACAGCAAGGGAGAAGGAGCCAGATAGACCTGGGCAATTACTTCACCTCTCTCTAAGCCACCGTTTCCTCGGGGATTAAATGGATCTGATATTAGCCACCTCACAACATTGCTGGAAAGGGCCAATAGGCTAATGCCTAACAGGAGCTTTGCACATAGTGGGCACTAAACAAATATTAGCTCTTGATATGGTTGGAGAGGGAACTGCCAGCTCCTTTCCCCTTCTTAGGAGAGGTGACTTTCTCCTGCCCTCTGCCCCTCTAATGGTCTCAAAGGACAGGTTTTTCTGGCAGGAATGGGGCTTTCCCCCGCAAAGGAGGGGGTTAAAAGCCAGGCCTAGCACTCCTGCCCAGCTGCCCCCCTGAATTATTGATGTGCTTGCTCCTGGTCAAGGCACCTCCTCGCTCAACACTCAAACATACACACCACACGGAACCCTCCTGCCAGTTCCTAGACTGCACACCCAGATACACAGACATCACCTTTACACAAACCACCCAGACCATACACAGCACTCTTTCCAAACCCCATCCTCACAGCAGAAGGGTGCGCGCGTGCACACACACACACACACACACACACACACACACACACACACAGAGCAAGCACACATTAAAATACACAGATCATCAGATGACACACACAGGAGATACTCTGGCCTCTCCTGCACACCCACACACATCCAGGCACCACACACAGGAAAGGCACACACGTCCATACAGGCTCCCACCCAAAAATCCACACACAATGGTAGGTATCATAGTAAATGAGCATTGAGCACTCACTATGCGTCAGGTAAGTCTTTTACATAGAATAACTGTTGCGGTTGAGTCAATTCCGACTCATAGCCACACTATAGGACAGAGCAGAACTGCCCCACAGGGTTTCCAGGGAGAGCTGGTAGATTCATACTGCCAACCTTTTGGTTAGCAGCTGAGCTCTTATACACTGCACCACCAGGGCTCCAGTTTAGCTATAGTTAGGTGATAATAGCATTAGCCTGTGCTTATATCAAAATATTCTTCATATTGTTCTTTTCTTACCTCCTAATTGACTGGATTTTGACACCTATTTTTTTGTAGTTAGGATAACTCTTGAACTCCCTCTATTATAAGCATATAAAATATATATACATGTAGCCACACATATAACTTCTATATTTCCATGCAATTTATTACATAGGAATACTATTTTGACCATTTTAATAATTTTTTTGAATATGTGGCTTTAGAGGAGAAACACAATTTTATTTTGGTGCCATATTTAAATATTATTTATCAAGATCAAAACAGCTGATTCAAATCTGGTTTAAAAGGTTACACTTCCAATTCAAATCATGACTGTAGACTAGATCAGATTAGTAAAATGCTGACAATTAAAAAAAAAAAAAGGGTTGACAACAATGATTATTCACTGTTCATCCAGTTATGGTATCCTGAATTTTATGGGTCTTATATTAATAGTTTAATTTATAGGAGAGATCAAGAAAGCTAAATATGCTGCATTTTAATATTTAGCTTTTTATATATCAAAATAAATTTACCAAATTATTCTTTCTTCTGTCACAGTTTCCTTTTCTCTTATACTCAGCCTAAATAATTTTTGCTAACTCTTCTTATTAAAACAAAAGAAGAAAAAACAACAGAGTTCAGTTGAAATTGTACTGCCAAATGGTAACTTAGGCTTCTTCCTTAGGATTACCTTATAAATCCTACAGCTACCATGTGGAATACTTTCAGAATTACTTCCTTGATAAATCAATTCATTTATAATTTTTTCCTGAAAAATATTTGTAGATACATACAAAATATCTAAATAGTACATGACTATTTTGGCTGTTTTATTATTTTTCATCTGATAATCTCATAAAACATATCAGAGAAAGGATTTTACTTCAAAGAATTGCACAAGAACCAACTGTTCAATAGTAATACAAGTTAGTTTCAGGAAAAATATAAACTGAAAAGAAAGCATCTTAAAATTTTTATAAATCATACCAAGATACTGTCAGCTTTTCCAAAATGCCTAAACTCCAGAGAATGGTAAAAGGGAAAAAAGAGATAAGTGAAAATAGAAATAGTGAGGGTGGATTGAAAAATATTGGATAAATTCAAAATGGATAAAAAATTTTCTTGGGGATGTTTTTCACTGATATGATTTTGGTACAATCAAATAAACAAATCTGAAAAATACTTGGTCTAAATAAAGGAGCCAGTATGTTTTTCTTATGAATGATGAAATTAGATACCTTGATTCAATATCTGATAAACTTCACCAAACTAATCATTGGATCTTAATCAGACTAAATGGTACATTGGGTAGGAGCTCGGCTGCTGACCAAAAGGTCAGCAGTTCAAATCTACCAGCTGCTCCTTGGAAATCCTATGGGGCAGTTCTATTCTGTCCTATAGGGTCACTATGAGTCAGAATCAACTCAACGGCACTGGGTTTGGTTTTTGGTTAATCAGACTAAAACTGTAACTCAACAAAAAGATTAAGGATTTCAAGCGGCTGATAAAGAAATGGCTTTCAAACCTCTATTAAACTCAGCAAACGAATAGAAAGTAAAAGGAAGGGTACACTCAGTATGAATGTCAGGTATAATCCGAGGTATTCACAAGCTAACAGCAAAGTGTTTCATGTTCTCTGGCATCAGTTTCCTGTGACCATATGGCACCCACTCCCAAAGATGTTCAGGCAAGGGCCCACGTTCCAGATCACAGTCTGCCCCCTCCATCTCTTGGCGACTTCAGTCAGTTGGGATAAATTGATTCCTACTAAGCAGTATTTCCACCACCTATCAGTTTGTCATACTATGGTGGCTTGCACATCACTATGATGCTGGAAGCTATGCCACCAGTATTTCAAACACTAGTAGGGCCACCCATGGTGGACAAGTTTCAGTGGAGCATCTAGACTAAGACAGACTAGAAAGAGAGGGCTGACAATTTACTTCCAAAAATTAGCCAATGAAAACCCTATGGATCACAACAGAATATTGTCCAATATGGTGCCGGAAGATGAGCCCCCTAGGTTGGAAGGCACGACATGATGGTCACAACAATGGACTCAAACATGCCAACAATCATTAAGACAGTGCAAGACTGGGTAACCCGCACGACCGTTACGTTGTACATAGGGTCACCATGAGTCACAGTTAACTTGGTGGCAACTAACAACAAAAGTAATCCCTAATAAAGAGTAAAGCATTAGTCCTGCAAGGGTTATTTACATGTAGCAGAGAACCTCACAATTTACAGAAAATAATCTAGTTACACAAGTCAGGATTCTTATACATTTAGCTAGATTGGTGTTAATGGCTGGCTACATTCATTCCACTAAAGGGAAGTTGAGCAATTACCTAAAGAATTTAGACAGCGTCAGAGAAAAAATTTTAGATAAATAAGGCTCTTCTCAAATTAGATCACTGTTAGAAAAGAATGAATATTTCATATTCTAGTTTGAAAAGGTCACATCCATCCTTTAATCCTTACTGTTATACATGCTATTCTTCATCATTTAAATATGTTTTAGACAATAATACTCCTTATGTTCAATAAGAGCCCTGATGGCAATGGTTAAGTGCTTTAAACCCACCAGTGGCTCAGTGGGAGAAAAACCTGGTGATCTCCCCACTAAAGATTACAGCCTAGAAAGTCCTATGGGGCAGTTCTACTCTAACATATAGGGTCACTTGACAGCAAACGACACCATGTTCAATAAAAGAATGTGAAAATGACAGATACTGCTAGAGTTCCCCCTCCCCATTTTCTTTTTAATCCTTTCTCTCCTTCAATTTAGAATCCTTACATTTTAGGTAGGGCTGCAAGAAATAAGACTGTATTTCTCAGTCGCACTTACAGAGAGGTGTAGCCATGTGACTAGGTTCCAACCAATGTGGTGTGAGAAAAGTAATCGGTGCAACTTCCAGTCTCTAGGAAGTATTCGTAGAACTGCTCCGTAGGGTTTCCAAGCAGCAGCTGATGGAGTTGAACTGCCAACCATTTGGTTAGCAGCCATAGCTCTTTAACCACTGAGCCACCAGGGCTCCTTACAAGGAGGAGAAGTGCTCTTTTCTTCCTTCCTGCTATTTGAAAAGACTCTAAAATATGTATGAGAAATGTCTGAAGAAGCTGAAACGGGGAAGAAGCTGCAAAGTAAGAGCTACAGGGACTGTCAAGGAGGCCTAGCAGTGGCAGATTTCAGCACGTCCCATTAAAATGCTCCCTGAGGTGAAGGGTTCATTTTGACTTGCAGGAGCTAAGTTTCCTGTTTGCAGCGGCCCATGACAGAACCAGGAGTACAGGACTGGTGAGAGACAGCAGTATAAATGTGCAAGTACGTAGGAGCATGGAGGGAATATTGAACCCATGAGCCCTACTTGTGGAAGACAGCTAGAGGACAAACTAGCTAATCATGACACGAGGGCAGAGGCATTGGCAAAAGGACAGGTAGTGAGCACTGAATATATTTAACTACTGAACGCAGACTAACACAAATGAGAGAATAGGGTGACAAAACAGAACATAAATATTATATATCCAGACAAAGTAGAAACAATGCCAAAAAAACCCAAACCCGTTGTCGAGTCAATTCTGACTCATAGCAACCCTGTAAGATAGAGTAGAACTGTTCCATAGTTTCCAAGGAGCAGCTGGTGGATTTGAACTGCTAGCCTTTTGGTTAGTAGCCAAGCTCTTAAACACTGTACCACCAGGACCCCAGAAATGATGCAATCTACAGAAACTGGAAGGAGGAGGGGCAAAGAAGGTGGGAGGTAGAACGAGGACTCAGAATTAAACCATACATTGGCTGGTAGTCACGGAATGTAATTTAAAGATGAAACATCAAGTAGCAGAGAAGTATAAGCACATTAAAGATTAAAAAGAAACACTCTAATAAAGAATATTATTGTCTGAAATGGAAGGTTGGAGGACAGGTGGGGAGAAGAGGATGGATGCTCATTTTCATCATTTCTTATAGTTGGGAACTAATAGATGCTATTTATTAGACAATAATACTTAAAAAAAAAGAAATGGGGGCCTTTTGATAGACTATACAAACAAAAATAACATAATATGACAGAACTAAGACCAAACACATGCCATATCAATAAATGTTCAGGGGTTTGATAGAAAAAGATGCTCAGATTAGTTCACAAACCAAAATTCAACTCTACATTGCATTTATGAGACACATCAAAAATAAAGTGACTCAGAAAGGTTAAAAATGAAAGACAAGGTAGAATTCAGGCCAAAAAGCACTAAAACTGACAAACAAAAATACTTCCTAATGCTGAAAGATGTAACTTACCATGACCAGATAACAGTTATTAAAATCTCTGCAGCACATAACGTAGCAGCAATAATCATAAAGAAGAAATTACAGATGATAAAGGAAAAGACAGAAACACAATAGGAGTAGATTTTAATTCACTTCTCACAGTCCATGACAAATTAAGTAGACAAAAAATATACATGAATATAGAACCAAATAATATAATTAAGATACCAATTAAAAAACCCGTTGCTGTCAAGTCAATTCCAACTCATAGCAACCCTATGACACATTAAACTCTCTGCCTTAAAAGTAGAGTGTAGTCCTTCTATATAAATACTCAAGAAATAGTAAAAATACTGACTAAATATTAGACCACTAAAATACAAAATCAAAACATCAGTAAATTCCAAAAAGTTGAAAAAATAGATACCTTTTTTACATTATTGCTGAAAAAAGAGAGAGACAGAAGTAACAAAAGCTGAGAACAAAAGAAATTTCCATCTGGAAATTCCTTGAGTCAAAGAGGAAATAAAGAGTAAAACTGTAGCATTTCTAGAAAACAACAAATATTATAACCCACAGGATATGGCTAAGGCAGTGTTCAGAGCAAAGTTCATTAGTTTTAAACAGCTATAGTAACAGGAAAGAAAAGAATGAAAACAAGTTAATAAGGTATCTTGATTAAAAGGATAGAAAAAAAACAATAAAATAATTCAAAGATAACACAAAGGAATTAATAAAAATAAAGGCAGAAATAAATGAGTTAGAAAACAGAAAAACAGTAGAACCAATATATAAATCTAAGAGTGAGTTCTCAGAAAAAAATAAATAAATGAATTTGGGAGAAAGTACATTGTGGTGGATTAAAGATGACCACAAATTCTCTGTTCCTCCTTCCATTGAGAGGTGGAGTCTATTTCCCCTCCCTTTGATTCTGAGCTGGCCCGATGGCTTGTTTTGACAAACAGAATGTGGTAGAAATGATGCTTCATAACTTTCAAAACTGGGCCTAAAGAGATCTGCAGCATTCATCTTCATCTGTTGGAATACTCCGTTTTGATCCCCATGTAAGAAGTCTGACTACCCTGTTGGAGAGAGGCCTGAATCCACTTTGAATGTTTCAGACTCTTCCAAACTCCCAGCTAAGTTACAGCCCCATGAGTAACCCCTGCTGATGCCCTATGGAGGAGAAGGACAACCCACATGAGTCCTGCTTGAATTCCTCATCCATGGAATTGACGGTTGTTGTTTTAAGCCAATGAGTTTGAAGGGGGTATGATACGCAGAAATGGATACCCTTAAAAGTAGGGTGTTACTAAACTAAAATCTACTTCCAAGCAGTGGGTGGAAGTCTGAGGGGCAGTAAGAGACTTAACAGAGGCTGCATGAGCAATCCCAGATGATAATATGTGGAGTAGAACTGTCTAGGGATCAGGAGAGCCCAGCTCAAGTTCCTGATCCCCAGAATTATGAGCAAATAAAATGGTTGTGTTTTAATCCACTGATTTTTAGGGTGGCTTGTCATGCAAAATAGATAACCAAACTCTACATACATAAATGAAGACATGATAAAGGAAACTTAGCTATAGAAATGGCTAATATTAATAAAAGGGAGGATACTTTAAAAACCACAAAAGAGGCTATTTTGATCAATTTGTTACAAATAAATTTGAAAATCTGGATGAATTGGGTAATTTTACAAGAAAATATAATTTACTGAAAATTACTCCAGAAGAAACAGAAAATCTAAATAGACTGATCTCCAGACAAGATAATTTAAATAGACTGTTCTCAATAAAACAAAATTGTCAAGGATCTTTCCCTAAAACAAAAAAACCAAAAACTCGATCCAACCAGTTTCATGGAGAATTCTACCTAACTTTAAAGATTAGATAATTTTGATGCTAAACTGCTCCAAAGCATAGAAAAAGAATAAAAATACTCAAATTCCTTCAATGAAATAAGGATATTATTGAACCCCAAACCTAACAAATATCATACAAGTAATTCACTTATGAATATCAATGCAAAAATCCAAAATAAAATATAAGCAACGAGAATCAGCAGACCATTAAAATAATAAGTGGGCTTCAGGAATACAAGAATGGTTCAAAATCAGGAAATCTAATAATATAATTCATCATGTAGGTATAGTTAAAGAGAAAAAGCATGATTATCTCTATAAACTGAAAAAGCATTTAACAAAATCGAACAACCATTCTTGATTTAAAACAGTAACAACGAAACTTCATGAATAACAGAGGTTCCACTTCTGGGTATGATCCTATTGATGACCATCACCTGAAAGACCCATCAAAAACAACTATAAAACCAGGAAATAACATGAAAAGAAATTCCCTGAAGATTCTAGAGAGCGAACAGAAAAAGAGAGAATGGTGGGGAGTTCATGACAGTTTGGAGGAAGGGGACAGGGAGCTATACAAGTAAGTTCCATCACTGCAGCACTGCAGTTTTCAGACTGAAGCTAAGTACAAGCTGTGTGCGTGTGTGTGTGTGTGTGTGTGTGTGTGTGTGTGTGTGTGTGTGTACATGCATGCACATGTGCATGCATGGAAGAACTCCTTCTGAACTGGGAACTAGAAAGAAGCCAGGAGGCCATGGATACTGAAAGAATGAGAGAATCCTAGACAAGAGTCAGAGAGGGGATCTCTAAATTCTGTCTATCTACATGTCTGACCGACCCCTGAACCATGCGTGCTCAGAATAGATTCAAAGCAGCCCAGATAAAATATCTGAACAGAGACAGGAGCTGCCAGACAACAAACAGACTTTGCAATAGACGCCCAGACAAGAAAACTGCTTACTAAACAAAGGAAACCATGCTCATCACAGAAAAATAATACAATTTAACATTCATACTGTCTAAGATACAATCTAAAATTACCTAGCACACAAAGAACCAAGGGGGGAAAAAAAAAAAAAAGGGAAACACATTCTCAAGAGAAAAGAACATCAAATGAGCCCAAACCAGAGATGAATCGGATAATGAAATTCACAGTGATTTTTTAAGCCACGATTGTAACTATCCTCAATGAAGTAAAGCAAAAGTGCTTTCAATGCATGAAAACCTGAACAGAGAAATGAGAAATCTCAGTAGAGATACAGAAATAAACAAAAAAACAGAAACTCAAAAACAGGGAAAAAAACCTCAATAAAATAGAAATAGATGGATACTTCTTAACATAAAATAGATTTATCCCAGCCAAAAGTTAGCATCAGCTTTACTAGGACAAATACTAAAGACATTCCCACTAAACTCAAAACAACAAAAGGACCCCTACGGCTGCTACTATTATTTAACATTGTACGGAAGGGCCTAACAGTGCAACTACATAAGATACAGAAATAAAAGGCATAAAAAATTAGAAAGAGGTTAAGTAAAACTACTCCTATTTATAGATGATATGACTGTATACCTTGAAAACCCAAGAGATTCAAATGAAAAAATCCTATAAATAGTAAGATAATTCAGTAAGATAGTGGGAGGAGAGTCTATATACACAAAGCACTAGCTTTCTTACAAACAATAATCAGAAGGTATAAAGGAAGAAGAGGCACCAGTCATAATAGAAACAAAAAGATGAGTAACTTTAAGAAAGATATGAAACCTATATGAGGAAAACTTTAAAACATATTCTAGGTTAGACAGACTCAACATCATAAAGCTATGAATTCTAAATTAATTTATGGATGTAATCATACCCCAGTACCTAAAATCAGAAACCATTAACATCCTTGAAGAAAACATGAGTGAATTCCATTATAACCTGTTTGTGTCCAGGGTCCCTGAGACCACTCCTAGATTAAATGATTTGCCAGAAGGACTCAAACGACCCAGCAAATACTCATACTCATGGCTGTGATTTATTACAGTGAAAGATACCAATCAAAACCAGCAAAAAGAAAAGGCTTATGGGGCGAGTCTGTGGAAACCAGGTGCAAGCTTCCAAGAGTCTTCTCCCAGTGATGTCACACAGGATTCACTTAATACCTCCATCAATGAACCGTGATAACACCTGTGAAGTGCCGTCTACCAGTGAAACTCCTTAGAGGCTCAGTGCCCCAGGCTGATATTGGGGGATGGTCACGTAGGCACACTCTGCCTAGCACATACCAAAATTCCAGACTCCCAGAAGGAAAGCAGGTGTTCAGCATAAATCACATTGCTCATACAAACAGTTTGGGCACGCTAAGCCATCCTTATCATTTAGAGAAAGTTATATACCAGCATAGGAAAGTGTTTGCCAGCCAAGTTCTTAAACGCCAGCCAAGGGCCAACTTTGCAAGCAGGCCTTTCTAAGGATAGCCATCTCAGGCCCGCTTTGTAGACCCTGGAATATGGAAAACCTGATTATGAGTTAACATCCAAAAACCATAAAAGGTTTTATAACTTACTCATGGCCAAAATTCACAGGAAGCAGTCACAAGACAAGTGACAAGCTGGGAAAGAATATTTGCAACTCATATCTCAGACAAAAAGATATATCTTTTTATAATATCTGCATTATATAAATTATCCTAAAAAGAAAATTACACTAAAAAGATCACAACTTAATAGAAAAATTGGAGGAAAAACATCAAAAACTGTTGACAGAAGAAATACAAATGGCTCAACCTCACCTATCACAAGATAACTGTTATTAAAATAACACTGACATAACATTTCTCATCTATTAGATTGGCAAAAGTCCAAAGGTAACAACAAACTTTGCTGGGAAATGAGCAGGTCAAACGCCTGTGCAGGACAGTTGGGTGATATCTACTAAAATCACAAATGCACATACCCTTGACCCAGTCAGATTCTTGGAATTTACTTGCACCCTGTAAAATGACACGCACATAAGGTTATTCACTACGACATTACTTGCGTTAGCAAAAGATTAGAAACAACCCAAGTGTCCATCAATAGGATTAAATACACCACAGCACATACATAAAATATTAGGTAGCTGTAATAAATGAATGAGGAAGCATTATGTTCTGGCATGGAAAGAAGTCCAAAATTCATTATGAAGTGAAAGAAGCAAGGTGGAAAAGTGTAAGCACTGATAGAAAATAAAAACACAGGTTGGTATCGGCTTACATATGCATAAATACACGTTCGAAGATAAGGAATAAACTTCCTAAACTGGTTACTTGTGAGGGTTGAGTAGAAAATAGACACATCAGGGGCAAGGATGGAAACAATGTTCATGTATACCTTTTATTATTGCTCGATTTTTGGACCATGGGAATTTACTGTCGATTTTTTAAAAAGCCAACAGCTTCTGTAATCAAAACTGAAGGAGTTGTAGGAGATGGTTTTTAAGGAATAATCCTAGCATGAGATGAGACTGTGCCCCAAGCTTTTACTCGTATCTTTGCCAGACACTGGTCGGCAGCTCAGGGGCAAAAATCAGATTAAGCATGGTGTCTTCCCAAACCAAGTCTATTGTTTCAGATGGCCTCGAGATAACTGCCATTAAAATGGAGGGGAATGAGAATAGAGGATAGTAAGTAAAAGACCTAAATCTCGAGGTTTAAAAACTGTTGATATTAGATCATCAGCTGCGGTTACTTGCAAACAGAACCCAGAGGAGGCAGGGAGAGATCTAGAGCCTATTAAGTTTATAAGTGAATTGTATTATCAAAGAAACTGTAAGACTGGCCTGCAAAAGCCTGTTCAAATCCTGAGGAAATCCCTAGACTCCCAAATTTTAACAGCAAGAAGTGGGCTAGAAAGCTTTGCAGCCCCCAACAAGGATATACTCTGCAATTACTACCTCAGCTGTTGCCTGGGCAGAAAATGGTTAAGGAGGCCATCCCACCCGGCACAGCCAGGGACCAGAAGGTCGGGACCAGAAGGTCAATGGACTTGACAGGAGGAGATATCCAACGGATTTACTGAGGGAACTTCAGAGCGGGGAGCTTTCACAAGTTTTGTTAAGGAGAATATAACTGCGACTATTTTATTTCCTATATCCTGCTAACAATGTTGAATTCTACCTGAACCTTGTGATCCTGGAAAACAGCAACAGTTAAAGAAATCCCTCTCACCCTTTTGTGGTCTGGAAAACAGCTTACTGCAAATACCATCCTTCCCTATATGACTTAGATAAGCCTCATGATGCCCCCTTACATACCTATGACAAGGCCAGACACAGACCCTCCAAATTCCCATTCTTTGCCTCCTAAATTATTAACTGAACTGCTAGTCCCCACTAATCAATCAGAAACAAAATGCTTGTCAACCAAACTTTGGTTAAGTTTCTCTCCTTCCCCTAGACCCCTGAACTTTGGCCCAACAAACAACCCTTCCTTGAGGGCCCCTCCTGGTGAATAGGCTGGCCTCACCATAAAGCCTTCTCTAATTTGCTCTCTGATCAAGTCACCCTTTCATCGCACTTCCCCACACCTATTTCCTTCTAGCTTTGTTTATTCACCCAACTCTTGATAACTTGCTGATCTTACGGTGAGGGCATTCTCTCTGTTGCAATAAAGCTCCCTCTCTATTGTAATAGCTCCTTTTCCCTGTTGCAATAGTTTTTTCTTTCTGAATAAAGCCTATCCCTATATAGGTTCAGATTTTTTTAATTTAGCACCCTTCTGTAAAGTGAGAGTTTTCATTAGAGTTATTCCATTTTTTTTTTACTGTGCTTTACATGAACATTTACAATGCAAGTTAGTTTCTCATACAAAAATTTATACATACATTGTTATGTGACCCTAGCTGCTCTCCCTATAACGTGACAGCACACTCCTTCTTTCCACCCCGGATTTCTTGTGTCCATTCAACCAGCTCCTGTCCCTTTCTGCCTTCACATCTCACCTCTGGACAGGAACTGCCCATTCAGACTCATGTATCTACTTGAGCTAAGAAGTACACCCTTCACAAGTATCACTTTATGTCTTACAGTCCAGTCTAATCTTTATCTGAAGTGTTGGCTTTGGGAATGGTTTTAGTTTTGGATGAACAGAGTCCGGGGGCCATGTCTTCTGGGGTCCCTCCAGTCTCAGTCAGACTATTAAGTCTGGTCTTTTTACTAGAATTTGAGTTCTGCACCCTACTTTTCTCCTGCTCCATCAGGGACTCTCTGTTGTGTTCCCTGTCAGGGTGGTCATTGGTGGTAGCTGGGCACCATCTAGTTCTCCTGGTCTCAGGTTGATGAAGTCTCTGGTTTACGTGGCCCTTTCTGTATCCTGGGCTAATATTTTCCTTGCGTCTTTTGTGTTCTTCATTTTCCTTTGCTCCAGGTGGGTTGGGACTAATTGATGCATCTTAGATGGCCGCTCACTAGCTTTTAAGACCCCAGATGTCACTCACCAAAGTGGGATGCAGAATATTTTCTTAATAAACTTATTATGCCAATTGACCTGGATGTCACCCAAAACCATAGTCCCCAGACCCCTGCCCCTGCTACTCTGTCCCTCAAAGTGTTTGGTTGTATTCAGGAAACTTCAGTTTAGTCCAGTTGTGCTGATTTCCCCTGTAGTGTGTATTGTCCTTCCCTTCACCTAAGATAATTCTTGTCTACTATCTAGTTAGTGAACACCCCTCTCCCTCCCTCCCCACCCTCGTAACCATCAAGGAATGTTTTCTTCTGTTTAAACCTTTTCTTCAGTTCTTTTAATAGTGGTCTTATACAATATTTGTCCTTTTTCATCTGACTAAATTCACTCAGCGTAATGCCTTCCAGATTCCTCCATGTTATGTTTCACGGATTCATTGTTGTTCTTTATCGTTGTGTAGTATTCCATTGTGTGAATATACCATAATTTGGTTATCCATTCGTCCGTTGATGGGCACCGAGGTTGTTTCCATCTTTTTGCTATTGTGAACAGTGCTGCAATGAACATAAGTTTTGTGCACATATCTATTCATGTGACGGATATATTCCAAGGAGTGCGATTGCTGGATCGTATGGTACTTCTGAAATATCCAAACTCTTGACAGACAAATGTAATACGTCTTAGTTGAATGGAGAACTGCCTGGTTATGTTCTGTAGGTCACACTGGACTTACCTTTGTTATGTAAAAGCTGCTCATGCTAGGTGGCATAAAACGGATGATGTGAAGGAACAAACAAGTGATATTAGCTCTATGGTGAACCAAAAAGACTATGTCCTTTTATGTATCAGGAAAAGGCAACTAGAAAGAGACATGGGAGTGAGTCAACAGATGGGGAACAAACGAACCCTGGGAAAAGATCAAAGACATGGATACATCCCAGAAGGTGCACAACAGAGAATCTTATACCAAGTTCCTAAGTTAGAAGAGTACCATTTTTGCTTCTCCCCAAAGCAATGTGGATGCTTTGGACCGACAAGAAGATCGTATTTCTGTTCTCTTCATTCCTTTGTATAGATCCAAGTTTATATCTGGTTTCAACTTACTTTTGCTGAAGAACTTCCTTTAACATTTCTTGTAATGCAGGTCTAATGATGATGAATGCCCTCAATAACTGCTTGTCTGTAAGTCTTAAGATGTGAACTATCCTGAGTCTCTTGATGTTTTGGCCATTACTTTTTCAAATATTTTGGCCATTAAAAACCAAAAAAACCAAAGCCATTGCCATCAAGTCAATTCCCACTCATGGCGACCCTATAGGACAGAGCAGAACTGCCCCGTAGGATTTCCAAGGAGCAGCTGGTGGATTCAAACCGCCAGCATTTTCGTTAGCAGGTTAACACTTAACAACTATACCACCATCAAAAATTTTTCTGCCCATTCTTGTTTCTAAGATTTCTTATCACATATATATTAGACCCCTTGAAATTGTCCTATAAGTCACTAAGACTCTGTTTAAGTAGTCTTTTTAGTCTTGTCTTCGTGTTTTATTTTGTATAGTTTCTATTGATATGTCTTCAATTCACTGATCTTTTATTCTTCAGATTCTAATTTGTTGGTAAGCCAACCAGTGAACTTTTCATTTTAGATACTATACTTTTAAGTTTCCAGAAATCTTATATTTCTTTCCTCATTATGTTCAGGTTTTCCTTTAAATCCATGTAATACTTGTAGTCATTGTTTTTAAATCCTTGTTCACTAATTCCATCGTCTCTGCTGCTTCTGGGTCTGTTTCTATTGACTGATTCTTTTTCTCTTGATTGTATTTTTCTGCTTCTTTGTATGTTTAGTAATTTTTTTAACGATTGCTGAACACTGTGATTATGTCGTTGAATGCTGGTGTAACTTTAGGTCATTGATTTGAAACTCTTTAAATTTTTCTAACATAAACTTGTAATTCCTGTAAACTTCCTTTCAAGCACTGCTTTAGGTGTAGCCCACAAATTTTGATATGTTGCATTTTCATTATTACACAGTTGAAATGATTTCTAAATTCACTTGCGAGTTCTTTGACCCAAGGGCTATTTAGAAGTGTTTTGTTTATACATATTAGGAGTTTTTCTAGATATTTCATTGCTGTTTATTTCTGATATAATTTTATTGTGGCCACAGAACATAATCTATGGCAGGGGTTGGGAACTTTTCTGTAAAGAGACAAATAGTAAATATTTTAGGCTTGTTGGTCTCTATTGCAACTACTCAACTTTGTCATTATAGTACAAAAGCAGCCCCAGACAATAGGTAAATGAATGACCATGGCTGTACCTCAATAAAACTATATTTATAGATATTAAAATTTAAATTTCATACAATTTTTACATGTTAAAAAATATTTTTATTAACCATCTATAAATGTAAAAACCTTTCTTAGGTTCAAATCATACAAAAGCAGGTGATGGGCTAGATTTGGTCAACGGGTCGTAGTTTGCCGACCCTTGCTCTACAGGATTTCAATCTTGCTATTTATTGAGACTTGTTTTATGGACCACCATATGCTCTATCTTGGTGAATGTACCATGTACACTTGAAAAGAATGTATATTCTACAGTTTTAGTGTATAGGTGTTCTATAAATGTCAGATAGGTCAAGGTGGTTGATAGTGCATCTCCAGATATTTTATATCCTTACTAATTTTTTTGTTTAGTTGTTCTATAAATTACAGAGAGGGGGCATTAAAATCTTCAGCAAGGAAGTTTATCTGTTTCTCCCTTTAATTTTGTCAAATGTTGCTTCATGTATTTTGTAGCTGTTATCAGGCACATATACATTTATAATTGTTCCATCTTCCCGATGAATTCCTCTTGTTATTATGAAACAGAGGGTTCATAACCATATTGTTCCATTTACTTCCCTGTTCTTTATGGCATAATTGTAATAGGTATTGCATCTGCCTAGCCTATAAGCCCCACAATATTATTTTTGCCTTTAACAGTCATATGTATTTTGTATAAATTGATATTTTAAAAGTGTTTGATATTTACTCACATTTTTGTTTGTTTGTTTTGCCATTTCCAGTGATCTTCAGCCCTTTCTGTAGATTCAAATTTCTATCTGGTATTATTTCCCCTCAGCCTGGAGATCTTCCTTTTGCATCTTTTATAACATAGATTTGCTGATGATAAATTATCTTAGCTGTCTTTTACCTGAAATGTCTTTATTTTGTCTTAATTCTTTAAAAAATAGTTTACTCATTTTAAGTATACAATTTGATGTTTTTAGTATATTCACAGGGTGTGCAACCATCAGTACAATCTGTTTTTAGAACACTTTCATCCTCCTCCTAAAAGTAACCCCATACCCATTAGCAGTCAATATCTATTCATGTTCTATGCAAGCACAAATCTATTTTCTGTCCCCATAAATTTGCCTATTCTCATCATTTTATATAAACGGAAGCTTACAATACATGGTATTTTGTAACTGGCTTCTTTCACTTAGCATAACCTTTTAAAGTTTTACCTATGTTGTAGTATATATCAGTATTTCATTTATTTTTATTGCCAAATAATATTCCATTGTATTGATATACTACATTTTACTTAGCTCCTAGTCAGGTGACGGACATTTGGGTTGTTTCTACTTTTTGGCTATTTTGAATAATGCTGCTATTATTGTTTTCATTTTTAAGAATTATTTTTACAAGATACAGATTTCTGGGTTCACAGTTTTTTTCTTTCAGCTTTAAAGACTGCACTCCACTATCTTCTGATCTCCATTATTACTGATAAGAAGTCACATGTCATTCATATTGTTATTTCCCTGAATATAATGTGTCCTTTTTCTCTGACTGCTTTCAAATTTTCTCTCTTTTTCCTCAGCCATTTGACTATGAGGTGCCTAGGTTTGCTAGGAGTTGGCTGAGCTTGAATCTATAAATTTGTCTTTCACCAAATTTGAAAAGTTTTGGCCATTATTTTTCCAAATAGTTCTTTCTGTCCCATTGTTTCTCTTTTCTCCTTCTGGATTTCCAGTGACAAGTATGTTGACCTTTTAATACTGTTCTACAAGTCAATGAGACTTTTTTTTCCCTCGTTCTCAGACTGGATAATTTCTGTGTTTAAGTTCACTATTTCATCTGTCATTTCTATTATGCTGTTAAACCCATCCAGTAAATTTTTTATTTCAGATATGGTAAATTTTAGTTCTAGAATTTCCATTTAAAATTTTTTTCCATACTTCCTGTTTCTCTGCTGAGATTTTCAGTCTCTTTATTGATTACAAGGATATTTTTTTCTGTTAACATCCTTGAGCTTTAAAATCTTTGTCTGCTAATTCCAACATCTCAGTCATCTAGGCTTCAAGCTCCATTAATTTTCTCTGAGTTGTTGTTAGGTGCCATCGAGTTGGTTCTAACTCATAGTGACCCTGTGTGTAACAGAGAGAAACACTGGTCAGTCCTGAGCCATCCTCACAATAGTTGCTATGTTTGAGCCCATTGTTGCAGCCACTGAGCCAACCCATCCCGTCAAGGTCTTTCTCTTTTTGGTTGACTTCTATCTTGCCAAGCATGATGTCCTTCTCCAGGGATTGAGCCCTCCTGATCACCTGTCCCAAGTATGTAAGATGAAGTCTTGCCATCCTTGCTTCTAAGGAGCACAATGGCTGTTCTTCTTCCAAGACAGACTTGTTCGTTCTTCTTGTAGTCCATGGTATATTCAAGATTCTTCACCAACACCATAATTCAAAGGCATCCATTCTTCTTCAGTCTTCCTTATTCATCGTCCAACTTTCACATGTATACGAGGCAACTGAAAATACCATGGTTTGGGTCAGGTGCACCTTAGTTCTCAAAGTGACATCTTTACTTACTAACAATTTAAAGAGGTCTTTTGCAAGCAGATTTGCCCAATGCAGTATGTCATTTGATTTCCTGACTGCTGTTTACATGGGTGTCGATTGTGGATCCAAGTAAAATGAAATCCTTGACAACTTTAATCTTTTCTCCGTTTATCATGATGTTCCTTATTTGTCCAGTCATGAGGATTTTCATTTTATGTTGAGGTGTAATCCATACTGAAAGCTGTAGTCTCTGATCTTCATCAGTAAGTGCTTCAAGTCCTCTTTGCTTTCAGCAAGCAAGACTGTATCATCTGCATATCACAGGTTATTAATGAGTCTTCCACCAATCTTGGTGTTGCATTCTTCTTCATATAGTCCAGCTTCTCAGATGATTTGCTCAGCATACAGACTGAATAAGTATGGTGAAAAGATACAACCCTGATGCACACCATTCCTGAATTTGAACCATGCAATATACCCCTGTTCTGTTTGAACAACTGCCTCTTAATCTATGTACAGGTTCCTCATGAGTACAATTAAGTGTTCTGGAATTCTTACTCTTTGCAACGTTACCCATAATTTGTTATGATCCACAGAGTCGAATGCCTTTGAATAGTCCATGAAACACAGGTAAACATTTTTCTGGTATTCTCTGCTTTCAGCCAAGATCTGATTATCAGCAATAATAATCTTCGTTCCATGTCCTCTTCTGAATCTGACTTGAATTTCCGGGAGTTCCCTGTCAATGTACTGCTGCAACTGTTTTTGAATTATTTTCAGCAGAATTTTACTTGTGTGTGATATTAATGATATTGTTCGATAATTTCTGCATTCTGTTGGCTCACCTTTCTTTGGAACAGGCACAAATATGGATCTCTTCTAGTTGGTTGGCCAGGTAGCTGTCTTCCTAATTTCTTGCATAGACATAGCACTGCATCCTGGAGATGTTTTTCGCCTATGCCTTCAGTGCAGCTTTGACTTCTTCCTTCAATACCATCAGTTTTTTTTTTTTTAAATTTTTTTTTATTGTACTTTATATGAAGGTTTACAGGACAAATAGTTTCTCATTAAACAGTCAGTACGCATACTGTTTTATGACATTGGTTAACAACCCCATGACATGTCATCACTCTCCCTTCTCAACCTTGAGGAACTTTTGGTGAAAATATACATAGCCAAAGTTACACCATTTTGAAAGTTTCTACATGTACAATTCAGTGACATTGATTACATTCTTCCAGTTGTGCTGCTATTTTCACTATCCTTTTCCAAATTATTCCAACACCATTATCTTCAACTCACTGGCCCCTAGGCTTTCCATCAAACCTTTTGAGTTGCTGTTGGCAATTTGATCTCACGTAGATAATTCTTTTTTTTTTTTTTTTTTTTTGTACCTTAGAGGAATGTTTGCAGAACAAATAGTTTCTCATTAAACAATTAGTACACATATTGCCCTGTGACAATGGTTAACAACCCCATGACATGTCAACACTGTCCCTTCTCAACCTTGGGTTCCCTATCACCAGCTTTCCTGTCCCCTCCTGCCTTCTAGTCCTTGTCCCTGGACTTCACCACTGAGCTAACAGGGTGTCCAGGCCAGGGACATATCTTTATCAGTGGCATTTTCTTCTGCTACCAAGAAATGAGATGAGTCATTTAGCATTATAGTATCACTGTTTTGTGGATGGGAAAATTTAAGTTCAAAGGGAAGAGATAATCAGCTTAAGGCTACAGATTACTTCTCCGGCTTCTCTATCTGTCCCCTACTCCAGATTTACCAGTTTCCTGGAATGTTCTTTTCCTCTTAGTTTGCCAGTAAACCTCTGTTTATCATTCTAAACCAGAGTTTCTCAACCTTGGCACTATAACATTTTGGGCTGGATCATTGAGTGACAACATTACCAAACCCTGCTTTGCTGCACCAAATCTGAGGTGCAACATGGCAAATCTGCAATGTACTTCCAGGTTGTACCCAATTTCTAGATAGCCAGGAGGTCATTAGAAAAAGGGTACCAATAACTAATACAATTGCTCCATGAACATCACGTCCTTCTGATCAGTGCCTGAACACACATGAGCACATGGAAAGTAGCTTTTATTACTTACAGTAAGAAGTGGACAGTATATAACAAACAAGCCATACTCCTGGATCAAAAGCTGTCTGGGCAGAGATGATGACTTTCCTGTGTACAACCCACTTTGTGTCATGGGTGAGAGACTTAAATGGGACAGTTATATCTGGCTTCTGGAAACTGTCCCGGTGGAGCTCTTCCATGCAAGCCCTCTACCTGGCATTGTGGCTAAGGGACACAAGGGTAGTCTACCTACTGCCGGTCTCCCCCTAGCCAGGCAGGTCCACTTAGTTGGGCTGTAAGCTTAATGTTATCTGTGCTGAACATTAGCACCATAGCTGAGGAGACAAAGAAAACCTCCTCTCCCAGCAATTTTATACCCCCAGCCTACTTGACTAATTGTATCTTTTTTTTTTTTTTTATTGTACTTCAGGTGAAGGCTTATAGAACAAATAGTTTCTCATAAAGCAGTAGTACACATGTTGTTTTATGACATTGGTTAACAACCCCACAACATATTAACCCTCTAACTTCTCAACCTTTTTTTTTTTTTGGTGAAAATACACATAGCCAAAGATACACCATTTCAAAAATTTCTACATGCAATACCATCAGTTCTTGATCATGTTCTACCTCCTGAAATGGTCGAACATCAACCAATTCTTTTTGATGCAGTGACTCTGTATTCCTTTTATCTTCTTTTGATGCCTCCTGCATTGTTGAATATTTTGCCCATAGAATCCTTCACCATTGCAACTCAAAGCTTGAATTTTTTCTTCATTTCTTTCAGCTTGAGAAATGCTGAGTGTGTTCTTCACTTTTGGTTTTCTAACTCCAGGTCTTTGCACATTTCATTATAATACATTACTCTGTCTTTTTGAGCTGCCTTTTGAAATTTTCAACTCTTTTACTTCATCATTTCTTCCATTTGCTTTAGCTACTCTATGTATAAAAGCAAGCTTCAGAGTCTCTTCTGACATCCACTTTGGTCTTTTCTTTCTTTCCTGTCTTTTTAATGACCTTTTGCTTTCTTCATGTATGATGTCCTTGATGTCATCCCACAACTTTTCTGGTCTTCAGTCATTAGTGTTCAGTGCATCAAATCTATTCTTGAGATGGTCTCCAAATTCAGGTAGGATCTACTCAAGGGTGTATTTTGGCTCTTGCAGACTTGTCTTAATTTTCTTCAGCTTCAACTTGAACTTGCATATGACCAACTGATGGTTTGTTCCACAGTTGATCCCTGGCTTTGTTCTGACTGACAATATTAAGCTATTCCATTGTCTCTTTCCACAGATGTAGTCAATTTGATTCCTGTTTTCCATCTGGTGAGGTCCACGTGTATAGTTGCCATTTATGTTGTTGAAAAAAGGTGTTTGCAATGAAGAAGTCGTTGGTCTTGTAAAATTCTATCATGCAATCTCCAGCAGCAACTCTATCACCAAGGCCATATTTCCCAACTACCGATCCTTCTTCTTTGTTTCCAACTTCCATGTTCCAATCACCAGCAATTATCAATGCATCCTGCTTGCATGTTTGATCAATTTCAGACTGCAGAAGTTGGTACAAATCTTCAGTTTCCTCATCTTTGGCCATAGTGGTTGGTGCATAATTTGAATAATAGTTGTATTAACTGGTCTTCCTTGTAGGCATATGGATAGTATCCTATCACTGACAGCGTTGTACTTCAGGATATATCTTGAAATGTTCTTTTTGACAATGAACACAAGGTTATTTCTCTTCAATTTGTCATTCCTGGCATAGTAGACCATATGATTGTCTGATTCAAAGTGGCCAATACCAGTCCATTTCAGCTCACTAATGCCTAGGATATTGATCTTTATGCATTCCATTTCATTTTTGATGACTTCCAATTTTCCTAGATTCATACTTTGTACATTCCACGTTCTAATTATTAATGGATGTTTGCAGCTCTTTCTTCTCATTTTGAGACCTGCCACATCTACAAATGAAACTCCTGGAAGCTTGACTCCCTCCATGTCATTAAGGTCAACTCTACTTTGAGGAGGCAGCTGTTCCCCAGTCGTATTTTAAGTGTCTTCTAACCTGAGGTGCTCATTTTTCGGCACTATATTAGACAATGTTCTGCTGCTATTCATAAAGTTTTCATTGGCTCATTTTTTTCAGAAGTAGGCCACCAGGTCCTCCTTCCTAGTTAGTCTGGAAGCTCAGCTGAAACCTGTCCATGATGGGTGACCCTGCTGGTATTTGAAATACCGGTGGCACAGCTTTCAGCATCACAGCAACACACAAGCCACCACAGTACAACAAACTGGCAGACACAACTTTTGTGTATGGATTACATTTTTCTATCTTCACATATCTAGTCATTTTGAATTCTATCCAGGAGCTTATGAACGATATGGTGAAGAGACTCTAGATTTTGTTATGTTCCTCTCTAGAGTATTGATTTTTTGTTTTATCTGTAGGTTAACCTGGCTGAACTTGAATTCTAAACTCTCTCCCCCCACTACATTGGCAGTAGCTGAAATTTCTACTTACTTTTCTTTCTTATCTTAACTGAGCTTCTTAGAATCTTCTCTATGCATACATGTTCAAGGGCCAATCAGAGATTTGGGCAGAGTTTACATGTGTGTAAACTTGGGTTCTCCCTCTGTGCCACTCTTCAGCATCTCCTCCATTAATTTCCAGGTGTGGTATTTGCTCCTAACTCTGGCTACTGATATCTCTACTAGTACAACATCAAGTTTCTATCCAGTTTTACCCACACTATGTGGCACTGGTGCCTACTGTCAGATGAAAAGTCATAAAAATGAGAAACTCACTCAATGATTTCCCCTTCTTGCAAGTGTTGACTCCATCCCCATTCTGCCTACTTTTAGTCACTCTCTACTGCCTTCAGATAGTGGTTTTTATATTTGTCCAGAGTTCATAATTTTATTTATAAGGTGCAGGAGTTTGGTCTGATATAAGCTACTCCACCTCTACATAAGGCAAGAGATTTTAATCAGAATTTATATATCCATGTATTTAATGATCAAATACAAAAGTATCTTACAGGATTTAAAATACAAGTGTGTTCTCCAAGACTGATATAGAATAATGGCGTATTAGTCACAAGAAACATATTCTTGAAAGTCAAGGTTTAGAAGGGCACTTAAAGTAAAAAAATTAAGCAATACAAGAATATACTTGTAATACAGTATACTTCGACTGTATTTAGATTGTGTGTTAAGTACAAGGAGGCAACTATGAGGTGCTCTACAATACTCAGACATGAAGGAAACAAGATTATTTAATACAAGTTGAATTATAAAGTCAATGAACCAGAGCTGAACAAAGCAGAGTTCCTTAAAACAACCGAGATAGGGTGATACATATTAATATATCTAAAAAAAAGCCTGTAAATCTGAGGAATCATTGGTCATCAAGGGAAATCAGGGACAGGAAATGCAGAGAGGCAAACATTAGTAGTACCTATCCAAGCACTGTCTAGTAGAGAGGGAATTGCAGCCAGAAAACTTCAAGTATTACAGTCCTAGGCAAGGTTATTCCTCATGTGGAGATAAATGTATCATGTCAGGCACTGATATAAATTCATATCATATAATTTCTCTTTTTTTACCCTATGCCCACTATACAACATTCTAATTATAAATATGGCTTCCCATGAATGTCAGTCCATGCAGAGAATGCCAGGCTCACATCAACTCAAGTATTCTGGACTGTGTAAGTTAAATTTCTCATTATAAATTAATAAATTTGAATGCTGATATTAGACATCATTTTCTGTAAGCCTAGTCAATATGTATCTGATCAGGAGATCCTCTCACTTTTTTTTAGATATATTAATATGTATCACCCTATCTCGGTTGTTTTAAGGAACTCTGCTTTGTTCAGCTCTGGTTCATTGACTTTATAATTCAACTTGTATTAAATAATCTTGTTTCCTTCATGTCTGAGTATTGTAGAGTACCTCATAGTTGCCTCCTTGTACTTAACACACCATCTAAATACAGTCGAAGTATACTGTATTACAAGTATATTCTTGTATTGCTTAATTTTTTTACTTTAAGTGCCCTTCTAAACCTTGACTTTCAAGAATATGTTTCTTGTGACTAATACGCCATTATTCTATATCAGTCTTGGAGAACACACTTGTATTTTAAATCCTGTAAGATACTTTTGTATTTGATCATTAAATACATGGATATATAAATTCTGATTAAAATCTCTTGCCTTATGTAGAGGTGGAGTAGCTTATATCAGACCAAACTCCTGCACCTTATAAATAAAATTATGAACTCTGGACAAATATAAAATCAGGTTCTCATAACTGCGAACTGAGGGGAGACTCCAGATTATGATAAAACCATAGCCACATGAGGCTATTTTTTGGTCTAGATGTACTTCAACCTTCATTGAGTAATAAAATTTCTTCCATTTTTAATTATAAAAATTTGAAGCTCAATTCTTCATATTAAAAATTTAGCTTTGTGTTTTGATAGATTATTTCTGCTAAACTACAGTAGACACAGTGAAATAAAAAAATACTCCTGGCAAAAGACACTGGTGAAAGGCTAGGAAACCAGATTTAGTCCCTGACAAAAAATCTCCCTTAGAAGTTGCAAAGAAGAGATTCATACATGAAACTGAAAAAGTGCCAAATTCTTATTTATATTTTTTTACAATGACTGGTGCTTAGCTCATTCATCTACATAATGACAATGCAAGATTGTAATACTATATTTATTGTTACTACCTCTGCTTGTACTGTCTTGGTGGTAATCAGATGAAATGGTTGTACCAGAATGCAAAAATAAATAGGTCCTAGATCAAACCTCAATTATCTCCAGTGAAATGTGTTATGAGAATTGCATCATTACGATCCATAAATATCAGTATTACACAATTCTTCTTGATGGTCAGGATTAGGGACTATATTTGGAATTTTAATTTAACACATATTGGTTGGGATACTTTACAAAAACGATGAGGCAGGTGTAAAACAGAGCAAATTATTTTAATGGTACTTATAAGGCTTTTTCCATGAACCTTCCCCCATTTGAGTCCTTTCTCACTCTAAATACTGAGATTTTAAAAAGGAGCTGATTTGTTATAAATTTAACAGAAGTAAAATGTGCAAAAGGAGGAAAAAATACAATTCAGTAACATTTCTGTAGAAAATTACAAATAAATTTTATAAGTCATTCCATAATTTTCCCTACAGTAAAAATATTTTGATTTTTGGTACACATTCAACTCAATGAATATTTTAAAATCTTGTATACTGCTAAGATCTTCACAGAACTTCTTTTTAATTTTATCTTCTTTTAGTCTTGTTTGCTTGGTATTACATATCCCTATTTTTAGTGATAAGGTTTCCAAATTCCTTCCATCCTGGTTTTTCTCTACTACAATTTATTCATAAACATGTTTTAGTACTCACTATGTCCCAGGCCCTATGGTGGATAGGATAAATTTAAAGACAAATAAGATACTCTGCCCAAAGGGACAGAAATATATCTGGGTACAATGTGAGTATATAACAGTCAATAAAATTAACATTAGTTGCCACTAAAGGCAAATCCTCAAATATTGGTGGCTTACATACAATAAAAGTTTATTTCTTGCTTACATTACAGTCCAATGCCCAATGTTAGTCAGGAAACCCTTCTCCATCTTGGCTCTGCTACGTGGAAAACATGGCCTCCAAGGTCACTGAGGCTGGGAAAACAAGAGCTGGAGTTTTTCAGGAGATGATCTTTTGAAGCCAGGCTTGGAAGTATCCTGCATACCTTCTGCCCATATCCCATCGTCCAAAACCCAATAAATCACATGGCCCCAATCTAATGACAGTTGAGACTGGAAAATGTACAGGACCACATGGATAGTTATTGAACACTAACAGCCTCTGCCACAGGGCATAAAAGGGAGAATGGTTAATTCTATCTGGAAAAGCTTCACAGAGGATATAAAGTTTAAGATTAGTTTCAGAATACTTCACTTGATCAATTTTCTACCCTTCATGATGAGAAACTCAAGAGAATCAACTGAAAAATTATCACAAACAATAAAAGTTTTCAATAAACTAGTAGAACATTCATTCATTGAACAAATACTTATTGAGAGCCTACTTTATGCCAGCAATTGTTCTAGATGTGTGGGAAACATCAGAAAACAAAATAGACAAATATCCTCCTGTCCCCCATGAAGCTTATATTCTAGCTTGGGACTATAGGAAGTAAACAATAAATAAAATAAATAAGTAAATCATGTAGTATGTTATAAGATGGTAAAGGTTCTGGAAAAAGAAAGAGTTAGAGTCGGAATGGTATGAGAGGGCTCACTGAGAAGTGAACGCTTAAAGGATGTGAGAGAATTAGCCATGTGTGTAATCTTGGGAAGAGCATTCAACACAGAAGGAAAAGCCAGGGGAATAGCTTAAGTCAGGCAATTTCTTGGCATTGGGGAAGAGCACGGAAGCCAGTCTGGCTGAAGTAGATAGAGCTGGGCGAGAGCAGTGGAATACGAAGTCAGAGAAATAATTGGAAGCTATATCATTAGGGTTTTATAGGCCATTGGCTTTTATCTGAGTAAGACGGGGAGTGACTGGAGAGTTTTAGTCATAGGCGTATCATGGTATTTATTAAGTTTATATACAGAAAGAAAATAGCTTTCAAATATATAAATAATAACCTGTTAGAAAATACAGTGTAAGGAGATTTGATTCATATTAGCAACAAAAATAAAATCCACAGGAATAAACTTAAGAAATGTGCAAAACCAACATCTAGCTCAATTGGCATAACATAGTTTATAAAGAAAATGTTCTACATTCTATTTTGGTGAGTAGCGTCTGGGGTCTTAAAAGCTTATGAGTGGCCATCTAAGATACTTCACTGGTCCTACCCCATCTAGAGTAAGGGAGAATGAAGAAAACCAAAGATACAAGGGAAAGATTAGTCCAAAGGACTAATGGGCCACAACTACCACAGCCTCCACCAGACTGAGTCCAGCACAACAAGATGGTGCCCAGCCACCACCACTGACTGCTCTGAGAGGGATCATAATGGAGGTCTCCCAGACAAAGCTGGAGAAAAATGTAGAACAAAATTCTAACTCACAAAAAAAGACCAGATTTACTGGCCTAACAGAGACTGGAGAAACTTCAAGAGTGTGGCCCCCAGACACCCTTTTAGTTCAGTAATGAAGTCACTCCTGAGGTTCACCCCTTAGCCAAAGATTAGACAAGCCCATAAAACAATATGAGACTAAAGGGGCACACCAGCCCAGGGGTAAGGACTAGAAGGCAGGAGGGGACAGGAAAGCTGGTAATAGGGAACCCAAGGTCGAGAAGGGAGAGTGTTGACATGCCGTGGTGTTGGTAACTAATGTCACAAAACAATATGTGTACTAATTGTTTAATGAGAAGCTAGTTTGTTCTGTAAACCTTCATCTAAAGTATAATAATGAGAAAAAAAATGTGCAAAACCTAAATAAAAAAAAATTAAACATTCTTCAAGGACACGGAAAAGGATATGCACAAATGGGACACACATGTTTTTTGGATAGGAAGACTTAACATTATAGAGAAATAATTTTCCTGAAGTGAATTTATCAATTTCATGCAACTACAAAAACAAAAAACAAAAAAACTACCTAAGTTTCTTCTTCTGGACAGTTAAGTTGACTCTAAATTTCATGCAGGAAAATACGAAAGCAAGAGTAGCCAGAAAAACTATTAAAAAAGGAAAGCAAATCGCAGAGAAGAAAGTTATAGAAGTCTATCCCTCCACCAAAATAACAACTGAACTGAAAAAGCAATTGGCATATGCTATTTTGGAACTCTGGAACTTGATCTGATACTTATATCAACCAGTGGAGTGCCTGATGAAGGCACAGGCTACTGATATTTCCTAGATAAGCCATGTGCACCAACTGGCTATCACCAACCCCTCCCCCTGCACCTACCCCTTCTTCAGCCACGTAGTGGTAATGGGGACTGTTACATTCCTACGGCAGCTGGCTGGTGCCTGGCAAGGGAATGGGGACTTTGTCCTCCAAGGACTTGGGTTGCACAGTTTGCAGTTCAATTGATCTGGTGGTGCCCTGAAGGGCCAGCGTAGACAATTACTGTGGTTTCAGTCCTCTCGCAGCAGTGCTTTTCCTGGGCAGCAGCAGATTAACAGGCTAGCATGCCTTTTTGGGGGGGTGAGGTGGTAAGAAATCTGTCAGGCTATGGCTGACTGCAGAGATAATGGAACAGAAACTTCAGTGACCACACAAAATTAGAATATCCACTCTGCAAATATAGTTTAGAAAAAGTCACTAAGCAGATAAACGACTATACCTTTCATCAAATAACAATAGCAATCCCTGAGGAATGGGAGAATCAGATTGCCAGAGCTACCATATTATAATACCCAGAATGTCCAGTCTTCAAAAAATTTGACAGAGACAACCCCTGAACAATTCCAGACATTGGAATTACTAATCAAAGATGTTAAATCAGTAGTCTCAAAAATGCTCAATGAGCTAAATGAAACTATGGACAAAGAACAAAGAAATAAAGGATATTAGGAAAACAATACATGAACAAAATATATGAACCTAACAGAAATTCTAGAGCTCAAAAGTACAATAACTGGAATAAAAAATTAACTAGTGGTGTTCAACAGCAGGCCAGAGCAGGAAGAATAAAGGATCAGTGAACCTGAAAATAAGATCATTGAAATTATCGATTCTAAGAAGCAGAAAGGAATGAAGAAAAATGAACAGAGTCTGAGAGACTTGTGGGACACCATCAAGCATACCAACATATGCATACCATTATTTAAAAAAATAATGGTTGACAACTTCCCAAATATGATGGAAGACATGAATATAAACATCCAATAAGCTCAACAAAATCCAGTCTGGATTAACTCAGAGATCCACACCAAGACACATTACAGCAAAATTGTTGAAAAGGAAAGACAAAGAGAATCTCGAAAGCAATGAGAGGAGCAAAATGTCATGTATGAGGAACCCTCAATAAGATTAACAGCTGATTTCTCATCAGAAACCACAGGGCTGAAAGGCAGAGGGATGACATATTTGAAGAAATGAAAGAAGAAAATTGTCAACAAAAATCCTATAGCTAGTAAAACTGTCCTTCAAAAACAAAGGAGATCCACAATCAAAAAGAACTCAGTACAGAAAACTAAGTCGAATACAGAAACTGTCAATACCACAAAATCATAACAAAATGACAGCAATAAACCCATACCTATTGATAATCACACTGAATGTGAATAGCCTTAATGCACCACAGTAAAGGGACGGAGAGTGGCAGAATGGATAAAAATAACATAACCCATCGATATGCTATCTGCAAGAGACAAACCTTAGACACAAAGATATAAATAAACTAAGACTTAAAGGATGGAAAAAGATAGATCAAGCAAACAATAACCAGAAAAGAACAGGAGTGGCAATATTAATCTCTGATAAAATAGATTTTAAGGCAAAATCCACCATAAAAGACAAGGAAGGGCATTATATAATGATTAAAGGGTCAATCCACCAAGAGGACATAATCATAATAAACATAAAGGCACCCAATGAAAGAGCTCCAAAATACATTAAGCAAACACCAACAGTATTGAAAAGAGAAATAGACAATTCCACAATAATACTAGGACACTTTAACACACCACATTTGGTAAAAGACAAAACAACTAGAAAGAAACTCAACAAGGACACAGAAGATCTAAATATCACAGTCAACCAACTCGATCTCACAGACATATACAGAACACTTCACCCAAAAGCAGCAAAGTACACATTTCTCTCCAATGCTCATGGATCATTCTCCATAATAGACCACATTTAGGCCACAAAGCTAGCCTCAACAAATTCAAAAATATCAAAATAATACAAAGCATTTTCTCTGATCACCATGCTATAAAAGTAGAAATCAGTAACAGGAAGAACAAGGAAAAAAAAATCAAATGCATAGAAACCAAATAACACCCTGCTTAAACACTACTAGGTAACAGAACAAATCGAAGATAAAATTAAAAAATTCCTAGAATCAAACAAGAGTGGAAATACAACATACCAAAACCTTTGGGGCACAGCAAAAGCAGCGCTCAGAGGTCAATTTATAGCAATAAACACACACATCAAAAAAGAAGAAAGGGCAAAAATCAAAATATTAACCCTACAACTCAAACAATTACAAAGTGAGCAGTAAAAGAAGCCCACAGTCATCAGAAGAAATGAAATAATAAAAATCAGAGCAGAAATAAATGAAACAGAATAAAAAAACAATAGAAAAGAATCAACAAGACTAAAAGCTGGTTCTTTCAAAAGACCAGCAGGAGAAGAAGCAAATAACATGAATAAGAAATGAGACAGGTGATATTACAACAGAACCAACTTGAAATAAAAAGGACCATAATAGAACACTAAGAAAAATTGTACTCCAACAAATTTGAAAACCTAGAGGAAATGGACAAATTTCTAGAAACACATTACCTACCTAAACTAACACAAACTGACATAGAAAGTTTGAACAGACCTGTAATAACAGAAGAAACTGAAAAGGTCATTAAAAAAAAAAAACCCCTGCCCGCCCGCTCCCCCCCAAAAAAATCCCGACTTCACTGGTAAATTCTACCAAACATTCAGAGAAGAGTTGACACCAATTCTAGTCAAACTATGCCAAAACATAGAAAAGGAAGGAATATTCCCAAATTCATTCTGTGAAGCCAGCATAACCCTGATACCAAAGCCAGGCAAAGACATTACTAAAAAAGAAAACTACAAATTTCCCTCATGAATATAGATGCAAAAGTTCTCAATAAAATCTTATTCGATAGAATTCTACAGCATATCAAAAATATAATACATCATGACCAAGTAGGATTCATACCAGGCAGGCAAGAATTGTTCAACATTAGAAAATCAATCAATGTAATCTGCCATATAAATAAAGCAAAGGAAAAGAATCACATGATCATCTCAATTGATGCAGAAAAGGCATCTGATGAAGTCCAACATCCTGATAAAAAACTCTCAGCAGAATAGGAATAAAAGGGAAACACCTTGACATAATAAAGGGCATTTATACAAAGCCAACAGCCAACATCATTCTAAATGGAGAGAGACTGAAAACATTCCCCTTGAGAATGGGAACCAGACAAGGTTGCCCTTTATCACCACTCCTTTTCAACATTGCATTGGAAGTCCTAGCTAGAGTAACAAGGTAAGAAAAGGAAATAAAGAGCATTCAAATTGGTAAGAGCATTCAAACTGCAGTCAAGAAATCAAAAGGGCAAAATCTGTACAAAAGCAAAGATGAGAAGGCAGGAAGGGGTGGGAAAACAAAGGTAGCAGGCAACCCAGGTGGAAATGGGGAGAGTGCTGACACATTTAGGAGACTGTGACCAATGTCTTGGAACATTCTGTGTACAAATTGTTGAATGGGAAACTATTGTGCTCTGTCAACCTTCACCTAAAGTACAATAAAATATTTTTTGAAAAAGGAGAAAAAAGAAAAAGAAAAAAAACTCAAAGGAGAAAATAAAAAACAATAGAGAAAATCAGTAAAACCAGAAGTTGGTTCTTTGAAAACAGCAATAAAATGTGCAAACCTTTAGCTAGAATAACAAGGGAAGAAAAAGAGAAAAGATGCAAGCATAGGGAAACTTTTTTATAACGTTAGGGTAGGAAAGGCCCTTTTAAATATGACTTTAAACTCCAGGCGCTTAAAAAAAAGATCAATAAATTTGACAACATGAAAACAGAAAACTACTGCATGGAAAAATAAAAACCATAGGCTACTAAAAAGAAAAGTAATAGACTGAAAATAATTACCTGCAATTAATATGACAGACAAAAGACTAATCTCCCTAATGCAAGAAAAGTTATAGAAATAAAGAAGAAAAGGACCAAGAATCTAGTTGTTTAAAATAAGCAAATATGCGAACAAGTACATTATTTAAAAAGATTATTATAATTGGTCCTTAAACAAATGAAAGATGCTCAGCTTTATTCATAATTAGGAAAATACAAATTAAAAACAAACAAACAGACAAAAAACACTGAGATATCACGTTTTCTTCTACCAGAATGGCAAAATCCCAGAGATCTGACAACTGTTGCAAGGCCATGGGGAAACAGTTACCCAAATACGTTGCTGGTGGGAGCTCAAAATAATATTATAATTCCTACCGAGAGCAATTTGGCGATACCTATTAAAATTACAAATGCATTTACCTTCAACCTAGTAATCTCACTTCTGGAAATTTATAGATACATAATTTTATACAAATACAGATTTATGTACAAGGTTGCTCAATGTAGCACTGTGCATATAACATCATCCATAAATAGAGGCCCAATTAAATAAACTATGGAATGCCTTCCAGTCATAAAAAATAATTAGGAAGCCTTGTACTGAGATGAATAGATATCCAAGATATATTGTTAAGATAAGAAAACAGGGACTCGGGCAGACATGGCTGTGGCGGCATGCTTGTCCGTTTTCCCATTCTTGCCTATTCTGTGATATTCTCTGGATTCAGGCAGACATTCTAGCTCTGACAGGATGCTTGTCCGCTTCCCACTTTTGTCCTTTTGAATATATGCCAAATAAAATTTTCTTTTTACTTTACTAAACTTTGTGATTTTTTTTTCCCCCTACAACAGTTAATGGTGCTGTGAGCAGGATCTGAAGCTACAAATCCAGTCAGCTTCGAAGAGACCTGGACTGCGGAGCAGAAGCCAGGAAAGAAAGGTCCTATCTTCTGGACCCACGTGTTCCCAACTCCATGTCCCTTCGACATCAACAGGGTGAGTGCTCTCAGAAAAAGAACATTTGCTTATTCTTTGTTGCCCTCTTTCTCATGTTTTCTTAAGTTTTGTTTGGCATATTTGTTTGAAAAACCAGTTGTCTGATGAAGGAGAATTTTTCTTGGATTTTCACTTGATCCTTTGATTATGAGAGACATTTAGTTACTCTTTAAGTGAACTGCAGTTAAGGCCTGGATTCAGGCGTTTGAAGAGGTAATTCTATTTTCAAAGAGCTGTGAGTCACCATAAGTTGCAAAATTCAGACCTTTTTGTGGCTCCGAGAAAACCTGGAAAATAGTGCTCTGTTTTACCAAATTCTCAGGGGGAGGTGGCAGCTCCTGACCTGTGTTTTGATATTTAAGGGAGAAGTGGTAGTTCTGTACCTGTTTTTTCCGTTGAATTGAGTTGATATTACCAAAAATTGCTATATACACTTCAAGAAACTAGGATCCCCATATCTTTGTTTTGTGTGGTATTATCTGGTGAGTTTATGTGATCTTTCTGTCTCCTTTTGTTCTAAGAGCTTGCTTCTGGACTACAGCATTGTGTCTAAGTTTGTCTTGTATTAGATTGGTGGTTATGGCTAAGAATTGCTGTTTTTTGTAAGGCTAGTCATAGAACCTCAGTTCCTTCTTCATCCAGAAAAAACAGTGTCTTGTGTCTGTCTTGTGATTTAGATTTTTAATAGCTGCTTGAAAAAACTTTGATATAAGTTGGCCTATTTGAAAAGTACACTAAGATCTTTATGTTTTATACTATGTCAATCTTAAAAGTGAAACCTTTTTAAGTAACTTAAGCTAGATATTATATGAAATGTGTTTTATTTAAGGAAAAAGGATAGTTTTGTCTTAAAGTAAAAGTAGCAGTTCCAGAACAGTAAAAAAGAAAGAAATTAGCTATCTTTTGTCTTTCAAAATGCCTCTGTCAATTTAAACATGTCAATGTCTTCCAGGAGTCAAGACAGTGAGGGAGGGGCAGGATCAGGCCTCCTCATCCCCCACCTCCCAGTCTCCAAGGCCCTGTAACGCTTTTGAAAGACCCCTTTCCAGCTAGGTGGAGACTCTTTTAAGACAAAAGATAAGAAAAATTCCTGCTTTGCTATAGTTATCAGAAATTGGGTAGATCCTAATCATAGAACTGTAAACAAATTCTATTATAGGGGAAATTTAAGAAGTAAAAAAAAAATAGAAATCACAATGAGACACACCTGAAGTGGCCTGGAAAAGTGTTTCCAGCAGTAGCCAAACACATAAGGTTACATCCAGATAAATGACTTGGTCAAGTGAGCAGAGACTTTGTGATTTCCAAAGCCAGTTGATAAAATCTTTAAGGGCTAAAATTAGATTGGGGAAAATATCAGAGGTAGTAAAAGTTAAATGAAATCTTAGAATGTTTAAATAGACTTTTCTTTCAATAACAGCTATGTTTTATGATATATAGGCTTAAAACAATTTTGACATTTTGGGTAACTTATTGATGTTATTAAGTTAATAGATATTTGTCATAATTTAAGTTCATATACTTTGTCTTTTTATGCCACAAGAGGATATATAGATACATATATTTAAGTCTGCGAATAAGTGTTCATTTTTGCCATTTAAAGGGATACACTGTAAGAGAAATACAACAAAGGCAACCTTTAAGAGGTTTATTGAAAAAGAAATTTGATATGGTCAAGTTTCATCTGTCTGACTAAAGTTTAATGGTTTAATTTATGAGATTTTTATGAGTTTTAATGTTAAGTAGCATATAAAACAAAGAATTGGGTTTCTCTGTTGAAATAACAAAATTTTTTTTGAGTTAAAGTGTTAATTTATTCTTTGTGTAATCTGCCTGGAAGACAAAGGTTTGGCCTCTTATTAGAATTAAGATTACTGAGTCTGCATACTAAGCCTCATGACTTTTAGAAAAGAAAGCTAAGGTTTTTACTTTAAGGTATTTGGTTAAATCACTTAAGTATTGTTTCACAGTAACCTATAAAATTATTATCTCTTCATTGCTAACTTGGTCACAACTTTATCTTTTTAAATCTAGCATTATCAAAGCCAATGGTTTGATTGGAGAATTCACATCATTTTTCTACGAAGTTTTTTTTATTACTATTCAGGTATTTAGAGATTTGATAATCTTGGTATATTCTTAGTATATCCTGACTATATGGTATTTTGTCTCAAAATTATTCTGCATTATATCTGAAGCTCTTTAAATATGGTTAATGGCTATATTTAGAAATATTTTTATCTAAAGTTTTTTTTAACTGATTTTATTTGGCCTTTACGTTATGCTTATAATTAATTTCTATCAGGTCTTTCACAATTAAGAATATTATGTTTATCAATTAATCATGGCCATATTAAGTTCTGTCATCTGCAGATAAGTTTTTACTTTGCTGATTTGCTGAGAAAGTTTGACCAAAATACCTCAACAAAAAGATGGACTATGCTGGACTTGCTAAAAAGACTGTGACTAAACTGAATAAAATTTCCAGAACTCCTAGGCAGAAGCTGATGATTTCATAGACTGCAGCTGATCCAGAATCACATGGAACAGAAATTAACTACATAAGACTGAGTAAACTAAAGGAAACTATGGTTTTTTTAATATTGCCAATATTTTTAGGTCCTAATTTCTGGATATAAGAAATCATTCTCCTTTCTCCTAAATTATCTAACTAATGGGTTTAGATACTGTAACCCTTGAATTAGAAGTTCCTGTTGGTAAACTTAGCCAAGTTGTAGATATCATAACCACAGAACTGTCTGAAATTTGAGCTATGATTTTACAAAATAGAACAGCATTAGATTTCCTGTTAGTCTCTTAAGAAACAGTTTGTGCCTCAATAGATAAATGTTGCTGTATTTATATTAATACTCAATCTGAGGTTTTGCAGAACGTAGCTGCTGTTGAGGCACATGAAAAGCAGTTACTAATGCTGCTTATGTAGAGACAAACACCTCATGAGATTTGTTTCCTTGATTCAAAGACCTTAGGGTCATGGTTTCATTGGTTATTTCAGACAACTGCCTAATATAATTGTTAGTGTTTCTGTTTTATTTTCTAGTTTGCTGTATGGTGCCTGGGATCTTAAAAACCAGATGATGTCCGATTACCATTTATTGAACATTTTTGATAAAAGATTCTATAGCGAGACCATGATCCAAAGGAAAGAATGACGACGGAGTTGTACGCAATTCTCCTGGAATCCAGATTTCTGGTTTTCATGGAGGTTGAGGTAACCCACACAGGCTATCGTCTATGGGCATCCTTTTGAACCTCGAGCTTTGAGAAAAAAACTGGCTCCTGAAGCCGCTTTGAGTCAAACAATGGTCCAGATAAACTAGTAAGACCATTTTGCTCTGGGCATTGTGCTTTTTTTTGAAGAATTCAGTCTGTTTTAGGAAATTAACGTCAAAGATCAGACTGAGAGTTATGTTTAGGGTAAATTAGTAATTAGTTTAATCAGTCTTTAAGACAATGTCATATGAAATACCTGTCTAATGTTTGTAATCAAACTTTCACCCTCTTATGATGCAGAAAATTATGTATCTTAAAGAAACCAGATTCTCAGAAGAGATCGACCTCATGGCTCAGACTCCGTTTTGTCTTTGGTTCCATTTCTGCTTCTGAGAAAGTGACCCATGACTGTTAATAGGTAAACCAAAGAGGGGCAGCTTGCCCTTGGCAAGAACACTTAGTATGCTTTAAACAGACTAACTGAAGACCTCCTACAGGAAAGGTCCATCCTGTATCATCTTGCTAATCATTAGTTCTCTAATGAAAACTTGTCATGTGTAAATTTTTCTATATTTTCTGTTTCTTCTAGACAAACTTTGTGTCCTCCTTATGGATATGTGTTTCTGTGTAGGTATGTTTCTAATTTAGATGATTTCTTTCCAACTAATAGTGAATTCGTGTGGGCAATCTCTTGTTTAGATTCCTGACGAATGCATGGACAATGCACTTCGGAAACTTTAGGATTATCTTTAAGTATTCATAGTAACAATGCTAGTAAATACTGGAAAGGTAATGTTAAATTGTTACACATTGTAAAACGAAAGTCAGAAGAAAACCCATTGGTCCAACACTCAGGATATGGTTGGTAGCTTTATTCCTACTTGTGGTATAGCTGAATTGGAGAAATCTTTAAGAAAATTTGTCAGTCACTATGGGACAAATAACAGATGAGACAGAAGCACAACAGTGATCTCTGATCTCATAAGCCAAGGTGACATGAGATAACAGAATAACCTTAGATTTTTTTCATTAGTCCAAGAAAGTGTAGTCTGTGCTGTAGACAAGATATACATAGAATTAGACAGCAAGCTACTTGATTAAACATTGTCACACCCTTACAAACACCAGATTTATTTGGTTGGTTACCATCAGGAATAAGTACACGGGCTAGATCACTACTGCAAGGGAAAGTAATATTCTTAGTCTACATCCTGATAGTATTAGGCATAATAAGATTTATCCTCTACTGTCTTACACACCTAAAAGGCAAAAGAAGGCCTCGGGCTAAAATGTTGTACATTGAGTCTGCTCACTCTGGCAATGTGATTGATGAGAACATCACTCTTACTTAAGATCCTGGTGAAGAACCAGATGGTATCCAGTGGAAAACCAACAACATGAGTTTAAAGAGCCTGCCATGGCCACCATCTAGGAGCTTGACTAAGTCCAGGTATTGATCATCGATGTGTTATCTACAATCTCCGATCAAAAGGAGGGACTGATTTAGGAAATAATACTGGAGCTGCGCTCACAAAGGCTCACAAGGACTCACAAGGACACATCAACTGGGCCCTGAGGTATAAAGATAATAGCTAAGATAATCTTGGAAAATATCTTCTAGGGAAACTTTCACATAAATCCCATCAAACAGAACACAAAAGACTTTCTACTCTTATCTTTTTCTATTAACATTTAGTGAATAGGAATTTGTTGGGTCAATGAAGACCCTCCTGACTTTTGTAACTGAAACCCGTACCAATGATTGTTAAGAAAGATGATTCAAAATGTAAGATTACAATTTCTAGCCAATCAGTGAAAAAGTGATGCTTTCAATGATTCTACCCATTCTGTGATGTTGATATATACTGATGGCTCTGTAACTATTCTTTGGACTCGGGCAGACGTGGCTGTGGCAGCATACTTGTCCGTTTTCCCATTCTTGCCTATTCTGTGATATTCTTTGGATTCAGGCAGACATTCTAGCTCTGGCAGCATGCTTGTCCGTTTCCCACTTTTGTCCTTCTGAATATATGCCAAATAAAACTTTCTTTTTACTTAAAAAAATAAAGTACAGAACAATATATATATATGGCAGTACTGTCCAATAGAAATAATGTCTAGTTTTATTTCCTTTTTATTTTTTTCCCATACAAAAATTTATACATACATTGTTATGTGACTCTAATTGCTCTCTCCATACTATGACAGCACACTCCTCCTTCCCACCCCTGATTCCTCATGTCCATTCAACCAGCTCCTAACCCTCTCTGCCTTCCCATCTCACCTCTGGACAGAAGCTGTCCATGTAGTCTCTTGTATCTACATGAGCTAAGAGGCACACTCCTCACGCATATCACTTTATGTGCCACAGTCCAGTCCAGTCCCTGTCTGAAAAGTTGGCCTTGGAAATTGTTCTAGTTCTGGGCTGATAGAGAATCCAGGGTAATGTCTAGTTTTAAACTTTAATAGCCAAATTAGAAAAGTAAAAAAAAAAAAAAAAAGGTGAAATTATTTTTCACCTGTCTAATATATCAAAAAAATTATCATTTCAACATGTAATCAATACAAAAAATTAATGAGGTAGTTGAGCATTGTCTTTTAGTACTAAGTCTTTAAGATCTGGGGTGTATTTTATACTTATTGCACATCTCCACTTAGTTCCTCAGTCACACTAAACACTTTTCAAGCGCTCAATAGCTACATATGGTTAGTGGTGGCCATATTGGACCACACAGTTATAGAATTACTATTCATTCATTCAACAAATACTTATTGAATGGCTATTATACGCTAGGTATTATTCTACTAAGAATGAGAGGATGTGAATATATGTTTGTATTTCCTTGACTGTGGAAAAAGAAACACTGGAAATCCTTAACACAACTTACCAAAACTAGAACTCAAAAAAACAGAAAAGCCAAATCATCCTATTTTAGTTAAAGATATTACATACACAATTAAAAACTGTCCTACAAAGAACATGCCATCTTCAGATGCTCTGACTTACAAATTCTTCCAAATATTTAACAAACAAATAGTACCGATCTTACACAAATTCTGTCAAGAGAATAAAGAAGGAATGCTGCCAAATTAATTTTATGAGTCTGGCATAATCTTGATACTAAAGCCCAGGAAGTATATTAGAAGAAAAGACAATTATACGCCAATTATCTCTATTGAATATACATGTAACAATCCTCAACAAAATACTAGAGAAGCAAATACAAAAGCACATTCAAAGGCTTATACAGTAAGATCAAGTGGGATTTATTCCAAGAATACAAGGGTGGTTCAAGATAAGAAAATCAATGTAACACACTACATCAATACAACAAAGGAAAGGAACCATGCGATCATCTCAATGAAGAAAAGGCGTTTGACAAAACCCAAAATGCTTTCATGTTAAAAACAGTCAACAAAGTAGAAATAGAAGGGAAATTCCTCTATACGATAAAACTACTGCTAACAATATACTCAATGGAAAAAGACTTTGAGGAACAAGATAAGGAGCCCACTGTTACCACTTATGGGGTAATGGTTAAGAGCAACAGCTGCTAACCAAAAGGTCAGCAGTTCAAATCCACCAGGCACTCCTTGGAAACCCATGGGGCAGTTCTACTCTGTCCTATAGGGTCGCTATGAGTTGGAATGACTTGATGGCAATAGGTTTTTTTTTTTTTTTTTTTTAATTACTACTGCTATTCAAAATTCTACTGGCAGTCCTAGCCAGAGCAATCAGGCAAGAAAAAGAAATAAAAAATATCCAAATCAGAAGGAAGAAGTAAAACTGTCCCTTTTCACAGATGACATGAACCTATATATAAAACCAAAATCAAATCAACCCCATTGCCGACGAGTCAATTCCGACACATAATGACCCTATAGGACAGAGTAGAACTGCCCCCATAGGGCTTCCAAGAACAGCTGGTGGATTCAAACTGCTGACCTTTTGGTTAACAGCTGAACTCTTAACCACTGCCACCAGGGCTCCTGATCTATATATGAAAACTCCAAAGATGAACATCTAGCTCAACTGGCATAACATAGTTTATAAAGAAAATGTTCTACATTCTACTTTGGTGAGTAGCGTCTGGGGTCTTAAAAGTCTGTGAGTGGCCATCTAAGATACTCCACTGGTCTCACCTCTTCAAGAGCGAGGGAAAATGACGAAAACTAAAGACACAAGGGAAAGATTAGTTCAAAGGGCTCACAGACCACAACTACCATGGCCTCCACCAGACTGAGTCTAGTACAACTAGATGGTGCCTGGCTAACACCACTGATGCTCAGGGATCACAGTAGAGGATCCTGGACAGAGCTGGAGAAAAATGTAGAATAAAATTCTAACTCACAGAAAAAGACCAGACTAACTGGCCTGACAGAGACTGGAGAAACCTGAAGAGTATGGCCCCTGGACACCCTTTCAGCTCAGTGATGATGTCACTCCTGAGGTTCACTGTTCAGCCAAAGATTAGACAGCCCCATAAAACAAAATGAGACTAAAGGGGCAAGGACTAGAAGGCAGGAGGGGACAAGAAAGCTGGTAATAGGGAACCTAAGGTCAAGAAGGGAGAGTGTTAACATGTTGTGAGGTTATTAACTGATATCATAAAACAATATGTGTACTGTTTAATGACAAGCTAGTTTGTTCTGTAAATCTTCATCTAAAGTGCGATTAAAAAAAACAAAAGGAAAGAAAACCCCAAAGATTCCACAAGAAAACTTTTAGAACCAATAAATGAATTCATTGAGGTAGGAGGGTGTCTTAGGCTGGGTTCTCTAGAGAAGCAAAACCAGTAAGGTGTATAAATATATATATAGAGAGAGATTATATCAAGGAAACAGCTCATGTGATTGTAGAGGCTAGAACGTCCCAAGTCCGTGGATCAGGGTAGAGGCCTCTCCCAAGTCACACAGCTGCAGAAGCTGGTAAGTCCAAGATCAGAAGGTCGGAGAGCAGGGCTCCCACTCACCGGCTGTGCAGATCGACGAATCCCAGGTTCAGCAGATAAGCTGACAGCTCAAGTCCCAAGAACGGGAGATGAGATGACAGGAAGCAGCCGCAGGATCCGGACAGAGCAAAAAGCCAGAACGTCTGCTTATATACAAATGTGGGCCACACCCCCAAGGAGACGCCCTTACATCTGATTGGCTACTCACAGTATATTCAATCATGGGAGTGATTACATTAAAACACGGAGAATCATGGCCCAGCCAAGCTGACACACAATCTTAACCATCACAGAGGGTATAAGACCCATACACAAAAACCAGCAGGTTTCTCTACATCAGCAATAAGCCATCTGAAAAGGAAATTAAGGACACAATTCCATTTATAACAGTATCTAAAAAAATATAATAGTATCTAAAAGAATAAATTTAACCAGGGAGATGGAAAACTTATATACTGAAAACTATAAAACATTACTGAAAGAAATTAAAGCCAAGACCTAAATAAGTAGGACATTTCATGTGCATGGATTAGAAGACTTAATATTGTTAAGATGTCATACTACCCAATGCAATCCATACAGTCAATGAAATCCCTACAAAAATTCCAACATATAGAGAAAAACCAATCCTCAAATCTATATGGAACAGTAAGGGTCCCTGAATAGCCACAGCAATCTTGAAAAGAAGAACAAAGTAAGAGGATTCAGATTTCTCAGTTTCAAAACAGACTGTAAAGCTACAATAATCAAAACAATGTGGTATTAGTATAGTGACAGGCATACAGAATTGAGAGCCCAGAAATAAACCCATATATCTATGATCAACTGATTTTTTTTAATTGTGCTTTAAGTGAAAGTTTACAGTTCAAGTTACTTTCTCATACAAAAATTTATACACACATTGTTATGTGACCCTAGTTGCTCTCTCTACAATGTGACAGCACACCCCTCCTTTCCACCCAGGATTTTCCATTTCCATTCAACCAGCTCTTGTCCCTTTTTGCCTTCTCATCTCGCCTCCAGACAGGAGCTGCCCATTTAGTCTCATGTATCTACTTGCGCTAAGAAGCACTCTATTCACAAGTATCATAGTCCAGTCTAATCTTTGTCTGAAGAGTTGGCTTCAGGAATGGTTTCAGTTTTGGGCTAATGGAGAGTCCAGGGGCCATGTCTTCCAGGATCCCTCCAGTCTCAGTCAGACCATTAAGTCTGATATTTTTACTAGAATTTGAGTTCTGCACCCCACTTTTCTCCTGCTCCATCAGGGACTCTCTGCTGTGTTCCCTGTCAGGGCAGTCATTGGTGGTAGCCAGGCACCATCTAGTTCTTCTGGTCTTAGGCTGATGGAGTCTCTGGTTTATGTGGCCCTTTCTGTCTCTTGGTCTAATTTTTTCCTTGTGTCTTTGGTTATGGTCAATTGATTTTTGACAAGTCTGCTAAGTCCATTCAATGGGAGAAGAATAATCTTTAATAAGTAACACTGAAGAGGGAGGAGAGTTAGGAATTGGAGGAGGAAATGGAATGCATGCCTAGTTACTTCCATGAACAACTGCCTCCTTTGCCGTGAGACCAAAACTAAATGTTTTGATCAAACAGTCTATAGAAGAATAATGATCAAAAGGGTCAAAACGTGGAACAGAATTTCAAATTTTCAATGGAATCTAGACTTTATGGAGGCACTGAGACTGGATGAGCCTCTAAAACTATGGCCCTGTATAATCTTCAAACTTTAAACCTTAAACCAAAACTATCCCCCAAAGTCTTCTTTGAACCAAACAATAGTTTAGCTTAATTGGTAAAGTATGTCTGCCCTGAGCATTGTGTGCTCTTTTAAAGAATTATTTATTGAGATCAAACTGACAACAGCAACTTGAAAGGTTACATGGGAAGGTTAGAAGGAAGTCAGTTTAATTTAATGGTGGTAGAATAATTTGGAAAAGAACAGCGAGAATGGTTGCACAGCTTGAAGAATGTAATCAATGTCACTGAATTGTGCATGCAGAAATTGTCGAAATGGTGTATCTTTTGCTGTGTATATTTTCACCAAAATTAAAAATTTAAAAAAAAAATGGTGCTGGGACAATTGGATCTCCACATGCAAAAGAATAAAGCTGGACTAATACCTTATACCATATACAAAAATTAATTCAAAATGGATCAAGGACCTAAATGTAAGAACTAAAACCGTAAAACTCTTAGAAGAAAACATAGGCGTAATTCTTCAGGATCTAGTTTTTGACAATGGATTCTTAGATATGATACCAAAAGCACAAGAAAAAAAAGACAAAATTGATAAATAGGACTTCATCAAAATTAAAAACTTTTGTTCACCAAAGAACTTTATTAACAAAGTGAAGTTAACACTTTATTAACAATCTACAGTTGGGAGACAATTTTTGAGAACCATGTATCTGATAAGGGTTTAATATTCAGAATAATATATGAGAATTCCTACAACTTAGCAACAAAAAGACAAACCACCCAATCAGAAAAATGGGTAAAGGATTTGAACAGGCATTTCACTAAAGAAGATATACACGTGGCCAACAAGCATATCTTGAAAAGATGCTCAACGTCATTAGCCATTAGGAAAATACAAATTAAAATCACAATGAGATACCATTTCACCCCCACTAGAATGGCTACAGGAGCAGCTGGATGGTACAAACATTTAATCGTTTGGCTACTAGCAGAAAGGTTGGTGGTTTCAACCCACCCAGACGCGCCTTGGAAGACAGGCCTGGTTATCTGTTTCCAAAAGGTCACAATTTTGTAAACCCTATGGAGAAGTTCTACTCTGCAACCATGAGGTCTCCATGAGTCAGAATCAACTCAATGGCAACTAACAACAAGGATGGCTATGATCAGAAAATCAGAAAACAAGTGTTGGTGAGGATGTGGAGAACCTGAAACTTCCGTGCATTGCCGGTGGAATAGTAAAATGGTGCAGCTGTTGTGGAAAACATTTTGGTGGTTCCTTGAAAAGTTGAACATAGAATTACCATAACCCAAAAAACCCATTGCTGTAGAGTCGATTTTAACTCATAGCGACCCTATAGACAAAGTAGAACTGCCCCATTAGGGATAATTACCATATGACCCAGCAATTCCAATCCTAGGTAATATCCCAAAATGCTGAAAGCAGGAGTGCAAACAGATACTTGTACACCAATATTCACTGCAGCACTATTCACAATAGCCAAAAGGTGGAAACAACCTAAATAGATGAACAGATAAACAAAATGTGGTATATACATACAGTGGGATATTATCTTGTGAGGCTTAACATATACAGAAAATTTAAAAGCATCTTCACAGTAATAATAGGGATCAGAGTAAATAGAGTTAAAGTGTTCTAAGGTCCCTGCATTGTCCATTATTATATTATGATTACGTGCGGTCGATTTGGTTCCAACTCATAGTAACCCTGTGTACAACAGAACGAAACACAGCCCGGTCCTGTGCCATCGTCACAATCTTTTTATGCTTGAGCCTATTGTTGTGGCCACTATGTCAATCTAATCTCATTGAGGGTCTTCCTCTTTTTTGCTGACCTTCTAGTTTACCAAGCATGATGTCCTTCTCCAGGGACTGATCCCTCCTGATAACATGTCCCAAGTATGTGAGACATAGTCTCACCAACCTTGCTTCTAAGAAGCACTCTGGCTGTACTTCCTCCAAGACAGATTTGTTCATTCTTCTGGCAGTCCATGGTATATTCAACATTCTTCGTCAGTGCCATATTTCAAAGGTGTCAATTCTTCTTTGGTCTTCCTGATTCACTGTCCAGCTTTCTCATGCATATGAGGCAATTGAAAACACCATGGCTTGGGTCAGGCATACCTTAGTCTTCAAGGTGACATCTTCACTTAACATTTTAAAGAAGTCTTTTGCAGCAGATTTGCCCAATGCAACGCGTTGCTTGATTACCTGACTGCTGCTTCCATGGGTGTAGATTGTGGATCCAAGTAAAATGAAGTCCTTGACAACTTCAATTTTTTCTCCATTTATCATGATGTTGCTTAGTGTTCCAGTTGTGACGATTTTCATTTTCTTTACGTTGAGGTGTAATCCACACTGCAGGCTATAGTCTTTGATCTTCATCAATACGTACTTCAAGTTCTCTTCAATTTCAGCAAGCAAGGTTGTGTCATCTGCATATCACAGGTTGTTAATGAGTCTTCCTCCAATCCTGACGCCCTGTTCTTTTTCATATAGTCCAGCTTCTCGGAGGATATGCTCAGCATACAGATTGAATGAGTATGGTGAAAGGATGCAACCCTGATGCACCTTTCCTGACTTTAAACCACGCGATATACCCATTATGTTTGAACGATTGCCTCTTGATCTAGGTACTGGTTCCTCATGAGCACAGTTAAGTGTTCTGTATTCCTATCGTTCACAATGTTTTCCATAATTTGTTATGATCCACACATGTGAACTCCTTTGCAAAGTCAATGAAACACAGGCAAACATCTTTCTGGCATTCTCTGCTTTCAGTCAGGATCCATCTGACATCAGCAATGATAACCCTGGTTCCACATCCTCTTCTGAATCTGGCTTGAATTTCTGGCAGTTCCCTGTCGATGAACTGCTGCAACAGCTTTTGAATGATCTGCAGCAAAATTCTACTTGCACGCTATATTAATGATATTGTTGAATAATTTCCATATTCGGTTGGATCACCTTTCTTTGGAATATACATAAATATGGATATTTTCCAGTCAGTTGGCCAGGTAGCTGTTTTCCAAATTTCTTGGTATAAACGAATGAGCACTTCCAGAGGTGCATCTGTTTGTTGAAACATCTCAGTTGGTATTCCTTCAATACCTGGAGCCTTGTTTTTCGCCAATGTCTTCAATGCAGCTTGGACTTCTTCCTTCAATACTATCAGTTCTTGATCATATGCTACCTCCTGAAATGGTTGAATATCAACCAATTCTTTTTGGTACAGTGGCTCTGTGTATTCCTTCCATCTTCTTTTGATGCTTCCTACATCGTTCCAGTATTTTGCCCACAGAATCCTTCACTAGTTCAACTTGAGGTTTAAATTTTTTCTTCAGTTCTTTCAGCTTGAGACATGCCGAGCATGTTCTTCCCTTTTGTTTTCTAACTCCAGGTCTTTGCACATTTCATTATAATACTTTACTTTGTCTTCTTGAGCTGCCCTTTGAAATCTGTTCAGCTCTGTTACTTCATCATTTCCTCCATTCACTTCAGCTATCTGACGTTGAAGAGCAAGTTTCAGAGTTTCTTCTGACATCCATTTTGGTCTTTTCTTTCTTTCCTGTCTTTTTAATGACCTCTTGCTTTTTTCATGTATGATGTATGATGTCCTTGATGTCATCCCACAACTCTTCTGGTCTTCGGTCATTAGTGTTCAATGCATCAAATCTATTCTAAAGATGGTCTCTAAATTCAGGTGGGATATACTCAACTTTGGCTCTCATGGACTCATTCTAATTTTTTTAGCTTCAACTTGAACTTGCATATGAGCAATTGATGCTCTGTTCTGCAGTGGACCTCTGGCCTTGTTCTGACTGATGATATTGAGCTTTTCCATTGTCTCTTTCCACAGAAGCAGTCAATCTGATTCCTGTGTATTCTGTCCGGCGAGGTCCACATGTATAGTTACCGTTTATGTTGTTGAAAAAAGGTTATTTGCAATGAAGGAGTCATTGGACTTGGAAAATTCTACCATGTGATCTCTGACATTATTTCTATCACCAAGGCTATATTTTCCAACTACCAATCCTTCTTCTTTCCTTCCACAATCACCAGTAATTATCAATGCATCCTGGTTGCACATTTGATCAATTGCAGACTGCAGAAGTTGGTAAAAGTCTTCAATTTCTTCATCTTTGGCCTTAGTGGTTGGTGCATAAATTTGAATAACAGTCATATTAACTGTCTTCCTTGTAGTGGATAGATAGTATCCTATCACTGACAGCATCGTACTTCAGCATAGATCTTGATATGTTCTTTCTGACAATGAACGCAATGCTATTCCTCTTCAATTTGTCATTCCTGGCGTAGTGGACTGTCTTAGTCATCTAGTGCTGCTGTAACAGAAATACCACAAGTGGATGGTTTTAACAAGGAGAAGTTTATTTCCTTACAGTAAAGTAGGCTAAAAGTCCAAATTCAGGGTGTCAGCTCCAGGGGAAGGCTTTCTCTCTCTCGGCCTTCTCATCAGTGTTCCCCCGGACTAGGAGCTTCTCGGTGCAGGGACCCCGGTCCAAAGGACACACTCTGCTCCCAGCACTGCTTTCTTGATGGTATGAGGTCCCCAACTCTCTGCTTGCTTCTCTTTCATCTCTTGAGAGAGAAAAGGTGGTGCAGGCCACACCCCAGGGAAACTCCCTTTACATTGGATCAGGGATGTGACCTGGGTAAGGGTGGTGTTACAATACCTAGGATATCAGTGTTTATGTGTTTCATTCCATTTTTGATGATTTCCAACTTTCCTAGATTCATACTTTGTACATTCCACGTTGTGATTATTAATGGATGTTTACAGCTGTTTCTTCTCATTTTGAGTTGTACCACATCAGCACACGAAGGTTCCAAAAGCTTGACTTCATCCAGGTCATTAAGGTTGACTCACTTTTAGGAGGCAGTTCTTCCCCAGTCATACTTTGAGGGCTTTCTAACCTGAGGGGCTCATTTTCCAGCACTATATCAGACAGTGTTCTGCTGCCTTTTATAAGATTTTCACTGGGTAATTTTTTTTCAGAAGTAGACTGCCAGGTCCTTCTTCCTAGTCTGTCTTAGTCTAGAAGCTCAGCTGAAACCTGTCCACCATGGGTGACCCTGCTAATGTTTGAATACCAGTGGCACAGCTTTCAGCATCACAGCAACATGCAAGCCCCCACAGTATGACAGACTGACAGATGCATTGTCTGGGAAGTGGTAAAAGCACTAATTTTTATTATTCTTTGATAAGTCAAGGTGCAAGCTGTAATCAAGGAAGAAAGGAAAAAAGGACATAGAATGAGTAGAATAGCAAATTGCTAAAGTAGAATGCTAAAATGGTAAATTTAAAATCAAATATATTCTAACGGTATTAAATTTAAAAATGGACTGTCATTTAAATGATACAAATTGTCAGACTGAATTAAAAACAATTTAAACAATTAAACTTTTTTTGATATTTAAGTATTTTTTTATCAGACTTTAGATGAAGGTTTACAGAACAAACTAGGTTCTCATTAAACAATTAGTACACGTGTTGTTTTGTGACATTGGTTAACAACCCTATGACATGTCAACACTCTCCCTTCTCAACCTTGGGTTCCCTATTACCAGCTATCCTGTCCCCTCCTGCCTTCTGTAGCCCCGGTAGCATAGTGGTTAGAGCTTGGCTGCTAACCAAAAGATCGGCAGTTCAAAACCACCAGCTGCTCCTTGGAGACCCCGTGGCCCAGTTCCATTCTGTTCCATAGGGTCGCTATGAGTCAGAACTGAATCAATGCACCTAACAACAACCACCACCTGCCTTCTAGCCCTTGCCCCTGGGCTGGTGTGCCCCTTTAGTCTTGTTTTGTTTTATGAGCCTGTCTAATCTTTGGCTGAAGGGTGAACCTCAGGAATGACTTCATTACTGAGCTAAAAGGGTGTCCAGTGGCCATACTCTCAGGGCTTCTCCAGTCTCTGTCAGGCCAGTAAGTCTGGTGTTTTGTGAGTTAGAATTTTGTTCTCTGTCCGGGACCCTCTATTGTGATCCCTGTCAGAGCAGTCAGTGGTGGTAGCTGGGCACCATTTTGTTGTGCTGGACTCAGTCTGGTGGAGGCTGTGGTAGTTGTTGTCCACTAGCCCTTTGGACTAATCTTTCCCTTGTGTCTTTGGTTTTCTTCATTATCCCTTGCTCCTGAAGGGGTGAGACCAGTGGAGTATCTTAGTTGGCCACTCACAAGCTTTTAAGACCCCAGATGCTACTCACCGAAGTAGAATGTAGAATATTTTGTTATAAATAATGTTATGCCAATTGAGTTAGATGTTCCCCAAGACCATGGTCCCCACAGCCCTCAGCCCAGTGATTCGGTCCCTCAGGGAGTTTGGATTGTCTAAGGAGCTTCCATGACCTTGCCTTGGACAAGTTGTGCTGGCTTCCCCAGTATTGTATACTATCTTACCCTTCACCAAAGTTACCATTTATCTATTATCTATTTAGTGTTTTTCTATCCCCACTCCTCCCCTACCTCGTAACCATCAAAGATTGTTTCTTTTTGTGTGTAAACCTTTTCATGAGTTTTTAGAGTAGTGGTCTCATACAATATTTGTCCCTTTGTGATTGACTTATTTCACTCAGCATCATGCCGTCCAGATTCATCCATGTTGTGAGATGCTTCACAGATTTATCCTTGTTCTTTATCATTGTGTAGTATTCCATTGTGTGTATGTACCATAGTTTGTTTATCCGTTCATCCGTTGATGGGCATCTAGGTCGTTTCCACGTTTTTGCTATTGTGAACAATGCTGCAATGAACATAGGAATGCATTTGTCTATTCATGTGACAGCTCTTACTTCTCTAGGATATATTCCTAGGAGTGGGACTGCTGGATCATATGGTATTTCTATTTCTAGCTTTCTAAGGAAGCACCATATCATTTTCCAAAATGGTTATACCATTTTGCATACCCACCAGCAGTGCATAAGCGTTCCAATCTCCCAGGCAATGCATAAGAGTTCCAATCTCTCCGCAGCCTCTCCAACATTTGTTATTTTCTGATTCGTTAATGATGGGGTAAGATGGTATCTCATCATGGTAACATTTTTATGTTTAATTTGTTATAAAAAACACAACTCAATGCTTCTTAAACATTATGAATACAGAAGAGGTTGAAAGTAATAGAATGAAAAAGATATACCTCGCATTATTAAACAAAACAAAGCTGATGTAACTTTATTAACATCAATAAAAGTAGGCTTTTAAAAATAAAAAAAACATTACTAGAGATAGAGGGGGCATTTCCTAATAATAAAACTCTCTATTCACCAGAATTATATGACAATCCTAAATTCTCATTCATCCAATAATGTATCTTCAAAATATATACTATTAAATGGAAGGCTGTTTTGTCCTGTAAGCCTTCATCTTGGGCGAGAATGGCAGCACAATTGGAAGAGCATAGTCAATATCACTTAAATGTGTAAGTAAAAAGTTTTGAAATGGTGTTTAAATAAAATAAAAATAAATAAATAAATAAATAAACAAATGAGACTAAAGAGGTACAATAGTCCACTGACAAGGTCCAGAAGACAGAAGGGGACAAGGAAGCCCCCTGGTGATAGGGAACACAAGGTGGAGTAAGGATATTCTTGATGTGCTGTGAGATTGTTAACCATTGTCATAGGGCAACATGTGTAGTAACTGTTAAATGAAAAACTATTTTGTTCTGTAAGCCTTCATCTTAAGTGAGAATAACAGCACAGTTGGAAGAGCGTAGTCAATGTCACTGAACTGTGAATGTAGAAATTTTTGAAACGGTGTATCTTTGGCCATCTGTAATTTTCATCAAAAAAAAAAGGTTGAGAATTTAGAGGCTTAATACGTTGTGGGGTTGTTAACCAATGTCAAAAAACAACATGTGTACTACTATTTCATGAGAAACTATTTGCTCTGTAAGCTTTCACCTGAAGTACAATAAAATATATTAAAAAAAAAAGAAAAAGAAAAAAAAACACAAAAGGAAATTGAAAAATTCTTAATCATTGTGGGAAATTTTAAAGGGAATTTTATGAAGTGTTGTTATATGGTGTGAGATACAAACCATCTTTCTTACCTCCTCCTGGAATCTTCAATAAACATCTATTTCTTATCCATGCATTGTTGGGATAGCTTTGTTTCAAGTATTTCTCTAGGCATTTGGTACAGCTACAAAATGAGTGTGAACCAACAGCCGAGGTCAGACCTGTAAGACCTGCTACAGAGTTATGCTGTTGTTGTTGTTAGTTGCCACTGAGTTGATTCCAACTTATGGTGACCCTATGCTCCATAGGGTTTTCCTGGCTGTAATCTTGATGGAAGCAGATCACCAGGCCTTTTTTCTGTGGCACTACTGGGTAGGTTTGAACCACCAACTTTTAGGTTAGCAGTTAAGTGCAAATGGTTTGTGCCACCTAGAGACCTACAGAGAGTTATTTATATACACAGAAAAGGTCCCATAATCAAGTAAGTTTTGGAAGATTGGGCTAACCATTTAAATAAGTTTATTTTCTGAAGATTTTCTTAGAGCCATTAATATTCAGATCTCAATTCAATGTACGTACATTGCGATTTTCTCAGAGAGGGATATGCATGCTTCTGTGAGGCATGAAGCTTGTAAGCCAGGGTGGCTCTCACAGCCATCTGATGTGGATATCATCTCTTTGCACTTGAATTGTGTTGCATGGATTGCTTCAAAAACTCCTGGAGAAGAGGAATGCCTGATACAGTCCTAGTGACAAGCTATGGTTCCTGCCGCGTTACCTTCTGAGTAAAGTGGGGCCAAGTGTTGTTTAAGGTCCTCAGTCCTGTGAGTCTGAATGTTTAGGAGAACCTGATAAGAAGATACCCTGATAGACGGGGACTTTTCAAGCAAATAAATAAAAAGTCAGTAGAATAAAATATCCAAAGTAATGGGAGAAAATAACTTTCAGCCTAGAGTTGTAGTCCCAGAAAAACCTTTTGAGACTGAAATAAAGAAAATCTCAAATACACTAAAGCAGGAAATCTACCATCAACAGATCCTTACTAAAGGAACTTCTGAAAGATGTACTTCAGGATGAAGGCAATTGCTCCTAAAACGCAGTTCTGAATGGCCCCCAGACACCCTTTAAACTCAGTACTGAAGTCACTCCTGAGGTTCACCCTTCAGCCAAATATTAGACAGGTCCATAAAACAAAATGAGACTAAATGGGCACACCAGCCCAGGGGCAAGGACGAAAAGGCAGGAGGTAATGGGGAACTCAAGGTCAAGAAGGGATGTTGACGTGTTGTGGGGTTGGCAGGCAATGTCACAAAACAGTATGGGTATTAATTGCTTAATGAGAAACTAATTTGCTCTGTAAAACTTCATCTAAAGCACAATTAAAAAAAATTTCTCCTACCCTGAAAACAAAATTTCTGAGATACAAGATGGAAAGCTGAGCAAACAAAATTGTCAGCTCGTGTATAATTCTAAATAAATCTTGCTAGTATAAAATAATAATTATGTCGAATCTGTGGAGTTAAAATAGAGCTAAAACACAGGGCAACAATAACATGTAAGGTCCTTATAATGTGCAGGAGTGAAGATATTGATTGTGTAACTTTAGATTTTGTTAAGGATATTGTGGTTGCATATACCCTAAGGTGGTGTCCGTGTTCATGTATAATCCCTTCCCCTTTAGTGTGGGTGGGTTTCTAATCAATAGAATATGGCAAACATGATGGGATGTCGCTCTCATGATTATGTTACCTTATATACGACTCTGTATTTGCAGACTAAAGAGAGAGACTCTTCTGCTGGCCTTGAACAGCAGTCATGTTATGAACTACCTACAGAGGACCATGTGGCAGGGAACTGCAGGCAGCCTCTAGGACCTGACGGTGCCTCTAACCAACAGCCAGCAAAAAGCCATGACCCTCAGTCATACAACCACAAGGAAATAAACTCTGCCAATAACCTGAATGAGCTTGAAAGTCAATTCCCCCCTAGTCAAGTCTCCAGATAAGAACACCTTGACTGTAGCCTTGTGAGGCCCTGAGCAAAGGAACCAGCTGAGACATATCCAGACTCTGACCAATAGAAACTGTGAGATAATAAATGTACGTCGTTTTAAGCTGCTAAAATTGTTGTAATTTGTTACTCAGTATAAAAAGACTAATACTGATATAAAATTCCAAAGGTAAGTACTCAAAGAATAGAAATAGAGCATATAACTTCCCAGTCAGTAGAGGGAAACAAAAAACGAGTAAAGAAGAAAAGCCTGCAACTCAAAAGAAAGACAAAAAATATAAACATACTAAATTCTCCATAAGGTATACATACATTTTCAGACTGAATAAAATACAAAATATATCTAATTTGCTTTTTATAAAAAACGTATCTAAAATATAAGGACAGAGAAAAATTAAAACTAAATGGATATACAAGATGGTGGTGGTGGTGTTAGCTGCTGTGGAGTCGACCCCCAACTCATGTCAACCCCACATGTTACAGAAACAACTGCCCAATAGGGTTTTCTTCGCTGTAATCTTTATGGAAGCAGCTCACTAGGGCTTTTCTTCCTTGGAGCCACTGGTGGGTTCGAACTGCCAACCTTTTGATTAGCAGTCAATCGTAAACCTCTTGCACCACCCATGCTCCTATGCATAAACATCCCTGCATAAACAACTGGGGAATATACATTCTCAAACACAACTTACACCATATACTAGGTTGTAAGGCAAGTTTCACCCACTATCAAAGAGCCATGTTCTCTGGCCAAAATGCAACTATATTAGGGGAAAAAAAAGGTAGGTTACAAAATGTATTTGGAAGTTTAAAAAAAACCACTAACTACATTAGTTAATTTAAGCAAAGAAGAAATCATAAATGAAACTTGAAAATACTTAGAATGGGATAATAAAAGTACATCTCAAAACATGTCATATTCAGTGAAAGCAGCACTTTGTGACAAATACATAACTTTATGTGCTTACATTAGAAAAAGGCTGAATATCAAAGAAAAGCTAGGTTCTAACCTAAACTGCTAGAAAAACAACAAAATAGACCTAAAGAAAGGAAATAATAAAGAACAAAAAATAACAAAATAAAATATTGCATACAGAAGATAAAATCAAAAGTTGGTTCTTTGAAAAAATTTATCAAATTAGCAATCATTGAAAAAAAGAAAGAGGTAATAAATAATATTCGTAATCAAGAAAACGATGTACTGAGGTCCCAGCAAAATGGCGCTCTAGGCAGAAGCACCATGCTGTCCCTCCACAGCAGAGATCCAAAAAACTAAGCCGAACAGAGAATACAACAATCCTGAAACCCTAAAACATCAAATGAAGAGATAAAGAACTCAGCCAAGCACCAAATGGAGTGAGAAAACTGACAGAGAACGGAGAACGAGGACAGATTCATGCCTAGGTCCCCTACCAGCTAACGCAGCGCATATCCGCCATCTTGTACTTCTATCGGAGACCAGCAAACAGGGGGTACGAGAAGCAGCCTCACGGAGTGTCCAGGGAGAGACATAACAACCGGTAATTTGCGATATATGCTTTCCCATCCCCCCCTCTTCTTCACCTCGACTCAGCCTCCTCTGCTTCCCGCGGCCACAATCTCTTGACCAGGAAACTGGCTGCTTAGATTCCACACACCCAAACGGGCCGGCTCTGTGAGTGCCATTTGTTGGCTGCTGGTGTTGCTTTTTCCTGCTTCTTTTGATTTCTTCCTTACCTCTCACCACCTCCCCCTCCTTTCGCTCAAATACCTGGCTCCGTGCGCCATTTTTGCTTCTTCCTGAGGGGCTGCAAAGCTCCGGTAATTTGTGATATACGATTTCCCACTCCCTACCCTTCTTCACCCACACTCGGCCCCCTCTGCTTCCTGCGGACACAGTCTCTTATCCGAGAAACACCAGCCCGCACTAGCTGGCTCTCTGAGTGCCATTTGTTGGCTGCTAGTGTTGCTTTTTTTTCTGCTTCTTTTGATTTCTTCCTTACCTCTCGCTATCTCCCCCTCCTTTCACTCAAATACCTAGCTCCGTGCGCCATCTTTGCTTCTTCCTGAGGGGCTGTGGAGTTCCATTCGAGTGTGGAGCTGCCGCCCAGTCTGGGCTGCCGTGCTGGTGGGATCCCGGGGCTTTTGTTCATTTGTTTGTTTTGAATTGTTTGTTTGTTTACTTTTCTCTTTCTTGAGTTGGGAGCCCTTTCTGGCCAGGCGGTGCTGCGTGGCAAGGAGACTTCGCGCTCGGCTTGCACAGATGTGCAGAGGGATCCCCGAGGACATTTCTTTTCTCGTTGTTTTTTTCCTTCTGTTTTTTGGGGAGCCTTTCTTGTTTGTTTGTCAGTTTTTAATTTGTTTTCTTTTCTTTTCCCTCTTTTTCCCTTTTTGTCTTTCTTCATTGCTCAGTTTCTCAACTCTCTATATCTTCCTTCTCTTTCTGTTCCCTGAATACCTGGCGTTGTATACCTCTACGCCTTCTAGCCAGGCTGTACTGCAACACCTGAGAGCGACTTCCCCAGACCTCAAAGCTGCACCGGTGGGATCCCTGGGAACTTTGCAGTTCTTTAACCTTTCCGATTTTTATTTATTCATTCTTTTCTTTTCCTTTCTTCCTCTTCCCCTTTCTGTTTTTCTCCATTGCATAGTCTCTCATCTCTCCACTCCAACGGCAAGCTCCCCTAGCATTCTTTTTTATTTGTTTGTATGTTTTTGGCTCCTGTTCCTCTCTCCTCTCTCCCATATCCATCTTAGCTCCACACATAACAATCTCCCCTCTGCATCCTGCCTACCTGTACCATGCACTTGATATCACACCACCAAGCAGCACAGGCATGGCCTACTGGAACCTGCCCTGCACTGATTACTGACCCGCTCTGGTGGCTGTAGTAAGTGCCACAAACAACCAGTCCCAGTAACTCCTCTTCAGCTGGACCTGTCCTGCCATACCATATCTGAGTGACTGACCCTACCAATTAGAGAAGGAGGTGAAAACTATTCTGCCCACAGACGAACAAACAACAAAGAACCCACAGTCCGCCTGCTCAGACATAGTCAACTTTAAAAAAAAAAAAAGGACGAAACAAACAAATCTACAATCAATAAATGAGAAAAATAACTACTCAATGCCCCAAAGACAGCAGACAATATCAAAACATTTACAAAAACAGGACAGGATGGTTCCAGTAGGCGTCCAAAATAAAACACCAGATGACTCTCCAGTGGAAGAAAATGCACTAGAACTACCTGATAGGGAATTCAAATCTCTAATACTCAGAATTCTCCAAGAGCTGAGGCAAAAATCTGACAAACATGAGGAAGAAACAGACAAATTCATGGAAAATACAGACAAAAAATTGGAAGAATTCAGGAAAATAATGCAGGAAAAAATGCCAAAATAAATTCACAACTAGAAATTATACAAAGACAACAATTAGAAATCCAAAAGATAAACAACAAGATTTCAGAAATGGACGGTGTCATAGGAGGGCTGAGAAGCAGATTTGAAATGGTGGAAGACAGGATCAGTGGAATTGAAGACAAACACTTGACTACAACTCTGTTTCAGGAAAACTCAGAAAAAAGAACAAAGAAAAATGAAGAGACCCTGAGAGTTATGTGGGATACAATCGAAAGCAAAAATTTTTGAGTGATTAGAATTCCAGAACGGGGGAGAAAACAGAAAACACAGAGAGGATCATTGAAGAACTGCTGACAGAAAACTTGCCCAATATCATGAAAGATGAAAAGCTGGCCATCCAAGAAGCACAACAAACCCCATATAGGAGAGACCACAAACGAAAATCACCAAGGCATATCATAATCACGCTCGCCAAAACCAAAGGCAAACAAAGAATCCTGAGAGCAGCTCGTGAAAAACAAGAAGTCACATACAGAGGAGAAACAGTAAGACTAAGCTCAGAGTATTCTGCAGAAACCATGCAGGCAAGAAGACAATGGGATGACATATATAAAAACTTGAAAGAAAAACATTGCCAGCCAAGAATAATATATCCTGCAAAACGCTCGTTCAAATTTGATGGTGAAATTAGGTCATTTCCAGATAAACAGAAACTAAGGGAATATGTGAAAGTCAAACCAAACTTACAAGAAATATTAAAGGGAGTTCTTTGATCTGAGGACAAACAGCTTCAACTCACAGGCAGAATCTAGGACGCAGGATAGTACCAGCCAGATACCAATCTAGGAAATGAACTCTCGAGGACTATCCAAAACCAAAAGAAATACAACAGGGAATCAGAGCTGTGAATCAGTAAATGACAACAACATCAAAACAATAAAAGAGGGAATAAACAGCATAGGTATAGAACCTTCTAATGGAGAGGAAGGCAAGGTGATACCAAGTAATGGTAGGCTGCTTCAAACTTAGAAAGATAAGGGTAAAATTCATGGTAACCATGTAGAAAGTTAACAAACATACTCATTTAAAAAAAGAGGAAAAACATAAAGTCTCAGCAAAACAAAACCTACAAAAACAAAAGAAATGAAACAAAAATCCACAAACAAAAGTAACTCAGCACGAGAGAGTAAGAAGAACAAAGAAAACTTCAGCACCACACAAAAAAGCACTACAAAATGACAGCAACAAACTCACATCTATCAATAATTACACTGCATGTAAATGGGCTCAATGCACTCATAAAGAGACGGAGAGTGACAGTATGGATAAGAAAACAGGATCCAACAATATGCTGTCTACAAGAGACACACCTTAGAAACAAAGATGTGAATTTATTAAAAGTCAAAGGTTGGAAAAAAATATATCAAGCTAACCAAAAAAGAGCAGGAGTGGCAATTCTAATCTCAGATAAAATAGACTTTAAAACAAAATCTACCATGAAAGACAAAGAAGGACACTATATAAAGATTAAGGGGATGATCTATCATGAAGACATAACCATAATAAACATCTACACACCCAATGACAGGGCTCCAAAATACAGAAAACAAACAACACTGAAAAGAGAAATGGACAGTCCCACAATAATAGTAGGAGACTTCAACACACCACTCTCAGTAAAGGACAGAACAACTAAGAAGAAACTCAGCAAAGATACAGAAGACCTAAAGGGCACAATCAGCCAACTTGACCTCATAGACATATATAGAACACTCCATCCAACAGCTGCAAACTACACATTCTTTCCAATGCACATGGAACGTTCTCCAGAACAGACCACATCTTAGGCCACAGAGCAATCCTCAACAAGATCCAAAACGTTGAGATAATTCAAAGTATCTTCTCTGACCACAATGCCATCAAGGTAGAAATTAACAATAGAAAGAGCAAGGAAAAAAAATCAGTTACATGGAAACTGAATAATACCCTGCTTACACACACTGGGTAATAGAAGAAATCAGAGCTAGAATCAAACAATTCCTAGAATCGAATGAGAATGAAAACACATCATACCAAAATCTTTGGGACACAGCAAAGGCAGTTCTCAGAGGAGAATTTATAGTAATAGATGCACATATCAAAAAAGAAGGGACAGAATCAAAACATTAAATACAGAACTCAAACAAATAGAAAGAGAACAGCAAAAAATGCCCACAACCACTGGAAAAAAGGAAATAGTAAAGATCAGAGCAGAAATAAACGAAATAGAGAACAGAACAACAATAGAAAGAATCAACAAAACCAAAAGTTGGTTCTTTGAAAGAATCGAGAAACAAAAGAAAAACAGGAGAGGACACAAATAACCCAAATAAGAAATGAAATGGGGGACATTACAACAGTCCCAACTGAAATAAAAAGGATTATAACAGAATATTATGAAAAACTATACTCCAACAAATTTGAAAACCTAGAAGAAATGGATAAATTTCTAGAAATACATGGCCTACCCAAATTACAACCAAGTGATGTTGAAAATCTGAACAGACCCATAACAAGAGAAGAGATTGAAAATGTAATAAAAAAACTCCTAACCAAAAAAAGCCCTGGCCCAGATGGCTTCACTGGAGAATTCTACAAAACATTTACAGAAGAGCTTCTACCAGTACTACTCAAGCTATTTCAGAGCATAGAAGAGGAAGCAACTCTTCCAAATTCATTCTATGAAGCCAGCATAAAGCTGATACCAAAACCAGGCAAAGACGTCACAAAAAAGAAAATTACAGACCAATATCTCTCATGAATATAGATGCAAAAATTCTGAACGAAATTCTAGCCAATAGAATTCAGCATCATATCAAAAAAATAATACACCACAACCAAGTAGGATTCATACCAGGTATGCAAGGATGGTTCAACATTAGAAAATCAATCAACGTAATCCACCACATAAATAAAAGGAAAGAAAAGAATCACATGATCATCTCAATTGATGCAGAAAAGGCATTTGACAAAGTCCAACACCCATTCCTGATAAAAACTCTCAATAAAATAGGCATAGAAGGGAAATTTCTCAACATAATAAAGGGCATCTATGGAAAACCAATGGCCAACATCATACTTAATGGAGAGAGGCTGAAAACATTCCCCTTGAAAACAGGAACAAAACAAGGATGCCCTCTATCACCACTCCTATTTAACATTGTGCTGGAAGTTCTAGCTAGAGCAATAAGGCAAGAAAAAGAAATAAAGGGCATCCAAATTGGTAATGAAGAAGTTAAACTCTCCCTGTTTGCAGATGATATGATACTATACCTAGAAAACCCTAAAGACTCCATGAGAAATCTACTGGAACTAATAGACAGATTCAGCAGAGTAGCAGGATACAGGATAAACATTCAAAAATCAGTTGGATTCCTATACACCAGTAAGGAGAATGATGAAAAGGAAATCAGGAAAACAATACCATTTTCAGTAGCCTCTAAAAAGATAAAATACTTAGGAATAAATCTGACCAGGGATGTAAAAGACCTATACAAAGAAAACTGCAAAACACTACTGCATGAAACCGAAGGGATCTACATAAAGGGAAAAACATATAATGCTCATGGATAGGCAGACTCAACATTGTGAAAATGGCAATTCTATCCAAAGCAATTTACAAATACAACGCAATCCCGATCCAAATACCAACAACATTCTTCAAAGAGATGGAAAAACTAATCATTAACTTTATATGGAAAGGGAAGAATCCCCGAATAAGTAAAGCACTACTGAAGAAGAAGAATAAAGTTGGAGGACTCACACTACCTGACTTCAGAACCTGTTATACAGCTACAGTAGTCAAAACAGCCTGGTACTGTTACAATGACAGATATGTTGAACAATGGAACAGAATTGAGAACCCAGATGTAAATCCATCCACCTACGGTCACCTGATCTTCGACAAGGGCCCAAAGTCCATCAAATGGGGAAAAGACGGTCTTTTTAACACATGGTGATGGCAAAACTGGATATCCATCTGCAAAAAAATGAAACAGGACCCATACCTCACTCTGTATACAAAAACTACTTCAAAATGGATCAAAGACCTGAATATAAAGCCTAAAACTATAAAGTTCATAGAAGAAAAAATAGGACCAACACTTCAGGCCTTAATACATGGCATTAACAGGATACAAACCATAACCATCAACGCACAAACCCCAACCGATAAACTAGATAACTGGGATCTTCTAAAAATCAAACACCTATGCTCTTCAAAAGACTTCACCAAAAGAGTCAAAAGAGAACCTACAGACTGGGAAAAAATTTTTGGACAGTACAAGTCAGACAAAGCTCTAATCTCCATAATCTACAAGAAAATCCAACACCTCTACAACAAAAAGACAAATAATCCTATAAAAAAATGGGCAAAGGAAATGAACAGACACTTCACCAAAGAAGACATTCAAATGGCCAACAGACACATGAGAAATGCTCGCGATCACTAGCCATTAGAGAAATGCAAATTAAAACCACAGTGAGATACCATCTCACCACAGCATTACTGGCACGAATCAAAAACACTGGAAATAACAAATGTTGGAGGGGGTGCGGGGAGATTGGAACTCTTATGCACTGCTGGTGGGAATGCAAAATGATACAACCATTTTGGAAAATGATATGGCGCTTCCTCAGAAAGCTAGAAATTGACATACCATTCGATCCAGCAATCCCACTCCTAGGAATATATCCTAGAGAAATAAGAGTCGTCACTCGAATAGACATATGCACACCTATGTTCATGGCAGCATTGTTCACAATAGCAAAACGATGGAAACAACCTAGATGCCCATCAACAGATGAATGGATAAACAAACTATGGTACATACACACAATGGAGTACTATGCAACGAGAAAGAACAACAATGAATCTGTGAACCATCTCATAACATGGATGAAACTGGAGGACATTACGCTGAGTGAAATAAGTCAATCACAAAAAGACAAATATTGTATGAGACCTCTATTGTAAAAACCCATGAAAAAGTTCACACACAAAATGTAACAATCTTTGTTGGTTACCAGGGATGGGAGGGGTGGGGGGAAAATACTAAATAGGCAATAGGTAAGTGGTATCTTGGGTGAAGGGTGAGACGGTACACAATACAGGGGAAACTAGCACAACCTGTACGAGGAAAGGTCATGGAAGCCCCACAGACACATCCAAACTCCCTGAGGGACTGAATTGCTGGGTGGAGGGCTGTGGGGACCATGGTCTTGGGGAACATCTAGCTCAATCGGCATGACACAGCTTATAAAGACAATGTGCTACATTCTACCTTGGTGACTAGTGTCTGGGGTCTTGAAAGCCTGTGAGCGGCCATCTATGATACTCCACTGGTCTCATCCCTTCAGGAGCAAGGGAGAATGAAGAGAACAGGATACAAGGAAAAGATTAGTCCGAAGGACTAATGGTCCACAGCTACCAAGGCCTCCACCGGACTGAGTCCAATACAACTAGATGGTGCCCGGCTACCACCACTGACTGCTCTGACCAGGATCACAACAGAGGGTTCTGGACAGAGCTGGAGAAGGATGTAGAGCATAATTCTAACTCACCAAAAAAAAAGACCAGATTTACTGGCCTAAAGGAGACTGGAGAGGCCCCGAAGAGTGTGGCCCCCAGACACCCTTTTAGCTCAGTGGTGAAGTTACCTCTGAGGTTCACTGTTCAGCCTGGGAGTGGACAGCCCCGTAAAACCAAATGAGACTAATGAGGTACAGGAGTCCAGTGACAAGGGCCAGAAGGCAGAAGGGGATAAGGAAGCTGGTGATAGGGAACCCAAGGTTGAGTAAGGATATTGTTGATGTGTTGTGAGATTGTTAACCATTGTCATAGGGCAACATTTGTAGTAACTGTTAAATGAGAAACTATTTCGTTCTGTAAGCCTTCATCTTAAGTGATAATAACAGCACAATTCGAAGAGCATAGTCAATGTCACTGAACTGTGCATGTAGACATTTTTGAAATGGTGTATCTTTGGCTATGTGTATTTTCAGCAAAAAAAAAAAAAAAGAGTTTGAGAAGTTAGAGGGTTGATATGTTGTGGGGTTGTTAACCAATGTAATAAAACTACATGTGTACTTCTGTTTCATGAGAAACTATTTGTTCTGTAAGCCTTCACTTGAAGTACAATTAAAAAAAAAAAGGAAGTTGTGGTAGTGATGGATGCAGCAGAGAATAAAAAGATAGATAAGGGAATAATAAATAGTATGCCATAAAATTTGAAAGCAGACAAATCACACACACAGACGCACACAAACACACACACATGCACACGGACCACCTGAAACAAAAGTTTCACAAACAATACTTGCACTTTCTATGCACTACGTACTCTTAATATTTTCTTTTTTTCTGTTCTTTCCCCTTCTACTAAAAAATGCTGAACACAACTAACTCCACTGATTTCAAGACATGTTAATGAGAATAAAGTTAAAAGAATGTAGGGTGGAAAAATAAAGAAAATCCAATTATTCCAATAGAAGACATAAAAGGATAAAAAGAAACAACCAAAAAGCATGGTAAATAGAAATCACGAAACAAAATGTCAAAAATTAATGAAAATATCAGCAATAAGCATAATACAATTTAACTCTGATTAAAAGTGAAATTATTAGATTGATTTTTTTTTTTTAAGTCCAGCTATGTTTATATACATACTTAATGAAAAGTTGAACCCCTCCCCAAAAAACTACACCAGACAAAAACTCAACAGATGAAAGCTGGTATAATTACATTAATAACAGATGAAATAAACTAATGTAAAAAGGCATTATTAAGGATAAAGGAAGTCAATATATAATGATAAAAGGGATACTTCACCAAAACATACAATCATTCAAAATTTATATGAGGTTAATGAGATCATCTCAAAATATTTTATGCAAAAATTAGAAACTGTGAGATGTTGAAGATCCAAAATCACAGTGATAAATTTTGACATATTTCTTCAGCTGTCAATAAGTCAAGCAGACAAAAAATGAGTAAGGATATAGAGGATTTGAACAGCACAATAAGTTTGATCTAATAAATACATACCCATCGATTAAAGCATCCACACTCTTCTCTACTACACACAGACTATTTAAAATACTGTCAATGAACCAGGCCACAAAGTAAATCTCAGTGCTAAAAAATTGATATCATGTGGACCTCAATTAAAAAAATATTAGCTAAACAAACAAAAAAACAAATCAGTGAGCTAAATAACTGATGTACGAAATTAGATAAGGAAAACTAGAGTATGCTCAAAGAAAGTACAGAGAAGAAAAATAATAAAGACAAGAGGAAAAGAGATGGTTGTATGGTAAGGCTAAATTAATTTTGTAAAATATATTTGATTATTGCCATTGTAGTATTTCTAATTATTTTGTTTATTAATTCACTTACCCATTTCACTCAAGAAAAATACACTAATCCTTGATTCAGGGATGAAATTATTTCTAAAAGCTAGGTATCTATCTGGTCAATAATTATTTACATTGTTATATACTATGGGCAAAGCACTGCCCTAGGTGGTGGAATGGAATGGTAATATTTACAGTCCAATAAGGGAGGTAAGATGAGTATATAAATGATACAAAATATAAAGTAATAAATTCCATATATTTCTCTGGAAATTCAGAGGAGGGAGAGGGAAATTCTGATCTGGGATTAGGGAGGAGGTAGCCTTGAAATGTAAGTAGGATTTGAATATGCATGGATAGGAGAAAAGGCAGGAGAACAGTTACAAATTCAAGGCAGGCAACATAATGCAAAGCATCACGAACATGAACAGTGAATGGTTCTGGTTAGAACACAGCCTAAAGAAGAAGGGAAGGCTGCAAAGGTGGATTGGGGCTCTAAATGCTAGGCTAAAGTGAGACTTTATTCCATAGATGGCAGATGGGTGGGTATGGGGGTTATCACTGAAGTTTTCTGTTTTGTTTTGTTTTAGCAGGAGTAGTGATAAATAGGCTCTGGGAAAATTGTTTAGGGGCCTATGTCTATAGGCAAAGCCAGGGTTAAGAAAGTCTGAGTTAGTATAACTACAGTAAGAACAGAGAGATGAGAGAGAGAGACAGAAAAGAAAGGCAGATTTAGGATGTGATAACTGGACAAGGGGGCGATAATAGAGTCAAATGAATTTAGGATTATTCAGTGACAAGAAAGTTGGGATGTCATTAACAAAAACAGAGAGTGCAGGACATAGTATGAGTTGGGACAGAAAATGAGTTCATCATCATTAGCTATTACTATTCTAGCAGTAGGACTGTATTAGAAATGTGGCCCTAAGATCATTGGAGAGCAATTCTTTTTATAAAATGCTGTATATTTTAAAATAAATGTGCATTCCTTCATTGAATCCTCAGTCATTACATCCCTTCCTATTCTCTCAGTCTCTTTTATGTCCCTGCTAGCTTCACTTTCTTTCAGGGTATTGAATAACTCCAGGGTATACCATTCACATTGCAAAGAAGGTACCAATCCTACAGAATCTCCTGCTATCATGCAATATGGTGACCCTGCTTCTTTTCCTATCCATCATAAACTCTCAGCCATGATTTCAAGTACTCTGTAATTACTACCCACTACCCATCTGTCAGCCGTACTGCGGTGGCTTACATGTTGCTATGGTGCTGGAAGCTCTGTTATCGGTATTTCAAATACTAGCAGCATCACCCATAGTGGACAGGTTTCAGCAGAGATTCCAGAGTAAGATAAACTAGGAAGAAAAGCCTGGCAATCTACTACTTAGCCAATGAAACCCTATGGATCACAACAGAATATTATCTGATATGGTGCTGGAAAATGAGCTCCGTAGGCAAGAAGGCACTCAAAATACACCGTGGCTGCAACAACGGACTTGAGCACACCAATTATCATGAAGATGACCTGGTAACTTTTCATTCTGTTGTACATGGGGTCATCATGAGTCAGAGATAACTTGACAGCAACTAACAACATGTTACTCTTAAAGTTTGATATCAGGAAGAAATTAGGAGTATTCCTAAACCTAGTATGGTTTAGGAATTATCTTTCATTGGTTAACTTTTTGAAAACATGCTAAAAATATTCACAGTACAAAAGCAGAGTGACAACCTAGGATTCTTCCCATTTCAGCAATTCTCCAAATTTCAGTACTCTTAATTATTTCTTTCCACAGACCAGTTCTATTCTGCACACTTGAGGTCGCCATGAGTCGGAATCGAATCCATGGCAACTAACAACATAACAGACATATAGTAAACAGACAAATACTAAGTATGCAGCTTGATGGAGCAAGTACTCTGATCACAATGCAATTAAATTCAATATAAATAGGAAAAAGACAACAAAAATCCCTATGTTAAGAAGGAAGTATACTTGCACTATAAACTTTCACCTAGAGCACAATAAAATTATAAAAAAAAGAAAGTATAATGGGAAAATTTGCTTTAAACTTAAAAGTAAACACCAGTATAAAATTTGTAAGATGCAGCTGAAGCATATTTGGAAATTTTTATTGGTAAATACTGCGTATTAGAAAATAAGGCTAAAAATCAATGAGCTGAAGAACAAAGTTAAAGATTCATACTACCTGATTTTAAGACTTGTTATAGAGCTATAGTTATCAAGACTGTTTGGTATTGGCAAAAAGATAGACACATAAATCAGTGGAATAGAATAGTCATTAAGACCCACACTTAAATGGTCAATTGATTTTTGACAAAGTGACAAAGGCAATTCAGCAGAGAAAGAATAGTATTTTCACTCATGTAATCACCACCTAGATCAAGATATAAAACGTTAATATCTCTGAATTATTAAATGCTTTTGTTCTGATAAGTATTTTAGTTTCATTTTATGAATGCCACATGTCATATCCCTTTAAAAAGGATTCAGAATGAATATGTTATAAGGTTAAGTGAATCTTGGAGTTGTACTTAAAGGCTACTTCTTTAATTTTTTTCTAGATTTATGACCTTTGTCAAGTCACTTAATTTCTCATTTTGCCCTTATTTTCTCTAATTCCTACCCCTTTTCCCTAAGGTTTTTATGAGAATGAAATAGAAAACCATCAATCAAGAATAGGGTTGCCACTTTTTGGAGTGGTGGAAATGTTCTGTATCTTGATGTGGTCGTGGTGACTTCACAGGTGTAAACATTTGTCAAAATTCATCAATTGTGCAGTGTAAGTGAATGTAGTTTATTATGCAAAAATTCTCAGTAAAAAGATTTAAAAAATTAAAAAAGAATATTGTCTAGGTACATGTGGGCATAAAATTGTTTGTTTCTCCATCCTTTTCCTTTACATATCCACTTGGGAGGAAAAATACCTAATCACTATTCTCCATATGAAACCCCCTCAGAACTTCTTGAGATAATTACAAAGTTATTCCTCTGACTCTTCTCCTCCAGATTTAAACCCCAATTTCTGTTACTTCTCCTATTTTATTTTTGAAATTTTATTTTTCTATCCTTTTATTTAGTAAAATCTTAAATCTAGATTAAGTTAAAGAACAAAAACAGAGTATTTCATACATGTGCTAAAAAATAACTTGAGGTTCCTTAGATGCTCCTCTCTCCTCTAACATCCATGGGCCTCAGGGGGAGTACTATGTTGCTAACTCACGTACTGAAAGAGGGGTATTCTATCCCCTTTAATCTTACTCATACTCAAACTCACAGGAAACTAGCTGTACAAACATTATTTTGAAGTCTCTTAGAGATCACTGGTCATATCGATACTCCCAAAGTGAATCATATTATTTACAACAATAGTGACTAAGACATGCTCCTTTTTTTTAATTTGCTGCCACCATTTGAAAAATTTGTCTTCATTTTCTTTCTGATATATCAAACTTAAGTTTTGGTACCAACAAAGTTATTCATCTATGCATTCTAAACTCAAAGCAAAATATCTCACAGTGGGCTATTTTACATTAGCAAATTCTGTTTTGCCAGCAATATTAAACACAGATTGTCTTGCCTAAATTGCTAAAATTATAGAGTTCATGGAAGTGGATTATAAAAATCCATTTTAATGCACTAGAAACTACTACTACCAACTTTCAAAATAAACGCTTTGGCACTTGAGATTTTGATTTGTTACTTTGTTTTGTTTTAAAAATAAAATTTTGTTCTATATAAAAATAAAGACTATTCCTCACACTTCATCTTACACTCTTTGTTCACGTCTTATCATTTCTCAAAGAAGTTAGTAGATGATAAAAAATAAAATTACCCAATAAAATTACCCCCTCCCCCGAGTCCATTTCACTCACCTACAAAACGGGCTGGGAATAGTAGGTATCACATAACAAATTCCCCCATTCAGGCAAAATGATCTGTGACTGGGACCACAGGGTTCTTCGTGATCTAAAACACACACACACACACACACATATATGAAATACAGAAAGGCAAACTAAAGCTTTTCTAATGCAACAAGGAACAGGGATTACTACTTTAGACCCAAGCAGCAATTCTAAAAATTAGCATGAAGAATTGATTCTCAAAATGAAGAACTTAATCTTATTCCTTATTTGAAAAGAAGGGACTTCTATCTCTTTGAGAATGTGACCATTTACAGCTATATAACAGAAACAGGCAATCTCTATATTAGTTCAAAAAGAGACGATCAGGATCCTGGAATAAACAGCAGCCTTTCTCATTTAGTACAGAGCCTCTGAAGTTTTGCTTAGAGCAACTAATATTTACTGTCTGAACCTCTTTCTTCCTCTCTCAACTCTCCCCACTCCAAGAGTACAGATTCTTGTCTTTTCTGTTAGGTCTCAAATACATTAAAATCTCAGATTGCTGCAGGAAGAAGATTTGGACAATTGAAGTAAATTCTGATTTCAAAAATAATCTCTAAATATTTCTATACATGACAATCTTAACATCAAAAAACAAAAATAAAAGTTAAGTAAGGATATTGTTGATGTGTTGTGAGATTGTTAACCATTGTCATAGGGCAACATGTGTAGTAACTGTAAAATGAGAAACTATTTTGTTCTGTAAGCCTTCATCTTAAGTGAGAATAGTAGCACATGAACTGTGCATGTAGAAATTTTTGAAATGGTGTATCTTTGGCAATGTGTATTTTCACCAAAAAAAAAGGTTGAGAAGTTGGAGGGTTGACATGTTGTGGGGTTGTTAACCAATGTCATAAAACAATATGTGTACTACTGTTTCATGAGAAACTATTTGTTCTGTAAGCCTTCACCTGAAGTACAATAAAAATTTTAAAAAAATAAAATTATCTTTCAACATTTTGATTTATTAGATTTTAGCTAGTAACTGTAAAGACATATCTGAAGTTCTAAAACATTAAAAATTTAAATCATTGCTTGATATACAACCTAAATCTTCAGAATATTAAGAAAAAAAGAACCCCATTTCTCTCTTGCTCTCCTTCTCTCTCACTCCTCTTTTTCCATCCTTCCAATCTTCTTTACCTTTGACTTTTCCTTACTCTTCTCTGTGCCTTCCCTCTCTCCCTTAGTGCCTCTCCACCATCCCCTCACCTTTTAAACTCCTTCCTTTCAGTTACAGTCACCAAAGCCATTGTATAGATATACTTCAAATAACAACAGTAAAATTAATTAAGTCACTATACTCCTGTTTATGATGAGAAGAGCTAATTATTGAATAGTTTATCTTACAGTCTTAAAGAGGGAATTATATCGCTTTAAAATTATATATTGTTGCTTCCTGATTGTTTCTGTCTAGAAAATGACCTAGAATGATCTGATGTGAAGAAGAAAATGGCATTACTCCTATTTGACATTCAGTTTGGCACTTAAAAAAAAAGTACATTCAGTTTAAAAAAATTATCTAACATTTACCACTAAAATACCAATATGTTATTAAGATATCGTTGTTATGAACCAGATATCTCCACAATTAGAATTTGAAATTTTAAAACTTAATTTTTTACTTTATAATTTAGAAGAATCTGTCTCAACATCATATAATTATAAAATCACATTATAACTATAAAAGTATAAAAACATAAAGAGGAAAACAGAACTACAAAGAATTTAAGTGCAAAAAAAGAAACTAGATACTTTTCTTTCTTACACAATGCCATGCTTCTTTATAACCAACTTTTAATACTTACAATTTTTCCGAAATAATTTGGCTAACAACTAAAATCCCAATTAATATTATATGACATCAGAAAGTCATCACATAGAGTTTTCCATGGAAAATGGAATGTAAGTTTATCATAGAATGTTTCTTGTGGCTGAAATTAATGTCCGTGTTTTTAACCGGATTATAAGCAGACATGTCTCAACAACGTAGTATTTTACCAGTGAAGAAAATTCATCTAATCTGAATCACTATCTCTGAATCTGTTTCTATTCTAATTTATTATTTGAGAAGTTGTTATCAAATATAGAGTAAGCTATAAGCTGTCAGCTTGTAAAAAGCAATAAAATATATAAGTCTAAAATAAAAGTCTTATAAGTGATGGTCTTTCAAAACCAAAATATTTCAGAGTTTTTAAACAATTTCAGAGAGGGAGAAAAATATAGCCTTGTGTTAAATATGCATTGTTGTTATTATTATTATTTGTTCTATTGCTGTAAGACACACATTGATAAAAGTAAAAACTTACAAGAAATTACCTGTTGGCATCTTAATTTTTAAATAGTCTCATTCTTGGTCAAGAGATGAGGGTTGAAACAGCACCTAAAATGGTTTAAAATGAATAATTTAGGAAAGTCTTCTTTTGGAGGCATTATAAAATGCCAAATACTCTAATAGCAATACTTTTTTTAATGTTGCAAATAATTAAGACACTTGTATACTAAAGAAAAAATTCTTTGGTTAGAGCATCTATTTTTTAGATACTTACTACACATCAGTAAAAATATCTGAACTGATAAAACTAAAAGATCAACATTAAAAAGTATAAATTTTAAAAAACAAAGAAAACACTAAATACAAATCATTGCCTAACTAGTGTAATATAATCTTAAATCTCTCTCTGGAGAAAAGTCTAATAAATTTTATTTCTAATGAACACTGTTAAGTAGTTGTATACTATATGTGATTATACCTGAAGGATATGAGTCAGTAAATGAAACTGAATAACCTGAATTGACTTTTTGCTTTTTCATAAAGCCTATTTCTAATCTGACTTTTAAGTAGAATCATGAACTTCCAAATTTTCAGTTTATTGAAAATGACCAAACACTTACTATAGAAAAATCTTTAACAGCATTTAAAATTTTTGCATTTTTATAGAACCTTTAAGACTTTTATAAAAATACTCTCAAGTTTACTGTCCATTGCACATAACATTTACCAATCTAATACTGCTTTTCTTTCAAAAAATGTCTAACATCTGGCAGAGCAAAGACATGCTTAAGTGTGAAGTTATCCACTGTAACAGAAAGAAAGGAATCAAAACACATTTGAAGAGATGGATTTATACTTACAGTATGATTATAAGCTCTCAATTCCATTTTATAAAGGGGACTTACTCCTAACTTAAGCACAAAGACTTTGTAACAGAAATCTGAATCGACAATCTCCTACTAACACAGATGTAATATCAAGGTCTTCTCCCAAAGCCAGCTGTTTTCTTATATAGACAAGGAGGGAAGGAGAAAGAGCCAAGAGAACATGAAACCTACTTAAATTTAACATGAAATAATCACTGGCTCACTGTATGAGTTTCTTTTTTTCCAAACAAATAGGGCTTACCTCAAACATCCACACAAAAAATAAATTTTGCTGGATATACACCGTTTCAAACGTTTTTAAAAACTGCAGACTACGGCAGCTGTGCCTTGCATGTTAGAACTGATGTTAAAAATTTGATTTATATGGTTGCAGTGTGGGCAACGTAGAAAAAAAGACCAAGGTGTGCACAGAGGTCAGGCACCGGCCAAGGGAACCACCCCTCAAGTCCATGTGTTCAAAGTTGCGAATGGAGCAGAATTTTATTTAGAAAAGGAGTTGTACTAACCTGGACTCTCAAATCACTGTCCAATTTTTAAAGTTATGAAATAAACCACATTCCTTTGCAGGTCTGAATAATCCAAGAGTGTTTTGTAGGTTTGTAGAGAAAAGGAATTTTAATGGGGAGCTAATTGACAAGTATTCCAACAAGATTTTTTTAAAAAAGGAATTTCCTTACAAACCACATAAAAATTTATATAAATGATGGCTTGAAGAATTTATATAACTGAAAGCATGTAATCACTATAATAGAACACATAACACCATGTTCAATTGGAAATATATATATGAAATGATTATAATTACTGAACTAATACTATTACAAAGCTATAATATATGCATTAAGGAAAGCTATGAGTTTAAGAATCATGATTTTAATATTGACAAAAACAATAATTTTTTGTTTAAATGAGGTACAGGATTCTTCATCATATAATTTTCTAAAGTGTGTGAAGCATTTAGATGGTTATCTTTTCTAAAACCACAATTTAGATAATATCACTACTTGATTGACATAAAACACTGAAACTAGTGCATTTTTTTTTTTTTTTTTAAGAAAGCACTCTAAATGAAAGCCTTGGTCTTTAAGAACAATTTATTTGTCCATCCATCTATCAACCAACAGGTACTAAGTGGCCTACTACCCTTAAACGGTCTCTTGTTGGGTAGAGTAATGACAGACATATAATTAATTACAGCAATGTTTTAGGTTGAATTATATAAACCATATCTTGACTTCCACAAAAACGACAATTTCATGTTACTCAATATATTAATTAGAGCCCTGATGGTGCAGTGGTTAAGAGCTTGGCTGCTAACCAAAAGGTCGGCAGTTTGGATCCACCACAACTCCTTGGAAACCTTATGGGGAAGTTCTACTCTGTCCTACAGGGTCGCTGTGAGTCGGAATCAACTCGACAGCAACGGGTTTGGTTTTTCATATTAACACATACAAAAAAAAAAATACTTAACTGTTAAGAAGAATCAGGGAAAGATTCCAAGAGGAAGTAGTATTTGTGCTAGGGCCTGAAGAATGAGTAGGAGTTTTTAAACAGAGAAGGATGAACATTCTCAACAGAGGTTACAGCATGTTCAAAGGCACAGAGGAAACAGTCCTAGTGTGTTCCGATGATTGCAGGTAGATCAGCAGGCTGGGATGTGGGCAGAGTGTGGGGAAGGGAGTACCTGTTGGTTTTAGGAAGGTGGGAGGGTGAGGGAAAGAGTGGCAAGAATAGACAGTGGAAAACAGGCAGGCTGCAGGTTGTAGACTTTACCTTAAAAGCAACAGGGAGCCTTTGAAGGTTGTTATGAATTGTGTCCCCCAAAAAAGCTATGTTGAAGCCCTAACCCCTGCACCTATGAATGTGACCTTATTTGGAAATAGGGTCTTTGAAGATATTATCAGTTGGTTAGTAAGGGTTATACTAGAGTAGGTTGTGTCCTAATCCTGTATGACTGGTGTCCTTATATAAAAGAAGTTACGCAGAAGCAGGGTGGTAGAGGAAGGACGGCCATGTGATGATAGAGGCAGATGCATTTGCAAGCCAAGGGACAGCAATCTGAAAAGGAAATTAAGAAAACAATTCTATTTATAATAGCACCTAAAATAATAAAATACCTAGGAATAAATTTAACCAAGCAGGTGAAAGACTTATACGGTGAAAATTATAAAACACGGCTGAAAGAGATTAAAGAAGACTTAAACAAATGGAAAGACATTCCATGTTTATGGATTGGAAGACTTAACATTGTTAAGATGTCGATACTACCCAAAGTGATCTATAGATTCAACAGGATCCCAATCAAAATTTCAACAGTCTTTTTGGCAGAAATGGAAAAACCAGTATTCAAATATATATAGAATTACAAGGGGCTCCAAATAGTCAAAACAATCTTGAAGAAAAAGAACAAAGATGGAGGACTCACACTTCCTGATCTATAACTCTAATAAAGTCTATGACACTTTGTCTCTGAATTTACCCTAAAAATTGAAAATCAATTAACACTTTTATTATTACGACTATATAAATATTATTCACAGCAGATCCATATAGTGCACAAGAATAACATTTTCTTCTCTTATTTCAGTGTCACAATACCTGGGCCACTTACAAAAGAATATTCCTAACATCAAGATAAAATAGATTCCCTTAAACTCCATAAGCTGACTAAAATCATGTTGTTGCTGTTGTGTGCCATCGAATTAATTCTGACTCATAGCAACCCTATATGAGAGTAGAACTGCCCCACACGGTTTCCTAGGCTGTAATCTTTACGGGAGAAGATCGTTAGATCTTTTTTCCTGTAGAGCCGCTGGGTGGGTTCGAACTGCCAACCTTTTGGTTAGCAGCTGAGCACTTGACTGTTCTGCCACCAGGGCTACTTGACTAAAATCACACCACATTTTAATTTGCATCTTATTTGTACTACATTTTCTTACACATCTTTCTGTTTTCCTGCAGTTTAGAGTTTCCTTTTTATTTTTTTGCTACGGAATAATATGCTTCATAATAACATCACAAACATTCAACCTCTTAATCATATCATGTATTGCATGTACACCCTTTTATTTTCTGAGACATTCCTTCCAAAGCCCTCCTCTACCACCTGTTCAAATTTACACTGACCGTTCTCTAGAATGGCTACTGAGTTCAGCTGTCATTCCAGAATTTCCTTTCATAGTTCTTCTGGAGTGATTCCAGTTTCCTAGATTTAGATTCCATGTCTTCCTTTCGGTTTACTCTCTCATTTTGCTGGAGTATATCATCAGCTGACTTGTAGAACAGGATGCAACAGAAGTAAACTTTGAATTCCTGCATGACTAAAGATATCTATCTTCTGTCTTCACATATGAATTTGGCTGGTCATATCAATTTCAACTGAAACAATTTCCCTTCAGTTTTGAGGACACTGCTCTATTTTCTGTCATATCCAGTGATATAGCTGAGAAGTCTGATGCAAGTCTCATCATTAAAACTTTATGGGTAACCTTGTTTTTCCTCCCTGGAAGTATTTAAGATATTTTATGCTTGAGATTCTAAAATTTTATGAGAATGATACCTAATTTCATCTTCATAAAATATGTCCAACTGAGGTCAAACAAGGCTGGTTCAGTATTCAGTAACTCAGTGTTCATGGGATTTTATAGAACATAAGTACTGTGAGTAACAAGAATCTACAGTATTTTCCTTCTGTTTTTTGATCATTGTTCCAGATTTTTTTTTAATTGTACCTTTATCCCTGCCATTGACTTTTTTTTTAATTTTAGCATTTATGTTTTTAATCTGTAAATGGTTCTTTATTCTCTTAATATTCATTTTCCATAGCTGTTCTTGTTTTAGTGATGCAACAGCATCTCAAATCTCTGGATTATGTTACTTCCTTCCAGGATCAGTTTTTCTGTTTATCTCGGCCTTTCTCTTTCTTGTTGTTTTCCTCAAATATCTGATAAGCCTTGGTTGTTTGCTCACATTTAAACATGCAATACTTGGTTGGTTGATTATTCTAGATAAGAGGTGTGGATTCCTTTGCAGTTGTGTAAGCAGGTCTGTTTCTCAATAGACTCACACCCTGAGTGGGAAGTAGGATTAGGTGCTCTATGTACCTGGATAGGATATTTGATTTGGCAGGTTTATTTTCAGGAATAGCTGGTAGGGAGTCAGCTATCAGATTGCAGAGTTATGGGATAGCAGAATGAAGAGGACCTTACTCTAGAGTAGGGTGTCAGCAAACCAGGGCTTCGAACCTGTCTGTTCTGGTTCAAACCCCTGTTTCTAACAAGGTCTGTGCTGAGAATTTGTACTTTCACCCCAGATATACTGAATCAGAACCTACAGTTTAACAAGATCCCCAGGTGATTCTTACGTGTAACTTCCTGGGAACTTGTTAGAAATGCAAATTCTCCCACAAGGGTTTGAACCAAAAGCCTGCAGCAAACTACAGGGAGACAGGCCAGATTGTTTTTGTATGACCCTTGAGTTAAAAATGCTTTTTAGATTTTTAAAGGGTTGTAACACACACACACACACACAGACAAAAAAAAAAATACAGAGAACTATGCCACAGCAACCACACAACCATAACTTTATGTGGCCTGCAAAGCCTAAAATACTTGTCATCTGGCCCTTTACAGTAAGTTTGCTGACCCCTCTTCCAGAGCCAACGATGATGTTGGAAGCCCTAGCTTCCCTTAGATTTCATTTAATTTCTTTAGAAAAGAGACTTCTCTTTTCCTTGGGAATATACACCTGACTGCCCCTACTTCCATTTTGCATGGGGGAAGAGGCAGGTGGGAGCTAGTATCACAGCGGCTTTGTATATTGAGTTTCAATTACGCACTCCCCCACCTCCCCATTTTCAGTCCTATTACTGTTTTCTGTCCAGCCTACTATGTCTGAAGGCTCTCTGGGGTTCTCACAGGGGGGAGAAAATCGCTCCCATTACACTGCAGCCTCTTCATAGCACATTCTGGGGTGTGGCTTCCTGCACTGTTTAACCCACTAACATCTGTTTTCCATCTTCCAGAAAACTGGTGAAATCACATGTCTGCTGACAATCCCTAACTTCCCCTCCTTTTTTATTTGCCATTTTAAACTTATTCCTTTTCATATCTCCCTACTCTATTTTAATGGGGTTAGGTAGAGACAAGAGCATAATTCAGGTCCTCAGTACACCATCTTGAACCAGAAAACTAGTTCTCACTATTACACTTGTCTCTGACAAATAGAGAACTATCAGAGTTAGCTGGTTGGTAAAAGTGTGAAGGAGTCCCAGAAATCTAGGTTCTTGGCATAAGGAGAAGCTTCTGCCAAAGATGTAGGCTGGACTCCATTTTTTGTTGTTTACTGCTCATTCTGAGCTGACTCTTAAAAGTCAGCTAGCCAAAACACCTCAGGAAGTCTGTGGGCTCCCCTCCCCTCCATTCCGTTCCTCTCACAGCATGCTCCCAGGAAGGATACTCACTCAAGCTGGCCCCCAGAATATCCATAGATAAACAACATGTTAACTAACTCAAACTTTATAATTAACAAAACAATGCTTAGGGGATCTTTTACTTGCCTGGAGTCTTGTTACATCATGATTTTGTAAATATCAATCAATCAGAATCTTTTTCCTTGTAAGTTTCAGGATTTTCACCAGAGTACCTTTGTGAATCCTCAGGAAGTGCTGCCCAGTACAGATTGCTCTGTTCCTTTAATAAAGCTCTTTGATTTAATTTAGTAGAAACTCTAGCTTGCTCTTTGACAAAAGTAACAACTGGTAAAAAATTTTTTTAATCTAATTTTAAAATACTATAGAAGATTAAAAGAAAGAAATCATATAGCAAATGTGGTAAAGAATCAAGACAAAATATATAAGATTAGAGGAGGATAAAAATATATCATTAATTTATTTAGATTTACATTTATAAATTACCCACCATGAAAGACAAAAGAGGAAGACCCTTGGCAAGACGGATGGACACTGTGGCTTCAACAATGAGCTCAAACAGCAACGATTGTGAGGATGATACAGGAAGGGACAGTGTTTCATTCTCCTGTATGTAGGGTCGCTATGAGTCAAAACTGACTTAACGGCATCTAACAACAGCGTGACTGGGGCAAGAAAAAAAGAAAATATTGTATGTTCTTGGAAAATACCCAAGGTCAAAGCTAAAAATTAAGAGGATGGACAACAGAAACTAGGTTGTGACGTAAATATTAGACAAGAGAGTTTAAGACAAAAATAAGTTCGTTTTATATTAATGAAGGATATAATTTACAGTGAAAGTATCATAAACTATGTGTATCAAATAGCATTGCATTAAAATATGTAAATCAAACTGTTAGAAGAGAAATGGACAGACATACTACAGTAATAGAGATTTATCAATACCTCTCAATTTTTGACAGATCTAGGAGGCATAAAATAAACAAGGATACCAAAGATAATAAAAATAACTAAAATAATACCTATCTTTTGAGTTCCCACAAAGCTAAATGCTTTACATTTATCTCCTTTAATTTTTATAAGAATCCTAAGAGTTAGTGTTTTTAGAAATCCTTGCCAAAGATCAAAGAGAACTCATTTTCTTTTTCCAGGCCCTAACTAATAACTTGGTTATTTTTATAATGTTGAGAGTAAAAATTCAAAAATCTGAGGACAGAAATCAGTCAAAAAAATTTTTTTTTTCCAACAAGACCCTTTTATTTCTACTTAGGTTAATATTATGTTTAAATCAGATGTTGCCTTCTATAGTTTCTAAACTTTCCACTGGTGATGGTTTCATTGCAAACGTCTGACCAGTTGAGACTCCCACCCCCCAATACTAGGATGAGTGGAAAAAGGTTCATCCATAATCAAGCTCTATAAATATGACTTGAAGACTTGTTTCCTAAAGGGGAAAGTGACTCTCCTTTATAATACAGTTATCAGTTAGGTTACAACTTTTCTCATTTGAGATACTGAAGAGGGACCAAAACCAAAACCAAACCTGCTGCCGTGGAGTCAATTCCGACTCATAGTGACCCCACAGGAGCCCTGGTAGCACAGTGGTTAAGAGTTACAGCTGCTAACCAAAAGGTTGGCAGTTTGGATCCACCAGCCGCTCCTTGGAAACCCTATGGGGCAGTTCTAGTCTATCCTATAGGGTCACTATGAGTTGGAATCAACTTGATGGCAATGGGTTTGTTTTAATGGCTGATAATCACCAGCATCTTTTCTTGTTGGCAGCTTGGATGTCCTCTTTGGTGAAGGCTCTGTTCATGCCTGGGTTGTCTTTTTGTTGTTGAGTTATTGAAGTTTTCTATGTTAGAGATTAGACCCTTATTAGGTAAGTCATTTCTGAAGATTTTTTTCCCTGTCTGTAGGTTCTCTTTTCACTCTTTTGATAATGTCTTTGATGAGCATAAGTTTTTAATTGTTATGAGGTCCCATTTATCTATTTTATCATCTTCTATTCATGCATTTGTTATGTTTGTTATCCTATCTTTACAAAAGATTAGGTCTCCTAGTTTTCTCCCAGGAATTTTATAGTTTTAGGCTTAACGTTTAGGTCTTTGATCCATTTTGAGTTAGTTTTTGTGGATGGTGTGAGGTATGGGTCTTGTTTCGTTTTTCTGCAAGTGGATATTCAGTTTTGCCAGCACCATTTATTAAAGAGACTGTCTGCCCCATTGAATGGACTTTGACCCCTTGTTGAAAATCATTTGTCCATAGATGGCTGGACTTATTTAAGTTCTCAATTCTATTCCACTGGTCTGTGTGTCTAGCGTTGAACCAGTAACAGGTGTTTTGATTATAGTGGCTGTATAGTATGTTTTGATATTGGGGAGTGTGAGGCCTCCTGCTTTGTTTTCTTCAGTATTGCTTTGGATATTCAGGGTTTCTTTCCTTTCCATGTGAAGTTGGTCATTAGTTTTTCCATTTCAGTAAAGAATGCTGTTGGGATTTGTATTGGGATTGCATTGTATCTGTAGATCACTTTAGGTAGTACTGACATTTTTGCTATATTGTAAGTCTTCCAATCCATGAGCATGGAATGTTCTTCCATTTTTGTAGGTCTCTTTTAGTCTCTTGTAGTAGTATTTTATAATTTTCATTGTTAATTCCTAGATATTTTATCATTTTGGGGGCTGTTGTAAATGACATTGTTTTCTTGATTTCTTTTTTGGAATGCTTCTTGTTAGTATAAAGGAACCCAACTGATTTTTGAACACTGTGGTTTGTGTGAAAGTTTACAGAATTAGTTTCCCATTCAACAATTTATACACATTTTGTTTCATGACATTAGTTGCAATCCCTTCAATGTGACAGCACTCTACCCACTTCCTCCCTGGGTTCCCTGTTTCCATTCACCCATCTTTCCTGCCCCTTCCTGCCTTCTGAACTTTGTTTTTGGGCAATCTGCCTTTTTGATCTTGTACAGTTGATTGTTCTGAGAAGCACATTCCTCACAGGTGTTATTGTTCACTGTATAGGCCTGTCTATTATTTGGCTGAAAGGTGATCTCCAAGACTGGGTTCAGTTCCATGTTTGAAGGCTGTCTAACGGCCATAGTTTTGGGAGTTCCACCAGTTTCTATCAGACCAGTAAGTCTGGTTTTTATGAATCTGAATTTTCTTCTACATTTTTTTCCCACTCTGTTCAGGACCTTCTGTTGTGATCCTGATCAGAGTGGTTGGTAGTGGTAACCGGGAACCATCTAGTTCTTCTGGTCTCAGGTTAGTGGAGGCTGTGGTTTGTGTGGTCCATTAGTCCTTCGGACTAATTGTATCCTTGAGTTTGGTTTTCTTCTCTCTTCTTTGCTCAGGACAGGAAGAGACCAATAGTTGTATCTTAGATGGCTGTTCACAAGATTTTAAAATCCCAGTCACTACTCACCAAAGTAGGATGTAGAACACTGTCTTTATGGACTTTGTTATGCCAATTGACCTAGATGTCCTCCAAGACTATGGTCCTAAGCCCTCAAGACCAGTGACTCAGTTCCTCAAGGTGTTTGGTTATGGCTAAGAAGTTTTCATAACTTTGCTCCCTGTGTGGTCTACTATATATATGGACATATTTGCAGCACATACAAATAAGTATGTAGATATATCCTCTGCCAAACCTACATACAACATCCCCACCCATTGTATCTGGTTTGTGCATTTTTAGTTATGTTTGATAGTCTATTTATGCCATAAATTAGGGCCCCTAGGTCTGCCCCTATTTTTTATTACAGGATCTTTATAGTTTGGGATTTTACATTTAGGTCTTTGATCCATCTTGAGTTAGTTTCTGTAAATGGTATGAGGTATGGATCCTGCTTCATTTTTCTGCAAATGGATATCCAGTTTTGCCAGGACCACTTGTTAAAGAGACTGTCTCTTCCCCATTTAATGGATTTTGGCCCTTTTCCAAAGATCAGTTGTCCAAAGGTGAACAGATTTACTTCTGGGTTCTCACATCTGTTCCATTGGCCTATGTGTCTGTTGTATGAGTACCAGACTATTTTGACTATCGTGGCTATATGGTAGGAACCCAGCTGATTTTTGTGTATTGATCTTGTACCCTGCAATGTTGCTGATATCAGCCTGGCCACTCCTGCTCTTTTTTGTTCACTGGTTGCAGGGAATTTTTTTCCATCTTTGTTATTTTCAGTCTGTTTGTGCCCTTATGTCTAGGGTGTGTTTCTTGTAGACACCAAAAAGTTGGAACTTTTTTTTTTAATTGTGCTTTAGATGAAGGTTTACAGAACAAACTAGCTTTTCATTAAACAGTTAGTACATATATTGTTTTATGACATTGGTTAACAACCCTATGACCTGTCAGTACTCTCCCTTCTCGACCCTGAGTTCCCTATTACCAGCTTTCCTGTCCCCTCCTGCCTTCTAGTCCTTGCCCCTGGGCTTTTGTGCCCCTTTAGTCTCGTTTTGTCCTATAGGCCTGTCTAATCTTCAGCTAAAAGGTGAACCTCTGGAATGACTTCACTACTTAATTTTTTTTTTTTTTAAATCCATTCTACCACTCCCTGCCTTTTGTATGGGGAGTTTAGACCATTTACATTTAAGGTTATTTCTGAGAACAAAGTGCCTACCTCATTCATTTTGCTATTTGGTTTTTTTTTTTTTTGAGTGTTTCAACTTTTTTTTTATTCTCATTAATCTGTTATTATTTGTGTTTGACTGCTTTCTTGTGATGAGTCTTTCTGATTCCTACTTTTCTTCTGTGCATTTTTTCTAGGTGATTTGTTAGTGGTTACCACATATATTACATTACACCACTTGCAATTATGACAATATTTAACATATGAACAACAGATGACATACAACAGTCATGGATTGAACTGTGTCACCAAAAAATATGTGTATCAGTTTGGCTAGGCCATGATTCCCAGTATTGTGTGGGTGTCCACCATTTTGTCATCTAATGTGATTTTCCTGTGTTGTAAATCCTACCTCTAGAATGTTGATGAGGAGGGATAGGTAGCAGTTATGTTAATGAGGCAGGATTCAATCTACCAGATTGGATTGTGTCTTGAGCCAATTTCTTTCGGGATATAAAACAGACAGGAGAGCAGAGAGACAGGGGCACCTCATATCACCAAGAAAGCAGCGCTGGCAGCAGAGTGCATCCTTTGGGCCCGGGGTTCCTGCACAGGGAAGCTCCTAGTCCAGGGGAAGATTGTTGACAAGGACCTTCCTCCAGAGCCGACAGAGAAAGCCTTCTCCTGAGGCTGATGCCCTGAATTTGGACTTCTAGCCTACTAGACTGTGAGAAAATAAACTTCTGTTTGTTAAAGCCATTAACTTCCGGTATTTCTGTTACAGCAGCACTAGATGACCTAAGACAAACACTAACATCTTAGGCTGGATTTTCTAGACAAGCAAAACCAATGAAACGTGCATATATACATATCTATCTATCTATATACATGTATATATGTGCATGCATGTGTATATATATATATGTATATACACATATACAAATTTATCTCAAGGAGATCGCTCACATGGTTGTGGAGGCTGACAAGTCCCACATATGTGGGTCAGGTATCAGGCTGAAGACGTCTCCTGACTCACGTGGTTGCAGGGGCTGACAAATCCCAAATCAGCAGGTCAGACGACAGGCTGCTGGCCCACAGGGCTATGGAGGCTGGCAAATCCCAGAATCGACAGGTCAGATGGCACACCACTGGCTCATGTCCCAAGAACCAGAGGTCAAATGATGACAAGCCAGATGCAGGATCCAGAGCAAGAGCAAGCTTTGCCAGAGTGTCCATATATATTGGATGTAGGTCACACCCTCAAGGAAACTCCTTTTACTTCAGATACTTGAGTAAAGTGATCACTTGAGTAAGGGTGTGACTTGAGTAAGAGCGTGACTTGAGTAAGGCCCTTTAGTAAAGGTGTGACTCAGGATACATCCCACGTTAATCTAGCCTCATTAATATATAGTGGTTTAGGATTTACAACACATAAAATGGAAGGTAATTACACAATACTGGTAATCATGGCCTAGCCAAGCTGACACACAACATTAACCATCACAATTAACATATTAAATCTATTCCTGATTTGCTCCTCCCTCCTGCATTTTTGTTGGTGAGTCTCCATTAACTTCGTACCAAAACCGGTTGCTGTTGAGTCGATTCCGACTCATAGTGACCCTATGGGACAGAGAAGAACTGCCCTATAGGGTTTCCAAGGAGCGGCTGATAGATTCGAACTGCCAAACCTCTAGGTTAACAGCTGAGTTCTTAACCACTGTGACACCAGGCCTCCCGTAACCACGCCTCCAGTAACCACGCCCCGTAACCACGCCCCACAACCACGCCCCATAACCACACCCAGTTATGGCTGAGACTTTGGCTGCGGCTGTGACTGTGTCCCTGGGTGTACCCCCGGGAGTTGGTTCCCTTTTCCAACCTGAGTTTGCGGTGTTTATGGTTTTGCAGCTCAACGCGCATGCGCAGCGGTTTTCCCGCAGGCCGCGGACACTGGTGTAAGCGGTAGGGCTCAGTTTTCCCGAGGCGAAGGTAGGGAGCATTTTATGTCTTTCCCTCATGGGGGTCCCTGTACGGGCTCTCCCACAGTGTCCCGCTGTTGGCAGGGAGTCAGTTGTTTCCCTCTGTGTTGCCTGTCTGATGTATTTTTGTTGCCCTGGATGAAGGCTGGGTTGTGTGTACCCCCAGTATTCTAGGTCCTAGAGCCCCTTCGCCTCGGGACTTAGCGAGATTCAACAACACTTACTTGCAGCACCTCGGTCTCCCTTCGTCCTTGCCCAAGTGCGTGGCCCGCGAACTCCCACAGCCAATCTGTGCCGCCTTAAAAGTCGGTCTACAGCTCCCTCAGTTTAATTCCCGCGTCCTATGTCCTTTGTTCCGGGAGTTGGCCGACCCCATCCCAAAATGGCCGTGAAGAGCCGAATCTTCCAAGTGGCAGCGGCTAGAATTTCCCAGCTTCTGCGCCGCCCCCACTCCTCCTCTCCCTGCTTCTGCACTCACCCTGACTCTCCAATACCCGCGCTTCCATCCAGAGTTTTGAGATCTCGGTCTGTGCTCGTTTTTATTCGTTGTTCAGTGGGTTAGTTTCTGGGGGATAAATGGGAGCGACCATTTACTTTACCATCTTGTCCCGCCCCGTATGCCGCTTTGTTTTTTCATCTGTGTTCCGGAGAGTAAAATCAACATAAAACTGCACTTATACTCAACACTCTCTTCAATTAAATGGTCTAAATTTGTAAGAGTTAATCCCTGGTAGAATCAGTTGCTCAGCTAGTTGAGGATTAGGAAGCAGAGGAAAAATGTTAAAAGCAGTTAAAGAACAAGCTAGAGCTGAAACACGGCAGTTAGCCCCTATCAGCCACTGTCTTCTCTTTCTCCAAAGTATACCTAATCTCCAGGAGGGTTAGAAATATCTGCAACTTTAAAAGGGCAGGCAATTTCTGGAATTTTTCTTGGGGACCTAAATTATGCCACTAAAAATCTCACGGATGAAGCAGCTAAAGACAATGAATAGACTCCCAAATATCCAAACTCTGCACAGGAAACTGAGCTTCTTAAAACAATCCACAACACAAAAGCGGTATTCCGAATTCAATACTGTCAACCAATAAGATATCTATAATTAATTGAAAATGCTGCTAGAGTTAAGCACTTATTAAGCCCAAATTATAGGTTTCTCACAGTTCAGTACTTGAACTGATTAACTGTTTGACTACTGAAAGACTTTATTCTTGCTATTCAAATATGAGAATGTTGTTTTCATATTCAGTGGCATTATATTACAAGCAGAGGTGCCAAAATAATGTCAATAACTGATCCAAATTCATCCTTCTTAGGAGCAGATCAAATGAAGCATCTTTGTTGATTATAGTACAGAGTTGCTATGTCCCAAGCTTTGCCCCTATTTCTGTCTACTCTCTTCCTTGGAGATCTTATCCATTCCCATGGTTTCAATTATTCCTCTATGGAAAAGACTCCCATTTTTATTTACAGCCTTAATCATTCTCATAAACTCCACTTCTGAACACTTCCACATAAATGTCACACTGTTATCTTAAATTCAAAATACATAATTCAAACCAACAAATATTTACTGAGTCCCTGCTTTGTACCAGACAATGAAGGATATTCATATTTTCTACTCTTAAGCAGCATATAGTCTATTTGGTGAGACACATGAAAATTCCAACAACAGTAAATGTGTAGTAAATGTTACACATATATGAATTATACAAATAGTTAATTGTTATAGTATTTGCTATAACAGTATTGAGAGCCTCTCAATCCCCTATAAGTTTACATTAATAAAAATAAAACCTCCAAAAATTTTTGCGACTTTGAGGAAAGTAAAGATTTCTTAAATAGAACATAAAAGCATGAACTATAAAGGAAAAAAATTGATGCATTGGATTTAACCAAAATAAAAAACTATTGCTCTTTGAAAGATACCACTAATGAGAAGACAAGCAAGAGACTGGGAGAAATATTTCCTATACATATATCTGACAAAGGATTTATAACCAAGATATATGATGAACTTTTACAACTCAATAATAAGAACATAATTTAAAAATGGGCAAAAAACCTGAAGTTATTATTGAATGGTTAATCAGCACATGAAAGATAGACAGCACTGTTAGTCATCAGACCAATGCAACTAAAAACCACAATGAAATCTGCACCCCAGCTAGAATGGCTAAAAAGGCTGAACACACCAGATATCAGCAAGGATGTAGAAAACTGAAATTTTCATCATTGCTGGTGGGAATATGAAGTGGCAGTTTTGAAAACAGTGTGGCAGTTTCTTACAGATTTAAGCATATACCTGCTGTGGTAGGTAGCCTCTAAGGTGGTCCCCAGTAACCCCCACCTCATAATGTTTATGTCCATGTGTAGTTTCCTCCCTTTGAGTGTGGGCCGGATTTATCGACTTAACCTCTAGAGAACAGAATACGGCAGAAGTGATGGGATGTTACTTCCAAGATTAGATTACAAAAAGACTGTGACTTCTGTCTTGGGTGCTTTCTTTCTCCCTTTCTGTTTGCGTTGTTCTGGGAGAATCCAGCTGCCATGTCATGAGGCAGCCCAGTGGAGGGGTCCAGGTGGCAAGGAACTGAAGTCTGACAATAGCTACATAAGCTTGGAAGCAGATTCTCCGCCAGTCCTCGAGATGCCCACAGGACTTACTGACACCTTGACTGACCCTGAGCCAGAACTGCCTAGCTAAGTCATTCTCTGCTTCCTGACTACAGAAAACTGTGAGATAATTTTTTTGTTGTTGTTTTTAGCCTCTAAGTTTTGGAATTATTTGTTATGTAGCAATGGATAATAATCTACCATAAAACCCATTGTTGCCAAGTTGATTCCAACTCATAACAACCCTGTAGAACAAAGTAGAACTACCCCATAGAGCTTATAAGGCTGTAATCTTTATGGATGCAGACTGCCACATCTTTCTCTTGCAGAGCGGCTGGTTCAAGCCACCAGCCTTTCAGTTAGCAGCTGAGTGCTTAACCACTACACAACCAGGGTTTCTTTAAACCTACCATATGACCCAACAATTCCACTACTAAGTATTTATTCAAGAGAAATTAAAAACATGTCTGCACGAAAATGTATATGTGAATGTTCACAGTAGCATTATTCATAATAGCCCCAAACTAGAAAGAAACCCAGGCCATCAAGGGATGGATAAATAAATTGTGGTATATTTATACAATGGAATACTACCAGCAATAAAAAGGAACAAACTACTGAAATACACAACATATGAATCTTAAACACAGTGTGTTAAGTGAAAGGAACCAGACACAAAACAATGCATACTATATGAGTCCAGTTATATAAAGTTATAGAAAATGCAAACTAATCTATACCATACCATATCACACCACACCACCAAGACCAAATCTACTGCTGTCAAGTTGATTCCGACTCATGGTGACCGCGTGTGTTATGAGTAGAACTGTTTCCATAGGGTTTTCTTGGGTGTAATCTTTACAGAAGTGGAATCCCAGGCCTTTCTTCTGCAACACCACTAGGTGGGTTCAGACTCTCAACCTTTAGGTTAGTAGTCGAGTGCAAACCATTTGCATCACTCAGGGACCCCTTAAACCAAGAAAACCAAACCCATTGTGTCGATCCAACTCACAGCAACCCTGTAGGACAGAGTAGAACTGTACCATGGGGTTTCCAAGGTCGTAATCTTCACAGAAGCAGACTGCCAAATCTTTCTCCTGCAGAGCGGCTGGTGGGTTCAAATCACCGACCTTTCGGTTAGCAGCTGAGTGCTTAACCACTGTCCCACCAGGGTTCCTTCAGGATTCCTTTCTATACTATTAAAAACAAAAAACAAACCAGTTGCTGTCAAGTCAATTCTGACTCATGGTGAACCCATGTGTGCAGAGAAAAACTGGGCTGCATGGGGGTGGTTTTCAAGGCTGTGATCTTTCAGAAGCAGATCACCAGGCCTTTCTTCCGAGGTGCCTCTGGGTGGATTTGAACTATTCACTGAAAGATTCAGTTAATAGTTGAGCACTTAACTGTTCGCACCACATAGAGACTCCTAACTATACTATACTATTAACAGTACTAATCAGTACTTGCCTGGGGCTAGGGATAGAGGTGGTGGAATGAAGGCAAAGCATGTTCTATCTTGATTATAGATTGATGTTCTATCTTGAATAGGGTTACATGGGTGTATATATATTTGTTAAAACTCATTGAAGTGTCCGCATAAAATGAATGTATTTTATTGCATATAAATTATACCTCAATAAAGTTGATTTTAGAAAAGTTTCCAGAACAAAGAAAAAAATTAATAATTAATCCCACTCTATTTTGTAGTGGTTAGACTAGTGAATCTCAAACTTAAGCAAGCTTCAAAATTACCTGGAGGGTTTGTTAAAGAACAGACTGTTGGGCCCCACCCCCAGAGATGTGAAGCAGCTCTTGAGAATTTGTATTTATAACAAATTTCTAGGTACTGCTAGGGCCGCTAGTTCTGGTCCACGCTTTGAGAACCACTAGATCAGTATTTATGCTATGTGAGTATTTATGGTATTCTGTGCTGTATAATGGAGCCATGGTGGCACAGTGGTTAAGAGCTTAGCTGCTAACCAAAAGATCAGCAGTTGGAATCCACCAGCTGCTCCCTGGAAATCCTATGGGACAGTTCTACTCTGTCCTATAGGGTCGCTATGAGTCGGAATCGACTCAATGGCAACGGGTTTCCTGGGAACTGTATAATATCTTTTAGGATTGAAACCAGAGCAGAGCCAAATGATACTACCAGGTTGGTAAACGGAACGAAACAAATAATTCACTATGAGAAAAATAGAAGAATGAATCACCTAGAGAAAAGATACGGAGGAAAACTTGACGTTGTTGTTGGTGTTAGGTGCCATCAGGTAGGTTCTGACCCATAGCGACCCTATGTACAACAGAAAGAAACACTGCCAGGTCCTGCGTCATCCTCACAGTCATTGCAATGTTTGAGCTCACTCTTGCAGCCACTGTGTCGATCTATCTCATTGAGGGTCTTCCTCTTTTTCGCTGACCCTCTGCTTTACCAAGCATGATGTCCTTCTCCAGGGACTGGTCCCTCCTGATAACGTGTCCAAAGTACATGAGATGAAGTCTCATCATCCTCCCTTCTAAGGAACATTCTGACTGTACTTCTTCCAAGACAGATTTGTTCATTCTTCTGGCAGTCCATGGTATATTCAGTGTTCTTCACCAACACCATAATTCAAATCCATCCATTCTTCTTTGGTCTTCTTTATTCATTGTCCAGCTTTCATATGCATATGAGGCGATTGAAAATACCATGGCTTGGGTCAGGCGCACCTTAGACTTCAAAGTGACATCTTTCTTTTCAACACTTTAAAGAGGCCTTTTGCAGCAGATTTGCCCAATGCAATGCGCCATTTGATTTCTTGACTTCTGCTTCCATGGGCATTGATTGTGGATTCAAGTAAAATGAAATCCTTGACAACTTCAATATTTTCTCTATTTAATCATGATATTGCTTACTGGTCCATTGTGAGGATTTTTGTTTTCTTTATGTTAAGGTGTAATCCATACTGAAGGCTGTGGTCTTTGTTCTTCATCAGTAAGTGCTTCAAGTCCTCTTCACTTTCAGCAAGCAAGGTTGTGTCATCTGCATATCACAGGTTGTTAATGAGTCTTCCTCCAATGCTAATGCACTGTTCTTCTTCATATAGTCCAGCTTCTTGGATTAATTACTCAGCATACAGACTGAATAAGTATGGTGAAAAGATACAACCCTGATGCACACCTTTCCTGACTTTAAAACATGCATATCCCCTTGTTCTGTTTGAACGACTGCCTCTTGGTCTATGTGCAGATTCCGCATGACACAATTAAGTGTTGTGGAATTCTCATTCTTTGCGATGTTACCCATAAATTTGTTATGATCCACACAGTTGAATACCTTTGCATCATCCATAAAATACAAATAAACATCTGTCTAGTATTCTCTGCTTTCAGCCAAGATCTGACATCAGCAATGATATCCCTTGCTCTTCATTTACTAACCTGGATTTTTCTTTAGTCTCTATATGAGTATGCTGTTTTTCTTTAACTAGACTATAGGTTTCCTGGAACAGGTACTGTGTCTTACTCCTCTTTACATCCCTCCAGGCTAGATCTAGCACGGTGTTCTACATATGGTAAGTGTTCGATTAGTATTTTGTTATAAATTTATTGTTGATAGTTGACTGAGAGTAAATTATAATTCCTTAAGTTTTACTAAAAGAAAAAACTAGAATATTTAAAGAATTATCAGTGGGTTTTCTTGAAACAGTATTATCAATCATTCTATATTTATAAAATATATTTATATTTACATATATATAAAACAAAATATATATATATTTTTAATTTATATGAATAATGCAGAGTAATTAATTACTACAACTTCAATCTTCATCTTCTTAAACACACACTAATGGAAATATGTGTTTTATAAGCTCTAAAAAATAATTTTGTATGAAATGACTTGGAATTGCCCAAAAGAATGTACAGGCCAGGATACGCCTTTATATATCATTCTTACAGTTTCTACAAATCTGTCTATTTTACCTGCCAAACATGAGAAAAGAATGTTAGTTGCTACTAGTTGTCTTAAAAAAAAAATAAAAGTTCATCAACAGGAAAATTTCCTGAAAAATTTCAGTGCCTGTGATGTTTATGCCTCTGCAATATCCAAGGTGGATTATAGTCAAGATAACAAGAAATTAAACAGAGAAACTTCTGGTTTGAAGATAGTGGCCTAAAGTTCGCAGTTCCCTCTTTTCTTCCTGGAAAAACAACAACACTGTCTTGATTACTGTAGCTTTATAATAAATTCTGAAATCAGGTCGTGTAAGTTCTCCAACATTGTTCTTCTTTTTAAAAACTGTTTTGGCTATTCTAGGTCCTTTGCTTTTCCATATAAATTCCAGAATTCACTTGTCAATTACTACCCAAAAAAATTCTGGTGGGATATTGATAGGGAATGTTTTGAACCTATAGGTCAAGACCTGTACACTAAAAATAAACTCTTACATTTATGGACAATTGATTTTTGACAGAAGTGCCAAAAATAGTCAAGGAGGTAAGAATAGTCTTTTCAACAGATAGTACTGGAGTATTTGAATATTCATGTACAAAAAAATGAACTTACACTCTTATCTCACATCATACACAGAAATTAACTCAGAATAGGTCATTGACCTAAATGTAAGAGCTAGAACTGTCAAACTTACAGGAGAAAATCTTTGTGACGTTGGGTTAGGCAAAGATTTCTCAGCTGTAACACCAAGAACATAATCCATAAATGAAAAAAGTTGACAAATTAGACTTCATCAAAATTAAAAACCTTTTCCATTTAAAAGGCAGCATTAAGAAAATGAAAAGGCAAGCAAAGAATGTGAAAAAATATTTGTAAATCATATTTCTGATAAAAGACTTGTATCCAGAATACAGAACTAATTCTTACAACTCAAACAATAAGAAGACAAACAACCCAATTAAAGAATGGGCAAAGATTTGAGCAGACCTTTCACTATAAAGAAGACAGATAAATGGCTAATAAGCACATGAAACATGGTCAGCATCATCAGTTATTAGGGAAACTGAAATTAAAACAACCATGAGATCACTAATACCTACTAGAACGGCTATAATCAAAAAACACTGACAATACACCAGTAAAGTAGATAAAATAGAATACTAAAAAAGTACTTAACTAACAAAAAGAGGTCAGAAAGTAGGAATCATAGAACAGTGAACAGATGGAACAAATAGAAATCAAATAGCAAGATGGCAGACTTAGCTGTGTATATTCTCAACAACAGCAATAAAATAAAATAAATTATAAAAAAAGATGGTAGACTTAAGCCCTATCATATAAGTAATTATATTAAATGTAAATGGACTAAATTCTTTATATAAAAAATGTATTTGGTCAGACTGAATAAAGAAAAAAAAGAACATACAAATTACTGATATAAGGAATGAAAAGGCAACATTACTACAGTTGATTCAGACATTAAAAAGACAAAAAGATTATTATGAAACTAGTTCATGCCATTAAATTTAACAACTTAGTTAAAAAGGGCAAATTCCCATTATATCACAACTTTCTGAGACTGGCACAAGAAAAAATAGAAAGCTAAATAGTCCTTGTATTTGGAAGGAAATTGAATCTCTAAAAACTTTCCCACAAAAAAAACACCATGCCTGGATAGCTTCACTGGTGAATTATACCAAGATTTAAGGAAAAAATGAAAATCTCATAAACTCTTTCTGAGAATAGAGAAATAATTAGCATTTTCCAATTCTTTTTTTTTTTTTTTTTTTAAGGCTAATATAAACCTGATACCAAAACCTGACAAGGATATTAAAAGAGAAAATTACATACCATTAATCCTTGTGATTGGACTGGTATTAGCCATTTTAAATCAGATAATCCTATGGTGTACTATGCTGGGAATGACAGCTTGAAGAGGAATGGTGTTGTATTCATCCTTAAAAAGAACATTTCAAGATTTATCCTGAAGTAGAACGCTGTCAGTGGTAGGAAAATATCCATATGCCTACAAGGAAGACCAGTTAATATGACTATTATTCAAATTCACACACCAATCACTAAGGCCAAAGGTGAAGAAATTGAAGATTTTTACCAACTTCTGCAGTCTGAAATTGATTGAACACGAAATCAAGATCCACTGATAATTACTGGTGATTGGAATGCGAAAGTTGGAAGCAAAGAAGGATCAGTAAAAAATATGGTCTTGGTGATAGAAACGATGCCGGAGATTGCATGATAAACTTTTGCAAGACCAACAACTTCTTCCTTGCAAATACCTTTTTTCACCAACATAAACAGTGACTATACACATGGACCTTGCCAGATGGAATACACAGCAATCAAATCGATTACACAGGAATCAAATCGACTACATCTGTGGAAAGAGACGATGGAAAAGCTCAATATCATCAGTCAGAACAAGGCCAGGGGCCAAATGCAGAACAGACCATCAATCGCATGTGCAAGTTGAAACTGAAGAAAATTAGAACAGGTCCATGAGAGCCAAAGTATGACCTTGAGTATATTCCACCTGAATTTAGAGACCATCTTAAGACTATATCTGACACACTGAACACTAATGACCGAAGACCAGACGAGTTGTGGAATGACATCAAGGACATCATACTTGAAGAAAGCAAGAAGTCATTAAAAAGACAGGAAAGCAAGAAAAGACCAAAATGGATGTCAGAAGTGACTCTGAAACTTGCTCTTGAACATCAAGTAGCTAAAGCAAAAGGAAGAAATGAAGTAAAAGAGCTGAACAGAAGATTTCAAAGGGCGGCTCAAGCAGACAAAGTTCAGTATTATAACAACATGTGCAAAGACCTGGAGATAGAAAACCAAAAGGGAAGAACACGCTCAGCATTTCTCAAGCTGAAAGAACTGAAGAAAAAATTCAAGCCACAAGTTGCAATACTGAAAGATTCTATGGAGAAAATATTAAACGACGCAGGAAGCATCAAAAGAAGATGGAAGGACTACACAGAGTCACTTTAACAAAAAGAATTGGTTAACGTTCAACCATTTATAGAGGTAGCATATAATCAGTAACCGATGGTACTGAAGGAAGAAGTCCAAGCTACACTGAAGGCATTGGTGAAAAGTAAGGCTCCAGGAATTGATGGAATACCAACTGAGGTGTTTCAGCAAATGGATGTAGTGCTGGAAGTGCTCAGTCATCTATGCCAAGAAATTTGGAAGACAGCTACCTGGCCAACCGACCAGAAGAGATCCATATTCATGCCTAATTCCCAAGAAATTTTCAAACAATATCATTAATATCAAACACAAGTAAAATTTTGCTGAAGATCATTCAAAAGTGGCTGCAGCAGTATATTCACAGGGAACTGCCAGAAATTCAAGCTGGATTCAGAAGAGGACGTGGAACCAGGGATATCATTGCTGATGTCAAATGGATTCTGGCTGAAAGCAGAGAATACCAGAAAGATGTTTACCTGTATTTCATTGACTATGCAAAGGCATTTGACTGTGTGGATCATAACAAATTATGGATAACATTGTGAAGAGTGGGAATTCCAGAACACTTAATTGTGCTAATGTGGAACCTGTACATAGACCAAGAGGTGAAAGGATACAATCCTGATGTGCACCTTTTCTGATTTTAAAATACACAGTATCTCCTTGTTCTATTCAAATGAGTGTACCTTGGTCTATTGGAATTGCCGCTTTTCACAATGTTATCCATAATTTTTTATGATTCACACAGTTGAATGAATGTCTTTGTATAGTCAATAAAACACAGGCAAATATCTTTCTGGTATTCTCTGCTTTCAGTCAAGATCCATCTGACATCAGCAATGATAACCCTGGTTCCATGTCCTCTTCTGAATATGGCTTGGATTTCTGGCAGTTCCCTGTCGATGTAGTGCTGCAACAGTTTTTAAATTATTTTCAGCAAAATTTTACTTGCGTGTGATATTAATGATATTGTTTGAAAATTTCTGTATTCTGTTACAGCACCTTTCTTTGGAATGGGCCCATGTATCAATCTCTTCCAGTAGGTTGGTCAGTTAGCTGTCTTCCAAATTTCTTGGCATAGATGAGTGAGCACTTCCAGCATTGCATCCATTTGCTGAAACATCTCAATTGGTATTCCATCAATTCCTGGAGCCTTGTTTTTCACCTATGCCTCAAGTACAGCTTGAACTTCAGTACCATCGGTTCTTTATCATATGCTACCTACTGAAATGGTTAAACTTCAACCAGTTATTTTTCTTACAGGGACTCAGTGTATCCCGGCCACCTTCTTTTGATGCTTCCTGCATCGCCCAATATTTTGCCCATAGAATCCTTCAGTACTGCAACTTGAGGCTTGAATTTTTTCTTCCATTCTTTCAGCTTAAGAAATGACAAGCATGTCTTCCCTGTGGTTTTCTAACTCCAGGTCTTTGCACATTTCATCATAATACTTTACTTTATCTTCTTGAGCCACCCTTTGAAATCTTCTGTTCAGCTCTTTTACTTCCTCATTTTTTCCTTTTGCTTTAGCTACTTGACGTTCAAGAGCAAGTTTCAGTCTCTTCTGACATCCATTTTGGTCTTTTCTTTCTTTCCTGTCTTTTTAATGACCTTTTGCTTTCTTCATGTACAATGTCTTTGATGTCATTCCACAACTCGTCTGATCTTCAGTCATTAGTGTTCAATGTGTCAGATCTATTCTTGAGATTGTCTCTAAATTCAGGTGGATAGAGGAGCCCTGGTGGCATGGTGGCTAAGCACTTGACTGCTAATCAAAAGGTCAGTGGTTCTAACCCACCGGGCTGCTCTGTGGGAGAAAGTTGTGTCAGTCTGCTTCTGTAAAGATTTACAGCCTTGGAAACTCCGTGGGGGCAGTTCTACTCTGTCCTCTATGGTCACTATGAGTTGGAATTGACTCAGTAGCAGTGGGTTTTTTTTTGTTTTTTGTTTTTGATACTCAAGGTTGTACTTTGGCTCTTGTGTACTTGTTTTAATTTTCTTCAGCTTCACCTTGAACTTGCATATGACTAACTGATGGTCTGTTCCTCATTTGGCTCCTGGCCTTGTTCTGACAAAGGATATTGAGTCTCTTTCCACAGATGTACTCCATTTGATTCCTGTGTATTCCATCTGGTGAGGTCCACATGTATAGTCACCGTTTATGTTATTGAAAAAAGGTATAGCTGCCATTTATGTTATTGCAAAAAGGTATTTCCAATGACTAAATCATTGGTCTTACAAAATTCTATCGTGATCTCCAGCGTCATTTCTGTCACCAAGGCCATATTTCCCAAATACCGTTCCTTTTTCTTTGTTTCTATCTTTCACATTCCAGTCACCAGTAATTATCAAGGCATCTTGTTTGCATGTTTGATTAATTTCAGACTGCAGAAGTTGGTAAAAATCTTCAACTTTTTCATCTTTGGCATTAGTAATTGGTATGTAAATTTGAATAATAGTCATATTAACTGGTCTTCCGTGTACGCATATGGATATTATCCTATTACTGACAGCATTCTACTTCAGGATAGATCTTGAAATGTTCTTTTTGGTGATGAATATGATGCCTTTCCTCTTCAAGTTGTTATTCCCGGCATAGTAGACCAATACCAGTCCATTTCACCTCAGTAATGCCTAGGATATCAATCTTGAAATATTCCATCTCATTTTTGACAATTTCCAATTTTCCTTGATTCATACTTCATACATTTCATGTTCTTATTACTAATGGATGTTTGCATCTGTTTCATCTCATTTTGAGTCATGCCACATCAGCAAACGAAGGTCCTGAAAGTTTTACTCCATCCACATCATTAAAGTCAACTCTACTTTGAGGAGACAGCGCTTCCACAGTCACATTCTGAGTGCCTTCCAACCTGAGAGGCTCATCTTCTGCCACTATGTCAGACAATGTTGTGCTGCTATCCATAAGGTTCTCACTGGCCAGTCTTTTTCAGAAGTAGATCACCAGGTCCTTCCTCTTCCTATGTCTTAGTCTGAAAGCTCCACTGAAACCTGTCTCTATGGGTGACCCTGCTGGTATCTGAAATACCAGTGACATAGCTTCCAGCATCACAGCAACACACAGGCCACGACAGTACAACAAACTGACAGACAAAATATCCTAAACAAAATATTAGCAAATTGTATCTGCGATATAGGAAAAGGATAATATATCATGACCAGTGGGATTTATCACAGTGATAGATGGTTGGTTTAACATTTGTGAATCATTGTAATTTACCACATTAACAAAATTAAGGAGAAAAAGCACATGGTCATCAATAGAAGCAGAAAAGGCATTTGACAAAATTCAACACCTATTCTTAAAAAAAAAAAAAAAAAAAAATCTCCACAAACTAGAGGGACTTCCTCAAGCATGTAAAAAAAAATATTGTCTGCTAAAAACCTACAGCTAATGCAATGCTCACTATTGAAATATTGAAAAGATTTCTTCCTAAGACTGGGAACAAAGCAAGCATGTCCATGATCACCACTTCTATTCAACATTATACTGGAGGTCCTAGCCAGTGTATTAAGGCATGTTAGAAAGAAATATAAGGCATAAAAATTGGAAAGAAAGAGGTAAAGCTGTCATTATCTACAGATGACATGATTGTGTACACAGAAAATCCAAAAGAATCTACAACAAACTACTAGACCAAATAAGTGAATCGAGCAAAACCACAGAATACAAGGTTGGTATCCAAAAATCAATCATATTTCTACATATTAGTATGGTAGCTTGTCTCCGAAGAGGGCAATTACCAATTCCTTTTGTCACTGTATGTCACTCCTTCATCAAAAGGTGGAGTCTGTTCTTCTCCCTCTTGAATCTGGACTGGCTTATGACTTCTCTGATCAATAAATAGAGTAGAAGTGATTCTGTGCCAGTTACAGACCAGTGCTTTAACCTTAACCCCCTACTTCATATCTTATAATAATTTGATATGGATCATATACCTAAATGTGAATGCTAAAATGATAAAGTTTCTGAAAGAAAACAATGGTGAATACCTTCACCTTGGAAAAAGATTTTTTAGAACACAAAGAGTACTAACTGTAAATGAAAAAATTATAATTTAGACATCATTAAAATTAAAAATTTATGCTCAAAGATAGTATTAAAAGGCTAGCATCAGATGGGGAGAAATTATATCTGTACATATATATTAAACCCGTTGCCGTCGAGTCAATTCTGACTCATAGCGAACCTATAGGACAGAGTAGAAGTGCCTTTTAGGGCTTCCAGGGAGCAGCTGGTAGATTCAAACCAGCTTACCTCTGGGTGAGTTCAAACCATCAACCTATTGGCTAGTAGTTGAGCACTTAACCATTTGTTTGTGCCACTCGGACTCCTATTGCCTCTTAATATATCACCTTAATTCAACCATTATCCTTCAAAATGTGAATCAGATACAGATACTGTAACTGATGATTCAGGAAAGATCATAAATTATCATGTTGTTTTGCTATTCAGAGGGTTGCTCTATGCCCTCTCAATTTTTTATGAACAAAGATTGTGGATATAAAATCAAGGCCCAAAAAATATTCCAATGTGATTGATATTAATATTCATGTTAATAATAATAACTACCATTTATTGAGTATCCACAGTATGCCAGTCAAGTCAGTTCTGACTCATAGCGACCCTATAGGACAGAGTAGAACTGCCCCATAGAGTTTCCAAAGAGCAGCCGGTAGATTCGAACTGCCAACCTTTTTTTGGTTAGCAGCCAAATGCTTAACCACTGCACCACCAGGGCTTCTTGTATACATTATACAGTCCTTTAAAAAAAAAAATCTTACAATGTAGGGATTATCTTCATTTCACAGAGAAGAAAACTGAGGCTAAGAGAGGTTTAAGTGGATTTGCCCAAGGTCAAGTTTTAAGTGTAGAACCAGATTTAAACTTAGGTCTGTCTGCCTCATGCCAGATAACACCCTATCCATTTGTCATTGGTTCAAAATATATTTTTGAGTGCCTACTGCATACAAGGTACTATGCTAGGCACAGGGGATATAAAATGATGAACAAGTCCAAAAGGCTCTTGCCTCATGAATCTTAGAGACTGTGAAAGACACAGATATTAATAAAAAAATCATACACACAGGTGTAAAATTATAACTGTAACCTAGTCAAAGGATGCTTTCTTGAAGATGTCAAGATCTAAAGAATGAGCACAAGTTAAATAGGTAAGAAAGGAGAGCCTCCTATACTTGAAATTTTTGAAAATTTACCATGGTAAATAGACTATATGTATTTATTTTTATGGATTTACTGTGGTAAATGGAATATGTAAATACATTCTCAAAATCCCAGATGTAGGATATCTAAGATTCTTAAATATTCTAGGTATAGAATGCACTGTGTGATCCTCCTTCTCTGAGGATAACTGATATTAGAAAAAAAACATTTAAAGTTAGTCCACTTAAAACAGGGACCAAAATTTCATATATAAATTGGTGAGAACTTTGATAAGTTTATTTTAACTTATATTTAACAAATTTTGGTTACAGTTTCAATTACGTGGTAATTCTGAGAAATGAACAAATCAAGTTGGGGTTTGGGCATAATTTTTCTGACAAAATTGTGTTATATATGAACAGACTTCATCTAATGTCTGGTTTCCATATTACAATCCATAAAGAAGGTTTTACTTGTAAAAACATTTGAGATTGTTAATTTTCCCAAGGGCCTCTTCTAAGAGCTGAGAATATCATCGTCTTTGTCATTTTTCTTTTCTTCAAGTGCTGTGGCCTAACTCTGCCAGATCCTTGTCTGTCATTGATTTTGTGTGTGATTTGAGGTCAGCAAAATAATTTTCATCATCAATCCTTCATTTTCTTCAAGATCTGCAATTTTGCCATGAAATCACTGTGTACTGTATTTGTGTTTTATGTGAGTTTCCAATAATCAGAAAAAGATTGACCAACAATGCCCCTAAGCTAGACAGGAATGCATATATGAGGGACAACTGATTTATAAGTGGTTGGTTCATTAGTGAATATTCGTTATAACTTTGGCTTCTCTTTGCAATTTCATAACTGTGTGGATGTAGATAATAAATACTCAGACAAGGATATCTGTACTAAAAGACCAGTGCAGTTTGAGCAGAGCATGGTGTGAGATGATGCTGGAGAGTGAGGTATCCACTTATCAATACTGCTTCCTGTATGGATAGAAAATGGGTACCTGTATATCACACACACTTTAAGAGAAGCCAGCAAAACAGGATAACCAAAAATATAGAGAGGAGAATCACCAACTGAAAAAAACTTACATGATAGTCATAAAAATCATCCCCAATAACAATAAAAACCTAAACCCTTTGCCATTGAATTGATTCTGACTCATAGCGACCCTATAGGACAGAGAAGAACTGCCTCATAGGTGACCAAGGCTATAATCTTTAAGGAAGCAAACTGCCACATCTTTCTCCAGTGGAGCTGCTGGTGGGTTCAGACCACCAACCCTTCAGTAAGCAGCCAAGTGCTTAGCCACTGCGCCGCTGGGGCTCCTTCTAATAGCAATACAGTCTTAAAAAAAAATAATAATAATAAGAGTATATTTAAATCAATAAAAGCCCCAAGCTTTAAACCTTGTTTCAGACCTTTTCTGTAGCATGCTCAAATCTCAGTAGAAAAGACCAAAAAGAATTTCTACTCAGTTGGTTAAAAACATCCTTACCACACTTTTAAGAATTTCCCACTTATATTTTAGCTTTGCTAGTCTTACATTCTTAGTAGCTTTTTATCAGGTAGGGAAAGCAAAGTATTATTATGTATGAAGCATGTAAGAAAATTACAATGGAGACCAATGTATCTCACTACACCAAAATCACTTCGTATCTACTTACATGTGCTGAATAATAGAACCTATGGTGTTGGGCTCTTTCAGATTATTTTTGAAAGCTTTGGGTTTTATAATTAAAAAAAAAAAAATTCTCAGGCATCTAGGGTCTTAAAAGTAGCAAGTGTCAATTGGTCCCAACCCACCTGGAACAAAGGAGAATGGAGAACACCAAAGACACAGGAAAATATTAGCCCAAGAGACAAAAGGGCCACATAAACCAGAGACTCCATCAGTCTGAGACCAGAAGAACTAGATGGTGCGCGGCTACCACCAATGACCGCCCTGACAGGGAACACAACAGAGAGTCCCTGTTAGAGCAGGAGAAAAGTGGGGTGCAGAACTCAAATTCTAGTAAAAAGACCAGAGTTAATGGTCTGACTGAGACTGGAGGGACCCTGGAAGACCTGGCCCTCAGACTCTTCGTTAGCCCAAAACTGATACCATTCCTGAAGCCAACTCTTCAGACAAAGATTAGACTGGACTATAAGACACAAAATGATAATTGTGAAGAGTGTGCTTCTTAGCTCAAGTAGATACATGAGTCTAAATGGGTAGCTCCTGTCTGGAGGTGAGATGAGAAGGCAGAAAGGGACAGGAGCTGGCTGAACGGACATGGGAAATCGGGGGTGGAAAGGAGAAGTATGCTGTCACAGTATGGGGAGAGCAACTAGGGTCACACAGCAGTGTGTGTATAAATTTTTGTATGAGAAACTAACGAACTATGAACTATCATTTAAAGCACAATAAAAAAAATTTAGTTTAAAATAATTTTCTGGGAAGTGAAAAAAAATTGGATCATATCCTGTCGATATGCAAATAAGTAACAACAAAAAAATTTAGCTTTTCTTGAAGGCAACTATATTTTTTCTATAAAGTACAGTCAAAGAAATATGTCTATTCTCCTTAGCCCCATATTTTCCTTAGGTTGGTGCACAAGCATTTCCTTATGATATAAAAAGCTGGCACACATGGTTATTACCACTAATTAATTTTAAGACAGGCAAAAATAGAAAAGCAAAATCTTAAACTTCATATGCTTAAGTCAACAATTTGGAATATTTTTTTTTTCTGAAATGATGAGCAAAAATATTTAAAAGAACAATTGGAAGAAAAAGTACATATTCTGATATAAAGCACTTAGAGTAAACCATCACTTGGAAGTAATAAACATTTACTAGTAGTCAGTGATGCAGAACTAAAAGATTATTCTATATAAAAGCAAGACTTTATATTGAACATATTCTACTGAACTCAGCAATTTCTAAAGAGTTTTATTTGGTTTTAACAATTTTTAGTATTTCTTACTGTATAACTCAGCAAGGGAAACCACTTTCAGGTATTCCTTAATTATACTAAAAGTACAATGCTGAGCTATGCCAATATTTCAAAAAGTAAACTGGGCCACATATTGAGAAGATGTCTGTCAGTAGTAACACTTTAGTAATACAGTTTTACACGTGAATCAGCCTATTGTAAAAAGCATTTAAATCTTTTCCTCATTTCATATATCCATTATTTTCTAGTAAAACATCATGACTTAGAAAGAAAATCCCTCTTAAAATCTTGCGAGCAGCCATCTAAGATGAAACTATTGGTCTCTTTCCAACTACAGCAAAGGGGAGTAAAGAAAGTCAAAGACTCAAGAAAGCAATTAGTCCAAAGGAGTAATGGCCCACATGAACCGCAGCCTCCTCTGGCCTAAGACCAGACGAACTAGACGGTGCCTGGCTACCACTACTCTCTACTCTGACCAGGAACACATAGAAGTCCCAGTTAGAAAGGCAGAAAAATGTAGAACAAAAATCAAATTCATAAAAAAGACTGGACTTACTGGTCTGATAGATAACTGGAGAAATCCCTGAGACTGTTGCCCTAAGACACCCTTCTAACTTGGAACTGAAGCCACTCCTAGAGGTCACTTTTCAGCCAAATAATAAACTGCCATATAAAATTAACAATAACACCCATAAGGAATGTACTCCTATAAGAGCTATCAACTATATATGAAACAAAAAGGGCAACATTTGCTCAAAAGCAAAGACAAGAAGGCAGGGAGGGGCAAGGAAACCGGACAAATGGAAATGGGGAACCCAGGGTGAAAATAGGGAGAATGCTGACATATTGCGGGAATTGCAATCAATGTCATGGAAAATTTTGTGTATGAGTTATTGAATAGGAAACTAATTTGCTGTGTGAACTTTCATCTAAAGCATAATAAAATGTTCAAAAAAGAAAAGAAAGCCCTTATTCCAGACACTGTAGCATAAAAGAGTAACATAATGTATCAGTTTGGGTTGTAGGTAACAGAAAATCCAGTTCAAAATTGCGTGAACAAATATGGGTTCATTTCTCTCACAAGACAAGAAATCTTGAGGTAGGTGATTACTAAGGTTGGTTTACTAGTCACTGATGCCATCAATATTTTCATTATTTTTGCCTAATGGTTCCAGTACAGTAACTGCTGCTCCAAGCATCACATCTTAAGTTCAAGGCAAGAAGAGGTCAATGGTGATCTTAGCCCTGTCTGACATTTCTATCAGAAAAAGGAAGAGTCTTCCATGAAACCCCTCCAGCAGGCTCATGGGCTCGAATTAAATTATATGGCCACTGTAGCAATAAGAAAGGCTGGAAAGCCAAATGTTTAGCATTTCTAGTCCCCTCCCCCAATATTTTATTTTATTTTTGCTGTTGTTGAGAATATACACAACACACACCAATTCAACAATTTCTATATGCACAATTCAGTGACGTTGATTAAATTCTTCCAGTTGTACAACCATTCTCACCTTCCTTTTCTGAGCTGATCCTCCCCCACTAACAAACTCACTGTCCCCTAAGTTTCCTATCTAACCTTTTAAGTTGCTGTTATCAATTTGATCCCATATAGATAGATCTTAAAAGAGCACGCTGCTCAAGGCTGACATTCTTTACTAGTTAAGCTAAACTATTATTTGGTTTAGAAGAAGACTTCAGGGGATGTTTTTGGTTTAAGGTTTAAAGAATAGCTCAGGGCAGTAGTTTCAGGGGTTCGTCCAGCCTCCGTGGTGCCAGAAAGTCCTTGTCCATGAGAATTTTATATTCTGTTCTGCATTTTCCCCCTTTTGATCAGAATTCTTCTATGGAATCTTTGATCAAAACATTCAATAATGGTAAGCGGGCACAATCCAGTTCTTCCAGTCTCATGGCAAAGGAGGCAGTTGTTCATTGAGGCAACTAGCCACTCATTCCATAGCCTCCTGCTATTTCTGATTCTCCTTCTTCTTGTGCTCCAGGTGAATAGAAATGTTGTACCTTGAATGGCTGCTTGCAAGCATTTAAGATGCCAGGTACCGTAAGGTTTCTAGTTTTTATGGTAGTGGTGAAGTATGGATATTGGATTGGCCAACCAACAATGTCTGCCACAGTCCACAAACCAATATGCATGCGTGCACACACACGCACGCACGCACACACAGTTCTTCCTATACATATGTATTAAACAGAACACACTCATCCTTTTCTCAAGGAAAACAGCCCCAATATCTCATCCAATTATGGCATCCAACTTGAGGCAGGATCTCTGGGTGATCTTCTATCTGCTCTGGCAAGTCTAAATATGGCAACTCTTGTCTGGTCATTTATATAGCTAAAGATAAATTATCTGTCTATAACCCACAGCCCTGTATGTATATTGGTGAAAGAGAAAGGACAGAGTAGCCTAAATAAAAATTCCCATTCAGAAAAGGAAATAATGGGAAGAACACAGTGGTCCGTAGTTGACAATATATATCATTATCTTGCTGGACAGGAATCGCAAAGATTCCCTGGTAGGCAATAAAGTAAATTCCTTGGTCAATTAATCTGGCAGCTCCTAGATGAAGTCTTGGAAGGACCTGCTTTGGGGCCATAACTAAGGTAGATTTCAAAGTTGATGTCCTTCCCAGGGGCTACATAGCTTTTGTAGCCTACAGAGGAGATGAGGATTGCTTGAAGGGTAAAAACAATCAACTATTTGCTAGCTTTGGGACATAGTTCCCTCAAAAATGTATCAGGCTTGCTGAGCAAAATAAATCAGTCACAAAAGGACACATACTATATGATCTCACTTATATGAAATAAATATATAGAAACCAAAAGTTACTAGTGATTACCAGGGATGCAAGGGAGGGATAAAGAGGGAGTTTTTGCTTAGGGTGCATTGAATGTATGTGCCTCATGGTGGAATAATTTGGAAAAAGACAGCGAAAATGACTGCACAGCTTCAAGAATGTAATCAGTGTCACTGAATTGTACATGTAGAAATTGTTGAATTGCTGTATGTTTTGTTGTGTATATTTTCACGACACACACACAGGAAGTATCAAACTTGTCATCTGTTTGCTTCAGATCAATTCCATGCATGAGTAACTAGAGCCAAAAATACATTTCTAGAAATAATCTTTAGGCCTGGAAATTCTCATCTCTTAGCAGCTGACCTCTGACTTCTTGTAATAGACTTGACCCAATTCTAACAGTAGCTTTAGGTGGGGAGGTACTACCCTTAATCCCTGCAAAACTCCAAATTATAGGGTTCTTTTGTCAATTTACAGTGCAAGATAAAGGCAAAGTAACTCTCCAGCAAAGTTGTATTTATTTCCTCTCTGCTTTCATTCTGAGTAGTAATTTGAGTTCACCCCTCTTCTGCAGGATCATATTGAAAGCCACAAGAAGTAACCAACACACAGCAATATTCCAAATGTTTCCTATCATTTCTCCTAAAACTACAGCCCCAGTTTGCACATAATCAACGTTCCATGGAATAGGAGGCAACAGTTTAATCAAATGCTTTCCTATCATATAACAAGGGTTACAACTCTCCTCTCTTAATTTTTCAGAAGAGCAGTTCAACAACGTCCCAGGCTCTTTCAATCCTTCTATTCTATGGTCCTTGGCTTTTTAGTTTTTCAGCCTCATGCTTGTCATCCCATGGCTTCAGGATGGCTGCAATAGCTCCAGGCATCATGTTTGCATTCAAGGCACAAAGAAAGGGAGGAGAGAGGCATACCAGCCGTCTATGACCTCTTTATCAGGAAAGCAAAAACCTTTCCTGAATTCAGCAGATTTCCCCTTATAATCACTGGCAAAGGGGAATGGGATTATCATGACTGGCTTCAACTAGTCATGGTTTTTGCTTGAAGCTGGGTACATTATTGCCTCTAGCAAAAGGAAGGTAAGCAATGGAGAATGGGCATTAGGGAGGCCATTAAGATTATCTGCCATACATAGGTATTTATATTTTAAGAGAACATTTGAAAAATAGAAACCAGTGTCTGTTTGATGAAATTTCAGGGAATATAACAAAGTGAAGTGGAAAAAAAAAAAAAAAAGACCCTTCAGGCAGTGTTACAGAAATATATTTTGGGTAAATAGATCCCCACTCAGGCAAAGCCATCCTACTTAGGAGTCTTAATCCCTGAAATTAGCACCCATTAGCAATTCTGCTTTTCATAAACTCTTCCCTTCCTTCAATTCTGAACCCACATATTCTGTTAGAGATCCATGTTTATTAACAACTGTTTCTATGGCAGCAGAGCCCCTGCTGGCGGGTCACAAGGGTAGAGGCTATTTACAAGTTAAGGACTGACAGCTATTATTGATGAAATCCTTAAGGAACTTCTGAAATAGATAAATATTGTTTAAAAAAAAAAAAAAAAAAACAAGAAATATTTAAGCTACTTGTTGTTCACCAAGAAACTTTCTGATCATAATTTGGTTTCCTACCTAGGTCCCCCACCTGGAAGAAAATGCACTGATCATCCTGGTACAACCAGTTTATGGAACAGTTTTATCTCATTGTAAATTAACAAATTTGCATTTGGATTTTACACATTAGTCTCATGGAGGTTATTAGACTACTTTAATCCTCTTTGGGACACTAACTGACCAGATGAGGCTTCTAAGGCTACAAGACTGAGGGTCAGATCCTGGTAAATTCACTAAGGTTTTACCACCCTACGCGGTCTTTTGAAGAATAGCAGCTGGCCTCTGTAGGGAACAGCCCTTCACATCACAGAGTGTATTGGCGTGAACCTCTCTTTAAAACGTTTATAGGACCAATAAATCCGTTTTCATTGCATGTAGCAGCTCACAAAAGCCACTTTCTTCAACATAAATTGTACCACCTATAAATATACTCAAGTCACCAACCATTCAAAGTATAATAGTTTCCAAGAAACTCCCAGCTCTTATCTTTGTAAAGAGACAGAGAGTATAGGGGTTAAGAGCATAGGCTCTGGAATCACAACATTCAAGTCCAAATCCCAGTTCCATGGGAGAACATTCTACCCCATAATGAGTGTTTGACATTGCATGAAAATCTTTGTGCCCAGTTTCTTCATCTATAACACGGGGGCCAGGAGGTGGGGGGTGGAGGGGGTGGGCGGGGGGCAGAATAATAGTACCTACTTCAAAGGATTGTTTGAATGTAAAATAAGTTTATACTCTTAAAGTACCTGGAACATAAGCATTCAACAAGTGTTAGCTATCATTACTCTTGACTGGAAAACCTAGTGTGTGGTTGCATTTTGTCAAGTTTGAAGTGATTTGATAATAAAAATTTACTTCTCATGCAAAATAGGAGATAATGCAAATTCCTCCAGATTAATAATTCTTTAAGAGTCACAGTTTCAAAACTGGCTGGTGAGTGATTTATAAACTCTTTTAAGCTACTGCCATATGGTAATAGCAAACTTTCCATTCTTTGCTACCAGAAATAATCTTGAATTATACATATTTCCTATGAAATGCTACAACTCTGTACAGAGGATGTAAAGGAAAGAAAAATCATAGTTACCCAACTCCACTCCCCTCTTAGTGTTGTCCCTTGTACCCTGACTTTCCTGGAGGTTTTCTATGCCCCTCTAACCTAGAATTTCAGTTTACAATCAGTACCCAGTTAGGGTAAGTCTCTGAACACTGTCCTAGGAAATGCCTCTTAAAATAATGGAGCAGCCTGGTGACCTTTCGTATACGTATGCCCCTCTCAGGAACGGTGTAATTACCACTCCTTTCCATTTTACTTAGTATACATCCCTGGTTATCCTTAATATTTCCTTGATCACAAAGAAATATTTTGTTAATGGCCCTGAATTTCCTCTAGCCATGCATCTACTTTTCTCTTACTCAAATGCTGCTTTTATTTCTGTTTTGTTTACTCACCTCCAGGAGCACAAGCTTCTTTTTCCTTTTGCCTCTGACCTCACATCTTCACTCTCAAATCTTTCTACAACCACACTCACTTCATCCCCAATTCCTCAACTTTCTAGTCATTCTCCCCCTGCCCCAATCATATTTACTAGATAATCCATTTCTTTAAGGACAGACTTTTTTTAAAATTTTTTTTCGAGTATTCTTTCTGCTCCTTTCCCTCCTTTCCTTCTAGGACTCCCATTATGTATACGGTGAGTATGCCTGATGGTGTCCCACAGGTCTTTGTTCATTTTTCTTCACTCTTTTCTTCCTTCTCTTCAGACTGGAGAATTTCGATTAACCTGTCTTCAAGTTTGCTATTCTCTCTTCTACCTGCTCAAACCTACTGTTGAACTCCACTGGCAAATTTTTCATTTCAGTTATTGTTTACTTTTCAGCTCTAGAATTTCTATTTGGTTCCTTTTTTTTAATTTCTAACTCTTCGTTGATATTCTCTACTGTTGAGACATCATTCTGCTGGTTTCTTTAGTTCTTTGTCCATGATTTCCTTTAGTTCTTTGAGCATATTTAAGATATTTGATGTAAAGTCTCTAATAAGTCAAATATCTGGGCTTCTTCGGGGACAATTTGTTAATTTCTTTTTTGTTTTGTATGCCTCATGATTTTTTGTTGAAAGTTAGACATTTTGAATATTGTAATATGGTAACTCTGGAAATAATATTCCTCCCCATCCCCAGGATTTGTAGTTACTACTTGTTACGGGTTGTAGTCATTTGTTTAGTGACTTTTCTAAACTAATTTTATAAGGACCATAATCTTTGTCATGTGTGGTCATTAAAGTCTGTTCTATTAGTTTAATGGTCAGCTAGTGATTTTACAAAGATATTTTTAAATGCCTAGAGACAAAAAAAAAAAATCAGGTAGGCTTTGTGTGTGTGTTGGGACACTCCTTAAATATTCAGTCACAAAGTTTACAGCTCTGCCTTTGCCTTCACTTTCTGCTTGTGCAGAGCTTGAAGGTCAGCCAGAGCTGAGAGGTAGGTTCTTCTCAAGTTTTTTCTGAGCATACATTCCATCCTGGGCCTGTGTGTTTTTCTAGATTCCGAGGAATATGTGGAAGCTTTTCAAAGCCGTTATTCTCCAAAGTTATCTCACTCCCCAGCTTTTCTGTGTGTCTGTTGTTTGCCCCAGCTGACATCCTCTGTCCCAGGCAGCAGAGGCTTATTTATTTCATTTACCTTTCAATGTTTTCCAGGAATGCCTTCCATAGCCATTTCTCTGCCCTGAGTTCTAAGTTGGGCAAAATAAAGGTAAGTCCTTTGTATTACTCCTTCAGGGAGTCCCCAGAAAGGTCAAAACAGACAAAAGACAACTGTTTAAGAACAAGGTCCACTTTGCTCCTTCTTCAACCAGGAATCTACACCAGGAACTCAGGCTGCCGTCTTTAAGATCACCGCCAAGCCAGGGGTGTGTGCAAATATAAGTTAAAATGCCACAAAGCTCCGCTACCATGTTTCAGTTGCCTTTTTCTTGATTGAGCATTCATGTTATTACATAAAGTTTCAGTTTTTTCCAGAGTTCTGATAAAACTGATTCTAACAGTGTGATAGTTAAGGCTGTGTGTCAACTTGGCTGGGCCATGATTCTCAGTGGTTTGGCATTCATATGATGTGATCACTTCCACGACGAGATTTGATATAGGTGATCCCCTCCATGATGGGATCTCCTGTGAGTAGCCAATCAGTTGAAAGGGAGTTTCCTTGGGTGTGTGGCGAGCATCAAATATAAGTGGACATTCTGGCAAGGCTTGTGGGCTTTTGCTCATTCTGCATCCTGCAGCTGGCTTCTGTTCATCTGACTTCCGGTTCTTTGGGCTTGAGCTAGCAGTTTACCTGCAGTCTTGCCTGCTAGTCTTGGGGTTCTTCAATCTTTGCAGCCTGTGAGCAAGAACCCTTCTGTCTGACCCGCCAATCTCAGGTTCACCAGCCCCTGCGTCTACGTGAAGCAGGAGAAGCCTCTATCCTGCCCCAGAGACATGGGACATTCCAGTCTCTACAACCATGTGAGCCATTTTCTTTCTTTCTTTTTTTTTTTTAATTGTACTTCAGATGAAGGCTTACAGAACAAATAGTTTCTCATGAAACAGTAGTACACATATTGTTTTATGACATTGGTTAACAACCCCACAACATGTCAACCTTCTAACTTCTCAACCTTTGTTTTTTTTTTGGTGAAAATACACATAGCCAAAGATACACCATTTCAAAAATGTCTACATGCACAGTTCAGTGACATTGACTATGCTCTTTGAATTGTGCTGTTATTCTCACTTAAGATGAAGGCTTACAGAACAATATAGTTTCTCATTTAACAGTTACTACACATGTTGCCCTATGACAATGGTTAACAATCTCACAACACATCAACAATATCCTTACTCAACCTTGGGTTCCCTATCACCAGCTTCCTTATCCCCTTTTGCCTTCTGGCCCTTGTCACTGGACTCCTGTAGCTCGTTAGTCTCATTTGGTTTTACGAGGCTGTCTACTCCCAGGCTGAACAGTGAACCTCAGAGGTAACTTCACCACTGAGCTAAAAGGGTGTCTGGGGGCCATACTCCCAGGGTTTCTCCAGTCTCCTTTAGGCCAGTAAATCTGGTCTTTTTTTTGTGAGTTAGAATTATGCTCTACATCCTTCTCCAGCTCTGTCCAGAACCCTCTGTTGTGATCCTGGTCAGAGCAGTCAGTGGTGGTAGCCGGGCACCATCTAGCTGTACTGGACTCAGTCCGGTGGAGGCCTTGGTAGCTGTGGACCATTAGTCCTTCGGACTAATCTTTTCCTTGTATCCTGTTCTCTTCATTCTCCCTTGCTCCCGAAGGGATGAGACCAGTAGAGTATCATAGATGGCCGCTCACAGGCTTTCAAGACCCCAGACACTAGTCACCAAGGTAGAATGTAGCACATTGTCTTTATAAGCTGTGTCATGCCGATTGAGCTAGATGTTCCCCGAGACCATGGTCCCCACAGCCCTCCGCCCAGCAATTCAGTCCCTCAGGGAGTTTGGATGTCTCTGTGGGGCTTCCATGACCCTTCCTCGTACAAGTTGTGCTAGTTTCCCCTGTTTTGTGTACTGTCTCACCCTTCACCCAAGATACCACTCATCTATTGCTTATTTAGTATTTCCCCCCAACCCCTCCCATCCCTGGTAACCAACAAAGATTGTTACTTTTTGTGTGTGAACTTTTTCATGGGTTTTTACAATAGAGGTCTCATACAATATTTGTCCTTTTGTGATTGACTTATTTCACTCAGCATAATGTCCTCCAGTTTCATCCATGTTATGAGATGGTTCACAGATTCATTGTTGTTCTTTCTCATTGCATAGTACTCCATTGTGTGTATGTACCATAGTTTGTTTATCCATTCATCTGTCGATGGGCATCTAGGTTGTTTCCATCGTTTTGCTATTGTGAACAATGCTGCCATGAACATGGGTGTGCATATGTCTATTCGAGTGATGACTCTTATTTCTCTAGGATATATTCCTAGGAGTGGGATTGCTGGATCGAATGGTATGTCAATTTCTAGCTTTCTAAGGAAGCGCCATATCATTTTCCAAAATGGTTGTATCATTTTGCATTCCAACCAGCAGTGCATAAGAGTTCCGATCTCCCCTCACCCCCTCCAAGATTTGTTATTTCCAGTGTTTTTGATTTGTGCCAGTAATGCTGGGGTGAGATGGTATCTCATTGTGGTTTTAATTTGCATTTCTCTAATGGCTAGTGATCGTGAGCATTTCCTCATGTGTCTGTTGGCCATTTGAATGTCTTCTTTGGTGAAGTGTCTGTTCATTTCCTTTGCCCATTTTTTAATAGGATTATTTGTCTTTTTGTTGTAGAGGTGTTGGATTTTCCTGTAGACTATGGAGATTAGACCTTTGTCTGACTTGTACTGTCCAAAACTTTTTTCCCAGTCTGTAGGTTCTCTTTTGACTCTTTTGGTGAAGTCTTTTGAAGGGCATAGGTGTTTGATTTTTAGAAGATCCCAGTTATCTAGTTTATCGGTTGGGGTTTGTGCGTTGATGGTTATGGTTTGTATCCTGTTAATGCCATGTATTAAGGCCTGAAGTGTTGGTCCTATTTTTTCTTCTATGAAATTTATAGTTTTAGGCTTTATATTCAGGTCTTTGATCCATTTTGAAGTAGTTTTTGTATATGGTGTGAGGTATGGGTCCTGTTTCATTTTTTTGAAGATGGATATCCAGTTTTGCCATCACCATGTGTTAAAAAGATTGTCTTTTCCCCATTTGATGGACTTTGGGCCCTTGTCGAAGATCAGGTGACCATAGGTGGATGGATTTACATCTGGGTTCTCAATTCTGTTCCATTAGTCAATGTATCCGTCGTTGTACCAGTACCAGGCTGTTTTGACTACTGTAGCTGTATAATAGGTTCTGAAATCAGGTAGTGTGAGTCCTCCAACTTTATTCTTCTTCTTCAGTAGTGCTTTACTTATTCGGGGATTCTTCCCTTTCCATATAAAGTTAATGATTAGTTTTTCCATCTCTTAGAAGAATGTTGTTGGTATTGGGATCGGGATTGTGTTGTATTTGTAAATTGCTTTGGGTAGAATTATCATTTTCACAATGTTGAGCCTGCCATCCATGAGCATGGTATGTTTTTCCATTTATGTAGATCCCTTTGGGTTTCATGCAGTAGTGTTTTGTAGTTTTCTTTGTATAGGTCTTTTACATCCCTGGTCAGATTTATTCCTAAGTATTTTATCTTTTTAGGGGCTATTGAAAATGGTATTGTTCTCCTGATTTCCTTTTCATTATTCTCCTTATTGGTGTATAGGAATCCAACTGATTTTCTAATGTGTATCTTGTATCCTGCTACTCTGCTGAATCTTTCTATTAGTTCCAGTAGATTTCTCGTGGAGTCTTTAGGATTTTCTAGGTATAGTATCATATCATCTGCAAACAGGGACAGTTTAACTTCTTCATTACCAATTTGGATGCCCTTTATTTCTTTTTCTTGCCTTATTGCTCTAGCTAGAACTTCCAGCACAATGTTAAATAGGAGTGGTGTTAGAGGGCATCCTTGTCTTGTTCCTGTCTTCAAGGGGAATGTTTTCAGCCTCTCTCCATTAAGAATGATGTTGGCCGTTGGTTTTGCATAGATGCCCTTTATTGTGTTGAGAAATTTCCCTTCTATGCCTATTTTATTGAGAGTTTTTATCAGGAATGGGTGTTGGACTTTGTCAGATGCCTTTTCTGCATCAATTGAGATGATCATGTGATTCTTTTCTTTCCTTTTATTTATGTGGTGGATTACGTTGATTGATTTTCTAATGTTGAACCATCCTTGCATACCTGGTATGAATCCTACTTGGTTGTGGTGTATTATTTTTTTGATATGATGCTGAATTCTATTGGCTAGAATTTTGTTCAGAATTTTTGCATTTATATTCATGAGAGATGTTGGTCTGTAATTTTCTTTTTTTTTTGTGACGTCTTTGCCTGGTTTTGGTATCAGCGTTATGCTGGCTTCATAGAATGAATTTGGAAGAGTTGCTTCCTCTTCTATGCTCTGAAATAGCTTGAGTAGTACTGGTACAAGCTCTTCTGTAAATGTTTTGTAGAATTCTTCAGTGAAGACATCTGGGCCAGGGCTTTTTTTCGTTGGGAGGTTTTTTTATTACCTTTTCAATCTCTTCTCTTGTTATGGGTCTGTTCAGATTTTCACCATCACTTTGTGGTAGTTTGGGTAGGCCGTGTGTTTCTAGAAATTTATCCGTTTCCTCTAGGTTTTCAAATTTGTTGGAGGATAGTTTTTCATAATATTCTGTTATAATCTTTTTATTTCAGTTGGGTCTGTTGTAATGTCCCCCATTTCATATCTTATTTGTGTTATTTGTGTCCTCTCCTGTTTTTCTTTTGTCAGTCTGGCCAGTGGTTTGTCGATTTTGTTGATTCTTTCAAAGAACCAACTTTTGGTTTTGTTGATTCTTTCTATTGTTTTTCTGTTCTCTGTTTCATTTATTTCTGCTCTGATCTTTACTATTTCCTTTCTTCCGGTGGTTATGGGCTTTTTTTGCTGTTCTCTTTCTGTTTGTTTGAGTTCTGTAGTTAATGTTTTGATTTTGCCCCTTTCTTCTTTTTTGATATGTGCCTCTATTGCTATAAATTGTCCTCTGAGGACTGCCTTTGTGTCCCAAAGGTTTTGGTATGATGTGTTTTCATTCTCATTTGATTCTAGGAAATTTTTGATCCCATCTCTGATTTCTTCTATTACCCAGTGATGTGTAAGCAGGGTATTATTCAATTTCCATGTAATTGTTTTTTTTCCTTGCTCTCTCTATGGTTAATTTCTACCTTGATGGCATTGTGGTCAGAGAAGATACTTTGAATTATCTCAACGTTCTGGATCTTGTTGAGGATTGCTCTGTGGCCTAAGATGTGGTCTATTCTGGAGAACGTTCCATGTGCATTGGAAAAGAATGTGTACTTTGCAGCGGTTGGATGGAGTGTTCTGTATGTCTATGAGGTCAAGTTGGCTGATTGTGCCCTTTAGGTCTTCTGTATCTTTGCTGAGTTTCTTCTTAGTTGCTCTGTCCTTTACTGAGAGTGGTGTGTTGAAGTCTCCTAGTATTATTGTGCAACTGTCAATTTCTCTTTTCAGTGTTGTTAGAGTTTGTTTTCTGGATTTTGGAGCCCTGTCATTGGGTGCGTAATGTTTATTATGGTTATGTCTTCATGATGGATCGTCCCCTTAATCATTATATAGTGTCCTTCTTTGTCTTTCATGGTAGATTTTGTTTTAAAGTCTATTTTATCTGAGATTAGAATTGCCACTCCTGCTCTTTTTTGGTTAGCTTGATATATTTTTTTCCAACCTTTGACTTTTAATAAATTCACATCTTTGTTTCTAAGGTGTATCTCTTGTAGACAGCATATGGATGGATCCTGTTTTCTTATCCATTCTGTCACTCTCTGTCTCTCTATGGGTGCATTGAGTCCATTTACATTCAGTGTAATTATTGATAGATGTGAGTTTGTTGCTGTCATTTTGTAGTGCTTTTTTGTGTGGTGCTGAAGTTTTCTTTGTTCTTCTTACTCTCTTGTGCTGAGTTACTTTTGTTTGTGGTTTTCTTTTTCATTTCTTTTGTTTTTGTAGTTTTTGTTTTGCTGAGACTTTATGTTTTTCCTCTTTTTTTTAATGAGTATGTTTGTTAACTTTCTATGTGGTTACCATGAATTTTACCCTTATCTTTCTAAGTTTGAAGCAGTCTACCATTACTTGGTATCGCCTTGCCTTCCTCTCCATTAGAAGGTTCTACACCTATGCTGTTTATTCCCTCTTTTATTGTTTTGATGTTGTTGTCATTTACTGATTCACAGCTCTGATTCCCTGTTGTATTTCTTTGGTTTTGGATAGTCCTCGAGAGTTCATTTCCTAGATTGGTATCTGGCTGGTACAATCCTGCATCCTAGATTCTGCCTGTGAGCTGAAGCTGTTTGTCCTCAGATCAAAGAACTCCCTTTAATATTTCTTGTAAGTTGGTTTGACTTTTGTATATTCCCTTACTGTTTATTTGGAAATGACCTAATTTCACCATCAAATTTGAACGAGCGTTTTGCGGGATATATTATTCTTGGCTGGCAATTTTTTCTTTCAAGATTTTATATATGTCATCCCATTGCCTTCTTGCCTGCATGGTTTCTGCCAAATAATCTGAGCTTAGTTTTATTCTTTCTCCTCTGTATGTGACTTCTTGTTTTTCACGAGCTGCTCTCAGGATTCTTTGTTTGTCTTTGGTTTTGGCGAGTGTGATTATGATATGCCTTGGTGATTTTCTTTTGGGGTCTCTCCTATATGGGGTTCATTGTGCTTCTTGGATGGCCAGCTTTTCATCTTTCATGATATTGGGCAAGTTTTCTGTCAGCAGTTCTTCAATGATCCTCTCTGTGTTTTCTGTTTTCTCCCCCGTTCTGAAATTCCAATCACTGGCAAATTTTTGCTTTTGATTGTATCCCACATAACTCTCAGGGTCTCTTCATTTTTCTTTGTTCTTTTTTCTGAGTTTTCCTGAAACAGAGTTGTAGTCAAGTGTTTGTCTTCAATTCCACTGATCCTGTCTTCCACCATTTCAAATCTGCTTCCCAGCCCTTCTATGACACCGTCCATTTCTGAAATCTTGTTGTTTATCTTTTGGATTTCTAATTGTTGTCTTTGTATAATTTCTAGTTGTGAATTTATTTTGGAATTTTTTCCTGCATTATTTTCCTGAATTCTTCCAATTTTTTGTCTGTATTTTCCATGAATTTGTCTGTTTCTTCCTCATGTTTGTCAGATTTTTGCCTCAGCTCTTGGAGAATTCTGAGTATTAGAGATTTGAATTCCCTATCAGGTAGTTCTAGTGCATTTTCTTCCACTGGAGAGTCATCTGGTGGTTTATTTTGGATGCCTACTGGAACCATCCTGTCCTGTTTTTGTAAATGTTTTGATATTGTCTGCTATCTTCGGGGCATTCAGTAGTTATTTTTCTCATTTATTGATTGTAGATTTGTTTGTTTCATCCCTTTTTTAAAAAAAAAATTTGACTATGTCTGAGCAGGCACACTCTGTGTTCTTTGTTGTTTGCTCGTCTGTGGTCACAATACTTTTCACCTCCTTCTCTAATTGGTAGGGTCAGTCACTCAGATATGGTATGGCAGGGCAGGTCTAGCTGAAGAGGATTTACTGGGACGGGTTGTTTGTGGCACTTACTACAGCCACCAGAGCGGGTCGGTAATCAGTGCAGGGCAGGTTCCAGTAGGCCGTGCCTGTGCTGCTTGGTGGTGTGATGTCAAGCGCACGATGCAGGTAGGCAGGATGCAGCGGGGAGATTGTTATGTGTGGAGCTATGATGGCTATTAGAGAGAGGAACAGGAGCCAAAAACATACAAACAAACAAAAAATAATGCTAGGGGTGCTTGCCGTTGGAGTGGAGAGATGAGAGACTATGAAATGGAGGAAAACAGAAAGGGGAAGAGGAAGAAAAGAAAAGAAGGAATAAATAAAAATCGGAAAGGCTAAAGAACTGCAGAGTTCCCAGGGATCCCACCAGTGCAGCTATGAGTTCTGGGGAAGTCACTCTCAGGTGTTGCAGTGCAGCCTGGCTAGAAGGCGTAGAGGTATACAATGCCAGGTATTCAGGGAACAGAAAGAGAAGGAAGATATAGAGAGACGAGAAACTAAGCAATGAAGAAAGACAAAAAGGGAAAATGAAAGAAAAAAAAATTAAAAACAAACAAACAAGAAAGGCCCCCAAAAAAACAGAAAAAAAAAAAAAAAAACCAATGAAAAAAGAAATGTGCTCAGGGATCCCTCTGCACGTCTGTGCAAGCTGAGTGGGAAGTCTCCTTGCCCCACAGCACTGCCTGGCCAGAAAGGGCTCCCAACTCAAGAAAAGGAAAAGAAAACAGACAAACAAACAAAAGAACAAAAACCCCGGGATCCCACCAGCGCGGTAGCCCAGACCAGGCAGCAGCTCCACACTCAAACGGAGCTCCACAGCCCCTCAGGAAGAAGCAAAGATGGTGCACGGAGCCAGGTATTTGAGCAAAAGAAGGGGGAGGTGGTGAGAGGTAAGGAAGAAATCAAAAGAAGCAGAAAGAAAAGCAACACTAGCAGCTAACAAATGGCACTCAAAGAGCCAGCTAGTGCGGGCTGGTGTTTCTCGGACAAGAGACTGTGTCCACAGGAAGCAGAGGGGGCTGAGTGTGGGTGAAGAAGGGTAGGGAGTGGGAAAGCGTATATCACAAATTACCGGAGCTCTGCAGTCCCTCAGGAAGAAGCAAAGATGGCGCATGGAGCCGGGTATTTGAGTGAAAGGAGGGGGAGGTGGTGAGAGGTAAGGAAGAAATCAAAAGAAGCGGGGAAAAAAAAAAAACAACACCAGCAGCCAACAGATGGCACTCAGAGAGCCAGCCCATTTGGGTGTGTGGAATCCAAGCAGCCGGTGTTTCCCGGTCAAGAGATTGTGGCCGCGGGAAGCAGAGGAGACTGAGTCGGGGTGAAGAAGGGTAGGCGGTGGGAAAGTGTATATCGCAAATTACCGGTTGTTTTGTCTCCCGCTGGACACTCCGTGAGGCTGCTTTCTCGTACCCCCTGTTTTCTGGTCTCCGATAGGAGTCCGAGATGGCAGATCCGTGCTGCGTTAGCTGGTAGGGGACCTCTGCATGAATCTCTCCTCACTCTCCGTTCTCTGTCAGTTTTCTCACTCCATTTGGTGCTTGGCTGAGTTCTTTATATCTTCATTTGATGTTTTAGGGTTTCAGGATTGTTGTATTCTCTGTTCGGCTTAGTTTTTCGGATCTTTGCTGTGGAGGGACGGCGTGGTGCTTCTGCCTAGAGTGCCATTTTGCCGGAACTCCATGAGCCATTTTCTTGATATGAATATCTCTATATATATAGCTATACACTTTACTAGTTTTGCTTCTCTAGAGAACCCAACCTAAAACAAACAGTTTTTGCTAGTTTTTCTGGTCCTTTCTGTGAAGGGAGAGGCCCTTGGAGTTCTGCCATTTTTGCTGATATCATCCCCAAGGACAAACTCTTTTCATGCTGAATTTTTCACTTATCTTCAGTTCATTGTGATAAAAATCTGGTACTTTCTTGGATCACAAAACATTTGCTTGTGTTTTCTCCAATATAATTGTTTAGTCTTTACTTTCTCCTACTTTCTATGGCTCAACAGAAAAACATGAGGAACAGCATTTTCCTTCCTCCCAAATGACACTTTCAACTACCAAACTGTGATCCATTTACTGTTTGAAAATCTCCACCTCATCTCACATTTCAGAGAGCCGTCCTCAATAATCCCACATAGGAGGTGGAGTCAATATGGTGCTATAGATGGAAGCACTATACCCTCATCCCTCTGCAGCAAAGACCTGAAAAACTAAGTAAAACAGATACAAACATCAGTCCTGGAACTCTAAGCAACAAACGAAGGGATAGAGAACTAGATCAAGCACTGAACAGAAGAAACTGACAGAGAACAGAGAATGAGGAGAGATACAGAGTAGAGGTCCCCTGCCAACTAACTAGATACAACTCCACCATCTTGGAGCACAGCCAGCAATGACCATGGACAGGGAGTATGGGAAGGCAACTTCACAGAGCTCCCAACAGGAGACAGAGCACCTTTCCTGTAATGCACCCCCCTTCCTACTGGCCCCCAATGTGTCACCATAGCTAGAGCACCCCCCAGTGCTCAGGCAAGCTGCCACACCAGGCCCATGCTGCTCCCCCACCCACCACTTGACCAGCTGCTTAAATTATCTCAGAGCATAGAAGAGGAAGGAATACTCGTGAATGCATTTGATGAAGCCAGCAAAACCCTGATACTAAAACCAGGCAAAGACACCACAAAAAAAGAAAATTACAGACAAATCTCTCTCATGAATATAGATGCAAAAATTCTTAAAATTCTAGCCAATACAATTCAGCATCATATCAAAAAAATAATACACCACAACCAAGTGGGATTCATACCAGGTACACAAGGATGGTTCGACATTAGAAAATCAATCAACATAATCCACCACATAAATAAAAGAATCACATGATCATCTCAATTGATGCAGAAAAGGCGTTTGATAAAGTCCAACACCGATTCCTGATAAAAGCTCTCAGCAAAAGAAGAATAGAAAGGAAATTCCTCAACATAATAAATGGCATCTATACAAAACCAACAGTTAACATCACTCTCAATGGAGAGAGGCTGAAAGCATTAGCCCTGAGAACGGGAACAAGACAAGGATGCCCTTTATCACCACTCCTATTTAACATTGTGCTGGAAGTTCTAGTTAGAGCAATAAGGCAAGAAAAAGATATAAAGGGCATCCAAATTAGAAAGGAAGTAGTAAAAGTATACCTATTTGCATATAATATGATATTATATATAGAGAACCCCAAAGACTCCAAAAGAAAACTGCTGGAACTAATAGATTCAGTACAGTAGCAGGATTCAAGATAAACATACAAAAATCAGTTGGAATCCTATGCACCAATAAAGCGAACTACAAAATGGAAATCAAGAAAACAATACCACTTATAATCGTCCCTAAAACAATAAAATACTTAGGAATAAATCTGACCAGGCACGTAAAAGACCTATACAAGAAAACTACAAAGAGTTACTACAAGAAACCAAAAGAGACCCACATAAAATGGAAAAACATATCATGCTCATGGATAGGAAGACTCAACAGTGTGAAAAATGTCTATTCTACCCAAAGCAATCTACAGATACAATGCAATCCTTATCCAAATAACAGCAGCACTCTTTAACAAGATGGAAAAACTAATCACTAGGTTTATATGGAAAATAAAGAGGCCCCAGGTAAGTAAAGCATTATTGAAAAAGAAGAACAAAGTAGGAGGCCTCACACTACCTGATCTCAGAACCTACTATATGGCCACGGGAGTCAGAACAGCCTGGTACTGGTACAATGACAGACACACAGACCAATGGGACAGAATTCAGAACCCAGGTGTAAATCCATTCACCTATGGTCAGCTGATCTTTGACAAAGTCCCAAAGTCCATTAAATGGGAAAAAGACAGTCTCTTTAACAAATAGTGCTGGCAAAACTAGATGTCTATCTGAATACTAGGGAAGCCAACACAACTTGTCTAAAGCAATGTCATGGAAGCTCCACAGACACACTCAAACTCCCTAAGTGACCAAATTACTGGGATGAGGACTATGGGCACCATGGTCTCAGGGAACATCTAGCTCAAATGGGATAACACAGTTTATAAAGAAAATGTTCTACATTCTACTTTGGTGAGTAGTGTCTAGGGTCTTAAAAGCTTGTGAGCGTCCATCTAAGATACTCCACTGATCTCACCCCATCTGGAGCAAGGGAAAATGAAGAAAACCAAACACACAAGGGAAAGATTAGTCCAAAGGACTAATGGACCACAACTACCACAGCCTCCACCAGACTGAGTGCAGCACACCTAGATGGTGCCCGGCTACCACCACTGACTGGTATGACAGGGACCACAATAGAGGGTTCTGGACAGAGCTGGAGAAAAATGTAGAACACAATTCTAACTCACAAAAAAATCCCAGACTTACTGGCCTGACAGAGACTGGAGAAACGCCGAAAGTATAGTCCTTGGACACCCTTTTAGCTCAGTAATGAAGTCACTCCCAAGGTTCAACCTTCAGCCAAAAATTAGACAGGGGAAGTAGGGGTGGGGTGGGGGTAGCTAGTTGCCCTCGAGTCTGTTCCGACTCATAGTGACCCAATGTACAACAGAACGAAACACTGCCTGGTCCTCTGCCATCACAATTGTTATGCTCGAGTCCATTGTTGCAGCCACTGTGTCAATCCATCTCGTTGAAGGTCTTCTTTTTAAAAAATTTTTTTATTGTACTTCAGATGAAGGTTTACAGAACAAATAGTTTCTCATTAAACAGTCAGTACACATATTGTTTTATGACATTGGTTAACAACCCCATGACATGTCAACACTCTCCCTTCTCAACCTTGGAGGACCTTTTTTTTTGGTGAAAATATACATAGCCAAAGTTACACCATTTCAAGAAATTTCTGCATGTACAATTCAGTGACATCGATTACATTCTTCCAGTTGTGCTGCTGTTCTCACTATCCTTTTCCAAATTATTCCATCATAATTATCTTCAACTGACTGCCCCCAGGCTTCCCATCAAACCTTTTGAGGTGCTGTTGTCAATTTGATCTCACATAATTTTTTTTGTTTTTCTACCTTAGATGAAGGTTTACAGAACAAATAGTTTCTCAGTAAACAGTTAGTACACATATTGCCCTATGACAATGGTTAACAACCTCACGACATGTCAACACTGTCCCTTTTCAACCTTGGATTCCATATCACCAGCTTTCCTGTCTGCTCCTGCCTTCTAGTCCTTGTCCCTGGACTGCTGTGCCTCATTAGTCCCATTTCGTTTTATGCGGTTGTCCAATCCCCGGCTGAACGGTGAACCTCGGGAGTGACTTCACCACTGAGCTAAAAGGGTGTCCGGGGGCCATACTTTCAGGGTTTCTCCAGTCTATCAGGCCAGTAAATCTGGTCTTTTTTTGCGAGTTAGAATTTTGTTCTATATCCTTCTCCAGCTCTGTCCAGGACCCTCTGTTGTGATCCCAGTCAGAGCAGTCGGTGGTGGTAGCCAAGCACCATCTAGCTGTACTGGACTCAGTCTGGTGGAGGCCATGGTAGCTGTGGTCCATTAGTCCTTTGGACTAATCTTTTCCTTTCTCTTTATCCTGTTCTCTTCATTCTCCCTTGCTCCCGAAGGGGTGAGACCAGTGGAGTATCTTAGGTGGCTGCTCACAGGCTTTTAAGACTGAGGGTCTTCTTCTTCTTCACTGACCCTCTACTTTACCAAGCATGATGTCCTTCTCCAGGGACTGATCCTTCCTGATAACATGTTCAAAGTATCTGAGACGTAGTCTCGACAGCCTTGCTTCTAAGGAACATTCCTGTTCTACTTCTTCCAAGACAGATTTGTTCATTCTTTTGGCAGTTCATGGTATATTCAATATTCTTTGCCAACATCACAATTCAAAGGCATAAATTCTTTGGTCTTCCTCATTCATCATCCAGCTTTCGCATGTATATGGGTGATTGAAAACACTATGGCTTGGGCCAGGTGCACTTTAGTCTTCAAGGTGATATCTTTTCTTGTTGACACTTTAAAGAGGTCTTTTGTGGCAGATTTACACGATGCAATGCATCTTTTGATGTCTTAACTGCTGCTTCCATGGGTGTTTATTGTGGATCCAAGTAAAATAAAATCCTTGACAACTTCAAACTTTTCTCCATTTATCATGATGGTTGCTTATTGTTCCAGTTGTGAGGATTTTTGTTTTATGCTGAGGTGTAATTCATACCGAAAGCTGTGGTCTTTGATCTTCATCAGTAAGTGCTTCAAGTCCTCTTTGCTTTCAGCAAGCAAGGTTGTGTCACCTGCATATCGCAGGTTGTTAATGAGTCTTCCTCCAATCCAGATGCCCTGTTCTTCTTCATATAGTCCCGCTTCTCGGATTATTTGCTCAGCATACAAGTTGAATAGGTATGGTGAAAGGATACAACGCTGAATAAACATATGCACACCCATGTTCATTGCAGCTTATTCACAATAGCAAAAGATGGAAACAACCTAAGTGCCCATCAACACATGAATGGATAAACAAATCATGGTACATACACACAACAGAATACTACACAACAATGAAGAACAATGATGAATCTGTGAAATATCTCACAACATGGATGTATCTGGAGGGCGTTATGCTGAATGAAATAAATCAATCACAAAAGGACAAATACTGTATGAGACCACTATTATAAACACTCAAGAAAAGATGTACACACAGAAAGAAACAATCTTTGATGGTACCAAGGGAGGAGAGGGTTGGGAAGGGGAAATTATTAACTAGATAGTAGATAAGTGTTAACTTTGGTGAAGGGAAATACAGTGCACAACATAGGGGAAGTCAGCACAACTTGATCAAGGCAAAGTCATATAAGTTTCATAGACACATCCAAACACCCTGAGGGACTAAGTTACTCGGACTGATGGCTGGGGACCATGGTTGCAGGGCTCATCTAGGTCAACTGGCATAACAAAATTCATAAAGAAAATGTTCTACAACCAAGTTTGGTGAGTAGCATCCAGGGTCTTTAATGCTTGTGAGCAGCCATCTAAGATATATCTACTGGTCCCACCCCATCTGGAGCAAAGGAGAATGAAGAAAACCAAAGACACAAGGGAAATATTAGTCCAAAGGACTAATGGACCACAAGTAGCACAGACTGCACCAGCCTGAGCCCAGATGAACTAGATGGTGCCCAGCAACCACCACCAACACATAGGGTCTCAAACAGCAAGAGAAAAATGTGGAACAAAATTCAAATTCACACACACATACAGAGAAGACCAGAATTACTGATCTGATAGAGACTGGAATAACCCCCAGGACCATGGCAACCAGACACCCTTTTAACTCAGAACTTAAGCCACTCTTGAAGTTCACCCTTCAGCCAAAGATTAGACAGGTCTATAAAACAAACAATAACACACGTGAGGAATGTGCTTCTTAGTTCAATCATATATATGACACCAAAAAGGCAACACCTGCCCAAAAGCAATGACAAGAAGGCAGGAAGGGACAGGAAAAGTGGATCAGTGGAAACAGGGAATTGGGATGTGGAAGGGGAGAGTGTTGACAATGAGGCCGACAGCCTCCAGGCACCAACCCCCAACTTGTAAGTAGACTAGCGTGAACCACCTCCCCTTCTAACTGGTTTCTCTAGATGTTTTTCAGGCAATCAGCCAACTTCCTGCCCAAGACAAGAAATACGAGGCTAGGGCTGCAGACCCAGAACAAGTGAAGACCAAATCTGGCCCGCCTGACCAGCAGAACCATCAACCTTGTCCTCTGGTTGACCCCAGAGCTTTTCTCCCACTGGATGAAAGCAAACTTTAGCGGCCCAAGATTGGGGGAAGACTTTCAGAAGTGAAGGGTGTGAGCCTAAGATATGGTGTGAGAAACTCCCTCCCTTTTGGACTGAGCAAGCACAGACGACAGAACCACCCCGGGAACACCTTTTTCAGGCCAGACCAATTAACGACCTTGATCCTTCCCACCAGGACCCTTCCCCTAATAAATACTGTTTCAGCCATTGTTCACGGAGCCATCATGGTGATGCAAGTCCCAGTGTGCTCCTTTGCTTGGCCAATCAAATAAAGCTTCTTCTTTCGCTTTCACCTGTTTTGTGTCTCTATGGATGCGCCAAGCGAGACCTGAGACCCTGGTAACAACACATTGCAGGGACTTCAACCAATGTCACAAAACAATTTGTGTATAAATTGTTGAATGAGAAACTAATTTACTCTGTAAAGTTCCACCTAACGCAAAATAAAAAAATGAAGAAAGATTAGATAGGAACTGTAGGGGGCAGTGAATTTATGTTAATGAGGAGGAACAACTCAGAAAAGGAAGGTGAGAATGGTTGCACAACTCAAAGAATATAATCAATGTCACTAAATGGTACATGTGGAAATTGTTGAATTGGTGTATGTTTTGCTGTATATATTCTCAACAACAACAAAATAAATTAAAAAAAGAGAAAAAAAAATAGTCCCACATATTTCTCTTTAAATTTAATCCTCCCATCCTTCTTTCTTATTTTCAATAGAGGTGATTCATTAGAGTCCACAATTTAATTTCTGTCATTATTAACAGATATTTTTAGAGAGTATTACGTGAACAAGAAAAATTAAACATGTTGTTATGGATTGCATTGTGTCCCCCCAAAATATGTGTTATAAATACTAAACCCCTATACCTGTAGATGTAATCCCATTTGGGAATAAGACTTCCTTTGTTATGTTAATGAGACCATATCAGTCCATTTAAGGTAGGGTGTACCTTAAACCAATCACCTCTGAGATATAAAAAGAGTAGATTAGGCACAGAGAAGGAAGCAGAAACAGAAGGGAAGAAACATGCTACGTGAAGATTGCCAAGGAATTGAGGAACAGAAGATGAAAAGAGACAAGGACCTTGCCCCAGAGCTGACAGAGAGGAAAACTTCCCTTAGAGTCAGTGCCCTGAATTCAGACTTTTAGCTTTCTAACATGAGAAAATAAATTCCTGTTTGTTAAAGCCTCCCACTTGTGGTATTTGTCATAGCAGCAGTAGATAACTAAGATGCATGCTAATGATAGTTACATTGTCAACAATGGACTAAATGGAATAAAATACATGAATACTTCTGTACTCATAAAATAATTTTACCATTTTCCATAGTATTTTAAAGTCAAGTTGTATATAAGTTTCTATATCATTAAAAGTTAAAAATAAAACATTAGTGTACACCAATATCCACTGCAGTACTATCACAATTGCCAAAAGGTGGAAATAACCTAAATGTCCATCAGCAAATGAATGGATTAAAAAAAATGTGGTATATACATACAATGGAACATTACTCATCCATAAAGAGAAATGAAGTTCTGATACATGCTATAACCTGCATGAACCTTGAAAACATTATGGTGAGGGAAGTAAATCAATCTCAAAAGGACAAATATTAGATAATCTCACCCATGAAATAGCTAGAAAAGGCAAATGTATAGAGAACAAAGTTTATTAGTGTTCACCAGAGACAGGAGGGAGGGGGAAAGGGAAGTCAATGTTTAGGAAGCACTGAGTTTCTGTTTACAGTAATCCTAATTTGGCAACAGATGTTGGTAATAGTTGCACAACATGGTTAATGTAATTGATGTCACAAAATTGTACACATGAAAAATGTTAAATTGGCAAATATTGTATTATATATATTTTTACTATTAAAAGAAAGAATTTTAGCAGGAAAAGAATGTATGTTAGCTACTACCTTAGACATAAAGCACCATTTCAAAATAAACTATAGCAAATTCCTTAAGGAATTTTCTAGTGAGCATATTAGTTATTCCTGGCAGATGATCAGGCTGCTTAGACGACTTTCTAGAAAGGATGAATCTATAATTCCCAAGGTAAATCATTCCAGTTTTAAACACTGTTAATTTCTATTTTTCTAATCTAAATCTTTCCTGCTGCCTTTTCCCTGGAGAGATGGGAAAAGGACAGGTACCATCCTCAGTATGACAGCATCTCATCTACTTGAAAAGCATTATTGTCAGCTGTCATGGATTGAACTGTGTCCCCCCAAAATATCTGTCAACTTGGCTAGGTCATAATTCCCAGTATTGTATGGCTAGGTCATGATTCCCAGCAGTGTATGGCTATCTACTGTTTTGTCATCTGATATGATTTCCCTATGTGTTATAAATCCTATCAGTATGATGTAATGAGATGGATTATATTTTGTGAGATCTGCAAGATTAGATAGTGTCTTAAGCCAATCTCTTTTGAGATATAAAAGAGAGAAGCGAGCAGAGAGACATGAGGACCTTATACCATCAAGAGCCAAGAGCCAGGAGAATAGCACATCCTTTGGACCTGAGGTCCCTGCATGGAGAAGCTCCTAGTTCAGAAGAAGATTGATGACAAGGACCTTCCTCTAGAACCAACAGAGAGAGAAAGCCTTCCCCTGGAGCCAGTGCCCTGAATTCGGACTTCTAGCTTACTGGACTGTGAGAGAATAAATTTCTCTTTGTTAAAGTCATCCAAATGTAGTATTTTCGTTGTAGCAACATTAGATGACTAAGACATCACCCTTCACCTGCACTTTTCTAAGGTAAACAACTTGGGCTTTCCTCCAGACTCCTGTTCTCCAAAACCTTCTCACCCTTCTTTAATTCTAATTAGATTAGTTTTAAATCATGAAAATTGGACTTAGGTTTAACAAGTTTAGAGCACTTTGTTGTTTCTAATATGTTCTTATAAACAGTTAATGCATAATTAAACATAGTTCTAGACATATAGGTTTCTCAGACTTGAATTAAAAATTATAGAATTTTTCATATTGCAGAGACCACCCTTATTGTCTCTTAGTTAAGTTAAACTGATGATCTAGGGTTATAGTTACCAAGTTAGGGCTACAGATATGGCCCCCAATACATAAAAAAATGAATAATTACCTACCTGCTATGTCCTTTGATCAAAGTTTTTTTTTTTCTTCTCCTAGATTGCAGAGAAGCAAGGAAACTGGCTCTCTATGGCTCACCTCTGTTTCTTCTGCTTTATAGGAATTGTGGCCATCATAAGGAAAAAGAAAAATATTTCGTATAATTTATCAGCGCTGGAAGAAAAGAAAAGTAATATCTGTTTACAAATTTTATATGAGCTTTTTCTTTACTCAGTGATACCTCAGAGGAGTTCATAATAAGGGGAAACAGAAGCTTCACTGTGTTAACATGTTTAATTTCTCCTCCTTCCCTAGTCTTTTTTTTTTCCTTCTAAGCCCAGGAGAACCATTTATTGTTATTACTTTCAAATACAAAGCTAGAAGTTGGGTTAAGAGGGAAACACAATGTTATTACAAGATTATTTGGGGGAAAGAAATTTAAAAAAAAAAAAACGCTTTCATGCCATACAAACAGGAATTTTGGGGGGAAGGACAAGGAATTATACTTCTTTTATTATGAAAGCTACTTTCTGTGTTATGTTTCCTGTAAGAAAAGTTTCATTATGTTATTGTAAATAGACTTAATAAAGTAATCTTCATGGGATAGGAGGAAAAAAAGTAGTATATGATCTATATTCTGCTTTAAAAGTTCATTTTCTCAAGAGCTTTACTTTATATGGCATTAAAAAGAAGATCTAGGCAATATTTCAAAATACCTTAATTATATAAAAGTGGCATATACTGACTAATATAAGTTTTTACATCAAGCCAATTATTGGAATGCAGCAATCAATTCCTCAAAAGTCTGTGATATGGTCTTTCTGTAGTCATACAAATAATGAATATGAATGGTTTAGGAACAGGGTAATTTTGCAACCACAAAACATCAAAAGTTTATGCATCTTCAAATTAGATCATGCTGGTTCTTTATTTTTCTGGTTCATATTTAGTCTGTTTGATAAGTGAAAAGCCCATTTTTCTTCCTTACATAAAAATAATCATAGAATCATAAAAATTTAGAGCTAGAAAGAAATTTAGAGAATTTCTAATGTTACAAAATGAGTTAGAAGTGGAACCCTGGAATCCAGAATGCTATTCCCACTACAGTGGTTCTTCAAACTTACTGAGGCACAACTTTGTATACATATATGAGGCAGTAAAGTACTAGGGTTGAACTTGAGGTCTCTAAGTCATACTGCCCAGGTTTGACTCTTGGTTCCTCCACTTCCTAATTGTGTGATCTTGAGCAAGTTACTTAATCCCTCTTTGCCACATTTTCCTTCTCTGTAAAATAAGATTGATGATAATTCACTTTTCCAAAGGCTCATTATGAAAAAATTAATACATATAAAGCAAACGGACTGGTTTCTGACACTTTGTAAGCATTCAGTTATGTCAACAATTATTAGGTTTCTATCAATAAGTAATGGATATGTACTTGCTAGGTTTTAAAACAGCCTACTTATGTTAGAACTGGAAGATTGGATCATGTTTATGTTTTTCAAAGGTCTGATTTACAAACAACTTGTCCTTGCCCTTTAACATTACGGATATTTGCAGTCACTTTGAGACTGAGCCAACACCTGCTCACAACAATTTCATCACGGTCACCTTCACCTGCTGCACGTGAAGCTTTTAAATCATTTTATATCTTGCACTAAAACAAAAAGAAAAAACACCAAACCTGTTGCCATCTAATCAGTTCTGACTCATAGTGGCCCTATAGGACAGGGTAGAACTGCCCCACAGGGTTTCCAAGGAGCAGCTGGTATATTCGAACTGCCAACCTTTTGGTAGCAGCTGAGCTGTTTACTAGTGTGCCACCAGGGCTCCTTTCTTGCGCTAAAGTAAGGCTAAATAAGAACTGTATGCACCTGTTACTGGCTTATAAATTCGACTTAAAGGCAGAGTTAGGAACAATCTCGTTCATAACATGGGGACTGCCTATATGCCAATATAAAAAAATAAAAAATATTATATGACAAAAAAGGAAAAAAGTCATGGAATTAATTACATTAATACATTTTTGGAAAAAACTTATATCTACATATTGGTTTGTTACCCAAAACCAAACCCACTGCTGTCAAGTTGATTCTGACTCATAGCGACCCCACAGGGTTTCCAAGGCTGTAAATCTCTATGGAAGCAGACTACCACATCTTTCTCCCTCGGTGCCGCTACTGTTCTCGAACTGCCAACCTTTTGGTTAGCAGTCAATCACTTGAACCACTGCACCACCAGGGCTCCTTTGGTTTGTAAGAGAAGGTGTACTGTTATTACACCTTCTATCTTCTTGAATTGTTCTTTAATTTTTGAAGCAAACCACGCTAATTACAAAAGAATAAATTTCTAAGTTAAAGATATTTACATTCAATAACATTTCACATGTGAATTAAAATTTGCACTTACCAAATTAAAATATTATACCTCAAAGTTTGCATTTTGTTTCATTCTTAAATGTTTACAAATAACTCCAAGTGGACACACAGAATGAATGACTGAACGATAGCACTGAAGTACAGTAAGTCCCTAGGTTGGGAACATCTGACTTACAGACTACTGGTACTTGTCCTTTAATGTTATGGAAATGTGCCTTCAGGTCGAAATGATTGAACCAACCCCTACTCACAACAAATTCTTCATCACAGTCACCTTCACTTGCTGCGCATGCAGGCTTCAGGCCTTTTCTTGCACTAAAGTAAGGCTACCTAAGAACTATATGCACCTGTTCCAACTTGCCTACAAATTCTTAAAGACACACATAGGAAGGGATCTTGTTTTTAACACAGGGACTGCCTGTAATCAAGTTCTGTTTCTTCATCCTTATTGTCTCTATACTATCATTGTTATTAAAAAATCTACTGTGTAAATACAGAAATGTGGACCAAAAGCGTTGCAGACATGAACTGTGTCTGAAGGCTTGAATTATCCTGAACTTTATGAATTTGTTTGGAAAAATATATAGATATTACTGAAGACTAACTGTTTAACTGGGAGTTCTCTAAATTTAACTTCCATGTAGAATACAATGTTTGCTAAAAGATAAATAATAAAAGCATGTTAATTTGAAGCTTATATATTATATATTAGTAAAACTTAATATTAACTACAGAAATTGTTTAGAACTTAGACCAATGAGAGACAATTTTTAGGGTGGAGTATTTTATCACTGACATTGTTTAGAATTACTTGTACATAAAAAACACTGGTAATAAAAAGCAGACAGACTTTTAGTGAGTTTATTATAGTTTTAAATTCTCTACAGACAGTGAGAAGTATTTTGCCTACATCCAAGGTGACTGCTCCTACTGTCCCACCATCATATGCCACTCCTCAAGGTGAAATATGCCACTGTAGTATCCTCGAAGATGGACTGACTGCATTAAGCGTATTTAACCTACTTAGAGAAAACCTTTTTAAAATGAATTTGAGCGCATCGAAATGTGCCTTGTATTTTACCTCCTAGACTGTATACACATGAATGTTGCTAATTACAAATCAATCATGTTTATTCATTAAAGCCAGCTCCCAAACCAAACCAACCCACTGCCTTCAAGTCAATTCCAACTCAAAGCAACCCTACAGGACAGAGTAGAACTGCCCCATAGGGCTTCCAGGGCTATAAATGTTTACGGAAGCATACTGCCACATCTTTCTCCCGCAAAGCCCGCTCAGCAGGATTAAAAAAAAAAAAAGCTTTGTTAGTAGTTACTGTGTATACTTAAATTTTAAAGTAAATGTCACAAAGAGCCACATTCACTCTATTTTTCAGGCTTCTCCCTAACTCAGATTGGCTTTCTCCCTATTTGCCCCAACAAATCCAACAATCCAAGCAAGTATGTACTATAAATCAACATTCGGAAGAGCGTTCATGATATTAACATTTATATAAACATTAACAATCTAAGGTCTCTTGGTATTATTTTGGTATAATTTAAATTTTCACGAATTATGTGGCATGAGATTCATATGTTCTTTTATAAGCGACTATCTCAAGAGAAAAGCTTTTTTTTTAACTCTGATATTAATCTTTTTCAGACATTCACAGGATCAACATAATCTCTAATCTGCCTTCTTATAATCTTGCAGCTGCATACATGCACAAATTTTCTCATTATGTGATTGTGGTACTCTTGAAAACATAGTCTTTTTAATTAAAAGAAAAATCTCCCTTACCTCAAAGGGCATTTTGGTATGGGATATCATGCCAATTTACAGACAGCCACATTAGAAATAGGTATATCTGGCAAGAAAGTGTCACACACAAGGCTTAAATCCACAGTTAACTTCTTCCACTCCTGCTTCTCCTGCTTTATAGCCCCTCACCCACAAAATTCCCTCTCCTTAATAACCTGCAGTCTATGGAAGCAACACCTCTACTATTTATAGCTCTAGTTTTTGCTGACTAATCTTATTGATATAAGAATCACCTGGAGCAGTTAAAAATAAAAATCACAGGCTGCTCCTCCAGAGAGACTGGATTTCAATGGGTTTTAGGTGAAGCTGTGGAATCAGATTTTAAACAAGTGTCCCCAAGTGATTCTTAGGGACCAAGCAAGTTTAAGTACAATGCTCCAAGGCAAAGCCAGAGTCTTGCCAGAGATCTTCCCAGTTCCTCTAGCTTGATCAGCCTCTGGGGTTAATCCTCCTCTAGGTGTTACTAGTCTTAGGGTATTTGAAAGCAAGAGTAGGCCAAGTTTGGAGGAAGCAGAATGGCACCTTGCCTAAACTTCTGATACAGGTTTTCAACACCCCAGTGTATCTACCAAGGATAGGGAAGATTTTAGCGTGGGCATGTGCTGTGAAAGGAGCCCTGGTGGCACAGTAGTTAAAGAGCTCGGCTGCTGACCGAAAGGTTGGCCGCTCCACAAGGCAGGAGAAAGATGTGGCAGTATGCTTCCTAAAGATTTACAGCCTTGGAAACCCTCTGGGGCAGTCCTACTCTGTCCTACAGGGTCGCTAGGAGTTGGAATGGACTGATGGCAGTGTTCGGTTTTTTATGTGCTGTGAAGTAGTCTACCACCAGGGGGCAGCACGGAGCTGACAAATTATACCTGTTTGGGGATTTTTGACTTCACATTACAACATAAAATGGTTGCACCCGCGATTTCCATGAACTCAGATTAAAAAAAAAAAAAAAAGTACACTTAAAAGAGAAAGGTAAAATATATTAGTATGTAATTTCCATGTAGATTTTTGTCTCTGGAGAGTCTTTATAGACTGCCCTTGTAGAAAGAATGTTCCCTTGAAGTAGCATTGCATCTGAATCCAAAAACTCTATTACAATGTAGATTTCAGGTAAACCAAAGGGATGTGCCAATCTCCGACTCCTCTAATATTAAGTAGCATTGAAAATGGATACTTTTGAACTGTTTTAATCAAATGGTGTGTAGAGTTTGGGTCAGAATCGACTCCATGGCAACTGAAAACAACAAAGAGTTCTACTAAGTGGGGGGAAAACGGATGGAAAACAACTTGCGCAAGCCATACCAAGGTGTTTCCCCAATCAGCTGCAGTTGAAATGTTGCTATCACCTGTCCTAAAACTATACCCCTACCCTCCCACCCCCATCCTCCATCTAGCTCACTTGACCTTTCCCCACTTTCTCCTTTTCAGTCCAAATTTCTTCCTTTTAGAAATATTCAAGAAGAAAAATTCTCTGGTAACAAAGGTAGCTTCTATAAAAATTACCTCTAAAAGATGTTTGCCTCTGAAATTTCACTATTAGAGATTAGAGTTGGGGGAGAAACACTGAAAGATGAGGGAAGGCCTGAAGAAATTTTACTTCCCAGGTTGCCAAAATTAGGTTCTCACTCCCTATCTAGACAGTCCTGTGCCTAAGAAACGCATGATTATGATCTGAGCCATGGGACAATTCCAGGACCTGAGTTTTGAAGTCTTTCAACTCCACCATTTTCAGCATTCAGCTAGAAAAGCTGAGGTGGGAGGAGAAGGAGGCAATAATGAAAAAGGGCATTCCTTGGAGACTAAGTGGGCCCAACCAAATAAAAACATTTTTAAAAGGTATGAGAATTGGAAACCACACCTATGTTGAATCTGCAAAGCCAAAGGGCACCTAGGAACTTAGTGTCCTAGAAAAAAGGGTTTCCAATCTTTTCAAGTATTTTAACATAAAAATGTCAGGATCTCATAGGAAAATGGCTATAATTTTTAGTATGAATTGAAGACTACAAATGACAAAAGCTACTATGAATCCAGTAGCTGCTTAAACGACTGTACTCTACTGCTCACAGCAGCACCTGCAGACATTAGAAAGACTTGTAAATATTATATACATGAGGATTTTTGTGTGTGTGTGTGTGTGTGTGTGTGTGTGTGTGTGTGTGTGTGTGGATGCAACCAGATTCCTTACAGTAACTCCACTCACTCGCCTTCTAGTTAGAAAACTGCGGGCAAGTCGCTGTAGAAACGGTGGTCCTAGAATATGCATTTTCAGTGGAGAGCGATATCACCTCCAAGTGGCAAATACTGTCTCTTAAGGGGGCGAAAGAAAGTAAACTGTGGGCAAGTCGCTGTGGGAACGGTGGTCCTAGAATATGCATTCTCAAAGGAGGGCAGTATCACCTCCAAGGGGCAAAAATTACTTCTGAAGGGGGTGAAAGCAAGCTTACACTTTTTATGTATAAAACAACAGATACACATACAGTACATAATCAGATATAGAGTACATATGTGCTGTTACAATTTGATGGGGCAGGGTTAGGGAAAAGAAAGTCTGAAAAGGCTCCTTAACCAAAAAAACAAACTCGTTGCCTTAGATTCAGACTCATGGTGACCCTATAGAACACAGTGAAATCGCCCCATAGGCTTTCCAAGGAGCAGCTGGTGGATTCGAACAGTCAACCTTTTGGTTAGCAGCCTGCTAACCACGGCGCCACGAGGGCTCGAAAAGGCCCCTTAACGAGGGAGATAATGAAGGGAAGGAGAAAAAAAAAGAAAAAAAGGTTGCTAAAGACTGTGTCCTAGGAGGATCCTGAGCTGAGACGATCAGATGTAGGCAGAGACAGGTTTTTTTTTCAACCAGACAGTAGATTGGGAGTCCGGGATCTCTAATTATGGTACGACTTCAGTCAGAACGAGGTGTTTTCCCCTCAGTGGACAAAAAAACCGTGGGCAAGTCGCTGAATTGCTTCCTTGAGCATTAAAGCGCAGAGGGCAATGCCTGCCATTCGTTCTCTCAGGGTGCTGTGTGTGGATGAAAAGAACAACCGGGAAAGAGCTCTGGAAACTGCAAAGCGCTGCACCAACGGGAAAGGAGGTTCCTGTTCTCGATTGTACGAAAATCCCCCGGTGGGGCCCTTCGCTTCCCTGAGGGACCCCCTCGGCCTCGGCACTTGTTGCTTCTCCGCCCCGCCTGCCTTCACCGCAGACCTTCCGTTCGCGACCCCCCTCTACAACCCCACACGCACACACGCGGACCCTGCGACCCCCTCTACCCATGAGACGTAGTCCACCAGCTTGGCTCCGCTCTGCTCCGGCCCAGGTGACAGCCCCTGGCCCAGTCCCCGCCCCCCAGCCCCTGGCCCGCGAGGCAGCAGTTTCCTAGACAGCCGCGCCACCGCTCCACAGCCGCCGGGGCGCGCTCGCGGTCGGTGGGAGGTGAGGGCGCAGGCGCTGGCCCGGGAGAGCTGCCGGCACGAGGCCGCGCGCGCGCGCCCCCAAGCGCGGTGGGCGGAGGGGCGGAGGGAGCGGCGGGGCCGCGAGGGGGCGGGGGGCGGAGAGGGGAGTCCCGGGAGCGCGAGCCGCAGACGGCGCCGCTGCAGAGCCGAGCGAGTCCCGAGCCCCGGCAGCAGGTATGTGTTCTCCCGGCCGGCCGCGGCCGGCGCTTTCCCCTGCCTCGGTGCCCAGGTCCTGTGGCCAGGGCGGGCGGTCAAGGTTTGCAGGGTGTGTGTCCGGGAGGGCTGGGATCTTACCGCTGACCTTCATCCCCGCCGGCCGAGGGGAGCGAGCCTAGGTGCGTGGAGCAATCCAGGGCTTCAGCTCCAGCCTGGGGACCTTCTTGTCACATGCTTCTTATTTATTTTTTGCAAACTGCCCTGGTTCGGGTCCAGCTGCAGATGCCTTAACCTCCCATTCTTTGCCTCCGTGTGCCATCTTGCATTTATTAATAAAACATGCAAGCTTGGGGGGGGGGGAGGGGTTGCTGCTGGGGGGAATCCCATTGCAGTATGTCAAGGGAGCGCCTATTTTTGGATTTCAGACGTGGTTTTGAGATGGAAATCCCACACCCTGGGGATTTGGGGCTTAGTTGGTCGTGACCACTTCCTAGTGGGCTTCCCCCATTTGTCGGGAGGCACCATAGCAGCAGGATGGGCTGTCAGGAACGGATGGTGGGTTTTCACTGTCAGGTCAGATACCGTTCAGGGGACAGGTGCAAGCTACAGCAGACAGTTGCCTGCTTGCTAACTTGCCAGGGAGGTTTAAACCCAGAAGATTGTTCCCCTTGATTGCCAAGACAAGGCCTTGAACAGAATCCCCAGGACTTGCATACTCAAACTCATTAAGGTTTTGCATCTAAAGATGACTAAAGCTGGCCACCTGTTGGAAGTCAGACCCCATAAACCCCCCCGTAATCTAGCCCACCAATCCCTGTTGCATAGTCACCAATACTGACATAAAGATAGACCCGTACTGGTTCCTTCTAGCTTCCTTAATGCTGCTTGTTTCTTTTGAAATAAAACCTATTTATGATTTGATGGCCTGTATATTATAGGTTGAAATTATATTATTTGTTTTTATTCCATACACCTATAACACCATATCCTAAAGACTGAATTTCTCAATAGATATGTTACGTATTTCCTTGGCTTTTCACCTTGCTTTTGAGCAACAGTCTGAAAAGTAGGATGTCTCTAACTGCTTACCTTTCTTTCTTTTTTTCAAAATATTATAAAATAATAGTAAGAGCTAGAAGCATAGAATGAAAATGGTCATCACAGGATGTTGGGATATGGCAACATGACTGTAATCACTTCTAAAATATAGTTAGAGTGCCACATCTAATAGTGAGAAGGACCCATTTCTTAAAGGCTCATAGGTACCAGGTACTGAGCTGGTAGCTATTCGTGCGTGATCTCATTTAATCCTCACAGCAAACCAATTATCTCCATGTTGAAGGTGAGAAGCTAAGACTTAGAAAGGTTAGCTAACTTGCCCAAGGTCACACAGTCAGGGACAGGGTTAGGATGCAAATTCAAGTCTGATTGCCAGGGATAGTCTGATTGCCAGGAATAGGGGGTCTACATTTTCATTAAGATCAAGTTTATACATGAGATCACAGGCTTGGATTCTATTTTCCATTTCATAGATTCCACACCAACCTTTGTGGCTTTCCCATAAGAGAAATTGTGGCTTCAGAAGGAGGCCATGTGGAATTTTTTGAGGAGACACTGAGCCTATAAAAAAATGGAGGCTTCTGTTGAATGCTCCTAAACAAACAGTTAAATGCAAAAAAAGTTGTTTCCCTCCACATTTAAACCTTTAGAATGTATAAACATCAGATAGAATAAATCACTCATATTTTACTTTATCACATCCCACCCCAATCTTCTTGCCGCCCCACACACTGTCCTCTGCCCTCACTGCTAGTCATAAGAACAACATGGCTATCACACTCGGCCTGTGAGCACCTGAACAGGGTGAAGGAATCCATACCAGCAAGGGACCGTCATATCCAGTCTCTCTATGATGGTAACAGTTACTCATTTGAAGTCTTTGGAATTTGTACTGTTTAATGTATTTAATCTTGCTTTTTTTGGTCAAGTGCATTATTATAATGCAAGTATTGGATGTTGCAAGGAGCCCTGGTGGTGCAGCAGTTAAGCGCTCAGCTGCTAACCAAAAGGTCAGCGATTCAAACCTACCAGCCACTCTGCGGGAGAAAGATGTGACAGTCTGCTTCCGTAAAGATTACAGCCTTGGAAATCCTATGGGGAAGTTCTACTCTGTCCTATAGGGTCGCTATGAGTCAGAATTGACTCAACGGCAGTGGGTTTGATATTGGATATTGCTACACGTTCCTAGCAGTTCTTGTGGCTTTAGCAGAAATTGCTGGAATTACATCAATAGAAAATTCACCCGATGGGGCTACTAGCTTTTTTACTCAGGTCACGTATTTGAGATAGTGATGAGAAAGTTACAGGTAAGTATGAGGAAGTATTTGAAAATTACATCCCGTGGAAAATGCAGCTTTTAGTTACAAACTGATGAATCGTATTAGATGGGAAATACAAAGACAATTGCTTGTAGACCTTATAAGCTCTGTTTTCTTTCTAGGGCCATATGAGTAGTTTTATTAGAGTACTTTTTCTTTATACTGTGTTGTGTAGAGTAAAGCAATTTGTGTAGCAGTCTTGACTCACAAAAAACACTTTCAGTTTTGGAAGAGCACATTCCCCGGTGTTTATGGAAATACTGAGATAAAGTGAGATAAAGTCTTTCTGCCCTGGGGATTTCCAGTCTATGATTAGATAAACTCTAGGTGAGTCCTGATGTTACTGGTGAAGACGCAGAAAGCAAGGAAGAGGTTCTTGCTTCATTTCTGGGGAGGAAATGGGTGTTCCTATGGGGAACATCATTACCTTCTTCAGTCGGGAATCTCACAATTGAAAAGCAGCCAAGAAGCCGACCAGTCTAGTTGCTCCCATCTAAGCGAGATTTCATTTCATGCAGAGCTAAGCACCCTTTTTGACACAAAGGCCGATTCAGGGAATGTGAGAATGTTTCTGGACTATGGTTTTTTTCCCTTGAAATGTATATATATTTAAACTGGGAAAAGCCATATGGGCATCTGTAGACATTATTTCTTTTTCCCCACCAAGGTTTTATTTTTTTTGGTGAGGGCAAGGAGGAGGTAAATTTTTTCCAAACTCTGTAACCAGCATGCATAGCCATGTTGAACTGTAATGCACATTTGAATACATTATTGTGAAAGACACTGGCAGCTGGTATATGTGTCTTTCCTTGACTGACCTTGTAAGCTACTTAGTTTTGAAGGGTGGTTTGTCTTTATAGTACTTCTTAATTTAGTATTCTTTAAAATGAGATTTTTTTTCAGTGTCAACAATCTTGAATCACAGAAGTTCTCAGTCAGCTTACTTTGAAATACTTGATCTCTTTTTCTCTCCTTGGTGGCAGTCTTAACAGAAGTTTTAATTTTATTTAAAAAGTGGTTAACAACCTACAGCTTAATCCATCCCCTTTCCAGATTCACCCAGTCAGACAGAGTTCACAGATGCTGGCTAGGCACACCCATCATGTGACCTTCTCCTGTGGTCCAGGTCTCATCTGAGAAACCCATAGCTCCCTTTGGCCCTTTTTGCACACAGTTTTCCCATATATAGAGTCCCTGGGTGGTGCACATTGTTAAGTGCTCAGCTACTAACCTAAAGGTTGGCAGTTCAAACCCATTCAGAGGTACCTCGGAAGCAAGGCCTGGCAATCTGCTTCCAAAAGGTCACAGCCAAGAAAACCCCATGGAGCACAGTTCTACTCTGCGTGTATGGGATTGCCATGAATTGTAATCAACTCAACAATGAGTTTGGTTGTTTTTGTTTTGTTTTTCCCCATAGAGAAGACGTTAACCAACTGATAGCGACCCTGTAGGACAGAGTAGAACTGTCCCATAGGGTTTCCAAGGAGCAGTTGGTGGATTCAAACTGCTGACTTTTAGGTTAGCAGCTGAGCTCTTAACCACTGTGCCACCAGGGCTCCATAGAGGACGTAAGGGTTCCTAAAGTTGGAACACACCAGACGGGCCTTGGTTGGGCAGTGGGATGGAGGCTACTCAGTACTGATATTCCTCATACAGGGCACGGCCGGGAAGTCATCTCTCCTACGTCAACACTAGCCTATACTGTGATTTCTATTTTTGGATGTAGTATGTGTTCACTGGGAAATGTCAAACAGTACAGAAATATAGAAGGTCAATGGTCAAAGTCTTTGCTAATCTCACTCCTCAGCATTTGCTCACCATTAACAGTTTAGTACAGATTCCTCCAGATTTTTTTAATGCAGATACTAAAATGTTGTTTAATAGATGCATACTGTTTTGCTGTTTGTTTTCTTGCATTTGGTAATATATCCTTGGCTCCTTGGAGGGCCTTGAATGGCATACTTCTTAAAAAAAACAAAACCGTTGCTGTCAAGTGAATTTCGACTCATGGTGACCCCATGTGTCTCAGAGTAGAACTGTTACCTGTAGGGTTTTCAGTGGCTGGTTTTCTCAGAAGTAGTTTGCCAGGCCTTTCTTTCAAGGTGTCTCTGGGTTGGACTCAAACCTCCAACCTTTCAGTTCACAGCCAAGCACGTTAAGTGTTGGCACCACCCAGGGACTCAGACATAATTCTAGACACCTTTTGTTTTGCCTCAGTGGGTGATAAATGAGGGGAGCCTTATAACCAGGATAGAGGAAGGGAACTGGTGTTTGTTGGATGGGAACTGGCATACACCATGTTCTGCGGTAGGCAGTTCACATTCCCTATCTCCTCTAACCCTTTGCAGTTACCCTTTGTGTCAGCTATTTACAGATGAGGAGAGGGGAGCCTGAGACGCATGATGTAAGGAGCCAAGCTGAGATTCAAACCCAGGCTGGTGTGGCTCAGACTCTGAACTCTTTCTCTGTTAACCACTCTGATTGCAGGTAGAAAATGGTGCTCTGCTCCCTGGTTCTCTGGCCTCCCATGCTGCTCTGCTGTACACACCCTGGCCTCCCTGCTGTTTTCCTGCCTTAAGGCTTTAGCACTAGCCAGTCCCTCTCCTAGAATGCTCTTCCTGCACATTTCTTCTTGCTTTGCTCCTTCACCTCCTTTAAACTTTGCTCAAACATCGCTTCTTGAGTGAGGCCTTCCCTGGCCACGCCTTTAAAACTACGCCTGCTTCCTCCCTGCTTTGCGTTTATTCATACTCTCTCACGACAGTAGCCAGAACGATGGACTTGAACATATTGGTGGTTGTGAGGATGATGCAAGACTGGGCAACGTTTCACTCTGTTCTAAGGTCGCCATGGGTTGGTGTCAACTCAGTGGCAGCTATCCATCCATCTAACAGACTATATAAATTAGTTATTTTGTTTATTATCCATCTCCCGCATGGGAGTGAAAGCTCCAGAGGACAAGGAGTTTGTCTATTTTGTTCACTGCCTGGTGCTGTGGAAAGGACAGATCCACATACAGTAAGGACAGCAAGTCACTCTGGCAAAGGGGATGGATTAACCTGTGGGTTGTGAATCACTTTTTAAATAAAATTAAAACTCTTGCTAAAGTTCTCACCAAGGAGTGAAAAAGAGACTGATGAAAGCAAGTATTCCAAAGTAAACTGACCGCAGACTTCTCTTGTGATTCCAGATTGTTGATGCTGAGAAGAAGGAATCTTCTGGACTCTTTCCAGCTTCCCCGCACTTTTTGGTTTTGATGGCCCTTATTGCTCCCTGTATGGAAACCCTGGTGGCATACTGTTAAGAGCTATGGCTGCTAACCAAAAGGTTGGTAGTTTGAACCCACCAGGTGCTCCTTTGAAACTCTATGGGACAGTTCTACTCTGTCCTGTAGGGTCACTGTGAGTCGGAATCGGAATCGACTCGACGACAATGGGTTTGGTTTTTTTTTTTTTTTTTTTTTTTTTGGTATTGCTCCCTGTAGTGAGTAGTGAAGCCCCTAAAATGCAAAGGGTTTATATGTGTATTTGGGGAACAGCAAGGAAAATGGAGAAGAATAGGAAAGATCCTGTCTTACTCTTGAACGGGTGTTGGAGAGAGGAACCTCCCAGCTAGCTCTTATAAAGATGAAAGGATAGTCACCTGCAGGTGGAATGTGAGACAAGGCAGCAAAAGGTACATGGGGAGATGGTCTGGGATGGAGAAGAGACCTGTGTAGGTTCCCCTTTCTTTGGGTACATACTGTTTTTTAGGGCCTCCAAAGAAGGACACTCCAGACTCTACTCACTTTCACGGCGGCCTGAGCCACTCTTTCTCTAGAAAGGAATCTGTGGACACTCACTCCAGCTTTTTACAAAGGCAGCTTAATCTCTGTACCACCAGCGTTAACTTATTGCTTCCCTGTTTAAACTGAGTATGAGAGCCAAAGGACTTATTCCATACGTCTGCGAAGTTTCAGCAGAAAGTATACATCAGCGGCATCACAGCCTGAGCGTCCTCTGAGCAATACAGCCTAAACCCGTTGCCATCAAGTCAGTTTTGAAGTCATGACAACCCCATGTGTGTCAGAGTAGAACTGCACTCCATAGGGTTGTTAATGGCTATGACTTACAGAAGTAAATTCCCAGGCCTTTCCTCCATGGCACAGTGGGGTGGATTCAAACCACCAGCCTTTCAGTTAGTAACCAAGTGCAAACTGTTTGTGCTCCAGGGACTTAAAAGCAGCCCCAGACTCCCAGTTACTTTTCAGACATCTATTGTTTGCAGTAGTTCTTGGACTAGACTAAAATGATTGGCATTTCAAGGTCTTTTCAATCTTAGAACAGTTTAGAATTGAGTACCCTGGGATGTTGGACAGAGTTAATGGTTTTGGGAAGAAGTCTTGACAAAACTGCTCCTCAGCCACAGGGAGGCTTCCTCCTCCTCCTCTTCCTTTTTCTCCTCCTCTTTCTCTCCCTCCTCCCTCTCCCCTTCTTCTGCTGTGGCTCTAATTGCTGTCATCTTGTTGTTGGCTGTCATCTTGTTGTTGGCTGCCATCAAGTCAACCTCCACCTCATGGCAACCCCATGCACAATAGGATGAAACTTCCCAGTCCTGCACCATCCCCATGATCAGTTGGGGATCGAATTGTTGTGATCCAGAGAATTTTCTTTGGCACAATTTCCAAAGTAGAGCCCTAGGCCTTTCTTCCTACTGTGTCTTAGTCTGGAAGCTCCACTGCAACCCGTTCAGCATCATAGCAACATGCAAGCTTCCACTGACAGACAGGTGGTAGCTGCACATGAGGTGCATTGGCCTGGAGTTTAACCTGGCTCTCCAGTACGGAAGGCAGAAAGTCTATACTACTGAGCCATCACTGCCCTAGGCAGCCTGAGTTACCCACCATGAGAGGAATTCCGCCTTCAAAAAAAGCAGCTTCCCTAAAACTGCTTTTGATTCGTAACAGAAACTACTCAAAAGCTAGGATGGAGCTGATAACTTCAGTTCCCAAAGCTCATTTAAACAAAGAATTTTAATAAGTATTTTGCCCTTTGCATCCCAGGTCTTTAAAAGTCCAGACTGAGATCAGGCAGCTGTTCTCTGGATTTCAGTCTCAAGCCATACCGCACACAGTGCCCTCCCTTGACTCAAAACCCATCCAAAACGAGTTATTTGATCATTGATTCCCTCACACTGTCCTACCTCGGTCCTTGGTAGGTTACAGAACTGCCATTTATGTCAGCTGATGTAGTGTATAAGGTAAAGTAACTTCCTCCCCACGATGGTTTCCCTTGAAATAGTTAAATCTTTATATTTCACCTGAATGGATGTAATATTTTTAAAAACCAAAACAATTTCTATCACACGTGGTAATTCTCCTTTAACCATAACAGCTAAAATGTGCTAGTTTTGCCCATCGAAACAAAAGAACAGGGTGAAACACAATGCAATTTTACAACTAAAGAAAATGTTCCATTATTTTGGGAATAGTGTCAAAAGAAAAGCTTGGAAATTTCTCTTCCAGCTCTCACTGTCCTTTCACAGTCAATTTTTTCCTGGCGTTCTATCTGCTGCCACTCTCCCCTTGATGCCCTACAAAGAATTCCCATCCCCACCACTCTACTGAAACAGAGCTCTTAAAGGTCACCTGTGATCGCCTAATCACAAATCCAATGGCTGTTTCTCAGGTTTCGTTCCTGACGGCTCAGCAACATCTGACCCTATTGACTTCTTCAGCTCCTTGAAATGCTCTCTGTTAGCAATTCCTTCCTCATGGTGACCCATCTCTGTCTGGTCTCTCCTCTGCTCTTCTCTTCCTGTGCTATCAAGAGGCAGTCTGATGAAGTGGTTAAGAGTGTGGGCCTCTCCCAGGGTTTAAATCCTGGCTCTAGCACTGGCTAAGTGTGTGACTTTGAGTAAGTTATTTAGCCCCCCTGTGCCTCAGTTTCCTCACCAGTAAAATGAGAAGAATAGTAGCTACATCATAGGGTTATAATACTGTGGTGACCTGCATCTTGCTATGATGTTGGAAACTATGCCACTAGTATTTCAAATACCAGGAAGGTTACCCATGGTGAACAGGTTTCAACAGAGCTTCTAGACTAAGACAAACTAGGAAGAAAGGCCTGACGACCTACTTCCAAAAACTAGTCAGTGAAAATCCTGTGGATCACAACAGAACATTGTCCAATTACCAATGATCATGAAGATGGCACAGGACTGGGCAGCATTTAGTTCTGTTATAGATAGGGTCACCAAGAGTCAGAGCCGACTCAAGGGCAACTAACAACAACATAGGGCTGTTGGGAAGAGGTTTAAGATACTGTCAGATGCTCCTTATGTTAAAACCCTAAATCTTCCCTCTGACCATCAGGGCCTCTATGATCTAGCCCTGCTTTACTTACTTCCCTTGGCTATTCCCAGCATGTGCCCACTTCCGAGCCTTTGTTCATGCAGTCCCTGATGGTGGATCACCTTCAGCTCTTCCTGCTCTGCCCTCTTTCCCTGGCCAGAGGAGATGAAGAATGCTGAGGACTTCGTCTGCCCAGGAGGCACCAGCCCAGACTGCCTTGTAATGTAAGACATCCTCCTTTGGGCACAGAGCCTCTCTATCTCAAGTAGATTATAAATTACTTAAGGACACCGGCTGTGATTTATACTTTTAAAAAATATCTCCTTCAGCGTTTAACATGATGCTTTTACACATAGTAGGAATTAACCTCATATCTGTTAACTGCCTAAATATTAGTTTTCCTTGGTCTTTCCAAAATCCTTTTTCTTCTTAACTTGAAACTTGTACTGGTCACTTCTAGAACCCATATTTGCTATAAGCTCGATGTGGGAAAATTGAGTCAGCACCACAGCGAGAGTTAGTCACCTCAGAGTCTTTTTGGAATGAGGAGGGATAAGTAGAAATAATTAAAATAATAAAAGTGGAGAGAGTAATTTAATGCTTTTTTTTTTAAAGTAGCTTGAAATCTTACCAATCTATGAAGTTGTTAGGAGTTTTTTGAAAAGTGTTTGGAACTTTTTTCTATCTTTATGCCATCTCTTCCAAGTAAAATGAGCTCTGAGGGGTATGAGTATCAAGTCTGTAAATCCTTGAGACCTTGCCCCAGGCCTGCTCCTATACCATTATGTTCTTCTGGTCCTTCTTTCCGCTTAGATCTGGGTGAAGAAGACATTGAAGTTGAAAGAAGATCAAAGGAAGGGGCTGCCTACATTAAAAAAATAAACAAAACAAAACTCTATTACTGATTCAGAGTGGGCATGGCAAAGCAGCCTACATTTTCCTCAGTATCTACTGTGTCTCTGATGTCATGAAGAGTCATAGGGTTGTGCTACCAATATAACCTTTCTAACCCTGGAAGCCATTAAGGGCTGTCTTCTTTGCATCGTGAGATTCTGTAGCAGGGTTTCTCACCTTAGCACTATCGATGGAGCCCTGATGGTGTAGTGGTTAAGAGCTTGGTTGCTAACCAAAAGGTCGGCAGTTCAAATCCACCTTGGGAACCCTATGGGAAAGTTTCACCCTGTCCTATACGATAGTTGGAATCGAGGGCACCTAACAACAACAACAGCACTACTGACATTTTGGGCGGGTAATTCTTTGTAGCGAGGACTGTCCTATGCATTGTGGGAGACTTAGCAGCATCCCTGGCCTTTACCCACTAGATACCACTAGCATGCGCCCCACCCCTACCCCACTCCACCAAGTTGTGATAACCAAAAATGTCTCCAGGCATTACCAAACATCCCCTGGGGGATAAAATCGTCCTTTGATAAGAACTACAGCTCTAAGGATCAATCCAGAAAACTCAGCATCTTCCCAGTTTATACAATACCAGAACTTGGACAGTTTAGGTCAAGTGAAGATTATAATAGACATGAAAGGTAAATTTGGGTTTAAAATTTCTAACGTTTCAGAGGGAAAGTGTAGTATCTATAAGCAATTACGGATTATGTCCTAAATAAGGAGGATGTAAACAAATAGTTAAAGAAATTCAGACCATCTTACTCACTTAAAGATCTTGTGACTGGATGCAACCACATGTTCTGGGACTGTTATACAATCATCCTTGGAGTATTTTTGTTGGAATTGTATTTAAGTGGTCAAAATACTTTTAGACCTTTGACAATTTAAGTATATTAAACCAAAAATAGTCAGTATTCCTGGGGAAACCTTAGTTGATTATCGTTAGAGGAAATTATATTTGACTTGTGGTGACCCTGCTCTTCCCACCAGAAGCTGCTTCTGGCCAAAAGGCGCCCTAAGACAATACTTTTGGGTGCTTCACAGTGAAGTGGGAATGGCAAGATACTTTGTGCTCTGGTGAAAGGCCACAATTGCTCACTCATCTTCATGGCTCTTAGAAAATTTAGCTGTGATTTAGAGCCCACCTTCAGTTGACAGTCACCATTTTGTTCTTTCTAAATGCAGTAGCAGAAATTGCATGCCACACCAAAAAGCTGAAAGTGACAGGGGAATGTAGTGCTTTCTGAAAAATGTTAAGAATCCAATCTTGGGAGAGACCTGTTTTGGCCAGAGATCACCTTTAACTTAATTGCCTTTGGAAAGGGAAAGCGTACATTGAAGACTCCCAAGACGTTTGCAATCCAATAATCTAGAAGTAAACGTATGAAGTTTCTTGAATCAAGAAGGCAAGATAAAATTACTTAATCCACAAACAATTGTGAGCATCTTCAATGTGCCAGGCTTGTGCTAAGAGCTGGAAGGATCTCCAAAGACCATGCCTAGCATTCTCATTGTGCAGATGAGGAAACTGGATCCAGGAGAGAAACGACTTGCTACTATGTTCTATGTTCATAGTCTATGTTCTATGTTCCTAGGTTCCATAGAACATAGTCCAGTATACAGGCTCCTTTCCACTCTACCTCAGGTCATAAAGCTCTCCTATCTGTCTATTATTTATTATCTCTATAACCTGTGGCACATCCCTTCTGTGAGCATCAGGGTCCTTATCCTTTCCTTCTTGATCTCAGGATAGTTGTGAAGATACAAGACACAGTACGAAAAAGATAGTTCATGTTTCTGAACTACAAAATATTTTACAAATATAACTATTATTGAATTCATGTTTTCCCTGGTTAACAAGAATCTGCCTCTGAAAATTATAAGTTGATGATGTAAGCAAATAGCTACTTCTGTGAGGTAGCACTAGGCTAGGTAGCCTCGGGTGGCAGGGTTGGCCTTGCCTTTAGGGAATGAATCAGAAGACAGAGAAGGTGGGAGGAGACAGGCTCAGTGGCATACCATCTCAAGTTATGACTGAGAGCAAGACGATTGCTCTTCTTTTTTGTCGAGTTGTAAAAGCTGTGGGTGATGTGGGTTTGCATAGTAAGGGGAACGTTCCTCTTGTAAGGACAGAATATCAGAATGGAAGGAGACCTTGATAGCTTGTGGTGCCAGTCAGGGTCAGAAACTTACACTGATGAACTTAAGCAATTAGGACAATAAAAAATAAGCAGGACAGCCATGCACGACTAAAGAGGCTATTTTGGGATTCCTCCAAATAGGGAGGGTCCTCCAATGCTGGACAGCCAAAAATGACAAATATTCACCAGGCTCATATTTTACAGATGGGCAGCCTGAGGCCCAGACACAAGAAAAGGCTCAGTAGGTGACAGGCAGAACACCACCTCGTAGGTGAGAGGCAGAGCCAGGATTTTGTCTTTCCCTCTTCTCTACTACATATGCCCAATCCAGTTGGTCCCAGGGAAGCAGTACCCTCGGAGCTTTTTCCTCAGGATCCCTGACATTCCATAGGGTGAGGAGGTTTGTTTTTGGAAGGAGCCCCTCCTTCTCTCAGTGATCCCTTTCTCCCCTCAGGATCTTCTTCCTTATATAATTTCAAGACTTTGCAAAAATAAGAAGTACCTCCTGTCTACAAAAAACATTCAGAATTCCTGTAACAGGGTATTGAATGGGATATTTTGTGAAGACGAAAACCAACCAAAATCAAACCTGTTGCTGTGGAGTCGATTCTGACTCCTAACGACCCTATAGGACAGAGTAGAACTGCCCCATTCATAGTGTTTCCAAGGCTGTAATCTTTACGGAAGCAGACTGCCACATCTTTCTCCTACAGAGCAGCTGGTGGGTTCAAACCACCAACCTTTCAGTTAGCCAAGTAATTAACCACTGAGCCACCAGGTCTCCTTTTTGTGAAGACACTTGGCTGCAAATATCCTCACCTTCTAAAGAGAAACATCTGGGCAGAACCCCCTCAAAACTTATAGAAAGCTGGCTAAACTGGTCTGGCAAACATCACCTCATCACCATTCTATAGACTGTGTGAAGAAAAAGACTATATATTCAAGGAGAGTTTATTAACAAGGGAGAGTGTGAGGGAAAGTGTAGTGGCTTGCCCCCACCTCTCCTGAGAGGGGCAAATAGAGGATTGTTTCCTCCCAGCCAAGAGAGAGGGATCCAGGCAGTGTGGAGACTCCCATAAGGCTTCTTGAGAAGCCGTAACTGTATCCCACTAAAGATCATCGTTTGGATACTTGCAACCCAGAGAACTCTTGTCAGCCAAGGGAGATCTACAAATAATCGTGTACAAAGACTTTAACCTACTTTGCTCCAATTCTTGCCCTGCCTCCTGCCCCAAGCACACCAAGGACCCTGGGAAACCAGAAGCAGGGGGAGGAAGGGGAGGAGGAGTGAAAGGCAGACTGTCCCCTTCCCCACTGCAGGAATAAGCTGTGGGTCAGGTCTAAAGCAAGAGAGGAGGAGCTTTGAGCTGGATGTGAGATTGAAGACTTGATTTACACCAGATGAGATTTAAAAAAAAAATTTATCGTGGTAAAATGTATGCCAAAATAGATGCCATTGTAACCATCTTTGAGTGTACAATTCATTGACATTAATTACACTCACCACACTGTGTAACCATCACCACTATCCATTTCCAAATATTTTTCATCACCCCAAACAGAAACTCAGTGCTCCTTGAGCAATAACTCCCTGTTTTCCCCTCCTCCCAGCTCCTGAGAACCACTAATAAACTCTTGTCTCTGTGCATTTGCCTATTCTGGATACTTGGTGTGAGTGGGATCATACAGTGTTTGTCCTTTTGTGTCTGCATTATTTCACTCAGCATGTTTTCAAGGTTCATTCATGTCATAGCATATATTAGGACTTTGTTTCTCTTTATGGCTGAGTAATATTCCATTGTATGCGTGTACTACATTTTGTTTATCCATTCATCTGTTTATGGATGCTTGCATTGTTCCCACCTTTTGACTGCTGTAAGAAATGCTACAGTGAACATTGATGTACAAGTATCTGTTTGAGTACCTGATTTCAAGTCTTTGGGGTATATATCTAGGAATGGAATTGTTGGGTCACATGGTAATCCTATGTTTAACTTTTTGAGGAACTGCCAAACTGTTCTCCAGAGCATCTGCACAATTTTACATTCCCACCAGCAATGCATGAGGCACCTCCTGAACAACACTTGTTTTTTTCTGTTTTCTTGATAGTAGCCATCCTAGTGGATGGGAGGTGGTATCTCATTGTGGTTTTGATTGGCATTTCCCTAGTGACAATGAAGTTGAGTATCTTTTCATGTGCTTATTGGCCATTTATAGATCTTCTTTGGAAAAATTAGATCAGATAAGATTTTTTTTTAACACCTGAAAAAGTCTTAATTGCTGAAATGAGGTGGTTCTTGACATTGCACATGACCAGACAATTATGGTGACTGTTAAAGATGTAATCAAGTGACAGGCATGAAAGCACCAGCGGGGCGAGACGGAAGACCCAGGTTGGAAAAAAATAAAGCTGTTTCTAGTTGTACCCACATTCCGTCTGTGACTAGTTACTCCCCTTTTCCAAAGATAGCATTCCAAGCTCTGAAAAAAGAAAGCCCTGGAATAAGGCATCAGGATTCCTGAAGTCTAGCACCTGCTCCTCTACAAACCAGGGGTGTGACTTTGGGTGAGTGACTTCACTTTTCTGGTCCCAGCTTCCTCTTCTGTCAAATGCTAGGATTGGACTTCATGGCTCAGGTATCCCAGAATAATTTCTCTACTCCTCCAAACCGTGCAGGGCCTTAAAACAGCAGGACAAAATAATTCACACAGTGAGCTGGCTTTACAAATTGTACTTCAGTTTTAGTTGCTGGAAGAGTAAAGCATAGATGAATGGCATTTGGCAGGAGAAAATCCTTAGTACATCTGAAACCCTTAATTATACACTGTAGGCAGCTCTGTAGCTTGGTCTGTGTCAAAAGACACCACATTATCAAATGACATGTTGTAGAGATATTCAGAGTTTTTGCAACAGCTTGTTCATCTGTGGTGTGATTGGCCTGGGTCAGACAGGTAGCACCCACTTTTTCAACGGAGTCTGCATTTGAAATCCTGAACACTCCTATATTTAGACTGAAGGGCCTCTTGTCCAGGTCCTGTGGAGATGACTCTATTGGAAGAGACTATACTCGATGGAAAGTTTGGGGCCTGAAGCTGGTGATACATATGGTTCATTTCTAGATTTTGTGTGTAGTTAAATACTATTACCACACTGGGTGTAAGGGGTTTTATATGCAGCTTTTTATGTATTTTATTCCTTAAGCAATACATTAAAATCACGCATGAGTAATAAGTAAATATTTTTGCAGCAAGAAAATTGTCTATAATCCTACTATCTATAGAAAATTATTCATATTTTGTGTCTATACTTTTAGACTTTTTAATGCATATATACATATATGAATGGTTTTTAAAAATAGGATTGTATTATAAATTTGGCATGATAATTTCCTGAGGACAGCAAGGAGGCTGGTGTGATCAGAGTGCCATGATTCAGGGGGTAGGAGATAAAAATAGAGAAGATAGCTTGTATGGCCTTAGACCATGGTGAGGGTTTGGATTTTATTTAAAATTTACTGGGACACCTTTGTAGGGTTAGGACAGAGAAGTGACGTCATTTAATTTGTTATAGAAGGTTCACTTGGCTGTTGTATAGAAATAGACTTCAGGGGCCTGGGGAGGAAACAGGGAGACCAGTTAGTAGGCTATTTCAATAATCCAGGTGAGAGATGGTGGTGGCTTGAACCAGGGTGTTATCAGTGGAAGTAGGGATAAGTGAGTGGTTGGATTCTGAATATATTTTGAAGGTAGAGGAGATAGGATTTGCTGATGGATTGGTTGGGAGAGAAAGAGAGGAATCAAGGGTGACTTACAAGGTTTCGGGCCTGAACAACTAGAAGGATGAGATTGCCATTCACTGAGATGGAGATGGAGGAGGAGCAGATTTTAGGTAGGGGAAAATAAAGGGTTCTGTTTTAGTCAGGTTAACTTTCAGTCTATTAGATGTTTAATTGAAGATGTCAAGTGGGCAGTTGGATACATGGAGTTCAGAGGAGAAGAGAGAGCTGAACATGGACATTTTGGAGACATCGTGTGTGGTTGGCTTTTTAAGCCATGAGAGTGAGTGACCTTACCAAGACCCTGGGAGAGAGGACAGATGGAGAAGAAAAGAGGTCTGAGTAATGATCCGTGGGGCAGGTCAACATCTAGAGGTCAAGAGAAAGAGGAAGATCCAGCAAAGGAAGCTGAGAAGGAACATCCAATGAAAGGAGAGAAGAACCAGATGCTGTGGTCTCCTGGAAGTCAAGTGAATAAAGTGTTTCAATAAAGAGGTAGTGATCAACTGCATCTAATACAGCTGAGAGATTGAGCAACCTGAGGACTGAGAATTGAACCCTTATATTTAGCAACATGAAGGCCATGGTTTGTATTTGAGATGCAGCTCTTGTCACCAGGGTCTATATCTAACTAATAATAGACTAGTTAGGGACTCCTGAATCATCCAGTTCTCCTTCATTTTTTTGCTTCATTAATTCAGCTAACATTTATCCACCACTTTTCATGTGCCTGGTGCTCATCTAGAACTGAGAATGGCCAAATGGAATCAAACCATAGCTCTTGCCCTAAAAATAGACTAAAAGTCTGAGACTTAGGTACATAGGAATGTCAGATCTGTGTCTTCTGATTCTTAGGGTTCCTTTTCTCATATATTCACATACATTTTGAAATTGAGGTTGTATTTTGTCTACACGTAAGTTCTTCACCAAGTCCTGCCAATGAGGAGGAGAAGGCTATGTGGGCAATCTAATTTTCCTTCCTGAAAGATCTGTGCTTATTAGAAAATCGCCTTTTCTGCTTCCTGTCTTCCCACTTACCAGTTCTGTAAGAGAACTCTCCCTTTCAGCTGAATGTTAAGCATCTCATCCTCTATGAGACAGCCATCTAATTTTTTAAATCATTTGACCCAAAATGAAGACATATCCTCTTCTCTTGGGCCTTCCAAGCAAAATTGGTTTTTTCTTGTCTCAGAATAAAGGGCAGTTTTGTTTTGTTGTGGACTGTGATACGTGCTTTAACAACAACTAAAACCAAACCAAACCTATTGCCATTGAGTCAGTTCTAACTGATAGTGACCCTATAGGACAGGGTAGAACTGCCCCATAGGGTTTCCAAGGAGCGGCTGGTAGATTCAAACTGTCGACCTTTTGGTTAGCAGCCGAGCTCTTAACCACTGCGCCATCAGGGCACTTTAACAACTAAAAAAAACCCTGCTGCTGTGGAGTTGATTCTGACTCATAGCAACCCCATAGGATTTCTAAGGCTGTAAATCTCTACAGAAGCAGACTGCCGCGTCTTTCTCTCATGGAGCCGCTGATGGTTTTGAGCTGCCGACCTTTCAGTTAACAGTCAATTGCTTTAATCATTGTGCCACCAGTGCTCCTTATAACAACAACTAGTTCCCCTTATATTCACCAAGTAACAATTACTTATCAAAATTACAACAATATACTATATATACTGAGTCTTGTTTGAGAAAGAAAACTCCACTCAGGAAAAGTTTACCAAGTCCCAGGCAGGAGCCAGGTTCCCACAGGCAGGGCAGGAAGACTTCAAAGGAAAGCAAGATCATGAGAAGATGTGGAGGGCAAGGAAATGTCATGGAGGGTTCCCAGGAAGGTGGGACATTAGCTGGACCTCAAAAGGTAGAAAGGATTTGAACAGGTAGGGCAAAAGATACTCAGGTTGGGTATTTGATATCAGGTTCAAGGATGATGCTGATTGTGATTATGTATATTGACAGATTGGCCTGAAGAGCTGGATTAATTATCAGAAGTACTTAACCTTGACTCTTCTCTTTCTCTCCCACCCCATACCCAATTCTCCAGCAAGTCCTGTCGCCTCTACCATGTACACATGAAGTCCTTTCATATTGACCTGTGTTTGAGGAGCCTATGTTATAAAGGTTCTAGGTTACCATTTGGCGGATTATTGATAGTACATGGTAGTAGTGAGATGGCTTAGAATTTGGAAATAAGATTGCGTTAATTTATCTATTCATTCTCATTCATGTGCTAGACACTGAAGATACATCAAGACAGATAAGATCGCTGCCTTAAAATCCACATGTGGGTAGTATGGCAGGCCAAAAAATGGCTCCCCAAAAGATATCTACCTGAAATCCTTGGAACCTGTGAATGTTACCTTATTTGGGAAAAGAGTCTTTGCAGGTGTAATTAAGTTAAGGATAGTGGTGGTTAACGTTGTGTGTCAATTTGGCTGGGCCATGGTTCTCAGTGGCTTGGAAGTTATGTAATGATGTAGTTTGGCAGTTATGTAATGACGTAGCCATTCTCCATGATGTATTCTGATGTGATCAGCCAATAAGTTGTAAGGGGAGTTTTCTTGGGGGTGTGGCCTGCATCCAGTATACATACAGACGTTCTGGCAAAGCTCACTTGCTCTGGGTCCTGCATCCAGTTTGTTGTCATCTGACCTCCGGTTCTTGGAACGTGAGCCAGCAGCCTGCCATATTGCCTGTGGATCTTGGGATTCATCAGCCTCTGCAGCCTGAGAGCCAGCAGCCTGCTATCTCACCTGCCAAGCTTGGGTTCGTCAGCCCTTGCACCTACATGAGTCAGGAGAAGCCTCCAGCCTAATGCCTGACTCTACAACTGCAAGAGCCATTTCCTTTGAGATAAATCTCTCTCTTTCTCTCTCTCTGTATATAGATGTGTGTCTCACTGGTTTTGCTTCTCTAGAGAACTCAACCTAATAAAAGGATCTTGAGATAAGGAGATAATCCTGGATTATTGGGTGGACCCTAAATGCCATAGAATGTGTCTTTGTAAGAGAGAGACAGAGGGAGATCAGACACACACAGAAGAGGAGACATTTTGACCACTGAGGCAGAGATTGGAGTGATGTGGCCACAGGCCAAGGAATACCTGGAGTCACCAGAATCTGGAAGAGACAAGGAAAGGATTCTCCCCTAGAGCCTTTTGAGGGAGTGTGGGCCTGCCAACATCTTGATTTTGGATTTGTGGACTCTAGAACTGTGAGAGAATAAACTTCTGTTATCTTAAGCTATCAAGTTTGTAGTAATTTGTTACAGCAGCCACAAGAAACTAATACAGTTGCTATTCATTATTATGGGAATAAACTAACAAATTGTAAATGTGGATTTGAGAGAAGTCAATAGTCAAAGTGACCTGCTTTGTAATCTTAGGGAGGGAAGACCAGAGCATATGTGTAATTTAGTAAATTTAAACTTAACCATGTTATCAGGAGTGACCAGTCCCTGGAGAAGGACATCATGCCTGGTAAGGTAGAGGGTCAGCGAAAAAGAGGAAGACCCTCAATGAGATGAATTGACACAGTGGCTGCAACAGTGGGCTCAAACATAGCAACTATTGTGAGGATGGTACAGGACAGGGCAGCATTTCATTCTGTTGTACATAGGGTCACTATGAGTTGCAACCAACTTGACGGCACTTAACAACAACAACAACAAGACTCCTCACTCCCCTTATTTGGACACTTAACTCAGTTTCTAATTCTACGTTTATGAGTATAGTTACTTGACTGACTTTTCCATTCTACCCTGAGCTCTATGGGAGCAGGGGCCACGTCCGTTTTTACTCAGCATTCTATGCACAGCTCCCAGCATAGTGGTGGGTGATTATTAAGTAGTGGTAGATGGAAGGGAGGGGAGAGTGTCTTCTAGAAGCTGGTCAGGTAGAGAGAAGAAAATAATGTACTATAATACTTTGATCAGAGTATTATAATGGAATTATGCCCTGAATATTATGGGAGCACACTAGCAGCAATTAACCCATAGGAGTGAGGGTGCAGGTGTGAAGTAGTCAGCAAACACTTCTTAAAAGATGAGTAGGCATTAGCTATGCAAATGAGGAAGAATATTGATTCTGGCAGAGGAAAGAACTTATACAGAAATGTGCAAGAACTTCATGAGTTGTGGGAACTATGAGTGAGGTTGATATTACTAGTGTGAAGGGAACATGAGGAGAACTGGCAAGAGATGAGATTAGAGAGTTGGGACATAGTGGAGGGCCTTGCCTATTTCCTATGGAATCTGAGCATACCTGGAAAGGGCCAGAGATTAGTCTTAAGTAAGGAAATAGTATGATTATATTTGTATTTTAAAAAGACTTTTTTGGCAACTGGAACTCACCTACATTGCTGATGGAGGTATAAAATGGTATAATCACTTTGGAAACTGTTTGGCAGTATCTTATAAAGTTTAAAAATATACCTGTCATACAAGCCAGCAATTCTGATCCCAAGTATTTACCCAAAAGGATTGAAAATATATGTCCACAAAAAGATTTAGGCAAAAATGTCCACAACAACTTTTTTGTAATAGCCAACACTGGAAAAAACTCAGTTTTCCATCAACAGGTGAATGGAAAAACTAACAGTGGCATACCTACACAATCGAATGTTACTCAGCAATATAAAGGCGCAAACTACTAATAAAGGCATTAACATGCATGACTCTCACAGACAGTATATTGAGTTAAAAAATCCAGACATAAAAGAATCCTTGCTATATGATTCTATTTATATACAATTCAAGAACAGGTTAAACTAATCTATGGTGATGGAAATCAGTACAGTGGTTGCCTCTGAGTGTCAGAGGATTGACTGCAAAGAGTCATAAGGGAAACTTCTGGGATGATGGAAATGTTCTGTATCTTGATTGGGGTGATAGTTCCATCCAAACCCATCAACCTGTACACTTAAATCTGTATGTTTTATTGTATGTAAATTTACATCAATTACAAAAAAAAAAAAAACCAGAGAAAAAATGCTTCTTTGGAAGCAGTGTGGCAGATGGTAGAAGAGGGGATTGAGCCTGGATTTGGGGAGATTATAATAATGCAGCTGAGAAATTTAAGGGCCAGAATTTAACCAGTGGCAGTGGAGTTGGTAAAAGAGTCAGAATTGACAGGATTTAAAAAGTGATTAGGTAACAGTGATGATGGCTGGGTATGAAAGTACTTAATGTCATTGAATTGTACATGTAAAAAACGTCGAAATGGCATTTTTTTGTTATACATATACTTGCCACAATAAAAAAACAAAGAAATTTTTTAAAAAGTGATTAAATAAGAGGAAAGGGTTAAGAAAAATGTGAATTATACCCTTTGGTGGTGTAGGTGTAATTGGTGACAGGGAAGCAGGCTTTGGGGAGAAGTTTTTATGAGTTGAATTTTAGCAGTGTTGAGGTGGTTGTGCCTCAGGAGCATTCACATGTCCAGTGGGCAGCATTAAAGTTAGGGGAGAATCCTGGGCTGGAGATGAGAAGATGGGGTCATCAGCTGGTAGACATTGATGAAATCATCATGAATAGGAGAGTTTATGGATTAAGTTGGGCTAAAAGCAGAACCCTGGAAACCTTGACATTTAAAGAGCAGTAGAGAATGAAGAGCTCTTGAAGAAAGCTGAGGAAATGTAAAAATGTCACGTCATAAAAGCCAAGGAAGGGGAATGTGATTCACTAATTAGGGAGGGGTTGATGTCGAATACTGTAAAAGTCAGGTAAGAAAATAACTGCTTCCTTACCACTCCTTCTCTCTTGTGTCCCTTAAATCTCATCGACTCCCTCCTCATGCTATCAGAATGTAGCTGTAGTGAGTTGAATAGTCTGTCTGAGAGATATATCCAAGTCCTAACCCTTGATACCTGTGAATGTGACCTTATATGGAAATAGGGTCTTTGCAGATGTGATTAAGTTAAGGATCTCAAGAAGAGATCACCTTGGATTTAGGGTGGGCTCTAAATCCAATGACTGGTGTCCTTCTAAGAACAGGAGGGGACACAGAGACAGAGGGGAGAAGGCCATGTGAAGATGGAGGCAGAGAATAAAGTTATGCAGCCATAAGCTGAGGAATGCCAGGAGCCAGCAGAAGCTGAAAGAGGCAAGGAACTGATTGTCTCCTAGAGCCTTTGGAGGGAGTGTGACCCTGCCAACACCTTGATTTTGGACTTCTGGCCTTCAGAACTGTGAAAGAAAAAATTACTGTTGTTTTAAGCCACCAAGTTTGTGTTAATTTGTTGCGATTGCCCTGGGACACTAATACAGCATCGAGAGACCTCCAAGTCTCCAGATTCAGTGGTGTATTCTCAGCCTCATCTTCTACAACCTCCTTGTAGCATTCAGTGTTGCTACCCATCTCCTCCTTGAAATCCTCTCCCCCTTGGCCTTTGTGACTCTGCAGGGTTCGTGTTACCCTCACTGTACCCTGACCATGGATCCTCTTCCTGCTGCCTAAACATAATCATTCCTCGAGGTTCTATCCTCTTTTATTCTCTAAACATCTGTTGAGTGTCTTCTAGGTGTTAGACGTGTGCTAGGTGCTGATGATACCAGCAAGTAAACCATAGGCCCTGCTTTCCAGGAATTGACAGCCTGGCATAGAGGGCAATGAAAATAGATATGAACAATACAGTATGATAAAAAGTTATTAGCTGGGTATTATGGGTTGTAGGGCGCCCTGGTGGCAGAGTAGTTAAGAGCACGGCTGCTAACCAAAAGGCTGGCAGTTCGAATCCACCAGCCTTTCCTTGGAAACCCTATGGTGCAGTTGTACGCTGTCCTATACAGGCACTATGAGTAGGAATTGATTAGACGGCACACCACAACAACATGGGTTGTAGAGAGAGCAACTGTGCCTGAAGAAGTTAGGAAAAGAAATAGTAAATATAAAACCATGGAGTTGTAAAGGAGATAGTATATTTGGGAGTAGAGACCTCAGAAGTTTTTTGTGGCCGAAGTGTAGAATGAGTGAATTTGAAGGGTGAAAAAGGGGATTGGAAATGTAATGGGGGAGGCAAATTACTAAGTGTTGTGTATAATATAAGGAGTTTGAGCATTGCTTGATAAGCAGTAGGGAGCCAGCTGGGCTCTCAAATAGGCATGACCAGGAATGTTTTAAGAAGATAACTAACGGAATGAAGGATGTAGACTGGGGAGAGCCTGAGGCAGAGGGGCCAGTTGGGAGGTTGTTTCAGTAATCCAAGAAAGAAATAATGATCTGAATTAAAACAGCAGTGAGGGTAGAGAAGATGGCGAAGTTCCAGAGATGTTGCTGATATAGATTTGAGAGGATCTGGCAATTGGTTGGGGGATATGAAAGAGGGAGGGGTTGAGGATGACTCTACAATTCTTAAATTGGGAGATTTGGGTGAATAGTGAGGTGACTCCACTAGCCAAAATAGAAACCACAAGAGTGGAAACAGCCTGTGGATGGAAGTAAGATAATGAGTTCAAATTTGGATATGCTAACTTAGGAATTCTTATGGGGATATTTAGATAGAACTCTATTTTAAGAGTGTTCAACACGTAGATGGTGGCTGAAGCCCTAGTACTAGATTAGTTCTTTCAGAAAGCCGGTGGAGGGAAAAATCATCAATGGGCAGAGATGGGACATCAGAGAAGACCAGTATTGAAGGGCTGAGGAGGAGGCAAAACCTCAAGGGAAATAAAAAGAAAGAGCGCAGAAAAGAACAAAGAGTGCACAGTGTCCCAGAAGCCAACGGAATAGAGAACTTTAAGAATCAGAGGGTGGCCAACAATGTTTTACATAAAGGAGTAAGATTAAAAGTCTCCACTAGATTTGGTAATTAGGAAGTCACTACTACCATATCAAAATCAGTTTTACTGGACGATAGGGTGGAAACCATAGTGTAATGGATTGAAGTAGGAGGAGAAAAATGAGAGAAAGCATAATGCAAAATAAAGTCACTTTTGAACATGCAAAGACTCAGAAAACCTCCTTTTCACACACTTTTACTGAAAATAAAAAAATGACTTGAGGATGTACTCCAGCAAAGATAAAAGGCATCTAACAAGGAGGAAGGCATGGGATCTAAGAAGAAAACAGAGCCAAGCTAGAATGACTGTTGTGTAGCAGGTCCACAGAGCAATGTGTCCAAAACTGACCATTTAACAGTGTTATGGATGGACTGTATCCCCCCAAAATGTGTATCAACTTGGCTAGGTCACAGTTCCCAGTATTGTGTGGTTGTCTACCATTTTGTGATTTGATGTAATTTTCCTATGTGTTATAAATCCTAATCTCTGCCTATGGATAATGAGACAAGATTAGGTTATGTTAAAGAGGTTTAGGGTGGGATGCAACACCTTTACTCAGGTCACAGCCCTGATCCAATGTAAGTGGAGTTTCCCTGGGGTGTGGCCTGCATTGCCTTTTATAAGAGATAAAAGGAGAGAGAAGCAAGCAGAGATAGGGACCTCTAAGAAAGAAGAGCTGGGAGTGGAGCGTGTCCTTGGGAAGAGAAGCTCCTAGACCAGGGGGAGATTCACCCAGTGCTGACAGAGAGAGAGAAAGCCTTCCCCTGGAGCTGGCACACTGAATTTGGACTTCTAGCCTCCTAAACTGTGAGAGAATAAATGTGTTTGTTAAAGCCATCCACTTGTGGTATTTCTGTTATGGCAGCACTAGATAACGAAGGCAAGCAGGAAAATCAGGGATCTTGATGATCTTATTGTAAGATGGAGAAAACATATGTCTCCACTTTCTCAATAAGTAAAAAGGCAATGAGAAGCCTCAGAAGGAAAAAGAGAAATCTATGGAAGAAAGCCATGGACCAACTACAAAGTAAACGAAAACATAGCAAGATTTTAAACAATTTGATGGAGTGTAAGAAAAGAGAAACCCATACACTTGAACTGTCTCCGTCTAGCAATATGGATATAGTGAAATAGGATTATATCCCCTTCTGTCATGATTTAATCACACTGCCTCATTCAACAGTGAATATAATTATTAATATACCAGTTACTATCACATCACCTCCGAGTCAAGGCTTGTTGGTTTTCAACTTTCAGGTTCAATTCATGAGGAGTTTGCAAAGCATGCAAAACTACTTACAGTTTCAGAAGAGAATCTAAGGTATTTAAACCTTGACGTGTAAAAAAGTATTGATACAACTAATCAAATTTGAAATGCTAAGGATAATAGTAATAATAGTTAACATTCATTGAATCCATAGTATGTTCCAGGCACTATTCCAAGCCTTTCATGAGTTATTGAATTCGTAACAGTGCTATGAGGTAAGTGCTTTTGTTACACCCATTTTCCAGATAAGGAAACTGACACATAGAGGTGAAGTAATCTGCCCAGGGTCATGCAGCTAGAAAGTGGAAGCATTGGGATTGGCGCCTTGGTTATCTGGCTCTAGAGCCTACGGCTAACTCTGCTGTCCTGACTCCACAGGAGAGGCAGAGAGAAGTGTGCGCGTGCTGACACCGTCATCTTACATCTGGGGGGGTGGGGGGAGATTCTGATCCAAGAAAAGATGCTTAAGTACATTATTAAAAGTAACCTGAGGTGGTTGTCTCTGCCGGCTAGGATTGGGGGTGGAGGCTGAGAGGAAAACTTTTACTTTCTGTCATTATACATACTTCTGAATGGTTTCAATTTTTATTGACATACCCATGGATTACTTTAATAATTAAAAAATCCTGCCCCTCCTTCAGAGTCCTTGGGTGGCCCAGATGTTAATGTCGACTACTAATTTAGAAATTTATGGGGATATTTAGTTAGAGCTCTGTTTTAGGAGTGTTCAACACATAGGTGGTGGCTGAAGCCCTAGTGCTGACTGAGCTCTTTCAGAATGCCCATGGAGAGAAAGACCATCAGCGGGCAGAGATGGCTGTTCAAACCCACCCAGAGGTGCCTCGGAAGACAGGCCTGCCAATCTGCTTCTAAAAGGTCACAGCCTTGAAAACCCTTGGATCGCCATTAGTCAGAATAGACTTGACGGCAACCGCCGCTAACAACAACTGCTTCCTCAAGGCCATGTTAAAAAATTTCCTCCAAAAGCTTCCCTGATTCCTTCAGCAGAAAGTGGCCTCTCTGCCTTCTGTATTCTCAGAATGCTTTGTCTCTCCCCTCTTCAGAACCCACTACTCTCGACTTTACTACATTTGCCCTTGAAAATAGCTTGAGGATGGTCTCTGTCAGATTTATCCAGCTTATCTTCATAGCCTAGGCACTGTGCCCTGCCTATGGTAGAGACTTGGTAAATGGTGAAAGAACTAGATGAGTAGATTCTGCCAGTACCAGACCATCCATTTCCTTTCATTCAGGGGACTTGGAAGGCATAGCTTAGGCATGTCCATGCACTTGTCATTCTTCTACCACTGGGAAAGAAAGAGAAGGAAAAAAGGAGAAGTGCAGAGCTGACCCTCTGCCCCATTCTCCTATAGAGTCACAGAATATCACCGCCGAAATGGATCTTAGATCATTAAGTTCAGACACATCATTTTTCTGAGGCCAGGAACCAGTGTGGACTCGAAACCCAAACTGAATTTAATGTTCAGTTGTAAAAGCTGTATCAGCTTAAGTTTTTAAGCAGTTTTTTCTAATCACCAATGCAATACACGTTCAATGCTTAGCTTGTTTTTGTTTTCTTGTATTCTCTCTATATTTCAACCTGCACATGGTTTTGACTTTGTATTTCTCTTTAATGGTCTTGCTTTGTATGTAATATTGTCAGTTGGCACAAGTGCTTTTTGGATGTCAGTGAATGAGTGGATGAGTGGATGGATGGATGAATTAGTGATTTTCCCCAGATAACATGGCTGGTTAGCAGTAGAGCTGGGACTTAAGTAACCATCTCACTGAAGGATGTCAAACAGCTGAAGTAACCTGGTGAAAATAGCTTCAGAGTTGCCATGACAACTACATTTGTCCTCTAATTCCATCATCTGGGTAAGGATCGGGATCACTGTTTATAGGCAAAGAAGTTAAGGCCCAAAGGAGGAAACTCCTTGCCCAGGGTCCTCCTGTGTTGGCACAGCCTAGGCTAGGACTCAGGACTCAGCATCTGTTAAAACCACCAGGCCTGGTCTGAAAGATGGGCCCAGGAAATGGATCCAGATGATACTGCTATCCAGGCAGCACCATGTCATGGAAAGATACAAGAAGCAGAGCCAGATGCCAGTCCTGGCTCAGACACTGACTTATTGAGTGACTTTGGGAAGGTCACTGTCCCTTTCTAGCCCTTGGTTTCTTTACCTATTAGGTGGGATGGTGGGACCAGTCCCTGGAGGATGCCCAAGGGCTCTTCCAATATGAAGTGCTCTAATTCCACAGCTGCAAAATGTCTCATCAGTATCCAGAAAAAGCAGATCCTGCTGCTTCTTGGATTCCAATCAGACCCAGATAGAGGGGATACCCCTGTCTTCACCCCTTCATCACCCATAGACTCCATTCTCCTCTAATAGACAGATGAGCAGAGGGAGGGCACCCTGCAGGCAGGTAATTTCCCCAACCTGCCCAGGGTGGGAGGAGGCCATCACTATACGTCAGGGACTGCCTTCCACTGGATGGGCTACTCGGGAACCACTCCATTTACCCACATGGTAAAGAAGGAACCAGTACCTTCCTCATTGTACTACATAAAGATGGAGGCTTGTGGGAGGTCAGTGGTACTGCGGGGAAGCCACCTGGGCTGGACAGGCAAGATGACTGGCTGACTTGCAGCGACTCTCCATCCTTGTTCAGGCCCCTAGCATGGTCTCTTCATGAGCCACCTAACTCTCTAGCTTCCCCATCTCCCTAGATTATTCTCCACTTATACTTCATTCATTGATTCAACAAAGATTTATTGAGGACCTGTTTTTCTGAGTGCTAAGGATACAGTAAGAGCCCTGGTGGTGCAGCGGTTAAGCACTCAGCTGCTAACCGAAAGGTCGGTGGTTTGAGCCCACCAGCAACTCCGTGGGAGAAAGATGTGGCAATCTGCTTCTGTAAAGATTTACAGCCTTGGAAACCCTATGGGGCAGGTCTGCCCTGTCCTATAGGGTCACCGTGAGTCAGAATTTGACTGGATGGCAATGGTTTGGTTTTGGGGAAGGATATAGTGGTAAACAAGAGAGTAAAAAAATCCATGCTCTACCTTGAAAACATTATGCCAAGTGAAATAAGTCAATCACAAAAGGACAAATATTGTATGATCTTATGTCCTTGAAATACTTAAAATAGGCAAATGTACAGAGGCCAAAGTTTTGAGTGGTTACCAGGGGTGGGAGGAATGGGGAAAGGGGGAGTCATTATTTAGGAAGCAGTGAGTTTCTGTTTACGGTGATGGCAAATTTGGCAACAATTACTGGTGATGGTTGCACAACATGATTAATATAATTGTTATCACATAATTGTACACGTGGAAAATGTTGAATTGGCAAATGTGTTACATATATTTTTACAACAATAAAAAAAGGAAAAAAATCCTTGCTTACAAGGAACTTACATTCTAATGGGGGGAGGTACTTAATAAGCTAATAATTATATGTATTATGCAAACAGTGAGACATGCTATGAAGAATAGTAAAGCAAATAAAGAAGATAGGAAATGCAGGCAGGGGAGTGCTATTTTCGTTAGTCAGGGTGACATTTGCTAATAAGGTGACACTTTAACAAAGATCTGAAAGAGGTGAAGGTATAAGCTGTGGGTCATTTGAGAGAAGAACATTGGTAGAGAAAAGGCCTGGAGGTGGGAGTGTGCATGTGGCATGTTTGTTTGTTGTTGTTTTGCTATGGGACATTTGGTGTTTTGGGATTTTCCCCCCAGATGTCAATTCCAACTCATAGTGACCCCATGTGACAGAATAGAACCACCCCAAGTGTTTTCTTGGCTGTAATCTTTACAGAAGCAGATCACCACTGGGTTGTAATCAACAAACTTTTGGTTAGCAGTCGAGCACTTAACAGTTGCACCACCAGGGTTCTTTGTGTGTGGCGTTTGAAGACCAGAGTCAGGGTGGCTAGAGGTGGTGAGCAGAGGAAAGAGATAGAGAAGAAGTTGGAGAGACAGAAGGGGGCGGTATATAGCCTTGAAGGCCATCACCCACTGATCAGGCTAGGATGCCATTGGCAGGTGTAAGCAGGGAGTTACATATCTGACTTATGTTTTAAAAGGATTTCTGCTGTGAGGACAGACTGTCAAAGGGCAAAGGTGGAAACAGAGAGACAGTTAGGAGTCCACTGCAATAATCCAGCTGAGAAATGATGGGGGCTTGGACCAGGGTGGGAGACAAGGAGAGAGGGGATATGATCTGTATTTTGAAGGTAAAACTGACAGATTGGATGTGGGGAGTGAAAGACAGGAGTCAAGGATGACTCCAAGGCATTTTGGCCTGAGCAACTAGAAAGATGGAATTGTCATTTACTAAGATGAGAAGACTGTGGGTGGGGCAGGATAGACATCTAAGTGGAGATGTCTGGTAGGCAGTTGGAACCACAAGTTAGAAGTTAAGGGCAGCAATTGAGGACAAAGATTTACATTTGGCAGTCGTCAGCAAATAGACCTGTGCTGTCCAATATGGTAGCCACTAGCTATGTGTGGCTAATTCAGTTTAAAATGAATTTAAATTAAATTAAAAATTCAGTTCATCAGCCACACTGGTCACATTTCAAGTGCTCAATAGCCACATGTGGCCAGTGGCTACCATATTGGACAGCACAGATATGGAATATTTCCATCATCACAAGAAGTTCTATTGGACAGCACTGATATGGACAGTATATAAATTCTTGAGACTGGGTGAAATTCCCAAGGAAGTAGGTAGAGAAAAGTGAGCATTTAGCAGTTGGGGAGATGAAGAGGAGTAGCCTATGGAGGAGGAGAAAAAATCCAGGAGAGGGTGGATTCCAATACACCAGGTAAAGAAAATGTGTTTAAAAGGAGGGAGTGATTCACTAGGTCAAATGCTGTTTTTAGATAAATTGAGGATTGAGAATTGACGAGTAGCTTTAGCAACAGGTAGGTCATTGGTGACCTTGAAGAGAGCAGTTTTGGGGAAATGGTAGGAACAGCTTGAGTAAAGTAGTAGATTCAAGAGACAATGAGAAAACAGAAATTGGAGATAGCAAGAAAGGGTATACACCTTTCTAAATGAATGTGCTATGAAGGACAGAGAAACAGGGTGATGTTAGAGAGGCATATGATATTAAGGGATGTTTTTAAGATAGGAGGAGTGATATAGCATTTTTTTTTTTTTAAAGCACTTGGGGTAAATCCAATGGAGAGGGAGCAATTGATGATGTGGAGAGAAAAGGGACAATTGAGAGAACCATGGTCTTGAGTAGGGAAGAACGTTGGTTGTCCTTTGAAAGGACATGGACAGTTCACCCATAGAACAAGTGGGAAGGCAAGACTGCAGATTAGAGTGAAGCTGTGATGGTGGGACAATGTGGAGGTTCTCTAGTGATTGCCTCAGTTTCCCGCAGCAAAATAAGAAGCAAGGTCATCAGCTGAGAATGAGACAGAGGCACTGGAGATATGAGGAGAGAGGAGAAGGTGTAAAGTTGTCATCTAGGAATGGGGAGTGTTGGTAGATTAGGGGATAGAAGTAGGATTGCTAGACTCCCCCAAGGGCCTGATTGAAATGCGTATCCCTGCCAGAGTCAGCTTCCAGAAAGTACCTTACTTTTTATGCCTCTGTGTGTTTACATATGCATTTTCCCTTACTTGGAGGGTCTTTTCCACTTCCCTATTCTCTTGTTTGCCTGGCAAACCTATAGTCCTTTGAGGCCTTCCCTGGCACCTTCCTTTCTTCTTCTTGGTGTCTTCTTTGTACTTTGTCCTTTCCTCTCTCAGAATCCTAATCATGTCACATAGTCATTATTTGCTTGCACGTCTGTTGCTTTAGGGCTGGCTGAGGTTGGCAAACGTTTTCCGTAAAGGGTCAGATAGTAAACATTTTAGGCTTTGAGGGTCGTATGGTCTCAGTCACACTATTCAACTCTGCCATTGTAGCACAAGAGCAACCATGTTGTTGTTGTCGTTAGGTGTGTCAGGTCGGTTCCAACTCATAGCGACCCTATGCACAGCAGAACGAAACCCTGCGCCATGCTCACAATTGTTGTTATGCTTGAGCCCATTGTTGCAGCCACTGTGTCAATCCATCTCATTAAGGGTCTTCCTCTTTTTCACTGACCCTGTACTTTACAAACCATGATGTCCTTCTCCAGGGGCTGATCCCTCCTGACAACATGTCCAAAGTATGTAAGACGTAGTCTCGCCGTCCTACTTTCTAAGGAGCATTCTTGTTGTACTTCTTCCAAGACAGATTTGTTCATTCTTTTGGCAGTCCATGGTATATTCAGTATTCTTCACCAGCACCACAATTCAAAGGCATCAATTCTTCTTCAGTCTTATTCATTGTCCAGCTTTCACATGCATATGATGCGATTGAAAATACCATGACTTGGGTCACGTGCACCTTAGTCTTCAAGGTGACATCTTTAAAGCAACCATAGACAATACGTAAAAGAATGGGTATGGCTGTGTTCCGATAAAACACTATTTACAAAGACAGGCAGTGGGCTGCATTTGGCCTCTTGGCCACAGTTTGCCCAGTAGTGTCTCTGTAGCTCCAGTACAGTATGGGATCTGGGCACCAGGCAGGGGCTCAGAAAATGTTTGAATGGATGAGGGATGAAAGGAATAAGTGTTTTGGCTTGCTAAGTTGCATACAGCCCACTGTCTGTTTTTGCAAATAGCATTTTATTGGAACATAGCCACACCTATTCTTTTGCATATCATCTGTGGCTGCTTTCATGCTACAAGGGCAAAGCTGAATAGTGTGACCTAGGCCATGTGGCTCACATATGTTCTCTGGTAAGTGTAAGTTCTGGTATATTTGTTAATGGCCAGTGTTACTACAGTCCCATTGTGATTAGGGAATAGTTCACATGGGAACATGAGCCCTGGACACCCAGAAAAGATTGAAGAAGGCCCCACAGTCTATTGCAACCACGCTAAGCTGCCACTTGTCTAGCCAACCTCTTTCCCATTCATTCCCAGGGACATAAGCTTCCCACTTTAGTGAGACTAACCTCTTCACAAATAAGTCCTCTGTGTTCACCCTCCCTCTGCACTGTTCCTTGCAAAAGTTCCTTCTCCTTCTGCCCCTTGCAAAGAATGAATGGTGATCAGGTACCTGCCATATGGAGTCCCTGGGTGGTACAAATGGTTAATTCCCTTGGCTGTTACCTGAAATGTTGGAAACTTGAGTCCACCCAGAGGCACCTCGGAAGAAAGGCCTGGTAATCTATTTCTGAAAATTCACCCATTGCAAACCCTATGGAGCACAGTTCTACTCTGACACACATGGGGTTGCCATGAGTTGGAATCAACTCAACAGTAACTGGTTTAATTGGACCTAGCATATGCAAGGCACTGTGTGAGAATCAGTGACCCCCACCCTGAGGGAGCTCAAGATCTGGTAAATCCCCCTTGGTATGTCCTCTGCCTACCCATGCTGTACTCACACCTGACCTCCTCCTTGAAGCTTTCCATGACCACCTCAACCCACCAGTTCCCATTCTACCTCCTTGTAAGCCTGTCCTCCAAAGAGTTCTCTTGGGTATGAGTTCATGTGTGGATATTATCTTCCCAACCACTGTGTAAGCTGGAGTGCAAGGAGAGTGGAATATCCTTTTGTTTCTTCTAGACCAGCACTGTCCCACAGAAATATAACATAAGCCACCTATGCAATTTAAAATTTTTTAGTAGCACATTAAAAAAAGTAAAAAGCATGTGAAATTAATTTTTAATATATTTTATTTAACCAATATATCCAGAGTTTTATCAATGTAAAAATTATGGAGATATTTTACATTCTTTTATTCATACTCGGTCTTCACTATCTGCTATGTGTTTTACGTGTACAGCACATTTCAGTTTCGGCTGGCTACATTTCACATGCTCAGTGGTCATATGTGGTTGCTGTTAGGTGCTGTCAAGTTGATTTCAATTCGTAGTGACCCCGTGTGACAGAACAGAATTGCCCCATAGGGTTTTCTAGGCTGTAATCTTTTATGGGAGCAGGTGGCCAGGTCTTTTCTCCTGTGGATCCACTAGGTGGGTTCGAACCGCCAACTTTTTTGTTAGCAGCTGAGTACTTTAACCTTTGCACCACCAGAGTTCCTTCATGGGTTGTTAGTGGCTCCCGTACTAGAGTATGTAGCTCATGCAGGGAACATGGGAAATGTTGAATAAGTGACTGCATTGAGGGCTTCTTGTAAAGTGCTTTACACTTACGGTCTAATCCTCACAATTACCTTGTGAAAGAGGAATTGTTATCCCCATTTTCTAGATGAGAACACTAAGGTGTAAGAGGTTATTTGCACTCAGCTAGTAAGTGGCAAAGCTCAGATTTGAACCCAGGTCTGAGTCCAATGCCTGTGTTTAAAGTATTTGAGCAGGAAGGTTTGTTAGAAAATTATCCAAACTATAAGCTCCATAAATATTACTTGTTTTCATAGAACCTAGCCCAGTTTCAGGCACATCTTAGGAGCTCAGATAGCTGAATAAATGAATCGGGTCTCATTTTATAGATGTGGAAATTGAGGTCCAGAAAGGAAAGGAGACTTGTCCAGATCACATGACTCGAAAGAGGAGAAATCGGGGGCTGGAACCTATGTGTCTGACTCCCACTGCACTGCTCTTATTCCAGGCCCTTGGGTCATACAGTTGCTCAGCCCCAAGACACCATAGGATTTAACATCTGAAGCTTTCTTTATATTTGAGGGGCAGACTTTAGCAGGCACCCTCTTCCCTGTGTCCACAACCTCAGAACTTGCCATCAATCTTCCTTGTTAGCTCCCATCCTTTCTCCTTACTCTGGTCACCCAGCAGCCTAAAGAATGGGCGGAGCAGCTGATCCTGGCTCCACTGCGGGGAGTCCAGATCTCCAAGTGAAACTCCCATAAATGGGCAGAGCTCATGGCGTGTGGGCACTGCCCCCAGTCTACCTCGGAGTCATGCTCCATTGTGACAACTCTGAGCTATTTCCCTGGCAGGACGGCAGCACATATCTCCAGGAGGGTCCTGTTGACTGGCAGCCAGTGGCCACCTGTCGTACCTGGCCGCCTGGCACTGAAGCCTGGTTGCTGAGGCACCCTCCAGCATGCTCAGGGCCTAGCCAGTCAGCATCCTCTTGGGGAACTCCTAGCAGCCTCCCTCCTGATAGGGTCATAGGACATGTCTTAGATTGTAGAAGTGTAGAACTGAAAGAGGATTTAAAGATCACCTAGCCCAGTGCTTTTCAAACTGTAATGTCCTACAAATCTCCTGGGGAATCTGGTTAAGATACAGCTTTCTGATTCACTAGCTCTGAGATGGGATGTGAGAATCTGCATTTCTAGCAAGCTCCCAGGTGATGCCAATGCTACTACTGGTCCAAGGACTACACTTTGCAAAGCAGGCATCTAATCCATCCTTGGGGTTCCCTGTGTGTTGCAAACAGTTAAGCGCTTGACTACTAATGGAAAGGTTAGCAGTTCAAACCCCCCCAGAGGTGCCTTGGAAAAAAGGCCTGGTGATCCGCTTCCGAAAGATCATAGCCTTGAAAACCCAATGGAGCAGTTCTACTCTGCAGAACATGGGGTCACCATGAGTCAGAATTGACTTGATCGCAACTGGTTTGGTTTTTTGGTTTAATCCATCTTGTCAACCTTTTGTTATAGGTGAGGAAACTAAGGAGGTGAGGGTGAGATTAATTAAAGTCACAGTACAAGTCTCCTAAGTATTAACTGCTAACTATATTTACTACGGTGTGATGGATTACATTTGTGTGGACTTTCTAGCCATGGTCATGTGGCTCCCGCCCAGGTGATTGGGCAGGACTGTATGATAGGGTGGTTGTGGCCCACCAAGGGTATTGATCAGTTTTGCCTTAAAAGAGAGCCAATTCCAGAGCAGAGAAGAGAATCCAAGCACCATCAAGGAAGAACATCCAGGAGCAGAGAGTGCATCCTTTGGACCTGGGATCCCTACACTGAGAAGCTCCTTGAAGCAGGAAACCAGGAGAGAGAGCACACTGTAACCCTGAAGACAATGAGAAGCAGTGGCAGGAGAGATCTGCAGCAGGAGACTGCATGGTGGACTTCCCGGCCCACAGAGAGAGAAAGCTGAGTGCCTTCAGGGAGAGGCTAGGGCCAGGGAGAGGTTTGCCTGTGAGCAGGGTTGGGAAGAGGCTGTCCTGATGAAAGAACTGTATCCTGAGTGTTCCTGAGCCTGAATTGTAACTGTTACTTCCCTTATAATAAGCCCCATAATCATGAGTATGGTCTTTGAGTTCTGCGTGGCCATTGCAATGACTTATTGAACCCAGCAGAGAAATAGAGAGTGCTGTGTGAGGGACGGTTGGTGTCAGAATTAGTAAAGATGGCAGAGAGAGGAGGCTTGTCTGGCCTCCACCTCATGAGAGTCAGCCTTGCACTATTGATCTTGATTCTCCTTCCCCCTTGTGGGGTTGGAGGAGGTCAGGCACTGCCCCCACGCCATTTTTACATTTACTGTCTACAAGATTCTTTGGTACTTATCACAGACTACTTCATATTAATATCCTCTTCTTCCAGCTAGACTGTTGGAAGCAAGGGCATATCTTTTTCTTCCATGCTTCCTTGGGGTGTCCCCTGAGAGGCCAAGTGAGCTGTGGAAAGCACATTTTCTTAGGCTGGGTCAAATAGGAGGTCCTTTCTACTAGGTGTTGCTGGGGTCAGAGTTACAATGGGGTGGACCCCAAGTTGAAACCAGAAAGACCTTAGCAGATACCAGACCTAAAGGGCAAGGTGAGGATGGACACAGGAAATGTGTTGTGTGGGAGTTAGTAAGTAGTCCAGAGAGTCATGTTGAATCCTTCTGAAGTCAGTCATGCGTTGAGAGAGAGGGCTGCTGGCTCATCTCCTTACGTGCTGCCCAGGGCACGTGGGGAAAGTGCATAAGGAGATGAGTCCAACACTGAATTCCTCCAAGGACTCTATTGTTTGTTGAATGAACAAATGAAGGTCAAAAAAGACCCAGTGGAGATAGTTAAAACATATTAAAAGACTTAACGGGCTCAGCAGTGAAAACTCACTTCCTGACACACTTCAAAAAGTGGCAATGGCAGGTTTTTCTATTTGACTAAAAATCAGTTTTTCTTTTGATGACAGTGACTTGGGTTCTGTTTAGGGAATACACAGCCAAACACAAACCCATAGTCATGAACTGCCAAATAGAATTGCCCAGTAAATTCTGGGGGTCAAAGATGGCTCAAGTCTCTCTGTCTGCTGGTGCTTATCTTCCCAATGTTAAAAAAAACAGTATGTGCTACTGAATTCTGAGGGATGATCAGTTGCTGGATAATTATCCAAGATAATGCTAAAGATGAATTCCCTAGGTTGGAAGGCACTCAAAATACAATGGACACATGCATGAAGATGGCACAGGACCTGGCAACACTGCATTATATTGTGCCTGGGTCACCATGAGTTGGAGGGAACTCAATGGCAAGTAACAACATGTTGCTTCTTAGGAACTGTGATGGTTAAAGTTGTGTGTCAACGTGGCTGGGCCACAATTCTAAGTGGTTTGGCAGTTATGATGTAGTTTGGCAGTCGTGTGATGTTGTGATCACTTCCATGATGAGATCTGATATAATGTGATCATCTCCATGATGGGATCTGCTGTGAGTAGCCAATCAGTTGAAAGGGAGTTTCCTTGTGCGCGTGGCCTGCATCAAATGTAAGTGGACATTCTGGCAAGTCTCATGGGCTTTTGCTTGCTCTGGATCCTGCAGCTGGCTCCTGTTCATCTAACCTCTGGTTCTCGGGACTTAAGCTAGCAGCTTACCTGAGGCTTCCCTACCGATCTTGGGATTTGTTGATCTTCACAGCCTGTGAGCAAGAGCCCTGCTCTTTGACCTGCCCTGTGGCTTTGTGAATCAGAAGCCTCTACCCTGACCCATGCACTTGGGATGTTCCAGCCTCTACAACCACGTGAGCCATTTCCTTGATATAAATCTCTCTATGTATACTCTTCAGTGGTTTTGCTTCACTAGAGAACCCAGCCTAAGACAGGAACCAAGATGGCCTTTCACATTCACTGATGGCCCCAACCAAGCTGCCTCCAGCACAGCACTGATTTGCTGAGAACTATACTTCAAGTTTGATGGATTACTGGGAAGTACTTTTTAAATGCAGGAAACACATTCATAGAACCATCGAAAGGCTTTGCATTATTTTTCTACCTTCAGAAAAGCAGTTGAACTAAATCTGGCAGATAGAAGTGTACCTGAGAGAATTTTTTTTTCTTTTTTAATTTGCTAACTACGAACCCTGGTTTTAAGGAGCTTACAGTCTAGATGAGATGGTACATGGGCATAAACAACTATAAAATGATTCATGCCTTGAGAGTGGAACTGTTGAAGTGGTGAGGAGGACGAGCAAGATAGCTCCTCCCTACTGTCCTCAAGTAGAAGAAATTACATTGGGATTAGAGAGGGTTTTATGGAAGAACCAGGTATGATCAGGGCTTGTAGATAGGGGAGCCCATACTCCATGCAGAAAGTTCTGTAAATAGAGGCTGAGAGGTGAACAATTTGTCTGTGTGCACATGTGTGCATGTGCTGGGAATAGTAGGGCCTGGGTAAATGTGGCTGGATCAGGGTGCATGGAGGAGGATAAGAAATGTCTAAAAGGTTGAGGCCAGATGGAAGAAGGCTCTGAATCCCAGGCCAAGGAATTGAGACAGTGTTCACTAGGCAGTGGTGAGCCACTGAGGGTGTTTGAATCAGGAAACGAGCAGATCACAGCTGTGCTTCAGAAGAGTTGTCTGATGGTAGCACATAAGATATGTCCAAGGCACAGAGCTTGGAGGTAAGAACACCCATCAGGAGACTTCTTTAAGGAAAGTAACAAGATAAATTTTTAGATAAATAGATTTAGTGCATTGTAAAGGAAACTTAGAGAGTACACCCACTCCTCACTTATCAAATGGTTAGGTTCCAAATACCAGGCCATCAAGCAAAAATCAGCATTATGCAAAAATGGAGGATGACCACATCAAATCACAAAATGGAGGGTGACTACGTCATTACATAACAGCCAAACCACGAGAATCATGGCCCAGCGAAGTTGACATACAGCCTTAACCATCACAGCCAGTGCTTCTCTCACCTCACACCTCAGCATTCGTTACTACCAGATATACATCGTTAATGCGCAAAATAGTCGGATAGTAGATTTTTTACTATTGTCATAAATGCAAAATGTGAAATAACAAGATAGTCGATAAGTGAGAAGTAGGTGTATAGGAAACCCTGGTGGCGCAGTGGTTAAGCACTCAGCTGCTAATCGAAAGGTTGCAGGCTTGAACCCGCCAGGTGCTCCATGGGAGAAAAACGTGGCAGTCTGCTTCCATAAAGATTTCAGCCTTGGAAACTCTATGGGGCAGTTCTACTGTGTCCGTAGGGTTGCTATGAGTTGGAATCAACTCAACAGCAATGGGTTTGGTTTTTGCTTTTTTAGGTGTATAAACCCCATTGCTGTCAAGTCAATTCTGACTTACAGTGACCCTATAGGACAGATTAAAACTGCCCCATAGGGTTGCCAGGGAGCGGCTGGTAGATTCAAACTGTTGAGCTGCCAACCTTTTGGTTAGCAACCATAGCTCTTAACCACTGTGCCACCAAGGCTATAGGAAAATATAAAGAAGAAAGTAAACATTTATCTGTAATCCTATCATCCAGAAATTATTACTGTTAACATTTGGGTTCTGTCCTTCCAGATCTCTTTGTATATAATTCACACTATATTATTTTTCTTGAAAGTAGACCTAGTTTAAAATTTTACTTTTTTTCCTAGTACTTTATAGTGGACATCTTCCCATGTTAATCAGTAAATATAAATTTTTTTTCATGGAAATATCCTTTTTTGTTTTTTAAATAAAAGGTGCTTATGAATAAAAACTACTGGTCATTTTTCTCCTCAAGAATCCCACCTCCCGGACCATGGTCTCAGGGAACATCTAGCTCAATTGGCATGACACAGCTTATAAAGACAATGCTCTACATTCTACCTTGGTGAGTAGTGTCTGGGGTCTTAAAAGCCTGTGAGCGGCCATCTAAGATACTCCACTGGTCTCATCCCTTCGGGAGCAACAGAGAATGAAGAGAATAGGATACAAGGAAAAGATTAGTCCGAAGGGCTAATGGTCCACAGCTACCAAGGCCTCCACCGGACTGAATCCAGTACAGCTAGATGGTGCCCGGCTACCACCACTGACTGCTCTGACCAGGATCACAACAGAGGGTTCTGGATAGAGCTGGAGAAGGATGTAGAGCATAATTCTAACTCACAAAAAAAAGACCAGATTTACTGGCATAAAGGAGACTGGAGAAACCCCAAGAGTATGGCCCCCAGACACCCTTTTAGCTCAGTGGTGAAGTTACCTCCGAGGTTCACTGTTCAGCCTGGGAGTGGACAGCCCCGTAAAACCAAAGGAGACTAACGAGGTACAGGAATCCAGTGACAAGGGCCAGAATGCAGAAGGGGATAAGGAAGCTGGTGATAGGGAACCCAAGGTTGAGTAAGGATATTGTTGATGTGTTGTGAGATTGTTAACCATAGTCATAGGGCAACATTTGTAGTAACTGTTAAATGAGAAACTATTTCGTTCTGTAAGCCTTCATCTTAAGTGAGAATAACAGCACAATTCAAAGAGCGTAGTCAATGTCACTGAACTGTGCATGTAGACATTTTTGAAATGGTGTATCTTTGGCTATGTGTATTTTTACCAAAAAAAAAAAAAAAAAAAAGAGTTTGAGAAGTTAGAGGGTTGATATGTTGTGGAGTTATTAACCAATGTCATAAAACAACGTGTGTACTTCTGTTTCATGAGAAACTATTTGTTCTGTAAGCCTTCACCTGAAGTACAATTAAAAAAAAAATTAAATTAAAAAAAAAGAAAAGAATCCCACCTCCCTACACATAACTGCTGTTAACAATTTGGGATATACGTTTCTAGACCTTTTTGATGCAAAGTAACCAATTTATTTGAATGGTAGTTGGTAGGGGAGCATCAAGTTCCGACTTCCTTCTACATGTTCTGTTGGTTCTTCCTTCCTGCCACCTGATGTGAACGAAGATGTGAAAATGAATTCGCTTTTAGGTTTAGGACAGGCTTTTTTTAAAATTTGACTGGGGTAAAATGTATATAACAAAACATTTGCCATTTTAACCATTTGTACGTGAGCAATTCATTGGCATTAATTACATTCACCATGTTTTGCAACCATCACTGCTATACATTTTCGAATGTTTTTCATCACTGTAAAGAGAAACTCAGTACCCCCTAAGTAATGGATACCCATTTCCCCCTCCTGCAGCCCCAGGCCAGGTAACCACTAATAAACTTTAGTCTCTGAGCATTTGTAGGACAGGCTCTTTTATAGATGTTAAAATATCCATTCTAAATCAAAACTTCTGTCTTTCATCCCTTCGACACTTCTCTCTCCTCCCTTCCTCCCAGCTTTAAGCCCAACTAGAAGACCAGCTCTTCCTCCTCCTGCACTCACGTTGCTCACTCTAGCTCCTCCCTAGTTCCTTAGAAACTTGGAAAGTTCATGTGTCCTGCCGCTTCCAACCCCACTAGGAAGCTCACACTGCACGCTTCCAGTGGACACTCCACTTGACTTCTTAAGGCTCCCCTCAGTATGCTTCTGACACCCCTCTCTCCCTTCCTCTCTCCCCACGCCTTCTCTCCTGTGCCCTCCTCTCTCCTCTTTACTGGGTCTCTAGCCTTCTCTCATACAGGCTGTTGGAAGTGCCGGTTATTGGACAGGTTTGACCCTTTGTTAATATGTTCCAGATGATGGTCTGGCATCTCTCTTTAGAAAATGTGAGCACTTACCCCTTTGTCCTCAGCTTTGGGACATCTGTAAACCTCCCAAGACAACAGGAAAAGTCCCATTCCACATCCTGTAGCACATATGCATTGTTCTGTATCTATTATATAAATAGAATCTTCATATATGTGCCATCTTGTAACCAGTTTTTTTGTTAATGTGATTTCATGGACAGCTTTACACATTAATGAGAATAGCACCCCCGTGTCCCTTTTTTTTTTTTTTTAAATCAGCCTTATTTGAGGTATAATTTACAAACAATAAAAGGCACCCATTTTAAATGTATACTTGGAACCCTTACTCTGGGATGTTTCTATTATTCCAAAAAGTCCCTGCTTTGCAGTCAATCCCACCCAGCCTCCAACTCTAGGCAACCATTCAACTTTATCCTTTTCAATAACTATATAATAATTCTATAATATAAAAGTTCCTTCATTTATTTAGCCAGTCTCCTATTGCTAGACATTTAGATTGCTTTTGATTTATTATTTGATTGATTCCTGGATCAATGAATATTTATTTTGTCTTCCTGAATCAAAGAATATTTATATCTAATTTATCAACAAATATCTATATACTATGTGCTAGGCATGGTGCTATTATCACAATGATCCAACAGATTTCGATGTATATAATCTTTGTGCATTTATTAGCTTATTTCCTCAAAATATATCCATTAAAAGTTGGGATTGCTAGGTCAAAGAATATGCCTGTTAAAATTATGTTGACAAATATTGCCAAATTGCCCCTCAACAAATTTGCAGCAGTTTACACTCCCATCAACAGTGAATGGGAATGGCCATTTCCCATGCCATCACCAACACTAACTAGTTAAATTAGTTACTGTTAAGTCGACTTCAACTCATAGCAACCCCATGTGTATCAGAGTAGAACTATGCTCCACAGGGTTTTCAATGGCTAATTTTTTGGAAGTAGACCACCAGGCCTTTCTTTGGAGGCACCTCTGGATGAAGTTGATCCACCAAACTTTCAGTTAGCAGCACAGTGCATTAACCACCCAGGGACTCCATCACCAACACTCCAAAAAAAAAAAAAAAAAAAACCAAACCTGTTGCCGTCGAGTTGATTCTGACTCATAGTGACCCTATAGGACAGAGTAGAACTGCCACATAGGGTTTCCACGGAGCACCTGGTGGATTCAAATTGCCGACCTTTTGGTTAGCAGCCGTAGCTCTTAACCACTACGCCACCAGGGTTGTGAATCTTTCCATTAGGAGAAAAACTGTTTTATATGTTTTTGCTTACTAGTGAGGTGGGCCATTTTAGTGCCTGTGACTTTTGTTCAGTTTGTGGAAATCACTGCCCCAGGAACAAGCCTCCCTTGCCCCACCCAGCAGAGTGAGGCTATGGCCAGGCCCTCTCCTGAAGTTTCCGTCCACTTAGCTGAGAAAACATCCCATCTCGTTGGAAGCTGAAGGGATCCTTTGGTTCCTGACAGCTTCGTAGGTCCACTTGAACAGCTACTTTGGAGAAAGCACCTCAAGGACATGGATCGGTCCTAGTCCCTCACACAATTGGCCCTTCCCCTACAGGTACACCTGAGCAAGGCTCCACCATGTAGAAGCTAGGGCAGAGGAACAGATTGCATGAGTCAGGACACTGCTGGTTATGGAGGAGATTAAAATGGCCCAGTATGGCAGCCACTATCTCTCGCTTGGTCTGCCCAGGTGTCTTCCTTCACCCCTCTGAATTCAGGGCTCTTAACTAGATAGCTCTTTGTAGCTCCTCAGGCTGGTTCTTTCTCCATAGTTTCTGGCTAACAGCCTTTAGATGTTGTGGCCTTGATTGCACCATTCTCTGTTTTCACCTCTGAGTCCTGCCCCCTCCTCAAACCCTTCTGCTCCTGGTCATTTTGGCCATTTACCAGAAGGGAGAGCTTCTAAGGTGACACTAGACTCCCTTCTCTCTCAGATAATCAGAGGCTCAATTTATGTTTATTTCAATTATGTGTTAAATGTTCAATATCAACAATAACACTGAGTTCATTCAGTACTAAAGAAAAAAAAACCCAAACCAGTCTCCATGGAGTTGACTCCCATTCATGAAGACCCATGTCTGTCAGAGTAGAACTGTGCTCCATAGGGTTTTCTTTCTTCCTGTTTTTTAAGTGTAAAATATGTTAATTGAAGCATTGCGTGGAAAATCTTACATATAACAGAATGAAACATTGCCCAGTCCTGTGCCATCTTCATGATCATTGGTGTGTCTGAGTTCATTGTTGCCACTACTGTGCAGTGCCTTCCAGCCTGCACGTTCTCTGCATTTTTATTTGCTTCCATCTCTGGGCAAAGGGGGATGCATATAGCAAACACCCATCTGCTGCCAGCTAGCTGCAGGCAGCTCACCGTCGAGCCTTCTTAGTTTAGGAGGCTAGAAGTTTGAATCCAGGCGCCAACTCTAGGGGAAGGTTTTCCCTGTCTGTTGGCTCTGGAGGAAGGGTCCTTGTCTCCTTTTACCTTCTGTTCCTTGTTTCCTTGGCGATCTTCATGTGGTGTGTATCTTCCTGTCTGTAATCTTCCTTTCTGTGCTTCCTTCTGTGCCTAATCTGCTCTTTTTGTTATATATATAGTTTATTTTATTTTATGTATGCCATTTATTCTATTATTTTGAGACTATACGCAGCAAAACCTGTTGCCGTTGAGTCATTTCCGACCCATAGTGACCCTAGAGGACAGAGTAGAACTGCCCCATAGGGTTTCCAAGGAGCGGCTGGTGGATTTGAACTGACAGCCTTTTGGTTAGCAGCTGTATCACTTAACCACTGCACCACCAGGGCTCACAAAACATACACCCATTCAAGAGTTTCTACATGTACAGTTCAGTGATATTGATTACATCCTTCGAGTTATACAACCATTCTTACCCCTTTTCTGAGTTGTTCCTCCATCATTAACATAAACTCACTGCCCCCGACTCAATAGGGTTTTCTTTTTTTTTAATTTTATTTTGTTCTTATTTTGAGAATATACACAGCAAAACAAATACCAATTCAACAGTTTCTACGTGTACCATTTACTAACACTGATTACATTCTTCCAGTTGTGCAACCATTCTCATCCTCCTTTTCTGAGTTGTTCCTCCCTAATTAACATAAATGCACTGCTCCCTAAGGTTCCTATATAATCTTTCAAGTTGCTGTTACGAATTTGAACCCATATAGATAAGTCTTAAAAGAACATAATGCTCAATCCCACTCGTAGGAATATATCCTAGAGAAATAAGAGCCATCACACGAATAGACATACGCACACCCATGTTCACTGCAGCATGATTCACAATAGCAAAAAGATGGAAACAACCTAAGTGCCCATCAACAGATGAATGAATAAATTATGGTACATACACAAAATAGAATACTACGCAATGATAAAGAACAATAATGAATCTTTGAAACATTTCACAGCATGGATGAATCTGGAGGGCATTATGATAAGTGAAATAAGACAATCACAAAAGGACAAATAACTGTATGAGATCACTTTTAAAAACTCATGAAAAGGTTTATACACAGAAAGAAACAATCTTTGATGGTTACGAGGGAGGGGAGAGATGGAGAGGGAAAAAAACTAACTAGATAATAGATAAGTTGTAACTTTAGTGAAAGGTAAGACAATACACAATACTGGGTAAGTCAGCACAGCTTAAGCAAGGCAAAGTCATAGAAGCTTCAAAGACACATCCAGACTCCCACAGGGACCGAGTCACTGGGCTGAGGGCTGGGGACCATGGTCTTGGGAGACGTCTAGCTCAATTGGCGTAACATAGTTTATGAGGAAAATCTTTTACATCCAACTTTGATAAGTAGCATCTGGGGTCTTAAAAGCTTGTGAGGGGCCATTTAAGATACATCTACTGGTCTCGCCCTTTCTGGAGCAAGGGAGAATGAGGAAAACTAAAGACGTACGGGAAAGATTAGTCCAAAGGACTAATGGACCACCACTACCACAGCATCCACCAGACAATCCAGCACAACTAGAGGGTGCCCAGCTACCACCACTGACTGCTCTGACAGGGATCACAATAGAGGGTCCCAGACAGAGCTGGAGAAAAATGGAGACCAAAATTCTAACTCACAAAAAATATCAGACTTACTGGCCTGACAGACTGGAGAAACCCCAAGGATATGGCCATTGGATGCCCTTTTTATTCAGTACTGAAGTCACTCCTGAGGTTCACCCTTCAGCCAAAGATTAGACAGGGCTATAAAACAAACAATAACACATGTAATTCAACCATGTATAAGAGACTAAATGGGCACACTAGCCCAGGGCCAAGGATGAGAAGGCAGGAGGGGACAGGAAAGCTGGACAAATGGAAATGGGAAACCCAGGGTCGAGAAGGGAAGAGTGTTGAGACATCGTGGGATTGGCAACCAATGTCACAAAACAATCTGCGTATTGATGGTTTAATGAGAAAATAATTTGTTCTGTCAACTTTCACCTAAAGCGCAATTAAAAAAAAAAAAAGAATGCTCAAGGCAGACATTTTTTACTGGTTAAGCTAAACTACTGTTTGTTTTTAAGAAGACTTTAGGGGATATTTTTGGTTTAAGCTTTAAAGATTATCTCAGGGCATTAGTTTCAGGGGTTCATCCATCCTTCATGGCTCTAGGAAGTCTGGAATCCATGAGAATTTTAAATTTTGTTCTGCATTTTCATCCTTTTGATCAGGATTCTTCTATAGAATCTTTGATCAAGATGTTCAGTAATGGTAGCCGGGCACCATCCAGTTCTTCTGGTCTCATGGCAAAGGAGGCAGTTGTTCATGGAGGCAATTAGCCACATATTCAATATCCTTCTCCTATTCTTGACTCTCCTTCTTTCTCTTTTGCTCCAGGTGAATAAGACCAATTGTTGTGCCTTGGATGGCTGCTTGCAGGCTTTTAAGACCCCAGGCACTACACAGCAAACTAGGAGGTAGAACAGAAGCACTAAACATGTTATTAGGCCAATTAACTAGGATGTCACATGAAACCATGACCTCCAAACCAAGAAACCAAATCCCATGAAATTTTTGATTGTATATAAGCAGCCTCAGCAGCTACTCTTTTTTTTTTGTAAATATACCTATCACACAACTTTTGGCTATTCAACGTCTTACAGGTGTACAACTTATTGACAGCAATTATAGTAATTGTCTGTGCAACCCTACCCATAATTAATGAGATATGTCCATCACTGTTAACTCTCTCTTTCCCCCTCCCTCTCGCCCCTGTTAACCACTAATAAACTTTGTTCTCTATACATTTGCCTTTTCTTGTCTTTTTATATAAATGAGGTTATACAACATTTTTCCTTTTGTGATTGACTTATTTCACTCAGCATGTCTTCCGGCTCCTTCCACATTTTAGCATGTATCAAGACTTCATTTCTCCTACTGACTGAGTAGTATCCATTGTGTGTATGTACCACATTTCATTTATCCATTCATCTGTTGATGGGCATTTAGGTTGTTTCCACCTTTTGGCTATTGTGAATAGTGCTGCAGTGAACATTGGTGTATAAATCTCTTTTGTGAGTCTCTTTCAAGTCTTTTAGGTATATACCTAGGAGTAGAATTGCTGGGTCATATGGTAGTTCTATTTTTAGTTTTTTGAGGAATCTTCATAGGGTTTTCAGTGGCTGATTTTTCAGAAGTAGATTGCCAGGCTTTTCTTCCGAGGTGCCTCTGAGTGGACTTGAACATCCAACCTTTTGGTTAGCAGTTGAGCACTTAACTGTTTGTGCCACTCAGGGACTGCATTCAGTACTAAGACCCATATATTTTTCCTTATTTTTGCACTACTGAAACCACCAGGGTCTTACACTTGATGCGCAGATTTAATGTGACAGTATGTAAGAATTTTTTTTTTGTTGACAAGATATTTTTAAATCAACTGTGTACCTTATATTGATGACTTCTTAAAACCTGTTGCCGTCGAGTCAATTCCAACTCATAGTGGCCCTATAGGACAGAGTAGAACTGCCCCCATAGGGTTTCTAAGGAGCAGCTAGTGGATTCAAACTGCCAACCTTAGCAGCCAAGTTCTTAACCAGTGTGCCACCAGGGCTCTGATGGCTTCTTAGAGACAAAATTTTTGGTGGCAGCAAAAATTCCTCACATACTCTACTGTTTTGTCAAGGATCAGATAAAAATACTATGGCAGTGCCTGGGGTAGGTCTGCCAGATGTTGTTTCCATTTACAGATGGCAACACTGGGCTCGGACTCAGAGATTTTCCCAGTTACACAGCTGCCCTGTTTACAGCCATTTCCACACCTGCTTCCCACGTAGGCTCTGTTGCTTATTAAGAGAATCCATGTGGGTATTCTGACCCATTTGGGTCTGGGAGTGGTTTTATTATGTTTCCTGAATCTGAATGCAAACCCTGGTAAAAATATCTGCGGTTAGTTTTGGGGTTGAGGGCAGATGAGAAAGGGATAGAAACTTCTAGAAAGGATGATGGAATGATTTTCTGAGGGCTGGGCATGGCAGTGGGTCCATGAGAGGGTCAGCAGAAGGAGAGGGGGCTGGAGTGAACTGAGACCAGCAGTAGTTGTGAAATTAAGAAGACCTTGATGGTGGTTCTTGAAGGAGGTACATGAATGAAACGCTAGTATGGGACAGGCCGATTAGTTTGGCCAGTGTTTCTCAGATGGTCAGTCACCTGGGCTGCTCATAGAAAATCAGGGGCCTGGCCTCCTGGATAAGAATCTCTCTGAGGGGCCCAAGCAGTACCAGTTGGCAGTGAATCAACTCACCCATGGTGACGCCCCTGTGTGTCAGAGTAGAACTGTGCCCCATAGGGTTCTCAATGGCTGATTTTTTGGAAGTAGATCACCAGGCCTTTCTTCTGAGTGCCTCTGGGTGGATTCAGACCTCCAACCTTTGGGTTAACAGCTGAGTGTGTTAACTGTTTGCACCACCAAGGGATTCCAGAGGAGCTCAGGACTCTGCGTTTTAAAAATCTCTCCAGGTGGTTCTCAGACCTCTTGCAGGTGGATCTGTTGGCCTCAAATCAATCTCTGTCCTGTTCAGTCCAAAGGTCAGAAGGTTGATGCCCTATTCTTACCGATGCCAGTGACTGCATAAATGGTCCCAGGTGTAAAAATGGCATGGGGGTGGTGTCTGACCTCCTCTAACTTTACAAGGAGAAAGAAGAATCACCATCAACAGCCTAAGGCTGATTTCCATGAGGCTGAGGTCAGACATGCCTCCTCTCTCCGCCTTCTTTAACAATTCTGACATCAACCATCCCTCCCATAGCACTCTCTACTTCTCTGCTGGGTTTGATAATTCGCTGCAATGGCCACACAGAACTCACAGACAATACTCACAATTATGGGGTTTATTAGGGAAGTAACAGTTACAATTCAGGCTCAGGAACACTCAGGATACAGTTCTGCTTGCAGACATGCCTCTCCCTGGCCCTCAGCCTCTACCCAAAGGCACTCAACTTTCTTGCTCCATGGGATGGGAAGCCCACTGCACCATCTTCTGCCGGTCTCTCCTGTCACTGCAGAGCTCTCTCTCTGTCTCCTGGGTCCAGGAGCTTCTCAGCTCAGGGATCCTGGGTCCATAGGACGTGCTGGCTCCTGGATGTTCTTCCTTGGTAGTGGTGGGATCTTCTCTTTCCTGTCTCTGGGGTGGCTCATTTCAAGCCCAGTGGGATGGCAAAACTGACCAATCCCTTTGATGGGTCACAATTACCCTCTCACACAGTCCCACCCAAGTGAATGAGTTATAAGACCATGGCTAGAAAGGTCACACAAAAGTGATCCTTCACACTGCACCGGGTGAGGCCAGGCCACTGTACCCATGTGAAGAATTTTAGGCTTTTTGATTGCACGGCCCACCCTGAGCTCCTCCTCCCTTAATCTCATGCCACACTTCCTCCCGGTACGGCCGTGGCATTTCGCACACGCCATTTTCAATCACTATGCACATCTTACTGCCTTGGGCCCTCCATTCTGATGAGATTGAAAACTTGAGAGCAGGGGAGTACCTTAGATTTCTTGCATCCTGGTGCCCAGCCCTGAGCTTTGCATTTCCTGGGATCTCTGTAAACACCTGTTACGTGAGGAGTCCTGACTCATGAAATGGTCATTGGTGATGTAGAGACTATGGCCTTGCTTTGCTTCCAGTTTCTACCCTTTTGGAAGAAATGACTCTATTTTATTTGGAAGGAAGTGAGACCTTTCCAGCATCCCAGGAGATTTAAGCAGTATCACATAGGGGCAACTCCGAGTTGGAAGGCTTCCAGAAAGACCCAGGTCCTTCAAAGCCAGGTGTTGGTGAGCGGTACTTTTTCCCAACTCCTGACTTCAACTAGGGCTCCAGCTGGTTCTGAGGGACACCGTGTTTCTAATGTTCAAATGAGACGTTGGCCAACGTCCTGACCCATGTGGTCATGCAATGACCTGTGATTTGTGAAAGGAGATCTGATTTCTCTGCAAATGAGGACAAGAGAGCACAGCAAGTAGGACATTTTTGTGCCACCACGCTTAGTTTCTAGTAGTATTTTGGATACTAACCTATGTATTGATATGTTACTGTTGTGTACTGGTGAGTTGATTCAGACCCATGGCAACCCTATACGGCAGAGTAGAACTGCCCCATAAGGTTTTCTAGGCTGTAATCTATATGGGAGCAGATTGCCAGGTCTTTTCTCCTGTGGAGCAGCTGGTGGGTTTGAACTGCCAACCTTTCAGTGAGCAGCTGAGTGCTTAACTGTTGTGCCACCAGGGCTTCTTATGTGTGTTGATATACTAATTACTAAAAGACAGTGACTCTAAAATTTTTCTTCTTTGATTATTTTTTAATGTGGTAAATATATATGCAACAAAATATTTGCAATTTCAACATTCTTCCCTTGTACAGTTCAGTGACATTATGTTTCTCATGTTTTTCCACTATCACCATTATCTGTTTCCAAATTTTTCCATCACCCTTAATAGAAACTCAGTGTCCCCTAAGCAATGACTCTCCCTTTTTCCCTTCTTCCTGCCCCTGGTAATCACTGATAAACTTTGGTCTCTATACACTTGCCTATTCTAGATATTTCCTATACATAGGATCATACAATATTTGTCCTTTTGTGTTTGACTTATCTCACTCAGCATAATGTTTTCACGGTTCATCCATGTTGTAGCGTGTATGAGAACTTCATTTTTCTTTATGCCTGAATAATATTCCATTGTATGTGTTACCTTTTGGCTACTTTGATAATGTTTTTACCCAGTTGGTCAAGAACTATATCTGATTTTAGCCTGCCATATTTTCAGCCATTCTCTTTGCCAGCTTGTGTCTCCTAGGGGGTGAGAAGGAACTGGTTATGTGACTGGTTTAGTTGAGGGGGCTAGAGTGTATGGCACAGGGAAGAAAACAAGATCCTCAGATAATTGACTGTTGCTGAAACAGTTCATAGGAATACTGTGACGGGTAGTTCTTAAGCCAACTCAAGTATTTTCTTTTGGTGTAAGGATATCTGTTCCTATTTTTGGTCTCACCATTTTCCTCCCTTTTTCCTATTTTCACTTCAGTGCACCATGGGGAAGAAGGTACAATTAACCGAGTTTCAGGGCTTGTCTGGGCCACAGCCGCCCTCAACAGCTTGTGATTGATTAAACTTGCCCCTGAGAGGGGAACTGTCATATTTTGCTGTGGAGTGTGAATTGTTCCAGCCCCTTGGAAAGCAATCTTGCTTTAACTATTAAAAGCAAAAATGCATACTCTTCAACTCAAGTAATCCCACTACTGGGAATCTATCTCATACAAGTGAAAACACTAGTACATAATAAAATGTATACAAGGGTGTTTATTATAACTTTTTTCACAGTGGCAAAAAAAAAAAAAAAAAGAAAGAAACGAACTGATTGTCCGTCATCAAGGGAATGTTGAAGTAAATTATGGAACATCCACGCCATGGAATATTTTGCAGCCACTAATGAAAATGACCGATTAGAGCTGTGGTAGTTGACTTGGGAGGCGGAGGGTTTCTACAAAGTATTGTTGAGTGAGAAAAGCAAAAAGCAAGTAAATATGAAAAATATTTTAACTAAAACAATCACATGTTCATTTGTAAATAATCATACAGGCATGAAGAAAAGTAAGGAAAGATACACAGGTTGTTAACATCGGAGTTTGTGTGTTGAGTATGCCAGTGACACAGATAATGTTGTGGGGAAGCAGGCAAAAAAGAAAAGAGAGACTCCAGTAAAAACATGCATTTTATGGGAGTTATTGCTGAAGGGGTAGTGAGTTTCTGTTGGCAACGATGTAAAACTTTTGGACACAGATGGTGGTAATGGTGCTACAATATGGGAAAACTAATTAATGTCACTGAATTATACACTTAGAAAGACTTAAAATGGCCCACTTCTTGTTATGTTTTACCACAATAATAATTAAGTTTTTTAAAATATGAATTTTATGATAACCAATTTATATAAAGTTATATATGTGCGTATGTGTATATATGAAATTATAAAAAATGTAAATCTTTATCTACTGACCAGAAAGGATGTCTATTATATATTTCTGAGTGATAAAATGCAGGTTGCAAAGTTGACTTTATTTTGTTAAACACAGACCAATAAAACTTAGCCTAAATATATGAATACGTTTGTATAAATTTGAGCAAAGATTTACCCACCTGGATATTAACATAGGGTACCTCAGGTGAGAGTGGAACAAGGAGGAGGATTAAAATGGAGAGGTTTAGCTTTTTAAAAATACCCATCTTTGCATTATTTTATGTGTCGCGGTCGACATTTTGACTATAAAGTATTAGTTATCTGGGGAAATGCTCGCAATCACTAGCCATTAGAGAAATGCAAATTTAAACCACAATGAGATACCATCTCACCCCAGCATTACTGGCACGAATCAAAAACACTGGAATAACAAATGTTGGAGGGGCTGCGGGGAGATGGGAACTCTTATGCACTGCTGGTGGGAATGCAAAATGATACAACCATTTTGGAAAATGATATGGCGCTTCCTCAGAAAGCTAGAAATAGACATACCATTCGATCCAGCAATCCCACTCCTAGGAATATATCCTAGAGAAATAAGAGTCGTCACTCGAATAGACATATGCACACCTATGTTCATGGCAGCATTGTTCACAATAGCAAAACGATGGAAACAACCTAGATGCCCATCAACAGATGAATGGATAAACAAACTATGGTACATACACACAATGGAGTACTATGCAACGAGAAAGAACAACAATGAATCCGTGAAGCATCTCGTAACATGGATGAAACTAGAGGACATTATGCTGAGTGAAATAAGTCAATCACAAAAGGACAAATATTGTATGAGACCTCTATTGTAAAAACCCATGAAAAAGTTCACACACAAAATGTAACAATCTTTGTTGGTTACCAGGGATGGGAGGGGTGGGGGGAGGAAATACTAAATAGGCAATAGGTAAGTGGTATCTTGGGTGAAGGGTGAGACAGTACACAATACAGGGGAAACTAGCACAACCTGTACAAGGAAAGGTCATGGAAGCCCCACAGACACATCCAAACTCCCTGAGGGACTGAATTGCTGAGCGGAGGGCTTTGGGGACCATGGTCTCGAGGAACATCTAGCTCAATTGGCATGACACAGCTTATAAAGACAATGCTCTACATTCTAACTTGGTGAGTAGTGTCTGGGGTCTTAAAAGCCTGTGAGCGGCCATCTAAGATACTCCACTGGTCTCATCCCTTCGGGAGCAAGGGAGAATGAAGAGAACAGGATACAAGGAAAAGATTAGTCCGAAGGACTAATAGTCCACAGCTACCAAGACCTCCACCGGACTGAGTCCAGTACAGCTAGATGGTGCCTGGCTACCACCACTGACTGCTCTGACCAGGATCACAACAGAGAGTTCTGGACAGAGCTGGAGAAGGATGTAGAGCATAATTCTAACTCACAAAAAAAAGACCAGATTTACCAGCCTAAAGGAGACTGGAGAAACCCTGAGAGTATGGCCCCCAGACACCCTTTTAGCTCAGTGGTGAAGTTACCTCTGAGGTTCACTGTTCAACCTGGGAGTGGACAGCCCCGTAAAACCAAATGAGACTAACGAGGTACAGGAGTCCAGTGACAAGGGCCAGAACGCAGAAGGGGACAAGGAAGCTGGTGATAGGGAACCCAAGGTTGAGTAAGGATATTGTTGATGTGTTGTGAGATTGTTAACCATTGTCATAGGGCAGCATTTGTAGTAACTGTTAAATGAGAAACTATTTTGTTCTGTAAGCTTTCATCTTAAGTGAGAATAACAGCACAATTGGAAGAGCGTAGTCAATGTCAGTGAACTGTGTATGTAGAAATTTTTGAAACGGTGTATCTTTGGCGATGTGTATTTTCACCAAAAAAAAAAAAAAGTTGAGAAGTTAGAGGGTTAATATGTTGTGGGGTTGTTAACCAAAGTCATAAAACAACATGTGTACTACTGTTTCATGAGAAACTATTTGTTCTGTAAGCCTTCACCTGAAGTACAATAAAAAAAAAAAAAAAAGTATTAGTTATCTATTGCCACAATAATACCTTATAACAAACCATGGGGTGGGAGGTTTATCATAAGGCATTATTATAACAAAAGAAAATAAACCTTTATTTAGCCCATGAGTCTGTGGGTCAGCAATTTAGGCTGGGCACAGCTGGACAGTTCTTTTGGTCTTGGCTGAGCTGACTCACATGCCTGGGGGCGGGGAGGCAGCTGGCTGTTGGCTGGCCTTGGCTGGAGTGACTGAGGCAACTATCATCCTCCAGCTAGCCAGCTTAAGCATGCTCTCACGGTGATGGGGGAGGTGCAAGAGAGAGGGCAAACCTGATCAGGTGAGTGCTTTTCAAGTCTGCTGACATTCGACTTGAACAAAGCAAGTCACATGGCCAAGTCCAGAGAAAGGGTAAAAGGGCAATGAAAAGTTACACGACCAAGGGAGCATGAATACATGGAGGATAAAGAGTAGGGTTCATTTTTGCAATCTTACCATGTGCAATATGAAACTCACTGTGGGAAGAGGACTTTTTCCCTCCATTTACAAAGAACAGTCACTTGCCTGGTACCAAGTAGAAGTCAATGGCAAAGTTAATTGTATCTGTCTGGTTACTGGCATATTTTAATGTCATATAAAACAAAAGATTGTGGATTTGCAAAAGTGTTTGGAAGGTGATATTTACACTTAAGATGTGCTTGATTGGGGTAGGGGTGGGGAGTTAGAGGTGATGGGACAGCTCATTGTTTGTGCTTCCCAAAATGATAGATATTCCAAGTCCGCAGAAGCCTGCAGAATTCTGGAGGGAAAGTGACATCAGGCTGTGGTTGAGGAATGCTTGCTGAGTGGTGGTCTTTTCTGCCCAAGGCAGCCATGGGCAAGGAACCAGTGGATCCTTTGTCCCAGCAGGGGTGTGGTATGGTCAACATAGGGGAGTATTTGTTATAAGCTCAAAACTGGAGAAAAAAATTTGAAGAGGAAGGGAAGAATTAGGATAATGGTCCTCTTGATTTTCTTCTCAGAATACGTGGGTAATTTGGGATGATTTGATCTAGTTTTGTGAGATCTAGCTTTGTGTCCCCATGTTTCATGAAAATAATCAGTAGATTATTCATGAGAGTAGTCAATAGACTGCATTACTATATAAATGAAGAAAGCAAACAGGAACAAGTTAGAGGGCTTCACGGTAGACTGCGATGCACCTAGAAAAGAGAGCCACTGTGGGCTCCCTGCCCGCTCATTTAGCTGATTCGCAACTAGGAATTTTGCAACAGACTGGAGATTGGAGTGGGAGAATGCTCAGCACTTGATTGATTTTCTTCGTTTTCACTTCTTGGTAATGGAACAAGATATTAATGGGTCAAGGTAACAACAAGGATGACCTTGTGTTGTAATACAGAAACCTTTCTCATCTAGCACAAGAAACAGCCTTCTCCTCCTGAGGGTATGGAACATCATGCCTGTGAAAGGGGCCAGCACTCAGCGGCTTCTCCCTAGGAGCAGACGCTACAGCCGGCTTTATGATGTCAAAACTGAACCTCACACGCATGCAGTGCTATCTCTGAATAAAGGAACTGCAAGGTTTAGTGAGAGCACAGCCTTCAGATCTCCTGCTGACTACTCACCAACATTTGGCCAGTCTCATTTGGCCAGGAAGCTTACTTGGCTAAGCCTCATGACCATACTAAGAGTGTCCAAACCTGGGCTGGCAGACAATTAGTCATCTACACAACTCCTCCCTGCTTCTCTCTTGCTAAGAGAACCCAAATTATTTTTATGGAAAAAATATGCCCAGCCCCAAGGGATGAATCATGACTGGTCTAGGCTCAAAGAACACTCCTAGCCCTATGTCCAGCTGCTCACTTCTCAGGCTGTTTGGCAGCCTTGTGACCTTGTAATGCAGCTCTGCTCAAGGACACATGAGGAGAAGGTGGCTGGAAGGCTTGGAAAAATGTTGCCTAGTGGATAAAAGTTCAGAATCTATGAGAAGAAAGCCTTTGATTCTTCCTCCTCGTTTGGGAGCTGGCATGTGGATGTGTAAACTGGAGCTGCAACCATGGAGCAACAAGCATGAGGAATACATCACATAGGATGGGGGAATAGAAGGATGAAAAGCATTTGGGTCCTTGGTGATATCTTTAAGCCACTATTTTAGTCCTGGAATCACCTACCTCCAGATCTTTTGTTGTGTAAGCTAATTAAAAGTCTTCATTACCTAAGTCACTATTTGTATTCTCTTACTTGTAAACAAAAGTATTTCCAATTGATATACCTGGTCTCCCTGTCTCTGGTTCTTCAGCCTGGCCAGAGTAGATTCCGCTTGCAATTCCACCATGGTAGCTTTGCAACAAGGAGCCCTGGTGGTACAATGGTTAAAGCTCTGGGCTGCTAACCAAAAGGGTGCGGTTTGAACACACCCAGCTGCTCTAGAGAAAAATTTGATGATCTGCTCCCATAAAGATTACAACCTAGAAAACCCTACAGGGATAATTCTGCTCTGTTACATGGGGTCACTAAGAGTTGAAATTGACTCAAGGGCACCTAACAACAACTCTACCTAGAGCAAACTTTCTGACTCAGTAGATGAGAGTGTGTTCTTTGGAGCAGCAGCACCAGCATCCCCAGGGAATTTGTTAGAAATGCAAATTGTCGGGCCCCAGCCCAGACCAACTGAATCAGAAACTCCCTGGGCGGGGTCCAGCAAGCTATGTTTTAATAAGCCCTCCTGGGGATTCTGAGGCCCGTGGAAGTTTGAGAACTGCTCAACATCATGAGTGACTGAATATGGCTGAATATCAGAAACTCCTGGGGGACTTAAAAAAAGATTCTTAAGCTTCATCTGCAGAGATCTGATTCAGCTTTTCTGCAGCATAACCTAGGAACTATCCATCCCCAAAGGTCCCCAGGTAATTCTGGCAAGGCCTGGGAACCACAGAAATGGGTAGGGAAGTACGTCTGTCATACATGCTGTTGCTCAAACAAAAGATGAGGAATGAACCTTGGGGCCAGTAAAATCAGTTGCCGTCAAGTCAATTCTGACTCATGGCAACACTGAGTATCAGAACAGAACTGTGCTCCATCGAGTTTTCAATGGTTGATTTTTTGGAAGTAGATTACCAGACTTTTCTTCCGAGGTGCCTCTGGGTAGACTCGAACCTCCAACCTTTTGGTTAGCAGCCAAGCACATTAACCGTTTGTACCACCTAGCAGCTACTTGATCTTAGGAGCCCTGTTCAGTTCTAAGATTCCAAGGATTCCAGCTTAGAAAGGTTGAACTTTGCAGATCTGGCTGGAACAAGCAAACATGATATTGGAAATACATAGATAGACTCATGAGCAACAAGTGGAAGAGACTGGAATTTTACTAAAGTCTGAAAAGCATCCTCACCACCAGTGCCAGTCCCAGTACATCCAGAATAGGTTTTCTCTTCTGTTTTCACCGGGTTTATAAGGCAGCAGGTTTGCACTTCAGATGTTCATTTATAGAGCACTAGACTATACCTGCTTCTTGTTAGGTTTATGCTTTGGAGGGGTTATTTTGTTTGGAAAATATTATTTTAAAATAACATCCAGGCTTAGTGTTTCCATCTTAAAGGATCTCGCATTTTAAAATGAGCTGCTTGCTTTGGTGAATAGCATCTGGGGTCTTAAAAGCTTGCAAGCGGCCATCTAATATATTCCACTTGTCTCACCCCATCTGGAGCAAGAGAGAATGAAGAAAACTAAAAACACAAGGGAACAATTAGTCCAAAGCACTAAAGGACCACAAGTACCACAGCCTCTACCAGACTGAGTACAGCACAATTAGATGATGCCCAGCTACCACCACTGACTGCTCTGACAGGGTCCCGGATAGAGCTGGAGAAAAACGTAGAACAAAATTCTAACTCACACACACACAAAAAGACCAGACTTACTGGTGTGTCAGAGACTGGAGAAACTCCAAGAGTATGGCCCCTGGGCTCCCTTTCAACTCAGTACTGAAGTCACTCCTGAGGTTTACCCTTCAGCCAAAGATTAGACAGGCCATAAAACAAAACGAGACTAAATGGGCACACCAGCCCAGGGGCAAGGATGAGAAGGCAGGAGGAGACAGGAAAACTGGTAATGGGGAACCCAGGGTTGAGAAGGAGAGAGGGTTGACATGTTGTGGGGGTGGCAGCCAATGTCACAAAACAATATGTGTATTAATTGTTTAATGAAAAACTAATTTGCTCTGTAAATATTCATCTAAAATACAGTAAAAAAAAAGAGAGAAATGAAATAAAAAATAAAATGTGCTGTTTGCTAAGGATCAAAACCTCTGGCTGAAGTGATTTATTCACTGTCTATGCAAGTATCAATTTGCCCTGTTTTCTCCCTCCTTGTACTGGAGTTGCCAATCATCCCCCCACCCCCATGCCCCACCTCCTTTCCAGGAAACTGTTGCACCCCCTTTTCAGGTAGTCTGTTCCCCCAACACCTGCCAAGTGAGTGTTCAAACCTATGATGATGCTAAGGTTAAAAAAAAAAATCGTTTTAAAGCACTTCACTGATTGACTTTAGAGGTTAACAAGATACAAATTCATTATTTTGAAAACTAATAAATAAAGGGGGAAAGAGTCCAGCAACCTCTCCTCTGGAATTAAGGCTAAGGAGTTCACATGTTGTTGTGTGCCGTCGAGTTGATTCTGACTCATAGCGACCCTATAGGACAGGGTAGAACCTCCCCATAAGGTTTCTTGGGCTCTAATCTTTACGGGAGCAGATCGCCAGGTCTTTTCTCCCAAGGAGTGACTTATGGATTCGAACCACTGACCTTTTGGTTAACAGCCGAGTACTTAACCACTGTGCCACCAGGGCTCCTTCAACCCAAAAACCACACCCACTGCTGTCGAGTTGATTCCAACTCATGGCAACCCCATAGGGTTTCCAAGGCTGTAAATCTTCACAGAAGCAGACTGCTACAGCTTTCTCCCTTGGAGCAGCTGGTGGTTTCGAACTGCCGATCTTTCAGTTAGCAGTCGATGACTTTAACTACTGAGCCATCAGGGCTCCTTAGGGGCAATGTAAAAACACACTTATCTCACTTTCTAAGAGTACCTTTCCATCTTCCTCAATAACTGTAGCTTTCCTTGAGATAGCAATGCACATCTCTGAGTTCCTAAGTGGCACAAAGGATTAGCACACCTGGCTGCCAACTGAAAGGTTGGAGGTTCGAGTCCACCCAGAGGTGCCTCTGAAGAAAGGCCTGGTGATCTACTTCCAAAAAACTCAACCATTGAAAACCTATAGAGCACAGTTCTATTCTGATACACCATGAGTCAGAGTCAACTCGATGGCAACTGGTAATTAGGGTAATCAAATAATTGCCGAGGGGAAATTTCTCTTCATAGAAGTATTTCAGCTAATAAATGAAGACCAGAAAGATAAAATTAAATATCACCATTCGGTAAACCCTACTGAATCAATGTATCTAGGAAGCGATCATCAATGATTGTTCATATCACAAAAAGAGGGACAAGAAGACATTATGTGTCTCCTGATAGAAATCCTGACACCACCTATAAAGTCTTACAAAAAAATTTTTTTTTGAGCCTGAATCTGATCAAGGACTCTAGACTAACTAAAATTTATAGAAAATATAGGGGACAAAGGAACATGTTAAAAGACATAAAAGGAATACAATCACCATAATCCAGACTGTGGGAAATTTTAGGGACAAAGCCAGTTTTTCCAATAAATTGCATGGAAAAAATGAGATAGAGGGGTAACCTACAAATTAAAAGAGACTTAAAAATCATATTAACCAATCCTAGTGTGTGGGTCTTTTTTGGACCCTGATTCAACAGACCTTATAAACCTTATAGGACAAACAAGTATGAACAATGCCTGGATAGTTGGTGATATTAACGAAGTATAGTTGATTTGGGGGGTTTGGATGGTTTTGTGGTTATGTCTTTTAAAAGCTCTATCTTTTAGAGCAAGGAGCCCTGGTGGCACAATGGTTAAGTGCTCAGCCACTAACCAGTAAGTCGGAGGTATGAACCCACCAGCCACTTTTTGGGAGAAAAATGCGTCAGTGTGCTTCTGTAAAGATTTGTAGCCTTGGAAACCCTGTGGGGCAGTTCTCTTCTGTCCTTTAGGGTCGCTATGAGTCGGAATCAATGCCACGGCAATGGGTTTGGTTTTGGTTTTATCTTTTAGAGCTACATATTGAAACATTAACAGATGAATGAAATGACATCTGGGGTTAGTTTCAAAACAATCATGGGGGTCAGGAGTGGGCAGGGATATAAAGGAAACAATACTGTCCATGAGCTGACAATTGTTGAAGCTGGGTGGTGGGTAACTAGAGGTCCATTATATAATTTTCTACAATTGTGAATATTTGAAAATGCTTTCTTTTTTTTTCCCTCACAAATATCTGATTTGGAAATGGTGGTTTTCTGTATTGAAGCCCTTCTAACTGCAGAGAGCTCACCGTCTCTCTTATTGCCATTGCCCTAAGTTCGGACTTTCCCAAGATTTCCTCAAGTTTAACTGTATCCTTCGCTTAATTACATAGAACTTAAAGGAGCTTCTCCACTTCACAAATTCCTACCTGATGCTCCTCGCCCTGGGAGTGGCTTCTTTTGCATAACTTAACAATCCTTGCCTGTGTGTCTCTAGTTCAACGGCCTCCCAGAGCTGAGCTTGGGGATTGGGAGAGGGGGTCTTAGCCTGCCTTGGTTTCTGGCAGGAAAAGCAGTTTGTGGTAGAATGCAACTTTCAAAAGGATTGTCCCTTTGAGTAACCCCCCTAATAACATGTTCAAAATCACCCAGAACCCGGGTGGGTCTGTCTCTTTGTCTGTGTACTTGTGTCTTGTAGCCCACAAGACTTCTGTGGTATTTAGCATTGTTGTTGTTAGGTGCCATTGAGTCAGTTCTGACTCATAGTGACCCTATAGGACAGAGTAGAACTGCCCCATAGGGTTTCCAAGGAGCAGCAGGTGGATTTGAAGTGCCAACCTTTTGGTTAGCAGCTGAGCTTTTAACTACTACGCCACAAGGCATTGGTTTATGTAAAAGTCTACAGTTTCTAGCAAGTTAAACATAGAATTGCCACATGACCCAACAATTCCACTCCTAGCTCCGTACCCCAAGGAAGTGAAAACAGGTGTTCAAACAAAAGCTTGTATGTGAATGTCGTAGCATTCATAGCAGCACTATTCACAATAGCCAAAGGTCGAAGGAACCCAAATGTCTTATCAACAGATGAATGGATAAATAAAATTATGGTATATACATACAGTGGAAATTTATTCAGCCATAAAAAGGAATGAAATTCTGATACTTTCTACCACATGGATGGACCTTGAAAACATTACGTCAAGTGAAAGAAGCCAGACACAAAAGGCCACATATTGTATGATTCCTTTTATATGAAATGTCTAGAGTAGGTAAATCCATGGGGACAGAAAGATTCGTTGTTGCCAGGGTCAAGGAAGAGGGAAGAATGAGGAGTAGCCGCTTATGGGTATGAGGTTTCCGTTTGGGATGATGGAGAAGTTCTGGAAATAGTGATGATGATTGTACGACATCATGAGAGCAGTCAATGCCACTGAATTGCACACTTTAAAATGAGTAAAATAGTAAATTTTATGTTATCTGTATTTTACCACACTAAAAAAGAAAGTATTTTCTATTTATCTAGTCCAAATTTTAAGAGAAATATTATGCTCAGCCATCCAAAGGCTTTGGAATGTGATCGGATTCAACAGACTATGCAATTTTAATTTATAAAATATTTATGATCATGAAAGTCAACACGTACATAGTGCTTATTGTGTGTCAGGCACTGTTCGAAATGTTTAATGTGCATTAACTCATTTAGTTGGTTCTATTACTATCTCCATTTTATGGATGGGGAAACTGAAGACAGAGCTGTTCAGTAACTTACCCAAGGTCACTCGTCTAATAAGTGGGAGCCAGAGTCTGACTCCAGGCAGTCTGGCTCCAGGGTCTACCCTCTGAACCACTCTCTGTGCTGCCTCCCTCACTGAGAGCCAAGCTGAGAAGGGGAGGAGAGGAAAGCCTGGGAGAAAAGGAGAGACAGGCTACAAGAAGAGGAGGGGAAGTGGGAGAAAGAAATAAGTGGGAAAAGACTTGAGGTTTTTGGGGAAAAAAACCATTAACACGCTCAGCTGCTATCTGAAAGGTTAACAGTTTCAGTCTACCCAGAGGTGCCTTGGAAGAAGGGCCTGGAGATCTATTTCCAAAAAATAAGCCATTGAAAACTTCATGGAGGACAGTTCTACTGTGACACACATGGGGGTCACCATGAGTCAGAATTGACTCGATGGCAACTGGTTTAAGATTGAAGTATAAAGTTACCCAGGCTTTCTTGGGCACAGCTGTTTTTGTGGAAAGAGCTATGGATAAAGAGTCAGAAAACCTGAGGTCTAACCTGGCTCTTCCACCATCTCTGCATGGCATAGAAAAGTCACTTAGTCACTCTAGGCCTGTTTCCTCCTCTCTAAAAAAGAGAAATTATGCCTATTGTTACCCCTACATGTTGTTATTGTTGTTAGGTGCCATCAAGTCAGTTCCGACTCATAGCGACCCTATGTACAACAGAACAAAACACTGCCCGGTCCTGCACCATCATCACAATCATTATGCTTGAGCCCATTGTTGCAGCCACTATGTCAGTCCACCTTGTTGAGGGTCTTCCTCTTTTTCGCTGACTTGCTACTTTACCAAGCATGATGTCCTTCTCCAGGGACTGGTCCCTCCTGATAACACATCCAAAGTACGTGAAACAAAGTCTCACCAACCTTGCTTCTAAGCAGCATGCTGGCTGTACTTCTTCCAAGACAGATTTGTTCATTCTTTTGATAATCCATGGTATATTCAGTATTCTTTGCCAACACCATAATTCAAAGACATCGATTCTTCTTCGCTCTTCCTTATTCATCATCCAACTTTCGCATGCATATGAGGTGATTGAAAATACCATGGCTTGGGTCAGGTGCACCTTAGTCCTTAAAGTGACATCTTTGCTTTTTAACACTGTAAAGAGGTCTTTTGCAGCAGATTTGCTCAATGCAATGTGTTGTTTGATTTCTTGTCTGCTGTTTCCGTGGGTGTTGACTGTGGATCCAAGTAAAAAGAAATCCTTGACAGCTTCAATCTTTTCTTCGTTTATCATGATGTTGCTTCTTGGTCCAGTTGTGAGGATTTTTGTTTTCTTTATGTTGAGGTGTAATCCATACTCCTGCACAGAGTAATTATAATAGTCTATTCAACATTACTTTGAAGAAAAATGCTAGCTAGAAGAAAGTTCTAAGAACTTCCATTTTTTAGATGAGCTTAGGAGGATTTTGGTTTGGCATCTGAGCATAATAAAAACCTACTATTCAATTCCTTGTTTTCAGGGAGCCATGTTTGTATGTGTCTTATAGAACCCACGCTTGGAAATGCTGACGGCAGACTTCAGGACAGCTGAGCCCCACTAGATACCAAGGAAATCCATGGCTCTGGTTGCGCCTTTCAACATGACCAATCCACAGTAAGTAACACTGGGGCCCACTTTCTGTGGATGTAATATCAATACATCAGAATCAAGTGTATAAATCAGGAGCTCCCTCCCCAGCCCTATAGAGGTGGAAGACCTCTCATATGGTTTTGTCCTTGAGCCCTACATTAAAATGACTTGTTAAAATCTAGTTTTTTGCTGAGTTCATCATTAAGGTCATCTCATTTTTTTAAAAATATATTTAGTTGTCGTTGTTGAGAATATACACAGCAAAACATACACCAGTTCAACAGTTACTACATGTACCATTTAGTGACATTGATTACGTTCTTCAGGTTGTGCAACCATTCTCAAGGTCATCTCATTTTTTAGTTGAAAAAGCAGAGGAATTCTGTAATCCAGCACTATTGCTATAAATCTTCCGTAAGACAAAGATTGGATTTAGGCAATCACAACATACACATTCCCTTTAGCAGGAGGCCACAGAAAACAAGAAGACCTTTCAAAAGCAAACCTCAAAACAAGATCAGGATGCGTTTAAGGTGAATTAATAAAATGGGAATTGCAAAGAAATGTAGAAGTCACGAGAGGATTCCTCAAAACAGGCTTTATGAAACCAGTGACCAAACTCCTAAGGGAGAATTGCTTTGAGTTCCCAAAACCCAAGATGCCATATGAACAAACTACTTAATCTTACCGTTGGGAAAACCAAGCACTAACAAGGTGGCCACTTATCCTGTGTTTTACAACCTGTAGGTAAAAATAGCACGATGAGAGCAGTATTCTTTCTATTACACCACACTGTGCTGGCCTCTCTATGGGCCTGGCTGTTCTGTCATCTGAAGCATTTGTACACTAGCTGAATCAGTTATCTGTTGCCACAATAATGCTGCATAACAAACAACCACAGAACCTCAGGGGACTACAACAGTCTTTATTGCTCACTAGGGTAGTCAGGTAGATGGCTCTGCTGATCTTGGCTGGGCTCACTCTTGCATTTGGGGCTCGACTGGCTGTCACTTGATCTAGGGGAGATGGGTCTCTGCTTCATGTATCTCTCGTCCTCTAGTAGGCTTTTCTGGTCATCTTTGAATGGTGGTGTCAGAGGTGCAAGAGCATGAGCAGAAACTCACAAGTGCTTTTCATGCCTCTGCCTGGGTCGTGTCTGCTAATGTCCCATTGGCCAAAACAAGTCATGTGACTGAACTCAGAATCAAAGGTTGGAGAAAAATAATCTTCCTTTTGATGGGTAGAGCTGCAAAGTCACATGGCAAAGGTCGTGGGTACAATTAGGGATGAAGAATGGAGCCATTGACACATGTAGTCTACCATACTGTTCTTCATATCCAAGACCAAGGGATAGTCTCAATAATTGGACTACGAACTGTGGCACTTTCACTCCCACCAAGGGAGGCCTTGTTTCTCTGCTGAGACCACATGACCAGTGGTGACCCCAGACCACTGTGACCAGTAGCAGAAAGGGAACAGAGGACAGGAAAGTCAGGAAGGCAGGAAGTTCCATGCTTCTTGGAGGCATACGCTATTAGTCTGAGAAGCTTGCCCCAGCCCTCCACAAATACCCCACTGGTCAGAAGGTTCTATTTGTTCAGTTCATCAATCCATAGTTTCCTCAAGTAGTCCAGAAAAAAAGAACAAATTCAACCCAGCATCTGCTTTTTGGGAAGCATCTGGAGGAGTCGGAATTCCCCCCATAAACACCCACACTTTTATTTCAATTGTTGAGAAACACAGAAGTCTCACATCCTGTAACTGCTCCATCTGAAGATCTTGAGTCATTTTGTAAATGTCATGCAATGATGAGCCCTATTATCTGTGCTTGACAGGTAACAAAAAGCAAAGGTTTAAATAAGGCCTACAAAAGAGAATTGGGGCATTGGAAATTACTTGGTGAATTCAGGTAGTTTAGGCAGTCAACCTGTGGTGTTCAAATAAAAATCCCACTTTTCCCTCAATTATCTGGATGATTCAAACAAAAGAGAAGTAGGCATATTCCGCTTTAGGCTTCCTGGATAACTGCTGCTGTGTATTCCTGGTTAGATTTCAATGGTTGTTGGAAAAGAAAGTTCAGAATTTAAAGCTCTCCATCTGCAGTGTAGGGTCTTGTCGCCCCAGAGCACCCTCTTCCTGGTCCATGTCATTCTTATCTATATGAGATCATAAAGTAAGAAGGAATGGCCCTTAAGGAGCATCTGTTTCACCTCCTCATTTTTAAAATGGAGGAACTGAGGCCCCGAGAGGGGCCCCACAGAAGTCGGCATTACAGCCAGGACCATAGCTTAAGAGCCACGACTGCTAGTCCAGTTTACAGCATTCTGGGATGCCCCCTCAGTATCAAAACTGGCCTGTCATTGCCCGGGACACTGACCCTCAGTGTTCCCTCGTGTATTTAATTTTTACTCCTTTCCATTCACACCATGTTTCTTTCAAACTCTCATTATTTGGCCAGAGACACAAGATCTACACACTCAGATTCTACAGGAGGGGACAGGGTCAAGGATATGTTGGAGGGACCAAAGATAGTGCCTCAGGAAATTAAAGCAAGATGATCTAGCCCAGCATCTCTTAGCAGGGTTGCTGTTGGTGTTCAGGCAGGACAGTTCTTAGTTGTTGGACATATTGTAGGATGTGTAATATGCCCCTATTTAAATGTCAGTAGTGACCTTCTCCCCATGGTCATTGTGGGAACCAAAAAATGCTCCACAAATTGCCCAATACCCCCTGGTGGGTTGAGAGGTCCCTGGGTGGCACAAATGGTTAAGCCCTCAGCTACTAACCAAAAGGTTGGCTGTTCAAGTACAGAGGTGCCTCAGAAGAAAGACCTGGTGATCTGCTTCCGAAAGATCGTAGCCATGAAAACCCTACGAAGCAGTTCTACTCTGCAACACATGGGATCACCATGAGTCAGAATTGACTCGACAGCAACTAGGTTTTTTTTTTTTTTTTTTTGGAAGGGGGGTGTCGGGGTTAGGAGTGATACTACCACGGTTGAGAAACCCTGTAATGTCAGTGGAGTTGTCAAGGATTACAAGTGCCCTCGGTGAGCCCAACAGGAGGAGACTCACGGTTACTCAGACATTTGATCAAGTGACCCCCTTTCCTACTCCCAACCTTAAAAAGGCAGATGTAGTGGGACCAGTACAGGTGGAAAGAGAATGACAACTGAGGACAGCTGGCCCTTCCTGTCCTCACTACCCACTAGACTTCTCCAAGTCAAGAAGCAGGCTCCCCAGCCACCAACAGAACATCCAGTTGTGAGCAAAAAGCTCTTTTCTCTACTGTTGTATCAGTGATAGAAACTTTGCAAAGAACCTTGACAAAGAAACCCAGGAAGCAATTTTTTTAAAATACATTACTGCAATATAAAGCCCAGTGACCCAGAATATATGTCCTGAAAGTCGGAGCCCTGATTTTCCCGGCTGGCAGAGTTATCATCTGGGCCTTTACCTCCCTCTGAATGGAGACCCTCCCCAAAGCGCATTTGCAGATCTGAGCAATTCGTCTTCCCATTCTCCCACTTTTCCCCAAAAGGTGAAGGAGATGGGACTGGTTAGGGACTCAGTTCAATTCCTTGAGTGACCAGCAAGGATGAATGGCAACCTCATACTTCCCCAACTCTTCACCTACACAGCATAGATTCTAGTACATTCTCCCTCTTCCTCGTGGGGAATGGAAAAAACTATTTTGCTCTTGGGGGTGACTCTTCCCTGTTGCCCTCCTCCCCAATTCAGGCCCACCATAGAAGGAGGAATTTCTGAAGTTGAAATCATCTCCCAACAAGTAGACGAAGAGACCAAGAGCATTGCTCCAGTGCAGCTGGTGAACTTTGCGTATCGGGACTTGCCCCAGGCTGCTGTGGACCTCTCCACGGATGGCTCGCAGCTCCTGTCAAATTTGGACGAAGATTACCAAAGAGAAGGGTAGGTGTTGGAACCATTGAGCTAGCTAAGAAGTCTCTTGAATAACTCCCTGGGTTTCTATGGGTACCTCCCTCTAAACAGCAGCAGAGATTAGAGATGCTAAAGAGTAAGAGACCAGAAGTTCACATCAGCCCACAGAGGCCCTTTCTCTCCTCAGACATGATTTCCTCCAAAAAAGGCTTTGGGCACAGAGAATACCTGTTGCTGCTACACAACCTCCTATGTGACATTTACTTGGAACTCAGAGAATCATAGAATTTATTTTAGGACTGAATTGCTCCTTAATGGTCTACTCAGCCCCCTCTCTGTACACAAGGGAAACAGGAGATTAGGGATTTGTTCAAGGTCACAGAGCCCATAAGCAGTGGATTTGGACTGCACTTACCTTTTATCAAGCTGATTCTCACCAGGGGAAAGACCGGGAAGAAAACAGTCTGCATGCAGTTAACGTGCTAAATATGTAAGGGAAATTTGTGGACATTAGCTCCCTCTTTTCCCTGGATACTGGAAGAAGCCACCTGGGCTGGACAGGCAAGGTGACTGGCTGACTTGCAGCGACTCTCCATCCGTGTTCAGGCCCCTAAGGGGCATGGTCTCTTCTTGAGCCATCTAACTCTCTAGCTTCCCCATCTCCCTAGGTTATTCTCCACTTCATTCGTTGATTGAACAAAGATTTATTGAGAACCTATTTTTCTGGGTGCTAAGGATACAGTAAGAGCCCTGGTGGTGCAGCAGTTAAGCACTTGGCTGCTAACTAAAAGGTCAGTGGTTCGAACCCACCAGCCTCTCCACAGGAGAAAGATGTGGCAGTCTGCTTCCATGAAGATTTACAGCCTTGGAAACCCTATGGGGCAGTTCTACTCTGTCCTGTAGGGTCACTAATGAGTCACAATCAATTGAATGACAATGGTCTTTCCATGGAGGACACATGGACTATGTCGTTGTTAGGTGCTGTTGTGTCTGTTTTCCACTCATAGTGACCCTGTGTAACAGAGTAAATCTGCCCCATAGGATTTCCTAGGCTGTGTCTATAGGGTTGCTAGGACTTGGAATTGACTCAGTGGCAGTGAGTTTGGGTTTTGTTTGTTTAATCTTGATAGAAGCAGATCACCAGATCTCCTGCAGAGCCACTGGTGGGTTTGAACTGCCAACTTTTTGGTTAGCAGCTGAGCGCTTAACGGTTGCACCACCACCACCTGGCTCCTTCACATGGGCTATGCTGGTCTGATTTAGAAGAGTGACCCTGACCTCCTCCTCATTAGCTTATGAATCAGACTGGCTGCCTTTGTTTCCCCGTTAACTTCTCATTAGCATAATTTCTGAATTGTAGAGTGTTAGAGGAGTCCCTGGGTGATGCAAACGGTTAGGTGCCTCTGCTACTAGCTGAAAGAAAGGTTGGTGGTTTGAACCCACCCAGAGGTGCCTTGGAAGAAAGACCTGGCAATCTGCTTCCAAAATGTCACAGCCTTGAAAACTTTGTGGAGTGCAGTTCTACTCTGCACACATGAGCTCGCCATGAGTCGGAATAGATTCCATGGCAACTAATAGACTCACTAGTTTGACGCCCTCACTGGGTAGGGGGGAGGGAGAGCTGGAGGCCAGAGAAGGACAGGAACGGGTCCCAGAGTCACACAGCAGGTCAGCCTCAGACCCACCAGGGCTTTCCCCAGCTCCACCCTGTTGCTCTTCAATATCAACTTCTAAGCATTGGCAAGGACCTTAAGAGCCAGTTCTGTGCCACTATCCTTTTTCAGGTATCTGTAAGTATTTTGGAACATGCTGGCTGCTTTGAATATAAAAACAAATGGTTTGATGGGTATTTTAGAAGCAAACGAGAAGCTGTAGTTAAAGCTAAATTTGTGGAGCTTGGACCCCCTGTGCTTGTTTCCTGAAGAGTCTCCCCTACTTCCCAAGATAAATTGCCTAATAATTGTGAAAATGCACACCTGTTTTTGCAGGAACTGCACCCCAGTGGCTTTCTCTGAAAACATAATTTCCTCCCACAATTGTACTTAGAGTCAGCAGGATATTGGAAAAGAGGCTAGGCAAGCAGGTAGGAGATAATGCTAAGTGACTCCTGCCTGTGGTGGCACCTGCCTGAGCACCTCCTCTGATGGTGGGGCCAGCCTCTCCCAGGTCCCCACCAGCTTGAAGGCTGGGCTAAGTCCTTGAAGCCACTGAGCCTGGGCTGGCTTCATGGGTACGCTACCTGTGCAGGCGCACAAGGCCCCATGCTTAGAAGGGCCCTATGTTTGGGTGAATGCTCTACTGTAGCTGTCTTGAAATTCTTCATTATTTTTAACCAGGAGCCACGTGTTTTCACTTAGCTCCACAAATTGTGCACCTTCTCTGAGCACCCAGTACGTCACGGTGCCACTGTCCTCTGGTGGTCAAAAGTGGTAGTGCAGCCTCCTGACCTGGCGCCACCCCTCCCCCCCCCCCCCCCGCCCACTTCCCAAGGACCCCTTTCACACTCCAGTGTGAGCCGGTGTTAGACCCTTTTCAAGTATATAGTCCAAGGCATGGAGAGAAGCATGAAAGCCTCCAAGAATTCCCGTTTGGGGCAGGGTCCACATGTGCACCCTGTGGGTGTACTGTTCTGCAGGTGTACCATGCTGTGGGTGTACCATAACAGGTGTACTCTGCAGGGGGTGTACCACTCCACAGCTTGAACACGGAAGAGGTGAAGGCAGGCAGAGGCACCATTTTATCATTCAATTTGCTTCTGAATTGGGTCTCTGCACTGTTTCCTCCAATCAGCTAGAATACAAATGAAGTGCCCGCAAGGCAGAGAGGCTCTTGATTTGATTTGAATCTCCAGGTGCGGCCTGGAAAGCTGTTCCTGTTCGGTAAATAGGAAGCCAGCTGGGAAGGGATTTGCCTTGCTGCTGGAGCCTCTCAGGTGGGGGTCCAATTGGCAGCCAAAGGCCTTCCTGGAGGAAGGAAGAGCAGACCCAGGACAGAAGGCAGGGAAAACTGGAGCGCAACAAAAACACAATGCAGAAGGGGAAAAGCCTTCCTTCTAAGGCTTCTTGGCGCCTGCTACATTTCCTGGGGTTGTCCCAAAATTTCCAACCTGGCCCTTTTCTGAAGGGATGCAAGATAACCACAGTTCTAGTAGGTCTTCAGAAAGCTTTGGTTTAACTCTTGTCCAAAGCGCCTATTCCTCTTAAAGGAAGTGTTATATATAGGTCAGGTCTCCAGGTGGAGCACACGATCCTGCTAGCCCAAAGGCTGGCAGTTCGAACCCACCCAGTGACACCGTAGAAGAAAGGTCTGGTGATCTGCTTCCATAAAGATAACAGCCAAGAAAACCCTATGGAGCAGTTCTACTCTGTAACACATGGGGTCACCATGAGTCAGAATCCACTTGACGACAATGACAGATGGTTTGGTTTTTAGATATAGGTTATACACCTACTTCTCACTTATCGACTATCTCGTTATCGACATTTCCCATTATAACAATTGTGCTACCGGGTGGAAGCCCCAGGTTCTTGCTCCGCATGACTCATATTGGCTGATAAATGAGAGACCGAAGTGGGAGAACAGGAAAGGCACCTTTCTTTCGTTGTACAAGGAAAAGGAGTCAGTCGGAGCTGCTGCTGCCAAGACTGCTCGCCAAGGGCGGGCAGGCCGGTTACTTCTAAAGGGATTTACAAGCAGAGAGTTCATACGAGTTACATCAGCAACATTCTTAGTCAGACTACGCAGGCACAAGGGGGTTTACGTATAGCCTCCACGCAAAAGCAGGATTCAGATGCAAAGCTCGGGGGGAGGAAGCCCAGCAAAGGAAACAGGATTTTTAATAAAGCACTGTGGGGGCTCTGTCTCAATAGTAAAAAATCTGACTATTTTGAGCATTAAGGAGGCCTTGGCTTCAGAGCATCCCCTCTCTTGAGGAGGGTCTCCTGGTGGCCTCTGGGAAGCTGGGCCATGCTGCCCTGTGCCCTCCACTCCCTCCTACCGCTAGAGGCACCGCATCTAGCTGCCTCTGCCAGGGCCAGCCTCCTCTGTGGCTGAGCACTGAGCCAGCAGTCACCTGTTGTGGGCTCCAAGCTCCCATGTGGCCTAAGGCCCTACAGCTCGAATTTGCTGTGGGGTGGGGAGGAAAGAAAGACGCATTGGAGAGGGTGTTTGGAAGAAATGCTTGCAAGTTTAATGACGTCCCAAAGTGAGCTGAACTGAGCCTGAAGCCTCCACCTTGGTGGGGCCAGTTATGTGGCCAGGCTCCCAGCGCTCTTGCAGGAAGCCCTGAGCCTCAGTGACTCACCAGGCCAGAGGGCAGAGCCGGCTCCAGGATCATGAATGCGGGGCTTGCAGGGGTGGGAGTGGAGCCCTGGAGGTGGCTCTGTGAGGGAGGCTCTGACCCAGCACAAGAGGAAGGTGAAGTAGTTAAGCTGTGGGCCCTCCAGTCACACAGCCCGGTTTTATCCAGCCTCCAAGCCTTCTTCTCCACAGAGGAATAATCCATAACTGGACTCGTCACAGTGATGAGGACATACGTAAATCTTAGCTGTTATTACTTCTATGATCATATTTTCTGAATTAAAAAAAAAATCAGACAAATGGATAGTCTGAAAACAGAAAACAAACCAACAAACCTCCATTTTCGCATAATGCTAATTTTCATGTAACAACTTGGTCTTTGGAACTTAACCATGTCGATAAGCAAGGAATGGGTGTATATAGGAGTGAATCTTTTCTGTAGGAAATGACACCTCAGTGTCCCCAGTAAGAAAGTACCCAGGCTTTTGTGGCCCAGGTGATCCAGCTACCCTGCCATTCACTTCTCTTGAGTTCAGTGATATTTAGAGATAGAAGAGGCCTTAGTAAAGCATTTATTCTAAATATTCTACTAGGACACCAGGGCCCAGAGAGTGCAAGGAACTTGATCAAGGCCACACAGCAACAGAGACAGGAATAGAGCCCGGTGTCCTCGTTCCTGATCCAGGCCAGTGCCCCTTGGCCTCCATTTGTCCTCTCTACAACATCACAATTCTGACTGTGGTTAACATACATCACACTTATGATACCACCGCTAGGCTGCACGGTCTAATACCTTTAACTTTTTGGTGTGTTTTTAAGTCCATTTCCCCTTTCGTCCATGAAAGCCTTGTGACTTGAGGAAGAAGTCACTTTAACACAGGGGAAGCCCTGAGGCACAGGTGGAAGAGCCCATCTTGGTCAAGCTCCTTGACTTGTCTAAGAACCCTTTGTCCTTCTAATGTTTCCGCCTAGCAGAGCCCTAACTGCAGAGCTATCCGCTGTCTACCCTCTTCCCTTCCATGCGCAGGCTGCAAGGGCTCAGGAAGAAAAGTCAGACAACGGCTGTGCAGATCAGCACCTCCCAGACTCAAAGTCTCCAGCCTTAACTTGGTTTTCAGTTTTGCCTGACAGCACTCCCCATGGTCCTGGTCAACTGTCACTCCCAGTCCCCAACTTACCAGTTACCATTTCAGACCACTTCCATTTTCCTCAAGCCCCTCTTGCCCTCAGCAGGTGACCTCCTCTCCTCTTTTCCTCAGAAAGTAGAAACTGTTATGGATGGGCTGCACAGCACCCCTCAGCCCCTCCCTTTCTCCTTTCTGGGGCACATCTGTCTCTTGAGCTTGCATTCCTTCCCCTCCCACCTTGCTCCATTAATTACATTCTCACCCTGTATTATCAGCCCTGCATATCCTCCTCGAGTCCATGTTCCATTAGCTACCACCATCTCCTTCTTCCTCTTTGCAGTCAAACTTCTTGAAAGCCTCGTCTACGCGTGCCATCTCTACTCTGCCCTCATTCATTTCTCAATCTACACAGTCTAGCTTCAGCTTCATCCTCACTGTGGAAACTGCTCTCCTCAAGGTCGTCAACTTCCTCCTTGTTGCGAGGGTGCTGGTATTGTCCTCTGTCCAGTGTTTGAAACAATCAACCACTCCGTGTCTCTCTTGAACCAGTCTTCTTGTGTCTGCCACTCTGCAACACTCTCCTGATCTTCTTCCTCCTTCTCACTGCTCTGCTAGGCCATTTAAAAAATGATTCTTCTCCTGCTTGTTCCTTAACTGTTGGGGTTCTTCATTTTTTGTCTTTGGCCATTTTCTCTCTACTAATTCTGCATACTGGGCAATGTCATCCATTTCCATCCCTTCATAGACTTCTAACTTTCGAGGCTATGTCTCTAGCCCAGATCTCACAAACACCTGACTCATATCCACCTACTTCCTCGACATTTCACAGGGATCCTAAACATACCTCACAGTCTTAACAGGTACCTGTGGGATTATCTGTTCTTTCTGCCTCTGAGTTGGCTGCATTTTTGAGAGAAGAAACGTTCGTGTTTCCATCCAAGTCATTGTGAAACAGTGCCTTCTTCGTGAAGGCTCTCAGATAGGTTTGTTCAATCCAGTCTGAGGAGCCCACCCATCCTGGATTTCCAGCCATCTCAAACCCCACATGCCCGAAACAGAACTGTCTTTCACCAAAGTGTATTTTCTGTTGCCCAGGCCAGTGGAATCTCTTGTTACCTGGCCTCACCAACTCATGGCTACCAAATGAATCACACTTGTGGGGCATTGGTGATTCAGTGGTAGAACCATTGCTTTCCATGCAGGAGACCCGAGTTCAATTCCCGGCCAATGCACCTTATGTGCATTTACCACCCATCTGTTGGTGGAGGCTGGTGTGTTGTTATGATGCTGAACAAGTTTCAGTGGAACTTCCCGACTAAGACTAGGAAGAAAGTTCTGACTATCTACTCCTGAAAATCAGCCAGTGAAAACCCTATGGATCACAATGGTCCAATCCACAACCAATCATGGGAATGAAGAGGACCGGGCAGCATTTTGTTCCACTGTGCATGGGGTCACCATGAGTAAGGGGCCAACTCAACAGCAGCTAACAGTAACAATGACTTTAAGCCTCCTTCCTGCCTTGATAGAAGCCACTGGTTTCCAGTACACCCTGAAAGTCTATGAAGCCAGTCAGTCAGTTACAGTCACCACTGAAATTTGTATCCTCCTTCCTCCCCTGCTCTGGCTCCCCCATGTCCATGTCCACTACCCATGAAGCTGCCACTGCCAGTGGTGTCCATTGTGGCAATGCTAGTGTCAAGTCCAGCTCCTTTGGAAGCCATAAGCCCTTGGGGTACCCAAGCTGTACTGGGCTCCATGTGGGGTGGGGAAGAAAAGCCCCCTCCCAAACTCTGCACCACACTATTGATGGCCCCAGAAGTGGCTCTGCTTCTGGCCAGAGATCCAGTTACTTTTGCTTCTGGCCTTGACCTCTACACCCAAGGCTCAAATCAATCTAATGGGCTGCACTAGACATCATGCCCAAACTGTGTCATCTTCCTTTCTCTCCCAGCCTCTGTCCTCCCCAACCAAGTACCTCCCTCTTCCTATAGTGATAAAACAAAAGCCTCCATGCATTTCCACGATTATGGACATACACTCAGGGAAGGAGGGAGAAGGGAACAGAAAAGTGTCTGAGCTTGTCTGAGCCTCAGCTGAGCCACCAAAATACTCTGTAACATCAATAACTGAGAGACCAGCTCAATTCCTTCTCTGTCATCCCTTATGTTCTGTTCTCTAAGTCCTGTAAAGTTCTACAACATTCTTCTCACAAAGGATTGGAAACTCCATCAGCCAGGTGCTTTGGATGGCATGTAGCAGAAAATCCATCTCAAACTCAATGAGGACTCTCGTTGGCCCATGTAACATAAAGTCCGTTAGGAGCTAGGGCAGCTTCAAGGTTGGCCCAGAGACTCAACAGTGCCAGCAAGGACCAGATTCCTTTCATCTCCACTCTGCTGTCAATGGTGAGCAACCTGACGCTGGTTCCCCTCATGGTAGTAAGAGAGCTGCATCCTTCCTCAGTCATGTCTGGCAGAGAGAATGGCTGCCCATCGTTCTCTTTTAAGAGCAAGGAAGAACTTTCCCAGAAGCCTTCAGCAGCTCTCCTCTTATGTCTCATTGGCTAGAATTGGGTCACATGGCAAGGGATGTGGAAAAACGCATAGGCCAATCAGTCCTACCCCTTGACCTGCATCATTGCCCAAAACACATTATTACTGTTAGCCAGTGGAACGGGGGGGATGGATATCGGAGAAGCACCCAACACCCAATATACACACATTCTTGGGAGAGCCAAGTCTCCATGCATAGCTTTCCATCGAGAATTAGTTCTTAATTTCCTTCAGCCTTTCTAGTCACTCTTTGTTTGGAAAATGTGAAGGAACATGTCTGCCTTCTTAGAATATTTCTTCAATACCCCCATCATCTTGATTCTCTCACTCCAGTGAAGTTTGTGCTCTGTCCATAGTCCATGTGGACAATGCTGGGGGCTTTGTGCTTTCATGTGACCATAGCTTCTTCTGCCTCGTTCTCATTCTTTGGCATTGGACATCACCCATTCAGTGACGGAAGAGTGAGGTGCAAAACTGCTTCTCAGTGAACAAACCATCCACCTTTGGAAGAGGGGCATTGAGTTTGTAGGAGGCTAACTCATGATGTGGAGTCCCTGGGTGGTGCAAACAGTTGGCTGCTAACTAAAAGGTTGGAGGTTTGAGCCCACTGGTAGGTGCCTTGGAAGAAAGACCTGGCAGTCTACTTCTGAAAAATCATCGATTGAAACCCTGTGGAGCACAGTTCTACTGTAACACACATGAGGTCACCACGAGTCAGGGTCAAGTTGATGATAACCAGTTACTGGTGGTAACTCATGGCACAGAATGAAGTTCTACCTTCTCTTAACAAGCTACAGTACATTGAAGGCCTGTTGGTTTTCAGGGTCTGGGATAGACAAAGGAGTGCCTGGGTGGCACAGTCAGTTAAGTGAGCGACTACTAACCAAAAGGCTGACAGTTCAAACCTACCCAAAGGTGCCTCGGAAGAAAAGCCTGGTGATCTGCTTCCAGCCTCCTATGGAGTGCAGCTGTACTCTGCACACATGGGGTTGCCATGAGTTGGACTTGATAGCAAATGGGTTTTTTGCGGGGAGGGGTAGACAAGAGGCCGTAAAAGAAGATTCAGAGAAGCCCAGAGTCCACCCTAGAGAGGCAAGCAAGAGAGATGACGATGCCACCATGTGTGTTGAGGAAGGCAGTGCAAAGTAGTTTATGGATGAGGCTCTGTGGTCACATAAGGAGATAATGTTCCCCATCTTTCTTTTTTTTAAATTCTTTTATTTTTTCTCATACAAAAATTTATACATACGTAGTTATGTGACTCTAATTGCTCTCCCCATACTGTGACGGCACACTCCTCCTTTCCACCCCTGATTCCCCGTGTCCATTCAACCAGCTCCCAACCCTCTCTGCCTTCCCATCTCACCTCCGGACAGAAGGTTCCCATTTAGTCTCTTGTATCTACTTGAGCTAAGAGGCACACTCCTCACGAGTATCACTTTATGTCCCACAGTCCAGTCCAATCGCTGTCTGAAGAGTTGGCCTCAGAAATTGTTTTAGTTCTGGGCTGATAGAGAATCCAGGGGCCATCCCCATCTTTCATGTGAAAGAGGGTACGTACAAACATGGTCATAGGTGAGCAGGTGGGGTACTTTTTGTCAAAAATACAAATAAAGTAAGCAATGAAAGATATTCAGTATTTAGTAAGGTAATTATTTCTATTTTATGCTTCTAAAAGCTCCAACAGAAGAGGTTAGGACCAGCCTCCTAAAGAGGAAAAACTTGGAGGAAGGCCGGGTCTCAGACTGACAGAAAGGGACTTTGTTACTTGGAGATGGCGCCAGTGGCACGTTTCTGCTGGAACTTCGCTGTCAGAGAAAGAAAACATAATGGAGGCACAGGGATGTTTTTTTAGATGTCAGACTGGGAAAAAAAAGACAAATCCAATACAGCAACATGGTTAAGTAAGAACGAAATTAATTTTAGTTATGCCAGCAAACAAAGGCTTGGGGCAAAGAGAAGGGAGGGAAGGGACCTACTGAGCCCTAGCCTAAAATATTCTTCTCTGTTCTGTATTGTCTAGCTCAAGGACCACCTCCTCTGGAAAGCCTTCTGCCCCCCACCCCACTCCAGGCTAGGGCCGCCCATCAGTGTACCCATAGGCCTTTGCCCACCCCTCTCACCGACGTGGGACACTGGGCTCTACTTGTCTGTTTATAGCCCGTCTCCAGTACTGGACCAGGTACTGGAGTCAGATCCTTTGAGCCTGGAACAGAGGTGTTGATTAAATGAAGCAATGAGTGAGTGAACAGGAGGGCATGTGTTAAGATTAGAGTAAGAAGAGAAGATGAGAGCAGTGGTGGTTCAGTGGTAGAGTTCCTGCCTTCTGTGTGAGAGACCTGGGTTCAATTCCTGGCCAGTACACCTCATGCACAGCCACCACCCATCTGCCAATGGAGGCTTTCGTGTTGCTATGATGCTGAACAGGTTTCATCAGAGCTTCCAGACTAAGATGGACTAGGAAGAAAGGCCTGGTGATCCCAGCGAAAACCCTGTGGATCACAACGGTCCAGTCCACAGCCAACCATGGGGATGGTGCGGGACCTGGCAGCATTTTGTTCCACTGTGCATGGAGTTTCCATGAGTCAGGGGCCGGCTTGACAGCAGCCAACAAGAAGAGAGGGAAAGACCAAGTCCATCTGGGGAGAATTGGGGGCAGGCCCCCAGACCTACTTGAGGTCAGGGGAGAGCCACAAGGGAGAGACCAGGCTTTTCATGCCCCAGAACTCAAGGACATAGTCTGTGGCTGTCCCACCTTTGAACATCCCCACTAATTCCACAGCCCTGCCATGAAGCTTTCCTGAAAGAAAGAAATCAGATATGCCTTTAGAACAAGCCAAGTTCACTTAGTATGATTTTAGCATCCTTTTAGAAGAAGGTAAAGTCTTGAAGTCCAGGATTCAAAGGCAGATTCATCCATGCCACAACCCTGCAAATGCAAAATCCAGGAGTTCTGCCTCATGTCGTTGTGGTTTTTAACATTATTTTTCCCAAGGGAAAAAAAAGGAGCTTAATAAGTCCACTTTCTTGATGCCGATGAGTTTTGCCTATAATAAAACACTGGTCCTTCCCCTGGTGTACCAGCTGTCCCTGGACCCTAAGCTGACCCTGTTACCAGCAGCTCTTTTTATGTTCTTAGTAGACTCAGGCTTCCAGGAGGGCTCTTAATGCCCCCAAAACAGGGAATAAAGGTTTAACTCAGATCAAAAAACTTTTCTTGGTAACCGCAGGGTAGTCTTTTCCCCATAGTCTAGGAACTGCAGAGATTGCTTCACTGATTAAGAAGACAATAAATTCTGATATATTATTTCTCAGCGAAACATCCACCTGTTAACCCTTCTTACTTTCCACCACGGATCCCCACCTACTCTTAAGGCGTTGTAGGGTGTGTGATCACAGGCGATCACTAGGTGGCAGGAGAGCGCCTCAGACCACCTGTGGGGGGGGGGCACTGAGAGCGCTTCATGGTGTGAGAGAGGAAAGTTTAAATCTAAGGCTGGAGCCCCCTAAGGAAAGTGAACTGGATTTATGGCATCTGGGGATGGGGTGGAGGTCCCCAGACATCTGCGGAGGCACCTGAGATCTGGACTTAGGCAAAATGGAAGAAAGGGGAATATGGCAGACTCAGAATTTGCCCAGCCAGAGCCTCAGAACCCAGAGAGCTGGACAGGGGAGAAATGGGGTGTGCATGAAAATTGTAGCCAACCTAGGTAAGCAGCTGACCTCTGGGAAGCCTCAGTTTCTAGTCCTCAAGGTGGATGCCACAGGAGCTAGCTGCCCACAAAGCCCAGCACAAAGGAGATTCTCAGACTGTGACCAGTTCCCAGAACTAAGGATGCTCGAGATTGGATGGAGCCTGCCTTCTCCCCAAGTGACGCTTGAACCTCTCACCAAGGAGTGGGACAGCCACTCCCTGACAACATCCGACCTACATGGCAGCCCTTCAGAAGTCTGGGGAAATGTCCTGGGGTCCTCCCCAAGGAGAGGCAGCCAGCCCATGGTGTGTGTCGGCCACTGTGCCCCTAGAGGGCAGTGTTGTGGCTGCCCAGGTCGGGTGAGAACTCCCACCTCCTAACCCTGAGCTCTGCCACCACACCCTGCTGTATTCCCTGGAGTTGACATCTCCGCGGATGCAACAAATCTGAGATTCTGGGACAAGCGAATGTCAGACTCAGGTGACCCCAGCTGCTCCCAGCCCTTCTCCTTCCCTCTTCCCCAAGGTGGTGGGGTTAACCTTTAGCTCTGATTGCAGAACTGAAGCTGCCTGTGTGGAAAATTCAGTTTAGTTTCCCAAAGGGCTGGGCAGCTCACCTCTCACCTCCACCATGAGAGTTCTGTTACATCAAGTGTGTTGATGTGCTCATATTTCTGGGTCTGTGTGCTGCTGTGGCTTGCCTCTTGGAATGGGGTACCGGGAGCAAAGGGGAGGCTTGACAAAGCTTTTCCTGTTAGTGAGAAAGAAGCCCCACCACCCTTTTCTGTTATTTAATAAAAGAGTCCCCTGTGGGTGTTAGAAGGAGTTCCTGAGTGACACCAACAGTTAAGCACTTGGCTACTAACTGAAAGGTTGGCGGTTCAAATCCACCCAGAGATGCCTTGGAAGAAAGACCTGGCAATCTGCTGCCAAAAGTTCACAGCCATTAAAACCCTATGGGGCACAATTCTACTCTGAAGCACACAGGCTCACCATGAGTGGGAATGGACTGGATGGGAATGGTTTTTTATGTCTGGTTTGGTGGGCATTGGTTTGGTGGTCCTAACAGGTCAGCATTCTATGTCTCTTGGGAGAATCTGCAAATGTGAGCACATCTCCCTCTCCTGGGAGGTCTGCTTTTTCCTCCTTTGTTTGTTTTGCTTTTCAGAGTGGTCTAGGACTGGGAGCTCAATGCGTAGTCAGAGTTCAATACAGTGCCTGGCATTTAGTGGGCTAGTAATAGCTGTGTGGAATCCCTGGGTGGGACAGACGGTTAATGAGCTAAGTTTAGAGGTTTGAGTCCACCCAGAGGTACCGTGGAAGAAAGGCCTGGTGATCTACTTCAGAAAAATCAGCCATTGAAAACCCTATGGAGCACAGACCTACTCTGACACACATGGGGTCAACAGCAACTGGTAATAACTGTGTGCAGAATGGAATGACTATTGAAACTCCCCATTTATTTAGGTAACTAATTCCCTTCCTAATGCCCACGTACCTCATCATAGTCGACACGTATGGTAGCTATGTCATAAGCACTGTGTTATGGGCTTTACATGTGTTGCTTTAAATATCTTTCCTCTTCCCAATAGCCCTGCAAAGGCAGATGTTGCCTGTCCCCATTTGGGGGATTAGGGCAAAAAGGCTCAAAGATTGCACTCAGTTCAGTCAAAGGTGGGCTACAATTTGGAGACACCAGTTGGCACCAAAGCCCAACTAGATGGAAAGTCTGGCTATCCCCACAGTGCCAACAGAGAAGAAAAGTTCCCGGAACTGCCTTTTACAACAATTACATGAGTTAACACTTGTAAATGTTCCTGGTGCATAATAAGTGCCTTTTAAGTGTTTGTTAAATCAAGAAAAATAATGCCCAGGTGATGCCAGAAATTAGATTTAAGTCAACCTCCGGGAGCCCTGGTGGTGCGGTAGTTAAGTACTGGCTGCTAACCGAAAGGTCAATGATTGGAACCCATCAGCCATTCAGTGGTAGAAAAAGACTTGGCATCTGCTCCGGTAAAGATTCAACGCAAAAAATCTACTGCTGCCCAGTCTATTCCAACTCATAGCAACTCTATAGGACAGAGTAGAAAAGCCCCATAGGGTTTCCGAGGCTGTAAATCTTTACGGGAGCAGACTGCTGCATCTTTCTCCCACAGAGCTCTTGCGATCCGCCAACCTTTCAGTTAGCAGCCTAGCGCATAACCACTGTGCCACCAGGGTTACCCATCCCTCCCAGCCATGGCCCAATTGCACAATGGACCCCTGGGGGAGAGAAACCAGTCCCCACAGGAGCAAACAGCTTTTGCCTTCCTGGAGCCACAAAGCTCTGCTTCACCTTTCAAAACGGGGCTGTTTCAGCGCCAGGCTTGGGAGCGGTGCCTGACGGAGCAGTAACCAGGACCCACCTCCTTCTGGGCCACCCCATGGCCTTCTCTTGCATGTAGGATCCATCGGAAATTTGCCAGACCTCATTTTAATATTCTAGAAGTTATGTTCTCAAACTTTTATCCAAATGCCTAAGAATATAAAGCAGAAGCAGCAAAACTACCCAGTCTCCCCTCCCACCCCAGGATTTCTCTGAGGCCTCAGGAGTGACTGGTGGGCCCTCACGTAGAACACCCGCCCACCTGCCAGGAAATGCCATCTGGTTGTTGGTATTTACAGACTTTGGCAGCCTGAACTGGCCCCCCTGGGATGGTTCACTGTTTCTGCACCAGGTTATGAAATTGGGAGGCGCCTGCCCTCTGGTGGCGATGCCGGGGATAACCTAAGAACCAGCTCAAGAGCATTGATGGGCTAGATGCTGAAGAGATGGAAGGGAAGTACTTTCTCTAATTAAAGAATCAATGCTAATTTCCCTTTTGGCCCATTAAGCACCTTGAGTCATTATTTAACCACTCAGGAATCTTTTGAAACTGGACATATTCTGTTTTGCTGCTAAAATACAGCCTCCTAGGAATGTCTGTGTCATTTGTATTTCAGAGAAATTTTATTAACTGCAGTGGTTAAGAGCTATGGCTGCTAACCAAGAGGTTGGCAGTTTGAACCCACCAGTTGCTGCTTGGAAACCCTATGGGGCAGTTCTACTCTGACTTATAGGGTCGCTATGAGTTGGAATCAACTCGACGGCAACAGGTTGGTCGGTCAGTCGGTCGTGAGATTCCCAAACCAGGTCAAGGAGAAAGGTTGATGCTTGTAGTCCCCCGCCCTCTAGGCCTCTGTTCCGGAGCCCTGGCATCCAAGGTCCTACAGCAGTGGCACAGCTCTGCCCCTATCTCTGCCCTTCAGGAAGGAGCTTGGAGCCCAGCACCATAGTCTGCTTGGACTTGGGCTTCAGCCTCAGGTCTGTGGCTAAGGAAAGAAGCCCTCGGTTCCCCATAGTCCCCCATACAGAAGGCTGCCACCTTCTTCCCGAGTCTGTGCGCCCCTCCCCTAGACAGCCTGCCTGCTCCATTTCCTCAACACTGGGTGCAGCCCCTACCCCCACCCCTGATCCTCCTAGGGGCTTGGCACCTGCTTGCCTTGCCTGCTCCCAAACTTCTCCTACCATGCCCTGTCTACTTTCTAGGATACTTGTCACCTCTTGCTAAACCACACACAGCAATGGTGCTCACCCAAATCACCTGGGGATCTCCTTGAAACACAGACTAATTCAGTAGGTATAGGGGAAGGCTGGGAGTGTATTTCTAACAAGCTCCCAGGTGATAATGATGCTGCTGGTCCACCGGCTCCTCTGAATAAGAAAGACCTAGGGGAGTGGTTCTCAATCTTGGCTGCACGTTGGAATTACCTGGGGAGATTTTAAAAAATACTGAGGTGTGGCCTGGGCATCCGAATTTTTAAGAGCTCTCTTTATGGTTCTAGAATGCAACCAGGGTTGAGAACTCCTGGCCTGGATACAGAAGGCCACCTCCCTGCAAGCCTCCCTATTTTGCTCCCCCAAGGGAGTCACTAGTCACTGTATCCCCTGGATACCATCTGTCCTTGATAGGTGGTCTTCCTTCTGTCAGCTTCAGTTGAGTCCATCCCCCTATGTGTTGCCCTGGGGTCCATGGGTGGTGCCTTTTACATAGAGTGTGATGTAAATGGCACTCCCTGAAGCTGTGCCTCAAGGCGTCCTGCAGGAACTCACTCCCGAACTGGGGCCCCAGGAGGCATGGGGCATGGTTGCACACACACCATCAACCAGTTGCCGTCGAGTTGACTAACTCATGGCAACACCATGTGTGTCAGAGTACAACAGTGCTCCATAGAGTTTTCAGTGGCTGGTTTTCTGCAAGTAGATCACTAGGCCTTTCCTCCGAGGTGCTTCTGGGTAGACTCGAAACACCAACCTTTCGGTTAGCAGCTGAATGAATAATTTCTTTTAGAAGGATCAGGACAAAGCTGGTTCCTATGAGGCAGAAGTTAAAGATGTCCCATATGTCTAACTTTTCCTAACTGCTATACCACTCCATCATCTCTGACATCAAGTACTCCTCGTCCCCTCAGTATTCTTCCTCCCATCTTTGGGTTCTGTAATTTGCTGCAGAGTCTCACAGAACTCATGAACTGTCAAGGAAATGGCTCACATGGTTGTGGGGATTCGCAAGTCCCAAATCCATGGGTCAGGCACCAGGCTGGAGTCTTCTCCTGACTCATGCAGTTGCAGGGGCTGACAAACCCAAATTGGCAGGTCAGATGACAGGCTGCTGGCTCACAAGGCTGTATAAGCTGGAGAATCAGGTCAGATGATAGGCTGCTGGCTCAAGTTCCAAGAACTGGAGGTCAGATGATAAACAGCCAGATGCAGGATTCAGAGCAAGAGAGAGCTTTGCCAGAGCATTCAGATATATATATATTGGATGCAGACCATACCTTCAAGGAAACTCCCCTTACTTAAGCAAGGCAGTGCAAGGGTGTGACTTGAATAAAGGTGGTAGGGATGGTGACTTGGATAAGGGTGGTGACTTATGTCATACCCTGTAGTAAGGCAGTGAATCAAGATACATCCCACCTTAATCCTGCCTCATTAACATAATAGACAATTCACTCCCAAATGAGACCATAACCACAGGCATAGAGGCTAGGATTTACAACACATCACAAAATGGAGGATGATTATATCAGACCACAAAATGGAAGATGACTACATCATTACATAAATGCCAAACCACAGAAAATCATGGCCCAGCCAAGTTGACACATAACCTTAACCATCCCAGGTTCCATACACCTTATTTGCATTAGCAGCAAGCTGTCCAATCCCCTTGGTGGACCACAAGCACCTTATTTGGATAGTCCCACACAGTCATTGTGTGGGAGTCACAAAGACTATAGCTAAAAGAGCCATATTAAGTAATTCACTGCACCGCAGCAGCCGAGTGCATTAACCCTTTGTAACACTCAGGGACTGCGCACATATCCCAAACCTGCCTTATTTAAATTGCCAGAGGCTATGGGAATGGAACAAACCTGTCAACTTTTTTGCAGCTACCTTAGAAGCTGCTTTGTTTGCACTTCCAAGGCTGTGGAAACACCTGCAGCATCTGCCCTAAGTAGGTTTGGTAAGCTAACCACAACTAAAGGGGAAGCCCTGTCCTCTTCACAGCCCAGCTCTGGGCCCCTGCCCTTCTCATGTACATTGTGTTCCAGGTATTTCCAGGGCCAAATAGACTCTTACCACAAACAGTCCCTGTCTGCTGCACACTCTCCCCAGATATCCTCAGGCCACACTCCCTCACTGCTTTCAACTTTCTCAGATGTCACTTTCATGGTGGGGCCTACTCTGACCAGCTTATTTAAAATTTCAACTCACCTGTCACCACACCGCCTACTCCTAATTCCCCTACCAGCTCCTTTTTTTTTTTCTCTCCAAAGTACTTAACCACCTTGTAGCCTACCACATAATTTACTGTTTTAGTATATTCACTGACTCTCTCTGCACTAGAACATAACCTGCCCAAGGGCAGGGATTTTATTCTGCTCGCTCACAGTGCCTACCTAGCATGTGGTGGGTGTCCATAAATATTGCTGAATGGATTCCACAGAGACTGTGGCCCAAGCCCTGCCCAACCTTTTTGTTATCTTGGGCGGCTACCTGAGGGCATTTCTCAAACAACTCTGGGAAACTGCCCCTTCCCAGAATCTACCTTGAGGGCTGAAGGCCAGCACCCAAGCTTAGTCACGGACAGTCTACCTGTGCCAGCAGGCATGCACACACGCACACGCACACACACATGCACACACACATGCACACACCAGCACACATTCTTGCACACACACATGAGACGTGCCTGCACACATAGGCACACACAAACACACATGCTCTCACATGCACACAGCTGTTAAAAACCTACATGCACAGAGAAACACCAGACATTAGTATAACAGAATATATTTATTGTGAGTAGTTACGATTCGAACCGGGCAGTGTCAAACTGAAAGTATCAGGAAGGTGCTCTGAAGAGGGGGCAGTGAAAACAGGTTATATAGGTGGGTCCGGGCAGGGTAGTCTCCTGAAGGTCATTTGAATTCCTGTCATGTTGGTTTGTCAAGAGATAGAGTCAGAGCACATGCAGGACTTCAGGGTCAGTCAGTTGTAAAAACAGAGTCATTAATGACATGCCATGTATCCTAAAACACAGCTTCCAGTCAGACCCTGGAGTTCTGCTTTTTGAAACTGACTGCACATATATAATCCTCCAAAAGAGCCCAATGCCTAAGGCAAAACGGTCTCCACTAAGCTGCTTACTAGGCTATTGTTTGACCTGAAGGTGACTCCAGGAAAACCATTTACTTAAAGGCTCAAGGTTCAAAAGGACACCTAAGGGCAAATGGTCTGGGTAGGTCATCCCAACTCCATGGACGCAGAAATCTGGATTCCAGGAGAATTAAAACAGTTTCTCAAGGTACATGCACACATTCACACTTCCCTTGTTCTAGAACTCTCCATGCTTTATTCACCACCACAGACATGTCTGATGACCAGTGAAGCTCACTGGTCTGCTACATTCCCGTAGCCCTAGCATAAATAAATGAGGCAAGCTTGGGATATGTGTAGTTGTCCATAACCAGCTGCCTCCCTCCGGCTCAAGAAAGCACAACAGAGTGTGCTTTCTGTGAGAGGCATAACCTTGAACCCTCTCTCAGTAACACCCAACTCTTTCACGCACTTTCTTGTTTTGTTATTCAGAACAAGTCATTTGTGATATACCTCACCACCATATAAGACACAACAATGCCTTTCCCTTAGAATAAGGCTACTTTGAGCATTTTATCCCTCTGCACCCTCTCGCCCTCCTGCTCCCTACCCCACCCCATGAGGAAGAGAGGTCATGTCACAGATGAGAACACAGGTGTGAGAACACAGGTGTGAGAACACAGGTGTTCATTCACAGTTTGCCAGTCATCATTTTTAAAAAGTCATTAGAAATTCGGCGAGGGCACCAGCACACCTAACATGTTTCCTCTCCCAGAAAGCTGCTCAGTTCTGGTTGCCCCCTCTCGAAGATGGCCCTTTAACATCTAGATTAATTCTATAAAAATCCCATCCTCTAGAGCAGCAGTGCCCAACAGAAATGTAATGTGAACTACATAAGTAATTTTAAATTTTCTAGTAGCCACATTAAAAAAGTATAAAGAAATTAATTTTAATATTTAACCCAATATATCCAGAATATTATCATTTTAACATATAATTGATAACTTGTTGAGGTGTTTTACATTCTTTTTTCTTGCTAAGACTTCAGAATCCAGTGTGTATTTATACTTACAGCACATCTCGTTTCAGAATACAGTAGCCGCATTTCAAGTGCTCAGTAGCCACATGTGGCTACCATATTGGACAGTTCAGCTCTCGAGACCCTACAGGCCAGGCCTTCCAGAAAGGTAGCAGTGACTTTCACAGTGAAAGATCATGTCACAGGTTTGGGGAGCATTTATTTTTAGAAAATAATAATAATAAAATAAAAAATAAATATCCATTTGCTTTTGGCCTTGTAAACAGTTTTACACACTGGAGGTATTCTGGTTGAAGTGCTGTGAAGCGTCCTGCCCTTTCTGCCCACCTGTCCTGAGACTGTGGGAGGCCAAGGTTGAGCCCAGAACCCAGCTGGCCACACTGGGCCCCTAACACCTGCTCCTGGAAGGCAAGGGCAGAGGGATCCAAGGACAGGGAAGGTGGCAACCCAGGAACATGAGTGCACGTGCCTTGGCTGCATCCAGCCCACCTTTCTTGGGCCTGAGCTTCCTCAAGTTCAGAGGAGTAGAAAGTTTATGCAGCTCTGGCTGGAGAGCAGACTAGTAACCTCCCGCAACCTGCTGATCCTGCCTACTGCTTCCTCTGCTCAGTATTGTCAATGGCACCAACAAATCCATCACCCATCCCATCCCTAAATTCTTCAGTATGTATTTCCTAAAGTACACAAGGGCAATCGCTTACATAAAACCAAAAATCAAAACAAAACCAGTTGCCACTGAGTTGATTCTGACTCACAGTGACCCTATGTATGTCAGAGCAAAACTACGCTCCATAGTGTTTTCAATGGCTGAGTTTTTGGAAGTAGATGAGTAGGCCTTTCTCCCGAGGCACTTCTGGGTGGACTCGAACCTCCAACCTTTCATTTAGCAGCTGAGCACGTTAACTGTTTGCACCACCCAGAGACTCCAATCTCTTATGTAACCATAGTATAGTTGCCAAAATCAAGAAATTAACATTGATATAGTACTATATCATTACTATATATATGATATACTATATATTTTTAACTTTATTTATAACTTTATTAATATATAATATTTATAACTTAATATATAAAGTACTATATATTTTTAATTTTCAGACCTTATTTAAATCTAGCCAGTTGTTCCACTAATATTCTTTATAGCAAAAGAAAACAATTCAAATTTAAATGTTTCAATTTGAAGTGTAGACTCATGGATTCTTATTTTATCCTGTGGGTTATAATCTGTTACTATCTTTATTTATTTTGATACTCAAATTGCCCCAAGTTTGGTCAGTGGAAGCTCCTTCAGGCTGGCTCCTTTGTTCTTTTGACATGCCCCCAGCATTCACTGAGCACTTCCCTACTTTCTGGCATAGACAGATGTCACAGGCTCATCTTGTACTTGCCCAGCACCAGCTTTGGAATCAGCCATTTCTCCAAGGAGCACTGATTCCTTTTAGCAGAGAATGGTATTTAGAAACCAAGATCTGGACATCAGGTGTGCTTATTACTACCAGGGTGTCACTACTTCTAGGCTATATCTATTTTTCTGTCTCTCCGTATTTATATTTGTAACCATAAATTTATACTGGTATCTCCAATTCCACTCTACCACCACCACCAGTTTCCTTCTAGCCTTCCCCCTTTCAAATCTGTGACTCCCTTCTCTGACAGTGAGAAACCTAGCTCCATGCTGATTTTTTTTTTTTTTTTTAATATAGGCCTTGTTGCACGGATTGCCTCTTCCTTGCAGCCCTTCAGCTAGCTTGGGGCAGTACCTGGTTCTGGCCAAGCAAGTACACTAGAACGTTTCTGATGCTGAGGCCAAAAGCTACCATGAGCTGGTTTTATCCTGACCTATTGCCCCTAACTCCGTTTTCTGCTTCCAGGTTCTGCACCTCCCATATGTGGTACTTTCACAAAATACACTTTTGAGGATAATGATTTAAGTGAGGCCTGAATTACAACCAGGCTTCTCAGCCCAGCAGTCATTCAACTTCCAGACCATCCCCTGCCTGGTTTCTGAATCCTGTTGTCCACCTGCTCCTCTACCCAGCTCTTCCCTGAGGCTGAGGAGCACTCTGATATCAGGGCCAGGCCAGCTATTTGCTGACTTCTGACTACAGGTGACTCCAGTCACCTTCCAGCATCTCTTTACCTTGCTACAAGTCCCCAGACTTAGCCACCCCTCTTTGCATCTACAGATTCCCAATAACCAGCCCTTGGTCTGGTTAGATTTTTCTAACAAAAAATAAAATTAAATTAAAAAGTTAATCACCATTTTAATGTTTTAAACAGCAACATAAAACGAATTTTCCATCTTGTGGAGGTAGGCCAAGATTTGAGTCTTCTGCTTAAAGGGAAATGAATACACAGAAATACTGTGACTTGAAGAAACAAATGGCTTCTTTCATTCCCTTCTCCCCTGAGAGTCTCCATTTGGGGCAGAAAGAGCAATTCCCTTAGGGGCACACCCCACTCTAACCGGATGCACAAAATATGGAAGTGAACAGATGCCCCACCTCCCCCCACCCCCACCCTCCACCCCCTGCATTGACCATGCAGGCAAGAGACTTCCTGCCCCCCCCCTCAAATGTGACGCCACCCCAGGCAAAGAACCTTCCAGCTGCCCTTTTTATTTATAACTGCAGGAAGGCACATGGCTTAAATTCCAAATGACAATCAAATGACATCAGTTTTAGGAGCCACAGACAATCCCACTGGGTTTTAGGTAGGATGTAGAGCTAGAGTCTAGTCTACTTGGGGGCCTTGAAGAGGCTGTGCTCAAAGCCGGGGGTGGGGGTGTTAACAGGCAAAGTGAAGGGCAAAGAAGAGAAAACAGAACTCCCAGAGGATACCAACTGGATACCATAGCCTAGCCAAGTTGACACATAAAGTTAGCCATCCCAAGGAGGATAGGGCCCAGAGTGGTGAAGTACTTTTGTGCATGGTCCCAGGGCATCTGAAGGCAGAGCCATAAATAAGGACTCCCCAGCTAGTGCTGTCTGCTACTTCACGATGCTTAATTCTTCCTCAGCAAGGGAGGGCGAGAAGTTCTAGGTCATAACTAAACTACCAAACTGATGAGGTTTGACTTCAGCATCCCCAGTCCTATACTCCCCACCCCCCTTAAAGGTACCCCTCTTTCCAGGGCTCTTGCGTTCCTGAGGAGAATAGATCAAGTGCCCTAAGTGGCCCACCCAACTCTGAGATTCTGAGTCTCTTCCCCATTTCCAAACCTACTCATCTCTGCTGTGAATGTTCAAAATCATTTCGTCAAGGATTTCCCAAAAGGTGGTCCATGGGACACTAGTCTTACCACGTGCTTTGTGGCAAAAGAATGCTGTGGTCCAGTGAGTTTGGGAAACACTAACACTGTAATCCCTTTTGGGGCATGATAATGTATATTAAAAACACTCAGATATCCTAAAGAGAAAAATATCGATTTAACTTTGACCTAAATTTCATAAAACTTAGTCAACTATGGAAACTTTGTATCAAACAACAACTATTAACGTTCTGTGGAATTAGAGTTCCATACAACCTACTTTGAGAAAAGTATCTAATCCTTGGAAAATTCATTCAGTTATTCATTATTTATTAATTCATGGAGCATTTATTAAAGGCAAGTTAAGGGTCTACTAAATGTCACAGACTGTTAGATTCTGAAACTATAGAAATATATTATTATGTAGTATAATATATACGTATAATATTATGTAATGTGTAATAATAACAGCTAATTTTCATGCAGCACTTACCATATAACCAGGCTTTCTACTAACATTTGTGATCTGCTTCAGTCTTTACAGCAAGCCTATGAGATATGGGGTTTTATACACATTTTAAAGACGAGTCTGAAGCACAGAGAGATGCTGTGAGTTGCCAAGGTTAGAATACAAACCCAGGGCCATCTCTTTTTATACATATAAATAGTTTATTTTATTTTTTTTGTTATTGTTGGGAATATTCACAGTAGAACATACACCAACTCAACGCTTTCTACATGTACAGTTCAGTGACATTAATTACATTCTTTGAGTTGTGCAACTATTTTCACCTTCCTTTTCCAAGTTGTTCCTCCCCCATTAACATAAACTCACTGCCCCCTAAGTTTCCTATCTGATCTTTCAAGTTGCTGTTGTCAATTTGATCCCATATAGATAGATCTTAAAAAAACACAATGCTCAAGGCAGATATTCTTTACTAGTTAAGGTAAACTATTGTTTGGTTTTAAGAACCCTTTAGGGAATATCTTTGGCTTAAGGTTTAAAGAATGTCTTGGGGCAGTAGTTTCAGGGTTTCATCTAGCCTCCATAGCTCCAGAAAGTCTGGATTCCATGAGAATTTGAAAATCTGTTCTGCATTTTCTCCCTTTTGATCAGGATTCCCCAGGGCTATCTCTTAATGAGATATATTTGCTCTTTATGATTATACCAAGTGACCTCTTGAATCAGATCATGTTTCCTCATGAAGTAGAGCTGAGTAGAACCTGGGAGCAGTGATGCTGGTTGGTTTGAGAACAGGGCTCAAACTCTGGCCAGGATCTCTACCTCCTCTGTTGTCATCTCTTTCCACTCTCAACGCCTCTTTTCCCCACTTTTGTCCCCACAGGTCTAACTGGCTGAAGCCGTGCTGTGGGAAGAGAGCAGCCGTGTGGCAGGTATTTTTGCTCAGTGCAAGTCTCAACAGTTTCCTGGTAGCCTGTGTAATATTGGTGGTGATTCTCCTGACTCTGGAACTTCTAATAGATATAAAGCTTCTCCAGTGTGAGTAGCAAGAGAGATACCTATGCAAATACATATGATGTCAATATTCAAATGTGCATCTGCATCCATCAGGGGTCCCCAACCAGCAGATTGTGATCTATGGGGGATCTTAAGGTCTTATCCCCAGCTCGATGCCGCTGCCAAACCACTGGCCCCATGGTCCATGGGATTACCACTGGGGAGGAAATGCATCTGGCAGCTTCTCTCTCTGTCACCCCAGCATCATGTTGCCCCTCTCCACCCAGTGTGGAGTCCTCCTTCCTATCGTTCCATGATCAGAAACTGATGTGATAAAAAATGTTGGGGACCCCTGTATGTGTTTTTTATTGTTCCATTTGGAATTTTCCAGGTTGGAATTTTCTGTAGTTTCAAGAGTTCCCATTTGTGACTGATAAGGACAGCAACCACAATGATGATGATGATTCCTTGAATTTTTATCTAGCCATAAGTTAGTGACCTTATTTATATATATCATGATTGTTTTTAAAGTACTTTTGACCTTAATGACAACCCTATAAGATGGGCAAGACTGATATTATCGCATTTTATAGACAAGGAAAGTTAGACTCAGAGAAGTTAGACGACTTGCCTGAGGTAAGAGGTGTTGGAGCTGGGACTTCAACCCCCCAGATCATTTAATAGCTTAGCCAGTTCTCTTTCCACCATAGTTCCTCTTGGAGTTCACCCTAGTTTCTCATTTATAGGAGCCTCTCTGTCCTTCTGGATGTCCTGAGACAACATGGCTGTCAAAGGGGAGAGCCTGCTTCCTCCCCGATCCTCGCAGACCCCTGTCTGGTGCACAAAGGGGAGGGAGGCCAAGGGTCCTGACTCTTGGCTTTGGATGAGTGAGTGGTCTCTGGATAGAGCTCCTGGTTCACTGTATTTCCCTGATTCTGAAGGTTGATGCCTTCAAGTGCAAATAAAAAAGAGGTAAAATGATTGGCCCCAGAAAGATTTCCTTTCTTGCCAATGGCAAAATCTAGGCCTATAGATCCAGCCACCCCAAACCCACACAGGCATCCTGGGGCTTGTTTTTTCAAATGCCCCCAGTTCCTTTACTGGATCCTCTGTATTAAGTCCCATTAGCCTTCTCTGCTCTCTAAGAGAGGATGACAGTGAGCACAGAATTGCTTTTGTCTGATAAGCTTAGTTGGGTTTTATGTAGCTGATGGCCCCTTGGTTCCAATGAAAGTATCTTCCAGCATAAAGTGACCGGTGCTGGTTTTACACTCAACCTGTCTTCAATTAAACCATGTTGTATACTTTCCCTCCCGCTCATCCATACTGTCTGCTTTTTATGAGATGTAACCATAACAGCCTTTCTTCTCCTATGGTGGATTGCACTCAGGGCCCTTGGCTGCTCAGGTTGTGACAAGGCATTGAGTAGAACTGAGAACCCAGCAGACAGTGGAATTTTGCTTAAAATTAAGTATCCAGGAGATTGATTTTGGTGGGAGATCCAATAGCAGCTCATAAAAGGCATCTTAAATTCCATAAAACGCACTATCAAAGATTTATTGCTCTTCTAAAGCAAACCGTAAAAAAAGGCACAGGAATTCATTTGAGAAATAATGGGGAGAGATTTTGTTTTCAGAATCATCTGGAGGTCTTTTCAGAGTCACTCAGTTCTCAGCCTCTTGGTTCCCACTGGTATTCACGTGGCCTGGCCCGACAAGAATCCACAAGTATCTCCAAGGCTCATCTTCTAGGGGTCATCTTGGCCCAAAGCCAGGGCACCCCAAAGTCTCCCACCTGGAACCTGGTATTGCAGCCTTCTTCCCCTCTCATATGTTCCAGGACCTAATTTTTACCTACCTTTAGGGCTCGCAGATCCTAGAGCACTGGGAGAGACTGTAGGTTTGTCTCTGTGAAGTCAGCCCTCTCCCTAAAGGTGCTGGGTGCTTTCCTTTGGCCCCCAGGGAATTCTGAGCAGCATGTTAAGCAGGCCTGACTGGAGCCCAACAGGGAGGCAAAGCATGCATGTCCTCAGCAACATCTGTGTACCTTGCTCCCTGCCTTAGCTCTGCTCACCTGCCCCAGGATGCCCACAAGTGTCTCTGTTAGGCCTACCCTCTGGGGAGTCCCTGGGTGGTACAAATGATTAATGTGTTCAGCTGGTAACTGAAATTTGGAGGTTCAGGCCACCTAGAGGCTCCTTGGAAGAAAGGCCTGGCATCTACTCCTGAAAAATCAGCCACTGAAAACCCTATGGAGTACAGTTCTACTGTAACACACATGGGGTCACCATGAGCCAGAATCAACTCTGTACCAACTGGTTTTTTCCCTGGGGAGCATCCCCTTCCACCCTCTCTCCATCAAAACTCACCTGACCCTTGACTTGGGCCCAGTACACTGCTTTTTACCTCCCAAGCTGATAAGCTATGCCACGCTAGAGTTTTGAAGGCTGGTCATGGGTTCCTGGAGTTTAACAAGGGCCTTCAGGAGATAACGCCTTAACTCTACGGATCAACTGGCGGAGGGTAGAGTGAGCTCTCTCAGTGACTGATGGCTCTTCCCATCTACCCACGGGCAAGTGAGCAACTCAGAAGTTTTCCAGAGCACCAGCCTCCTTGCCCTGCCACTGTCAAGAAACTGATGCCCCAGCCGTCCTAGCTCCATCCTCCAGTCCTTGCTCTGGCTTCTCTCCAAAATGCAGTGGCTGACACCACCACCTCTGCCACTCAGAGATGAAAAGTCAAAGCAAACTTTCCTGAAGCCCCAGTAGCAGTGCTCAGAGCTTTGGTGGTGAGCAGTGGGTGTAGGTTTCTGAAAGATTATCTAGACTTGGCTTGAAGCTGCCTCCCCATCTCTGAAACCACAGGTGGCTTCCCGAGCCCCATGTAGAGGGTACCTGTCTTGGAGTAAGGCTACTGCAAAAGACCACCAAGGCTGATGGGATGAGTAGGAACTTAGAGAGGCAGCCTGTGCGGCAGAAGGAGGCAGCCCCCGGGGATGGTGAAAAGCAGAAAAGCCTTGATTGTCAGCCCCTAAACCTGCCACCACCTCCATCACAGTCCCCACTTAAAGCTGCCCTTGATGTTCTCTGACCTGATTTTAGCTAGATCTCATGTTCATGCAAGAAGGCCCCAGGCTCCCAGAGTTCTGCCTCCATGCTACGAAGCCCCTTCTATTGATGCACCTAATTCCTTGCTCCTAAACTTGGCCTTTATTATTGGGTTTGTTGCAGTTTCCAGCGCGTTCCAGTTTGCCAGCGTAATTCACTGGATCAGTCTGGTCATCCTCTCTGTGTTCTTCTCAGAGGTAGGTAAAGACTTGGGCCCTGTAACACCCCCTTTGGGGAAGCTCCTGTACTGGGGAAACCAAGCTTTGCTTCTCTAAACATTTACTGGTGTCGGGCTCTCTGCAAGCCCTCGAGGCTGCAAACAGGGAGACAAAATACAGGGAGCTGGGTTCTGGGGTAGGAGCTAGCAAAGGGAGGAACTATGGGTGCATGAAGGAGCACTGCTTACCCAGCCGGGGAGGCTTGGCCAGAGCAGGCCACCCATGCAGGTGAGCAGGTGACCCCTGCAGGTGAGCAGACAAAGGCCGGGCAGTGACATTTGTGAAGATGAGACCGAGCGTGGCGTAATTGCAGGAGAGCAAGTGGCTCATGTGGCCTGTAGGGAGCAGACAGGAGGCAAGGCTGAAGCCCAGGGCAGCCTGGAAGTGGGGAGAGCAGATGGGATGTTGGAGTTGTGATCCTGAGCGTGCTATCTCCTGACGCTCAGGCTGAGGCATGCAGAGGGCAGAGAGGATTGAGTCACAGGCCTGGGCAGTGGACTTGACCTGTGTTCTGCAAGGGGGCATGGGGTCTGGCTAGGCCAAGACATGTGCTTCCCTACCTCCCCCGCTCCCATGAACAAAGGTGCATGCACCCGGGGTAGTAGAATCAGGGAGCCATGGATGCCCCCTCAGTCTTGCTAGAGTCGATTGATAAAGACGAAGTCCCTGTGTATCTCTAATGTGTGAGGTAAGAGGAGAAAGGCTGACTTGAGGCTCTGGGGGACTAGGTGTTAGCACGGGAGCTAAATGGCCCTAGTGTGGGTACTGAACAGTTTGGGGAGAGCAGGATCTGGTTTTACACAGGGATGAGTGACACTTCTTTGGCTGTAGCAATGACACCGTGGCCTGCGTCTCAGGGATATCAACCAGGGGTGGCTGCAGGCAGGGCCTCCTGGGGCAGCTGTTACCCTGACGCCCAGAAGGCTGAGCTTTTTCCCACAGGCAGTGGGGACCATTGAAGGACCCTGAATGTGAGAGCTTCAGTGGAAAACCAGTTCTTCCTAGCAGAGCAGAGAAAAAGAAGCCTGGGTGGCGCAAGTGGTTTGTGATCAGCTGCGAATCTAAAGGTTGGTGGTTTGAACCCACCCAGCGGCTCTGTGGAAGAAAGGCCTGGTGAACTGCCTTGATAAAGATTATAGCCGAGAAAACCCTCTGTAACTCATGGGCTGGCCATGAGTTGGGGGCCGACTTAATGGCAGCTAACAGCAACAACCTAACAGAGCTGAGGACTGACCCAAGTCAGCTGACCACTGTCACACCCCACCCATCCGTCACTTCCCCCACTACCACAGGTACACACTTGCCCACACAGAGCCCCAGTGAGGCCTTTCAGGGTGGTTCCGCGGACACAGGGAGAAAGACAGAAACGAGTAAGACAGAGTCTGTGAGAGGACACACAGCTCACAGCACCAGCACAGGTAGACGCCATTGCTACACTGGGAGCACCGAAGGCTCTGGGTCCCAGCACACAGTGGGGCTTGCAGGGAGGAAGGGTGCCCTGGGGACAGGAGCACAGAGGCAGAGAATGCTTGGTGTGATCAGGGACCCCAAGGAGTCAGGAATCAGGAATCCCAGCCACCTCTTCTGGGCCAGTTCTGGCCCTGTCTCCTGGCTCTGGCCTCCATCTCTCCCGCTAAGTATCAGGGGAGGGCTGGGCCTCTGGCCTTGAGTCTAGAATCCTGAGTCTGGGTGTGGGTCGTGGTGGGGCTGAGCAGCAGGCGTTCCAAGCACAGAATGTTCTCTTCCTCAGGCCTGATTCCTGCAGCCCATGGAGATGGCCAGAGAGCTTGGGCCTGAGGCTCGGACTGGGGGCACATCCCAACACACCCCCTCCCTTACCTTGCCCTGAGCAGCTCACTGAGACCACCGTCCTAGAGGTGCCTCAGCCCCCCGAAATCAGAGTGCCTGCTCCCTAGCTTGCCACCCCCTAGAGGGTCCCACCGTCCTGGCTCCCACGTCTCTGGGCGTTGGGATTCCCTCCCACAGATGCATGGGCTGCGGCCAGATGTCTCCTTGATGCAAACCCTGGGGAATGTGCCATGTGTCTGTGACTGCCAACAAAAATGTTTAATCAGTTGCTGCAGTTCTTCCCATCTATCCCCCTGCTTTGGTTTTATTGGCTTTTGCAGAATTTATTACCCAGCGTTAATTTGGCATTCCCTTCCTGTCACTGCCGGAGACAAGCCACCTGAAACAGACAAGCCCCTGTGCACAGGAATCGCAGCCTCAGAGCCCCCCTCCCAGCCCCTAAACCGGGAAAGGGATGGGGCTTCCCGCAGGCTCAGGGGGAGAGCTGGGTCAGCAGGGGCCAGGGAGAATGACTGGTTCCCTTACATTGGACCTTACTAAAGACGGCGTTGGTGGGGTGGAGCCGGCAACAGAGAATAGGGAGTGGTCCAGGCCTGCATAGCAGCCCACCAAAAATGCTATGAAACAAAAAACAACCAAATCAGTTGCCATAGAGTTGATCCCGTCTCATGGTGAACCCATGTGTTTCAGAGTAGAACTGTGCATAGAGTTTTCAATGGTTGTGACCTTTCAGAAGTAGATCGCCAGGCCTTCCTTCGGAACCACCAGCTTTTCAGTTAGTAGCCAAGCGCTAACCATTTGTGCCACTCAGAGACTCTAGAAATGCCGATAGTAGTGCCCTGTTGAAAGTACTGCACAGTCTAGGACGGCAGCCTGGAGTTACGTGACCGTTCTGGCCGAAACTGGGCCCAGGGCTCTCGACTCCTGATCCAGTCTCTCCCCTCTGTGTCCCTGTGTGGCCCTGGCACCCAGGAACCTAGGGGAAAGACCAGGGCCAGGGCCAGGGACTGAGAAACTGAAGGTCTCCCCCAGCAGTGCCTCTGAACCACAGGTCCAGGACTCGTTGTCCTCTCTGCCTGGCTGGGGAGAAATGAAATGTCACCCCTGAATGTCCCCCCTCCAGGTCCCAGGGCCGTGGGTGCGGACCGAGGGTGGAGAGTCACTCTGAGCTGTCTGGGGTTAGCGAGTGGGTGATATTTCACAGTCGCATTCCAGGAAGATCTGGCCCTGCCTCCCTCCCGATGCCATGGAGCCCTGTGAGTGGTGCTGAGCAATTTTCTTCCCCTCTTCTCAGCTGAGTCTTAGGATAGCCCCAGAAGGTGGGCAGAACATTCTATGAGTTGGGGAACTGAGGCCTGGCGAGGTATGGAAACCTGCCGAGGGCCTGCAGGAATGACCACTGGGACCAGACTTAGTCCTTCTCCCCATCCTTTGCCCACTCAAATCTCTGATGGCTGTCCCAGGAAGACCAGTTAACTATGGTCTCTGTGGCCCCAGAGGACAGAGCAAGGCCCACGGAAGGGAGTGAAGAGGCCGATTTGGGCTCACTTTGGGAACATCTGTTCATATAGGCCGAGCTGTTCAACAGCAAGACAGATGCTTCTTCCAGTGGGGAGCGCGGACGACCCTCTGTGGGCAGGCTACGTGTGGGGCCCCTTCAGGTTAAAGTGGCGCCCTTGAGGGCTTCTAGGCCCTGATGTTTTGGGTCAGGTGGAGTCACTGTGCTTCCCTGTGGCCCTGCAGCATCTAGAACAGGCAGAGCCTTTGGAGTCCAGATGGAGAATTGTGGAAACAGGGTTTCCAAAGCACAGCCCCACCCTTGGCTGAGACCAGGCCTAGCTAGCCACTTGCAACCGGGCCTCAGCCAGGAGCCAGTGCTCCACCTTCTGAGTCAGCACAAGGACCCAGGGCCTCCCTGGCCAACGCCAGGCCACCTCACAGCAGAGGCCAGTGCAGAGCCATGGGGTGCCGGCCCCTGCCTGGGGTGGGGGGCTGCAGAGAGGTTTAGGTGTCCCCATCTCTTGTTCTAGGAGAGGAACAAGCTGACCCCCCACCACAGCCTTCTAGATACGAGCCTCAAGGCTTCTTTTGTTTGTTTCCCACAATTTTATTTACTTTTCAATACGTTTAAGTCCTCGAGGGGTACAGCATCACATGGATCATGTCTCCAAAGGCCTTAGCAGGAAGGTTGCTTCAGAATTTGGCAATAACCATGCCACTGTTTCCGTGGGCACGAGTTACCTTTCCCCAGATTACTCTGGTTTTGTTAGGCTTGCTGCCAGGAGTCACTGTTTTGTTCTTTGCTTTGTGCACGTAAACACATCTCTTGCCTAAATAGAATTCAGTTTCATCTGGGGCATACTATATACTATACCCTTTGCTGTCAAGTTGATTCCAACTGATAGCAACCCAATAGGACAGAGTAGAACTGCCCATAGGGTTTCCAAGGAGTGGCTGGTGGATTCGAACTGCCAACCTTTTGGTTAGCTGCTTAGCTCTTAACCACTGCGCCACCAGGGCCCCATCTGGGGCATAAACGCCTTCAAGTTTAAGAAGAACTGTGTGCCCTCTCTGGTTCCAGAGACCCTGCTTATTGAAGCAAAAATGGCCTTGAACCATAGCCTTCCAGACATAGTTGCCGTTTTAGAAACCCTGTTCCCAGGAGACCTCCACAGACTCTGAGATGGTGGAAAGAGCTGGAAACTTTTTTAACATCAGCCATTAGAGCTGCTTCCTTTTCCAGCAGCAGCCTCTGGGAGTTGCCTCTGGGCTGGGCCATGGTAGGAGCCTAGCCTGCTGGGAAGGAAGTTACCTGCACCATTTACTAAGCGAAGGCCACTGCCAAACCAAACAGAGTCAAGGCCTCATCTTTCATACCAGTGGCTACCCTAAGATTCCGGATCAATGAGGGGTCCCTCTCCTGCCTGCTATCTTCTCCTGGGGCCGGGGGTGGTACTGGTGAGCTCCAGTATCAGATGGGAGGCAAGAGTATGGTGTCATAGTTTATGCTGTGAGATAAGGAGGATGAATACGCTTTCCCTCAGAGTACCATGAGAACTCAGCAAGAGGGAGCCATTCTGGCCACTAAGTCTCTGAGTGGCCTTGGGCAAGTCACTGCCCCTCCTTGCGCCTCGGCTTCTCCATCTTTAATGTTAGGGAATTGGACCGACCTATGGGAGCCCTGCTTGACCCTGCCTGAGTCGGAGCCACTACTCACACTTAACCAGTTGCCATGGAGTGATCCCCACTCATGGCGACCCCATGTGTGTCAGATTAAAACTGTACTTCATAGGGTTTTCAGTGGCTGGTTTTTCAGATGTAAATCCTCAGGCCTTTCTTCTGAGGCAACTCTGGGTGGAGTCAAACCGCCAACTTTTCAGTTAGCGGCTAAGTGCATTAACCACTTGCACCACCCAGGGACTCCACTCACACTGAGGGGAAAGATTTTATTCTGTCTCCCCCTCTCCAGGTTTCAGAGATGGATAGGAAATCAGGGCTCTTGACCTGCTTCACCCCTGCCCCACCCACCTCCAGGACAAGCCTGGCGGTGATGAGGGTGCTTTGAAGACTCTTGGCAAGAGTAAGAAATGGGCAAGAGTCTAGAACAGCCAACTAATTAAAGGATCCGATTTTTTTTGTTGGTGTTGAAGTGAAATTCACATAACATAAAACTAACATTTTAAAGTGTACAGCTCAGTGGCGTTGCGTACATTCACAATATTATGCAACATCACCTCTCTCTTGTTCCAAAACATTTTCATCACCCCCAAGGGAAACCCTCTACCCATGAATCAGTTTCTCCCCATTCCCTCCTCCTGTAGCCTCTGGCACTCCTAATCTGTTTTTTGTCTCTATGGATTTAACATATTTTAGACATTTCATATCAATGGAATCATAATGTAACTGTTTGTGACTGGCTTTTCTCACTTGGCATAATGTTTTTGAGGTTCGTCCATTTGTAGCATGTATCAGTACTTCATCCCTTTCTGTGGCTGCGGCATATTCCATTGTATGGATATAGCACACAGACTTGATTTTAAAAGGTTTGGTCCTGTCGCTTCCCTGCCCCTGCCGTTGCTCTGCCCCTGGTCAAGTGGCCCTGGGGTGAGCCTGCAGTGACTCCTCTCTCCCTTTGTCCTAGACCCCCTCAGCCGGGCCTCCTTGGTGTTTGGGTAGAGAGTGTTTTGTGGAAAAACACCACTGCCACTGTGGAAGGTTATGTAGATGGCAAAAGAGGACTTGACTCACACAGTAGATTTATTTATTATGACAGTTTCCTGGAAGATGGTAGATGACTGTCTAATTTTTAAAAACATATTACAATTTTCCAGCAGATGGAAGTAAGGTGTTGTGGGACGGGGGCGCCCTTTTCTAATTTGCACAAAGGTGCCACATGAGCTAGTGGTGGCCCTGGCAAACACTAGGTTCTTATTTTGGAAATGCCTGGGCTTGTGCTTTCTGCCCAGAAGGACTGTCCCAATTGCTACGGCCTGAGTCCTTTCCTCCCTTCAAGGAGTAACTCAGCCCCCACCCTTTACCTATTTCAGGCAGCCTGTATTGACCACCCGAGTCCACATGACGTCTGTGCTCTGAGCTCCCGAACCATTGCTGTTTCACTGCTCATTGGGCACAGGTTTTGCCCTCAGTTTTGCTTTTAAGAGCTTGGAGGTGGTCAGTGGTGCCACACGTTGCTGAGCTGACAAGTTAGGTAAGTCTGTTGGATTGGACAGCGAGGGGTCATTGGTAACCAAGCTGTGAGCAGCTTTAGTGAAGTGGTAGGGTCTGAAGTCAAATTGCAGTAGGTTAAGTAGAGATTCTTCCTTTCAAAACTTTTGCCTAGGAGAAAAGAAAGAGGACGGTGGCTCAAGGGAGACATGGGTTGGGTGAGAGATTTTTTTTTTTTTTTTTAATGGAGAAGACGTGAGAATATTCGTATGCTGAGAGAAAGTTCTGAACTAAACCTTATATATCTTGTGTATTTCAGTCTGTCTCCTCACCCAAGGTCCAGCACAGTGCTCCATAATCATGAGCATTCCACTGATGCCTGTTGTTTAACTGACTGACCATTTGGCATAGTCTCTTCTACCCATGCTCTACGTTATGGGTCTTGAATTCATTCTTTTAAGGTAGCGATGGACCTCATGCCAAAATGAGAGACAGAGCAGTTTGCCTATGAACCTCAGACCCCTTGGAGGTGTTGGCTACTGCATCTGGTCGGGGGGTTTCACCTTTAGACCCTAGAGGAGATGCTGCATTGGGAGGAGGTGGTCTCCCTGGGTCACAATCCACGATCCCAAGGACTTAGAGGTAGTGAGGGCTGAGGAGTAAAAGACAGAGAGGCTGATCATTCTGCACTTGTTTTATCAGCACCTAACTCCAGGGGGCGCTCTTGTGCTGTGATCACCTTGCAGTCACTTCAAACAGCACTTGTTACTTGGGCAAACCAGGGCTTGGAACTAATTCTTCAGGTTCTAACCTCTGCTGAGAATTTGCATTTCTAACAAGTTCCTGCTGAAAAATTGCATTTCTAACAAGTTCCCTGCTGATAATTTGCATTTTTAACAAGTTCCCAGGAAGTTATATGTAAGAATCACCTGGGGATCTTGTTAAAATATAGATTCTGATTCAGTATATCTGGTGTAGAAATGCAAATTCTCAGCAGGGAAAATGTTAGAAATGCAAATTGTCAGCAGAGGTTCAAACCAGAACCAGCTGGAAACCCTCGGGGCAAACCCTGACCTTACACACCAATTCAGGACTTCTTTCAGTCCTTCAAAAAGGTTCCTTATATTTAAAACTGTTTTCTTGTAGTTGGATCCTGGAATTCATGTCTTCTTCCTCTTGTTGCTCTAGCTTATTCCGGGTGGATTTGGGGGAGGGAGCCAGCAGCCATCTTGGCAGGAAAAGTCACCCAAGAGCAGACTTCGTAGCAAGTGTCAGGGGTCTGCCCCAGCTGTCTGGTATCCACAGGTACAGGTTCCATTCCCCCCAGCTGGTAGGCTGGATCTGGGGATGGCTGTGCCAGCACAAAGGCATCCACTCTCCGCTCCGCTCACCAAGCAGGGAGCCAGGGAATCTCTGTCTGCGTGGAGAATAGTGCCTTTTTAAAATTTGCACAAAGGCATCTTATGGACTAGGAGGACCTTGGTTCATCTGCCTGCACCTCCCTCCCCCCAGGTTCCCAAAATCCAGTAGCCTTGTGAGGCCCTTCCCAGGGGAAAGAGGATGATTCCCCTGAGGGAAGGCACTCAGGCCTCGGGCAGTGGGAGCTGAGTAGGAAGACTTTCTGCCACTTGGCTGAGGCAGGGCCTGGGCCAGATGCAAGGAGCAGGACTTCTCACCCTCCCCTCCTGCTGCCTGAGGCCCTCCATTCTGGAGGTTTTGCCAAGGCTCTGGCCTGCCCCGTTTATCTAAACATTCTCATCAAGGTTGGAATGAAGGCGGCTGAGAATCCTTAGTCCCCAGTGGGAAGGGAGGCAGCTGGAGCTGAAGATTCCAGTTCCCTCGCACCTTGCCTCAAAGCCCTTTGCAATTCTCGGGGTCCAGGATAGCAAGGCTGAGGGCCCTGAGGGTAGGGGCAAGTGATAAAATAATTCCTTCTCCTTACCCTGTGCTAAAGTTAACAAAGTGCTTTCCCATTTTTGCTTTGTAGCTGCCCTTTGAGGCAGGCAGTATGAGGGACAGTAGTTCTGCTTTCGGTCCAGAGCAGTGAGGATTTGGCCAGTGTCACATGGCTAATATGGGATAGGTAGATGGGCAGACCTAATCTTTTGCCTCCTGAGCTAATGCTTTTTCTTGTTGCATCAGGGCATGTACCTTCCTATCTTAACCCAAGGTTGCAACTTTGCTTAGGCCAGGATTTTACCTTACAAATCGCTGTGGTTCTGTTGGGTACCCTGGGTAAGCTTATTAAAAAGGCATATTCCACTAGTGAAGTGAGGTCTTAAAAGCTTGGGAGCGGCCATCTAAGACGAAACTATGGGTCTCTACTCACCAGGAGCAAAACGGTAAGAAGGTAACCAAAAGCTCAGAGAAGAAATAAGTCTACACGAGCCAACAACCTCATCTACCCTGAGACCAGAAGAACTAGATGGTACCCAGCTACCACCACTCACAGTTCTGACTGGGGTCACGATAGATAGTCCAGGATAGAATGGGAGAAAAATGTGGAGTAGAACTCAAATCCTTATTTAAAAAAAAAAAAAAGCCAGATGAACTGGAACAGTAGAAAACAGAGGTTTCCTTGAAATTATCACCCTGAGACACTCTTTAAACCTAGAACCAAACCTATCCCCTGAGATCACCTTTTAGAGAAATAGTAGAGTGGCATACAAAATAAAGGATATTACCTGTAAGATTGGTGCTCTACTTAAAAACCATCAGTATGAGACCAAAAGGTCAACAAATACTCAAAAGCAAAGACAAGAAGATAAAGGGACAGGGGGACTAGAGTACTGGAAATGGAACAAACAGAACGCAGTTTTTATGGGTTTTTTTAAACATTTTATTGTGGTTTGGGTGAAAGTTTACAGAGCAAATTAGTTTCCCATTCAACAGTTCATACACATTTTGTTTTGTGACATTAGTTGCAATCCCCTCAATGTAACAGCATTCTACCCACTTTCTCCCTGGGTTCCCCGTTTCCATTCACTCATCTTTCCTGCCCCTTCCTGCCTCCCGAACTTTGTTTTTGAGCAAATGCTGCCCATTTTGTCTGGTATGGTTGATTGTTCTGCGGAACATGTTCCTCACACATGTTATTGTTCACTTTATAGGCCTGTCTGTTGTTTGGATGAAAGGTGATCTCCGGGAGTGGGTTCAGTTCCAGGTTTGAAGGGTATCTAAGGGCCATAGTTTTGGGGGTTCCACCAGTCTCTATCATATCAGACCAGTAAGTCTTTTTTTTTTTTTTCTTTTTTATGAATTTGAATTTTGTTCTATATTTTTCTTCTACTCTGTCCAGGACCTTCTATAGTGATGCCAATCAGAGTGATCCGTAGTAGTAGTTGGGCACCATCTAGTTCTTCTGGTCTCAGGCTAGTGGAGGCTATGGTTCATCTGGTCCATTAGTCCTTTGGACTATTTCTTTCCTTGAATCTTTGATTTTCTTCACTCTTCTTTTTTCCAGAAGGAAGAGATCAAATGTATCTTAGATGACCACTCACCAAAGTAGGATGTAGAACATTGTCTCTGTGGACTTTGTTATGCCAGTTGACCTAGATGTCCCCCAAGACTGTGGTGCTGAGTCTTCAAGCCCAGTGACTCAGTCCCTCAAGGTATTTGGTTATGGCTAAGAAGTTTCCATAACCTTGCCCCCTGTGTGCTCTATTATATACATGGATATATTTGCAACCAAAATAACCAAACCAATTGCCATCAAGTCAATTTCGACTCAAAGCAACCTTATGGGACAGAGTAGAACTGCCCCATAGGGTTTCTAAGGAGTGACTGATGGATTTGAACTGCCGATCTTTTGCTTAGCAGCCAAGCTCTTAACCACTTCTCCACCAGGGCTCCAGATATATTTGCAGCACATACAAATATGTATGTAGAAATATCCTCTGCCAAACATATATATGCTCGTGGGTTTACTCCCATATGCCATACACATTTGGCAGGAGGGGCAAGTTGAGTGGCTGGCACTGCACTGAGTGACCTGCCGCCACTTGGCTGGGTCGGCAGGCAGGAGGGGCAGGTTGAACAGTTGGCACCACAGCGGAGTGGCCTGCTGCTTCTCAGCAGGGTCATTGGGTGGGGGGAGGGTTGGCAGTTGGGGCAAGGGAGGAGGGTGGCAGTAGGGGCTGCTGGCGGGGGGAATGGGGAGCTCATACCTTGGTCTCTAGTGGTTGGGGCTGCAGGGATGAGGGTTTGTACAGTCACCAGGAGGGTGGGGGGAGGAGGAGCATGCCTCTTTTGTCACCGGGCAAGGGTGCTTGGGCTTTTCCTGTTTGCTGCAGCCAACAATCAGGACCTTATTTCACTCTGGGTGTGTCTACACAGTTACTCTGTGTCCTGTTGGGAATTCCGTAAAGTTGTCTTCTGTGGTCCCCCTGGGATTGCTGCTGTCTTTGTCTCAAGATGGCCACGCTGTCCTGGGCTGGCTGGAAGGGCCCCTCCGCTCCATCTCTTCTCGTTCACTGTTTCCAGTCAGTGTCTTCTTCCAGTCAGTGTCTGATCTAGTTCTTTATCTTTTCATCTGATGCTCAGGGTTCCGGGATTGTCCTCTGTATCTGTTTCACTTGGCTTCTCAGGCCTTCGCTCTAGAGGGACTGCGTGGTGTGTCTGCTAAGTCGCTATTTTGGCCTGACCAGAACACAATTAAAGAGAATGTTGACATATTGTGATAAATGTAACTAATGTCACTGAACGATTTGTGTAGAAATTGTCAAATGGGAACCTAACTTGTTGCATAAACGTTCACCAAAAAATAAAATATTATTTAAAAAAAATAAAAAACTACATGTGTTTTTAAAAGTATCATGCCTTAAGCAAACCAAACCAACGGTCATCAAGTCTATTCCGACGCATCGCGACATTATAGGACAGAGTAGAAGTGCCCTATAAGGTTTCCATGGCTGTTATTTATGGAAGCAGACTGCCACATTTTTCACCTGTAGAGAGGCTGGTGAGTTTGAACCGCCGACCTATTGGTTAGCAGCTGAGCACTTTAACAATTGTGCCACCAGGGCTCCTTTATCATGCTTTACAAATATGTAAAATGCCATTTACCTGCTCTGACTTAGGGTGGATGAGTGTGTCAGCAATGCTTGCCTGTGTTCCATAGCATCACCTACAAGACCGCCAGCCGAGTGAATGTGCCTTTTCTTTGCAACAGTGATGAGGAGAATGTCGAACAAATGTGCCCTTTTGACGCACGCGTAAACATTCCCATCATACTTGTTTTCTTTCGTAAGATTTTCTATGCACTGATGAACTCCCATTACCTTTGCCTTGTTAATTTAGGAAATAAACCACTCTTTAAAGTCCAGAGGATAAAGCGTTCTGTGTCTCCTCAACTCTTAAAAAAAAAAAAAAAAGGCATATTCCTGGGCCTCACATCCATAGATTCTGCCTTAGAGCCCAGAAATATGTATTTTTTATTGTGGCAAAATATATAGCAGATAAAATTTGCCATTTTAACCATCTTGGGGTATACAATTCAGTGGCATTAATTACATTCACCATGTTGTGCAACCATCACCAACTATCTATTTCCAAAAATTTTCATCACCCTAAACAGAAGCTCTTTACCCATTCAGCAATAACTTCCTGTTTCCCCCTCCTCTCAGCCCTGATAACTTCTTCTTTTTTTTTTTTAACTAATACAATTATTTTTTTATTACTTTTTTATTTTTTTTTATATTTTATTGTACTTCAGGTGAAGGCCCACAGAACAAATAGTCTCTCATGAAACAGTAGTACACACATTGTTTTATGACATTGGTTAACAACCCCACGACATATTAACCCTCTAACTTCTCAACCTTTTTTTTTTTTTGGTGAAAATACACATAGCCAAAGAGACACCATTCCAAAAACCTCCACATACACAGTTCAGTGACATCGACCACGCTCTTCCAATTGTGCTGCTATTCTCACTTAAGATGAAGGCCTACGGAACAAAATAGTTTCTCATTTAACAGTTACTACAAATGTTGCCCTATGACAATGGTCAGCAACTCACATCACCAATATCCTTACTCAACCTTGGGTTCCCCATCACCAGCTTCCTTGTCCCCTTCTGCCTTCTGGCCCTTGTCACTGGACTCCTGTACTCTGTTAGTCTCATTTGGTTCTACGGGGCTGTCCACTCCCAGGCTGAACAGTGAACCCCAGAGGTAACTTCACCACTGAGCCAAAAGGGTGTCTGGGGGCCATACTCTTGGGGTTTCTCCAGTCTCCTTTAGGCCAGTAAATCTGATCTTTTTTTTTGTGAGCCAGAATTATGCTCTACATCCTTTTCCAAATCTGTCCAGAACCCTCTGTTGTGATCCCTGTCAGAGCAGTCAGTGGTGGTAGCCGGGCACCATCCAGCTGTACTGGACTCAGTCCAGTGGAGGCCTTGGTAGCTGTGGACAATTAGTCTTTCGGACTAATCTTTTCCTTGTATCCTGTTCTCTTCATTCTCCCTTGCTCCCGAAGGGATGAGACCAGTGGAGTATCTTAGATGGCCGCTCACAGGCTTTTAAGACCCCAGACACTACTCACCAAGGTAGAATGTAGCGCATTGTCTTTATAAGCTGTGTCATGCCAATTGAGGTAGATGTTCCCTGAGACCATGGTCCCCAGAGCCCTCCGCCCAGCAATTCAGTCCCTCAGGGAGTTTGGATGTGTCTATGGGGCTTCCATGACCTTTCCTTGTACAAGTTGTGCTGGTTTCCCCTGTATTGTGTACTGTCTCACCCTTCACCCAAGATACCACTTATCTATTGCCTATTTAGTATTCCCCCCACCCCCCATCCCTGGTAACCAACAAAGGTTGTTACATTTTGTGTGTGAACTTTTTCATGTGTTTTTACAATAGGAGTCTTATACAATATTTGTCCTTTTGTGATTGACTTATTTCACTCAGCATAATGTCCTCTAGTTTCATCCATGTTATGAGATGGTTCACAGATTCATTGTTGTTCTTTCTCGTTGCATAGTACTCCATTGTGTGTATGTACCATAGTTTGTTTATCCATTCATCTGTTGATGGGCATCTAGGTTGTTTCCATTGTTTTGCTATTGTGAACAATGCTGCCATGAACAGAGATGTGCATATGTCTATTCGAGTGACGACTCTTATTTCTCTAGGATATATTCCTAGGAGTGGGATTGCTGGATCGAATGGTATATCTATTTCTAGCTTTCTGAGGAAGCACCATATCATTTTCCAAAATGGTTGTATCATTTTGCATACCCACCAGCAATGCATAAGAGTTCCCATCTCCCCACAGCCCCTCCAACATTTGTTATTTCCAGTGTTTTTGATTTGTGCCAGTAATGCCGGGGTGAGATGGTACCTCATTGCGGTTTTAATTTGCATTTCTCTAATGGCTAGTGATCTCGAGCATTTCCTCATGTGTCTGTTGGCCGTTTGAATGTCTTCTTTGGTGAAGTGTCTGTTCATTTCCTTTGCCCATTTTTTAATAGGATTATTTGTCTTTTTGTTGTAGAGGTGTTGGATTTTCTTGTAGGTTATGGAGATTAGACCTTTGCCTGACTTGTACTGTCCAAAAAATTTTTCCCAGTCTGTAGGTTCTTTTTTTACTCTTTTGGTGAAGTCTTTTGAAGAGCATAGGTGTTTGATTTTTAGAAGATCCCAGTTATCTAGCTTATCTATTGGGGTTTGTGCGTTGATGGTTATGGTTTGTATCCTGTTAATGCCATGTACCTGATAACGGCTAATCTTCTTTCTGTCCCTATGAATTTGCCTATTCTAGATATTTCATATAAGTGGAATCAAAGAATACCTGTCCTTTTGTGTCTGGTTTATTTCACACAGCCTGATGTTTTCAAGGTTCATTCACGTTGAAGCATGTATCAGGGCTTCGTTTATCTTTATGGCTGAATAATACTCCACTGTATGTTTACACTACCTTTTGTTTATCCATTAATCTGTTGATGGACACTTGGCTTGTTCCTACCTTTTGGCTATTGTGGATAATGCTAGAGTGAACACTTACGTACAAGTCTGTTTCCGATTCTTTTGGGTGCATACCTAGGGAATCTGTATTTTAAACAAAACCCCCAGATATTTATGAAGCAGGGAGTCCTTGCCTGCACGTTGAGAAGCACAGCAATCATTTGGTTCATCAGCTCCCTCTGTGTAAGACTTGTGCTGGTGCCGTGGGGTGGCAGGGCAGTGTGGCCAGGTCCCTGCCTCTGTGACAGGGCTCACAGCGGAGGTGCGTGGAGAGGGGAAGGCTACTGCAGGGGAAGTGCTTTAGAACTGGGTTCTCATTCTGGCTTTGACCTTGCCTTGGAGCAGATGTCTCCGGGTCACTGTTTCCCTATCACTGGCGGAGGCTGGGCCAGGAGGTGTTTCCCAAGCTTTCTCCACAGCTGCTTTTGGGCTGTTTTGTTTCTCCTCCTCCACCAGAGGAGGAGGTGGGCCTGAGCCAGGCCTCAGAGCATGGGTTGTATGTGGCTGGCTGGCAAGCGGGGAGGGCAGGTGGCCAGTGTTCCCACTGCTCTGCTTGCCTACCTGGCATCACTTTGGCCCATAAAACCATTAAACTTACATCCCCGTGTAGAGGACAGAGCCTCTGTGCATGTACAGTCCGCTCCTCCTCCCATCTCAGACACTGCCAGCTGTAGTCTTATGCCTGGCTGGCTCCCTTCTTCCTCCCCACATCCTGCACCCACTGGGCCACTGCCCTTTCAGCTAAGAAGAGCCTGATTTTTAAAGAAGCAGAAGGAATCACATTTGGACCAGGCCCTCTTCCCCTCTGTCCTAACCTGAACTCTGCTGTGGGAGCCCCACAGTCAGAAGTTTGGGGTGGATGTGGCTGATGCGGCATTTCAGAGGAGGCAAACACTAAGTTTCAAGCTCACTACAATTAGAGGGTCTGAGCAGCTACAAAAGAAACCAAGACAATGTGTGGGGTTTTTACAAGGCTTAAGTACAATCTGCAGAGTCCAGAACCCTGGGGTCCAAATCCTGACTTTGCCACTGAATGCTGAGTGACCTTAGGCAAGTTTCTTACCCTTTCTGAGCTGCAGCTCAGCTTCCCCATCTGTAAAATGAGAACCACATATGAGAAGATCTGCATGTCATGGCATACACTAGATGACAGTTGCTATTCTCATAAATAATTTTAAGATTCATAGACTTTTAGGACTAGAAGGATCCTATGAAATCATCCAGCCCACCTCTCTGACAGAAGGGGAAACTGAGGCTCAGAGAGAGGATTTGACTTGCCCAGTCACATAACCAGCCCATCACAGAGCTGTGACCCCAAGATATCTTAGACTCCAACCCAGACCTCCTTATACCCCTCAGAGCTGTCTTTCAGTTAAGCGTGGGTCCCCGAACCCATAGATTGGGAAGCCATATAGATAGGAGTGCACAGCGAGTTGCCACATGTCTCTCTCTGTACCCAAAGATGGTGACATAACTGGCTGCCACCAGTGTTCCACCTTCTCCTCATCCTTTCATGGAAGTCAGGCCAGTCCTTATGAGGAAGAGGTGGATTTTATCAGCGAAGCCTTTTGTGACATGACAAGTGTGGGTGAAGATATGTGGGCTTCCTGCAGCTCCGCGCGTTCAGCTGCCTGGCCTTGTACTTGAAGCAGGTGGGAGTGGGCACCATCTGCTGTGAATTACTGTAAATGAAAGTTATCTTGGTTCAAGGAGGGGCCTACAGACAAATGTACCAGGATCATATGAGACCAACATTTAAGTGGTCTCTTGGGAGAAAGACGTATTCTTGGTGAGAAACCGCTCCTGAAGGCCGCAACGTTTGAATGAGTTACAGAGGATTTTCAGGAATTGTTCACTCGTTCATGCCTTTGCTCATTCATACACAATGCACAATGTCTACTCTATGCCAGGGATTAGGAGTAAAAGAGAGAAATCAGATAGTGTTTCCTGAGCCTTAATTGGAGGATCGGGCAGGTAATTACCACAAGGTATAGGAACACTGGGGTAGGAGTTACCAGCTGAGCCTGAGGAGTGTGAAAGGGAATCACACAGGTGACATCTGAGTTGAGGCCACAGGAAAACCTTTCAAAATTTTTGAAATGTGTTTTAAAACAAGGCAGAGAAAGGGGAAAGGGTCCTGCTGGTTAGGGCACGTGACAAGCTCTGTAACAAGAGAACCAAGTTCATTTCTTTCTCATGAAAGAAGAGCTTGCGTAGGCAGTTAAGACTGGTGTGGTAACTTGGCGTTGGCAGGGACCCAGCACCCACCTTAGTTGAAGATGGTTCGTCTTAGCTGAAGATGACTCAACCACTACACTTACACACCCACATTCTAGTCTTTGGAAGGAGGGAAAGAGGAGGAAGAGCCTAATTCCTTTAAGGGCACAACCCAGAAGTTGTACGCAGGGCTTCTGCTCACATACCACTAGCCAAACTTAGTCACGTGGCCACTCCTGGATGCAAGGAGGGCTGGGAAACGAAGCTTCAATTCTTGTAGAAGAAGGAGAGAACAGATATTTGAGAGGGTCAGGAGGCAACCAGCAGTCTTTGCCACAGGCAAAGAAGAGGCAATAGGAGAGAGCTTTCAGGTTTGCAGATTTGCAAGTGGTTTGTAGCGGGTAGGGCTTGACAGGAGTGGCAAGAGATGGTGCAGGAAAGAGAGGGAGGGTCCTCAATGTCATTCTAAGGGATTTGGAGTGTATCCTGTATGTACTGTGAGCACTCAAGGGTTTTGAGCAAGAAGGTGGCACAGTCAGGAGTGTGCTGTAGAAGACGGTTCTGGCTGTAAGCAGATGCGTGGGAGAGGTTGAGCTTGCAAGGGGAGGGACCAGCAGGAGGCACTGCCACCACCAGAGCAGGGAACTTGCAGTGGGGTTGGAGAGGGCATATGGCCTGAGAAATGCTTAGGGGATGGTGTAGACTTTTTCCTATTATTGAACAAGGAAGCAGAGTTCCAGAATCTTCTGCCCTGGTGGTGGCAGGTAAGGGAGGGATGCTAGAGAGAAATAATCATAACTTCTTATCTCTTTCTCTCCTCAGACTGTTCTACGAATTGTGGTCCTTGGGATCTGGGATTACATTGAAAACAAAATAGAGGTAAAGACCAATGCCCACCCTAACCATCCCGGAAGCTAGAAAAATGTACTGTCCCATCTATCCCAGGATGGGAACCATCAGAAAAGGCTGTCTCCTCTTGCACTTGACTGCAGGAGCGTCTTTGGCCATGTATGTTGACTAGGATAAGGGAGGAGGCCGAGGTTGATGAGGAGCGAACTAAGAAAGTTTCCCACAAAGGAATGTTTAAAAAAATTCTCCTTGAAGTTCTGAAGCATTTTAAAAGTTATTCTTGAGTCAATTTGAAAAGGTTTGGAAGTATGTTTTAAAATAAATAAATCTATGCTAAAATTGCCCAGTGGTCAGATAAGTGAGCAGGAAACTATAAAAGTGCTTCTCAGCCTGGGTTTCTGCAGCGCAAACAGGCTGTTCTGCTTCACGTAAAAATGTGGGGTGGGTTGGGTGAGATGTTCTACTAACAAGCATCTCTGGTGAGGTGATGGGGAAGCCCTGCTGCCTCTGGGAGTTTTGTGCACACAGGACAAGGCAAGGCAGTCAGTCCCTGCCATCTACTCCTTCCTCACTGCCCCATCTGTTCTTTAGCCTCTCTGTATCTGGGCTCAGTGGTAGGAGTGGACATAGAGGGGCCTGGCCTGTGAAGGGCTCAGAACAAGGCCAGAAGGAGGTCAGGGCCCAGGACTTAATGGCACAGGCTGAGGCCCCCTCCTCTCCTATCCCTGTCCCCTCCTTGGCACTGGATAGAGATGAGACACAGGCCTGGACTCCTGCTACCTAAGGGGAAGGAAGCATCCCTTGCCCTGCCTCCAGCCCTCCCATCCCCCACCAGTGAGGGATTCAGGAAATTGGTGTCTTAGGCTGGGTTCACTAGAGAAGCAAAACCAGTGAAGCGTATATATATATATATATATAGAGAGAGAGAGATTTATCTCAAGGAGATGGCTCACTCGGTTGTAGAGGCTGGCAAATCCCAAGTCCATGGGCTAAGCATTAGGCTGGAGGCTTCTTCTGACTCAGGTAGCTGCAGGGGCTGACAAATCCAAGATCAGCAGATTAGATGGCAGGTTTCTGGCTTGTGGGCTGCAGAGGCTGACGAATTCAAGATCAGCAAGTAAGATGGCAGGCTGCTGGTTCACAGGCTGCAGAGGCCAATGAATCCCAAGATCGGCAGGTAAGACAGCAGGCTGCTGGCTCACAGGCTGCAGAGGCTGATGAATCCCAAGATCAGCAGGCAGTACGGCAGGCTGCTGGCTCAAGTTCCAAGAACCAGAGGTCAGATGATGATGAACTGGATGCAAGATCCAGAGCAAGCAAGTGAGCTTTTCCAGAGCATCCATATGTATATATATTGGATGCAGGCCACAACCCCAAGGAAACTCCCCTTACATCTGATTGGCTGATCACATCAGGACACATCATGGAGGATGACCACCATTACATAGCTGCCAAATCACGTCATTACATAACTGCCAACTACATCATTATATAACTGCCAAACCATTGAGAATTATGGCCCAGCCAACTTGACACACCACCTTATCCATCACAGTTGATCAGTTCAGCTCAGTGCCTAATCAGGGCCCTGGGACACAGGATGTAGCCCCTATCCTGAGAAGGGACAAGACTCTGGAAACAGAACAGCCCAAGGCATCTGAACAAAGGGCTGGAGATAGACTGAGGCCACTTGGAAGAAAGACAGTGCTCAGGGGCACTTCTAGGAAGGGGAGGCCTAAAGACCAAGGAGGCCTGGCAGAGGCAGCTAGGGATGGGGGTGACCTTCTGGCTGGGGCTGCTTTGCTTGTCCTGGGCTCCAGCCTGGCACACCCAGGACAGCCCACGGAGCCCACAGTGTCACAGCCCGGGCACTGAAACCCATCTCCTCTCCCAGGTGTTTGACGGGGCCGTGATCGTCCTGTCCTTGGCCCCGATGGTGGCATCCACTGTGGCCAATGGGCCCAGAAGCCCCTGGGACGCCATCAGCCTCATCATCATGCTCCGGATCTGGCGGGTGAAGAGAGTCATCGATGGTGAGTGGCCTGCTAAGGGTCACCGGGGCTGGCGGGGCTGCAGGGGGCTGCTCCAGAAACCGGAGCTCTCAATTGAGAGATGGGAAAGGCTGTGTGAGGTGGGCATTTGTCTGCCAGCATCAAAGGTGCGGTTGGGGGTTGTTATCTCAGAGAGAACCAGGCCTGTCCCTGCTCCCTCAGTGTCCTGTATTCAGGAGCCACTCATACACTACCCAGTTGTCACATGCCAACACTGGGGCTCCCCACTGCCCATTTGGAAATCACACGCCCATTCCAACGTAATTGTTTATTGTGTGTCTGGGCGGCCTGCCCTTCCTGTGAGAGCTTATGGCAGGGCCTGCTGTTCTGCAAAAACTAGCCTTTTACATCACAAGTGTCTTAATGCACACTGGTCAATGACCGCCCCTAGCAGCGTGCAGACTCACCACTGGCTTTGTTAAGGTTGTCTGGTCAAGGCCCTATCCCCTGCAGGGTCTGTCCCACCTTTATGTTCAAGGACAAGCTGGATCTCCCCTAAGCCTGTCTACCTGCAAACAACTGGAGGATGTTACTCTGGGAGCTGCTGGCTTGGTTGGGTTTCAGGCCATGCTTCAGGCATCTTTAGTGATATCTGTTCCTATCTCTGGGCCTCCACTCACATAAAAAATCTGATGTGCTCCTTGTTTATTGTTGCCTCACCTACCATCAGAGGCCAGCCCTCCTCACTGAGCCATTGTCACCTGGAGAGCTGTGTTCTGACCTGAGATGTTCATATAGTTCCAGAAGGTGTTGACAGACCAGAGTGTGTCCCTCAGAGGAGGGAGCATGGGAGGGGAGCAGTCTGCAAACCCCATTCTTGGAGAATGGTGGAGGGTACTAGGATGGGGTGTTCTAGAGGACAAGGACATGGGGAGGGGGCACATCCATCCTCCACAGGTTCCTGAAGTCACCTCATGAGAGGAGGAAGAACCAAGTCACTAGGCTCTTGGACCCTTGAGGGCATGGCAGGGAGGCCCACCTCATCTCAGCTGCAGGAGGACTATGTACAGAGCCACCACAGATAGGCCGGGCCACCTCTCCAGAGGTGGGCTCCCCTCCTGGTCTGTGGGCAGCCAGAGGCCATGTGGCCACATGGAGGTGCAGGTCATGACAGAGAGATTATATAGACTGATGACTCCCAAACTTTGTCTTTTTAGCAGCAAAGCCCTTCCTTCTGCAAACCTTAAGCAGATGCCTGGTGTGTAGAATAGATTGAAAGTGGAGCTTCACTGGTTAACTTGGAATGGAGGGGGCCAGACCCTACCTCCCTGACTTTCCCCTGGTTCCCTGAGGCACCTCTAAGGAACATCTCGGCCTTCTGGAGCACAGTTTTAAAACCAATATAACAGACTTAAGGACTTTTCCAGCCCTGAATTTTTTTTAACTTTTTTAAAAAAATTGTTGATGAAAATATACGCAGTAAAACATATACCAGTTCAACAATTTCTACACGTACATCTCAGTGACACTGATTACATCCTTCAGGTTGGGCACGTATTCTCACCTTCCTCTTCTGAATTGTTCCTCCCAGCTCTGAATTTTGCTTGTAAAATGACAGATGGTGTGGGCATGAGAAGACTCCCAACAGCATTGGCCAGATGGGTGTGAGGCAGGAAGGAAAGGCTCCAGGATGTCTCTCACCCTGAGCTGGGCCCCTCTCCCTAGTCCCCACCCCCACACCCCACCCTGTGAACGCTGTGGTTTTTGGTCCTTTTTCTACCCCGGCACCTCATCAGGGAGCCCCTAATCCAGAGTCTACATCAAACTAGAATGCAGCTGGATTCGATTTTGGAATGCCTAAGCTGGGGAAGGCTCTGAGAGATCATGTAGTCCACCCCCTCATTTGAAAGTTGGGGAAACTGAGGCAGCCAGCCCCCGCCCCCTTCTCCAGTGCTCTTGTAGCTGTTCCACTCCTCCCCCTCACTGTTCGGGGCCCTGTTCTTGGCTCTGTCCATGAGAACATCTGCTCCCCTTGGGGCAAGAACAACATCTTCTGGCCCTTCTCTGCCAGCTGTGCACAGCTGGACATCCTCACACAAATGGATCTCGACAGCTCCCATTGTGAATGCTCTTTCCAGCTATTACCCCTTTGCCTGACACATCAGCATTGCTGTGCCACTGGGAGCCTCAGATAGAGATGTGCTCCGTGAACGTTTGAGTGTTAATTTGCTGCTCTCACCTTGGTGTGAACTGACTTCAGCAGAGATCTGAGGAGGCAGCAGCAGCTTGGTGCAGCCTCTGGGGCCTGGGTCTAGTCTCAGGGACACATGGGCTGTCCTCAAGCCTGGAAGCAAGCAGAAAAATCCTGATTTCTCTTCTCTGCATGACCCCTGCAGCAGCCAGAGAACATCTGGACATTGGAAGGCTATGGGTGGAAAGGGGACTTGGAGAGTAGAGACGAGGAGGGCTCACAAAGGCAGTACCAAGAAAATCATGTGGCCAAAGTTTCCAAGAAGTGCAGAAAGGGCTGGCTTCTGAGAGACACGAGAAGTGTGTGAAGGGAAGAGGCCATGTTAAGGTCAAGCATTGACACTAAGACTTCCAAGGAGCCCAAAGGTACTAGGCCCAGATAACTACTAAAGGAATGGGTCCATGCAGGTGCTGCTGGCTGGGAGATCATGGGGCCCTCAGACCCACAGAGTCCAAGCTTTCTCCTCTGGGTCTCAATGTGTGTATCAGTCACAAACAGGATCTGTGAGTAACCAAGATCCAGAATGACAGTGACTTCTATAAACAGAAGCTTACTTCTCTCATGAAAGTCTGCAGGTAGGCATTCCAGGGCCAGTATGGTACTCCCTATAGTCAGGAGCTGAGGCTCCTTCTATTTTGTTGCTCTGCTGCACATAGTCTGCTTTTCAAAGTCACTTAATGATCCAAGATGGCTACTTGAGTGCCAGCCCTCGCATCTCATTTCAGCCAGCAAAAGGAAGAAAGGAAAAAGAGGATAAAGAGACAAAGAGAAGGCCTTAATTCTCTTTTTAAAACATCTTTATTGAAATATAGTTCACATATCATAAAATTCCCCCATTTAAAGTATAGAGTTCAATGTTTTTCACATATTCCCAGAGTTGTGCAGCCATCACCACAATCTATTTTCAACATTTTCATCACCCCCTAAAAAATCTCTGTACCCATTAGCAGACACTCCCCATTCCCCACCCCTCAGCCCTAAGCAACCACTAATCTACTTTCTGTCTCGATGGATTTGCCTATTCTGGAGTTTCATATAAATGGAATCATACTATATATGGTCTTTTGTGACTGGCTTCTTTCCCTTAGCATTTTGAAGAACAGCCAAACAATTTTGCAAGGCGGCTGCACCATTTTACATCCCTACCAGCAGCGTATGAGGATTGCCATATCTCCACATTACCACCAATCCAGGCAGCCTTTTAAGGAGGGCTTCTAGAAACTGCTGCATCCACCTCCACTTGGATCCCATTGTCCAGGATGTGCTCTCATGGTGACCTATGATTGCAAAGCAGGCTCAAAAAGATAGTCTTATCCCAGCAGCCATGTGCACAGCCAAAAAGTGAGGTTTCTGTTACGATGGAAAAGAAGAAAAAGAGATATTGAGGGCCATCTAGCAGTCTGCCACAGTGAGTTAGGGTTCTAGCTTTCTTGTACTTTCTGGAAGCTGTTGGGTACCTGGACATTTTCTTCCCAGATCTCAGGGAACTGAATCTGGACTTCAAACCCACTGCTGGCTAAAGGCTGGGGCTGGTCTCTCTCCAGCCAGATACTGCCATTGCTACATCCTTCACAGGGCTCTCTCTGTCTTCCAGCTTATGTCCTGCCAGTGAAGGTGGAGATGGAGATGGTCATCCAGCAGTACGAGAAGGCCAAGGTCATCCAGGACGAGCAACTGGAGAGGCTGACGCAGATCTGTCAGGAGCAAGGGGTAACACAAGGCCCCGGGGCCTTGCTGGGGACACTGGTGGTGCCACAGGATGCCACAGCTGCCAGGGCCCCTGAGGCCAGGGAGCACCTCCAGCTCCTCACTGGACGCCTGGGGAATCGGAGGCCCAGATAGTGGAAGATGTATCTCTAAGGTCACTTGTGCACAGCCCAGCCAGGCCTGGACTCGGGCCCTGACCCCCAGGCCAGAGTTCTTTTCATTGTACCACGGTGACCATTCAGCTACCCAGCCTGAATCTGCCCAGTCACCACGTCAGTGCATAGAGTCTTCTCAGAAAAATGGTCTCCAAAGCAGAGGACCAGTCCCATCTGCAGAGGATCGCTGAGTACCACTGTGAGCCAGTTGCCTCTCAGGGCCCCCAGAACCCCCAGAAGGGTGTTAGCAGTGCTCTTTGCCCTGACAGAAAGTCAAAGGCAGGCAGTGAGCCCTGTGAGCCCGTACCCAGGGAACCAAGAGGGCAGGCAGCCCGGCTGCGGAGCGTGCCCTGTCTGGGAATCGAGAGGCCTGCACTCAAGTCTCAGCCCCACTGCACCCTGTTCTTGGGACTGCATCCAATCATGCCACCTGTCTGCCCTCAGTTCCTTCATCTGTAACATGAGGGGGCCGCCTCCATATGAGTGAGACAGATGGCCCCTTCTATTGGGGGACAGAAGGTGCTCAGGAAGTGGGAAAACAAGTGGACCATGCAGCCAGGCTAGCTCTCACTCTGTAGAAACACACAGCCTGAGGTGCAGGGAATGTTCCAGTACCCAGTGAGCAAGGTGGGAATGCCACAGAGCGTCCTAGCAAGGTGGTGGGAATGTGTGCAGGGGGATGGACCACTTGGCATGTGTGGTCATTCCACTTTCCATCCCTTGGATTCTAGGGAGAGGACAGGGCCATGGCCCTTTGCTCCATAAGCCAGAAAAACTACGCCCATCACCCTGGGGACCCCAGGACTAGCCCTGGCATGGAACACCCACAGCTGTATATGCAGTGTGGGCTCTGAGCCCTTCTGGCTGTCAGTGCAGCAAGAACAGACACCCCTCTGTCCCCTACCCCATTGCTGGGGCTCAGACACTCTCAAAGGAGGTTCTAGGGGCTGAGGTCTTGCCTGTCCTGAGGCCTGCCACAGTCTGCCCATCTTGTCAACCTCGGATATCTCACTGGTCTTGTCCATAGACAGTCTGATCAAGCCATCTGGAATCACCTGTCCTTCTCACAAGCCCGTGTGGTCCCACCTCTTAGTTTTTGGTCATGCTGTGCCCCTTGCCAGAGTCCTTTCCCTTCAAGAGCTCTGCCTACCTGATTTGTGTGTTGGCTTCCTTGTAAACGTGGCGCTGCCTCCCACAGTAACAATGGCACCCCTCACCCCCCAGCCCTCGTGTGCAGCCTGCACAGAGTACTGGACACTCATTGCCATGGAGATCTGCTCCTCCTACCGAGCTAGATGCTCCTGAGGGCAGGCCTTATCTGATGCATGTCTGAGTCCCTGGCCCCAGTCCAGGGCTCCAGTGCAGCACCCCCAGATGTGGCAGGCCTCTGTCAGTGAGTGTCACTGTGTGTTAGGTAGATCTCTTGGCCTGTCAAACCCAGGCTCTCATGACTAGGGGAGAGGATGGTGGGGGTAGGAAGACTGTGGAATGTCACTGCGAATTCATCCCAGGAAATGTCCCCACAGGAGCAGGCACACAGTGTCTTCAAAATCATCCCCTTGGAATGTCTGTCAGGGAACCAAATCTTTTATCTATTTCAGGAACGTCATGGCCTTTCATTTCAGTGCTAAATATTTATGAGTGAGAAGAAGGGACATCAGGGGAGACAGCCTCAGGAGTACTTGGTCCAAGGGGTCCTGGGAGCTGGGTGGTCACATGGGAGCCTAGGCTAGGAAGACAAATGTTCCAGCCCCTAAGCAGATGACATCAGCTTCATTCATTCCCATTTATCTGGAAGCCAGCTCTGTGCCTGTTCTGTGCCTGGCCTTGTGCTGGATGCTGGGGATGCAACCAAGGACAGGACACGGCCCCACCCTCTCGAGGCTGTGGGTGACTCAGGAATTTGGCAGGTCTGTAAATAGGCGGTGGCAGTCTGTGTGATGCATGCTTCAGCAGGAACATGTCTAGGGGCTCTGCATGCAGGGTAGGGAAGTCTTCCCAGGGGAGCTGACATTTGAGCAGGCCAGTTGGCGAAGGGTACCAGGAGAGAGGACAGTGAGGCATGAGGGTAAGTGGTGCTGGGGGAGCTTGAGGCAGTTCAGAGTTTGGGTGAAGGGACAACACGGGAGGATTTGGAGGCAGGCTTGGGAAGGGCCTTCATGGCTGACCAGGGAGTTCGACTTTATCCTGTAGGGGAAGAGGAAGCTTAGACTGTTGGAAGCAGGGGTGGAGGGATGGGGAGTGTATTAGTCAGGGTTCTCCAGAGAAACAGAACAAACAGGATATAGACAGACAGATATCTATATCTGTATCACATCTGTTTGCTCTGTCTATTGATCTGTTGATCTATCCCTCCATCCATCCCTCCATCCATCCATCCATCCATCTGTATATACAGATACAGATAGAGATACATTTTAAGGAATTGGCTCACACAATTGTGGGGGCTAGTAAGTCCAAAATCCATAGGTCAGGCAGCAGGCTGAAAACTCCAGCAGGGTATCTATGTCACAGTCTTGAGGCCAAATTCCTTCTCCTCTCAGAAACCTCAGTCTTTGCTCTTATGGCCTTCAACTGATTGGATGAGCACCCCCACCCCCACCCCGCATTATTGAGGATCATCTCCTTTACTTAGAATCAACTGATTGTAGATGTTAATACATCTGTGAAATACCTTAACAGCAACATCCAGGCTAGTGTTTAACCAAACAACTGGGCACTGTAGCCTAGCCAAGTTGACACACAAAATTAACCATCATGGGGGGTTACCTGCTCAGATCTGAGTGTTTGCTGGAGCTTTGTGGCTGCCACTGTAAGAAGGATGGTAGAGGGGAGGAGTAGAGGTGGGAAGACAGGGGACAGAGGGTGTAGCAACCACCCAGGAGAGAGATGGTCTAGGTCTGGGGCAGAGGAAGTCTAAAGGGGCTAGGGAGAGGACAGTTCTGAGCACCATCCAGAGATGGGCTGGGATCTTGGCCAGGCAACTCTCAGTCTACTGTCTAGTAGGAAAACGAAATGTGCTACTTTCCTGCAGTTGGCGACATGAAAGACAATGACATGGTGCTGCTTCCGCCCTTCATAAATTAACAGCCTCCCAAGCCAGCACGGAACTGGCTGACCCTGCCACACGCCTCCCAGCACAGCACATGTGCCACGTGGCCGGGAGAAAACTTGAACGGCACACCCGCTTCCCACAGTTTCCACCGTGACCCCTCTCCGGAGCCCCTCAGGGACCCCAAGTTCCTGCCGTCCTGGTTCAAGTCACTCCCCACATGTGGCGTCCCTCCCGGGGGTCTTGGCCGAAGGGAGACTTTGTCGGATTCTGCACAGGAAAGAGCCAATAAATAAAGACAGATTCCCTCTTGGTAGTGACATCTGGAAAAGAGATGAACAGAAACAAACCATTTTAATGTAAAAAACACCTGAAGCCTGTCATCTTAGTTAAGACAGCAAAAGGGCCAGACGGCTGGAATCCCCACGGGGCACTGGGGAAGGTGGGAGGGAGGCCTGCTCAGAGCAGGGAAATTGGGACTGCTGCTCTCCCCAAGCTTGCGTTCCACCAAGGCATAGCAAACAGACACCTCATTTTCAGCTGCGTTTTGAGACCAGGTTTGAGACTTGACTAGACAACAAACACCCTTAAAGAAATGCAAGTGCAGGCCCATGGAAAGTCAGGGTTGGCCCAAACTTTAGAAAGACCAGTGCCTAGAATGGTTATGGATATACTTAGGGACAGACCTAGGTTCAAAGCTAGCTTGGCCATGTACTGGTCTTGTGGCTTTGGGCAGTGAGGGACCTTTATAAGCCTTGGTTTTCCTAATCTGAAAAATGGGGATAGTAATAACATCCTCGAGGGCTGCTGGTGAGGCTGCTTAACCTAATTCCTGACACGTGATGGTGAACATGTGGGCGCTGACACTAGCTGTCGATCTACTTCCAAAAATTAGCCAGTGAAAATACTATGGATCACAATGGTCCAGTCCATGACTGATCATGGGGATGGCACAGGACCAGGAGTACTTCACTCGGTTGTGTGTAGGGACTCCATGGGTCGGTGGCTGACTCAGTGACAGCTGACAACAACAGTCCTAGCTAGTCCACTCCCTCCCACACACACCCATTTTACAGCTAAGAAAACTTTAGTTTTCAGAACAGTTTTAGACTTACAGAAAAATTGCAAGATAGTACAGAGAGTTCCAGTATATCCTACACCCACCCCAGTTACTCTTGTTACCATCTTATATTACTAGCATACAGGTGTTACAATTAATGAACCAGTATTGATGCATCATTATTAACTAAAGTTCGTATTTATTCTGTAGTTTTTCCCCTAATGTCCTGTTTCTGTTCCAGAATTCCATCCAGGACACCATATTAGATTTAGTTGCCATATCTCCTTAGGCTCCTCTTGGCTGTGACAGTTCTTATTTTCCTTGTTTGTGATGACCTTGACATTTTGGAGGCGTTCTGGTTGGGTGTTTTGTAGAATGGCCCTCTGTTGAGATTTGTGTCATATTTTTCTCATGGTTATACTGGATTATGTGTTTTGGGGAGGAAGACCACAGAGGAAAAGTGCCATTTCATCATATTGTATCAAGGGTAGGTGCTATCAACAGGACTTATCACTGTTGATGTTGACCTTGGCTGAAATAGTGTTGGTCAGATTTTTCCACTTTAAACTTTTTTTCATCTCAGGTTTTTTAGAAAGATTAAATTGCTTTTACTGTAACCCCATGAAGACTTCCAGATGACACATGGTTTGCCAGTTTCTTGCGTCATCTTACCACGGGCCACACCCAATATGCCACAGAACCACAAAATATTATAGATGAAAGGCCTTTTGGAGGGCATCTGGCGAATCCTGGATTAGGCAGGTGGGGAATCTGAGGCCCAAAAAGGTAAGAGATGTGTCCAACATCACACAGCAGTTGGGAGATTAGGATGGAAACGGGCCTGTTAAAGCTCAGTACAGTGCTTTCCCCCTGGACCACACTGCCTTGCCCCGGAGACGGGACTCACTGCTTCCCTCCATCCTACCGTCTCTCCTGACCACTGGACATACCTCATCCTTCACATATTCCTATCCAGAAAGGGGAGCCTAGAGGGTTCAGGGAGAGTCCCTGGGTGGTGCACATGGTTAAGTGCTCAACTATTAGCTGAAATGTTGGCAGTTCGAACATACCCAGAGATGCCTCGGAAGACAGGCCTGGCAATCTGCTTCCGAGAGTTCACAGCCTTGAAAACCCCATGGCGCAGTTCTACTCTGCACACATGGGGTTGCCATGAGTTGGAGCCGACTTGATGGCAGCTGACGACAACCACAAAGGGTTCAGGGAGAGGGGAGGAGGACATTCTGTTGGTCAGCCTTAACTTTCTTAAGCCCTGGCTGGCCTTCTGCTTCCAGCCTCTGCCCACCACTGTGATGAAAGCAAATAGCCTCAGACACTGAATTCCATGATCCTTGAGCTGGAAGTTCCTTCCCATTCACTTTTATTTGTTCTCTGTCTGGATTCTGGCCAAGATTTTCTCCAGAGTTAATCTTGCTGGTACATAGATGAATTCCAGAGGCAGGATGCTTGTTACTGTCCTTCAAAGAAACGGGGTAAACTTTTTGTCTCTCTCTTTTTACTGGCTGCTTCAGAAATCAAAGCTATTTTAAATGCTGCAGCAAAATCAATGCAATGATACATTGTCCTTCTGACTGGTCTTATGAAACCACTTCTGAAATTTTATGAATGTCCATGTCTATGAGCTTGCTTTAATTCCAAAACATATTCTGAAGTCCCCATTATATCAGTTCTTTGTCCTTTAAGTCTGTAACAGCCTGTCTCAGTTATCTAGTGCTGCTATAACAGAAATACCACAAGTGTGTGGCTTTAACAAACAGGAATTTATTTTCTCACAGTTTAGGAGGCTAGAAGTCTGAATTTAAGGCTCCAGCTCTGGGGAAGGTCCTTATCTGTTTCTTGATTCCTTGATGATCTCCATGTGGGCTGGTATCTATCTTCTCCCATCTCTGCTTCCTTGCCTCCTTGCTTAATCTACTCCTTTTATATCTCAAAAGAGATTGACTCAAGACACACCCTACACTAATACTGTCTCATTAACATAACAAAGAAAACCTGTTCCCAAATGAGATTATGACCGCAGGTGTAGGGGTTAGGGTTTACAGCACATGTTTTGTGGGGACACAATTCAATCCGTTAACACAGTCTTTGGTGCAAAACAATACAGTCTGACCTGGCTCACTCTCAAAGTTCGTTTCTCTTCTTTGCTGGGTCCCATGGGAAGAACAGAGGGAAAGTAAGTCCTCCTTCCTCAGCATCATTCACCCTGAGACCGTTGGCAGAATACTGAGGGACATGGGGCTCAACCTTAGGCAACTTGAAGCCCAGTCTCCAGAGGGGACCAGTGGAGCTTTGTGAGTCCCTCAGGACAGACTTAGGCCTTGGGTGGGAGTCCATCCCTGAAAGAGGAGGAGCGGAGAGAGTCATCCTACATGGGGAGTTGGCAAGCTAGATTCAAATCTCAGCTCTACCAGCCACTAGCTGTGTCCTCTGGAGCAAGGGCCCTAATCCCTGAACCTCAGCATCCTCACTGGAAAAATGGAGGAAACAGACTTACATCATGAGAACTAGGTGAGGATCAAATTAAATCAAGTAATAGATATAAAGTCTGGCCTACTGGAGACTCAGTAAATGTAAGGGGGCAGGGGGGGAAAGAATAAAAATAATACTAACTTCATTTGTACAGTGGTGACTGTTTACAAATGCATTGTCATACATTTCAGCTCATTTTGACTTTGATCCTTTCTCCACCCTGGAAAGTTGGTAGGCTAGGTATTATTAACCCCTTTTATAGATGAAAAGACTGAGACTCAGAGAGACCATTGCTTGCCCAGTGTCCCGCCGTTTGTTATGGAAGGGTTAAGAATGGAACTCGGGGCTTCGGTGTCCTTTCTCTTATGAAAGAAATAGGGCATCCACACGTCACTATTAGTTAGGGGGAGTAACCCCAGCTGCTGCAGCAAACAAATCCAGAACTCTTGGTGGCCTAAGACAAGAAGAGCCTAATTTCATTCACATCATAGTCCAATGCCGGTTGCAGTGGGTGAGGGGTGGGGGGTATGGGGTGCTCTGCTCCACACAGCCACTCAAGTCCCCAGGCTCCTTCTGTTTTGTGTCTCCCCCCTCCTCTAAGTCCTTGGAGTCTTCTCCATTCAGCCAATGGATAAGAAGGGGAGAGCAGAGAATTGTGTATAGAAGGTTTTTATGGGCCAGGGCTGCAAGCAGTGACATCACTTCAGCCCCATTTCATTGCTGGGACTCAGTCACACGATCACAGTTAAAGGTGACTGTTAAAGGTGACATCTTCAGATGCTGGCAGAAGAGATCTGTGTGCCCAAGAAGAAGAGAAAAACAGCCACCCACCATAGTCCCTAATCCATAAAATGAGGCCACTGGGCTTGCGACATTCCCTACCCCTTCCCATATTGCAAGAGGCAAGCCCTCCCTTGATGAATGCATGTCTCCCTGGCTTGTTTCCTGAAGAAATAAAGTAATACCCAAGCTGTGGCGCAAACAGTTTGTGCTTGACTGCTAACCTAAAGGTTGGCTGTTTGAACCCTCCCCGGTACAGCTGTGTAGGATAGGACGGGCAGTCTGCTTCAATTAAAGATTACAGCCAAGAAAACCCTATGGAGCAGTTCTACTCTGCAACACGTGGGGTCACCATAAATCAGAATCAACTCGCAGGCAACTAACAACAATAATAGGCATTTCTGATGGAGAAAGGCGGTGGGGTGGGGGGCAACATTGCACTCCTGTCCCCTCTAGCCGCTCACTCTGTGTTTTCATTTGCAGGCATCCTAGCAGGCTTGTTAGGTGGTGGGAGTCCTGATTATGACCCTGGGTCCATCTCCCCCATCTGTGGGCTGTGCTCTGGGTCCGATTGCTCAGCACCCCAAGAGAAGGTGATGGCTCTGCACAATTCGCTCACCTTTGAGGCTGGGCAGGCAGCTCAGAGAAGGGCCTTCCTTGGCCTGGGGACCAACAACCCCTTCAGCCAGCCAGGAATAGCAGGGGGTTCCACAGTGGGTCCGGAGAGCCCCATCTTTTCCTGAAAAGGTCACAAGTCCCCAGCTCAGCACAATAGGCTTTGTTACCTGGATTATTCAAGCTCTCCACTGTGGGAAGTGAAGTTTTGTTTTTTTTTTTTTTTTTAACATGGGAAGTGATTTGTAAAACAGCCGATAGCTTTAATGACAAGCCTATTTAGCTGATAAAATTAGCCATCAGAGGAATAACTTATGTTATCCTTTTGCTATAATTTAAATTTATGGCCAACTACCAGTCATCTTCACAGTGGATGGAAAGGGGCCAAGGTCAAATTCAGCTTCACTCTGCTCCTAAATCATTAGTTTGCAACTGTCTCCTGATTTTTATTGTTACCAACAATGGCAAAACTAATGGAAATAAACATTGGATGCCATCCCAACAGCAGATGGGTTTGAAGGCAGGGCAGTCTGTGCAGACAGCACTAATAGGATGGAGCAAAATTATTGCTATTGTATTAGATACTATCGAGCTTCTGGCCAAAGTGTGCATTGATCAGGCCACAGCCCATGTTGATTGTACTGCACGAACAGACCATTAAAGGCAGAGATGTGCTGGGTGTGGCTGGGCCTGCAGCGCCGCCAGTGGGATCGGCCCCCGCAGGGCCATGCATTAAAAGCCCAGCCACGATGGAAGGTGCCTGACTCACTCCAGTAAATGCACGGTGAGGGCTTCCCTGTGGATCCTGACTGATCTCGTCAGGTTATCTGATTAGAAATACTTATCTAATGACGTGCATTAAGTGGGGCTTTGACTGCACTTTAATTCTGCCCAAGTCTGGGGATGGCCTTTTTACACGGGATCAGTTTGCCAATGGAAAATTTGCTTCATTGTGTTGTCAAAGCTACCGTATACCTTCTCCCCTAGAAGCCCAGGCTCACATAAGTGCTGGAGAGCCTCAGTGCTATGGGTATTGATCTCTCTCTATCTGTTTTCAGCAGTTTGCCTATGAGGTGTTGTTCTTTGTTTATTTGTTTTAAATTCTTTATCCTGCTTAGGATTCTCTGAGTTTCTTGAATTTGGAGGTTGATATTTTTTATTAAATTTGGGAAGTTCTTGGCTAGGATTTCTTTATTGCTTCTGTCCCAGTCTCTCATTCTCTCATTCTCCTCTGCTCCAGTTGTCTATCTGAGACCTTTTAACCATATCTCACGTCTCTCTTCCTTTTTTTTTTTTGCTTAGTGTGTTCTTCCCCCTTTTTTTTTCTGGCCGTAAGTTTTGATACTTTCTATAGACTTATCTTCAAGTTCAACAATTCTGTCCTCCAGTATGTCTAGCCTGCTGTTAAACTGATTCAACTGAGTACTCAATTTCAGATATCGTATGGTAAGGTTCTAAATGTTTTATTTGATTCTTTTTATAGATTCTAATTCTCTGCTGACATGCTACATCCAATTAGTTCATCTTTTCCTCTGTTTTCTTTAACAGATTAATCACAGTTATTTTAACGTCCTTGTTGTTAGCTCGAATATTTGCAGCATCTCTAGGTCAGCTTCTATTAACTGCCTTATGTCTTGGTAATCGATCAATTTTTCCTGCTTATTTGCATGACTAGTAATTTCTATTGTCGATGGTGTACTTTAGAGGCTCTGGATTGAGTTATCTTTCTCTAAAGAGTCACTCTTCTGGGAATGGGGCATTTCAACAGGGAGCAAGCAGAGGATGATCCTCAAGATAGCACCAAGAATTAACTGGCACCTGAACTTTATTCCCTCCTAGCTAGTGTCCCAGGGCCAACAAAGAACTCATCTTAGACCCAGAATTCAGCTAGTCCGTTTGTCTCATTGGACACATAGTGAAGTGAAGCCAAGACTCAGAGAGAAAAGGGGACTTACCCAAAGTCAGAGTGAATGGGGAGTGATGGCTAAGAGCTCAGGCTCCTGCTTCCTGCCATTGCTTTTTCCTCCATGGGAACCTCCTGTTTGTTCCTGGCCCCTGCACCATCAAGCTCGCTTGCATTGTTTGAGCTGAATCACTTCCATCTTTCCCTTTAGGCTGAAATTCCCTAACATTATCTGTGGGGGCTGGAAGCCAGAGGCATGGGTTCTGGTCCCAGCTTTGCATATGATGCACTGTTTGGTTCTGGGCAACTCCCTTCCCATCTCAGGTTCTTAGTTCACCCATTTGACTAATGAGGCCCTAATGTCCTAGGTCCCCTTGACAACCTTTCAGTCTATCGGAGAAACACACGTGGCCATGTTAAGTACGGGAGGAATCAGGAGCCAGACTCAGAGGGCCTTGGCTAGAACATCCTGAGAACCCTTGGGTGGTCATAGCAAATGACCAGAGCTGAAAGCCATTTAGCCCACCTGTAGTTCCCCTCTAAGGAATCCATTGGTCCTTCTCAGGGTAAGAGCTGAGAGCATCCAGGCCACCCCATGTCCTCTGGGTATGAAGCTTATACAAATCCCCCTAAAAGCAGGTAGCCCTCTTCATCACTCCCATTCCAATTGGTGTTCACATGCTGGCACTTTTACCTCCTAAATAATTCTCTCATCCTTCCTCTTATCTCTGTCTCCACTGTCTCCACCCTAGCGCAAATGCTGCTCATCTCTCACCTGGACTTCTGCAGTAGCCTCCCATCTGGTATTCCTATACCCACCCTGGTCCCGTCCAATCTATTCTCCACTCTGCAACCAGCACTAAAACCAAACCAAATCCACTGCCGTCTATTCCAACTCATAAAGACCCTATAGGACAGAGCAGAACTGCCCTGTAGGGCTTTCAAGGCTGTAAATCTTTACAGAAGCAGACTATCACATCTTTCTTCCACAGAGCCACTGGTGTGTTCCAGCCACCGACCTGTTGGTTGGCAGCTGAGCACTTTAACCACTGCGCCACTCCCTGCAGCCAGCATAATCCTTCCAAAATGCTTATCTGAATCACTGCAGTACTACCTTCATCACACCACCCTCTGTTTGAAAGATTTCAATGGTTTCTTTTTGCTCTTTACATAAAGGCTGAGTCCTTAACACCTTATCATGGCTACAGGATCTACCTGGTGTGGTGCCTGCCAGTCCCTAGCCCATCTTACATACTGGTGTCCTGTTTCTCATATACACCTTGCCTCCTCTGCCACTGGTACCACCTCCGAGTCAGCTCTGTGACTTTCATGGATTCCCTGCAGTGCAGCAGAAGGTCCCCCTCACTGGGGCCTCCCAGGACTTACTCCAAGCTGGGGGAGGCATTTTCATTCCAATACACACAGCAGAATTTTAACATGGCCCCCATCATGCTTTATCTGACTTCTTAGGGAAGGAATGAAGGAATTAAGAAGTGCGTGGGAGAACTACTGCGACATGCTTGGAGTTCATATCTTTAGCCAAAAACTTCCTTCTGGGTGTGTACATGTGGGCTTGGGGCTGGGCAAGCACTGGCCTCTGGCTGTCTGGCCTGAATTCCAGTGGGACACTCACTGGGCAGCAATATATATCAATTACAAGTCATCAATAATGCATCCGTTCAGAGAGGCCTGGGAGGCCATTAGCTGGCCTGCCAGGCCCTGATGAGCGGCCTTGGAGAAAGTGGACTGGGTGTGCCCAAGGGAAGTTCTGGTCAGCCTGGGCAGGAGGGGCTCCCAACCCCCACAGAGCTCTGGAGGGTTGCCTCATGAGCCTTCTGTGACCTCTGAGACCCTGCTCCCAAAAGGGCGGATTATATCATCCCCCCTGCACAGGAGGCCACCCTGTAATGAGCCAGCCTGCCTTTCTCATGCCCTAAGATCTAAGGTCCCGCTTGAGTGCTGACAGGCTTGAGGGCCGGAGTCTGAGCCCCATTTGAGCCCAGGGTCAGAGCTGAATCTGAGACTGAGGTTGGGGCTCAGTGTGTGAGCAGGGTCAGGGCTCGATCTGTCTCAGCTTTGGGCTAGAGTCAGCACTGGAGTTAGGGCTCAGTCTAAAACCACAGAATTGAGCAAAGCTAACTGGTTTCATTCATTCATTTGTTCATTCCTTCAACAATATTTTTTTTAGTGTCTCTTGTATAGCAAAAATACCAAGCCCATTGCCATCAAGTTGATTCTGACTCATAGCAACCCTATAGGACAGAGTAGAACTGCCCCATAGGGTTTCCAAGGAGCGGCTGGTGGGTTCCAACTGCCAACCTTTTGGTTAGCAGCCAAGCTCTTAACCACTATGCCACCAGGGCTCCAAAAATCATTGCTTGCTCTTACACAGATTGTATTCTGTTGAGAGGTGAAGGTGGCAGTGGTGTGCTGGTGCTCTCACTGGCTTATGAGAGCCCATTGTGCACATTTTTTCCTAACTCCATATGACATCATGTTGGTGGCTTGGAATTGGCCATGGTGGGAGTATTTACACCACAGAAACTAGCATATAATACAAACCGGACCTTTTCATTTACTTATTTATTTACCAGCATGCCACTAGAGTCAGGGAGAGGTAAGCCAATAGAGAGTATTTAAAGAAAATGGTGGAATGACTGCAAGTATTTATGTATTCTCCTTCCCAAAACTCCACTAAAATGATAGTAAAGAAAAAAAAATCATAAACATGTAAGAAATAACTCATCAGGACAAAGAGGATAAGAGATTTCAGTGGGTTTGGGGGAAACGGAGAGCAGACAAGAAAGTAATAACCGGCCTAGCAGAATGGAGAACGTATAAACAAAGTGCTTACAGAGGGGACGGTGAGAGAAATGGACTAACTCTTCCCTGAAAACTCCAGAGTCTGGGAGGAAAGGGTAAGATGTGAAGCTGAAAGGGGAGACGGGGAAGTTGGACTCCCTAGGCCTCTTTCCAAATCCTACACAGCCAGGAGACCACACTCTCCCATCCTGCAAGAGTCAAGAGGTTTATCCTCTGGAGGAATTGAACCAGAGGGCTCCGCATGTGGGCACTGGATTAGGCAGGGGCCTGGAGAAGTGCAGGACTGTAAACAAGGATTAAGTGAACATCCTTTCCCTTAGTAGTGGGACCTTCTGCCCCATTCCCCTGCCCTGTTCCCAGCACAGAGGGAGTCAGAGGTGTATTCCCAGGCAAGAACTCTGGAAAAAATGCAGTGGTCCCAGAAACAAAATCTGTAGACACTGACATTTAGAGGTTGCTCAGTGTCGGTTTACTGCCCGGTCACCCTTATGTTATTGAATGCTTCAGTTGTGTGTACATGTTTACTTTCATAAAAATAAAATTAATAAAAACATTAAAATAAACAAAAACATCAGAAAGCAGTAAAGTGCCATGCAGAGAATTCTGTTTGGCTGATGTGATAGAGTGCCTGGGTGATTACCTTAGATGGGGGTCAGGGAAGGCCTCTGTGAGGGGGACTGGTCATGTGATCTGGGAGCAGGGGAGGTGGCCTTGAGATGCTTAGTGAGTTTAAGGAACAATGAGAAAGCCCAGGTCATTGGAGGAGGTGAAGAAGGGGAGGATGAGGTGACGTTGGCCAGGAAGTAGGGCTAGATGGGGCACCCACTTTGTAAGCCAAGGAGTTTGGGTTTTCTTCTAAGTGAGGTAGGAAGCCGTTGAGGCTTGTGGCTAAGGGGTGACACAATCTGAGTTAGATTTGAGAAGAATCCCTCTGACTCTGTTGCAGAATGGATGATTGAGGGATGGAGCCACTGCAGGTATCTAGGGAAGAGCTAGCAGTGAGATGGGGAGGAGTGGGCAGCTTGGGGTATGTCTTGGTGGTGGAGTTGGACTTGGTGGCAGATTGGATGTTGGAGTGAAGGAAAGCAAGGAGGCAAGGGAAGTGATTACGCTGTTTGCTCTAGCTAAAATACAGAGATGAAAATACTGGGGGAGCAGGTTTGGGGAGACAGGGAAGAGTCCTGTTTTGAGTAGGTTGAGTTTGTGACTCCTGTGAACCAACCACGTGGTGCTGTCAGGTAGGCAGGTAGAGGTGTCAGTCTGACGTTCCAGGGAGGGGTCAGGACTAGAGATATGGATTTGACATCGTTCACAAGTCGGTAACTTCCTGGGTAGGGGAGCCCAGGCCCTGGACCTCTCCCTGTGATTCAAGGCCTTAGGGGTTGGACCGAGAGGGTGTGCAGAGGGATGCATTGTGGGCTTAGAACACTAGGTGGCAGTCAAGGCTCCCCTTCCGGGGCCTGGCCTTCAATCCCCAAACCAAATTTTGCTTTTGCCCAGATGTCCAAGGAAGACCCCCCAGAACAGGAACCGCCATCCCAGCCACAAACCCAAAAGGCATCTGGAAGCCTCTCTAAGCAGCATTCCCTGACAAAAAATAAACCAAAACCAATACTTGTTCAGCTTTTTACAACACCTTTATGAAGCACCCAAGTATTCGAAGAGCCGTATGGGGTGAAAACCCCCATTTTAGATAAGGAAACTGAGGTTCAGAGAGGTGAAGGGACTCACCCATGGCCACATGGCCAGGAAGCCACAGGGCTGGGACTAAAATCCAGTCCTGCTGAGTGGATACCATCTGCCACCCCTCAGAATACCTTGTAAAAGAGGAAAATGGGTAATGCTGGAAAAGAGATGAACCAGTGGGGGTCGGACCAGCCAGCACAGGGCACCAGGCTGGGCTCCCAGGACTGGTTATACTGACCCGAGTTGTCTGGGGTTCCTGCCTTCCATTTATCATCAGTATAAGACACCTGGATAAGCTTTCACTTGACCAGCACCCCTGGGAGTCACACACAGGCGGAAGTACTAGAGCCAGGATTCAAATCCAGATTTTCTGACTCCCCGTCCAGTGGCCTTCCCACAAACCACAGTTGTGTTTCTTCTCACGGCCATCTTTTCCACACAGTGGAGCCAGACTACAAGATTATCTGAGACACAGGCACACACTTGGTTACTTGGAAAAGACTCCGTAAATGTAAGAGGCCCTTGCAGTTAGTGCCTTAGGAGATTTCTAAGGCAGCCACCACCCAGCCTTTGGGTGCCCAGCCGACTCTTCTCCCCTCCCCACCCCCCCAGCTCCGTCCCACCTGTCAACAGTAGAGCTCCAGAGCGCCCCAGACGTTGGGCTGCAGGTCCATGCCCACTCCACGCCTGCACTCCAGGTGGCCACCCACCTGCAGCACCCCGTCTGCCTTTTGTGGCACCCCATCTTCCTTTCCACAGCACACCACCCACGGCCCTTCTCCTTCTTGCAGTTTGAGATCCGGCAGCTTCGGGCTCACCTGGCACAGCAGGACCTGGACCTGGCGGCGGAGCGGGAGGCAGCGCTGCAGGCCCCGCACGTGCTCAGCCAGCCCCGCAGCCGCTATAAGGTGGTGGAGGCCAGCACCTGGGACGAGGAGACCGCGGCCGAGAGCGTCGTGGAGGAGCTGCGGCCTTCCCAAGGTGAGCCGGCCCACCTCCACGCTCGCCTCCCTCCCAGGGAGCCGCACTAGCCAGGCAGGGGCCGAGTCCCATGGCCACTGCCATTCCCACCGACACACAGTCTCCTGAGTCCCATGATGGGCAAGCCCTTCACCCACAGGACCTCTACCCACAGGTGGCTGGGACTCAGCTTCGTGTAAGTGGAGTGTGTCCCCCTCCTCTGCCCAATTTGGGGAGTGGGGCACCCTCAGATCAGTGCCCCTGGAGAAACGTTTAGTCCATCTACCATGAGGAGACTAGAAATAATCTTAGTGACTTGAACTCATGGACACATGGTCTGCATGCGTGATCTTTCCTGTCTTCAGCAGGGGAGGTGAGGTACGACTTTCCCAGTTTATGGATAATGAGGCTGAGACCAAGGAAAGTTGTCCAAAGTGACATCACTTATAAAGGACAGAGCCAGGCTTCCAGCCCAGGCCTGGGATTTTCCTGCTGGACTGCTCGGCCTACCAGGGCCCAGATAGCAAGTCTCCGCCTCGGCCTTGGAGATGGTAGCCAATGGATGCAGTGGTGGTATTTGTGGAGGTGGGGACACCGGTCATGGGAGTGGACATGGGGACACTGGTGGTGACAGGGGACAGGGCACCAGCTGTAACACACAGTAGGATACTCTATGGAAGGGGTGTGTATCTAGATTCAAATCCCAACTCTTCCATCAGGCAGCTGTGTGACCTTGAACTGGGGCTTTAACCTTTCTGGGCCTCAGTTTTCCCAGCTGTTAAATGGGGGCAATGCTGAGCCTTCCTCACAGCGTTGTTTGGAAGCTCAGAGTGGCTCCAGAACTGTGAGAATGCCCTGCAGGTGTGAGACAGTATTGTTTTGTGAATGGAGGTGACCACCCTCACCTGGTGACACAGCCATGTTAGGTTTGGAGCTTCCTGGGTGGATTTAGGGAGGCTCAAGCCCAGTATCAGCTTAAGCTTGGAGACTCCATAGCCAGATGGAGGGATCTGAGCCCTGGATGCTGGCCTGTCTCCAGGCCCTTTTCCTGCTCATGTCTGAGTCCTCCCTGCCCTCACTTCTGCAGCTGAAAGTGCTGTTATCACTAACATGATGGTTACAGAGCTTCTTCACTTTACCAAGAAATCTTTTTAAATAGTGACTTCCCGTAGTAATTCAGAAGGAGCCCTGGTGGTGGAACGGTTAAGTGCTTGGCTGCTAACTGAAGGGTTGGTGGTTCAAACCCACCCTGCAGCTCCATGGAAGAAGACCTGGCAATTGGCTCCCTTAAAGGTTACAACCTAGAAAACACTCTGGGGCATTCTACTCTGTCACATGGGGTCACTATGAGTTGAAATCGACTCGATGGCATCTAACAACAGTAATTCAGATTTCCAGGTTCACACTTCACATTAAGTGAAGGGAACTAAAATGCATCAAGCCTTTTCATGTGAGGCTCTTTACAGCTGTGATCTCGCTTCATCCTAACACCTCCTTCCTCTTGTATAGAGGAGGAAACTCAGACTCAAAGAGGTTAAGAACATCACACAGGGTCATAGCCAGGAAATGGTGGCACTGGACTTGGAACCAGGATGTGGGACCCCAAAACTCCAACTTGAGTGAGGGACCACTTCCTCTTGGTGTGCTGTGTCCCTTTGTCAGGGCAGCAAGGACAGAGCCAAGCAGGCTGGGCGGGTTTGGAGCCAAGAGACTGGGGCTCTGCCACATCCCAGCACGATGACTAGAGGCTGCAGTGTTCTCTTCTGTAAAATGGGCTCGTAACTCCATCTCTGCCTGCCTCACAGGAAGTGTGAGCAGCGGTAGACGTGAGAAGGCTCTGTAGGCTGTAAGGCATGGTGAAGTTTGTGAGGAGTCGGGGGTTGTTATTATGACCTTTTGAGTGACCTTCAGGTCTTAGAAACATAGGATTTGGGGGCTGGGAGGGACTTCTGAGTCCAGTCCTTTAGCTGTTGCATAAATCCCTTCTGTCAGCCTAGGCGCAGTCTCCCCTTACCTCCCTCTAATACTAGGTGCTCAGTACCTCCCAGGGCAGCACACCCTACTTCAAATGGCTCTGCCTGTTAGTAAACTCTCCCTTAGCCCCCCTGAGGTCTGCCCTCTGGCACCCACCTCCCCACTTGGCCACAGTTTTATGCACAGGTCTGGTGTGTGCCCTCCCAAACAAGACATCCTTTCAGTGATGGGCTGATGAGGACCTAGCCTCTGGTGTTTTCTCCCCAAGGACTGTCACCTGCATTCCCACAGCCGATCCTCAGGGGATAGGCTCTCCAGGTTGTCCCTGTACAGCCCCCTTCCTGAGCTCTCCAGTGTTCTGGTCCCTCTCGGAGTGACATCAGAACGGAACACAATTCTTGGGGAAATACAAGACCAGGGCAGAGCACCAAGGGCCACCCCTTGCTGTTGTTCTGAACCCGAGACCCCCAGTGACGCAGCCAGAAGGCTCCTGAGCTTTGTGGCGGCTGCCTGGCCTGAGCTTACAGCTGACCCAGGCCCTGCTGAGCTCTCTGTCCCTGCAGCCCATCCTTGTCTTTTTGTCCCCCCATGCAGAACGTAACATTCCGTGTTCAGCTACAGCCTTGACTCCAGGTTTCTGGACCTTTGTAGACCCCAGTTCACAACTCATCACCAATTCCTGTGAGTTTTATTTCCTAAGTAGGTCTTGAAACGGTCCACTTCTTCATCTTCCTCATTCAGCCTTCAGTATCTCTAGATCAGACTAGTACAGTGTCACCCTTGCCCAGCTCCCTGACCTCAGCCTTGCCTCTACTCCACGGCCCCCTTGCTCTGCCCATGGTAGGGAGGGGGCTTCATGTTGCTCAAGGCCCTTTTTGTGGCTGCAGCTCACCTGGGGCTTGGAGCTGCTCAGTGCCATTCTTTCTTCAGGTCTGCCCTCTTTGAGAAATCTGTGCTCAGGTGAGCACTTCAGGGCAGCCACACTTTCTGCAGCGGCTCTCTCCCTATCATCAGGGTCATTGCTCTTGAGATGACAGCATGGGCATTGTTGTCCCTCAGCCAGTGACCTATAGACTCTGGACCCCTGATGCCACGTTTGGGTCCACAGGGTACCAGAATCTGAGCTTGGAGGGTCAGAAGCCCAGGGCTTTGAACTCTTGCTGAGAATTTGCATTTCTAACAAGCTCCCAGCAATGGTAACGCTGCTGGTTAGGGACCAAATCTGAGAACCACTAGTAGAGCAGTGGTTCTCAAAATTTGTTATACCCAAGAATCACCTAGGGATCTTGTTAAAATGTAGATTCTGATTCGGTATATCTGGGGTGAAATGCAAATTCCCAGCAGGGGTTCGAACCAGAAGGAACCAGTTCAAAGTCCTGTGGAAAGCAAACCCTGCCTTACAGTAATCCCGGATGTTCTAGGAGTGGCGTGACTCTGAGTCCCTGCCTCTCTGTCCTGCTCTGCCTCCCTCTGCAATCCCCATAGCGAAGCAGCTTCCAGGAGGAGAAGGAAGGCAGAGCAGAAGGGAGAAAGCTGGGTTCCTTTGGTTACCCACGCAGCATAGACTTGATCCACTGTGTGTCACCAGCCAGTGTGCCTGGGGTCTGTGCTGACTCCACCCACCTCCTGGAAGCTGGAGGTGTCTGAACAAGGCCAACCCAGCCCTCCTGTAGAGATGCAAAGTCTGCTTGCCCCCAACAAGTTGCAAATGCCCCTCGCATGAAGCCCTGGAATCCCACCCTGCTTTCTTTCATCTCCTTAGTGACAGCCCGGCGGGCACCTCCCAGCTCACTAGAAGCAAACCTGCCCTGCACCTGGCCCAGCCTGCGCAGCCAGCCTCACACGCTGCATTCTTCCATCTGCCACTTTACAGCCAACCCCCAGAGCTACCAGTGGCCAGCTAGCCCCGGGAGGCAGAGGGCAGAAGCGTGGGGTGCTAGCGAGAGGCGTAAGTCCTTGTGATCCACAGCCTGGAATGGCCAGGGAGACAGGCATCCCCTTGCTGACCTCTCTGACCAGGAGCGTGTCCAGGGAGGGATTCCCATGACATTAGAAATTATGGACGAACAAGCCAGGGGCACTCTGAGCCACTCTGGAGTGGGAAAAGGGCAGCGTTTGTTGCTAACCCTGACCTTCAGGCCAGTGGGGCCCCGAGGCCACTGTGTGCACAGCCACCCTGGGATTAACCTGCAGACACAAGTGGATGAGTCACGGCAGTTTGGGGAGGGGTGACAGCATCTCCTCCTTGTGGCTGGGGAGGGTGGCTGAGTGGGGGAGTGGGTGCCAACGGGTCACAGCCAGACTAACGCCGACCAGCTTCTGTTTAGACTTTCCCCAGCACAAATCATTTTTAAAACCTGGGCTGCAAAGTTCCACGCTCTGGGGCCTGCCAAGTTCACGGTGCCCCTGTGTAGTCATTAATACTTCCCTCCCAAATTTATTAGTCTTGAAGCTTGCCCGTAAGTTATGAATTACAGCCCCTGTTGGGAGTGCCACGGTTTTCACCATATATCACAGCAAACCTTGGCATCCCCCCACGCTGCACCAGCATTCAGAGAAACCACCACAGAGATGCCCCCGTCTGGTGGGTCTGGGCTATCCTAGTGCCCAGTGGCTGGGGGTGGGGCTGAGCTAGCCCACCGTTCACCATGGGGAGGAGGGGCCCGGGTGGTAATGGAGGCCAGTCGGACTTCTTACCACCACGGGCCTCCAAAGTCTGTGCCTGATGGGGGCACTGGGGACCCCAGGTGGCCCCAGAGCCACGGGATAGCTTTATAGCGGGGATGTGGGGAGTCAGGAGCAGCTCACACAAAGTAATGTTTGAGGCAACTGCCAGGTCAAAGGGATGGGCCGTGCTGAAGGAGGGGCATATGTTTAGGACTCAGGTCTGCATTTGAATCTCACTCGGCCTTGAACAAGTTGCTCAACCTCTGTGAGCAGAGCTGGCTTCTGGGCAGGTAGCTGCACACTCTTGAAGGCCCTGCTTTTGGTTCAGTGCCCCACTGTCACCCTCTTGAAATTCTTAACGTTTTTTTAACAAGGAGCCCTGCATTTTCATTTTGCACTGGGCTCCCCAAATTGTGTCCTACCTCTGAGCTCATTTGTCCAAAATAAGAATAGTAGCAAAAGCACATCTCACTGACAAGGATTGGGTCGTCAGTCACATGCACAACTCTCATGCCTGGTACACAGTCGGGGCTCAATAAATACTACGTTCTCCCTCTGAGGGCTGCCAAGTGGTAAAGCAGCAAGCTGGGGATGGGAGAGAGAGTACTGAGCATTGGCACAAGACCCCCTAATCCCACTCCACACACACACCAGCCCAGCCACTCAGAGCCTGGGCACTTGCCCGCCACCTCCAGGAGGCCTGGCTGGGTGACTCACTGCTCTCCCTCCCCACCTCTGCCTCCCGGGCAACTCAGGGGCTCCGCCCAAGGCTAAAACCCATATAATGTTGCCACTGCTGCACTCCACAGGCTATAGGGGGATTAGCAATGTTGTGTTTGCCAAGTGCTTATACCCGGGGGAGAAGGGCACTGGGTAGCAGAGAGCAGCTGCGGCAGCTGTGGCAGAAATGACCCAAGACTTTGGGGCCAGCTGTGAGTGCTGTGGGCCAAGGGGGCCAAGGAGGTGGGGCACGGAACTCACATTAACTGAAGGCCTGCCCTCTGCCTCTGTCTCACTGAATCTTTGCAGCTCACCTGCCAGGTAGGTATTTGTTATCCCCATTTTACAGATGAGGAAGCTGAGGCTCGGAGTGGTTAAGCGATTTGCCTGGGACCACACAGCTAGCACTCTGCAGAGCTGGGCTTGGCACCCAGATCTGTTTTGTTCTGGGTTCCACTGTGTTTGTACCCACTCTTTTTTCCTGCCCCTCCAAGGGTCTGCTCAGTTCAGCCATCCTATGGATTCGTTCCTATCTGTCCACAGGGCTCCTTGATGTCAAATTAAGCAGACCTTAAGGGCAGGGGGCTATTCTTAGCTGGAAGGTGGCCTGCCGTGGAGGCTGACTGCGTGGCCTGTTCCCAGCCACAGAGCATCTGTTGGCTACCTCCCTCCTTTCCCCCAAGCTCCTGGACAGCCTATGGTCACAGGTCTCCAGGACGGGGTGTGAGGCTAGATGTTGAAAGGTGCAAAGAACATCGAGTAGTGGCCCCGTGGCTCTGTGAAGGGTGAGTGGGGGACCCAGCCATGGTTATCTGTCCAGTCTACCACATTTGTTGGCCGCTAAGTGCTTGGGGAGACACAGTCAGGAAAATATGACCCCTGTCCTCAAAGTCTCTTGAGCCCCTGGGTTGGGGTAGGGGAGAAGGGAACAGAAGCCCAGCCCATGGTCAGTTCTGGGAGAGGCGGCTCCACAGGTCTGCCGGAAGTAGAGAGAAGGCAGGGCCAGTGTCAGCACTGCTGGGGGCATTGGGCAAGTCTCACTTCAGACTGTGTCTTAAAGGCCGCTTTGAGACCACCGTGTGGACACAAGTTTGGAGCAGAGGGAGCAGGGGCAGGAGCAGCAAATGCAGACCTAGCAGACCTACAGCAGCCACCTGGGTACATAGGCTCTGTGTCAGGCATGTCCACGGAGTGAGTGGTCCAATCCTGTCCTGTTCATTAAGTCCACAGGCATGACAGTAGTCCAAAGGGGACACCATGAAGTCTGACTTAAGGCTGAACTGCAAGGCCATAGCACAGAGTGTCAAGAAACCACTCCCCAGGATATGAACTTGGCCAGAGTTGGGCTGATGGTAAGGAAAGAGAGAACCCACCAAGCAGTCACCAGGTCCCAGCCTGGGTGGGCAGAAGAGCCCGTCACCAAGCTGACAGCACAAGAGGGCAAGCAAGCAGGTTGGGGAGGTAGAGACCAAATTCTGTTTTGAACATGTTGAGTTAGAGGTGGCTGGAGATCATCCAGGAGAAGTTGTCCAGGGACGATTGACCAGACTAGTCAGAAGCTCAGAAGAGATGTCTGGGCTGAAGGTCACCTGGCCTAGGTTATTTTTATCAACCACTTGAAGATATGAGCATCCTCTCAAATACGTAGTCAACATAGACATAGGAGAGAGATCTAATACCTTAGTAGACTGAATCAAAATTCAAAATGCTTTCAGCAGGCTGGACCTCTGGGCTGAAACCAGCAAGCTGCCATGTGCCCAGGATGATAAACCTAAAGTCCTCCATGGGGCCACGTGAGTACAGGGTGAAGAAGGCCTGGCCTGGCCCCAGCAGCTACAGAGAAGACCTAGGCTTCTGTGTCGGCCAAAAGCTCTACATGAGTCAGCAGAGTACCGCCTTTGCTAAATACCCTTGCAAGATGTTAGGCTGCATTAGGGGATGATCACAGCTAGATCTTGGAAGGGACTGGTCTACTAAATAATCTCTGCCTTGCAGGGCAGTGTGAGGATTAAAGGAGATCCCTGGGTGAAGTGCTGAATCCTCCACGTGGAGCTTTGATGCGCAGAGAGTAAATGCCAGCTCCCTCCCTCCTCCTCCCCTGCTCACATTGGGAGCCCATAGTGAACCTTCAGAGTTCAAAGGCCAGGAACACCTTGGAGGAATGGAGAATGGACAGTGGTTTCCCTGGAGAAAAGGATTCTCAGGAGGGACATGAGGGCTCTTGGACGTGTTGGAAGGTCTGCCATATCGACTCTGTGTAGAAATGGGTTCATCCTTGGTGCCTCTCCAGGAGACAGGGCCAAGATCAGCAAGCCTTGCACATGGTAGGCATTAATCTTCCAGATTAAATAGAGACTGGCAGATTGACCAAGGGGTGGACATTACAGGGAGGCCCTAACTGTGCCCCTTGAAGGCTAGGACTCCTGACCTCAATACCCAGCAGAGGGTCAGACACACCTTGATCCTATTGAGCAGGAATGCACGAGAAGCTGCTCAACAAAGAGGAAGGAGCTCCTCCCATAGATGTGCTGGGAGAGCCCCTGTCAGGAAGATAGTGAGGTGATTCCTGCACTGGGAGTCAGGGATGGCCTAGATGACACCAGACCCTTCCCACTTGGCTCTGACTCTGTCGTCTCTTGGAACTTCAGAGCTGGCAGAGGTGTTGGGAGCCGTCTAGCCCACCCACTTTATGACCTTTAAGAGCCTCACCACCTTTCTTCTTAGACCTGGTGGCACAACAGTTAAGCGCTCAGCTGCTAACTGAAGGGTTGGCGATTTGAACCTACCCAGCAGCTCCACAGGAGAAAGAGCTGGCATCTACTTCCATAAAGATTATAGCCTAGAAAACTCTATGGGACAGTTCTACTCTGTCACATGGGGTCACTATGAGTCGAAAACAACTCAGTAGCACCCAGCGACAACTACAAGAGCTTCGCCAGCCTCCTTGTAGTACAGATGAAGAAACTGAGGCCCAGAGAGGGGATGTGACCAGCTCAAGCTCCCACGGTGGGTCAGTGGCAGCACCAGGACAAGAACCCAGGGTCTGGGCTTTTCTCATTCCCTCCAGGCCACCTCCAGCGTGTCACCCTCTTGGGATAAAGTGCATAGATCTATAGATGCCGGTGTCCCTCCTTAGGTTGAGCACATAGCCCTGCCTGCATCACATAACCCTCTTGAGTCCCTGCAGCTGTGGGCTCATGATAGAATCAAGATAGTGACAAGAATCTCGTGTCTGGCCCAGTGGGCCCGGTAGCCCCGCGCCTCGCACTGCTTGCTGGGAGCCACCACACCAGCTGTCTTCTGCTTCACAGGGTGGCCTGCAGGGTGAGACGGCATTTACTACACGAATTATAAACGGCCATGGAGAAGTGTGTCGCCATCTGACTGCGGGAGCATTGTTGGCTGCTGCTGGAGCAGGGCTTGGAGCCAGCCCGGGGCCCAGCTCTCGGCTCAGGCATTAGTGCAGAACACACCTCTGACCGCAGGCATTTACGATCAAAAGGGGCCGAGAAAGCTTTTAAGCGCCAGGCCTCTGGGTGCTGCCACACAGCCTTCCAGCATCACCAGATTGGTTTCTGCAGCTACTTCAAGTGTGCCCAGGAAGGTGGCCTCAGAAAGCATAGGGTCCTTCATCTGCAGAGCATGGCTCCTGGGAGAAGCACCCCCGAGGTGGGCGCTCAGGCTCTAGTTCAACCCCAGAGCACTCCTCAGGCTTTCATAAGAGAGGAAGGACCCCCGGAGGTGTTGGAGACCTTCCATGTGCGACATCGCTCTGGGACTCTGACATTCAGTATCTCCTTTAGTCACCACAACAACTCTGTGAAGTAGGTATCATCTGGCCCATTTTATGGACAAGGGAACAGAGGCTTCGAGGGGGCCACTTAGCTAATATATGGTGCAACTGATGTTTGAAACCAGGTCCGATACGCTTCTACAACCCTGGAGTCCCTATGTGGTGCAAATAGTTAATGCACTCAACTGCTAACCAAAAGGTTGGAGGTTGGAGTCTACCTGGAGGCAACTTGGAAGAAAACCTGGCCATCTGCTTCTGCAAACTCAGCCATTGAAAACACTATGGAGCACAGTTCTACTGACAAACATGGGGTCGAACTCCTTGGCAACTGGTCTTCATGATGCCAGGACCTGACAGGGCTAAAGGAGCAATCCCTGAACTCAGTCTGACAAACTGCCAAATGGAGCCAAGGGTCCCATTCCTGTCACTCTCTAAGCCCTGACATATCCCTACTCAACCTCAACCTGCACTCTGCCCCGTCAGGCAGCACCCACCCTTGCAGGGCCTGTCACCTTCCCCTGGGCATTTTGGCCTCTGGTCCTCCTGCCTGGCACCTTCCACACCACTTTCCCCACACTCTGGCGAGTGGCCTCTGTAAATCACACCTGACCACATTCAGACTTTCCTGTAGCTCCTCACCACCTTTGGGGCAAGACCAAGCTCCTCAGATGACTATGGGAGTCTCCTATCACCTGCTTTTCCTCCCACACTCGGGCCACTCTGAACTTCTCACCTCTCCTCTCTCCTATCCCCTCAGCCTCAGATGCCCTTTCCGCTCCTGACAGGCTGATGAACCAGTATTTCTTTTAAGACCCAGTTGCTGTGTCGTCTCCTTTGATCTGGACAGTTTTTCACCTTCTCAGTTGCTTACTCACCCAGTGATTATTTACTAAGCACCTACCCTGGGCCAGGAACTGGGCAGGTGGTAGAGACCCGGTGATGCACCCACAGCCCCATGGGCTGTCCCTGTGCTGCATGTGGACTAAGCCGAGGAGGCTGTCTGTGAGGCACCAGCCCCTGCAGCTGCAAACAGGGTGCTTGAGGCTGCTGCAAACGGGGTGCTTGAGGCTGCTGCAAACGGGGTGCTTGAGGCTCTTGCAAATGGGGCACTCGAGCCTTCTGCACTGAGGGCAGCATCTCCAGTGACCCTGTGACCTTTGGGGGATTCAGAGACTGAAGGCATATGGATGGAGAAAGCCCTGAGGAGCCATTTTCCACACCCCATCTCAGGGATGGGGAAACTGAGGACAGAGAAGGAAAAGGTCATGTCCACGTCATGTTACAAACTCAGCGCTTTGTCAGAATTGGGGTCCCCTGGTACCCAGTCCAGTTCAGTCCCTGGGGTGAATGAGACATACATGGTCCCAACGCTTCCTTTTTTTTTTTAATTTATTGGTCTCATTTTTTACAAAAAAAAATCATGGTAAGTATGTATCCAACACTTCTAGTCCGCAGCTACTCATGGAGAATTAGGAGGCACCCCCGTCGTACACGGACAAAGAGCTGCTGTGAGACACGTGTCTCCTCTTAACGACCGTGGGGTTGGGGACAGGAGCACTGGGGTGGAGCATGAACTGGCTACAGCCCCCCGTCTCTTGGGCTGTCTGACAAGCTGTTATACTCACCTGTCTTTATCCTCACCTCCGTAGACACCGCGGTGAGAGACGACATGAACAGCTACATCAGTCAGTACTACAATGGGCCCAGCAGCGGTAAGTCTTGACCATCTTGGGGCTGTTCTGCATGTACTGGAACCTCTGTCGCAGCCACACGCCACATGTGACCTCCAGTAACCCCTAAAATCGAGGCTAGGGACAGCTCAGCCTGGCTTCAAAGATCAAGGCCTGCCCGGTGCCTGTGAACCATAAGTGCAGGCAGAGAACAAGGCAAGTTCAGCTCCCGGCAAACTCTAGCGCTGAGGAGCTGGAAGGGCCTGAGGGCTGAGGCTGCGGTGCTGGGCTGGGGTGCTCTGTGGTCATTGGTAGGGGCTGTGTATGGTACCCTGAAATGCAAAGTGTTCTAGAGCCTAGAACTCTAAGTGAACTCAGTGTCTTCAAACCTGAACAGCTTTCGGGGTGAGAGTGATGGAGGGTGAGATAATGTAGTGTAACTGGGCTTGAGAAGCAGCAGGCTGTGGGCATGTCCTTGCTTGATTCATGTTGCATTCTTGCACTTGAAAAAGTCCCAGGGAAGCCTAGTGGTTTTAACTTATGGGAAAGGTTGAGTTTTTAAATTGCACTGTTCTTCACCGTCTTGTCTGTCCATAGCAGATGTCTCAGATCTTGTAGTTCGAGTTTCACAGCCCTCAAATCCTTGTATATGTCATTATAAGGCTAGAATGTTATGTCCTGGGATACGGTAAAAAAAAAAAACAAAAAACCAAACTCGTTGCCATCGAGTTGATTTCAACTCACAGCAACCCTATAAGGCAGAGTAGAGCTGCCCCATAGGGTTTCCAAGGAGTGGCTGGTGGATTCAAACTGCCAATCTTTTGGTAAGCAGCTGGGCTCTTAACCACTGTGCCACCAGGACTCCAAAAGAAATCAAAGATGACCTAAATAAATGGAAGGACATTCCATGCTCACGGATCAGAAGACTCAGTATTGTAAAGATATCAATACTGCCTAAAGCGATTTGGAAGGTACCATGCAATAACCTCAATAATGGACAATACCAAAGATTGTGAAGATGGCACAGGACCAGGCAATGTTTTGTTCTGTTGTTCATGAGGTCGCCATGAGTCAGAGCCTACTGGATGGTAATTAGCAACAACAACAGCAGAGCCATCGAGCACAGCCTCCCTCCACACAGGCGTGTCCTGCGCACTCCCCCAGCCCTGGCCCTGTTCCTAGACCTGGGCTCTGCTCAGAGCTGTCCTCACCAGGACCCACTAGGCGTGGCAGAGGGTGGAGTGTGACTGGCGTCTCCTTGCTCTCTTGCAGACAGCGGGGTCCCAGAGCCAGCTGTGTGCGTGGTCACCACGGCTGCCATAGACATCCACCAGCCCAACGTTTCCTCTGACCTCTTCTCAGTTGACGTGCCCCTGAAGCAAGGCAGCAATGGCACCTGCACCAGCGCCACCTCCGAGAGCGCCTCCCGATCCACGCGCAGCTCAGTCACCCGGGCCCAGAGCGACAGCAGCCAGATGCTGGGCTCCTCCACAGACTGCAGCACTGCCCGTGAGGAGCCGTCCTCTGAGCCTGGCCCCTCTTCCCTGCCGCCGCTGCCACCTCTGCCTCCCCAGCAGCAGCTGGCGGAGGCCACAGTCCAGGACTTGCTGTCCTCCCTGTCGGAGTACCCCTGCCCATCCCAGAGGGCCTTGGACCCAGCCCCCATCACCCGGCCCAGCCCAGCGGGTTCAACCCAAACTAGCCCCGAGCTGGAGCACAGGGTAAGTCTGTTCAACCAGAAGAACCAGGAGAGCTTCACTGTCTTTCAGATCAAGCCTGTCATCCACTTCCAGCCCATGGCTCCCGCGCTGGAGGAGAAGTTCAGATCTTTGGAATCCAAAGAGCAAAAGTTGCACAGGGTCCCTGAGGCCTAGAGCTGCCAGGTAGGCTGGGTGGGAGGAAGGGAGACAGCCATCTTGAAGCTCTCCTGGGGCCCTGGAGGCGTCCAGGGGCCATGTGTGGGGCCCAGGAGCCCGCCTGGCCTCCCTCAGGTGCTGCCTGCCTCCAGGGAGGTGACACCAGGGCAGGAGGCCACACGCCTCAGACCTCAAAACCCAGAGCTGGCACCTCCTCTCGCCTACCCAGGGGAGAGTGGTGCTCATGGCTGGGGTTTTTTAACCATTTTTACAAAAACCAGCCGGTGGCCCAGCTTCAGCAGGGTGGAGCGCGGGGGCCAGCTCAGTCTCTTCCGTTGCCTTCGTTCCTGACACCCAGCCTGGACCCTCAGGATCAGGAACAGCACTGTGAGCAGGGGCCTCCAGCCCTGCCACCCAGGAAGCCTGGGTGGAGCCAACACAATCACAGAAACCACCATCTGAGCCTGTTCTGTTAGTCCTCATCCTCTCATCTCAGCATGAGTGTTTTGGAGTATTTTCAAGACAGATCTAGTTTTCATCTTTCCAGGACATAAAGGGGGTGGATGGGGGTGGGGGGCAGGGTGGAGGGGCAGGGGGAGGGGAGACAGCCATTTTCCAACCTTGGCTTTAATAATAAAAACCAACTGCACTGAGACTTCAGTGGACGGGGTTTTCCTTTGGTTGCCAGGCCCAGGTGAAGGTATCTGGAGTGGCTCCTTTGGGTTTGGGTTGGGTCTGGTGAAGTGAAGGCCCACTCAGGTAGCCCCAACCCCTCTCTAGCAGCCCTGAGGCCTTTACAGAGTTGGCGGGAGCCTTGGAGGAGGAAGGAAGCTCTCACACTTCTTGCTGAGTGTCCCTGGACCAGCCCCTTCCCCTCCGGGGTCTCCCCACCAAAATGGAGTTTGTCATTTTGCTTCACACACTCTTTCTCTCTCTCGCCGCCCCCCAACCCCCGTCCCGGTTCTGCTTCCTGGCCCAGTGCTCCATCCCCGTCTGGTGTCTGAGGTGCCTGCAGGGCATCAGGGGCTGTGTCTATTACCAGGAGCCTACAGAGAAGGACTCCCAGAGACAGGAAGAGCAGCAGTTCTTCCTGCTGGCCCACCCTGCCCTCCTTCCAGCGGGGAGCAAAGGCTAGGCCACGGTCAACTGCGGGGCTCCAGCCACTGCCGCCCTGACCGCTACCACCGTCCACAGGGCAGGATGGTGGTCTCCGACAGGGGCCTAGCGGCCTGAGTGCAGATGGAGAGAAAGCTCTGGCTTGTATGGCTCCCTGTGGGACCGTAGCGTGGAGTTATGGCTGGCAGGCAGCTGGGATGGATGGAGCCCTGGAGGTTTGCAGCTCTGGGAAACGGCTCCCTTTGCTCATCCACCCTTTCAGAGAGCCCACTCTGGGGGCCAGGAGAGCTGGTTTCGGGTTCTCCCAGAAGGGAGGGAGGTCTGGGTAACAGCTTCTGTCCCCGGTGATGACAGCAGCAATGGCTACCACTTATTCATTTCCTGCTGTGACAGGTATTCCATGCAGTCTTTGCTCTTTATCACAGCCCTGCAAAGTGGGTGCTGTTGTCCTTGTTTGACAGAGAAAACTGAGGCCAACGATAATGAAAAGACTTGCCCAAGGGCACACAGCCAGACGGCGGTGGCAGGATTCAAACCTAGGTCTGTCTGGTCCGAGATGCCCTGCTGATGAAAATGGTCAAATGAGCTGCCTGGAATCAAACAAGGTGCCATCAAGAGAGCCAGAGATGAAAATCAGGACACTGGACCCCAACAAGGGCAGGTGTCCAGGGGAAGGATGCCTGAGGGGACACGGACCCTTCAGGCTGGAGTGACCAGCCAGCCCTCTCTGCAGCCCCCCCAGTGCCCCTCCTACAGAGGCAGCCTCCCGCTCGGCCAGCCCGTGGCCACGGTGCAACTCTGACATGGCAAGGCTGGCAGTGAGGACAGCAGGACTTGGAGCCAGCAATGCTGGTGGCCGGCCCACAGGGGAGCCTGGGCCAGAGCCCAAAGCCCTGGCCCCAAGCCCGCCCAGACTGGGCAGCAGCAAGGCCTCCAGAGTGTCACAGCTGGTTGTCCTCCAGCCAGCCCCAGGCCAGGCCTCCAGCCCAAAGCCTGGCTTTTCAGATCAAGTCACACAGACTAGGGGGATTTTCACAGCTCCTCCTTGTGTGGTTAGAGGCTAAACCAAACCATTTGCCGTCTAGTTGATTCCAACTTGTGGTGACTCCATGTGCATCGGAGTAGAACTGTGCTCCATAGGGTTTTCATGGCTGTGACCTTTCAGATCCAGATTGCCAGGCCTTTCTTCTGAAGTGCCTCTGGGTGGGCTTGAACTGCCAATAGTAACTATTTGCACTACCCAGGGATCTGGTTGGAGGTGAGCAGCCTGAATCCTCTTCAGTGTGGCAGCGTTCATTCCTTGGCTGAGAAACTCCCTCCTCACTCCAAGACAACTGTTGACTGAAGCCCGAGTGAAGAGAATGCCGCCATGCTCATCTCGGGGGCTATTTCCTCATCTCTAAGGAGAGGAGACTAAGAGCTGAGCCCTGCTCTCTGAGAGGTGTTGGTAGCCACAAGTGAGGTGAAGTCTGCAAATGCCTTCTTCCATGGAAGGGATCTTACTAGTGAGCCAACAGGACCCTGTGCCCAACCCGCGCCTGTGTAGAGTTGCTTAATGAGGGCCCCCAACAACCACTCGGGGGCCCAAACAAGCAAGCCCAGGTTCAAATGGACATCTCATGGCTGGAGAGACATCTGGATGGTTCCCTCCACCCCCTCCACCCCCTCCACCCCCGCCTCACTCGCCTAGGTGCTGCTGAGCGTATAGGGTGAGTCAAAACCTGGGCACCTGTATTCCCAGCCCAGTCCTGTTACTCGTTTGCTATGTGGCTCCAAGCATATTCTTGGACCTCCCTCCTCTCTCTCTACAACAGGAATAATAACTTCTGTGCCCCCCACCCCTGCCAGGGTTGCTGGGATAGCTAATGACATAATGGAAGGGAAAGCCCTTGGAGAGTGTTTCAAGGGAGACACAAAGAGAAGGCATCCTTATTAATAATAGATGCTGGGGTGTTTCACTGCCAGCCCACAGCCAGCACTTCTGGGGAAGGCTGTCCAGGAGATGCTGTTACTTCATTTTCTGCCACTGATAGTTGGGTGTGGTGGGGGTGGGAATATGGGTGCTGAGAGGCTGAAAGGATGTGTGTACCACTCCCCACTTCTCCAGCCCCCCAAGGCAGCCCACGAACTTCCTGCTCCTTCCCTGAGCTCATCCCTGCTCACACACCCCTTTAAACAATGCCTTAGGGTCCCCCGCGTAGGTGAACACGCTGTTGTTCCCCATATGGGAGGCCGTATCTGCCTTCCTCTCCCTTTCCTAACAAGCTGCCATCGAATCAACTCCAACTCATGGTGACCCTATGTGTGTCAGAGTAGAACCGTGCTCCATAAGGTTTTTGGTGGCTGAGTTTTGGGAAGTAGATCGCCAGTCCTTTCTTCCGAGGCACCTCTGAGTGGATTCGAACCTCCAACCTTTCTGTTAGCACCCAAGCATGTTAACCATTTGCGTCACCCAGGGACTCCCTTCCTTTTCTAGAACAGGCCAAAACCCTCCGTTTCCCCCAACATTAACTGAACGAGGAATACATAACGATTCTAGATTTTTTTTTTTTTTTTTTTTTTACTCGAGTGCTGAGAAGTTTGGTATCATCTCCTGGTGAGCAGTTAATTTAATTATCCGAAGAAAATGATGGAACATCTGCTGCTAAAATTTATTGCAAGCTACCAGAGACACAGCACTGGCACAATTTTATGCAGAGCCCAGGCTGTCTATTCATCCTGAAACAAGCAAATGAAATGGACTACCCCAGAGATCAATCAGGACATTAAACACTGTGATGAATGTGGCAGAAGTCTTCAGTGTCTGAGATTTACGGGGCACCTTTCACTGAGTGCTCCAGGAGCCTCCCCAACATCAATTAGGCCTCATAACTAGCTAGGCTTACCTCCGCCTCTACTGCATAAAAAGGGGGTGTGGGGTTCTGGGACCTGGGCTGTGCTGAATGCTACAGAAGATGGTCAGTGGGCAGATCAGACTCAGATTCCAGTACAAAGACCCCTGCTTCCCTGAGCAAAGAGTGGTTCAGAATGGAAGAATGTCAAAATAGAAGGGGACTCAGAGACTGGGGTCCAACCCCTACACTCTCTAGAGGAAGAGTTGAGTTTGTCATGTCCATTGGGGCTCCTGTGCCTTGTCCACACTGGGCCCTCTGCCTGGGATGCACTTCTTTGGCAGATTCGGCCCCTTCTGAACTCATCTTGGCTGTCACCTCTTGCTCTCTCCACTTCAGCCCTCCCCAGCCAGGGTGGGTTAGCCACATCCTCTGCTCCCGCAGAGGGACTCGGAATATGGCATAGAGTTGAGAAGACATTGGCCTAAGGTCACACTTACTAGCTGTGAGTCCTTGGGCAAGTGCTTCAAGCTCTCTAAGCTAAGGTTTTCTCATCTGTAGGGAACAACGCTGCATCTTGCAGGGTTATGAGATTTACATGAGATCGCATATGCAATGACAGCCCTCAGAAATGGTTATTATGGTCTCCATCTACCTACCCTGTTTGAGATCTGCCAACACACTCCAGATTAAAGCTTGAAGATATCTTGAAAAGTTACCTTGTTTAATTTCCCATTTTACAGATGATGGGAATGAAACTTAGAAGGAACATGACCAAGGTGCCTCTGTGAGGCAGTGATGGACCAGGACAAGAACCCGAGTGTCCTGTTGGCAGTCCGCTCCCTACAGTCTCCCATTCAGCCCCACCCTGGGAAGGTGGGCAGCCCTCCAGCTGGGGGTGTATGCACAAAGAGGCAGCCACAGTCGGCCTTTATTAACCACCTGCCCAGCTGTGGGAGGTAAGGCAGGCAAAGCACAGGCAGGCGCAGCTTCCCCAGGGCCTTACCACTTACCAGTCCGGACCACAGGATGTAAGCACCCACTTACTTCCCATGAACGCCCTAATTCCATCAATGCTCTGTGCTTCTAATGGCAGCTTGCTATCTTCAGGCAATGCAAACCAGAGGATAGAGTCCTGGAGAAGCTGGAGGCTGCCAGGAAGCAGCACAGTATAGGGCAAGGCTAAGCTCGCCAGACCTGGGTTCAAGCTCAGGCTCTGCATCTCACTGACTGTGCCTCTGGTCATTTTTCTCTCATTTCCTGAGCCAGAAAGTAGGGGTAATGATGCCCACTTCAGTGATTATTGTATTAGAGAATATATAAGGCACCTGGCACATTCGTTATTATCTGCCTTCTTGTTGACCCCAACTCATGGTGCCCCCATATACAACAGGATCAGATTGTTATGATCCATAGGGTTTTCATTTGCTGATTTTTTCAGAAGTAGATCACCAGGCCTTTCTTCCTGGTTCTTCTCCGTCTGGAAACTCCACCGAAACCTGTTCAGTATCATAGCAACATGAAAGCCTCCACTGACAGGTGGTGGCTCTGCATGAGGTCCATCTGCCAGGAATCCGACCTGGTCTCCCGCATGGAAGGCAAGAATTCTACCAGTGAATCAAACTAAGTTCTTATTAAGTAATATTTTCCAAAATTTGGCACAGAACCGGGCAATGTTTCATTCTGTTGTACATAGGGTCGCTATGAGTCAGAACCGACTTGATGGCCACCTAAAAACAACCACCACCACGTGCTTTGTGACCTGTGGCAAGTAGCCTCATCTCCTAAGAGGCTGATATCTTCAGTCGTCCCTATATTTTTCCCCCTGATGGGGTTAACATACATAGAAGTGCTTTACAAACCAAGGATTAGCAGTAACTCTTCTTCATTTGGGCTCCCCATAAAGAAAGATTAAAACAAACAAACAAACAAACAAAAAACAAAAAAGACTAGGACTATAGGAAATTAAGGCAGTGTTTAACCCTATATGGGCTTTTTACAAGGTTATCAGTTAAGCCTTCTTTAGCTTGGCAACAGCTAACCAAATCCATCTGTTACGATCAATAGTGTTCTCTGGGTGTCCCAGCCTCTTAAGCCCGCTTTTATGTAGACCCAAACAAAAACCTCTAGTGAGAGATAGCGTGAAATGCAGCCAAGCTGACCATTCCTTTCAGAAAGAGCACTTACGGCTGGGGTTTCAAGCTCTCCAGCCCAGTACAGACACACCCAGGCTCCGCCGACAGCGCGGCTCCCTCACCATCCTGGGAGGAAAAGCCCTGCTCTCTGCCAGCCTCACCCACAGCACTGGACCCATTTCCACAGTCCCCAGGGGCCCGTTTGGTAACCAAAGAGCTTTCAGCCAAACCCACCCGAGGCGTCAGGCCAGAGGATTCCTGCAACAGCCTCCTAATGGCTTCCGTCTTCTCCTCCTCCCTCCAACCGACCTGAACACTCCACCACGTTAGGTCATTCCTCCAGGTTAGGTTACATGTCTTCCTCAAAAACTGTCAATGGCTCCCCGTGGCCAGGAGCGTGCTTCTCACAACATGTTCAGGTGGTAGGGCCCCAGAGGTCCTGCTGCCCTTTGTGGAATGCTCTCCATACGCTGACATATTTAACTCCCATGCAAACAATACAAACAAGGAAGAACTTATCAACCCGCAGAAAGTATTTGTAAGTATTCAACAAGTCACATCCCTATGTTCATAAAACAAAACAAAAGCTGTGAATGGCCAGTGGCTTTTTTGTTAATATCCAGTTGCTACTCATCCATTCACTTCGGAACCTGTTCACGTTCCCAAGACCACAAGGGGTAGCAGCCATCAAAGTTTTAGGGGAAAGTATGTGAGAACAACCTAAGACTGGGGAAAGTACTGATTAATTTTTTTCTGAAAGTCAGGAAAAGACCTCTATGATATGACTTTCATGGTGCCATCCTTGTCCAGCTCCTGAAATGGCAGTGTTACCGTGGGGCGAAACTGACTGGTATTGGCCATTTTGAATGCGACAATCATATGGTCTACTACACCAGGAATGACAAATAGAAGAGGAATGGCGTTGCATTCATCATCAAAAAGAACAAACACTTCAAGATCTATCCTGAAGTACAATGGTGTCAGCGAAAGGATAATATCCATATGCTTCCAAGGAGGATCATTTAATATGACTATTATTCAAATTTATGCACCAGCCACTAATGCCAAAGATGAAGAAATTAAAGATTTTTACCAACTCCTGCAGTCTGAAATTGATCAAACATACAATCAAGATGCATTGATAATTACTGGTGATTGGAATGCAAAAGTCGGAAACAAAGAAGGATTGGTAGTTTGGAAAATACGGCCTTGATGATAGAAACAACACTGGAGATCGCCTGATAGAATTTTGCAAGACCAATGACTTCGTCATTGCAAAATACCTTTTTTCAACAACATAAACAGTGACTATACATGTAGACTTTGCTGGATGGAATACACAGGAATCAAGTCAACTACATCCGTGGAAAGAGACGATGGAGAAGCTCAGAATCATCAGTCAGAACAAGACCAGGGGCTGACTGCGGAACAGACCATCAATTCCTCATACGCAAGTTAAGGTTTAAGCTGAAGAAAATTAAAACACAAGAGCCAAAGAACAACCTTGAGTGTATCCCACCTGAATTTAGAAACCATCTCAAGAATAGTTTTGAGGCATTGAACACTAATGACCGAAGACCAGATGAGTTGTGGGATGACATCAAGGACATAATACACGAAGAAAGCAAAAGATCATTAAAAAGACAGGAAAGAAAGAAAAGACCAAAATGGATGTCAGACGAGACTCTGAAACTTGCTCTTGAACATAGTATAGCTAAAGTGAATGGAAGAAATGATGAAGTAAAAGAGTTGAACAGAAGATTTCAAAGGGCAGCTCAAGAAGGCAAAGTAAAACATTAAAATGAAATGTGCAAAGACCTGGAGTTAGAAAACCAAAAGGGAAGAACACGCTTGGCATTTCTCAAGCTGAAAGAACAGAAGAAAAAATTCAAGCCTCGAGTTGCAATATTTAAGGACTCTAAGGGGAAAATACTAAACGACACAGGAAGCATCGAAAGACGATGGAAGGAATAAACAGTCACTGTAACAAAAAGAACTGGTCGACCTTCAACCATTTCAGGAAGTAGCATATGATCAAGAACCAATGGTACTGAAGGAGGAGGTCCAAGCTGTACTGAAGGCACTGGTGAAAAACCAGCCTCCAGAATCGACTGAATACCAATTGAGTTGTTTCAGCAAATTGATGCAACACTGGAAGCGCTCATTCATCTATTCCAAGAAATTTGGAAGACAGCTACCTGGCCAACAGACTGGAAGAGATCCATATTTGTGCCCATTCCAAAGAAAAGTGATCCAACAGAATGTGGAGATTATTGAACAATATCATTAATATCACACACAAGTAAAATTTTGCTGAAAATAATTTAAAAACTGTTGCAGCAGTACATCGACAGGGAACAGCCAGAAATTCAAGCCAGATTCAGAAGAGGACATGGAACCAGGGATATCATTGCTGATGTCAGATGGATCTTGGCTGAAAGCAGAGAATACCTGAAAGATGTTTACCTGTGTTTTACTGACTATGCAAAGTCATTTGACTGTGTGGGTCATAACAAATTATGGATAACATTGCGAAGAATGGGAATTCCAGAATACTTAATTGTGCTCATCAGGAACCTGAACATAGACCAAGAGGCAGTTGTTCAGACAGAACAAGGGGATACCGTGTGGTTTAACATCAGGAAAGCTGTGCATCAGTGTTGTACCCTTTCCCCATATTTATTCAGTCTGTATGCTGAGCAAATAAACCGAGAAACTGGACTATATGAAGAACGCAGCATCAGGATTGGAGGAAGACTCATTAACAACCTGTGATATGCAGATGACATAACCTTGCTTGCTAAAGGTGAAGAGGATTTGAAGCACTTACTGATGAAGATCAAAGACTTCAGCCTTCAATATGGATTACACCTCAACATAAAGAAAACAAAAATCCTCACAACTGAACCAGTAATGGAGAAAATATTGAAGTTGTCAAGGATTTCATTTTACTTAGATCCACAATCAATGCCCGTGGAAGCAGCAATCAAGAATTCAAACGATGTATTGCTTTGGGCAAATCTGTTGCAACAGACCTCTTTAAAGTGTTAAAAAGCAAAGATGTCACTTTGAGGATTAAGGTGTGCCTGACCCAAGCCATGGTATTTTCAATAGCCTCATGTGCATGCGAAAGCAGGACAATGAAAAATAAGAATTGATTCCTTTGAAATATGGTATTGGTGAAGTATTTTGAATATACCACGAACTGCCAGAAGAACCAACAAATCTGTCTTGGAAGAAGTACAGCCAGAGTGTTCCTTAGAAGTGAGGATGGCGAGACTTTGTCTCATGTACTTTGGACATGTTATCAGGAGGGACCAGTCCCTGGAGAAGGACATCATGCTTGGTAAAGTAGAGGGTCAGTGAAAAAGAGGAAGACCCTCAATGACATGGATTGACACAGTGGCTGCAACAAAGGGTTCAAACATAGCAACGATTGTGAGGATGGTGCAGGACTGGGCAGTTTCATTCTGTTGTACATAGGGTTGCTATGAGTTGGAATCGACTTGACAGCACCTAACAATTTGGGAGCAAAGCTTGAGAACCACTGACCTGTGGGAAAAAAGGCCAAACTCCTCAGCCTGTCAGTTAGTGTCTTCTACAACCTGACCCGTTTCCACTTATTGCCTCAAGCATTCGAGTGCTGATCCGTTTCCATTTGTACCCCTCATGCTAAATTCAAAGCCTCTACCCTCTGAGAGGAGTCCCTGAGTGGTTCAAATGGTTAACAGCTTTGGCTGCTAACCAAAAGTTTGGAGGTTTGAGTGTACCCAGAGGCTCCTCAGAAGAAAGGCCATTGAAAACTCCAGGGGGGCTCAGTTCGACTCTGACTCACATGGGGTTGCCATGAGTCATAGTCAACTTGAAGCCAACTGTTTTACCCCAAGAAGTGACCACGAATGCCCCACAGAGGCAGCCCTCTCTGGGCCACTCAGTACACAGTTTGCTTTTATAATCACTTGTGTCTCCTTTCATCTTTCCTAGTAGCTGCAAAATCCTTGAGGGCAGCAGTTGCCCCTTAAACAGCCTGTATTGTCAGAACCTGGCAGGATACTGTTTCCCTTGTCAAGACCACAAACTACTTTAGGGCAGTGGCTGGGTCAGACTTTTAGGTGTTTTCTTCAGAGTCCCACACAGCACAGCTGGTGAGCCAGTGAACCCAACAGGCATGTTCCCTGTAGTATTGCTGAGAAAAGTATGGGACCAAAGGAAGAGGTGGACTCTGTCCCCACTCAACTGCTGACATGTGAGGCCAGGGCCCTCCTGGGCCTCAGTCCACGAAGTGCGGTCATAGTCTGCTTGACTTAGAGGGCCCCAGGGACCTGTTCAGCTCTGCCTTCACAGGGCTGTCTTTCTTTATACGCATTTCTGACCTCTCAGGGACTCTGTTCTGCCAGAGGGTAACCAGCCACCAGATCCCCAGGGGATTCGTTAGGTTAACTAAAGACCTTAAGAAACTAGGGTGACAAGCAGGACACACACAAGAAAGCTACCCCAAACACTTTGCCCCCACATTGCTTTCAGTGCTACTACTCTGGGTCCTGAGGCCAGACACTGGGGCAGTCATTAGGAACAGCTTGTTTCCAATAAAAACATACAGATGAAAGGGGTACATCAGATTGCACCTTCCAGCACAGATAATAGCTTCATTTCAACAATTTGCCCCCACCTTATGCAACTGACTTCTTAAGGTAAATCCTACGTGGGTACTCAGAGAGAGGGTTTTGAGTTGAGTAAGATTTTGTTGGAGAGACAAGTTCGGAAAACCATCTCTCCTCAACCATTGTCCCGCCCACATGGCAGGAAGCGCTTAGTGCCCTTACCTGAGGTTGCTGGGCAGTGAGTCCCCCTCTTCCTTGAACTGAGGTAAAGATCATGGACTCAAGGCACAGCTCTAGAGCCAGACTGCCTGGTTTCAAATCCTGCCTCTCATTTATAAGCTGTCTGAATTTGGGCAAGTTATGTGACTTCTTTGTGCCTCAACTTCCTCATCTGTAAAATGGGGATAATAATAGCATCTAACTCATGGGGTGGGAGTCCCTGGGTAGCACAAATTGTTAAACTGCTCAGCTACTGAACGAAAGGTTGGCTATTTGAATCCACCCAGAGGTGCCTCAGAAGGCCTGGTGATCTACTTCCGAAAGGTCACGGCCATTGAAAACCCTATGCACAGTTCTACTCTGACACACATGGAGCAGCCATGAATCAGAATCAATGCAACAGGTTGTTTTTTTTTTTTTTTTTTAACCTTATGGGGTGACGTGAGGACTGAAGGAATTTAATAGGTGGTAAAGTGTTAGAACAGTGCCTGGCATATAATGAGTGCTATCTATACTTAATGCTATTATTATTATGTTAGCATGATGTGCATCCCTGGAGAAATATGGGGCTGTCTGCACCTCTAGCTCCGTATGCCCTCAGGGTCTAGCAGAGATGGTGGTCCATAGTTATACCAAGTCAGCATTACTTAAGTGAACAGTTGTTTGGGGCTGGGACAGGGCAGCCATGGCAGGAGGGAGCAAAAGGAAGAAAGACCAGCTAGTTCAACCCTGAGGTAAGAAGCCACACACCAGCTGGGATGCCCTCCTGAGGCAGCACACCCTCTACTGGGAGTGCCTCTGTAGCTGCCACCTTTGCCTTCTCCTGCCTCCAATACAGTGTCCAAGAGATGAGAGGTAGGTAGCAAAGGCCCCGAGCAAGGTGAAGCCCCTTGGGAAGAGCCTCAAAGACAGCAACAAGATACAGAAGTTTCACAAGGGTGATTCAAGCCATGGGGCTTTCGGCAAGTCGCTTTACCTCCTTCATCTCTGTGCCTCAGTATCCCTATCTGTACAACAAGGGGTTGGCCCAGACAGTTGAATGTCTCAACTCTGATGTTCTAGGATTCTAACAGTGTGGTAAAATGACACCACTTGCAAAGGAGCATCATTTTACTGCTCTCCTTTCACATTATTAAAAGAAGGTTGAAAAGCCACAGACACTTAACTTCTAAAAGTGTTTGACAAGCGATTGTGACACAAACAAAAAAGTGATCAATTCGTCAGCAGACGCAGAGGAAGGACCCCAGGTTGGCCACACCAAGGGACCGGCTGGTCCCCTCTGCTGCCGTCCCTCATTTATCACTGGTCACTTCCCATCCCTTCCCTGTCATTTTCCTTGTCCTGGTCATTACTCCAATTGTGCAGATCTGCTCCATCGTGGAAGTTCTCTTCATTCTCCCGTCTGAGTCCTGGCCTTTCTACGAGCCCAGACACCTGCCCATGCCTTCCCACAGGCCTGGCCGAGCCTCAGCAGCCCCTGTTCTTGGGCCTGCACCACCCCAGCCTGCAGTCCCTGTAACACCTGGATCTCAGCCGTGCCCTACAGAGTGTGCGTGCCAGAGTAACCACAGTGTGTGCTGATGCACATGCCTGGCTGCCTTTCCAGGGGAGCCCAGAGGGAGATGAGGAATAGACCAGGAGGGCAAGAGGACAGCCAAAGCATTCACTGAGTGGGATTTTACACATTTATAACATATCAAACTATCTGTTTGCAAAGAGGCCACACTATCCCAAAACATGCACTCCATCCCCACACCTTCTCTTTTACAGACACAAATTCTGACAAACTGACAAAACCTTAAAATTGAATGGACAATTAAATTTCACTTTAGTTGACTAAATGAATTCCGCAGGTTCGGGTTCAAATCAGGTCTGCTTCTGTCACATTAGCCATGGCTTTCTGAAAACTGGAGTAGATTTAAAATAATATCCACACTTTGTGGCCATGCTTTTTCACCTCTGAATTTGCTGATCCAGTTCCATTCTTTTCTGAGATAGGCCATTCCACAATTAGATTAGGTTGACTAGGCTGGCGGGACCATTCATCTTTACAATTTCTCCTACAACATAGAGCCCTCCATGAACAAGACAGGCAAAAAGAATAATTCTTACTCCCGTTCTTTAATTTTTTCTCTTTAAGAAGATAGGCATATTTCTGGTGATAGTTTTAAAAAGCTGTGGAAAGGCTTTATTATATATTTTATTACAGAATTAGAAAATTTCAAAAAATAATTGTTTGGAACCAAAAATAATTAAAAAGAAATATAACAGTCCCATAAAAAAGCATTCTGGTATGTCTTAGATTTTTTTTCCCCCAAATTATGAGAATTTAGCTCTCCAAGTTCTCCAATACGTGTTAGAATATCCATGATTCCAGCTGAATACTTTGACAGTTTTCCTTCTTAAGACATGGTCATTATTCATTTTTTCTTCAATAGCTCAGTCATTTCAGGAACTACCTGCAAATTAAAAAAAAAAAAATGTAATTAAACAACTTGAGCCTTCACTGTGATCATGGTCATAACCCCTTAACAAGTACCAAACCAAAAACCTCACCCCTTGCCATCAAGTCGATTCCGACTCATAGTGACCACGTAGGACAGAGCAAAACAGCCCCGTAGGGATTCCAAGGAACGGCTGGTGGATTCCAACTGTCGACCTTTTGGTTAGCAGCCAAGCTCTTAACCACTGCACCACCAGGGCTCATTAACAAGTACACAGAGGCGAAAACACAATGCAAAGTCACTGCTGAAGCACAAAGTGTCCCTCTACTCTGCTACGGAACTCCCGCTCTCCTGCAGTCTCTCCCCCCACCCATGGGGAGACTGCAAACGTTCTGAGGGAAAGACTACCCTGGACAGAGGGCTGGCAGAGCCAAGAGCCCACTCACTGCCTCTGAGGCTGTTTTGACACAACCACAAACCTTAGGAAGGCACCAGAGAAAACAGGAAGTCTAATTTTTCTGGTCTGTGTCGAGAGTAACACGTATTTTTTATCTTCATGTCTTCCCCAGCATTCCCTCCCTTACTTCATTCCTGTCTTTTCTCCAGAGTCCACACCAAAGTCTTTAACTTAAGACATGACTCCTGCCAACCTCCTCTAACACTTCTTCTCTCACTGATTATTCATTTGCTCGTTCATTCATTAGTTTCACAAACACTTTGGTTGCTTCCTCAGTATGTGTTACTATCACATAAAAATGAGCTGCATGCTGAACACTCAAAATCATCGCCCTTTATTAAAATCAAGGTCTTCAGTGCTAATGCAGTGGCTGGTCAGTGGGCACAGTAAGAAACCACAGAGAGGGGAAACTGACCGAGTTGGCCCCAATTTTAAAAAGGATTCATTACTATCTTGGCCGTTGAGCGTCTGCAACCAGAGCTTCCAGTATGGAGCTGCTTTTTGACTGTAGGGGGATGTCACACACGGCCCACCTGAAAACTAGCCCGGCCACTTCTGTAAAATATCAATTACCCAGTCTTTCAAGGGCTGTCGGCTGCCCTAGCTCACAGAGATCCCATCTGAACTTTCCACTGTTGAGTACAGCCTCTCAATTATTTAAGAGAGCTATATTTCCATTAGGTGGAAATAATGTGTTCGTACAAAATTTATTAAGGAAATTGTTGACATGTTGTTTCTTCCGAATGTCACTTTGTCTCCAGCTTATTAAAAGGCCCATGTTTACCATGGAGCCAGCAGGCATTAGCTCAGGGGCAGCAGCAAGTGCTGGCACCACTTCCGCAGCTTTCCTCAGTGGAGAGACCATGAGCTCATGGCAGTCACAAGGACGACATGCTAAACGAGCCTCACGTGGGACCTGCGTGGCTCAGGAAAAACAGGCTAGAGCCCAACTTCTTTCTCTAGGAAGTCCAACATTAATTTGGTTTAGAACATACAGTTTTTTAAAAATAACTATTTATACTATTGTTGTTGTTGAGAATAGTCACAGCAAAACATACACCACTTTAACAGTTTCTACATGTAAAATTCAGTGACATTGATTACATTCTCTGAGTTGTGCAACCATTCTCACCCGCCTTTTCTGAGTTGTTCCTCCCTCACTAACATAAACTCACTGCCACCTAAGGTTCCTGTCTAATCTTTGGAGTTGCTGTTGTCAGTTTGATCCCATATAGACAGTTCTTAAAAGAGCATAATGCTCAAGGCAGACTTCAGGCGATATTTTTGGTTTAAGGTTTAAAAATTATCTCAGGGCAATAGTTTCAGGAGCTCATCCAGCCTCCGTGGCTCCAGAAAGTCCATGAGAATTTGAAATTCTGTTCTGCATTTTCCCCTTTTGATCAGGATTCTTCTATAAAATCTTTGATCAAAATTAAAACATACAATTTTTCAAAGGCCTTACAGAATGTCCCCCCTGCTGCACTACCAAAAAAAAAAAAGAAAAAATAAAGTTTAAGGGGCTCTCTTCATCAACTATATCCTTTTCACTAGACCAACCTCGGACTTTCCCAGCACGCCACACAATGCCGTATTAGGGAGAAGACAACACCAACTCAGGTTCACAGAGTATCTGACGGCCTTAGCATACTGAAAGATCCACGTTTCTACTCTATTTTAGCTATAACAGAGAGCAGAGGTAGCTCCCTATTCAGTAAGACCAAAGGAGAGTGAATGTAAGTTTAAAAACAGACACACTGTGATACGAATCACAATACAGTTATAACTATGTTTCACTCATTTACTTAGTACTTCCTCAGCATTAAGTACATGGGAGACAGAGATGTTCAAGCCTGATTCCCAGCCACAGAGTTTCCAACCCTAATTGTGGAGCAGAGACACAGGCCTATGAATCACCCAATCAAAAACCTGTTCATCTTACACATTGGGTAGAAGAATAGTACTAAATGCTCCAAATTCAGAAGTTCTAAGGAAGGAGGGTTAAGTGTGGATTAGGAAAATCCAGATCATCAACATGGAAAAGAAAAGGATTCTGGATAAAAAATGAGGAGGCAGAGATATACAATGCAGGTTACAGAGATAGTAATGAGATTAGGACTCTAGACAATAGCTGTGTTGGGGAGAGGTAAAAAAGAGGGTTTAAAAAGTCAGGTGGTAAAAACACTCAACAATCTAAGAATCGAAGAGAAAGAACTTCCTCAATCTGATAAAAGGCGTCTATGCAAAACTCACAGCTAACTGTAACAACATACTTAATGGTGAAGCAATGAATATTGCCCCCCCTAAGATCAGAAACAAGGATGTCAACTCACACCACTTCTATTCAACAGTGTACTGGAGGTTTTAGTTAGGGCAATTAGGAAAGAAAAACATATAAAAGGCATCCAGGTTGGAAAAGAAGTAAAACTCTCTCTATTCACAGATGAGATGGTTTTGCATATAGCAAATCCTAAGGAATACACACACACACACACACACAATTAGAACTAATAAACAAATTCAGTAAGGTTGCAGGATACAAGATCAATATAAAAATTCAATTGTATTACTATATACTACCAATGAACAATCCAAAAATGAAATTAAGAACACAATTCCATTTATAATACCATCCAAAAGAAGTCCGAGATTTGTACACTGAAAACTACAAGAGATCACTGAAAGAAATTAAATAAGAGCTAAATAAATGGAAAGATAGTACATGTTCATGGGCTGGAAGAGATTAGTTGGACCCTTACACCTCACACCACATACAAAAATTAACTCAAAATGGATCACAGACCTAAATGTAAGAGATAAAACTATGAAACTCTTAGAAGAAAAAACAGGAGTAAGCTTTTGTGGCCTTGGATTAGGTAATGGTTTCTTAGATATGACACCTAAATCATCACAAGCAACAAAATAAAAAATAGATAAATTAGGCTTCATCAAAATTAAAAACTTCTCTGCTCCAAAGGACACTACCAAGAAAATGAAATGACAACCCACAAAATGAAAGAAAATATTTGCAGATCGTATACCTGATAAGGAATATGTATCCAGAATACATAAAGAACTCTTATAACTTAACAATAAAAAGACATATAACTCAGTTGAAAAATGGGCAAATGATTTGAATAGACATTTCCCTAAAGAAGATATAAATGGTCAATAAGCATATGAAAAGATGTTCAACATCATTAGCCATTAGGGAAATGTAAATTAAAACCACAATGAAATACCACTTCATCCCCACTAGGATGGCTATAATCAAAAAGACAGACAATAACAAGTGTTGGAGAGGACGTGGAGAAATTGAAGCCCTCATATATTGTTGGTGGGAATGTAAAATGGTACAGCCACTTTGGAAAACAATCTGGCAGTTCTACAAAATGCTAAACACAGAGTTACCATGTGACCCAGCAATTACACTCCTATTTCTAAACCCAAGAGATTTGAAAACATATGTTCACACAAAAATTGGGATGTGAATTTTCATAGCAGCATTAAATAATCCAATGCCCATCAACTGATGAATGAATAAATAATGATATGCATACAATGGAATATTAGTCTACAATAAAAAGGAATGAAGTACTGATATGGGCTACAATGCTAAGTGAAAGAAGACAGTTATAAAAGACCACACGTTGTATGATTCTATTTATATGAAATGTCCAGAGGAGGCAAATCTAGAGACAGAAAGCAGGTTAGTGTTTGCCAGGGGCAGCAGGGAGAAGGGAATGGGGAGTGATGGCTAATAGGTATGGTTTTTGGCGTGATGAAAATGTTCTAGAATTAGACAGTGATGTTTGCACGACTCTCTGAACATTCTAAAAAACACTGAATCGCACATTTTAAAAGAGTGAATTTTATGGTATGTAAATTATATCTCAGTAAAGCTATTAAAAAAAAAAAAAAAAACAGACAAGTGGTGCCCTATCGCTCTAACTCCAGTTACCATTTATTGAGCACCCACTATGCACCTGGAAGGAAAGAAATACAGACAAACAAGTAGGCTAATATTTATCACTAACTGTACTAGGTATAGTATAATCTCATTAATCTTCATTACAACTTTGTAAGGTAGGTAGTATAATATTTGTATTACTTATGAGTAATGTTCTGAGATTAAATGCTGATGTTCAGAGATTAAATAACCAAGATAATTTAACTAGTATGTAGCTAAGGCAGAATTTGAACTAAAGCTCTTAATCACTGCACTTATTTGTTACATGGAGCCCTGGTGGCACAGTGGTTAAGAGCTTGGCTGCTAACCAAAAGGTTGACAGTTTGAATTCACCAGCCACTCCTTGGAAACCCTAGGGGGCAGTTCTACTCTGTCCTACAGGGTTGCTATGAGTTGGAATTGACTCGAGGGCGATGGGTTTGGTTTTTTTTGGTTTATTTGTTACATAAAGAAAAAAACTAAAAAATTTGTTCTAACTAGCTCATATGATTGTTGAAAGGTGAAGTGAAACAATAAACATTACAGAGTAAAATGCTTATATATTTTCACTCCAGACATGATTAAATGTGGTGAGTAAAATATCCCCTAAAGAATTATTAGTCTATAACTATATATACTTGTAATGTGATACAGATTACAATTTAAAATTTTTACACAAAAAATTTAGTGTAAAAAAAGTCCTTTTTGTACAGCTATTATTTGACTTATATTTCCTTTATTTAAGATTTTAATTCACAACAGATGATGCTAATTAATTCTCATTCATAATTTGTCACAAATATAATTGTATTTTAAAATGTTGTTATACCTTGAAGCATTGGATTTTAAAAGAGAGGGGCGGCCCCACTGAGAAGCATACTCATTAAACCACCCGGTCCGTCTGCATTGTTTTAACACTCATCTTTTACGAGTTGCCGTTGGGTCAATTCCAACTCAAGGCGACTCCACATGTGTCAGAGTAACAGCTCCCTAGTTCCGATTTCAGCTGAGAAAATGGTTTGATGGGTACTGTCTAGTTTCCTAGAGTCCGTCAGAAGGTGTGGTTCTTTTTACTGCACTTCATCTAAGGGACGAGAGTAGTGATGAATGACATGGCTGCTATCTTACGAGCTAGAAAGGCAGAGTGATGAGAGAATAGTTGTGCCAATAACCTGCTGAGTAATTTCCCTCGATCACATTTCTCTGGGACACAGACAACTTACAAAGAATGCACGTGGTTTGTTGTTACTCATGTAGTAAGAAATGGGAAGCTACAACACCACCAGTATTTTAAATAAAATTTTCACAATTTTTCATTAGTTTTTTCCCAAACTGCATTTAATTAACTTTTTTCCCCGCTGTATTAATCAAAGACATATAATTTCTAAGCAGCATGAGACAGTCACTGCCTTCATTTAATTCTAGCTAAAAGCAAAGAAACGTGATGTCTTAGTCCAAACGGTCTCTCTACAGTCTACAGTCTCTCTACAGTCTACAGTCTCTCTACAGTCTACGGTCTCTCAACAGCGGGGTCTTAAAACACCAAAACTAGCTTGAGAACCTGAGGTTGGAAATCAGCTGGCTGGATGAGTTCTGAGGTCCCTTTCCACTTCTGCTCTCTTAGGACTCCTACCAAGATACCTCTTTAAGTATGTACACACGTGCACGTGCACACACACACCCAAACCTGGGAGCTGCCCTTACAGCAGGAGGCACCATGTGTGTTGTGAGACACCATCCCATCAGTAATTACTACAGAGATGCTCCTACCCCAAGGCAGGTGGTCCACTGGAGACACATTACAAGTTTCCAATTGTTCACTGCTCTATCATTTTATTTGTAAGCCCTGACATGAGCTGGAAATACACAGTACACAAAGTAACGTAGACAAACAGCCCGTAAAATAAACAAAATTACTTATAAATTATTAATATCTTCTCTTGAGGGAGAAGAGGCAACTACAGTAGATGCCTGTGAACAAACATGTCAACATGGTACACTGTTGCCACTGAGCAAGTATTTAATTTTACTTTTAGATAAAAAGAATCTTTACCTCTCCATCCTAACCTCACTGGAACTAAATGCTTGCTACTTGAACACAGTTAACCTTGTAGAGAGATACAAAAATTTCTCTTTTTCACACCAGCTTCCCCTTGCACTGGGACATCTTAGTAGCCAAACAATTGCCATTACTGTTTGTTCTTATATACTTGGGTCAGGCAACAGGAGCACCTGACCTACCTGAACCCCAAATTTCAGATATAAGATCTCAGGTTCACTGAAAGAGGCAATATTCTTCCCAAAGCAAGACCTAGCCTCCTAAAGGGAAAGACGTTCTATGCTGACCCAGGGCACCAGCCCCACCCTAGTCCCTACAAGCAGGCTGGGCCATTACTGAGCAGCTGGAGGTTCTCCTTCCACCCTTCTCTGAGCATGAACACAGCCTTCAGAGTGCAGATGTGCTCTCAAAGTACAGCTCACAAGTTCATCTGGATCAGGTATGTACAGTGCTGGTGAAGTCACAGTAATGGGGCAATCCTCTTGCTGAGGGGACCATCCTGGCTCTGTTCTCAGGCTGTAGTCTCTCCATTGAGGCCCACAGGCCCTTGTAGTGGTTCCATGTGAGGAGGATCCTCACTCCAGCAAACCCACTGCTCCCAGGACTAGACAGTTTCAGAGTGTCAATTCTTGTATGAGTGATTTCTCCACAAGGTAATCGAGAAGCTTATAGGCAGGCCCGGTGCGGGGAGCAGGGAGCGGGGAAGAGGCCAAGCCATGTATGAACTGTGACCTTTAAATGAGCCCAAATACATATAAGGTGCTCATCAATATCTCTAATCAAATAAGCCATTTTTCCCATGGAGAAATACAAGGGCAGTGGCAGGACAGAAAAAACACCTAAAAAGTGGAGAGTTTAAGAAGTGGGAAATAAGTGCTCTCTCCTACACTCATCATGTTGGGAAGTCCTTAAACTCTCAAACACAGCAAGCAAGCATACTTGTTGAGTCAAATAAGCTGGACTCAAGACCCCACTCTTCCCCTGAGAAGCTACAGCATCCTTGGCAGATTCCTGAATGAGGGGGTTTGATGTGAATTTCATTAAGATACCCGCCAAATACAATTCTAGGTTGTAATTAATTGAGTCACTTCACACTGTATACTAACAGAGCGCAGGAGTTGCCAAGAGCCATATGGATCTTTTAAAGGCAATTTGGATTCTTGTTTAAGGGGAAAGTTAGAATACTCTATAAACAGCATGTATCTATTAGGGTAAATTCACTTTAAGTAGGTCAGAATTGTGTACATATATTAATAGTATATATACATACATAGGCAGACACAGACACAGACACACAGACACACAGACACACAGACACACACACACACACACACAGACACACACACACACACACACAATGATTTACTATAATAGCTTCATTCCTGACCAACTCTGAGTGGTTCTTCGATGATGATCTAGGTAACAGCCATCTCTTTCAAGGCCAGCTTACCTTAAATAAATCTGCAACTATTCCATAATCTGCCACTTGGAAAATTGGAGCTTCTGGGTCTTTGTTAATGGCTACAATGGTCTATGAAATAAAAAATAAATAAATTAAAACAGTTAGCCTTTATCAAGAAATCATACCACATAGATTAATGGTTCTATTTTAACTCTTCCTTACAACAAATGATACTCTTAAAAATACCTACCAAGTAAGATTCATTTGGTGTATGTGTGCCAATATTGTAAATTTATTAGAAATTTCTGGGTTGGAACATAACAAAATTATCTCCCACCCCCACCCCCAGCTCATCTCAGTATTGAAAGGGTTTTAAAATCATTATTTTTTTTTACTGTGGTAAAATATATATAACATAAAATTTTCCATTTTAACCATTTTTAAGTATACAGTTCAGTGGTATTAATTATATTCACAATGTTGTGCAACCATCACTATTGATTTCCAAAACCTTTTCATCACCACAAACTCTCTACCCATTAAGTAATAACTTCCTACCCTCCCTTCCCTCCAGCCCATGTAACTTCTAATTTACTTTGTCTCTACGTATTTGCCTATTCTAGATATTTACTATAACCACCACCACCACCACAACAACAAAAAACCCAAACCCGCTGCCTTCAAGTTGATTCTGACTCATAGTGACCCTATACGACAGAGTAGAACCACCCCATAAGGCTTCCAAGGAGCAGCTGGTGGATTCCAACTGTCGACCTTTTGGTTAGCAGCTGAGTTATTAACTACTAATATTTGCTGTTTTGTGTCTGGCTTATTTCACTTAGCATAATGTTTTCAAGGTTCATGCAAGTCACAGCATGTTTCAGAACTTCATTCCCTTTTATGGTTGAATAACAGTCCATTGTGTGTATATACTATATTTTGTTTATCCATTTGTTGATGGACATTTGGGTTATTTCCACTTTTTGGCTATTATGACTAATGCTGCAATTCTGGTACACAACCATCTGTTTCAGTCCCTGCGTTCAATTCTTTTGGGTATATACCTATGAGTGGAATTGCTGGGTCATATGGTAATTCTATGTTTAATTTTTTTTACGATCTGCCAAACTTTTTTCTAAAATCATTATTTTTTCTAAAAGTTCTTTTTTGACTTATGAAAAAATATGTTTGATTTTAGATAAAAATGTAACAAAATTCACCCCAATTCACAACCTTTGTACCTCAAACTATTTCTGTCTCCATATATTCCATATCACTTATTGTTTTAAAATTATCCTTTGCCTGTTCTAAGAATATATAAGCTATTCTAAGAATACATTATCCTTTGTCTGTTCTGAGAATATATATATAAGCTATTAAGTCAGCCTGTTAGTAAAGGAGAACTTTAAAATAAAAGATTTTAAGTCCTTATGTATGCAGCAAACGTATGTAATAAAACAAGCAAAAAGTTTCTCTTCTCTCCTATAATTTTTTTTAATGTTAAAGATATAACAACAGCTTATTAACAGAATAAGGAGAAATAATCACTCAAAAAGGTGCTGTGTTCACCAATCATTCTTTTATTAACATCAGACTTATTTATATATTACAAATAATTTGGCATTCCCCAGAGATGCTTCTCACAAAATTTCAATTAAAGTAAAATTAGAGAAATATCTAGAAGTAAAATTAAGTTTCTACCTGCCTATTACTGTATCTCATGAAAATAGCTGAAACATGTTTGGAAACTATTTTGAAATATTCTGACTTAAAATATAGGCCACACGACATACGTGTACTTTTCTCGCAGGGGCAGAATATTGCAGAATATCTGAGAATGGGGCATAGTGAATAACTGTCAATCCAGAGAAACACGCCATATGTATAACACACCATGGACAGAGACAGTAAACAATGGCCTCAAACAGGAGCCTCAAATCCAGTCATAAGAACAAACGTTTTGAATCACAGGCACTGATTTGCACTGAGGTGGTTCTCTTCTGGGAATGTGCAGCCTGCTTCACAGCTCCTAGCAGAGATTTATTTAATTAATGATGGTTAATGATTCTCCTGGAGGCCACCTAGTCAAACACCTGACAGTATAATCATCTGAAAGCGTTTTCATTTCACTATATAAAAGTTAATTTTAAAGAAACAGTGCATAACTGTGGGGCAAAGAACCACTAAGGTATTTGTTTTTCAGATTACTAAAATAATATTCCTGATTATAAACTGTAAATAACCACAATCAAGTCTTGCTTGTACCCTAGAGCTCTCCTAATTATCTCATTATGGCTCATGTTCTTCCTTTTATAGAGTTTTTAAACCCATGGATTGTATTCAACCATATTAATATGTATATAGTTCTAAAAGTGCTTTCATTTACATTGACGCATTTGATACAACAATCCAGTCTTGCATTCCTTCCACTATACCACAATGTTAACTAAAATTGCAGCTTGTAAGCAATGCAACTATCAGACTTCAAGCAATTACTCTATAACCCATTTTACAGCTTAACCAAAATTACCAAACCAAAAAAACCAAACCCATTGCCACAGAGTCGATTCCAACTCATAGCAACCCTATAGGAAAGAGTAGAACTGTTCCATAGAGTTTCCAAGGAGCGTCTGGTGGATTCAAACTGTCAACCATTCGGTTATCAGCCATAGCTCTTAACCACTATGCTACCAGGGTTTCCAAAATTACAGTTGGAGATTATTCCGTGTCCCACATAAAACAGCAAGGGCAGGTGCCATGTCTTTTTCATGTAAGCATCCTGAGCATCTAATACAAGGACCATGCTTAATAAAGAGGATGGAGGAACAAAGTCTTGGCTCAAGCTTATTCTAATGGATTATCCCCTAACACTGGTCTCCTTACTTAAACTGTTCCCTATTTGCTTTAACACATACTATCTAGTCCTTCCCTCCCCCAATCTATCTCTGTTGGCATGGGATAAAATTTTTCACCAGGATCTTCTTGGCAGGTAGAAGCTTCTATTTCAGAGAAGCAGAATTCTAGATACGTCTTAACTGGTTCTGCTAAAAATATATTTTAAGGCTGCTGGTACTGGAGTTTTTTTTTTTTTTTTTTTTTTTTTTACTTTAATGCAGCAATAACATTTTCCCCTTTGGCATTGCTGTTTTCATAGCTCAGTAAAGAAACCTGCCATCCAACTGTGAAATCTGACTGGTTTTGGGCCAGTTCATTTAGAGGCTACAAGGAGGTAGTGCATGCATTTCTTCAAGTTAGAAGTTAAACCTGTTAAAAGTTTTATTACCTTTTATATCAAGCTTCCACCTGAATGGATAAATGCAGGAGTGTCAGAGGCATCTCTGACTTCATGAAAGACTAAGTTCATAATTCAAACTGTACACTGTTATGCATGAATTAATGTGTCATATTCAGTAATATATATTCAGAGTCATTACACAGGACTTTCAGATATAGCCCAAGTAGCATGTTAAAATCAAGTGTTTCCTCCTATCCACTGTATTTTTGACAATTACTGAGATATTAAGATGTCTTGATGTTCCAACCCAAAATGTACCGGTCATGCTTTGGTAACAACCCAAGAAGAATGATCCCTCTTCTTGGATCACTGAGGGTGGGAGTGTCAGGGGACCAGGGTGAAGCAGACAGAGAGATCATCAGGAAGAAGGACCTCATAAACCAGTTAGATGGTCAGAACCTCATCAAAGTTGTTTATGGCCCACATCTTTTACCCACAGACTGTCAGAGCTGAAAGGGACCTTAGAGATCATGACTGAACAACCACATCAGGCAGCTGAAGAAACTGAGGTGCAGACAGAACATGCCATGCAGTTAGCTAGAGGTGAAGCTGGGATTCAGGGTCAGGCCTCTTTCCATGACACAGCACTACCTCTCCTACCAATGGTAGGTACATTTTCAGGCAGTGAACAGTGGCCTCTATTTCTTTCAGTTCCCAGATCTGTGTTAAGGTCAATGGTCCAACTACACTGTGTAACTACATGGAAAACACATAGTGAAACTCAAATTTTTTAAAATGAAAACTTTTCCTCTTAACCCTCATTATTGTTGTGTATAGTTAGTTACCTTGCTGTCTTTCATCCCAGCTAAATGTTGGATGGCTCCGGATATTCCTACGGCAATATAAAGTTCCTGAAACAAAAGATACCATATCATTAATGTGTATTTATATAATACTTTCCAAAGCTATTAGCAATTCAAGTCTTAAACAAAAGATATTTTAAATTTAAAAAACAAAAGAGAAGCAATATGCATTATTTAAATTATACTTTTCTGGTTCCCTGATCATCCCAACACGCAGTCCTGTTTTTCCTCTGAATTCACTGCCACCTAATGCTAATAAATATGTAGATGAGACTACTGAGTATTTACTATGTGCCAGCCACTGTGCTAAGCGCTTCCCAATCTCACAGTTGTCTGTGAGGTAGTACTTTTTTGTCTGTGCCCTCATTTGGATATCACTCCCCAACTTATACATGCTATATACACCCATTCACAACAGACACACCGCGTATTAACAGAGAAACACACATACTCATATATATTAAAATACATTTTGACTTAGTTGTTTGTGTTCTTACAAAAGGACATTTATTAAAATGGCAGTTATGATTAGGGTATATTTATTAAAATTCATATTAAAATATATATATAAACCAGTATCAAGAGGTCCTAAAGACACACACACACATATCTCTAAATAAATAACAAACTTTTCCAAGGCATGGGCTGAACCTCTCCCTTTCCAGAACCTAACAAAAAGCTCCCCTGGGCCCCTGACACACAGTGCAGTTTCTACGCAAATGTTGGTGATGATATTTAGACTTCTTCCTTCCCCTACTCCCCAAAATCAAAATGTGAAGGAAATGACGACTGACTGCTGTTCTCCATCCCCTTATCTAAAATTTTTAAAGTATCCATGTTTGAAAATGAAAACTCGCTATCTTCACAGAAAACTGATTTAAAAAGGACTTAATTAAAAGAGCTTAGCCACTCCCGTCTGTCTACTAGGTAAAATTAAAGCTTCAATTAAAAAGCTTTACCCACACATAAACTGAATTAATAAGCCCTGGCTTGGGTAGGGGGTGCGCTTACCACATAGCCAGATTGACACTTTGGTTTTTTCACAACTGACAGTGAAGTGTCTCCTTAATATGAACAACACATGGAAGGCACTGAAGGTGGCTGTGTCACGCTCAGTTTTATTACAGGGAAGATACTTCAAAGCCAATGACAGTGTCAGGTAGCCCCACCTTGTTTTCTGCACTGCTCCTGAGCTAATTTAAAAACTGCTCATTTCAAAACAAGAGCATTTCCCTTGGACCTGGGAATAATGTCACTGCCACCTAATGCTATGATTTTACACAGCACCTAAGTGTGTGTTGCCACGAACAATTTCCCTCTTGGGCCTCAGTTTCCCCAACTGAGGAGGTACAGCCCTGGGACTGGTGTTTTCTAAAAAAGTTCCCCAGGATATGCTAATGTGCAGCCAGACTTGAGAACCACCAGACTAGATGACCCCCCAGCTCTTCTGCAGCTTGAATCCTATAACTCTATCCAGCATACTGGGGGTGTATCTCTAGAAGGTTAACTTCCATAAAGGTACAAAGTGTCCAACTGCTTCCACCAGAGCAACAAGATACCACTGTGTACCCTGGCGAAAGAAAATAATCTAGTCTCCAAAGCAGTTAATTATCTAAAAATGAGCAGGGCTTGTTTTCAGATTCAACATACTCTGCATTTATCATCAAAAGCCAAGCAAGTATGACTAAGAGCAATCTGGCTTAGAGAGACTGTGTCTTAGGGTGACGAAGGTATACTGCAGAAAGTAAAATGTTCAGTGGCTCCATCTTGAACATATCTAGTGTGTCAATTATGACCATACACAGTTGGACAACACAATAGGGCCATGTCATCATACTGTCTCCTCAGACACAGACACTCACATGAGTGATAAAAAGGCTTATTTCCTTTGAAAAAGTTCCGCTATTTTCTATCTCAGATTAACAGGTAACTTCAATTGATCATTTTAAAGTCATTTCAGTTTATTATGACTAGCATTTCTTTCATTAAGGGATGTTCATTAAATTGTTAAGCTATAATTATTAAATCTCATATTCATCTGGGGAAACCAGCACACACACACAAAAAAATCTCATATTCAGGAAAATGAGAAATATTTAAGTCAGATCAACAAGTTCTAATGTAAATATTTTTAAAGCAAGTTATTACACAGACAGACAGAAATTGTCTCACTAACCACTCTTGTAGGTATATTCTCAAAGCAAGTATTGGAAAGGATCAATAGTTTCATAAATGAGTCCTTCTGACATGTATGTCTACATTAAAATTCAACAAGTCTTAAAAGCCTCTCCATTTGCATCATAAAATGCTAATAACAATATTGATTCACTCTGGCAGTAAACATCTACATAAACATAATATAAATGAAATTTTACTTTAAACCTCCCTCAGAAACAAATCCTGTGGACTCTAACCATAAATGCCACTAATAATAGATTCTGGGCCAAAGCAAAACAAATGCAGGCTCTAGGGCCATCCCTTCCTTTCCGGCCAGCATGAACAGTCTGAATGGGTCCGCATGGCCAACAGGACCTTATTTTACCGTCTTCCAAACATGGTTCTCTGAATTAATATAAAAGTATTGAAACAAAAGTTCAGACTGAGTCCAGGGATTTTGGCTACAGTTCTGAGCCTCTGATAGCTCACTCAGGCAGGAAGAGAGGCTTTTCCTCTTTTTTAAAAAACATGTACAGGCAATTAGACTAATCTCCTAGGATGCTTCCTCATGGCTCAGAAAGCATTTTTGTATTTCAATAATAATAACTAGTATGTAGAAAACTCCCTACAGATGCTAATTTATGGAGCACTTCAGACACTGCTTCACAACATAACAAGGCAATCCCTGCCCTGAGGCGCTTTCCTTCTAAATCGGATAGTAAGTAAGATAATTTGGAGAGAAAATGAGAAACAATGTTGGAGGGGAGAACAGTAATTAAGGATTCAAAAAGAAGTGGGATTAAAGAAAGGAACAGGCACAGAAGGAAGGCGGGGTAGTCCTAGTAGCCTTAGCAGAGGGAGGGGATCTAGAAGAGTCAGAGAACAGATCAAGCCACATAGTTGGTAGCAGTTAAGCAGAGGTGGTAAGAGGACCAGAGGTTATTCTGAAATACAGAGAAGGGACAGCACTTAACAGAAACAAGAACTGGTCAAAGGAAGTGCAAATTCCTTTTTCCTTTGCCAAAACCTAAAAAGACTGTAGCTATAGATTCACAGGAACCCCAGTGGCACAGTGGTTAAGTGCTTGGCTACTAACTGAAAGGTCAGCAGTTCAAACCCACCAGCTGCTCCACAGGAGAAAGATGCAGCAGTCTGCTGCCATAAAGATTACAGCCTTGGAAACCCTATGGGGCAGCTCTCACAGGGTAGCTATGAGTCGGAATCAATTCAGTGGGCTGGGATAGAAATAGCAATAGGGCTTGGAAACTGCAGCATCCTACATGGTTTAACAGAGGTTTGTCAGAGGTGAGACATACCCGGGTATCACAAACAGTTAAGTTCTAGGCTGCTAACCAAAAGGTCAGCAGTTAGAATCCACCCACAGCCACCTTGGAAGAAAGGTCTGGCAATCTACTTCCGAAAAGCCAGCCACTAGAAACCCTATGGAGCAGTTCTACATGTGAGCAGACACACATGGGGCAACGATGAGTTGGAATCAACTTGAAAACAACTGGTTTGTTTTTTGCCAGAGGAGTATATTACTGTGGTTTAGATCCTAGGTGCTATAGTGAGAAACCGTTTTAATTCTCCTGGAACCCAGATTTCTGGGTCCATGGAGTGGGGTGACCCACCCAGCCCATTTGCCCTTAGGTGTCCTTTTGAACCTTGAGCATGGAAACTGGTTTTCTAAAAGTTAGCTTTGAGTCAAACAATGATCTAGATAAACTAGTAAGACCGTTTTGCCTCAGGAATTGTGTTCTTTTGAAGAATTCTGTCAGTTTCAGGGAACAGAGGCTCCAAAGGTCAGACCGGGAGCTATGTTTTAGGGTAAACCACTGACTATTTTCATTGTTCTTCAAGACAAGGCCATATGAAATTCTTCCTGACCACAAATTGTTTATCAGTTCTGTTCCTGCCCTTTTCCATGGAAATGCTGATAAGATGTGGTATTAGCATTTTAGATGTCCTTCTCATCTTCGGAACATTTTTGACTCTCTAGTCGAAATGTTACCTGATTTGCAAATCGTATATTAAATAATTCTATTATTGACTTCATATGATTTTTTTTTTCTTTCTTTTTTTAACAGCAGTCTGACTGCCTAAATACAAAGTCACTTACAGGTTGTTGTAAACACTGCCACCTGATAGATGTGTGGCCCTGGACCAGTTGTTTAACTCTCTATGCCTCAGTTCGCTCCTCTGAAAAACTAGGTTTGTAAGAACTCCACTTCACTGAGTTACTGTGAGGCTTCAGTCCTTAGCATGGTATGTGGTTTTCCAAGACGCACTGGTGTGCCTTCATGAGTTGAGGTTTGCTGAAATATTGATTCCCTCAACTCACAGCGTGGCCAGGTGGGCTCCTGGGGTGGTCTCAGGGCTACATGTACAGCTGAACAGGCTGTACACTGAACAACGTGGGGGTGGGGAGCACTGTTCATCTCACAGTCATTATAGATCTGTACTTTTATTACAGTAATTTTCCAACAGATGGCAGTAAAGTATCTTCAGAAAGGGACACTAATTTTATAATTTCTACAAGAGTCATATGGAATAATATTAAGTAAGTACTTGGTAGCTAGAACTCCTTGTGATATAAACACTAGTATTTTCTAAACGTACCATGATAGCAAAAAGGTTGAGCAGCACAGGTTAACTACGATTTTACTGTTGTTGAGGTTGTTGTACCTTCCAGGTAATATAAAGATGTCTAATGCTTTGTCCCCTGTCCTCAAGAAGCTCAAAGTCTACTAACACACATGCGATGTGATGGAGCACTTTTATATGGCTTTTCTTGCCATGGTCTTATAACTCCCACCAAATGATTGGGTGGGACTATGCAAATAAGGTATTTGTGGCCCACCAAAGGGATTAGACAGTTTGCTAATAATGCAAATAAGGTGCATGGCACCCTTGTAGAGGTGGTGCCATGCAAATAAGGTGTATGGAACCCTAATAAGGAGATTGGTCGGTTTTGCCATCCTGCTAGGCTTAAAATGAGCCATCCCAGAGGCAGAAAGCAGAAAGGGGGTACCTCACTACCACCAAGAAAGAAGAACTAGGAGCAGACTGCGTCCTTTGGACCCAGGATCCCTGTGCTGAGAACCTCCTAGACCCAGCAGACAGTGAGAGAGCTGTAACACTGGAGATGGTGCAAGATGGTGAGAAGCAGTGGCAGGGACACAGCAGCAGCAGAGGCAGCAGAACCAGTAGACTGGCAGGAGACAGCATAGTGGGCTTTCTGGTCCATGGAGCGAGAAAGCTAAGCGCCTTCGGGCAGGAGGCTTGCTGGCAGAGTGGGGTGCCTCTGCGTACTTATTGGCAGAGCTAGGCTTGCCAACCCACAGAGCCAGAGAGCTGAGCGCCTTTGGGCTGCAGCTTATTGGCAGAGTGGGGTACCTCTGGGCACTTACTGGTGGAGCAAAAGAGCTCTGTAACACTTGCCCGAGCAGGGCTGAGGCCAGGCCAAGGGGCTGAGAGGCCAAGGGATCGAGTGACTGAGGTCCAGAGAGAGGCCTGCCCTGCAGGTACTGCTGCGAAGAGGTTGTCCTGATTGAAAAACTGATCCTGAATTGTAACCTGTTACTTCCCTAATAAACTCCATAACTGTGAGTATGGTCTATGAGTTCTGTGTGGCCACTGCAATGAATTATTGAAGCTAGTAGAGAAGGAGAGAGTGCTGTGGGAGGGACGGCTGATGTCAGAACTGGTAAAGAGGTTGGAAGGTGGAAGTATGTCTGACCTCCACTTCATAGGAATCAGCTTTGGGCTGATATTGATGGTGATTCTCTGTGCTCCCCCTCCTGAAGTTAGAGGAGGGCAGACGATGCTGTGCTGCCGTTTTTACAACAGGTGAGGCAAAATCCTAAGAATCTGAAATCCAATAATAGGAGAAAGCAACTCCTCACATCCTGTACCTGCCACTGAGAAGTGGAAAGGCTTTTAGGAGCAGGAAGCAGATCAGGGAAGATAACTCCTGTGTTGCCATCCTTACCCTCTGCCAAGCACGAGTCCACTTCTGCAGTCTATCCCATCTGTTCCTGTTCCCTTAGTCCCTTCAGACAAAATGAGCTTTTAAAGCAGGTTTCACGGGTTCTAGCTTTATGAAAAACTGTATGTCTGAGAAGCAGGAAGATGATTAGTATGAAATCTTAAAACTTTCACAGATATCAAACCAACCTGTGGAGTGGTCAGAGTATTCTCTGTGAATGATCTGGGTTTTGGCTGCTTTCTTCAGCAAGAAAGCATGTACCAACAACACTCCTGCTTTACCCAAACCTTGTGCAGGAAACCTGGACTCTATAAACCAGGAAGTATTATCTGGGCCCTGCCCCTCCAGAGGATTTTAGTGGAGAAGCTAAGGAGAAAGCTTTCCTCTACCTGTGCATTGTGATGTTAGCCTAATGCTTTTGTTAAATACAAAACAAAGATAATCTATAGGAATATAATGTGAGCCACATATTCAATTTAAAAACTTCTAGTAGCCACATTAACGAAAATAAAAAGAAACAGGTGAAACTAATTTTAATAATAGAATCTCAATTCAAGTGCTCAACAGCCATTTGTAGCTAGTGGTTACTGTGCTGGACCGCACAGATCGAAGATAATCATAGAACAAGCGAAAGAAGAGAGCCTTATCATAAGCCCTCCTAGGTACTGTGCAGCATGGTCTGACAGTAGACCTAGAGATAAAGTAACGTTAGTCTTGCATGCCTGCTTTCTTTGTACCGGCTCAGAACGAGATCATTTATAGGTTGTTTTAAACTTAGTGAGAGAGAGAACCAAAATGCAAAGTCAACAGTGTGGCAGCGCTGAAGATGATCATGACAGATAGCAAGATAAAACAAAAGAATAGCTACTAGAGAGAGTTACAGATGGATGGCATACATAGCTCAGATGCAGGTACCAAGACATACCAAGTTAGTCATATAAAAAAATACACATGAAGTTGAAATTCCATGAGTTTATGATATAAACTCCATCAAATTTCAGGTAGTGTGGACCATTACACGTAAACCAAAAGCCAACAAAAGGTATTGATTTAATACAATAAATATATATTCTGAAAAGAAAATTCCCAATTATTAAATTTTGTTCCCTAGTAAGTTATTTGTTTTTCTTCTCAAAACTAAAAGGACCTGAAAAATCTATCTTTGAAAACTCATGATCTCAAAAAAAAAAAAAGTAAATAATCCATGAATCAAAGGAATGAAAATACTTGGAACAAAACACAAAAATGGCAGCTATATCAGAACCCATGAGATGCAGCTAAAGTGATGCTTAAAAAGATATACACCTACTCCTCACTTATGGACATGGTTAGGTTCCAAAGACCAGGTTGTTATGCGAAAATCAATGTTATGTGACAATGGAGGGTTTTTTTTTTGTTTTTGTTTTTTTTTTTTCCTGTTTTCAGACCATCCGTTTGTCCACAAGGTGGCTGGACTTGGCGCCCCCACCAGCAGAGGCAGCTGGATGCAGTGCTCTGAGAGGCAGGAGAGAGCGGAGGGCACAGGGCAGCATGGCCCAGCTTCCCAGAGGCCACTGGGAGACCCTCCTCGAGGGAGGGGACACTCCACAGTCACTGCCGCCATGCCCACCACCTCATTAATGTGTAAAATAATCAGACAGTAGATTTTTTACTATTGCTGTAAATGCGAAATGTTGGATAACGTGATAATCGATAAGTGAGGATTAGGTGTATAACCTTAAATGCATTATCAGAAAACAAGGATGACAGAAAATTAATAAGCTAAGACTTCAGCCAAGAAAGTATAAGAAAACCACTACATTTATTCAGTCACTATTATATCTAAAGAAATAAGATCAGAGAGAGCTGGATCCATATCCTGGCTCTTCCCACTTACCATCTATGTTCTTGGGCAAGTTATTTAACCTCCAAAGGCTCAATCTCCTCATAAAATGGAGATAAACACCTACAGCTAATAGAATTGTTGTAAAGATTATTAAATAACACTCTGCATGTGAAGTGTTCAAATATATTAGATATCACCATTATTGTTTTTATCATTACTAAAATTGTCACTAAATCTTTGAACTAGAAAGTATTTCTAATGTGTTACTCTAAATAGAAGAAGCCAAAGACATAAATTTTTCTTTAAAGTGGTAACTATTACTATCTATAGTCAAGGAAAGTTGTTATTAACATGATATAATTCTTCTGGAATAATGTATTGGGAAAATTTCTTTTCACTGATACCTGTTAGTTTCTTCTTTGCATTTATTGCTGTTAGCTGACTTTGAGTCAGCTCTGACTCATGGTGACCACCCCCCTCTTAGTATTAGCCATAAAGTCAGAATTTTTACTCAACTTCCTAGACAGTGCAGGGATACCTATCTCAGATGCAGGTACCAAGACATACCAAGTCAGTCATATTAAAAAAAAAAAGAAGAAGAAGAAGTTGAAATTGCATGAGTTTATCATATAAACTCATAAATTCACTTGTTTTCTAGAATTAGAACAGTATTCTGCCTGCAGCAACTTCAGATCCACTTTACTTTAAACAAAGTACAAAGGAGAGATTTAAACATTTACTTTTTTGTTTACATGGAATATGAATATGAACAGAGTGGTTAAATCAGGAGCATTCGGAGTAAAAAAAACAAGCCAATGTTGCTTCTTCTCTTTAAAAATCAGGTTTTACAAAGTTTTTCTCTACCAGCAGTCTCCCTTTTTAGGGAGAGTTGGGAAAGGAACATGGAAAGCTACACGTCTTCAAAGATAGCATTTTATAAAAATGCATTGCATAAAGAGTCCCAACTAAAGTAGAATTCAGAGATCCAGTGTTATGTGCTCAGAAACAATGTCCCTACGACTTCAGCCTCAGCCACAAGAGTTTTACAGAATGGCAAATGCTCTCTCAACCTTCTTTACTCCGCAGACTACGGAGACACACCTTAGACAGCAACTGTTACAGATATAGTACACACATACAAGACAAATGCCAGGTTAGGAGTTAAATGTTGTAATTTATCATAGCAAATAACGAATTCATCTTTGAGAAGTAGATTAACTAAACTATATTTTCTAATTACTACAGGTCTCCTATGCATTAATATTGCTATATTTCATCTTGCTGCTCATTTAAAAGGTCAAACTATTTCCTCTGTTTGCCAAATTGTGTTTAAGTCTCTTCTCTTTTTGGAAGAGGCCCCAAAATACAAAGCATAACTATCTACGGCTCTTTTCTCAAACGGCTATCTGCCTGTATTATGAAATTCTCAGGCAGGATTCTAACTAAACTAAGCTTTATATGAATGGAAGACTTTACCCACCCTCTTGGTTTGAAGCTGAAAGCATGCCCCATCCATCAGACAATGCTCCTATGGTAAGACTTGCTCAAGTTTAACAGGATTGAAGACTGCATACTAATCATCACAATTACATGTACTGAGTTGTCTGATATGCTAGTAACTATGCTGTACTTCTTATGTATTATCTCCCCGAATGATGACAATAACTCTTTGGGGTGGAAATTATTCTCATTCTGTGGAAGAGAATGCAGAGGTTCAGGCAAGCTTGGTGAGTTGTCCAAGGTTATAGAAACTTATGAAGACAGGCTTCTTAACCCAAGTCCTTTCACTCTAAAGTCAGTACTTTTTCTACTACACCACAGTATGGTAACATGCATTAACTGAAGTCACTTGTCTATCAAAACTTCAGTAAATACTTTATCTTAGAGAAAAATCCCTACAACGAGATGGATATAACCAATTTAAGTTTGTGTGTGCAAAATGCTGTCATTTTAAGCTAACATTAGCTTTTGCCCCATGTTAGCAGAAGTATCAACTTGTGCATTAGCTCTGGGTTCCCTATCATGAATAATGACATAAGCTACACCCTTTAGATTTATTGCTCTGACAACCACTTGCATGTCAACTGGAATGCCTCTAATGCACACCCTCGATACACATGCACTAGCTGCAAGCCATCAAGGAGTTGACTCACTACAGACTGAAATTGCTCCTCATGTTTGTTTGTTTGACTTAATTTATATAGCCTGAACTGCAAACTACCTGACACTTACTGGCTAAAGATTCTGACCTGGCTTTCAAGAAGTCAATATCTGGTTCCAAATAACCATTAAAGGGAAATGTCCAGAAGGAAAGCCAGAAAATGCATTTGGAAACAACAGCAGCAGTCCTCATCTAGTCCCTGAAGGTTTTTCACATGACTGGACATTCCACGGCCCAGGAGAATGACCTGGTTGGTGCTTATTAGTCAAAGAATATGTAACTTAGTCAAAGAACCCCTGAAATCCTAAATTCATCCTTAGATAGAAATTCCTCCATATTCTTTCTACCAGCCCTTTTTCCCCCGAGGGTACAGGCAGCCCAGTAAATGTCTTCTTCACCACTAGGCTAGTTACAATCTGCCCAGAGCAGACGGCAATTCACACCACTAGCATATGCTTTATTATGTGCCTCGTTTTTGTTTCTTTTTAAAGTGGAACATTTAAAAAACATTCATTGTGGTAAAATACATATAACAAAAAAATTCTCATTTTAACCATTTTTAAGCGTACAATTCAGTGACATTAAGTATTTTCACCATGTTGTGCAACCATCACCACTATTTCTGAAAGTTTTTCATCACCTCAAACAGAAACTTAATACTTCTTAAACAATAACTCCCCGTTGCCCCCTCCTCCTACCCCCTACTAACCACGAAAAAACTTTTGTCTCTATGCACGTGCCTGTTCTAGATATTTCATATAACTGGGATAATACAATATTTGTTCTTTTGTGTCTGACTTATTTCACTTGGCCTGTGTTTTCAAGGTTCATCCATGTCACAGCATGTGAGCCTCACATTTTTGTTCAAAATGTAAACTTAGTAAACTAGTTGCACAAAGTCAAAAGATTTTTTTTAAACAAAGACATTATGATTCACAACTCAAAAGTTTAAATGTAAACCAGAAAATGTGAAATGTGAGCCCCTCACATTTTAGTACTGTGTTTTAATTGCAAGTTTCAATTGCACAGGATGTATAGGACCTGAAATTTAATAAATAAAAAAATTCTTAAGAGGCTATTTTGCACTAAAAATATAACTTTAATATTTAATTAATTTATAATTAAATGCTTTGCATTTATCTAATCAGTTTCTATTCTAAGTCACAGATCTTTTCCATTGTGGGAAAATAAACTTCAAGTATCCCTGGAATGATAGAAAGCCAAGTATATTAATATATACTTTGCTAAAATTACTCAGAGAATTAGTTTGCATTGAAATCTTTGGGTATATGACATTGAAATACTTGGAAATACAATCTTTTTATTTGACTATCAAAATTTTTATCGGCAATGTTCTTTAAATGATCCAAGTCAGAATATACTAAATTATACGTATCCATGTAGAATTTCGGAGTTGTAAGGAACCTCTGAGATTATCTATGCAATCTTTTCATTATGAAAAAATTCGAGAGCCCAGGAAACAGAGCTGGCACTAAAACCCAAGTATCCTGACTTCCAAGTAGTATTTTTTCCACTTATCAAGCTGCCTCTTTCCCAGAGCTATTAAGAAGAGTTAAGAGTTAGGCCATTGTTCACTGTATAGCTTTTCCTGATGTTTTATCTAAAACTATTTAGATAACTTCTATGCCAAGGAGCTCATGACAGCCAAAAATCAGCCAGAGCTGTGAAGTTCAGTTCAAGTTACACAAAGATTCCCTGAAGCACCTTCTAAATTTGTAAGAATTGGAGTAGAACTAATGATGTGGGAAAAGGTAATACCTGTAAGAAAATAATAACTTCACTATGAATCCAACCTAACTGGAGGACCTCTAAGTAATCTCACTTGAAGGAACTGGGATATACCACCACCACCCCCATACCAATTCTAAAATTCCTTTTCAGACTATGTTTGGTTAATATTAATGTATAGTTAAGCAATCTTCCCCCCCCTGCAATGAACATAAGTATTGAATTAAATATGTTAAACGACCAATTATTCACTGAATAAACACTTCCTTCTAGTACAGTATCTTATCGTCTTTGATTTTCATGTGCATACTTATCATACCTGAAGCCAAACAAGCAAAAATAAATTAGTTTTATAAGAAAGCACCAAAACAGCACAGTTAGAATAATAAAAATTTAGAATAGTTTTACTCCTTCTAAGATACTACACCAAGACAGCTACAACAAAGTTTTGCTAACTGATTTTCATGCCAGCTGTTAAATTAGACTATTTACAAGACATGTCAATCTATCATATCAGTGGCATGCTTTTAAATATACAATATATATGTAAAAAGAATTCAATAGACTCTCCAAAACTGAAAATGTTTAACTTTATATCATAAAATGGTAATGGATAAAAAACTTCACTGATATTGGTCCTTTGAAATAAATATTTAGACAAATCAGTCTAATAAAAATTAGATGAGAAAACAAATCAAAGATATATTTAGAACACTTAATTTTTACAAATAAGTTTTCCACTAATTATACAACTAAACAATTTAAACATCCAAACCACAGCTTATAAATTCTACAACTTCTCCTTTGTCGCTTTAAGCTTCACTGTAAAGGCTTTGATCATCCAGGCCATGTAATTACCTTTAAGAAGCATGCTTAGGGTGTTTTCTGGACTGCAGGTCCATACAGCATTTCTCTTTGTCCTCTTGGGAACAGAACATCAATTGCTTTCAGCTAAATGCACTCACATATGAATATTTTAGTACAATTTAATGCTTCCATACAAGCCCCAGAGGAACAGAGCATCAATCTGTGGACACAGTTCTCTTGGAGTTAAAAGCCAAGCTAGATAATGCAGTATGAAAGGGGTTGTCAATCTTCAGCTTTTTAGCAAGTCAGAAAGGCAGTCCATAAATTCAGTCCCAGCTGTATACAAATAACTCTATAAAGTTTGTTCCTAAATAGACTTTTCAACACCAGTGAATTTTCAAAAGAGAAACCCAGAAACAAAATTTCTTGTCTTGGTAAATTCGCCCAAAGCTGTTTCTCCATCCAGTAACTCCAAACTGACCTCTATTCAGCTGGCCTCAGAATTACAAATGGACCTGCTGGCTGTCAGTAAAACACCAATATGTAAGCAAAGCGATCTATTCCCACTAAGAAGCTGCACTAAGCGGAGAACATATGTCCCTGGCAGCAGATAACAGATTCTTTAATGACTGCAATATACTCTTATATGTTTGGATGATTAGGAAAGTAAAGCCAGCATCATCAATAGAACTACAAAAAGGTAATTCAGAAATAAATGTAAAATGGGAATCACCACCAAATATACCAAGGATTAAAAAGTCATACTAATTAAAGAAAATACTAGTTATAACATAAGATCTGATACTCTATTAAGTGTAACAAATATCAATTAATGTGCTAAAAAAAATCCAACGAGCCTATCAGACATCAGTTAGAGAAATAACAATTCAATACCTATTCACAATTTCAAAACAATCTCTTAGCAAACTACGATTTGTAACAGTAACTGTAAAAATAGCTAACACATAGCATTTACTATGTGTCAAGCATGGTTTTAAGAGTTTCACATATACTAACTCATTTAATCCTGTTTTACATATATCGTTTAAACCTTATAAAACTACCATATGAAACAGGGACTATTAATATCACTACTTTACAGTTGAGAAAATTGGCACAGAGAGGTTAGATGACTTGTCCAAGATCACACAGTAAGCAAGCAGTAATGCTAGTACCTGAATCCAGGCAATCGGACTTGAAAATCTGGACTCTTAACCATTTTTTAACCATTATATGATACTGCTTCTTATAGGGAATGTATTCAATCTGATGAAGGGGATCCACCAAAACCAGACAGCAATACCTAGTAGTGAAACACTGGAAGAATTTCCTTTAAAATAAAGGACAATGTTTATCATCATCACCTTCTATTCAACATTGTCTAGTGACCCTTAGCTGACATAGTAAGAAAATTAAACAAAAGGATAAAACACAATTATTCAGAGACATGACTGTGTATGCACAACATCCAAGAGAATCAACAGATAAATTTTAAGAGTGATATATAAATATCAATTGCATTCCCACATACCTTTATAAAGAAAATTATAAAACTAAATAAATAAATGGAAAAGTAAAGTCATGGTCAGGGATACAAGACCAAATATTACAAAGATATCAACTCTCCTAAATTAATATACACATCCAAAGTTCCTCACTTGAAAAACTTCTGCTATCTGAATATTAGTTATAACTTGTACTTTTTTTTTTTTAAACCCAGAACTCACTATTCAAGTAAAACAACAACTATAATGAATTTGCATGCATGTACATACATTAAAGGTGCTTGCAAATCTGAGACTATCCAGTCCATTGCAATCACAGCTCAGCTATTTTCCTGACAGGATTGTATCTTACGCTCATACTGCATAAACGCAAGCAAAGGAAACATTAGGAGACAACCATTTTGAGATTTTTTTCATCTCACTGCTTGATCTAAAGTTTCCAACAATGGTTCACAGTCATCTACTTCTGGAGGTGCTAAGAAGAGAAAATTGTCCATCACTTTGGATTTGGACATGAACCCCTTCACCAGCTCCCTCCCACACACTAACTCACCAATGAACAGCAACTCTGATGGCAGCCTTCTCCTTCCACCTCTCACCACTAAATCTCACTTGGGCAACACTCCAACCAGTAAATCATCATTTTTTAAATGGCCTTGATTAGCACTCCTAGGTATTTACCCAAAGGAGCTGAAGGTATGTCTATATAAAAACCTGCACACAAATGTTTACAGCAGCTTTATTTATAATTGCCAAAAACTGGAAGCAACTAAGATGTCCTTCAATACATGAATGGATAAACTGTGGTACATCCATACAACAGAATATTATTTGGCAATAAAAAGAAATGAGCTATCAAGCCACGAATGGAAGAACCGTAAGTGAACACGTACCACTGGGTGAAAGAAGCCAGTCCAAAAAAGTTTCATGCTATGTGATTCTAACTATATAACATTCTGAAAAAGGCCAAACAACAGAGACAATTAAAAGATCAGTGATTGCCAGGGGACTGAGGGAGGAGAGAGGGATGAATAGATGGAGCACAAGGCATTTTTAGGGCAGGGAAACTGCTCGTTATGATAATGTCATAGCAGATATATGACATTATGCATTTGTCAAAGCCTATGGGACTGTACAACACAGAGTGAACTCTAACGTAAACTATGTGCTTAGTTAATAATAAGATTGGTTCATCAACTGTTACCAATGTATCACAAGAATGCAAGATGTTACCAGGAGAAATGATGTGAAGGGGGAAGGGTGTACCTGTACTTCATACACAATTTTTCTATAAACCAAAAACTGCTCTAAAAAACAAAGTACATTTAAAAAATGGCCTTGATTACTAGCTAGGAGTTATTTTCATTCAGAATGTATCTTTAACATACTTTTTCATTGTTTATATATATTATAGTACATGTTTGGAGCAGTATAGAAGAAATATCTGATACTGTCCAGTATTACTGCACTCCGTCCAGAAACACACCAACTAATGAGTTTAGTAAATGTTAAATAATTAAGTAATTGCTGTTTTAAGTACTTTATTTAAGTCAGAAAATACTGAAGACGTCAAGGATTTCATTCTACTTGGATCCACAATCAACAACCACGGAAGCAACAGTCAAGAAATCAAACGACGCACTGCACTGGACAAATACGCTGCAAAAGACCTCTTTAAAGTGTTGAAAAGCAAAGACGTCACCTTGAAAACTAAGGTACTCCTGACCCAAGCCATGGTGTTTTTAATCGCCTCATATGCATGCGAAACCTGGGCAATGAATAAGGAAGACCAAAGAGTAACTGACGCATTTGAACTGTGATGTTAGCGAGAAGAATTGTCACTTTTGAATTGTGGTGTTGGTAAAGAATACTGAATGTACCACGGACTACCAAAAGAATAAACAAATCTATCTTGGAAGAAGTACAACCAGAATGCTCCTTAGAAGCAAGGATGGCGAGACTTTGTCTCATATACTTTGGACATATTATCAGGAGGGATCAGTCCCTGGAGGAGGATATCATGCTTGGTAAAGGGTCAGTGGAAAAAGAGGAAGACCATCAACAAGATGGACTGACACAGTGGCTGCAACAATGGGCTTATGCATAACAATGACTGTAAGGATGGTGCAGGACCGAGCAGTGTTTCCTTCCGTTGTACGTTGGATCGCCAAGAGTTGGAACCTACTTGACAGCACCTAACAACAACATCACTCGTAAGTACAGTGCTCCTTTAAAAAATCACCTAAATCAGACCAAAACAAACAAACAAAAAACTCACTGCCGTCAAGTCGATTCTGACTCACAGTGACCTTACAGGATGAGCTGAATTGCCCCATAGGGTTTCCAAGGAGCAGCTGGGGAATGAGAACTGCTAGCCTTTAGGTTAGCAGCCGAACTCCTAACCCCTGCGCCGCCAGGGCTCCTATATGAGACCAAACGGTCAACAATTCTTTTTAAATAAAGATGAGAATGTAATGGGGCAGAGCAACTAGATTAATGGCAACAGAACAACCAGAATGGAAATAATGAGAATGTTCATGCATTGTGAAGAATGTAACCAATGTCACTGAACAACTTGTGTAGATATTGTTGAACAGGAACCTAAACTGCTGTGTAAACTTCTCCAAAAGCACAATAAAATATTACTTAAAAAAAAAGACATGATTTAAAAAATGGAAAATATAAAGTATAAACTAAGAGAGAATGTGTGCAACACGCATAACCAATAAAGCATTCGTATCCAGAATACATAAGGAACTTCCAAGAACTAATAAGAAAAAGACAATTCAATAGAAAAAATATGAACAGACAACTCTACAGGAAAAATAAACCCATAAGTGAACATTTGGCACATGAAAAGATGTTCAACCTCACTAGTAATCAGGAAAAAAAAAAAGCACAATGAGATACCATTTCATGTTCATCAGACAGCAAAACGTTTTAAAAAAATCTAAAAATACCAAAGTTAAGAGAGAATGGGAACAAAGTTAATCTATATACGCTGTTGGTAAGTGTAAACTGGTATAACCACTTTGAAAAATCATTTGTCAATACTTGGTAAAGCTAAAATTATAAATTCCCTATAACTGAGCAATTTCACTCCCAGATGTATTTCTCTAGAGAAATACTAATATACAAGGAGACATATACGAGAATCTTCATAGTAACATTATTTATAATAGCAAAAAAAACTATAGACTACCTAAATAAACATCCATCAATAGGAAAATGGATAAAGTGTGATATATTGTAGAACACTATACATCAATGAAACACAAATGAAAAAAAGCTACCTGCATCAACACTGATGAATCTCACAAGCGTAAGAATGACTTTAAAAAAAAAAAGATGAAGAACACGTATAGTATGCTTCTGTTAATATAGAGCTTTTTAAAATACACAAAATAATATTATATATCAGTGCTTCCCAACTTTTTTATATCATGGCACACAGAAAATGATACCATTTGTATGGTACACTGATGCCTACTGATCCAAAGGCACACTTGTAAATCATTCATGGTACTCAAGTTGAGAAGTTCTGCTATATACTACTTAGGGATCTGTAGATAGGCAGTAAAAGCGAAAAGAAATGTATTGAAATAATTGAAGTTAGAATAACGGTTACCTTTTGCCATTTTGGAGCCCTGGTGTCGCAGTGGTTAAGGGCTATGGCATGCTACAGTTGTTAACCAAAAAGTTGGCATTCAAATCCGCCAGCCACTCTTTGGAAACTCTACTCCGTCCTATAGGGTCACCATGAGTCGGAATCGACTCGACACAACAGGTTTTGGTTTTTGCCATTTTAACCGTTTTTAAGGGTACAATTCAGTGACACTAATTACATTCACCATGTTGTGAATTTACATGAATTGTCTGAAGAAAACAATGGGAAGTAAAATGAATACAGCAAATGTAAGCTACTTTTCCAAGAAGCTTATTAAAGGTGAAAGTGGTGATATCAAGTGGACAGAAGAGGCTGCTAGGGAGATAAGGATTTATCTTTTTTAAGGCTGTAGAAAAGGAGCCAGTAGAGCGGGAGAGGTTCTGAACCCAGAGTATGGAGGTAACTAATGGAACACTATCTCAAAGAAGGTAGGAGATGACAGAATCTGAAGGACAGGTAGAAAAATCAGCATTAAGTAAGAAAAAGGGTCATCATCTCTTTCTCTGACACATGTAGATAAGCATTTTTTTTTTTTTTTTTTGTATAATTTCCCTTTTGTAGAGAAGACAATCAGCTGACTTATGAAGGAGAAGAAAAGATCAGTGCCCAATAAAGAGTTAATGATACTAAGTACGGGGTTTTAAACATTAGTGACAATTTACAATAAAGTAATTGAAATATTAATGCAGGGCAAAATCAAAATTCAGTTCAGGTAAATATATTTGTGGAGAACTGTCTGAGGCCATGTAGTCCACCAATTTTTTTTTTCTGGATAAGTGGTTTTCATAATGTGCTCAGGGTCCTAGTCGCTCTGCAGATGTGTCAGAGACTCTCTCAGGGAAATGAGAAAGGGAGGGAACTAAGCCAGTAGCACTCTAGGTACACCACCCCACTTCAACTTCACTTTTTCCTATTTTATACACAGGGCTTCTTCATAAGATTTCATTTGAAGAAGGGTTCTGCAAATCAGTCACTAGCCTGCATAATTTACCCTAGCAAGACTAGCAGTTCCCAAAACAAATCATCTTGGTTCCTTGTGGAAATGCACTTAATATTAGGCAAATGGCCTACAATGAGGGACACTATAAGAAATAGCCCTATGAAACCAAAGTCCTATTTACAGTAAAGATATTGTTCAGGATTTCATTCAATAGTGTCCTCTATAAGGACTCAAGGGATATATATCTCCCTAATCTTGATGTGGAGCCCTGGTGGTACAGTGATTAAGAGCTACGGCTGCTAACCAAAAGGTCCACAGTTCAAATCCACCAGCTGCTCCCTGGAAACCCTATGGGGCAGTTCCACTCTGTCCTGTAGAGTTGCTGAGTCAGAATCATCTCAACGGCAACAGATGTATTCTTGATGCCAGGCCAAGTTAAGCTTCCCATGTGCAACTACTTTGTTTTTACCTTAAGGGTACTGTAAATTAGGGCACTAATCTTGTTTCCCAGTATGAACTGGTTTCTAGAAAATCTAGCGCCAAATTCGCAGCCCACATCTAGCAAATGGACAGAACCCTACAGAATTGATTTTATTTAAAACCTCTCCTCTAACTAAACGGGCAGCTTCTGTCCAGAGGTGAGATGGGAAGGCAGAGAGGGTTAAGAGCTGGTTGAATGGACATGGGGAATCAGGGGTGGAAAGGAGGAGTGTGCTGTCACAGTATGAGGAGAGCAATTAGGGTCACAGAACAATATATGTATAAATTTTTGTATAGAAAAAAAAAAAGACTAATGGGACACAACAGTACAGGGACAAGGACAAGAAGGTAGGAGGGGACAGGAAAGCTGCTAATAGGGAACCCAAGGTTTAGAAGGGACAGTGTTGACATGTCGTGGGGTTCTTAACCATTGCCATAAAACAATATGTGTACTGACTGCTTAATAAGAAACTGTTCTGTAAACCTTCATCTAAAGTACAGTAAAAAAAAAAAAAAAATTTTTTCAGGTTTAAAAAAAAAAAAAAGACAAATAAAACCTCTCCCCTAGTTTCAACATGTTTCCAACCTCTGCTTACCCTCCACCTGAATTTTCTCAAAACCACTCCAACTTCCCCACCCCTTCAAGAGCTACAAGGCAGAGTTGGCTGCCACAGTCAGGGAGTGGGGGGTAGAGGCAAGAGGACTCAGAAAGCCCCATTCCTCAGGCCCAGGTGTAGAGGATCTACCTAAAACAGGCTAAATAAGAACCGAGAACTACTTTTACCAGCACCATGAGGCTCAAGGCTGAGATCTGACAACTAAATGCAGTACTTTATCCTAAACTGGATTCTGTACTGAGAAAGAAAAATACTATAACAGACATCATTAGGATAACTGATAAAATTGGAATCTTCACTTAGGGTAAAAAATTGGAATATGAACTCACAAAACTGATATATGGAATATAATTGTACTTTGGTTATGTAAGGGAATATATCTAAGGAAATACATACTGACGTATTTAGGGGTAAAGGGCCATATTATTTATTAACATAGCTCAGAGAAAAATTTTATGTATATATGTTTATACACACACAGTTCTATTTTTAATTTTCAACTTTTAAAATTTGAAATTATTTCCAAACAAAAATTAAAAAATAAAGAGAAATAGAAGTCTTTATTGCAGCAGTAAGTAGAATCCAGTGGTTCCCCATCACTGGGCCATGAATTCTTGCGAGGTACCTGATTCCATAAGCAGTATCAGGAATTGCTCCATATGTACATGCTCAATAATTTTTGACACGTATGTATAAGCTACTATGAATAATAAAATAGAATTTATTTAAAAGTATAACTAAATTCATAGCATCTTTTGCATCATTAACATAGTTTCTCAAATAACTGACAATAAAAGTAAAATTACTATTTTGTGAGGATAACAAAATTTGCCTTTATGTGTCCTCTCAGGTGAAGAGGTAGGGAATCAGTACTACTCATCAGAGAGAATGGGGTGATGCCTTCCATAGCATTTACAAAACTGGCAACGAAACAAAGCATAACCAAACCAAAACCCAGACCTATTGCCGTCGAGTCGATTCCAACTCATAGCAACCCTATAGGACAGAGTAGAACTACCCCACAGGGTTTCCAAGGCTGTAATCTTTACGAAAACAGGCTGCCACATCTTTCTCCCGCAGAGCAGCTGGTGGGTTCGAACTGCCAACCTTTCGGTTAGCAGTCAAGCACTTTAACCAATGCGCCACCAGGGCTCCTTAAATAAAACATAGGATTTTCAAATAATACAAAGTTGGAGGGAAGTGAATAGAAAAAAAAAATCGAGCTTTTAAAAAAATTCAAGAGGCTTCAATGGTGGGGAAAGAGGCCCAAATTTAATAACGATAAATGAAAGTACTGCATTTACCTTTAAAAACAAAGAAATACTGCATTATTACTAGACAAGGGAGATGTGGTTTAATAGCAAGCAACCCAAATTGGGGAACGAGAAGAAGGGGGAGACAGATTTTGGACGTCCACAAGCATAATATGTGCCAATAGCGGGATGCGACTGCCAAAAACCTAATGCAATATTAAGTAACATTAATTAAAATATTATTTAGGGAGATAATAATCCAAATCTACACTAGTCACAGCACATCTGATGTAATGCATTAAATTCTGGGCCTCAGGACTCTTGCTTATGGCCACAAGGGAATAGCTTGTAATAGACTAACCCTCCTGCAGAGAACAACCATAAAACCTGGTTAAAATACAGAAAGCAACTGTTTAAATACATTGGAAATCAACCAAGACAAGCAGCATTTGAGAAGCCAGAATTCTAAAGAGAAGAGAAGCATAATGAGGTGAGCCTGGCACATATCTCCACTTTTTCCCTTCCACTTTTTTTTTGCATTTACAGATTCCCCACTTGAGGGATAAGAGCCAAGTAGAAAGCAGCTACTTCCGATAGAAACCTGCAGTCCTGCTGGTCAAAGGAAAACACAGAAGACAGTATTTGTGGCTGCCACATCAGCTGGAACGTAAGGGGGAAATTCCAGAGAGGAGAAAACCACAAAGTCTGCTCAAAACTCTGCTGACCCTTGCACATCAGGCTGTGGGAGGCAGACTCCAAGCCACCTGGCTAAGAATAAAAGAAGTGGACAGAGGAGACAAAATTTGGAATTTGAGTTCAGCCAAGTAACTACTTGCTAAAAGAAAAAAAAAAAAAAACTATCGACAGGAATATAATAGAATCCATAATCTCTACGGTATGTTATTCAGTGTCCACAATATAATACAAAAGTACTAGACCAGTGACTCTCAAAATATGGCCTGTAGATTCCTGGGGGCCCCAAGACCTTTTCAGGGGGTCTGTGAGGTCAAAACTATTTTCATAGTAATACTAAGATGTTATTTGCCTTTTACACTCTTGTTCTCTCACAAGTGTATAGTGAAGTTTTCCAGAGGATACACAACTTGTGAGGACATCATCATTCTGAACAGCTAATGGAATACATGCATGTGTAATTTTGTGTTTCTCAAAAAATTTTAAGGTAGTAGGTTTTAGGTATGTGTGTTTACAGAGCTTAACTGAGTTTGTTCTCAATACAGGACAATAATTTGTGCTCCTACAGTTATACCTGTTATAATCTCTGTAACTTCATTATTGTCTAATAAATCATTATTTTGAAATCCCAAAGATTTCCTTGGGCCTACAAGGAAACAAGAAGTACAGATTGTTGTCTTGTATGGTAATAACATTTTAAAACTTTTATATATTTTAAAATATATCTAAAACTTAGATTTTAATAACATTTATATTAAAATACAGAAGACTCACTTTCTCAACCGAGAGCTGCAACATCTACATCCAAAGATGCTAAAACAGATGAAACTGGAAAAAGAGTTCTCTGACTTATGGAAGAAAGGAATCTACTCCAAAAAATACTGCGTAAAACTTCAAATAAGAAGTAAAAATATGACGAAAGCTGTCTTTCTCTTAGCTTTATAGATGTTAATAATTTACCTTATTGTGTGATACAACAGAACCCAAACCAGTTGTCATTAAGTCAACTGCAACTCATGGCAACCCCAGGTGTGTCAGTGTAGAATTGTGCTCCATTAGGTTTTCAAAGGCTAATTTTTGGGTAGTAAATCACCAGGACTTTTTTCCGAGGCACCTCTGGGTGGACTCAAACGTTCAACCTTTTGGTTAGCAGCCAAGCACATTAACTGTAAGTGATGGCCATTTTAAAAACAATCATTCAGATTTTAAAGAAAAATAAACTGGGTATTTTAAACATAGATGTAATGAGGAATTTAAAACCCTAAAATTGTTTTAGCTTTCCAAACTAGAAAGGAAAAAGTCACTAAAGGGTCTTATAGGTTAAGTTATCAAAATGCTTTGGCTAGAGAAGCACAGTTGCTGAAAAACTAATAAAGATGACACTGCTAAACGTCTACCGGATGAAAAACCAGTCACGGAAACTATGGTACTGCCACATTCCAACGATACAGTAACTTGCTGAATAAAAGGTTTAGCTGTAAACATGAATACTAAGTTAATCTTTCATTTTCAGAATTGTACTTCTGTCTGACAGACAGACAAATCTATAGACATGGCTGGACTTGCTGTTTAACTTGTATTTCTCCAGTATCAACACCAACTGATCACTGAAGAATTCTGTTACATGAATGTTTGGCAACAATCAGAAGCGGTACTGAAATATTCGGTGTTAAATAACTTTTGTGGATCTCATGGTTTATCTGGGAAAACTGTGTTGACATTTGCACTGATGATGTGAAAACAACAGTGGGTCAAACTGGTGCTGCTTTACCGGGAATCAGGGCAGTGGCACTGGACCGTACCAGCTGTCACTGCCACGGTTTCAAGTTCCACACAACTACCCTTTAAGAGACTCTTGTCAAGTTTTGGCTTAGTGTAGGAGAATAATATCTACAATTATCTGAAAAGGATATTAAGAGCACTCCTTTCTTTTCCAACTGCATATCTGTGTGATGCTGGATTTCTTCATACACTTTAATTAAACCTATACAAAACACCACACTGGAAGCAGACATGAAAATCCAGCTGTCTTCTATTAAGGCAAACATCAAGCCAAAAATGTAAACAATACTACTATGCTCATTTAATTTGATTTTGTTTTAGAAGATATAGCTATTTTCGTAAGAATTTCATTTATATTAGCATGAAATTTTTTTTCAAATATATTAATATTGCTAAATTTTCTCAGTTTGAATTTCTAATACATAAATATTAACAGATATGAACCCACATAAACAAAAGATCTTTGGAGTCCTCCATAGCTTTTGAGAGTAAGACAAAAAAACGTGAGAACCACTGTACTCCATGTATGATAAAACACGAAAACACAAGTCAAAGGAGGCCAACCCTGAAATGACCCAGAAGACAGGAGTGTGTGTGTGTGTGTGTGTGTGTGTGTGTGTGTGTGTGTGTGTGTGTGTGTGTGTGTGTGTGTGTGTGTGTGTGTGTGTGTGTGTGTGTGTGTGTGTGTGTGTGTGTGTGTGTGTGTGTGTGTGTGTGTGTGTGTGTGTGTGGTAAAATATACGTAACATAAACTGATCATCTCAAACACTTTTAAGCACAGTACAATTCAGTGGCATTAAACACATTCACAATCTTGTGGAAGCATCATCACTATTTCCAGAGCTTTTTCATCACCTCAAACAGAAACTTTATATCCATTGAACAATAACTTCCCATTTCCCCCCTTCACTCCAGCTTCTGGTAACCTCTAATCTACTTTTTGTCTCCACCAATTGGACTATTCTAGATTCCTCATATAAATAGAATCATATACTATGTGTCCTTTTGTGTCTGGCTTAGTTCACCTAGCATAATGTTGTCAAGGTTCATCCATGTCATAGCATGGATCAGAACTTCATTTCTTTTTATGGCTGAATAATAGTCCATTGTATATATATATCACATTTGTTTATCTATTCATCTGTTGATGGACATTTGGTTTGTTTCCACCTTTTGGCTACTGTGAATAATGCTGCGACGAACACTGGTGTACAGATTACCTGTTTGAGTCCCTGTTTTCAACTTTGTTGGGTATATATTTAGAAATAAAATTGCTGGGTCACACGGTAATTCTATGTTCAACTTTTTGGGGAGGCACCATCTTACATTCCCATCAACAACGTACGACGGTTCCAATTTCTCCACATCCTCACCAACACTTACGTGCTTTTTTTTTTTTTTTTTAATAATAGTCATCCTAGTGGGTGTGAAGTGGTGCCTCACTGTGTTTTTGACATGCATTTCCCTAGTGGCTAATCATGTTGAGCACCTATCTTCTCATGTGTTTAATGGCCCCTGGTACATCTTCTTTGCAGAAATGTCTATTCAAATCATTTGCCCATTTTTCGACGGAGTTGTCTGTCTTTTTGTTATTGAGTTGTAGAAGTTCTTTATATATTTTGGATATTAAACCCTTATCAGATACATGATTTGCAAATATTTTCTTCCATTCTGTGGGTTGTCGTTTCACTCTCTTTATAGTGTTCTTTGTTTGATGCACCAAACCCAAAAGAAATCCACTGCCATCAAGTCAATTCTGACTCATAGCAACCCTAGAGGACACAGTAGAACTGTCCCATAGGGTTTCCAAGACTGTAAATCTTTACCGAAGCAGACTGCCACATCTTTCTCCTGCAGAGTGGCTGATGGGTTCAAACTGCTGATTTTTCAGTTAACAGCCAAGCGCCTTTACCATTGCGCCACCAGGGCTCTTGTTTGAGGCACAAAAGTTTTTAATTTTGATAAAGCCTAATTTATCTATTTTTCCTTTTGTTGCCTGTGCTTTTGGTGTCATATTTAAGAAACCACTGCCAAACCCAAGGTCATGTAGCTTTGCCCTTGTTTTCTTCAGAGTTTTACAGTTTTAGCTCTCACATTTAAGTCTATAATCCATTTTGAGTTAATTTTCATATATATGGTAAGATAAAGGTCCAATTTCATTCTTTTGCATTCAGTTGCAATTCTGTCTTGATTACTGTAGCTTTATAGTAAATTTTGAAATCAGGAGAGTTGAGAGAGTCCCGCAACATTGTTCTTTATCATGATTTTTTCTACTGTTTAGGGTCCCTTTAAATTCCATGTAAATTTAAGGATGGGTTTTTAATAACATCAGTGGGATTCTGATAGAGATTGCATGAAATCTGTAGATCACTTTGGGTAGTATTGTGATCTTAACAATGTTAAGTCTTCCAATCCATGAACGCTGTATGTATTTCCATTTATTTAGGTCTTCTTTAATTTCTTTCAGCAATGTTTTATAGTTTTCAGTTATCCTAAGAAGCCCATTACAAAGACCACATATTGTATGATTCCATTTATATGAAATGTCCAGAATAGACAAGTTCATAGACACAGAATAAGACTGGTGGTTGCCTAAGGCTGGGGATGTTGAGGGGAAATGGAGAGTGACTGCTAATGGGTACGGGGTTTTGTTTTTGAGGTGATGAAAATGTCTAAAATTGACTCAGGTGGTAGTTGTATAACTGTGAATATATTAAAAACCATTGAACTGGACACTTTAAATGGGTGAATTGTATGGCATAAAGCTGTAAGGGTGGATCATAGAAAAGATTTTTTTTAAATGTTTATAAACCCTAGCTACACTGATGAAGAGGGAAAAAGAGAGAAACACAAATTACCAATATATGGAATGAAAGAGGTCCTGTCACTCTAGATCTTACAGACAATAAAAGGAAAATAAGGTAATACTATAAAAATTTTTATGCAATAAATTTGACACCTTAGAAGAATTAGACCAATTCCTTGAAACAGACCACTTAGCAAAATTGACTCAGAATAAAATAGAAAATCTGAATAACCCTAAATCTATTAAAGAAATTGAGTTCATTGTCAAATACTCCACAAAGAAAACTCCAGGCCCAGATGATTTCACTGGTGAATTCTACCAAATACTTAAAAAAAAGAAATAACACTAATCTTACATAAACTCATTCAGAAAATAAGAAGGAGGGAACACTTTCCAACTCATTTTATAAAGCTATCATAACACAGATACCAAACTAGACAAAGATATTACGATAAAGAAAATCAGAGAATATCCCAATGCACACAGACCCAAAAATCCTTAACAAGATATCAGCAAACCAAAAGTAGCAATATATTAAAAGGATAACAGATCATCACCAACTGGGGTTTATTCTAATAATTTAAGGTTAGTTTAACATTCAAAAATCAAACAATGTAATTCACCATACTAACAGAATAGAGGAGAAGAACCGTACTATAATTTCAATGCTTGCTGCCTTTGAGTCAATTCTGACTTATAGTAACCCTACGGGACAGAGTAGAACTGCCCCATAGCATTTCCAAGGAGCAGCTGGTGGATTCGAACTGCCGACCTTTTGGTTATCAGCCAGGCTCTTCACCATTGGGCCACCAGGGTTCCAGCAATCTCAATACATACATAAAAAGCATCTGACAAAATTCAACACCCATTCATGATAAAAACTCTCAACAAATTAGGAACAGAAGGGAAGTTCCTCAATTTAACATCATTAAAAAATAAATAGGTAAGCCACAAATTGGGAGAAAATATTTGCAAAACATGTATCTGATAAGGAACTGGCATCCAGAATATACAAAAAAAACTTCTACAACTCAGTAATAAAAAGACAATAATTCAGTAAAACGGGCAAAAGATTTGAATAGATACTTAGTGAAGGAAAATATCTGAATGGCCAAAAAGCACATTTGAAAAGTGCTTATCATCAACAGCTATCAGGGAAATGCAAATTAAAACCACAATGAGATACCACTACATATCTACCAGAATGGCTAAAACACCAAATGTTGGAGAAGATGAGAATAACTAGAACCAACATACATAGTTGGTACAAGTATAAAACTGTATAACCACTTTGGAAAGAAATGGCCCAGAGAGGGGTGTCAGAGTCCAAGCAGGGTGAGAAGGGTATCTGTAAAGAAGTCATGCTAATGAAAAGAACTGATAATTTTCAGAATGGTGCTAAATATGTTTAAAGAAAGCAAAAAGCACACAGAAAACAAACTAGAAGAGATCAGGAATCAAATGGAAGAACAAAATGTGAGACTCAACCAGGAAATTGAAAACATCAAAAAAAACAATGGAAAACTACTGGAACAGAAGAATAAAGCAACTGAATTAGAAAAAGGAAGAGAAACACTCAACAACAGAGTCGCATAGAAAGAAAACAGACTAAATGAACTAGAAGACAAAATAACTGAATTTATTAAATCTTAAGAGAAAAGAACAAAGAAAAGCAAACAAGCCCAAATGGAAACATGGGATTCAATTAAGAAATCTAACATTAGAATTACTGGAATCCCAGAGCACCATGACAACAATAAAGGCATTGAAACAATGCTCCAAGAGACAATCAGAGAGAATTTCCGAGATCTATACAGGGGGAAATCAAGACATTCCCAAACAAACAGAAGCTCTGGGAATTTGCCACTACCACACCAGCTTTGCAAGTATTACTCAAGGGAGTACTCCAAACTGAAATGCAAGAGCATTAAATAAATACCTGTATGTATATACAAGGAAAAAATACATAATAGGAGAGACAGAGAGATTTCCAAAAAACACAGTAACACAGGCAATCACAAGGATCAGGTACACAATATTTTCAGGGAATAAACTCAATAATTAAACCCTGCAAACAATACAACATTAAGTTTGTAAGAAATAAGTACAAAGCAAACTTATCAAAAATAGGTTGTATATTAAGGTTAACAGAGACACACCAACAGAAATGAGGGAGGGAGGAGTATATCAGGAATAGATTTATTATGTGAAAGTTGTATGTTAACTGTTGTTCATTTGTTAAATGTTGTATACATATGCGTTTTACTTAGTGCTTTTGCCAGGAGCAAAACAGTAAGAAGGGAGCCAAAAGCTCAGAGAACAAATCAATCTGAGACAGGACCTCATCTACCCTGAGACCAGAAGAACTAGATGGTGCCCAGCTACCACCACTGACCGTCCTGACTGGGGTCACAATAGATGGTCCTGGATAGAATGGGAGAAAAATGTGGAGCAGAACTTAAATTCTTTAAAAACAAAGCCAGACAAATTGGAACAGAGGACTCTCTGAGACTGTCACACAGAGACATTCTTTAAACCTGGAGCTGAGCCTATCCGCTGAGATCACCTTCTAGCCAAACAGCAGAGTGGCACACAAAATAAAGGATATTACCTGTAAGATTGGTGCTCTACTTAAAAACCATTTACATGAGACCAAAAGGTCACCAATTATTCAAAAGTAAAGATGAGAAGATAAGGGGGCAGGGAAACCAGAGAACTGGAAATGGAGTACAAACAAACAAACGTTTGTTAACACAACACAATTAAAGAGAATGCTGACATACTGTGATAAATGCAACTGATGCTACTGAACAATTTGTGTAGAAATTGTCAAATGGGAAACTAACTTGCTGCGTAAACTTTCACCAAAAACTCCTCATAAAATATTTAAAAAACAAAAATAGTAACCACAGGTGCTCCCCTTCTGTCAATCAAAACAAATAAAAGTTTACTTGCTACCTCTGTGCATATCCCTGAATTTCTTGTAGAAGTATTATTAATTAGGAAGCTTATAGGTCTGCTGACCTTTTGTGAATTTAGACCTGAAGATGTCTACTCTTGTAAAATAGGACAAGTGAGATTTCCATAAAAATGCATGTGTGTCTAACCTAATTAAATACCAGGGAAGGCTCAAGCTCATCTGTTCAGTAAATACTCTCACAGCTTAACTAATGTGGCATCACAAGCAAACAAGTCACACAGTGTTGTGACTCCACATTATAAATGATTTTACTATTTTAAGTTTTGAGATCTTCTTATCTGACTTTATATAAACTGAATATGAAAGTATTAACCATAAGTGGAAAGAAATTTTGAATTTTATCAAAATTTAAAATTTCTGCTCATAAAAAGAAAGTGAATAGGGAAGCAATATGTTCATCTGTCAAAGGACTGGAGATTATATAAAGAACTACAAAGAAACAATAAGAAGACCTGAACAGATACATCGAAACAAACTTCAAAGACAAGCCTTTAAAAAGTTGACTATTTTGAAATTTGAATGAACATCTGATAGAACAGGGCACTGAGATACAAGATTTTTTTAAATGGACATGACTTAATATCTCATTTTGAAATATATAAAAACACATTTTCCACCACACAATAAAGATTTAAAATGCCTGAGAATCCTATTCATTGAGAACTTTTATTAACTAAGAAATGTGAACAGTCATTAGATACTCTTAGTGATTCAATTTTAAAACCAAAATTTCCCACTATTCCTCTTAAAAGTTTTGGATAGATTTAACTGAAGACTATTCTAGTATTACTTACCCATATGGATCAGTATTTTCTGAATATTATGTAATTAAACAAAATACAGAAATAAACTATATGTTCAGGAAGACATAACAACACAACTGTCATTCATAACTCCCAATTTTGAAATTCTATGTTAATTAAAATAGGTTCATTGTTCTAACCAATTGATTTTATAATATCAAGGTTTTATAACAAATGAATGTTATCAATGTGAACTTATTATTAAATTCATTTAATAATAAAATGCTGCTTTTATCAGTTTTATATTTGGTGTTGTGATGTGACCTCATTTGACAAAAAGTGTTCTACTGCTTTAAATAAATTGGGGGCTGTCATGGATTGAATTATGTCTTCCAAAAAATGTGTGTATCAATTTGGGTGGGCCATGATTCCCGGTATTGTGTGATTTTCCTATATGTTGTAAATCCTGCCTCTATGATGTTAATGAGGGAGGACGGGTGGCAGTTGTATTAGTGAGGCAGGACTCAATCTACAAGATTGGACTGCGTCTTGAGGCCAACTCTTGAGATATAAAAGAGAGAAGCCAGCAGAAGACAGGGGGAACTCATACCACCAAGAAAGCAGTGTCGGGAGTAGAGCGCGTCTTTTGGACCCGGAGTCCCTGCGCAGAGAAGCTCCTAGTTGGGGGTAAGACTGATGAGAAGGCCGACAAACAGAAAGCCTTCCCCTAGAGATGACGCCCTAAATTGAGACTTTTAGCCTACTTTACTGTGAAGAAATAAATTTCTCTTTGCTAAAGCCAACCACTTGTGGTATTTCTGTTATAGCAGCACTAGATAACTAAGACAGGGATTTAAAAAAAAACAGGATTTAAGAACTGCTAAGCATTTTATTGAGACCAAGAAATTTGCAGACCTTTAAAAAAAGAGTATGGACTGCTTGTGAGAAGGACATATTCATCATGGAAATGGCTAACTGCTTAGGACATTGAATGGGACATAAATCACTCAGACTACTGTTCAATAAATATATATAGTACTTATTCCTATAGAATGTTGCATAGCATATTTTACTGCAATACTTACTGGTGCTACTATTTTTCCTGTTTGTCCAACTTGCATGTCATTGGGAACAAAGCCAGCATCAACAGCAGCACGAGAAGCACCAACTAAGGAGAAAAAATATTTGTCATTTTTTTCAAGCTGTAATTGTTGAGCTAGTTGGGATATTGACTGATAAATGTTTTTTTTTTTTTTTAAAAAAGATACTGCCATAGTACTCTTAGCAATTTCTTTTATAACAGCCTTACTTTAAAAAAAAAAAAATTCCTATCACTGATGGAGAATTCTAAATACTAAGTACTAATTCATTTTATAAACAGATCTTTAAAAATGCCTTCACTTTATACCCAAGGTTTTAGATTTTAAATTTGGTTTAATTCCTCTGTTTTCTTTATAAAAAAGGTATTCATAAAACATACACTATAATCTATTCAGGATGTCATTATAATGTTCCTTTATGCAATGACTTCATAACTTTTGAAGATAGGCACCATTATACCATTATCTCTGTGACTGGATAAAGAAATGAGTTATATATAACATAAGATAAAAGTTTAACCAACATTTGCCAATCTAACTGACTTCCTAGTCTCATTCAACAGGAGTCACCAAGGAGCCCCATACTTGGGTAAAACCATCCTCCTCCAGCAGGGATCAAGAGTGAGCCTCACGAAGTTGAGACTGCCAGAAAAGACAACCTGAATTCCAGGGATTCTTGCTGCAAAGGAGGGAATGGATATGAGGGGCGGCTGGGGAGTGGGTAGCTGAGGATGCTGGGTCCACAAGGTTGTGGTGTTTAAACCAAACAATAGTTTAGCTTAATTAGTAAAGAAATGTCTTCTTGAGCATTGTGCTCTTTTAAGAGCTATCTATATGAGATCAAATTGACAATAGCAAACTCAAAAGGTTAGATAGGAAACTTAGAGAGCAGTGAGTTTATGTTAATGGGGGAGGAACAATTTGGTAAAGGAAAGCGAAAATGGTTGCATAACCTGAAGAATGTAATCAGTGTTACTAAATTGTACATGTAGAAAACTGTTGAATTGGTGTATGTTCTGCTATGAATATGCTCAACAACAACAAAAAATAAAAAACAGTGAACCTCAGGCCCCTTCATCTCCATCTAGAGAGAACTCTAGACAAATACTCTTTACCACCACTATCAACTTTGAGTCAGCCAGGACTAATATCATCTGCCCTTTATTTATGTCAGTTACTACAAGAAGCCCCAGATTCAGAGGTTACCCTTCATGATCCATACACTAATTCCCATAAATAATGTCCTGCATACTCTCTAATCTGCACCCACCCCCTACTCCTCCTCAACTCCTAAAGCATTACATTGTATTTCTGAAACTCACAGCCCAATATCAGCACACCAAAAATCCTCTATATCTTCCAACTTTTCATTATCTTGCTCTAACCAAAATGTGGATGTCCCTGAGGACACCTATTCCCCACAGCCCTCTCCAGTGGTGGCTGCCTTGTCTCCCACCATACTCATACCTGGAGTATGAGGCCTGGAGGAGGGCCTCCTTATTGCCACTCTCAGAAAGTTCTTCCTCCTTCCTCCCTAAAAGCCTTCAGATTTGAATCCCATGCCATCAGATTATGTCACTCACTCATTGGCTATGGTCATCTATCAACTCCTGGGTCAATCTCCTTCATTCCTCAATGATCTTTAGCTTCTGGGTCATTGTAACGCTAACACTACTCCTAAATAACTTCTTGGAGATTTCAACAGCCTGGCTTCTCAGTTCCTTTAACAACTGTCTTCCAGTTATCCTGTCCTCCACCCTACCACAGTCACACCCATGCTCCTATCCGAAACCTTGCCATTACCAGTATCTACAATCCCTCGATTATCTCCAACATCTAACTCTGAGCTCCTCTTTCCAGCTGACTCCCTATAGTACCCACCTCCAACAATCCTCTGACCCTAATGGGATCTATAATTCTGTTCAGTGTTCCTCCCTCCCATTATGTCCTCTCTTCTTTTATTACCCAGTATATGTATCAGTCAGAGCCCTGATGGCACAGTGGGTAAGCCGTTGGCTGCTAACTGAAAGGTCGGCAGTTCGAACCCACCAGTGGCTCCATGGGAGAAAGATGTGGCAGTCTGCTTCCATAAAGATTACACCTTTGGAAACCTTATGGGGGCAGTTCTACTCTGTCCTAGAGGGTCACTATGAGTTGGAAGCAACTCAAAGGCAACAGGTTATATCAATCACACACAAAAAAGCACACAAATCACTAATGTGCTGCTCAATGGGTTATTATAAAGTCAACACAGCCATGCAACCATCACCCAGGATCATTCTTTTAAACCCACTCTAATCAGGCTTTTTCCCCCACTACTCCACTGACACTGCTCATCAAAGTCACCAATGGCCTCTGATAGCTAAATCCAAAAGTCATGTTTCAATTCTCATCTTCCATGACCTATTAGCAACATTTGACAAAGCTGATCACTCCTTCCCTCATTGAAACACTTCACTTGGCTTACTGACCACTTCTTGTTGGTCTTCTTTTACTTCTTCTCCCTTACCACTTACTGTTACAGTGTCTAGGGTTTAATCCTGGGACTGGTTTTTTCTCCATCCCATACCCTTGGTGATTTTATCGTCTCATGCCTTCAAATACCATCTAAATGTAAATGACTCCCAAATTTACATCTCCAGTCAAAACTTCTCAATGAACTCCACATTCCTATACACCTGCCAAACTGACACGGCTACTTGGATTTCTATTAGACACCTCAAAACTTAACACGTCCCAAACTGAACTCTGATCTCTCCCTGGAAACTGCTCTACCTGAGGTCTTCCTCATTTCAGCTAATAGCAACTTCCTTCTACCTGCTGCCAGGACAAAAACTCTCCCATAATCCACATCCAATCTGCCATGAAATTCTGATGGCTTTACCTTCAAATATCTATCTGGAAACTGACCATTTCTCCTACATCTATTGCTACTCTGGTCCAAACCATCATCACCTCTCACCTGGATGCCTGAAATAGCCTCCTGGTTGATCTCCCTGTTACTGCACTTATCCCATACAATCTAGCCTCAACACTGCAGCCAAGTGATCCTTCTAAAATTTATCAGATCATGTCACTCACTTTTCTGCTCAAATCTTCCAGTGGTTCCCCATTTCACTTAGAGAACAGCAATCTCCTTACAGTGGTCTACAAGGCTCTACCCCCAGTTTTATCTCTTACTACTTTCCTTTTCACATTCTCCATTCTAGTAATACTAGCAGTCATGGATTGAACTGTGTCCCCCAAAAATGTGTGTCAACTTGGCTATGCCATGATTCCCAGTATTGTGGGGGCGTACACCATTTTGTGATTTGATGTAATTTTCCCATGTGTCGTAAATCCTAATCTCTGCCTGTGCTTAATGAGGCAAGATTTGTTTATGTTAAAGAGGATTAGGGTGGGATGCAACACACTTACTCAGGTCACAGCCCTGATCCAATGTAAGGACAGTTTCCCTGGGGTGCAGCCTGCATCACCTTTTATCTTCCAAGAGATAAAAGGAGAGAGAAGAAAGCAAAGAAATAGGGACATCATACCATCAAGAAAGCAGAGCTGGGGGCAGAGCGCTTCCTTTGGACCCTGTGCTGAGAAGCTTCTAGACCAGGGAAGACTGATGACAATGACCTTTCCCCAAGCCGAGAGAGAGAGAAAGCCTTCCCCAGGAGCAAGCACCCTGAATTTGGACTTCTAGCCTTCTAGGCTATGAGAGAATAAATTTCTGTTTGCTAAAGCCATACACTTGTGTTATTTCTGTTATAGCAGAACTAGATAACTAAGACACTAGCCTCCTTGCTATTCAATAAACATGCCTGACATGCTCCTGCCTTAGACAGGCCCTCTGCACCTTACTGTTCTCTTTGTCTGGGACACTCTTCCCTGAGATCGCCTCATGGCTTGCTCCCTCAACTCCTTCAAACCTTTGCTCAAATGTCTCATTGTCATTAAAGCCTACACTAACCATTTTATTTAAAATTACAATGCTCCCTTCCCAAAACTCCTCCTTCTCTTATTCTATTTTTCTCCATAGCATTTACCACTCTGTAAGATACTATAATCTTCACTAACTTATTATGTCCAATGTATGTGGTAAGCAGAAAAATGGGACCCCAAAGAAATATTCACTTCTTAATCTGCAGAATCTATGAATATTACCTTATGTGACAAAAAAGTAAATACTACATTATATGGCAAAAGATGTGATACAGTTAAAGATCTTGAGAGGAAGAGCTTATTCTGGATTATCTAGTGACTCTAAATGCCATCACACGCATTCTCATAAGAGGGAAGCAGGGGAGATTAGACACAGACACAGAGGAGAGGTGATGTGAAGACAGAGGCAGAGATTAGAGCGATGCAGGCACAAGCCAAGGAATAAATGCCAGGGCAGCCACCAGCAGCTAGAAGAATCAAGGAACGGATTCTCCCCGAGAGTCCCTGGATGGAATGCGGTCCTGCCAACACTGTGACTTTAGACCTCAGGCCTTCAAAACTGTGAGAGAATAACTGTCTGTTGTTTTAAGCCACCAAGTTTATGGTAATTTGTTGCAGCGGCCGCAGGAAACAAATACAATGTCTGTCCCACACTGCTAGAAATGCAAGTTCTACACAGGCAGAAATTTCTGCTTATTTTGTTCACTGTTATTTACCCAGCACCTAATATAGTACCCGCTACAGGGCAGACGATCAGTAAATATTTGTCGAATGAATGAATGAAATAAGCATCCTAAGTCAAACAGCGCCATCTGATTACCATCAGTAATTTACCTTTATTCAGACAAAACCATTACTCTTTCCGTGGTTACATAGATTATGTAATATAAAAGCAAAGGAAAAGCCTGGAAGTTAGACACAAAACTCTTAAGAAGTGGAGAAGAGACAGAATTAGGACTGGTGGTCAGGGATAATTTCAGCCCTGTCTATAGTGTTTTAGTTTTGTAAAAGAAATATTTATGTATTTGTGTGATTAAAAATTAATCTAAAATATTTAAAATTTTTCTGGTTTTTCAAAAAAATTCCATTCTCATCAATGCACTTTTAATAACAGGTTCTATCTCTCCTATAAATGGTTAACTACATTTTTAAGAATAATTTTAAATGCCTATCTATTTGTATGAGGTTTATATTAAACCACCAATAAAGAGAAAAATCAGGGCATTCCTGAACCAGAAGTGGGCACTGAAGCCAACATCTACATTTTTTTAAAAAGGAAAAAAAAAAAAAAAAAAAAACTACTACATTTGGCATATAAAAGAGTGTCACATAAATATTAAAGAACAAGGACATCCTCTCTTTGATTGGATAAATTCAATACCACTTACTTGGAGGGCTCTTTTCAAAGAGAAAAGCAGAAAACTACAGAAAATTAAATAATTTACAGCCTTGACTGACCTATACATAAATAATGAAGAAACAATACTTCCAACGAAAAGAAACATTCATCTATCAAAGAAAATAACTTTACCTGCAGCATGTAGTTGATCTGCCAAGTCATATAACAACTTAAAGTTCTCTCCACTCTTCAAACCCCGACCTTATTAAAAAGATTAAAAAAAAAAAATTAGCAAATATAAACTCTATTCTTATATAATGTGTTACTTTGTATACCTGAATGAATTTTCATATTACACAATTGCCATATTAATTAACATACTACCTCTTTTATAAAGTCCTTCTTGACTTCTATGCTATCTCATGCTTGTCCTTACTTCTGTACTTCTACAAAACATCAACACTACTGTAATTAAGTCATTAATAAACTAATTGTGCAATTAATCTTTAATATCATTAGAATGAAGACTCTTTAACTGAAGAGTTTGTAACTATCTTGGTGACTGCTATATCCACAGTAGTTAGCAATATTTCTTAGACAAAGTAAATGCTCAATAAATATTAGCTCAATAACTGACTAAAGTTATTATTTGAGTGGAAGTCACCCTACCAAACTTTAAACTTCCTAAGAACAAGAATACCCTGCCTTTTCATTTTTGCTTCTCCAGCACTCTTCATAGGGCCCAGACAGAACAGACATCCGTTTCTCAAATGAATAAATGTGTCAGATACGTTTTTTTAAAATACTGCATTATTTTTTTTCAATGCCCCTTGCAATACAAGGCTGTTTGGATAATTATTTTCTGCATGATGTGCTTATGTTTAATTTGGAAAGATTTTTAAATAATTTCAATAAATGGTCTTCTTAATTTTTTTTTTTTACCATATTTTTATGCAAGTAACATCTGCCTTCCACGTTTGTTTGCTAACTGCGCCCTCCCCCAACAAAGTATCTTCTTAAGCGTGCTAGGCTAATTTTTTATATAGCAACATGTAAAAAAAATTAGCATAGTGGCGCTTCTGAAAATATCTCACAGGCAAGAGTGTGGTTGGCAAACAAATGTAGAAGGTGTGTGTTATTTGGATAAAAATACGATAATGAGCATGATATAGAAGAAGCAAGTCAAACAGAAAAACAATAGAGAAATCAATAAAACTAGAAATTGATTCTTTGAAAAGATCAATAAAATTGACAAACCCGTAACCAGACTGATGAAAAAAAGAGAAGAGATGCAAATAACCAAAATAAAACAAAAGAGGGGACATTACAACTGACTTGACAGAAATAAAGAGAATTATGACAGAATATTACGAACAGCTGTACCGCAACAAACTGGATAACCTAGATGAAATACACAAATTCTTAGACACACACAACGTACCCAAACTTACTCAAGAGGAAACACAAAGTCTCAACAGACCCATACCAAGTGAAGAGACTGAATCAGTGATTAAAAACTTCCCAACAGAAAAAAGTTCTGGACCAGATGGCTTCACTGGGGATTTCTACCAAACATTTAGAGAAGAACTGACACCAATATTATTTAAACTCTTCCAAAAGATAGAGGAGGAAGAAATACTCCCTATCTCATTCATGGAACAAACATAACCCTGATACCAAAAACATACAAAGATGCCACATGAAAACAAATCTACAGGCCAGTATCTCTTATGAATATAGATGCAAAAATCCACAATAAAACACTAGGAACAGAATCCAAAAGCATATTAAAATAGTCATGCACCATGACTAAGTGTGCTTTATTCCAGGAATGCAGGAATAGTTCAACATCAGAAAATCAATCAACGTAATACACCAAATCAATAGAACAAAGGAAAAGAACCACACATCATCTCTATGGAAGCACAACAAAGCATTTGATAAAATCCAACACCCTTTCTTGATGAAAACCCCAAAGAAGATTGGAATAGAAGTGAAATTCCTCAGTATGATTCAGGGCATACGTGAAAAGCCAACAGCCAACATGATACTAGACGGAGAAAGACCGAGAGCTTTCCTTTTGAAATCGGGAACAAGACAAGGGTGCCCGCTCTTATCACTTCTATTTAACACTCTGTATTAGAAGTGCTAGCAGGAGCAAGAAGACAAGAAAAAGAAATGAAAGGTATCTAGATTGGAAAAGAAATAGTAAAATCATCTCTATTCATGGATGATATGAATTCTATATACAGAAAATCCCAAAGAATCCACAAGAAAACTTCTAGAGCTAATAGAGGAATTTAGCAAACTTGCAGGGTACAAGGTCAACAAACAAATATCAGCTGGGTTTCTATACATCAGCAGTGAGCAATATGATGGGGAAATTAGGGAAACAATTCCATTTACAATAGCACTTAAGAGAATAAAATACCTAGGAATAAATCTAACCAGAGACATAAAGGACTTATACAATGACAACTATAAAACACTGCTGAAAGAGATTAAAGAAGACTTAAATAAATGGAAAGATGTTTCATGTCCATGGATTGGAAGACTTAAGGTTGTTAAGATGTCAATATTACCCAAAACAATCTACAGATTCAATGCAATCCTGATCAAAATTCCAACAGCCTTCTTTACAGAAATAGAAAAACCAATCTTCCACTTTATATGGAATGGCAAGGGGCCCCAAACAGCTAAAGCAACACTGAAAAAGAACAAAGTAAGAAGACTCACACTTCCTGATTTTAAAACATATTATACAGCTACAGTAATCAAAACAGCCTGGTACTGGTATAACAACAGACACACAGAACAATGGGATAGAACTGAGAGCCCAGAAATAAACCCACACACCTATGGTCAACTAATTTTTGACAAGGGTGCTAAGTCCATTTGATGGAGAAAGAAGAATCTCTTCAATAAATGGTGCTGGGAAAACTGGATTTCCATATGCAGAAAAATGAAACAGGAGCCAAGCCTCATACCATACACAAAAACAAATTCAAATCGATTAAGGACCTAAATATGCAAACCAAAACCATAAGATCCTTAGAAGAAGATGCAGGGGCAATGCTGTCAGACCTAGCTTTTAAGAATGGATTATATAATAACAAAAACACAAATAGCAAAAGACAAAATAAATAAATGGGACCTAATAAAAATTAAAAACTTTTGTTCACCAAAAGACTTTTCCAAAAACTGAAAAGACAAGCTACCAACTGCGAGAATATCTTCAGAAACCATAGATCTGATAAGAATCTAATGACCAAAATATATATAAAACTTTGACAACAACAAAAAGACAAATAACTCAATTGTAAAATGGGCAAAGGATATGAATAGACGTTTCACCAAAGAGGACATTCAAATGGCCACCAGACACATGAAAAGATGCTCAGTGTCATTAGCCATCAAAAAGATGCAAATCAAAACCACAATGAGACACCATTTCACTCCCACTAAGATGGTTAAGATTAAAAGAAAAAAAACAGAAAATAACAAACGTTGGTGAGGATGTGGGGAAAACGGAACCCTAATCCATTGCTGGTGGGAATACAAAATGGTACAGCCATTGTAGAAAACAGTGTGGCAGTTCCTCAAAAAACTAAAAATAGAATTAGCATATGACCCAGCAATTACACTCCTAGGTATATACCCAAAAGACTGGAAAGCAGAGATTCAAAAAGAGACTTGTCCACCAATGTTCACCGCAGCACTACTCACAATAGCCAAAAGATGGAAACAACCTAAATGCCCATCAACAGATGAATGGATAAACAAAATGTGGTACACACATACAACGGAATACTACTCAGCAGTAGGAGAAATGAAGACTTGATACACGCTACACTATGGATGGCGCTTGAAGACATTATGCTAAGTGAAATAAGCTAATCACAAAAGGACAAATATTGTATAATCTCACTTATATATAAAAAGATAAGAAAAGGTAAATGTACAGAGACCAAAGTTTATTAGTGGTTACCAGGGGCAGGAGGGAGGAGGAAAAGGGGGGTTAACGATGATGGAAAAATCACATTAAGGGAAAGGTTGCACAGTCGATCATTGTAATTGCTGTCAATAAGTTGTACACCTGTAAAAGTTGAACTGGCAAAAGTCATCTGACCGATGTATTTACAATACTGGCAAAAAAAAAAAAGATTAAATGCTGAGACTGCTTATGTACAACCAAACGTCTCATGGAATTTGGTTCCTTGGTTTGGAGGTTTAGGGTCATGGTGTCATGAGACATCCCAGTTGATTAGCCTAATAACATGTTTAGTGCTTCTGTTCTACCTCCTAATTCTTCATGTAGTGCCTGGAGTCTTAAAAGCTTACATGTGGCCATCCAAGGCACAAGAATTTGTCTCTATGCACTTGGAGCAACAGAGGAAAAAGGAGAGTAAGGAATAGGAGGGTAATATGGAACATGTGGCTAATTGCCTCCATGAACAACTGCCTCCTTTGCCATGAGACCAGAAGAACTGGATGGTGCCTGGCTACCACTGCTGAACATTTTGATTAAAGATTCCACAGAAGAATCCTGGTCAAAAGGCGGAAAACTGCAGAACAAATTTTAAAATTTTCATGGAATCCAGACTTTCTGGAACCATGAAGGATGGATGAACCCCTGAAACTATTGACCTGAGATAATCTTTAAAGCTTAAACCAAAAATATTCCCTGAAGTCATCGTAAAACTGAACAATAGTTTAGCTTAACTAGTAAAAAAAGTCTGCCTGGAGCATTATGCTCTTTTAAGAACTATCTACATGGGATCAAATTATCAACAGCAACTCCTAAGATTAGATAGGAAACTTAGGAGGCAGTGAGTTTATGTTAACGAGGGAGGAACAACTCTGACAATGGTTACACAACTTGAATATAATCAATGTCACTAAACTGTACATGTAAAAACTTTTGAATGGTGTATGTTTTGCTGTGTATATTCTCAACAACAACAACAACAACAACAACATAAATAAAATTTAGGAAAAAAATTTAATCAGGCTTGTGCAGCATTACCAATGGCATGGACAAACAAGATTTAAAAAAAAAGAAGCAAGCCTTGGGCAATATTAACAGTTCAGATATTAAATGTGAAGAAACTTTCAAAGATATACACAAAAACCTGGAAAATCCCAGAAGTGAACAGTGGGAATCATACAACATGGCCCTAAGACTCCAATCATTTTTTTCTTTCTATGATTCACAAGCCAACCACACTCTGCAGATTAACACGGAAGTGAGCCAGTAAGCCGAAAGATGTAAGTTGCAAAGCTTTGAAGATGAGATTTGTACTATGCTCCCCCTGGTGCCAGTGACACAAATTTGCAACAGAAAGGCCAAGTTGTGTATTATGCTCGTAATTTTGACTTCATTTTCCTAACTGGCAAAATGGGAATAATACTTGCCATGTACCTACTTCTTATATTTGAAAAAAAAAAAAAACTGTGCTCCTCTGAAATAAATACTAATAAAATCAAAATATTACAAGTTTACATCATCTTTTACAATTCAGAAATTACAATATTTCACTTACCACCAGATATCACCACTTTGGCCCCAGTTAGCTCAGGTCGATCACTTTTTGTTAATTTCTGATCAAGCCATTCTGATATCCCCACCGGTGAAGTACTTGATACTGCAAGCATTGACAGAAAACAAACAATGCCTGTGATTTAAAGTTCTAAAATTGGAATTACTTTAAGGGAAACACACTAATACATACTTCTATGAATTTAAGTTTGTTAGTAACTTTGAATTTTCTGTTTTCCTAATCTCAGTTTCTCTGATTTGGAAAGAGTAAAAGGGTTATATTCTAGCCTTCACCTCATTAGCTGCATGACTGTTGAGAAGTCATTTAATTCTGAGTCTAGCTGTAAAACTAGGATAATCCCCCATCTGAGATCAAATAAGACACTGTATATGTTAAAGTGTAACATCCTCTATGCATTTATTATTATTACATTTTTCTATTATATTAACTCTCCCAAGTATTATGGAAATATTGAGAAGAGAGTAAAAAACCTTTAACGTCAATGTAACAGATTAGCTTTAATGGATCCCCTCTCTCTCACCTCCTTGATCCACCAAAGCAGCTATGCTAGTACCAACAATTATGTGAAAAAGACATAAATTATAAATATTTCCTATTATCTTATATAAGCTTGGGAATATCATTTAGACTGAGCTATTAAATACTCTGCATTAGAAATTCAACCAGAGGTCATCACTAATCTAATATAATCTGAGTTTAAAAAGAAAAGATTAACACTTACCCTTTTCTGAACTGGCACTACCTCCACTTGTTGCTGCAGCTTCAAAAGATGTTCCTCGGACAGAAAACACCTTCACTTTCTCATCACACTTCACTGTACATAAAGCATTTCCTATAACACACAGATTTACTTTTTAAAAACAGGATCTCTCAAAAAGCAACAAAACAAGTATTCCTTTGAGGCTCAGAATTCACTTCACAAAGACCGGGTAAGAAAATAACTGTGGACTAGTTGTTTTCTACCTCTACTAAGTGTAGGAAAAAGATGACAATTAACAGTGAAGAAGCATATCAGTGGATGTGGATGTTTGTATAACCCTGGAGGTCTTTAAAAACAGGACAGGTGCTGACCTTCTGGGAAGTGAAAAAACTGGAACAAGCAGACATACTAGTAAGGTATACTTCCCCTAAAAAGAACCTAACAAAGCTTTCTTATCCAAGAAAAAAAAGCCACGATCAGTAACTCAACAATATGAACTGCAACAAGTTAATAAGAATAAAGCTACTAGACGTCCTATGGAAGGAAAATACATGATTACACGATAGGGCATAAAGGACAGGAAGTGAAGCTGTGCCAAGATTTTAAAAGGATTTGAGGCATTTCTTATGGATTAGCAATCACATTAAGAGTGACCTAAACTGTGACCAAATATTTCCTCTCAAACATAAAAGATAAAAGGTTTGATGTGAGAACTGACCATTTATACTGAAATACACAACTTTCATCATAAAGAACAAAGAGAACACTGCCTTCTCCAGCCCCACTGGAGACCAGTATGCTTAGTGAGAGATCAAACAACTCAACAGACACTGAAATGAATTTCTTAATGCAAACAGAAATAGAATAGGAGAAGGAGACTGAGAATACTATTTGAAAAAAGCTTTGCTCTTCCAGGTGCCACTTATAAAATATATTGAACTAGTGAATCTAATTTTTATTGACCACTGGAAAAATCTCCCTGCAAACTGAATGACGAGGTAGGAAAGAACTGTGCTCTGGATCTATCAGAGAGAATGTCATGTCACAGTTCAGCAGCAATTCTAAGACTAAGATTTTTCCCAGAAACCTTTAAGATGGTCCATTTAAAGCAACTGTATAGCTTGTTTTAAAATCCTATCTTCAAGATTAAGCTCAGCTTTTAAAATTTACTAAGATTTAACATGTTAATTATCTTCTTTGGGTACTCACCTGCATAAATGGTTCTCACAAATGTGTCAGGTGACCTGATCGCAATGATGTCAGAAATTGGGGCAACATCAAGTTTGGCTGCTACTCTGGGCAAAAGGTTCTAAAAGCAAAATAAGCAGTGAGTTACACACATACATGCTGATTGATGTTTGTAAACTATCAGCAATGTCATTCTCTAAATGCATATTCTGTAAAGATGTTAAATATTTGGTATTTCACATTCATCCTTTGATATACCACAACTTCAAGCACAGCTTTTTTAATAGCCTTTGAGATTAACTGGAAGTCTATTATTATTCTAACTACATTAGGAGTTTTATGAGTTCTTTGTGAAGATTATCGCCGAGAAATCCTATGAGGTATTTTTATTATATCACATGCAGTTACTATGAATCAAAAACAACTCGACAGCACCTAGCAACAGTAAGTAAACTCCTTTAATTCAATATGTTGATTTATGAGATATAATGTTTGCTTTAATGATGAATGCCACTTAAAAAGTGTGACAGTTACCGATGACTGATTTAAATAAAAGATAGAAAAAATATTTAAAAGAGTAGCAATTTCAATATTCTCAAATACTGAAAAAAAAAAAAAAAAGATTATACTTCTGCATGTTTACTTAAGAAACCTCGGTGGTGCAGTGGTTAAGCGCTCAGCTGCCAACCAAAAGGGTGGCGGTTCAAACCCACCAGCCGCTCTGTGGGAGAAAGATGTGGCAGACTTCCATAAAGATTACAGCCTTGGAAACCCTGTGGGGCAGTTCTACTCTGTCCTATAGGGTCGCTATGAGTTGAAATCGACTTGACGGCAACAGGTTTGGTTTTTGATTATATTTACTTTATATGAAAGAAAACAATTTCGAAGTAGACCTTTCTACCTTTTGTTAAACTGATGTTGTAAAAAGATCAAAATTAACCTAAATGTCCATCAGCAGGAGATGAGTTATGTAAATTATAGCTCACCTACACAATGGAATACTATGTAAACCTCCCTCCAAAAAAAGAAAATGAGGAGGGTGGAGGGTGAAGAACAGCCTGCATGATATGTATAAAGAGTGTGGCAAGAACATATTTATATGCTTTTCCTTGTATAAGCATATAACATTTCTGGAATAAATACATGTGACAGCTTTGCTCTCACTAGCTGGGACCCTAGGGAAAGCGACACTCTCCCCATGTCTCAGTTACGTCACCTCACAATGAGGGAAGGAGAATCCCCCCGCTTCTAGTCTAAAATTCTATGCCTCTAGGGCTCTAAAACAGGAGAGTTAGTCAGTGAAGACTGATAATCCTTTCTAGATTTCTAGATTCAAAGCTGCTCTTAGATGATGACATCATTAATCCTAATACTATATAATCACAAAAAAGTGAAGTGCTGCTTTTATCACACCAACAGAAAAGCTGAATTCTACACAGCTTTCTACACAGAGCTTACTCGATCTCATTCCTGAACTTGGTACAGGACACTGCCTCCTATGGGCACACTCTCAAGTTCCTCTCCCTTCCAACCCCAAACGCTCTCTGCTCTCTAAGAATTATCTCAGATTATCCTCTAATTACTCCTTTATTCTGCATCCTCCCACATATATGTATAATTATACTATATGAATTGGTACTAACATGTTATCTTGTTTTACAATAATTTTTAATACACGTTATATAACCCTCAACTAGATTTATGAGTACTCTGAGGGCAAAGGTTTTGTTTTTTCTATTTCTTTTGTGTCCCTATCTCCAAACCATAATAGGTAGTTCTACATAAATCAATGCTAACAAGTGTTGAAAGCCTGAGTCCATTTCTCTCCCATCGTATTTCTAACAGGTTTTCTAATTTTCAGTTTGTTACTTACATGATGTAGTAATCCTTTGTCAACCATGGTAAAGAAGCTACTGAAAAGTACGTTTGTAAAACCACAATTAGAAAACAAAAAAAGGTCCAACAGAAAGAAAAAAAAAGATTTGGGGGAAGAAAATAGTTCTAACTTAGTAATGGGTTTAGAAAACACCTACTTCCAAAACAAACCATATTTGTCAGTGAGTAACCCTGTTCCTGAACCATCTTTTCTAGCTGTTCAAGAACTACTACTGGAATATTGTTATTTGGCTAAGCAGATTCTCTCACAGATTCTATGTTCTGCAAAATGTAACTTTTTTAAAGTTTTAGAACTTTCTAAACTGCTTGAAATTTAATGTCTTTTGATATTTCATTACCCCTTGTTTTATTTTAGCACATCTTGAAAAAAATCACCATGGTACTTACAGGTATATATATCTTTTCTGGGTCTGTTCTTCCATCTAACTACTCTGAAAGGGTGGATGGTAAATGGATTTATCTCTATACTCTCCAACAGACTTGACCACATTGAAGGGGAAGTGATAGCTGTCATTATGTTCTTTTCATCTTCATAGAATTAAAAATCCTAGCATACCAATATAAAAGTGTATTATCTCAAAACCACTATTGGCAAAGGACAGTTACAGAGCAAATTGTTTAGCTTCATCTGATAGGCTCTCATTCCCAACTCATTCAGGGGCTGAAGCATCATTTATTATTATGTGACCCATATATTATAACACAGCAATCAAGGCCGCATTATTAAAATCTGGCTAATAAAACGAAACAAGCACCCTTCCTTTGTCTAACAATCTTTCAGGTCAACTGTCACCACAGAAACTTCAGACTCATGAAATTGTTTAAGTCATCCAAGATACAATAAAAATTCTCAGACATGAAATGGTCCACAAAGATCTTCTAGTTCAATGCTCATCTACTGCAATAATCCCTTTGACAATATCCCAGCGTATAGTAAGTAGTTGGATGTCAAGCCTCTGACTTAACCATCTCCAGTGAAAGAGAAATCTACCATAGAGAAAACCCATTCCATTTTTTAACATCTCTAATGGTAGATCACCTAGTCAAACTCCATTATTTTAGATATAAGAAAAACAGACTTTAGGAAGGTAAATAACTAGCCCAATATCATACATGTCTGTGGAACCATCTTACCTATCAATTAGCAAACTCCATGCAAAAAGTGAGTAATTTATGAGTCTGCAATGTGACTGTATAAAAGAATAATTGTCCATTAAACTTGTGTTTATACTATAGGTTGGAAATTCTGTTATTGCCTGGAAAGTCACCTTAAGTCATTCATTTATATTAGCCTTAAATGAAAAATTTTAATGAGTTCAAACTGAGAATTCTAGGGGTTAGAAAACAACTTTTCAAATATCTTTAATTACAACATACTGGTTTCTGCTTTACAGAGTCATGTCAGTCATATTACCATCTTCTGTTTCCTTGTCTACCTCCATGCCATTTACATGGGTAACTGTACAAAGTCTCTGCACAGTTTGCCAGGATTCCTCATGCCTAGAAGCAATACTGGACCACAGAAAAATTTTCACCAAATACTACTCATTTTGCAAGAACAGAGAGCAATATATTGGAACATGACTGTTACTGACACTCAACAGGGATAGTTAATGGAAGAGCTCATATCTTATTTCCCAAACTCATATTTAAAAATCAACTGCAATGCAATTTTGAATTTAAAAGGGAAAAAAAGCCAAATCAAGAAAATTTATAGTCGAAATTAAAATGACTGGTAAATATACGAAAAGATGTTCAGTCTCACTAACAACCAGAGAAATGCAAAATTAAACAAGATAAAAATTTCTATCCATCAGATCAGGAGAGGGGAGAATGCTGAAATGTATAATACCAGGTATTGGCAAGGTACTCGCATGTGCAACTGGCAGAGTGTAAACTGGGGCATCCTTTTAAGAGGGCAATTTAGCAATATATATCAACATTTTAACTGCACATAGTCTTTGCTCAGTTATTTCACTTCTAGAAATCTACTGTAACTAAATATTAGCACATACATACAAAGATGTATGCCGTAATGTTTATAAATGTAAAAAATTTGAAACAACCTAACTGCCCATCGTTGGTTAAATGTGGAATATTAAACAGCTGTAAAAAATGAGACAGATACATTCTGAGCTAATATCTTCAAGACATAGTCAAAACCACTAGTCACAAAGCAATTCATGCCATACTATTGCATTTTAGAAGTAAAAAAAAAAATACTTGTACATGTATTATAATTTTAAAATCCATATAAAGAGGCCTAAAAGAATGTATAATTGTTAAAAGTTGTACCTCTAAAGAGAGAAGAGTGAATTGGGAATAAAAAGGGGACTTTGATATCTTGTACTTATGTACTGTATGCATCCTCTACAGTAAGAGTGTATTTGTGTGCACCTTAGTTTATAATTTTAAAAAGTAAAAAGAAAGACTGAAGACTGCAGCTTATTATGAATAGAATAAAAGAAAAGCAAGTTAGGATAATACCCATGGCTACAGAGAGAGCAAGAAGGATCCACTAACAAATTCCTTCTCTTGGGTTCCTTCTACCCACCCCCCCGCAACCCCTTTAAAACTTCATGCAGACTACTATAGCACCCATCTGCTAGCACATTTTTTCTTCAGACGTATCACAATGCACATGATCAGATTACGGCTTTCTTTACCCTGAGGATATCTTCAACCACCACTGGCCCTTCCCAAAACCCCCAAGTAGAGATGATTTAGCCTTTTTAAATATTCATCAGCCACACAAATAAGGTATCTCTTAAAAAGCGTTACTTATACAAATCACATACACACACACACACACACACACACACACACACACACACAACTCAACGTTGTTTTTAAACAAACATCATTTTAAAATAGCCTAAATAGAGTTTTCTCCACAATAAAATTTGAAAACCTGGAAGTGGCATTTTAACAAATTATGACAAAATCTTGAAAGAATAAGTTTTAGCAAGACTATCACATTAATTCAGAAGACTCAGGATTGGCTATCTAAATAAAGTCTGTTGTACATTTTTGGCACAGTGAAATCTAGCCTTTCAGAGCAGTGATATCAGATTCCCCATGCTCAATCTTCTCACCTTTCCAAAGGCAGATGCTCCAGCACAGATGTGTGTGTAACTGAACTGCTTCTGAGTTGCCAGAATCATTGGCGTCAGTTCCTCTGAGAATTAAACACATTTGATAAACACATTTCATAATATCCTCATAGTCATACATTCAAGCATAATTTAGACACTACACTTGTTCCACTGGAAAATCTCACCTGGAAGGAAGCCTTTGTAGGCATCATGCTCGGCCACCAGAACTTTTGCTACACCTGCTACTTTGCAAAGATCCTGTGCCACCTGTGATTAAAAGAGTTTTTAATTACCCATCTAACAGAAATATACAAATACAGCCAACCATCACAAATATGATGGCCAGCTTTTAAAAATGGCCTTATTAACCAGAAGAACTAGATGGTGCCCAGCTACCACCAATGACCGCCCTGACAGGGAACACAACAGAGAGCCCCAGGTGGAGCAGGAGAAAGGTGGAGTGCAGAACTCAAATTCTAGTAAGAAGACCAGACTTAATGCTCTGAGACTGGAGGAACCCCGGGAAGCATGAGCCCTGGATTATCAGCCCAGAACTAAAACAATATCCGAGGCCAACTCTTCAGACAGGGATTGGATTGTACTTCGGGATATAAAGTGATACTTGTGAGGAGTGTGCCTCTTAGCTCAACTAGATACAAGAGACTAAACAGGCAGCTTCTGTCTGGAGGTGAGATGGAAGGGCAGAAAAGGTTAGGAGCTGGTTGAATGGACACGGGGAACCAGAAGTGGAAAGGAGGAGTGTGCTGTCACAGTATGGGGAGACCAATTAGGGTCACATAACAATGTATGTATAAATCTTTGTATGGGAAAAAATTTAAAAATTTAATTTAAAAAAAAGGCCTTATTAGAAAAAGGGCTACTTAAGAATTTTGAAAAAATTCTTTAACAAAGAAAAACTTATGCCAATTGATCTTACTATGAATTTACCTTACATAGGCTTACTACAGGGGATTTTTTCAGCAAAAATTCCTGCCAAAATCAACATGGCTCTCTATTCAAATTTAGTCGTAAACTGTGCTCTTTACTTTTGGCTTAATGCAACTGTTAAGTTCATCATTTTAGAAATGGTAAAATGAGGCAATGGTTAAGTTCTCTCTCACACAACAACAGCGTCAATACATTTTAGACTTAGGGTTTCCTAGAGATGAAGAATAGGACTTAACCAGGCTACTTTACAGGCTGCTGCACTTTATTTGGCAATAAAAATTTCTGCTGATATTTAAATTGGTGCACCTGGGCAATAAGAGAAAATTTTATATAACGGCCCATTGCCAACCACTGATTTCCTGTCCCTGTACATATATCTATCCATGAAAAAGCAAAATTTTTATTTTGATTCCTCATTTCTCTTCTCTGGAATCAGAATAGGGTTCTGAAACGGTTTTTTGACCACTGAGCTTTGCTCTACGCAGAAGGCAGTTAGAACGCCCCTGTGAAGTACCTTCAACTACAGCCTGCTGGTCTCTGCTCCAGCAGTCATGCCAACCATATCCCCATCTTCTGTTCCTTGTCTACCTCCGCGCTGATTCACTGACGAGCTGGCATAAAAATATCTATTGATGAGCTGGATTGCCAAGTTGCAACAATATTCAATGAAGAGAAGACAGTGCAAAAGTACCTCTGCTGAACCACATTAGATTTAAACCACGTGTTCAACAGCGGACTAGACCACACCACAGAGTCCCTCACTGACCATCACCACTTTATTACGGATGCATCTATATCTGGTTTCTCTAACTTTAAAAGAATGTCTAATTAAGATATCCTAATCAACTCCAAATCCGTCTTGGAAGAAGTACCGCCAGAATGCTCCTTAGAGGCAAGGATGGCAAAACTTTGTCTCACACACTTTGGACATGTTATCAGGAGGGACCAATCCCTAGAGAAGGACATCATGCTTGGTAAAGCAGAGGGTCAGTGAAAAAGAGGAAGACCCTCAATGACATGACTGACACGGTGGCTGCAACAACGGGCTCAAGCATAACGACGACTGTGAGGATGGCGCAGGACAGGGCAGTGTTTCGTTCTGCTGTAGACAGGGTCACTAAAAGCTGGAACCGACTCAACAGCACTAACAACAATTAACTCCAAAGGAACTATATAGCAGACCATGATACAAAATGGAACAGAATTTCCCCATCAAAACTATCTGTTTTTTTTTAATTGTTAAAAACCTCTGGTACTGTATAGAAGAATCACTTAGTCCTTAGGTAAATAGCTAGAGAAAACAGTATAAGATTGAACTTTGCCTATGTTATTAATACAGTCTCTTTATGCAGATAGTGATTGTTTTTCTTGAAGGTAGAACATGGCATGGTAAGATTGTAACTGAGTAGAAAAGATGATTTCTGTTTTGCTCTTCTCAAAATAGTGTGAATAAAGTATCATTTCAAATATTTTAAAGTAATAATAATAATTATTTAAAATAACAGAGGAAAAAAACCAGAACTTGTATATCTGAAAGGAGGGCAAATAAAAAAGAGAGTTTAGCCATACCATCATGCATCGTGGTTTACATCAACTATGTAAGATTCAATAGTTGTTAGTAGGACTTAGTTTTAAAAAAAAATCTACCTAAAATAATGCTAAACTTGCTAAAATCCATTCTTTTAAGATACCAATTCACGTAAGAAATTAAAAAGAAGTGACACCAGCGTTTTGAACCTGCATTATTACATGCTGTGCAACAATGTCATTTAATAAAAAATATGTAAACAAAATGCTCTAGAAAGAAACATGCTCTCTCCAGATTTCTCCCTCTGAATTCCAAGCTCCCAATTACACACTCAGCAGCTTCTGTACAGAGTAAGAGGGACTTGGTGGCTCAAGCTGTATAAACTTAACTGAAGCATGATTCTGCAGCCCAGTGGCACAGACCCTGCAGACAATAGTATAACATCTTTTTAGGGGGATTAGTTTCCAAAGTTGTCATTATCTTATTTCAACAACACCAAAAAAAAAGAATATACCTTAGCATCAACTGAGTTTGGAAGGAATAGTACTTACATTTGAATTCTTCTGCCAGTTAAAAATTAACACCTGTGATGCTTTGTCCAGATTCACCACTTTCAGGAATTAATGCAATTAGCAAGTACATTCATCAATACAAAAAAGGTATCAACTATTAACCTCTAAGGGGCCTCAAATATTATCATTCTACTTGGTACCTGGTGGCACACATGACGGTGCCGGTGGAACTAAATCAAGCATTCTACTTCATTTCAAAAGATAAAATGCTGAGTGAGCAAACCTTTTAGTTTCTTCTTCACACACAAGTAATAGTTGTGACACTGGCCATTTAATGAGGATTAGAGCCCAATTTGGGTTATATCCTCAGCATAATTCTCTGTTGCCATCTTTCCCTGTCTCTTGATGGAGATTATATTTGCTATGGCTGACCTTAAAAATTTCTCACCTTGTCACATTTGGTTCCAGCTACTAAGCAGGATACTTCACCTCCAAGACATTTGGCTGCAGTGATGGTGTTTAATGTAATGGGTGCTAGGGTATCATTTGCATGCTCAGCTATTACCAGGGTACTCTGAAATCGTAGCAATGAGGCCTAAAAAGAGAAAAAAATAAAAAGAATACTGTCATACAAATAGGTTTTTTTATTCTACTTGTTAGGTATAAGTGCTTTAAAGAAAACTATTTTGTACACAATACTCAGTTCTATAAATGTATTTATAAAATACTTGCGCAATAGCAAAAATTGAGCTATTTGTATCTATCACACTACTACTAATATTCTTACCTAGTAAAAATGGAAAAAGCAAATTAGTTTTCTTCTGTCAGGAATGTTTAAAAATTATTTCAAAGCAACTTTATGTCCAATGAGAGACTGCTAAATATACCTAATTTTAAAATCCTTCAACAGAACATAGTAACTATCAAACTAGGAACTGGTTGAATTCTACTATCAATTATATTCAGTCACAGCAATACTGCTAAAGAGTACTATCCAGAAATAATGGGCTTGAAATCATTTACTAAAATTGATTTCCACTGTTTCAGGCAAAATGTATTCAATACCAAAAGGACTGATTTAAAAAAAAACAAAAAACTGTTTTTAAAATATAACATCAAGCAGCAATTTTGCTGAGGTTTCAACTGTTCAAATATGCTTCTGAAAAAAAAGAAGCATGCAGACAGTATCTTGGAACCAACCAATAAATGGTGGCCATATTTACTGCAGACTATCAAGAAACCAGCAAGTTCATGGTCCTCTGGAAGAATTTCAAACACCAAGAACACAAGGATGAAACAGAATGACTCCCATGCTCAAAGATTTTACAGGAAATAAGGCTTGTTCACATACAAACTATTATCACAAAAGATAGAACAGTTTCAAAATGATGAAGAGTTCCAAGACTTTGGAAGCTGCAGATCACGAAGTGCACTGGCAAGTGGAGGTGGAGAGGAAGGAAGTTTAGGTGTTCCTGCCACGTGAAAATATGAGCATGGCACCACAGACATGAGGAAACAAGAAAATTTTGCAACTATCCTTGTCAGAAGGAACCCTGGTAGTGTAGTGGTTAAAGCACTCGGCTATAAACTGAAAGATTAGTGGTTCAAATCCACCAGCCGCTCCACAGGAGAAAGATGTGGCATTCTGCTTCCATAAAGATTATAGCCTTGGAAACCCTATGGGGCAGTTCCACTCTGTCCTACAGAGTTGCTATGATTCAGAGCAGGCTCGACAGCAACAGGTTTTTAGTGATCCTTGTCAGAATGAAATAGAAAGCACTGAAGATCAAAGAGCATGGTTGTGTGGCTTAATTCAGCAATAATCTTCAGCTCTAAAGTTGAAGAGAAGAAAAGTATATAGTATGAAATTTATCCAGAGATAGAAATTTGCAAGGAGGGTGGGAATGAAGACAAAAAGGCATGGGACCGTAACGCTGGTTATACAACCAATATGCAGATTTTACAAAATACATTTTTTTCATTTACTATATCGTAAATGTCAATTGCTATATTTTAATATTCTTCACCTTTTTATTGGCATAGTACATAGGCATACCAGTTTAACCAGTTTATAGAATTTTGGGTTATTAGCAATTTATTATTATCATAAAGAATGTAGAGAAGATCATCCTTGTAGCTAAATCTTTGCACCATTAACAGATGAGAGTTCCTTCCAAAACCCTTTTGACTGGAAGCTGACCGGAATTTACTCTAGCTGCTCTGCTTCACAGGAGATTATGCCAGATTCCGCCCAACACTCAACAGGATAGAGACCCTTCTTAGCCTTAAGCTACCTACCTCTACTACTTCATTCCCAATCTTCTTCTCCCAGCTCTCTAAACCAAGTCTACCTCTGCTGAACCCAATCCTAGAGCAGAGAGCCAGAGATTCTACTCCTTAGCAGGTAAGATTTCCAGGGGTAGGAATACTTTCAAAGCCACATGAAGCTGAGGGTGGGGAGGATGAGAAGGGCACCATGAGCAGGATATGCCAGATGAAGGAATCAATGCATTGTAGATCAGCAGATGAACATTTCTTGTCTTCTCTTTTTTTTGTTTACTCAGTGAAAGTAAGAGAAGAAAATGAGATCTTTGTTGCTGCCAAATCAAATATCTGGGTAATTTTTTCTTTTTCATAATAAAAAGTTTCCAGTAAGAAGGAAAGGTATTAAAGGTTAAAAATCTTTATGCATATCTTAGATTCTTCTCTTACGACAAATTCCTAGAAGCAGAAGTGCTAAATCAAGAGGTAGGCACATTTTTAAGGCTTTTGATAACTGACTGCCACAAACTGTTTTCCAGAAAATTTGTAACAAATCACAATTTACAATTCCTGGGATGAAATGAAAATTCTTGAAAGGCAAGTACTATGCCTGTTCATTTTGTTATCTTCAGAGTCTAATGCTTTTTTCAATATACATCTGCAGAATTAATTACGTGGTGCTTTTTCTTTTTTAATCAGAAGAGCACAGTATCTTATAAAGGACTTGGTAATTAAGACTCAATGACATAATTTTTTAAATGACATTTCACAGGAATTGCCAGTAACAAACTATTTATTACCAATATATATCAGACATCGTATTTTTGATTGTTTCGTATATCATTTACCATAAAAATTATGAGATTTCCATCATCACTTGAAGAATAAATCCAAGATTTGGTGGCAGAAGGCCCATATTTACTGTAAATTATAGTTCTATCATGATATAAATTAGGCAGTTCTCCTAAAGAATTATTGAGGTTTTTAGAATGGCTGGGGAAAGATTGCATATTCTTTTTAAAAAATTCTTCAAAAATAGTAGATGAATAAGAGTAAATAAGAAAAGAATATATTTAAGACCCATTCAGTCCATGTAACCAATCAATTTTTACTAAGCACTATATACATCATAAGGAGCCCTGGTGCCGCAGTGGTTATGGTAAATACTCAGCTGCTAAACGAAAGGTCAGCGGTTCGAACCCACCAGCTGCTCCACAAGAAAAAGATGTGGCAGTCTGCTTCTGTAAAGATTAAGTCTTGGAAACCCTATGGGGCAGTTCTACTCTGCCATATACGGTCACTATGAGACAGAATCAACTCGACAGCAAAGTCATAAAGGTACTTATCAACTGACTCCTTTATAATTTTTTTATATGTTAAGTTTCCTTCTAACTCAATGTTCTACCCTCCATTTCTCAGCTACCACCTAAAAAGAATCTGAATCATCTAGGCATGCTTGAGTGGCTTAATTCAGCAATAATGGCTGTGTAAAGCCTAGGCCAGGAGAAACTAGTCTGTGACCTTCTAAGATGTTATCCCTCCATCTGGAGCAGTTTCCTCACATGCAAATTGAGGGAGATGAACTAGATCAGAGGTTTCCAAACTATATCAGTAGAAGGCTAGGGGTTCCAGGTAGGCACCTCAGGAGCCACCACACAGGAACAAGTGAGGACAAGGCAGCAAGTAGGGCTGCCAGATTGGCCCCCCAGCTTTGCTTTAACCAAATTAATCAAAATAACATTTAAAAAGCACTGTACTAGAATTTTTATACACAATATCTTATTTAAAACTCATTAAACTCTGTGATGTAGGTGCTATCATTATCCTGACTCTACAGACGAGGAGCTTAGTGGTCACATAGCTAGGAAGCGGCACCAGGTTACGAGCCCAAGTAGTCTGACTCTAGAGTCTGGGTTCTTAATCACCAGCTCAACTCCAAAGCACCACCATTTTTATCTGTTTTACATATGGGTCATTCCTGTAAGATTTCACTTAACAAAAAATTCTCCTGTTTAAAAAGGAAAGAAAGCACTGGTCAAAAGGAAACGAAAAGGGGCTGGAGCAAGATAGCATGAGCAGTTGCATGTTCCCATCCACCCACAAAAATATGGGGAGAAAAAAAAAGCAGAAACTGGCAGAACCAACTTTGTCAGAATTCTGGAAACTAGTCAAAGTGTTACAGCAACTAAGCAAATGTTGAATCAAAAAAAGGTCAACTATTATACAGCAGGAAAGCTTTGATTTTCTACTTGCCTGCATCCCACCCCCATCCCTGCCTAAGTGTGGACATTTTAGAGGGGCAGCAGTCCACACTCGCAGGGAGAAAGCCTGGTCTCTGTCACTAGACAGAGCAGAGCAGACTTTATTTTCAAATTACTGTGTGTGTCTGTTCTAACTTGCCTGGGGGCTGTTCAAGGACTGACACAAGACACTCCTCTAGGTCTGGCCTGTCTCGGAGCTCATACAGGCTGAGAGGCAGTGGGCAATGCCCCAAGGCTGTAACCATTCACAGCCACCTAGGGCTAAGGAGTGTGATGAAGGCATGCAATCCACCACTGCCATGGATTCTGACTCATAGCAACGCTACAGGGCAGAGGAGAATTGCCCCATAGGGTTCCCAAGGCTATAGAGCAAATTACCAGGTCTTTCATCCATGAAGCCACTGGGTGGGTTCGAACTGCCAATCTTCTGGTTAGCAGCCTGACGCTGAACTGTTGTGCCACAAGTCCTCCTTTCAATTTAAACTAGTTAGTGTAAATTTAGCGGATTAAAATGTAATCCTCACAGTAACCACAAAGAAAATATACAAATATATACACAAAAGGAAACAAGACATGACTCAAAATGGTTCACTACAAAAGGAAATGAGAAGGGAATAAAAATGGCTCACTACAAAAAAATCAACTTGACACAAAAGTAGGCAGTATTGAAGGAAATGAGGGACAAAATTATACATAAGATGCACAAAAAACAAATAACAAAATGGCAGAAGTACTTCCTCATCAGTAATTACTTTATTTGTAAACGGATTAAACTCTCCAAGAGGCAGAAATTGGCAGAGTGAGGAAGAGAACATGATCCAACTATATGCTGTCTACAAGAGACCCACTTTAGATTGTCTTTAAAGACACAAATAAGATGAAAGAGAAAGGATGGGAAAAAAATATTCCATGCAAATAGCCAGAAGAACTCGGGTGGTGGTTTTAATCTCAGACAAAACAGACTTTAAGTCAAAATCTGTTAAAGAGACAAAGAAGAATATTATATAATGATAAAAGGGTCAATTCATCAAAAATATATAACAATTATAAATATATATGCATCTACAACAGAGCCCCAAAATATGTGAAGCAAACATTGACAGAACTGAAGGGAGAAATAAACGGTTCTACAATAATAGCTGGAGACTTCAATATACCACTTTCAGTAATGGATAGAACATGTAGACAGAAAATCAACAAGAAACTAGGGGACTTAAACAACACTAAAAACCAACTAGACCTAACAGACATATACAGAACATGCCATCCAATAACAGAAGAATATACATTCTTCTCCAGTGCACAAGTCATGCTCCAATACAGACCATATGTTAGGTCACAAAACAAGTATCAGTAAATTTAAAATAGTGCTACCATTTTGGTATCTACCAAAAGTAAATGAAAATATTTCCAGGGGAAAGTACCCCAAATTATTCTTAAAAGGTGTTCAAATACAACAACCACCAGTCACAAATCAAACTTCAATAAGTTTAAAAAGATTAAAATCATGTAAGGTATCTTCTCTGAGCACAATGGAATAAAATCAGAAATCAATAACAGAAGGAAATCTGGAAAATTCAAAAACATATGGAAATTAAACACTGTACTTTTAAACAGAAAAAAAAATGGATGAATTGGACTTCCTTAAAATTAAAAACTGCTGTGCATCCATCAACGGACAGTATCAAAGTGAAAACAACCATAGAATGGGAGAAAATATTTGTAAATCATATATCTGCTAAGGGTTTAATACTAGAATATATAAAGAACTCCACAACTCAACAACAAAAAGACAAGCCAATTAAAAAATGGGCAAATGATTTGAAAAGACATTACCTCAGAGAAGATATACAAATGGCCAAAAAGCACATGAAAGGATATTAGACATCATTAGTCATTAAGGAAACGCCAACCAAAATCAAAGCCACAATGCGATACCACTTCACAGTCACTAGGATGCCTAGTATTTAAAAAAAAAAAAGGAAAATAACAAGCATTGTCAAGGATGTGGTGAAACTGGAACCCTCACACATTGCTGATGGGAATATAAAATGGCACAGCTGCTGTGGAAAACAATTTAGGAGTTGCTCAAAAAGTTAAACGTAGGGTTACCACATGACCCAGCAATTCCACTACTAGGTATATATCCAAAAGAATTGATAGCAGGGAATCAAACAGATACTGGTACATGAATGTTCACAGCAGCATTATTCACAGTGGCCAAAAGGGGGAAACAACCCAAATGTCCATCAATAGATGAACGGATAAACAAAATGTGGTATATCCATACAATGGTCTATTATTTAGCCATAAAAAGGAATGAAGTTCTGATACATGCTATGACATGGATGAACCCTAACGTTATGCTAAGTGAAGCTAGACACAGAAGGACAAATAATGCATGATCCCAATTATATGAAAAAACTACAATAGCCAAATGCAGAGAGACAGAAAGTAGAGTACTGTTTACATGGGCTGGGGAAAGAGGATACAGAAAGTTAATACTTAATGGGTAGAGAGTTAGTTTGGTTCATGAAAAAGTTTTGGAAACAAACAGTGGTGATGGTTGCACAACATTGTGAAAATAATTAATGTCACTTAATTGTATAATTAAAATGGTTAAATGGCAATATTTATGCTATATATATTTTATAAAAAGTTTAAAAAAAAGACTAGGCCAGCCATTCTCAACCAGATTTTCTTATTTGAACACAGAAAACTATCTGAATGACTATTTTTAATTCTCCCAAGAATGAACATAACTAGCACCATTCTACACACACATATGCGAAGTTAATTCATGGCATACAGTACATGCCTTAAGGTTATAAATGCTTACCACCACCTTACACTTACACCTTCTTTTTGTGTGTACTGCTATATGTTATGTATAGAGGAAGTTTATTGGAGAGTACTCTTGGGAACAATAACCATATGGGATCATAATGCAGCAAAATGGCTCGTCTAAATTTATAAGGTGCAGGGTAATGGGTTTCTCTTTTTATATGGCCCTTCTGGCCATGGTCTTCTAACTCCCATAAAATGACTCGGTAGGACTATGCAAATAAGGTGTGTAAAAAACTCTTGCAGGAATTGGATGGGACCATACAAATAAAGTACTTGTGACCCACTAAAGGGATTGGTCAGTTCTGCTATCCTGCTAGGCCTATAATGAGTGATCCCACAGAGGCTGAGAGGGACTTTACTACCATCAAGAACAGCCAGGAGCACAGCGTGTCCTTTGGACCCAGAGTCCCTGAGCTGAGAACCTCCTAGACTCATGGAGCTAAAGAGCTGCAACACTTGCCCGAGCAGGGCAGAGGCCAGGCCCAAACAGGATCCTGCAACAGGAGGCCAAGAGCGAGGCCTGCCTGTGGCCATGGCCAAGAATAAGTTGTCCTAATCAAAGAACTGTATCCTGAGTTGTTCCTGATCCTGAATTGTATCCTGTTACTTCCCCAATAAGCCACTTAACTGTAAGCACAGTTCTTGAGTTCTGTGAGACATTGCAGCAAAACTACCAAACTCAAAAACAGGAGGAAAAGTACTGAGGGGAGGGTGAATAGTTGGTGTTAGAGATGATGCAGTGGTACAGCAGTTTCAAGGTGTTGGACATTTGGGTTATCTTTAACCTCCACCTTAGAGTAACCAGCTCTGTGCTGATTCTCATAAAAAAAAAAAAAAAAAAAAACTTATTCATTACATGAGGGTTAAGAATCAGGACCAGCACAAAGCTGGTTTCTGTGAGGCAGAAGTCAGGTACATCTCCTTCCTACTGCTCCATAATTTTTGACACCAGCTGCTACCCCCATGGCATTCTCTACTTCTCTACAGGGTACAATAATTCATTGCAACAGCCACACAGAACTCACAGACCATACTTAAAGTTATACCATTTATTAGGGAAGTAACAGCAATTCAGGATGGGGATCAACCTGGAAGTAACAGGAACAACTCCGGATCAGCAGCAGAAAGCACACAGGCCTCCAGTGATCAGTGGACGCAGCTGGGTAGCTGCCTTCTCTTCTACCAGGCAAGTGGTCTGACTCAGTTTCTCTGCGGTGGCTGCCTTCTCTACTAGGGAAGTGTTCCAACTCAGTTTCTCTGCTGGGTGGCTGCCTTCTCTGTTGTGCAGACTTCTCCACCATCGAGAGCTCCTTCGTCAGCCTCTCTGCCACAGGCCTCTCCACTGCTAACTAGCCCAGCTGAGGGTCAGTGTAGCAGTCCTCTCAGCTGTTGCTCTCCTAATGGCTGCTTTCCACTATCAGGCCTCTCTGCTGGTGGCCTCTTCGCCGCTAACTAGCCCAGTTCATAGCCAGTATAGCAGCCCGCTAAGCTATCTCAGCTGCTCTCTGCCATAAGGCCTCTCTGCCACTGACTGTCCACCATTGGCCACTAACTGGTCCAGATCACGGCCAGTGCAGCTTGTTTTCTTTGCTGATCTGTGCCAGCAGGCCTCTCTGCTGGCAGGACTCTCTGCCATTGGCCTCCCCATCACTAAGTGGCCTAGCTAATAGTCAGTATAACAGCTTCGGGACCACTTGGCTCCCATGTGACTCTGCTTCTCTGCCAGCGCAGCTCTTAACCAGCATCTCTCTCTTCCAGGCTTGCTAACCTCTGCATTTCAACTGTTTATATATCTTGATCCTCATCAATTACAAGGCAGGCCTCCCTCACCAGACCAGAGTTAAACCAATCCTCAATTACCTATGAGATGCCAGTCAACTTAGGTCTTGTTAATTACCAGATAAAAGTATCAAACCATCAAGTTGTTTACAATTTACCCAAGAAATGTTAATAAACAAAGGAAGGGGCAGAAAACAACCTGGGAGCCCCTCCCTAAATTGCTTCTCCAATGGACTAGGGCAAAGTTAACTCCTCAGGGATTAGGGGAAAAATCTCCCAAACTGTTCTTCCAAAGAACCAAGGCAAAAGGCCACATAAAGGAACTCACTACACCACAGGGATCAAGGAAGGAGAACTGGGCAGTGTGAGAAGCTGAACTGCAATACTGCACTCTAGTCACAACAAAGATATCAGCTGATCCCAGTGCTGGCATGGCTCCTGAAAGTTGTTCCCAAATTGAAGCGAAGGGGCTGTAGAGCTTCCTTCTGACACTGTGTCAAGTTACTCCAGTGCTACTTTTTGTTAATTTCCAGGTCCTCTTCAGCTTGTTCCACCTTACTGTAGACAGAATCCACCTGAACATTCAGGTTATTGGTTTTGAATACTCAATGAACTACTGTGACTGAGGCTTCATTTCTGATATTAGTTTGACTCTGGAAATAATACTATACTAAAAAAGCAAAATATGTTGTCTAATAAAAACACATGATATGAACAGAATTAAAACAATGATAACTAGTTAATTCAACATAGACGAAACTCAAAAATGAAGTCACTGTATCTAAATTAAATCCTTCACTCTTATTACTTCATCACCCAATAACAAGTTGTAAAGCGCTTTAATTTACAAGGTAATTTCAGATATCCTTTCACAATTTCCCCAGCCGTCTTAACTAGATTAACCCCTCCCCCATTTTCACTCCCCGAATACCCTGTATCCTTTTCTCTAACATTCACCACACTTAAAATAAGTTGGTCAATGTCTGTCTTTCCCAGTCTATTCACACCACAGTGGCAAGGACTAGGCCCTGTTCACTGCAAACTCACTACCTGCCTCTGTGCCTGGCACACAGCTGGCATTTGATGAAGGTTTAACAACTAGAAGTAAGTATCCCCAAAATTGATCAAAAACTAAAAAGCAACTGTTTCTATCTACCAACAGTACATAAACTTGTTAAGTCACTAAGACAGATACTCCAACACGCTTTTCGAGAATTTACTACCTACAAGGTCGCTATGAGTCGGAACTGACTTGACAGCAGTGGGTTTGGTTTTAGATTCAGTTCCAAAAAGTAAAATATGACAAGTTTACAGCCCCCCAAAAAAAACAAACCCACTGCCATCGAGTCGATTCCGACTCTTAACAACCCTATAAGACAGAGTAGAACTGCCCCGTAGGGTTTCCAAGGAGCAGCTGGTGGATTCAAACTGCCAACCTTTTGATTAGCAGCTGAACGCTTAACCACTGTGCCACCCGGGCTCCCTACAGGCATTAGAAGAAGAAAAAAAGGTGAAATCTAACTCCGTATTTCACCCTTACAAACCCACCCATAAAATAAAGTAGTAAGAACAATTTAAACTTACTTCTCTCTCCCCACCCCATCACCTTTGGAAACTAAATAGGTTGAGGGTACAGGGGAAGGGAAAGAGCCTTTTGGTATCTTAACCAAAAAAAAAAAAAAAAAAACCACAGTAGGAGTATAGGCCATAAAATCTTTCCAAGTTCTACTCAAACAGACAAATAATATATAATTAAAGTCACCTATCCCTATTTTAATATACATTTGTAATAATAAAATGTATATTACATTTTTGTACTTAAACTAAATAACTTACTTTAACCCTTTTAGTAATAAAATATGGCAGTTTTTAATCACGAATAGAAATGTCATATGACAGATTACAATATTAAAAACACCGTCAATTTACTTCACTTTAAAAACAGACAAGACCCTTAGGAGACACATTGGCAGGCAGCATAATTTTACTAAATTCACCTTATGCAATAAATTTTCTTTTAGAACCATGCCAAAATTGGCTCTCTTTCTCTTTCAAAAGAAATTAAAATTTGCATGTGAATTACAGAGTTCAATCTCATTCATCAATGCTAGACCACGGAGTCTGAAAAATGTCATGTTCCTTCATGCCAGTTTCACAGCTTCTGAATCATGATTGATACTCCTTCCCATCTGGCAATGACCACAGTAACAGGAGCTCTCAAATGACCTTGAAAGTGTGGCTTCACTCTCCACATGAAATATTTCTTTGGCATCTGTTTATTAGTCAACAAATCAATTTCAAATGCAAATTAATAAAATAATAATTCATTTAATATCCCTGCAAGAATGCTAACTAATTGCAAATGCCTGCCTCTCTGTTTTCCTCTCAGTGGGTTCTCTAGCTCTTTACTGTAAGCGTAAAATACACCTTGGTTACCAGCTGACACTGAGGGACCCCCAAAAACGAAAGACTGTGTTCAATGGCACGAGTGAGTCAAAACTGAAAATGGATCTTAGATACTAAAGGCAAGTCATTTAACTTACATTCTAACAGCTTACAGTAATCTTTTAAATATAGTTTCTAACTTTAACTTATGATTAAAAATATGTTTTCTGGAAATATTGCTTCCTAAATTTACTCATGGTTAGCGACAAAATTTTAAGAAATGTTAACAATAGGGATTTGAGAGGGTGCAAATGGTTAGTGCACTCGGCTGCTAACTGAAAGATTCACCCACAGGCACCTTGGAAGAAAGGGCTGGCGATCCACTTCCGAAAAATCAGTCATTGAAAAAACCCTATGGACAGAGTTCTTCTCTGACACACATGGGGTCACCATGAGTCGGAATCAGCTCGATGGCAACTGGTATTCTATTTTGACTTTATGACATGAATATATAAACAGGAGCCAAATAGAAAGGGCTTCTACTTTACAAACATGGGACAATTTGAGCACCAAAATAAATAAAAGCAATAATGGAGAATAATCTACTAAATAAAATAAGGACTCATGCATGAACAAATAAATAAGAGACAGAGAAGGGAATATTCTTCCTTATAGTACAGTGCTAACTGATAAATGTAGAAAGAAAAACGGTGTTAGAAAGTCACCATTTTGCAGCCATCAATTTCTCAGGCCAGAATCATCAACTAATGCTAACACTTGTAGGTGAAAGTATAACAAACAAGATAGTTACGAGTTGTTACGGTACGTCGTCGAGTCGATTCCAATTCATAGCGACCCTATAGGACAGAGAACTGCCCCACAGAGTTTCCTAAGCTGAAATCTTTACAGGAGCAGATCTTTTCTCCTGCGGGTTTGAACCGCCAACTTTTCAGATAGCAGCCAAGTGCTTAACCACTGTGCCACCAAGCCTCCAACAGGTACATAGTTTCAATATAAACCAGTTGCTATCCATTAGCCCAGCCCATCCCAATTTATGGCACCCCGATAGGTGTCAGAATAGATCTGTGCTCACAGGGTTTTCAAAGGTTGATTTTTCTGAAGTAGATTGCCAGGACTTTCTTCCAAGGTGCCTCTGGGTGGCCTCAAACTGCCAACCTTTTGGTTAGCAGTCTAGCACGTTAACCATTGGCACCACCCAAGTATTCCCACAAATTACTTAGAAGTAACAAAGGAGGAATACTAACTTTACAGTGGTGAAGCCTGGTGAACACCACTTTAGTCAAGTGATTGAAGTTAACAACACCAAAGATAGGATAAACCAACATCCTGTGCCTCCTACCATGATGCACTGAGTGTAACATCACTTCTGTGATACTCCCGCCAAAAATACAAAACCTGAATCTACTCAGGAGGAACATCAGACAAACCCAAATCAGAAGGAACATAAGATAAACCCATATACAGACAATGGACAAAATTTTTAAAAGACTGTAGATTAGATAATAATATTGTATCACTGTTAAAAACTTCCTGACGTTATAAAGACAATGTTCTACATTCTACCTTGGTGAGTAGTGTCTGGGGTCTTAAAAGCCCGTGAGCGGCCATCTAAGATACTCCACTGGTCTCATCCCTTCGGGAGCAAGGGAGAATGAAGAGAACAGAATACAAGGAAAAGATCAGTCCGAAGGACTAATGGACCACAGCTACCAAGGCCTCCGCCGGACTGAGTCCAGTAGAGCTGGATGGTGCCCAGCTACCACCACTGACTGCTCTGACCAGGATCACAATAGAGGGTTCTGGACAGAGCTGGAGAAGGATGTAGAGCATAATTCTGACTCACAAAAAAAAACACCAGATTTACTGGCCTAAAGGAGACTGGAGAAACCCCGAATGGCCCCCAGACACCCTTTTAGCTCAGTGGTGAAGTTATCTCCAAGGTTCACCGTTCAGCCTGGGAGTGGACAGCCCCATAAAACCAAGTGGGACTAATGAGATGCAGCAGTCCAGTGACAAGGGCCTTGTCCAGGGACAAGGAAGCTGGTGATAGGGAACCCAAGGTTGAGTAAGGATATTGCTGACGTGTTGTGAGATTGTTAACCATTGTCATAGGGCAACATGTGTAGTAACTGTTAAGTGAGAAACTATTTTGTTCTGTAAGCCTTCATCTTAAGTGAGAATAGCAGCACAATTGGAAGAGCGTAGTCAATGTCACTGAACTGTGCGTGTAGAAATTTTTGAAATGGTGTATCTTTGGCTGTGTGTATTTTCACCAAAAAAAAAGGTTGAGAAGTTAGAGGGTTGACATGCTGTTGGGTTGTTAACCAATGTCATAAAACAATATGTGTACTACAGTTTCATGAGAAACTATTTGTTCCGTAAGCCTTCACCTGAAGTACAATTAAAAAAAAATTAAAAAAAAAAAAAAAACTTCCTGATGTTGATCATTAAACTGTAGTAAAGGAACCTCCTTGTTCTTAGAAAACACATACTTAAAATAAAGGGGCATGTGTGCAACACACTCTCAAATGGTTGAGGAAAAAAAAACACGTATGTATGTATAAAGCAAAGGTGTCACACTGTTAACAATTGGTGAAACGCTATGAAGAGTTTTGACAATTCTTCGTACTATTCTTGCAACTTTTCTGTAAGTCAGAAATGATTTCAAAATAAAAAAGCTAAATATGTGTATATGTATTTGTGTGTCCTATTTTGGACATGTTCTTGCCATTTTTCATACACTTGTTATTCAAATTGCTCATTAGTTCTTAAAGACTTCAGAGCAGCTACTCTCCTTAGCCTGATTTCAAATTTTAAAAATAAGTCAAGGTCAAAGTCTTTAGAAAACCACAGTAAAAATTTGGAAATACTATCTACGTATATTGGCAAACTGTGTAGACAGTAAAATATTACATAAACTAATTATTCCTTTATTCTGTTAACTCTACAAGATTACTGAGTCCTCAATTCCCTCCACCAAAATTATCACCTCACATATACCAGACTTCTAACCTGTCCACAAAACCACCTTCCAATTACTACTTAGGTAAGTATTCTTCCATGAGTCTGGCTGTGACTCCTAGAATTTTCCCAAATCCATGACTTTAACTTGTTTATGTTTATATCCTCTGAGGAAAAAAAGTCTCCTGAGGGAAAGAGAGGACAATGACTTGAAGCATATGAGTTTGAACTTTTTAGAAGAAGGGGAATTAAATCTTTTTATGGAACAAGGAATAACTACAAGAAAAGGGTCTACAGACATCTAGAAAGATCACAAGCTACGTCTCAGGGAGAATATCCCAGCAGTGGATGTGAAAATATGCTCCCCACCCCACCCCACCCCCCAAAAAGAGTAAAAAACATCAAGAAAGTTTCTGACACAAGTTTAGCAATCTTGTTTCTCATTTAACCTAAATGTAAATGAGAAAATCTACAGAATCCACAATATAAATTATTGTTACTTGTAACTGGTCAGTCTCCAAATACTGTCCTCTCATAGCACGAAGACAAAAACATATTTTCTCTCAGCCCCTCTCACCGAATAGAGAGAGAAGTGTGGTAAACTCGTGATTTGTCACTATTCAAAGCACCAAAAACCTGCTAATACCAAGTTCCCTGGCTATTTAACCAACAATCTAGTGGTTTAAAAGCAGGTCAGCCTTCAGTATAAAAGGATGCCCCCCTTTCAAAATTGGCTAAAGCTATCAAATTCGATCGTAGGCTTTGCACGTGCAATCACCTAAAATCACCACGGTCCCACTAGCTGGAGCAAGTTTCCATGCCTCCTCCCCCCGCACTTGACGGTGAGTGGATCAGAGCAGCAACAAGGCGCCCAGTGGAGAGGTTTTAATTCTTCCAGAAATGTCAGCTTCCAGGCTGAGTCCAGGTTTTAAACTCTCCCAGGAGGGCCTCCCCGCAGGGACATTTTGTTCCCTCGGGGAAAGATCTTCTAGGGACATGGCTGCCCGCTCCCCGCCGAGCGTGGAGCACCCGGGACGCCTGGCTGAACCAAGAGAGACCCAGGAGGGTGGGAAGAGGGACTTGGGAGAAGGCAGGGCGGAAAGGAGGAGAGGCAGCAGGCGCGAAAGTTGAATTACTGGGGGTCACCCTGACCCCCGACCTCTGACCTGTGCCCGAGCTACAGGCCTGTAAGGAATCCGGGGCCGGCCCGGGTCCCACAACACTGGGCCCCGGCACCGAGCTCCAGGCCTAGCTAGGCCTGCCTGCGAGAGGGCCAGTCGGACCTGGTGGAGCCGGTGACCTTCGCCAAGACCCTCACTGGGGCGACAGGTTTTGGTGGGATCGTCACCAAGTTCGGCCCTCCCCGATCGGACTCACCGCCCGCCGGAGCTGCCCAGAGGCTGCCGCTCGGAACATGATGTCCGCTCCCGTCCACCCCGCCGAACCCTCTGCTCACAGCGGCCCGGAGCCCGGTAAGCGCCAGACACCCGCCTGGCCAAACCACACAGCCGCCTCCAGTCACTCTAACACTCGCGAGACGAGCGATTGAGAGCGGCCGCCCATTGGACGGTCGCGCAGCCAATGGAAACGGAGGAAAGTTGGGCCTGGACTCCGGAGTAGGGCAAAGGTGAGGTTGTTGTCTGTGAGGCTCCGCGCGGCGGTAAAGCCGCGGAGGAAAGGCGGTGGGCTGCTGGTGACCTTGGCCCGGAGTGCTTCCCAACCCGACTCTGGGCAACGTTGTTACAGTAAACTTTACAACTGAACTGATGACTCACTCTCCTGCCTTCCCAGGCCTCAGGATGAAGTCCACCCTACTGACTCCATTCTTTCATTCGCTCATTCATTTATTCACAGTTAGCAACTCTGCGGCTGTAACGTGCTAAGCACTTTTCTAGGTATTGTTGTCGGGTGCGGTCGAGTGGGTTCCGACTCATAGCGACCATATGTAACAATAGAAGGAAACACTGCATGGTGCTGCGCCATCCTCATGATCGTTGTTATGCTGGAGCCCGTGGTGGCAGCCACTGTGTCAATCTATGGATCTTCTTCTTTTTCGCTGACCCTTTACCAAGCATGATGTCCTTCTCCAGGGACATCTAGGTGAGAGGAATATAATAAAATGATGCATAAGATGTTGTCCTACCCTTGGGGACTTCACAGACTCTGGAGGAAACATACAAATAAACATATAATTTCTTTTATGTGAGAAAAATGAGTAGGAAAAAGGGATGAGGGTTCACCAGTTGGCGATATTTAAGTTGGAATCCAGAAGAAGGAACCGTGTGATCAAAAAGAGGAGGAACATGAAACGACCAAGGAGTTGGGGATCCAACTTGAGCATGACTTGTATCTACTTCAGACCTGTCCATGCTAATGTGATGGCTGAGGGCTGTGGACCCACCAGTAAATTTGTGTGTGGGATACTGGGAGGGGCAACTCAGTATTGCGTTTATTACTGCATTTGCCTCCCACCCCAGCTCCCTGCTGGACTCAAATTTGAGTTCTATGGAAGTGGAAGGAAGAAAAAAAGACTACATAAAAACCGAAAGGGATATTTTACTAAAAAGCAGGTTAAAAATTGGGATACAAACTTCCCTGCCACCACACCCATGACAAAGCAAAACACAAATGGGGAGAGAAGCTCCCCAACCCACAGTAGGCAGCTTTGGCACCCCACAGGCTCTGGTGAATCAGCAGCAGCTGTGGCCAGCAGTGGCCCATTGCCCATGGGACATAGTGGTTTCTGGCAGAACAGGGCCAGGGCAGAGGAAGAGCCAAAAAACTGCAAAGTCTGTGACAAGTGACCAGGTCTGTTTCTCGAGCACAAGAGATGCTCCCTGGGGACTTTGGGGGAAGGGGTCCCTATATTTACAAGTGGGGAGAGTGCCATAGAAGTGTTGACTAAAACATTACTATTATTTTCCCTACAGGTATTTTGGGGTCTGTCTCTGCCACTCAGGTATGAGCTGCTTGGTGGCAGGAACCCTGGTGTTAAATATTTGATTTATGTTTGTGGATGTTCAGTGAGCATTTGTAAAACTTTGACCAAATTGGAAAGAAAGGAAGAGAACGAGGGAGGGAAGTAGTTTAACTTTTGAAGACTGACTCTAGCCTGTTTGGAAAAACACCTCACTGTCCTCTTTCTACAGGCCAGTTTCAATAGCTGCTCTCAGGATTCTGGCAGGCCTCTTTTCCTAGTGGAAACTTAGAAGAGGAAGGGTCAGTGAAATGAACTATAACCCCAGGTTGCTGCAACTACTGATCCTCATTGTCTCCCTCCTCCTTATCAGTTGCCGTTGAATTGATTGCAACTCATGGCAACCCCATGTGTGTCAGAGTGGAACTGTGCTCCATAGGGTTTTCCATGACTGATTTTTCAGAAGTAGATTGCCAGGCTTTTCTTCCAAGGCACCTGTGGGTGGATTTGAACTGCCAACATCATGTTAACCATTTGCACCACCCAGGGATTTCTCCTTCCTCCTTATCTATTCTAAATTCTCCTCAGCCGGCAGCTCTGCTGGTCTCAGTGGCTAACCTGGTGCCACATACACTGCAGTGAATCCACCAGCAAATCCTGCTGGCTCTGCCTCCAAACAATATCTCAGATTTGATCTCTTCTTGCCACTTTTTGCTGCTTCCACCCTAGTCCAAGGTACCATCATCTCTCACTGGGATTATTGCAACAGCCTCCTGACTGGTATCTGAACCTCCAAATTTGCCTCCACAGTCTATGCTCCTCAGAGCAACCAGTGACGTTCTGAATACATAAATCATATCTCATCATTCCCTGCTCAAAACCCTCTCATTATGTGGGGGGAAAAAGATCAAAGCTCTTGGCGTGGCTTCAAAGCCCACCTTGATCTGGCCCTTGCCTGAGTCTCCAGCTCCTCTCCTCTCTCCCTCCTTCAGTTCAACTCCTATTGTCGTTGTTGGTTACAACTGAGTTGATTTCAACTCATGGCTACCCCATGTGTTACAGAGCAAACTGCTCCATAGGGTTTTCTTGGCTTTAATCTTAATGGAAGACAATTGTCACCGGGCTTTTCTTCTGCAGTGCAGCTGTGTGGGTTTGAACCTCCAGTCTTTAGCTTAGCAGTTGAGCATAAACTGTTTGTACCACCTACGGACCTTCCTCATCCTCCTACTAATCCTCAAATACAGAAGCATGCTTTCGCCTCGGAGCCTTTGCACTTGCTGTTCCTGCTACTTGGAATGCTTTTCCAACAGATCTTCTATATAGTTTGCTCCCAGTCTTTATTCAGTTCTCAGCTCAAATACCGCCACCTTGGAGAAGCTTTCCCCGACCACCATACCTAGCCCCTCCCTCCTTTTTTCCATCCCCTTACCCTGGTTTATTCTTCAGAGCAGGGACTTTGTACTGTTCACTGTTGTATCCCTGGAACCTAGAACAACGTCTGGTCCATATAAGAACTCAATATATACTTTGTGAATGAATGAACAAATGAATGAATGGATAAATGAGAATATTTGCCTATGTATGAAGCCTTCACAGGCTTCTTGGCCTACACTGATCTCTCCCTCCTCCTCATCCCTCTGGTCTTTGCTGCTGGTGCCACAATACAAACGTTTCATTGTATCCCAGGGGCCAGCTTGAGCCATGGGTTGTTACTGACCTTATATTATTGGTATGTATGACACTTACTATCCCAAGTGAACTGGCACTCCTTTGGGACAGAGTCCATGTCTTGTATGTATTTGTATCCTCTTCATTCCATGGCAATGTACAGGCATGCAGTGTGTGCTAAATAAATATTTGTTGCCTGTTCAAGTGAATAATGGTAGAAATTGGTAATAATTATGAAAGGAAAAAGAAAGAAGAAGGAATTTTGGGAAACAAAGTTAGAACTAACACACCTAATCATTTGAATTTTAAATTTTATAATGAATGGCCAAGTGTGTAAAACTTCATACTTTTGCTCCTCCTTTGAAAAGTAATTTTCTCATTGTACATGGTATTTAGTGAAGATTCACATAGTACAGTGGCGCTAAAGGTGTGATTCCCAGACCAACAACATCATCTGAGAACGTAGCGGAAATGGAAGTTCTCAGGCCCCACCCAGACCTAACGAATGAGAAACTCTGAGAGTGGGACACAGAAATCTGTGTTTTAAAAAGCCCTCCTGATGATTTATGACACACATCAATTTGAGAACCATTGCATTAGTAGAAAGGTAAAACCTGTTTGTGAAGCAGGATGCTGTGGTAACAGTAGTTCTTCATCTTTTGTTTCCCTCAGCACATGTGATGGCTTCATAGACCATAGTTATCAGCAGTCCCAGACAGGCTGATACAATTCCACATCAAAATCTCTCCTGGGATATTGCTAAGATGGAAAAACTCCCCAAATTAGTCTACAGATTCAACACAATCCCTATCAAAATTACAGCTGCCCTTTTTGCAGAAGTTGAGAAGCCCATCCTAAAATTCATACGTAAATTCAAGGGACCCAGAAAAGCCAAAATAATCTTGGAAGAAAAAAGAAAGTTGGAGAACTCACATTTCCCAATTTTGAAATGTGTTACAAAATTACGTTAATCAAAATAGCGTGGTACTAGCATAAGGCTGGCCATAAAGATCAATGGAATAAAATTGAGAGTCCAGAAATAAGGCTATACATCTATGGTCAATTGATTTTTTTTTTTTTTTTACTGTGCTTTAAATGAAAGTTTACAGTTCAAGTTAGTTTCTCATACAAAACTTTATACACACACTGGTATGTGACCATAGTTGCACTCCCCATACTGTGACAACCCACTCCTCCTTTCCACCCCAGATTTCCCGTGTCCATTCAACTAGCTCCTGTCCCTTTCTGCCTTCTCATCTCGCCTCCAGACAGGAGCTGCCCATTTAAACTCATGTATCTACTTGAGCTAAGAAGCACACTCCGCACTAGTATCGTTTTATGTCTTATAGTCCAATCTAATCTTTGCCTGAAGAGTTGCCTTCAGGAATGGTTTTAGTTTTGGGCAAACAGAGAGTCCGGGGGCCATGTCTTGTGGGGTCCTCCCAGTCTCAGTCAGACCATTAAGTCTGGACTTTCTACTAGAATTTGAGTTCTGCACCCCATTTTTTTCCTACTCCATCAAGGACTCTCTGTCATGTTCCCTGTCAGGGTGGTCACTGGTGGTAGCCAGGCACCATTAGTTCTTCTGGTCTCAGGATGATGGAGTCTCTGGTTTATGTGGCCCTTTTGTCTCTTGGGCTAATATTTTCCTTGTGTCTTTGGTATTCTTCATGCTCCTTTGCTCCAGGTGGGTTGGGACCAACTGATGCATCTTCGATGGCCACTGGCTAGCTTTTAAGACCCTAGACACCACTCACCAAAGTGGGATGCAGAACATTTTCTTAATAAACTTTGTTATGCCATTTGACCTAGATGTCCCCTGAAATCATGGTCCCCAGGCCCTCGCCCCTGCTACTCTGTCCCTCGAAGTGTTTAGTTGTATTCAGGAAACTTCTTAGCTTTTGGTTTAGTCTAGTCGTGCTGACTCCCCCTGTAGTGTGTGTCGTCCTTCCCTTTACCTAAGATAATTCTTGTCTACTATATAGTTAGTAAATACCCCTTTCCCTCCTTCCCCACCCTAGTAACCATCAAAGAATGTTTTCTTCTGTGTTTAAACCTTTTCTTGAGTTCTTATAATAGTGGTCTTATACAATATTTGTCCTTTTGCGACTGACTATTTTCACTCAGCATAATGCCTTCCAGTTTCATCCACGTTATGAGATGTTTCACTGATTCATCATTATTCTTTATTGTTGCATAGTATTCCATTGTGTGGATATACCATAATTTGTTTATCCATTCGTCTGTTGATGGGCACCTATATTGTTTCCATCTTTTTGCTATCATGAACAGTGCTGCAATGAACATGGGTGTGCATATATATCTTCGTGTGACGGCTCTTATTTCTCTAGGATATATTCCAAGGAGTGGGATTACTGGATCGTATGGTACTTCTATTTCTAGCTTTTTAAGGAAGCGCCAAATCGATTTCCAAAGTGGTTGTACCACTTTACATTCCCACCAACAGTGTATAAGTGTTCCAGTCTCTCCACAACCTCTCCAACATTTATTATTTTGTGTTTTTTGGATGAATGCTAGCCTTGTCGGGGTGAGATGGTATCTCATTGTAGTTTTGATTTGCATTTCTCTAGTGGCTAGTGATTGTGAACATTTCCTCATGTATCCATTAGCCACCTGAATGTCTTCTTTGCTGAGGATGAGGGGTGTTATTATAAATGCTCTCATTTATTTTCTTTATAAAAAAAAAAAGTAAGGTAAATCATTTGACAAGGCCAGTAATTTAATGATTAATAAGTACATTACAAAGGTCTTGCAACACATCTCATACACCAACCTTGGCCCACCAGTGTTTCAGAACTCCATGATAAGAACCACTGCTTTCCACCGAATTAAATGTTTTTTGTTTTTTTTTTTTAAAAAGTCATTGCCCTCAAGTCGATTCCAACTCATAGCGACCCTATAGGACAGAGTAGAACTGTTTCCAAGGAGCAGCTGACCTTTTGGTTAGCAGCTAAGCTCTTAACCATTGCACCACCAGGGCTTCAAATTTAATGTGTTTGTCAGTTTGTCATACTGTGAAGCCTTGTGTGTTGCTGTGATGCTGGAAGCTATGCCACTGGTATTCAAATACCAGCAGGGTCACCCATGGTGGACAGGTTTCAGCTGAGCTCCCAGACTAATGATTAGGAAGAAGGACCCGGCAGTCTACTTCTGAGAAGATTTAGCCAGTGAAAAGCTTATGAATAGCAGTGGAACATTGTCTGATATACTGCCGGGAGATGAGCCCCTCAGGTTGGAAGGCACTCAAAAGACAACTGGGGAAGAGCTCGACCTTAATGATGTGGATGGAGTCAAGCTTTCGGGACCTTCATTTGCTAATGTGGCATAACTCAAAATGGGAAGAAACAGTTGCAACCATCCATTAATAATCAGAACGTGGAATGTACAAAGTATGAATCTAGGAGAATTAGAAATCGTCAAAAATGAAATGGAACTCATAAACATTGATATCCTAGGCATTAGTGAGTTGAAATGGACTGATATTGGCCATTTTGAATCCGATAATCATATGGTCTACTATGCTGGAAACGACAACTTGTAGAGGAATGGAGTTGCATTCATTGTCGAAAAGAACATTTCAAGATCTGTCCTGAAGTACAGTGCTGTCAGTGATAGGATAATATCCATACACCTACAGGGAAGACCAGTTAATACGACTATTATTCAAATTTATGCACCAATCACTAATGCCAAAGATGAAGAAATTGAAGATTTTTACCAACTTCTGCAGTCTGAAATTGATCGGACATGCAATTAGTTTGCAGTGATAATTACTGGAGATTGGAATTCAAAAGTTAGAAACAAAAAAGGATCGGTAGTTGGAAAATATGGCCTTGGTTGTAGAAATGATGCCAGAGACAGCATGACAGAATTTTGCAAGACTTACAACTTCTTCATTGCAAATACCTTTTTTCACCCACGTAAACCAACTATATACATGGACCTCGCCAGATGGAATACACAGGAATCAAATTGACTACATCTGTGGGAAGAGACAATGGAAAAGTTCAACATCATTAGTCAGAACAAGGCCAGGGACCAACTGCAGAACAGACCATCAATTGCTCATATGCAAGTTCAAGCTGAAACTGAAGAAAATTGGAACCAGTCCACGAGAGACAAAGTACAACCTTGAGTATATCCCACCTGAATTTAGAAGACCAGATGAGTTGTGGAATGACATCAAGGACATCATACATGAAGAAAGCAAGAGGTCATTAAAAAGACAGTAAAGAAAGAAAAGCCCAAAATGGATCTCAAAGAGGCTCTGAAAATTGCTCCTGAATGTCAAGTAGCTAAAGCAAAAGGAAGAAATGATGAAGTAAAAGAGTTGAACAGAAGATTTCAAAGGGCAGCTCGAGAAGATAAAGTATTATAATGACATGTGCAAAGACCTGGAGATGAAAAACCAAAAGGGAAGAACATGCTCTGCATTTCTCAAGCTGAAAGAACTGAAGAAAAATTCCATCCTTGAATTGCAATATTGAAGGCTTTCTATGGGGAAAATACTAAACAATGCAGGAAGCATCAAAAGAATATGGAAGAGTCACTGTACCAAAAAGAATTGGTCAATGTTCAACCATTTCAGGAGGTACAATATGAGCAGGAACCAATGGTACTGAAAGAAGAAGTCCAAGCTGCACTGAATGCATTGGTGAAAAACAGGCTCCAGGAACTGACAGAATACCAATTGAGAAGTTTCAACAAACAGATGCAGTGCTGGAAGTACTCACTTGTCTATGCCAAGAAATTTGGAAGACAGCTACCTGGCCAACAGAATGGAAGAGATCTATATTTATGCCTATTCCCAAGAAAGGTGATCCCACAGAACGTGGAAATTATCAAACAATATCATTAATATCACACCCAAGTAAAATTTTGCTGAAGATCATTCAAAAACAGCTGCAGCAGTATGTTGACAGGGAACTGCCAGAAATTCAAGCCAGATTCAGAAGAGAGTGTGGAACCAGGGATCTCATTGCTGATGTCAGATGGATCCTGACTGAAAGCAGAGAATACCAGAAAGATGTTTACCTGTGTTTTATTGACTATGCAAAGGCATTCAACTGTGTGGATGATAACAAATTAAGGACAACATTGCGAAGGATGGGAATTCCAGAATGCATAATTGTGCTCATGAGGAACCTGTACATAGATCAAGAGGCAGTAGTTCGAATGGAACACGGTTTAAAGTCAGGAAAGTTGTGCATTAGGGTTGTATCCTTTCATCATACCTATTCAATCTGTATGCTGAGCAAATAATCCGAGAAGCTGGACTATATGAAGAAGAAAGGGGCATCAGGATTGGAAGAAGACTCATTAACAACCTGTGTTATGCACATGACACAACCTTGCTTGCTGAAAGTGAAGAGGGCTTAAAGCACTTACCGATGAAGATCAAAGACCACAGCCTTCAGTATGGATTACACCTCAACGTAAAGAAAACAAAAATCCTCGCAACTGGACTAATAAGCAGCATCATGATAAACAGAGAAAAGATTGAAGTTGTCAAGGATTTCATTTTACTTGGATTCACAATCAACACCCATGGAAGCAGCAGTCAAGAAATCAAATGACATATTACATTGGGAAAATACACTGCAGCAGACCTCTTTAAAGTGTTGAAAACCAAAGATGGGACTTCCAGGCAACATGGTGCTAAAGTCAGAAGCACCACACTGTCCCTCCACAGCAAAGATCAGAAAAACTAAGTCAGACTCACACGTCAATCCTGAAACCCTAAGCATCAAACAAAGAGATAAAGAACTCAGCCAAGCACTGAATGGAATAAGAAACTGACTGAGAACAGAGAGCGAGAAGAGATACATGCAGAGGTCCCCTAACAGCCACCGCAGCACCGATCCGCCATCTTGGACTCCTATTGGAAATCAGCGAACAGGAGGTATGAGAAAGCAGCTTCACGGAGCTTCCAGTAGGAGACAGAACAACCGGTAACCAGCAATATACACTTTCCCACCCCCTACCCTTCTTCACCCCCACTTAGCCTCCTCTGCTTCCTGCAACCACAGTCTCTTGGCCAGGAAGCACCAGCTTCACCCTGGTGTCACTTGGATTCCACCTGCCCTCACCGGCCAGCTCCCTGAGTGCTTTTTGTTCTCTGCTGGTGTTGCTTTCTTCCACTTTTTAAAATTTCTTCCTTACCTCTCACCACCTCCCCCTCCTTTCTCTCAAATACCTGGCTCCATGTGCCATCTTTGCTTCTTCCTGAAATGCTGTGAAACACCATTCAACTGTGAAACTGCTTCCCGTCCTGTGCTGCCACGCTAGTGGGACCCCCGGGACTTTTTTGTTTGTTTGCTCTGATTCGTTCTGTTTTGATTTGTTTGTTTTCTTTTTCTTTTCTCAGCTTCGGATCCCCTTCTAGCTGGGCAGTACTGCGCGGCTTGGAAGCTACTCTCTTACTCTGGGCGGATGCATAGGGATATCCATGGGGGCATTTATTTTTTCTTGTTTGTTTTTTTTTTTGGTTTGTTTGTTTCTTTGTTTTGTTTTCTTCTATCTCTTATTCCCTTTTTGTCTTTCTTCACTTCCAGTTTCTCTATTTATTCATTTTTTTACCCTTTTTCTTTTTTTTTCATTTTTCTTTTTCCCCATTTCTCAGTCTCTCATCTCTCCACTCCAATAGCAAGCTCTCTTAGCACTCTCTTCTGTTTGTTTGTTTGTTTTTGGCTCATGTTCCTCTCTCCTCTTTCCAATACCCATCTTAGCTCCACACATCACAATCTACCCCCTCCTTTCTGTCTATGTGCACCATGCTCTGAACATCACACTCCCAAGCAGCACAGGCATGGCCTACTGGAACCTGCCCTGCACTGATTCACAGCCCGCACTGTCAGGCCTGGGACATGCCACAAACAACCCATCCCAGCAACTCCCCTTCAGCTGCACCTGCCCTCCTGTACCATACCTGAGTGACTGACCCTGCCCATTGGAGAAGGAGGTGAAAAGTATCACGCCCACAGATGAGCAAACAACAAAGAGCACACAGCCCGCCTGCTCAGACATAACTGAATAAATAAAAAAAGCAGGATGAAACAAACAAATCTACAATCAATAAACGAGGAAAATGACTTCTGAATGCCCCAAAGGCAGCAGACAATATCAAAACATTTAGAAAAACAGGACAGGATGGTTCCAGTAGGCATCCAAAATAAAACACCAGATGACTTTCCAGTAGAAGAAAAGGCACTAGACCTAACTGATAGGGAATTCAAATCTCTAATATCCAGAATTATCCAAAAGTTAAAGCAAAAAACAGACAAAAATGAGGAAAAAAATAGACAAACTCATGGAAAAGGCAGACAAATTCATGGAAAATACAGACAAAAGAATGGAAGAATTCAAGAAAATAATACAGGAACAAAATGCTAAAATAAATTCACAACTAGAAATCATACAAAAACAACAATTAGAAATCCAAAAGATAAACAACAAGATTTCAGAAATGGACAGTGTCATAGAAGGGCTGAGGAGCAGGTTTGAAACTATGGAAGATTTGATCAGCGAAATTGAAGACAAACACTTGGATACAAATCTGTTTGAGGAAAAATCAGAAAAAAGAATGAAGAAACCCTGAGAATTATGTGGGATACAATCAAAAGCAAAAAATCTGTGAGTGATCGGAGCTCCAGAACAGGGGGAGAAAACAGAAAACACAGAGAGGATCATTGAAGAATTGCTGACAGAAAACTTCCCCAATATCATAAAAGATGAAAAGCTGACCATCCAAGAAGCTCAACGAACCCCTTGTAGGATAGACCCCAAAAGAAAATCACCAAGGCATATCATAATCACACTCGCTAAAACCAAAGACAGATGAAGAATCCTGAGAGCAGCTGGAGAAAAACAAAAAGTCACATACAGAGGAGAAACAATAAGACTAAACTCAAATTATTTGGCAGAAACCATGCAGGCAAGAAGGCAATGGGATGACATATATAAAACCTTGAAAGAAAAAAAATTTCCAGCCAAGAATAATATATCCTGCAAAACTCTCATTCAAATATGATGGTGAAGTTAGGTCATTTCCAGATAAACAGAAATTAAGGGACTATGTAAAAACCAAACCAAACTTACAAGACTTATTAAAGGGAGTCCTTCGATCTGAGAACAAACCACATTAGACCACAGGCTGAATATAGGACACAGGATTGTATTAGCCAGATACCAACCTAGGAAATGAACTCTTAAGGACTATGCAAAAACCAAAAGAATTACAACAGGGAGCCAGAGAGGTTAATCTGTAAATGGCAAAAGTGTCAGAACAGTAAAAGAGGGAATAAACAGTGTAGGTATAGAGCCTTCTAATGGAGAGGAAGGCAAGATGATACCAAATAATAATAGACTGGTTCAAATCTAGGGAGATAAGGGTAAATTTCAAGGTAACCACAAAGAAAATTAACAAACCTACTCATCAAAATAAAGAAGAAAAACATAAAGTCTCAGTAAAAACAAAACCTACAAAAACAAAGAAATGAAAAAATAATCCACAAACAAAAGGAACTCAGCACAGGAGAGTAAGAGGAACTAACAAAACGTCAGCACCACAAGAAAAAAAAGCACTACAAAATGCAATCCCTCTCCTAGGAATATATCCTAGAGAAATAAGAGCCATCACACAAATAGACATATGTACACCCATATTCATTGCAGCACTGTTCACAATAGCAAAAAGATGGAAACAACCTAGATGCCCATCAACAGATGAGTGGATAAACAAACTATGGTACATAGACACAATGGAGTATTATGCAATGATAAAAAACAATGATGAATCTGTGAAGCATCTCATAACATGGATGAAACTGGAGGACATTATGCTGAGTGAAATAAGTCAATCACAAAAGGACAAATATTGCATGAGACCTCTACTGTAAAAACTCATGTAAAAGTTTACACACAAAAAGAAACAATCTTTGTTGGTTATGAAGGATGGGAGTGGGGGGAGGGGAACTAAACAGACAATGGATAAGTAATAACTTTGGTGAAGGGTGAGACAGTACACAATACTGGGGAAGCCAGAACAACTTGTACAAGGAAAGGTCATGGAAGCTCCATAGACACTTCCAAACTCCCTGAGGGACTGAATTGCTGGGCAGAGGGCTGTGGGGACCATGGTCTCAGGGAACATCTAGCTCAATTGGCGTAACACAGTTTATAAAGACAATGTTCTACATTCTACCTTGGTGGGTAGCCTCTGGGGTCTTAAAAGCCTGTGAGCAGCCATCTAAGATACTCCACTGGTCTCACCCCTTCGGGTGCAAGGCGGAATGAAGAGAACAAGATACAAGGAAAAGATTTGTCCAAAGGACTAATGGACCACAGCTACCACGGCCTTCACAAGACTGAGTCCGGTACACGTAGATGGTGCCCGGCTACCACCACTGACTGCTCTGACCGGGATCACAATAGAGGGTCCTGGACAGAGCTGGGAAAGGATGCAGAACAAAATTCTAACTCACAAAAAAAAAGACCAGATTTACTGGCCTGACAGACTGGAGAAACTCCGAGAGTATGGCTCCCAGACACTTTTAGCTCAGTGGTGAAGTCACTCCCGAAGTTCACTGTTCAGCCGGGGATTGGACAGCCTCATAAAACAAAACAGGACTAATGAGGCACAGCAGTCCAGGGACAAGGACTAGAAAGCAGGAGAGGACAGGAAAGCTTGTGATAGGGAACGCAAGGTCGAGAAGGGACAGTGTTGACATGTCATGGGGTTGTTAACCATTATCATAGGGTAATATGTGTACTAACTGTTTAATGAGAAACTATTTGTTCTGCAAACCTTCATCTAAGGTACAAAAAAAAAAAAAAGAATTATCTGTATGAGATCAAATTGACAACAGCACCTCAAAAGTTTTGATGGGAAGCCTAGGGGGCAGTCAGTTGAAGACAATGGCGATGGAATAATTTGGGAAAGGATAGTGAGAATAGCAGCACAACTGGAAGAATGTAATTGAAGTCACTGAATTGTATATGTAGCAACTTTTTGAAATGGTGTAACTCTGGCTACGTATATTTTCACAAAAAAAAAAAAAACCAGTTCTCCAAGGTCAAGAAGGGAGAGTGTTGACATGTTGTGGGGTTGTTAACCAATGTCATAAAACAATTACGTATACTGACTGTTCAATGAGAAACTATTTGTTCTGTAAACCTTCATCTAAAGTACAATAAAAAAAATTTTAAAAGAAAAGAAAAGATGTCACCTTGAAGACTAAGGTGCACCTGACCCAAGCCATGGTGTTTTCAATCGCCTCCTATGCATGCGAAAGCTGGACAATAAAGAAGACCAAAGAAGAATTGACACCTTTGAAATGTAATGCTGGAGAAGAATAATGAATATACCATGGACTGCCAAAAGAACAAACAAATCTGTCTCGGAAGAAGTACAACCAGAATGCGCCTTAGAAGCAAGGATGGTGAGACCACGTCTCACATACTTTGGACATGTTATCAGGGGGGCTCAGTTCCTGGAGAAGGACACCATGCTTGGTAGAGGGTCAGCGAAAAAGAGGAAGACCCTCGACGAGATGGACTGACCCAGTGGCTGCAACAATGGGCTTAAGCATAAGAACAACTGTGAGGTTGGTACAGGACCAGGCAGTGTTTTTTTCTGTTGTAAATAGGGTCGCTACGAGTCGGAACCGACTCGATGGCACCTAACAACAACAACAACCCTTCAGTTTCTCTATTACCTGTCCGCATGGTACAGATTCACTACTTTCTATAGCAGCTCCAGAATTTCTGTATAAGAAGGTCTTGGGGCAGCAGTCTGGCAGGAAGGGGAAGCTCTGGGATTTGTCTTATGTCTGCGTTTGCACAGCAGCCCCACTGTTTTTACTTACATGTGGGGACTGATGGAGATTGGACCCGTAGGTACTGTTTCTAGGTGGCCCCCTCCTCTCTGCTTCAATATGGACCATAGAAATGGGCCTTGTGTTCTTAAAACCTGCTTCATATTTTCAAGACTCGTCCGTTTCTCACAAGCAATTCTTTTGCTATGACATTCTGCCTTTCTAAATACAGCACGTGAAATTGCACCCACCTTTTTAACAAAGTCTGCCAGCAGGACTTCTTTCTTCTTCCTAAAAATACCTACAGATTATTTGCAACTTTCAGATTCTCCTTTCAATTTATCTGTTCCTTCCCATGTGTTGTCATTTCTCTATTTGAAAATCATGACCGTGAAACCTCGAACATTTACGGGTTATGCAAGCAGCTTTTCTTGGTGTATTTTTAATAATCACTGTTCTTATTATTACCAGATGTGGAAATCCCAAATGATAACAGAATGACAGAATTTAATGGTAAGATTATTTGGGCAAGATAAATGTGATGTTTTTGTTGTTGATGCAACTCTTACTGAAAAACTCTGAGAGAGAGCAGGTATCTGACCTGGGTTCGTATCCAGCTTTTTCCAGTTTTAGCTGAGATGTCTTCGACAAGTTATTTAATCTTTCTGATCATCTGTGTCTTCATTGACATAAGAGCAATGATAGTGGCTTCCTCAGAGGGTTTTGGTGAGAAGTGTATGGGATTATATATTGCATTAGTTATCTATTATTCTGTAACACACTACCCCTGAAGTTAGCAGTTTGAAACAACAAACATTTATTATCTCACACAGTTTCCAAGGGTCTGGAATGATGGGGTGGTTTAGCTGGGTGGTTTTGGCTCAGAGTCTTTCATGAGGCTGCATTTAAATTACTGGTCAGGGCTATAGTCTCTGGAGACTTGAATTGACCAAGAGGATTAGCTGCCAAGCTCACTCATGTGGCTGTTGGCAGGAGGCTTCAGTTCATGGCCATATTGGCCCCTCCATATGGCTTCCTTCAGAGCAAGTGATGAGAAAGAGAGAGAGATCGACTAAGATGGAAGCTGCCGTCTTTTATAACCTAAACTCGGAAGTGCCATTCCATCATGATGCCTGTGTTCTATTGGTCATACTAACCAATTCTGGTGCAGTGTGGGAGGGGACTACACAAGGATGGAAATAACAGGAGGCAGGGCTCACTGGGGTCATCTTGGAGGCTGGCTACCACATATGTATAAAGCACCTAGCGGGGATACCTGGCTTTTACCCATTAATTCAATAGCCATTTATTGACTGTGTACTTACTATGTGTAGGTTCTGTTTTAGGCACAAAAGATGTAAGATAGACACAGTCCATGCCCTCAAGGGCTTATATTCTATAAGCCCATACTGGATCCTCAATAAATATGCAATTTTCAGTTAATAAGCCAAAAATTTACATTAAGAATCCCAGCTAAAGTAAAAACTGCCATTATAATCATCTGCAAGGAAAAGATATACTAATCAAATTGATGGTACCCACAGTCACACAAGCATGACTTTACTTATTTTCCAAAACTGTTCTTTCAGACATTTGCTGCATCTATAGGCATACCAAGAAATAAAGTTTTAAAGTCCTGGGCTTCTTATGTCTCTGTAAAAGCAACTAAGGTGGGACCTCTTTTTGGCAATGACTCAACCATTGTCAACCTTGTTGATGTTTAATATAATGTGTATACACGCATGCATGTATTATATAATAAGGTGACCTTGAGTTTGAAATCTTCTAGAATGCACTCTAAGCCTCTACAGGTTTGTCCTAATTAGTGAGATTTTATTTTCCTGATACGTTACTTGTGCTAAAATATTCATATTTCAAGCTCTTAGAGGAGACATATATGATTCATGGGATTAATGGCAAAGGGATTTGCCTACATTATCAAGTTAGCCTTGCATCTGCCTAGCACTCATAATGCTGAAGTGAAGCTTGAAATTTGTATATAAATATTGAAGGCTTATTCTGAGCTTAATAAAACATGTACATGTTTCCAATATGCCTGTGGGTAGAAATGGACACCAGAACTTTCCTGGATGCAGAGAGCCGGCACAGGAGCCTGAAGGTGCTCAAGAGATACCAACTGAAGTTCCATTGGATGGCTGTCCTCTAATGCCCTTGACCAGTCTTTTCAGGGCATCTGAAGACTTTGTGGTTCTGTAGCTCTTCGCTGAGCTCGCTGTCCTCTGTCAGTCTTGTGGAGGATGCAGGAGAGAGGATTTATACAATTTCTCATCTTGCAGATTTAATAAGAGACACTTGTCTCAGATTCTTCTCCATGAGAAAGGGCAGGAATTATGCCTGTCTTATCCATGGCTATATCCTCAGTGCTTAGAAAAAAGATTTCACAGAATCTTCTTTAGGAAGTCCCTGAGAACTAAATCTTCATTTGGCCCCCTCAGAGTCTCCACACTTAAAAAAAAAAAAAAAGGTACCATCAAGTCCACTTCCACTCAAGGCAACCCCATGTGTGTCAGAGTAGAACTGTGCTCCATAGGGTTTTCAATGGCTGATTTTTCAGAAGTAGATGACCAGTCCCTTCCTTCTGAGGTGACTTTGGGTGGCCTTGAACTTCAACCTTCCTGTTAGCAATCAAGCACATTAGCCATTTGCACCACCCAGGGACTCCCCACCTACCTCCCGTGAAAATGTAATGAGAACCTTGGGGCCAAGCTAGTGGCCAGACCATCCATGTGCCCACATATCGTGCTCATTCCTGCCTTCCTGCCTTCCTGCCTTTGCTTGCTGGGTGCCTGCTGCTTGGTGCACCCACCTCATTTCTAAGACTCTACCCTAATGCTTCCCAAGCCTCAGTGTAAGATGAAGATTTTTCCAATTTGCAGCCAAATGGGAAAAAAAAAGGACGATGTGACGACTTTTTCACAAAGCTCAATTAATTCAGTGGAAAGGACTATTTATTCCAAGAGTAGACATTTCTTGTTTTGGCTTGGAAGTGTTTCTTCTTATATGAGATGATGATGATAGCAAATATTAGTTATTATAGTTTTAATGTTCTCACTTGGCATCATAAAATAGTGGCAGTCCCATGCATGTGATGTCTCCGTGATGTCTCTGTGTTTTTTCTTGGTTCTTGAATTCCTAAAGTCTGAGAAACACTGTCATACAAGTCTAGTTCAATTCCCACCTCACTTTCAGGCCTTCCTCAATTATTCAGGGCTTATTTTTCCTTTAAAAAAAAATGGTAGAATTGAAAGTAGGGGCTCAAACAAATACCGTACACAGTGTTCATTGCAGCATTATCCACAATAGCCAAAAGGGGGAAACAACCAAAATGCCCATCAACAGATGAATGGATAAACCAAATGTGGTACATGCATACAATGGAATAATATTCAGTCACAAAGAGAAATGAAGTTCTGATACATGCTACAACATGGATGAACCTTGAAAACATTATGCTGAGTAAAATAAGCCAGACACAAATGGACAAATATTGTATGATTCTACTTATATGAAATACCTGGAATAGGCAAATGCATAGAGACAAAAGTTTATTAGTGATTACCAGAGCCTGGGGGGAGGGAGAAATGGGGAGTTATTGCTTGATGGGTACGGAGTTTCTATTTATGATGACAAAAACATTTTGTAAATAGATAGTGGTGATGTTTGCCAAAAAAAAAAAAAAATGTTAATTTGGGTACCTCGCCCTAAAGCAATAATTACAGACTGTAGAACTTTGGTAAATACAAAAACTCATAAAGCAGAAAATAAAAATCCCTTATAATCCCGCCTCTCAGAGAAAACAAATTTAAGTCTAGGAGATGGTCTTCTGTTCCATTTTCTGAGCTTACAATTTAACTTTTTAACCAAAATGGAGGTATTTTGTACAAGCTATTTTATAAGTTTATGGTATCCTGTTGTGCTAATTGTCACCATCCTCATAATCCACAATGATTAAGCGCTGAATCGGAGCAGCCATTACACTCAGCATTTACACATATGAGCCATTGAATCCTCACAACAACCCTATGAGGTGGTACTGTTATTATTCCCTTTCTTTTTATATATATATATTTTATTGTACTTCACATGAAGGCTTACAGAACAAATAGTTTCTCATGAAACAGTAGTACACATGTTGTTTATGACATTGGTTAACAACCCCACAACATATTAACCCTCTAACTTCTCAACCTTTTTTTTTTTTTTTTGATGAAGATACACATAACCAAAGAGACACTGTTTCAAAAATTTCTACATACACAGTTCAGTGACATTGACTACGCTCTTCCAATTGTGCTGTTATTCTCACTTAAGATGAAGACTTACAGAACAAAATAGTTTCTCATTTAACAGTTACTACAAATGTTGCCCTATGACAATGGTTAACAATCTCACAACACATCAACAATATCCTTACTCAACCTTGGGTTCCCCATCACCAGCTTCCTTGTCCCCTTCTGCCTTCTGGCCCTTGTCACTGGACTCTTGTACCTCATTAGTCTCATTTGATTTTACGGGGCTGTCCACTCCCAGGCTGAACAGTGAACTTCGGAGGTAGCTTCACCACTGAGCTAACAGGGTGTCTGGGGGCCATACTCTCGAGGTTTCTTCAGTCTCCTTTAGGCCAGTAAATCTTGTCTTTTTTTTGTGAGTTAGAATTAAGCTCTACATCCTTCTCCAGCTCTGTCCAGAACCCTCTGTTGTGATCCCGGTCAGAGCAGTCAGTGGTGGTAGCCGGGCACCATCTAGCTGTACTGGACGCAGTCCGGTGGAGGCCTTGGTAGCTGTGGACAATTAGTCCTTCAGACTAATCTTTTCCTTGTATCCTGTTCTCTTCATTCTCCCTTGCTCCTGAAGGGATGAGACCAGTGGAGTATCTTAGATGGCTGCTCACAGGCTTTTAAGACCCCAGACACTACTCACCAAGGTAGAATGTAGAGCATTGTCTTTATAAGCTGTGTCATGCCAGTTGAGCTAGATGTTCCCCTAGACCATGGTCCCCACAGCCCTCCACCAAGCAATTCAGTCCCTCAGGGAGTTTGGATGTGTCTGTGGGGCTTCCATGACCTTTCCTTGTACAAACTGTGCTAGTTTCCCCTGTATTGTGTACCGTCTCACCCTTCACCCAAGATACCACTTATCGATTGCCTATTTAGTATTCCCCCACCCCCACCCCTCCCATCCCTGGTAACCAACAAAGATTGTTACATTTTGTGTGTGAACTTTTTCATGGGTTTTTACAATAGAGGTCTCATACAATATTTGTCCTTTTGTGATTGACTTATTTCACTCAGCATAATGTCCTCCAGTTTCATCCATGTTATGAGATGCTTCACAGATTCACTGTTGTTCTTTCTCGTTGCATAGTACTCCATTGTGTGTATGTACCACAGTTTGTTTATCCATTCATCTGTTGATGGGCATCTAGGTTGTTTCCATCGTTTTGCTATGGTGAACAATGCTGCCATGAACATAGGTGTGCATATGTCTATTCGAGTGACGACTCTTATTTCTCTAGGATATATTCCTAGGAGTGGGATTGCTGGATCGAATGGTATGTCTGTTTCTAGCTTTCTGAGGAAGCGCCATATCATTTTCCAAAATGGTTGTATCATTTTGCATTCCCACCAGCGGTGCATAAGTGTTCCGATCTTCCCACAGTCCCTCCAACATTTGTTACTTCCAGTGTTTTTGATTCGTGCCAGTAATGCCGGGGTGAGATGGTACCTCATTGTGGTTTTAATTTGCATTTCTCTAATGGCTAGTGATCGCGAGCATTTCCTCATGTGTCTGTTGGCCATTTGAATGTCTTCTTTGGTGAAGTGTCTGTTCATTTCCTTTGCCCATTTTTTAATAGGATTATTTGTCTTTTTGTTGTAGAGGTGTTGGATTTTCTTGTAGATTATGGAGATTAGAGCTTTGTCTGACTTGTACTGTCCAAAAATTTTTTCCCAGCCTGTAGGTTCTCTTTTCACTCTTTTGGTGAAGTCTTTTGAAGAGCATAGGCGTTTGATTTTTAGAAGATCCCAGTTATCTAGCTTATCTGTTGGGGTTTGTGCGCTGATGGTTATGGTTTGTATCCTGTTAATGCCATGTATTAAGGCCTGAAGTGTTGGTCCTATTTTTTCTTCTATGAACTTTATAGTTTTAAGCTATATATTCAGGTCTTTGATCCATTTTGAAGTAGTTTTTGTATATGATGTGAGGTATGGGTCCTGTTTCATTTTTTTGCAGATGGATATCCAGTTTTGCCAGCACCATTTGTTAAAAAGACTGCCTTTTCCCCATTTGATGGACTTTGGGCCCTTGTCGAAGATCAGGTGACCGTAGGTGGATGGATTTACATCTGGGCTCTCAATTCTGTTCCATTGGTCGATTATCTGTCCTTGTACCAGTACCAGGCTGTTTTGACTACTGTAGCTGTATAGTAGGTTCTGAAGTCAGGTAGTGTGAGTCCTCCAACTTTATTCTTCTTCTTCAGTAGTTCTTTACTTATTCAGGGCTTCTTCCCTTTCCATATAAAGTTAATGATTAGTTTTTCCATCTCTTTGAAGAATGTTGTTGGTATTTGGATCGGGATTGCATTGTATTTGTAAATTGCTTTGGGTAGAATTGACATTTTCACAATGTTGAGTCTGCCTATCCATGAGCATAGTATGTTTTTCCATTTATGTAGATCACTTTGGGTTTCACGCAGTAGTGTTTTGTAGTTTTCTTTGTATAGGTCTTTTACACCCCTGATCAGATTTATTCCTAAGTATTTTATCTTTTTAGGGGCTATTGAAAATAGTATTGTTTTCCTGATTTCCTTTTCGTTCTCCTTACTGGTGTATAGGAATCCAACTGAGTTTTGAATGTTTATCTTGTATCCTGCTACTCTGCTGAATCTTTCTATTAGTTGCAGTAGATTTCTCATGGAGTCTTTAGGGTTTTCTATGTATAGTATCGTATCATCTGCAAACAGGGACAGTTTGACTTCTTCATTACCAATTTGGATGCCCTTTATTTCTTTTTCTTGCCTTATTGCTCTAGCTAGAACTTCCAGCACAATGTTAAATAGGAGTGGTGATAGAGGGCATCCTTCTCTTGTTCCTGTTTTCAAGGGGAATATTTTCAGCCTCTCTCCATTAAGAATGATGTTGGCCATTGGTTTTGCACAGACGCCCTTATTATGTTGAGAATTTCCCTTCTATACCTATTTTATTGAGAGTTTTTATCAGGAATGGGTGTTGGACTTTGTCAAATGCCTTTTCTGTGTCAATTGAGATGATTATGTGATTCTTTTCTTTCCTTTTATTTATGTGGTGGATTACGTTGATTGATGTTCTAATGTTGAACCATCCTTGCATACCTGGTATGAATCCTACTTGGTTGTGGTGTATTATTTTTTTGATATGATGCTGAAGTCTATTGGCTAGAATTTCGTTCAGAATTTTTGCATCTATTTTCATGAGAGATGTTGGTCTGTAATTTCCTTTTTTTGTGACGTCTTTGCCTGGTTTTGGTATCAGCTTTATGCTGGCTTCATGGAATGAATTTGGAAGAGTTGCTTCCTCTTCTATGCTCTGAAATAGCTTGAGTAGTACCGGTACAAGCTCTTCTGTAAATGTTTTGTAGAATTCTCCAGTGAAGCCATCTGGGCCAGGCCTTTTTTTGGTTGGGAGTTTTTTTTTATTACCTTTTCAATCTCTTCTCTTGTTATGGGTCTGTTCAGATTTTCAACATCACTTTGTGGTAGTTTGGGTAGGCCGTGTGTTTCTAGAAATTTATCCATTTCCTCTAGATTTTCAAATTTGTTGGAGTATAGTTTTCCATAATATTCTGTTATAATCCTTTTTATTTCAGTTGGGTCTGTTGTAATGTCCCTCATTTCATTTCTTATTTGGGTTATTTGTGTCCTCTCCTGTTTTTCTTTTGTCAGTCTGGCCAGTGGCTTGTCGATTTTGTTGATTGTTTCAAAGAACCAACTTTTGGTTTTGTTAATTCTTTCTATTGTTTTTCTGTTTTCTATTTCATTTATTTCTGCTCTGATCTTTACCATTTCCTTTCTTCTTGTGGTTGTGGGCTTTTTTTGCTGTTCTCTTTCTATTTGTTTGAGTTCTGTAGTTAATGTTTTGATTTTGTCCCTTTCTTCTTTTTTGATATGTGCATCTATTGCTATAAGTTGTCCTCTGAGGACTGCCTTTGCTGTGTCCCAAAGGTTTTGGTATGATGTGTTTTCATTCTCATTTGATTCTAGGAATTTTTTGATTCCATCTCTGATTTCTTCTATTAGCCAGTGATGTGTAAGCAGGGTATTATTCAGTTTCCATGTAGTTGATTTTTTTTCCTTGATCTTTCTATTGTTAATTTCTACCTTGATGGCATTGTGGTCAGAGAAGATACTTTGAATTATCTCAACGTTTTGGATCTTGTTGAGGATTTCTCTGTGGCCTAAGATGTGGTCTATTCTGGAGAATGTTCCATGTGCATTGGAAAAGAACGTGTATTTTGCAGCTGTTGGATGGAGTGTTCTATATATGTCTATGAGGTCCATTTGGCTGATTGTGCCCTTTAGGTCTTCTGTATCTTTGCTGAGTTTCTTCTTAGTTGTTCTGTCCTTTACTGAGAGTGGTGTGTTGAAGTCTCCTACTATTATTGTGGAACTGTCAATTTCTCTTTTCAGTGTTGTTAGAGTTTGTTTTATGTATTTTGGAGCCCTGTCATTGGGAGCATAGATGTTTATTATGGTTATCTCTTCATTATTCCCTCTTTTCAGTTGAGGCTCAGAGAAGTTAAGAAACACACCCATTTCACAGAGCTACTACACAGCAGAGTCTTGATTCTGACCAGGTGTGCCTGACACTGTAACCCAAACTCTAAAACAGCGTGACTCAGTACAATTCCATTATATGGAATTACCAAAATTTATCTAACCAGCCTCCTACTTTTGTTCATTTTTATTTTCCATTTTTTGGTATTATAAATATAGCCTTTATGTACAACCTTGTGGTAAAGGCTTTGTGTGCATTGTCTATAACTATTTCCACAGAATAATTTCTAGAAGAAGGTTTGCTCAATCAAAGAAATTACAGAGTTTTAAAGCGTTGATAAATTTTGCCAAACTGCTTTTCAAAATGTTGAAAGCATTTGACATCCCTTCTGCAGGGTATAAGAGGGCCAATTTTCCAATACCTTGCCAACATTGAGAAATTTGAAGATTTTTTTTTCTAATCTTTGCCAATGTGAGAGACCAAAAATGGCGATTCACTGATGCATTAATTTGCTTTCTTTTGAAAAAGGAAAATACACTAAGGTAATAACCCAATGAATCATGACCTTCTATAATCCAGTCCCCTTGAGTGTGGATAGAACCTGTGACTTGCTTCTACCCAATAAAATATAGCAAAAGTGAAGGGATTTTTCAGATATAATTAAGGTCCCTAATCAGTTGACTTTGAGTTAATCAAAAGGAAGATTATCTTAGGTGGCCTTACCTAATAAGGTGAGCCCTTTAAAAGACAGTCCAGGCTTTCCCAGAATTTAGAAGATTCTAGGCAGCAGAGATTTTTCTTCCTCCATTGCTAACTTTGAAGAAACAAGCCGCCATCAATTCTCTAGCCACACAGAAAGGAATTCTACCAACAATTGAGGGATCTTGGAAGCAGGTCCTTCCCTAGTAGAGCCTCCATATGAGAATGCAGCCCAGCTGACACCCTAATTTTAGCCTTGTGAGACCTTGAGCAGAGAACCCAGCTAAGAAATACCTGGATTTCTGACCTATAGAAACTGCGAGATAGTAAGAAGGTGTTGTTTTAAGCCACTAAGCTTGTGGTAATTTGTTACACAGTATAGATAATTAATACCAACCACTAACAAATATACATTTTTCTGTGTGTTTATTGACCATATTTATTTCTTTTTCAGCCCACTTTTATGTTAGCATTCATCATTTTCTTGTTAATATTTCAGCTCTTATTATATTAAGGCTATTTTTTAAAAGGTATCAACCCCTTTGTCTGTCATAAATAATTAACAGCCATTGAATATTTATTTATTTATTTGTGTGTGTGTGTGTGTGTGTGTGTGTGTGTGAAAATACACACAGTCATTGCATTTTTATGTGGTCAAACCCATCGGTCTTTCCCATTCAGTGTCTGCCTTTGCTGTGCCACTTGGAAGGCCCGTCTCTTGTCCAGGTTGTAGGAAGAGTCACCTGCATTTTGTCTAGTACTTTGTGTTTCTAACATTTCACTTAGATCTTTAATCCATCTGAGGAAGGTTTTGGTAAATGATGTGGTGCAGAGAGGTCAAACTTTGTTTTCAGTTGGACCGATGACATCTATTGAATAATTTGCTTTCCCATTGAATTAATATCAGATCAAACGTCTAATTTTGGCCTTGTTCAATCTGTTACATTAAATCTGTCAAGTTCTGCTTTAGTATCAAAATGTTTTTTTTATTACAACTGTATAATGCATTTGAGTATCTAGAAGGGAAAATCACCCTCCATTTCTCTTCTTCTGTGAAATTTCTTCACTATTCTCACACATTTCTTCTTTCATTTTATCTTTAGAATTATTTTGTCAAGTTCCATTGGCAATTTAATTATATTTGTGTTATACTGCATGAAAGTTATAGATTTATACATTTGTAGATTCGTTGGGGGAGAATTGACATTCCATAATTTCATCCCAGAACATGTTTTAGCTCTCCATGTATTTGTTTTCCATTTCATGGCCCTAGTAAAGACAGTTTTCTTCATATAGAGTTTACACATTTCTTGTTGAATTAATGACAGGGTTTTAAATATTTTCATTTAAAATAGGTTGTTGTGCTAGATGCCACCAAGTCGATTTTGACTCATAGCAACCCCACACGACTGTAAAAATGATGTGGCATGGAAAGGAGAATTAAGATCAACAGCCCAAGTCTGAATCCAATGAGGCAATGGTCAGACATATCTCCTCTCTCTGAACTTTTTACCAATTCTGACACCAGCTACCCCTCCCATGGCACTCTCTACTTCTCTGCTGGGTTTGATAATTCATTGCAATAGCCACCCACATAGAACTCACAGACCATATTCACAGTTATGAGTTTATTAGGGAAGTACCAGGTTACAATTCAGGATTAGGAACAACTCAGCATGCAGTTCTTGATCAGGACAGCCTCTTCTCAGCGATGCCTACAGGCAGGCCTCTCTGTGGCCCTTGGCCCCTCGGCCCAGCCTCTGCCTTGCTCGGGTGTGTTGCGAAGCTCTTTAGTTCCACCGATAAGTGCCCAGAGGCATCCCACTCCACCAGTAAGCCCTGGCTGGAAGGTGCTCAGCTCTCTAGCTCAGTGGGTCAGCAAGCCTAGCTCCGCCAGGTGCCCTGAGACACTCCATTCTGCCAGGAAGCCTCTTGCTTGAAGGCACTCAGCTTTCTTACTCCGTGGGCCTGGAAGCCGTCCGCGCCATCTCCTGCTGGTCTCCTGGTTCTGCTGCCATCTTTCCTCTGCCACTGCTTCTTGCAGTTTAGTGCCATCTTCGGTGTTACAGCTCTCTCTCTCGGTCTCCTGGGTCTAGGAGGTTCTTAGTGCAGGATCACTGGATTCAAAGAACATGCTCCACTCCTAGCTCTTCTTTCTTGGTAGTAGTGAGGTACTTCCCTCCCACCCTTGTCTGCCTCTGGATGGCTCATTTTAAGCCTAGCAGGATGGCAAAACTGAACAATTCCCTTGTTAAGGTTCCATACACCTTATTTGTATGGTCTGACCCCCACAAGGGTGCCATGCACCTTATTTACATTGTTAGTAAGCCGTCCAATCCTCTTGAAGGACCAAAGCACTTTATTTGTATAGTCCCACCCAGTGATTTGGTGAGAGTTTCAAGACCACAGTGAGAAGGGCCATATCAAAGCAACCCATCACACTGCACTGCCCCATAGGGTTTTCTAGGCTGTAATCTTTATGGGAGCAGATCGCCAAGTCTTTCTCACGCAGAGACACTGGATGAGTTCGAACCACCAAACTTTCGGTTAGCAGGCATTGTGCTACAACTCTAACATATTTTATAATTGTTCATTACTAGATTATAGCATAGATACTTATATATGTATGTATGTATTTTCTTATTTATTTTACTAAATCTTCTTATTAATTCTGATAATTTTTTTAATTGCTTCTTTTGGCTTTTCCAGGAAGAAAATTATTTATTTGGTAAATGATAATGATTGATCAGGGGAAGCTCACTTATCTTCCCTAACCCTCAGTTTCTCATCTGTAAAATGAGAACACAATGACCATCTCACAGATTTGCTGTGAGGTGGAGAAGTCATGTGGTTAATTCCCCCACATCCACTCAACTCTCAACTTCATTGAGGGCAGTGGTGTGCCAGACTTGGTGAGTGTTGGCTCCTGACAGACAGTTGTTAAACTTCTAAGAATTTTTCCAGTCAGTTGTTAAGCATGAGATTAAATTAGATAAGCTTCCAATTAAACAAATTGCTGTGCTGTGACTAGAGATTGGTTATAGTGTGGGAATTTACACCAAGGATATCTGCAAGTGCCACAAATCAGGGCTTGATTTATTGTTTTATTGATTTTCTAGACCAGGGATAAGATTGGCAAACAGAGAGCTGTGGGCCATATCTGGCAAACGGCCTGTTTTTGTAAATAAAGTTTTATTGGAACAGTCACACTTGTTCGTTTATGACTTGTTTATGGTTGCTTTCTTTCTACAAAGTCTGAGTTGAGTATTGCAATGGAGACTATATATTTACTTTCTGGCTCTTTACAGAAAAAGTCTGCCAATCACTGGTCTAAACTTAAGAACATGATGGAAAAAAAATAAATAATGCAGATTAAACTTAAAAGAATGTTGATGTTCCCCCAAATTTTTACCCTGAGATAATCTTTAAACCTTAAACCAAAAATATCCCCTGAAGTCTTCTTAAAACCAAACAATAGTTTAGCTTAACTAGTAAAGAATCCTGGGGCCCTGATGGCACAGTGGTTAAGAGATACGGTGGCTAATGAAAAGGTCAGCAGTTCAAATCCACCAGCCACTCCTTGTAAACCCTGTGGGGCAGTTATACTCTGCCCTATAGGGTTGTTATGAGTTGGAATTGACTCAATGGCAATGGGTTTGGTTTTCAGTTTAGTAAAGAAACCACCACTCATCTGTCAGTTTGTCATACTGTGGTGGCTTGTGTGTTGCTGTGATGCTAGAAGCTATGCCACTGGTATTTCAAATACCAGCAGGGTCACCCATGATGGACAGGTTTCAGTGGAGCTTCCAGACTAAGACAGACTAGGAAGAAGGACCTGGCGATCCAACTCTGAAAAAAACAGGCCAGTGAAAACCTTATGAGTAGCAGCGGAATATTGTCTGATATAGTGCTGGAAGATAAGACCCTCAGGTGGGAAGGCACTCAAAATATGACTGGGGAAGCACTGCCTCCTCAAATTAGAGTCAACATTAATGTCATAGATGCAGTAAAGCTTTCCAGGACCTTCATTTGCTGATGTGGTGTGACTCAAAATGAGAAGAAACAGCTGTATACATCCATTAATAATCAGAACATGGAATTCAGGAAAATTGGAAGTTGTCAAAAATGAAATGGAACACTTGAAGAACTATATACCAGGTGTTAGTGATCTGAAATGAACTGGTATTGGCCATTTTGAATTGGACAGTTATATGATCTACTATGCCAGGAATGACAAATTGAAGAGCAACAGCATCGCATTCATTGTCAAAAAAGAACATTTCAAGATCTATCCCTCAGTACAACACCGTCAATACTTCAGTTGTACAATGTTGTACAAGGAAGACCAAATTAATATGACTATTATTCAAATTTACGCACCAAGCACTAAGGCCAAAGATGGAGAAATTGAAGATTTTGACCAACTTCCGAAGTCTGAAATTGATCAAACATACAACAATCAAGGTGCATTGATAGTTACTAGTGATTGGAGTGTGAAAGCTGGAAGCAAAGAAGGATCAGTAGTTGGAAAATGTGGTCTTGATGATAGAAAGGACACCAGAGATAGCATGACAGAATTTTGCAAGACCAACATCCTATTCATTAGAAATACCTTTTTTCAACAACGTAAACGATGACTATGTACATGGACCTCACTAGATGGAATACACAGGAATCAAATCGACTACATCTGTGGAAAAAGGCCATGGAGAAGCTCAATATAATCAGTCAGAACAAGGCCAGGGGCCAGCTGCTGAACAGATTATCAACTGTGCATATGCAAGTTCAAGCTGAAGCCGAAGAAATTAAAACATGTCCATGAGAGCCAAAGTATGACCTATCCCACCTGGATTTAGAGACCATCTCAAGAATAGATTTGATGCATTGAACACTAATGACTGAAGACCAGATGAGTTGTGGGATGACATCAAGGACATCATACATGAAAAAAACAAAACATCATTGAAAATACAGGAAAGAAAGAAAAGACCAAAATGGATGTCAGAAGAGACTCTGAAACTTGCTCTTCAACGTTGGGTAGCTAAAACGAAAGGAAAAAATGATGAAGTAAAAGAGCTGAACAGAAGATTACAAAGGGCAACTCAGGAAGACAAAGTAAAGTATTATAATGAAATGTGCAAAGACCTGGTGTTAGAAAACCAAAAGGGAACAACATGCTTGGAATTTCTCAAGCTGAAACAACTGAAGAAAAAATTAAGCCTCGGAGTTGCAATATTGAAGGATTCTATGGGCAAAATATTGAACAATGCAGGAAGCATCGAAAGAAGATGGAAGGAATACACAGAGTCACTGTACTAAAAAGAATTGTTTGATGTTCAACCATTTCAGGAGGTAGCAATGATCAAGAACTGATGATATTGAAGGGAAAGTACCAGCTGCCCTGAAGGCATTGATGAAAAACAAGGCTCCAGGAATTGACAGAATATCAGTTGAGATGTTTCAACAAATGAATACAGTTTTTGCTGGAGATGCTTACTCTTCTATGCCAAGAAATTTGGAAGAGAGCTACCTGGCCAACCAACTGGAAGAGATCCATATTTTTGCCCATTCCAAACAAAGATGATCCAACAGAATTCAGAAGTTATCAACAATATCATTAATATAGCACACAAGTAAAATTTTGCTGAAGATAATTAAAAAGCAATCGCAGCAGTACATCCACAGGGAATTGCCAGAAATTCAAGCTGGATTCAGAAGAGGACGTGAAACGAGGGATATCATTACTGATGTCAGATGGACCTTGGCTGAAAGCAGAGAATATCAGAAAGATGTTCACCTGTTTTTATTGACTATGCAAAGGCATTCGACTGTGTGGATCTTAACAAACTAAGGATAACATTGCAAAGAATGGGAATTCCAGAACACTTAATTGTGCTCATGAGGAACCTGTACATAGACTGAGAGGTAGTCAGTCAAACAGAACAAGGTGATAACTGCATGGTTTAAAATCAGGAAAGGTGTGCATCAGGGTTTTATCTTTTCACCATACTTATTCGATCTGTATGCCGAGCAAATAATCCAAGAAGCTGGGCTATATGAAGAAGAACATGGCATCAGAATTGGAGGAAGACTCGTTAACAACCTGTGATATGCAGATGACACAACTTTGCTGAAACTGAAGAGGACTTGAAGCCCTTACTGATGAAGATCAAAGATGACAGCCTTCAGTACGGATTACGCCTCAACATAAAGAAGACAAAAATCCTCACAACTGGACCAATAAGCAACATCATGATAAACAGGGAAAAGATTGAAGTTGTCAAGGACTTCATTTTACTTGGATTCACAGTCAATGCCCATGGAAGCAGCAGTCAAGAAATCAAACGACGTGGCACAGGGCAAATCTGCTGCAAAAGAACTCTTTAAAGGTTTAAAAGCAAAGATGTCAGTTTTGAGGACTATTGTGTGCCTCACCCAAGCCGTGGTATTTTCAATCGCCACATATGCGTGTGAAAGCTGGACAATGAATAAGGAAGACCAAAGAAAAATTGTTGCCTTTGAATTACAGTGTTGGCAATGAATACTGAATATACCAATGGACCGCCAGAAGAAGGAACAAATCTGTCTTAGAAGAAGTACAGCTAGAATGCCCCTAAGAAGTGAGGATACAGACTTCATCTTTTATGTACTTGGGCATGTTATTATGAGGGACCAATCTCTAGAGAAGGACATCATGCTTGGTAATGAAGAGGGTCAGCAAAAAAAGAGGAAGACCATCAATGAGATGGATTGACACAATGGCTGCAACACTGGGCTCAAACAGCAATTCTTGTAAGGATGGTGCAGGACCGGGCAGTGTTTTGTTCTGTTGTAGATAGGGTCAAAGTCACCCAACAACAATAGTAAAGAATATCTGCCTAGAGCACTGTGCTCTTTTAAGATCTATCTATATGGGATCAAGCTGACAACAGCAACTCAGAAGATTAGGTAGGAAACTTAGAGGGGGCAATAACTTTATGTTAATGGAGGAGGAACAACTCAGAAAAGGAGTGTGAGAAAGGTTGCACAACTCAAAGAATGTAATCCATGTCACCTAATTGCGCATATAGAAACTATTGAATTGGTGCATATTCTGTTGTTTATGTTCTCAATAATAACAACAAAATAAAATATGTATTTTTAAAAAATTGCTACCGATGTACATCCTGGCCTTTGAAAACCTGCCAAGACTCAGCAACAGCACTTCTCAAGATCTCTTGGCACTAGCTCCATGGTTAGCAGTGATGGAAACAGAATCCACCTACAACATTGAGATCACAAAGACTGATAACCTGAAAAGTCTTCAGCAAAGAGAATGCGAAGACAAAAACCACTGTTAGAATTACACGTCTTTAACACCAGCCAGTAACAGAAAGCCACGAGTTTCCATTTTGCCAGTGTCAGAGATGCTTGACTATTCTTCCCAATCTACCTTTGTATGATTGCTTTCCAGTTCCAGTTCCAGGGAAGTTACCAATGCCAATACACAAAATGAAAGTGTTTTATTATTAAGGCACCTTAAAGTCTTATTTTCTAATTATACTAATAAATAGAAACTCAAGGCAAAAAAAAAAAAAAAAAAGAATGTTGCTGTAGCCCTTACATTGTGAATATCACAAAAAATTGAGGAAACATTCTTTCAGTATTTAAAAACTATTACCTTATTCAGCAAAGAAGCTGTTCATGTTATTAGCATGAGTGAAGTTCTAGCATATGCTTGCTTTGTTTTACTTTTGTGTTATTGGAAAACTATCAGTATTTATGTCCAAACTAACTTCATTAGTCAATTGCAACCGTAAGTTGACTATAGATACAAGAGTTTGGCAAAAATTAATGAAAGCATTCTGTGAGAATCAATTGACCATGTTAAATTTACAATATAGAGTATTGCATATTTTATTATTATGTGTAAATTATGGCTAAACACCCTTTATATCAGTAAAATTTATATATATACATAAATACACATGTTGGGATCGACTCAACGGCACACAACACCACCACATACATGTATAAAACCAAAAACCCAAACTCTTTGCCACTGAGTCGATTCCAACTCATAGCGACCCTACAGAACAGAGTAGAACTGCCCCGTAGGGTTTCCAAGCAATGGCTGGTGGATTCGAACCGCCGACCTTTTTGTTTAGCAGCCAAATACTTAACCACTGAGCCAACAGGGCCCCTATATATGTGTATATATGCATATATATATATATATATATAACAAAACAAAACCAATTGCTGTTGAGTAGACTCTGACTCATGGTAACCCCATGTGTGCAGAGTGGAACTGCTCCTTAGGGTTTTAAAGGCTGTGAGCTTTCAGAAGCAGATTGCCAGGTCTATCTTCTGAGGTGCCTCTGGCTGGATTCGAACCACAGACCTTTCAGTTAGTAGTCGAGCACCTAATTAAACAGTTAAGTGTACGTGCCTGTGCGGATTCTTCCAAGCCAAGGAGGGAATCTTGAATTCCTTGCCAGTGATTGGTTCAGGAAGGAGCAGATCTAAACCAATTTGAGCCAATGGAACAGGAAAAAGATTTTCTAGGAGATTCTGAAAAGAGCCTTCCTTGCTCTTTGGTGAGACCTCTGGGAAGTCAGCTTCTCCTGCTGGTCATGAACAAAGGCACATATGATTCTGTGTATTTTGGCACCATTACTTCACAGGAGAAAGATGTGGTAGTCTGCTTTCTTAGAGATTACAGCCTTGGAAATTCTATGGGGCCATTCTATTCTATCCTATACGATCACTATGAGTCGAAATCGACTGGACAGCAATGGGGTTTTTTTCGGTGTTGTTGTGTTGTTTTTTTTGGTTGTTGTTGTTTGTTTGTTTTTTAATGTGACTGTAAGAAGAACCATCCTTAGACTGAAGCCACGTCTGTGGACAGTAGATCAGAGAAACAAAAAGAATCTCCTGATGACATCTTTGAGCCACTGGGTCATCCACCTCTAGGGTCTCTTCTACCTCCATACTTGATGTTATTTGAGCCAGCTCATTTCCTGTTTATGCCTATTTTAACTGGGCTTTCTATTAGCCCAGAGCACCCTGAGTTTGTTTCCTAGGTCTGCCTTAACAAAGTAGCACAAACTGGGTGACTTAAAAGAAATTTATTCTCTCACAGTTTTAGAGGCTAGAAGTCCAAAATCAAGGTATCAGCAGGGTTGGTTCCTTCTGGAGGCTCTGAGGGAGAATCTGTTTCATGCCTCTCTCCTAGCTTCTGGTGGTTCAGGGCAATCCTTGACATTCCTGGGCTTGTGGATGCATCACTCCAATCTCCGCTTCCCTCTTCACATGGCCTTCTCTCCTGAGTGTCTGTGTTTCTCTGTCCAAATTTCCCACTTCTTGTAAGGACAGTAGTCATATTGGATTAAGGGTCCACCCTCATCTAGTATGACTTGACTTGATTACATCTGCAAAGACCCCATTTCCAAATAAGGTCACATTCACAGGATCCAGGTGAACATGAATTTGGGGGTAACTATGCAACCAAGCCACCACCCATTTGTCAGTTTATTTTACTGTGGTGGCTTGCATGTTGCTGTGGTGCTGGAAGCTATGCCACCCGTATTTCAAATACCAGCAGTGTCACCCATGGTGGGCAGCTTTCAGCAGAACTTCCAGACTAAGGCAGGCTAGGTAAAAGGCCTGGTGATCTATTTCTGAAAATCAGCCAATAAAAACCTCATGGATCTCAACAGAACGTTGTCTGGCTCACTTGCGTTGGACACATCATCAGGAGGGATCAATTGCTGGAGGAAGACATCATGTTTGGTGAAGTAGAGTGCCACTGAGGGCAAAGGAGACTCTCAGTAAAATGGGCTGGCACAATAGCCACAATGACGGACTCCAGCATGGCGGGATCATGAGGATGACGAAAGACCAGGCAAAATTCCTTTTTGTTGTACGTAAGGTCACCATGAGTCAGCGTCAACTCAACAGCAGCTATTTATCTCTATTTATTCCACCTAGCACACCCTACTGGTACATGGGAATAATTGAGGAATACGAAGTACTGGCTAGTACCTAGCACAGAGTAGATGTTCCACAAATGACATCACCTTCCCTTCCCTTCCATTCTAACCAGGCTGCCCTTCCTTGTATCCAGTGCTATGTGTGCATTCTGCCCTTGCTCCCAGCTCCCCCCTCCCCACATACCCCATATAAAGCTTTCTCACCCTTAGAGACCCAGCTCCAATCCTACCTCCTTCATGAAACCTGTCCAGCTCATGAGGAATTCTCCTCCTCTTCACTTTTCTGCGCTCAGCTTGTCTGAACCTCGCCACATACTGCTTTCGGTGGTTGCTTGTGCCTTCCTGAGTCTGGTCTTGTCTTCCCAACTAGAGGAACACCCCTTGAGGGCCAGGACTGTTCCTTGCGGCCTCCCTTACTGTGCTTCACTCAACCTCTTGCCTCTTGTAATGTTCAGTCGGTACTTGGTGATGAACTGACCAAGCTTTTTTACAAGCAATGGGCACCAGCATTCAGCTGAACGAGATTCCTCCAACAGCAAGAGGAGTGTTATTGTTTTGTTCTGAAGGTCTTTACAAGTGTAAGGCATGTCTAAAGCGGCTATAAATAATTTATATTGCCCATAACTCAAGCTGATCAAAATAGACCTCATTACAGTGATGCGGCAAAATCTGGTACAAGCTACTTTTCCTCTGCCTCCAAACCAATTACATGTTCCTAGCAGAAGCAAATCTGACTCGATTCCCCCCGAATCGGATTAATGCTCCACCCACAATCACGTTAATCCCAATCTGTCCATGATTAGCCATCGGATAATCCCACTAGACAAGAGGTGGCAACCCAGATTCTATTATGTCATTTTACTATCTATTTTTGGAATTTGCTGGTAACTCTAACCTCCAGGAGATGTTTTCCAGTAAAAGAGGATCCTTTGTAGATTCTTTGGAAAAGCTGTTGCTGATGTGCTTTGACTAGAATCGAACATTTTGTGTCGTTTTGCATTTCCTATTTTGTTTCAAGGTGATGAATTGACAAAACAGGACGTGAGTCTGTGGTCCTCATTATGGGAAAACAAACACATATTTAGCTTCTGATGAATGGGTGTTGGAAAGAATAAAAGACATACTTTGAGGTCTTTAAAAGATTGTGACAATAACTTTATGAAGGTACATCCTCTTGTTTGAGGATATATGATAAATTGTTTTCCATTGGTTTTAATATCGTAAAGGCAAGCATCTATGATTGGCTCTAAAAGTCTTAGACTCTGCAAAGCCCAAACCCTCACACATCTGTGTCAGAAGGAGAAGTGTATTACAGTATTCAGTTTTTCCATCGGTGAAATAAATTGAAAAATAGGCATCATTAATGCTCAAGTCAAACTAAACTCTGACAGCTGACAGGTCCTCTAATGTGAATCTAGAAATACTGCTAAAGGGAAATACAAAGACCACCTGAGTCATGGCAATTCTGATTCTATGCCCATGTTCACTGACTTGCGGGCACTGGACCACTATCGCCAGCAGAACAAGCCTAAAATCACTCCTACCCCAGGATGATACAATTCATGGAGCAGGACGGTTCCCTGCAATATTGGCATCTGTATCTCAAGCTAGATGTTTATACTTTTCAATATCTTTAGTAAGCAAGTTATGCGTGAGTGAGATTCCTTTCATCTTTCCTCGAGATTCCAGATGGGAGTTCTCCCACTCACCTCATGTAAATGGTTGAGGTTACTTTACCATCCTTCCCCCTCTATTACCTACCCCTACCCCAGCAGCCTCCTCCTGCCATGCCAATTTCTAGGGAGGATATAAGAACCAATCATAAATCCCACATCCGTACTGTCATCCCTCACCCTGTCTCCTCCTACCCTTCTGACTCATGTCATGTCTTGCCTCACTGGATTCAGGCATGTGTTAATCTTTCCACAGTGCAGCCATGTTCAGGCCATTTTCCCACCAGAATCTCTTCAGCACTATAACTGGATCATGGAGGTTCCCCTTTGCAGAGAGAAACCCCCTAGTACTGCTCAGCCTGGCATTTGAGGATTCCCAGGCTCTGGCCCACACTTCCCTTGCCATCTATTGCTCTTGCTGCTTCCCCCCATGGCAGTCCAGTCCCATGGGCCTGCCGTGGTGGCTCCAGGGTCCTCCCTGTCCCATGGCTTTGCTCAGCCCCTGCCCACACTCATCCCTGACTCTAGCTTCTCTGAGCTGCTCACATTTCCCCCAAAATGTGCATGACTCACATATCTCTGTCTATCTGTCTGCCCAGGCCATTCCCACTTCCTAGCAGACCTTCCTGCTTCTTCTCTGCCTGGAAGAATTGGGCTCATCCTACAAGGCTCAGATGAGAAGTCAAGGCTCCACAAAGCCTTCCAGCCCTACTGTGTGCCCCTGTGACAGCTCTAGGTCATGGCTCCTGTGGCACTCTTCACAGTACTGTCCCTCCCATTGTCCCCACTGTCATCTTCCTCCCCTCTCTACTGTTTCAGAGAAGGGCACCCAGTCCATCCAGGACCCAGCCAGAAACCTGCCCGTTTGGCAGGACACTGGCCTCTCTGCAGAACAGCCAGCCAGCCGTGGTTTAGTGAATCTATTCCCTTTGCAGCTCAGTCTCTTCCTCCCTCCCTCCCTCCTTTCTTTCTTATCTTACCCAGTCTCCGGATCTTGGCAAGGGGTGGGGTAGTTCTAGAAGAGAACTGGACACTAGAAGGTATGCCCTGTGAGGCTGCAGGCTGGAACACTGGTGGCCCTGGCCGAACTGCTCCGGCCACTCCCAGGCCATGCTGAGTCTGCCGGGGCTCCTACTTCCGGAAGGACAGGAGAAGTACAGCTTCCTCAAAAGATACCAGGTACTGCTCCTTTCTGTGGCCCCCACCCCTTGAAAGATCTAGGCTCCATCTCTGTCACTCACATGTTGGGTAACAGATCATTGGACCTCAGCTTCCTTTCTGATAGTCATGGTGGGGACTAATATTTCTGCCAGTAACAGCAGTTTCCTCTGTGTTGGGTGGGCATTGTGCTTATGGCTCCACCTTTGTGAGTGATTGGGAGGCAACATGGTGCCATGATTACATACACAGGCACTGGAGGCAAAGAGCCTGGTTCAAACCTGGTTCTACCAGCTGTGTAACCTGGGACAAATCACGTAAAACTCTTCAAGCTTATGTTTCCTTATCTATGAGATAGGGATCATTTTAACAATGGTAACTTCTTCCCCAAGTAAGAGTCCAGTATGTGAGCCGTTATGATGATGATACTGAAGATGGGTTAGGTCCTGCATCCATCCCCTCACCTGTGTTCCAAGAAGAATAGCAGACAGAGCATCTTCAACCAGGTGAAGGCCTCCCAAGTGGGTAAGAATGGAAAGGCAACTAACTGGGGGAGGTAGCCAAGTGTGTGACTGCTTGGGTGTGCTTGAGCCCATGTAAGCCTGCAGGATCTGTCTGGGCCCCCTGGCAGATGCCTGTGCTTGCTCATGTCCCCTCTGCACCTTCTGGCAGTGAGAAGATGACCACCATGAGAAGTCCTTTGTCTTGTGATCTTCTCTTAGACTATGTTAGAGAAAGGGAAGTCCAAGTTATGAAAAATATTCCCAGTACAACTGCTGTGATTAAATAACCACTAACTCTGGGTCCCTGGTGGTGCAGTGGTTAAGAGTTTGACTGCTAACCAAAAGGTTGGCAGTTCAAACCCACCAGCTGCTGCTTGGAAACCCTCTGGCAGTTCTACTCTGTCCTATAGGGTCGCTATGAGTTGGAACACACTCGACAGCAATGGGTTTTTTTTTTTTTTTTTTAACTCTGCTCATGCCCTGCCCTTAGGAAAGCCCTTCTCTCAATCTGTACAGCCTGCCCGGTTGGAAATGGCCCATTCCTGTTTCTTCTTAGCTAGAACACCCAGTGACACCCACTCCTCCAAAGCCTCGCCCTCTGGGCTGGAAGGGGTGGTGGCTGCTTCCTTGAATCCCACGGGCACAGAGGACTTCAGCTGCACCGGATCCCAGAGGGAGGGAGGAGGACAGAGTTCAGGCTGGGAGACACACCTTAGCCAAAAGACTCTTCTGGTGGCTGAGGCAGGCAGGAGTGGCTGGAGAGAGTATGACCTTGAAGTCCAAGGTCCCCAGTCTTGTCCCAGCTCTGTCACAAACTTGCTGTGTGACCCTGAGCAAGCCTCTTCCACTCTCTGGGCTGCAGCTTCTTATCTGTCAAACAAGGGCTTTGGACAGACGGTCTTCAAAGGTCTCTCTAGCTTTATGGTCCTAGAGTTGTAGAGGGAAGGAAGGGAAAAAGAAGGATGGGAGGACTGACTCAGCAGAACAGTAAAATAATAAAGGCCAGTTTGGTTTTGGTGGCCAGGCCTGGTTTAATGATCCCGTCCCAGCCCCTGGCCCTCAAGCCTAGTACTGTCCTGCTCCTCCTCTTGGTCTAATTCTCAGGGTAGGAGCTGCCATCACCAAAGTGTGAATGACCACCTGTTCTTCTGTTCCTTCTCCCAAGAATCCTCACACAGTAAGCCTAACTTTTAGGCGAATTGTGAGCAGAGTTTTAGGCAACAGTGACCGGGGAAGAGAGAAGATTGGGGAGAAGGAATCCTTGTAGACTTCTCTGCTCTCTAAAATCTTTCTAGGAGGGAGGGTCATGCTGGGGCTGGTTTTACAGGATGATGCAGAATTAATCTATGAATCTCAGGTTGCTACTTCCAGTGCTGACAGAAAATGCTCTAAAGCCCAGGAAAGGAGGTACCCAGGTGTCCTGTGTGCTATAGCCTGGGACATGAGAGCAGTGTGGTCCCTGCCTCTCCCAGAAGGGGACCTGGGAGCAGTGAGGAGGTAGAGAACCAGGGCAGAGCCGTATCAATGGTTTCCTGAAGCACTAACTGGGATAAGAGTTTTTCTCTTCTCCCACACCAGTGCTGGTCTCCCAACAGGTCATTTGGGAGAGGCTGTGACCCAGGAAGCCCACATGGAAGGGTCTTGTAGATGGATCCCTGGTTTTACAGCTCGGGAAAAGTGAAGCTGGTGAGTGGTGCCCCCACCCAAGTGGGGCTTCAATAGTACAGAGTAAAAAGCAAGGGAGATGGAGCCAGATAGACCTGGGCAATTACTTCACCTCTCTCTAAGCCACCGTTTCCTTGGGGATTAAATGGATCTGATATCACCCACCTCACAACATTGCTGGAAAGGGCCAATAGGCTAATGCCTAACAGGAGCTTTGCACATGGTGGGTACTGAACAAATATTAGCTCTTGATATGGTTGGAGAGGGAACTGCCAGCTCCTTTCCCCTTCTTAGGAGAGGTGATCTTCTCCTGCCCCCTGTCCCTCTAACGGTCTCCAAGGACAGGTTTTTCTGGCAGGAAGGAGGGCTTTTCCCCCCAAAGGAGGGGGTTAAAAGCCAGGCCTAGCATTCCTGCCCAGCTGACCCCCTGAATTATTGATGTGCTTGCTCCTGGTCAAGGCACCTCCTAGCTCAACACCCAAACATACACACCACATGGAACCCTCCCCCCAGTTCCTAGACTGTGCACCCAGATATGTAGACATCAACTTTACACAAACCACCCAGACCACACATAACACTTTCCAAACTCCATTCTCACAGCAGATACACACACACACACACATGCATACACACAAACACACACAGAGCAAGCACACATTGAAATACACACATCATCAGATGACACACAGGGGGAGATACTCTGGCCTCCGCTGCACACCCACACACATCCAAGCACGACACACAGGAAAGGCACACACGTCCATATAGGCTCCCACCCAAAAATCCATACACAGTGGTAGGTATCATAGTAAATACACATTGAGCACTCACTATGTGCCAGGTAAGCCTTTTACATAGAATAGTTTATTTAATGCTCTTAATAGTAGAAATAACTACTGTTTTTACCCCATTTTACAGGTGAGGAAACTGAGGGACAGAGAAGTAAAATAAGATGCCTGAGATCACCCTAGTGGCTTGCGCAAATCCAGTGCACAGATAATCGTCCCTCGCTCCTCTCGCCCGTTTATTTACATAAACACGTTCATTCCAACGCAGCGTTCTCCCCACCCAGGACAGGCTCTGCACACACTCAGGGTGAGCGCTGTTTGGGGAGTTAGTGGCCAACGACGCAAGCAATGGACTTTTGGCAGAAGCAGTTGTTAAGCTGTGATGAAGAACCGCACAGGTGAGGAGAGTAAACCAAACCCAACCAAACCCACTGCGGTACAGTCGATTCTGACTCGTAGCAACCCTATAGGACAGGATAGAAGTGCCCGGTCGGGTTTCCAACGCTGTAATCTTTACGGAAGCAAACTGCCACATCTTTCTCCCGCGGAGTGGAGCGGCTGGTGGGTTCCAACGGCCGACCTTTCAGTTAGCAGCTGAGGATCTCTTTAACCACTGCCCCACCAGGGCTCCTTCGACGTTCCAAAGATGGAGGCAGTGATCACTGTCTAATGCAATGGGAACCACTGGTGTGAAGCGGCGGGCGGGCGATGAGAGGTCACTGGCTGGGCGCTGGGCGGTGGGCCATCGTCCTGTACTGATTTTTAGTGTGCACTCAGGACCTCGCCCAGACTCGACAAAGCCTCTCCCTGCGTCCTTGGCTGCGCCCATTTCTCGGCCTGCAGCCCAGAGCAAGAGAGTAAGCAACCTCGGGGTTTTAGAAGAAGAGCCGCCACGCCCTCAGGCTAACGTGCCCGCGGGGACCTGGGCCCGGGTCTGAGAATCCAGTGAAGACACTTTGTCCCCAGGCCCTCACCCGCTCCCCACCCAGGCGCGCCGCACCACGTTCTTGGTATGCCTTTTAATGGGAAAACAACAGCCACCGTGTTCGGATAAATGTTATTTATAATTCATGCTCCCGTCTTTGAACCCTTTCAAACGAAACCCACAGCGATTTCTTTGAAAGAAAGGTCTGGACCATGCTCAGAAGTCGCGAGTTTTCTAAGGACTGACTAGCTTCTGCACAGATAGTGAATTACCCAGCGGGCCACATTTATTTCTGATTATTTGCGTAGTAGTTGGTTTGTGAAATGAAACAGGAGAATTTGTAAAAAAAAAAAAACAAAAAAAAACCCACATTTATCCTGGATGTGGGATACGCATTCGACCCCAGCAGTGTTCCTAGAAGGAGGTATGTTGTTCCAGTGGGGGGAGTCCGGGTCGAATTAAAAAAAAATAAAAAAAGCAAGTCGAGGATTGGATCAGGACCCATCCCCGAGAGCGTCTTCGGATTCTGCCTTCTGGAGCTACCCCCCTAATACTACAACTTGGAGAAGTTTTCCGGAGTCGGTAGGGGTAAGTCTACAAAGTCTAAAAAGAGTTGACCCAAACCCAGGTGACCATTCCTTAGCCTCTTCCAGTAGCTTGGACCCTGAGAACAAAGGCGCACGAGAGGAGAAAGCTGACCAGCTGGACAGTGATGGTCACGTCCAAACGGAAGCCCCTCTACCCTAGCTCATTCGTCCAAAGAGAGTAGATTTTTATTTATAAATGAAGGAAGCTTTTAAAGGAGACTCCCTCACCCCACCCCAAGTATCCATCACCCTGCTCAGGCGCGCCGGGGGAGACCGTCCCGCAAGCGCAAGAGGAAGCTCAGAGCTGCGGCAGCCGCGGAGCCACTTCGCGATGACGCAAGGTCCAACCGGGATTGCCTGACCCTGGGCGGGAGAAAGGATTCTTGTAGATTTCGGGGGAGGGGGCTGCGCTCCATTGTTCACTCCGTGCCAATCAGGGTTTGCCCACTTCCTCCCAGCCAATCCCCCTTCACCCGCGGCTTCCACCCAACCCACCCCGCCCCTCAGCCTTCAGGTCCCCATCACCTCCCCCGCTTCCCTAGCAGTTCTGGGGAAGCTTCGTGACGCCACAGGTCCCGCCCCCAGCTCCGGCCCGGGGAGAGTGCGTGCTGACGTCATGCTGCGTGCGGGCTGGTGCGGAATCGCTCCTTCAACTCCGCGGGGCAGGAGGAGTTAGTTAGCAAAGAGCCGAGGCTGGGCGCGCGACCCTCGTCTTTCTGCCCCCGGCCGCACACTTTGCGCACGTCTCTTTTCTGCATGGTGGATATTATTTTTCATTATCCTTTTCTGGGTGCTATGGGGGATCATTCCAAGAGTAAGTCTTTCTCTCTGTGTGTGCGGGTGTGTATGCGTGTGCTTAATATGCAATATTTCTAATGCAGAAGAATGTTTAACGGATTCTACAAGTGGCTTCTATTTGACAGGACACTCTGGGAGAGAAAAAATAAAACGAATGCGTTTCTCCTGCAGGACTGCTTATCCTTTGGAATTCCGTTGTTTCATTTTGTAATTAAACATTTTTTCAAGCCGCCTAGGCTGACCTCGGGCTGTGAAATCTGCCTCTGTTTTGCGCTAGGGCAATTAGGTTTGATCTAGGGATGTGAGTGAAGTTTTTTGCTGGTTTCTGTGTCGGTCTTTCAAATAAGGAAGGTTTCTCTAGCTTGACCTGGGATATTTAAACTGAGAAATGTCAGAGGCGACGAGTGGAGACTCCGCTGAAAGCCAAGGTGTCTGTGCTGGGATAGGAGGGAGTCGCTGGGAGAGGGAGTGTGAGGGCGGAAATGCCGGGACATCACCGTTCTGTACCGATTTGGTAGCGTCCGCAGTGCCTAAAGATCTATTTCACTCTTTCTTCTCACCTTCAAGTTAGCATTTAGTTACAAGATAGATCGATGAAACGATTGTCCGTCCCAGTGAATGTAACAACGAAAATATTTTGGTGGGGAGGCAAAAACCCTTCACAAATTCAGCAGATTTTGGTTTTTTCGTTTCCCAATTGTCTGGACTTCTAGAAAACCCATCTCCTTTTCCTTTTCCTTGTGGTTGCGATTCTTGAAAGAGAACGAGCGGGTTGGGTTGGGGCTGGAGTGGTGAGGCCGGCCGGGGTCCGGGCAGCCAGGCCTGACACGGCCCCGCGCCCTTCCCCGGCAGAGAAGCCCGGGACGGCCATGTGCGTGGGCTGCGGGAGTCAGATCCACGACCAGTTTATCCTGCGGGTGTCGCCCGATCTCGAGTGGCACGCCGCCTGCCTCAAGTGCGCCGAGTGCAGCCAGTACCTGGACGAGACTTGCACATGCTTCGTGAGAGACGGGAAGACCTACTGCAAGCGAGACTACGTCAGGTGAGGCCCGCGGGAACCCGGGCTCCGCCACAGCCCTCCAGGGCCGGGGCGCAGGGACAGCGGCCCGCCCGCGCGCCCCACCCCCAACGCGCGCCGCCGCGCGCCTCCAGGCCAAGGAACCACGATGCGGGGATCCCCGCAGCCTCCCCGTGGGCCACAAAGCGTCCTGGGCGTGCCTGCGCCCAGCGGGTGAGCAGCTCCAGAGGCGAGGGCTGCCGCAGGCCGTGGGCTGGGCGGCGGCCCGGCACTCACACCGCCCGCGCCTTGGATCCGCAGGCTGTTCGGCATCAAGTGCGCTAAGTGCCAGGTGGGCTTCAGCAGCAGCGACCTGGTGATGCGGGCGCGGGACAGCGTGTACCACATCGAGTGCTTCCGCTGCTCTGTGTGCAGCCGCCAGCTGCTGCCCGGCGACGAGTTCTCACTGCGGGAACACGAGCTGCTCTGCCGCGCCGACCACGGCCTCCTGCTCGAGCGCGCCGCGGCTGGCAGCCCGCGCAGCCCCGGGCCACTGCCCGGAGCCCGTGGCCTGCATTTGCCAGGTAAGCCGCGCGCGCTGGGCCCTCCGCCTCCTGCGGTGGTGTGAGTGGAGTGAGAGGGGTGTGTGTGTGTGTGTGTGTGTGCGTGTGTGTAGGGGGGTTGTTTTGCTCCTGACGGACATCGTCACTTGTGTGTGGTTCCGTTTGCCAGAATTGTGTGTTTTTCGGTGTGAACTCAGAACTGTGTGCTAGGAACACCGGTGTGTGTTCGTGTGTACCGGGAGAAATTGTGTGTGCGTCAGCGTGAACCGGGATTGTGTGTGTGTGAATGTGTGAGTGCGAGGAATTGTGTTCTCCATGACTAGGAATATGTGGGACAGGGTGGTGGGAGCAGGAGGGCGTATGACAACAGGAAATCTTCAGTTGTGCCTGTCGGAGGGACTTGCCTTCGGAATTTCTTCTAGGAAGATGTGTTATTGTCAGAGAAGAAAGATAAACTTGCCCTGGGCGATGTGTGTAAGCTATACAGCTCCCAACCCCGGAGCTGGGCCTGGGCTCAGCCGGCCAGGAGCGCGCCGTAAGGCCGGCTCTGAAGGCCACCCACCCGACAAAGACGGGGCATCTGTGTTTGTTTGTTGAGGCCCAGTTTGATGGACAACTTAGCCAAGGGCTTCTCTGAGTGGAGAGGGCGTATAAAGGCACCGTGGAGTCCGTGATCAGATTAAAACACACCAGGGTATGTTCTGTGCCCTAATCAGGAGCTCCCTGGCATGAGGTCTGAGTGGTGGTTAAGCAGGTAGGGGTGGTGAGAAGCAGCGGCACGCTGGGCCCAGGCAAGGGCAGCTCCCAGTAGATAGCCAGAGGCCTGAAGCGATCCCTAGATCAGGCTGAGCCTCCGGTGCTGTGTAGCTTTGCAGCACTACTCCCTTCTCTGGACCTCCGTTTCTTCCTCTGTAGAGTGAGGAAATTGGGCTGCATAGGCTATTTGTAAATATTTATCCAGATCTAGAAAGGCCTGGAGGGGCTCTAAATCGAAACAGTGTCGCATATATGCGTGGGTGTGTAGATACAGTCCGGTCGGGATGTACTTGTGAAGCAGGATGAAGATGGAAATGAGGGCACCCCTCTCCCCAGTCTCGGAGGGGCTTCTCTGAGAGGGTACTTGTTTGTTGCGGGTTGCGGGCTGCCAGAATCAGGCCCTGCTTCCCCAGGACTGAGAGAACCCGAGGCCAAGCGAGGAGACTGCGAGCGGCTGCGCGCCGGCCGGAGGGTGGGCGCTGCTGCTGGGCCGGGGAACCCGGAGCCTTGAGGCAGGAGACCACCGGGCCGAGGTCTGAGGGCGGGCAGGAAGAAACCCGTCCCGGCCCTGGAGGCCTGCTGTCCCGCAGGCCGGTGGAGTCTGAGCGGCCTCGGAACGAGGAGGGAAGCCCCGGGAGCTGGAGATCCCCACCCCCGCCAACCCCGGAGCAGCGCCGCTTCCCCCGCGCCGAGTCAGGCCCTCCTGCGGGCCTCCTTCCTCTTCTTCACACACTCCGACTTCTTCCGGCTGATTTCACTCGTCCGCCGGGCCCAAGAGGGCTCTCCCAGGGTCGGGTGAGTGGAAGAGGCACAGCTGGGGGCAGCCACTCTTGGCCCGCAGCGGCCTAGCGCGGAGCTCCCGGGCCCCGGTTGCGCTGCGAAGAGAACGCTGCGGGGCAGCCCGGCCGAGGAGCTAGGTGAAGGGACGAAACGCACAGTTCCCTCGGGGTAAGGCGAACAGATGGAAAGGGAGACTAACAATAAAAAGAAAGAAACAGAATTAAACAAACAAAAAACGAAATTGGGCCCCAGAGGGCTCGGGCCGCCCCGAGACCGGGCGCCGGGCCGGTGGGTCGCAGCTCCTAGCTCACTTCTCGCCCCCTTGTCCTCGCAGACCCTGGGGCGGGCCGGCAGCCCTCGCTGCGCCCGCACGTGCACAAGCAGACGGAGAAGACGACCCGCGTGCGCACGGTGCTCAACGAGAAGCAGCTGCACACACTGCGAACGTGCTATGCGGCCAACCCGCGGCCCGACGCGCTTATGAAGGAGCAGCTGGTGGAGATGACCGGCCTGAGCCCGCGGGTCATCCGCGTCTGGTTCCAGAACAAACGCTGCAAGGACAAGAAGAAATCCATTCTCATGAAGCAGCTGCAGCAGCAGCAGCACAACGACAAGACGGTGAGGGACTCCACGGCCCGAGTAGCCTGACGGGTGGGGCTTCGGGTTCGCCCGCGGCGTCTGTGTACCCTTTTCTGGGCCAGCTCTTTCTTTGGGGAGTTCCGGCGGAACTGTACTCTCCAAATCACCTGTGTTTGTGCTTTAAGAGCCAGGCTTGCCTTAGGGTTTAAGGGTCCCGTAATTACTGCATCTGAGGTGGGGTCTTCGCCCTGGCCCGCCAGCAACCCGGAGTTGGGGGGCTAGGGGCACAGCGAAGAGCCGAAGGCAGTATGGTTGTACGCAGCGTCCACAAGTCAGGCTAGCAGGTGTGTCCTTCCCTTGGCCTGGCTCAGTTTGAACCCCTTTCCTCTGCATACCTGAGGAGGGATGGGAGCGCAGACCTCCCGTTTCCTTCCCGTGTGGTTGGCTCCTGGCAGGGCAATGGTGGCCGGTCTGCGGACCCCGGAGTATCCCGACTGGGGAAGGAGGGCCCAATCCAATACCAGTCGAGTGCTCCCGCCCCCACACTCAAATCGTTGCACGCTCCAAATCAAGCACCATTGTCTCGGGTCCCAGTCTCGACGGTGGTGGAAAAGGCAAGATCTAATTCAAGCGCCCCTCCCCCCCGCCCTTGCCCCGCAGAGCCTCCAGGGACTGACCGGGACGCCCCTGGTGGCGGGCAGCCCTATCCGCCACGACAGCGCGGTGCAGGGCAGCGCAGTCGAGGTGCAGACGTACCAGCCGCCGTGGAAAGCACTCAGCGAGTTCGCCCTCCAGAGTGACCTGGACCAACCCGCCTTCCAGCAGCTGGTGAGGCCCTGCCCTCTCTGGTCTCGGACTCCCACAGACCCTGCGGGAGGGGTGGGGATGGGATAGCCTCTCACGCTGGGGACCTCTCCGAGACGGGAAGGAGGAGGCTGAGATGAGATGGGCTAAGGGACAGCCCTCAGTAATGAAGGACTAGTGGGGAAGGGTAGTAGCTGCAACAGCATCCCAGCCCACAACTCGCGCTAACCCAGGTCTCCCGGATTAAAGTGCGCGCAGGAGAGGTCGCGGGAATAAACCAGCCTGCGCCCGAGCCCTAATCCCCGAGTGTGCGCCTGGGGACCTGGCCGCCTTCTAAACCCGGCTTGCTGTCAGTTGGTGGCCGGTCCCCAAGGGACACCCTCCCACTCGAAGCATGAGGCTCCAGAGCACCAGCTCGGGCATGTCTTCACTCGCTCATCCTTGGTGTATCCGCCGTCCCAGGTCTCCTTCTCCGAGTCCGGTTCCCTGGGCAACTCCTCCGGCAGCGACGTGACTTCCCTGTCCTCGCAGCTCCCCGACACCCCCAACAGCATGGTGCCGAGTCCGGTGGAGACGTGAGGGGGACCCCTCCCCGCCAGCCGGCGGACCTCGCATGCTCCCTGCATGAGACTCACCCAAGCTCGGGCCATTCCAGCTCCGAAAACTCTCTCACCTTTTAAATTCTCATTATTGTTATTTAAAGAGAGAGGGCCAACGGAAACGGTCAGGACTGCCATAAGCGCCAGGACGCAACCTGCTTTCATTAGAGTGGAGACCCCTGCTCCGAAGACTTATTTTTTCAGAACCAGAATTTGGGATTTACCATGGTTAGCTCTGCTCTCGCCTCCCCCACGCTCCGTGTGGCCGCCGCTACTCTGTCTCTCCGCGCCCCGCGCCCACCTACCCACCCTGAGCGTGGAGAACACGCAGGGCCTTTCCCGCGCCCCGCCAGCTCCGAGCTCGCCCAAGGGGACTTCTTCCCCAAACCTGCCCAGCACTCCCAGGCGACTCCGCCCGGGCCTCTTAGAGGGGAAGAGGAAGGGGTAAAACCCCACAGAACAGACACTTAAACCCCCAACGCGCATGATTGCTGGGGAAAAAAAAAGTAGAAATGAGACTTTCCTTGAAAATGTTTTAAATTATCAGTCGACGGAGGACTGAGTGTGTGAGCCTTTGCCGAACAAACAAACGTAAGTTATTGTTATTTATTGTGAGAACAGCCAGTTGATAGCGGGACGAATATTTTGATCTTAATAAAAAATAATAATCATGCGAAGCTGCTCCTGTGTACTATCGGCGCAGCAAAAGGGCTAGACCAACGTAAATTTGGGAGTTGGGCTTATTTCAACGAAAGTAAGTCATCACTGAACGTGCGTCTGGGTGTCAGCGCCCGGCCCGGGGGCAAAAGCCCGCGCCTCGTGCGCCGCTGGTCCGCCTGCTCCCGCCCGGGCAGGGGGCGGGCCCCGCCGGGATTGGGCGTCGCGCGGGGGCGGAGCTGAGTCCGTCCGCCCGCGCAACACCACCGTGCGCGTGAGCCCCGGGCCCTTCGGCAGGCTGGTCTCCGCGCGGTAGAAGCCGGCAGGAAGCCTGGGGTGAGCCGATTCTGGCGGGAAATACTCAGGGCCCTGGTGGCAGCCTCGCGGCAGACTCCAGCCTACCGTCACACTCGCGAGGGGCGGGCCCCATTCCCCCTCAGCTTCGCCTCGGCGCTGCTTGCCCAGTTCTTGGAGCCGGCGCCCGCCCGGTGGTCTCCCCGCCTCCAGGCCTGAGCCTCGGCCCCTCGCCCCACTTTCGGCCCGCAGCACTCGGGCCCTCCTAGCGCTTCTTTTCCCGCCTGTCTGGGGGCCCGGCCCCACATCCCCGGGCGTTTTGCCCCCCCCCCGCGCCCCCGCTACCCTTGGCCCCGCGGTCGAGCAGCGAGGCTGGCCCGCGGGCCCGGGGTGAACCGGGGGACCGACCCCCGCCAGATCCGGCGGCCGTGACGGCTCGTCCTCCGTGTTGTCCCCAGAGTGGATGCGCGACGTGATCAATCTCGCTGCATTTATTAATTCCCCCGTCTAGACAGAGGAGAAGGCCGGGCGGCGGCTCCTTATCTGCATTTGGCATCACCTGCAAGCGATACGCCGAAGGAGCCACAGCAAGCCCCCGCTAGGATCGCGGCTGCCGGAGAAAATAAGTCCACCCAGAACCAGTCTGGCGTGTCCTTGGTTTATTTTCTTTCCAGACCCGAAATGGAGGGGGCGGGGGATGGTCCGAGTGGGAGGGGGCTGGGAATGGCCCCTGGATATGCCGTGCCCAGGTCACTTGGTGTGACATTTCAAACCCCTGCGACTTGTTTTCTTGAAAACTGGCTTTAGTGATCGCAGGAAATAACCGAGAGATACTGAATCTCTCCAGCAGGCCCCCGGGCAAGCACAAAAACGGGAGGCTCAGGTTTTACCCTTCACAAATATTTAACCCTTTGGCAGCCTGAGACAGTGCTTTTACAAGATCAGCCCTCATGTGGTAGGACTCCGGAAGCTAGCTGCCAGCCTACCGGCCTATCCACTACTCTTGAGGAATCTCTGACAATGACTTTCCGTTTCCTTGTCCCCCGAGTTAAATGACCTACGAATGCATCCTTCTTTGTCCAGGGTTTATATTGAAAAAGGGCAACGCCCTGACTGGGTAGGGATAGTGGCCAGCTTAGCTCAGGTGGTGGCTGGTGTGGAAAATGTGTCTGAGGGGCAGCTGCGGTCGCTGGAGAGAGGAATAGGTGCCTTCTGTTAGAAAGCCACAGGCTTTCCACAGGTTTTCCTAATGGCAGGATTCTGTGCCCTCTTCCCCTTTAGAGATGAAAGGCTTGCCGGCAATTATTGAAAGAAAATGGGAGGAGGTGGGAAATAGAGCCACGTTTATGTTTTACTTCCTGCAAGTCAAGGTGATGGTAGCAAAAGTATTCTTCAGGACTTAGGAAACGGTGCTGCAAACTTAGAGATAAGGGAGGAGATATGCAGGGTTAATGAGGACCAGCTTTACCTCTCAAGTGCCCAGAAAAGGTTTTAATAAGCAGGGCTGGGTTCTGTGAGGCTTCCTTCTCTTAACTTAGACCACTCCCTCCCCAAAAGAAATACAGACATCCCTCTTTACCTTGTGGTTGGCCATTGGATAAGGGGCTAAACTTCCAAGGAATCTTACTTTTGAGTTCTTTTGATTTATCCAGAATAGTGAGTCTTGTCGTTTTTCTTTTAAAGGAAATAATAAGTTCTTGAATAAAGAATTTTATTAATGGTTGCTGTTAATTAGCTCTGAATTTTCCCTTTTGACAAACTGTTGAGTACAGTATTTTAATGCCACAAATGGAAACATCGGTCCACTTAATTACCATGATGTCTTCCCCTATCATTGGTAGATCAAAAATCTAATTTCTCTTTTTGATGTTTGTATGAGCGTGTCTGTTTTTGAATAATGGGAAATTTTCCGGACAAAAGGTTATTGTGTATTGGTATACCTGCATCTGTATTACTGTATAGAACACCACAAGCTTTTCTCTCCTGCAGTTTGTCTCTAGCCATGCAAAGGGGCATATCGTTTTCCATGTGGGTTTTTAGGGAGAAGGTTTGACTCTGAGTCCTTATGACAAGGATCCTTGCTGAAGTGCCAGATTAACAGTTGGTTAGTTACATTAATAAACATCAGTTTTAACTGGTTCCCAGGTCATCTTTAAACATGTTCTGCAATACAGTAGGGATTTTCCTGTAAATTAAATTACCTGTAACAATTACAAGTGTAGTATTTTATGCTTACTGAAATTTTAAAGTGAGATTCCCAGATGTGTAGTAAAAACTCAATTCAATAAAAGAGGCCATAGGTGGAAATGAGAGTTATTTTGCTAGAATCACTTTAGAATAAGATTTTCTCAGAAGATTTATCTAATAATTTGGATAGCTCTATGTAATTGAGGCGGGAAAGGGATTCCCAGCGATGGAAAAGTTTATAGCTATTATACCACAAAATTTAATACATATTGAAAGACTGCATAATTCTGGAAAATTCAGAGTCCCTGTGGCAGTATTCTTAACGAACTTTAATATTTAATGGATTGTGGAACAGAAACCAGTCTTACTTCTGAATATAGAATAGCTTAAAGCTCAGTTTTGCCAGCACTTCAAATACTGGGCTTAAATGAGATATTGTCTAAGATTGTTCTCTAGAAAATTTGAGACTCTGCCACTGCTGCTTACGGGAGGGTATAAACTGCCATATTTTGAGTTAGCTGTGTTTTCCCGTAAGGGTTTTTACCAAAAAAGAGCAAGAGAATTAGCCGAATAACATCGTGCTGGAGAGAGGAAACAATGAACGAATAATAACTATTCACAGAGAAGTTCCCAGTGGAGTTGTGATAAAAGCAGGAAATTCGGAAGGAGTTTATTAAGCTGATGTAAGGAAGATTAGAGGCTTTTAAATATGGGCTGATTGATGTAAACTTTCTTGAGGATACTGGGATTCAGTGAAATGATGAGGATTGTGTGACCAATTACAGACTGGCACCTTGCTGATGGGGACTCTGCATGGAGGATACAGATAAATGGAGCTAGACTGAGAGTAATAATGGGAGAAAGAACAGAAGGAACTACTCAATTGGGATTCAGATGTGGAGTAGCAGGGGGAGTGGCTCAAATTCTAAAGCACTTTTGGGGCCCCAGCAGCAATTATGCCATAAAGGCAGGAGCGTTAGGTGAGTCAGGCTCCAGTCCAACCGTTGTGGTCAAGAAGGTCAGCAGCTGATGGGAGAGTGGGTCAAGAAGTAAGGCAGAGGAGGGCAGGAGCTCACTAAAGCTGAGGTTTCTCGCTGGGAAACAACATTCGAGGTGGTGGTTTGACTACAGAAGACCCCTATGTTGGGGTCCTGGGAGTGGGGAGGAGGGAGGAGAGGGAAATGGAAAAATGGGGATAGTGAGGAGTAATCCCTTCCCAGATGACCGAGACCCAAAAATTTGAAAGCGTGGCACAAAGCCCTGGGAAGAATTGACTCGAGGTTACCCCAGCCGCGCTAGGAAGGGAAGAGAGGAGTATTAGGGGAGGCAGGTCCCGACCTAGGCTCACCGGCCAGGTCACAGCGCCCCGGAATGACAGCGCCAGGAAAGAGGAGCGGCTCCGGAACCGGGCCAGAAGCTGCGGCTCCGATATCCTGTTGGGTGTCTGGGCGACGAGTCTCTGCAGAGCTCCCGGGGAGGGCAGCTGCCTGCCGCCAGGAGCAGGAAATTCTGTTGGGCAACGGCATTGGGCATTCAAATGTCGCTGCTCCCGGCCTCCAGGCGGCTTTTATTATTTGACTCAAATTCTGGGTTCTGAAGCCCAGGCGACATTGTTGCTTTTGCCCTGGCTGTGCCCAGTGGCATCGTCAGCTTCGCAGGCTGGATCCAGCTGGGGCATTTCGTCTCTGCCCCGCATGGTTTGCCTGTGGCTCGGGACACTCGGTTTGCCGGACCCCGCCCCAGGAGAAAGCCTGTGGGTGGCACTGCGGCCTCGCAGATTGGAACAAGATGTGCCCGCGCTCACCTGGGCGCCGCGCTCTCCCCCGTGCCTGGACAGTTTAGAAGTCGTAAAACCCAGGGGAGTTAGGGCTTAAATCACTCTGGCCCAGCCGGAGCGCGCGTTCAAGAGGGGAACTTGAGATCTAAAGAAACTGCCCGAGTCGGGAGGCACCGGGTGTCCCAGAGCCATCAGCGGATCCCTGGCCCAAGCCCCGCAGCCGTGCGCCTGCGGGCTCCCCGGCTGGGTGGGACCGGGGTTTGTCTCTATCAAGCCCCCTTCCCTCCAGGACCGGGGGTGGGGGTGGGGTGGCAATGAGAACTTTTAATTAGTTTAATTGCGAATCCTTGTATGGTTTCTGGGAGGTTAATCACAGCTGTCTCAATTATTTATGGTTTTTTGGCAAATTTCCGACCAGTTAAGAAGTATATTCTATTGCGAAATGACTTGCAGGAAATCTTATATTTGATTATTCCTTTCAGCCACAAAGATTCTGCGTCGACGCCCCGAGACGCGCGGGGCAAGCGGGATTCGGTAACTCCTCTCGGGGTTGGGACACCCGGGGCGGTTGCTAGTCGCCAAATGAGCCTGCCCCGGACACCTGCCTCCGCCCCTGGGGCCTCCATCCGCGGAGGAGACCCGGCCGTCGAGGAGGAGGGCGCAGGCGCCAGAGCTAGACCTCCCCTCAGGTGCGGGGCGCACAGCCGGGCCACGCAGCCCGAGCGTCTGCGTGCGCCCCGGCCGGCGGCAGGCCGGGCGGGAGTCCCCGGTTCTGCTCCAGCGACTCGAGGTCGAGTCGCCGCTCGAGTCCTGGGTGCGGACTCCGCCGAGGCTGGAGGGGCTTCTCAAGACCCTGTCCCGCTGTTTTTGGAACTGGCAGGCCCCGTGCCCACGAGTCGAGGAGGTAGGGGCGGAGCGTTCGTGACTCTCAGGGTGGGGGGTTCCCGGCCAGGCTGCGGCTTCTGCAGCCCAGAGCGTGGGAGGATGCCCGGGTCTCGCGGCGGCCGCGGGAGCACGACGCGCGGAGGAATGAGCTCGTCTTTTTTTGGAAATTGGACTTTATTTGCTCTCGATTTGCAAAGAAGTAAAAACAGAATACACATAATTCGGCAACTTCATGAAGCTCCAGAAAGAAGTCTCCCGAAGATTAGGTAAAGTCTGCTTTTAAAAACAGACCAAACTTCGGTATTTTCCAGTTTCCCACTCTGATGATCTTGAGTCTGATAAATTTTCAGATCAATCCCCCTCTCCCCCCACCAGATCTTTTTTCTTGGTAGTGTTTGATCCTTATCTGACAGAAATTATTGCTGATGTCACTCAGTGAACAGCTTAGCACTGACCGTCGGCTTAATTAAGGTGGAGAAACAGTGAGAACAAGAAACGAAAAGGTCAGCATCTCCCAGACAGGGCCTTCACACGTTCTCAAGTGTAGGCAATGCAGTGCACGGAGTAGTAGGAAACTTATTCAGAGCCACTCTGACCTTCTGCTTTATTTTTACTTCAGTGTTGCTTCATTTCAAAATTATTTGAGAAAATACTTTAGGATAATTCATTATGATTGATCTTTTTTACATAACCAATTTTTTCTGGAGACTACTTTGAGTTCAGCAGTACCAAAGGAGGTTCTCAGGCTTGCCTGCTAGGAAAGTTTAGGCAGACCATTTTAAAATAGCCCTCAGAACACACTATGCAGTTAGAATGTGAAAGTGTTGCAAATATCTGTACTCCAAATCTTAAAAACGGAAATTTAGAGCAAGTAAACTTTAAGTCGTTAACTTTAGGCGATGGAATTAACTTTTTTTCCCCAAATCTGTATTGCCTTAACGAGAAAAGTCAGCAATAATTTAAAAACACCGAATGTGAAATAAAGTCACACTGCAAACAGAATAAGTTATTTTATTACAAGAACAGACTTTCTAATTTGATGTCTAATGTCACTCATATTACAAATCAAGTTATATATAATGACTGGATGGAAGGTACCAAAATCCAAAATACTGTGCATAAATGAAACAGATTCAACTTGCAAAAAATTAGGAAGTGGAACATTAAAGTATCTACACAGTCATTATAAATAACGCAAAGTATATACCATATCTACAGCACAGGGAGAGACTATAAACATGTGAAAAAGTTTCTTTAGGAAGTTACAACGTTTGTTTGAACAATTTAAAATATTAACGAGGGTACTCAAATGCAGACCCAACTAAAACATTTATTTTTTCTCTTTTTTCAAGAAAAACTGTCGAGCTTCTTCCCAAGCCTGCTGAGGAAATCTGTTAGCCAGCTCAAGACTGTCTTGGGAACCAAGGCATTTTCCTGAGAGGAAAAAAAGAAAAAGTTAAATTCTTCAGAGTTTAAGAAATTAAACTTACTTTGATATCTGAGTACTAAATGGAAACATATACTTTAAACTGTGATACATTTTTTTGTAAGCCAGGTTATCTATATATCTAATCTATCTAGCATAGACATATATATTTTAATCACAATCCAGTTTGCATTTCTAACATATTCAGAGACTAACGTCTATGTAAAACGTTACCGAAAAAAAATGTTTTTAGACTCTAGACTAAGAAAATAATGATGGAGAAAAGCAAATAATGAAGGGGAAAATAAGTTACAGTGAACAAGATAAAACAGTCATATATTCTATTCTTAAGTTAGCCTTGAAAGGGTAAATCTGTATGTAAACTGTGACATTTGTTTTCTAATACAGTCTATTTAATTTAAAACATTACTTTTAGCTTAAATATGACCTTAAAAATGTTCAGTTTTGGCATCCAGTTGCCTGTGTAACAAAGCAGAGGAAACAGGGGCTTCACTGGCCAGTGATGCTGGGGAGTCAGTGAGCAGCAGGTACTTGAAAATCAGAATTCTTCATCAGCAGATAAGAACATGGTGCCTCCAGGAGCTGCTTTACACCTAGGGGTTCACCTGAGCAATTAATTCAAAATGTTCTTAAAACATTTTGTGGGGACTGAGAAGTCCAACAGAGGACAGATGTCCAAGGTACAAATTGGCATCATGAGCGGTCACCAACACAGTGACGACCTTACTGAACAAAGCAGAGACCAATTCCCCATTTGCTGTTGTGTGGATTACAACCATTGTAATTGGGGAAAGAATAAAAGTCAGAGAAGATGGTCCCTTAGAAAGAAAACAGACAGAGGCAGTCCCTGGGACTTTGCCTTCCAGATAGGCAGCAAACGGTGACTCACTCTTTGTGGTCAGAGGAGGAAAGAGTAAGAAAAAAGAATGTCTACACTTCTTACTGGCAAAAAAAAAATTGCTGTACAAATTAAAAATACATATACTGAAAGATTTTTCTAAGTATTTTTATTTATTTAAAATTAAGAAAACTGCTTTGTAAGAAATATAACTGATTTCTCCCAAATAGCCTCCAATAGGTTTGGGGGGAAAAAAAAAAAAACCCAGAAAACCAGAAACAGGCTGTGGCTGAGTGAGTCAGGGCAGAACTGAACTTGCACATGGATTCTGGCTCAGACAAGTGGTACTATGATGTTGACATGAATTTCCAAAAAGTTGCATAGCTTTTTGTTTACTTCTCTGGGTACATGGACATTTTTTCATGATATTGTAACAGCTTTAGCTGTATTCTCTTCCACACACTTTTCAACACCTGTCCACAGTAGACGATTTTTTAATTCTGTGACAGACTACAAGATGGCCCCCCTCCAAGTAAGGGCTTATTGGTGGGTGCCCCAGAGGGTCCTGCTGGGAGTGGGCCATGGACTAGACACTTTAAAGACTATCAAACTAATGGAAGATTTGGAAAATCTGGATTAGAGCCTCAATGAGAGATGGAACTTGTACTTCTCAATTACAGTCTGGGTGGCAGAATATTAAAACAAATAAAAATGCACTTTAACATTCTAAATCTCCAACTCTGGTCACAGGAAACACCCCAGCAGTAACACTACAGAAAAAAAATTCTAAATCTTTCGGCCCCTGAACTTTGCTAACATAAATAAAAAGTTCAAATACTTAAATTTAGGGGAAAATATGGGTTACTATCACTGATAACTTTATTCTGGACATGGTTAGGGGACCAAATTCTATGTGATTTCAGTATTTATGTGAGTAATTTAGGTCAGTATTAATGATCTGATTGTCTCCTGTATTATAAAGTGGCTCTTTAGTAGTAATTATTCACCATTTGTTGTATCTTGCATGTTGTTGTCGTGCGCTGTCGAGTCAGAGTAGAACTGCCCCATAGAGTTTTCTAGGCTGTAATCTTTATGAGAGCAGATCGCCAAGTCTTTTCTCCTGTGGAGCAGCTGGTGGTTTTGATCCACCGACCTTTTGGTTCGCAGCTGGGTGCTTAACCACTGTGCCACCAGGGCTCCTTTCTCTTGCATGAGGTGGGTATAAATTACAGAAAGATGTTTTGTGCTTTTCTTTTTCTTCCATAGATTTCTCTGTATATTCTGTTGCACTCATGCTTGATGACAACATCGATTTATTTACTTACTGAAAATACACTTGTTATCTGAATCGCAAATCTTTTAGGTGATATAACAGTTTCTGAGTGTGGGCGAGAAACATGTCCATTTGGGTAACAAACAGATAAAATTTGATTTCTACAGAGACGTACCTTTGGGCTGATAAGACTGGTTATCTGCCTGACCCGGAGCCTGTGCAAAATCCTGTGTGAGACAGGAGAAGTGTTTTGTACCAACGCCATGAGCAGAGAATTCCACTGACCGTGGCTCTGAAAATGCTTCCTGAATTTGAGGCAACCCCTTTGTATGATGACTCTTTTGTATGATTTCTTTGGAGCACAAATATAAAGAAACTTATGTTACATAGTCCAGATTCTAATAAACTTAAGTCAAATAGCGATGACTATTAAATCTTGCTAAATATCACCAGGGATCAGGTTTCTGCCTACTGTGGAAACTACGATTTTACTTTATATCTAAACAAACTAAAAACTTATCCAAATGTACGCTCTTAAAATGTTGACAGATTTTCTAAACATTTTTAAAAGTCACAAATAATAAAAGAACTTTAAGTATTTTGGAGCTGTATTTCAAAGTCTGGAAATTTTACTTTTAGCTGGAAAATGAAAAATGTGGTATATAATATATAAATCTTCAGAAACCTACGACAAACCATCAGCTCCTACTTTAACAGTATTTTCTAGTGTGTTTTAATAATCTAAAATACATGGGGACCTTTTTGTACTAAAACCTGATGTATATTCCCTTGAGCACAATTATTTATAGAAAAAACATTAACTCTACTACTCTAATATCCTATCCCAAGTATGCATTATATGAAATCTCTGTAGTAATTATAGAATTTTTATTAAATATGGATTTTCTTGTAATAGACAAAGGTAGATTTAGAAGTATATTGAGAACAATATCAGACGAAAACAAATGATATGATCTTTACTTCAGATTCTGATTATTATTTGTATTTTTATAAACTGTTTTCCAGGCACTTGAAAATGAAGGAAACTAAACTGGTACAGATGCAAAATCATCTTTGCTCAAACATTACTGTCTCAGAGGAAGCCTCTCTGTTCTCTCTATAAAACCCACACATCACCTCCCCACTCCTGGTAGTCCCTGTCCCCGTCTCCCACCTACGTTTCTTCACAGCACTGACCACCATCTGACACGCCATTTGTTTTTTGTTTGACTCCCCCCGCTCGTTATGAGGCAAAAATCGACTTGACAGCTCACAACAACAACTTTAATGAAAGATCCGTGAAGCCAGGAATTTTTTATCTGTTTTATTCACTGCTGTATCCCCAGTGCCTACAAAAGTACCCCAGCACACTGCAGGCACTCAAAAATTTCCTGTTGCATGGCAGAATGAATAACATGAATTTTAAAATATCACAGTCTTAACATTCTCTGCAATGTATTTTCTATTCAATTTACTTCTAAGGCTCTAAGAATTTTTTAAGAATCCTAAATTTTAATATGATGGTTATACTATAAGAATTTATTAAGATTTAAATTTAACCATAAGACACTTCTTGAAAATCCATACCCTACCTATAGATCTGAATATCTGACTTGGTAATATCTTCAGAAAATGGAACCTAGACTCAAAGAGAATAACTGAGCTGAAAATAAAACATTTCTAAACGTAATTGATCAAATTGTGTTTACTAACTGATCATCTTAAGAGGACAGTTTAGAACATGTAAACCACTAATTGTTGTCTAAGGTAAAGAAGGCTTGGGGAAACTCTCGGTGTTTCCAAACCAGCTGGGCGATGTCACACCCGTAAGACAGTGATATATGTATATTAGCAGACTAAAGAACAATACTAGAATACTAGAAGACACCTCTGCTTTCTGTTTCACTATTATAAAGAACAGAAAGCATTGTCTACTGATCACATGTGTGCCATGGAGCAAAAACACAGTGATTTTATGGTGGAACATTTGAAAGAAAATGGAAGATTTTCAGCAAATAATTATGTGCAGTTACAGAAAAAAAAAAAAGTCACAGGATTAGTTAGCAAATGTTAAAGAATAGCCAATTTCATTTTTCTGCTGTCTGTTGATTATTTTACATGTGGAAATACTGCTTTGCTACAGCACTAACTCTGATTTGAGTTCTACAGAATTTAACTGGATCAGAAAAACATAAGGCCGGTATATATATAAAATATTTACTTAGAAATTTACAAATAAACTGGTTTTAACTGATCTATCTTCAGCAATTATTATCTATTCCCTCTAACCCAAAACCAAACCCACTGCTGTCGAGTCGATTCCGACTCATAGCGACCCTACAGGACAGGGTAGAACTGCCCCACAGGGTTTCCAAGGTTTTAAATCTTTATGGAAGTAGACTGCCACATCTTTCTCCCGCAAAGTGACTGGTGGGTTCGAATTGCCGACCTTTTGTTTAGCAGCTGAGTGCTTTAACCATTGCACCGCTAAGGCCCCTTACTATTTCCTCCAGTTAGACTGAAAACAAGATGAATGTACCAGTTAAGGCTTATATTAGAAATCGTATTTATTTAAAAGTTTATGGAATAAACTGAAGTTTTAATTGACCTATCTTTAGCAATTGTTACCTATTCTCTATAGCTAATTAAAAAAAAAAGGTGAATACAACAGTTACGCCTTAAAGAAGTCTGACAATCTTTTAAGAACATTTCTTGAGTGTGGGTTTACCGTTTTGTTAACCGGAAAAATATCTTTTAAAAAAAATCTCCCAGGTAGAAACTATACAACACCTAACCTCAGTTCTATTATACTGATATTTTAAAAATTAATTTTCAAGCACAGAAATATGTGGCAGTTTAAAAAGGTGGTGTGGAGGGCAGGAATAAACGACTGGTTTACTTTTCAATTGCAGGAGCTTATACATAAAGCCAGAACGTTAGGCGTAATGTCGAAGGTACCTGAATAAACGTGGCCAGTAAAACACAGCTCATCTCTTGCTCCAGAATGATCTTGTTCTGACGGTTGTTGAAACAAGCAGCGATAAGCGAAGGGAACAGCACTTTGATCAGCCGTGGGTCACTGAAATACTGGAAGGGCAACTGGCAGAGCTTCTGCAGCACTGTGGGGTGGCGGCCGGACTGTACGATTACCTGAAACAGAGGAGGAGCCCCAGGTCAGCTGCCAAAAGGCCTGGTCTGCCCCTAGCCCTGTGGCATAGTGTTGGTAAGAACCACGGAGAACACGCTGAAGGAGTATAAAAAAAAATACACTGCTAACTCCTTAATTTAAGTGACATTTGAAAAGAGCAAAACATAAAGCCACCTCATTTCCTAACTTTAGGAAAAGATTCCAAAAGCTCCACAGCCATTTAAAAATTACTATAACCCACGATGAAACGTGCAGCTGCGGAACGGATTCAGGATATGCGTCGATGCAACAAAGCACTGCCCCTCCCCCCAAACAGAGTAGCCATATTCCTAAAAACTGCAGAGATCTCAGATACCCTCGTCTATGGCCCTGCCTACTGCAGTTTTCCTCTAACCTAGCTCACTGAAAACGCTGAACGCAGATGTATCTACCTCGTATGGAGGCAAGCCCTGGAAAGAAAAGGGAATTGTAAGGGGAATGGAAACAGTTTCAGCAAGTACAGGCACCAAAAGATCTTTCCTCCGATCCATACTCCTTATCTGAGTTTCCATCGTGCCACTGAGTCTAAAAGGAGAATTGTTTAGATAAATGAGACTGTTGTCTTGAAGCAGTCTAGGTTTACAACTGTGTACATTTTAAGAAATGGGGCAATGCAATTAATGGGGCTGCAGGGAAGTCCTCCTAATTTACTCTTTAGGCCTACATGATAAACTAAGAAATGCCAAAATCAGATCTGTTTCAAGTAACCTTGATTAGACAGTTCTAATATGAAAGAGCTGGGTGACCCAAAGCCCACTTTTTGGTATAGGGGGAAGCTCCTAGAAGGTTAGGAACACTGTAAAACCTAAGGTCAGGACTGTAAATTGTACTTGGAAAAACACAATTTACAGGTACACACCCAGACAGAATTGCATTCAAATTAAAACCAGAAGGACAGAATGAAACAGCAGAGGCAGGAGAAACATAAATTACAGGGATTTACAAGTTTTCAAAGTACTTTTAACAATACTTACACACTCTCAGATGATAATGCAGTTTGGTTTAAGAACAAAATCAACAAATAGTTCACATATTTTAGTTCAATAGCTAAAATGACATCAAAAACCTTTAGAGAATGTTGATAGGGACTTGTTAATACCTTCAAATCCAGAAGGAATTTTAAAGACTCACATTGTGTGACAATTCAGCACATGGCTATGTGCTGCCATTTCTGATGCTGGCTGAGAAAAATATGCCGTATCATCTACTCTATTGATAAAGCATTTACTTAAATCTTCATTTTAATTATTAGCTACAAATTCTGTAACCCAGCCAAATGGTTGCCACTTTAGAATTTATAATGATACCATTATTACAAGTCTTTTTCCCCCCTTTGGACAAAAATTAAGAACAAACTTTTTCCTTGGAACTTCGTTGTTAAAATGCTATTACTGGAAGACTCACTAATTGAAAAGATATTAAACTGACCAGTCTGCCTGGCACGAACACAATGTTAACTCAAAGACAACAACTCCTGGTTCCTGGTGAATTAGCTCAGGACATGGGTGCTTAACCGGAACTCACTCCACCTGGACTCCTGAACCTCACGGGCCAAAAGCAGAGCCCCTTAAGGGCCAGTGAGTCCCCTCAGGGAACAGGGCTGATTATCGGTTTACAGAGGTCACCACTGGTGTAGTGAAATGAGCTGTTAGAGGTCACTACCTGTACGTCCCTGGACTGTAGATGACACAAATGGATGTAGGTAGTTAGGCTACCCTGGGGCAAGGAGTTCTATTCATTAGGCCACCTATGATAGGACTTAATCACCAGGTTATAGGTAAGAGGTCCACGAGGGTGGTGAGAGCCACACCTCCTTGGCTTGGCCAAGAGCCAGAGTGGGACAGGCTAGTCGGCACTGTCCTGTGAACCACATTTCAGGCACTGTGGGGAGATGCGACCAGCAGGTCTTGGAAGGGGCCAACCTGCAGCATAGAGACTCGGTGGGTGAGACCACTGTTGGGTAATTCAAGTGGGCTCGTGGTACAAAGGGGTGGCAGCTCCAGGTCATGAGCACAGCTGAAGAGAAAGTGAAGTACTTTTTTTTTTGGGCAGAGAAGCAAGGCTGGGAATGCAAATAGCCTGGCCTAATGGTAGGGGCCTTGGGCACTGGGAGAGCGTTGTCTGAGAGGCTGTTGACAGACTGGGCACGGGGAAGACTCAATTTTATTTCATCAAGGGACCCACTTCTAGGCCCTAGGGTGGTCAAATGTCACCTTGGACTGCTCAAGTTTTCTAAAGTCAGTAGAAAGTCATCCTGGGACATCAGAGTTTTTCTTAATGAAAGAAATATGCATAATCAAGGGACATCTCTTCTAGATAAACTCAGATTTATAATACAGTGTTCTCTATCTGCCTTCCTTATAGAGCTGTGACTAAATCAATAACTGCCTTTGTCCAAACACAGGGCTGCCAATGAGCCCTAAGCCAGGCACTGTGGTGGGTCTTAAGCCTGGCCAGGCCAACCGCCTCACCTTCCAGGGTACACAGGCCAACACAAACATAAAGGGGCCTCCCATAGAGCCCCCTTCCAGACCACTGCATGTAGGGGATGGAGTGGCCCAGTTGTGGATTTCTTTGGCAGTTATTGTCGTTAGAGACAGCAAGTAGGGAGCAGCTAAAGCCTCACTAATAATAATAAAAAACACCTCTCAAATGCAATGTCCACTTTCAGACGCAGAGCAGGGCTCCGAGGAAACCAAGGGAATTTTCAGCAAAATTCAGATCTAAAGAGATTGAAATTGGGCGTTGCACTTGCTCTTAGGTGATCTTGGGTGTGATTCTAAAATGTGTACTAACAACAATAACAACAAAGAGCCAGGAGATCTGAACCTGCCTTCATCAATGAGCTTTGTGGCCTTGGGAAAACTGCTAAATTACCATGGATTTTAGGGTGCTAAATTTTTTTAAAGTAAATTTTTTACTGACCCCCCCCCCCCCCAATGAATGAATAGGTCAATTAATTTTTACAAAGTGACTATCCCTCTGTCACCAGTATCCAAGCCAAGAAACAGAACATGACCAAAGTTGTCAGGTCTTTAAATATTTCTCACCAAAAATTAGATGCCTATGTTTTGAATTTGAAAAAAATCACACTGAAACTATCTGACTATTAGAATACAAGAGAGAGTACTTCCACGGCTTCTTAGAGCCATTCTTGATCATTATCTGGAGAACTGTGGGCAGCACAAGCAGCAACTCTGGTCTTCTAACTAGAGGACAATGGCTATAATTCCACAGTCCCTGAAGAAGGCATCTTTTTACCAGCATGCCCTGGTGGTTCATTGCTTTTTTCTTTAGTATCACAAGGAAAAGAGGGAGGGAGCAAATGAGTAAGCCCAGTCCATTATGCTCCCCGTGCAGGTAAAATGGGCCACTGTGGCCACTCCCTCTTGTTTTTGGAACTACCAACAGTTCTGGGGAGAAGTGACTTTAGAAAAAGGAAAGTTGCATACTGGCAATGTATGCTATGGCCTGGTGGAAAGGGACGGCTAGGAGGGTCTGAATGCGAGGATTAAAAAGGAACCTTGTAAGGAAAAGAAAAAGGGGATGAGGGGGAAGAAATCTAGAGTAGACAAGTGGACATGCTGATTCTTCTATCTGCTGACTCCTGGCCACCTACTAGGCCTTGTGGTTCCAACTTTGTGCTTCCCAACAAATGGAGTATAACTTGGGAGCACCAAGGGAAAGAGAGCCAGAAGAGAGCTCTAAATTCAGCCAGCAATCACTGAGTGCCTCTTGTGCCAAGTACTACATTAAGTGCTACAGGGACACAAGGAGGAATAAAGAAGGCCTCTTCCTGCAGCCTTCACAAGTGGACATGCAATAGTCAGGGACATGAAGTATGCAACACATGGCAATAACACAAGGAGCCTAGGCTGTGAGCGGGGGAGGGATTAGGTCCGAGGGAACCCCATGGGAGGGAGAGATGGCTCCTCACTTAGGTGAATGTGGAAAGCTACCCAGAGAAGGCAGGTTGGACCTTGAAGGTTGGATCAAATCTGGGTACCTGGAAATTGTGGGTGGAAGAATTTTAGGTGGAGAGAAGCAGCAGTGTATAGATTCAATGCCAGTCCTAACTTATTCCCTCTTATCTCAGCATCCCTAGCCAGAATGACATTCCATTAGAATGGCTACTCTTGCCACTCAGGTGCTTTTCAGAGTTGAGTGCTTTTCCTAAGTCAACCACCATCTCTCAGTAGGCACAAGCTATGAGGCTGCAGGCTCAAGGATGCAGGTGTTAGGTGGCCCTGGGATCTAGGCCTGTTCTGCTCATGATCTGCTGTGATCACTTAACCAATCTGAGCTGTAGGGTCCTTTCTATAAAATGGGGTAGATGGCAACCTTTAGGGTTTAGATGAGAATCCAGTGAGACAGTGTCTGTGACCACAAAATACAAAACAATGCTACTTGTGAGTGCTTCACTGGCTCTCCCTGGTAGTTCAAATGGTTAAGCACTTGGCCGCCAACTGAAAGGCTGGCAGTTCAAACCCACCCAGCAGCTCTGCTGGAGAAAAGCCTGGCAATCTGCTTCCATAAAGATTACAGCCAAGAAAACCCTATGGCGCAGTTGTACTCTGTCACATGGGCTCGCTATGAGTCGAAATAGACTTGATGGCACCTAACACCAAGAGCTGGAGAGCCAGCTCTGAGTTTTCTTTTGCCAGATCTAGCTCCCGTACACTTGCAGGACTAGAAGCATCCTCCCAGTGTGAAGCCTAATGAATGCTTTCCATCATCCCATCCCCATCCCCATCCATAGGGCTGCTCAGTAGAGTAGGGGGTCTGGCAGCAGCAGGCACTGCTCTCTGGCTGGGACTCATGAGCCAGCTTCATGCCACCTGGGAAATCACTGCTGTGGCCTCTCCCTAGCCTGCCTGCACAGGAGGGAGCTATGCAAACAGTGTGGGGTTGCCAGCCAGGATCTTGTGGTGGCAGGGTAGGAAATACATTCTGACGACTTTGAAAAGAAAATCCCAGCATACGCATGATCCAAGAAACACAGGTAAGTGGTACAGAGACGCAAAGGCTTAGCTTGCAGAGTGTGTGTGTGCTGTGCTGGACTTGTCAATCTGCAAACAGAGCAGGAAGGGCGAAAGCTAATAGGCTGGTGTTGTGGGCTCCTGATTCAGACCCAGGATGAGCTTTCCTCAAAGTACTTAAGGAAATCCTTCGGCCCAAGAAGTCTTCCCAGGCAGCACAGCCAGAGACAGCCTTTCCTTTTCAACTCAAAGATAGCAGCAGCTATCACATATGTCCTTCCAGAAGGACAGAAACTGTGTCTTTTATTATTGTGTCCTCTACTGATGTGCTGGAGGGCGAGTCAGGTCCTCAAAGTTACTGGAATGAATACATCCAGGTGATGACCGGCCCCTAGTTAAACTCTTTGGTGCCTTGCCTGAGGGAGAATCATACCACATCTCTTCTCATGAGGCAGACATACCATTTCCTGACCCTGAGGTCTCAGTGATGCCCACATCATGTTCCCATAGGGTCTACTTATCTAGTACCTAAAGAATGGATTTTTTTGATAAGCTGTCCCCTACCCTAGAAGGAAGCTGGACTTGGGATCCATCCTCAGAGTTCTGGGCACCAATTCAGGGATCTCTGGCCTAGGAGGTATTGGTTATATGGAGAGCTCTGGGAAAGATCCTCCCCCTTTTGTGGGTGTGGGTGACACTGCTCTCTCACTTGGTGTGAAGGACTCCAAGGTCTTCTAGGACACTGTACTACCAGAACATCAGTACCACCCAACACAACCTGTCACTGGCAGAGACAGTACCCAATAGCCCATAAAGCCCCTCTACCTATATTATCTGAGTCTCTAAACACCATCTGAGGTGGGCAGGCAGGCCTGACTATCCTCTTGTAACAAAACTAATGCTCAAAGTTAAGAGACTTGTCCCATGTTCCTCAGCTAGTCAGTGGTGGAGCTGGGCCCAGAAGAGTCGATGAGTCTGAGTGCTGGCTTCTCCCTCATCTCCCTGCCTCCCATGCTTATCCATGAGCCCGCCCCTTCCTGGGCAGAGGGACTCTCTGTTGCTGGGCCTTAGCTCACTCTCAAGGCTGGCCACCAGCCAGCTTCTGGCACGACTTTGCCAGCCCAGATGAAGATGAGGATGACATACTGCTACTCTAAACAGACTAAACCAACTGACATACACAGATTGAACCAACACAATAGGCCTTTCTTCAAAAACCTATATTTTTCTTGGCTAGGTATCAAATAACCAGTTCGTAGCTTATGTGCTGGGCTGTGCCAAGGGTTTGTCTCCAATTATCAGATATAAAAACCTGAAATAGAGGAATGGCTGGTGACAGGGCTAGACTCTCGGGAGTGAACTGTTGGAACACGTGACCCTGAAATGAGCACTGTTTTGTGATGGCCAGGCAGCGCTGGCTGCCTTCCGGACCAGCCTTGACAGGTTTTGAGTGTCTACAAATTTGGTCTTATATTTTTGAAACAAATGCTATCATGCGTAATATATTCATAATATTAATACCTGGTAGGATAGTTTTGCCCAAAAGTTAAATTTAAAACCGAAAAAGGGAAATAGGAGGTAGGGTACTGAGTGGTCATAAGTCTGGTCTAGAAATGCAATAGGCCTGATGAGAGTTTGCAAATTTCGCATCCGTAAAAGGACAACTGCACTCACTTCACAGGATCCCAAGGCAAGTGGCTAGGGAGGCCCATGGAGAGTCTATCCTGTTATATGAACGGTAAACAGCCTGACTCTCCTCACCCGGAGGGCCCCTTTCCTCCAACTGTGACCACCTGGAATGCAGCCAAGAACCAGAAAGTGAGCAAACAGGCTTCTAAGCATACAGATTAGTCCATTCACCAAATATTTACTGAGCATCTAGCTGGCCAAGCGTGGGCTAGGCACTGGGAAGGGAGTAGCGAGCCAGTCAAGAGACATCGCTGCCCTCACAGCGTCTTCAGTCCTTCCACGAAACCCACACCAGTCACTCACAGGAACTCCAACTCCGTCTACCAACTGACACTTTGCATTTCGGAAGCAAGTCTAACAAAAGCAGGTTTTGTGTCCTACACTTCAGAAGCGAGTCTAACAAAAGCGGGTTTTCTGGCCTACAGTGGACTGGAGTCAGCGAATTAGAAAGGAGACTGCTGGAGACAGGTAAACTGCCAACAGGAAGAAGCACCAGCTAATACTAGTAAGTGAAGGGTTAGGAATTAAAGTTATTCCAAAGATAGACAAGAATTCAAAAAGTCACCTGGAACCATTTGGTGTAAGAGTAAATATCTCTACTTTTTTCAGTTGGTCTTGAGAGCACTATTGTATTATCTCATTAACTATAACCCATTATCTTTACTACTTAGTACTCTACACTTTTAAAATGTTTCCACTTATGTGATAATCCTCATGTACCTAACATCAAAGTAGTAACTCATTTCTTAAGGCATCAAAAGAAAATTATATTCTAGATATTTCATGTAAGTGACATCATACAATATTTATCCTTTTGTGACTGACTGATTTTACTCAGAATAATGTTTTCAAGGTTCATCCATGTTGTAGCATGTACCAGGACTTCATTTCTCCTGAAGGAAGAGTAATACTCCATTGTATGTAAGTACCACATTTTGTTTATCTAGACTAGGCAAGTGTATAGAGACCAAAGTTTATTAGTGGTTACCAGGGGTAGGTGGGAGGAAGGGGGAAAGGAGGACTTGATGCTTAGTGGACTCTAAGCTTCTGTTAAGGGTGATGGTATAGTTTGGGAATGCGTAAGGGCAATGGCTGAACATGATGGACATAATTAATGTCACTGAGCTGCACCTGTGAAGACTGCTAGAATGGCAAGTATTTTGTTACATATGTATTTACAACAATAAAAAATCACAATACATTTGGTACAATTTGTTTACGAAGGCAGGAAACTGTGTAATATTTTTTAAAATGATCAGAAATAGTTACATATTATGTTTGAAAGGTAAGTTTGGTCAGCTGCAAAATTCACTTATATGGGAACAGCAACTCCATGATCATGCCAAAACCTTGATACTGAATAATAAACTAGAAAAAGGTTCTGTAGCAGTTTCTTGCTATATATATACTGAAGGGACACAACCATGGTGTCCTGTAGTGAAATCACCAGCTTTCTAGAACTCACCTACATTTGAGGAAACAACATAGAAAACGGTCAGGTTCTGTTTGGCCTACTGACATCTTGTGAATCCTGCTGATTTTGCTAAGATTTAAGAGTGAACCTGGATTTTCCCCTTATTCAGGAAGAACTCCTTCAATGGTTTTAAAAAGCTCTGGCTTTTGTTTTATTTTTGTTTGTTCTTTTCTTTCCCCCCAGAAGGCCCTCTGGCAAGTGTTTAAATACTCATGTCACTGGGAACCGAGCCCCTGTGTCTGCCTTGGACCAGAAGACGGAAGCTCTGGCCTTGCCAGGTCAAGGATTAGGTGGCACTGGTTCCAGATGCACGTGCAGTCCCAAGGCTGTAAGCTCTGTGAGGCTAGAGCTATGTCCTTTTTATTTACTGCTGTATCCCCAGTATCTGGCACAGTGCCCAGCACAGTGCCTGGCAAATAACAGGCAATCAGTAACTATCTGGTGAATAAATGAATGAAGACTGAGCTTTAGTGCCTAAAACTGACTCTGTGGGGTGGGGAGGCTGTACCTACCACACCAGAGCCCTGGGCTGACTCATCCTGGGGCCTTCAAGGTCCTCAGGTGAAACTATCTTTGGATTTGTAAAAGCAGCTGTCTAGGTACTTTAGCCAGCGCTCTGTCTAGTCCAATACCTCTAGGCACAAAGGTATAGAGAGTAGGGAATGGGGGGCGGTGGGCGCAGCTCCTTTCAGAAAGCCCTGTGAGCAGTGGCGTCACTAGGGCTGGTGTCACCCAGTGCAGTGACTCATGATGTCACCCCCTATGGATATACATGTAAGTTTATTATCAATTTTAATCACAGAATAATATGTGATACAGTTGTAAACTGCTTTAATGTAATACTTCTTAAATTATATGAATACTAACAACAAAATTGTTTTGTAAAATTGACATTGATCAGGGCACAGACTAGAAGGCAGGAGGGGACGAGGTCAGGAGGGGAGAGTGTTGACATGTTGTGGGGTTGGTAACCAATGTCACAGAAACAATATACGTACCAATTGTTTAATGAGAAGCTAGTGTGTTCTGTCAACCTTCATATAAAGTACAATAATTAAAAAAAAAAACTTTCTACATTGAATTACATTATTCGTTACTGAACAGAAGCCTTTTTTTCCTTTAATCACTACTCCATTCTCAAAAAAGGTATTGATATAGGTTCTCAAATACTAATTACCACAATATTGTAGCTAAAAACACCAGAAAATTTAACAAAATCAGTGACTACAAAAACACTGGAGTCTTGGTGGCACAGTGGTTAAGAGCTCGGCTGCTAACCAAAAGGTCTGCAGTTGGGATCCATCAGTCACTCCTTGGAAACCCTATGGGGCAGTTCTACTCTGTCCTATAGGGTTACTATGAGTCGAGTCAGTGTGCTGGTAGTGCATGCAGACCGAACCACGTGATTCAAAGCCTCACTGTAATTGGGTAATAATTACAGCTCTGACCTGAGAGCATCAGAAGGCTCAGAAGTAAATCAGCACAGAGTTTTAGCCTTGTAGGTACAGTGATACATGTAAGCTGGTCTTACGAAAAAGTTTTTGTTGTTATAACTAACTCAAGGATATTTTTATAAAAAATAATAATTTTCTTCTGAAACACTGCACAGAAATTTTATAGACAGTCCTTTTGGTGTCAGCCCTCTGACACTGTCACCCAGTGTGGTCTGCACCCCTCTAGTGATGCTGCTGCCTGTGAGCTGGTCTGTCAAACCTAAGGCCAAACCAGTTCCATCAGTCAGTGTGGTAGGGAAAGTGGGATACTAAGACAGAAATGAATACAAATAGTTAAATCTCACCAGGGCAAATTCTTTCTGCCTAAGAATTCTTGTTTTGTTTTTTACCTTTTCTTGTCAGGGACAAGATGTCCTCACTAGAGGGGCAAAAATAAGTGTCTAGACATCTAAATTCATTAAAACAGACAGCAGGGAGAGTCTGTAAATCACTGGAACAAAGGATATTTTTCTAGCAGAGCAGAAACAAAGTAGTTGGTGCATTCCTCTCTGCAAAACTGGCCCTGCTACAGTGCTAGGGCATTCACTGTGGCCGGCCCGGCCAGCACACAGGCCACGCCTCTTTGTCCACATTGCTGGAGAAATGTGACAGGAGGGTCTCCAGGCCAGTGATTTCTAAGTACCACTTAAAGAAAATGGCACGCCCCGGACACACACGCCTTGTTTCTCTGATAGCTTGGGGAAGGGGTAGGGTAGAGTGCGCAGAAGTGGCTTTATTAAATAACTCAGAGGAAGAATGTGAAGAGTCTGTCCACGTAATCAAATTTATAGTAGAGAAACACAAAGATTCCTTTGGCTAGCCCTGCAAACATATTCCTCTCCTCCCAAGCTTGCTTCTGCCATAGATGATTTCTAGGCTGAGATTAAATGCAGAGATCTTGGCGAACTGTGTGGGAGGTAGGCTCTTTAAGCACTAGCCTTCTTCCTGGTGGTCCCTGGGATTCACTGCTGTCCAGCAGCAGCAGAGTGTCAAGGAGGAAGGATGAGAGAGGGAAGAAGGGGGAAAAGCAGCCAGACTCATCATGAGAGTTGGCTACAGCCAGTAGCTGGGGGCTTGGCTTTTCATAGGCGTTGAAAATCAGGTGATACTAGAGAAACAAAGTTTTTCCTCATGCAGTGAGCGGGGACTGGCTGTCCTGCGTCCTGCCTCCAGGGAAACAGGGTGAGAAGATCTCTCTCTATGCCTCCAGGGAAACAGGCTGTGTGCTTGGGGCCACTGGTACAGGGCTGTGGAAGAGGCTTCTGGGAAGGGCCCCTCCTCAAATGTCATCTGCTTCTGCAGGGGAGGATAATGCTTCAGAACCAGGGCACCTGTTCACAGCCATGGGGCTCCAGGGGGGAAGTCCTGATGTCATCTATCCATTCTCCACACACTACAGTCGACTATGAGTATACTGCCTTCCTGCCAGTAACTTTTAGGGGCTACTCTTCACCTCCCAGAGCAAATCCCCAAGTTCGCAGCCCAGCACACACGTCCCTTCATGACCTGGGCCTCTTCAGTCTTAGCTCTTATTCCTTCAGCTTGCAGTTCCCTGAACCTGCCAGGCTCCTTTACATCTCGGTACCTTTGTTCACCTTCTTTCCTACGCCTAGAGTGTCTTTCCTACTTTGCTACCTGGTAAGTAGCTGCTCAGCTTTCACCTCATGTACCACCTCCACTGTGAAATATTTCTAAGAAGAACCTCTAGCATATGATATGGTATATCCAGGTTTTTTTATTGTCTGCCCCCTACCCCCTACTCCCAAATGTCAGCAACTTGAGGGACTTGGTCTATTTTGTTTCCCACTGTATCCCAGGGGTCTAGGGCAGTGCCTGGCACACTGTGGACCCTCATTAGATGTCTGCTGAAGGAAGGAATGAGTCTCAGCACTGGCTGCACTGCCCCTAGGCTGTTGACTCCACAAGGACAAGGTCTGGGCTGTATTCACTCCTCCATCTGCCAGTGCATAGTTTGACAAAGGGTGGGCATTCAGTAGAAGTTGATAAATAAGAGAAGGAATGAGTGATGAATGCCCATATGGATACAAAGCTCATGATGCTGGCGTTAACCCAAGAATAAGTCACCCTCCAGCCTTCTGATCTGTATTAGAGCCTCTTTTTCCTGCTTTCATGTTCTCTGTTTTGTGAGGAGAGCCTATCTTTTAAAGGAAGTATGTTCTAAATTCCTTTCAAACACATCTTGCAGCACAAGAAGGTTGCACTAGATTATCTCAAACACTTGGTCTAAACCTAAAAGTCACGAATTCTATAATTCATCAGGGACTATTCCTAAAAGCGCTGCTTCCATTTTAATTTTTGTTTGAGAAAGAACCTGGCTAAAGAGAACAGACCTTAGGCATTACACAGAATCACCATTTCACCACAAATTTGAGGGACTAGTTTATTGCGGATTTTTTGTTTATCTGCATTATCTGTGTTCCATCTACCACCAGAGTGGGGAAGGAGGCTGGTCACAGAAGGCCTGAACAATGTGACAGAAGGCCTGGTTCCAGTAACCTTGGGCAAGCCCTTCTCCTCTCTGGCAGTGAAGGGAGCTGGACAAGATCAGCTCCAAAGGCCTGTGAACTTGCGGACATAATATAGACCTGTGTTATGAGCATACGCATACACACACACACACACACACACACCTCTATGCTGCCCATACCTACACAGATACATTTAAATGTGGTAATTAAAAAAAACTTAGACTTTTTTCTTCTTAAGAATGAATGAAAAAAGTCATCAGATGACTTTTTGTACACCCCAAATTCTCAACTAATTAGAAAATTTTGATTTTCTAATCCAGCTTCTTTAAGAAAAGTGAACTGATCACTTACTCCCTTCCCCCCCAACTGGGTACTGAAAAGATTATGTCCATTATAGATCTAACAGGCTATGTATATGTGTGTGTGGGGGGTACTAGGGAGGTGGGTAAGTGAATGGACAGCATTTAATAATGCCTTAACACACAAATATTCCAAGCGGGCTTGGACAAACCCTGTGAGGAGAACTGGGATAAACTTTCCTCACCACGAGCCTTTGGGTGGTATGAGAAAGGCATGGTTAATAAATGCCCAACATAGGATGACAGATTTTCTGGTCACAACCGAGCAGCAGCTAGAGAGCATGGATACATTCCATAAGCATTTACAGGCTCACCAGCACTAGTCTATGACAATTTTATTTAATCATAAAAATATAATAGTATTCAAATCTTTTTGTAGTTTCAGTTTACTGCTTTCTCAAGTGAAATAAATGGTCTCTCAGATTTCTTCTGCTTTCATCTCTCTGCTCTAAGTACAGTAGGATAAGGTTCCAATTAAGGCCCATTAAATGTTCACATTGATTCATGTGAGCCATTTTCCAGGTTCTTTTCCTAACACGGTCTCAGTGCACCTCTGAGTTATCTCTGTGGTATGTTTCCAGTTTAGCTGTTGCCCGTGCAGAAGAGAATTATTTGGGTGTTAGGTCTCCCTCCCTCTTACTTCTGCAGCCCAAGGTGGTGAGTGGAGATTCTCCTTCACTCTCTTCCAGACAAGCATATGCTTATCACCGGTCAGGTATGTCCAGGTGAACTAGGTATGCCCCTTGGGAAGGGGAGGTGGCAGCTGGCCAGAGGCAGACTGACCCCCTCAAGACCCCTGGTGGCTGTCAGAGGGCGGGTTGAGTAGCAGCCCAGATCCCCATGGGAGGATGCCCTGTTGCTTCTACAACTTTTAGGTCCACAAAGGAGCCCTGTTGGCAGGGGACACACAGGGGTTTCTCTGTTTTCTCAACAAATAGAGAAATACACTCTGACAGCAGAGATGGCCTATTTAAAGTGATACCAAGTGTCAGAGCTGACTGCAGTGGATTCTCCAGGGCTTTTCTCATTAAGAGCAGGGCTCTGGAGGCAGACAATAATTTCAACAACATCAGGAGTTAACATTTGTTCTGGGCCAGACAAGTGCTAGTCACTATGTACATGATCTAATTTAATTTGCACAACAATCTCATGAGGTATTATTAATATTATGATAATTTTATAGATGAGGTAACAGTCTCCAAGAAAGGAAGCAGTTTGCCCAGCATCACAGAGTTAGTAGGTGCAGCAGCGGGACCAGAACTTAGGTCTGCCCAGCTCCAGAGCTCGTGCTCCTCACCAAGCTGACAAACATCCTTAAAGCAGAGACCTGCTCATTGACAAGCTGTGGGCTGCTGCCTCAATCTGACTCCAACACACCAGGTAACTTTCTCTGACTAGATGTGCAGCGTCTAATGGTAAACTAAAGGTCTACAGGTCTAAAGTTCCCAAAGGAACTACATGTGAAGAGATTTGAGAAAAATATTTTAAGAAATGCTGCGATGGTTATTGTTATGAGTCAACTTGGCTAGGTCATGATTCTCAGTATTACATCATTATCCTCCATTTTGAGATCTGATGAAAGGGGAGTTTCCTTGGGGGTATGGCCTGCATCCAACATATATGGACATTTTGGCAAAGCTCAGTTGCTCTGGATCCTGCATCCAGCTTGTCATCCTCTGACCTCTGGTTGCTGGGATGTGAGTCAGCAACCTTCTTCCTGACCTGTTGATTTTGGGCTTGTCAACCCTTGCAACCATGTGAGGCAGGAAAAGCCTCCAGCCTGATGCCTGACCCATGGATTTGAGATACACACACACACACATACACACATATGTACACTTCACTCCTCTTTGCTCCTCTACGGAACTCAGCCTAAGACAAATGCCCTAGAGAAAACTGTTATTAAAATGAATGCTATGGTGATTTTGGGGTTGTTAAGTGTAAATTTTATTACAGTATGCTTTCTTAGAGTGGAACAAACAAAAAACTTTTTTTTTTTTTTTTTAAACCAACTCATACAAGAGTAGATTTGCTGTGGTAATGCCACCAATTTGGTGAGCAAAGACCACAAAGGCATCCACTCTTATAGCTGAGAATCAAACTTGAGACCTGACTAATAAGGACCGCATTGAATCTTCACAGTAATCCTATGAGTTACAACTTCTTTTCTCCCTTTAGTAGCTGGGGAAACCTATGCTTAGCATAACCTGCTGATGTTTGCTGTTGGGTTGATTCCAACTCATGTTTTGTTGTTATTAGGTGCTGTTGAGTCAGTTCTGACTCATAGGGACCCTATGTACAACAGAATGAAAATTGCCTGGTCCTGTGCCATCCTTACAATTGTTACTGTTTGAGCCCATTATTGCAGCCACTGTGTCAATCCATCTCGTTGATGGTCTTCCTCTTTTTTGCTGACCCTCTACTTTACCAAGCATGATATCCTTCTCCAGGGACTGGTCCCTCCTGATAACATGTCCAAAGTACATGAGACGAAGTCTTGCATCATTGCTTCTAAGGATCATTCTGACTGTACTTCTTCCAAGACAGATTTGTTCATTCTTCTGGCAGTCCATAGTATATTCAGTATTCTTCACTAACACCGTAATCTGAAGGCATCAATTCTTCAGTCTTCTTTATTCACTGTCCTTATAAGATAGGGTAGAACTTCCCCATAGGGTTTCCTAGGCCGAAAAGATCACCAGGTCTTTTTTCTTGCGGAGCCCCTGATGGGTTCAAACTGCCGACCTTTTGGTTAACAGCTGAGAGTTTAACCACTGAGCTACCAGGGCTCCTTCAGCATAACTTACCCAAGGTCAAATACCTCTCCTCATCCAAATGAGAGAAGGAGCTTGGATTTGAACCCACGTCTGCCTCCAGAGCTTTCCCTCACACCTCCCTCTTTTCTCAAGTATAGAATGTGCCAAACCTTGAACACAGTAGTTTCTTTGGATCTCAGCGTTACCGGCTCCAGCAAAACTATGAAGTTTCTTTTAGAATACATTCAAAGATAAGTAAATACATTCAAAGATAAACAGTGCCAAACAAATGGCTCTTAAAATTTTAGTCCAAAAATAATTTCAGGAGATTAGGTCAGTAAAATGAAAGTGCTGCATCTTTCGAAGTCTGGGGCCATTTTAACTTTTTCTGTAGACATGTATCATCTCAACATCCATTCATTCATCTCTTTATTTATACAAAAAACACTGTTGCAGGCACTGGATTAGGGCAATGAACAAAACTGACTTTGCCCTGAAGGGTCTTATATTCTAGCTGGGGACGAATACAACATATAAAATATATATGTCAGGGAATACAAAGCGTATGAAGAAAAATAAAGCAGGGTAAAGGGGAAACAATGACCATGGTGTGGATGGTCTATTTTTGATACTGTGGTCAGGGAAGGTCTCACTGATAACATGACATCTGAGAATAAATCTCTGGAAGTGAGTCCCCAAGTCATGCTGATTTCTGAGGGGAGAGTATTCTAGGTAGAAGGCAGCAAGGACAAAGGCCTGAGGTGGAAGGTGTGCAAGGCATGTTTGAGAAACAGCAAGGAGATCAGTGCGACTAGAGTGAAGTATTTTGATTACTAAGAAACGAAAATGATAAAATTTATCTTATTATGTTGGTCTGGCCACGACTTCTCAGGTCATCTTAGAATTATATGTTCATCCTCTGTCAGAGCTGGAAGGGCCCATTAGAGCATCCAGCCTAATTCTTTCACAGATAGGAAACTAAAGCCCAGAGGAGAGCAGTGACATGCTCAGGGTCACATGGCTTTACAGCTGCAAAAGGGCCCAGCAATCCCGACAGCTGCGAAACCAGTATTTGTTCCAGTATGATGGGCTTTCTGTGATTGATGAGGGTCTTATATAAAATTTCCTATCTCAGGAGAGGTGCTTTCTCTGTGATTATAGATTAATTCTTTACAGTCTGTCTCCATGAACTATTAAAAAGGTCCCTTTATGACTGAAGACCAAGGCAAGCCCAGAAAAAAAACAGATTTATCATTGGCCATGAGTTAAACTTTGACAAAAGATTCCTCTGGTGTTGTTCTCTTGCGTATATTTGACATATCAAGAGAAGGATTTTCAAGTGACACAGGATAGCTGATATATTTTAGAGATTAGACCCTTGTAAAATATGTCATTGCCAAATTTTTTTTTCCCAGTCTGTAGGTTCTCTTTTTATTCTTTTGTAAAGTCTTTTTCATGAGCACAAGCATTTAATTTTTAGGAGGGCCCAGATATCTAGTTTATCTTATGATGTCTGTGCATTTTTAGTTATGTTTGATAGTGTATTTAAGCCATACATTAGGACCCCTAGCTTTGTCCCTGTTATCTTCCAGGAACTTTATAATTTTAGGTTTAACATTTAGGTCTGTGATCCATTTTGAGTTAGTTTTTGTATGTGGTATGAGGTATGAATTCTGTTTCATTTTTATGCAAATGGAATCCAGTTTTGCCAGCACCATTTGTTAAAGAGACTATCTCTTCCACACCGAATGGACTTCAACCCTTAGTCAAAGTCCATAGCTGGATAAATTTACTTCTGGGTTCTCAATTCTGTTCCATTGGTCTGTGTTCTGTTATTGTACCAGTACCAGGCTGTTTTGATTACCATGGCTGTATAGTAAGTTCTGAGATCGGGAAGTATGAAGCCTTCTCCTTTGTTCTTCTTCAGTAATGCTTTAGCTATTTGGGGCCTCTCTCCTTTCCATATAAAGTTGGAGGTTAGTTTTTCTATATCATTGAAGAATGTTGTTGGGATTTGGATCCAGACTGCACTACAGCTACAGATCGTTTTGGGTAGTATTGATGTTTTCACAATTTTAAGTCTTCTAGCCAATTAGCATGGCATGTTTTTCCATTTCTGTAGGTCTCTTTTTGTTTCTTGCAGAAGTGTTTCATAGTTTTCCTTGTATAAGACTTTTACGTCCTTGGTTAGATTTATTCCTAGGTATTTTATCCTTCTGAGGGCTACTGTAAATGGTATTGCTTTCTTGATTTCCTTTCTGGAGTTCTCCTTGTTAGTGTAAGGAATCCAACTGATTTTTGTAAGTTGATCGTGTACACTGTCACTTTGCTAAACTCTTCTATTGGTTCTAGTAACTCTCCTGTGGAATCTCTGGGATTTTCTATGTACAGGATCATGTCATCTGTGAATAGGGATGTTTTACTTCTTCCTTACCAATTTGGATGTCCTTTATTTCCTTTTCTTGCCTTTATTGCTCTAGCTAGGACTTCTAGTACAATACTGTATAAGAGTGGTTTTAAAGGCATCCTTGCCTTGTTCTTGTTCCTAAGGGGAATGCTTTCAATCTCTCTCCATTGAAAATAATGTTGGCTACTGGTTTTGTATAAAAAAACAAAAAACCCAACCCGTGGCTGTAGAGTCAATTCTGACAACAACAAGTTTTTAAAAAAGCATAATGCTCAAGGGAGGCTTTTTTTTTTTTTTTTTTTTAAACTGGTTAAGCTAAACTATTGTTTGGTTTTAAGATGACTTCAAGGGGTATTTTTGGTTTAAGGTTTAAAGATTATCTCAAGGCAAAATATTCAGGGGTTCATCCACTTTCCATGGCTCCAGAAAATCTAGAGTCCAGATCATGTAATTCTTTTCCTTTTTTATGTGGTGAATTACATTGATTGATTTTCTAATGCTGAACCACCCTTCTGGTATGAATTCCACCTGATTGTGATGTATTACTTTTTTAATATGCTATTGTATTCATTTGGCTAGAATTCTGTTGAGAATTTTTGCATCTATATTCATGAGGAATATTGGTTTGTTATTATTATTTTTTTTGTGGTATTTTTGCCTGGCTTTGGTATCAGAGTTATGCAGGCTTCATAGAATGAATTAAGGAGTATTCTTTCCTTTTCTACATTCTCAAAGAGTTTGAGTAGAATTGGTATCAACTCTTCTCTGAACGTTTGGTAGAACTCTATAGCGAAGCTATCTGAGTTGGGGCTTTTTTTTTTGTTGAGAGTTTTTTTTATGACATCTTCAATTTCTTCTTTTGTTATGGGTCTATTTAGGTTTTCTACCTCTGTCTTAGTTTATATAGTGTGTTTCTAGAAATTTCTCCATTTCTTGTAGGCTTTCAAATTTGTTATAGTTTTTCATAATACTGTTATAATCCTCTTTATCTTGGTTGGTTCTGTTGTAATGTCGCCCATGTCATTTCTTATTTTGGTTATTTGTGTCTTCTCGTTTTTTCCTTTGTCAATCTGGCCAATGGTTTGTCAATTCTATTGATCCTCTCAAAGAACCAATTTCTAGTTTTGTTGATTCTTGATAATGTTTTTCTATTTTATTTATTTCTGTTCTGAGCTTTATTATTTCCTTTCTTCTGGTGACTGTGGACTTCTTTTGCTGTTCCATTTCTATTTGTTCAAGTAGTCGGGTTAAGTTAATGATTTTGGACCTTCCTTTGTTCTTGATGTGTGCATTTATTGCTATAAATTTTCCTCTAAGTACTGCTTTTGCTGTGTCCCAGAAGTTTTAGTATTTTGTGTCTTCATTTTCATCTGATTCTAAAAATTTCATTTTTAATTTCTTCCATGACCCAGTAGTTTTTAAGTAAGGAGTTACTTGATTTCCATTTATTTATTTCCTTGCTCTTTCTGTATTGATTTCTAGTTTATAGTGTTATGGTCAGAGAAGATGGTTTGTATTATGTTGATGTTTTTGAATTTATTGAGGCTTGCTTTGTGGCATAGAATATGGTCTATTCTGGAGAATGATCCATGTGTGTTGGAGAAAAATGTGTACCGGGCTGCTATTGGGTGGTATGTTCTGTATATGCCTATGAGGTCAAGTTGGTTGACTGTATCTTCTGTATCTTTACTAGGTTTCTTTCTAGTTCTGTCCATTGTTCAAAGTGGTGTGTTAAAGTCTCCCATTATCTTTGTAGAACTGTCTCTTTCTCTTTTCAATTCTGTTAAAGTTTGTTTTATGTATTCTGGAACTCTGTCATTGTATGCGTAAATATTTACTATTGTTATGTCTTCTTGGTGGATTGACCCTTTAATCATTATATGCCTTTGTCTCTTATAATGGATTCTGACTTAAAGTCTAATTTATCTAAAACTACTATTGCTAAGCTAGCTTTCTTTTTGATTCTGTTTGCTTGATATATTTTTTCCTATCCCTTGATTAACTTGTTTGTGTCTTTGTGTCTAAAGTGTCTCTTGTAGGCAACATATTGATGAGTCACCTCTTTTTTAAATCCATTTTGCCACTCTCTGTCTCTTGACTGGTGCATTTAATCATTTACATTCAGTGTCATTAGCAACAGGTACGGATTCATTGCTGTAGTTTTGCTGTACTTTTTTTTGTTTTTTGTGGTACTAATGGTTTCCTTGTTCTTAATTTTCTGTGCTGAGTTCTTCTTGTATATGGATTTTCTTTTCCTATCAGTGGTTGCTGTTTTTGTATTTACTGAGTCTTTTTGGTTTTCTTCTTTATTTTGGTGAGTAGATTTATTACTTTGTGGTTACTCTGAAGTTTACCTTAATCCTCTTAAAATTAATACAGTTTGTTATTTCTTGAAATTGCCTTGACTTCCTCCCCATATGGAAGTTCCATAACTGCATCTTTTATTTACCCTTTTTGTTTTGTAGTTGTCATCGTTTATAGTTTAACTCCTCTGGTACCGTTTAGTCTTTTATTTTTTTAATAGCTTTATTTAGCTTTTGTGAAGTCTTTATCTGGGTTGGTATCTGGGTGATGTTGTAGTGTGTTTTTATCTCAGGTTGTTGTCTGATGTCATTGGTTCTGTATCCGAAGGGCTCCCTTTAATATTTCTTGTAAGGCTAATCTAGTTTTTACAAATTCCTTTAGTTTATGCTTGTCTGGGAATGTCTTAGTTTTGTCATCGTTTTAGAAAGACAATTTTGCTCAATATGTGATTCTTGGTTGGCAATTCTTTTCCCTGAGAATTTTATGTATGTCATCCCACTGTCTTCTTGCCTGCACGGTTTCTGATGAGAAATTAGTGCTTAGTCTTATTGGTGCCCCTATGTAAGTGAAATTTTGTTTTTCATGAGCTGCTTTCAAAATTCTTTGTCTTTGGTTTTGAGAAGTTTGATTATGATATGTCTTGGTGAATTTTTGGAACGGTCTCTCCTGTATGAGGTTCGCTGAGCTTCTTGGATGGAAACCTCGTCTTTCATGACATTTAGGAAGTTTTCAGCCAATACATCTTCAAAAATTCTCTCTAAACTTTTCCTCCCTCCTCTTCTGGAATTCCTATTACATGTAAATTATTCCTCTTGATGGTGTCCCACAGAGCCCTTAGCCTTCCTTCATTCTTTTTTTCTGATTGTTCCTCAAACAAATTAGTATCAATGGATTTATTCTCTATTTTGCTGATTCTTCTATTGATTCAATTCTACTTCTGTGTCCTTACATTGAGTTACATGTTTCTAACTTTTTATTGTTAACATTCAGAATTTCCAGTTGTTGTTTTTATATGTTTTCTCATTGTCTTTTGAGTCTGTCACTTTGTTCTTGTATTGTTTTCCTGAATTCTTCTAGGATTTTTTCCGTGTTTTCCTTTATCCTTGAGGATCCTAAATATAAGTCTTCTGAATTCCTTCTCGGTTCTATTATCGTTTCTTCCCCAGGAAAGCATTCTTTCCCTTTATTTTGCTCACTTGACTGACTCATCTTCTTTTTCTCATATAATTTGTTATTGTCTGCTGTCTCTGAGACATTAAGATATTATTTTTTTATGTATTTACTGATTGTTATGTTTGTTTTGTTTTGATATATCAGGGCTGGTGGGGTGGGTGTGCTTTGCTGATTGCTCACCTGGTGGCAAAGAAGTGCTTACCACCTGTTGCCGGGTAGGCAGGGTAGCAGTGGGCAGGATGAGCATGCATCACTGTTCACCGGGCATATGGGCTGGGTGGGTGCAGGGCATCACCTGTTGTCAGTCCAGTGGTGTGAGAATGCACGATGGTGCTCGCCAGGCAAGGGGGTGTGGCAGGCTACCGGGGGTATGGGAGTGCTCCCTGCCACTTACCAGGTGTTAGGGCAGTACGCAGGGGTGTGTGGTGGGAAACTGGGGATGTGGGGCAGCAGGCAGGGGGTGTGATGGGTGACTTGTGGCACAGGTGTGCTCACTGCTGCTCGCTGGGTAGGGGGGCAGTGGGGTGTGGGGGGTAACCGGGAGTACAAGAGCACTCTCTGCAGTTCACTGGGTGGGCAGGGCGGTAGGCGTGGGGGTGTGACAGGCGAAGGGGTTTGTTGGGCAACTAGGGGCACGGGGCACTCTCTGCCGCTCACTGGGTGGGGGAATATGACGAGTGAGGTAAGCACAAACGTGCCACTGGTCACTCGTCACATCCTTCCACCCACCACCCCCAACCCCTGACACCCACTGCCCTGCCAATCTGGGGGAATGTGGCAGCTGACATCATGAAAGCACTCACTGCTGCTTGCTGGGTGGGCAAGGGGGCAGGTGGGGCACTCTCTGCTGTTTGGCTGGGGAGGAGGGTGGGAACAGCAAGTGACTGGGAATGTGCGGGTGCTGCCTGCCACTCAGCTGGAGGTGGCAGGAGAGTGGGAGTGCATGGGGTGTTCAGTGAGGTTCAGTTGGCGGATGTGCGGGGGGGTCACAGGTGACTGGGAGAGCGTATGGCTCTGCCTGCTGCATGGCAGGGAGGGTGGGGGACTAGGAGCTCATGGGTTGCTCCCTGCCACTTGGCTTGGGGGAAAGGTGGGGGCAGCAGGTGAGGGAGTGTGCAGGTACTCTCTGCCACTCGAGTAGGGGGGGCACGCGTAGGGGGTGGCTGTCCAGAGTCCGGCTAGGTGAGGGACCTTCTGCTGACACTCTATGGATCTATTACTCTCCATGTACCATCCACCCTAACGGTCAGGGAAAGTCCGTGGCGAGTAGTCTTGACTCTGGATCCTGGCTCCCTCCCCGTCCCTGCTCTGTTGTCATCAGGATCCATAGAGCTCTTGCCTGCTTTCCTGGACCTGCCCTCCTTGGATCCGGTTTATGTTCTGCTCACCTTGCTTCTTGTCTTGACAGTTTCTCTGTCTCCTACTGGGGATTCTGTGGAGTTGTCTTCCTGTGCTCCTCATCTGAGGTCACTGCTGGCTTTGTCTCAAGATGGCCACGCTGTGCCAGGCTGGCTGGCAGCCTTGTTCACTGTTTTTGTTCAATTTCTCCTTCCAATCGGTGTTTGATCTAATTCTTTATCCTTCCATTTGATGCTCAGGGTCCCAGGACTGTCATCCGTCTCTGTTCCACTTGGTTTCTTGTGGCCTTGCTGTAGGGGGACAGCATGGTGTGTCTGACTAAGCCACCATTTTGGGCTGTCTCCCAACACAACGCATGTTTATTTTATGAGAGAAAATGTATGTGTCACGCAAAGAAAGAAAATGCAGAAAACGGAATGCTTGTGTGACAGCTAAAGAATGGGCGGCCAACAGTGGGAGAAGAGAACAGCCTTGAATGCTGGAGTCTCCACTGTGAGCCCACCACAGCAGACTCCGTTCATAGATTTGGATGGGGTGGGGAGTTTACCAAATGAGTGTGACCTAGGATGATCTACCTTCGAGAAAAATGAAGAGTAAAGTAAAAATGTCTGAGCAGGCAATAGGCCACCTCTGAAAGTTTTAAAAACTGGAATAGGGTTTTGGAAACCCGCCACTCTTGGAACACAACAACCCTCTGCTCCCCTCCCCTGCAGATAGTATCCAACTAAGAAACTGCTCCTGTTTCTATTTTTGGGGAATCATTTCAGGTGAGTACAACACAGATTAATTTTAGGAAATTTTGGTGAAATTAAGCTTTGGGTTTTCTTACTAAGTCATCAAGTTAAAAAAGAACTAGAAAATGCATGTCACACAGCTCAGGTAGAGTCTAGGATCACAAACCTCCTGACTAGTTTATTTGCCAGTCTGATCTCCCCAAAAGCACCCAGGAGCCTCTGGTACAGTGCACAACAGATGATTACATCACCTGTATAGACTTCACTACAGAGAAACTGGTTGGAAGGAGAGTGAGCCAAAGGAATCCTTCCTTTCAACTATCACAAGAGATTCTGCTTTGATAGCTGGAATCTGTGGGGCCTTTCCAAATGAAAGAGTCAGTTACTAACTAAAATGAATCTGCAAAGGTGCTTATTTCCAATACAGTAATATGCAGCCGTCAAATCATCTGTCATTGGAGTTAATTTAATTATCACACCACATTTAATTATCCAATATAAAATGTAAATAAAGTGAAGGGCTGACAGCACATACTAATTATATTCATTATAATAATTAAATGGGAAGGAATTTAGAAGGAGTCATGAAAAGTGCCATAAAATAACAGGGAAGCTTTTGATTAAAACAACAACATTTTAATTAGCAACTGCAACTCTATAGGAAACAGATGATTGGTTCCATTAAGGATGAGGCATTACTTTTATCATCCAGGTTTCTCTGCTGAAGAATAGTCATCCCTAGTATCATGGGACTCAGTCCTTCCAGTTAATAGATTAAATGGGGAAAAATAAAAAGTGCCAATCCTTTATGCAAAGTAGTTGCCTAATAAAGTAGTTGCTTAGTCTGCAGCAGGTTTCAGGATTCACTGTCTTCTAAAGACACAAGCTGTTTCTCCAGCAGGAAATAAAGGATCCCCTGTGGACAAACTGGCCCTGCAAATTAACATGACTTCTGACTAACGATACAGAAGCATTAAAGGAATTGAGCATCATAATTTCTCTTCTGAAATCTCTCTGATTTAGAGAAAGTGGCATCAGGTTTAATAAATTCACTTTTTAGAAGAACAGAAGTATGGTGGAACGGGCACTAACTAAATTGCCAATCACGAGGTAGGGCTCTGATAGTTCTTACTTGGCAATTCCTTTTCCTTCTCTGAGCCTCAGTTTCTCTATCTGTAACACGAGGCAACTGTGTTAGATATGTCAGGGCCCTTCCAGGGAGAACACTATACATATCTGTGACTGCAGCACAAAACTGCACTTACCACATCCCTTCAGCAAATGCTCACTTAGCAAATTACCGGGTTTTGGAGGGAGTATAAAGGGAATGTAATAAAGCTAGTTTTTAAGACTAGGATATCATTGCTGATGTCAGATGGATCTTGGCTGAAAGTAGGGAATACCAGAAAGATGTTTACCTGTGTTTTATTGACTATTCAAAGGCACTTGAATGCGTGGATCATAACAAATTATGGATAACATTCTGAAGAATGGGAATTCCAGAAAATCTAATTGTGCTCATGAGGAATCTGTACATAGGCCAAGAGGTAGTTGTTTGAACAGAACAAAGGAGTACTGTGTGGCTTACAATCAGGAAAGGTGTGCGTCAGGGTTGTATCCTTTCACCATACTTATTTAATCCGTATGCTGAGCAAATAATCTGAGAAACTGGACTGTATGAAGAAGCATGTGGCATAAGGATTGGAGGAAACTCATTAACAACCTGAGATATGCAGATGACTTAACATTACTTGCTGAAAGCGAACAGGACTTGAAGCACTTACTGATGAAGATCAAAGACTACAGCCTTAAGTATGGATTATACCTCAACATAAAGAAAACAAAAATCCTCACAACTGGACCAATAAGCAACATTATGATAAACAGAGAAAAGATTGAAGTTGTCAAGGATTTCATTTTACTTGGATCCACAATCAACACCCATGGAAGCAGCAGTCAAGAAATCAAACGACGCAATGCACTGGGAAAATCTGCTGCAAAAGAACTTTCTAAAGTGTTAAAAAGCAAAGATGTCACTTTGAGGACTAAGATGTGCCTGATCCAAGCCATTGTATTTTTAATTGCCTCATATGCATGTGAAAGCTGGAGAATGAATAAGCAAGACCCAAGAAGAATCAATGCCTTTGAGTTATGGTGCTGGTGAAGAATATTGAATATACCACGGATTTCCAGAACAAACAAATCTGCCTTTGAAGAAGTACAACCAGAATGCTCCTTAGAAGCAAGGATGGCAAGACTTTGTCTCACATACTTTGGACACGTTATCAGGAGGGAGGAGTCCCTGGAGAATAACATCATGCTTGGTAGAGAGTCACTGAAAAAGAGGAAGACCTGCAACGAGATAGAGTGATACAGTGGCTGCAACAATGGTCTCAAACATAGAAATGATTGTGAGGATGGCGCAGGACCAGGCAGTGCTTCGTTCTGTTGTACGTAGGGTCGCAATGAGTCACAACTGACTCAATGACACCTAACAGCAACAACAATAGCTTTTTAAAATGACAACAAATAATTAGCCTTTCAGTTATAGAAACTTCCCAACTCTACTGGGACGTGAGCAGTTACCACCTCAGCAATCCTATAATTGTTTCCCACTCCCTGCCCTCCTTGTAAGGGGCCCTGATAGTGCAATGGTTAAGTCAGCGGCTGCTAATTGAAAGGCTGGCAGTTTGAACCCACTCAGCTGTTCCGTGGGAGAAAAGACCTGGTAATCTGCTTCCATAAAGATTACAACCTAGGAAACCCTACAGGGCAATTCTACTCTGTCATATGGGTTTGCAATGAGTAGGGACTGACTTGATGGCACAGAACAGCAGCAGCTCTCCTTGTGCAGCCTGACTGGCATGGGGTCCAGCCACGGCTGGGGGAGCACAGCCCTCTGGTGCAGATATGAAACAACTGTGGCTGGAGAAGGCACCACAGAGCAAGGTTCCTGACATCTTACCTGTAAGAAGTCTCTGCTTATGAGTGTCTGTCAGTGATCCCTTCTATTAATACTGGGGGGGAGGGGGAGCAAAGTATATTTAGTTTTTAATGATGAGCTGCCATATACTGTACTGGCAGTGAATGAAGCCCTCTGGGGCTGAAGAATCTGCAGTAGGGCAAGAGGGATCTGAAAAACTACAAAATGGCTTGGAGTCCCCGTAAGATCAAACTACTGGTCTGTCTGTGGTCTCAATCCCAACCTTCAAAACATCTCAGACTCACAGAGCTCATAGGGGAGATCATCTAATATGATCCACTTCTTTGTACAGTCAAAGATGATCAAGACTCAAGAGGGAAAAGGATTTTTTTTAAGATGATGCAGTCAGGGGCAGAGCTAGGGCTAGATCCCAGGCCTTCTAATTGCTAGATTTGGTACATTTGTGCTCATAAAACACACTCATTTACACCTTCCTGGGATCTTTAAGAGTCTCCTTGAGTAAGGCACAGATATGCGCGGATGTTTCCAAGTCAGTATTCAGAAGGGCAGGATGGCAACTTCTCAATGTATGGTCTTGGCAAATGGGCATTATCTTCTCTACCCCCAACTCCTGCCCAAGATATTCAGTGATTACCAGTGGATGGAGCCTGTGACACATCTGATTTTTTAAGAAATGTGAGATGAAGTGAAAAGTACGTTGAGTTGGGCTCCATAAGACCTGGATTCTTCTTGTCTTCTAGCAATTCTCTGTCATTTCAGGGGGCTTACTTCACCTCTCCCCATGCGACTGTAGTTTGTTGTACTGTGGTGGCCTGTGCGTTGCCGTGATGCTGGAAGTTATGCCACCGATATTTCAAATACTAGCAGGGTCACCCATGGTGGACAGGTTTCAGCTAAGCTTCCAAACTAAGACAGACTAGGAAGAAGGAGCTGGCAGTCTACTTCTGAAAAAATTAGCAGTGAAAACCTTATGAATAGCAGTGGAAAACTGCCTGATAGCAGTGCTGGAAGATGATCCCCTCAGGTTGGAAGGCATTCAAGATATGACTGAAGAAGAGCTGCCTCCTCAAAGCAGAGTCAACCTTAATGAAGTGGATGCAGTCAAGCTTTTGGGACCTTCATCTGCTGATGCGACATGACTCAAAATGAGAAGAAACAACTGCAAACATCCATTAAAAATAGAAATGTGGAATGTACGAAGTATGAATCTAGGAAAATTGGAAATCATCAAAAATGAAATGGAACACATAAAGATTGACATCCTAGGCATTAGTGAGCTGAAATGGACTGGTATTGGCCATTCTGAATCAAGACAATCGTATGGTCTACTATGCCGGGAATGACAGACTGAAGAGGAACGGTGTTGCATTCATCGTAAAAACAAACATTTCAAGATCTATCCTGAAGTACAACGCTGTCAGTGATAGGATAATATCCATATGCCTACAAGGAAGACCAGTTAATACGACTATTATTCAAATTTATGCACCAACCACTAAAGCCAAAGAAGAAGAAATTGAAGATTTTTACCAACTTCTGCAGTCTGAAATTGATTAAACATGCAATTAAGATGAACTGATAATTACTGGCGACTGGAATGCAAGTTGGAAACAAAGAAGGACTGGTAGTTGGAAAATGTGGTCTTGGTGATAGAAACGATGCCAAAAATTGCATGACAGAATTTTGCAAGACCAACAACTTCTTAATTGCAAATACCTTTTTCAACAACATAAATAGTGACTATGCTTGTGTAAATCGTCAGATGGAATACACAGGAATCAAACAGACTACATCTGTGGAAAAAGACAATGGAAAAGCTTAAGATTACCAGTTAGAACAAGGCCAGGGGCTGACTGTGGAACAGACCATCAATTGCTCATATGCAAGTTCAAGTTGAAGTTGAAGAAAATTAGAACAAGTTCACCAGAGCCAAAGTATGACCTTGAGTATATCCCACCTGAATTTAGAGACCGTCTCAAGAATAGATTTGACGTGTTGACACTAATGACTGAAGACCAGATGAACTGTGGAATGACATCAAGGACATCATACATGAAGAAAGCAAGAGGTCATTAAAAAGATAGGAAAGAAAGAAAAGACCAAAATGGACGTCAGAAGAGACCCTGAAACTTGCTCTTGAATGTTGAGTAGCTAAAGCAAAAGGAAGAAATGATGAAGTAAAAGAGCTGAACAGAAGATTTCAAAGGGCAGCTCGAGAAGACAAAGTAAAGTATTATAATGAGATGTGCAAAGACCTAGAGTTAGAAAACCAAAAAGGAACAACACACTTGGCATTTTTCAAGCTGAAAGAAGTGAAGAAAAAATTCAATATACCATGGACTTCCAGAAGAACAAACAAATCTGTCTTGGAAGAAGTACAGCCAGAATGCTCCTTAGAAGCAAGAATCGTGAGACTTTGTCTCACATACTTTGGACATGTTATCAGGAGGGAGCAGTCCCTGGAGAAGGACATCATACCTGGTGAAGTACAGGGTCAGCGAAAAAGAGGAAGAGCCTTGACGAGATGGATGGACACAGTGGCTGTGACAATGGGCTCAAGTACAGCAACAATCATGAGGATGGTGCAGGACTGGGTAGTGCTTCGTTCTGTACTGACTCAAGGGCAGCTAACAACCACAACAACACTTCACCCTTCTGAGCCCCAATTCTTCACCTGTTTGTGAAGCAGGAATAATTTCAGTACTTACAGCCTCACTGAAGTGCTAATGATGTCCAAGAGATAACAGATGGCAAGGATAGTATGAAGAATTCTACACATATCAGGGTCACGCCTAGAAATAACAATTTCATAAGTTACAGTTCTCAGTTTTTTACAACTATAATTTCCATCAATTTCTTCTTTTCTACTTTTTATTATATTCTTTCTTCTCATAGATTGTTGCATTACAGCAACTGCCCTGGGGCTAAACTGACTTCTCTGATCTTCCCTGAATCAGAAGTGGATACCGAGTTTGAGTATCGTATTCAGTCCTTCTCAGAGGCAAGGTGTTGAAACACAAGGTCTGGCTTTTTTCACTTATCTAATTTCTTCCTGATAGTGAGCTCACTTCTCCACAATGATCTCCAGGTCCCACTGCATCCACTTCTTCCCCACCTGACAAGCCACAGGGTCTCTGTCTCCTCCTCCTCGTATTACCTAATGCTCGCTCCATCCAGTTGATCTGTGTTTTTTCATATCCCAACTATGCCCAGTCATCACTTTCTCCATCAGGTTCAGGTCAATTCAAACATGCCATCTTCAACTATGAGTTCCCCTGACTCCACTCCCCATTCACTCTGGAGAGCCCAGAGATACTGAAAGCCTGTATTTTACCTGTAAGACAGGATTATTATGTTATCCAGCATCAGCAGAAAAACTCTTCGGAATGCTCATGCAATTCTGAATTCAGTTAGCTTATCATAACAAAGTTGGTTTAAGAAAAAAGTTTCAGACCATCCCTGAGCCTAGGAGAAGCTGAGAGAATTGAACGTTTTGCTGCAGAGCTTCACACAGCAAAATACAGATAGTACCCAACTTACGACGGGGGTTATGTTCCGACAACTCTGTCTTAAGTTGGTTCTGATGTAAGTATGTTCTGACATGAGTCGAATACCTCATTATTTTTTTAAGTTTTCATTATTATTGCCTTTTATTATCAGTAACTTTATAAATCCGGTCTTTGTCTTTGGGAATTGGAAACATTACATATAAACTTACGGATATATTTTAACATGTACATACACAAAAAAATACACAATCATAAAATCATAAAAATAACTCCAATGATGAAATTAACAACAAATACATACAAATTACTCACCTCTCTACAAGTAGAATAGATAATGTCATAATACATAGTAAACAACTTAAGTATAAAACAGAAAGTACTTAGCTAAACCATGGGATGTCCATACAAGATAAAGCCAGGCAGCCGTTAAAAATGACATTCACAAAGAGTGATTCTGATATAATATTAAATGTATAATGCAGGACATGAATGTATATGCAGTATGATCTCAACTATGTAAGAATATGCACAGAAGAGAGACTGGAAGGCAATTTGCCAAAATATCAACAGTGGTTATCTCGGAATGGTGAGATCGGGGATAACTTTGATTCCACTGCCTTCTTTACATGTGCCTTTTTCAGGGTGAAAGTGAAATACTTTTGTAATTAGAAAAATAAAAACAAACTTTTAAAGGAAAATAAAATGCAATTTAGTAAATTTAGTAGGTTGAATGGGATGCACATGAAGAAAAGAAAACCACATGGGAGATTCCCCTCAACTTCCCTCCCCTAAGCAGCTTCTACAGAACTCATGAACCTGTTGGGTTTGGTCCATGAAAACGTCAAAGCACCTCCACCTGGAGGTGACGGTGAGGGTAGAATGCTGCATGAATGCTCCTGTCTCAGAATGACCTGCCCTCTTGGCACCAGGGTCTGCAAAAGGAGAACTCTTCTATGTATGATACTTATTCTAGTAGGTGTCCATATTTTCTATATTTTAACCATGGGAATCTTTCTAAGATGGATTGCATACTCTTCAACCTTCTCAAAGGGAATGCACTGAACATCCATTTCACCTGCATGCTCACTCAGAGTCAGCTTTAGAGGCATCAACAATCATCTGGGAGAAAGAATACAGGGCTTATGTCTCTTTGAGCCCAGATGGCTGTGATTTTTGAGTTCTTGGGTTTGTCCTACTTTTGCTGTCTGCTTTCTCCTTGTCAGGCAGGCAATTCCAGCTCTGTATGCAGTTTCTCACCTTGTACTTGGCTCTGGCACTACAGCTATCTTCTGTCCTTCCCCTGCCCTGGACTAGTTCGCTGCAGGTTGATAAACCTAATAATCAAGCTTGTTAGAAATTTGTCAAAAATAAAAATTAGTAGGCTTTGAATGAGGTTTAAGGGGTTGTTCAGAGGCCTTCTTCTCAGCTATAATCCATGCAATTAAGGTTGTGACTAGGAGGCTCTAGGTAAAGGAGACTGTCAGGAATTATAATTTGATATGTTAGTTATGTCGTAACCCTGGTTTCAAAAATAAAGAGAAATAAGGTTCTTTATTTTCTACAAAATCTATAACACAGATCTCCTGACTTCTTAAAGCAACGAAACTCTATTTACAAATGAAATCTTGCTCAGAAACCAAATAATTTAAATAGTAAAAGCAAAACTGCTCTGGGGTGACTCCAGGGGGAAAGGCCCAGACCCTTGCCCTCAGCCTCTCCTCCAACACCATCTGGCAGCCTCTAAGCACCCAGGCAGAAACCAAGAGCTTAGAGGATCCACAGTTTCATAAAGCACCAGACTAATGTTATTTGCAAAGTGACCCAAGTTGAACAATGCAAGCTACCTTATCAAAACAAAAAACAGACGCAAAGGCATCAGAGTATGTGCTACAGAATCTAAGTAATAACGGAGAAGATGCTTCTGTGTGGCCTAAGAAGGATATTTTATTAAAAACATTTTATTTTTATAGCTCTAAGAGGAGGCTCTAGTTTTAATCTAGTGCTGATCAAATCTCTTTTGGAGAGAAGAAGCCAGAGGCATGTCCCTGGAGCCTGGTAAAGGGCCTCACACAGGACAGATGGGTTCCAGCAGGCTAGCCTGCCTTTTCTCACTCCAATACCTCACACTCTCAGCGATGGGGGAGCAGCCTAAGGAACTTTCTGGGGCCTCTTACCTGGTTATCTGGGTGGTTGACAGTGAAGTAGCCCACACAGATGATGACCTCATGGAGGAGGCTTTCACAGGAGACTTGGCTGCAGTGGCCCAGCAGGGAGCTGGCGATGTGCCGGAATGCAAGGGACAAGCCCTCTGCCCCTACAATAGACTGACAAAGACAAGGAGCAGTTAGAACTTCCCAGCACAGGGAAAGCCAGGACTGCAAACCACAAAGTAAGACTGGACCCCGTGTGCTTTCTGCCACAGCACTGGCAAAGCATATGAAATTTCTAGAGCACTATGCTTAACAGTTCAGTTCAGGGCTTCTTGCGCTAATAAATAACCATAATAAATGCAAAGTTTAACCAGAAAAGGGACAGAAAATAGAGCCTGCACCAAATGCCTGCACCATGAGGATTAAGACATACGTCTACCACCTAGCTAGCTGCCAATACATTATTTTATTTTTTTTCTGAAGGAGACATTATTTCCTTGTACACAGGGATAACAACACATTTCTAATTAGTTACCTATGTTCAAACAGAAAAGAAATATAAATAACAACTAGTTATTACTCAAGTAAACAGCGCAAGAAACTCAAGGCTCCCAAGAGTGTAAAACATCCCCCAAAAGCCTCTCAAAACCCATGAAACTCCCTCAGCTATCAGGCTTCTGGGATCCTTTCTCCAGACAGGCAAAGGGCTGTCGGCGGTGGGCGACTCAGGAGGAGAGTCTGAGTCTGTCTGTGCAGCCTGAAGCTTCTATTTAATAAACATGTCAGAGAGACAGAGCGACAGGAGGGCAAAGGGGAGAGGTGAAGCCCACAGAATACACTCGCAGCCCCGCGCTGGAATGAAGCACCGCTGCTGGCCTGTGGGAAAAGGCAGCGTTTCAAACTCATCTCTTGATTTGAGGTCTTGGTGGGCTTGAACCAGGTTAGAAACACTGCAGCTTGGAAGTTCTAATAAATTCACTCTGCCTAACAGCGGGTGAGTATTTTAGTGCGTACTGCTGAAATAAAATCACCATAAAATTTTAAGAGCACCTTCTGTATTGCAGTCTTGAGACAAAAAAACCACATATATATTTTTAAGCCCCAAAGAGACTTCAGGGGGGCTTTGCTCCTTTAAATCAAGTGGTGACACCTTCTCAGCTCAGTCCTATTTAATCAGTGCGTCCAGCATGCCATGACCCAGTGCCCTCTGTTTGACCTTCACTGATAAGAGCAGGTCAAGGGGCAGGTAAGTTTGAATATAAAAATTAAACCAATTTTTCAAGGAAACTATATTTCCTTTTTAGCAAGAATCAATTGCCAAGTGAGTACATTGATTTGTTTCTTGAGACCACCTTCAATTGTAAAAACTGTCCAAGTGTAGGCAATATACAATATCCTTGATCTCAAGGCCATCTGGGCCAATATGAATTCATAGTGAAATCCGGCTCTTTGCTCAAGGGAGAAAAATACTGACAGCCTTATTAGCATATAATGAAATTGAACTAGCTAAGAAAGTATTCTAATGTCTAACCTTTTGTTGCTACTACTACTACACTATGGGTTCTCACACAAAACAAGCATGCAGGTTCGTGGCTTCAAAGAAGGGTGGAGGAGCATCGGAAATGCGGCATTCACCTCCTGACTTCTTGACTCAACATCTGCGAGATGGTTTGGGTAAAATTTTCATCTTCAGAAGCTGAGTCAACAAACATTTCCTGAGTGCTTACTATGTGCTAGCTAGCACACTGTCTTTATGTAATCTCATTTAATCCTCATACAGTCTTGTAGAGTAGGCATTTTTAACCTGTATTTTACAGATGAGGAAACTGAGTCTTAAGAGTTCAAGTGACTTGTCTAAGGCCACACAATTTGAAGTGGCAGTCAGTCTAGTCTGACTCTAGATCCAGGACTTTGATGAGGATGCCTCCCTATAATAAACTTTTGTGATCCATTGGGGCCCAATCCATCAACATGCTTTAGATTCTCTTGTCTAACTCTTCAGCAGGTCAAGCTACTTATTTCATTTCAGTTTTCTTCTTCAGTTCTTTGATCCTCCCAGGCAATTCACAAACTGTCTCCCAGATTTTTCTGAGATCAGACCCATGCTGAGATGTATACCTTCTTTCTACCTAAAATCTCTTTTCCTGCCCTTTATAAACATAGCTCCTGAAATCTCACTTTTGGCATGTGAGTTGGTTGGATGAACTAGGTAAGTTTCTCTGACCATATCTATCCGTAAAAATAGTACTTTTCTCCAAAACTCACCCACTGCTGTTATAAAATACAAATATTTGTCTATTTAATTTACATGAGTATTACACACTTGCTCAGATGTCCACCTCCAACAATGACATCTGTGTGGATAGGAGATGTGTCACTTCAGCTTGCTGAACAGAGTGTGGTGATTCAATCAAAATGGCCACAAATTTTTGACAGTTCTCCCATCAAAAGGTAGGTCCTATGTCCGCTCCCCTTTAGTCTGGGAAGGCTTGTGACTGATTCAACCAACAGAGTATGGTAGATAATGTCACTATGTGGACTCTGGGGCTAGGTCATAAAAAACCATGCAGCTTCTATCTGGTTTTCTTGGAACACTTGCTTTCTAGAAGCTTCCTCTCAGGACACTCCACTCAGAACTCACACATTATGACGTTCTGACAAGCCCAAGTCACATGGAGTAGCTATGTGTAAGATGCGCTAATAGTCTTAGATGAACCTAGCCTTTGGGTCATTCCAGTTTAGGCATCAAACATGAGTATGAAGGGGCTTCCAGATAATTCCAGCTCCCAGCTGTTTCAGTCAACCCTCCACCCTATCCCCACCAACCATTTGAGTCTCTCAGCTGAAGCCCTGATATCATGGAGCAGAGACGAGCCATGCCCACTGTGACGAGCCCTGTCTGAATTCTGGACCCACAGAATCTGTGATCATAATAAGATGGTTGTTGTTTTACCATGCCAAGCATGGGTTTTTGTTTTTGTTTTTTAATGCATAAGAATAACTGAACAATAAGGTAATCATCCGTAAATGTATTAAAGGCCCCGATACTAGAAACCGTGGGTATTTAGGTCCTGCAGATGCCGAGGAGTCGGAGAGTGTCATGGTTTGAATTATGTCCCTCAAAAAATGTGTGTATCAGCTTGGCTGGGCCATGATACCCAGAATTGTGTGGTTGGCCTCCATTTTGTGCTTGTAAGTTTATGTTAAAGAGGATTAGGGTGGGATTGTAACACTACCTCTACCCAGGTCACATCCCTGATCCAATGTAAAGGGAGTTTCCCTGGGGTGTGGCCTGCACCACCTTTTATCTGGAAGCAAGCAGAGAGTTGGGGACCCCATACCATCAAGAAAGCAGTGTCAGGAGCACAGCGCGTCCTTTGGACCGGGTCCCTGTGCAGAGAAGCTCCTAGTCCGGGGGAACACTGATAAGAAGGCCAACAGAGAGAAAGCCTTCCCCTGGAGCTGACACCCTCAATTTGGACTTTTAGGCTACTTTACTGTAAGGAAATAAACTTCTCTTTGTTAAAACCATCCACTTGTGGTACTTCTGTTATAGCAGCACTAGATGACTAAGACAGAGAGTAACATGTGCTGGATTTTGGGCACCAAAAGGAAGGTAGCCAGAAGCTTGTAATGTCAGAGGAATAGGAGGAAGAGGAAGGTTACTGTAGACTTTCCTGGCCCATACTCTAGTTAAGGGGAAAATGGTACCTGGAAACAATGGCTGATGAGAGAATGAGAAATAGTGATGGCAAAATTGACTAAAAGGAAAGAAAGCAGGAGAGGCAGAACAAAGATACAAAAGAAGAAAACAAAAACAGGAAGGGAAGAAATATGGAATTCTATGAGGGGTAGAGGAGAAAGAAGAACTGTAAGAAATGGCTAAGAAAGGACACGGAGAGTTCAGCTTCAACACTCCTGAGTCACCCTGGGATGCTGTTTCTGGCAAAAGCGCCTCAAGTAGGGGATACATTTCAGGCTGGGTATGGCAAGGATGTGGACAAGAGAAATCCTGGTTTGGCACAAAGGGCTCAAGAATATAAGCTTTTGATTTTTCTAACGTTATTAGCCATTTGCCTAAAGGCCACTAGGGAGCAGGGCTGGTTGGAGGTTTAGTGGTGCTCCTCTGTTTGTGAGGCTGCATGGGAGACTGGGGTCACAGGGACCTGGGGCTCTCTGATACTCAGAGTGACTGATGGAACAGCTGACTTAATACAGATGCTTATTTATAATGTGGAGGACCCTGCAGCAGTATAAATTCTGGTCAGAAGGTCTATGTAACTAGAAGCTAAGAGACAGTATTTAGATATTTGCTTCTTCATAATCTCTGGTAACAAAGGATTTAGCTGATGGGTAGACTGCTGGACTCCATATTCTGAGGGCATAAAATTGGGGTTCCCTAATTTCCACACTGTTTCTAGACAGAACACAATGGGCTTGGGTCTTCATAAAATACAGACGTGATGTCTAACTCGGAGGTGAGAACCATCTGGCATTTTCTGGAGGAGATATCTCCTGTTTGGGTGTGGCTGTAAACTCTCAGGACTCTGGAGATCGTGTAGTTAGCACCCAAGGCTAGTTCAAATCATTAACCTGAAAGTGAAAAGCATTAACCCCAGGGAGGGATTTCTGTTCTCGGGATAAATAAACTAACTTTCTAAAGCTGAATGATACTGGATCCAATGTTACAACTTACTAATTTCCTTCTGTGAACGGAGTGACAGGAAGACATCAATTAAAGAACGGCACATTGGTCATCAACTACAGAACGGAAGTGCTTCCTCCATCTCGGAATGGCCAGAGACCACCGTTTTCATACATTTACAGCTCTATAACCTGGTTCCCTCTAAGCAAAGCAATTCATCTAAATTATGGGTTCATCATCTGCCAAGTTTGTTCCTTTTTTAATGAAATCACTTGACAGTTAATAAACTGAAAGAGAAAGTGTACTTCTTGGGGCTTGCTCTGTTCCAAAGGTTCAGTGTTTTTGAAAATTAAATTTCCTACAGGAAAAAAATCTTTTTCTAAGCTGACAGTCTTGTGTTATAGCATAAAGCAATTTTTCTTTCTTTAGCTATAAAAACTTAATTTATAGGAGTTTGCACTTTTAACTATACATGCACTTTACACTGGACACAAGTCAGTTAAATCTTCCATACAAAGTCTTATCAATCAAAACAATTTATCTAATTTTGGTTCTGTTTATATAAGAAACCATTACTTTCCCTAATATTTAAAAGTTGATGGGATGATAATGTCTTTATCTAAAGAATTCAAGACAGCAGATTTATAAATAGCATGAAATGAGTGTAGGCTTTGGGGTCAGACAGTCGTGGGTACCAGTCCTGGCTCAGTCCCATGTAATTTTGGGTAAATTACTTAACTGCCAGTTTATCCATCCATAAAATGGGTATAATAATATTTTGCAGGGTAGTTGTGAGAATAAACGAGAACTATCATGCCCAGAAGTAGGAGCTTAAGAAATGGCACATATTATAATTCTATTTATATTATTAAAATATAAATACTATATTATTATAGTTTATTCCATATGCCCCAATCCAGGAGAAGAATCTCACATTGTATCTACATTAAAATATTAACTCTTGGTTGGTTAACACCAATACAAACCAAGACTTGGTACCTGAAAAGCAGGCAGATCGAGAGCTGCAAAGCTGTTGAAGAAACGTAAACTCTGAATGGCCACTTGGACAGTGTTCTGGGCATAACTCTCCTTGGGACTGGCAGTGCCAGGGTCTGAGACGGTGCCGTGGAACAGGACACAGTAGAGCATGTGCAGGACTCCAGCCAGGTCTGTGGCCTGAAGAGCAGCTGTCAGCCCTGTGGGATCCTGACGATTATTGTCAAATATGCTGTACGACCTGACAAAGAAACATTCAACTCTTTAAGAGAAATCTACTTAAAGGATGTTAACATTTTTATAGGTCAAATGGAACAAGACAAGCAGACCGTTAAAAGCAAACCATCTGAGTTGTGTAATAAGGTAACAAGAAACCTCAAGAAAGAAATGCAGCCTTTCCCCTTCAAGTACACCGTGGCTTGCCCTTTCCTCCCACTGGGAGACCAGGCTGCTGCCGCAGTGGCACCTGAGCACATCACAGCCACTGCTGAGGCTGCCACCATCCTCTGTACCCTCTGAAGCCCAAGTAGCCCAACTCTGTTTAGTTTCTAGGTCTGGGCAAAATGGAGAGAGTCCATGAGAGCTCTTGGGACTCAGACCAAAAATATGACAGTTTCCTTTCTGGATACACAAAGGGAATCTTCTCAAGGGAGGCAACTACCAGGAAAACAGGAGGCCTCAAAAACCCAGTAGTGTGTTGGTATGCTACAGTAAGGAGACCCTTCGACTGCTTTTGAAGGCACTGTTCCATCATCAAGGAGTGCTGCTGGGGCAGGCTGTAGGGGCCAGACTCCCAGTAACAAGCAAGTGCTGGTTTAGTTTTATACAAATCATCATGGAGTCAGCTTAGCAACTTGTGGCAAGCAGTGTTATGGATGAGCAAGAAGAGGCAAATGGCAGTGGGAAATTCATTCCTAAAATCAATAGTAATGCCAGCAAGAGTTTGCTAAATCTACCTCATCCCTGAACTTAGGTATACATGAAGCATCTAGTGGCCAAGGGCAGGCATTATAATAGACATTGATTGCTTTTGCTACCAAGCATTCATTCATCCTTTTTTTCTAAAAAGTGTACCCAGATTTTTCCCTCTGAGGAATCTTTTCTGTGAGCTCTCCCTAACTCATAGTCAACGTGCTTCAGGTGGGGTCATCCTCTCTGTTTCCCCTGGCTCAAGGGTGAAGCATGTCACGCAGACCTAAGGTAAGCTGCACAGTTTATTTCTCTGGCTGTTCAGCATAGTTCAGAGACTGCACATGTTGTAGTTAGAGGTAATGAGATGTTTGGAAAGAAGTCCTCGCTTTTTCTCTGCGTACATATAAGGTCTGGAGATGCTGCAGCCACCTGCGCTAACCACTGCACTAATCCGCAAGCCTTTCAGTGCTGTTTCAAGAGGGCCAGTTGCCTTCTCTCATGCGACACATGAATTCTTCTCACTTACTAAATACTTGGAAAGATAAACTATCACCAAGAATTTAAATGATAAAGCTGTATTCCTCAATACCTGCATTAGAATATGTTAATGACCAGTTTAAAAACAACCCAAGCAGTAAGGGGGAGGTCAGCATATGAATCACACAGCAGTAAAACTGTTATCACCAGCAATGGAGTCACTCATCCCCAAGGTTCTGAAAGCCTACTAGAAATTAGCTTTCAGGAGAAATGCTTTCTGACTTGTCATTGGTTCTAAAAGCCAGTCAGTGTTAAACAAACACAGGCCCTTTTTTGGAATCTATATAATCAACTCAGACACATTAATCTCTACTCTCGTCTCTAGTCAGCGTCTGACCCCTATTATGGCTAGAATGGGAGGAAGGAAGGGCCAATTGACATTAGCTAGAAGCAGTGTGTGAAAAGGTTCAGATGTGCCCGTAAATGAATACATATTATTTCTTAACCTTTTGTTTTTGAGTCCCATGAGACAAAACGTGTCTCTGATGATCCAGGAGCCATGGTGGCGCAGTGGTTAAGTGTTCAGCTGCTATCCAAAAGCTTGGCAGTTCGAATCCACCAGCCACTCCTTAGAAACCCTATGGGGCAGTTCTACTCTGTCCTATAGGGTTGCGATGAGTCGGAATCGACTTGAGGGCAACAAGTTTTTTTGTTTTAATGATGATACAAGACTACATTATAGTCTCTATGTACTTTGTTTAACAATGTTCAGTTGATCCCAAAATTTGACTCAAAAGGAAGCACTGAAAGAAAAGAGGTCACCTCCTGTTTGGCCTGGCTGTTTTGATACTTGGACAAAGTACTGGCCTTATAGTATCCCAAGTTCTAGGTGGTACCTCTGCCTTTGCCACTAAAAAATTTGTCTGGCTTTAAATGTATTGCCTAATCTCTCTAGGTTTCAGTTGCCTCATGTGTACAACGGGAAGAGTAACACCTTCACTACCAACCATGAAAAGCTAGTAAGAATGAGATGCGGTGGAAGATATGAATTCATTGCTATTACTTCATCTAAAGAATAAATGCAAAAAATCTAAAAAAAAAAGTGAGGGAAGGTTATCAGAAGAGGTCCTAATACTAATCTGACAGACTATAAAACAACACATCCCCAGATCTTTTGCAGTATTCTCCTGATGATATAAAAATGTTGACTGAGGAAAAATAAATACACATTCAAAATCTCACATGTAGACATGGTTCAAAATGAATATACTGCTGCTTCATGGAAAAGACTATTCATTTTGAACTGAGACCACAAAACATATCCGGGGAGGTGGGAGCTTTGTTGGCTGCCTTTGGCTTCCTCGGGGCTAATGTAGACCTGAAGTGACTTCAGAGAATGTTTACTTTTGATTTAGCCTGAAATACAGATAATTTGTCCATGAACAGGCCACTGACTCCTGTTGGTCTTAACTGTCAGTTATAATCACTTTAAGCCTAAATGTTTATAATAAAAATGTAAAAGGCCTTATTCATATCAGGCATGGGATATAAGGTTTTCTTTTTAAAAAATATATTGATGATGTGAAAAATCAGATCTGAAATTTTGTATACTGAACTTTGAGATCTCAATTTTACAGGATTTTAAAGTGCTTTTGTTTGGTCTCCAGAACTAGAGATGTTAGTGGTATACTCATTTCTGTTTGTTAAAAGCTAGATTCAATTAGGAAAAGCTGTAACTGGGCCACCAATATTCCTGCACAGTGCCTGAAAACGCTACTCTTGCTTAAAGGAGAGTACAGCTGGGCAAAAAAAGCAGTGATTTGTGCACGCATGAACCAGCTGTCATCCATTCCATCTTTGGTATCTTAAATCAATTATGTATCAAGCTTTGTTGTTGTTGTGGAGTGCCACTGAGTCAATTCTGACTCATAGCGACCCCATATGACAGAGTAGAACTGCTATATAGGGTTTTCTTGGTTGTAATCTTTACAGAAGCAGATTGCCAGGTCTTTCTCTCACAGAGACACTGGGTAGGTTCAAACTGTCAACCTTTTGGTTAAAAGCCAAGTGATTAACCATTGCACTACCAGTGCCCCTTGCACCAGACTTCAGTTGGCCAAAAAAAGCAGCTGTGGTGGTCCAGACACTACAATCCCCTTTTCCATTTGTTCCTGGCTTGTTTGCTGTTATCTCCCTGATCCCCAGATTTCTGGCTTGGTAACATCCACTCTGATCTCCTTTAGTGCTAGTGATCTTCTAGACTGCTCTCCTGGCTTCTCAGATTGTGGCTTTGTTCACTCGTTTAGTTCTGGAATCCCTGCGGCATTTTGTGAGAATGTTCCATTTTAGCCCCTGACCCCAGATAACTCCAGTCAAAAGGTCACCACATATCTTGGGTGAAGGGTGAGACACTACACAATACAGGGGAAACTAGCACAACCTGTACAAGGAAAGGTCATGGAAGCCCCACAGACACATCCAAACTCCCTGAGGGACTGAATTGCTGGGCGGAGGGCTCTGGGGACCATGGTCTCGGGGAACATCTAGCTCAACTGGCATGACACAGCTTATAAAGACAATGCTCTACATTCTACCTTGGTGAGTAGTGTCTGGGGCCTTAAAAGCCTGTGAGTGGCCATCTAAGATACTCCACTGGTCTCATCCCTTCGGGAGCAAGGGAGAATGAAGAGAACAGGATACAAGGAAAAGATTAGTCCGAAAGACTAATTGTCCACAGCTACCAAGGCCTCCACCGGACTGAGTCCAGTGCAGCTAGATGGTGCCTGGCTACCACCACTGACTGCTCTGACCAGGATCACAACAGAGGGATCTGGACAGAGTTGGAGAAGGATGTAGAGCATAATTCTAACTCACAAAAAAAAAAGACCAGAAATCTACAAGAAAATCCAACACCTCTACAACAAAAAGACAAACAATCCTATCAAAAACTGGGCAAAGGAAATGAATAGACACTTCACCAAAGAAGACATTCAAATGGCCAACAGACACATGAGGAAATGCTCGCGTTCACTAGCCATTAGAGAAATGCAAATTAAAACCACAATGAGATACCATCTCACCCCGGCATTACTGACACAAATCAAAAACACTGGAAATAACAAATGTTGGAGGGGCTGCAGGGAGATGGGAACTCTTATACACTGCTGGTGGGAATGCAAAATGATACAACCATTTTGGAAAATGATATGGGGTTTTCTCAGAAAGCTAGAAATAGACATACCATTCGATCCAGCAATCCCACTCCTAGGAATATATCCTAGAGAAATAAGAGTCGTCACTCGAATAGACATATGCACACCTATGTTCATGGCAGCATTGTTCACCATAGCAAAACGATGGAAACAACCTAGATGCCCATCAACAGATGAATGGATAAACAAACTATGGTACATACACACAATGGAGTGCTATGCAACAAGAAAGAACAACAATGAATCTGTGAAGCATCTCATAACATGGATGAAACTAGAGGACATTATGCTGAGTGAAATAAGTCAATCACAAAAGGACAAATATTGTATGAGACCTCTATTGGAAAAACCCATGAAAAAGTTCACACACAGAATGTAACAATCTTTGTTGGTTACCAGGGATGGGAGGGGTGGGGGGAGGAAATACTAAATAGGCAATAGATAAATGGTATCTTGGGTGAAGGGTGAGACACTACACAATACAGGGGAAGCTAGCAAAACCTGTACAAGGAAAGGTCATGCAAGCCCCACAGACACATCCAAACTCCCTGAGGGACTGAATTGCTGAGCGGAGGGCTTTGGGGACCATGGTCTCGGGGAACATCTAGCTCAAGTGGCATGACACTACTTATAAAGATAATGCTCTACATCCTACCTTGGTGAGTAATGTCTGGGGTCTTAAAAGCCTGTGAGCGGCCATCTAAGATATTACACTGGTCTCATCCCTTTGGGAGCAAGGGAGAATGAAGAGAACAGGATACAACGAAAAGATTAGTCCAAAGGACTAATTAATAGTCCACAGCTACCAAGACCTTCACCGGACCGAGTCCAGTACAGCTAGATGGTGCCCGGCTACCACCGCTGACTGCTCTGACCAGGATCACAACAGAGGGTTCTGGACAGAGCTGGAGAAGGATGTAGAGCATAATTCTAACTCACAAAAAAAAAAAGAAAAAAAAAAAAAGGGACCAGATTTACTGGCCTAAAGGAGACTGGAGAAACCTCAAGAGTATGGCCTCCAGACACCCTTTCAGCTCAGAGGTGAAGTTACCTTCGAGGTTCACTGTTCAGCCTGGGAGTGGACAGCCCAGTAAAACTAAATGAGACTAATGAGGTACAGGAGTCCAGTGACAAGGGCCAGAAGGCAGAGGGAGTAGGAAGCTGATGATAGGGAACACAAGTTGAGTAAGGATACTGTTGATGTGTTGTGAGATTGTTAACCATTGTTATAGGGCAACATTTGTAGTAACTGTTAAATGGGAGGCTATTTTGTCCTGTACGCCTTTATCTTGGGTGAGAATGGCAGCACAATTGGAAGAGCATAGTCAGTGTCACTTAAATGTGTATGTAAAAAGTTTTGAAATGGTGTATCTTTGGCTATGTGTATTTTCACCAAAAAAAAAAAAAAAAAAAAAAAGCTGAGAATTCAGAGGGTTAAAATGTTGTGGGGTTGTTAACCAAAGTCATAAAACAGCATGTGTACTACTGTTACATGAGAGACTGTTTGTTCTGTAAGCCATCACCTGAAGTATAATAAAATATTAAAAAAAAAAAAGACCAGATTTACTGGCCTAAAGGAGACTGGAGAAACCTCGACAGTATGGCCCCCAGACACCCTTTTAGCTCAGTGGTGAAGTTACCTCCGAAGTTCACTGTTCAGCCTGGGAATGGACAGCCCGGTAAAACCAAATGAGACTAACGAGGTACAGGAGTCCAGTGACAAGGGCCAGAAGGCAGAAGAGGACAAGGAAGCTGGTGATAGGGAACACAAGGTTGAGTAAGGATATTGTTGATGTGTTGTGAGATTGTTAACCATTGTCACAGGGCAACATTTGTAGTAACTGTTAAATGAGAAACTATTTTGTTCTGCAAGCCTTCATCTTAAGTGAGAATAACAGCACAATTGGAAGAGCGTAGTCAATGTCACTGAACTGTGTATGTAGAAATTTTTGAAATGGTGTATCTTTGGCTATGTGTATTTTCACCAAAAAAAAAAAAGGCTGAGAAGTTAGAGGGTTAATATGTTGTGGGGTTGTTAACCAATGTCATAAAACAACATGTGTACTACTGTTTCATGAGAAACTATTCGTTCTGTAAGCCTTCACCTGAAGTACAATAAAATATTAAAAAAAAAATAATTGGGATTAAAAAAAAAAAAAAAAAGGGTCACCACAGTGTTGGGAGTGAGTGGGATTAAGTCAATGATGGAAGAGAACTTCACTGTTCAAGGAGAGGTGAATTATTTCTTAGGGTTATTCTAACTTTGGGTTTTTGCCTTCTGAGATATTCTGGGCAAGCCGATCTGCATCTAATAATATCATCATTAAACAGACTTTGTGATAGCTCAAAGGAGCATGATGCTCCAACAGGTACTCTCTATTTAAAAAGCCTGTGCTTCAGGAACACTAAGCATCTATGATGTGCAAAGTCAACAAAGACCAGGCTTGCCCTAGAGAAGGTTATAGTCTAACAGGTGAAGGCGAGTGTATTTGTTTCCTATTGGCTGCTGTAACAAATTACCATGAGCTAGTGGCTTAACCAAAATCAAATCCACTGCCGTTGAGTTGATTGTGACTCATAGTGACCCTAGAGAACAGAGTAGAACTGCCCCATAGGGTTTCCAAGGAGTGGCTGGTGGATTCAAACTAACGACCTTTTGGTTAGCAGTCAATTTCTTAATCACTGTTCCACCAGAGCTCCTTCTTACTGGCTGATGTAAGAAATTACCATGAGCTAGTGGCTTAAAACAACACAAACTGTGGAGGTCAAAAGCCCAAAATGGTCTCACTGGGTTAAAATCAAGGTGTCAGCAGAGCTGTGTTCCTTCTGGAATCTCTTGGGGACAATCTGTTTCCTTGCCTTTTCCAGCTTCTACAGGCTTCCTGCATTTCCTTGGCTCATGGATCCATCCACCAACCTCAAAGCCAGCAGCACAGCATATTAAAATTTCTGACTCTACTGCCTCCATCTTTTATTTCTAAGAACCTTTGTGATTATATTGGGCCCACCTGGCTAATCCAGGATACTATCCCAGTCTCAAGATCTTTAACTTAATAACACCTGCAAATCCCTTTTGCCAAGTAAGGTAACATATTCACAGGGTCTGGGGATTAGGATATGGACATCTTGGTAGGGGGTCATTATTCTGCCTACTACAGTGGGCCCATTCATTCATAAGTCATTCGGTCAACAAATAATTTTGGGAGGTCTATTTCCTCAAAGTTTTAGTGCAGAAAGACAGATGAATAAACAAGTAAATATATAATATGTAATACATAATACATGAAGTGTGATAAGTGCTATAGAAAGGCAAGGGACAGGCTAGAAAATGAAACATAGGGGGGCGGGTGTGTGTGTGTGTGTCTGTGTGTGAGAGAGAAATGCTATCGTATAGTGGGTAGTTGGGGAAGCCCTTTGTAAGGTGTTATTTAAGCAGAATTCTACAGGAAGTGAGGAAGCAAGCCATGTGAGGATCTGTGGGAAGGGTGCTCCAGACAGAGGAGCAGCCGGTCCCTCGGTTTAGAGCCAGAAGCATGCACGACATATTCAGGAAACAGCAAGAAGGCCAATGTGCATATGATATTGGTGATGGTTACACAACATGATTGATGTAATTGGTTTAACTGAACTGTGCATGTGAAAAATGTTGAATTGACAAGTGTCATGTTATCTATATTTTTACCAAAAAAAAAAAAAAAAAAGGCAGTAGCCAGTGGCTAGAGCAGGGTGAGTTAGTACAAGAGTAATCGGAAATGAGGTCATAGAGGGAACAGGGAGAAGATAAGACAGGGCCTTGTGGACCATTTTAAGATTTTATCGAATGAGATGAGAAGCTATTGGAGGATTTTGAGCAGAGGAGTAATGTAATCTGACTTAGGTTTTAAAATGATCATTACAGCTACTGAGTTGAAAAAGGTCTTTAAAAGAGCCAAGGCAGAAGCAGGGAGGCCAATTAGGCCACTTCAGTCATCCAGGGGAGAGATGATGGTAGGTGGACCAGGATGGTAGTCATGGATATGGTGAGAAGTGGCTGGATTCTGAAAATGTTCAAAAGAGAAAGCCAACAGGATTTCCTGATAGATTGGATGTGGGTGTGAGAGAAAGAGAAGTAAAAAACGGTTCCCAGGTTTTTCGTTCAAGTAATTAGAAGACTGTGGTTGCCATTTACAGCAATGGGGAAGACAGTGGATAGAGAATGTCTGGGGAGGAAGACCAGTTCAGTTTTGACTTGCTAAATTCAAGATGTCTATTAGACATCTAAGTAGGGATATTGAATTAGAAGGTGGATCAAATAAGCTTCCCAAGGGTAGGGGCTTTAGTCTGTTTTGTTCATTGTGATTCCTGGCCAATGAACCTCAGGTGCAGCCACCATCTGTCCATTAGCGGAGGCTTGCATGTTGCTATGATGCTGAACAGCTTTCAGTGGAGCTTCCAGACTAAGATGGACTAGGAAGAAAGGTCTGGCAATCTACTTCCAAAAACCAGCCAACGAAGACTCTATGGATCACAACAGTCTAACCCATAACCAATCATGGGGATGACACAAGACCGGGTAGCATCTTTCCACTGTGCATGAGGTTGCCATGAGTCAGAGGTCAACTGGATGACAGTTAACAACAACATATTCCCAAGGCTCAGAACAGTGTCTGACATATAGTAGCTTCTCAGTAAACATTTGTTCAGTGACTTAATAAACATACAAGCCTGAGTTCAGAGGAGTGGTTTGAGCTGGAGATATTTGGGAGCCACCAACATATGGATGGTATTTAAAGCCAGGAGCTCATCTAATGAGTGAGCATAGGTAGTGGTCTGAGGACTGAGCCCTGGAGCACTCCAATGTTTAGAAACTGGAGAGATGAAGGAAAAAAAAAAGCAGAAGAAACTGAAATGTGGTATCCAGTGGGGTAGGAGGAAAACCAGGGGAGTGTGGTGTCTTTGAAGTGAAGACAGCTTCAGGGAGGAAGAAGTGATCAATAAAAAAAATTTACTTAAAAATAAATATGAAGACTAAAAAGAGAATGAAATTTATAGAAATGGCTAAGTCCTATTTTTAGATTATAAAAACTAATTGCATATGCATAGGATGGGAAGAGTATGCAGAGGATTGGAAGAATATACATAGGATGGGAAAAGGGTGAGTGGCAAAGACTGGGATATGGCTTATCAAAAAATAAGTGGGAAAAAGACTTAGCAAATTAGCTGCTTACTAGTCAAATGAGGAAGCAGTGTTGCTTGATTATCCATGAGTTAACAGGAGTACAATGTATACAACAAGGAAGGGTCAGTCCTGCTCCACTGTACTGTTCAACTACTCTGGAAGTACCGGGTCCGGCACTGGGTGCTGTACTACATTCGAGACATGGATGTACCAGAATGTTCCCAAGGAAGGTAACTTGTGTAGTCAAAGCATCCGGAAACAATGTCATCTGAGGAACATTTGAAGGAGTTGGGATATTTAACTCAGAACTGCAGGACACAAAGGCTATCTTCAAACTGAAGAGGTATTATACTTGTCATTTATGGCCGCAAAGGAGTGAAGTTACCACAAAGTAGACGTTAGATAAACTTGTGGAAAATTCTCGGACAATTAGAACCTCCAAAAGTGAAATGGGCTGTTTGGTGAGTGGAAGTGGCAGAAGATCATACACCACTGATGTGGCTGAGGTCACTCAAAACCCAGCTGGGCACTGGACTGTTCAATACCTAAATATGATAACAGGTGTGAAAATACTTTGAAAATTAATAGTCCTCTATGTACACACAAACATGCAAACATACATAAATGGTACCAACTCCCTCCATTCTTGACCCTGTATGTGATGTATATAGTTGATGTTCGAACTTGTTTAATGCAAACCTAATTTGAAGCTCTGTTGAAGGGAATGCGGATGACTTAGTGGAGATGCGAGGGCAAGAGAAAACTCAAGGTGGAATAAATGTATGTATAAACACTATAAATAAACAATAACATATAAAGATAAATATAATAATAGATAAAATAAATATAATACATAAACAACAAACGTCTGGACATCTGGTTAGAAAAGAAGAAAAATAACTGGGACAATTAAAGAGTGAGAACACTGGGTAGGGAGAGGCTTAGATACCTGGAGGGATTGCCAAAGTACGTAATTATGAGTTTCAGCTGAACTCAGAGGAACTTTCCTGAGAAATAATAAATGATGAAAAAGGCATGAACGTTCTTATTGCGTGGGGTCAACAGCCTGGAAGATGCTGGAGAAAGGGGAAGACCAGAGGATATCAGAGGGGATGGAAGCTAAAGGGTGAGGCCCTTAAGTAGAAACTCTGGGTTCTGGCAAAGATCTGAATGGAGACTCAGGAAAGTGGAGGAGTGAAGAGGCGATGGGCTCAGGACAGTCTTGGGGGAAACTAAAGGTGGATGGGTGAAAGGGCAGGGAAGAGCCCACGAGGTGAGAATGCAGGCAGGAGTGACAACAGGATACAGTCCTAGATCTTGGAGCTGCAGGCTGGGGCTGTTGTCCAAGAATACCTCTCAGATGAGACATTTCTGCCCTCTCTAGCTTCCGTTTTCTCTCACTGTAAACAGAAAGGGCCCTGTGCTGCTGTACTGCTCCTGGCTTGTCTAGCTGATATTTTGGGCCCCTCTTACACTTAGGATTTGGCAATTGGGCTGAAGGAGCTCTGCTAGAGGCCCTGATGTGTTGCCAAGTGAAGGTGAGTAATTGGAAGGAAAAAAAAAAAAAAAAAAAAAAACTCGTCAGATCAGTAGCTGCATGATGACTGCAGTACCCTGCTAACTGGTCTTTCTGCTTCCATTCTTGCCCTTCTAATCCATTTTCTTTTTACTTTTTAAGTAAATCAGATCGTGCTACTCCCCTACTTAAAATCCTCCAATGGCTTCCCATTATCCTGAGAATAAATCCAAACCTTCAATCTCTCTGTCTTCATCTCCTGGTTTTTACTTCTCTGACTTCATCTCCTACCACTTTCTTTCTTGCTCTTCCAGTATACTGCTGGCTCTGTTTCTGGAATATACCCACTGAAGAGCCTTGCAATTCTTCCCAACTGGAATACTCGTCCTCTGGAGCTTCACATGGTTGGATCCTTCTTAGCGTCAGTGTCACCTCTCCAGAGAAGCCTTCCTTGACCACCTCATCTGCAGAAGCCCATGCTCAAGTACTCTGCTATGCCACCTTGCTTTATTTTCTCATATTACTTTTCATTTGCTAAAAGTATCTTATTTGTTTATTGATTTATTGTCTTTTTTTCACCCTGTTAGACTGTAAGCTCCATAAGAGCAGGTGTTTGTTTGCCACTGGATTCCCAATACCTTGACAAGTGCCTGGCACACAGCAATTGCTCAATAAACAGTAACGAACAGAGATTTGCAAAGAAATGTTAGGAAGGCAGGGAGAACTGATCCTTGCAAGGCATGCCAAAGAAATGAGGACCTCGGATGTCTCCTTCATACCTCAGAGGAAGAAGAACATGGGATGTGGGCAGCCCTTCTTCCTATATTAAGAATAAGCCCAGGAAACAGGTCCTGGTATATGTCAATGGTACACACTAGTATTTGATGGCTCTGCCAAAAACAGCTATTTCCTGAGCTCTTATTTTGTTTCTAGCCTGATGCTAGGTGCTGGAAGAGAGAGTGGCTAGGATATGTAGTCTCTTTCCTTAGGGAAATCTCTTAAATTGAAGACATAAACCATACACATACGGCAAGAGAACTAACGAACTGGAAGTAGATGAGTATCAAATAAAAGGTATAAGCAGTAGGCGCCATCAGATTTTTGAGGCAAGCATCCCTTTGATTGAAGTGGACAGGGTTAGATAGGATTCTGAGAGAGAGAAGTCAAAGATGACTAAGGTTCTGGGCCTTAAAATCTGGTCAGATGACTAGAATCATGAGCAGAATAAGGCAGTCAGAAGGAACAGCCAATTTTGGGTAAAAGCCAGTGAGGTCAGGATCTGACATATTAAATACAATGTCCTGGTCGAAATTGAGGAATTCTAAGATGAAATGTCTATCAGGGCCTTGTTAGGCATGCAGTTTGTGCCTTAACCTTACTTACCTCTAGCTTGACTTACCTTTTATTATTATTATTATTATTATTGTGGTAAAATATATATGGCAAAACATTTGTCATTTCAACCATTTTTACATATACAATTTAGTGACACTAATTATGTTCACCATGTTGTGTAACCACCACCACTGTCTGTTTCCAAATTTGTTCACCATCCTTAACAGAAACTCAGTGCCCCTTAAGCAATAACTCCCCATTCCTCCCTCCCACCCGCCTCTGGTAACCACTAATAAACTTTGGTCTTTGTGCAACTGCCAATTCGAGATATTTCATGTAAGTGAGATCATACAGTATTTGCCCTTTTGTGTCTGACTTATTTTACTCAGTGTAACGTTTTTAAGGTTCATCCATGTCTTAGCATGTATCTGAACTTCATTTATCTTTATGCCTGATTAATTGATTTACTTTTTCAACCTGTTTTCTTTCATTCTAATTTTCTCATTAAGAAAAAAGTATATACTTCTACAAGCCATCTCAAATCTTTTTGGAACAAGGTAAGGTATAATAAATATATATAAAAAATAGCACCTTAAACAAGAGATCAGGGCGACAGACTTGTTAGTCATCATTTGCCTCTGACCTGTCCAACCCTGTGAAGGAGAAATTATCAAATTCACTTTTATACGTGAGGAAATACGCATTGAGAAACTAAGGAACCTACTCAAGGTTACACAGGTAGGCTAGCAGTAACAGAACCCACATCTTTCTGACTCTCAAACCTGTGCCCTTCAACATAATACTCCACAAGAGTTTTTTTCTTCAGATCCTGCCTCCGGAAGTCCTCAAGCCAATGGGAGTTCAACTGCAAGTGTATCCTGGACAGATTCTGCTGCCCTAAGGCTGGTGAGCCTGCCCACGTATTGACGGTCTTCCTTCACCATACCCTAGCTGCTCTGGCAGTGGTGAGCCAGTGGCTCTGTGGGCTGGAGCCCTGTCAGCTCCCTTTCTCTGGTACAATGTCTAGCACATTCTGGGCACTCAGTCTGAATTGTACCACTGAAGTACTCATCTTTCTGTCCATGTAAGTCATCTGGGGCTTTTTATCAGCTGGAATGGATCCTTCAGAAATCTCTATACTAAGTACTTGCCCAGTTGTGAGTACAGAGACAGCCCAGAGGTTCCTGTTCCCGTATTCTTCTCACTTTTCAGATCTCAAGGATGTGGACAGTCGCTCCTCCTAATCAGTCCTAAGGTTGTTATGCCCCCTTAGACAGAGTGAGCAGCACTGCTGAATGCTACTGGGGAGATAACCCATGCAGAGCACCTGGGGCCTGGCATGCAGAAGATACTCCATAAATACTTTTCCCTTAGTTCCACTTGACTGGTCCTAATATATTCACTTCATTTCCCATCTCCCAATCCCAGTGAGCTTTTTGCCCAAGGACAGTGGCTAATGACAACAAAAGATTTAGGAGTTGAAAGTAATGAAGAGTTAACAAGAAATAGCAGGAAAGTACCAAATAAGAGACTGGAGGGAGAATAGAAGACAGCTAAGAACAGGATATTTGGGAACAGGTTTATCTTTACAATAGGGGAGAATGTGGCAGATCAAAATTTTTAAACACAGCCACAGCAATATTTCTGGTCCCACATGCGCTTCCAGAAACTCTACATTCTCCATCAAGAGGTAAAGTCTATTTCTTCTCCCTTTGAATCTGGGTGGGACTTTGTGACTGCCTTGATGAACACAGTGCAGTGGAAATACTACTGCATAACTTCTGAGGCTAGGTCATAAAAGGATGATATGGTTTCCACCGGGTTCTCTGTCAGGATGCTCACTCTTAGAATGCTGCCACCACACTGTGAGGAAGGCCGATTTAGCCCATGCAGACAGACCACATGGAAAGATCTCCAGCTGATAGCCAGTCTCAATCAGAGACTTAGGTGAACATGGGTTCAGATGATTCTAACCTTTAGCCTTCAAGTCTTCCAACTGAGGCCCCAGACACTGCTCAACAAGGATAGCGCTGTCTGTCCTCACTATGCCATGACAGAATTCCTGACCCACAGAATCTGTGAGATTAACAGATGGTTGTCTTACGCTTCTAAATTTTGGGATCATTTATTTCACAACCATAGTAACTGGAAAAAGGAGAAAAAACAAAAAACAAACAACAACAAAAAAAAAAAAAAAAAACAACAACAAAGGAGGGCACAGAAGGTAGAGCGAGAACTAAGGGAGTTTAGGGAGAAGAGTGGAGTTAGATTATTTGGCATGTCACCAAGGAGCAAGCAGGACTAGTACTAATAGGTAGCAGTAGGGAGACAGATTTTGGAAAGACTTTCTAAGCATCAAAACTGACCAGAGACGGAACAGTCTCCCTCAGTAGTTACGAGTTCCCTGCCACTAAAACCAAAAAACCAAACTTGTTGCCATTGAGTCAACCCAATAGATTCAAATCTGAATGGAAGACAGGACTAGGTAACTTTAGGGTCCCCTCCAATCAATATAACGTGAGAGCAGATTAGATCTGGGATACAAGGAAGAGAGAAGAGACAGATGATGAGGATTGGAGCCTGGTGCCTGGGTGATACCACACACAGAAAGAGACTGAGAGAATCTTTCAACACGTTCTTTTCCTTCTTGCCCAGAGGACTTTTAACGGCCCCTCCCATTTTCTACATCCCTTCTAATATATTCTTCATATGATGCCTGATTAATGCTCCCACAATATGGTTTTCAGTATGTCACTTCCCTGTTCAAAAGCTTTTAATAACATTACTGGCATCGCCATACCTCAGCAAATCATTTTATATAGTTCATAAAGTATTTTTACATCTATTATCTCATTTGAACCTCATGAGAGTCCGGGAGGCACTAAAATCACCACCATATATGTTTCAAAATCCAGCTAAAGTATTCATTCCTCATATTTTTCTGTTTCCTTGCCTTTGCTTATGCTATTTTCTTTGTCCACCTTTTTCTCAACTCTAAATGTTCTTACCCTTTCCATCTTTCAAAGCCCAAGATAAATCCCTACAACTAAGAGTGATCTCTCCCCCCTCTGAACGCCATCACTGATGATGATGATAACGGTAGCCAACAATCACTGAGCATTTACTATGTGTCATGCAGCATGCTAAATGTTTTTCATGTATTATCTTCTTTTATCCTCTCTTATCACTCTCCGCTTCATACCACGGATATTTGTATATGCATCTTCTTTCCCTTACTAGTTTACAAAGTCCTTAAGGACACAGTCGGTGTTTGAGTCATCTCTGCTTTCTCCCAAGCCTAGCACAGGGACTGGCACAGAGCAAGTGTTACATAAATATTTGTTCAATGAATGAATGAACAGTTCAGGCGGGCAGAGTTAAAGTTTACCTTTGCTCGAACACAAACGATTTTCAAGCACCCTTGAACACTTGAGAAGCACTCATTTATATCCACATAATTAATGGGCTAAATTATACATCATTGTTTTATCTTTTTATTACACAGGTTTCCAGGGATCTTGGCTAGAACACATTTTGTTAGTGTAGTTTATCGGCATGGAAATGAAAAACAAACGCATAAAACAACAGACTTCTTTTTGTATAAAAATACTTCAGACTTCAAAACTAATCTTCTCCAACCAATCAGAATAAGCAAGGTTTTACACGGTCCTCTCCTTCTTTCCTGTAGCAATAAGGATGGTAAGCTATTTTACGCGGGTCCACTGCTCCCTGGCTCTCTTGCCATGGTGCCTAGCACAGTTACGAATACAGTAAATGACCGCTGATTGACTGAAAGGCCTGTGTTGCTTGCAATTACAACCATAATTTATAATTTTTAGTGTTCTGCTCCTATTAGTTCTAAGCAGTCAGCACATTTTCGGGGCCTCACAAAGCCTCAGCCAATTATGGCAGCTGAGCTGATGCTCTGAGATCTGAAAACTATTCTTTTCTGTATAGTTGTTGTAGGACGAAGAATGGAAAACGGATAACAGTCTGGGCCAAAGAAATAGGCATTTCTGAAAGTCCTATTAAAAAGATGGTTAAATTTCGTTTACATGATTAAGAATTACAGCTTGAGAATAGTTCCCATATTAAAATTCTGGGGTAATCCTAACATAAAATCGATCCTTTCACCAGAGGATCCCAATTTCAATTTTAACTTAAAGAAATGCCAGTTCATTGTTCAAAACCAAGCCTGGTACAAAAATCATCAGTTAGCGCTTTCCTCTCCCATGATGAAGCAAAGATTAACAGCACAAATTCTGACACTCCAATTGTCTTCCAGAAAACCTAGGTAAAAATTAGGAGATTAAGGGCACAATAGAGGAGTAGTGCAAAGGCAGACCTGCTGTAATCACCATCACAAAGGCTGGGCCACCGGCAGAGCGCAGTGTTTACTCGAAGCCCTGTGCTATCAATTAGTCGGCTTAATTATCTCAGAGTCTGCCAGCACAAGAGGCCAATTTTTGGTCTCTCTGGCTCCTCTTTGTCTTTTATTCCTGCTGGTCACAAAAGGGCTTTGAGGGCCAGCCTTCCTTAACTCTCTGACTCTTGCTGGCTTCTCCTGGTAGCCGAAACAAGCATTCTGTGAATCACTCCAGCAACCACACTATCTTCTCCTTCCTCGACATGGCTGTGGCCTACCGCAGAAACTCTATTTAATGCATGTACCAAAAGGCTTCAACAGGTGACTATAGTTCATGGTTTAGAAATAGAATTTCCACAAAGAAATGAGATGTAATACGAAATGGTCTGTAAATATCACAGGTAAACAAACCTGAAGAGGCAGGAAAAACTCCCTCTATTCCCATCATCTGGTGGTGTTCGGGAAATGTTGGCTGACTGAAGGATGAGAGGAAGAATAGCAATCAAAGGCCATTTTCTCACCTCTTTCAGATAAGCAGCTTACACTGATGTAGCTAAGAATTTCCTAGGTAGGTCAAGGCAGGAAACCACCTGCACCTTTTATATAGAATAATCTGCTTTTGTAGCAAGTCCTACTAACAGAAATTTGTTGAGCAATTGAGGTTAGGAAGGAAATTATATTGGGAAAAACTGGATTAAGAATTGTTAAAAAAAAAAAAAAACACTGAAAGTAAATCATTGATTTATTTAAAATCTAGTTGTATGTACACAGAAACAATTATATTTCATAATTATACATATATAACATGACACACATTATCTATGTATCTACATTTACAAGCTAGACTTTGGTCTACTTGGATCATCCTTAGGTGTGTCTAGGGCCGAACTCCCATTTTCCCTATGTAAAACTGCTCCTTATATTCCCTAATTTGGAGACTACCATCTTCTACTCAAAATTTTAAAGTCAGAATCCTGACAGTCTTTCTAGACTTCTCCCTCCCTTTCACCTTCCACATCATCAAGCCCTGTGCTACCTCCCCTACATTTGTTCTAAACCTAAAAAAACCAAACCGGTTGCCATAGAGTTGATTCCGACTCATAACGACCCTGTATTTTTCTACCTCCTCTTAAATGTATTTGTTCATCTCTATTTCCACAGCCCCGACAGGCTCTCAACATTTCACATTTGGATCATGCAAGAGCCTCTGTACTATTCCTTCTGCCTCTAGGCTCATGCCACTCCAACAGGGATGGATTACCCAATGAGCAAGGTACGCATGGGCTTACTTGTACTTATTTACTAACCTGTAGTGCACAATTTTATGTGGGTTCCACCTCTGATGTGGTGAAAAACAGGTGAAATTGTGCACTACAGATTAGTAAGTAAACACAAGTAAGTCCGTGAATACCTTGCTTACTTATGCTTACTGTAAGTCTGTGCGTACCTTGCTTATGGTTAATCTGCCCCTGTAATCCAGTCATCTCCACACCTTTCAGAAGCAATCATTCTACAACAGATATTTGACCTTTTTACTCCCTCTTAAAAAACTTCAGTGGCCTTCCACAGCTCTAATTTATCACATCAAGCTCTTGCCTCCCTCAGAGCCTCCCAAGAGCTAACATTTATTGAGCTTATTTTAACACCTCATCTCCTTCCCCTCTCCCACAGTCACCCTATTGTACAGCTATATCAAACTGAACATGACACAATGTCTTGTATATCCATATCTCTTGGTTTGGGTTGTCTCAAGAACAGACCTTGAAACAAGGAAATGGGCACAAGTAGTTAATTTGTGAGAAAGTAGTGAAGAGAAACAGGGAAGAGAGAAAAGCCAATAAAGGATGTATTAATGAACAGGTTACCAGTGAGGACCCTCTGATAGTCTGTATAGACTACACCTCAGAATTGTCCCACTGAGGGTTAGGGAAGCTGGGGTATTAAACATCAATTTATTGTTGGTGAGTCACTCTTGCAAGTGTTAACCCCCCTGAACTTCTGGCAAGCAGCTCCTTGTCCAGAGAATGTCCTCAGGCAGAGAAACACAGGAAGCCATTGGCAGGTGATCTCCAAGGTAGGCCAAAAGGATATGAGGAAAGCACCAGGAACATCTGCTACGTCATACAGTACACATATTATGTTCTTTTCCTCAAATTTTTCCTTCCACTTGTCTTTCTGGTTAATTTGTCTCATCTTTTAAGAACAGCCCATTGGAGCCTTCCCTGACCTCCTCTGGGAGAGCTTTACTTGTTCCTCTATGCATATTCTCTTCTGCTGCAGCTGCTATGTTGTAGCTATTTGTTTATAAGTGTGACTCCACATCAGACTCTGGGCTCCCTGAGGGCAGTATCACTAGTACGTAGCTTGGTGTCTGGCAGGTGCTCAGTGAATGTCTACTTAACAAGGGCATGGCTGGAGGCATTAAAGAGAGGAGGATCTTGTCTTCTGTATATGTATTAGAGAACATCTTCAAAGAGATGAAATATATGCCCCCACATTTTGAATACTATAAAGTCAAATACGTAGGAAGGAGCACCAAGCTAGGAATCTTGGGCCCTAATTCAAGTCAGTTTGGCTTTTCCTATAAAATGAGGGGGGGTGAACGACCTTTAAGTTTCTTTCAAGTTCTCCAGATTTCAAGTCACTGAATCTGTGTATAAGTGAAAGCTGAAGCCCACAAACTATACTACAACCACATATGGAAACACTTATAAATTTGTGATATTCATCTGGATTCAAGGAAAGAGCACAGGTGATGCAGACTTGAGATGCTGCTGGCAGGTTTGTAACGCTGTGTATACAAAACAGCCAGTGCTGGAATGTCCTGGGTGAGAGGACACCTCCCAGGGAGGAGTTGGCGACTGCACAGAAGCTAGCTGGGTAGCAGGGTGGCTGCAAGCTGGCAGGTGCTGCTGCCCTGGATGGAGCCCTATTACTGCCGCCAGGCTCTGGATAGTATGGTACCAATGATTCTATTTAGGTCAAAACCAAAAACCAAACTCACTGCCATTGAGTTGATTCCAACTCATATCGACCCCATAGGCTTTCCAAAACAATCGCTACAGAAGCAGATTGCCACATCTTTCTCCCGCAGAGTCTCTGGCGGTTTCGAACTGCTGACTTTTTGGTTAGCAGTTGATCGCTTTAACCACTGCGCCACCAGGGCTCCCCACAAACAGACACTTCCTGAGTTTTCATCTAACCCCTGGAGAGTGGGCTCTGCCTGTGTTTCTATATGGGGAAGAGACTAATTTGGAACACTGAAAACAGTCCATGCTTGGCTTCCCTCACATCTTGGATACTCTTAATCCTCCTAGAAATGAGACTGGGATTGGAGGGATTGGGTAGAAGTAAGGAAAACTAGGTGAGTTTAGAGGCTTTTGCATAACAGATTAAAAAATGTTGAGAATGTTCATTTTAGGAAACAAATTCCCTCTCTTGAAATATTTTGAATACAGTTACTGGCATCCTGTGTGCATAGAACATGGATGGGTAGTATTTCTTTAAGTGTCTAGATTCCACAAGTTTCAAATAATTAGTTTTCTCCTTGACAAATCCCTAAAAAATTTATTATTTGTATGAAGTACTGTTTAGAATTAATTTAATTTTAAGAAAAATATTTTACTGAACATCTTCAATACGCCTGAGGGATATACCATATTCCTTTCAGAAACACAGAGTCAGTATTATAATGATTCTTCACTTGGTGGGGAGAGGAGGGAATAAAAACTTCTAAAGGGGGTCTTCCCTGCCCTTTTTAGAGAATTATTGTTTTTATGGGCAGTCCACAGGGAGGAGTGAGGGGTCCAAAGGGCAAACTACACCAGCAGTAGTCCCTGACACACTGGAGGTAACCATGCCCATGGGTGATGGTGATATGTGATTTCAGGGAGCTCTTGTTTTTGGACAGCTCCCCCTCCCCTTATTCAAGGAGGTACCTTGGAAGAGGGGCAAAAGGGGGAAACATAAACCTAGGAGACAATGCAATTGAAAATACGTGAACACTGGTTGTGGGCACAGTGATGCTATGCAGTGTCATGCTGAGGGCCTGGCTTGATCCAGTCTGGGCTTTGTTGCTGACTTGCTGACTCAAGGAGAATCACTTGATTTCTCTGGACTTTAGTGGCAGAGGGATTAGATGGCCTCCAAGGCCTCTTCCAGCAATGACAGTCAAGTTTATGACACCAACAAGAAAAACAGACTTTGGCAGGAGCATCTGGCCAGGGTAAATGAGAAATGTAAGGCAGGTCTCAATATAAAAAGCTAGTAAGAACAGGAAGAACAAAGAGGAAAGGGGCCTGAGATGACCACCTGCACCCCTATACACTGACCCCAACACAGACACAATTCAAGAGATGTTTTAAAAGTTGAGTCTAGATTGAGACTGAGTAGGAGGCCTTACCTTCTGGTGACGGCAAAGCACAGCGTGCACATTGCATGTAAAAGTCCTGTGGCATGCTGCAGAAATGTGGCCATCTTGGGATTCTCATCCACTGGGCCTTGCACCGAGAGGAAGCAGCCACACAGCTTGTTGATCAGACCTATGTTCACCACGTAGCTAGATATGGGGAGAAATGTGTGTTACCAATCTGCGTAGGGTGGCAACATTCTCACCTCTAATGATAAATTTTACCAAACACAGGCCTGGACCCCTCAAAGAAGCAAACACAACACAGGTTTGAGTAAAGCATCTCAAGCAACAGTCTCCTTACATTTAGTTCTGAATACCAGCTAGTTCTGTGAAGTGATTCTTTTTTCTCTTCCCTCTTTTGGCTACTTTGATGCTATTTTTCAATAAAGAGGAATGAAAATGATTATCTGATTATTCTTCTCACTGCTCTAAAGCGTTGACAATAGCTGAAACTATTTATCATGGCCTCTATACTCTTATCACAGTAATTTTTTCTTCTTTTTTCATGGTATTTTTAAAACTTCTAGGGAGCCAAATTCAACAGAATGCAGGGATTCAGAAGATGATGCTACCCAGACATACTCTTGTTATAGTTTAAACTTCTAATGCCAACTATAGGTTCACCATTAAAAACTCCATTACCATTAAGAGAGTAACAAACAGTGAGAATGTAATTGCTGTTATGAAAAGTACCAGTTCTCAGGGTAGACAATGACATTTTAAGAAGTCACTTCCATCTTTTTAGTCCATTGGACACTTCTCTAGAGCTGTTTATTAAACTGGACTGACAGTAGCAGCTCTTTCATTAGTTCACAAAGCAGCCGTCATTGATAATAATATTTTAAGACAATAAATGACCTTGCAGATAAATCAGTCTTAGTGCAAAGATTTTATACTGACTCAGTGCTACTGCATTTACATACATGAAAAGGGAGGAACTGTGAATACAGAAATTTTGAAAATCAACAGATATTAACTAATCACCCTGATCATAATGACTGGTTCATTTTGGCTGCTTCTTCCAGACAGATTTGTTCATTCTTCTGGCAGGCCATGGTATATTCAATATTCTTCACCAACACATAATTCAAAGACATCGATTCTTCTTTGGTCTTCCTTATTCATTGTCCAGGTTTCACATGCATATGAGGTGACTGAAAACACCATGGCTTGGGTCAGGTGCACCTTAAGTCATCAAAGTGGTATCTTAGCTTTTTAACACTTTAAGGAGGTCTTTTTGCAGCAGATTTGCCTATGCTATACATCATTTGATTTCTTAACTGCTGTTTCCATGGGCATTGATTTATGAATCAAAGTAAAATGAACTACACAGAGTAGAAATTTTTTTTTCTGATTATGCAAATAATATAAGCTCATTATTAAAATTTATATAGTATTGAAAAGCAGAAAAACTGCCAACGATTACACCATCTAAAGACAACCACAGTTGAATGTTTCCTTTTATGTTTTTCTATTTCAATTTTTTCCTCACATGACTGATACTATACTGATTTTCACTCAACTGACTAGGCCATTTCAATGTCATTAAAATATCTTTGTAAGCATCATATTTTAAATATTAAAATAATTATTATTCGGCTAACATTACTGAACATTTTGATGAAAGATTCTATAGAGGTTCTATAGATCTATGCAGAACAGAATTTCAAATTCTCACGGGCTTTCTGGGGACAGGAGGCGGGATGAACTCCTGAAAGTACTGCCATGAAACAATTTTTAAATCTTAAACCAAAAATATCCCCTGAAGTCTTCTTAAAACCAAACAATACTTCAGCTTAACTAGTAAAAACTGTCTGCCATGAACATTATGCTCTTTTAAGAACTATCTATATGGGATCAAACTGACAACAGCAACTCTAAAGATTAGACAGAAACCTTAATGGGCAGTGAGTTTATGTTAATCAGGGAGAAAGAACTGAGAAAAGGAAGGTGAGAATGGTTGCATAACTTGAAGAATGTAATCAAAGTTACTAAATCGTACATGTAGAAACTGCTGAATTGGTGTACGCTTTGTGGTATATAATCTCAACAATGAAATAAATAAAATTTAGAGAAAAAATTATTTACTATTGAAATTTTTAACATACACTAAAAAGAGAATAGGATAACAAATCCCCATGTACCCATCACCCAGACCACCAGAAACCCACGGCTAATCCCACCCCTCATCCACACCCATCTCACATACTGTTTAAGCAAATCCAAAGCATCATATAATTTCATTTGTAAATGTTTCAGTTTTTATCTCTCAAAACTAAGGACTTAAAAAAAAAAAACCACAACACCATTGTCTCAATATCTAAAAAATAACGTTAATTCCTTATCACCAAATAACTAGTATTCAAATATCCAAATGTCTCATAAATGTTTTAAGTAGCTTAAGAAAATTAGGATGCAAATAAGAACTATACACTGTGACTGGCTGATATGTCTTTTTAAATCACTTTGAATCTGTAGGTTGCCTGTCCATATCTCTTTTTCTCCCTTGCAACTTATTTGCTGATGAAACCTGGTTGTTTATTCTATACAGTTTCCCATAATCTGAATTTTGCTGATTACATCCCTGTGGTGTCATTTAACACATTTCTTTTAATATACTCGAACACATTTCCTGTAAAATGATCTAGATTCTAGAGGTCTGAATGAATACAAAAATATCATTTTTAAAATGGCTACATAATACACTACCAGTGTAATATTTTTTGAACTCTTGGTTGTTTTTAATATCCACCATTATAAACTATGCTGTGATGAATATTTTGTGTACAAATCATTGTCAGAATTTCAGATTACTTCCCAGAGGAGGAATTCATGAGTCAAAGCATATGCATACTTTCAGGGTTCTTGATACGTATAGCCACATTACACTTCAAAAATTCTGCATCAATTTATAGTCCCACTAGATGGATAGAAAACCCATTTCACTATGTGGAGATTGGTATTACTATCCCCACTGGTAGATGAACAAACACCTGCCCAAGCAGAAGAGCTGGAATGTCCTAAGGTCTTTTGACCCCTGATAAGAGTCCTTTCCACTAAATCCACTGCTTCTCTGAGGCATTTTTTTGTTCCTTACTGATGTCTGAATACTTTTCATTGTGATATATATGTATATATGTAGATATACACCTACTCCTCACTTATCGACTCTCTTGTTATCTGACACTTCCCATTCACGACTATACTAAAAATTCTACTATCTGATTAGTTTGCACATTAATGACGTAAGTCTGGCAGTAACGAACACCAAGGTGCAAGGCAAAAATATGCTGGCTGTGACGGTTATGTGTCAACTTGGCTGGGCCATGATTTTCAGTGGTTTGGCAGTTACGTAACGATGTAATCATCTTCCATTTTGTGACCTGATGTGGTCATCTCCCATTTTCACAAAATGCCAATTTTTGCATAATGACCAGGTATTCAGAACCTAGCCATGTTGATAAGTGAGGAGTGGGTATATACACATTTGATATTTCAACATTTTCTTACATGTACAAGTCAGTGACATCAATTAACTGAGGTCTGAATCATTTCAACAAGGATAGGCAATTATTTCTGGGACTATTATTGAAAACTAATACTAACTACACAAAGCCTTAAAACCATCCAGTCTCAAGATAAAAATGGCTTAGATGAATCTCCTGTATTGGCCTTGAAAAATCCAGAAAGGAGGAAATACTCCAAAATGAGTGAAGAGATAAAAAGCACAGAAAAATGAACCAAACCAAAACAACCACTGTTGAGCAGGCAGTCCTTTCTGAGTGTCATCTCCTTTGTTTACCTGGTGGCCATCTACACTGCCTACTAATGAGTCTGACTGATATTTCTGTAAATTGCCTGGGTCTTGAGTCACTGCATGGAAAATCTTTAGATAACTGCCTAAGAAGATGCTGAAACTAAATAGCTCTAAAGGGTCAGTGCAGGGAAATTCATTTTGCCTACTTGATAGTTTTGAGGGAAGAATGCAGAATCTTCTAACGGATACTGGCATCAAGGACATTATACCTTTTGTAATGCAACTGTTAGGTTAAAATTACAATGTTGAGATTGTTAGCATATATTCAGGACAAAAAGCTTTACTGTACAGAACCTCTCACTCCAGTCTTCTTAGAACAGGAATCCTGGGAAACATGCTGCTGTACGTAAGCCAGTAAATGGGCCTCTTGGATTGCTTTACTGCTTCTTATGCATGTGAAAGCTGGACAATGAATAAGGAAGACCAAAGAACTGATACCTCTGAATTACAGTGTTGGCGAAGAATACTGAATATACTATGGACTGCCAGAAAAATGAACAAGTCTGTTTTGGAAGAAGTACAACCAGAGTGCTCCTTGGAAGCAAGGATAGCAAGACTTTGTCTCATGTACTTTCGATGTGTTATCAGGAGGGACCAGTCCCGGGAGAAGGACATCATGCTTGGTAAGGTAGAGGGTTAGCAAAAAAGAGGAAGACCCTTAATGAGATGGACTGACACGGTGGCTACAACAATGGGCTCAAACACAGCAATGATTGTGAGGATGGCACAGGACCAGGCAGTGTTTCATTTTGTTGTACCCAGTGCTGCAGTTAAGTTAGAATCGACTCGATGGCAATGGGTAATAGGTAGCTTTCTGTTGCTGGAATTTACAAACTGGAAGGGATACACATGGGTATATATAAAGAGTTAATGTCCACTCTTGTCCAGCCACCCACATTCACCCCAGCTTAAATGCTGCTGTCCACTAAGGTTCTGAAGATTTCTACCAGCTTCTGCAGTCTGAAATTGATCTAACATGCAATCAGGATGCACTGATAATTACTGGTGATTGTAATGCAAAAGCTGGAAACAAAAAAGAAGGATTGGTAGTTGGAAAGTACAGCCTTGGTGATAGCAACGATGCTGGAGGTTGCATTATTCAATTTTGCAAGACCAACGACTTCTTCACTGCAAATATCTTTTTCCACCAACATAAACAGCAACTATACAATGGACCTCACCAGATGGAATACACAAGAATCAAATCGATTACATCTGTGGAAAGACGATGGAAAAGGTCAATATCATCAGTCACAACAAGGCCGGGGGCTCACTGCAGAACAGACCATCAATTGCTCTTATGCAAGTTCAAGTTGAAACCGAAGAAAATCAGAACAAGTCCACAAGAGCCAAAGTACGACCTTGAGTATATCCCACCTGAATTTAGAGACCATCTCAAGAATGGATTTGATGCACTGAACACTAGTGACAGACGACCAGACAAGTTGTGGAATGACATCAAAGACATCATACATGAAGAAAGCTAGAAGTCATTAAAAAGACAGCAAAGAAAGAAAAGACCAAAATGGATGTCAGAAGAGACTCTGAAACTTGCTCTTGAACGTCGAGTAGCTAAAGCAAAAGGAAGAAATGATGAAGGAAAAGAACTGAACAGAAGATTTCAAAGGGTGACTTGAGAAGACAAAGTAAAGTATTATAATGACATGTGCAAAGAGCTGGAGATAGAAAACAAAAAAGGAAGAACACACTCTGCATTTCTCAAGCTGAAAGAAGTGAATTAAAAATTCAAGCCTCGAGAGTTGCAATACTGAAGGATTCTATGGGGAAAATATTCAACGACACAGGAAGCATAAAAAGAAGATGAAAGGAATACACAGTTACTATAACAAAAAGAATTGGTGCAGGTTCAACAATTTCAAGAAGTAGCATATGATCCAGAACCAACGGTACTGAAGGAAGAAGTCCAGTCTGCACTGAAGGCATTGGTGAAAAACAAGGCTCCAGGAATTGATGGAATATCAACTGAGATGTTTCAACAAACGATGTCGCACTGGAGGTGCTTACTCATCTATGCCAAGAAATTTGGAAGAGAGCTACCTGGCCAACTGACTGGAAGAGATCCACATTTATGCCTATTCCCAAGAAAGGTGATCTGACTGAATGTGGAAATTTTCAAACACTTTATCATTAGTATCACATGCAAGTAAAATTTTGTTGAAGATCATTCAAAAGCGGCTGCAGGAGTATACTGACAGGGAACTGCCAGAAATTCAGGCCAGATTCAGAAGAGAACCTGGAACCAGGGATATCAATGCTGATGTCAGATGGATCCTGGCTGAAAGCAGAGAATACTAGAAAGATGTTTGCCTCTGTTTTATTGACTATGCAAAGGCACCTGACTGTGTGGATCACAACAAATTATGGATAACACTGCAAAGAACAGGAATTTCAGAACACTTAATTGTGCTTATGAGGAATCTGTAGATAGATCAAGAGACAGTTGTTCAAACAGAACAAGGTGATACAGAGCAGTTTAATATCAGAAAACAGGGGGAATACTAAATAGGCAATAGATAAGTGGTATCTTTGGTGAAGGGTGAGACAGTATACAATACTGGGGAAACCAGTACAACTTGTACAAGGAAAGGTCATGGAAGCTCCACAGACATATCTAAACTCCCTGAGGGACTGAATTGCTGGGCAGAGGGCTCTGGGGACCATGGTCTAGGGGAACATCTAGCTCAAATGGCATAACACAGTTTATAAAGACAATGTTCTACATTCTACCTTGGTGAGTAGTGTCTGGGGTCCTAAAAGCCTGTGAGCAGCCATCTAAGATACTCCACTGGTCTCAGCCCTTCAGGAGCAAGGGAGAATGAAGAGAACAGGATACAAAGAAAAGATTAGTCTAAAGGACTAATGGACCACAGCTACCAAGGCCTCCACCAGACTGAGTCCAGTAGAGCTAGATGGTGCCCGGCTACCACCGCTCACTGCTCTGACTGGGATCACAACAGAGGGTTCTGGACAGAGCTGGAAAAGGATGAAGAACAAAATTCTAACACACACAAAAAAGACCAGATTTACTGGCCTAAAAGAGACTGCAGAAACCCCGAGAGTGGTTCACCATTCAGCCAGGAATTGGGCAATCCCATAAAACAAAACAGGACTAATGAGGCACAGCATTCCAGGGACAAGGACTAGAAGGCAGAAGGGGACAAGAAAGCTGCGGAAGGCTGAGTAAGGACAGTGTTGACGTGTAGTGGGGTTGTTAATCACTGTCATGGGGCAACATGTGTACTACTGTTTAATGAGAAACTATTTGTTCTGTAAACCTACACCTGAAGTACAATAAAAAAAAAAAAAAAAAGAGAAAAGGTGTGCATCAGGGTTGTATCCTTTCGCCATTGGCAGAGTGCTAGTGTTAATTTTTTTTTAATTTCCCATACTTTCCTCCTTTAAGAAGGATCTGAGAGCTGTAATAATATATGTGAAAACGCATGTACTTTCCCCTAGAAAGCTCACTGGAATTGCACTGAAGCACGTTGCTAGATCTTCTACCTCATCACAGCTGAGGCATGTGGCTGAGTTGTCTGGACAAGAATACAGGGTTGCTGCATCACAGGGTAGCCCAAGGGAGAATGCTGGGACAGAATGGCATTCATCAGCAGAAAGGGTTAGGTTCCACAATGACCTAAAGGACATGGGGAAATTGAATGGGATCAAGCAACTGAGAGAAAGGCCAGGGAGGGTAAAAGTCAAGTGCTGTAAGATAAATGGTTGTAGACCCAAAGGGCCCAGTGCTCTCCAGCAATAAATATGCTTGGAGAAAGAGGGCAGGCAGATGGACAGGCAAGTGAACACGGTAACCAAGGGTAAGAAAGACACTGAGTGAAACAACTGTTCCCAAGAAAGCACTACAAGAAGCCAGGGGAAATGTATGAAGCGTGAACGAAGCAATGCAGAGGAGGGAATCCTCTTCCTCCTGTTAACCTACCATAAAAACAAAAAACTGAATGGATTTTTGGGAGTCAGAAATTAGTGCAGACTAAAGAAGATTGTTGAAAGGTGAGACAGGTGATTGATTAACACCAGATGGAATCTTGTTAGGAAATTAAATGTCCTACCTGACTCAAAATTCATGAGGGAAAGAGTTCAGATGCCATGGTACTAGTAAATTTCCCTGGAGAAAAGGTGACCTTAGAAGGAAGTCAGTCTGACCTTGAACAGGTGTCAGAAATTGCCACATATGCGCAGTGGAGAGCATACAGGTGTTGCGAGTCTAGCTACACCTGAGTTCCAGTCTCACCTCTCCTATCTACTTTTTTACTTATTTATTATATAACCTTGGACAAAGCACTTAACCTTTCCGAACCTCAATTTCCTCACCTACAAAGTCTGAATTAGAAGACTACGCTCATAGGGCTGATACAAGGATTAAACAGACTGTACCTATAAAGCGTCTACTTATACCTGACACATAATGGGTGCTCCATAAATGGTAGCTATTATTATTGTTTTAATCCTGAATGAAACTCACAACCAGAGATGACCTGAGAGGGATGAATTCTCAGAAATCCCTTCAGTTGCAAAGAGTTAACATCAAGAAAGTTGTAAAATCGTGGACATTATATTTTCTGGTATCAAATACCTAAATATCAAGAATGACAGCTGAGCTCTAACTATGTTGCTTTTCTTTAATAGACTTTCCCTTCTCTCTACAAAATGAGGTGCATTCTCTACCAGGAATTTGTGGATGGGGTTGTGGGAACCACTGCCATCATACAGGCACTGAGATTTAAATTATTTTAATGTAATTCTTTTTATCAATGAAGAAAGTTTTAAGAAGTCTACCAATTTTACCTGATGAGGTCCTGAACTCGACTGTTAAAAGCATCACCTTGTGAGGGCTTGTTTTTCATTTCCTGTGTTGATATTTTTGGTGTAGCTGGCCGGCTGGTTCCATCTGGTCGATTGGCAATCAGGCAGCCAAAAACCACAGCACTGACTTTCAGAAGTCCTGTGGTCAAGCCTTCAAATACTTGCTTATTTGTATTTCTTCCCAAAATAGCATTATTTTCATCTGGAACATAAACCTAGATTAAAAAAAAAAAAAAAACAATAAATGTATTTTAATAAAACTACCAAAAATAGACAGAGATGCCTTGGAAAATTCCTGCAATCATAAATACTTTTGAAATTCTATAGGTGGCAATCTGAAATGTTCAAGAGTTTAAATCTCAGCTTCCCCTTCATAAGCTGGGGGACCTTAGGCACCAGGTTATTACTCCCTAAATTTCAATTTTCTCATCTATAAAACAGGGATAATGATAGTACCTATATCATAAGGTTCTTTCGAGGATTAAATGAGATAACGCTCATAAAATGTTTACCATATGCCTAGACACATAATAAGTGCTCAGTAAATATTTATTCAATTGAAAAAATTTATTCAATATTCAAATGAACATTAAATAATTTATATGAACTCAAAACAAACCAATTGGTAAACGGACATCACTGTTTCTCATTAAAGTGAATTTTTAAAATAGCTTATCTAAATTCCTCTATTAGGATGAAATGTGCATTTATCGCAACATGGCAAAACAGTTCTTTTCCTAGTACACAGGATCATGTTCAGCTCTTTTTGCGTATGCTTTATAGGAAATACTATGGTTATTAAAAGTTAGGACTGGGAGTCAGAATCGGGGTTTGGGTTCTGGCTCTGCAGCTAGATGCCCTGAGACAAGTACCTTAACCTCTCTATACCACAGTTTCCACATCTGTGAAACGTTGGTAATGATAATATCTACTGTATTTTTACATAAGTAGTGCAAGTCTTCTATGTTTCTTGCCAGCTGCTCCTTCCCCCATTAGGTATTTTTGGAAGCTCCGCTTTACTAATTTTTTTTTACATGTTGCTGTAAAACAAATTAGCGTAGCACGCTTATGAAAATAACTTGTTGGGGGAGGGAGACGTTGGCAAACAAACGTAGAAGGTGAGCATTATTTGCATAAAAATACGGTATCTCATAGGATTGTAGGAAGTTTAAAATAAATCAATATATATAAAACGCTTAGAACAGTGTCTGGAACATAGGTTCAAGCCCATATTGCTACAATAACTGCTCTTACTACCACTACTACTACAGGTAATCCCTGACTTATGACAGGATTCCTTTCTGAGGAATCCATTGTAAGTTGGTTCTGACATAAGTCTAATTCTACTTCATTTTTTTTTAAAATTTTCATTATTATTGCCTTTTATTATTAGTATCTTTATAAATCATAACATTGAATATCTGTGAGTGAACATCTTGGGAATGATAACATCAGTAAATTATGCACTGTAAAACTGTTCATGTAGTTCATATTACTAGTGACAAGATGTACAAAAAAACCAGACGGTTCTAAGTGCAATTCATTGTAACTCGAATACGTGGTAAGTGGCAGACTACCTGTACTACCAAGAGTAAATGTTGCTGGGTATGAACACTGGTTCTTACACCAACACCAAAGGATGATTAGAAGTACAATGACTAGATATGGAATTACTGGGCTGGGAGCCCTGGTTTTGCCTTGTGATGCTGGCCCCATAAAGGGTCATTCTTCCCAGAGACAGAAGGAGCTGCCTCCTGAAGGCCTTACTACCAAGAAAGGGGCAGAGACAGTAAGCTAACGCTGGCATGCAAAGACGTTTGGATTTGTAATCAGACAGCACTATATTCAAGTTTCAGTTCTTTCTCTAGAAGATGGTACAACTTTAAGTAACTATTTCATATTTCTGAGCTCTGATTTCTTTATCTGTCTACCTCCTAGTACTACTACAAGAAGTTCAAATAAGAAAATAAATGGGAAAATACTTGGTACACTACTGCATTCCACAAATGTCCTTACTTAGTGAGAATGAGCCTTTGCCTCAATCTCACTCTTTACCTGCACCAGTTGTACCAAAAGCTAGAGAAATAAATGGTCGCTTGGATACAAAAAGAGGATATTTATAAACACATACAAACAGTCCCCTCATGGATGTCATTTTTCTGAGAATAACCTTGCTTACGACTGTTGTCGATAAGTTGTCTCTGACCACTGCAGATGCAGCCATTCCTACATTAATGTAACTATACCTACTCCTCACTTATTGACTATCTTGTTATCTGACATTTTGCATTTACGACAAAAGCAAAAAAATCTACTATCCAACTATTTTGTGCATTAACAACGTATGCCTGGCAGTAACGAACGCCGAGGTGCAGGGTAAGACTAACACTGGCTGTGATGGTTAAGGTTATATGTCTACTTAGCTGGGCCTTGATTCTCAGTGGTTTGGCAGTTATGTAATGATGTAATCTAACAGTTATGTAATGATGAAGTCACCCTCCGTTTTGTGATCTGATGTGGTCATCCTCCATTTTCACATAACAACCTGGTATTTGGAACCTAACCATGTCAGTAAGTGAGGAGTGGGTATATAGTAGAATCCTTCTGCAGTGTGTGCTCCAATTAATTGAAAAAAGTTTCCTCTGAAACTCTACAAGAGTTATAAAACAGACACACAAGCTTCTTCAGACTGTGACTAGCATAGCCCAGCCTATCCCAATATAGAAGTGATATCAGGAGTGGGGTCTGAACCCAGAGTTTCTATATGTCAGGGTGAGCTAGATTATGTTACAGTGATACACCCCTCAAAAACTTCAGTGACTTCTAACAATAAAGCTTTATTTCTCATTTAAATGACACTCCTATCACAGGCTGGCTGGGGGTGCTCCTCTGCATCATTGTTGTCTCTACTCTGAAACCCAGGTGTCAAAGCATCGCCATCTAGAACAGCACTGCCCAACAGAACTTTCCGTGATGAGTGAAATGTATCAATCTGCACCATCCTATATCTGCTCTAGTCACATGCGGCAACTGAGCACTTGAAATGTGGTTAGTAAAAATCAAACACTTATGCTCACCAAAAGACTTCACTGAAAGAGTAAAAAGATAACCTACAGACTGGGAAAAAAATTTTGGCTACAACAAATCTGATCAGTGTTTAATCTCTAAAATCTATAAGATACTGCAAAACTTCAGCAACAAAAAGACAAATAACCCAATTAAAAAATGGGCAAAGGATATGAACAGGCACTTCACCAAAGAAGACATTCAGGCAGCTAACAGACACACGAGGAAATGCTCACGATCATTAGCTATTAGAGAAATGCAAATGAAAACTACAACATGATACCATCTCACCCCAACAAGGCCAATCCAAAAAACACAAAATAATAAATGTTGGAGATGTTGTAGAGAGACTGGAATACTTACACACTGTTGGTGGGGATGTAAAATGGTATAACCACTTTGGAAATTGATTTGGCACTTCCTTAAAAAGCTAGAAATACAAGTACCATAAGATCCAGCAATCCCATTCCTTGGAATATATCCTAGAGAAATAAACGCCATCACACGAATACATATATGCACACCCATGTTCATTGCAGCACTGTTCACAATAGCAAAAAGATGGAAACAACCTAGGTGTCCATCGATGGACGAATGGATAAACAAATTATGGTATATTTACAAAGCAGAATACTATGCAACGATACATAACAATGATGAATCCATAAAACATAACATGGAGGAATCTCGAAGGCATTATGCTGAGTGAATTTAGTCAGTCACAAAAGGACAAATATTGTATGAGACCACTGTTATAAAAACTCAAGAAAAGGTTTAAACACAGAAGAAAACATTCTTTGATGGTTACGAGGGTGGGGAGGGAGGGAGGGGTGTATTCACTAACTAGATAGGTGACAAGAATTATCTTAGGTGAAGGGAAGGACAACATACAATACAGGGGAAGTCAGCACCACTGGACTAAATCAAAGCTAAGAAGTTTCCTGAATACAACCAAACACTTCGAGGGACAGAGTAGCAGGGGCGGGGGTCTGGGGACCATGCTTTCAGGGGACATCTAGGTCAACTGGCATAAAAAAGTTTATTAAGAAAATGTTCTGCATCCTACTTTGGTGACTGGTGTCTGGGGAATAAAAGCTAGCGAGTGGCCATCTAAGATGCATCAACAGGTCCCAACCCACCTGGAGCGAAGGAGAATGAAGAACACCAAAGACACAAGGAAAATATTAGCCCAAAAGACAGAAAGGGCCACATAAAACAGAGACTCCATCAGCCTGAGACCAGAAGAACTAGACAGTGCCTGGCTACCACCGATGACCGCCCCGACGGAGAACACAACAGGGAGTCCCTGACAGAGCAGGAGAAAAGGGGGCTGCAGAACTCAAATTTTAGTAAAAAGACCAGACAATGTCTCACTAAGACTGGAGGGACCCCAGAAGACATGGCCCCCGGGCTCTCTGATAGCCTAAAACTAAAACCATTCCCAAAGCCAACTCTTCAGACAAAGATTAGATGGACTATAAGACATAACATGATACTCATAAGGAGAGTGCTTCTTAGCTAAGTGGATACATGAGACTAAATGGGCAGCTCCTGTCCAGAGGCGAGATGAGAAGGCAGAGGGTCAGGAGCGGGTTGAATGGACATGGGAAATCTGGGGTGGAAAGGAGGAGTGTGCTGTCACAATATAGGGACAGCAACTAGGGTCACGTAACGATGTATGTATTAATTTCTGTATGAGAAACTAACTTGAATTGTGAACTTTCAGTTAAAGCACAACTATAAAAAAAAATAAAAAGAAAAAAGTGTGGTTAGTGTGAGTAAGGGACTGAATTTTTCGGTTTAATTTTAATTAAATTTAAATAGCCACATATGGCCAGTGGCAACTGTATTGGACAATACAGAGCATTGTTGATGATAGTGTCAGGAGGGAAAAAAGATCTCTGGGGGGGTCTTACATCAGCATTAAATATTCCATCTGGAAGGGATACACACTACTTTTTGCTTACAACTTATTGGCCAGAACTAGTCACATAGTTCAACCCAACCACAAGGGAGCCAGGAAGTGTCATTCTACCATGTATTCTGAAGGGGGTGGGGGAGTTGGGGCGGAATCAGAACATCTGGTTCATAGCACTATTCATTCTATAGTAATCAATATCCTATAGAGAACGTATTCTATTACGATTCTATAGTAATATTGTTTCTTCCATTTATAACTATGCAAATATTTTTCAAACCTAAGCTATTACTATAGTAAATATAATCAAGTAAATATAGTAATAGTATATACTATTACTATAGTAAATATAATCATATTTATATTGTAGTAAATATAATTATATTTACTTTCCTGTACAAATTTTTGGCTTCACTGAGATACCTATAAGAAAAACCCATTGCTGTCGAGTCGATTCCAACTCACAGCAACCCTACAGGACAGAGTAGAGCTGCCTCATAGGGTTTTCAAGGCTGTAATCTTTACCAAAGCAGACTGTCACATCTTTCTCCCATGGAGTAGCTGGTGGGTTAGAAGCGTCAAACTCTTGGTTAGCAGCTAAGCTACCACTGCGCCACCAGGGCTCTGAGATAAAAACTGTTTTTGTCATCTGTTGAACTTCCTATTTATGTATCATTAATTCATCCTCAATCTTTTTGACTGAAGTAAAATCGTATCAAGTTCAAACACATCAACAACAACAAACAATAATGAGTTGCCGTTAAGTCAACTCTGACCCATGGCGATCTCATGTGTGTCAGAGTAGAACTGTGCTCCATAGGGTTCTCAATGGCTGTGCTCTTTTGGAAGATCACCAGGCCTTTCTTCTGACGCACCTCTGGGTTGACTTGAACCTCTAATCTTCCAGTTAAGCAGCTGAGAGCATTAACCACTAGTACAACCCAGGGACTCCTTCAAACACATCAGGGATTGTCAATTCTTTTTTTCCTCTCGATGGAGACATTCTTCCTGAACCCACCATCCTCTTGCTCTAATCTAGACAGTCTTATCTTGAGCTGGCCCTTCATCTTCATCCTAAGGATTCCTTTCATCTCACCCCTGGGTTAAATTCTCTTATTTCTTAGATCCCAAGTCTTCTCTTTCACTCCATATAATTTTCTCATTTTTCTGGAGGATATATTCCAGTAATTTCCTACTAAAGGGTGCATGGGGGAAAAAAATTAGAGAACTTGTGTGTCTGAAATATCTTTATTCCATCCTTACATTTGACTGATGGTTTGGCTAGATATAAAATTCTTGGTTGGAATTCATTTTCCTTCAGAGTTTTGAAGGACTGCTCCATTATTTTCTACTTCAAGTACTGCTGTTGCAAAGTCTGAGCTAATTTCCAATGTTTTTTGTACATGATCTGTTTTCTCTGGAAACTTTTAGGAATGTCTGATCCCTGATTTCTTGTGTCTTGGTATAGATCTTCATTTATGGTGCTAAAATTCAGTGGCCTTTTCAATTTAAATGTCATGTGTTTCATTTCTGGGAAAATTTCTCTGCTAATTTCTTCCCATTCATTTTCTCTATTGAATTTTGGACCTGGATTTTCTCGTTATTTTTTTCTCTTACTTTTCATCTCTTTTTCTTTTGTCCTACTTCTTTGGAGATTCTCTTTATTTTCCAGTCCTTCTACTGAGGTTTTCATTTCATCAACTTTATTTTTAATTTTTAAGAGTTCTTTGTGGTTCTCTGTATGTTTTGTTTTTATAGTAACTTGTTTTTGTTTCCTGGATGCAGTATCTCCTCATCTCTATGGTATTATAGTTTCTTAAGATTTTCATTTGTTTCCTCCAGGGTCTCTTTCTTTTGCATTCTTTCTCTTTCAGGTTGAAGGCTTTCTCCAAATACGTGGTGATCTTTGGCTTTCTGTTCATACTTAAGATTGATGCACACGCAGATACATCAGTGTATCACAATCTTCATCCAATCACAAATTGGATACAAACTTTTGTGTGAGGGCTTCAATATGGGTGATTGGAGCCCTGGTGGCACAATGATTAAGTGCTAAGCTGCTAATCGAAAGGCTGACCGTTCAAACCCACCCAGTGGCTCTGCAGAAGAAAAGACATGGCTACCTGCTCCCATAAAGATTACAGCCTAGAAAATCCTATTGTACAGTTCTACTCTGTCACATTGGGTTGCTATGAGTCAAAAATCAACTCGATGGCACCTAACAACAACAACAACATGGATTGAACTGTGTCCCCCCCAAATTTATGTTGAAGTCCTGGTATTTGTGAACGTGACCTTGTCTGGAACTAGAGTCTTTGACGTTATCCACTAACTCTACTGGAGTAGGCTAGGTTCTAATCCAATCTGAGTGGTGTCTTAGGGGAAAAGAGACAGAGAGACAGACAAAAGGAAGGCAGAGAAGTGATGAGATAGTTAGGCTGCAGCTGCAAGTCAAGGAATGCTTGGGGCTACCAGAAGCTAGGAGAGACCAAAAAGGGTCTTCCCCTTCCCCTAGAGCTGTCAGAACATGGTCCTGCTGACACCCTGAATTTGGACTAGTAGCCTCCAGAACTGTGGGACAATAAATTTCTATTCCTATAAGCCACCTAGTTTGTGGTATTTCGTTATGGCACCCCAAGGAAAATAGTAAAGGCAGAGATGCAGTTTTTCCACTGGGGATCACAGAGGTAACTTTTGTTTTGTTCTCCTGGGACTGCTGCTTTCACAAGAGTACAATCATTTAGTTTCCAAGCCTGCCAGCTTTCTCAGAGGTTCACAGAAGTGGGTTGAGGTTCTCACTGTACAGGGAACAGATTTTCACTTAATTATGTTGTTTTGTACAGTATTCCTACCTTCAGCTGTGCCTGATGTCCCCATGTCCTAAGTTACTTTTGTTCAATCTCCTGGCTGTACAGGTAAAAGAGTCTAAACTACTTCTGATTTAGACTTTCAAGCAATCTTCCTCTTTTCAGCACTACTTGCACACCATTTTCTGAAATACTTGGTAACTCTAATTCTTGAGTCTTCTGGCGTCCTTCCTCCTGCTAGTAGGTTTTAGCTTTCTGGCAACTGCCTCTCGATCTTCCGCTTTCCAGATTAAGAAAAATCTGCTACACTTTTTTCCCCATTCTCTTTGTCTTTGTGGATTTATGACTTTATCTATTTACTATAATATTAATGGGGCTTTGGGACAGGGAGAATGTAAATGCATGTGTTCAATCTGCCACACTTAAAAATTATCTCAATAAATCCCCTAAAGATAGAAATTTGTTTTTCTTTTGCTCATTACAGAAAGGATTTAAATAATGCATTTCTAGGTAATGTCAGTGTTCTTCATTCATCACGAATTTTCATATTCTTTTCTTTTCAAGAATCTTGTACTGCTTTTCATCATGAAGCATTTCAAATAAAACATGTATGCATGTATCTGTGTATCTAGCAGTTCTTCATTTATCTAGAAATATTTTATCTAGTAATTGCATCTTTTAAGAATATAGCTGAGAATCAAGAAATCAAAAGGACTTAATGTAATTTATTTATTCACTCATTCATCTAACACTTGAGTATCTACTACATACATGCCCAAAGGAGCAAAGTGATGCTCTGCTCACCTTCAGGCTTTTATTCAGATCCTACTGACTCTTCCAATTGTCTATAATTGTACTAAGCTGTGATTTCTTGACTTATAGGAAAACAGAAAGAACAATACAAAAAAGCAAAGTGGTACCATTTTTAGCAGTAGGCACAATGGCAGTAGCAAAATGTGACACTGATTTTGGAAGCACAAGAAAAGACAGACTAAGAATTCAAAAGCATTGCAATGTGGGGATAGTTAGACTCATTCATTTTTCTTTTTTTTTAATTGTTGTAATGAAATAAAGTTTACATTTCAAGTTAGTCTCCCATATGGAAGTTTTTTTTTTTACATACATTGTTATGAGACCCCCCAGCCGCTCGCCCCATTCTGTGACAGCACTCCTCCCCTCCGCCCGATTCCCCATGAACATTAAGCCAGCTCCTAACTCTCTCTGCCTTCCCATCTCACCTCTGGACAGAAGCTGCCCCTTTGGTCTCTTGTATCTACTTGACTAAGAGGCACATTCTTCACAAGTATCACTTTATGTCCCACAGACAAGTCCAATCCCTGCCTGAAGTGTTGGCCTCAGAAATTGTTTTAGTTCTGGAGTGACAGAGAGACCAGAGGCCATGCTTTCTGGGGCACCTCCAGTCTCATTAGTCTGGTCTTCTTACTAGAATTTGAGTTCTGCATCCCATCGTTCTGCTGCTCCATCAGGGACCCTCTGTTGTGTTCCCTGTCAGGACATTCATTGGTGGTAGCTGGGCACAAATTTTTATTTCTTATGAAATTATTATTTACTACAAATCAGTGTAATTGCTTATGATCAAAATGACAACCTTATGGTAGCATAAGAAGGTTAAATTATGAGCCTCAATTATGGGGGACTATAGAGAGGAGGATGAAAGCTAACATTTATTAGGTTTCTCCACTATGCCAGGTGCTCTTAAAAATTTTCCTTATACCATCTCATTTACTTTTTGCAGATGAAGAAATCAAAGTTAAGAGTATGTAGCAACTGCCCAAGTCTGATAGCTAGTTAATGGAGGAGCTGAGATTTAAGCCTGGTCTATCAGACCCTAAAGCCCATGTGCTTTCCCATATCCCGGGCTGACTCCTCCCAAAAGGCATCTCTTTCACTGAGGATTTTGGAGAACTCTTGTCTCAGGTAGAGGGAGCTGAAAATCGGTCATGGGCCAAACACTCCCTTTCTGATGTTCTTTCCAATAAAAAACAACATGAACTCCACAAAAGCTCTTTTATATTCTGTTCTCCTATAGGCTCTGCTTTATTTTGGCCTGAAGAGTACGAAAATATTTAAGGGTTGTTGTGATAATTCTGGGTGAAATATCCTGATCTATTATTCAGAAACTGTAAAAGTAGTTTGGGGATCAAATGTCACTTCTTTATCTGCCTCAAGAAAATAAAGTCAATGTAAATCAGATACATTTCACTGTCCTTACATTCTCTACCTATAGCTGAGAGCCACCAAACGTCTGTCAGTTTGTCGTACTGTGGTGGCTTGCGTGTTGCTGTGATGCTGGAAGCTATGCCACCAGTATAACATAAAGAAAACAAAAATCCTTACAACCGGACCAATAAGCAACATCACAATAAATGGAGAAAACACTGACGCTGTCAAGGATTTCATTTTACTTGGATCCACGATCAATGCCTATGGAAGCAGTAGTCAAGAAATAAAACGATGTACTGCATTGGGCAAATCTGCTGCAGAAAGACCTCTTGAAAAGCAAAGATGTCACTTTGAGGACTAAGGTGTGCCTAACCCAGGCCATGATATATTCAATCACCTCATATACATGTGAAAGTGGACAATGAATAAGGAAGACTGAAGAAGAATTGATGCCTCTGAATAATGAGGTTGGGGAAGAATACTGAATACACCATGGTCTGCCGGAAGAACAAACAAATCTGTCTTGGAAGAAGTACAGTCAGAGTGCTCCTTGGAAGCGAAGATGGCAAGATTTTGTCTCACATACTTTGGACATGTTATCAGGAGGGACCAGTCCCTGGAGAAGGACATTATGCTTGGTAAAGCAGATGGTCAGTGAAAAAGAGGATGATGCTCAATGAGATGGATTGACACAGCGGCCGCAACAATGGGCTCAAACATAGCAACAACTGTAACGATGGCGCAGGACCGGGCAGTGTTTCGTTCTGTTGTACGTGGGGTGGCTATGAGTCGGAACCGACTTGACGGCACCTGACAACAACATAGCTGAGAGCTTTTGAGGCTTTGTGCTTAATTTTAGAAACACCATTTTGTCTCACGAAGTAAACACATACTAAAAAACTTCTGTGACAATCTAGCAATTACACAAAGAACTCTCAGGTCTGCAGGAGGCAAGCCTGCTTTTTAAGGATGGCTGTGATGGGACCTCGGACCTGGGTCTAACGGCCTTCAGTGTACTCAACAGTCTTACTTTCTTAACATGATCTCTCTCGTATTTTCCAACAGTCTCAATGAGCCTCAAATTCAATTCAATCACCTGATTATATTTTTTCAGTGTTTTTTTTTCCCCCTCTCTCTATAATTCCCTCATTTAGTATTGGCCTTTTAGTATAATTCCCTCAATAAGTATTTTGCTTGTAATCTTTGGTGAAGTCTTTTTCTTTTTTTGGTCTCTCTTATCAGGACATCATTTTATTCTAATGAATATACACAGAAATTCTCCTTGTTCCTTTGTATAGATTTGTCTTTTGCTGGTTTTAAATTGTTTTACAGCAATGATTTATAGTAGAAAACCAATGCTTCATCTATGAGAGAACTTCAAAATTGCCAGAATTAAGGAGGGACTTAACTTTAGTGAGACAAAAAGGTTCTTTCTAGTCTTCAGAAATGAGATTTGATAAAAAGAAACTTTAAGGAGAAGACATCTATACTGTAAGGGATATTCTATTCAAAGCAGACACTGTACTGTTGTCTTCTGTCTAGCTGGATAACACTGTTACTTGCCAGAGGTGAAATAACTCGTGAGCAGCCTGCTCTTTCAGGGCACTTAATAGATGAAATACACACCTAGAGTTCTGGTATCTGCTTATAGACCAACACTTGAGTTTGAACTTCCTTCCAGCACAGCTGTGGGCTAAGGGCACACTGCAAGTTGAAGGGCCTGTCCTTTAGGAAATGTGTTCAAGCAAGGTGTTCAACCATTCCATCCTGGGTGGGTGGTCTGTGGAGGGCAGGGGAAGGTTACCATCCCATCATGCAGCAGTGTAACTACAAGCTGCTGGTGTGTATCATGCCCAGCCTGGGAAAAGATAGAGCTATGTAGCATTTAGCCCTGCTGAGTCTGTTGCCCCTGAGGCAGAAATCTAAAACTACAATTTCTCATCAATGGTACCTTTCATGTATTTCTTTAGAATGAATACACACTGGTGTAATCACTACCTGACTCTGAGAGTGGAAGCAAAATTTCAAGGTGATTCCATGTACATAGTCTCATTGCAAAATTTTCCCTTCCCTTCAAAGTATATTTGACCTTAAAATTTGTAGATATTTCATACAGTTTTAGATTTAGAAAGAAGCTTAGAGTCAAATCTTTTCATTTTACATTTAGGAAAACCAAGGTCCAGAGGAGAAAGACCTTCCTGAGGATACAAAAACTGTTAGAGCTGGAGGAAGTATTATGCTGATTCTCTATTCCAAGGAGAAACCCAGTTATTAACAAAACCAAGCTCCGAAGCAAAGTGTTTTTAGCAAAATTAAATTAAAAGTCATTATCACTTTTAAAAGTCAAGCTCATATTCTTTTTCCCCCTGTTACCTCCCACCATCAAAATGGTTTCAGATACTTTCTACATTCTTTTTTGCAATACAGAAAGATGCTTTCATTAGGAGTATAAATCCATCCTTCTGAAACATAATCTCATGAGACAGAAAACTATATTGGTAATCGGCGGTAATTCTGTGCAACTAATTTTCAGTATTCTGAAGTTGGTTTTACATATTTTCAAGTTGTGTGATGTATCCGCACTGTTCAGAATATGAATTAAATTCACTGAGAATATGGATTAAGTTCACCAATAGGATAACGTTTAGAAAATTCCTGTTAAGACGCTGTCAGAGTATAGAAAAAGAAGACAAAAAACGTGAACGCGCTCCAACAGCAGACACAGGTTACTACATTGTTGGCACCATTTTATGTCCTAAAGCTAAACTGTCATTTAGACATACAACACTCTCTTTGCCATTGATATTTCATAAAACATCTACACCCATGTTGTATTACGCATAAAAACAGAACTGATGAAATATATTTATTTACCCTCATGATTTACTTGGCTTGGAAGTATAAAAGGAAATTACATACAAATGGCAAATAGTTTCTCAACATAATCTTTCTTATTTTTCCCTTTTTATCTCATAAACAATATTACAACAATATTAAAGAGGACATTATAATTTATCCCAAATATCATTGTCTTATCTAACATACTTCTACTTTTGAGTCTCTGTTTACATATTTTATTGCAACCAAAATCCTAATATAATCTTCAGCAAACTCTACAGTACATACTTCAGTAGTCAAGATGCTTACAAAATTTTTTGTTATAAATGCCAAATCATATCATTCCTCAACTCAAAACCCTCCCTGGCTTCCGATCCTGTCCAAAGTAAAAACCCAAAACCTCACAATGACCAAGGAGGCCCCCCTGATCTGTTCCCTGTCCCTATTAGCTCTCCAGATTTAATACAGTATACTGTCTCTGTCTTACTTCTCTCTGCTATTCCTTCTGCCTGGAAAACTCTTTCTCCAGGTATCCTGTTGACTTATTCCCTCACTTCCTCTAGGTCTCTATTCAAATGCCACCTTACCCACAAAGGTTTTCTAGACTATACAATTTAAAGTAACATGCCCCTCCTTCAAACTCACCCTCCCTTTTCTGTTTACCCAGCTTTATTTTTTCCCATTGCAATGGCTACCTTCTGACATATTCTACATTTATTTCCCCTCTGCCAACAAGTATATAAGCTCTATGAGGCCAAGACTTAGTTTCATTCACTGCTACGTTTTTGGCACTTAGAAGAACACTGGGCACGCGGCGTTGTTTTTAGCTCTTTACATACTTTTTTAAAAGAATAAACAATCCTATGAAAATGATACTATAATTTGCCCCATTTTATAGGTGAGGAAACTTAGTTTGAGGGAACTGATTTGTTCAAAATTAGAAGTTAGTTAGCTATTATCATGGTTTGAATTATGCCCCCCCAAAAATGTGTGTATCAATTTGGCTAGACCATGATTCCTGGTACTGTGTGATTTTCCTGTATGTTGTAAACCTGCCTCTATGATGTTAATGAGGGAGGATGGGTGGCAGTTGTGTTAGTAAGGCAGCACCTGATCTACAAGACTGGATTGTGTCCTGAGGCAATCTCTTGAGATATAAAAGACAGAAGTGAGCAGTGACACAGGGGGACCTCATACCATCAAGAAAGCAGTGCCAGGAGCAGAGCGCGTCCTTTGGCTGGGGTCCCTGCGCCGAGAAGCTCCTAGTCCGGGGGAACATTGATGAGAAGGCCGACAGAGAGAGAAAAAGCCTTCCCCTGGAGCTGACGCCCTGAATTTGGACTTTTAGCCTACTTTGACTGTGAGGAAACAAATTTCTCTTCGTTAAAACCATCCACTTGTAGTATTTCTGTTATGGCAGTACTAGATGACTAAGACAGCTATGGAGTCAGAATTTGAACCCAGGTAGTTTGATTCCAGGGCTTGAGCTATATTGCCTTCCAAGAAATATGAGATGCTTTTCAGGATGCATCTTCCCTCTTGATTCATTTTTAAGAATTATGTATTTTCAAATAATTTAATTTCTAGCTGACATTTAAAGAGCTTTCTGGAATACAGCCCGAGCAAGTGAAAGAGATCAACGCAGCCTAAATAAAAGTCATGCACAATAGAATACACAGTTCGTTTGCTGTGCCAGGTGTCAGGAGTAAAAGGAACGAGGTACAATGAAGAAAATTAATGTGCATCATATATGGAATGCTGGTCTACACATGCCTGCACATCTAATCAGGCCCCAAGATGACCCCTAAGGCAGTGCTGAGCAGCAAGGTAGGATTCTGAAAGAACATTGGATTATGAGGCAAGAAGAGCTGAGTTCTTTTTGAAACTTTTTATTTTAAAATAGTTATAGATTCACAGGAAATTAACTCCCTGCCATTAAGTTGATTCTGACTTACCGCGACCCTATAGGACAGAGTAGAACTGCCCCATAGGGTTTCCAAGCCTGTAATCTTTACGGAAGCGAGAGCCACGTCTTTTTACTGCAGAGTTGCTGGTGGGTTTGAACTGCTAACCTTCTGGTTAGCAGTTGAGCACCTAATTACTGTGCCCATCAGGGCTCCTTCTCTCAGGAAATTAAAAAAAATAAAAAAAAGTACAGAATGGTCCACTGTACCCTTAACTTAGTTTTCCTCTAATGGCTACATTTGCTATAAGTATAAAACCAAACCTGTTGCCATCAAGTTGATTCTGACTCATAGTGATCCTACAGAGTAGAACTGTCCCACAGAGTTTCTAAGGAGTGACTGGTGGATTTGAACTGCTGACCTTCTGGTTAGCAGCCAAGCTCTTAACCACTGTGTCACCAGGGCTCCTTGTATAAAACCCAGGAAACTGACACTGGTACAGTGTCTATGTATAGTTCTATGCCATTTTAGCATATATGTAAATTGGTATAACCACCACTGAGATCAAGATACAAAACTATTGCTTCACCACAAAAATATCCCTTGTGCTACCCCTTTATAGTCTCAGCTTTTGTTTATCTGGGAGTGTCTTAATTTCACCCTCATTTTTGAAGAACACTTTTGCTAGATATAGAATTCTTGGTTGATAATATTTTTCTTTCAGTATTTTAAATATATCACCCCACTGCCTTCTGGCCTCCATGGCTTCTTAGGTGAGCCGGGCAGTTAATCTTACTGAAGATCCCTTTGTGTGACAATTCACTTATCTCTTGCTGATTTCACTATTCTCCCTTTACTTTTGTTTTTGACAGTTTGATTATAATGTGTCTCAGTGTGAATCTCTTTGGGTTTACCTTACTTGGAATTTGTTGATCTTGGATGTGTAGATTCATGTCTTTCAACAAATTTAGGAAGATCTCACCTATTATTTCTTCAAATATTCTTTCCAACCCTTCTCTCTCTCTTCTCATTCTGGGATTTCCATATTGCATATGTTGGTTGGCTTGATTACATCTCACAGGCTCTTAACGCTCCTATTTTTCTTTATTCCTTTTTTTTTCCTTCTGTTTTTGAGACTGGGTCATTTCAATTGTCCTGTCTTCAGGTTTGTTGATTCTTTCTTCTTCCAGCTCAAATCTGCTACTGAGCCCCTCTAGTAAATTTTTTGTTTCAGTTGTACTTTTCAGGTCCAAAAGTTCTGCTTCTTTTTATAATTTCTATCTCTTTACTGATATTCTCATTTTGTACATGATTTCTTTAGTTCTTTGTATTCTCCTTTAGCTCTGAGCATATTTAAGACAGTTGTTTTTAAAGTCTTTATCTATTAAGTCCAACATCTTGGCTTTCTCAGGAATGGTATCTGTCACTTTATTTTGTTCCTTTCAATGGACCATCCTTTCCTGTTTCTCTGTACATCTTTTGCAGAAAATGGGGCAACTGAGTAATATGGTAACTTTGGAAATTAGATTTTCTTCCTTTCTTAGGGTTTGCTCCTTTGTCTTTCCCCCTCTCCCTCCCTTTTCTCTCTCTCTCTCTTACTATTGAAGGCTACAGTACTCTGTTAGTTTAGTGAGTTTACTAGACTATTTTAGCAAAGACTGGATTACTTGATGTGTATATTCACTGAAGTCTCTGTTCCTTTAGGCTGTGGTTCAGCTATTGTTCTGATGGAGATTTCCTTAAACACCAGGAGTTAAAAAGAAAAAAGAAAAGCAAGCAAACAAAAGCAAAACAGTAGGAAAAAATCAGCACCTCTTGCAGACTGGCTTTGTTCTGGGGCACTCCTTCAACACTTAGCCAAGGTTACACTTGGTCTAGAGATTAGCCCAAGATGAAAGATTATGGTTTTCTCATGTCTTTTCTGGGCATGTGTCTTGTACTGGGCATGAGTCTTATCCTGGACATATGTGTGGCTTTCTCAACTCCCTAGTATACAGATACTTTTGAATGCCCCAATTTCTCAATGAAACTCTCTTCTGGCTCCTTGACCTTAGCCCTAAGCTTGCTATTGTGTGTCTCAACTGCCCTCTCTTGCCCCAGGCAGCTACAGGCCTTTCAGTCCATCCTATGACCACTGCTCCTCTGCCCTGTGCTACCTTCAAGACAGACAAAACAGAGATGTGCGTTTTGTTTCAGTTCTTTAGGTAGTCAACTGGTAGGTTTAAACAGACAATCAAAATAATGGATAAGGTGTGTTATGTTCCCTTCAGAACCCAAAACAGTGTTTCAAGTTGGAAATGTGGACTGCTGCTTCAAGGTTGCTACTGGGCTGGGGGAGGAGCATGGTCCAGTAACAAAAAACCACAAAGCTTTCCTACTATTTTCTTGATGTTATCTTTTTCTTGATTCCAGTTTTGCTTAGTTGATGTGAACTTCTGTTTACCGGAGTTCCAACAAAGTTAGATCCGACAGTTTCTACTTGTCTTTTGATGTTTCTTTAGGGGATAGGTGCACAGAGTTGCTTTTTTTTTTTTTTTTTAATTTTTTAAATTGTGCTTTAAGTGAAAGTTTACAATTCAAGTTAGTCTCTCATACAAAAATTTATACATACATTGTTATGTGACCCTAGTTGCTCTCCCTATACTGTGACAGCACACTCCTCCTTTCTACCCTGGACTTCCCGTGTCCATTCAACCAGCTCCTGACCCTCTTTGCCTTTTCATCTCGCCTCTGGACGGGAGCTGCCCATTTAGTCTCCTGTATCTACTTGAGTTAACAAGCACACTCTTCATGAGTATCATTTTATGTCCCATAGTCCAATCTAATCTTTGTCTGAAGAGTTGGCCTTGGGAATAGTTTTAGTTAGCCTGGTTTTGGTATCAGGGTTATGCTGGCTTCATAGAATGAGTTTGGGAGTATTCCATCCTCTTCTATGCTCTGAAATACCTTTAGCAGTAGTGGTGTTAGCTCTTCGCTTAGAGCTTCTTACTCCACCATTTTGGTGACCAGCCCACTCTACAGTGTTTTTGACTGTATCTGTTTGTATAGATTTTTTAGTGGTTGCTTTAAGTTTAATATTATGTACACATAACTTACCATGGTTTACCAGTATTGACATTTTACCAGTTCAGGTGAAGTATAGAAACCTTACCCTACTTTAAGTTCCTCTACCTTCCTCCATTTATGATTGTCTTAAATATTTCCTCTACATTCACTAAGAACTATGTCAAACAATGTTACAATTTTTGCTTCAACCATCAAACACAATTTAGAAAACTCAAGAGGAAATGGACCGTATTTTTATTCTTTCCATTGTTCTCTCTTCCTTCCTGATGTTTCAAGATTGCTTCTTTTATCATTTCTTTTCTATTTCATGAATTTCCTCTAGCCATTCTTTTAAGGTACACTGTTCGCAACAAATTATCTTAGTTTTAATTCATCTGAGAATGTCTTGTTTTCTCCTTTATTCCTGATGGATAGTTCCACTGGATACAGAATTCAGGGTGGACAATTCTTTTCCTTCAGCACTTGAAAAATGTTGTGCCACTTCCTCCTGGCTTTCATGATTTTTGCTGAGAAATCTCCTGTCATTTGAATTGTTTTTCTCCTGTAGGTAAAGTGTTGTTTCTCTCTCACTGCTTTAAAGATGTTTCGTCTTCAGTTTTCAGAAGTTTGACTATAATGTATATAATTTCTTTGGGATTATCCTGTGTGTGCTTTGCTCAGCTTCTTGAACCTGTAAATTTATATCTTTTGCAAAATTTGGGAAAATTTCAGTCATTATTTCTTCAAATACCTTGTCATCCCTGACCTCTCTCTCTCTTCCTTCTAGGACTTCGATAAGAAAATTAAATCTTTTGTTATAGTCTCATATTGTCCTGGAGGCTCTGTTCATTTTTTTTTTTTTTCAGGCTATTGTCTCTTTGTTTTATAGACTGGGTAATTTCTATTGTTTCATCTTCAAGTTCATTGATTCTTTCTATTCCATTCTGCTGTGAAGCACATCCATTGAGCTTTAAAATTTTGGTTACTGTGGTTTTCACTTGTAATATTTCCATTTGATTCTTACTTATATCTTCCGTTTACTTGCTGAGACTTTGTTTTTTTTCCCCATTTATTTCAAGCAAATTTGTAATTACATGTTGAAGCAGTTTCATGATGGCTGCTTTGAAATCCACATGAGATAACTGCAACATATGTTGACAGTCTTTCCTCATCCAAGTTGAGATTTTCCTGGTTCTTGGTATTACAAGTGATTTTTGATTGTATCCTGGACATTCTGGATATTATGTTATGAGACTCTGGATTTTATTTACATCATGTGTTTTAGAAGAAAGGACTGGTGCTCCACTTCCAAAAGGTCACAGCCTTGAATATCCTATGGAGTACAGTTCTACTCTGCAACATGTGGGGTCACTATGAGTCAGAACGGACTCGATGGCAACTGGTTTGGTGCTCTGATGTTCTGTTGATGCCACTTCGACTACTGTCAGGTAGGGGGCTGAAGTTCAGGTTCCCTACTTGGTCTTCACTGATACTCTGGGAAGGGGAGGGTACCTTGTTATCCTGAGTGGGGCACTCAGGTTCCTTAGTAGTCCTCTGCTGACACCATCCGGGCTTGCAGAGGGAGAGGCACCTTGTTACTGCTCCCCATGTGGCCTCCACTGACACTGCACCCAGAACGAGGGCAGGGGATTTGTTACTATATGAATGTGGTAAAAGTCCTGGTATCCCACTTGGGCTCTCTGATACCACCCTAGCTAGAAGCGGGGGAGAATCTCATTACCCTTGACTGGGGGGCTCATTACTGCTGGATGGTTTCTAAAATGGAAACTATTCATATCATCCCCACTTGGCTTCTCTGACACTCTGATGGTGGTAGTGCTGTTGCATGAGCACTTAACTCCTTCATAAGGCCTCTGATTCTTTCAGAAAGTAATACGAACTTCCATCACACAGGAATTTTTCTTGTAGTAATAACAGTAGTGGTAGAAGAGGAATTAATGATAATAACAATAGCTAACATTTAGTGAGAATTTAACAACGTGACATAGTATGGTAATAGTTTCACACAGATCATCTCACTTAAGCCATACAGCACTCCCAGGACAGTAGTATTGTTATTCCTGTTTTCAGACAACAAAACCAGGGTTTAGAGGGGTTAAATTATGAAAGAGTCAGGACTTCAATCCAGGCATTTATTCCAGGGCCTGCGCCCTTAACTACTATGCTATACTGTAGTGAGGATTAATCAAGATGATATATGAAAGTGCCAGAAAATTATAAAGCACTAAACAAATGTGAGGAAATTTTTACTACCACTTCCCAGAGCACTTCAACAAGTAACCATGATTAAGTAAATGAAGATTCAGGCTTTATCCAGTGCTAATGAATCACTTAAACATTGTTTCCCACTGCAATGGCTACCCTAAAGGGTATGTTTCATATTCAGCAAAAACTCCAAAAGAATCTCTGAAAGTTTTAAAGGTAGAACTTCAGAAAAACAAGTATGTATTATTTTCTTATAGATATTTTTACAGTTTACCCAAATAGAAATGGGAGTGAATTTTGCGTTGATCTCTCTAGGCAGGTTTAAGCAGAAACTCAAGAGAGGAGATGTGTTATGGATAATCACTGAGCCATGCTATCTACTTTACAGAAACGAGACTGACATTCTGGAAGAACCCCTTCAATTTGAATAAGTAGTTATACGTAGATCATGAAGCAGATAAATTCATTTGAAAAAGGAAATGTTCTGTCATCCACATTTCACCTGTACTTGAAATGATGGTATAACTCTCTGGTCCACAAAACACATAAGCTTACAACAATTTCTTTCATTCATTTATCAAACACTTTTTGAATACCAACTATGTCCTAAACTCAAGGGGTGAAGATAAAAGATACAGTCCTGCATAATTAGAATTCCATTTGATCATTACAACCCTAGAAGTAAACTCATGGCAGTGTGAGAGCACTGGTACAAGGATACTGCCTGGAGGAGGTAGCCCCTGATCTGAGCTTTACAGGAAGAGAACCAGCTTGGTGGGATGGTGGTGGTGTGGGGCAGTGAGGTGTCTACAAGAGGAAACAGCATGAAGGAAGGCATGAGAGTGAGTAAGCATTCAGGGAGCTACAAGTCGGTGGGTATGCCAGCACAGTGGGGAACCAGACTCTCAGATCACAAAAGGCCGAGTATGTTTCACTGAGTTTGGGGCTCCCAATCTTGAGATAGGTGACTCAATAAAAGACTTTAAGCCAATGAAGGATTTGAAGCAAGTAGATGATACGAATAGTTTCCACTTTAGAAAAATGACTCTTGTCAAAATGTGAAGACTGTTATGGAAGGGGATAAAACTAAAGGCAGGGAAGGAGACTACTATATTGCTACAAATGAGAGATGATGAGCAATGGAAAATAATCTTATTAGTTGCATATTTGGTGTATGGGGAGGAAGAGGACTAAGGGGACGGAAGCTTTTAAAATACTTCCTCAGTTTGTGGCTTAGATGGTAGTGTCATTTGTCAGTATGGGGAATACAGGAGGAGAAGCCAATTTTGAGGGGAACAATAGGTCAGGGGAAGAACAGGTCAGTTTTGGGAATGCTAAGTTTCAGGTACTAGGTATGGAGATGCTGACTTGGGATCATCAGTGCATGCACAATATTTGAAGCCGTAAACATAAAACTGTTCAGGGGAAGAAAGGGAAACTCAAACAGAAATCCTGGGAAACATTAACATTTGCAGGACAGCCCACAGTGAAGAAAGTCTGCAGGGAGGTTTGACACAAATCAAGGGAAGGGAGACATTCACTGGTAATCTTGGTGAGAACACTTTGAGCGGAATGATGGGAGGAAAAAAAACCAAATTACACTAGGCAGAGAGTGAATGTGTAGTGTGGAAGTGAAAAGACTGGATGCAGACAGTTCTTTAAGATGCTTGGTTATAACAGGAAGAGATGGTACATACTGCCAGAATCCAGTGAGCTACCATTTCTCTTCTATTGGATAGCTCCTGGTGACAGTGATACAATAAAGCTTGATGGTGCTGGCATTTCACAAATGATAGCTTAATTTCCGGCAAAGTTTGGACAAAAAACACAACTAGGAATGAAACCGTCATAGAGAAAAATATGAAAGTGCTAGTCTCAAGACAGGTAATCTGATCCAACACAGAAGTCAGAATTCACCAAGGTAATCATAAAACAGCAACAATTAGTTTTCAAAATCATGTCATTTATTTGTTTTTCTAAAATAACCTATCAAGTATCAATTAAACTGCATGTGAAATGTAGGATTAAAAAAAATGCAGGTCTTCCTCCTCCACAACATTCATTTGGGGAAAATACTTCCAGCAATGACATTTCTCACTGCGTGTGGTAAAATCTGAAAGGAGGTGAGAGCATGTGTGATTTGAAATAGTCTTTTACAGATTCTGATCTGTACTCTCACACCTTAGATGAAACTCCTTGCCCTAGAAAGCCATTGTAGGGAGGCAGCTCAGTTCAGTAAATGTTGGTTTAAATGCCTCAAATGTGTCCAACAGAAGGCGTGGAGGCAAAAGCACTGGGTTTTCAGTATGGCTCCCTACTCACTTGGTATGTGGCTTTGCCTTAGTCATTTAACCTCTCCTTGTCTCTTTCTTCACCTGTAACCTAAGAGTTGTATGAGAGAATCTTTGTTTCTATACAACTCTTGATATTCTATGATTCTATGACAAGTGGGTTCAAGGTTGCTGAATTAGTACTTCTTCCCCTCTACTGTTATTTTCAAGAGCATGTGGAAAGTTTTACTTCTATGCCTCCTGCGCTAGCCATTCCCTCAAACTTCCACCTGCCTAATTCCTACATAAGCTTGACTTCCAATACTACTTCCTCAATGAAGCCTCTCCAATCTTCCTATTAGGAAGAAATCTCTTTCTCCTCTGGCCTCTCAGAACACTTGATCTTCATTTTGCTTATGGCATTCCCTGCTTCAGCATCCATGTCTTTTCTATTCTACTAGAGCAGAGGTTGGCAAACTTTTTCTGTAAAGGGCCAGATGGTAAATACTTTATGCTTTGCAGGCCAAATGGTCTCTGGCACAACTACTCAACTTTCCCCTTGTAGCAAAAAAAAGCAGCCATACATAAATGAATGAGCATGGCTGTATTCCAATTAAACTTTATTTACAAACAGGCAATGGTCTGGCCTGCAGGCTGTGGTTGTTTGGCCTGCGGGTCGTAGTTTGCTGACCTATGTGCTAGATTATAAGGTTCTTGGAGGCCAAGTGCCACACTGTATTATCTCTGTATTCCTTGTGATGACTAGTAAAATATATTCTTGCCTGATAGAACTCAAATAAATGGAATAAATTCATCTACTTAAAATATGAGGAAAGAAAATCAATACCTCTTCCATCAGTGTTATCTACATCAGGGCACAGATTTAGGAAGGTAACTGTGTAGCTTGAAATAATGGATATAAAAACATATGAACATGGTGCAGTCCTTGGCCCCCTGTCTTGCTTCTCCCCTTAATAATTCAATCAGTGTTTTATATTGTTGCCTTCTGGAAAGAGCATTTTTTTCCTCTAAATCTAGGGGCTTGGGTCAGGCACACCTTAGTCCTCAGTTTATAATCCCAAAAGCCAAAGTACCCTTCTACATGTAAACAAAAGCACATCTTTCCAAACTCTTTATTTTGAAAAAATGTCACACCTTCAGAAAAGACAAAGAATGGTATACACTGAATCCATGTACTCTTCACCTAGATTCACTGAGAATATTCTGCCACATTTGCAAAAACTCATTTTAAAAATAAAATGTAAACTGTATCCACTGTGTGTACTTCAATGAGTTCTGACAAATGTGTACACCTATGTAACAACTATCACAATCAATATAAAGAACATATTTTCATCATCCCTAAAGGTCCCTTGTGCCCTTTTGAAGTCAATGTTTTCCTCCGCCCCTGGCTCCAGCCAACCACTGATGTACTTTCTGTCATTACAGATTATTTTACATTTTCTAGAATTACAAATAACTGGAATTATACAGTAGACAGACTTTTGAATCTAGTTCTTTCTCACTCTAATGTTTTTAAGATTCATGCATGTTGTTGAATATATCAGTAGTTCATTCCTTTTTATTGCTAAATATAACTCCTTTGTATGAACATACCACAATTTGTTAATCAATTCACATGCTGATGGACCCATATGTTGTTCAGGGATTTTAGTTACTTATGAATAAGACTGCTAAGATTATTCCTGTACAAGTCTTTTTGTGGAAAATGTTTTCATTTTTCTTGGGTAAATACCTAGGAATGGGATTGCTGGGTTGTAGGGTTAAGTGTGTGTTTATAAGAAATTGCCAAACTTAAAGCATACTTTTTAAAACACAGGAATTTGTTAAATTATACTGTCAAAACTCAAAAGAAAGCAAATTATCTTTCAAGGAACACAACCACGAACTAAAAAGTGTAGTCTACGTTAAAACTTTTCATTCCCCGCAGTCAGAGGTGTTAATGAGACCTAATATTGCTGCATTTTCCTCTCTAAACAGACTGCTTTCACAGGTGAGAATGAACTGAGCAAGAGCAGAGGCCAACCATAAAGAATGCTTTCAGTCCATTTCCCACATCTCATAAAACCCCACACAGAGTGGGAAAGGACATCGAAACAGGAACTTAGCTGTGCATATGACCATTTTAATGTCTGGTATGACTGTTTTCTTTAATTTACTGGAAAAGCCAGAAGGCTTCTGCTTGATGCCCTGCTATATTCAAATACTAAGTATGATGATGTTGGGATATATGCTTCAGGAGGGCAGGGTCCTCCTGAATTATTATAGGGTCTTGGGAAATGCTTTGAACAGGTTTTCACTGTATTCACCTTCCCAATTTCTATCCCCCGCCCCCGCCCCAAATGACCAACCTGCATTCTCTTTTCTTTGACATTCTAGCTCCTTCCTCAGCACCACCCTTGTCTCTGTCTCTTTCTCCTTCTGGGCCTCACTCCTGTCTTCCTTTCAGTCTCACTCTTGCATTCTCTCCCTCATCTCTGTGCTTTCTGAATCTGTGCACACATGTACACGTCTATGACTCTTACCCTTGCGAGGTTTATCTCAGACTTCTAGTCCAAGTCTCCCCTCCTTCTCACAAACAGTAGCTATCAAGCCCTGTACCTCCAGACTTGTTAGACATAAAGGAATAGAACTATTCTCTTGCATTGCTGATGATGGTCTTTGGACTTTCATTTGCAGTTAGTATTCTCCTTGCAGCCAGAATGTGAACTGTCTACCACAGGACACCAAAGATACTACAGGTTCCCACCTGGGGACTGCGCTTGCCCATTTTCCTGAACCTCTCCATTAAATGACTACACGATATTGTGCTCAAATTGTCACACACTGTACACTGAATAGCTGTCATTCCCTTTAAGGGATTTTTATAAAATGACTAAAAGAAATGTTTTTAAATCCCTTCTGCAAGGATTTTAAATGTGTTTCAGTTACATGCTGTTGTTGTTGATAGGTGCTGCTGAGTTGGTTCCGACTCATAGCAACCCTGTGTACAACACAACAAAATGCTGTCCAGCCCTGTGCCATCCTCACAATCATTGTTAATGTTTGAGCCCATTGTTGCAGCCACTGTGGCACTCCATCTCATTGAGGGTCTTCTCTTTTTCACTGACCCTCTACTTTACCAAGCATGATGTCCTTCTCCAGGGACTGGTCCCTTCTGATAACATATCCAAAGTATGTGAGACAAAGTCTTCCCATCCTCCCTTCTAAGGAGCATTCTGGCCGTACTTCTTCCAAGACAGATTTGTTCGTTCTTCTGGCTGCCCATGGTATATTCAATATTCTTCGCCAACACCATAATTCAAAGGCATCAATTCTTCTGTGGTCCTCCTTATTCACTGTCCAGCTTTCACATGCATATGAGATGACTGAAAATATTATGGCTTGGGTCAGGCGCACCTTAGTCCTCAAAGTGACATCTTTGCTTTTTAACACTTAAAAGAGATCTTTTGCAGCAGATTTAACTAATGCAATATGTCGTTTGATTTCTTGACTGCTTCCAAGGGCAATGACTGTGGATCCAAGTAAAATGAAATCCCTGACAACTTCAATATTTTCTCCGTTTAACACGATGTTGCTTATTGGTCTAGTTGTGAGGAGTTTTGTTTTCTTTATGTTGAGGTGCGATCCATACTGAAGGCTGTAGTCTTTGATTTTCATCAGTAAGTGCTTCAAGTCCTCTTCATTTTCAGCAAGCGAGGTTGTGTCATCTGCATATCACAGGTTGTTAATGAGTCTTTCTCCAATCCTAATGCCTTGTTCTTCTTCATACAGTCCAGCTTCTCGGATTATTTGCTCAGCATACAGACTGTATAAGTATGATGAAAGGATACAACTCTGACTCACACCGTTCCTAATTCTAAACCATGCAGTATCCCCTTTTTCTGTTCAAATGACTGCCTCTTGGTTTATGTACAGCTTCTACATGAGGACGATTAAGCATTCTGGAATTCCTATTCTTCGCAATGTTATCTGTAATTTGTTATGATCCACACAGTCAAATGCCTTTGCATAGCCAATAAAACACAGGTAAACATCTTTCTGGTATTCTCTGCTTTCAGTCAAGATCCAATTGACATCTGTAATGATAACCTTTGTTCCATGTTCTGTTCTGAATCTGGCTTGAACTTCTAGAAGATCCCTGTTGATGTACCACTGCAATCGCTTTTGAATGATCTTCAGCAAAGTTTTACTTGTGTGTGATATTAATGATATAGTTGGATAATTTCTGCATTCTGTTGGATCATGTTTGTTTGGAATGGGCACATATATGGATCTCTTCCAGTCAGTTGGCCACACAGCTGTCTTGCAAGTTTCTTGGCATAGATGAGTGAATACCTCCAGCGCTGCATTCGTTTGTTGAAACATCTGAATAGGTACTCAGTCACTTCCTGGAACCCTGTTTTTCACCAGTGCTTTCAGTGCAGCTTGGACTTCTTCCTTCAATTCCATCAGTTCTTGATCATATGCTACCTCCAGAAATGGCTGAACATTGACCAATTATTTTTGATACAGTTACTCTGTGTATTCTTTCCATCTTCTTTTGATGCTTCCTGCACCGTTCAATATTTTGCCACAGAATCCTTCAATATTGTAACTCAAGGCTTGATTTTTCTCTTCATTTCTTTCAGCTTGAGAAATGCCAAGAGTGTTCCTGCCTTCCATTATATAGCTAGAGATAGACAGTCTACAATGAAAGCTTTCACTTTATTTTCAAATGGACAATAATTTCCCCAATAAAGAAATCTTTTTAATTCCAAGACCATACTGAAGCCCTAACATTTAAATTATTAAGAGTGTTTCAACTGAGGTCAATGAATGCTGCTGATGGAAAGCACATAACTCTTATCAACTCATTCTAGATTTCTAGAACTTATTTCTGTACTTCTTTAAAATATCTACATATGTGTGTGTGTTTATATATAATCTTAAACCTTAGAAAAACTGCAAATATAGTTCAAAAAGCTTCTTCCTGAATCCTGGGAGAATAAGTTGCTCACATGATGCCTCATCACCAATGACTACTTTTGTAGGTATTTCCAACAAACGGGGACATTCTCCTACAGAACCACAATACATCCATCAAAATCAAGAAATTAACATTGATTCTTTATTACTCTCTGTCATGGATTGAATGTATCCCCCAAAAATATCTGTCAACTTGGCTGCATGATTCCAAGTACTGTATGACTGTGTACCATTCTGTAATCTGATGTGATTTCCTTATGTGTTATAAACTCTATCACTATGATGTAATAAGATGGATTAGCAGCAGTTATACTGATGAGGTCTACAAGATCAGATAGTGTCTTAAGCCAATCTCTTTTGAGATATAAAAGAGAGAAGTGAGCAGAGACACATGGGAGCCTCCTACTACCAAGAAAGCACTGCCAGGAGCAGGGCGCATCTTTCAGACATGAGGTTCCTGTGCAGAGAAGCTCCCAAACCAAAGGAAGATTGATGACCCAGACCTTCCTCCAGAGCCAACAGAGAAAGCATTCCCCTGGAGCTGATGCCCTGAATTTGGACTTGTAGCCTATTGGATTGTGAGAGAATAAACTCTTTGTTAAAGCCAGTCACTTGTAGTATTTCTGTTATAGCAGAATTAGATGACTAAGCCACTACCTAATCCTCGGATCCCATCTGAAATATGCCAATTGTCCCAATAATGTCTTTTATAGCAAAAGGATCCAGTTAAGAATCATGTTGTGTCTAGTTGTCATGTGTCTTTAGTCTCTTCCAGTCTTGAAAATTTCTTAGTGACTCCTTGAACTTTCATGATTTTGAGACTTTTGAAGATTATAGGGTATAATTTAAAAAAAAAAATTTTTGTTGCACTTTATATGAAGGTTTACAGAACAGTTTCTCATTAAGCAGTCAGTACACGTAATGTTTTATGACATTGGCTAAGAACCCCATGACGTGTCAACACTCTCCCTTCTCGACCTTGAGGACTTTTTTTTTGGTGAAAATATACATAGCCAAAGTTACACCATTTCCAAAATTTCTACCTGTACAATTCAGTGACATCGATTACATTCTTCCAGCTGTGCTGCTATTCTCACTATCCTTTTCCAAATTATTCTATCACCATTATCTTCAACTCACTGTCCCCTAGGCTTCCCATTAAACCTTTTGAGTTACTGTTGTCAACTTCATCTCACATAGATAATTCTTTTTTTTTTTTTGTACCTTAGATGAAGGTTTGCAGAAAAAATAGTTTCTTATTAAACAGTTAGTACACACATTGCCCTACGACAATGGTTAACAAACCCATGACATATCAACACTGTCCCTTCTGAACCTTGGGTTCCCCATCACCAGCTTTCCTGTCTATAGGGTATAATTTTGAAGAGTGTTGTACAATTTGGGTAGGTCTGATGTTTCCTCATGATTAGATTCAGATTATCTGTCTTTTGCAGGAATATCATAGAAACAATGTTGTGTTCTTCTCATTGTATTATCAGGATGGCCAACAATTTTGATTTGTTGCATTACAGATGATGTTCACTTGGACCACTTGATTAGATGGTGTGTGCCAGATTTTCTCACTATAAAGTTACTCTTTCAATTAAAAAAAACAAACCAAACCCATTGCCATTGAGCTGATTCTAACTCATAATGACCCTATAGTACAGAGCAGAACTGCCCCATAGGGTTTTCAAGGCTGTAATCTTTACGGAAGCAGACTGCCACATCTTTCTCCCTTGGAGCAGCTGATAGGTTCGAACTGCTAACCTTACAGTTAGCAGCCGAGTGCCTAACCACTGCGCCACCATGTCTCCTCTCTTTCACTTAGTAATTAATAATTCTTTACCTAAGATTCTTAAATTAATGCTCAACCTTATTCTTTCCTAATATAAGTATTTAAGGGTATAAGTTTTTCTTTAGCTGCATCCCAAAAATGTCGATATATAGTACTTTCATTATTTTTCTATTTTGTTTTAAAAAAATATGTATTTTATGAATTCTAAGTTCATTATGTGTATCTATATTTCTAAATGTACGGGGATTTTTAATTTATTTTTTGTTACTGACTTCTACCTTAATTGCATTATATTCAGAGAAACTGATTGTATTAAACTTCTATTTAAAGCTATAAACTTGCCTCTATGCACTGCTTTTTAAAAATATGCTCATTAACATTTAGTTCAACACGTGTTTTAATTCCCCCTGTGATTTTGTAGCTGTATTACTGATTTCTAAATTTATGCCAGCATCATCAGAGAACATACTTCGTATGATTTGGATCTCTTTAAATTTACTGAGATTGTTTTATGGCCCAGCATACACTCAATGTTGCTGAACATACTATGTATGCTAAGAAAGAATATGCGTATTCTTCAGTTATTGGGTGCAGTGATCTATAAATATCAATTAAGTCAAGGTGGTTGATAGTGCTACTGCTCATATTATCTATGTCTTCACTTTTTTTTTTTTTTTTTTTGGCTAGCTGTTCTATCAGTTGCTGAGGGTGGGATGTTAAAATATCCACCTATGAGAAAGGAATTGTTTATTTCTCCCTTTAATTCTACCAATTTATGCTTCATATATTTTGAAGCTCTGTTATCAGGCACATACATATTTGTTATTGTTATATCCTCCTATTAATTTGACCTTTTTATCATTATGCAAAGGGAGCCCTGCTGGCACAGTGGATAAGAGCTCTGGCTGCTAACCAAAGGCTGGCAGTTTGAATTCACCAGCTGCTCCTTGGAAACCCTATGGGGCAGTTCTATTCTGTCCTATAGGGTTGCTATGAGTTGGAATCGACCCACGGCAACGGGTTTTGGTTTGATAATTATGCAGTGTCTTTATTGCTACTAATACACTGTATATTAAAGTCCATTTCATCTGATATTAATATAGGTATACCAGCCTTCTTATGTGTACTATTTGCATGATACATCTTTTTCATTCATTTATTTCCAACCTATATTTATATAGGTTGTATGTCTATATTTACAATGCATTTCATGTAGATGCAACATAGCTGGGACTTTCTTTTTGTCCATTCTGACTGTGTTGTTTATCTAGTGCTGCTGTAACACAAATATCACAAGTAGATGGCATTAACAAAGAGAAATTTATTTCCTCACAGTAAAGTAGGCTAGAAGTCCAAATTCAGGATGTCAGCTCCAGGGGAAGGTCTTCTCTCTCTGTTGGCTCTAGAGGAAGGTCCTTCTCATCAATCTTCACCTGGACTAGGAGCTTCTCCGAGAAGGAACCTCAGGTCCAAACGATGCACTCTGCTCTGGGCACTGCTTTCTTCGTGGTATGAGGTCCCCCAGTCTCTCTGCTTGCTTCTCTCTTTTATATCCCAAAAGAAATTAGCTCAAGACACAATCCAATCTTGTAGCTTGAGTCCTGCCTCATTAACATAACTGCCACCTATCCTGCCTCATTAACATCATAGATTTACAACACATAGGAAAATCACACCAGATGACAAAATGGTGGACAATCACACAATACTGGGAATCATGGCCTAGCCAAATTGATACACATATATTTGGGGATAAAATTCGATCCACGACACTGACAATCTCTGTCTTTTAACTACAGTATTTTGTATGTCACATGTACTATAATTATTGATATGTTGGATTTAGGCCTATTGTTTTATTAGTTATCTATTCCTTCTGTGTTTTGTTCTACTCTTGCTCCTTTCTTTCCTTCTTTGGGAATATCTAGATATATTTTAGAATATCACTATAATTTACCTATTGGATTTTATGCTATTTTGTTAGTGACTGATCCACAGATTAAAATATACAGTCCTATTCTTTTCAGTCTGCTTAGAATTGATATTGTACCACTTTATTGAAAATGTTGAAAGCTTGTAACCTTTTCGTTTTATGTCCTCTCCACCCTTTATGCTATAGTTATTATACACAGTACACCTACATATGTTATAACTCTAAAAGACAATGTTAAAATTTTTGCTTTAAATCATCATTTAAAAAAAAAACAAAACAAAAAAACCATTGCTGTCGAGTTGATTCCAACTCACAGCAACCTTACAGGACAGTGCAGAACTGCCCCATAGGATTTCCAAGGAGCCACTGGTAGATTCAAACTGCCAGACTTTTGGTTAGCAGCTGAGCTCTTAACCACTGTACCACCAGGGCTCCCCATATATATATATATGTATAACTTTAAAAGATATTAACAGGAAAAAAATTTCCATTTTAATTGCTCTACATTCTTTCCTGAAGAAAGGAATTTATAATCAGTATCATTTCCTTCGGCCTTAAAAACTTCTTTTACCATAATGCAGATCTGTAGGTGACAAATTCTCTTAGGTGTGTAATTTTTCAATATGAAAATGCATTTATTATTTCACTTTCATTTTTGAAGACTATTTTTGCTGAATATAGACTTCTAGGTTGATAGTTTTTTTTTTCTTCCTTTCAACATTTTAAAGATTCTCACTGTATTCTGACCTCTTATGAGAAGCTGGAAAGTCAGACTATTATTCAAATTTACGTACGAACAACTAATAGCAAAGATGAGGAAACTGAAGATTTTTATGAACTTCTGCAGTCTGAAATTGATCAAACATGCAATCAAGATGCATTGATAATTACTGATGACTGGAGCCAGAGTGCTCCTTGGAAGCGACAATGGTGAGACTTCGACTCACGTACTTTGGACATGTTGTCAGGAGGGGCCAGTCCCTGGAGAAGGACATTATGCTTGGTAAAGCAGAGGATCAGTGAAAAAGAAGATCCTCATCTAAGATACTCCACTGGTCTCACTCCTTCAGGAGCAAGAGAGAATGAAGAGAACAGGATACAAGGAAAAGATTAGTCCAAAGGACTAATGGACCACAGCTACCAAGGCCTCCACCAAACTGAGTCTAGTACAGCTAGATGGTGCCTGGCTACCACAACTGAATGCTCTGACTGGGATCACAACAGAGGGTTCTGGACAGAGCTGCAGAAGGATGTAGAACAAAATTCTAACACACAAAAAAAGACCAGATTTACTGGCCTGAAAAAGACTGGAGAAACCCCGAGAGTATGGCCTCCAGACACCCTTTTAGCTCAGCGGTGAAGTCACTTCCGAGGTTCACTGTTCAGCCAGCGATTGGACAGCCCCATGAAACAAAACAGGACTAATGAGGCACAGCAGTCCAAGGACAAGGACTAGAAGGCAGAAGGGGACAGGAAAGTTGCTGATAGGGAACCTAAGGATGAGTAAGGACTGTGTTGACATGTAGTGGGGTTGTTAACCATTGTCATAGGGCAACATGTGTACTAACTGTTTAATGAGAAACTATTTTGTTCTGTAAACCTTCACCTAAAATGAGAATAGCAGCACAACTGGAAGAACGTAATTGATGTCACTGAACTGTGCATGTAGAAATTTTTGAAATGGTGTATCTTTGGCTATGTACATTTTCACCAAAAAAAAAAAAAGGTTGAGAAGGGAGAGGGTTGACATGTTGTGGGGTTGTTAACCAATGTCATAAAACAATGTGTACTGACTGTTTAATGAGAAACTATTTGTTCTGTAAACCTTCACCTAAAGTGCAATAAAAAAACAGTGGCTGCAACAATGTGCCCAAGCATAACAGCGATCGTGAGGATGACACAGGACTGGGTAGTGTTTTGTTCTGCTGTACACAGGTTTGCTATGACTTGGAACCTACTCGACAGCACCTAACAACAGCAACATTCTTTTGATAATGGTGTGTGTATGTCTGTATGTGTCCCATTCTGTCTCTGCTCTCCTTCTGGATATCCAATGACATGTGTTAAGACTGCTTGATATTGTCCCACAAGTCCCCTGAGACTCTGTTCCTTTTTTCCCTCCTTTTGTTCTTCAGACTAAATAATTTCTATTGATATAACTTCAAGTTTGATGAACCATTCCTCTGTCATCTCCATTCTACTATTATGCTCATACAATGCAATATTTTTTTAAAAAAATTCAAACTTTTCTCTTTTTGGAAATAATTTTAAACTTCTCTCAGCCTCCCCTAATGTTTACCTCCTATAATATTATAGTACAATTACCAAAACCAGAAAAGTAATATTGATATAAAATGGTGTAATCTATCTACAGATCTTATTAGAAATTTGTCATTTTTTTTTTCACTAATTTACAGATCTTATTAGGAATTTGTCTTTTTTTTTCCACTTGTTTTTTTTTTTTAAAGGCCAGAATTCAATCCAGGACCCCACATTGAATTTAGTTTTCACATGTCTTTAGTCTCCTCAAATCTGTGACAGTTTCTGTCTTTGTATTTTAAAGAGTTTTGGTCAATTATTTTGTAGAATGTCCCTTAATTTAGGTTTGTCTGATGTTTTCTCTTAATCAGATTGCATTTTTGCGAAGAATACCACAGAAGTGATGTTGTCAGCTTCTAAGTGCAAAATATTAGAGGGTAAATGATAACCGACATGTCCTGTTACTAGTGATGTTAACTTTGATCATCTGGTTAAGGTGGAGTCTACCCAGTTTCTTCAATGTAAAATTACTCCTTTTCCCTTTGTAATTAAAAGTATTTTGGAGTTATTTTGAGACCATGCAAATATCATGCTTCTCATCATACTTTCGCCCACTAATTTTTGCATCTATCAGAGATTCTCTCTTACAACAATTACTACTACGCTGTTTGTCTAATAGGAACTTTCTGTTTTCATTATTTCTTCTCATTTAATAATTATCCAGTGAACTTTTTTCTTTCAGTTATATTGTTCTGTTCTAGAGAGTTCTATTTGGTTCTTTGTTACGTTTTTTCTTCTCTGCTGAGATGTCGTATCTTTCATTCATTATGAATGTATTTTCCTTTTCGTCCCTGAGCTTAGTCATAATAGTTGTTTTAATATCATTGTCAGCTATTTCTAACATCTCTGTCATCTAAAGGATGATCTCCATTCACTGTCTTTCCTCTTGAGAATAGGTCACATTTTTGTTTTGTTTGTTGAGCAATTCTGGATATTGTGAATGTTATGCTGTGGAGTCTCTGACTTCTGTTATATTCCTCTGACAAACGTTTTTAAATTTTTTCTTCCTTTTTAAGCAGGCATTTGACGTCATTAGACTGAAACTACACAAGTCTACTCTTGGATAGTGTGATGGTGAAGGTTGTGCGTCAACCTACCTGGGCCATGATTCTCCATGGTTTGGCAGTTAAGATGTAGTTTGGCAGTTATGTAATGACGTAATCACTTCCATGATGAGATCTGATATAATGTAATCACCTCCTTGATGAGATCTACTATAAACAGCAGTCAGTTGAAAAGGAGTTTCTTGGGGGTGTGGCCTGCATCCTATGTATATACATATATATATATATGGACTTCCTGGCAAAGCTCACTGGCTTTTGCTCTGGTCTGGATCCTGCATTTGGCTCATCATCTCATTATCTGACCTCCAGTTCTTGGGACTTGAGCCAGCAGCCAGCCATCTTACCTGCCGATCTTGGGTTAGCCTCTGCAGTTACGTAAGTCAGGAGAAACCTCCAGCCTGATTCCTGACCCACCGACTTGGGACTTTCCAGTGTAAACCATTTCCTTGATATAAATCTCTCTCTATATATACACTTCACTTGTTTTGTTTCTCTAGAGAATACAGCCTAAGACAGATAGCATCTCAAATCTCAGTTCAGTTAGTTCAGTTCTTTTGTCTTTAGCTGAGGTACTTGGGATCTGTCCCATACATGCATGGCTCAAGGATTAATCACATACTTATACACAATCAGAGACTCTTCCTTTCTAGCTTTCTTGTTTATGACTATCCCCCTTACTTTCTCGCAGCTGTCTCTGTCTTCAACTCTGTCCTCTGGTTTTTCAGGCCAGAAAGATTTTGGATTTTCTACTGGAGTTCTTACTACTCCATGCGGCACTAATTGTGGTCTGCCCTCAGGCTGAAAGCCATAAAACTGGGAATCTCATCCAATACTATCCCCTTCATCCAAGTGTCTATTCCCATTCAGAACTGCTTGCTTTTGATTGCTCTCCAGTAAATCCAGGTATTTGTTTCTTTATACTTTATCCAGAGATTGTATATGTCATCTGTAGAAGGGTTGGTCTGACAGGCGTTTATTCAACATACAGGAAGCAGAACTGAATTATCTGTATGATACTGAAATTTGTTAAGACTTGTGGCCTAGTGCACTGGCAATTCTTGTTAATTTTCCATGTGTTCTTATAAAAAATGTGTGTTCTCTAATCTTGTACATTAGCTTCTATCTACGTGCATTAAACCAAGTTTGTTAATTGTTTCCTCAAGCCTTTTGCATCTTTACCAATTTTTTTGTTTGCTCTACCTATCAATATTGAAAAGCAGTGAGCTGAAATCTCCACTATGATGGTGGATGTGTCAATTTCTTCCTCAAGCAGTCAATTCATGATTTAAAGTAATAGTGATGATGATGGTGACAATACCATTTCATATGACTGCAGTGAAATGGCATTTAGAGTTATAATATGACCCATACTCTTTTATTAGTTGACTTCTAAATGTAGCTCTGAGAATAAAGCTCCACAGTAATCATAATACCCCTTAACCGTTCTCACCAAATTTAAATTAGCAGTGTGACATGGAATATAGTGGAAAGAATACTAGGCTGGGATTTAAAGAAACTTAAATTTGAATCCCAGTTGTACTGGTAACAACCTTCAGAACTTTTGGCATGCACCTCAACCCTATATATCTCCCATCCCTTTCCTCTTTAAGTTCTACTGTCTTGATTTATAAAATAAGTGGACTGAACCAGACCAGACACTCTGAAGGCCTCCTCTCTGGTTCTGATATTCTCTGTGTCAATAAGACATATGGCATATTGGACATAAACAGAGCTCACATTTCTGAGGAAGGAAAGGACAAGGTGGCCTTGACAGGCTGAACAAGTGCCACACAGTGACAGAAGATGGAAGATGCAACTGGCACCAGGAAGAGTACTGTCACCTGTAGAGTGCTGAAGGACTTCTGCTCCCTTGTAATTAACTACGGAGTCCATGTTCTGGCTCCTCAGTATAAAGAAACGAATGTGGTGATTGGCTGCCCCAGTTCTCTGTTGCTATAATGAAAATCAGACAGGCACCTGGATGGCTCTGCACATGACTCAGTGAAAAACAATCCCCTTGCTGATACAGGTTGCAGTTAGATTTTCTTTGTATCCAGGGCTTTCCTGTCACCTCGTGAAGAGCTCACCAACAGCTTCTTTGATCCAACATTATCATATCAATTATTCAAGGCTTGTACATCCCTTTTCAATTAACAATCTCCTTGGCTCCAGAAAACACATACGCACAATTTATAAGCGTATTCTTTAAATATTTCATAAAGAACAGGTCACTATGAATTAAAAATAAGGCTGCTAATGAAATATTTAATGTCTTTTGAAATGCAATGAAATGTCAAGAAATTATAAATATTTTAATTAAATGTTTCTTTAGTATATTCTGCCCAGGTAACAATATTAAACATGTATAGAAATTAAAGTCACAAAAACAATGCTTTGTTTTGTTTGCCAACTTAATAAAGTAGGGACACATCAATTTAGCTCATAGGAAGGGAAGTTCTGGACAAGGACTCAGGAGACCAGAGTCCAGGTCATGATTGTGCCATCAGGTAGCCGTGTGATCCTTTTTCCATATTTCAATTTGCTCATCTGTATGTGGACTAGTTAGACATTTTACAACTTAAAAACCTATCAATCTATTTTCACAGCACTCAGTATTAGTTTGACGGGTCTTTTTATTGCCTTCCAATGTGCGTGTCTGGTTTCCTGAAGGAGATATACTGAAGCTAGAGCCCCACTATTTTGTGCACTGAAGCTATCTAGACACGGAGAAGATGCCTAACAATAACTTACTGAATGAAAGAAAAAATCTGCTTTAACATATTTTAAAGCTTTCACACTTCTTGGAAGATAAAACATCTGTGTTAGCCATAACTCCTAGAGAAAGCCTGTCTAAATGAACTGTTTTGCAGGGCTCCAAACATATTCCTCAAGAGCTTACCCTAAAAATCTTAACTTTGCATATACACTGCAGAAAGAGTATTTTAAGAAGAGCCATGTGCCTTTATAGTGCCACGTGCTAACTTATCTTTCATAAAAACTATAAATCCAGATTTATGTAAGTTCTACCCATCCTCGAGGCAAAGTCAAATCCAATTTCTTCCCAAAAACCTCTCCAATGTCCCAAGTTAGAATTCATTCATTCACTCATTAAATATTTAACAAGCACCTACTAAGTGCCAGGCACTCTTCTAGGTTGCTTGGGCTACTCTGTAGCTCTGATAACATGACAGACTCCTCATAGTTTGTCTTTAATATTTATGTAAGCAATTTCTCCTCTCCTTAACTGTAGGCTTCTAGGGTGAAGGAACTACGTCCAATTCACCTCTTTAATCCTGACATTTGTACAGTGCTTTGCTCATAGCTACTGAAACGAAATACAAGAGTGCTAAAACAAATTCCAAGTGGTTAGATTTGAACAAAAAAGTCTTCTATACTGTCTGGGTCTGCTAAAGAACCAGGAAGGTTGAGGTGCCTGATAATCAGGTATCTCATAAATTCTACCAGATCTCAATTAATTATATGCTTCTTTCTAAAAGAAAATGTGTTGGAATATATGTTGACAAATATTTTCTATCCTTATTTAAAGGGCACTATCAAGTAGTATGGGGCCCTGAAGGCACAGTGGTTAAGCATTTGGCTGCTAATCAAAAGGTCAGCAGTTCAAATCCACCAGTCGCTCCTTGGAAACCCTATGGGGCAGTTCTATTCTGTCCTATAGGGTCGCCATGGGTTGAAATCAACTCTTCAGCAATGGTTTTTTTTTTTGGTATCAATACTGTATCTGCAACCAATCGTGGGAATGGCATAAGCGTTTCTTTCCATTGTTCATGCGGTCACCATAGTGAGGGGCCAACTTGAAGGCAATAATCAAGTCAGGGATCCACATATCAGTTACATGTATATTAAAACCAGGGATATGCCTAAGTTAGCAAGAAAAATGGAAATGTAGCCAAATGATTCCCAGAAATGTAAGAGTCACCACCACCAACTACACCCCCCTACCTGCCCCCCCCAAAAAAAACCAGGAAACACACCTTCCTCTTCCCATGGCCACAAACACAGTAACAGCAACATCAGCACTGACAACTAGAGAATAAAAGGAACTGACAAGCCAAGAAGTGCCACATGTATGGAGAGGAGGGATAAAATGTGTTTGGCAAACTGTCCCAGGATCTCAGTTCCAAACAGCAAAATTCACAAAGCAGAATAAACACAGAACATGGTGAAATCTATTGGTTGAGAGATTAAGAGCTTTTCTACGTGTCAGGAAACCTTGAGGTCACAAGCAAGAGAATACTACTGAAAGAAAACTGGGGAGAGGATCAAGCTACTTATAAGCTCCTGGCACGTGGTAGGCACTTAACAGATGATAGCTATTCTGAGTAGTTAAGGTCTAGCTCAACTGTCCCTCCTTTGTGACATCCCAGGCAGAGCTACTGAACTCCTTCCTCTGTGCTCCCACAACACTCTGTACAGGCTGCCATCACAGCCTTGACTATATGTCGTCTATAGGTCTGTTCCCACTCTTAAGCAGAGAACTTCTGGAAGGTAGGAGTCATATTCTATACTTCTCTGCAATTGGAACATAGTAGGCACTATACCATTATTAAGGGAGAGAATAAATGGACTACCTCATATGTAGCATAAATTTCTCTCAACGGGAGTAATTTACGACCAGAAAGGAATGAAGAACCAGGACGGAAGATCATGTGTGTAAGACTTCTCCCTCATTCAGTCACATTTCACATACCATTCTCTTCATTACTTACGCTGTTCAAAGTACATTAATGTCTCTTCTTCCAATACCAGTAGAAAATAAGTTTCCCAGAGCAAATTCTTCCAGATGATTCAGCATGGAGTGATGGGAGAGCAGGGGATTTGGTTTTTGTTTTTCACTTCTTATTTGGAAAAATTTAAACTAACAGAAATGTTATAAAAATAGTACAGAGTTCCTTTCACCCATTATCCTTTTGAAAAGCACCAGTCACTTATTTTGCAGACAGTCCCTCAATTTGGGTTTGACAGACCTAGGTTAGACTCTTGGCTCTATGACTCACTATGTATGTAGCCAAGGGCAAGTTAACCTCACTGGGACTCAAGTTTCCTCATCTCTAAAATAGGAATAATAATACTGACTTTATGAGGCTGTTTTGAAAATTAAACGAGGAAATACATATTAAAATACCTAGGATATAAGGCCATACAAAAAACGTTAAAGCTTTTCTTTTTGTCCTGCCTTTCAACTATTTCTGATATTTTGCTGTCTTATCCATATTTAATGCCTTCTTTTGTATATAAAACCACATAGAATTCAGCCTTCTACTGATGACTCAGTGTCATCACTATAAGTGGCCATTGTTGTAGGTCTGTGTCTGGCTTTGTCTTCCCTCACTGCTGCCCCCTTTCACTGTCAGTATCCAGCCTATAAGTGCTTCTGATTTTCAGCTTGTGATGTGTTGGGATTCATTTATTCACTCATACATTCAATCACAGACTTAGTGAATCCATGAGTGCCAGGCCCTGTGTTAAGATCTTGGAGCTAGTGATAAGTTAGCTCCTGTCCTTGATTTTATCACAAGTGGTTGCTACGAGCTGGAATGGACTTGATGGCAACGGGTTTCGTTTTTTTTTGTTTTAGGGGAAATGGACATAGTCAATTATAATTCAAAGTGATCAATTCGTACAAGCATGAAGATGCCTAGGAGGACACAAGAAGATTACCTAATCTGGACATGGGGAGGGGGTCAGGTCAGAGAAAGTTTCATGAAGAAGGTACTATTATGCCAGAGTTAAGGTTTGTAGAATGTGTAAGAATTAACCAGATGGAGGAGGGAAGAGAGCAAAAAGTATGGAGCTTAGGAAGAGCTATTAAAACTGTGTGCTGAATAAAGGTAAATAGGTTCTGAAGAATAAATCTCCTGTGTTGTAAACTTGCAGATTGAGAACAATTTTGCACCAGTACCTCAGGGGCTTAGAAACTTCACCAGGAAACTTCTGGCCCCAGGGCTCTATTCTGGAGACTGATGTTGTCAGACCTAAACCTTTGGATATTACACTGAGCTCACCTCTTTCAACAACTGTGAGCTGAAGTAAAATTTGAGGCTACAACTGGCCACTTGTTCCCATTTTAAAACTGTAACAGGTTTGCCCCTGACAGAGGAGCTTCTCACTTTTTTTTTTTTTTTTTTAAATCTCAATGACTATCAAAAAGTCCTTTTAAAACTGACCTTTTCAAGTGAGCTGGCAATAGCCTTTTTCCCTTCCACAGCACTCATTCCTATGGCCTCAGAGGTTTAGCTTTGGGTTCAACTGATTCCAAAGCCCCAATCTAACGCTGTAAATTTGTAATCTTGGCAAGTGGTACAAGCCTATTATCCATTAGATATTGGAACTTAGGAGAACCCAGTATAAAATTTTCAAATTATTCAGAGGTTCCTCTGCCAGGGAGTATTTTACTATCCCAATCTTCATTTCTTTTCATCTGAAGTGTAAATAAATTGAATTCTTGTAGCTTTTCTCTGCAGGGAATATTTCTCAAACCTTAACTGCTTCTAACTCAAAGTAGTAATATTACATACCGTCAACTGGTGTATCAGAAGGTCCATTAAGAAGGTAATCTTGTTACTAAACAGAACATCAGTGCAGTTTTCTGAACAGTTATTGCAGGTGAGGTTGTAAACATTGATTGCACTGCAGAGAGACCTAATAGGAGGAGAAAAACACCATTTATAAAACCTGAGCAACTCTTTGCCAAACATTTAAAAATATATAAAATGAATGGTATGGGATGGAAGCCACTCTAAAAAACCAAGCCAAAAACTATTAGGTGCAAGGTCCATCAGCTAGATAAAAAGGCTTGTATTTTTCATTCAAAGCCCAGTGTTCATGAGTACCTCTTATTAATTTTGGATAGCTGCAGAAGCACACAATGGAAACATATTTTCCAGTCTATCTGATAATTTCTTAATAATCTAAGATTAGATATTATTGCCCAGGAACTTTGGGATCTAGAATTCTTTGAATAATACCTGAAAAAAAGGGTCTGTCAAAGCTCCTGTTGCCAGGTCTCCTGGTCCAGGATAACAGCAGATGACAGAAGAAGGAAGTGCCCATGAGGAAAAACTGTAGGCTTTGCCTGGGAGACAAGATCTACAAAATTCTGGAGAGGGAACCTCACACCTGCCTGGAGGCTGTGTGGACATAGACCCAGAGCACCTGAGCAGATGAGGACACCTTTCCTAGAGGGTACAAACTGACCTTTGTAGGCCCAGTCTAAGGTCAAACTGATCAGAGATGTTTTTCTCTAAGGGATAAAAAAGAATGATATGCCATTATTCAAAGAAAGCTTCAGAGCAACAAGCTAAATGAGCACTCTCATGGGTGCTTTGAAGATCGACACTAAAACCTGCATTACCTGAGTAAGCAATGCTGATTCTGGCCTGTCTGACTAAATCTCTTGCTTAAGTCCTGTGCAGAGATGTTTTGATTCAATCCCTTACAACCAATCCTCTAGAAACAGTAGCTCTTAAAGTATGATCATCGGACCAGCAGCATCAGTGTCACCTGGGAACTTAGTAGAAACGCAAATTCTCAGGCTACATCCCAGACCTACTGAATTAGAAACTCTGGGGATGGAGCCTAGCAATCTGTGGCTTAACAAACACTGCAGGTCATTCTGATGCTCATTCAAGTCTAAGAACCACTCCTCTACGATGCAATCGAATCAATTCTGACTCACAGCAATCCTATAGGACAGAGAAGAAATTGCCCCATAAGGTTTCCAAGGCTATAGTCTTTATAGAAGCAGACTGCCACATCTTTCTCTCACAGAGTGGCTGGTGGATTCAAACCACCGACCTTCTGGTTAGGAGCCAAGTGCTTAACCACTATGCCACCAAAGTTCCTTCTCCTCTAGGACAAAGGTTCTACATTGTGACTGAGCATTAAAATCACCTGTAAAAAAACCCCAAACCAAACCCATTGCCATCAAGTGATTCCAACTCATAGCGACCCTCACATGAGTATGAGAATCACTTGTAGATCTTTAAAAATACAGGGAAACCTGTGACAGCCAGAATTTGATGGGACTGCCTTGTTTTTCCGGGTCTTGAAAGTTTTCTGCCTTTGACAGCGCAGTCTTACCACTTTTCTATTGCTCCTTTTAGTGGAAAATATTTTAGTTTTCCTTCTCTGACAGGTTTCTGCCCTACACAGGTTCCAGGTTTCACAGGTTTTACAGTATATGCTTGCCTGAGTTCCTCTCCTAGCAATGCTGGTTGGGGGCTGGGGTTGGCTGTAGACATCTGCATGTTTCAAAGGCACTATGGGCGATTCTGATGTGCAGCAAGTTGAGAGCCACAGGTCTAAGAACCACCATGTGGGTATTCATTCATTCAACAAATATCTAAGTGCCTACGATGTTCCAGACAGTGTGCTAGACGGATAAGACAGACAAGCTCTTCGTCCTCATGGAATGGATGCTCTAGTGGGAGAGAGACGGTGACGAGATTTTCTGTTGTAATCATCTGTTTGTCTGATATTGTTGTACCCTACTTCATATATAATTGATATGTTCCTAAAAACTAGGCACAGTGGAGTCCATTGGTTAGGAGTATAGACACTGAAATAACACACACCTAGGTTAGAATGCCAGCTCCGCCACTCAGAGGGTTAGCAAGTCATGAATTTACCATCTTAGCATCCATTTTCTCACATATAAAACGGAGATAATAATACCTAAGCTTTATATGGTTGTCATAAGAATTAAATGAGATAATAGATGTAAAGTACTTAGGACAGCATCTGGCACATGGTTAAGTATTCAATTACAGTTATTAATCTTATTATTCGTCATGAATAAGGTGCAAGTGAAATGTTAATAAACTGAATCAAATCAAAGCATGCCATGGAAGCTATTATTTCCAGGGTAATAAAGCACAGTGCTTCCCAACTTTTTCCATGTTATTTGGCATAAATGATGACAACAACTTTAAGCTAGAGGGAGCCAGAAGAGGTTTAGCTGTCCTAGCATCACCATATCTCCTGAAGGACTGAACAGAAAAACTTGGGTCTACATGTAACTCATTTGTGACACATTGGTTGGAGGCTCTGTCCAGCAAATCCTTCAAAAAGGCTAATCAGCATTATTTCATTTATTTGATTACATGTCTAGAATTTTGAAAAGAGGGCTTTTCTTTTTAATTTTAAAAATAGGTATTTTTATGATTATAAAAAGAATTTTAAAAACAACTGTAATAAATTTGGAGAAGAGAACCACCAAGAAATAGGAAAAAACTATCAAGAGATAATTTGGTATTTGTACTTCCAGTCATTTTTCTATTCTTAAAATACATATGTATTTTTACTAATGACATAAACATTTCTCCATGACATTTAATATTCTTCTGAAACACTGACATGCAATCGTTTTTTAAAAAAGCAGCAGAACGCTTTCATTAAACAAAATTTTATTCAGAAGCTTCAACATAGAACAGATAAAATCAGAGTTGGTCTGGCTAAAGCAGAAGTGAGGGACCCACTGCCCTACAGTGCTCCTTCCCTGAAAAGCCTTGAAAGGTTCCCAAGAGGGTGAGTATCTCTGGAATAGAGTGAAACTACCAAGCAATTAAAATTTAACTTGGCAACTTTTGGAATAGCTGGTGAAGACCGTAGTACAACATGCAAAACAAAAGGGTATACAGTGAAAGCATCTCCCTCTTACTCATGTCTACCAGTCACTCAATCCCCCACCTTAGCAGCCACTATGGTTACTTTTTACTATCCTTCCAGAGACTGACTATGCATATCTAAGCATTTTTCTCCCCCTACACAAATAACCTCACACAAGATTTAGAGGCTGAAAGTGAGTCAAGGCCCTCTGTCTGTGGCTCTTGGCTGTTGCTGCTATTAAGTGAGGCTTGGAAACGTGAGGCATTCCTGCAGCAGCATTCCAGGGTTCATTTCCCAGCTTCCTGAGTGTGAAGACGCTGTGGAGTAAGCTGTGTTACTTGATTTGCTTTCCTAATCTCTGTACTGCAGCTTCAGGTGATTTCCTGGGTGTAAGAGAGCTGGGTGTGTGCGGTATTAACTTACTTCCTTCCAAACTCCTGTTGGCCTCAGAGGGAGCAGTGCCCCTAGTGGATCTGTTTGGTTTTTATTTTTTGAGTCAATCTGGAGAGGTCTACAACCTGCTCCTTTGCCTATTCTAACAATTTTGTAAACATCTGATGTCTTATTCTATATTTCTTTTGTACTTAAAATACTAAAACTGATAACACATGATTTTTAAAGACTGAATACTGTCTCATCCTATGGATATAAATATTTACTTCAAACAATCCCTTATTTATTGTTGTTTCTAATTTTAAACGTTACAAATAATGTTGTTGGAAACAGGCAAGGTTCTTAGTTGGCAAACCACAGGAAAAAGTTCAGGCTGATTTAAACAGAAAGGGAATTAACTGAAAGGCAATTGGGTTTATCATACAATTAGAAAAACCTAGGAGTAAAAGTGACACTGCCAGGACCACTACTCAAATCACACGACAGACCTCGCCAGCTGAAAAAAATACTGGATGCCATATGCCACGGCTTGAACCCTGATACTGTGACTCTGGACACTAGACATATCTGCCATCAACAGTCACCAGAATAGCTTGAGATGTCCCTGCTTCTTTACTTCGTTAGCTTTAGAGTCAAAGTCTGGAATGAGTATGTTGGATTATAAAACCTGCATCACATGTCTGCATCCTAGGCACAATGAAGACTGGGAAAGCAAATACTTGGCAGTCTCAGGTTCTATAGTGACAGCCTAACCTTATATGCTGGGGAACTCTCCAGACACAGGATGGTGACTGAGATACTGGGCAACTCAACAGCATGATCCACGTTCACTAAACAAATCATTCTGTACAACTCTGCCTGCTTCCTTTGGATAAATTTCCAGTAACGATAATTTAAGTAAAAGGATATGAACATTTTTAAGGCTTTTGAGGCAGTGTCAAATTCAAATTGTCCTCTAGAAAAAAAAAATTAAAATGAAGAGAACAGAATACAAGGAAAAGATTAGTCCGAAGGACTAATTGTCCACAGCTACCAAAGCCTCCACCAGACTGAGTCCGGTACAGCTAGATGGTGCCCAGCTACCACCACTGACTGCTCTGACCAGGAGCACAACAGAGGGTTCTGGATAGAGCTGGAGAAGGATGTAGAGCATAATTCTAACTCACAAAAAAAAAGACCAGATTTACTGGCCTAAAGGAGACTGGAGAAACCCTGAGAGTATGGCCCCCAGACACCCTTTTAGCTCAGTGGTGAAGTTACCTCCAAGGTTCACTGTTCAGCGTGGGAGTGGACAGCCCCGTAAAACCAAATGAGACTAATGAGGTGCAGGAGTCCAGTGACAAGGGCCAGAAGGCAGAAGGGGACAAGGAAGCTGGTGATAGGGAACCCAAGGTTGAGTAAGGATATTGCTGACGTGTTGTGAGATTGTTAACCATTGTCATAGGGCAACATGTGTAGTAATTGTTAAAGGAGAAACCATTTTGTTCTGTAAGTCTTCATCTTAAGTGAGAATAACAGCACAATTGGAAGAGCGTAGTCAATGTCACTGAACTGTGCATGTAGACATTTTTGAAATGGTGTATCTTTGGCTATGTGTATTTTCACCAAAAAAAAAAAAAAAAAGAGGTTGAGAAGTTAGAGGATTGATATGTTGTGGGGTTGTTAACCAATGTTATAAAACAACATGTGTACTACTGTTTCATGAGAAACTATTTGTTCTGTAAGCCTTCACCTGAAATACAATAAAAAAGAAAAACCAATTATTCTTCCAGAAAGATCTTCTTCATGATTTTACCAACACTGGATAATCTCATTTAAAAAATCTTTATCCATTTGACAGCTGAAAATGGTATTTTCAAAAGTTGCACTTCTTTTATAACTAGTGTAAAGATTTTCTCATGTGTTTTATTGGCCATATTCTTTTCAATACACTTCTGGTACTTTAATAGATTTATATTGTATTTAAACCTACAACATAAAATTAATTTTTAAGTATTTAGTCTTACTGTTTTCCAAAATAAAGTTGTCATATAAATGTATAGTATGCAAGTATGCAGCATATACTATGCAAGTATAAACTTGCCTTTTTGTTAATTGTGTTTATAAAAAAATTTTTATTGAAGGTTTTCATTTAATCTTTTTCTTAATGATTTATAAGGATTTTCTCAGATTATAAATATAACAAAGGGGTTAATACATGTTACAAACATTTTTTCTAGTTTACCTTCTGCTTTTCATTTTGTTTGTTATTTTTAGGGTATTAATTTTTTTACTGTGGTAAAAATATGTAACAAAACATTTGCCAATTTAAAATTTTTACATGTACAATTGATCATGTTCATCACACTGTGCAACCATCACCACTGTTTCCAAATTTTCTATCACCATTACCAGAAATGCAGTGCCTAAACGACGACTCCCTCCTCACTCCTCACCCTCCACTACTGCCCCTTGTTGTTAGGTGCCATCCAGTCAGATCTGACTCATAGTGACCCTATATACAACAGAATGAAACACTGCCAGATCCTGTGCCATCCTCACAATCGTTGCTATGTTTGAGCCCACTGCTGCAGCCACTGTGTCAATTCATCTCACTGAGGGTCTTCTTTTTCACTGACCTACTTTACAAGCATGATGTCCTTCTCCAGGGACTGGTCCCTCCTGATAACATGTCCGAAGCACATAAGACAAAGTCTCACCATCCTCCCTTCTAGGGAGCATTCTGGCTATACTTCTTCCAAGACAGATTCGTTTGTTCTTCTGGCAGTCCAAGGTATATTCAACATTCATCATCAACACCATAATTTAAAGGTATGAATTCTTCAGTTTTTCTTATTCATTTCCTTATTTGGCTTTCGCACGTATATCAGGCAACTGAAAATACCATGACTTGGGTCAGGCACACCTTAGTCCTCAAAGTGATATCTTTGCTTTTTAACACTTTCAAAAAAGAGGTCTTTTACAGCACATTTGCCCAGTGCAATACGTCATTTGACTTGTTGACTATTGCTTCCGTGGGCACTGACTCCTGCCCCTAGTAACCACGAATAAACTTTGGTCTCTATACACTTGCCTATTCCAGATTTTCATATTGAGATCATACAATATATGTCTTTTTTTTTTATGACTAATTTACTTCACACAGCATAATGTTTTCAAACTTCATCCATTTTGTAGCATGTATTAGGACTTTGTTTCTCTTTACGGCTGAGTATATAGGGCTTTTTTTTAAATTGTACTTCAGATGAAGGTTTACAGAATAAATAGTTTCTCATTAAACAGTCAGTACACATATTGTTTTATGACATTGGTTAACAACCCCACGACACGGCCAACACTCTCCCTTCTCGACCTTGAGGACCTTTTTCTTGGTGAAAATATACATAGCCAAAGTTACACCATTTCGGAAGTTTCTACATGTACAATTCAGTGGCATCGATTACATTCTTCCAGTTGTGCTGCTATTCTCACTACCCTTTTCCAAATTATTCCATCACCATTATCTTCAACTCACTGTCCCCTAAGGTTCCCATTGAACCTTTTGAGTTGCTGTTGTCAATTTAATCTCACATAGGTAATTCTTTTTTATATACGGTATTTTTAATGTATTGAAGTTAAACATACTTTCATGTAGCCTAACAATTTTTTCTTTGTGGTTTTCTTTTCTTTTTTCCATTCTTTCCTTTTATGCCTAAAAAGTTCTTTCTCTCTATAAGATGAGGTAACTCTTCATTTGCATCACTTTCTATCCATTTGTATTTATTTTTTCTTGAATTATCATTGTGTGTGATAATTTTGTGGTTTTATATTTCACTATCAATTCATTTAGAACTTACTTTAGTGTGTGGCATGAAGCAGGGGCCTAAATTTATTTTCCCCTAAAAGAGGTTATTAAATAATCCATTCTTTTGCCACTGATTTGAAATGTCCCCTTCAACATAACTACATACAGGATATTTTCCCTAGTTTCATAGTCTGTTTAATTGATAACTTTGTCTAGCTTTGGGCTGATATCACATTGTTTTATTTATTGTAACTTTATGTTTTAATATATAAAATTGTAGATTCCGTTTTTCTTTTTTAATACGGAGGTACTATATTTAGGATGTTTGGAACCTTGGAGCTTCCTTAATTGTATCCTATTTTCCCTTTGTCTTGATTTACTACTCTGATCTATATTTTCTACAGTTTTGATTTGTAATTTCTGTTTTCATCCTATTCAATGTAATTCCTACAACTTGTCTTAAACCTTTCGTTGACTCTCATGAGATATAAATAAATATACAAATAAAAAACGCAAACAAACGAAATGGGATTTTGTCCTAATGAGGTCTATGTTTTCCATTAGAGAAAACTCATTTACTGTTAAAGTGTGGAATGTGCATCTATTAATCTTATGCTCCCAAAACTCTCCCAAGAAACTTTCACAAAGAAACTACTTTCTGATGAGGAAAAAACATAGGGGCGGGGATGGACAAAAAAAAATCTCAGGGTCAGGAAAAACTTGTCCACTCAGTAAAACTTGTTTGAAAGACAACCTCTATTTGAAGAGCACCTGTCTTAGAAAGATCATTTCTTTGAACCCAGCCTGGGTGGTCTGCCCAGGGCTTCCCCTGTAATTTAAAACTCAAATGACTGGAAGCACTTTTTAACATCAAACAGAAACGACAATATTTAAAAGTATCTTCTGAGGAGACACTGAAATCTCACTGTCCATTCTGTCAAAAGTACACTGTGGTTCAGTGTGAGACAAAGGCTTTCTGCCCCCAAACAATCATGAGTCCATGAGTGAATAGTGTGGTCATTAAGACTTCTCACGGAAAATGTTTCTTCTGAAAAAATGGAAGACAGAAAAAGCATCAGAAAAACAGGTCTTTTGGCAATAAGTATGGAATCACAGTTACATACAAAAAGGACAGTATTAGAATACACGTGTTGAACACACCTATGAAATAGTTAAATAGAAAAGCCCCCGCTGTTGCAGCCTGGGAGGGTTTGATAATATAACTCAGAAAGTACATAGTTTATATCCTTCTGCAGTTTGCAATGGTTAAGACTTTAGGAAACAATATTTATCAAAATCTACTGTCTTGTATCAGTGTCAAGAGAGCAGCCATTTAAAAACAGCTGCCATAGGCAATCTCACAAAACGTGCATGGGGAAGGGTGAATGGCCTTAAATTCCTGCAGAGCAAAATTCTGTGCCAAGTAGGGATAAGTTTTGGAGTTACAGCAATACAGTTGCATAGAGAAACTTGAAAATTTCATCGACAACTATTTGGGCTCTCATATAAGAAAGGGATTGGCCTGATATGGATAAATGTAGAAAAGGGAACAGATCCTAACAAAACACAAGGGAAGATCAGCAACTGATGTAGAATTAGTTTGAGGAAAGAAGATTATCTGGACTGAACCAGAACATCCAGACCCAGAGTTTCACCAGTTACTTAGGGAAAGAGGAATTGTATGTTAAAACCAGAGCCCCAAGGTATATTATAATTTAACAAAAGCTTTTGGATTGCATGAAGCATTTAATAAATAATACATAGTTTATATGCATCCAGTCATTCTCAAATTATACTTTAGTTGTCTTTATAAAGCTCTGAACTAAAATAGCTTCTTTAGGTATTAAAAAGAATGATCTGAAACTAGGGAGATTCAACTGCTGTTAAAATTCTGATGCCCTAAGTGGACTAAACAAGTGAGTGGCCCCATCACAGCATGTGGCCCACCTGAAAGCTGCATGTGCCAATTCTAGAGGCTGCACATGAAAATTCTAGAGTCTGAGTATTAAACCACTCAAAACTCTCTTCTGTTACATAAGCAGACTAAGTTACTTCTGGGCAAGGTCCTTGCCTGCATTTATCCTTTTTGGAGCCCTCAGTGTGCAGCACAAAGTTGAACTTCATGGTAGACACTCAATGAAGAAACAAATGTGCTCATTGTTTCAAGGAGAATGTACAAAAATGTGCTACTGTGGAATATCTCAGTACATTAATTAAGCACATTCTCTACTACTCTACTTCACACTCCTTTGAATTGGATCATGAAGATTTATTCTCAGCCAATCCAGGCTTATTCTCAGTACCAAAGAAATGTCTTATTTTTCATAGCCATCAGTAATAAATTCCAGGCCCAGCAGAAAAAACCAAAACAAAACTGTAAGTATCTGAAAGTTTTCAAGTGAATTCATAATGAAAGAAAATTATTTTAGAAATTGAAAATTAAATTGTGACTGAATTGCTTTATAAATCATGCTGGGAAACAAAATTAATACTTATAAAAGCTATTATATTAAGCTTTTCGTTGATAGTAGCTTTGGGAGAAGGCATAATTTAGGTTACTGATTCTGTGTAAGAGTTGAATTATAATGGTATTATTAACGGTATCATTCAACCATTGTTTTGGGCATCTACTTATGTCCAGGTCCTATGCTAGGTGTGGTAGGCAACAAAGAAAAATATCAGCTATTAGTCTTGACCTCAAGAGTCATATAGATTTTTTTTTTTAATTTTTAAAGCAAAACACAGATATAGAAAACCACATAAAACAAATGTATAGCTTAGTGAATTTATCAGAAGAAAAACACCCTTGTGGCCACCACTCAGATCCAGAACTTTGCTAGCAAGAGGCCCCCCACCCACTTTTTCTCATCCCAATTATAGTCCTTCCTCAAAAAAGTAACCACTATTCTGATGTTTATAGTGATCACTTCCCTGCATTTCGTTATGGTTTTATCGCCTAAGTGTGTATTCCTAACACTATAGTCTTTTCCACTTTTTAAGATATATGTTTTTTTTTTTTTTTTTAATATGGCTTGATACATCTTTTAGGTGTTTTTAATCTAAATACCCCTCCCTCCCTCTCTTTTCCTTACACTTTTGCTGATTGCATACTCATGGTGAAGTTCACCACATTTCTCTGTCCTCAGTATTTCCCAAGCACTGGCAGCTGGATTCAGCAGCTCGATCAGTCTCAGGTTTGATCCCTTTCAGCAAGACTATAGGTGTGGAGTTCTTTAACCAGGAGGCACATGATGGCTAACTGTCACTCATTTTTAACGTTAGCAGTGGATGATGATCAGTGCCCAGATTCATTAATTCACTGAGAGTTGCAAAATTATGATACTCCAATTCTATCACTTTGTTTTTATTATATAAAATAAATTTACAAGAAGACACTTCTCCTCATCTACTTGATTTATAAAGCAATTCAGTCACAATTTTCAATTTCTAAAATAATTTTCTTTCATTATGAATGAAGAATCAAATGTTTGATTCCTTCCTTTTATTTATCCAGATTTCAACATAACTGGTTCCCTGTCATGCTTAGAAAGTGACCAATTAGTTTTTTTCGATACCACTGAAATTCACGGATTTAAACATATTTGATGGGTTTTAATCCACTGCATTCTTATCCATATTAAAACTCAATTTGCCCCATCTTGGGCTGAGTCCTCTGACTGGACTCTAACAGTTTTTGATGACTTCCATCTACCTGGGATGACAAGAGGCTCAAGATTTGTTGTCTACATTTTCTGCCCTGGACCTTGTTATCAGTGAGTAATCCAAAGAGTACTGGTTTATTATAATGGGAAATAACACTTCAAAACCATAATCTAGCCCTAGGAATTCTCAGTGCTACTGGGGTGGTTATTGTTTCTAGGTCTTTAGAATGAATAGAGCTAGGACACACATACACACACAAAGATAGAATACCTTTTGAGTTCATACTGATATTTCAGATTCAAATTCAGGACAAAGAGCCCTCATCCCCCCACTTAAACTCTTCTATATAACATCTCTCTCCTTTCTTTCACACTAAGAATCCTCGTTCTCAAGGATACAGAAGTTGACAGAATTGTTGTTGCTGCTAGCTCCCATCAAGTTGGTTCTCGACTCATGGTGAACCCATGCACAGTGGAACAAAATGCTGCCTGGTCCTGCACCATCCCCATGACTAGTTGTAGATCAGACGTTGTTCTGTTGCGATCTATAAGATTTTCATTGGCTGATTTTTGGAAGTAGATCACCAGGCCTTTCTTCCTAGTCCATCTTCATCTGGAAGCTCTGTTAAAACCTGTTCAGCATCACAGTAACATGCAAACCTCCAATGTCAGATGGGTGGTGGTTGGCACATAAGGTGCTAGAATAGGCACAATCACTCAATTGTTATATGCTATTTTATAACACACAACAGTTTTCGAATAACAATATTAATAGTATTATCAACTATGATTACTGAATACAGTTAAAAAAATTTTGGCATATGCTATACCCATTCCCCACCCTTACTTTTTTATAGCTGTACTATCTATACTGTCAGAACATATAGTCATTTCATGCTATATCCTATCTCTTTTAATCCTCTTTAGCTTTAGTGCTATAAATAATTACATATTTAGCGCTCACTACCAGTCTTTATGTCAATGTATCTGCAGTCATTTGCTTGTCTGAAACTTGTTCTCTCGTAGATTCCTTAGGAAGAACTCGTGGGAATAATATTCCCTGAGTTCTTGCAGGTTGATAGCAGTGCGTCTGCATCCTTAATAATGAAAGGTCAGTTTTGTTGGATATGAAGTCCTTGGCACACAGCTTTTCTAGGGTATATTAAAAATGTTTTCTGAGGTGGGGCCAAGATGGCGGAGTAGTCAGACACTTCTGGTGGACCCTCTTACAACAAAGACCCAAAAAAACAAGTGATTCAATTATATATGGCAATCTGGGAGCCCTGAACATCAAAGACAGAGCTGAGGAACGGACTGAGTGGCAGGGGGAGGGAGAGATGGTTATTTTTTGTTAGGTGCTGTTGAGTCGGTTTCGAATCATAGCAACCTCATGTACAACAGAAGGAAGCACTGCCCTGTCCTTTGCCATCATCAAAATCGGTGTTATGCTCAAGCCCATTGTTGCAGCTACTGTGTCAATCCACTTCATTTAGGGTCATTCCTCTTTTTCACTGACCCTCTACTTTACCACGTATGATGTCTTTCTCCAGGGACTAGTCCCTCCTGATAACATGTCCGAAGTATGTGAGATGAAGTCTGCCCATCTTTGCTTCTAATGAGCATTCTGGCTGTACTTCTTCCAAGACAGATTTGTTTGTTCTGCTGGCAATGCATGATATATACAATATTCTTTACCAACACCATAATTCAAAGGCATCAATTCTTCTACTGTCTTCCTTATTCATTGTTCAGCTTTCACATGCATATGAGGTGACTGAAAACACCAAGTCTTGATTCATAGTAAAACCCAAACCAAACCCACTGCTGTTGTGTCAATTTCAACTCATAGTGGCCCTACAGGACAGAATAGAACTGCCCCATAGGGTTTCCAAGGAGCAGCTGGTGGATTCGAACTGCGGACCTGTTGGTTAGCAGCCGAGCTCTTAACCACTGCACCACCAGGACTCCTTGGTTCATAGTAGGAACTCAAATATACACTGACAGAAAGAATAAATATAATGTTCTCCTCCTCACTCAAAAGAGCTAAAGAAGTCATACTACCCAGCTTAGAAAGCGCGTGTAAAGTCTGTGACCTTTAAAATTTTAAAACAAGCAAAAACAGCTCTAATTTACAAACACAGATTAGATAGAGTCAGCTCTACCTCCTACTTCATCTCCACGGAAAGTAAAATGACTCTAGTGTATATTATTGAAACAATGTACTTCAAATGATGAAACAATATGGAGTGCTTATAGGCTAGTAACAGAAAAATAAAGTCATCTGGTTATGCTTATAATGTTACTGACTGTGGCAAGGGAGAACTTTTCCAGTGGAGTCTGATTTTAATAATGTCCGATGGGTCTGTTGTACCAAAGAGATCTAAATAGATTTTAGATGTATAGTACTGATAAGAAGAAAATATACTGAATAAAAGTAGACAAAAATAGTATTTCACATGAAAAATGTACTTGTAAAAAGTCGTGGTATTGTATGTATAGAAAAAATATATATTTTTTTATTGTACTGCAGGTGAAGGCTTACAGAACAAATAGTTTCTCATGAAACAGTAGTACACATATTGTTTTATGACATTGGTTAACAACCCAACAGCATGTCAACCCTCTAACTTCTCAACCTTTTTTTTTTTGGTGAAAATACACATAGCCAAAGATACACCATTTCAAAAATTTCTACATGCACAGTTCAGTGACACTGACTACGCTCTTCCAATTGTGCTGTTATTCTCACTTAAGATGAAGGCTTACACAACAAAATAGTTTCTCATTTAACAGTTACTACACATGTTGCCCTATGACAATGGTTAACAATCTCACAACACATCAACAATATCCTTACTCAACCTTGGGTTCCCTATCACCACCTTCCTTGTCCCCTTCTGCCTTCTGGCCCTTGTCACCGGACTACTGTACCTCATTAGTCTCATTTGGTTTTACAGGGTTGTCCACTCCCAGGCTGAAGGGTGAACCTTAGAGATAACTTCACCACTGAGCTAGAAGGGTGTCTGGGGGCCATACTCTCGGGGTTTCTCCAGTCTCCTTTAGGCCAGTAAATCTGGTCTTTTTTTTGTGAGTTAGAATTATGTTCTATATCCTTCTCCAGCTCTGTCCAGAACCCTCCGCTGTGATCCTGGTCAGAGCAGTCAGTGGTGGTAGCCGAGCACCATCCAGCTGTACGGGACTCAGTCTGGTGGAGGCCTTGGTAGCTGTGGACAATTAGTCTTTTGGACTAATCTTTTCCTTGTATCCTGTTCTCTTCATTCTCACTTGCTCCCAAAGGGATGAGACCAGTGGAGTATCTTAGATGGCCGCTCACAGGCTTTTAAGACCCCAGACACTACTCACCAAGGTAAAATGTAGCACATTGTCTTTATAAGCTGTGTCATGCCAATTGAGCTAGATGTTCCCTGAGACCATGGTCCCCAGAGCCCTCCGCCCAGCAATTCAGTCCCTCAGGGAGTTTGGATGTGTCTGTGGGGCTTCCATGACCTTCCCTTGTACAAGTTGTGCTAATTTCCTCTGTATTGTGTACTGTCTCACCCTTCACCCAAGATACCACTTATCTATTGCCTATTTAGTATTTCCCCCCCACCCCTCCCATCCCAGGTAACCAACAAAGATTGTTACATTTTGCGTGTGAACTTTTTCGTGGGTTTTTACAATAGAGGTCTCATACAATATTTGTCCTTTTGTGATTGACTTATTTCACTCAGCATAATGTCCTCCAGTTTCATCCATGTTGAGATGGTTCACAGATTCATTGTTGTTCTACAGAAAATACTTTTAATGTTACTATTTTGATAAACAAATCTTGGTTAATAAGAAAATACCTTGTCAGCAAGAAACCTGAGGACAGAGGAATGATGCAGAAAATTTAAAGAGGAAGAGATTATTCAGTTTTGCCATTTGTGTGATGACAGAGAAGGTGGAATTTTGGTAGAAATTGGAGAAGTTTTTTTTGTGGTGGACAATGTTACATTTCTGTAAGAGTGTGTGTTGTGGATGAAGGGGGAAATACAACGGGCCTGTGGATGCAAGAGCATCATGAGCATGGCCCCTGCTTTTTGTTTCTCCTGTTGGCATGGCAATGACTAGCATAAACCCACATGGCCTTCCTTGCCTCTTGCTCTGCTCTGTCCTTTCTGATGCTAGGAACGTTTAGACAGGGTAGGGAGAGTTGGGAGAGCCAACATCCTGGAATGGCAAATCTGAGCTCAAGACAGGGTCATCAAGCGATGCTAGTAATGCTGGCTGACCAACTAATCCTCACTGAGAGGATATAAATTATACGCATCCTACACTTGAGTTTGGATCAAAACACAATGTAATAATCACAAATGATTATTACATTGCACATCATACTCTGCAATGTAACGTTTTAATAACACCAAAATGAATTTTAAAATTAAACTATTTTGCTAATTATAATGATGCTTCCAAGCAAGGCATAAAACAATCTTCAACTAGATGTGTTATTTCAAAGGTTACTGTTCAGCTGGTAAATTTGGTACAAACAAAATAAGCAATTTAATTATTCCATAGGGACATATTCTAATTTTAGATTGGGAACCATATATATTTTAAACACCAGCCTAATTAGACGTTCTGCATTTCCTCAAATTAACCTCCTGCTGAGAAAGTGTTATGTTTCAAAGACTACAATAATACATTTAAAAATGTAGGGTGAGCATCAAATTAATACACTGAATTAATTTTAAGCTTTAGTGCTAAAGCATTACTTTTACTAAACATAAATTTGTTAATAACGACAGTTATGATTAGCAAGTTTTTCGATATGTTCTTAAGTAAGATCTGGTTATGTAATTTTAAATTCACAATTAGACACACTGGGTCTGGAGAAGACCGCAGGTGGTTTGCAGTGTTAAACAGCAGATTAAAGTCGACACAGCTAATTTCTTTACTTTAATCTTATTAGTGGTACAACAGCTGTCAACTGTAACTATCTCCGTAAAGCCTTCCGAGACATAAACAAAATGCCTCAATATGTCAGATGGAGAAGACTACTTATCAATCACTACCACTAATTAGCTTGGAGGACAATTTTTTACTTTTATTGTCTTGGGGAAAGTTACTTACTTTTAGTAAATCTTGATCTAAAAATAGATGTTCAGGATTATATTAAAATAATTCTGCCTAGAAATAAGCAATTGTTTATTAACAATGGATTGTGTTCTAAATTTTATCCCACACTTGCAAATTCCATTTTATTAACGCCTGCTGAGGACCTATGATGTAGTGAACACATGAGGTGGTACATGGTTCCAACTCCATGATGTCTACATCTGTTATGGGATGGGAAGCTATACCCTACAGTAAATCCTATGATAAATTTACTCCATCTTTGCCACCTGGTTTTGGGCCTGAAAAGGGTATTTAAGGTAAGAACACAGAAACATTGTTAGGTCTTCCCTGAATGTTTAACTACAAGCATTTCTGGCTTGCCTTTCCTGATTTCTGTTAGATCAGGTACTCTTGCTCTTATCTGGTCCCTACCCTTCTAGGTGGTAAAAATGACTCCATGGATCATTTCCCGTAGCCATAACAATAAGCTACTACGAAAAACCCCAACCTGAAAACCAACTACCAATCAACAAAATAATACCTTTCCTACCAAAAGGAAAAAACTAAAATTAAAAAAAAACTGAGCAACTCACCAGAATGAAAGTAATTTTTATAAGATATCAATGAAATGGTATTTTATTTTTATTAAAATAGTGAAAGTTCAATGTTCACATACCAGAAACAAAAGTATAGCCATCATCACCCTGAAAATACCAGGCTTTTAAGTGATCCAGGCAGGGACTCCCACAGACTCAAAATTAGGACTGAACAGCACTTTTTGCTTACATCTTAAATAATTTAATTTTGTTTTGTCGTGTAGCGTAAAATATGTTATTGATTAGTCTTAGCTTCCCAATCATGACATAAATTCCTTGAAGACAAAAATCATACATATTGCAGCACAGAAGAAATGATATCGTGTAGGCAACAGGTATAGAAGAAAGAATACCAGAACAGGACACTCAGTCCTAGCTCTGCTAATCTGATGACTAAGAGTAAATCATTCAGGCTCTTTAAGGCTTAGTTACTTCATTTATATAATGAGATAATTTGGTGACGATACACCAAAGACTCTGAATATTAAATAAATGTAATATATTTATAAAACAGTGAGGCTATTTTTGTATTTCTGACAGTGCTAAGTGTTTTGCGGATTCAGAACACCTCTTTGGAAAAGGTTCCCTTATACATCTTTTACCCATAATACTAAACAAAGTGCTAAGCACATGGCAAAAAAAGTTTGTTAAATGACTGAACTGAATTGCTCTTTGTATTTGATTAAAATAGGATAAGCAACAAGGCTTAAGTCATGATAGTGGCAACAATAATAGAAAGATCAATGAATGAGATGGGTATGAACTTTCCCCTCAAAATAGGAAATAAAGAATAATCTTTCACCTGAGTTAATCATCTTGCCCAATTCACTCATATCTAAATATTTCTGATATTGTTCTGACAGTATTCTAATATTTTTTCTTCTTACAGCATTTTATGTTCTTGTGGCACCAAAATGTTTATAGTTCTCCATGCACATCCTATTATTTCAGCCTGCCATGCTCTCATACATGCTGTACCGTCTGTCTAGGAGGATGGTCTTCTACCTCTGTTAGTCAAGCAAACTCTGAATTTATTCTTTAAAACCCAGTTTAGATGTTATATCCTCTAGGAAACAATCAGTGTCCTTTTCTGACAGAGTTAATTACTCTATCCTTTGTGCTACCTCTGTACTTGGTACATACTTCCTCAGCTGTACTTAGTATACTGTAATGAATTACTACTTTCCCTGTTTAGCACACCTTCTGAAGATAAGCCCCCCTGAGGGTATGGATGATGTTTTGTTTACCTCCACAACTCTACTGCCCAGCACACAGTTCACAGTGAGGGTCATACAGGCCTCTAGGTAGCATGTGGAAATGTGTAATGGTATATTTGGTTGTCAAAACGACTGCTGGCCTCTGCTGGTATTTAGTGGGTGGGTCAAGGGATGCTATACATCTTGTAATATGCAGGACAATCTCACATTCTGTCCCAAGTGCCATTTGTTCCCCACTGAGAAATATGCGGTTCCTAGGTCATGCTAGAACATGACCTTTCACAAAGCTCCTTCATACATACTTTCATTTCACCCTCACAACAATTCTATGATAGGAATCTTTGCCCATTTTCCACATGAATAAAACTGTGGTCCAATAAGGTCTTAAGAGATGTGTCTCATATCAAATACTGGCAAAGCTGGGATTTGAACTCTAATGTTGAGTTCAATCCATTAGTACATTATATTCCCTTTTCTCTAATCCTAAATACAGGAGTTTCTGGCTTGAATTCTACAACTAACCAAATAGGGAAGTGAATATGTTTGCAGAAGTAATTTTCAACCCAAAATACATTAAATGTTAGACTTTGATATGTAAGTGTAAAATGTGATATTATAATCCCCATCCTAGGTAGGTGTTTCTCAAGAATCAAAGTCCCAAGGCAACAAAAGAATAGAGATTCCCAAATCAGGAAAGTGCCCCATAATTCTGAAAGCGCTGTGGAGTGCCTTCAACAAGACTCTGTTGCATTACAATGTCTAGCACACCGAAGGACCTGGCCATCAGTTCTACATCTATTGACACTTTCCCCATAGAAATAATTGCTGATTTTAGAAAGGAAACTAATAAGAAAACTGGATTCACCTAAGTGAAATGAGCTTTATAACTATCTTTGCTGGAATACATTAATTTGAAAAAGTGATTTATATTTACATGAACTGAAATGGCAATGCAGAAAACTATTATGTTTGCAGAATAATATGGATTTTGATTTTCAATAAGGCAATAAGCTGATCTCTGAATCAATAGCTAGGCTGGATGAGAATGATTCCCTGGAGAAGGCATGAGTGCAAAGGAAATGGCAGGCAAGCCTCAGATAAGTTGTCATGTCCTGGGAGTGATTTAACAATGATATTCCAAGTTAAAGATCTTCTAAAGTAACCAAAAATGTTCAGCCAACAAAATATTACTTGAGCGCCTTCTAAATGGAAAGCAAATGCCTTAATGTAGACTGGGCTAAGGGGAAAGTCTCAACACTGCTAACTGTATCAGAAAACAAGAACCCACAATCTTCTAGTGCAATTTTTTCCTGTCTTAAGTTCTCTCTGTAGTATTATTGGCACCACAGGTAAAACAACAACCCCATCTTGAATGAAGTTTAGCATTTCTTATTAGGTGAAGAAGAGAGGAATAAGCAATGGTACGATGCTCTGAAACCTGCATCCAGTACTTGAGAATGCCATGCTTAGGGACAGACATTTAATATTATGGAGATACTGTTTGGTTTCACTAAGAGGAACAAAACTGTTAATTCTAAAAAAGCCTGCCCTGATACAATACAGACCAATGCTTTCCTTTCTTCTGTTAAGCACCAAAAACTTACTTAACAAAGGATCATTTGTCTTTCACAAATGCTCCATCTTTCTCCTAGCAGTTGTAACTGTGCCATTAAATCTAATAATCTGGATAGAAAAAAAGGCATATTATTCAATTTTTAAAAATATAACAAGCTTTATCTTGCAGCTGCAGGATTAAAGTTCTGAGCTGCAGCATGCTGCCAGGATTCGGGGGAGGGGTGAGTAGGTGTGTGGATAACTCTCTCGTAATCTTCTTACCTTCTAAACGTCTTAAACTCACCTTCAAAATAGGCAACAGCCCTCAATTTTCAGGAAAACAATTGATGAAATGATTAAGTTCCCCAAGAACAAGTTTTATTTTCTACTGAAAAGCTGAGAGGGCAGGATCTAAGGAAATATACTTTTCAGTTGTTTGTAGATAGAAGACAATGCTACTGGGTTTCAAACTAAGTCCTAATTACAAAGTTAATGATGAGGTAACCAATCCGGGACTCAAAGGCTCCCAATAGAGTAACACTTGAGAGCTGATATAAAATCAAAGCTACAAAGAATAAGAGTAGTACTGTTATTTGTTCTTTAAAAATTTATGTCCTATTCTTAAAGAACTATAACCTGTAACTCGTTGCCGTTGAGTCAATTCCGACTCATAGCGACCCTATAGGACAGAGTGGAACTGCCCCATAGGGTTTCTAAGGAGAAGATAGTGGATTTGAACTGCCAACCTTTTGATTAGCAGCCAAGCTGTTAACCACTACACCACCAGGGTTCCTAAAGAACTATACATAATTATACATAATGCATTTTCCTATCTGTGATTCTGAAAATAAGCACTTCACTCCATAGTATGTTATTTTTATTTCACCTTAGGATCGAGGGACAGCAAGTTTAAAGTACACAGACTCTCCAGACTGGGGTGAGTAGAAAAAAGGAAAGTTCAGCTAGTCCCAGCTTGTAGGAACGGCATTTAATGTTCATAAAGAACTATACCCTAGAGAACTTGTGGAGCGTGCTTTCTCTCTTCATTCCTGCCTTAAACTGTGGACGTTCATTCATTCCTCGATATGAAAGAATTCAGAAAAACAACTAGGAGGTTACAAGCAAGGCTCTAGAGCACAGTCACAGTCAAATAGTTTCAATTCAATCTAGAGTTAAAAAGATCTTTAATAGTTGTATTTAAAAGTATCAAGTTCTTTTGTTTTAAAGGGACAGAAATTCAGTCAAAATATTTCAAGCAGAAAGAACTGTTTATTGTAAGGCTATTGGGAACCTTCACATGAATCCAGGAGAAAATGAACAACTAGACCTCAGGAGGGGCAGAAACAATGCTAGCTCTGTGGACTGGCCCCTCTCTCATTTCTAGCCCCCTTCTCTCATGAAGAAGCTCTCGTCTCCTCTTTTTTTCCAAACAGCCTTCAAGTCCTGCTAAACTTGAGCGCATGTAGTCCTGCAATGGCCATACCAGAAATTTCATGATTTTTCAAGTTCAAAATAACTTACAAAGAGTTCTGCAAATTCCTGAGACAGAAACTTGAATGGTCTAGTTTAACTTTTTGGGCTGGGTTGTAAGTCCTATATTGGTGGCCGGTCTACAAACTGGTTGCTCTTAAATCAAACATCCACTCTTGCTTTAATTAGCTATGACCATTGAGGGAAGCAATCACATGGCATAAAATATAGCTGCTTAGAAGAGGCATGGATGCAATGACTAAAACAAGTAGTACGTACAACAACCTGAAAAAAAGGAAACAACAAATAGGAAGGGAGCCGAGGCGAACATGCCAAGCCAAGCTTTTAAAGGGTAACAGGGAAAGAAAGGAGTCCTGGTGGGGCAGTGGTTAAGTGTCTGGCTGCTAACCACCAGGAGCGGTTCAAATCCACCAGCCGCTCCTTGGAAACCGTATAGGGCGTTTCTACTCTGTACTATAAGGTCACTATGAGTTGAATTGACCTGACGGCAGCCAGTTTGGTTTTGATGTTTTGGTTAGGGAAAGAAGCTCAAGGTGAAAATTGGCAGAGTCTGGAGTGTGCTGCAAATTGAAGAGAAAGGCAAAGATTTAACAGTAGATGAGCCCGAAAGAGAACAGTCAACAGAGTCAAGAAACCAGAATAAGAAGCAAGCTATAGAGCAGATGAGGTCAGGTGGCTCAGGAAACTGTTTGCACACATTGTTATGTAGCAAAACATTCATTCCTTCATGAAGAGTCTTGTGCCACCAGGGTGGCTTTTCCATTCTTCTCATTCTGCATGAGCGTAAGTTCCCCAAGGACAGGGTCTATTTTGACTGGTTCCCAGATGTGGCAATCATATTCCCATGCTCATGGGTGCGTACAACTGTTCCCAAGAATGGAATCCCTAAAAGACAGTTGTCTGGGACATCAGGACTAGAAGCCCTAGATTATTTACCTGCTCTGGAACACAATGGAAAATGTTTTCCACTAGAAGATGAACTGCATCAGCCTCTACCCTGTGAGTGTCCCAGAACCAAAAGTAGGGGACAAAACCTCAATAAGCATGGAAGAGCAATTCTGAACATCCTCTCTGCCACATGGAAAGCATAAACACTCTTTCAAAAGGATGCCATAGCTCTCTCAGGTTACAGACGTGTCCCAAAAATGATTTCCCTAGGACTGCCAGCCCTCATTCTGGCAGTGGGCCACATACATGCTTGCTGGTGACTGTGAAGAGTAAACGAGGTAATACAGACAAAGAATCTAACACAGTGTCTTGCACTGAGGACACACCCAATAAATGTTAGTTTCTGTCTCCTCATCAACTCAAAGGACAAGTAAATGCAATACTGCCAAGTGAATAAACTACATAAAGTCACAAGTTTTATTTTACTCTGGAGATTAAATTTATGATGTCTTGTTGTAAATGACCTTTCTATAAGCAAAACTCTACCTCACACTATTCTAAATTTATTTTTTATTACAGTCAATGGCCATTGCTTTACCTGAGTAGTACTAATTTACTATAGACAGAAAAACACATCTCCTATAATGAAGTAAAAACAGCAACTCTAATAATTTGTTTGATATGAATAGGTGTATTTCATAAGGGTCACAGCAGTCGGAAGATCTATTTTTCATCACAGATTAAAGTGGCAGCAGACTTATGCCTACCAGCGTGTTCTGATTCTAAAACTCTGAGATGGGCAAAGACCAAGAATACAGTTCTAGCATTGCCTTTGGTCTTTTGAGTAAGTAGCAGTTACTGATAAATGATATACTCACAAATTCACCAAAATCTGAAGACAGAAATTTTTTTAAAAATCACGTAAAATCCAGCTAACAGAGAGGTTAAAATCAGGAGGGCCTTATTTGGCTGAGATATGATTATAATGTTAAGTCCACAGAGTCAAATATTTGATGCAGTATGCTTTCATTGCTTTACCTTAATCCCTTAGAGAAAGAATTCATTCAAGTATTCCAACAATATTTACTAAGGTCTCTGAACCCAAGGAATTACAATCTAGCTGGAGAGACGATAGTACAACAAAAGGAGAACTTGGCAAGGTAGTGTACACTGAAGTGCTAAACTGAACTGTTCTCTGATCTGCTTGATGTTTTTTCATTGATTAGATAAAGACACGTTATACACAAAGTTAGAAAAAACTAAACTCAACTAGAGCCCCAAATCAGGATTCAAAAAGCATCTTGACAGGCTGGGCTAAAATTTACCAGGTTGAAGTTTGTATTCAGGGTGAAAAATTAATAGATTATAGCTTCATAGAAGCCAAAGTGACAAAGATTTAGGGATTGAAAACTCAGTAATTAGAGAGAGGGAAGGGGTAGGGAGGGAAAATCACTAAATAGACAATAGATTAAGTGGTAACTTTGGTGAAGGGTAAGACAGTACATAATACTGGGGAAGGCAGCACAGTTTGTCCAAGGCAAGGGCATGGAAGCTCCACAGACACATCCAAACTTCCCGAGGGACCAAATTACTGGGCTGTGGGCTGGGGGGACCATGGTCTTGGGGAACATCTAGCTCAACTGGCATACATACTTTATAAAGAAAATGTTCTACATTCTAATTAGGTGAGTAGTGTCTGGGGTCTTAAAACCTTGTGAGTGGCCATCTAAGATACTCCTGTCTGGAGCAAGGGGGAGAATGAAGAAAACTAACGACACAAAGGGAAGACCAGTCCAAAGGACTAATGGATCACAAGTACCACGGCCTCCACCAGACTGAGTCTAGCATAATTAGATGGTGCCCGGCTACCGCCACTGACTGCTCTGACAGGGATCACAACAGACGGTCTCGGACAGAGCTGGAGAAAAACGTAAACACAAAATTCTAACTCACACACAAAAAACCCCCACAAAAAAACAGACTTACTGGTCCGACAAAGACTGGAGAAACCCTGAGAGTATGGTCCCCAGACACCTTTTTAACTCAGTACTGAATTCACTCCTGAGGTTCACCCTTCTGCCAAAGATTAGACAGGGCCATAAAACAAAACAAGACTAAATGGGCACACCAGCCCAGGGGCAAGGACAAGAAGACAGGAGGGGACAGGAAAGCTGGTAATGAGGGACTCAAGGTCGAGAAGGGGAGGGTGTTGACATGTTGTGGGGTTGGCAATCAGTATCACAAAACAATATGTGTATTGTTTAATGAGAAACTAGTTTGCTCTGTAAACTTTCACCTAAAGTACAATTAAAAAAAGAAAAAAAACCTTTAATATTTAAGCAATATAAAAGAGCTCTGGTAATGCAGTGGTTAAGCACTCTGCTGCTATGGTAATACAGTGATTAAGCACGCTGCTGCTAACCAGAAGGTTAGTGGTTCGAACCCACCAGCTGCTCCAGGGAGAAAGATGTGGAAGTCTGCTTCTGTAAAGATTACAGCCTAGGAAACCCTATGGGGCAGTTCTACTCTGTCTTATAAGGTCGCTATGAGTTGGAATTGACTCGATGGCAACAGGTTTTTTAACCAGTATAACGTAGCGGCAAAACAATACCAACAACAAAAACCAATGATATTAACTAAGTGCTTTCTTTGTGCAGGGAACATAAACACATGTCCTTTTAATTCTCACAGCAGCCATACAAGGTAGTTATTAGTCTCATCATTTAACTGAGGCACTGATATAACAAGTAACTTAGCCCAAAGTTATATAGGTAATAAATGAAAAACAGGGATTTAAGCCCAGATCTGTCTGACTCCAGAGCCTATACATTTTCAACTATACGATGCTCTCTGCTTTGCTCTGTGTTTATGAGACTACTTCTGTATAAAAAATTATGTTCAGAAGGACAATGAAGGAAGAGAAGCAAGGCTGACAGAGAAGAAACGAGCCTGATTAGTTCACCAACAGAACAACGTAAAGTAGCTTGGAAAGTTAACCATTTGCCCCTCTGTTGTCCTTGAGTGTCCGCTTGTCAAGAATTAGGAACACCAAGTAAGTACAAGGCAATCTGAGAATGACTCCGCCCAGAGACCATTTCTGATGGCCCAAAAGGTTTGCTGGCTTCCTTGTGAATTACGACATCTACTGCTATCTGAAAAGGACTTGGGGATATGGAGTGCCGCTGAGTGTCAACTCTCATTTTATTATCATCACTACTATGTAAACATGCTATAAAAACACAACACAAAATTTTAGTCACAACCTCCGGTCACAGTATAGCCACCTTATTTACGTAACATGGAGAGTTCTTTATGCCCAGAGAAAATGACAAACCATCGTTTATTTTCAAACATTAGAACCTATGTTAAACAAATTTTAATAGCCTAAATCAAAGAAAAAGCTAGAATATGTCACTCATTCTTTTGAACTTGTGTTCTGTGATTAAAGTCTGGAGGCAGAATAACATGAGCCTTCCCAAAAGGAGATACAACAGGAGATGAAAATTGTCTTGCTTCGGGGTGATCTTTCTTGGCAATGAAATCAGTTTTACTGGACACATTTGGTAAGAAGGTTGATTTTGGAATATTACATTCTGACAATTCTCTCAAAGATAACTTCAAAAGGATTCAAGCAGTTTTACGGGCTTTCCCTGCTTCTGACAAAAGCCAAACAACCCACAAAAGATTTAGAAAGTTTCAGAAATTTCAATTTTCAGAAGTGGGTATAATTCTCAATTTCACGTTTTGTTTTTTAAAGCCACAGGAAGAAAAACTCACTCACAGGAAGTTATCTAGCAGTAATTATAGGACACTGCTGAGGTACTACTGGAGTGAAAAGACAGACCGGCAGGGTGGTAAGACAGGAGGAGCAGGGAGATGGTTTATCCACTTACGCAGAGCCCAGAGAGGCAAGAGTGGTGACACATCAGGTTTATGACCACAGGATTCCAGATGATCCACATGGTAACTTTTTTAAAAAATTTTTTATTGTGCTTTAGGTAAAAGTTTAGAGAGCAAATTAGTTTCCCATTTGATAATGTGGACATAAAAGTGTCCCATACATTGGTTACATTCCCCATAATGTGTCAGGACTCTCCCCATTTCCGCCCTGGGTTCCCTATCTTCCGGATTTTCTACTCCTTCCTGCCTTCTCACCTTTTGTCCTTTTGATCTCGTATAATTGATGGTTCCAAGGAACATGTTCCTCTCAAGTGTTACTGTTTATTTCATAGGCCTGTCTACTGTTTGCCTGAAAGGTGGTCTTTAGGAATGGCTTCAGTTCCAGGTCAGAAGGGTATCTTTGGGACATAGTCTCAGGGGTTTCTCCAGTGCCCGTCAGACCAGTTAAGTCTGGTCTTTTATGTAAATTTGATTTTTTGTTCTACATTTTTCTCCCACACTGTCCGGGACCCTCTGTTGTGATCTCAGTCAGAGCAGTTGGTAGTGGTAGACAGGCATCATCTAGTTTTTCTGGTCTCAGAGTTCTCCAGGCTGTGGTTCATGTGGTCCATTAGTTCTTTGGACTAATATTTTCCTAGCGTCTTTGGTTTTCTTCATTCTCCTTTGCTCCAGACAGGGTGGGACCAGTAGATGTATCTTAGACGGTCGCACACAAGCTTTTAAGACTCCAGACACCAAAGTAGGATGCAGAACACTGTCTTTATAAACTATATTGGACCAATTGGTGTAGATATCCCCCAAGTCTATGGTGCTTTGCCTTCGAGCCTAGGAACTTCGTCCCGTGAGGTGTTTGGTTATGTCTAACAAGTTTTCATGACTGTGCCCCTTGTATGCGCTATTGTCTCTATTAATATACATGCAGCGCCTACAATTATGTATGTAGAAAAATCCACAACCAAACCTTATCTGCAGATGGGTGTGTTCCCTTACACCCTCTCACAACTCTTCAGCATGCCTATCTACCTATGTATCCATTCAGAAATTACTGTTCGTTAATAACTACTGTTGTGGGATTGTCTAAGTTACAGTAATTACCGTAGTTGCTCTTTATTCTTGTATTCCTCTCAGTGTCTTCCTTTGCCTTGGTCATGTTGTGCTGACCTCCTCCATGTTGTGTATTGCCTTTCCCTTCACCAATATTAACATGTGTCTCTATCTAGTTAGCAATTTTCCCTCCTTCCCACTCCCGTCCCTGGTAACTATCAAAGAATTTTTTTTTTCTGTATGTAAAACTTTTCTTGTTTTTGTTTTTTTTTTTTTTTTTTTTTTTACAATAACGGTCTCTTACAAGATTTGTCCTTTGGTGACTGACTTATTTCACTCAGCATAACATCCTCCAAATTCATCCACATTGTGAGCTGTTTTGCAGATTCGTTGTTATTCTTTATCGCTGCATAGTATTTCCATTGTGTGTATGTAGAACAGTTTCTCCATCTACTGATGGGAACTTAGGTTGTCTCCATCTTTTTGCTATTGCAAATAATGCTGCAATGAACATGGATGTGCATATGTCTATTCATGTCACAGCTCTTATTTCTTTAGGGTATATATCTAGGAGTAGGTTTGCCGGATCATACAGTATTTCTATTTTTAGCTTTTTAAGGAAGCGCCATACAGTTTTCCATAGTGGCTGTACCATTTTACACTCCCACCAGCAGTCTATGAGTTCCAGTCTCCCCACAACCTTGCCAACATTTGTTATTTTCTGTTTTCTTGATTAGTGCTACTATGTCGGGGTGAGATAGTACCTCACTGTAGTTCAGATTTGCATCTCTCTAATGGCTAATGAAAGAGCCCTTGTGATGCAGTGGTCAAAGCACTTGGCTGCTAACTGAAACGTCCTCGGTTCGAACTCACAAGCTGCTCCACAGGAAAAAGATGTGGCAGTCTGCTTCCATAAAGATTTACAGCCTTGGAAACCTTGTGGGCATTTCTACTGTGTCCAACAGGTTGCTATGATTCCGAACAGACTTGATGGCAGTGTGTTGGTTGGTTAATTGCTAACAATTATGAGCATTTCTTCATGTGTCTGTTAGCCGCCTGAACGTCTTCTTTGGTAAAGTGTCTGTTCACATCCTACGACCATTTCATAACTGGACTGTTTGTCTTTTTGTTGTTGAGATGTTAAAAGTTTTTTTAAAATAACTTTTAGAGATTAGACCCTTGTCAGATATGCCATAGCCAAAATTTTTTTCCCAGTCTGTAGGTTCTCTTTTTACTCTTTTGGAGAAGTCTTTGATGAGTGTAAGTATTTAATTTTTAGAAGGTCCCATTTATCTAGTTCATCTTTTGTTGTTTGTGCATTTTTAGTTATGTTTGGTATTCTATTTACGCCATATATTAGGGCCCCTAGCATTGTCACTATTTTTTATTCCATGATATTTATAATTTTTAGGTTTTATATTTAGGCTTTTGATCCATTTTGAGTTAGTTTTTGTGTGTGGTGTGAGGTATGGGTCCTGTTTCATTTTTCTACAGACAGACATCCAGTTTTGCCAGCACCATTTGTTAAAAAGACTGTCTTTTCCTCATTTAATAGACTTTGTTGAAGATCAGCTGTCCATAGTTGGATGGATTTACATCTGGGTCCTCAATTCTGTTCCACTGGTCTATGTGTCCATCAATGTACCAGTACCAGGCTGTTTTAACTACCATGGTTGTATAGCAGATTCTGAGATCAGGTAGTGTGAGACCTCCTACTTTGTTCTTCTTCGATAATGCTTTACTTATCTAGGGCCTCTTTCCTTTTCATATAAAGTTGGTGATTCATTTTTCCACCTCATTAAAAATGCTGTTGGAATTTGGATCGGGATTGCATTATATCTATAGATCACTTTGAGTAGTTTTGACATTTTCACAATGTTAAGTCTTCCTATCCATGAGCATGGTATGCTTTTTCATTTATGTAGGTCTCTTTTGGTTTCTTGCAGTAGTGTTTTGTAGTTTGCAGATGTCTTCTACATCCCTAGTTATATTTACTCCTAATTATTTTACCTTTCAGAGGGCTATTGTAGTATGGTATTGCTTTCCTGATTTCCTTTTCAAAGTTCTCTTTGTTGGTGTAGAGGAATTCAACTGATTTTTTAAAAATTGTATTGTGTTTTAGGTGAAAGTTTACAGTGCAAATTAGTTTTTCATTCAAAAATTTATACACAAATTGTTTTGTTACATTGGTTACAATCCCCACAATGTGTCAGCATTCTTCCCCTTTCCCTTTCCACCCTGGACTCTCCGTGTCCATTCCTCCAGTTTTCCTGTCCTTTCCTGCCTTCTCCTCTTTGCTTTTGGGGAGGTGTTGCTCATTTGGTCTCTTATACTAGATTGAACTAAGAAGCACATTCCTCACATGTGTTCTTTGTTTTATAAGCCTATCTAATCTCTGGCTTAAAGGTGGACTTTTGGGAGTGGCCTCAGTTCTGAGTTAGCAGGGTGTCCAGGGGCAACAGTCTCAGGGGTTCCTCCAGTGTCTGTCAGACCAGAAAGTCTGGTCTTTCTTTGTGAACTTGAATTTTGTTCTACATTTTTCTCCTCCTCTGTCCAGGACCCTCTATTGTGATCCTCGTCAGAGCAGTCAGTAGTGGTCGCTGGGCATCAGCTATTTCTTCTGGGCTCAGACTGGTGTAGGATGTGGTTCATGTGGTCCATTAGTCCTTTGGACTAATATTTTCCTGGTGTCTTTGGTTTTCTTCATTATCCTTTGCTCCAGACAAGGTGGGACCAGTAGATGTATCTTAGATGGTCGCTCACAGGCTTTTAAGACCCCAGATGCTACTCACCAAAGTAGGATGTGTAGTAACATTTTCTTTATGAACTTTGTTATGTGAATTGACCTAGATGTCTCCCGAGGCCATGGTCCCCAGCTCTCAGTTGCAGTAACTTGGTCCCTCAAGGTGTTTGGATGATTCTAGAAAGCTTCTATGACTTTGCCTTGGCCAAACTGTGCTGACTTCTCCTATACTGTGTGTTGTCTTTCCCTTCACCCCAGTTAACACTTGTCTACTATCTAGTTAGTGATTTCCCACCCTCAGCCCTCCTCTCCCTCATAACCATCAAAGATTGTTTGTATTCTGTGTGTAGACCTTTTCTTGGGTTTTTATAATAGTGGTTTCATACAGTATTTGCCCTTTTGTAATTGCCTGATTTCACTCAGCATAATGTCTTCCAGATTCATCCATGTTGTGTGATGTTTTACAGGTTCATCATTGTTTTTTTTTTAATCGTTGCACAGTATTCCACTGCATGTACGTACCACAGTTTGATTATCCATTCATCTGTTGATGGACACTTAGGTTGTTTCCATCTTTTTGTTATTGTAAATAATACTGCAGTGAACATGGGTATGTGTATGTCTGTTCGTGTGATGTCTCTTCTATCATTAGGATAAATTCCTAGGAGTGGGATTGCTTGCTCATATGGTATTTCTATTCTAGCTTTTTAAGGAGGCGCCATATTGTTTTCCATAGAGGTTGTACCTTTTTACATTCCCACCAGCAGAGCATAAGAGTTCCAATCTCCCTGCAACCTCTCCACATTTGTTATTTTCTGCTTTTTTTTTTTTTTTTTAAATTAGTGCCAGTAATGTCAGGGTGAGATGGTATCTTATTGTAGTTTTAATCTGCATTTCTCTAATGGCTAAGGATCGCGAAGTTTTCCTCATGTGTCTGTCAGCTGTCTGAATGTCTTCTTTGGTGAAGTGTCTGGTTGTAACCTTTACCCATTTTTTAGTTGGATTATTTGTCTTTTTGTTGTTGAGGTGTTGAAGTATTCTATAAATTTTAGAGATTAGACTCTTGTCAAGTATGTCATAGCCAAAATTTTTTTCCTAATCTGTAGTGAAGCCAACTGATTTTTGTACATTGACCTTGTATTCTGCTGCTTTGATGAATTCTATTGGTTTCAGTAGCTTTCCTGTGGAATCTTTGGGATAGTTCTACTTCTTTCTTACCAATTTGAGTGCCTTTTATTTCCTTTTCTTGCCTTATTGCTGTAGCTAGGACTTCCAGTACAATGTTACATAAGAATGGCAATAAAGGGCATCCTTGTCTGGTTCCTGTTCTCAAGAGGATGGTATCTGTTACTACACAGTGGTTTAAGCTTCTCAAATCTTCTGTTGCTTATCACTGAGAAAAATTTACTAATGCAGGATATTCAAAACCAGCCTCTGTATGGAAGAGCCAAGAAATGCCACAGAAGAGAGATCAGCGTGAGTTAAGATGGAAGAGGTTCACAGAGTCCACAGGTGAGAGCTTATCAAGGATAGAAGGGGAGGATCTGGGCCGATGAAAGCAAAGGGAGTAACGTGGTATGCCCAGGGATTCTGGAAGGCCTGAGGCCAGAGCAAAGTCTGTGCAGGACAGCAGTTGGAAGGAAAATAAGAATTAAGCCACTGACTCATGTCCACCAGCATGCTCTGACTTTATATCTAAATTTAAAATAGTTATGGAACTTCTCTTGCCTAGCACTGAGTAAGCAGCATAATGCTCTCACAGCATTAATCCACTAGCCCTGAGAAGTGAGGCTGGTTTAGAAACTACAGCCATCATTTTTAGGCTGTGCTCAGGATAGGAGAATCTTAGGGTCAATACTAGATGCCCACAACGCTGGCTTCCCCCAGTAATCAGTGCCTGGTGGAAAACACAAATTTTCTGGCTTAAGGTGAGATGAAGAAACACCTTCTCAGCGCTGGCACTGTGGCTGGCTGGTGCTCATCAAAACGGCACCATTCTGGACTCTGATTCCAAGGCCTTTTCAAAAAGCGTGTGCTAATTCTCGCTTAAAAGGAGCCCTGGTGGCACTGTGGTTAAGTGCTCGGCTGCTAACTAAAAGGTTGGCAGTTCGAACCCACCAGTCACTCTGTGGGAGAAAGGAATGGCAATCTATATTTGGTAAAGATTACAGACTTGGAGACCCTATGGGGCAGTTCTACTCTGTCCTATAGGGTTGCCATGAGTCAGAATCAATTCAATGGCATACAGCAACAACAATTCTTGCTCAGGTATTTTTAGGTGCTGTGGAAACCTCTTCTGTTCCTTAAAAGAAAGGAACAGATAAGCATGAGAACAACATGCCCTTTGCTACACAGACAAAAGTAGCTTTTTCAGAAACAGGTATCTCAGTTACCAGCCAGCCAGCTTAGTGTCACTTGTGTTGAAGGCTACCAGAAAACAAAAACAAAAACTCCTGGTACATTTAAGATGAACAATATTAACAGTTATCAAAGCAGTGTGCTAAGAATCAAATGCCATTTCCTTTCCTATCTCAAATATTCACTATCCTTCCTTCCTGTCTGCCAATTAATATACACGGAGTGAGGACAGCATGCCAGACCATGCACAGTAAATAAAGACTATTTTGATAAAAAATACCAACTCTCCTGAGTTAGAAAAACCTCTCTGCATGCTTTAACTACACAGAAAGAGACCCAGACTTAAAGGGTATCTGTAGCTTCCTTAATTAATCTCTACTTTGTCAGGACAGAAACCCACACCTACTTCACTATCAAAGACTTTGGACTGAAAACTATCTCATGTCAAGTAGATAACACTATCTTAAACTGGGCAAGGCTACTACCATTACTAAAACTCTCACATTTCTATAACACTTCACAATATATGAAGAGCTCTCATATCCATTATTGGAATTGATCCCACAGTAGCAGTATGAGATGAATATGATTACCCTCATTTTTCCAAATGAGAAAACACCTGCGATGAAATTAACACATTTGCCCAAATTCTCCCAGCTCAGTCAATGCCAGAGGTTAAACTGGTACCCGAGTTTGTCTGAATCCAAAGCCAGCGCTATTTCTATTTTACCAAAATATCTCTCAGGAAAAAAATCCTTGGAAATCTTTTTTTTCCTGTTGTAGCCAATGGACAAATGAAGCATTCACTTTTTCTGAGCTAAATAAATATTAAAAAGTTTTCTCAGTGATATAAACTGATTTTTATCAAAACCTCTCATTTAAACTATTCAAATAAGTCTCCATATAACATCCAGAAATTGTGCATGTTATAACTCAGGAATATAATACTCCCGAAATATTGCTATATGCCACTATATCCCAGGCAGCCAGGGACCAAACAATGACTTAAGAGAATAAGAAAGCAGATCTCAGGTCTAAATGCAATGTAGGATCCTATGACAAAGAGCAATTTACAATTAAAGACCAAGCTCCAATTCAGTTCCCAGCAATCTGGCTGGGACTCTAGACTAGGGCAATTCTGGCCTCAGACTGCTCTTCCTGTATGCAAGGGACTTCTTCAAATCTCACAGCTCAGGCCTTTGTTAACGTACTTATCTCTTTTTTGCATGCAACACAAAAAGTTAGCTTTCTGTTACTACTACTCACTTTGGTTCAATTTCTGGAAGCAGTTAGAACCGCCCAAGAGTTCATCAATTCTTCTTGATTTAGGATTAGAGCAAGTCATTGACCAAAGAGATTTCCTTTATAAGGTTCTTCAGGCTCAATTTGAATTTTGTAAGTGAAGTCGAGCACCTCTGTTTTTCTCCCTAATGAGAAGTGTAAGCTTTTGCTATTCAAGCCTGAACACACATACTATTTTCTTGTGGTCCCCCATATGGAAACTATAGGGCAGAAATGACTCACAAATGAAACGTGAAAGACAGATTAAAAAACTATACTTACTTAGGAGGAATTCGTGAAACCGTGTTCACATTTGTGGCGGGGACCACTACTTGAAGGATGTGTTCAAGGGCTGTTAATCCACCAGCAACTTGAAATGCAATCTGATCTGCCACATTCTAGACAGAAAGACAAACAGAAGTTAGCCCAATCTCCCAGGCATAAAATTATAACCAAATGAAATATGTAGGTGTAGTCTGAGACATTCTGTTTGTTCAATTATTCTACAAATATTTACTGACTGCTTACTCAGTGCTAGGAATTGTAGGTCAACAGTAACCTGTTGCCGTTGAGTTGATTCGAGTAGAATTGCCCCAGAGAGTTTCCAAAGAGCACCTGGTGGATTCAAACTGCTTGACCTTTTTCTTAGCAGCCATAGCTCTTAATCGCTACGCCACCAGGGTTTCCAGGTCAACAGCAGTGAACATAAAAGATGTAATTGCTGTCCTCCATGAAGCTTAAAGACTAGTAAATGAGACCAACACTAATCAAGTGACTACAAATAAAATGATTTCAATTATGACAAGTATCTTGAAGAAAAACAAAAGGTGCTCTTTCAGAATAATGGGGCAACCAACTATATATCGGGGAAAAGTCAGGATAGGCTTCTCTGAAAAAGGTGAGGTGTTAAGACAGGTGAAAGAAAGGGGAAAGACAGAGGGAAAAACCAGTTTATGTAAAAAAAATTTTTGTAATACTTTTAAAAACCAGATTATTGTGTAATCATAATTATCACCTAACAAGATAAATTGACTTCCACAAAGCATTTCGTCTACTAGATCTTTTTTCTTCAGCAATACAAGATAATCTGATACTGAAGCATTTAGTCATACACTCCTTTTTTTTTTTTTAATACCACTTTAGCTATTTTAGGAAGAATCTTAAGTCTCATCTATGATAATTTTACATCTCAACCTATGATAATTCCTATATAATTTTTAAATTGTATACAATTCTTGTGGGAAGGAATCCACCAAGTTCTTTGTAGACTTCTGGCATGGGAGGGTAAGAGTGATCCTGTGCTACAGTGTATTCATTTTTTAAGCATACATACACAGAACCATGGCATCATACCTGTTTAAAAAAAAAAAAAAAAAAAAAACCCCTCTATTACAACAATACCTTACATGTCTTCTAATAGCATTCTACAGTTCACCCAGTCTTGAAACTTCTTTGAAATACCGTATATTGTTTTCTTTTGTTTTTTTGTGGGGGGGGAGCAGGTGGAGGGGATGTGAGTATATGTAGGCTCTGACATGACAAACATGTCTGCCTGATTCTTCTGACACTCTGATCACAATGTTCTGCCTGCCTCCAGTACATGGATGGAGTTTGGTAGTACAATCAAGTGCATATCTTAAATGCTCACCTGCTCATTCTTTATGCACAATAAAATGTATTTTGAGACTATAATAAGTTCATTGTGAAAGCCAGATGAGAACTCATAATTTTAATATTAATGTCAATAATTTATTGTTATTAATAACAAAAATTGTTTCTTTGCTCTAAAAGTAACAATCCAAAAATTGCAAAACCAGGTGCTCAATAATTGCTGTTATAATGCTGTTATCAGTCTTTCTTATAATAATAATCTTTATATTAACGTGTAACAGTGAAAACTGCACTAATCATAACCATACAGCTGCATGAGTTATGACAAACTGATCACAACTTTGTAACAACTCCAAGATTGAAAAAATAAAGTTTTATAACATGACACAATTCCCCTGATACCGAAAAGCTACCATCTCTCCCTGTTGCCCAAATATAAAGGCTATCCTGACCTTTAAAATCAGATTCATTTTGTCTTTTCAAATTTATAAAAATACCATCATACTTTCTATACTCTACTGTATTCAGCTTCTTTTGCTCAACTGTTTGTTTCTAAATTTATCCACGTTACTGCCTATAGTGGTATTTTATTCATTTCCTAGCTGTATAGTATTCTTTCGTCTGACTGTACCCCAACTCATTTAAATGTTTCACTGCTAACTGACATTTGGGTTGTTTTCACTTTGAAGCTTTGGGCAACGCTGCTTTTAAACATTCTGTACATGTATTTTGGGTACATGTGATATACAGTAATGATGGGTACATGCTTAGCAGTGGAACTGCTAGGTTACAGAGTATGCACAGGTTCAGCTCTATTAAATATGGTCAAACAACTTTCTAATGTGTTTGTAACAATTTGTGTACACACTGCAGTGTATGATAATTCCAGCTATTCTACATCCTCACCAAAACTTAATTTTATCAGTCTTTTTAACTTTAGCCATTCTAGTGGGTGTGTGCTGGTATTTTATTGAGATTTTTATTTGCCTTTTCTTGATGACTAATGATGATGAAGATCTCATTGACTTTTTGTGTGTGTATTTTTTTTTAAATTGAGGTATAATTTACAATTGGGTGAAAGGCTCAGATTTTAAGTATATGGTCAATCAAATCTGATGAATGTCCATCAAGGCCTGAACATTCCATCATTCCAGAAAGTTCCCTCATGTCCCTTTCCTAGTCAATTTCTCTCCTCCCCAAAACAACTACTGATTTGATTTATAATACCGCAGGTTAGTTTTGTCTATTTTAGAATTTCACATAAATGAGATCAGAGAGTATGTATGAATATTTTCTGAATTTAGAAATACTTTCTGGCTTTAATTTGGTTCAATTGGTTTAAATGGTTATCCCATCAGCAGTTTTACCAGTGCTAGGCCTAGGACACTATGGAAGCCTCTGAAGCCTAGAGAAATGGCAGAAGGACTCTGGGTCAAGATGGGCAAGTGAATACATACACACATATACCTCCTTTCTTCTTATACTAAAAAAAAAAACCAAATAGATAAAATATTTTAAAATATTAAAAAATACATAACCACATTAAAAAATAAATGGAAAATCTCTACGAAGCAAGAAGAGAGAAGAACCTCATAGTAACACATAGAGCAAGAGTCCAACTTTTAGCAGATTCTCAAAAGTTCATTAGCCCTTCTAGAGTCTTCCTTTTCCTTCAACTTTCACACTGATTCAGGCTTCAAGTTCTAATAATTCTACTTTTTTTATAACTCTTGACTCTTCTGTCCATGCCCACTGCTACAATGTCAGTTCAGGTTCTCAGGCTCTTAGGCTTTCTTGCCCAAGGTACTGCAGCAGCCTCCTAATTAGTATCCCTGGGTTCAAAATCACCCCATAACAGCCCATTCTCTACAGTAGTCCTGTCCAAACTCTCTTAAATAAAAGCCCAGGTGTTTTTTTTTTTTTTTGGTTTGTTTTTTGTTTTTTAATTTTCACTCTTTGCTAGACTAAGACTTTTGTGAGATACAATACAAACGAGACACTGGAAAAAATGGAGGAAAAAGGAAATACAAGCCCACATTTTAATATGTTAACAGAATTACTCTCAATTTTCTAAAGCTTACTCTTGATTTGTGTACTTATTCATCATGCTCTAGTAAAAGTATGAACATGGATGCTGGACTGTGGATCTCATTTTAAGTAGTCTTGCTCTGGGTGCCAGCATATGCAATGAGGATAATATTCTAAAGAGTAAATCTGACCATGTCACTCCCTCACTTAAAGCACTTCAATGGCTTCTTCCTCATTGTCTACAGAATGAGACGCAAATTCCTTAGCATGATATACACAGGTCTCCTTCCCTGCCATGCCCCCTTCTCTTGCTCAACCATTCCCCAATGGTCCATGTTCTTTCATGCCTCCATGCTTTTGCATATACTGTTCTTTTCCAAAAGGGATGATCCTCTAGCTTTCTACCTGTGTAACCCCACTAAACTCTGAGCTTCCTGAGGTCCTGGTCCATGTCTGCTTCATTACTACATCCTCAACCCTTAGCATAGGGGATTGTAGTCAGTAAGTAGTTCAATCAATGGCTGAATAATAGTTTTGAGAAAGAAAGCTGACCAAGACCCTTTTACATGATTTTAACTATGGAACCATAAGTATTCAATAATTTGTCTATATGATCCCAGGATAAAATCCCCCATCCTGTTATTGTGTTTGCCTCATAGGACAGTTTTTCACTGGAACTGAGAGCTTCATGATCAAAAAAAGAGATTCAGTAGTTTTTCAAGACTGAAGGACAAGTTCAGCTCCAACCTCCTTAACAATCATCAAGGAAGGAAGTTAACTCTCCACTTGTACTCCATTTTGGTATGAAGTCTTTATATATTGATACGTCTCAACTCAAAAACAAAGAATATCACATCTCAAGCCAAGCAGATACACCAGCTGTCCGCAGAGAAACAGAGAAGAACGACTGCTGTTCTGTAGATCTTTCCACAATGGGAGGGAACTGATCAACACTGCAGAAGTGGAGGGAAAAATGACTGAGTAAAAGCAGACCATTTTAATGTATACATCTATGCCTTAAAAAAATAAAACAAACCTCAAAGTCTTTAATGCAGTGCCAACAACATGTGACCTCTTGAAAAACTTAAGACATAGGATCTAATAGACATTAAGCAGGAAAAAATAAGCCAATTTCAGGAAGATAAAGGCCATTCAAAGCCAATTTTTTACTAATGTATTATTGAAAGTTGAAGTTTTAATCTATCATTTGCAGCTTTTCAAGGAAATAAAGCAAAAAGCAAAAGCAACTGTGAAATAATCTCACGAATCTCCTCTTAAGGTCAAAGAGGATTCTGGTTATGTGTACTTCAGAGTAGAGATATAACAAGCCACCTTTGGGATCTCTTTCATAGGGCATGGCTGATGGAAACATTGCTCAGTAACTTCCTCAACTTCTCCTTCAAGGTCCACATGAACTCTTATTCATTCCAGCATCTCTGGTCTACCGCAGGGCCCCATCTTCTCTTGTCTGTGCACTCCACAAGAACAGCACCTGACTTATCTCTGCAGTCCCAGTCCTGATAGGTGAATGACTAAATAAATGAAATGAAGGACTTTTCTCAGACAGCAGAAATGCCCTCGTGAGATATGAGCATTAACGCAATAGAAGTATTTGAGCATAACAAGGAAGAACATTCCAATGGCTCCCACTCCCTAACAGTGCAAATAACATCTCTTCCCCTTCTCTATACATAAAGGCAGATGAAACAATTCTATGATATCTGAGATGACTTATTCACTTCACGGGGCGGGTGGTGGGGGAGGAAGAAAATCAAGCTGGCTCAATGATGAGCTTCTAAAATGTGAAAATTAAGAAGAAAACCCTTGCAAGCATGTGACATTAAACACTTTATCTGCAAATCAAAAAAAGGCAATCACATTCACACAACAATCCAGGAAAACTTCTCTTTCTCTCCACTCCCACCACACTAACTTCCTATGCCAATCACTTGGCACTTCTATACTGCTCTCTTTTCATTCCTGGACGCCTTACCTCCACAATCAAATTGGATGCTCCTCAAGGACACTGTCTTACACTTGTTCCTATCCTTCTCAGCATCTAGAAAAATGCAAGTACACTAAAAATACTTAACCGTAATTATTCTCTCCATTCAAACTGCCACCTTCCCAAATTGTACCTAATGTTCAAATGCTATTTATCAATCCTTCAGACCTAGATCAAATGTTGCTTCTTCCATGAAACCTTTCCTGATCTCCTGAACTAAAGTCAAAGCTCTCTGTGGATTTAACTGTATTTCTCTTGTGGACTTTGTAACTTTCTACTTTACTCCAGAGTTATCAGTGTTTATGTACTAGACTGTAAAGCCCAAACTCTCCTATCTCTGCATCCCTGTCTAGGGTCAAGTGTAGGATGCACATACTGTAGGCACTGAGCAAAGGTTTGCTGAATGATTAAAAATTTCTCTTCCTTTCTAGAAAGGTGAACTAGGTACTTTTCCTTCTCCCTTTTACCCCTTTTCCAAATACTCTGCATTCAGACACATGAAATTGGAAAAAAAAATTTCATAAAGAGTTTTATCATTCTAATTTATTTGAATGAGAAAAATACCTCTAAAGTTGAAATGTGTGGCTTTACTTATGTACCTGGCATAACACCTTAATAGCTCTGCCTTCCCCTGATGTCTCCTACTGTGAGACTGACACTTGACTAATAGGATTAGCAGCTCCATTCTAATAACCCAGTTTAGCTAAAGGCCAGCCAAAAAAAAAAAAAACACACACAAAAAAACGACAGCCTCAATCTGAATTACATGGCCTGGGAATCCATCCAATTATTAACTAGAGTAACTGTTATTACCTCTCCCAATCAAAGGGGAGGCAGCTGTTAATCTTTGGTGGCTTGCAAAGGCTAGTGGCCTTTGTACTTGACTTCTCTGTAGACAGTAATTATGTTCTTTGTGATCAGGGAAGAAGGCCTTCCTAGCCTTTTAGACAGAGGTGGCAGATGGGGAAAACTGTTTGCATGTTCATTAGCAGGATAGGCTAGATTTGTTCTGAGCATCTGTGGCAACTTAAGACCTGTTTAGAGATAATACAAGCAGGTTTTGGCAAGTGCATAAATTTAGAACTCAGTAGCCCAATTTATAAAGACGAGAAGATCTTGAAGTGAATTTCTTAATGGTTGTTTTACCCTCATGGAAAACTTTCCAAACACTTAAAGAACACCATCTCTACTCCTCTACTACTACTGTTAGCTTAAAAGAAGCAAGCATAATGTACTGATATTCCTTTTTCTATTATATATTTTTTCCCTTCTAAGCTTTCTAACGGCTGGCTTCTTCCTATTCCTATAACCTACATAAACGCCTGCGCTAAGCTTTTCAGCTGTAGGCACTATTACTTGAAAGGACTCAGGTTTTGGAGTTAAGGATATCGCAAGGGCGAAATTATAAACTTGTGGGAATGTGCTGCCAAAAAGGAGTGAAATCATAACCTACAGTTTGAAGACTTAGGTAATAAGGTAAGTGGGGCTGATAGAGGCTGGAAAAGCTTTCTCAGGATCAGAGGAACAATTCCTTTGTGACGCTAATCAGAACCTGGACCCTTTGGAAGGCTCTCCCTCAGGGAGAGCTAAATTGTGGCATTTCTGACCTGTTTGGATTAAGAGAAGTGGGGGCAGGGTGAGTGCAAGGGGATAGTACATGCAGGAGAGAAAGGACAGAAGAAGAACACAAGACCTGAGTGCTCATTCTCTTTCTTTTCTAAAGTATGTTATAAGACAGATGACCAAAGATCAAAGATCAATGCATAGATAGAGTTCACTATTACAATCCAACAAAACTCATAATAAAGTTATTTTGATATTCCTCATCCTCAAGCTCTCCAAAGCTGCCAACTGGCAGGCACTGGACCAGGCCCAGTATTCCCAATGTAGTAAGAGACAGACATAGAGAGAAATTAACACACTGAGATAAATGTTACAATGAGAGGATGTACAAGAGCTGTATGAGCAGAGAAGAAGTGATTCCTTTCTCTAGTCCTTAAGGACACATGGATGCCAATGTGGACAGTTTCCTGAGCTATTATGCTATCAAATTAAAAGGTAAAGTACTCAAAGCCAAGGACCTATATATAAAGTTCTTTGTGCAGCTCCTTTATACTCTCACCTTTCCCAACTGCTAGGGCTACCTGGTGGTTTACAGCAGGACCTGAAGAGTCTTAACCACAGCAGTTCTTGTCTTTCTTTGTTCTTGCATCTCAAGTGTTCTGGGTGTTTTAAAATTTGGAAGCAAAGAAACTCAGGACCATCAAATCAAGGAGAATCTGCTTTGGGCAAGGGAGTGATATGGATCAAGAGCCAGTAACATGGACAAACTTCTCTAGGTCTAGCAGCTCCCAGGGGCCAGTACATTAGAACTCAGAGGCTTTTCTCCTCTGGGATGGCAAGAAAAGGGAGAGGAATATTCCTACAGCATTTTGTTCTCTATCATAATGCTTGTGGTCCTTTACTGATTTTCCAGTTATTTAATATTAAGTCAGATCACACCAAATATCTATATCTACTTAATCACAAATTAGACTGTGAGTTCTCTGATGACTGGGATTATATTTATTTTACGCCTAGCAAAAAGTAGGTGTTCAATAAATGTTTGCTGAATCAAAGAATAAAGGTATAATCCAACTTCTGGGGCCCTCCCACCAGGAATTTCCTTAAGCAGAAAGAAAATCTATCAATCCCAATGAAAAAGAAGAGGCTTAGAAATACCCAGGTGCCTGGGCAAGTTGAGGTAAGAGTATGAGTAAACCAGAAACTGTGGAAGAGGCTACCTGTGCTGACAAGGGAAGGCAGACCTGGGTTTCAGGTCTGCCCGAAAGGGACAAACCCAGAAAGGAGAGGCCAGAGATGTGACATGAGGGTTAACTACAGGACCTTTACCAACCATCTTGGCTTACATCTTGCCCTTCTCATTTTGGCATAATTTTTTTTGCCCTATTCTCGAAGAAAGTAGTAACCCAGACCCCTCTGTGCCCTTAAGGAAGCAGACGGGAGAGCAACTTTAAGGAGTGAAGGAATCCAAACTTTTCTGAAAGCACCATCCTGGAGAGCTACTGAGAATGACCTTATGATGGCTTACCACGTGGCAAGTCCTGGGCTATTATCTCATAAAAACCCTCACAACAACCCAGTGAGGAAGGAATCATCATCCCCATTATATAGATAATAGGAGTCAGGTTACCTGCTCAAGTTTATAGAGCCAGAAGTGGCAGAGCTGGGGAATGAAACCAGGTTTATCTGACTTCTGAGTGTGTGATGAGTCTATACCAAGAATGTAGTGGAAAATCTAGTGTGTGGCAGTAAGGTATGTGTTTGACTTTTGGCACACTTCTCACCAAATATCCCAAATTTGTAAAATTCTGGACTCAATACTATTTAAAAATTTTTTTAATTTTTTTTTTTTTAAACTAATTTTATTGTGGCGAAACATATATAGGAAACCCTGGTGGCATTAAGTGCTATGGCTGCTAACTAAAAAGCCGGCAGTTCGAATCCACCAGGCGCTCACTGGAAACTCTATGGGTCAGTTCTCCTCTGTCCTATAGGGTTGCTATGAGTCGGAACTGACTCACGGCAACAGGTTTGGTTTGTTTGTTTTTTTTAAATTAAGGAATAACTCCTCATTCCTCTCACCTGCCCAAGCCCCTGGTAACTACAGATCTGTGCTTGCCTCTATGCATATGCCTATTCTAGACACTTCATATAAATGAGATCATATAATATTTGTCCTTTTCTGTCTGACGTATTTCACTTAGCACTATGTTTTCAAGGTTCATCCACATTGTAGCATGTATCAGAACTTCATTTCTCTTTATGGCTGAATAATATTCCCTTTTATATATAGTAGCTAGCTAAGTACTCAGCTGCTAACTGAACGGTCAACACTTCGAACCTACCAGCAGCTCCATGGGAGAAAGATGTGGCAGTCTGCTTCCATAAAGATAAACCCCTTGCCATCGAGTCGATTCCGGCTCTTAATGACCTATGAGGTAGTTCTACTCTGTCCTATAGGGTCGCTATGCGTAGGCACGGGCTAGCTGGCAACAGATTTAATTACTGATAAGAAAGGACTTCTGCCATTTTGGTATTTGTTTTCTGTGTGTCTTATACCTTGTTTGTCCCTCTTTCCTCCTATACTGCTTTCTTTTGTGTTTAGTTGATTTTTTTGTAGTAAGCAATTTTGATTCTCTTTTCCTTTCCTTTTGTGTAAATTTTAAAGATATTTTCCTTGTGGCTACCATGCGGATTACACTTAACATTTTAAATTTATAACAATCAAAAAACTTTCAATTCTGAAATAATTTTAGATTTACAGAAGACTTTCAAGGGTAGTACAGAGAGTTCCTATATGCCTTAACCCAGCTTTCTCTAATTTAACGTGTTATATAATCATGCTACATTTATCAAAACTAAAAAATTACATTGTTACCATATTATTAACCAAACTATAGCCTTTATTTGGATTTCCACAGTTTCTCCACTGAAGTCCCTTTTCTGCTCCAGGATCGAATTTAGGACACCACACTGCATTTAGCTTAACCCTATTCTGAAGACAAGGTAAAGTTACTTTTAGCTTTTTACTTTTTGCATTAGAGGAGGAATCCTGAGCTCTTTTATATTAGCATTCTCTAACAGCTAAAAAAAAAAAAATTCTTGAAATAATCCAGACTCAGAGAACGTAAAGGAATGCCAAGATTGACCATCACAAGTAAATAAAAAAGGAAATGAAAGAGCTAACTAGATTCTAAGGGACTGAAATATGAGTAGCTCTTTTACCTGGTGGTGCAGTTCTTGAGACTGTCAGGAAATGGGAAGAAATGTGCACACAGCAGGAGGGAAGCAGGCCTTGGGTGAGGCCGGAGGGAATGTGGGACCAGGGTTAGAAGAGACCCCAGGTGGCCCAAAATGGGCTCCCTGCAGCTCTAGCCCCAACTGGCCTTCAATACTGTTCTCAGCTAGGGCAGTCTTTCAAAACCCTTTCCTTTCCGCATGTCAGTGAATTGGAACTCATCTCTGTAGGCTCTACTACCAACTTCGGCACACAGTCTGCTTCCAAGTCTTTAGAGTCTGCCTTTCCTGGCTTGTGCCCATGGTAGGATATTTATTGCAAGGCTTTTTCAAGAAGCAGCTAGGTTAAAAGCCTTGTGATGGGGCACTAAAAAATCAAGCACAGCCAATTTTAGAAATGGTCCTGCTAGAAAGAACTGGGCCTGTTTAATTTAGTGCAGAGGAAATGAAAGAGGGAAATAGTGAGTGATAGGCAATGTCTGAGTTTTTTCAGATGGATTATCTGGAGCCTGCTCTCTGGTTTAGGCCCTCCTGTTTTCTAGCATCTAAAAGGTACAGGGGAGCAAAAAGAGGAAAATCAGTACAAACCATTATTTATGAGATGACCTGATTCAAGGAAGGAGGCAAAAATGAGCAGCTCTTCAGATTTTGGGGACTTCAAGATACCCTTGCTAACTGACACTTTGGTTATGGATGAAAAGTGCTAAACACTGTAGAGCTTCTGTTCTCCATTAAAATACCATGAACGATACCTTCTTATGTGGAAAAAAGTATGAAAGGCTTTTTCAGGATATCTGGTCCTTCTTCATTTTGCTAAAGCAAACATGATCAAATGTTTACTGAAGAGTTAATACTGCCCCACTGAATTCTACCAGCAGAGATGCTCTATGCTACTGCTTTTAGCTGGTGAGAATAAAACAAGGCCTTTACTAAGGTGAGTGAGAATGTTTAAACTTCTGCTTATTCAAGGCAAACAAAATTCTGAGGGACTCTTAAGTCTAAAGAACAGGAGACTGTTACAGAATCTTGTATCTTCATGACAAGGCAAAATATAAATCCTCTTCTTTGTAAGAAACACTTGAGTCCATTAGAAGAGAAATTTGATGATTAATTTATATTTATACAAAGCCTTTAGTCTGGAGTCTGAAATAGGTTCTAGCTTTAAATCAGCACACAAGTTCATATCTTCGCAATATGGGGAAATAAAGTTACCATATGGAAAAGAAATGTAAAAATTCTAAAAAGATCCGGTATCTCTGAAGACTTTCATATGTAAACATTAAGTGGCACATAATACTGGGAAGCCTTTTTGGCAGCATAGGGGAGGGGGGTTAACATCTGAGAAAGATAAGCAGAAATGATGTACTGCAAGGGTGTGGGGGGGTGGGTGTAGGTAGAAAGACCTTTGCCCTAGCAGCTGGAGCCCAGAACCATTAGTGCCCTCCTCTAGATTGTGAGCCCCTTGTGGGCAGACTGCCTTATTCACCATTCAGAGGCTGTTAGGTGAGCACAGCGGCTGAGAGCATGGCCTATGGAGTGATTCTGCCATAGTTTGAATCTCAACTCTCTCACTTATTAGCCATACAATGTCTGGCAAGTTACTGATCCTATTGATGCCTTAGTGTTCTTATTCATAAAATGAGGCTCATAATTCCCACCTCAAGTGGTTATTGAGAGGATTAAATAAATTAATCCATGTAAACATTAGTGATCATCATCATCATCTTTATATTGCCCCCTTTTCCAACTGGGTATCTAGCAAATTGTCATCAAATAAATTTTAGTTCCCATCCCTTGAGGGTTCACCTTTTTTTTTGTTTTTGGCTTCACATTTCACTTCTAGTTCATTCAGTGCTACGTAATACCCAAAAGAGTAGACACTTAATGACTCTGGGACCAGATAGGTCCTGGGATCTTTGTGATATCTCAAAATTGTACTACAGTATGATTTTTCCCATAAACAGAGTATCATTTCTCCCATAAATAAGCTAAGAGCCTACCTACTCACCCTATCAGTCTCAGCTTGAATGTTACTTCCTCAAAGGGGCCTTCTCTGACTTCTAGGTTGCATTCAGTCTTCTTATATTCTTGGACAACATGCTGTCACTTCCTTAATCGTAACACTCACTGCTCTTCATTAATTACTTGTTAAATTGTCTGGAAGAGCAAGGCCTGTAAGTGTCTTATACATTGCTGTTTCCCATGTGCATGGCACATAGAAAAAATCACCAACATTTAATGAATACACACACACACACACACACACACACCCCTAAATACTGCCTTACATGCACTGTCTCATACGGTATACACAACAAGATGTTAACTGTGAGGCCGATGATAAGTACTATCTCTACTTACACAGGGGAAACTAAAACTCAAGAGAAAATAAGTAACTTGCTTAAGATTATATAACTAGTAAGTGCAGAGCTGGGAATCAAACCCAGGTGTATCTGATCTAAAATCTAAGCTTTTAACCACCACACTATATTGCCTCTCTGCATAGTACGCACTGGAACACAAAATTGTTTCATTGAACTAAAATGTCTGGAAGGTGAGTTAGAAATGATGTTAAGAGTTAGTGTTTGGAAGTTTCCCTAGACGTGATGATTGCACTATAGGCATAATGAACTGCAAACTTCTAGATTAGAGGTGGCTCTATATTGGTCCTGAGAGAGGAGCTACTGGAGCTTCAAAAAAGAGCCATTATTCAAGAGGCTAAGAATAAAGACAATTACAAGACCCAAGAAGTTTAGATTCAGAAGAAATTAAAAAAAAAAAAAAATCTAAATCCCTTATTAAAATTAAACACTATTAAATGAGGCAAAGATATGCCACAGAATATACTCGGGTGGCCATTTTGGGTACTCCAGCAAATGTTCATGTCCTGTAGTGTTATTAGATTTTTACGGTATGTTTTACAACTCATTCTCTTCGACTCATGTATGTACAGGCTTATTATTGTTGTTGTTGTTAGATGCTGACTCATAGCAACCCTACGTATAGCAGAATGAAACACTGCCTGGTCCTGTGCCATCCTCACAATTGTTGCTGTGTTTGAGCCCATGGTTGCAGACACTGTGTCAATTCATCTCATTGAGGGTCTTCTTCTTTTTCACTGACCCTCCACTTGACCAAGCATGATGTCCCTCTACATGGACTGGTCCCTCCTGATAACATGTCCAAAGTACGTGAGACAAAGTCTCACCATCCACCAATTCAGCAAACAATCTAGCCTAAATTATACAAGCAGCTGTAGTGAGTGCTTTAGATACTAAATCGAAGCATAGCAAAAAAAAAAAAAAAAAAAAAAAAAAAAATCACATAACTAGTATCTGCTCTTTGAATTTTGTATTCAAGAAATAAATGATATAAATTACATGCTTTTTCGAGGTAAAAATCTCTTTTCCAGATTACTCTTGTGTTTGACATAGGCACATTAAACTTGGGATATATAAGTGAAAGCAAACACAATGAGACAGTGAGTCACTGTTAGTATTGCAACACTTCGAGATAACACCAGTTTCTTCCTCTGAATAGACTGACTTTGTGATATAATTCCCAGAACTACTCTTTCTTTCCTGGTATCACTAAATCTGCCAAGTTGGCCATTTTTATAAGTAAGCTATTTGGCCCAGACGAGCATCTGTCTTAAACATTTTGATATTTGCTTGCCTTAAGGCAAGGAATGGACAGGAAGATAAGCCAGAAAAACCATTCAATTTAATTTAACAAATATTTATTGCCTCCCAACTATGTGCCTGGCACTTGCTACCCGCACCCCTTGCCATTGAGTTGATTCTGACTCACAGGGACCCTATAGAACAGAGTAGAAATGCCCCATAGGGCTTCCAAGGAGCGGCTGGTGGATTTGAACTGCCAACCTTTTGGCTGGCAACTGAGGTCTTAATCACTGTGCCACCACGGCTCCTGGCACTTGGTAAGTGGTAGAAATATAGAGGCACATAGGACCAGGACCTCAAGAACTTCACATTCTACTGAGGAAAAAAGATTTGAAAACAGGTGTTGGGACCCTAATTTTTCTAGCTGATTTCTCCAACCCTCCCTATGCAGTACATCGTTTCTGCCTATCTTTCTCAGATCTTGCCCCCCGCTCCCACCACATGCTGCCAAAAAGGCCTCCTAGTGTTGTGTGCCACCTGATGCTTACATATGAAAGTCTTCAGAGATACAGGTTCTTCTCAGGTTACTGCAACATACTATTATAAGCCCTTTGTATGACAGAAGTACACCTTGGGAGATTCTAGGAGATACCTAACCAGGTTAGGTGAGGATCAAAGGAATTACAGGGAACACTTCCTAGAGGAGGGGACCCAAGAGTTGAGCCTCAAAAGACAAGAAATCATCCAGGCAAAAGTATCTGTTTATGGGGCAAGGGTGGGGGTGAAGGGGATGGAGGTAGCTGAATTGGGTGAGAATGAACTAGGGGTTCTAGGGGATGGGCTATATGGAGATAAGAGGATGTAGGACCCATTCAAGGGACTCTAAGCCACTGAAAATGGCTGGAGTGTGACATGTGGGGGGGGAATGTTGTGACATAATGCTGGAGGGGTAGGCAGAGACTAGATTCTGCAGGGGACCTTGTATACAAAGATAATCCAAATCTTATGCTAAAGCAACAGGCAACCACCAAGATTTTGAAGCAGGGGAGTGACAGAGCCAGACTTTCACTTTTGAAATCACATTCTAAAAACTACATAGAGAATAGACCAGAGAGGGTCAAGATTAAAAACAAAGAGACCAAATAGGTGGATACCATATTTTAAACGAGAAATAATTAGGGTCTCAACACCAGTAGTGACAATTCAAACAAAGAAGAAGGCTGGCCAGTTAAAAGCTATATTAAGAAGCAAAATCAACAAGCTACTGCCTGGATATGGGGAGCAAAGGAGAAAGAAGAGTCAATTTACCAAGTATCTTTCATGTGTAAGACCCTGTATAAAGGACATAAACAGGTCTGATACAGGATTAGGCGCTCCTCCTTGAAGGAGTTTACCACTTAATTAAGCAAAGCAGACACAAAAAGAACCAAACAATTTTCAAGGTAGTGTCTAAGTGCTAAATGAGTATGAGACAGTCACATAGCCCAGGACTCACGCAGGACAGGAGAGGGAGTGCTCTCAGGGCTCCTTTTCATAATGTCAAGTTAAAAACACTTTTAAAAACCACTTTATCCTTCACATTTAATCTTGGTGAGTGGAAAAGCAGCTCAGATTGGGTATTCGTACACAGGACTACAAACTAGACAAAGTTTACAACACTTGTAATTAATTAGTTATCACTGTCCCATAATATTAACTCCATGGGAAAGATAAAGGAGTAAAATATGAAGGAAGAGGGGAGGAAGGAACAGAAGGTATACTGCTTTTTCTGGAGAAGGCAACTCTTCTTCCAATAAATGTCATGTACTGGTTGCCATATCCTCCAAACAAAAAAAGCATACTTTTAATTCTCCTTAATCTATACTTAGAAGGATTCCTGTGGCATTACCATACAGGTACCATTGTTCTCTAAGGGTTTCATATGTATCGGTTCGGTATCTCTTCTCTGAAGACAGCAGCAAGGGCTACACCACAGGCCACTATGAACTGTTCCAAAGCACAGAATACATGGAACAGTTCAAACAGAAGGCTGGAGCCTAATAATGATTTTTACATGCCCTTGTGCTCATGTTTCTAGGCACTAGCCAGCACCCATAAGCTCAGGAGCAGTGCATATTTAAGCTATTAGCTAACCACAAAGATGAGTGTCACTTCTCACAATGCGCATTTTATTAAGTAAATCTATTTTTGACAAGTCACCATTTCTCTAATCTGCCAAGAAATACAGTGACCATATTTCAGATGGCCTGCGAGTGGCAGTGCCACTCTGTTGCTCTCTAACTGCACATAGAAACAACTTGATAGGAAGAACTAAGGCTATTTCAAGGTAAACCGTAGGGTCAAACATATTAAATTTTTCTATATAAGCTTAGATACCTTTTACACATAGTCTGAATATATTTTCATGAAAATGTGAGTGTAAATTAAGTAAATTTACTTATTATTATTACAAGTTACACCATACAAATTAGTTTTGCATTTTACTCACAAAATCTAATTTATCTTCGCTAATTAGATTTCCCTCTAGAGATGTGAGGGAAGAAACTGTTCTTTATTCTTCTTATAATTCCAATATCTAACACAGTGCCTGGCAGCAAGGAGGTGCTTAATTAAACATTTATTAAATTAGTAAATGAATATTTTTGTACTAATCAAAACACCTCCCAGCATACAAAGGAATAAACCGTAAGACTGTATCTCTAAACGTATTAAATACCAAAATGTACAAGCTGCACAATCGAACTATATTCTATACAGATTGTTCTGCTCAATAAATATACCAGAATTTAAAGATGCAATGTACAATAGATACGTATGATATATACATCCTAATCAGAAACATTAGTATTTAACAAGTAGGGGCAGAACTTCAGCATTGCCAGTGGGCAGTGTGGACCTACAGGTTCTAGATAACACCACATCCTAATTTTCAATCCTCCAGCACTTGGTGGGGGTGCTAGTGGGTGGGAACAGCTTCCTGAAGTTATTAATTGCTGCGTACCATCACCCTCTTCTTTTTGCTCCTCCAGCCTGTTCAATAATTTCTGTAACAAAATTATTATTTTCCTGACTGGATACTGTCCTAGACACTAACTGTCTCCTGTCCCTTTGGTACCTACTGTCTTACTGCCCACTGTCCCTTAACATTTCCATTTATTTATTTAACAAATATTTATCAAGTGACCATTATGGTCTTATGTTAGGTGCTGGGGACAGACAAAACACATGTCCATATCTTCATACAGTTTACAGTCTAGCATTCAGTCTGGTATGATTAGTTTCTACTCATGATTATGTAAGAATTATAAGCTTGATGACAGTAAGATCATGAAGTACTAACTCAATTCTTATGAGTCTGAATGTTTTAATCAGAAACCAAAACCAAACCCGCTGCCATTGAGTCAATTCTGGCTCACAGCGACCCTACAGGACAAAATTGCCCCATAGGGTTTCTGAGGAGTGGCTGGCGGATTCAAACTGCTGACCTTTTGATTAGCAGCCGAGCTCTTAACCACTGCACCACCAGGGCTCCTTTAATTAGAAAGGGCTATAAAAGGTATTATTTATTAATTAATAAACTAAAGTGACAAGAAGAGTCAACTCTTCCTGAGGATTACTTCATGTGTTAGGACATGTTTTATTGTTAGGTGCCACTGAGTTGTTTTTGACTCACAGTAACCCCATGTGACAAAGGAGAACTTCTCCACAGGGTTTTCTAGGCTGTAATCTTTATAGAAACAGATCACCAAGTCTTTCTCCTGCAAAACTGCTGGGTGGGTTCCCACAGCCAACCTTTCACGTAGCAGCTGAACGCCTAACCATTGCGCCACCAGGGATCCAGTTTGAATGTGCAGAAGCATGCATTTCTCATTGTTACAGTTGTACTGTAGTCAGTTATTCATGTCCCTGAAATTACAGTTAGGTACCACAAAAACACATAAAAGATCCACTCTATGCAAAGTGTGTACAAAAGGGTGTACAAAAGGTACATAAAGAAGATCTCCGAGAAGCTGCACAGATTCACCATGGACTTTACATAAGTCCCCATTTGAATCAGATAAGGAATTTATTAAATTTGTTTCTATGACACTTGATACAAAGATAGTAGACAGGTCTAAAACGTCTTCTGTCAAATGGACTCAGCAGTCTAATCGCAACGTGTCCCCAGATACTAGGCTACCAATTTGTTTATCACTGATCTTGACTATAAGGCCCTTAATGTATTTTCATAAGTACATTATACATTTTACTGCTTGTATACAGAGAATTTAATTCAGAGAATGCTTTGTGCCAGCATGAATTTAGTGTAAATTACACAGATAAAAAAAAATCACATAATGTGTTTTAGACAAGTGATTTACATACCATTTCTATTCATCAAAATAGACTACCGAGTGTGTAACATTACTGTCATTTACATGGGGCTTTCTATTCTAAAGAATCCAAAATACTTTGTAACTATTTTTCTTACAATTCTCTTAAATTTATAAAAAATAACAATTAAGGTCAAGAAGTATGAATGAAATATACCTAATCCAAACTATGAGAGAGAGGCACTCAGTGTGATTTATTCCAGCTTGAATTTAGTGGCGGGCTCTTTAATCACTGTACAATGACTGACCCACTGGTAGTGAGTCAGTGAAAAGACTGCTAATTCCAATTCTATCAATGAAGCAATGGTTCCTCTTCAAACAATACACTCATTTTTAAGTTTTATATTTGAAGTAAAAAGAGTGAAACAATCATATTCAAACGACCAAATCTGGAGCTCATTTACACATATAACTTGTGTCAAGATGTGAAAGCCTGCACTGTACAGGGAAACAGACTGTTGAAATTACACACACACACACACACACACACAAACACGCATGCACATGCACACAAAATGTTAACCTATGATTTTTATGCAAAGACAGGGCAGAAAATAAGTATTCTAACTTCAAGTATAAATTTTAACAAAATGCTGGCAGTGGAGGTGAGGGATAGGAGTGCTGACGAGCGGTGTAGCGTTTCTTTGTGGAGTGAGATAAAAATGTTCTCGTATTGGTTGTGGTGAAGGTTGTTCAATTCTGTGAATACACTAAAAGCCACTGAATTGTACACTTTTAAATGGTATATGAATTATAGCTCAATAAAGCTATTAAAAATGTTAACAAAACGGTCTGATTACAAAACACACAACTTACATCTATGTCATTTATAGTCCAATTAGAAGAATGCTATTTTATAAAAACAGTTTTCACTTTACAAAAGGCTTCGACCCAGTTGACCTGACTGGAGTTATAAAGTCTTAGATAAAAGATCAGAAATATACTGGATAAAATGAGGAACACTTGAAATCAGACAGAAGTCCTTGATTCTAGGTTCAGATATGGACCGAGATGCTTTTCTCTCTCTGAGTAGCCAGTACATTTCCAAGATCATGAACTACTGATCTACTGGTTCCCAGGCCAGTCACTGATTGTCCTTTATGGGAAGCTGATAGATTCAACTAACAACTGACATAGAGAGTCAGAAAATGTGTGCTTTAGAAAATGTTGTAATATCAACAACTTTAAGGACCCAAATCCTAAAGGCAATTGAACCACATTCAGGGATTCAATCATTCCTTCAATGAACATTTCTGGGCATCCACCAAGTTATCAGATCCTAAGGTGGGTCTGTGCTAGGAGGACAGCTTACTGTAATCCCCTGGGAGATGCTGTACCAGAAGTGTGATCAGAGGGCTCTGAGAGCACAGAAGAGAGACAACTGGTATATACCTTTTTTTAAAAAAAGAAAATAATACTTCATATATATATATATATAAAATAACTGTTATGGATGTTGTCATGCATGCTGGAGAGGATGATATACTTTCCACTTTGGCAACTTAGTGGAAAGAAAAAAAGCATAAATAATGATAAAAAATCTCAGTTGCTGAATTGTTGTATGTGACCTTGATGAATTCACTTAACCTTTTCTACCTTGGTTTCCTCACATATACCATCAATTCTTGACACTTATAAGACTGAAATGACTGTCAGTACTGAAATAAGACTCTCTTCTGTTAAACCGTGGTTTGAAGTTCCTTAAAAACATCAACACAATCAGCCTTACACAAATCTTTCTTATATAATGACCCAGTTACTAAATAAAAACTTTATCAGAAGCTTTGTAACATTTTCATAGCCTTGCAGGACAACATGCAGTAACATACTATAAAAGGCTTATTACAGTAAAAAAAAAAAAAAAAAAAAAAAAACAAAAACTCAGATATATGAAATGATTGTTCCTATAACATCTGTGCGTCATGTGCATGGATTGTACTAGTCTGCCCTATGGAGGACAGAGAGCCATGATATGATACCTTAAGAAGAACCATGTCTATAAAAGGAGATAAAAGTCATAAGTAGCTATAAGCTAAGGCAGAAATTGGTACTTGTCCTAAGAGAGGTGCAGACTAAGTGTTTTCATGTTCAAAGATGAGATATCATTACCCTGGGGAGTCCATTTGGGTTACTAAGCATTAATGGATTCCATTAAGAAACAAGATCAACATATATCTAAGTGAATATTTTAAAATATATTCACTTACTATTTACAATTTTCTGCATGGTTATTCTGCCTCTGTATTATTTTTATGACACTTAGAAAATAAGAACAGTGCCACATTCTGCTCAGAAATGTTCATCCAATACTTTTGGGGATTTTTAGACAGCTGTTATAGTTTCTGAAATCTTTTATCATTCATGTAAAGTCTTACCAATACATTAGAGCATACCTATGAAATAAAGTGAAAGTTGAAAGATCTCAGAAATAAATATGAATGCCTTTGCTAACTGTAAGTTTACATGGAGAGATCTCCTAAGAGATCTGAGTCATTCAAATATTTCTTCATAAGCTTCTTAAATTATGAAAAATTAAACATAATTACTGGCCATATTAATATTGACTATATAACTATTAGTTAGAATCTATTTTTCAGTAAAGTTGGATTTTTACATACTACATATGTACTTAAAACATAAATAAGTATCCTCTGTATGCCCATTTGTTGTTGTTGATGGTTGCTTTCGAGTTGGCTCCGACTCATGGTAACCCCACATGCCATCTTCAAAATTGTTGGTATGCTCAAATCCATTGTTGCTGCTACTGTGTATTTTGAGTGCTTTCCAACCTAGGGAGCTCATCTTCTATCACTGTATCTGTTGTGATCCAAGTGGTTTTCATTGGATAATTTTTAGAAGTAATCAACAGGCCTTTCTTCCTAGTCTGTCTTAATCTGGAAGCTCCACTGAATCCTGTCCACCATGCCTGACCCAGCTGGTATTTGAAATACTGGTGGCACAGCTTCTAGCATCATCTATCAACAGGCAAGCCACTACAGTACAACAAACCGACAGAAGTGGTGCCCATTCAAGTAACCACTATTTTTTATAAAGATGTTACTTTGAGGACTAAGGTACGCCTGACCCACGCCATGATATTTTCAATCACCTCATATGCATGTGGAAGCTGGACAATGAATAAGGAAGACGGCAGAAGAACTGATGGCTTTGAATGACGATGTTGGCAAAGAATACTGGATATACCATGGACCGCCAGAAGGACAAACAAAACTGTCTTGGAAGAAGTACAGCCAGAATGCTTCTTAGAAGCGAGGATAACGAGACCTCATCTCATGTACTTTGAACATGTCATCAGGAGGGACCAGCTCCTAGAGAAGGGTATCATGCTTGGTAATTAGATGGTCAGTGAAAGGGAGGAAGACCTTCACTGTGTCAAGGCTTACACAGTGGCTGCAACGATGAGTTCAAGCATAGCAACAATTGTGAGAATGGCGCAGGACTGGGTAGTGTTTTGTTCTGTTGTAAATAGTGCTGCTATGAGTCGGAATTGACTCTACGGCACCTAACAATAATTTTTTACTGTTAATTTTACCCTTAATGATTTTCAAGAGTAGATGAAGTAATTTTATCTTCGCCTTTCCGACATCATTGGCCTCATCTATATCTGATTTTGAATCCTTGGTCTATAACATAACCTTGTAATTATGACATTATTCCTGTGCAGTAATTTTGATTCACAGGAGTAGTATCCTATAGAAAATCTTAACTCTCCTAAACCTTTATCAGTTCTTCCTTTACGTAGTAGATATCTTCCACTGCCTAAGATGTACTGGTCAAAAATCTATACTTCCCTCCCTGAAATTACAGTTAATTGCATCTGCACCTTATCTTTTCCTCATTTTTCATTAAAATGGAAAGGTATTTTCTTCTATGTAAAGTTAATGCATATCCTTAGAGCTCCTTAAGAACTTCATATCTATACCAAGTATACAATTTACAGGAGCTTCAATCTTTCAGTCTCTACCAGCCTTTTACCATCACCATTTAAAGGTACTTACTAATGAAAGTCAAAGATTAAAGCCTTCAGTATGGATTACACCTAAATGTGAAGAAAACGAATATCCTCCTGATAAACGGAGAAAAAACTGAAGTTGTCAAAGATCTCATTCTACTTGAATCAACAATCAACGTCCGTGGAAGCAGCAGTGAAGAAATCAAATGATGTACTGCATTGGGCAAATCTGCAGCAAAAGATCTCTTTAAGCTTTTAAAAAGCAAAGATGTCATTTTGATGACTAAGGTGTGTCTGACCCAAGCCATGGTATTTTCAATCACCACACATACTTGCAAAAGCTGGACAATGAAAAAGGAAGACAGAAGAACTGACACGTTCAAACTGTGGTACTGGCGAAGAATACTGACTATCCGTCAACTGCTAAAAGAACGAACAAATCAGTCTTAGAAGAAATACAACCAGGATATTCCTTAGAAGGGAGAATGGTGAGTCTTTGACTCTCTTACTTTGAACACATCATCAGAAAGACCAATAGCTAGAAAAGGACATGATGTTCAGTAAAGCAGAGGGTCAGTGAAAATGAGGGAAACCCTCAATGAGATGGACTGACACAACAGCCACAATAACGGGCTCAAACATACTACTGATCATGAAGATGGTGCAGGACCAAGCTACATTTCATTCTGTCACCATAAGGTTGCCATGAGTAGAAGACTACTTGACAGTAACTTAACAACTGTTTACCATCTTTAAAATAGAAAGCTCCATCCTCCTACCTCTTCTAGTTATTATTCCATATCTGATTTCCTTCACAAACTTCTTAAAAGTTTGATCTACACTTGATAGCTCTACTTTTTCACCTCTCATTAACTCTTCAACCCACTACCGTGTAGAGTCTGCCCATATGAATCCATTAAAACTGCTTTCATAAAGTCACCAATGATCTAATTTGTCAATGGACATTTTTTATTCCTGTTTTTCTTGATATTGCCAAATCTCCTACTCTTAATGTCATTGACCTTCTCTACTGTATTTGTTTTTACAATTCATCCACTTCTGGTCTTAACATTATTTCCTTCCTATTGGTTTTTATTTAATTTCTTGAATATTTTATATATATATAAGCTAGCTCATTTATTTTCAATTTTTTTTTAAACAAGTGAAATTAAGACTATAAATTTTCCTTAAAATGTCACAAGTTGGATGTCAAGAGTGGTGTTTATATGTAGTATTTTTTCAGGCTCCTATTCTGTTATAATTTCCATTTTTATTTTCTCCTTGATCCAAGATTTTTTAAAAATGCTTTTTTTGTTTGTTTCCAAGTATGGTATGGTATTTCTATAGACTTTTTAAAGAAACTGTTCATTTCTAACTAAACTGAATTGTGGTCAGAAAAGTTTGGTCCGGATAATGTAAGTTCTTTGAAACTTGTTGAGATTTCCTTTCATGACCAAGAATATACTTCATTTTTAAAAAAAGTTCCATGTATATTTGAAAATAATACACATTCTCTATTCATTGGCTATAAAGTTCTATCTCTATCTACCATCTATCCATCCATCCATTCACCCACTCATTCCTAAAACATACAGTTAAATCACTATTAGATCTTAGAAATATTGCTGTTGAAAGTCTTCTGTATTCTTCTAACTTTGATTGTGTGATATATCACTATCAGATAGAAATGTCTTAAAATCTCCCACTAGAATTGTGAATTAGTTGTTTCTTGTAATCCTTTTAGTTTTTGCTTATGAGTTTTGAGACTACATAGTTAGGTCCAAACAAGTCTATGATGGTTGTATCCTTTTGTTAGATTGTTTTTTTTTTATTCTTATGTAGTATTCCTCTTCATCTCTATTGATTTTTTGCCCTAAATCCAATTTTATCTGATATTAATACAACTATATTGGCTTTCCTTTGGTTATTATTTGCTTGTAATCTCTATATCAATCATTTCATTTTAGCCAGGGGGTTTAATTTTTGTTATGTCTCTTCTAAGCAGCGTAATAGCTGACTTTTTAAACTTTCAAATAAACCATATGCATCTTTTAATTGGTGAGATTAGTCTGTTTATATCTCTGATTACTAATTTACTTGCACTTATCCCCTCAACCGTTTTTTCTGTTTTCTATTTACCTTTTCTTTACACTTTCCCCCTTGTTCCTCCCTTCTGTTAGAATGACAGTTTTCTGTATCCCACCTGTTCCCTTGCTGGTTTGGAAGTTACAGTGTGGATTATATTTCTATTCTTTTAGTTATTAGCCTTGAATTTTTAACATGTGTACTAATTATAAATGTTTCTAATAAGGGCTATACTAGTACTTCTATCATAAGTACTTCTATCAAAAGGCCTTTAACACACTTTAACTCCCAATTACATACCTTCCTTCCATTTTGTTACTATGGACCAAAGCGTTAGTTTTCTCCCTCTCCCTCCTTCCTTCTTCATTTCCTTCCAAGCTTTCTCCCTTCCTTCCTTTGTTTTTATTTACAAAGATCTTAAAAACTGTCAATTAAATAACTGATATATTTTTACAATTTTTAGGCTCACCATTTTTATGCAGCCTGTGCCTTCCCTCTCCGCTCATTTTCTTCTTGCTGAAGTATGTTTCTGAATTGTTCTTTTAGTGAGGACCTGTTGTAGTTAAGTTTCTTTGTCTTTGAATGTTTGACAACATCATTTTGCCTTCAATCTTCAATCATGTTTCACTGGGCATAAAATTGAAGGTTAATAGTTACCCACTTTGAAGATATTACTCTATTGTCTTCTGGCACCTCTTATTGCTGACAAGAAGTTTGCTATTGGTCTAACTGTCCTTTTTGATAATCTCTCTACTTTGGTAGCTTTTAATATTTTCTTCTTCTTTTTGATCTTCTGTAGTTTCACTACGATGTAAATTCATCCCTTTTGTCAATTCTCAAACATTCTCAGGTATTATATATCAAATACTGCTAATTCCAGTTTTCTCTCCATCTCTCCTTTTGGAACTCCAAATAAATGTCTATGGAGCTCCTCAGTCTCTAACTTAACAACTATTAACCATTCTTTTATACTTTTTATCTGTTTTCTACTGTCTTTTGGGTGTAGTCTTTAATACCATCTCTGAAACTACGAGCTCTCTATCTATGTCCAGTCTAGATTTTATCCTAAGATTTTTTTTTTTAATTTAAAAAACTATATTCTTATTTCCTAGATTTCTTTTGGTTCTCTTTCGAATTGCCTGTTATTTCATTTCTGCCCATTCTTCCCATATTTTCTTTTTGTTTTAAAATTGATGCTTTCATTTATGTTTTTGAGCATATTAAATGTATTTATTTAAAAATATTTATCAAATAATTCTGCAAAATTAATTTTACCTATTATGTATTCTTGTTTATTTAAAAAATTATTTCATGGTTGTTTTTCTTAAAATTTGATTTATTCATGTTTGTAATTTTGTTTTTCAGGCTTATTTTGAGTTGAAAGGTCTTTATCCTTTAGTATGTTTCTCCCTCTATGTTCTCCCTTCCTTCTCTTATAGCATCATAGTTGCTTCTCCTGGGCACCCAGGGTTCCAGGTCACATACATGGCAGTTCAGAGGTTGGGGTTCTAGCAGTGATTACTGGAGATATTGCAGATCCAGTTACTAAGCTGGCAGGTGGCTTGGTTCAATTCTTGGTAGCAAAGTTATGTGTTCTCTTACTCCCTTAGCCTGGAGCTTCCTATAAGCTGTTGTACTAGGCAGTCAGCAGTAGCTTTCTTTTCAATCTCGAAAAGCTCCTACCCCAGGCTGGGTGGGGCATTTAGTATCCTTTAAGTCCCCAGATCCGCTGCTATCCAGTCAATTCTAACTCCCAAATCCTGGTCACCATAGTCTGCCTCTGGACAGGCAACCCAAAAGGGCTGTGGCTTTTGCCTTTTTTACTACTTTATGTTTCTGTTCACACAATTTCTGGTCCACAAAAATCCCACCAACCCCTCCCCCCTTTTTTTAAATCTAATCATGTCCTCAAAGTTTCCTTTAAAAGTATTATTTGTCTTATTGTTATATATTTGAAGCAGATGGGATGTGTCAGTGCATAAACCTATTATGTCAACATGACCCAAAGTTTTCCCCAATTATCTAGAAACCCTATTTTTCCCCTTGGCTATAACATGACACTTCATCTTTCTGTTTTTTTCCCCACCACTCTGGCTAACAATTATCTTTGTTTTTGAAGGCTCTTCTTCCTTTGTCTTTAAATCAGGAGTTGGCAAACCTTTTCTTAAAAGACCAGATAGTAAATAATTTAGGTTTTTTGGGCCAAAAGGCAAAACTGAGGCTATTCTTTGGTACCATTTAAAATGTAACCATTAATAAATGTAAAAGCCATTCTTAGTTTTCAGATCATTAAAAACAAACAAACAACAACAAAAACAGCCAGTAGGCCACACTTGGCCCATGGGCTGTAGTTTGCTGACCTCTACCTTAAATGATAGTGTTCCTCGGGGTTCTCTGTTTTGTCCTACTCCTTCTTCACTCTATATATTATCATCCATGTCTACTGTTTCCTTCACTATATATAAGCTGATGATCCCAAATCTGTATCTCCTGTTCAGGTCCCTCCTCGAAGCCCCATACTTCTATAGCCAACCGTCCACCAGATATCACCATTTGGATGTCCCACCAGCACTTCAACATATCCAAAATTTGTTAGTTTTCTCTCTTACAAACCTGATCGTAAATGGCACCAGCATCCACTCATTCTTATTTTCTTCCTTTCTTTTATTCCTCACAGCTAATATTGATTCTGTCTCTTAAATACTTTTCAAATGCATTCATTTTCCATCCCCACCACTGTGTTACAGTTCAGGAACAGGGTCAACTTGGAAGTAACAAGAACAACTCAGGAGACAGGATTCAGTTCATCAATCAGGGCAGATTCCAACTTCTCAGCTCCTCCTTCTCCATGCCTGTAGGCAGGCAGGCAGGCCTCGCTCTCGGCCTCTGCTCTGCCCGTGCCAAGTGTCATAAAGCTCTTTAGCTCTGCTGACAAGTGCCCAGGAACCTCACTCCACTAGCAAGCCTCCTGCCCGAAGGCACTCAGCTCTCTTGCTCCATGGGTCAACACTGTAGCTGCCCTGCTCCATGGGCTGGGAAGCCTGCTGCACCATCTTGCGCTGATCTCCTGGTTCTGCTGCCACTATTTCTCTGCCATTAAACTCTGCCATGCTTGCTGCCACTTCTTACTGTCTTGCACAGTCTCCAGCGTTACAGCTGTATCTCCTAGGTCTAGGAGGTTCTCAGCATAAGGACCCTGGGTCAAAAGGACGTGCTCTGCTTCTGGCTCCTCTTCTTGATTAGTGAGGTTTCCCCTCAACCTCTGGGACTGGCTCACTTTAAGCCTAGCAGGATGGCAAAACTGACCAAACCCCTTGGTGGACCATATGTTCCTTACTTACATATTCCCATCCCTGTAAGTGTTCCATGTACCTTATTTGCATTAGCAGACTGCCCAATCCTCACAAGGGTTCCACACACCTTATTTGCATAGTCTCATCCAATCATTTCATGGGAGTTACATGGCTAGAAGGGCCATATAAAAGCAATTCACTGCACCATATCATCTCTTATTACTCCCTATCCTTGCTATGCTGTAGCCATTGTGAATGACTAGAGTACCTGTGCTCTCTGCTGTGTTTCTCTAGGTCTTTGCAAGTGCTGTTCTCTCTGCCTGAAACACTCTGTGTTACAACCTACTCATCCACCAAATCTCAGCCTCAATGTAATTTAGAAGTCTTCTCTGATACTCATTACTAGATTATGTCTCTTACTGTGCATTTAACTTTCATTCATGGATTGATTCAACACATATTCAGAGTAAAAGCTAAAGTACTTAAAATGGCCTACAGAGCTCTAGGTTTGCACCACTCGTTACATCTCTGACCTCATCTCTTACTACTCTTCCCCCTCATTCACTCTGATCCAGCCTCATGCATAGTCAAAAATCCCTACTTTCATGAAAGTTATATTCTGGTTGGGATAGAAAGTCATTAACAATATAAACAATATGTTAGATGGTGGTAAGTACTAGAAAAAAATAAAGCAGAGAAGAGGGGTTGGGAACAGTGGAGGTATGGGGGGTTGCAATCTTAAATGGGGTGGTGAGAGAAGGCCTCCTGAGAAGATTACACTTAAGTAAAGACCTGAAGCAGGTGAGGAGTAAGCCAGGTGGCTAACTGGAGGAAAAGGTTTTCAGGAAGGGACAAGGTTCAGTGCAAAGGGCCTAAGGTAGAACTGTGCAGGTATGTTTGAGGAATATAAGGCTGATGAGGCTCGTGCAGAGTGAATGAGGGGGAAGAGTAGTAACAGACGAGGTCAGAGATGTGAATAGCAGGGCAAACCCAGAGTTTTGTAGGCAATTGATAATACTTTGGCTTTTACTCAGAATAAGCTGGGAAGCCATTAGAGGGTACTGAGTGGGTAAGTGATGTTATCTGACTTATGGATCACTCTGGAAGTTGTGTAGAGAGCTGACTAAAAGTAGCAAGGGTACAAGCAAGGAGATCTGTTACTGTACAATTTATAATACTGAATTTTAACTGCCTCTTTATTTATCTGTACTCAACTATTAGACTGATGTGCCTTATGGGCAGGTACTCTCTCTTATTTACAAATGTATCCCAGTACAGAGTCTGACATATACTTTAAAAAAAAAAAAAAAAAAAAACCCAAACCCATTGCTGTCAAGTTGATTCTGACTCATAGCAACCATGCAGGACACAGTAGAATTGCCGCATAGGGTTTCCACGGAGTGGCTGGTAGATTCAAACTGCCAACCTTTTGGTTAGCAACCAAGCTCTTAACCACTGCGCCACCAGGGCTTCAACACAGTTTAGGCACTCATATGTTTGCTGAAGGAATGATCCACTTCCTAAGGATATGTTTTTGGACAGTTTTCAGGAATGCAGGAACTTGTTCTAACAAGAACATATTGCATAGTAAAGACTGTCATGCCTTTTAGTAGAAACTAATTTTAGATCCTTCTAAAATTAAGGTAGGATACATCACAATAAAGTCAAAATCCATCAACTAAATTATCAACATGCTGTAACTTATGTTTCAGCGGCCATTCAAAGATAAAGATGGTTTTCAATGACCAAGTGAACTCTGCTCTCAGGCATCCCATTTACTTTTGGGTCATTGTACCCTTTTGAAAAAGTGCTTGGCACTGCCACTTGTAATCCATGTTTCAAACTTTTCAAGCCCAAATGATCTAAATGTGGTTTGAGGATGAGAAAAATTTACAGACATCATGTACTGGGTTCCACTGTCCAGAAAGATCTGTTCCAAAGGCACTATGGCCAATTGCTTTCTGGTCCTACTTACTTAACAGGATCTTGGTTCTACCTATGGTTCTTCCTATGGTAAGTGCACCTGCACATAGTTTCTGAGTTTGCACCAGGGGAACTAGAGAGCATCTGCTTCCTGTAAATGGGTTATGTCTCTGGAAATCATTACCATTATATATCAATTATATACCATGGTTCACAGAACAATTTACAGTGCTGAGGAAGGAAAAGAAGAAAAGGAAGGAAGGGAGGGAAAGAAAGAGGGAATAAAACATCTAGAAGACATATTTCTTGTATTGGAAAAGCTTTAAATTTACGTGTGTATCTACATTTATCCCAAACCACAAGGAGAATAATAAAAAATCAGTTTTAAAATCACTTTGGACTATATAGATAAAAACAACTATTTCATTGACTATAATAAAAACTTAAGGTAGAAATTTGTAGACCTCAGAATGAAAAAGTTGATTATAAATAAGGTAATCTTCAAGAATACTGAGACTTCTCATGAATATATGAGCAAAAGTTAAAGAAATACAGATCCTGAAGTAAAACCTGTTAGAAGAATCTAGTAAAGTTGGTAGAGGAAATCAAAGGATCAAACTGCTTGGCAAGAGATGTCTGTTCTCCTTACTAGGCTGGAAAAATACTCCTTACAAAAAGACATCTTTCTAAGTAAGACTGAAACATGACTCTTAAAGTTGTGGCCTATGAGAGTGTGTGAAGACAGTCCCAATGTTCTTTGACAAGGGAGCTGGGGATGGTCATATCCAGATGCATGGTTAAGCAAGAGGCAGAAAGATAAACATCAACTTACTTTAGTTAGTACATCATGGGGATTAATAGCATGGACTCACGGCAAGCTATGCTTTCAAACCATGGTTCACCACTTATTTGCTGTGGGACCTTGGACAAGTGTCTCATCTCTTCATTTGCAAAATGGGGGTAATAAAAGAAACAGGGTTGCTATGAGAATTATGTTAATATGTTAAAAACTTACAATGGTGCCTGGCACACAATGAATGTTAGTTATGACTGTCTGCATTTATTTAATCAAATTGTTTAAAGATGTTTTCTTTTTCTTTTTTTTATTTCCCAGTATCTTCTGGATCCAAGTAAAGGTGGCCTTCAGCATCCCTCAGAGAGCTAGAGGCCTATCTATCTATCAATCTTTAGTAGAGTCAATGAACTGGATGACTAGGTTGTGTCCATGCTCTTTTGCTCAGCAGATTCCTTGTCCTTATGGCAGTAGGGCATGGTAGAGAAGCACTTATCATCAAGATCCTCCCGCAGCAAGAATACATGTCTTCTTTGTGATGGAGCAGACCACAACATAAGCTCTCCTCAAATTCCTACCAGGTAACCTTGGTTTCCTTGTCTCCATCCCAAATCTTATTGGCCCACCAGCTTTAGCCTAACTTCTATAAGAGGATCTGCTCATATAAGCAATGAGGTGAAAATTTTCTTTGGAAACCATGACATATTCTGCAAATATAAGCATTATTATTATTAATATTATTGGGCTGGAAAAATGATGCATCTACTCTGAGATTCCATCAACTTCTAATTTTGCTTGCTGAAAACCTTCTAACCCACATTCTACTTTTCTATAATTGTGCTCAGAAGTGATCAGAGGAGGGTGGGTGTGAGGGGACATTAAATTCTCTTTGAATGATTTAACTATGGCCTTGAAATCTTAACAATCTTTCTCCTCTATAGCCAAATACTATGTAAAACTCCCCACCTGCCATGACTGTATAACATTTTCAGCAAGGACGGAGTTTCCACAGTGTGGTTTCAGAGACCATCACAGAGAGACATACTAGTTAAGTTTAAATCAGCCTTCCAAAAAGCCCCACCAAGAAAGCAGTTTTGCCACTCTCACCTACCTATACATAAGAGTCCAAGATTGTAGGGTTGGAAGAATCCTAGAAACTACTGCTTCACTGATAAGAAAACTGTGGCTGCAAGGTTTTGTTATTCCCAAGAGCACACATTCAGGTGATGGCACATCTGGGGCAGAAAAGTGAGGCTTATCATTTCTGAGGTACTGCTCTCCCTTGCCATAGAAATGGCTCTACTGACACAGCAAGATGAAATACATCACCAATATTCAAGTTCCATTGAGATAATTTTACCCATTATTTACTTTCTTCTTTGTTTATCATATTTTCCCTCTTTCAAATTTGAAGGCCAGTGTTGGTTTTTTATTCATCAATTTCTCTATCACTTATTCATTTCTTACGTAAGTATCCTAAGGGTCTATACTGCCCACAACATTCTTTTGGGCATCAAGGATTGAGTTAATTATAGGTTTTCTGAAGGAAATGTATCTTAAATGGTCATGAAGAAAATAGGAGACAGGGATGATCAGAGGAAAATACAGGCCTATTACAGACAGAAGCAACATCACAAGGAAATGCAGAAAGGAAGGACAGTGCAGGCACAATGTAGAGGATGCTGCTCAGATCAATAAGTAAGTAATGATGCCCCTGGGGAGGCAGGGAATGAAGGAACAAGTGAGGGAGGGCCATGAATGCTAGGGTTCTAGAGTGGGAGAATGATGTCCTAAATTAAATAATTCAATATTTATTTAGCACCTACCATACGCCAAACACTCAGCTTTGTACTAGTGACACACTTTTAGGAGCTTACAGTTTAGCAGGGGAGACAAACAAGAAAATCAGTAATTATATTATACATTAGAAAAAATGCTATGACAAAACTGGGCACAGGATGTTAAGTCAAATGGTGGACTTGGGGAAGCCTTCCTGAAGTGGAGAATACTGAGATAAATTCTGAAGAATGAGTAGGGGTTGGTTTCAGCAAGTACATGTTCCAGAGGAAGAAATGGCAAGCAGGGAGTCGGGAATGAAGTGTCTTCTTAAAAATTCAATATATCAATATTTATATACACATATATGATCTATAGACACCTCTTAAGCTAAATAAATGACTCTGAGTAAATGACTGAAAATGAGAAAATGGCTGTAATAGTTGACATGGTCATCGTACAAGCAAAGGGCAACTCCTCCTTTCTAAGAACTCCTCCTCCTCTGTCTACCTGTCAGCACATTTTTTTCTGACTTAATTTGAAGCAGACAGGAAAAAATATAAGCATGGGAAACACATTCTATGTGTGAATTTTTGCATTATTTTTGGAAGAGGGCTGTAAACCAAAACAGTAATACTACTACTTCCATTGCTGGAATGGCTTCTTCTCATCCTTCAGGCATCATCACTGTAAACCATATTTTTTTAAAAGACTAATTCAGAGCAATAGATGGCAACCATTATGAAAATTCTGTTATTCATCTTCTCTTGCTACAACTGGTCACTACAGTGAGCAGGCCTGACAGTTTGCAGATTAAAATGTAAACACTGGGCTTGACTCAGTTATGCTGAGGCCAACCATTTCTGACAGTCTCTACAACGTGATAAACACCGTCTGTCTACAGTTCCCCTGTATTTAAAAGTTACGACAAACATTTTGCTGAAATGTAAACAACTGACATCATGACTGGTGAAGCAGTGGGCTGCGAATTTATCTAAAATCAAGAAAACAAAGATCTTGTTTGACACTAGATAAACCATTAGTGGTCACCAAGGGAGCAGCTTTGGGAGGTCATAAGTGTTGTGCATCAGTCTTCAAAAAATATGCACCAAAGATACTGTCACAACTTCGCTGAGGCAAGAATAATATGAGAGACAAAATAATTAGAAACTAGTAGAAAAGGGGGAAAATATTTTTTGTTCTCTAAAATATAGTTTAAATGGGAGCAGAATTTAAACACCTATTCATCAAAATTTCTGGTTTTTCAATGACTTTAAGTGGAAGAGTATGGGGTAAAACTCACAACTCTAATTTTCTATAAAAGTCAATGAATCCCATTCTTTCATGCCCTCACTATATGGGAAATGTTTGTTAATATTCCTTTGTACAGTTTTCCTGAAGAGTTATGTAAGTTCAGAGGGTCAAACAGGTTTTTCTGAAGACTTCTAAGTTGTCTCTTTAATCAAAGTTGCACTGCAAACCAAAATCTATTATTTTAGTTTTAGAAAAGATAAAATACAGTGATAAAAATTATAAGGTTAGAATATTGCTGACTGAATTTTTATTTCAGTCTATAAATGTTTATAGTGCCTACATTTTTATTCCTTACTTAATTTTACTTAATGATGACTTTTAACATGAAGAAAAAATATATTAAAAATGTTTATTTCTAAACATATTAAAAATTTTTTTTAACTAGAATAGAGATCACATCAACACATGGTAGCAAACCTATTAGGTCAGAGTCCAAAACCAAAGATAGTAACTTAGCTTCCTCCAGTTCACGTTAAATATCAATTCAATTATTTTATATATTTCATACAAGGCAATCGACACTGCCACTGTATGATAAAACTAAAATCTTAACTTTTTCTAATGGATTTATTATGACTAATCTTTTTTAGTCACTTTGCCAATATTTTGAGTATGTAAAATGCATTAGAGTTCCTTCTTTCAGAAGACTGAGAAGGTAGACATTCCTGTTATGCAAATGAAAAGAATCTGTAAATTTTACCTTGAACATTTCAGCTGAAATAAAAACTGACACAGCTTTATTCATATTGTATCATTATATTTTAAATCAAAACCACTAAATTCATTTTGTAAAACATGCAATTATAAAATCAAAGACAAGAACATCAATTTGTTTACCTAGTCTAGTCCTTCCCACTGGTTAGCTTAGTCTTGTTTTTCATAGACTATTAGTTATATGTCAAGCCCTCTACAGTCTCTTTTAAACTGCCATTTCTGCCTCTGAACATACCAATTACCAGGTAAAGAGGGAGCTCACTGACATTCTCCAGTCACAGCCCAGTTCTAACTTACTTATCAACCCAGTCTACATGCCGGTTTCCATCTGATTCTGTTCTTCCCAGGTACAGCCTTGCTTTTTCTTCCATTTCTGCCCTTCCTTTGCCTTTCGCACCAGGCAAGATGCTCAGACCCATTTTTCCATCTAAGACTTGGCTACTTAGAATAGCCTCAGGTAAGTACTCTATAGCCCCAGTTTGGTTCATCCTGGGATGCTATTATTCTAGCTTCTTCCACCAAGTTTGCCCTGACCCCAAAGTTGGTTTTGGCTTAAATCCCCAGTGTCCAGGACAGAATCCCTATACTATCCATGCTATGAAAGGAAGTTCAGTCCCTTCATAAATTATGTGAGGTAGCCTAGTAGTCTTTACAGGCAAGAAAGTCTTCCTAATATATCATCTATGAACTTGTGCATTTTGGTCTAGTTCTCATTCTATTTCCAAAATAACTGCAATAGTGTATCTTAAATCTTTTTATGTTGCTGTTGTTAGGTGCCGTCAAGTCGGTTTCAACTCATAGTGACCCTATGTATAACAGAACGAAACACTGCCTGGTCCTGTGCCATTCTCACTATCATCCCTGTGTTTGAAGTTTTTATAAAAACCTTTCACGTACAAAAGCTCCATTAGCTTACTCTCTAGCCTTTTACTACTTAACTGAATAATCTCATCCATTCATTAATTTTGTAGTTTCTTCAGCAAGTCTTTATTGAGTACCTAGTAATATGTCAGATACTGGACTAAGTTCTAGGGACACAGAGACAAAAGGATTCTCAAGGACCCTAAAATCCTATAGGAATGCAAACAAGAAAATGAACTATTCTGGGATAGCAATGATTCTCCACCCGGCTGCATCTCAGAATTACCAGTGGAGATTCTTATTTAGCAGGTCTTTGGTGGGTCCAAAGCATCTTTTTTCTTTACAAGTTGTATGATAAAATTTTTTCAAATACAACAAAAGAGAGAATCACCCAGTCATCTATACTGATTTCTTAAAAATCCCACATTAATTCCAAGGTACACAGTGAGAACCACTGCAATACACCACAGAAGTCCCTGGGTAGCACAATGGTTAAATGCTAGGTTACTAGCCTAAAGGTTAGGGGTTCAAACTCACCCAGAAGCAGAATACAAACCCACCGAGAGGTGTTTCGGAAGACCAAGCCAAGCCCGTTGCCGTCGAGTCGATTCCAACTCATAGCAACCCTACAGGACAGAGCAGAACTGCCCCATAGAGTTTCCAAGGACAGCCTGGTGGATTCAAACTGCTGACCTTTTGGTTAACAGCTGTAGCTCTTAACCACTATGTCACCAGGGTTTCCTTTTGGAAGACAGGCCTGGTGATTTGCTTCCGAAAGGTCACAGCATTGAAAATCCTATGGATCAGTTCTACTCTGCACACATGAGGTTGCCATGATTCGGAATCGACTGAAGGGCAACTAACAACAACAGTACACTAGTGACAAGTGCTAAGAGAAAGATAACCATGGCTGGATGGGATTACACAGGTAAAGCATTTCACCTGGAGTGATGACAGATCAAGTGTGTGTATGCGTGTAGAAGGGGCATCCTATTAGGAAAGACTTCCAGAGGATGTAACACATAACCTAGCCTTTTGATCACGGAATTTTCAGTCTTTTATTTTGCCGCAGAGTTTTCCAGTCAGCAAAATGGGGATCTACCATGGGCAATCCAAGCTTGCTGTTACCACTGTACATCTACTGTAGCTATGTAGTCTTGCCTTCCTTGGCTTGGCTGGGATTCCCAGTAGAGAAGGGACTATAGCCCTCTCCTCCTCTGCTCAGCTGAACGGCACTTGACATGCCTTAGGCCTTTACCCCAACCTGGGGATCTCAAAAGACAAGGAAAAAAGAAGTCTCTTACAAAATATTCATTGGTATAATTCTACCTCTAGAAATTCATCCTACAGAAATATTCACACAAGTACCCAGCAAGATCTGCAGATTCTAATTTCATTAAACCAACTTTGCCATTTACTAACATTTTTTCCTTCTAGAAAAAGGTGGGACACATAGGGAAAAATCAAGAATAGCATTTCGTCCTTTGGAATTATAATGTCAAAAACACTATCTTGGGGATGGGGTATATGAGAATTCATGGTAACCCATAATAAGAGGATTATCAAACAAAAGCATTTTTCATAACTGTCGCCTGAAGTTAGTTAGTATATGTTTCTTTGCCTGTCTCCTTCATTTACATTTAGGTACTACCTATAATAAAAGGTACAAGTGAGGGCAATAGTAGAAACATAGGTCTTTGTGCCACGAAAACATGGTGGCATCAGATACAATCAGTGGGTCTGTAGAAATGATTTAACATTTATGATAACAGACTAATTGGTTATATCATGCCTGTGCCATGACCACATTATCTTCCTCTGCTAAGAGTATAAGAATTCACAATTTTATTCTACACTGTTAAGGCCTTTCTAAACTTAAAGCGTCAGCCAGTTCACTTACACATTCCACAAACATTTGCGGACAACTTATTCTGCCTGGACCATTCTCTAACTTAAAGATGTTGCTGACTGCAGAAATGCACCATGAGATCCACTCTTCTTTCAGGCTCTAGGTTCTGCAGAGTCTGCATGGGCTGCAGGTGTCTTGTTTTGTTAGTGTAGATCCGTTATTTATAGAGTGGCCACCTGTTTTACAGTTTATGAATCATCTCAAGACAAGTATGTGGGAGGAGTTAAGAGATCTGGATTTCGGTCTCAGTAACCATAAGGTCTTAGGAAAGTCATTTCAGCTTTCTTGGCCTTTGTTAACCCGCAGGCTACAATGAGAGAGTTGACTAAATAATTGTTAAGGTTACTTAATTTTTAACCTTCTATGGTTCTCTTCCATTGTAAAAATAACAAAGTAGCTTTAGACACTAGGAGCTCAACATGTTGAATAAATTTTATAAACCATTCTGCAAGTATGTCATAAAAGGAAAATACATTTGCTATATTACAGACTACTTCTGTATTTTGCCAGAATGTTTTAATTTCTTGTGTGATTATACAATGAATCACTGAACATCTTACTCATGTACTAAACTTACTATATCTAAAAACAAATTTGAAAAATATTTTTGAATCTTAGCTCTTCCACTTACTGTGTGAACTTGGCCGGTTGGACTCTGTGTTTAAGTGTCCTTTTTTTTTAAATGGTGATAACATTAAATAATATTACAGAGTCACTGTAATGTGTTAATGAGCATATTAGAAAGTATTAGAAGAGTAGACAAAATAAATGTTATTTTGTTGTTCACTAAAAACATTTCCCAGCTTTACTGCTTTTTGGGTTAAAAATGCCTAGTTTGGGCAAGGATGAGTGGAACTGGACCCTTGTGAACCATGGATAGGCATATAAGTTATTTAGCAGGAAGTTCTGATCTCCACTTAGACAAAATACTGGGTTAACAGACCCTCCGCATTTCCTCTAAAACATGCAGACTGCTGTCTACATCCCAGTGAATGTTCTTGCCTCTGGTTAAGAGTTATGCTAATCAAGAGTAGGTTCTGTTTGTTTTCAAACACATTTATGTCAATTTATTCTTTACTGTCATTATGTAATTTAATTAAATGTCAAATAAACTAATGCCATATTGTTGGTGAAAAAAGTTGTTTCTATGAAAACTAAGTTGAATGCTATGGAGAGATTTCAATAATAGCAACTGTTATACAAAACTGCCAGCAAATTAGGTATAGGTGACTGGAGAATATGTCCAATTCCATGATGGTATTATGTACAGGTTTGAAAAAGCAAAATCTCCAGAAGAATCCAAACAAATGTCCATTAAAAGGGAAATGGTTAAATAAGTTATGGTACAACTACTGCATGGAAAACTAGGCAGTCTTTAAAAAGAATTTCCAGGGTAAAGTAAAAAGAAGAATTTGCTTTTCATTGTATTCCCTTTTTTGTGGCTTAATCTTTTTTTTTTTTGCCATGTGTAGCCATTTTTTTAATTAAAAAAATAAATCTGGCTAATTAAGAGAGAATTAGATAGATTTTCATGTCCTGACATGAAATAATGTTTATAATATGCTACTCAGTGAACAGCAAGTAGCCCTAGTAGCGCAGTGGTTAAACTCCCAGCTGCTAACTAAAAGGTCAGCTGCTGAAACCCACTAGCTGTCTGCAGGAGAAAGATGTGGCAGTCTGCTTCTGTAAAGATTACAGCCTTGGAAACCCTATGTGGCAGTTCTACTCTGTCCTACAGGGTTGCTATGAGTCAGAACAGACTCGACAGAAACAGGAAAGGGAAGCGAAAAGAATGGACAAACAGTATCTAAAGACTGATACCCTTTAAAATGAAAAAATGTATTATATATATGTGTGCATGTGCCTACACGAAAATGCACAGAAACAAGTCTGGAAGAATACATTTGAAACTATTAACAGTGGATTGTCTGAGGAGAGGGACTGGGAGGGGAAAATGAGTGGATTTTCACTTATTTACACATTTCTATATTGCTTAATTTTTTTTTTCCAACGAACATGTATTATGGTAATAAATATAACTTTTCTTTTTAAAAGGCTTTGTGAACTTAAGTGTCCCTGAAAGAGAGCATAGCCAAATAAACTGGAGTGAACTTATGACAGAATGGAGCCCTGGTGGCACAGTGGTTAAGAGCTCTGCTGCTAACCAAAAGGTCGACAGTTCGAATCCATCAGCCACTCCATGGAAATCCTATGGGGAAGTTCTACTCTGTCCCATAGGGTCTCATCAGTTGGAAATGACTTGATGGCAATGGGTTAGGCGGTCTTTTTTGGTTATGATAGAATACTGTGAGGTCCTTAAAATCGTATTTGTAAATAAGGAAATGTTTATAGGTTACACATATTCTACAACATATTACTTTAATAAGATAAACTAAAATGTTTTATTTTGTAATTACATATATCTAACAATATATACATATAAATTTTGTATGAAGTATAAACTGCAATATTGAAAGTTGCAATTCTGAAAGTCTTAAGTGGAAAGGAGTTGCTACAATCAACTTTGTTTTCTGAGGACAATTCTGTATCCGTCCCAGGCCATTAGCAGAGGAAAATCAATGCAACCAACTCATACATATTGGAGACTTATATGGATTTGCTCCTTCTCCCCTCCCCCTACATGACGGTATATTTTTGTTCACTTTGGGGAAATTCAATTAACAATATTAGTCTCCTCCTCTCAGTCAATGATGGACAACATCAAGATTCTCCTCACCGCCTAAAGACATGTAAGATGGGCTTGCTGATTCTTTGACTTGCTAGTTAACAGGAGAATTACTGCCCACTTCTATAAATGACTCTATATGCTTCTTGTCATAAACACAGTGGCAGCTCCTGAAATCAATCTTTCATGACCTTATTGATTAGGACACTTAGAAGTAATGAGCCTTCACCGGCGGCAGAGTAATGCTAGGAAAAAGAAAAAAACACTCTGATGAGGGCTTGCCTATTAACACTGCCAAATTGATCTTCCCATTGCTCTTTTCCCACTACAGACATTCACTCAGAAACATACATGATAAAAAATTAATAATCAATTTTGAGGTTTACGTACTTTTTTGTAATACATGCTGGTAACATTTTTTAAATTAACAAAATAAATAGACACAAAAGCAATTTTTGATCACTGTCTTCCAAACTCGTAGATCAGGATATAATCTCTAAATGAGGGGAACACCGGGCTTTTATAAAGAGGGACTACAAGTGAATATTATTTAGGAAAAAGCTGAACATTATAGAAGGGAGAAACTTTTAAAACTGTTACATTCATCTGACATTTTCTGCTTATATGATTATATTTTGAAGCACAACATAAAATAATTTTAGAGCTGGACAGGACCCTAGACATCTTCTAATTACATCTACTTCTCATATTATATATAAAGACATTGTAGCCCAGAGAAGGAAAGTAACTTGCCTAAATCATATCTGAACAGAACTAGGATTAGAATCTACACTTCCAGGTGAGTGCTCTTTCCCTTTTTTACAGTGGTTCTTAAAGTGAGAGATGTAGGTAGAGCTTAGCTGGTTAAAGAAAAAGGAAGAATTTGGTTTCTTTCCCTTTCTATATAAGTCTTAGAGTATCTAGGACACGGTTAGGAAACATGACCATGTTTTATTTAAAACACGGGCTTGTGACATCTGGCATCTTACAAGCTTGCAAGCGGTCATTTAAGATACATCTATCGGTCCCATCCCACTCGGAGCAAAGGAGAATGAAGGAAAATACCAGCCCAAAGGACTAAAGGACCAAAGGAACCAAAGACTTCATCAGTCTGAGACCTGAAGAACTAGATGGTGTCTGGCTACAACCAATGACTGCCCTGACAAGGAACACAACAGAGTTCTGGACAGAGGAGGAGAAAAATGTAGGACACAATTCAAATTCACCTAAAAAGACAAGACTTACTGGTCTTACTGGTGGAACCCCAGAAACTATGGTCCCTGGACACCCTGTTAACTCAGAACTGAAACCATTCCTGAAGCCCACTCTTCAGACAAAGATTAGACAGGACTATAAAACAAAACATAATACATGTGAGGAACAGGCTTCTTAGTTCAAACAGATACATGAGACCAAATGGGCAGCTCCTGCCGAAAAACAGGATGAGAAGGCAGGAAGGGACAGGAATGGGACGAATGGACACTGGGAACCTGGGATGGAAAGGGGGAGAGTGCTGTCACATTGTGGGGATTCCAACCAATGTCACAAAACAATATGTGTATAAATTTTTGAACGAGAAATTAACTTGAGCTGTAAACTTTCACCTAAAGTACAATTTTAAAAAATATTATATGGGCTTATGAACATAAATCTCACCACTGTACAGTGCCAGGATTTTACAGGTGCTCAATAAATACGGGCTACCTCCGCAGACCATTTCCAGTTAAGATTTTTCTTGTAGATAAAGCTAAAATTTTAATACCCAACACTTCATATAATTATCTCTCAAAACAAACTTTTTCAGTCAACGTGTACAGAGTAAAATTTATATTTAGATACCCAAACTCAGTATAATATTTTAAACACAATGATGTGCAAGCCAAGTTACATTCCAAATATAATTCATACAGTGTCAGAATCACATTATAGACATTAAAAAAAAGCACTGAGTATCAACAGAAGGGGATGTGTAATATGTTATTGCATACAAGGCAAAATATTAACAACCAATTTATTATATTTTGATGTTTTAAACATTTTACATCCTAACATGAGAGTCTGTTACTTATACAGGTATTTTACTCTGGTTTAGTATCGTTTAGGAAATTGGTTGGGGGTTTTAGGTTGACATGTAATGCATACCTTTTCTCATTTAAAATAATAGGAAGTAGGCTCCCAGTTAGCATTCTCACAAAATGGATTCATTTCAGGAATGAATTACTGATGTTAAGAGGGAGATTTTCAGTGTAGACACTGTTTGCAACTGCTAGGCACAGCACTGTAGTTGGTAATGTGGACAAAGAAAGCTGTGTGCTATCTCAAACTCCTGCCAATGCTGGCATCTGGAAACTGGATGTACCTGCCACTACATTTACTGGAATGGATTCTTCATAGTACCTTTATTCCTTGCCTCCTTAGTCTTTGATTCAAAATCTGCCATGAGTGCTTCTACCCGGAAGAATCTAGGTCATATGCCTGTGCCATAGCTGCAAGGGAGTCTGGAAAAAACAGATTCTTGCCTTCTACCTTGGGGAGGCTTGTAGTCATAAAGCAGAGAATTCTCTAATCAGAGGAAAGGTAAACAAAGGTGCTGAGAAGTCAAAAAGAATAACAATTGTATCTTTGGCTATGTATATTTTCACCAAAAAAAAGGTCGAGAAGGGAGAGGGTTCACGTGTCGTGGGGTTGTTAACCAATGTCATAAAACAATATGTGTACTGACTGTTTAATGAGAAACTATTTGTTCTGTAAACCTTCACCTGAGGTACAATTTAAAACAACAACAACAAAAAAAAAAACCAATCATCTACCATATCCCCCAAACAACATTTTTTTTTTTTTTCAAAGCAAGGTGAAGGTTATATAATATCTAAAGTTTTCGAACACTATAAAGTTCTACAGCAATAGTAGAATAACTCTAGACACAGCAGAAATCTATGTCATACAGCAACTGTAGTAACAGATCAAATAATGGGAAAAATTATTATCTGGACTAACATAGTAATAAAATTAGTAGAACTAATACACATTGAGTGCTTACCAGATGCCAGGCACATTTACAAGCACTTTGCGTGCATCATTTCATTTCATCATAAAATAGGTACTATTATCATCAGCTCCATTTCACAGATGGAAGAAAACAGGCATAAAATGGTTAAATCAGTTGCCTAAGGTCACAAATGATTAAACAGTATAGCCAGGATTCAAATCAGGTAGTTTGACTCCAGAATCCATGCTGTTAACCATTATCCTATACTTCTTCCTAACATAGATAAAGCAATGGCATTAAAGTCAGGGTGACCTAATTTCATTAGCAAGGAGGAGGCAAGAGGAAGAAGGCTATTCACAGTGGGGGGAACAGCAACAGAAAAAGTGTGACAGATGACTGTGTTCAAGAGATGTAGTGGGCAATCTGGTCATCTTTCTAAAAACCCGTTTACCCTTCCCCCACTACTCCCATTACATATTTGCTACACGTTTTTTTTATGTGCGTGGCAGGTAGACTGACCCCTGTTCCAGGTCCAAGTTGAATCCTGAATGTTTTTATTCAATACAGTAATCCCACCACCCACACAACAGTAACTGAAGCATTGGGAAGATTGCTAAGATATAAGGCTATATAGCCTAGCATTTATTCACTAAATATTATCTGAGCATCCCTTTAGGAATTGAGAAGTTATTGAAGAAATTTTGGGTAAAACTTTTTAATTTCTTAATTTATATGTATCTCTAATTATTACAAGTAAACTCAGAGCAAATTATTTCAGTGTCTTAAAAAGGGCACAACTTAATAATTTTTTGTATAATATTAAAAATTTCTTGATTCCTCTTCATAACAGTTTACCAATAAAAGGGAACAATCAAATAGTAAAATGCATTACGATCTCTTGTACTACACTGTTTATACTATTAAATTATGAATTACTTGAAGGTACTCATTGTTAAAACACTCTCTACCTAATTCCCCTAAGTGTCATGAATGCCGCAAACATTGAGATCTTGGTCTCATGACCTTGGATTAAGCAGTAGTTTTATAGATATGACACAAAAAGCACAAGCAACCAAAGTATAAATAGATAAGTTGTACTTCATCAAAATTAAAAACTTCTGTACTTCAAAGAAAACCATTAAGAAAGTGAAAACACAACCCACAGAATGGGAGAAAAAATTTTCAAATCACGTATCTGATAAGGGACTTACATCCAGAATATACATAGAATCCTTATAATTCAGTAATAAGAGACAAATAACTAAAAAAATGGACAAAGAATTGGAACAGACATTTCTCCAAAGATGATATACAAATGATCAATAAGCCCATGAAAAAATGTTCATCATTTAGTCATTAGGGAAATACAAATAAAAACCACAGTGAGAGACCACATCACATGCACTGCAATGGCTATATTAAAAAGGACAGACGACAACAAAGATGTGGAAAAACTGGATCCCTCAGATATTACTAGGGTGGATGTAAAATGATGCAGCTACTTCAGAAAACAGCTTAGCAGTTCCTCAAAAAGTTAAACATAGAATTATCATACAACCCTCTGATTATACATACAGACTGCTGGTTATTAATAAGGCTGAGTATCTTTCCAAATATTTATTGGTCATTTGGATTTCTTTTTCTATGACTTTGCTAAGTTGTCTAATAGGCTGAGTATTTCTTACCAATTCATAATTTACATACATATATTTTACTAACCCTTTTATCAGTGACGTGTTAGAAATACCGTCTTTTCATTCTTTGGCATTTAACTTTGTTTATGATGTATTATTTCTTGAAGAATTTTATTTTTAAATTTAATGCAATCAATCATTTTTTCCTAATTATTTATACTTTTGGGATCTTAAATTCTTTCTTACATAATGTCACAAATACATACTATATTTCCTGTAAATTTAAAAGTTCTGCTTTATCATAGACAGGTCTTTAATTCATCTTGGAATTAATTTTTGTATACTGTTTGAGATAGGGATCCTACTCATTTACACACTCACTTATTCACTTAGTCCTTCATATACTCATTGATTGATTGGTATGGAACAACAATTGTCCCAGTCCCATTTACTGAAGGGTTCATTCTTCCCCACTATTGAATATACTACTTTTATCATATACCAAGATCCTATCCTTCCTACCTATCTATACATATATATGCATGTGTGTACATGTGTATGTGTTTTATACATATGTATAGGTGTATATATGTAAATAGTTTGTTTTATGTAAATATATTTGTATATGTTTACATATGTAATACATACATATAAATATATTTACATAAAACAGTTTCTGAGCTAAGATGTTCCACTTATCATTTGTCCATCTGTACCAACAACATACTTTTAATTACTACAGCTTTATAAAAAGTCTTATTTACTCCTATAAGACTTTTAGGATCATCTTGTAATAGTCCATGGAAAAGTCTATTGGAGGTTTAATTCAATTTTATTTATGAGTTAATTTGTGGAGGCTTGACATCTTTATGGTACTGAGTCTTCCCAACCAGGAACATGATATATATCTATTTGTTTAAATATCTTTCAATAAAGTGTTATAATTTTGTCCATGAAAGTCTTGTTTATCTCTTTAAAGCTTATTCCTACGCATGTAATAATTTTTGTTGCTATTAGGAATGTTAATTTTTTTCCCCCCACATTTCTCGTGTCTAGGAACACAATATATTTTGGTAAATAGATCCTGTAATCAGGACTCTTTCCTTGTACTCTTTCAGTTTTAAGAATTTGTAGATTTTCTTGCATTTTCAATGTGGACAGGTACACTGTCAGCACATGATAACAACTTTGTTTCTTTCTGGCTTATCATTTACTCAGGCATGATATTCAACACACTCAGCAATCAGGACAGAGCACTGGCTTTAAATAATCCACATGGCTATGCTGACACATTACCAGCTGATTACCAGCACTGCTTTTCCTTGTTCTACTGAGCTGACCAGGACCTCCAGGACAGCGTATCAACATTGATTGCACTTTTAAATACGATGCTTATTGTGGATTTTTGGTGACTATCTTTTACCAGGTTCTTCTTAATTTGCTAGGTATCAGAAACGAGTGTTCAACTTTAATTTATGACTTTTCTGTATTTGTTGATCATATATCTAGTTTTTCTCCTTTAATTAGTTAAATGATGATTTATATGAACTTATTTTTAAACGTTTTATCATCCTTACACTCCTGTGATAAACACTACTTGATTATATTGTTAATAAAATTTTAATTCTTGCAAATCAATGAGTTAGATATGTAATCATACTTTTGCTTTTCAAAGGAGGAAACTGACAACCTGGCTGAGCTCAGAGAGTGACCACATGGCTGATTTGCAATCTGAACTGAAGTCCATAACTACAAAGCCTATATTCTCAACAGATGCATTATATTTTATCAATATATGCTGGCTGCCTACTCACTGCAGTCAAGGAGTTTAACACATATTACTTCATTTAATAGTCACATGATACTTTTGTATGTGTCATCATCTTAATTTTACCAATGAGGACTCTGAAAGCCCGGAGAGATTAACTCGTCCCGGGTGACAAGATAGGGAGGTAGGAGGTTCTAGGGTTCATGATTTTAACACTACTCTCATATGCTATCTTAAATACCTCCCTAATGCTGGTCCAATTTTGACCCACATCACATTCAACTTTCAAGAATTCTCTGTTTCTTCAAGCTTCCTGGGAAGGGAATACACGACAAACTAGATGATTCAATTTGCCCTAAGGCAGTTTCTCCAACAGTCTGTTTAAGAAATCACTAATGTCAGAGAAGGATGAATTCCCAGGAATTTGGGGGCACCCACCTAGTAAAACAAGAAACATCTTTAAAGTTTCATGAATATTTTATTTCAAAACTACAAAATTTTGGCATTCTTTTCCATGACACAATCTATGTTTATTTAAATCAGAAAACATTTTAAATTATATAGTATCAAGGAAGGAGTCCCTAGGTGTCACAAACGGTTAAGCACTCTACTACTAGCCGAAAGGTATGCGGTTCAAACCCACCCAGAGATGCCTCGAAGACAGGTCTGACGATCTGTTTCTGAAACGTCACGGCCTTGAAAACCCTATGAAGCAGTTCTACATTGCACACATGGGGTTGTCATGAGATAGAACTGACTCAATGGCAACTAACAACAACTATTAAGGAGAAAAAGTTTTCTACCCCCCTGAAGTCAATACACATACAAAAGGTATTTTACATAAAGTATGCTAATTATAAATAACTGAGTTGAACTGAAGACAGCTAATATCAAGTTACTTATACAGGCAATTTCTCGTTTCTTAGTGTCACTATTTCCGAGAACCTAGACTTATATAAATGTGGTAAACACCAGTAAGTGTTTACTCATCACACCAGGCAATCAATCACTAAGGTGAGCCCAAGAGCAGAATACTGCCAGAGAGCTGGCATGATAGAATCCTGTCAGGATGCTATGGGCAGAAATTTCAATAAGCACATCTCCTTGCTGAGAGGTGAAATCGCTTATGTCATATGTTGGACTGAAAAGGTCTCTTATAATAAGCTATTTACTCATTAGTTTTAATTATAAATGATGTACTCTACAAGGGACTTTATTAGTAAAGAAGAATCCTAATGATTTGTTCTTAATTTTATAAGTAGCTCTGACATTTTTAGCAATTTAAATAAACTGTTGTTAGGTGCCGTAGACTCAGTTCCAACTCATAGTAACCCTATATATAATAGAACGAAACACTGGCTGGTCATGTGCCATCCTCATCACTACGTTTCAGCCCACTGTTGCAGCCACTATGTCAATCTATCTCGTTGAAGGTCTTTCTCTTTTTTGCTGAACCTCTACTTTACCAAGTATCTTAGTCACTTAGTGCTGATGTAACAGAAATACCACAAGTGGATGGCTTTAACAAAGAGAAGTTTATTCTCTCACAATCCAGTAGGCTACTAGTCCAAATTCAGGGCATCGGCTCCAGGGGACTGCGTTTCTCTCAGTTCTGGAGGAAGGTCCGTGTTATCAATCTTCCCTTGGTGTGGGAGCTTCTCTGCGCAGGAACCTCAGGTCCAAAGGACGTGCTCCACTCCCGGCACTGCTTCCTTGATGGTATGAGGTTCCCATGCGTCTCTCCTCACTTCTCTCTTTTATATCTCAAAAGAGATCGGCTTAAGACACTATCCAATCTTGTATACCTCATCAGTATAATTGTTGCTAATCCATCTTATTACACCATAGTGATAGAGTTTACAACACATAAGAAAATCACATCAGATTACAAAATGGTAGACAATCATACAATACTGGGAATCATGACCCAGCCAAGCTGACAGATATTTTTGGGGGACACAATTCAATTCATGATACCAAACATGGTGTCTTTTTCCAGGGACTGGTCTCTCCTGATAACATGTCCAAAGTACGCAAGACAAAGTCTTGCCATCCTCAACTCTAAGGAGTGTTCTGGCTGTACTTCTTCCAAGACAGATTTGTTTGTTCTTCTAGCAGTCCATGGTGTATTCGATATTCTTTACCAACACCATAACTCAAAGGCATTAGTTCTTTTTTGGTCTTCCTTATTTATTATTCAACTTTCACATTCCTGTGAGACGAAAATACCATGGCCTGGGTCAGGTGCATCTTAGTCCTTAAGGTGTCATGTTTGCTTTTTAACACTTTAAAGAGGTCTTCTGCAGCAGCTTTGCCCAATGAAATACATCGCTTGATTTCCTGGCCATTTTACATCAGATCCATGTAAAATGAAATCCTTGAAAACTTCAATCTTTTCTCCATTTATCATGATGTTGCTTATTGATCGAGTTGTGAGGATTTTTGTTTCCTTTATGTTGAGGTGTAATCCATACTGACAGCTGTAGTCTTTGATCTTTATCAGTAAATGCTTCAAGTTCTCTTCACTTTCAGCAAGCAAGGTCATGTCATCTGCCTATCACAGGTTGTCAAAGAGTCTTCCTCCAATCCTGAGGCCATGTTCTTCTTCATATAGTCCAGTTTCTCGGATTATATGCTCAGTATACAGATTGAATAAGTATGGTGAAAGGATACAACCCTGATGCATGCCTTTCCTGATTTTAAACAACTCAGTATCACCTTGTTCTGTTTGAACAACTGCCTCTTGGTCTATGTACAGGTTCCACATGAGTACAATTAAGTGTTCTGAAATTCTTCTCAATGTTATCCATAATTTGTTACGATCCACACACTCAAATACCTTTGCATAGTCAATAAAACACACGTAAATACCTTTCTGGTATTCTCTGCTTTCAGTCAAGATCCATTTGACATCAGCAATGATATCCCTTGTTCCATGTGCTCTTCTGAATTTGGCTTGAATTTCTGGCAGTTCCCTGCTGATGTACCGGTTTAAACATTTTTGAATTATCTTCAGCATAATTTTACTTGCATGTGATACTAAAGAAATTGTTTGATAATTTCCGCATTCCACTGGATCACTGTTTTACTTATCTAGTGCTGCTATAACAGAAGTAGATGGCTTTAACAAACAGAAATTTATTCTCTAGTAGTCTAGGAGGATAGAAGTCCAAATTCAGGGCACCAGCTCCAGGGGAAGGCTTTCTCTCTGTGTTGGCTCTGGGGAAAGGTCCTTGTCATCAATCTTCCCTTGGTCTAGGAGCTTTGCACGGAACATAATACTGGGAATCATGGCCTAGCCAAGTGGATACACATTTTGGGGGGACACATTCAATCCATAACAATCACCTTTCTTTGAAACGGGCATGTATATGAATCTCTTCCAGTTGATTGGCCATGTAGCTGTCTTCCAAATTTCTTGGCATAGGTGAGTAAGCACTTCCAGCATTGCATTCATTTGTTGAAACATCTCAATTTTCAACCAGGAATGACAAATTGAAGAGGAATGGTGTTGCATTCACCATCAAAAAGAACATTTTAAGATCTATTCTGAAAGCAACACTGTCAGTGATAGGATAATATCCATACGCCTACAAGGAAGACCAGTTAATATGACTATTATTCATATTTTTGTACCAACCACTAATGCCAAAGATGAATAAATTAAAGATTTTTAAAACAATTTCTGCAGTCTGAAATTGAACAAACATGCAATCAAGATGCACTGATAATTGCTGGTGATTGGAATGCAAAAGCTGGAAACTAAGGAGAAATTGGTAGTTGGAAAATACCAGAAACGACGTGGGAGATCACATGACAGAATTTTGCAAGACCGATGACTTCTTCATTGGAAATACCTTTTTTCAACACATAAACGGTGACTATGCATGATTATAAATACATTAGAATTAAATAAATCACAGCCCCATTTCTAGCTCTCAAACATAATTTTCATAATACTTCTTAGCACATGCAATAAAAGCACTGGCATGCCCTGTTGAAAATTTCTTTATCAACTATTTTACCAATAAATATTTTTGTAAATGACCTTTTTTCAAGAGACATTATTAAAACCACAAAGGCCAATTATATTTTGTTTCCTTTAAGTGTTTAAATAAAACTGACACTAGGGACATGTGTTGTTTTCTCCTATATCTTTCAGTAACATCCCTTAGCAATGCTCTAGAGAAAGACAGTTAAGCACAGTGTGTAGACAGGCATTCACCTAGATAAAAGGAGTAGTGAATTTGGCTTTGATTCATCATGATTAAAAGTATTTCCCATAATCTCTCTACTCCTAAGGAGAAATAAACAAATAACCACCAAAAAAATGTGTGTAGCTGGGATTTAGCTGAAAAGTCAAATCTAGTCTAATGTTCCATAGTCCTAGTCAATGAAGATGGTTCTTCTGATTGACAACTTGTAGTAGGCTCAGTCAGCAAAGACAGACCTCATTCTCTTCTGTGTGATATTTTTCTAACTAGAAGATGCTATACAGCTGTTCTCCAAGATTTGCAACATGATTTGATATGAAACAGGTGATCCTTAGTTAAGCAAACAGCTAACTTAACTGGAACAGCTATTTCTCAAAAATTCTGATACAGATATTATTACAACATCCCTCCATTCTGTTATATATTTTATTCTGAAAAGATGGTTTAAAATGACAGTACGGGGACTTTCACATTAAAAAATTAGGTACAGTAAGTCCCGGGGTTACAAACATCCAACTTACAGAAGAGAACTCTTACTTGTCCCTTTAATGTTACATAAATTCGCCCTCACTTTGAAATGACTGAACCAACCCCTACTGCAACGAATTTTTCATCACAATCAATCACCTTCACTTGCTGCATGTGCAGCTTTCAAAGCACTGAAAAGGCTTCAAGTCTTTTCTTGTACTAATAACAACAACAAAAAAAACATTGCTGTTGAGTCGATTCTGACTAACAGTGATCCTACAGGACAGAGGAGAAGTGCCCTATAGGGTTTCCAAGGAGTGACTGGTGGATTTGAACTGTCGATCTTCTGGTTAGCAGCCGAACTCTTAACCACTGCGCCACCTTGCACTGAAGTAAGGCTAAATAAGAACAATATGCACCTGTTCTGACTTACTTATAAATTCCTAAAGATGCATTTAGGAACAGATTTCATTCATAACCTGGGGACTTCCCGTACTTAAGATAAACGCCCTCCTGTTGAAAACAATTTAAAAAGCTGTAAGGGACATTCGAATGGCCACCAACACATGAAAAGATGTTCAGTGTCATTAGCCATCAGAGAGATGCAAATCAAAACCAAAATGAGATACCATTTCACTCCAGCTAGGAGGAGCCCTGGTGGCACCGTGGTTAAGAGCTCAGCTGCTAACTAAAAGGTCCTCAGTTTGAATCTACCAGCCACTCCCTGGAAACCCTATGGGGTAGTTCTACTCCGTATTATAGGGTCGCTATGAGTTGGAATGATTCGATAGCAACAGGTATGGTTTTCGTTTTTTTTTAGGAGCCTTGGTAGCACAGTGGTTAAAAGCTTGGCAGCTAACCAAAAGGTCAGCAATTCAAATCCACCAGCTGTTCCTTGGAAACCATTTGGGGCGAATCTACTCTGTCTTATACGTCGCTGTGAGTCAATATTGACTTGATGGCAACTGGTAGGATGGCTAAGATTAAAAAACAACAACAGAAAAGAACAAATGTTGGCAAGGATGTGGCAAAATTGGAACTCATCACTGGTGGGAATGCAAAACGTTACAGCTGTTGTGGAAAACAGTGTGGCAGTTCCTCAAAAAACTAAAAATAAAACTACCACATGAGCCAGCAATTCCACTCCTAGGTATATATACTCAAAAGACTTGAAAGCAGAGACTCTGACAGAGATTTGTATACTAATGGTCACCGCAGCACTATTCACGATAGCAAAAAGTAGAAACAACCTAAATGCCCATCAACAGATGAATGGATAAAAAGGGAATACTACTCAGCCAGTAGGAGAAATGATACATGCTACCATATGGATGGAGCTGGAAGACATTAGGCTGAGTAAAATAAGTCAATTACAAAAGGACAAATATTGTATGACCTCGCTTATATAAAAAAATCAAGAAAAGACAAATATTTACAGAACAAAGCTTAGTAGTAGTTACCAGAGGTGGGAGGGAGGGGGAAACGAGTGTTAATGGTGATGGAAATATCCCATTGATTAAGGGTAGGCTTGCACAGCTGATCACTGTAATTGCTGTAAATAAGCTATACACCTATAGAAAGTTTAATTGGCAAAAATTGTATGACAAATATATTTACAACAACAACAACAACAACAACAAAGAGTAGCTGTTGAGGCTGCTTATGCACAACCAAACACCTCATGGGATTTGGTTCCTTGGTTTGGAGGTTTAGGGTCATGGTTTCATGGGACATCCCAGCTAACTGGCCTAATAGCATGTTTTGTGCTTCTGTTCTACCTCCTAGTTTGGTGTGTAATTCCTGGGGTCTTAAAAGATTGCAAGCAGCCATCCAAGGCCTAACAATTGGTCTCTATTCACTTGCAGCAAAAGAGGAAGAAGGATCATCAGGAATAGAAGAAGGCTATGGAATGTGCAGCTAACTGCCTCCATGAACAACTGCCTCTTTTGCCATGAGACCCTAAGAAATGGATGGTGCCCAGCTACCATTATGGAACATTTTGATCAAAGATTCTACAGAAGAATCATGATCAAAAGGGGGAAAAAGCAGACCAGAATTTTAAAGTCTCATGGACTCCAGACTTTCTGTAGCCACAGAGGCTGGATGAACCCCTAAAACTACTGCCCTGAGATAATCTTTAAATCTTAAATCAAAAATATCCCCTGAAGACTTCTTAAAACCAAGCAATAGTTTAGCTTAACTAGTAAAGCAGTTCTGCCTTGAGTATTATGCTCCTTTCAGAACTATCTATATGAGATCAAATTGACAACAGCCACTCAACAGATTAGACAGGAACCTTAGGGGGCAGTGAGTTTACGTTAATGGGGGAGGAACAACTCAGAAAAGGAGGGTAAGGATGGTTACACAACTCAAAGAATGTCATCAATGTCACTGGATTGTATATGTAGAAACTACTGAAATTGATGTATGTTTTGCTGTATATATTCTCAACAACAAAGTAAAAATTATACATATGTAGATACATATGCATACACACACACATGAAGATTACAGCCAAAAACAAAACAAAAAAGCTGAAAGAAGTACTTTTTAATATTCTTAAAAGAACCAAAAAGCTACAAGATAGAAACAAACTGCAAGCCAAAACTTGAGAAGGTGAAAATCCAGAGGCAGAAGCACAGCACACAAAGATGTTTTTGCTGATTCATGAGAAGCATTTATAAAACTGATTCAAGGTGAACCATTACCATGAAGTCTCTGAAAAGTATCACCCTCAGGACATGCATGAAATAGAAATAATCAGCCAATCCACACACTTTTAGCCTGTGTTCAGGACACTCCAGTGGTCTAGGGAACCCTAGGTCTTAAACTTGGATTAAGATGTTTCCAGAAATAGTAATATTCTCTGTATCTACCAAAAGTAAATAAAAATATTTCCAGAGGAAAGTACCATTATATTAGGCCTCAAGTTATTCTTAAAAATTGTTCAAATGCAATAACCACAAGTAAAAAAACAAGTTTCAATAAATTTAAAAAGATTGAAACTATACAAGGTATCTTCTCCAACCACAATGGAATGAAACTAAGAATTGATAACAGAACGAAGTCTGGAAATTTCACAAAAATGTGAAAATTAAACAACTGCATGCAAACAACAATGGGTCAAAGAAAAAAATCACAAAGGGAATTAGAAAATACTTCGAGACAACGAGAATAAAAACACAACATACCAAAACTTAAGGAATGCAGGCAAAAGCAGGGCTCAGAAGGAAATTTAAAGCTGTAAATGCCTGCATCAGTAAGCTAACTTTATACCTTAAGGAACTAAAAAGAAGACCAAATCAAACTCAAAGCTAGCAGAAGGAATAAAATAATAAAGGTTAGAGTAGAGATAAACAAAATAGACTCTGCAAAACCAAGAGTTGATTCTTTGAAAAGGTCAACAAAATTGACAAACCTTTAGCTGGACTGACTGCAAAAAAACAAGAGTCAAATTACTAAAATCAGAAATGAGAATGGCGAAATTAATACCTATCTTACAGAAATAAAAAAATAATTACAAGAGAATATTATATGCCAACAAATTAGACAACGTAGATGAAGTGGATAAATTCCTAGAAACACTCCAACTACCAAAAATAACTCAAAAGGAAATAAAAAACCTAAATAGACATATCAAAAGTAAAGAGAATGAATCAGCAATCAAAAACCTCCCAGCAAGGAAAAGACAAACCCAGAACCAAATGGCTTCACTGGTGAATTCTACCAAACATTTAAAGAGAATTAATATCAATCCTTCTCAAACTCTTCCAAAAAACAGAAGAGGAGGGAACCCTTCCTAACTCATTCTATAAGGCAGCATTACCCTGATACCAAAGCCAGCCAAAACACCACATGAAAAGAAAACTATAGACCCATATACCTCTTTGTTGTTGTTGGGTGCTGTTAAGTGGATTCTAACTCACAGTGACCCCAAGTGACAGAGAACTGCCCCTTAGGGTTTTCTAGACTGTAAATTAATGAAAGCAGATTACCAGGTCTTTCTCCTGTGCAGCCGCTGGATGGCTTCAAACGGCCAACCTTTCGGTTAACAGCCAAGTACTTAACCATTGCACCAACAGGGCTCCCTTAATATACCTTATGAATATAGATTTTTTAAAATTCTCAACAAATACAATAACCACCATGTAATGAAAAAGTACCAAGTAAAAAAAGAAAATAAGAGACCATAAGAGAGAACTTGTAAAAACAACAGACAATATAAACACACAGTCAAAGACTTCAAATACTGGAATTATTAAACACAGACCCTAAAAAAACTGTATTTTCTGTTTTTAAATATATAAAAAATAAGCTTGAAAATATCTACAAAGAAAAAGAAATTATAAAAAGGGCCATAGCAGAGTTGGAAAAGAACCAAACAGGCTTTCTAGACATGGAAAATAAAAGTGTAATTAAAAGTAGAAACTCAATGAATGGTTTTAAGAATGTATTAGAGAGAATTATTAAATTAGAAGTAATCAGGACTTATTACAAAGTTATAATACTCAGAAAATGAAAAGTGTATAAACAATGGCAAAAGGGAAGGCAAACACTAAAAATGGAAAGACTAGAAAAGCTAGAAGAAACCCATGTTATTTATGACAGAGGAGACACTAAAGAACAGCATGGAAAACTGATGTTTTTAGTAAGTGGTGCTCAAAAAATTAACTATCCTGGTGGAAAAAAAAATGAAATTATACCTTTGCTTCATATTAAACAGAAAAACTAATTTCCGATGGGTAATAGACTGGAAGTAAAGGTTGTAAGTAATAGACTAAAAGTAAGACTTTTTGTAACAGGCTAAAAGTAAAAACTGTAAAACCTCAAGATAATACAGGAAACTATCTCAATGACTTTGAGAGCCCTAGTGGCACCGTGGTTAAGCACTTGGCTGCTAACTGAAAGGTTGGTGGTTCAAGCCCACCAGCTGTTCTGAGGGAGAAAGACGTGGCAGTCTGCTTCCCGAAAGATCTACAGCCTTGGAAACCCTATGGGGCAGTTCCACTCTGTCCTACAGGATTGCTAGGAATTGGAATCGACTCAATGGCAATCAGTTATCTTAATGACTTTGCTTTTGTTGTTAGGTGCCGTTGACTTTGGGGTGGGACAATATTTTATAAAGAAGATTAGTAACTATTAACAATAAAAGAAAATACTGATACATTTGACATTAAAATGAAGAACTTTTGTTCATCAAAAGAACCAAAAGAGAGTAAAAATACAGCTAAAGAATGAGAATAGATATTTTTAATACATTTGAATAAGCTAGGACTAGTGTCCAGAATATACAAAGAACTCCTACAAATCAGCAGAAATATGAGCAAAACACATGAACAGGCCTGTCACAAAAGAAGAAATCCAAAGGGCTAATAAATATGAAAAGATGCCCGAATCTATTAGTCAATAGAGAAATGCACATTAAAACTGAATCAAGATAGCACTACAGACCCACCAGAGTAGCGAAAACTGAAAGTCTGATAACGTTAAGTGTTGGAAAGGAAGAGAACAACAGACCTCTTATGCACTGCTGGCAGGAGCGCACATTGGTACAACTTCTTTGGAAAACAATTTAACATAATCAAGAGAAGTTAAAGATATACATATCCTGTGACCCGGGAATTCCACCCCACAGTGAAATTCTTGCACATGAGCACCAGGATACATGTTCATAAGCACGTTTTTCATAAAAACAATCTAAATGTTCAACATTGGAATGGATACATAAATTGTAGTAAATTTACACAATGGCATTCTATATAGCAATAGAGAAAACACAAACCCTACAATACCACCACCAAAAAAAAAAAACAACCCAAACCCATTGCTGTTGAATTGATTCCAACTCACTCCATAGGGTTTTCAAGGCTGTGACCTTTCAAAATCAGAACTCTAGGCCTCTCTTATGAGGAGTTCTTGATTCTGAAAGAGCACAGCCTTGAAACCGTATGGAGTGTAGTTCTATCCTGCACACATGGGGTCATCACGAGTTGAAATAGATTCAACATCAACGGGTTTGGTTTCTTTGTTTTCTTTTGTTGCTGTTGTTTGAATTGCCAACCTTTTGGTTAGCAGTCAAGTGCTTAACCATTTCCACCACCCAGGGATTCGTAGAACAACATGTTGTTGTGTGTTGCTGGGTTACTTTTGACTCACAATAATCTTACATGACAGAGTAGAACTGCTCCATAAGGTTTCCTAGGATGTAATCGTTAACGGAGCAGATTCCAAGGTTTTTTCTCCAGCAGAGCAGTTGGTGGGTTCAGACTACCAACGTTTTGGTTAGCAGCTGAGTGCTTAACCACTGAGCATCAGGGCTCCGTCTACAACACAAATCCTTTAATACATAATGCTGATAGAAGCAAGACACCAAAATTAGATAGAGTAGGATCCCACTTACATAAAGTTCAAAAACAGGCATGCTTAAAAGAGTACTTTTCATAAGTAAGCCACCATAAGTGATTCCAGATGAGATGATTAAGAGCGTTTTTAGCAAAGCGAGCCTTACCTTGTGAATCTGAAAAAAATATAAACCTTTTGTAATCATTATTATCTAGCTGTATTTTTTTTTTCTGAGTATAATTAACATACAACAAAATGCACCGATTTAGGTATTCAATTGCACACTCCTAAGTAACCACTACTTAAAACAAAATACAGAAACACATCTATCACCCCCTAGTCCTTGGGTGGTGCAAACAGTTAACGTGCTCCACTGCTAATGAAAAGGTTGAAGGTTTGAGTCCACCCAGAGGTGTCTGGGGAGAAAGTCTACTTCCAAAAAATCAGCCACTGAAAATCCTATGGAGTATAGTTCTACTCTGACACACATGGGTTCGCCATGAGTCGGAATGGACTTGACAGTAGTTGGACTATAACCCCAGAAAGTTCCTCATCCTCCTTTTCAGTCAGTTCATCTCCCTCCAAATAAAGTGAAATCCCTTGTTTTTCCAGATCTTGCAAGTTTTCTGCCTTTGACAGGAAGCAGTCACCACTTTTCTACTGTTCTCTATTTAGTGGAAATATTTGAGTTTTCCTTCTATGACACGTTTCAGCCTTACACAGGTTCCAGCTTTCACAGGTTTTACTCTACTTTCTTGTCTTTTAAAAAAAAAAATTGTATTTATTTTGTTGTTGTTGTTGAGAATACAAACAGCAAAACATACACCAATTCAACAGTTTTTACACACACCATTTAGTGACACTGATTACATTCTTTGAACTGTGCAACCATTCTCACCTTCCTTTTCTGAGTTGTTCTTCCCTCATTAACATAAACTCACTGCCCCCAAGGATCCTATCAATTCTCTTTTCTTTTTAAAAAATGTAAACCAAATTAAACCTGTCAGATTTTTGAAATAACAATTCTATTTTTCCTTATACTAGTCTTCTAATGCAAGCTAGCTAAAGGTCTGAGAAACATTTTCATTTTACTTTGGGCCACATGCTATACTTGTCACCTTCTGACAAAATACGGGTGTCATATGGGCAGTATACAATTATTTATCAGCTGCTATGAGGAAACAACTACGTAAGTTGAGAACGTAAGTAGTGAGGAAATCAAAACAAGAAGTTCATAGTACTGAATGCTTTCCAGTTCCTCTCAACTGAAGAATTCCAGCTGAAAATAAGAAGCAAAAACCAAACAAAACCATGACGTTTGGGGGATAGGCGTTATCTAGCAGGGCCTGCTTCTGAACACAATTAGGATGAAAAAGCTAATGCTCAGGACTTAGTGTTTTATCTCCTCTCAGTCTAAGCATCTGCTAAACAGTCACAAGCTTCAGTTGGCAAAAAGCAGAAAAAAAAGGGGGGTATGGAGGGGAGTTTCTACCTTTCTACCTTCCATAAGTACCTGTTACTGGGATTTTGCAAGAAGAATTGCAAAAACACTAAACGTGATATGGTTTGCTACAGGTATCACAAAGTAAATTATGATGTGACATCTCTTAATTTAGTTCAAATTATGAATTTTGTCAGCTATGTGGTTTGCTTATTCAGGTTCACAAGATTCACAGCTGAATCTCTATTTAAATTTGGCAGGATTCTAAAAAAGTCAGGAAAGGCAACTGGACAAACTCCATGTCCAACCCATCTGCTTAAACTGTTTACTTATGGTAACAGCATACAAATGTCTCGTGTTACTGATAAACCACAGAAAGCTTCTGGGATGCTGTTACTATCCAAATTTAAAAGCAATGTTCATCAATGCAAACAAAAATCAGGCTTACTTGGCCTGAATTTAATACAACAGCAAGAATGAGGAAAATGTCTTTGCATGTAGAATTTTTAGAACCTTTTATTTGAAATAATTTAACATTTCTGCAACAAAAGGGTCTTTGGAGCAATTTAACTTGAATTTTTAATGTAATTTTATGCTGAAATATAAACAGAAAAGTCAGAAAAATTAAAAAACATGTAAGTATAATTTAAAGAATAATTATAATTTGAATACTGTGTAACCACCAGCTGGTCAAGAAAAAGAAGACTGTTAGAACTCAAGAAACCACTCAGGTGACTTTTTCAAAGCACACCTCACACCCTCCTCCCCGAGTAATCATTATTCCGATTTTTGTGAGAAACATTTTCTTTACCTTCTTTATATCTTTACCAACTATGTATACATTCCAAAACAATATAGATACTTCTGTCTATTCTTCAATTTTATAAAACTGGAATTGTATAGTATACATATTTTTGGCAACTTCTCTCTCTAAACACTATGAGATGCATCCATGTTGTTATCCATAGCTACAGTTCATACATTTTCATTGTTGAATAATATTCCATTGTATGAATAAATTAGGAGCCCTGGTGTCGCAATGGTTAAGCTCTTGGTTGCTAAGCAAAAGGTCAGCGGTTCAAACCCACCAGCTACTCTGCAGAAGAAAAGACCTGGTGATCTGCTCCCATAAAGATTACAGTCTAGGAAACCCTATGGGGCAGTTCTACTCTGTCCTATAGGATCGCTATGAGTTGGAATTGACCCAACGACATTCATCAACAACAACATATGAATAATTTATATACCCAGCAGTTGATGGATACATGGGTTACTTTCCATATGTGGAGATTATAAATAATGCTGCCATTCAACATTTGTGTACCAGTCTCCTGGTGTATATATGAATTGGTTTCTCTACGGTATATACCTAGAAGTGGAAGTGCTGGGTCATATGATATGCATTCCTGCAACTTTAGTTGATAATACCAAACTGTTTTCTAAAGTGGTGGTACCAACTTATGCTATCACAGCGTGTGAGCACACCCACTGCTCCAGATTTTTGCCAATACTTAGTATTTTCAGTCATTTTAATTTTTGCCATTCTGATGGGTGAATCTCAGTAGCATACTGAGTTTTTAATCTGCATTTTCCTTATTAATAATTAGGTTGGCTACCTTTGCATTATTTATTGGCTATTTGGATTTCTTCTTTTGGAATGTCTATTCTCTTGGCCATTTTTCTACTGGGCTGTCTGTCTTTTTCTTTATCAATTTGTAGGAACTCCTTATATACTCTGGAAACCACTCCTTTGTTGATTATCAGTATAAAAATCTTCTCCCACTCTGTTGCTTGTCTTTTGATGAACAGAAGTTCCTGTGTTTAATGCAGTCAAATTTATCAACATTTTCCTTTAGGGTTAATGTCTTTTGTGTCTTTTTTTGTACAGAAAAAACCTTCATCAAGAACATATTCTATGTATTATTTCCTAAAAGCTTTATTTGTTTTTTCTGTTGACATTTAGGTCCATCTGGAATTAATTTTTTGTCTATGATGTGAGGTAAGGGTCAAGTTTCACCTTTTTAAAATAAGGATATTCGATCATTGTAGCATCATTTGTTAAACAGATCATATCAAACGCTTTGTAGTACCCCTTTTTTCCATATATGCGTGAACAAGTGCCTCACATGTCATGGATCAAGCACAGACGAATGGGACTGTTTCTGACCTTTATTATGTTCTATTCTTCTTTTCATCCTCCAACAATTAACACTGTTAATACACTGCGTTAACTGTTGTAACTTTATGCTATGTTTTGATACTGGTAGAGCAAATCCTCCCATATTATTCTTTTTCAATAGTGTCTTGGGCATTACTGGTTCTTTAAAATTCCATATAAATTTTAGGCTCTGTATTTCAACTACCACAAATTAAAGTGTTGGAATTTTAACAGGGATTGCACTGAAGCTATAAATCAGTTTGGGGGAAAAGAGAAATATACTAGAGTGAGACTTCCAATCCATGAACATGATAAATTTATTCCTAGTATTTAATACTTCGATGATACTATAAATGGTAACCTTCAAAAAGACATCATCTTCTTTTGGTTGTTCATATACAGAAATGTAATTGATTTTTGTCATGTCATTTTTGATCCATGACATATTTTCCTTGTATCTAGTAGTCATGTTAAACTCATTTATTAGTTCTAATAATTTACCTATAAATTATTTTTAATATTCTGCACACAATTTAAGGTCCTTAGGTAGCGCAAACTGTTTGTGCTCAACCACTAATCTAAAGGTTGAAGATCTGAACCCACCCAGTGGTACTGCAGAAGAAAAGACCTGGCAATCTGCTTCCATTAAGATTACAGCCAAGAAAACACAACGGAGCAGTTCTACTCAGTGTAATACATGGGGCTGACATGAGTCGGAACTGACTCAACAGCAGCTAACAGCAACAGCAACATATACAACTTAGATCATTTGATTATAACGACTACTTCACTAGGAGCCCTTGTGGCGCAGTGGTTAAGCGTTTGTCTGCCAACCAGATGGTCAGCAGTTCGAATCCACCAGCTGCTCCTTGGAAACCCCTATGCAGCAGTTCTACTCTGTCATATACGGTCGCTATGAGCCAGAATCAACTCAACAGCAGGTTTTTTTTGGTTTATTTCACTTATTCCTTATAAAATTTTATAACTTTTGTTTCTCTTACCGCACCAGCCAGAATCTCAATTTTAAGCAGAAGTGTTGATGGCAGGTATTCTCTTTTTTATTTCCAATTTCAAAGGGAAACTTTTCAACATTTCACAACTAATTATGATGCTTGCTCTAAGTTCTTTTTGTAGATAACATTTGTTAGATTAAGAAAATTCCATTCTAGAAGAACACCAAAGACACAAGGAAAGTATTAGCCCAAGAGACAGAAAGGGCCATCATCCTGAGACCAGAAGAACTAGATGGTGCCTGGCCACCACCAATGACCACCCTGACAGGGAACACAAAGAGAGTCCCTGATGGAGCAGGAGAAAGGTGGGGTGCAGAACTCAAACTCTAGTAAAAACACCAGACTTAATGGTCTGACAGAGACCGGAGGAACCCCAGCAAGCACGGCGCCCAGACTCGGTCAACCCACAACTAAAACCATTCCTTAGGCCAACTTTTCAGCCAAAGATTAGACTGGACTATGGGATATAAAATGATACTTGTGAAGAGCGTGCTTCTTAGCTCAAGTAGGCACATGAGACTAAATGGGCAGCTTCTGTCTGGAGGTGCGATGAGAAGGCAGAGAGGGTCAGGAGCGGGTTGAATGGACACAGGAAATCAGGGGTGGAAAGGAGAAGTGTGCTGTCACAGTACAGGGAGAGCAATTAGGGTCACATAACAACGTATGTATAAATTTCTGTATGAGAGACTAACTTGAATTGTAAACTTTCACTTAAACGACAACAACTAAAAAAAAAAAATTCCATTCTATTCTTGGTTTGCTGTGAATCTTTATCATGAATCCATGATGAATTTAACAAATGCTTTTGCTACACTTAAGAGATATCATATGCTTTTTTTTTTCCTTTTGATAACATGATAAACTATGATTGATTTTCAAATGTTAAATTAAATTTGAGTATCCTGAACAAATCCAACTTTTTTGTGATACAATATTCTTCTTATATATTACAGGATTCAGTTTGTTAAAATGTTGTTTAGGAATTGTGAATGCAAGTTCATTAGTTACACTGGTTTATAATTTGATTTTCTCCAGTTTCACTATGGTGTCTATAGGTGTGTATTTCCTTTTTGTTTACCCTGCTCGGGCTTCACTGGGCTTTTTGAATCTGTGAATTGATGTATAAGTTTTAGAAAGTTCTGAATGACGATCACTTCAAATATTGCTTCTTCCCCTATTCTCTTCTCCTTCTGGGGCTCTAATTATACATAAACTAGACATTTCCATTATATGTTATATGCTTCTTACTATATTTTTTATTTGCCATATCGTTTTCTCTCCATGCTTCAGGGTATATTCTTTCTTAAGTCCTATCTCCCAGTACACTGATTCTATCTTCAGCCGGTTTATTCTAATATTATCTATTTTCTTAATTTTGATTACTAAATTTTTCAGTTCTAGAATTTCTATTTTCTTTCAAATTTGCTATACCTTTTTTGTAAAAAAAAAAAAATTTACACTTATATCCTTGAACATAGTAAACATAGTTCTGAAGCCCCTGTAGGTCTTGTTTCTACCACTGATTGTTTCTGTTAATGCTTATTCATATTGCCTAGCTAACTAATTACTTTCCTGTGCCAGACAATGCATTTGAAAATTATTATGTCAAAATAATGTTAGACTTAGGTTGATGCCTTCCTCCAGAGTAGATTTTTCATTTCCTTCTATTAGGCATCTGGGGTACTAGCAATTCAAGATCTTTTTTTTTTTTTTTTCCTCTGTGGATGTGATTTCCTAGCCACCCAGGTGATTTGAAGCCGGGCTGCAGTCTGTGCAATGACTGGTGTACTTCCTGTCTACCCACTCTCATAGTGTAGTCCTTTAAGATCCCAGTCCAAAACATGGGATTATCGCCACAGCCCCATCATTGTAAATCCTAGAGTCAACATTTTTCCCACCAACTCTGCAATGATGTCAAAAGTACTACTGAGCCTCTCACCTACTTCTTTCATATCACCAATTGTACCCAGAGAAAAAGTAGCCTGAAATACCACACTCCCAGGATCTTGGCCCAGTATTCTTCACTACCTTGCTAACAATTCAGTTACACAGTTCATATTTTGTCCAGCTCTATTCGTTGTCATGAGTGGGAGAACTGTTCTAAATTACTTATTTGGCTAGGTCCATTTCAAGCTTGCTTTTTATTTTCTTAAAAGACAGCAAACATAGTTTAAAAATCTGTGACTGGTAATCACGAAGCCTTAAAGTTCTAGTTTCTGCTTGTTCTCACTCATCATGATTTTATTAACTTTTGTGCTTAATTATTTTGACTATGGCTACTTGTCCCTGTAACATTATTTAACAGAAATTATCTGAGGCCTAGGATGAAAGTGTCTTCCTCCAACGAAGATTTATATTTTCTTCTGTCAGGTGCCTAGGGACACCCATCAATATGGGACCATGTTAGACTCAATTCACCATTTGAAACAATACAGGTGATGTGAATTTGGGCTGCAAACCTACTCCAGGACTGGATTACAGATATAATTTCTACACTGTGCCAAGACTTCTTTGCAGTCCCTAATGGTGACGTGAGAGGATTCATGATTACATCGAAGAGTAGGCTGTTATGGTCTTAGATTTGTGGAAGGAAAATACCCTATTAGGCTTCCGATCCTGGGTAGCCCATAGGCTTTTACTTTTTGTCCCCTCATTCCATGAAGCTTGCAAAACCATAACTCACATTTGTCAGCAGAGCAAATGCTTCATTATAAGCGCACTTTCTGAATTCTTGCTTTTGCTTTGGTCTAGTAATTCTTTAATTTCTTCTGAGCTCTTTGATGCTTTTAAGAAAATTTAATTTTTATTTATCCAGCATTTTTAGATGTTTTTGCTGGGAAAGTTGGTGCAAATACCATACATCACCATATTTCTGTACACAGAAGTGGCTGACATTTTTAAAAAGCATAACACTTGCAAACAAAGCTTACAAGCCTTTAATTTCTGAACAGAAGCAGAGAAAGAAAAAGGCAGAAGGGACCTGAGACACAGAGAGGTTGAAGAACTCATCATAGGCCACACAATGACCACACAGTTAAGTACCACTGAAGCCAGATCCTTCTCAGTTTTCTGATCCGTTTCATTACAAGAGTGTTTTTGTATTATCAGAAGTTTAACCCTTTAGCTCTAAAGTAGTTTTTAGAACTTCAGAAAAACTAAGAAAAAACTGTGTCAAAGCAATAATAGAAAGTATCAGTGTGCTGAGGTCTAAATTAAACAGACAAAGACCTCAAAGTTCATCTCTCACCATTCCTCAGTGACAGCTTCCTCAGTTCCACTTGTCCCACCCTTGTCACTTCTAGGCTGTTTTCAAATCCTTCACTGGGTACTTGGCTTTAGCTCTAATGATTTTGTTACTCCAGGCAGTTTTCCAAACAAAAACAAATGGTAATTTACAATTCCTAGTCTGAAATCATAAATATCATCAGCTGAATTACACTGAAACATCAGTAAAACTCTACAGAACAGAATTCTACATAAAGTTAAGTCTGTCTTGGCTAGGTGAAAAAGATTTTAGTTATGAAAGTAGCAAAAGGATCTTATTGTAGGTAAGTTTAGACTTTTAGGTGGTCTTGCAGTATATACTCTGAGGACAGCTTTACAGCAAGGTTCCTGACACAGGCCATTTAGACTGGGAGCCAGACTACATTTTTCTCCCCCAAATTATAAGGAATCAATGGTATTCCAGTAAATTGCCCCTCTGTGAATGAAATAACTTTACTTAGATTCTCATACTGAATACCTTTCTTATACAGACCATTTTACTTTTAGATTGTGATTAATTCAATCTAAAATAACATTCAATGAGATTAAAATCTTCCAACGTGCATATAGTGGTATCTTCAAGCAAATGCCTCTTAATTTAAAATGTAAGTATCCTCTATAAAGACAAAAATAATCAGTATGTGCTAATTATAAAATGATTAGAGATTTTTCTCAAGGCATATCAAATCTCTAAACATTCCACCTAGCACATGTCTGACAATTACCAGTTTCTAAACTCCTTGACACTCCAAAAGGGACATATTACAGAGAAGAAGCGACTCTATATGGCCCTGCTGCAATGCAAACTAAATATGTTGCTCTCAGTTCCTACTGAGAATTGTATTGTCTGATGTCAAAATGTAGGTGAGCACTATCTTGTAAAGTTGGTCATTCATATGCCCGAGAACCCAACAGTTTCACCTCTGAGGCATCTGCTCCAGACTAGAGCCACTGTTGTCAAAGTGTGGTTCCTGAATCAGCAGCATCAGTTTCACTGGGGAACTTGTTAGAAATACAAATGCTTGGGACCCACTCCAGAACCCACTAAATCAGAAAGCCAGGGTGAGGCCCAGCAATCTGTTTCAACAAGTTCTCTAGGTGATTCTGATGCAGGCTAAAGTCTCAGACACCCCACCTTCGGAGAAATTATTGTTCATTTGCTCTGATACAAGTATGTTTGAACAGTACTGTTTGTAATCTCTCACACACTTGTATACATGTGCATAGAAATACACACACACAACAACCCAGGAAGCAAATGTCCTTGTCAAGAGAATGGATAAAAATAGTACAGTATTAACACATGAAATATTTACTGTACAACAGATAAAAAGAATTTTAAAAACCCAGCTGCGTTTATAAACTTAAATAAAACTTACAATCATAATTTTGACTAAAAAAAAAAAACTCAGAATTCTATATGATATTTTAAAAGGTCAAAAACAACCAAAACTAAATAATACATTATTTAGCAATGTATTTCTGTGATAAAACAATAAAATTATTTTTAAAAAACAAGAAAATTATACACTTTTAATTCTGTACAGTACTGACCTCTGAGGGAGCAGAGATGGGGGATGGTGTAAGGAAGGATCACAGTGGGAGCTATTAAATGTACTGGTAATGGTCTAGTTCTTAAGTTGGGTAGTGAGTTCATAGCTGCTCACTATGAGTTCGCTGTTCACTGCATTTACTGTTCTTATGTGTTTTTTTATCACCGTATCCTTTTGAATACCGTATTTTACTCAAATAACATGCACCTTCTATGTTTGTTTGCCAGCTGCACCCTCCCCCCACTAGGTATTTTCAGAAGCCCATTATGCTAATTTTTTTACAGCAACATGTAAAAAAATATGGTATGGCACTATACCACTATGGTATAAACATATTGTGGTATGTTAATTCATTTACAAAGAATTTTTGAAAACATAAAAAATATTTATGATAAAATCAGCCAGATAATATAAAAAATATACAATAAAAGCCATCAGAAGAAAAAACAATAATGTTAACAGATGTTACAGAAAGTTTCCTCTCTTTAAGTTTAAAATTTTTCTATAGTGAATAATAAATACTTTTGAAATCATTAAAGAGTTTTAAACTGTCATTGAGACATTTAATGTCTCTAGGTCATTAAACAAAACTGTCAAATCTTCTGTTTGGAAACAGGGAAGAAACTGGTGTTTTGTGGGCCCCTCCTAGTTGTGTTGTATGAGCTTGAAATAATTCAAGGTTCTATGTTTTCTGTCATAAAATTATACAATATACTTTTATTACTATTATTCTTGATTATATAATTTCATTTTGTTTTGTGTGGGGAACTGAGAAAACCATGACTTAAAGAACATATTTTTTTCTACCAAGTACTTCAATTAAAACTGAAAACAACCTCAATTTCATTGAAAACAAAAGTAAAAAACATCCATCAACTGTTGACTGGCTTTTGGAAACAGAAAAGAAACGTGTATATGGAGAGAATGCAATACAACCCTATGTCCTGTCACAGTGAAAAAGGACCACAAAGATGTAAGGTTCAAAGTCCAGAGATTAGTCACATACCTCCTTTTCCAATATTCTAGCGATCTCGCCTAGGGTCCGATCCAAAGCAGAAACCTTATTATTTGCCCATGAGCCACTGTCTTGTACTTGTAGCTGTTTTAGAAGATCTTTGGCTAATCGCTGAAGCCTTCAATATAAAGTGAAAGGAAAGAATGATATTAATGAATAGACTACAATACTTCATTCTCCTAAACACTTCAAAACACAAATTACTCTCAGTGTTGAATCTGAAACTGCTTCACAAAACACCTGAAAGGAGGAAAAACCAGACAACTCTTAAGGTTGGTATTTATATTCACAACCACCAATCCATACCTCATGGCACAAAACAGAACCAGAGGGCAGAATTACCCATCCAAAGGATCAGCTGGAGCACTTGCTGCCATCAATTCCCGTGTGACACTTAAACCAGAACAGAACTGGGGATGGAAAATGTGCAGAAGTGAGAGGCTGATGGCAGAGAAACAGAGTATAATAACCTGAACAGGTTTCCACATTTTGACTTAAATCTTCAAGAAAGGTTTGTATATTATATTATAAGCATTGTAAACTCTCAGAATGTCAAATTCCCCATGTTCCAATTTATAGGCAGTTTGGGGATTACCTGTCACTGCTGATGTCATTTATTTAGACAATTAAGCAATTATAACAAATTTGTTTTTCACAGGGAAACACCGAAAACTACCTAGATTCTAAGATTCTTTAGTGAGAGAACTGTGTCTAATACTTCTTTGTAACTCCTACTTCTGTTTCATACACCTCACTCTCTGACCAAGTCTCTTATCCTTTCTACATACTTGCCTGAGTATTCCACTGACACATACTCAACAGATACTCACCAGGCTCCTCACTCAATGGATCTCTCCACCTTTTCCCTATACATCATCCCCCTATTGTTTTACTTCCATTCTTGCAAATGTCCTAATTCCTTCTCTGTTGTTCTATTTGCTTACTCTTACTAGCCAAACCCCAGCAGTGGTTAATAATCACTCATGTTTGTTTAGTCCTTAGTATGGGCCAGGCACCATTATCAGTGCCTTACATGCATTGATTTATTTAGCTGGATTAATGAACAGCCATTAGCCTTTTCCATGTCTCACCTAGAAAAAAAATTATACCATGCAAAAGACTGGTATGACTACATACTCACAATTTTACTAAATCTCTCTAGCCTGTGCACTCTCCACAAAGACATGTTTCATACCTTCCCCACTCTTCAAAACTCCACTCTTTCCTTTTGCTCTCTTGCTTTCAGAAGATCTTGCATTTCACAGAGAAAAATGGAAGTCATTGGAACAAGAAAACCCTCCCTTTCTGCCACAAAATCTACAAGTCTATCTGCATGTTGACCTATCCCCTCCCCTCTGTTTGTCCTATTACAATGAAGAAAGGCTCATTCCTCCTATGTAGAGCTAATCCCTCCACACAGGCTCTGCATTTCATCCCCTTTCTGGACCTCAATCTCTCTCCTCTTCATGCTTCAGTGTCTTTGCATATGCAACTCCTTCCTTCTGAAATGCTTTCTCTACGCCCCCCCCATTACCTAGAAAATGCCTACTTATCCCTCAACTCTTAAACATTATTTTTCTGATTTGCTTATTCCTTCAAAGCACTCATGATAAGTGAACTCAATAATTATCTAATTAATTGTCTCCTTCTCCCACACAGAGCTTTACAAGAGAAATTTCTGCAATGATGGAAATGCTGTATATCTTCACTGTTCAACACGGTAGCTACTAGCCACATGTGGCTACTGGGCACCTGAAATGCATTTAGTGTGACTGAGGAACTGAATTTTAAATTGTATTTAATTTTGGTAATTTAAACAGCCACATATGGCTGATGACTACCATATTGGACAACGCAGCAGCAAAGTATAAATTTCATGAGAGGGTGTCCTTGTCTACCTTGTTCACTACCTTATTTCAAGCACCCAGCATGCAATTATACAAAAGAGCACTCATCATATATTTAATAAATAGTCTTCTAAAGAAATTTCTTTTTTACGTTAATTTATTATCTATAACTTTATAGAGTACAAAGTACAATGTTATCTTATTTAATCCTCTCAACATCAATTAGTACTATCCCCATTTGAAAGATGAAAAAACTAAGGATCAGGGAAATTGGGTGACTTTCCCAAGGTCACACAGTTGGTAAAAGGTATCACTAGTACTCACACCCTGGTGTTATAGTGGTTAAGAGCTACAGCTGCTAACCAAAAGGTCAGCAGTTTGAATCCACCAAGTGCCCCTTAGAAACCCTATGGGGCAGTTCTACTCTGTCCTGTAGTGTTACTATGAGTCAGAATCAACTCAACAGCAGTGGGTTTGGTTTGGCTGGAACTCAAAACCTAGGCCTTTGATCTTCAAATCTCATGCTTTTGTCTCTATATCATATAAATCAAGTCAAACAAAGAAATTTTATTCACAAATGAACACTTCTCTAGAATACAACTTCACTGACAATTTTATTTATGTAAAATTAAAGAATTTCTCAAAGACTACAACAGCAATGTAGCTCAAAAGACACTAGTAAACTCCAGTTTAAACCTAAGCTACCCATATAACGTTTACTTTGCTAAGTCAGTGAATAAACACAAGCCCTAAAATCAGAAGTACCTATGCTTGAATCCTGGCACCAGCACACACCATATGTGTAAATACCGGGAAGGTTTTTTAACTTCCCTAAAACTCAGTTTCTTCATCATTAGAGAGTGGATAATTTTTTTTTTCCCTTTCAGAGCTTGTGAAAAGTAGAAATAATTAACGTAGTGTACCTAATACGATGCATTAAAGCAGACATTCAATAAATGGTCAACTTCTATTACTATTCATTGACAGAAGGTCTCAATCTAACAAAAGGAAAAAAGGAAGATTAAAAAAATACAAAAATAGAATAATAGCAACATACTTCTTTTCCCGTCTAATCGAATATGGGCTGGAGTCCCATCCGATTAAAGTTACTGACCTTATCATGTGGAAGAATATTGGCAGCAAACTTCATTCTGTGATAGATAAGTAGCCACTTCAGCCTTGGGCTGAATAAAGCCTGCACACCATGTAACTAAATATCTTAGCCATAGCAATGGATGCATATGAATCTAGTGGTATTCTTACCAAGAATGCTGCATTCCACTGAAACCAGGGGTACTTAGGGAGGCACAGGACCATTTTAATTCACAGAATACAAGAGGCTTGTATTTTACCCTGAGGTAAATCAAATCTGGGATTCATATGAACCTACCCTTCAAGAAAGAAGGCCAAATCAAGGAGATGCTTTGGTAACATGAGCTAAACCTCTGTCCCATTCCGTGCCTCCAGAGAAGTGCCACAAAGAATATAGCCCTTCTCAAGAAAAAAGCATCAGATTTTGATTCATACTATAAATAATTATAGAATGTCAGCAGAAGACAAGTCCTGAAAGCTCTATTCCCTACAATGCAAGAACAGGAGCTGCTTACAGACTGCAATGTTTAATACAGAAATTGTCATTTGGGTTACTTACAGCAGATAATTTTTCCAGCAAAAAAAGAAAAAGTGGAGGCTTTGTAACTCCTATCCTAGAATATGAGAAGTCTGTCAGGTAACAGCTTTGTGGAAAATGTGTTGTTTATAGGTGCTGTTGAGTCAGTTGTGACTCATGGCAACCCCATGTAAAACAGAACGAAACACTGCCTGGTCCTGCATCATCCTCACGATCGTTGCTATGAGAATGCTATAAGATCAACTACTTTCTTTTCAATACTTGAACAAATTCCAACAACAGCGCTAAGCTCAGATCTGTCACTGGTAAATGTGAAATGTAAAAGTACCTCTCTAAGGGGCCCTAACATATCAATCACAGTAAAGTTCTGGGTGCCCACTTGGGTCAATGGGAAGATCTGTAAAAGTGTAAGAAAGGAGACTGGATCAGCTTTAGGAAATAACAGGTGTTTAGTGTGGATAGATTTTAGAAAGACATAAATACATTAACTTTTTTTTCTTTTATCTCCATTTGAAAGGTACATGGTCAAAATTTAGGGCTACTACTGGTAGTGCAGTGGTTAAGAGCTCAGCTGTTAATCAAAAGATTAGCAGTTCGAATTCACCAGCTGCTCACTGGAAATCCTATGGGGCAGCTCTACTCTGTCCTAGAAGGTCACTATGAGTCAGAATTGACTTGATGGCAACAGGGCTTTTTTTTTTTTTTTAAATTAGTTGTTTCTGTTTTTAAATAATATGCTTATGTCTATAATTCTAAATGCATAAACTTAGGAAATCAAATAGTACCTTTTGACATTCCCTATATAAGATGAAAAGAATCAATGTACATATATTGCTTCTGACAGTGGACACCTTTGTTTCTGTCTGCCAGTATCCCTTCTTGTGGAAATAGAACCCATCTTTCCCTTTTAGGGAACTAACCCACCCCTAGTCGTAGATGTGCAGGCTAGATATGCTCAATGCTATTAGGATATCGCTGCTCCCAGGTCACTCAGTCTCTCAGTGGACAGAGCCAGGGAATGTATACATCTTATTTAATAAATAAATATAAAATATTTGTAAAAAATGGATATATAAACATAGCCACACATTTACAACTACATTTATCTATCTATATACTGAAAAGTATGAGTTAAGACTGATGTCTCCAATTTCAACTCATCACCACAGGGTTTTCAATTCTCCCTTATTTGTAACCGTATTTGTAACTCTCTTCTCCAGCAGTGAGCAACCTGCCTTCCATCATCCTTAGTATATTTACTTAATTCACCATCCCCTGTATGTAACCAATCATCCATCTTTGTTGCTGTATGTGCACTATGATCTCTCTGCTCGAGCTCTGGTACCCCACTTTCGGTTCTTAGGTTTCAACACCCTTTGCTAGGCTCCCCTTCACTTGGCCTCTGACAGATCATGCCATGCTGATCTTACATAGAGATGCCTTCCTCACTCTGCTCTGACTTTCCCACCAGACTCCAGTGCCCCATTCCATGTGGAAGCACCCATCATCTCGCTTGGGCTCTGAGTCTGCACACAGGCCACTCCCCTACATGACTAAATGTCCTCCTTACCCTGATGAGCTTTGATATCCCCACTGTGCCACTGCTAGGCCTCCCCACCCAAGACAGATGCCTACTTGGTGCTGCCTCACCTAATGTCTACAGAACTGAATTTTTCTGAAAGACAGAAGGGTAACTGGAGAGAGAAGGGTTGATTTATTAGATGGGATAATTTTATAAGGAGACATTGCTTTTCATCCACTATTTGGTGACTGAGTTCATATAAGGAAGGAAAAAATCATTTACTCTTTTCCAAAATAACTGGATTCCTATCATCCTCTAAAGTTCACTGATTAATTTTTTTAAATATCATTATGAACTCATGATTTTAATTTATTTCATAGGTTTTGATCAGCTGCAGTTTGAAGCTCAAATTGTCCCATCTTCGGCCCACTGGCTTCTAAGTCCTTTGTCAAGACACTAGCAGTCCTTGAGAGCTTCCCTGCTATCTGGCATCATAAGACATTCAGATCTGGAATTTGGCATTTCTCCAAGAAGCCCTTATTTCTTTTAAGTGAAAAATGGTATTTCAAGCCCCAAATCAGCAAGCACTCTGGATGCGCACTGCTACTGAGTTGGTCATTATTTTCGAGGCTTCTTCAATGGACGGAGTTAGGAAACAAATACACATATACATAAAAGACATATACACGCATATGTACATAGACATACACGCATACATCACTTTCATAAAGATAAAATAACTTATGAGTTCATATTATTCAAATTCAGCCCTACAGGAATTTTACCTCATCTCTACTGTATTACATCTATCTCCTTTCTGCCAGATAAAAAATTCAGGCTCTCAGGAACACATGGGATGAAAGAATTCTAGCACTATAGGGTCGCTATGAGTTGGAATTGACACGACGGCACACAACAACAACAATATTCTCCTTTATCCCACATTACACGCACAATATTCTCAGGAAAACATAAATAACATCATCAAACTATAATTACAGAGTTGTTAAATATTTTTCATATGTTTCCCCATTTCCCTTATATTTTTCTCAGAGTTATACTGTACAATTCTCTGAGATACAGGCATTACATATCTGTTTCCTTTTAGCCAACAGTTAATTTTAGTTCTACAAGAAACTATAACTTTACTGTTCATCACCAGTCCTTATACTGATATCTCTTTAATTATTCTGATTGTCTGAAGCTCATTCTCTAGTAGTATTTAACATGAAAGTCAATGATTCTGTAACTAGTGAAACTGATTTTTGAGGGCACAAAATTATCAATATGCACAAGAACTAAGGGAACAGAGGAGTTCTGGCAAACATAGTGGCTTAGTCAGACACAGCATGCTGCCCCTCTATAGCAAAGACCCAAGAAACCAAGTGAAATGGATACAGATGACAATCCTGCAACCCTGAGCATCAAATGAAAGGATAAAGACCTAGATCGAACACCAACTGGAAGAAGAAATGGACTAAAAACAGAGAACGAGAAGAGACAGAGGAGAGGCCCAGCCAGCCATCCAGCCCAGCCCAGTGCAGCCATCTTGAGACAAAGACAGCAGCAATCCTGGGTGAGGAGCACAGAAGGCAACTTCACAGAATTCCCAACAGGACACAGGTTAACTGTGGAGACATACCCAGAGTGAAAAAAGGTCCTGATTTCCAGCTACGCTGATGGGAAGAGCCTAGGCACATCGCCCGGTGACCAGAGGAACACACTTCCCTAACCCCCACCCTCTTGTTGATTAGCAACACAACCACCCCATTCCTACAGCCCAGACCAGTACCCTAGCCTTCCTCACTGCTGGATGACCCCAGATGACCCTGCTGGGTGGCAGGAAGACAATTTTGGCAGAGTGCTTAGTGCTTGCCCCGCCCCTCCTGCCCAAGCTCACTCACCTATTACCCATTTCTCCCCTCCCACCACTTGGTGACAGACGGCGACTGCATTCCCACACACTCATTCAGCCACCACCCAAGCTCCCATCCTCCAGATCCCCTCCCCTCACCTGATGATGGATAGTGACTATGTCCCGGCTCGCTCACCCCACCCACCACACCTGCAACCCCACTCAGTCAACGAGTGCAGCTGTCTGCTCCTGTGCCACTGGACAGATTACCGATAGCAGCAAACACCTGCCCAGACTGCCCACAGCTGCCCAACATGACCAACAGAGACCCTGCCATCTCACTACCAGCTGCTGCCCCTCTCACCTGGAGACAGGTGGCAAACACTCCAGTGCTGCCAAACCTGAGACCAACAAACCACGCAAGCCCCGCCAGCCTGGACACAACAAAACAAAATAAAACAAAAAATCAGAACGAAGCAAACAAACATACAATCAATAAATAAATATAATAACCTCTTAATGCCTCAAAGGCAACAGGCAATATCAAATCATATGAAGAAACAGGACAAAATGGCTAAAGCAAGTGACCAAAATAAAGAGCTAGAAAATGGTCCTGAGAACAAAATGGTAATTGAACTACCTGACAAACAATTCAAAAGACTTATATATAGGATCCTCGAAGAGATCACGGAGAACACAGACAAAACTCTAGAAAATTTCAAGAAAACAATACAAGAACAAAATGACAATAAATAATTAGAACCCATTCAAAAACAGCAACTAAAAATCCAGAAGATTAACTCTATATTTTCAGAAATAGATAACTCATTGGAAAGACAAAGAAGTAGACTTGATCAATAGAAGACAGAATCAGTAAAACAGAGGGTGAATTCCTTGATATAAATCAATCAGAAAAAAGAATGAAGAAAAACAAAGAAAGTCTAAGAGTTATGTGGGACACTATCAAGAGGAATAATCTGTGCATGACAGGAATTCCAGAACAGAAGAGGACAAAAAAAAAGGCACAGAGAAAAATTTTGAATATTTTCTGGCAGAAAACTTCCCTAATAATCATGAAAGACAAGAAGATATCCATCCAAGAAGATCAGTGAACTCCAAATAGGAAAAACCCCAAAAGAAAATCACAAAGACATATCATAATCAAACTTTCCAAAACCAAAAACAAAGAATCATGAGAGCAGCTCAGGAAAAGCAAAATATTACCTACAAAAAGGGAAACCAATTAAGACTAAGCTCTGATATATCTTGGCAGACACCATGCAGGCAAGAATGCAATGGGATGACATATATAAAACACTGAAAGAAAAAAACTGCCGAGAATTATATATCCAGCAAAATTATCTCTCAAATGCGATGGTGAAATTATGACATTTCGAGATAAATAGAAATTAAGGGATTTCTGAAAACCAGACCAACCTTACAAGAAATATCAAAAAGAGTCCTTCAGACACAGAACAATTTCAGAAAACAACCTGAGATTAAGACACAAGACATCACCCAGATACCAATCCAGATAAAGAATTTTCAAAACTAAAATAAAGCTACAAGACTGAAAATAGGGAACCAGAGATACCAATCTGTAAACGATGACAATTTCAAAATAAAAAAAAACAAAAATGGTGTAGTTACATAATTTCTGTACAGAAAGGAAGTCAAGGTGATATCAAGATAGAACAGACTGTTTTAAACTTAGAAAGATAAAAGTAAATTTCATGGTAACCACAAAGAAAACTAATAAACCTCATAAAAATAAAAAAGAAGAAAATCATGAAAACTCAGTAAACACAAAATTAACAGCAATGAAGGAAATGAAAAGAAAATCCAAAAACAAAAAGAACTCAGCACAGAAAAGTATATGGAATAAAGAAATCATTACCAACACACAAAAGAAGTACAGCAAAATGACAGCAGTAAATTCATACCTAACTAATAATTACACTGAATGTAACTGGATTAAATGTACCTGTCAAGAACCAGACAGTAGCAGAATGGATAAGAAAACATGACCCATTGATATGCTGCCTGGAGGAGACACACCTTAGACACAAAGATAAAAACAAGCTAAAAATCAAAGGATGGGAAAAAATACATCAAGGAAACAGCAACCAAAAAAGAGTATGAGTGGCAAGATTAATCTCTGATAAAATAGACTTTATGGCAAAAATCAGCATAAGACACAAGGAAGAGCATTATATAATAATTAAAGGATCAATCCAACAAGAGGACATAACCATAATATCTATGCACCCAATGAAAGAGCTCCAAAATACATAAAACAAACTTTAACAGAATTAAAAGAGAAACAGACAACTCCACAATAGAAGACTTTAACACAACACTTTCTATGTAGGACAGAACAACTAGAAAGAAATTCAAAAAAGATACAGAAGATCTAAACAACACACTCAACCAACTTGATCTCATAGACATATACAGAACACTCCACGCAACACCACCACAGTACACATATTTTTCCAGTGCACATGGATCATTCTCCAGAATAGATCACATGACAGGTCACAAAGCAAGCCTCAATAAATTTTTTAAAAAACATCAAAATAATACAAAGCATCTTTTCAGATCACAGTGTTATAAAATTAGACATCAATAACAGGAAGAACAAGGGAAAAAAAACCAAATACATGGAAACTGAATAATATCCTGCTTAAAAACTAGTGGGTAATAGAAGAAATTTTAAAAAAATTCCTAGAATCAAATAAGAATGAAAACACAACATACCAAAACCTATGGAACACAGCAAAAGCAGCGCGCAGAAGTCAATTTATAGCAATAAATATACACATCAAAAAGGAAGAGCCAAACCAACACCTCAACCCTACAACTTCAACAAATAGAAAAGGGGCAGCAAAAAAAAAAAAAAAAAAAAAAAAAAAAAAGGCCCACAAGTCACCAGAAGAAAGGAAATAATAAAGAGCAGAAATAAATGAAACAGAAAAACAACAAGACAAAGTTGTTTTTTTAAAAGGATTAATAAAATCGAGAAACCACTGGCCAAACTGACAAAGGAGAAGAAGATGCAAATAACAGAAATAAGAAATGAGACTGATGATATTACAACAGAACCAACTGAACTAAAAAGGATCATAACAGAATACTGTGAAGAACTGTACTCCAACAAATTTGAAAACCCAGAAGAAATGGACAGACTTCTAGAAACACACTACCTACCTAAACTAACATAAGCTGCGGAAGAAAATTTGAACAGACCCATAACAAAAGAAGAAATTGATGAGGTCATAAAAAAATTCCCAAAACAAAAAAATCCCTGGCACAGATGGCTTCATGGGAGAATTCTATCAAACATTCAAAGAGCTGACACCAATTCTACTCAAATTATTTCAGGACATAAAAAAGAATAGAATACTCCTGAATTCATTCCATGAAGCAAGCATAACCCTGATATCAGAGCCAGGCAAAGACACCACTAAAAAAGAAAATTATAGACCAATATCCCTCATGAATACAGATTCAAAAATTCTCAACAAAACCCATGTTGCCAAAACAAACAAACAAACAAAAAAAAAAAACTACTTAACAAAATGGCAACATGGGTTTTTCATTTTGTTAAGTAGTTATTGTTTTTACGTGATTATTCGAAGATACTGAAATATTATGCTTCTGCCACTATTGCCATTTTCTCAGACTTAACAGTTTAAGAGAACATCCTAGTTTCCCTGTGACTGTAGTAGGCAAGAGACTACAGTAGGAAAGGACGACGGTAGTTATAGAATGCAAGAGGCAAAAACCAAAGCAATGAAAGCAATTAGGAGGCTGCTACAATAATCAAGATGAGAGATGATGGTAAGTTAGGCTAGAGTACTTACGATGGAGGTTGTGAAGAGTGGTCAAATTCCAAATATATTTTGAAGGTATGTACGTAATAAAACAGATTCAAAGTATGTAAGACAAAACTTTTAAAAATATAAGGAGTAAGTGATGGCAAAAAGTTGAACACCTGTAAAAAGTTGAGTTGGCAAATGTGTGATACATACATTTACAACAACAAAAGAGAGCAGCTGTTGCGGCTGCTTAGGTATGACCAAGTACTTCATGGGATTTGGTTTCTTGGTTTGGAGGTTTAGGGTCATTGTTTCATGGAACATCCCAGTTAATTGTTTAATGCTTCTGTTCTACCTCCTACTTTGTTGTGTAGTGCTTAGGATCTTAAAAGCTTGCAAGTGGCCATCCAAAGAACAACAACTGGTGTCTATCTGCCTGGAGCAATAGAGGAAGAAGGAGAGTCAGGAACAGGAGAAGGAAATGGAATGTGTGGCTAATTGCCTCCATGAACAACTGCCTCCTTTGCCATGAGACCAGAAGAACTAGATGGTGCCCGACTACCATTACTGAAAATTTTGATCAGAGATTCTATAGAAGAATCCTGATCAAAAAGGGGAGGAAAATGCAGAACAAAATTTAAAATTCTTACAGACTCCAGACTTTCTGGAGCCATGGAGACTGGATGAACCCCTAAAACTACTGCCTTAAACCAAAAATATCCCCTGAAATCTTCTTAAATCCAAACAATAGTTTAGCTTTATTAGTAAAAAAGGCCTGCCTTGAACATTATGCTCTTTTAAGAACTATCTTTACGGCATCAAATTGGCAACAACAACTTGAAAGATTAGATAGGAACCTTAGGGAGCAGTGAATGAGGCAGGAACAACTCAGAAAAGGAGGGTGATGAAGCAGGGAAGTAGCCAATATTTATTTGTATGGCCTAGACTAACAAGACCATGACACTGGGGCCAGCCACTGTCCACGGGTTCAGATGAAGCGAGCTACCTGAGGATGGCATGAAGACTACATAAGCTGGATACCAGTGTGGGCGAATCCTGACTACCAGCAGTGTGATGGATCGCTTTTGTGTGTCCTTTTTAGCCATGGACTTATAAACAATCACTTGAGCGGGACTGTGCAAATAGGGCAATTGTGGCCCACCAAGGCGATTGGTCAGTTTTGTCTTAAAAGAGAGCCAACTCCAAAGGAGAGAGAGGATCCCACCACCACCAAGGAAGAACAGCCAGGAGTGGAGAGCACATCCTTTGGACCCAGGCTCCCTACACAGAGAAGCTCCCGGAACCAGGAGACAAAGAGAGCGAGTGAGTTAGAGAAGCAGTGGCAGAGAAACGACGTCAAGAGAAAGACTGGAGCAAGAAAGCTGAGCGCCTTTGGGCAAGAGGCTTGTTGGTGGAGTAGGGTGCCTCTGAGCACTTATCGGCAGAGCTTAAAGAGCTTTTTTAACACTTGCTGGAGCAGGGCAGAGACTGAAGGCCAGAGAAGTGTGCCTGCAAGCACAGCTGGGAACAGGCTGTCCTGATATAAGAACTGTATCCTGAGCATTCCTGAACCTGAATTGTAATCTGTTACTTCCCTAATAAACGTTATAATTGTGAGTATTGTCTGTGACTTCTGTGTGGCCATTACAATGAATTATCAAACCCAACAGAGAAGTAGAGTGTGCCACAGGAGGAACGGTTGGTGTCAGAATTGGTAAAAATGTCTGAGAGAGGAGGCATGTCTGACCTCCGCCTCACAGCAATCAGCCTTGGGCTGTTGCTCTCAAGTCTCCTTCCTTCTTGTGAAGTTAGAGGAGGTTAGACACCACTCCCACACCAGTTTTACACTACCCCAGCAAATTACATAAGTGTAATCAAAACTGATAAGAAAATTCCTCAAAACCACATCAATGCACAAACTTCACGGTTTAAACCAATTCTGGGGAAAAGGGTGTACAACTGAAATCCTGAAAGTTTTTAGGACTAGCTCTTAAACTTGAAATGATTAAAATTACTGAATTTGATAGAGTTTACCTGTAAGTGACTAGACTGAATTTTATGTCATGTGTTGGAAATGTATGCTTGAAATGGAAACTGACTTTTAACAAAGAAAAATACAAGTTTATATCTTGGAATACACAGCTTATGACAATTTGGGAAACATAATGTTTCTAATAATATCCCATTTGGGGAAAAAAGCACTGTCATAATTGTTAGTGGAAATTCAAATATATTATGAAAAAAACTGCAAGGTTCTATTAAAATTAGAATGGAAATACATTTTGATCCAGAATCTAGCAAGGACTGGCTACATAATTTGCAGGGCCCATTAAGCACTCAGCTGCTAACCAAAAGGGTGGCATTTCAAACCCACCCAGCAGCTCCACAGGAGAAAGACCTGGCGTCAGCTTCCATAAAGATTACAGCCTAGAAAATCCTATGGGGCAGGTTTACTCTGTCATATGGGGTCGCTATGAGTAGAAAATCAATTAACAGTGCAAAATAAAAAGGTACAACATCTTGTTGAAAAATTACCAAGAATGGTAAGACAGCCACAGCACAGCATTACACCAAGTGCGGGACCCCCTGGTTCGCACTCCTATGAAGCTGGCTCTGCTTCTAGCACACTTCCCTGCAGAATTACTTACATATACGCAACATTATGTACACAGAGATGTTCACTGTAGCACTGTTTGTAACAGGAACAACAAAAACAATAGAAAGGGACACACCATAAATGGGTAATAATAGACAATTCCTGAGTAGATTATGGAATATCCAAATATAGAATGCTATGTACCACTACTAAACCAAAAATGTCCATAAAATAATAAGGGTAAAAAGCAAGTTGCCAATCAAAATGTACAGCATAATTCTATTTTATGAATAAGTGAGTTTTAAACTGAGATAAAGATATAGATACAGGAGAGGAGGAGCCAACATGGTGCTATAGACAGAAGCAAAGACAAACACTGCAGCAAAGACCTGAAAATCTAAGTAGAACAGATAAATGTCAATCCTGGAACCCTAAGCATCAAATAAAGGAATAAAGAACTCGATCAAGCACTGAAAGGAATAAGAAACTGACAGAGAACAGAGAATTAGGATAGCTATGGTGTGGAGGTCCCCTACCAGCTAATGTGGCATGGATTTGCCATCTTGGACTAGAGCCACTGAAGAATACAGACAGGGAGTACGGGAAGACAACTTTATGGAGCTCCCAACAGGGGACACAGCACCCGGTAACAGGGATAGATGCTTTCCCACCCCGCACCCTTCTTCCCTGTACATGGCCTCCACTGCTTTCCAGCAAGCCACAATCACTCGGCCGAAGAGACACCAGCTCACTGCTGCCCAGGTCTGCCCGGCTCCTACTGGATGGCCCCTTCAGCACCATTTTTTGTTTGTTTGTTTTATGTTATTGACTTTTTGTTGTTGTTGTTGTTGCTTCTCTTTCTCCCTTCCTTTCTTCCCTTTCTCCCGCACAGCTAGCCTCCTGTGCTGTCCTCTCCCTTTCTTCACGGACTGTGATTTTTTGGTTTGTTTTGATCTTTGTTTTTTTTTTCTGTTTCTTCTCTCTCTCTCTCTCTCCTTTCCTTTCTCCTGCCCACCCAACCCTGTGCATCGCCCCGGCCCTTCTCAAGGGGCCGTGCTGCACCGCTCAGCTGGAGAGTCACCACGCACGGCCTTCCCAGGTCTGCACCACTGTCACTGACCGGTTCCCTCAGCACCATTTTATTTACTTATTTTTTGTTTGTTTTTTTTTTCTTTTTTGCTGTTGTTTCTTCTCTCTCTCCCCCTTCCTTCTTTCCTTTTTCCCACCCACCTAGCTGTATGCACCATACCCTCCCCTTCCTGGCAGGCTGAACTGTACCTCTCGGCTGGAGAGCCTCCGGCACTTAGCCTCCTAGAGTCTGCACTGCCCCCACAGAATAGCTCCATCAGTGCCATATTTTTAATTTTTCTTTATCTTTCCTTTTCTCCCTCCCACCTAGGCCCTGTGCTGCCTCCATCCTTTCCTGATGGACCATGCTGTGTGACCTGGTGATAGAGATATCAGCTTACCAACACCCCAATTTCATTTTGGCCCCAACGGCCAGCTCCCCCACCACATTTTTGTTGTTGTTGGCTTCTTCTCTCTCTTTTCCCTCTTTCTTGTCTTTTCTCCTGCTCACCTAGCCTCATGCGCCATCTACCCCCCTTCCTGACAGGCCAAGCTGCACCGCTCAGCTAGAGAGTCAGCGGTACACAGCCTTGCTGGGTCTGCCCTGCCCTCACACACTGAATCCTACCATGCCACCATTTTATTTACTTTTTTCCTTTTCTTTTATCCTTCATTTTTTCTTTCTTTTTTTTTTTTTTTTTTTTTTTTGCTTTTTTTCCCTCTCCTTTCTCTTCTTTCACTCACCCACTTAGCTTTGCACATCACATCTTCTCCCTTCCCTCCTGCCTATCTGAATTGTGCACTAGCATCATGCTCCCAGTCAGCACTGAAGTGGTACCCTGGGCCCCACCATGCACTGCCCCCGGCCCTGCCCAAATGGCCCCAGTTCATGCCACAAACTACCCATTCCCGCCCCTCCGCCCTTGCTGGACCCGCAGTGTTGCACCATAGCTGAATGACTGGCCCTGCCCACCTGGACAAGGTGGTGAGAAGTATTGTGCCCAAGGGCAAACAAGCAACAAAACATGCGCAGCCCGCCTGCCCAGACATAACCAAATAAAACAAAAAAGTAGGATGAAACAAACAAATCTACAATCAAAATAATTCCTGAATGTCCCAGAGACAGCAGACAGTATCAAAATATATTTAAAAAAACAGGACAGGATGGCTCCAGAAAGTAACAAAAATAAAACATCAGATCACCTTTCGGTAAAGAAAAGGAGTTGGGACTACCTGATAGGGAATTCAAAACTAATATTCAGAGGTCCCCAAGAGATGAAGGAAAATGCAGACAAGGATAAGGAAAAAATAGACAGAATCACAGAAAATACAGACAAAATCAGGGAAAATACAGACAAAATCATGGAAAATACAGACAAAGCAATGGAAGTATTCAGGAAAATAATACTGGATCAAAATGCCAAAATAAACAAACAACTAGAAATCATACAAAAACAGCCATTAGAAATTCCCCATCAACAGATGAATAAACAAACTATGGTATACACACAATGGAATACTATGCAACAATAAAGAACAATGATGAATCTGTGAAACATCTCACAACATGGATGAATGTGGAGGGCATTATGTGGAATGGAAATACGTTAATCACAAAAGGATAAATACTGTATGAGACCACTATTACAAAAACTCATGAAAGGTTTACACACAGAAAGAAACAATCTTTGATGGTCACTAGGGAGGGAAGGGGTGGGGGGAAAACACTAACTAGAAAATAGCTAAGTATTAACTTTGGTGAAGGGTGAGACAATACACAATACTGGGGAAGCCAGCAAAGCCAGCACAACTTGACCAAGGCAAGGTCATGGAAGCTTCAGACATATATCCAAACTCCCTGAGGGACTGAATTACTGCGCTGTGGACCAACCATGGTTTCAGGGGATATCTAGCTCAACTGGCATAACATGGTTCATGAAGAAAATGTTCAACATCCTACTTTGGTGAGTAGCATCTGGGGTCTTAAAAGCCGCGAGCAGCCATCTAAGATACTCCACCAGTCCCACCCCGTCTGGAGCAAGGGAGAATGAAGAAAACCAAAGACACAAGTGGAAGATTAGTCCAAAGGACTAATGGACAACTACTACCACAGCCTCCACCAGACTGAGTCCAGCACTACTGGATGGTGCCCAACTGCTCTGACTGGGATCACGATAGAGGGTCCTGGACAGAGCTGGAGAAAAATGTAAAAACAAAATTCTAGCTCATAAAAAAAGACCAGACTTACTGGTCTGACAGAGACTGGAGAAGCCCCGAGAGTATGGCCCCCAGACACCCTTTTAACTCAGTAATGGAAGTCACTCATGAGGTTCACCCTCAGCCAAAGATTACAGAGGCCCATAAAACAAACAAGACTAAATGGGCACAACAACCCAGGCGCAAGGACGAGAAGGTAGGAGGGGACAGTAAAGCTGGTAATGGGGAACCCAAGGTTGAGAAGGGGAAAGAGTTGACATGTCATGGGGGTGGCAATCAATGTCACAAAACAATATGTGTACTGATTGTTTAATGAGACACTAATTTGCTCCATAAACCTTCATCTAAAGCACAATAAAAGAAGTGCCAATAATAAAAAAAAAGATATAAATATGGGATTAAATATAATCATGACTATGTGTATGTATGTGTATGTGTCTATAGTATTTAGGCATAATATGAACAAAAATGTATATCCAAAAACTGGAAATAGGAGAACAGATAAGTGAACTGTGGATACATTTATGCATTGGGATACTTAGCAATAAAAGGAATGAATGGCTGATAAATGCAACAACATAGGTCAATCTCAAAAACATTATGCTGAATTAAGGAAGGCTTATGCAAAACTGTACACACTACTGATTTCATTTATGTGACGCTCTAGAACAGGCGACGCAAATCTATAGCTGCCTCTTGAATGGGGAGGAGTAAAGAAAGAGGGGATTGATAAGGAAGGATACATGAGAACTTCTGGGGGATGACAATCTTCTGAATCTTTACAGGTGTTTGGGTTACACAGGTGTATGCATTTGTCAAAACCATCAAACGGTACTCTTAAGATCTCTACATTTCATTACAGGTAGTCCCTGACTTACGACAGAGTTCCGTTCAGATGACTAAGCCATAATTTTTTCTTTTTAAAGTTTTCATTATTGTCTGCTATTAGGCAGTGTTTTGAGCAGTAAATCATAACAATGAACATCCACAAGTGAACATCTAAGAATGACAACATCAGCTAATAACACCTGCAACACCGTATGTAGTACATATTACTAACAATAAGATGTTTAAAAAAAAAAAAGACAGTTATTAAGTGCAGTTCCTCTCCTAGTAACTGGAATACATTGTAAGTTAGGGACTACCTGTATATGCAAATTTTACTTCAAAAGAAAAAAGAACAGGAAAACTAATTTTGAACTCCAGTTAATGATATGCAAGTGGAGATACAGGAGGAGGAGTACACTGATGTAAGCAATTTACCTTGAAATGCATAAAAAATATGATGGATTGATAATGGATAAAGGAATAGAAAGATGGATAGATATGTGATAAACTAAATAGAGTAAACCGTTAATTATAGAATCTAGGTAGCGGGTGTATAGGTTTCCACTGTATAATTCTTCTAAACTTCTCTGGATTTTTGAAAATTTTCATAATGAAATGCTAGTAAACTATGGAGACATTCACCATTATGATTATATTATGTACTACTCTGTACCAAACAGACAATATTATTCTTTTCAAAAGACATGAAATGTTTACAAAAACTGATCATATTAAAGCCAGAAAGAAAACTCCACATTTCAAAATCAGAAATCACTGACCAGTATATAATTAAATTTAAAATTTACAGAAAAAAATCTCTAGACATAGAAATTACTTTTTAAAATATTTCTAAATAACTCAAACTGAAAAGAAAATAAAAATAAGTTATGTGAAAATGAACAAAAATAAAAACACTCTATATGAAAACACCTAAGAACTAAATAACAGAATTAATAAAAACTAGAAAATTAATAAAACAAAAAGTAGACCCAATCAATACATCTTACTGCAATTTCTAGAAAGCACCAATGAAAAATAATCATTGTAGAGAGAGAAAGAGAGAAAATATTACCAATACTAGGAACAAAAATAGAACCAGTGTACTGACAATTAAGGAAATATATGAAGATATATAGAATACAGATTAAAAATTATATTTAAAACCTAGTCAAAGATGAATAATTTTCTCAGAAAAAAAAAATGCCAAAAGTGGCTCAAAGTAGTACAAAAACCAAATAGACCAATAACCATAGAAATAATTGAAATGTAAAAGATCACTCCCTAAAAAAGATGTCACCCCCAGATGGTTTTAAACAAGAAGTCTATCAAAACTCTAAAGAACAAACATTCCATATTATATAAACCTAAGGAAAGCAGAAAAAAAGGATGAAAGGAGCACAGCAGATTTTTTAAGGCTGTTACAACTGGATCCTAAAACCTACCAGTAAATGTTATTGTTGTTAGCTGCCATTGGGTTAGCCCTGGACTCATGGTGAACCCATGCACAAAGGTACTAAATGCTTCCTAGTCCTGTGCCATCCCCATGATTAGCAAAGGATCAGACTGGGTGATCCATACGGTTTTCATTGCCTGATTTTCAGAAGATCACCAGGCCTTTCTTCATCATCCATCTTAGTCTGGAAGCTCTGCTGAAACCTGTTCAGCATCAAAGCAACATGCAAGCCTCCACTAACAGGTGACTGGTGGCTGTGCATGAGATGCACTGCCCGGAACTGAACCCGGGTCTCCTACAAGGAAGGCGAGGACTTCACCACTGAACCACAATGGCCCCTACTACTAAATGTAGTTTAGTCCTCATAACAAACCTACAAAGTGGGTGGTAGTATCTTTATTTTAGAGATGAAGAAATTGAGGCTGTGCGAGGTTAAATGATTTTTCATGTTTAAAGAGCTAGTAATACTAGCTTCGACAAATAACTCTCCACAAAGATTGTACAATTTTGCACTCCCACCAACTCATGTATGAAAGTACCCGTTTCTTGACAGCCTCAGCCACAGAAGATGTTGTCAAGCTTCTGGATTTTGACCAATCTTATAGGTAAGAAATGGTCTGTCAGTGTATTTTCACTTGGCATTTCTCTGATTATAAGTAAGGCTGGCATCTTTTCTTATGTTTAAAGGTAATCTGCATTTTCTGTGTTATTCTTCCATCCTTATTCTTAAGTTAAAATTCTTAGACCCATAATTAAATACGTTCAATGCCCAACACCAGTCCTTTTGCCAAAACAAAAACAAAACCAAACTCACTGTCGTTGAGTCAATTCCGACTCATAGCGACCCTGTAGAACAGAGAACTTCCCTATAGGGTTTCCAAGGCTGTAGCTTTACAGAAGCAGACTGCCAAATCTTTCTCTTGCGGAGCTTGCAGTTAGCAGCCAAGCACTTAAAACCACTGCACTACCAGGGCTCCTCCCTTTTGCCAAAGATTTTCTAACTATCCCTTAACTGAACAAAGTTTATGCTCTAGGTTTCTCAGGAAGGGCTCAGGTACAAAATCTCTGAGTTCTTCCAAATCTTAGTGGTTTTTCTATGCCTAGATAGTTTAAGAACAGCTTGGCTACATTTAAAATTCTTTTATTTTTTATTCTTTTATTATTGTATTTTAGATGAAGGTTTACAGAACAAATTACCTTCTCATTAAACAATTAGTACACGTATTGTTTTATGACATTGGTTAACAACTCCATGACATGTCAACATTCTCCCTTCTTGACCTTTAGGCTCCCTATTACCAGCTTTCCTGTCCCCTCCTGGCCTTCTACTCCTTGTCCCTGGAGTGGTGTGCTCATTTAGTCTCGTTTTGTTTTATGGACCTGTCTAATCTTTGGCTGAAAGGTGAACCTGACGAGTGACTTCATTACTGAGCTAAAAGGGTGTCCGGGGGCTATACTCTCAAGGTTTCTTCAGTCTCCATCAGGCCAGTAAGTCTGGTCTTTTGTTGTGAGTTAGAATTTTGTTCTACATTTTCCTCCAGCTCTGTCCAGGTCCCAGCAGTAAGTGGTGATAGCCGGGCACCATCTATCTAGCTGTGCTGTAGATTTAAAATTCTTTGAATCATACTTTAAGCTCCTTGAAAATACTGTCATACTGTTGTCTTGCCTTGTATGTCACAGTCAAAGGTCTGAAAAGAGCTTGATTATCTTTCCTTTATTAGTGTCTCTGTATATTTGACTTAAGGTACAGAGAGTTTATCCTTACATTTAAATCTAATAATTTTGCAAGGATTTGTCTCAGAGTTGACCATTCAGGATCAATTTCCCCTGGTACACAGTACATGTAGATTCAGGTTTTATTTCAAAACAAGATTTTAAAAAATTATTTGTTTAAATATTATTTTTCCTCTTACTTTTCCTCTTATTTAGGGACTCGATTAAACATGAGGGGTAACATATCTTTATCGGTTTCTTTTTCTCTCTGATCCTCTCCCTCCCTCCCATTTTTTTTTTTTTTCCTTTTTCTTGGATTTTTCTCATTTCTATTTTCTATGTTCTTTACTTGAATTTCCAACTGTATCTATTCTCCTTGTACATCTTGTAATTTAGCCTTCATTTCTGGCATGATTTTCCTTATCTTTTTCCCATTTCTTCCCTGAATTCAGTCAGCTCCTTTTTGAATTCTTCTGTTATTTCTCCATTTCTATTCAGAATTTCTAAATTTCAGATTTGTGGTGTTACTTTATGTCTTAGTTATCTAGTGTTGCTATAAGAGAAATACCACAAGTGGATGGTTTTAACAAAGAGAAATTTATTTTCTCACAGTCTGGGAAGCTTCAGGGCACCAGCTCGAAGGGAAGGCTCTCTCTCTCTCTGTCGGCTCTGGGGGAAAATCCTTGTCATCAATTTTCCTCTGGTCTAGGAGCTTCTCAGCACGGGGAACCTGAGTCCAAAGAACACGCTCCACTCCTGGCTCTTCTTGCTTGGTGGTAGGAGGTCCCTCTCCTCTCTGCTTGCTTCTTGCTTTCATATCTCAAAAGAGATTGACTCAAGATACAACCTAATCCTGTAGATTGTGTCCTGCCTCATTAACACAACTGCCTCTAATCCTGTCTCATTAACATCATAGACGTTAGGATTTACAACACATGTGAAAATTACATCCGATCACAAAATGGAGGATAACTGGACAATACTGGGAATCACGGCCTAGCCAAGCTGACACAAATTTTTGGGGGACACAATTCATATCTGCAATTTTTGTCCAGTTGCACTTAATTCAGGTTCAAGTGTCATGTTGTAGCTTTTGTCTGCTTCCTTCTACTATGTTTCAAGTGTTTTCTTCCACCAAAAAGTTTTCTCTTTTTTTTTCCCCTTATAGACTTTGTATGGTCCTTTTTTGTTCATGTTTATATGTGTTGGATTTTCCCAGACCAGCAAACCATGCCATCTTATGTGGGGAATGGGTTGGTTAGCTTATGTAATTTCTCAATTCAAGACCACTCCTGCCGGTATAGTGTAGTATCTCTAACAAATAATACAAAAAATCTGATTCTTTGATAATATATTATTTTAATAAAACCCTTATTCAGCCACTTCGTTCTTCCCACTAAGTCAGGCCTCTAAAGACACTTCCTCATTCCAAGGTATCTCACTCTCCTCCAGAAATGGTACTCTTGCCTTAGTATTTTTCCAGCTTCTTCCTTTTGACTCCCTAGTAACTAGTGCACTGATTCACCAGATCTCACATCTTCTCATGGTATTGTCCAGTTAAGATAAAACTCTCTCCTTCTGGCTAAACCCTAATTGATAGTAATTGTGCTCCACTACTATTAGGACCCTATCATACTCTCCCTCTCTCTCCTCTTTTTTTGTGAGTCCTTAGTTGACTTTCTGCTCTGTATATCTAAGATGTTTATTTCTTCTCTTAAAATTAAATTCAAGTCAGTAGTCATCTATGTCTCCCAGATATACTATGCCATCATATCCAATATATTTTTTTCTCTATTGATTATTGACCTTGCTCTTATTAATTTATAAGAGCTATTGTATGGCAGTTCTACTTTGTCCTATAGGGTTGCTATGAGTCGGAACCAACTCAATGGCAATGGATTTGTTTTTTTTATTGATATATATATGTAAAACATTAGCTCTTTGTCATTTTTATTACAAATATCTCCACCTCCTTTTTATCTTTTTTGTTTGTTTATGGTATTTTGGCCAAGAGTGAAATTTTCACTTTATATACCAAATTTATGTATTTTTTCTTCTCTGACTCTTATGTCTAGAAGTTTACTTAGAAATGTCTTTGGCATGTATGTCTTCTTCTAGTGGTTTTACAGTTTTTTTTTTTTTTAAAGAAAAAATCTTTGATTCATTAGCATTTTATTTTACTCAGTAAGAAGTGAAAAGGATTCATTCATTTATTGGCTAATCTATCCTTTCCCTAATGACTTAAAATTCTACTTTAGTCACTGTATCAGTAATCTATTGCTGTGAAGCAAACTACCTCAGAACTTAGTGTCTTAAAACATCCATCATCTATTTGCTCTGTGCAGTTTGGTCTGGACTCAGCTGGGCAATTCTTCTGCTTTCACCTGAGGAAGACTACGTAGCTGGTGCAGTCGGGTGGTAGTTTGGCTGGGGGTTGACTGGTCCTGGATTGCCTACTCCCTTGCCTGGGACCCTAAGCAGGACAACTAAGCCTGTCCCTTCATGTAATTTCTCATCCTCAAGGGTGCTGATGCAGGCTTCCTGACATGGCAGTCACAGAGACACAAGAAAGTGAAGGTCAAAGCAGAAGCTGCAAGGCCTGTTGAGATTGAGGCTCAAAAGTCACATATCACTTCTGCAGCATTCTATTGGTCTAAGCAAATCACAGGGCCAGAACAAATACAAAAGGATGGGGAACAGATTCTACTCCTTGATAGGAGCAGTGGAAAGTCACATTGCAAAGAAGAATGCCTCCAGGAATGGCTCAACTTCTGTCAATCTTTGCAAATACTCTACTACAGTCATATACTAAATTTCCTTAAGTATTTGGATTATTTCTAGACTTTAAAAAAGTCTTCCATCTATTTGTCATTTTATTTATGTGCCAGTACAAGGCCATTTTAATTACTGCACCTTTAAAATGTTAGATCAGGCCTCCCTCAATCTCCTTCTTTTTAATAATTTTTCTTAGAAATTCTCCCCCTTCTTCCATATATCCTTTAGGATGATTGTTGTTGTTGGCTGCTGTCGAGTCAATTCCAACTCATGGTAACCCATGTGTGCACAGAAGGACTGCTCCAAAGCCAGAGGATTTTTAAGGCAGTCACCTTTCAGAAGCAGACTGCCTAGCCTGTCTTCCAAGGTGCCTCTAGGTGCATTCAAACTGAGAACCTTTCAGTGAGTAGTCAAGCACTTAACCACCTGTGCCACCCAGGGGCTCCTAGAATGATTCTAGCTCCGTTTAAAAAAAAAAAAAAAAAGTTGCTATTTTAATAGAATTAGATTAAATTCGTAGGAGAATTTACTATACTGTATCTTCCATCCAAGCGTATAATTTCTCCTTCCATTTACATGTTTTCTGATAAAGTTTCTTTTTAGAGATACTTCACATTTCTTGTTGTGTTTTTCTTAAGTATTTTACCTTTTTATCACTATTATAAATGATGTTTATATTTTTACCTGGTTATCATACAAAGAAAAGTTGTTAATTTTTTATCCTGAATCTGCTGATGTAAACCTTGGGCAAGTTACTTACCACATCCAGGGCTTAGTCTCCCCAATACACTTCAGAGAGTTGTTATGAGGAATAAATGATTCAACATATGTAAAGGGCCAGGCATAAGGTGGAGGCTCAATAAATGTTACCTATTATTATTAAGTACTCAGCCACCTTACTTAATTGGTTTTTCTTTTTTCTACTACTTTTTCACTTGATTCTCTTGGGTTTTGTAGGTGCACCATATCAAAATTTTGATAACTGTGTTACCGTCTTTCAAACTTTATCTCTTTTTTTTTCTTTTAGAATTTCAGTGGTTAATAATTCTAGAGCAATGATAAATAGAAGCATTTTCTTATGGATATCTCACTTCTGACAGGCAAGAATATTTCTACTGTAAATGTTAATAACAGCTACCATAACATCCTATAGCGTATCTATGGGATATACATATTTATCATACCAGGAACTAACTAACTATAGATATTTCTCAATTTGAGGCATTTAAATTGTTTCTTGATTTTTTTTCATTATTAAAACTAACAGCAAAATAGTCATCTTTATGTGTAAATATTTGAAAACAGTTTGCATTATTTCATTGAACAGCCTGAGGTCTCAAGTGAACTTCCTGAGCTCCTAATTCACATTTCTTTAAACAAGGTAACAGAATCTGCACTCCCATCAGCAGTGTATGTGAATAATTTTCTCACTGCACCTCTACTGGGAAAATTTTCGGGAGAAGGAAAATGAGGATGCTTTGGTTTACTAAGCTATTGTGCAATTACAGTAACATCCAATGGTGAAATCTAAATTTTCATCTCTCTCGTAGCACTAGGAACAATCCTGAAAGAGAACTCCTCAGAACAAGCACCAGCACAACCTTGCCTTGCCAGAACCTGATTATGTTAGAGTAGGGTTTTTCAATCTCAGCACTATTGACATTTTAGGTCAGATAATTCTTTTTGTGGGAAGCTGTCTTGTACATTGTAGGACGTTGAGCAATATCACTGGTCTATACCCACTAGATGCTAGAAGCGCCTTTCCCCCAAGTTGTGACAAACAGAAATCTCCCTAGACATGGCCAAATTTCCCCTGGTTGAGAACCACTGTGTTAGGAGAATGATATTCCAGGCAATAAATAAAAAGCTCATGATCACAGGTACGGACTGATGGTTCGGATACACTTTTGTTGCAGGCAGAGGAAAGAAGAAGTAGAGAACTAAAACATGAGATGAATACTCACTTTGCTTTATAAGGTGAGTCAGAGCCAGAATTTTTTGTTTCCATTAAACTCTCATATTCCTTGGCCCTGAAAAGAAAAAAAGTTTTATTATTATTAGTTATTTTGTTGATAATTTTTATAAGCCAAACTCTTCGCTACCATTTTATTCTTACAGTATGAAAGTTGTGCTGTTAAAGTGATAAATCAGCAACATTACAACATTAATTTTAACACTTTGATTTCTAAAATGATTTATTTAAACTAAAATGTTCTCAAAGACTGAAAAATGCATATTTCCTCTTAGACTAATATATAACAGATTTACGAAAATACTTCTGAATTTACAAACCTGGTTCAGAATGATGTTTTATTTTTCAGAAATATTAAACCTGAAAGGATATTAAATTTCTCCATGGTAGCTGAGGTGGCTGAATACCCATGTACCTCAAGAGATACACAGTGTAAAAATAAATACAGGTAAAGAATAGTCATTTAATATTAGGAACAATTAAAAACACACCAAAAGCAAATTTTATCAGACCTTCAAATACTTTTTTGTTTTGTTTTTGTTGTTTATACTGGTTAAATACCAAAGGTCTGGAAAATGAGATAAACTTCTCTGCCACTGTCTAACGTGGCTCCAGTTTGCCTGAACCAGTACGTGACAGGCATCAACAGGCCATCCTCTTAAGACAGGTTTCATTACAGCAATGCATTAATATTGACTTACTTTGTCAATTTCTCTTTTTTTGGGGGGGGGGGGAGAAAATACCAATTTAAAGGGTCCTAGTCTCAAAGAGGAGCCCTGGTAGCACTATAGTTAGGCATTCAGCTGCTAACCAAAAGGCTGGAAGTTCGAATCCACCAGCCGCTCCTTGGAAACCCTATGGGGCAGTTCTGCTCTGTCCTATAGGATCACTACAGGTTGTATCAATTCGACAGCAACAGGTTTGGTTTTTTTTGTTTTCAGTCTCAAAGAATGAGTCTGGTGAACTTGGAAAGAATTAGCCACAAGGGGCAGGGCTAACAGCCTTCATGAACAACTGCCTCCTTTGCCATGAGACCAGAAGAAGTGGCTGGTACCTGGCTACCATTACTGAACATTTTGATCAAAGATTCCATAGAAGAATCCTGATCAAGAGGGGGAAAACACTGAAAAGAATTTCAAATTATCATGGACTCCAGATTTCCTGAAGCCACGAAGGTTGGATGAACCCCTCAAACTACTGCTCTGAGATAATCTTTAAACCATAAACCAAAAATATGCCCGAAGTCTTCTTAAAACCAAACAATAGTTTAACTTAGCTAGTAAAAAATGTGTGCCTTGAGTATTATGCTCTTTTAAGAACTGTCTTTATGGGATCTAACTGACAACAACAACTTGAAATATTAGCTAGGAACCTTAGGGGGCAGGGAATTTATGTTAATGAGGGAGGAACAACTCAACAGGAGTGTTAGGATGGTTACACAATTCAAAGAATGTCATCGTCACTGAATTGCACATGTAGAAACTGCTGAATTGTGTATGTTTTGCTATCGTGTATATTCTCAACAACAACAAGAAACTAAATAAAATTATACGGTACACCAATCCCAACAACAATGACTGGACACTGCTTCAATAGAAAGTGAAAGATGCAAATTATAATAAGCCCAATGAGGAAAAAGCAAACTAGTACAGGCTATGCTAGAGAACAAAAAAAGTCTACATTAGAATAAAAAATTAAATTACATATTATTTCAAACTAAGTATGCTCATTGCTGTCAGCCATAACATTAAGGCATATCAAAATGGAGAAATAACCACTTGTTGTTGTTAGCTGTCGTTGAGTTGGCTCCCGACTCATGGTGACCACATGCACAACAGTCTCTTTTGATCCATGGGTTTTTGAGTGGCTGATTTTCAGAAGCAGACTGTCAGGCCTTTCTTCCTAGAGGTGCACTGGCTGGGAATCAAACCCATGTCTCCTGCATAGAAAGCGAGAATTCCACCTTGGAACTACCACTGCCTCCAACCACTTGGTAGATGCAAGTAATTGGGACCTCAACTGAAAGGTGTGAAAAATCATATTTACCCAGGTTTGACTATGCTCCAAGCATTGTGCAAGATGCTTTATGTTGTCTCTTTCAGTCCTAAAAACTCAATAAGGTATTATTCCCATTTCACAAGGAAAAAACTGAACCTTAGGAAGATGCCTGGTATAACAAAACATACATTTACCTACAACTTGAAGTGGAAGGGACTGAATCCATTCTCTCATTCCTATAGTAGGCAAACGTAACTAGAAATCTGTTGTCCAAAAAATTCTCACCTTACCTGATGTAGTAGTTTCCCACTTTTTCCTAATTTCTCAATTCACTTTTAGCAAGCAATTAAATATTTATTTCCAGAGTCCCTATTCTGTACAAACTAAACTGTGGGGAATTTTAAGAGGCATATACATAGTGGGGGTAAAGAATATACATAATGGGAATATACAACGAGTTTATTCTCCAGAAGGAGGAAGGAGACATGAGAGCATTAAAAGACACATAACTCTACAGAGGAGAGTAAGTTACAAATAAGTACTGTGCCAACTGTTCATTTTCCAGAGAAGATGCCACGGCAAGTTTCCTGAAGGAAATGGAATGTGCACTTGCTTGAAAGATAGGTAGCATGTGAATACAAAGAAAAGAGAGGAAATCAGAGAAACGTGAGCGAACAATCCTGAACATGAGGAAAAATATAAATTATGCTTCGGGAACAGTGTAAAGGCCCATTTGGCTGGAGTAAAAGATTAAAATATGAGAATAGTGAAAGACAGAGCTAAAAATAATCTATTCAAATATTCCATCACAATTCTGATGATTTATTTTTTTAGATAATAATCCAATTTATCAATGTTTTAAAGTTTATTAGCATAGTGTTGTACACTGTATTCCCTCAGTTTTAACTCCATACCATCTTGGCTATACGGCTTCTCAGCCATAAGACGGGATATTTGCTTATTACTCCTTTTTATTGTTTATTACCCTTGTCACAGGCTGTTTTACCAAACTTCATAGAGAATTAGATCTTATCAACTTCAAATTGTTCATTTTCTCTTTACAAAGATACAGTACAAAGGAAGTGGCATATGTCTTTGTTAAATAAAAATAAATGTATCTATCTTAATTTCCATGAGGGATATGTGACTTTTCTTCTAGCTCCTTGAGATGTTTATATCATTTCTACTTCAACAGATAACAAAATCATTTAAAGCTAAAATTTCATTCCGAGCAAAACTTTTAATACATCCTATAAGTTTCATGCTCTCATTGTTACAAATTTGAAATAGTCTGTAACTTCCATTTTGATTTATTCCTGAACAATTCTTATTTTAAACAATATTCTCTGTTTTTCTCCTTGCTTCCAAACAGCTAGTTTTTTGTTTTTATAATTTTACCTTTTTCATTTCTGTTCAGTTTGAGTTATAATTTACATACAAAATTCTCAACTTTAAGTGTACAATTCCATGAATTTTCACAACTGTGTACATCACCAACAACAAAACCACAATCATGTTACAGCACATTTCCACTACCCCACAAAGTTCTCTCCTGACTCTACAGGCAACTTCTTCCCCCTACCCTCTTGCCTCTAGCAACCACTGATCTGCTTTCTACCACTACAGATTTCTAGAATATCAAATAACTAGAATCATACATACATTACTGTGTCGAATGCATTCACTAAATATATTTTCGAATTCTTTCATATTGTTTTATATATATCATTAGCTCGTTTCTTTTTATTGTTTAGTACATCCATCGTTTGGATATACCACAGTTTGTTGATTCATTCACCAGTTGGGCGTATCAGCTTTTTTCCAGTTTGGGGCTATTATGAATAAAGCTACTATGAACACTGGCATACAAGTCTTTGTGTAGGCAAATCTCTTCATTTCTCTTGGATAAATACCTAGGAGTGAGACTGCTGGGTCATACGACAAGCACGTGCTTAACTTTTAGAGGAATTACCAACGTTTTTTAAAAATGGTCATTCTATCTTGCATTCCTACCAGCAAAGTATGAGAGTTCCAGTGACTTCATGTTCTTGCAATTCTTGGTATGGTCAGTCTTTTTCATTAGCCATTCCAATGAGAGCGTGATGGTATCTCAGAGTGGTTTTAATTTGCATTTAACTAATGAGTAATGATATTAAGCAGCTTTTTATGTGCTTATTTTTTGCTCATATATATTCTCCGGTGAAGTGTCCATTAAAATATTTTGACAATTTTAAAATAAGTTAGTTCATCTTTCCAGAGGGTGGTGAGTAAGGTAAGGTTTTGATTTATCTTTTGTTATAAATTTTGAATTTTACTGAATGCACACAAAATATAAAATCTCTGCTTTTCTGGAATTAGAGAGATTTTTGTGACTCAGTATATGTATAATTTTTATACATGTTCCAAGAACATTTAAAAAAAGAAAGTGTATTCTCTATTTGAAGACATCAAAACTTGATATTTACATATAAATTCAACTTGTGAGTATTATTCAAATGATTGGTATCTTCATTTATGTTTTTATATACTGAAATTCTGCTTGGATAGTAACAGTCCCCCTTTGGCTGTTTTTTTGTTTATTTTGTTTATAAGTACTTGATATAGCTATGCTCATTATTTTATTATGGCATTCTGTTTTAGGTGTTTTTTTAACAAACAAAATAAAGCTGGATTTTTAATAGTCTGATTCAGTTGGGGACTTTTTAAAACGGCAATTATATATAAGATTATATATATATATATATATATATATATATATTCTCCAAACCAAAAAAACCAAACCGACTGCCATCAAGTTGATTCCAACCCACAGGAACCCTATGGGACAGAGTAGAACTGTCCCATAAGGTTTCCAAGGCTGTAATCTTTACAGAAGCAGACTGCCACATCCTTCTCCCGCAGAGCTGCTAGTGGTTTCAAACTGTCAACCTTTCGGTTAGCAGCCAAATGCTTTAACCACTGTGCCACCAGGGCTCCTGTCTATTTTGTAATTGAGGTAAAATACACATAAAATTCATCACTGTAACCATTTTAAAGCGTACAATTCAGTAGTTTTTAGTACATTCACAATGTTGTACAGCTATCACTGCTAATTTCAGAACATTTTTATCACCTCAAAAAGAAGAGTCACTCCGCACTCCTCCTGGCCTTCAGCCTGTAACAACTACTAATCTGCTTTCTGTCTCTAGAGATTCGCCAATTCTGGACATTTAAAATAAACAGAATCATACAATATGTGGCATTTTGTGTCTGACTTCTTTCGCTTAGCATAATATTTTCAAAGTTCAAGCATTTTGCAGCATATACTTCATTCCTTTTCATGGCTGAATAATTTTTCAATGTATGAATATGTTACATTTTCTTTACCCATGCATCAGTTGATGGGCATTTGGGTGGTTTCTATTTTTTGGATACTATTAATAATGTTGCTAGGAATACTTCTGTTCAAGTTTGCACGTGAACATGTTTTCAATTCTCTTGGGTACATACTTAGGAGTGGAATTGCTGGGTCATATGGTAATTCTTATGTCTGTCAGTTTGTCATACTTTGGCGGCTTGCATGTTGTTGTGATGCTGGAAGCTATGCTACCGCTGTTTCAAATACCAGCAGGGTCACCCATTATGGACAGGTTTCAGCAGAGCTTCCAGACTAAGACAGACTATGAAGAAGGACCTGGTGGTCTACTTCTGAAAAAACTGGCCAGTGAAAACCTTATGAACGGTAACGGAACACTGTCTGACAATAGTGCCAAAAGATGAGCCCCTCAGGTTGGAAGGCTGCACCAATGGGCTCAAACATAGCAATTATTGTAAGGATGGCGCAGGACTGGGCAGTGTTTCATTGTGTTGTACACTGGGTCACTATGAGTCGGAACTGACTTGACAGCACCTACCACCACCACCATGGTAGGTAATTCTACGTTTAACTTTTTGAAGATACACCAAACTTTTCCACAATGGCTGCATCATTTTTACATCCATCCCAGCAATGCACAAGGGTTCCAATTTCTCCATATACTTGCCAATTCTTGCTATTTTCCATTTTTTTATTATAGTCATCCTAGGGAGTGTGAAGTGCTATCTCACTGTGGTTTTGATTTGCGTTTCCCTGATGAGTAATGATGTTGAGCATCTTCTAATGTGCTTGTTAACCATTTATATATCTTCCTTGGAGTAATATCTATTCAAGTCCACTGCCCATTTTTAATTTGGTTGTTTGTCTTTTTGTAGCTGAGTTATAAGAGTTTTTTATGTACTGTGGATACTAGATCCTTATCAGCAATATGATTTGCAAATATTTCCTCCCATTCTATGGACTGTCTTTTTATTTTCTTGATGGTATTTTTATAGCACAGATGTTACTAATTTTGATGTAGTACAATTGATCTATTTCTCCTGTCATCTGTCATTTTATTTTACGGTTTTCTGTACAGTAAGGCCATGTCTTTTTTCTTTTTCTATAATTTCATTTACTGATCAAATCTTCCATGTTCTTTTTTCTTCATCTAAATCAGTTGTTCTCAATCAAGAGTTCACAATCATAACAAGTGTAAATAATGACAATTTTATTTTTCCTTTTATGATACTTACACTCCCCCCCCCCAAATACCAATCTTACTGAATTGACTACAATATCCACTATAATCACAAATAGAAGTTCAATGGCAGATATATCCTTGTCTTGTCTTGAAAGGGAACGTTTTCAATAGTTCATCTCTATGTATGATATTTGTTTTGGTTTATACTTTTAAACAAGGTAGCTCCCAACAATAATTTTACTTTGCTAAGAGTTCTTCTCTTGAACAGGTATAATACTTTTTCTAAATATACTGAAAGAATCATAGTTTTTCTATTAATATGGTAAATCATAGTGATTCATTTTCAAATATTCAACCAATCTTACATTCCTGGAATAAGCCCAACCTGGGATTTTTTACAAGGGTGTGAACAATGTTAAAAATGAGAAATTAAAGGTTACTGCTATATTTTTAAAAACATAAACATTCATTAATTTGGTGATTTCCTTTAAAAACATACCTAGTGTGATTCTAAGTTCTTCTAAGTACTTACTATGTGAGGAGCACTCCACATAAGTGAATTCACTTAATCCTCATAATAAACCTATAAGGTAGTTAATCATATTATAGATGAGGAAACTGAGGCACTAAGCAATTAAGAAGCTTGCTCAAGGTTACAAGACATAGATGGATTCAAACTCAGGCTATTTAGATCCAGAATTTAATAGACAACACCTGCCTTGTTTTAAAAAAGAAAAGGAAAAAGTAAATAGGAAGAACAACAGGTCTCTTTGGCTAGAAAGAGACTTTTTTATACGTAACAATAAAAAGACTGATCATATACTGAAATGGAATTCCACTTTTAAGAGAATTGAGTCAACTCGAATTACCTATAAGCAGATTGTCTAAGGATGCATTTTCCTTTCAAATTCTTCTTTAAATACTCTCTCAGCATAAACAAGGACTTAGTTAGGCACAGAGCAGAAACTAGAAAAGGCTTTGGGGTCAAAGTAATTATGTTCCAGCACAGGAGAATATTTGCCTTTTGGCAACACCAAGTGCAGTAAGACAAAGATGCAGCATGATAGAACTGGAGAGTCAGATCAGGAAAAAAGACAAGGGAAATGGAAAGCCCCTTCTGAGATGGCGATCGTATCAACATCATCATCTTTTTAAATTACTTTGTCTAAAAGAAGAGCAAAATGGTGTTAGAGAATATGGACATTAGAGACCAACAGACAGATCTGAATTTGACTGGACGACTTAATCACTATGATGCCTTAATCTGGTTACGTCTCTGAGCATCAGCTTTGTCATCTCTAAGATAAGCAGGATGATGTTAACCTCACGGAATTACTATAAAGAATAAATGATATAATGGTTAAAATACATGGCCGAGAGAAAACCCAAGCAAATATTAGTTCTCTTTACCCTTGAAGTTTTGTGCAGTCCCAGACCAACGAAATTTATACTCACATGTAACTATACACACATCAAAGACAATTATACTTGATTTCTTGATTATTCACATTTTTTCTTCATGTATCTATCTTCTAATCTATTTCAAAAGTTCCTACTCATTACATTTATGATTTTTAAAAATAAGTACTTTAAAAGCTTACTGATATTACTTTTTTCATGCACTTCAAGATAGTTTCACTTATAGATAATATTTAGCCACTGAGAACAATTATTTAGCCACTTAAAACTAGTAGAAAGTTCAACAGAACTAAAATACCAAAACAGACACACAGAAAACCAAATGAAATCTGATTTAGTACTATTATTTCTTCTTAAACTGACTTCCTATCTACTCATTCATTCATTCATCCAACAAATACTTACTGAGTATCTACAATATGTCAAGAATTACTCTAAGCATTAAGGATATAGTACATAACAAGACTGACAAAGTTACTACTCTCAGATGAGAGTTTACAGTGGATGAGATAAATAATAAATAAATGAGATACTATCTGAGAAAAACATGCTATGAAGAAACAAGAGCAACTACAGTAGACAGAATGGATTTGGAGGGGTTGGGGGAGTTACAAACAGAATAATGAAGGGAGGTCACTGACAAGTAAGCCTTTTTAAGCTGAAACCTAAACAAAGTGAAGGAGCCAGTCCTAGGAAAATCTGGAGAAGCTCAGGCTGGGCAAAGGAAACATCAAGTGCAAACATACTGAGGCATATGCAAAGCACAGAAGAGCAGCCATGGAGAAATGCATATAGAATTATGCTTATTATACACACCTGCTACTCTATTAAAAATGCTTTCCTGAAAATCCATGGTTGACCTGTTAGTGCTGAACACAATGGCTCTTTATCTGTATGCATTCTCCTTGGCCTTTCTGCTTCTATATTTTACAGCTATCATTTCCTTTTTCAAGTCCTCTTCTCTTTTGATTTCCATTTAATAATAGTTATCTACTATCACTGTTGCAATTTTAATATTATAATAATAAATGCTAAATATATAACTCTAGCTTTCAGTCTAAATTTCAAACTCTTCAAGCTCTTCACTAGAAAGTTCAAGCTTCATATCATCTTCTCTGTCTTTAAAACCAAACTCATTCTTCCCATTCTATGTTCACCTTCACTGTATATCTGTCAATGGTAACTTGGCCTGAAATTTCCAAAAAAATTTTTTTTCATTTTCTTTTTTCAAATAATTGATACATCAGAAAATATTAATGACATTAAAATGCTTCTTGATTACCTTCTTTCCTCTTAATTTCTTCTAAATTATACTCTAATGTAAGCCATTATCATTTCATGCCTGGGTTAGTAAATATCTCCTATTCACCCATATTCCCAACATTCTAATCTTACCAGCATAACACAGGTGACAAATTTTCCCAAATCACCAATTTTCTAATGTCATTCCTGGGTTATGTATAATGGTTCCTTCTCAGGGTTATAATTTGACCCCACCCTACTTTTTCAACTTTATATTCTTTAACATTATCATCTTAATGTTATAAGTTTGGATTTGCTCTGAAACATTTAGACACTTTTATTTTGAGGTTTTTTTTTTTTTTTTTTTTTTTTTGGGCAGGGGGAGGGGTGTGGTGATGTTTTCAACACTTGATACATTTCCGCCAGGGGGCAATAGAGCTTGATATATAACCAACACAGACTCATGGACAAGGCAAGGTTAGAAAGAAAGAATTTCTTTTAGAAAAGTAAGTTTCAATGAAAATGTATAAGTAGACACTGAACAGGCTTAAAAATGGACACACTATCGACTAGCTCCTCTGTGATATCTCTTGGGGAGCTCAAACCCACTCACTGTAGCCTCGGCCGCACTCTATCTGTGCCCCCTATTTCAATAAAGAACATCAGTATATAGCTGGATGCCCTAGAACCACCATCAGTATTGGTTTGTCTCCCTCTCTCACATAGAACACCAACAAAATTTATCTCACATTTGTTTCTCCAATCCATCCCCTTTCCACATGCCTATGCCAAACATTTTGCCATTTAATTTTGATCCTTATTGAAACACTGTCTAATTATTTCACATGAGGACTCTTTTTTTAAACTAATAAATGCAGTCTTTAGAAAGTCACTGTCCTTTGTGAGACTATGTTGTACCCACCTGTCAGATGAGAGAGTAGAACTAGCTAAACTCTTGAAAGTCTTTTCTAGCTCTAAGGTTCCACGATTCTAAACTCCTATAAACAGATGGTATCAAATTGTTGAGTACATTAGAATTACCTGAGAGCTTGTTAAAATGTAGATTCCTCACCTAAAACCAAGTGAATCAGAATCAATAGGCTGAAGCCCAGCAATATACGTCTAAAACAAAGACTCAAATGATTCTGGTGCCCGTGGTCTAAGGACTACAGTTTGAACATCACTGTCCTGCTTCCTGATTTAATTTGTATCAATAAGGCAACATATAAACTGTTATTAATTATTAAGTTCTTTCTTATGCAGTAGGCCATCAGTTCTTAGAGTGTGATCTGGGGTACCCTGGGGGTCTGAGAGTTTTTCAGGAGGTCCACAAGTCAAAACTTCTTCACTGTCCTTCTCTTACAAGCAAACAATAGAGTTGAGGCTACATGACATGTGATATCACAACAGACTGAATACAGAAGCAGGTGCAAGAATCCAGCTCTCTTTATTAAACCAGACATTAAAGAAATTTTCAAAAATGTAAAATGTCAGTCTTTTCACTGATTTTTCTGTTCTGAAAAATAGTTATATTTCATAAAAAATGTTATTCATGTGAACAAGTAATGGTTTCATTGTTATTTTAAAATGATTTAATAAATATTTTTTTAAAATTCTCAGTTTTAATTTCTAATATGATAAATATTGCCAGATACATTCTAGATAAACAAAAGCTCTTGGGGATCTTTAATAATTTTTTAATGTAAAAGGGATCCTACTACCAAAAAAGTTTGAGAACTGCTTTAATACATTAAAAAAAACTCAAACCCAGTGCCGTTGAGTCGATTCCAACTCATAGCAACCCTACAGTACAGAGCAGAACTGCCCCATAGGGTTTCCAAGGAGTGGCTGGTAGATTCAAACTACTGACCTTTTGGTTAGCAGCTGAGTTCTTAACCACTGTGCCACCAGGGCTCCTTTGTTTTTAGTTGAATTGGATGTGATGAGTGGGAGAGGTCAGTCAAGAGTGACTTCAAGTTTTTTGGCCTAAGGAGTTGCCATTTACTGAGAAAGAGAAGACTATAGTAGGAGGTTTTGGTTAGGGAGAGTGGAGAGCAGGGGTTTGTTTTGGACAAATTAAGTCTGACTCAAACTGGAATATAAAATTGGTAGCCACTTGCAGGTAGAGGGTATTTAAAGTCATAGGACTGGGTGAGCTCACCAAGGCAACGTGTACACAGAGAAGAAAAGAGGTCCAAGGAAAGTGCTTTATGGCATTCCAGTGTCAGGAGATCAGCAAAATCTTAGCATGAACTAGAAATAAAAGTCAGTACATCCTGCAGTATACTGTGAAACTATCCTTTGACAGAAATTTGGAGGGACCTCAAAAACTAAAATAAAAAAAGCCTTTTAGTCTTTGTTTGAATGAGCACTCTGAAGTCACCCTGTTTGGACACCCTATGTGATCACAATATGAACGTGGTGAGAAATAACTGTAACATTTACCATTATTATGGTCCTATACTTTCTATAATCCCATTGGTCAAGCTTCTCTATTTATCGAGACATTTAGGAATAACAGGATAACAACATTTTCAGACTACCTTCCCTCCAATAGCAAAGGATTATCTACTAAGGAGCAACTACAGCTGTCTCCTCCAACAAGACTCATCAGTCACCAGATGATGCTCAAAGCCTGTGAGGTAATGATGTACTACACAGCTGTCTGCTCTTCAGATGTCACTTTGGAGGCTGATGATAAACTACAGGTCTGACAACTCACTTTCCATTTCAAGATATTTCTCGAACTTTCTCTTGTTGTGACAGGCAACCAAATTGATTAAACTTAGTCATGGGATTTGACACTACAGCCAGCAGACTTCTATTTGTTGATTGCTATTGATTTTCTTTGATACTTCATTTAAAAATCAATAGTTGGAAAGAAAAATAGGCTTAGTTTACACATACTTAAACATACTATTGTATGCTGGAGGATGCATAAGTTTGGCAGGGCCTTGGCATCCAATTATAAGAAGAGCTCTTAACAGGTGAAAGCAAGGGCTTTAGATCGATATGCAGTTTTCTTTCTCAATCAAAGAAAGTGGCTATATATTAGGCTCATCAGTGCTATTTTCAAGGCTTTCTTGAAGCAAACAACTTTAAACTTTTTTTCTGGTCACCTTTGGATTTACAATAAGGAAGGATATACCAGTAAAGTTTCTCTTTTGTTCTGTTGTTTGTAAGGATAGTTAAGATACCTGGAGTTCATCCGTGCTTTTATCTTTTTGGCCTTTTTTTTATTTTTTTGCCGTTCTTCTCCATCTTTCACAGGCTCTGGTGGAGTTGCACTTTCAACCACAATGTCAACAATATACTTCTTCAAGGAAAGATGTTCCTGCAAGATAAATAAATGAAATAATGATGACGATTAAAATGATACAGGATTGCTATATACTATAAACCAAAACACACTGCCGTCGAGTTGATTCCAACTCATTGCGACCCTATAGGACAGAGTACAATTGCCCCGGAGGGTTCCCAAGGCTGCAAATCTTTACAGGAAGTAGACTGCCACATCTTTCTCCTGTGGAGCGGCTGGTGGGTGCAAACCACCAAACTTTCAGTTAGCAGCCGAGTGTTTAATCATTGCACCACCACGGCTCCTGGTATTACACTATAATGAGTATAAAAGACTATATATAGCTGAAACTAATCTCCATGAAATACTGGTTTCCACAACTGCTTTGGAACGTTGAAGAAATTGTTTTACTTGAGATTTTCACTGACTTGCCAAGCTTTCACTGCTCATCAATTGTACTAAGTGCTGAGGACACAAGGACATAATCCTTGTCCCTGGGAATGAAACAGTGTAGTAGGAGAGGTAAAATACATACAAAAATTGTAATACCACACTATAAGTACCAACTAGAAAGTTAGAGATAAAATGCTATAGGAGCTCAAAACGGGAAGCAAGATTACTGTTCACTGGGGGTGAGGAGAGAAGACTTCAAGAAGGATGCACCATGTCATGCCTGCTATCCGTTGAAGGATGGACAAAATCTGAACATGTGGATACTGGGGGCGTGTGTGTGTGTGTGTGTGTGTGTGTGTTTGGAAAGGTGGGGCAGAAAGGAAAACAAAGAAGGGCATTCCAGAGAACACAGGCAGAGGTAAGAAACTGAATGTGGCTAGTGGCACAGAGGTTTGGTTTAGCTGGAGCACACCGACTTTGGCCCTACTTCCCTCCTTATCCACCTTAGATTTTATGGCCCATCATTATAATCACTCCCTTGCATATACCCAGCTCCCCTGCCCCTCTCCTTTTCTTTCATCCCTGCATGGCAAATTTCAACCCTAAATTACACTCTCTACCTACTCTGTACCTATCTATACCTGTGCCTGTATCTAGCTATAGGTAATTACAACCATGACAACTACTCTCACTTTAAATTTATGACATGCACCTCAAGTGGACTCTAGTATTGCCAGGCAATCAAGCTACCTCACACACTAGTTAATTCACACACTCCCCTACCTAGAGAATTACTTCAGACTTTCTCCTCAAATCAACACTCCTCATTGCCCCCTCAGTTCATGACCATGCTTATTTCCCTGAGGAAAGCAACATCTTTCAGAAGAAAACTTTCATACTCTCCTATGTCCAAATTTACCAAGTGTGCCCATATACTCAGTCTTCCTTCCTGCTATAATGTGTGAACACTCATGTTCCTACCTAGGGCCAACTCCTCCAATTGTAAACTGGATCCTCTTCCATTCATATACTTATTTCTCCTCTTCTGCATCATCAATTTTCTTCCTTTCTACTTAAATCATTTAAATACTCTTTACTTAAATCATCTCAAAATAATTCTTTGACCTTATTTCTCCCTCCAACTACCTATTTATGCCAAAATTGGTTGAAAGACAGTGTAGCCCCTCTGTCTGTAATTCCTTAACTTTCATGATCTCTTGAACCCATTTTAGTTCAGCTTTTGCTCTTAAAACTTTAATGAATTTTTCTTGTCAAGGTCACCAACATCAACGGTCAACTTTCAGTCCTTACCTGATTCTCACAGCCTTGGCTCTGTGCATCACTTCCTCCTCCCTGAGACTCATTCTTCACTAGGCTTCCAGACATTACTTTGTCCTCCTAACTCACTGGCTACTCCTTCTAAGTTTTCTTTACTGGATCCTCTTCCTCTTTCTGATCTCTAAATGTTGGACAGTCCCCAGGCTATCCTTAGATATTTCCTCTTATTTATCCAAACTCACTCATCAAGTGCAGTGACTCGAAATATTATTTACACACAGGCAACTCTAAAATTTTTATCTTTAGTCCTGACCTCTCCTCTGAACTCCATATATCAAACTGTCTCCCTAATATTTCCAGTTGGGTGTTCAATAAGCATTTCCAAAGCAACATGTCCACAACAAAATTCTTACGCTCCTCGTACATGTAAACTTGCTCTTCCTAGAGTGTTTCCCGTCTCAGTAAATGGTACCATCATTTGCACAACTGCTCACATCCAATATATCAGCAAATCCTATCAGTCTTACTTTCAAAATATATCCCAAAATTCACCCCAACCTACATATATTTGCATGGTTTCAGATAAAAGGAATGCTCTATCTTGAATAGCACACCCTATATTATTTGCTAAAGGAACCCCGGTGGTGCAGTGGTTAAGCACTCAGCTGCTATCTAAAAGGTGAGCGGTTCAAACCCACCAGTCACTTCGTGGGAGAAAGATGTGGCAGTCTACTTCTGTAAAGATTTACAGCCTTGGGAATCCTACAGGGGTAGGTCTACTGTGTCCTATAGGGTCACTGTGAGTCAAAACTGACTGGACAGCAACAGGTATTGTTTGCCATCTCCTTATTCTGTTAATTTTCTTCATGGGACTTACCCTTGCCTGACTTCATATATTCATTTGCCATTTCCTGCAACAGAATGTAAGTTTGAAAAGGACAATGACAAAGTCATTTCTGCTTAATGTTTTTGTTTTGTTTGTTTACATTTTTGTTCACTGTTTTGTTTACTGATGTTTGTGTACGGCAATAAGTATTGGTTAAATGAATGAATGAAGAGTACTGTCAATAATAGCTAATGAAAGTATTTATGAGGGCTTATTATACAACATACATTAAATTAACTACCTTATATATATTCATTTGCTTAGTCCTCAGAACTAAGAACATACTTAGGAGGTTTTATTTTACATATGAGAAAACTGAGACACAGTCACATACGTTGTTCAAAGTTATAAGGTCAAAACCATGACTGGTGACTTCACAGCTAGCAAAGTGACAAAGCCCAAATTTTAACCCATACAGTTTGGTTACTGAATCCACACTCTTGATTACTATCATAGAGATATGCCTGTAACATGGATTTGGGCCAGAGAATTGTGTTTTCAAATCACAAACCTACAAAACAATAAACAAATGAAAGCAAAAAAACCCACAAAGAAAGAAAACATTCTCTGGCAAGAAAAAACAATTACTGTATTAGTTTAAGGCCTATTACACATATTGCCCACTTAGCGACTATCTTGTTATCTAACATTTCACATTTACGATAATATTAAAAAGTCTACTATCCAACTATTTTGCACACTAACAATGTACATCTGGCAGTAATGAATGCCAAGGTGCGAGGCAAGAGTAACAGTGGCTGTGGTGGTTAAGGTTATGTGTCAACTTGTCTGGGCCATGATTCTCAGTGGTTTGGCAGTTATGTAATGATGTAATCTAGCAGTTACATAACGATGTAGTTGTCTTCCATTCTGTGATCTGATATGGTCATCCTCCATTTTCATACAATGCCAATTTTCACGTAACAACCTGGTGTTTGGAACCTAACCATGTCGATCTGTGAGGAGTGGTTGTATACAGGATATCTCTACACTTTGGCAAAGGAGTCCTGGCGGCACAATGGGTTAAATGTGCAGCTCCTAACTGAAAGGTTGGCAGTTCAAACCCACCCAGTGGCTCTGTGGGAGAAAAGACCTGTCAATCTCCTCCCATAAAGATTACAGCCTAGAAAACTCAATGGGTCAGTTCTATTCTGTCACATGGGGTCACTATGAGTTGAAATCAACTTGACAGCATCTAACAACAACATACTTTGACACTAATCAAAAGCACTGTTTTAAGTGTTAAGTATATACATGTACACAAAAATGCAACTTGAAAAAAATAATAACCCAGGTCTCAAATCAAATGAAAGCAGTAATATAAATAAAAATTACACTCTCCCCAAATCTCTTAAGGTACAAAGCAAGACATATGTAAAAATCATCATCCTCATTACCATTTATTGAAAACTTATTATCTGATTAGCAAAGTACTAGATAAATTGCACACATTATTTCTTATAATATTCACAACCAGATGGAACAGGTGGCAGTATGTTTACATTTTACAGATGCTTAACAAAGATTCAAAGAGGTTTGGTATTATGCCTAATGTTACAAAGCCCAAGGTCAAAACCACAACCGGGTGACTTCACAAGACCAAGGTTTTTCACTACTCCACATTCCCTCCTCTTGTACTACTCATGTAGGCAGAGCCTCTGTTATGTAATTTCTATCACTGCACTAAGGAAAAGGAACTTTCTCAGGTGCCATCTTCAATTTTGTGAAAGGACCAATTATACTATTTTCAGTTGTTTAAAAATGTCATTTGTAATTTTATCAAACTGAATCCTGTCAGGATACTTATACTCAACTGCCTGACATGAGCCATGGTCTTACCAGTTGCCCCATATGCATGCACGAAGACAGAAGAACTGATGCAATCAGACTGTGTTGTTAGTGAAGAAGATTAAATATACTGTGGATTGTTAGAAGAATGAACAAATCTGTCTTAGAAGAAATACAACCAGAATGCCCCTTAGATGCAAGGATGGTGAGATTCTGGCTTGTTTACTTTGGACACATCATCAGGAAAGACCAATGGCTAGAAAAGGATATCATGTTTGGTAAAATAGAAAGTCAGTGAAAACAAGGAAATCCTCAAGGAGATGGCTTGACATAACAGCCAAAATGATGGACTCAAACATACATCATAAAGATGGCACAGGACCAGGCAACATTTCTTTTTTATACATAAGGTTGCCATGAGTCAGAGCTGACTCTATAGCAACTAACAACATACAAAACTGCAGGCACTATACAGAAAAATCTGGACTCTATTCAGAACTATCAAGAATCGTATCTTCTAAAAAGACAATGCATTTACATAGACACAAACACACACACACACATCATGCACTCACACTAATGTTAACATTTTAAAAATTTCAAAACTAAAAACAAAAGAGAATATATTTGTTTTGGTCTGACCTAAGAGTATTTTTTTTTCTTAATGCAAAATCAATATATGTTAACTACTGGAAACATAAGCAAAATTAAGAAAACAAAATCAGCTCTAGTTCTAACATTTAGAAAAAACAATATTTTGGAGTATATTCTCCCAGACATTTATCTTTGGATATATATTTTTATGAAAATGGGATCTACAGTGTATAACACTGTATTTCATACTCTGTTTTTTAAATTAATATTATAAATATAGATTCATACCATTAAATAATATTTTACAACAGAATCCAGTAGTTGTAAGGTATTCCATTTCATGAATATACCTAATTTTACTAATGCCTTATTGTTAAGACATTTGAGAAATGTCTACATTTTCAAGAAAATAAATAACAATGTATCAAATATTTCTGTAGTTCAAAAACACAGTCAATTATGCCCTTAGGACTAAATCATAAAAATTAAATACCTAGGGTCACAGATTACAAATATTTTTAAGGCTTCTGACAAGTACTTCCAAATTGAACAACCAAATAGGAATTAACTTATGTCCCCACAAGTGGTTTGCCAGCATCCATTGCTGCTTCTTTCTGTTTTTAAATCTGTCAATTTGTTATATGAAAAACTGGTATTTCTCTGCTTGACCATTTGCTTGTATTTTGTCTTCTGTGACTTAGAATATGTGTTTTATTTACCTTTCTATAAACAGATTTCAATTTTTTATTTATTTGCTCCTTGTGGTTTGCATTATATTTTTGCAAGAGACAAAGAACCTTTTGATGATTAAAAAAAAGATGCACTGTTAGGTGTGATACAGGATAATTAATAGACCTATCTCCATTAAAACTGTGAAGGCTTTTGTGGGGTTTACTATTAACTTTACCCAAAGAATTTGGTTTTTGTCCTTTGTTTCTGAAAGATAACCTCTAAAACTTTGGAATTTCACCAGAGACTGAAGTGTTTTTTTATTTATAAGGGCTCCAAACCACACCTACCTGACCAGTTATGCTAATGAGGTGACTCAGGTGGGGACTAGCCCATTTCCTAATTGTCCCACTAGTTTCACAACCCAGTCTACTTAATATTTATTAAAACTTTAAAAAAAGAAATAGTTTAACAGAATAATTTTACTTTTGCAAAATTACCATAAGGAATTAGAGAAGTATGAAGAGATTATAGAAATATTTGCAGCAGTGTGATTTACAATGGTAAGTATCAGCAGTAGGGAATTGATTGCATGAATTATAGCACACACATTAAGAAAAATGCTACACATATATGGATAATTTTTAATAATATCAATGATATTAAAATGTCATTGTATAATGTTGAATAAAGTCAGGATTCAAATCTAGGCAAATGCAATTTACATATAAATAAGTGTGTCCCAAAAAAACCAGTGTCGTCGAGTCAATTCCAACTCACAGCGACCCTAGAGGACAGAGTAGAACTGCCCCATAGGGTTCCCAAGGCAGTAATCTTTACAGAAGCAGACTGCCATATCTTTTCCCATGGAGTGGCTGGTGGGTTTGAACCTCTGACCTTTAGGTTAGCAGCTAAGCACTTAACCATTGCAACACCAGGGCACCTTAAATAAGTGTAAAGATTTATACAGTCATATATAAAGAGCAGAAAATGGGCCAAAATGTTAATAGTGGGTATTACTTTATTTTTCTGTTTTTGAAATTTTCTACAATGTTAATTATTATATTATGTTTCTACAATTTTAATTATTATAAAATTAATGCTCTAAAGAAATACAAGGAATTGAGGATTCTCATATTACCTTAGAAAACAAGCTCTTTAAAGGAAATGGATCAATTTGCATAAGGTTACAGTTGCTGTAGGATTCTTTGTTCCATAGAAAAATGACGTCACTGTGTAAAAATATATTCATCCTTTTTGTAACTACTCACAATTCTAATTATTACGCCCCTGGCATAAGTAAAAGCAAGATAAACTCTTTGAGACACAGTATCTATGATTTACTTACTTGTTTTCAAAATGTAAATCAATCAAGACTGGAAATCTTCCTCAAAGATCCCTGGACCCCCTTTCCTCTCTAATATAATTTAAAAAATACAATTCCTAGTCTCACTGAATCCAATGCAAGTCTTAATCTCCTTTACTGAGTCAGAAACCAGTTTTAGTTTGCTATTCTGTTTGACACTGTTGATTCTAAATAAGCATTTACAGGAAACTCTTCTTCCTTTAGGCCTGGAAAAGCAGGATGATGCAGTAGGAATAACACTGAACTGTGACTCAAAAGACCTATACCAGAATAAATTTTGCAACTCATGACTGAAAGACTTCTCCAGGCCTCAGTTTCCTCATTAGTAAAATAAAGGGATTATACAATGAATTCCAAAGTCCCTCCCCTTCTCTCACATACTAAAAATCAATGTAGCAAGTTCAAATGCTAATTGTTGTTGTTGTTGTTAGTTACTGTCGAATCTGCTCTGACTCATGGTGATCATATGTACAACAGAGAGAAACACTGCCCAGTTTTGTGCCACCTTCATAATTGTTGTATGTTTGAGTTCACTGTTGTGTCTACTGTGTTAATCCATCTCACTAAGGGTTTCCCTCGTTTTACAATGATGGCTAATTCCATATATACACAAACATTTTAAGTCTAGCCACAACTGTGAATTCTTATTTAAACAACATTGCTACACTATGGAATACGAATAACGTATATAAGGAAACTACACCTACGCAGACATGATCTCATCAAAGTTTATACCCTTCCTATTCTTTTAATTACTTTTTATGGCACACTAGACCAAAGCTTTGGCCTTTCTAACATAATTTACTATATTAAATGAAATAATTTATACTGAGGTTTATGACCTTGATATTGTATCGGACTCCTCCTAAAGGTTCTCATATTTCCTTATTTTTCAAGAGAGACATGAAAAAAATTAAACATAGACAGGTTCATGATCTTTGGGAAAGAATGTAGAAGTTCTATAAATAAGATATAGCAGAAAAATATAAATGATACAATGTAGGACTTAATTAAACTGCTGTTTTAGAGATCTCCCAAGAATTGCTCAGGAAAACACATTTCATATAACGCAGTACATCGATGGAAATAATCTGCTTCCCCTTATTTAAAAATATTATAATACAGAACTGAGAATTTCCAAGGAAATTACTCTTCCTTATCAATTAGGTTTAAATGTCTCCTTTGGAAAAAGTTTATTTGAAAATGAAAGTGTTTATTTTTTTCTTAATAGGAATACAATGTCATGCTTAAGAGGCTTATTTCTCTGCAGCAAAAACGTACTCTCAAGAACAGGGTGGATGCCAAGTTACTAATCTAAACAGATGAGAAATTAATGCAAGGATTTTCACATTTTGTTTACAAAAACTTCTTTTTTCCTCAATCTTCTCCCATACTCTCTCCACTTTGGAATCTAAAATCCAATGATATTAGTCTATTTAAGAATTAAATATTGTTTTTCTTAAATTCTTAAAATATTATCTATTCCAGTCTTTCAAACATGCCTGGTAATAAAAAGAATATAATAACTACATAAGATAGAGTATAACACATAAGATGAATAGGAAGTATTTATAACACTCCTTCACTACCTTCTACAAAAACTGGGAAAAGGTGAAAGACTGAGGGGAAGAGAGCTTGTAACTTGTATTGTTTCTCTGGATGACAACAACAGTTAAAAAGTGAGAGATGAGGAAGAAGTCGAATGGCAGGAAAGAGTTAGAGCTAGGTATCTGGGAAGGAAAGAAGCAGAAACTGAAAACAAAAACAGGGAGAAGCAGATGAAAGAAGGAAAGGAACATGTAACAACAATGGCATGGCATTTTTAGACAATGCTTTGCCATATAGTTTGAATACCACACTCACAGACATATTATATTGAAGACAGTAAATTACACAGCTTTAGCTCAATTCACTAACATTTAACTCAACACCTACTATGTGCCAAGGGCTTATGCTAACTGCTTAAGTTAAAGAGGTAGAATTCTCTGGGTGTCAGAGTAAGACCAAGAGAATCTGGTCAGTGTGTAGGTAGAAAATCATTATTTTGATCAATATTACTCCTCCATAAAACTGTTCCAGCAGACAGATTATCTTCCAGAAAGAGTTCATGGCAAAGGTGATGTGTAAATTATTGACTTCTTGGATGCCATTAGCCCATATCAAAGAAAGTATCTATAGATATTATCTAAATGCTATTTCAAAATGAAAATATCACATAAAAAAATCAGTTTAATTCATATTATAATGAGTATGTTTAGAAATTCAAAGAAAATGAAATTTACCAAAGAGCATAAAATGAAGAGGTAAGCTCATATGACATTATCTACCTTTGTTTCCCTGGTACCTGACTTAATGCATAGTGCACCAGTAGGTGCTCAAGAAATATTTGAAACAATAAAATAACAAGTTTGAGGGTGCCGTTATATTTCAATAAAATTTAAAATGTTGTTAAACTGTAAGCTTAAGAAAATCTGAAATGCAAAGTCTTTTACAAAAATAATGCCCTTGGTGGCAGCATCATTTAAAAAAATTAAATATACATGGCAATGACCACTTACAGGACATTTTAATTATACAAAAGATTCAACTCTGCCAAGATCCCGTCTTACAGGTGTGGGATAGGCTTATGTTACAATCTGTGTATTATATATTTTAAGTGACAGATGAGAAAAATGTAGATAATGAAATATTGTGAAACAGACACCATGCAAAAGAGAAAAGGCTATCTTCTGATAAAGATAACAGTCTACCATCTGTCCCTCTGCCACTCAGTGACAATTACAAATACTCCATCCGTTTTCTGGTAGGTGGAGATGATGAATGAGGTAAAGTCTTCTTTTGTAGATTCTGATGTTCCTTTCTGATCTAATCTGAGGTTTAACAGATGACTCAAAGAGAAGCCCAGAGTTCAACAAGCTTATTAATTTATCATGCTGTGAAGACTGAGAAAGGCTTGAGCGCAATACTGCAACAGAAATTGGTTCAGTTATGTTGAACCAAGCCTTGTAACAAGGGTATTTTCTCAGAATTCTCAGATTTCAAATACAGCAACTTGTATTACTAAGAATCTTCATTCTTAAAAAGCATTTCAATAATGTTACAGTAATAATACTACCACCATATGTCACAAGTAACATTAACCTTTTAATCCAAGATCAAAGGGAAGATAATGCTCAGAGGCAGATCCAGAACACATTAGTTGTGAGTAGCTTTGATGGCCCTAGGTGACAAGGGCTCAAGGAAGTCAGCAGCTTCATGTCATACTCAACAGCACTAGAACAGCATTTTCCTTAAATCTATTAACTTTTAAATACTTAAGAAAAATATACATGTGAAAATTTATTATGCTGAAAGTCCCATATACACTAAGGTTTCATGGTATCATGCTAATATATTTAAGATTTCTTATGGCACTTTGAAAAGAATGACCTTGAGGCCACTGACTCTACTATTTTACTCCTACGTAGCTACCTCCTATCCAATTTCCTCACTCTTCAGAGTTAGAGCCTATGTGACATCTTTTCAGTTATATTCATCAATACTCTAAACTTCATAGAGTCTGTTGTCTGTTCTCACACCTTCTTGAAAAAATTCCACATCTGCACCAGGTAGGTAATTGCTGTGAGAAAAATCGCAAATGAGGCCAGTGCCGTTATAAATTCATGGTTACCATCATCACATGGGCCCTCAACTCTGCCCAGCCAGCTGACAATGGTTTTTAGTTGGTTCGCTCTCACACTTTACACAATAACTATTTCAAATCATATCCATTCTTCTTAAATATGCTTCCTAGTTTACTTGGAAAATGTATAAACCACTAAAAGAGTATACCCTTAGATTCCTCTTCTCAAATACACCAACTAACAAACCTGCCACCTACACCCTTTCTCTTCCCATTTCATTGGAGAAAGAACCTCCCCGTCCTTCCACCTGTACTCTGGATTCTATCTTCTATGGAACCTCATGCCATGAAAATTATCCTCTTTCCATCAGTAATTATGAACAGTGAGACAAAAATAAGAAATGACAAAAGATCTCTCGTTGGAAACGATGCAAGTGACAAAACCTTGTGCTGAAAGAAAAGAATTACCAACTTAAATTCTATACCCAGTAAAAATGTCTTTCAAAAATAAAGGCAAAATAAAGATTTTTAAAGATGCATAAAAGCTAAATAAAAAATTCATAACCAACAGACCCATACAACAAAAAATGTTAAAAGATATACTTTAGGCAGAAGGAAAAAAAATTATTATATGTAAATCTGGATCTACAAAAGGGAATGAAGAACACCTGAAACTGACACCATATGGGTAAACATACAAAATTTTATATTATTATTTATACCTCTTTAAAAGATAACTGACTGTTTAAACAAAATGTATGGTGGAGTTTACAGCATATGTACAAGCAAAATGCACAACAACAACAGCATAAAGGCTGGGAGGGGTAAATGAAAGTATACTACTCTAAGATTCTTATACTGTGAATGAAATAGCATAATATCACTTGAAAGTAGACTGTAATAAGTTAAGGATGTATATGATAAACCCTAATGAACCATAAAAATAATAAATCACAAGAGTTATAGCTAATCAGATAACCAAGGTGAAAAAAAAAAATCATAAAAAATAGTCCATCCAGAAGAAGGCAGAAAGAAGGAAAAATGAACAAAGAACAGATGCAACAAATAGAAAACAAATTTAATCATATCAATATCACATTAAATGTAGATGGTTTAAATATTCCAATTAAAAGGCCAAAAACGGTCAGAATGGATTAAAAAAAAAAGCAAGATCTGATTATAATCAGACCACAAGAAACATTTTAAATATAAAGACATAAACAGGTTAAAAGTAAGAGGATGGAAACATATGTACCATTCTAATATTAGAGAAAAGAAAGCTGGAGTAAGGCTATATTAATATCAAACAAAGTAGATTTCAGAGCAAAGAATATTATCAGGGATAGAAATAAATTTGACAATGTTAAAATTAAGAATTTGTAATCATAAAACAAATCTGAAAAGATATATCAGGCAGACACTAACCAAAACTGGATTTATAATATTAACACCCAACAAAAATAAGATTGAAGGAGAGGGTCATTAAATGACAAAGAGAATATTAACATACTATTAAAAAGTAAAATTTACAAATAAAAGAGATGAAAATATTTATAAACATAATTATAAAACTTTGGAATATATATATAACAAAAATTGATTTTAAAAATATAAGAAGACATGAATAAATAAACAACAGCTTATTAGCAGTATTTCCATTTTTGAGAAAAGGCTATTAAGCATCATAGTATACAGACATACCCCATTTTATTGCACTTCTCTTTTTGCACTTTGCAGCTATGACATTCTTTTACAAATTGAAGGTCTGTGGCAACGCTGTGTCAACCAAGTCTATCGGTGCCATTTTTCCAACAGCATGTGCTCACTTTGTGTCTCTGTGTCACATTTTGGTGATTCTTGTAATATTTCAAACTTTTTCATTATTATTATATCTGTTATGGTTATCTGTGATCAGCGATCTTTATGTTACTATTATAATTGTTTTGGGGCACTATGAACTGTGCCCATGTAAGACAGCAAACTTAATCGATAAATGTTATGTGTTCTGACTGCTCCACCGCTGGCCATTTCCCTGTCTGTCTCCATCTCCTCTGGCCTCCCTATTCCCTGAGACACAACAATATTAAAATTAGGGCAGTTAACAACCCTACAATGGCCTCCAAGTGTTCAAGTGAAAGGAAGAGTCGCATGTCTCTCACTTTAAATCAAAAGCTACAAATGCTAAAGGTTAGTAAGGAAGGCATGTCGAAAGTCAAGAGAGGCCATAAGCTAGGCCTCTTGTGCCAACAGTTAGCCAAGCTGTGAATGCAAAGGAAAAGTTCTTGAATGAAATTAAAAGTGCTACTCCAGTGAACAAAGGAATGATAAGAAAGCGAAACAGCCTTACTGCTAATATGAAGAAACTTTTAATAATCTGGATAGAATATCAATCCCAGCACAACATTTCTTTAAACCAAAGCCTAATCCAGAGCAAGGCCCTAATCTCTTCAATTCTATGAAGGCTGACAGAGGTAAAGAAGTTGCAGAAGAAAAGTTTGAAGCTAGCAGAGGTTGGTTCATGAGATTTAAGGAAAGAAGCCGTACCCATAACATAAAAGTACAAGGTAAAGTAGAAAAAGCTGATGTAGAACTTGTAGCCAGTTATCCAGAAGATCTATCTAAGATAACTGATGAAGGTGGCTACACTAAACAACAGACTTTCAATGAAGATGAAACAGTCTTGTATTGGAAGAAGATGTCATCTAGGACTTTCATAGCTAGAGGAGAAGTCAATGCCTGGCTTCAAAGATTCAAAGGATAGACTGACTCTCTTGTTAGGTACAAATGTAGCTGATGACTTTAAGCTGAAGTCAATGCTTATTTACCATTCCGAAAATCCTAGGGCTCTTAAAAGTATGCTAGATCTACTCTGCCTGTGCTCTATAAAAGAAACAATAAACCCTGGATGACAGCACATCTGTTTACAATATGCTTTACTGAATATTTTAAACCCACTATTGAGATCTACTGCTTAGAAAAAAAAGATTCCTTTCAAAATATTACTGCTCACTGTCAATGCACCTGGTCACTAAAGAGCTCTGATGGAGATGTACAAGGAGATTAAATGTTGTTTTCATGCCTGCTAAAACAACACCAATTTGCAGCCCATGGATCAAGGAGTGATTTTGACATTCAAGTCTTATAATTTAAGAAATACATTTAGTAAGGTTACACCTTCCATAAATAGTGATTCCTCTGATGGATCTGGGCAAAGTTAAAATGAAAACCTTCTGAAAAGGATTCACCATTCTAGACACCATTAAGAATATTCATGATTCAGAAGGCAGGGCCAAGATGGCGAAGTAATCAGACACTTCCACTGGTCCCTCTTACAACAAAGACCCAAAAAAACAAGTGAATTGACTATATATGACAATCTTGGAGCTCTGAACATCAAAGGCAAAGTTAAGAAACTGGATTGAGTGGTGGGGCTGGGGGGGAGAGATGGTTCGGAAGCAGTGAGGAGTTGCCAGACCTGACCCAGCAGAAGCTTGGAGCCCTTCAGGCCAGATCAGCTCATTGTGCGCAGTGAGGCAAGCAGCTGCACTCGGGAGGCATTTCCACATCGGGGGAGACCCAATGGCAGAGACACTACTTGGGCATCCAGAACCAGCGAGAAGCACCCCTCGATTGGCAAAAGAAAAGTACTTGCATTTGGCCTACCACACAGATCAAAAACACCTCCTTTCGGGAAAAACCTCTCTCTCATTTACCTCCCCGCTCCTTGCTCTGGACTGGGTCTGGGATGACTTCAGGGATTGCCAAGTCCCCTGGGCCAGAAGTAGGACATGTCACACACCCTGAGAAATTCTCCCGGCCCTGGAGAGGGAACAAATTAACAAAGAGGGGGAAAAACATAAACTGCCGACTCCCCTAAGCCAGTAACTAAGGGTAGCCACAGCTTCTTTGCCTAGGCAGAAGCATAAGGGGTCCATGGACTTTCAGTGCCTTTCCCCGTGCAGAGACTTGTGTGGGCCCACTTCAACAGTGTAAGCCCTCATAACCACATTACAATAAGGTATATACCTGAAGTCTAACTTCAACTGTTTCAGCAGTGAAGTGGCAGGTTCATGACATTTGACACTGCTCTACCCATTGTAGTAGTCCTTACACCCAACAGCACTGGATGTTCCTAGTCCAGCTGCAAAACACAATCCACCTACGCACTCTATGGAACAGGGACACGCCTTCCTCTTAGACACTCAGAGGAGGCTGTCAGCCCTGTGCCTTGCTCAGAGTGTGTCCCACTGTGGCAGCCAGATGCCTATGCCTACACCAATCACTCATGCCTGTCTAGGACTCTGAGAGCACACCACACACTTGGTGGCTATACACTTGGGCACCTGAGCTGAATCCATACAGGAGGAGTGGGCAGACTCCTGAGCTCACATACCTAGTAACAGATATAACCACCTGCTCACAGGACATTAGAGCTTCAAGGTGCCAATAATCAAACTAACTCATACGAGCAGCCTATTTGGACATCTCAGAACATAACAAGATGCTAGGACACAGTAAGCAAACATAAAATAAATAAATATAATAACTTATTGATGGCTCAGAAACAACAGTCAATATCAAATCACATAAAGAGGCAATCCATGATGGCTTCAACAAGCTCCCAAAATAAAGAATCTAGAAATTTTCCAGAGGAAGAGAATTTCTTAGAATTACCAGAGGCAGAATACAAAAGATTAATATACAGAACTCTTCAAGAGAACACAAAGGAAATGAAGCAAAACGCAGTCCAAGCAATAGAGGAAATTAAGATTAGAGAAGAGCATAATGACAAATTTAACAGCCTGCAAGAATCCATAGAGAGACAGCAATCAGAAATCCAGGAGATTAACAATAAAATTTCAGAATTAGACAACTCAATAGAAAGTCACAGGAGCAGAATTGAGGCAAAGGAAGTTAGAATTAGTGAGACAGAAGATAAAGCACTCGACACTAACTTATCTGAGGAAACATCAGACAAAAGGATTTAAAAAAATGCAGAAACCCTAAGAATTATGTGGGATTCTATCAAGAGGAATAACCTACAAGTGCTTGGAGTACCAGAAAAGAGGGGGATAACAGAAATACAGAGAGAACTGTTGAAGATTTGCTGGCAAAAAACTTCCCTGATACCGTGAAAGATGACAAGATATCTATCCAAGATGCACATTGAACCCTACATAAGGTAGATTCCAAAAGAAAGTTACCAAGACATATTATAATTAAACATGCCAAAACCAAAGATAAAGAGAATTTTAAGAGCAGCTAGGGATAAACGAAGTCATCTACAAAGGAGAGTCAACAAGACTAAGCTTGGACTAGTCAGCAGAAACCATGTAGGCAAGAAGGCAATGGGATGACATATATAAAGCCTTGAAGGGAAACAACTGCCAGCCAGAATTATTTTTTCAGCAAAACTGTCTCTCAAATATGATGGTAAAATTAGGGCATTTCCAAATAAACAGAAGTTTAGGGAATTTGCAAAAACCAAACCAAAATTACAAGAAATACTAAAGGGAGTCTTCTGGTTAGAAAATCAGCAACATCAGATAACAACCCAAGACTAGAACAACCAGATATCAACCCAGATAGGGAAGTCACAAAAGTAAATCAAAGAAAAAAACACTGAAAATATGGAAACAGATGTCAATACGTAAAAGATGAAAACATTAAAACGAAAAAGAGGGGCTGAAAAAATGTAGACATAGATTTTTCATATGGAGAGGAAGTCAAAGCGACAAAGAAATAAAAGATGGGTACAAACTTAAAAAATAGGGGTAAATATTAAGGTAACCACAAAGGAAACTAACAATCCTACAAGCCAAAATTAAAAACAAGAAAAATATAAAGACTCCACAAATACAAAATCAACAATGATGAAAAGGATGAAAAGAAAATACATAAAGAAAAATTACTTAGCAGAGAAAATTAAGTGGAACAAAGAAACTGTCAACAACACACAAAAAAAGACATCAAAATGACAGCACTAAACTCTTACCCATCAATAATTATGCTGAACTAAATTACTGGACTAAATGCACCAATAAAGAGACTGACAGTGGCGGAATGGATTAAAAAACATGATCCATCTACATGCTGCCTATAAGCAATAACCTTAGACTTAAAGACACAAACTAAAACTCAAAGGATGGAAAAAAATATATCAAGCAAATGGCACTGAAAAAAGAACAGGATTGGCAATATTAATCTGACAAAATAGACTTTAAAGTAAAATCTACCATAAAGGATAAGGAAGGACACTATATAATGATTAAAGGGTCAATACACCGGAGGACATAACCATAATAAATATTTACGCACCCAACGACAGAGCTCCAAAATACATAAAACAAACTCTAACAACACTGAAAAGACATACAGACAGCTCCATAATAATAGTAGGAGGCTTCAACACACCACTTTCGGTGAAAGACAAAAAATCCAGAAAGAACCTCAATAAAGACATGGAAGATCTAAATGCTACAATCAATCAACTTGATCTAATGGACATATACCGAACACTCCGCCCAACAGCAGCCAAGTATATTTTCTTTTCCAATGCACATGGAACATCGTCCAGAATAGACAACATCTTATGCCATAAAGCAAGCCTTAACAAAATCCAAAGCATCGAAATATTACAAAGCATCTTTTATGACCAGAAAGCCATAAAAGTAGATATCAATAACAGAAAAAGCAATGAAAAAAATCAAACACATGGAAACAGAAAAACACCTTATTCAAAAACTACTGGGTTACAGAAGAAATTAAGGATGGAATAAAAAAATTCACAGAATCAAATGAGAATGAAAACACATCCTACCAGAACCTCTGGACACAGCAAAAGCAGTGCTCAAAGGTCAGTTTACAGCAATAAATGCACACATCCAAACGGAAGAAAGGGACAAAATCAAAATATTAACTTTACAACTTGAACAAGCAGAAAGAGAGCAGCAAAAGAAGCCCTCGGGCACCAGAAGAAAGGAAATAATAAGAATCAGAGCACAATAGAAATAGAGAATAGAAAAAAAAAATGAAAGAGTTAACAAGACCAAAAGCTGGTTCTTTGAAAAGATCAACAAAACTGATAAACCACTGGCCACACTGACAAAACAAAACTCGAACGGTATTTTTTAATGAGATGGAGAAACAAATCACCAACTTCATATGGAAAGGGAAGAGGCTCCAGATAAGTAAAGCATTACTCAAGAAGAAGAACAAACTGGGAGGCCTCATACTACCTGATTTTAGAACCTATTATAATGCCACAGTGGCCATAACAGCCTGGTACTAGTACAACAATACACAAAACGATGGGACAGAATTGAGAATCCAGACATAAATTCATCCACCTATAAGCGCCTGATATTTGACAAACGCCCAAAGTCTGTTAACTGGGGAAAAGACAGTCTCTTTAACAAATGGTGCCGGCATCACTGGATATCTATTTGCAAAAAACTGAAACAAGACCCATACTTCACACCATGCACAAAAAGTAACGCAAAATGGATCAAAGACTTAAATATAAAATCAAAAACAATAAAGATCGTAGAAGAAAAACTAGGGACAATGCTAGGAGCCCTAATACACGGCATAAACAGAATACAAAACATTACTAACAATGCACAAACACCAGAAGAGAAACTAGATATCTGGCAGCTCCTAAAAATCAAACAATTATGCTCATCAAAAGACTTCACCAAAGAGTCAAAAGACAACCTACAGACTGGGAAAAAAATTTTGACTACAACAAACCCCATCAGCGTCTAATCTCTAAAATCTACAAGATACTGCAAAACCTAAACAACAAAAAGACGAATAACCCAGTTAAAAAATGGGCAAAGGATATGAACAGGCACTTCACCAAAGAAGATATACAGGCGGCTAACAGACACAAGAAGAAATGCTCACGATCATTAGCCATTAGAGAAATGCAGATCAAAACTACAATGAGATACCACCTCAACAAGGCTAACTTTCATCCGAAAAACACAAAATAATAAACGTTGGAGAGGTTGTGGAGAGACTGGAACACTTATACACTGCTGGCAGGAATGTAAAATGATACAACCACTTTGGAAATCTGTTTGGTGCTTCCTTAAAAAGCTGGAAACAGAAATACTATACAATCCAGTAACCCCGCTCCTTGGAATATATCCTAGAGAAATAAGAGCCATCACACGAATAGATATAGGCACACCCATGTTCACTGCAGCACTGTTCACGACAGCAAAAAAAGATGGAAACAACATAGGCATCCATCAATGAACAAATGGATAAACAAATTGTGGTATATTCACACAATGGAATACTACACAAAAATAAAGAACAACGATGAATCTGTGAAACATAACATGGATGAATCTGGAAGGCATTATGCTGAGTGAATTTAGTCAGTCACAAAAGGACAAATATTGTATAAGACCACTATTATAAGAACTCAAGAAACGGTTCAAACACAGAAGAAAACATTTTGATGGTTACAAGGGTGGGGATGAAGGGAGAGGGTTATTCACTAACTCGATAGTAGACAAGAATTATCTTAGGTGAAGGGACAGACAGCACACCCTACAGGGGAAGTCAGCACAACTGGACTAAACCAAAAGCTAAAAAGTTTCCTGAATACAACCAAACACTTCGAGGGACAGAGTGGCAAGGGCAGAGGTCTGGGGACTGTGGTTTCATAGGACATCTAGTTCAACTGGCATAATGAAGTTTATTAAGAAAAGGTTCTGCATCCTACTTTGGTAAGTGGCATCTGGGGTCTAAAACCTAGTGAGCTGCCATTTAAGATGCATTAATTGGTCCCAACCCACCTGGAGCAAAGAAGAATGAAGGACACCAAAGTCACAAGGAAAGTATTAGCCCAAGAGACAGAAAGGGCCACATAAACCAGAGACTGCATCAGCCTGAGACCAGAAGAACTAGATGGTGCCCGGCTACCACCAACAACCGACCTGACAGGGAACACACCAGAGAGTCCCTGATGGAGTGGGAGAAAAGTAGGGTGCAGAACTCAAATTCTAGTAAAAAGACCAGACTTAATGGTCTGAGACTGGAGGAACCCCAGAAAGACTGGAGGAACCCCAGAAAGCATGGCCTCTGGACTCTCTGTCAAACCAGAACTAAAACCATTCCCAATGCCAACTCTTCAGACAGAGATTAGACTGGACTATGGGACATAAAATGATACTCGTTAAGAGTGCGCCTCTTAGCTCAAGCATGTACATGAGACTAAATGGGCAGCTCCTGTCCAGAGGTGAGATGAGAAGGCAGAGAGGGTCAGAAGCTGGTTGCAAAGACACGGGGAATCAGAGGTTAAAAGCAGTGTACTGTCACAGTATAGGGAGAGCAATTAGGGTCACATAACAATGTATGTAAAAATTTTTGTATGAGAGACTAACTTAAATTGTAAACTTTCACTTAAAGTACAACAATAAAATGAAAAAAGAATATTCGTGATTCGAACCATCTTTGATGGCTATGAGGGATGGGGGGCTACTAAAAAGACAGTAAATAAGTGATAACTTTGGTAAAGGGCAAGACAGTACACAGTACTGGGGAATCCAGTACAACTTGTACAAGGCAGGGTCATAGAAACTCCATAGACACATCCAAACTCCCTGAGGGACCGAACTGCTGGGCGGAGGGCTGTGGGGACCATGGTCTCAGGGAACATCTAGCTCAACTGGCATAACATTGTTTATAAAGAAAATGTTCTATCTTGGTGAGTATCGTCTGGGGTCTTCTAAGCCTGTGAGGAGCCAGCTAAGATAATCCACTGGTCTCACCCCTTTAGGAGAAAGGGAGAACGAATAAAATTAGATGTAAGAGAAAGACTAGTCCAAAGGACTAATGGAACACAACTACCATGGCCTCCACCTGACTGCATCCAGTGCAACTAGATGGTGCCCAGCTATCACCACTGACTGCTCTGACAGGGATCACAACACAGGGTCCCACACAGAGCTGGAGAAAAATGCAGAATGAAATTCTAACTCACAAAAAAACACCAGATTTACTGGCCTGACAGAGACTGGAAAAACCCCAGAGTATGGCCCCTGGACATCCTTTTAGCTCAGTAATGAAGTCACTCCTGAGGTTCACCCTTCAGCGAAAGATTAGACAGCCCCATAAAACAAAATGAGACTAATGGGGCACAACAGCCCAGGGACAAGGACTAGAGGGCAGGAGGGGACAGGAATGCTGGTAATAGGGAACCCAAGGTGAGAAGGGAGAGTGCTGACATGTCATGGGGTTGTTAACCAATGTCATAAAACAATATGTGTACTGTTTAATGAGGAACTACTTGTTCTGTAAACCTTCATAAAAGTACAGTAAAAAAAATAAAATAAAATAAAATAAGAGGGAGTATTTGTGATTCATGGGAAAGGTCAAATATCAACATTAACAGGAGTTTGGAAAAATTTGAGTCCAAATAAGTTGAGTCCTCATGGATAACTTTGACGAGTTCAAAACTTCAGTAGAGGAAGTAACTGCAGATGTAGTGGAAGCAGAAAGAGAACTAGAATTAGAAGTGGAGCCTGAAGATGTGACTGAATGATGCAATCTCATGATAAAACTTTATCGAATGAGGAGTTACTTCTTATGGATGAGCTAAGAAAGCAGTTTCTTGAGATGGAATCTACTCCTGGTGAAGATGCTATAAAGACTGTGGAAATGACAACAAAAGATTTACAATATGAGAGTTATTAAAGGCTTTAGACTATTACAGGGTTTGATAGGACTGACTTCAATTCTGAAAGAAGTTCTACTGTCAATAAAATGCTGTCAAACAGCATCATATGCTACAGAGAAATCTTTTGTGGAAGGAAGCGTCAACTGATGCAGCAAACTTCATTGTTGCCTTATTTTAAGAAACTGCCACAGCCACCTCAACCTTCAGCAAATACCATCATGATCAGTCAGCAGCCATGAACATCGAGGCAAGACCCTCTAACAGCAAAAAGATTACCATTCGCTGAAGGCTCAGATGATAGTTAGCATTTTTTAGGAATAAGGCATTTTTTAATTAACATATGCACGTTTTTTAGACATAATGCTACTGCACACTTACTACAGTATAGTATAAACATAACTTTTATACAAACTGGGAAACCAAAAAATTCATGTGACTCGCTTTATTGTGCTATTTGCTTTATTGCAGTGGTCTAGAACTGAACCTGCAACATCTCCGAGGTATGACTGTATATGCTCCAACAGCTCATACACCGATCTATGGCTAAAATGGCTTTTCACATTTGTATTATCTGTGTAATAAAAACCTGCAGTTGTCGAGTCGATTTGGACTCATCGTGACCTCATGTGTTACAGAGTAGTACTGCTTCATAAGGTTTACTTGGCTGTAATCTTTACAGAAGCAGATCGCCAGGCCTTTCCTCTTCAGTGCTGCTAGGCAGGTTCAAACCACCAACCTTTAGGTTAGTAGTTGAGCACAACCCATTTGCGCCACCCAGGGACCATTTGTATAACATGCATAATGTATTATGAGAGCTGTCTAGGAGTCATAGGAAAAAAGTTTTGCAAAAGTTTCTGAACTACAGGTATTCATTATCTATTTTTTCTTTATAAATTTTTAAAAATTTTTTCCCATACAAAAATTTATACATACATTGTTATGCGACTCTAATTGCTCTCCACATACTGTGACACCACACTTCTCCTTTTAACCCGATTCCCCATGTCCATATAACTAGCTCCTAACCCTCTCTGCCTTCCCATCTCACCTCCGGACAGAAGCTGCCAGTTTAGCCTCTTGTATCTACTTGAGCTAAGAGGCACACTCCTCACAAGCATCACTTTATGTCCCACAGTCCAGTCCAATCTCTGTCTGAAGAGCTACCCTCGGAATCTGTTTTAGTTCTGGGCTGATAAGAGAATACAGGGTAATGGCTAGTTTTAAGCTTCAGTAGCCAAATTAGAAAAGTAAAAAAAAAAAGGTGGAATTATTTTTCACCTGTCTAATATATCAAAAACATAATCATTTCAACAGGTAATCAATACAAAAAATTAATGAAGTAGTTGAGCATTGTCTTTTAGTACTAAGTCTTTAAGATCTGGGGTGTATTTTATACTTATTGCACATCTCCACTCAGTTCCTCAGTCACACTAATCAGCTATATGTGTATCTATTATATACTAAATACGTATACAAGCACATACACAAACACACAAACTATAAAAATTTTCCCAGACTTGTGAAGAGGAAATGAAAGCTAGGAAAGAGGTGTCCTATAAGAAAGGGTAAGACGCTTTTAGATCATTTCTCAAATTGACTTAAAATCTATTTTTTATTTCTTTTCTTTTAATTCTTGAAAAATATATATAACACAACATTTGCCAGTTCAACATTTTTCAGGAACATAATTTAGTAATATCAATTACATTAAACATATTGTGTAACCATCATCCATAAGTGCTGCCAAACTATTAACTTAAAACTTTTTAACCTTATTGTATTTGAGGGGAAAACAAAGATTTACTGTAACTGACTTCCAGTTTGTTAATCTGACTTGATTTTCTGTTCAAAGGCAAACAAGATGTTTTCCTAGCATAAGAAGGGAGTAAATAATTAAACGCTACTAAAAATAAAGACAAGCAAGGTAAGGGAATGAATGATTCTATAAAGAATTATTTAATATTTTCCAGACTGTCATCAATTCTGAAGCAAATGAAGGTCCCTGCATTTGCTGAAGTGGCAAGATTCATGATGAGAAGAAACAGCTGCAAACAGCCATTAATAATCAAAATATGGAATTATGAAGTATGAATCTATGAAAATTGGAAGTCGTCAAAAATGGAAGTCATAAAGATCGACATCCTCGGTATTAGGGAGGCACAATGGACTAGTATTGGCCATTGTGAACTGGACAATCATGTCTACTATGCTGGGAATGACAAACTGAACAGGACTGGCATTGCATTCATTATCGAGAAGAACATTTCAATATCCATTTTGAAATACAACGTTGTCAGTAATAGGATAATATCCATATGCCTTAAAAGAAGATCAGTTACTACAACTATTATTCAAATTTATGTACCAACTACTAATGTCAAAGATGAAGAAATTGAATATTTTTATCAACTTTTGCAGTTTGAAACATGAATCAAGATGCACTGATAATTACTGGTGACTGGAATGTAAATGTTGGAAACAAAGAAGGATCGGTAGTTGGAAAACATGGTCTTGGCAACAGAAACGACACTGGAGATCCCATGACAGAATTTTGCAAGACCAATGACTTACTCATTGAAAATACCTTTTTCCAAAAACATGAACATCAACTGCATACATGGATCTCACCAGATGGAATACAAAGAAATCAAACTGACTACATTTGTGGAAAGAGATGACAGAGATGTTCAATATCGTCAGTCAGAAAAAGGCCAGGGCTAACCCAGAGTATGGCCCCCGGACACCCTTTTATCTCAGTACTGAAGTCACTCCTGAAGTTCACCCTTCAGTCACAGATTAGACAGGCCTATAAAACAAACAATAATACATGTAGCTCAACCATGCATATGAGAATAGATGGGGACACCAGCCCAGGAAAAGGACAAGAAGGCAGGAGGGGACAGGAAAGCGGCAAGAGTTGAAACAGGAAACTCAAGATCGAGAAGGGGAGAGTGTTGACACATTGCGGGGTTGGCAACCAATGTCACAAAACAGTACGTGTATTAATTGTTTAATGAGAAACTAATCTGCTCTGTAAACTATCACCTAAAGTACAATAAAAAAAGAAAAGAAAAAGGCTGGCGCTGACTGTGGAACAGACTATCAATTCTGTTGCTCATATGCAAGTTGAAGTTGAAGCTGAAGAAAATTACAGCTAGTCCACGAGAGTCAAAATACAACCCTAAGTATATCCCACCTGAATTTAGAGACCATCTCAAGAACAAATTTGATTCACTGTACATTAACAACCAAAGACCAGACAAGTTGTGGGATGACATCAAGAATATCACATATCAACAAAGCAAAAAGTTCATTAAAAATATGGGAAAGAAAGAAAAGACCAAAATGGATATCAGAAGAGACTCTGACACTTGCTCTTGGTAGAGCAGCTAAAGCGAGTGGAAGAAATAAATGATGAAGAAGAAGAGCTGAACAAAACATTTCAAAGGACAGCTCGAGAAGTCAATGTGCAAAGACCTAGAGTTAGAAAACCAAAAAGGAAAAACATTCTCAGCATTTCTGAAACTGAAAGAACTGAAGAAAATATTCAAGCCTGAAGTTGTAATACTGAAGGATTCTATGGACAAAATATTGAATGATGCAGGAAGCATCAAAAGAAGACAGAAGAAATATAGAGTCTTACCAAAAGAACTGGCCAACGTTCAACCATTTCAGGAGGTAGTATATGATCAAAAACTGATGGTATTGAAGAAAGAAGTCCAAGCTGCACTGAAGGCATTGGTGAAAAACAAGGCTCCAGGAACTGACGGAATACCAATTGAGATGTTTCAACAAACGGATGCAGCACTGAAGGCACTCACTCATCTATGCCAAGAAAGTTGGAAGACAACTACCGGGCGAACCAACTGGAAGAGATCCATATTTATGCCCATTTCGAAGAATGGTGATGCAACAGAATGTGGAAATTATCAAACCATATCACATGCAAGTAAAATTTTGCTGAATATAGTTCAAAAGTGGTTGCAGAAGTACATCAACAGGAAACTGCCAGAAATTCAAGCCAGATTCAAAAGAGGATGTGGAATGAGGGACATCACTGCTGATGTCAGATGGATCCTGGCCGAAAACAGAGAACACCAGAAAGATGTTATCTGTGTTCTACCGACTTTGCAAAGACACTTGACTGTGTGGATCATAACAAATTATGGATAACACTGCAAAGAAAAGGGATTCCAGAACACTTAATCATGCTCATGAGGAACTTGTACATAGACCAAGACGCAGTCGTTTGAACAGAACAAGGGAATACTGCAGGGTTTAGAATCAGGAACCATATGTATTAGGGTTATATCCTTTCACCGTACTTACTCAATCTGTCTGATGGGCAAATAATTCAAGAATCTGGACTATATGAAGAATGGGCACTAGGATTGGAGCAAGACTCATTAACAACCTGCGATATGCAGATGACACAACCTTGCTTGCTGAAAGTGAAGAGAACTTGAAGCACTTATGGATGGAGATCAACGACTACAGCCTTCAGCATGGATTACACCTCAACATAAAGAAAACAAAAATCCTCACAACTGGAGCAATAAGCAACATCATGATAAATGGAGAAAATACTGAAGTTGTCAAAGATTTCATTTTACTTGGACCCACAATCAATGCCCATGAAAGCAGCAGTCAAGAAAACAAACAACATATTGCACTGGGCAAATATGCTGCAAAAGACTTCTTTAGAGTGTTAAAAAGCAAAGATGTCACTTTGAGGACTAAGGCTTGCCTGACCTAAGCCATGGTATTTTCAATCGCCTCATATGCATGCGAAAGCTGGACAACGAATATAGAAGACCAAAGAAGAACCAATGCATTTGAATTACAGTGTTGGTGAAGAATATTGAGTATACCATGGACTGCCAGAAGAACAAACAAATTTGTCTTGGAAGAAGTACAGCCAAAATGCTTCTTAGAAGCCAGGATGATGAGATGTAGTCTCATGTACTTTAGACATGTTATCAGGATGGACCAGTCCCTGGAGAAGGACATCATGAGTGGCAAAGTAGAGAGTTAGTAAAGAGAGGAAGAACCTCACCAAGATGGACTGACATAGTGGCTGCATCAATGGGCTGAAACATACTAACACTTGTGAAGATGGCCCCTAACCAGGCAGTGTTTTGTTCTGTTGTGCATAGGGTTCCTATGAGTGGGAATCGAGTAGATGGCACCCAACAACAAGAACAACAATTCTGGGAGCCATCTTTCCACTTCAATGTCAGGTACACCCTGGACAAAAAAAAAAATCAAACCCGTTACTGTTGAGTCAATTCTGACTCATAAAGACCCTATAGGGCACAGCAGAACTGCCCCATACAGTTTCCAAGGAGCATTGGTGGATTCGAACTGCCAACCTTTTGGTTAGCAGCCAGAGCACTTAACCACTATGCCACCAGGGTTTCTACCCTGGCCAAACAGGTCAGCTTATAAATCATTTCATCAAACACAGTAATGTCTTTTTAAGTTTCTGTTAATTTAAAAATTCACTTTTTTCTTTAATCACCTAATTAGGTTAATTTTTCTAGTGAGAAACAGTAAGTTGAGTTTTGTGAAACCAAACTTGGTTATAAATGTACAATATAGTTAACTTAAGATCATTTATGAAGGTATTTCCCATACTTGTAAAGAATCAAATAAAAATTAATTTACTCTATATTTAACTACGCAAGGTAACAGAGCTTGTGTAATTTACCTGCTTTGTAAAACCAAGGAGTCTCAAATAGAAATATATCGACATGAAAATGGAAAAAACAAAAAATTTAATTCATTCTCCATACAGAATTAAATGTACTTTATACAACTTGTACAAATCACAGAAAAATTACCATTGCCTTCTTTAATAGTGTGAAAACAGGACTACAAAGAAATCAGAGTTTTAACTAAAACTAATATTTTATTGTTTCTCTGACAATTCATATAAAAAATTAAATTTTAGAAGAGATTTAAAAACTAGTACAATTTTTGACCTTTAAAAATCATATGTTTTTAACGTGGATACTACGATGATGAGAGAGAAAAAAAATCACACATATAATAGTTCTTTTTGTGAAGTCTCAAGAGAGATTAGGAAAATTCGCCAAATTACAATAAAAACAAAACAATAAAGCTTTCTTGCTGTGCAGCTACCTATTATGTTTCACAGGCTTAAAACAAAATGTGGCAAAGATCAAGAGTAAGTTATCTGAGATGTCAAGTGTGTAAGGTCAAAGGTACAATTTTATTAGGTCAGAGGTGGTATAAATAAAATGTTGTATGTCAAAGAAGAAGGGTCACATACAAGGTGTATATAATATAAAGACATCACAGATGACAAGTAATAACTTTAAGTAGAATAAGTATGTTTACTATAGATACCTTCACTGATTAAAAATGAAACTTCAAAGTGAGTAAACATAAAATTGCCTTTCTATATCACATAACTCATACACTATATTACACACTTGTTTTCAGGAAGAAGGGGCTATAACCAAGAATAGCTACATGAGTTAAGTGAGAACTTAAAGAAAATATAATCCATTTAAACTGAACCAGTACACAAAATGAACCCATCAATCAAATCTCAAACCACAACAGCTAAACAACAGGCCCCTACGATAGCTACAAAACATAGATGATTCATAACCAAAGATATTGTATATTTTTCTTTCAAATCCCTTGAGTTCAATATCTTTTCCTTATCTTTTCTCATTGAAATAAAACATCTGAAATTTATATTTCAATTTATATAATAAAAGTGCTCCAGAAATATTCTAAATAACCTTTTTTATAAATTAAATAATACATTTAGCTCTTATATTAAGGGAAAACTGCACAAATAATTTCTATAAATGGAAGAATTTCCTTTATAATATGAATAATTAGATTCTAATTAAGCCAATTTAGGAGTTTCTTTAAGTGGAGCACATACATGTGACTCTAGTTCTAAACAGCAACATTATTGGGGTAATTACATGGATGATTCAAGTAAAAAAAAAAAAAAAATCCATACCACTCTCTTTTAAAAATATCCATACAATGGGAGTAAAAAGGAAAAAAAAAAAATCTGAAGCAAAGTACACGGTTCCATTTTCATTTTCACTTCTATTAACATTATCTGGTATTTATAAAGGAGAAATTTAGAGGCTCATTTCAACGATATCTTTAAGCCATTCTGTATAACCTTTCAATTCAACTGAATTCAACCGAAGGAACATTTATTAAATACCTTCCTATGAGCCAAGCAGAAGCCCCACTGGTGCAGTGGTTAAGCGCTTGGCTGCTAACCAAAAATTTGTCGGTTCAAACCAACCAGCCACTCCATGCAAGAAAGATGTGGCAGTCTACTTCCGTAAAGACTTACAGCCTTGGAAAACCTATGGGGCAGTTCTAAGGGTTCCTGTAAGTCAGAATCAACTCAACAGCAGTGGGCTTTGGGTTAAAGAGCCAAGAACAATGTCAAACAATGGATATACAGCAATTAAGCATTGGGAAACTTCCAATTCTAACCACAATGAAGTGGCTTCAATTGGGCTAACGTAACCCTGAAAGCTGGACAAAATACACAAAACAACTACTGCAAGGCATTAAAGAACAATTAAGATTCTATGATCCCTAAAAAGAGGGACATACACAGGGTACGCTCCACATTGACTTTGACTTTCTCCTTAGGGGTTTATGCCAATTTTTGGCATGGCGAGAATAGAGTTCGGGTCTGAACGTGGTAGTTTTACTGAGGTGATAAGACAGAATTTGGAGTTTAGAATTGTCAAAGTGACTGAAATTTGAAGAACAAAAACCATCAAGAGGAGGAAATCACAGAGAAGTGAGCCAAAATAATGGTGTGCAATTTCCCCACAAGAATTGGTCATATTGTCCTCTAAAAAAATAAACTACTTAGGAATAAATGTAACCAGGGATACAAAAGAACTATACGAAGAAAACTAAAAGGACTACTGCAAGAAACCAAAAGAGAGCTACATAAACAGAAAAATATACCACGTTCATGGATTGGTAAACTCAACATTGTGAAAATGACAATTCTACCCAAAGCAATTTACAAATACAGTGCAATCCTGATCCTAATACCAACAACATTCTTCAAAGAGATGGAAAAACTAATCATTAACTTTATATGGAAAGGGAAGAAGCCCCAGATAAGTAAAGCACTATTGAAGAAGAAGAAGAAAGTAGGAGGACTCACACTACCTGACCTCAGAACCTACTATACAGCTACGGTAGTCAAAACAGCCTGGTACTGGTACAACGACAGATATATTGACCAGTGGAACAGAATTGAGAACCCAGATGTAAAACCATCCACCTATGGTCATCTGATCTTCGACAAGGGCCCAAAGTCCATCAAATGGGGAACAGGTAGTCTTTTTAACAAATGATACTGGCAAAACTGGATATCTATCAGCAAAAAAATGAAGCAGGACCCATACCTCACACCATATACAAAAACTAATTCAAAATGGATCAAAGACCTAAATACAAAGATAAAAAATATAAACTTCATAGAAGAAAAAATAGGATCAATGCTAGAGGCTCTAACACATGGCATTAGCAGGATACAAACCACAACCAAAACCACACCAACTCCAAAAGATAAACTAGATTACTGGGATCTTCTAAAAATTAAACACTTGTGCTCATCAAAAGCCTTCACCAAAAGAGTAAAAAGAAAACATACAGACTGGGAAAAATTTTGGGGCTACTACAAATCAGACATAGGTCTAATCTCTAAAATCTATAAGAAAATCCAACATGCTCATCAAAAGACTTCACCAAAAGAGTAAAAAGAAAACATACGGACTGGGAAAACTTTTTGGGCTACTACAAATCAGACATAGGTCTAATCTCTAAAATCTATAAGAAAATCCAACACCTCTACAACAAAAAGACAAATAATCCTATTAAAAAATGGGCAAAGGAAATAAACAGACACTTCATCAAAGAAGACATTCAAGAGGCCAACAGATACATGGGAAATGCTCGTGATCAATAGCCATTAAAGAAATGCAAATCAAAACCACAATGAGATACCATCTCACCCCGGCATTACTGGCACGAATCAAAAACACTGGAAGTAACAAATGTTGGAGGGGCTGCGGGGAGATCGGAACTCTTATGCACTGCTGGTGGGAATGCAAAATGATACAACCATTCTGGAAGATGATATGGCACTTCCTTAGAAAGCTAGAAATAGAAATACCATATGATCCAGCAATCCCACTCCTAGGAATATATCCTAGAGAAATAAGCGTCGTCACTCGAATAGACATATGCACACCTATGTTTATGGCAGCATTGTTCACAACAGCAAAAAGACGGAAACAACCTAGATGCCCATCAACAGATGAATGGATAAACAAACTACAGTACATACACACAATGGAGTATTATGCAATGATAAAGAACAACGATGAAGCTGTGAAGCACCTCATAACACGGATGAAACTGGAGAACATTATGCTGAGTGAAAATGAGTCAATCACAAAAGCGCAAATATTGTTTAAGACCTATACTGTAAAAACCCATGAAAAAGTTTAAACACAAAACCAATCTTTGTTGGGTTACTAGGGATGGGAGGGGTAAGGAGGAAATACTAAATAGGCAATAGATAAGTGGTATCTTTGGTGAAGGGTGAGACAGTACACAATACTGGGGAAACCAGCACCACTTGTACAAGGAAAGGTCATGGAAACTCCAAGACACATCCAAACTCCCTCAGGGACTGAACTGCTGGGCAGAGGGCTGTGGGGACCATGGTCTAGGGGAACATCTAGCTCAAATGGCATAACACAGTTTATAAAGAAAATGTTCTACATTCTACCTTGGTGAGTAGCGTCTGGGGTCTTGAAAGCCTGTGAGCAGCCATCTAAGATACTCCAATGGTCTCACCCCTTCGGGAGGAAGGGAGAATGAAGAGAACAGGATACAAGGGAAAGATTAGTCCAAAGGACTAATGGACCACAGCTACCAAAACCTCCACCAGACTGAGTCCAGTAGAGCTAGATGGTGCCTGGCTACCACCGACTGCTCTGACCAGGATCACAACAGAGGGTCTTGGACAGAGTTGGAGAAGGATGTAGAACAAAATTCTAACACACACAAAAAAGACCAGATTTACTGGCCTAAAAGAGACTGGAGAAACACTGAGAGTATGGCCCCCAGTCACTCTTTCAGCTCAGTGGTGAAGTCACTTCCAAGGTTCAACATTCAGCCAGGAATTGGGCAGTCCCATAAAACCAAATGGGACTAATGAGGCACAGCAGTCCAGGAACAAGGACTAGAAGGCAGAAGGGGACAGGAAAGCTAGTGATAGGGAACCCAAGGTTGAGTAAGGACAGTGTCGATATGTAGTGGGGTTCTTAACTATTGTCATAGGGCAACATGTGTACTAACTGTTTAATGAGAAACTATTTTGTTCTGTAAACCTTCATCCAAAGTGAGAATAGCAGCACAACTGGAAAAGCGCAGTCGATGTCACTGAACTGTGCATGTAGAAATTTTTGAAATGGTGTATCTTTGGCTATGCATATTTTCAACAACAACAAAAAAAAAAAGGTGGAGAAGGGAGAGGGTTGACATGTCATGGGGTTGTTAACCAACGTCATAAAACAATATGTGTACTACTGTTTAATGAGAAACTATTTGTTCTGTAAACCTTCACCTGAAGTACAATTAAAAAAAAAAAAAAAATTGGGATTAAAAAAAAAAAAGAAAACAAAAATCCTCAACCGGACCAATAAGCAACATCACGATAAATAGAGAAAAGACTGAGGTTGTCAAGGATTTCATGTTACTTGGATCCACCATCAACACCCATGGAAGCAGAAGTCAAGAAATCAAAAGATGCATTGCACTGGGCAAGCTGGCTGCAAAAGACCTCTTTAAAGTGTTGAAAAGCAAAGATGTCACCTTGAGGACAAAGGTGCACCTGACCCAAGCCATGGTGTTTTCAATTGTCTCGCATGCATGTAAAGGCACAAGGACAATGAATAAGGAAGACCGAAGAAGAACTGATGCCTCTGAATTGTGGTGTTGGCGGGGCGAAGAATATTGAATATTGAATACACCAAATCTGTCTTGGAAGAAGTACAACCAGAATGCTCCTTAGAAGTAAGGACTGTGAGACTACGTCTCACATACTTTGGACATGTTATCAGGAGGGATCAGTCCCTGGAGAAGGACATCATGCTTCGTAAAGTACAGGGTAAGCGAAAAAGAGGAAGACCCTCAAAAAGATGGACCGACACAGTGGCTGCAACAATGCACTCAAGCATAGCAACAATTGTGAGGATGGCGCAGGACTGGGCAGTGTTTCTTTCTGTTGTGAACAGGTTTGCACCAACTCGATGGCACCTAACAACAATCAGTCATCCAAGTCTCAATTAACAGGGGTGAAGTCATTCCCGAGGTTCACTGGTCAGCCAGGGATTGGACAGCCCCATAAAACAAAATGGGACTAATGAGGCATAGCAGTCCAGCAACAAGGACGAGAAGGCAGAAGGGGACGGGAAAGCTGGTGATAGGGAACCCGAGGTTGATTAAGGACACTACTGACATGTAGTGGGGTTCTTAACCATTGTCATAGGGCAATATGTGTACTACCTGTTGAATGAGAAACTATTTTGTTCTGCAAACTTTCATCTAAAGTGAGAATCGCAGCACAACTGGAAGAATGTAATTGACATCACTGAATTGTCCATGTAGAAATTTTTGAAATCGTGTATCTTTGGCTATGTATTTTTTCACCAAAAAAAAAAAGGTCCTCCAAGGCCAAGAAGGGAGCATGTTGACATGTCGTGGGGTTGTTAACCAATGTCATAAAACAATATGTGTACTGACTGTTTAATGAGAAAATATTTACTCTATAAACCTTCACCTAAAGTACAATGAAAAAAAAATTTAAAAGAACGGCATAAATGTGACTGAGTATCAGCATCTGGCCAGAAATGCACAAAGGTGAGAAGGGGCTGAAGTCCCATCCTGCACCATCCTCACAGTTACTGCTATGCTTGAGCCCATTGTAAAAAGAAGAAAAATATTTATACAAGTCTGATTTCACGTAAACAAACTACAGATGAACAAATAATGCATTTCCAAAAATTTCCAAATGGTTTACTGATAGAAAATGATTCATTATATGAAATTTACATTGCTAAATGTCTTCCAAGAAATCTGGAGCATCACTGAATAATTCACTCCTCATGTTATTAAAACATCAAAATAGCATAACTCTTCTTTTTTGCATTGAAATTTATAAATAATAGTATAAGTTCTTGTTTCTGTATTTCTTATTCACTAATACATACACAGTCAGGCATCATTTAAAGTCCACAATACGTTCTGCTTTATGTTATTTGGACGTTGTACAAACACGTCTAAATCGCGAGCAATCACATTCAGCTGATTTTTCACCTTTGTGTTGTATAACCTTTTGTTTCATTTCCAAATCGATACTCCTCCTTTGCCTCTTGCTGCTGCTATCACTAGCACTGCTTTTGCTGTGTTTGGAAGCCATGATGCACTTCATGGTAATATTTTTGAAAGAAAATTAAACAGAAAGATAAAGCTACAACTCAAGATACATGCAATACACGAGATTGGATGCTACTGCCTACAAGTCGAAGCATACACTATTATAAGATAAACTTTTCATTTGTAACTATGGTAAGTTCACATTAAAATAACGATAGAAAGTGCAGTACAGTACGTACATAAAGCAGTAATACAGGCATTTATTATGACTATCAAGACATGTATTACAGGTTATACACGTACTGTAGCATTATATACCTGGCAGTGCAACTGCTTTGCATACAAGGGACATGAGATACGCGTGGGGTGTGTGCGAAGCTGCTGCATTTGCTACGTCTGGTAATGGCTGCTATGTCCTGTTTGCTGATCGGGATTTCTGAACTCTATTATAACCTTATGAGACCATGGACTTACATATGGTTGGATGCTGCCTGAATGGACATTATGCAGTGCATGACTGTACAAAAATAATGACACATTTGTGTATTACATTGTGGTAGTTATTAAATACTAAATTTAGTTTTAAAGTGATCACATAAATATATAAAAACAGGGAATTTTTTAAATTAAAAGAGCTCTGCACGTACTAGGACTCAATAAATACCTATAAAGGAGCAAAAGTAAAGCTTACCACTTCTTCGTCTGAAAGTTCTCGCCCTTGGATGCTGCTATTCTCTCTCACAGCTTGCTGGTGTTTTTTCCCTTTAATGTGGCTAAAAAGATACACCTCTGATGAGATCTAAAAGCATAAAATTGTTTAAATTACAATCAAAATCAGACCAACCAGAACGCAATTAATGAGAACGCCGACACACTGTGAAAAATGTTACTAATGTCACTGAACAACTTGCGCAGAAACTGTCAAATGGGAACCTAATTTGCTGTGTAAACTTTTACCAAAAACACAAATTATTACAAATTATAATCAAAACAATGTAATCAACTTAAAATTATACCTAATTTTAAATATTACACATCAATCCAATATACTATATGCAAGTTGAGCTCACTTTAGCTTTTAAATATAACACTTAAAAACGTTTGCTTTACCCAAATGGGACTAATGAGGTACAGTAGCCCAGTGACAAGGGCCAGAAAGCAGAAGGGGCCAAGGAAGCTGGTGATAGGGAACCCAAAGTTTAGTAAGGATATTGTTGATGTGTTGTGAGATTGTTAACCTTTGTCATAGGGCAACATGTGTAGTAACTGTTAAATGAGAAACTATTTTGTTCTATAAGCCTTCATCTTAAGTTAGAATAGCAGCACAACTGGAAGAGCATAGTCAATGTCACTGAACCGTGCATGTAGAAATTCTTGAAATGCTGTATCTTTCGCTACGTGTATTTTCACCAAAAAAAAAAAAGGTTGAGAAGTTAGAGGGTTGACATGTTGTGGGGTTGTTAACCAATGTCATAAAACAATATGTGTACTACTGTTTCATGAGAAACTATTTGTTCTGTAAGCCTTCACCTGAAGTACAATTAAAAAAAAAAAAAAAATGTGTGCTTTACAACACAATTCTGAAAATTCCTTGGAAGATACATGGTCAAAAGAAAGTATGCCATCATAGTCAGCTTTAACAGGAAATCATTTCCTCTAAGTGGCTCAAGTTTCAGTACTGAAAATGCTGCTTTTCTTTTCTGGTTCCAATAACAAAAAATGTTGACTTGGACTATCATTAAGCAGGTATACATCCATTTTAGTAGCAAGTGAAAACTTTGGTACTTTGACTTACTATTCCTAAATGCTGATATATTTTAAACATACTGTTTCCCATGGTACTCAAGAGATGCCTTAGCATGAGTTTATAAGGACTGCAAGAATATATTTCCATGATTTAACAAAGTTTAGTAATAAATTATATCATCACAATATTGATAATGACAACCTACCAGGGCACTGCAGAGAGAACACTGCTTCTTTCTTTCATAAGGGGTAAGTTTGGGAGCGTAATCAGTATTTGCATGTCGTCCACTGCTTAACTCGGCAGCTTTCTCTTTTCTTTGTTCAATCTGTTCCATGTGCCTTCGGATGCTTTCATCATGCTGCAAATCAAGTCAAAGTGCAAGAATATTAAAAATTATTCAAATTATACAGAAAATTTGGAAAAATACTATTTCTATTATGCTTTCTAAAATAATAGGCTACTGTCTTATTTCAGTGTTAATTTGCACACTGAGGATAAGAATTTATGTAAAGCCCTTTAATATCTCCCACATGCATAGTAATGTTTCCTAAAGAATCTCCATGGAACTACTCCATGGGACAATAATATTACCATATTTTTATGCAAATAACGTGGGCCTTCTATCTTTGTTTACCAATGGCATCCTCCTTCTTTGAGGTATTTTCATAAATGTCGCTGTGCCATTTTTTTTTTACATGTTGATGTAAAAAAAATTAGCATAGGGAGCTTACAAAAATACCTTGAGGGGGCGGGGGGAAGGGTGTGGTTGGCAAATGTAGAAGGCACATGTTATTTGCCTAAAAATATGGTAACAGGTCTTTAGTGGAAGAAATTCCATGGTGAAATAAATTTTGAAAACAGTAAGTTAAAGCTAAATAGGTTTTTAACACAGAAGTTTATAGAGCCTCTACTATGTCACTGTGCACTATGATTCAATAAACCTAATTTACAGTAAAAGCAGCATTTCACAAACTTATTTGACTACAACATACCTTTAAGAAATATTTCTTGGAACACAGTATGGGAAATGTCAACCCGTAAGTAAAGTCCAAGATTATCTACATGCAGAAAAGGCCCGCTATGACAGAGACCTCTCCCTACTCCCACCCCCTTTTCTTGTCACCTCCACTGACTGTCCCATAAAAGAAAACTGCTATTTCACACTTTTGCCCTCGTGCTCATACGATGTCATATGGCTGGAATAACATCCCACCAACCCATTCCCCTGGTTAACTTCAACTCCTTTCAAGATTCAGCTCAGGAATTACTCACCAAAATTCTCACCCTGATCTCTGATCTCCCCTCCCCTTCCTCCTCTGTGCTCGCATAGCATTGAAATTGAGACAAATAATAGTATTTTTTAGTTTACTTCTAAATGATTAATATCTATGAATGCCAGAAGTCTAGCAGTAATGCCTTCAAGTTATTAATGAACTGCTTAGCAAAAACAGGAAATGTTCAATTTCCTTTTATTGTTTTTCCTCAATGACTTTATCTTATTAAAATCAATATATTTAGTTTTTAGGTAGTTAAGTTAGAAATGGTCATGGCCAAATCATATGAGACTTATTGTCCAAAGATTAGGAATACAAATTAATTCAATTTTTATTCCATAGATAAAATTTTAATCTCATGCTCCACTGCAAGCTCTAAAATTTCAAATAAAAATGTATAATATCCCTACCTTGAGCTGAATTTTTTTTTGTAGCTCTTCCATAGCTTCTTGTTGAGCAGCTGTGAGTGCTGCCAATCGTTCTTCCCTGTCCCTGTAAGAAGACAGGGAAACTTATAAAATCAACTGCTTGGAGTAACAAACGGAGCAGAACTTTCATGAGGTTAAAAAACGCAATTAGGACACATAGGCTTATATATTCTAAAGTGTAAATATTTTAAAAATTTATTTTCTGAGTGCTACATAATATGTTTTCATAAGCACACTATGCTAATTCTCTTTACAGCATCATGTAAAAACAAAAAAAAACCTGGCCTAGTGGTACTTATGAAAATACCTCACAGGGGGAGGGCGTGGTTGGCAAACAAATGTAGAAGGTGTGCATTATTTACACAAAAATATGGTAGTCAAGATTTATATACCACTCCCCTAAGAACCATCATGGAAAATTCCTCTCTTGGGTAGTCTACGATAAAAGATCTACAGAAAGACATTTGGGAGTCTCCCTAAATATACCCAGTTCCCCACAGATCACTCTGGAGTGAGTCATTTTATTCAACAAGTCTTGTCCACAAAATTAGAGCTATCAGATTTTGAGAGCTTGATTCTTAAAAAGAACAAATAGCCAACAATTAGATATTTGAGGAAAATTGGTAACATGAAGACAGAGACCAAAATGAACACATAAAAGTGATACATACAAAAGAGAAAATGTAAGAAGTAGAAGAAAATTTCCAAACAACTATTAATCAATATCCTCAGGGATATTAATATTGCACCATGAAACAAACACAGAATGCTATTTTTTTTTTAAATCAGAGAAAAGAGCATTAATAAATTTAAAATATATAATAAGAAATCTTAAATCAACAGATGAGTTGAAAAGTAGGCTGAGAGTCTTCTGGAAAGTAAAATAAAAATACGTGAAAGTATAAAATAGAAAGTGAAAGGATAAGAAAATTAGAAGATTAATTCAGGAGGTCCAACAACTGCTAAAAACAAACAAAAAAAAAAAGTTCCAGAAAAGAGAATGGAAAAAAATAGAGCAGAGGAAATTAAAAGAACAAAAAAATTTAAAACTATTTCATGGAACTAAAAGGCTTGAGCGTCCAGGTTGAAAATGCCCTCCATCATCATAATGAATATAAACATAAAGATATATATCATGAAAGGTCAAAACATCTAGAATAAAGAGGTTACTAAAGATGAAAAACAAGTTGTATATAAAGAATCAGGAATTATAAAATTGGACTTCTCAACAGTAACACTAGAAGCTAGAAGACAATAGAAGAATGCCTTCAAAATTTTGAGGGGAAATGATTTCAAACCTAAAATTCTATGCCTCATCGAGTAGGGGGCAGAACATGACATTTTTAGCTCATTTGCTCTGTATCAAAAAAATGAGCTCCCATGAATGGTTTCCCTGCAAGCTACTCAAGAATATGCTCCAGCAAAATGAGTGTTCATTAAGGAAAATAAATAAATGGACACCCAGAACCAAACATTTCAACACATGAGAAGGTGAAAAGAAGTTCTAGAATAACAACTGTGCAAAAGACCTAAAGAACAACCAATCCAGCCCAAAGTAAAAGGACAGAAGGATTCAGAGGGATGTCTCCAAGAAGAAAATTAGACTGACAGAATGTCAAATATTTTTGAGTGTGGTTAGAGATTTTCACTTCTCTTTAAATGTTTGGGGATGAATCAGTGAGTAGGAGGACTCAAGATTTATTACAGTGACACGGTCAGGTTACACAGATAGATCGGTAAGGAAAAAGACACATCAGGTGGAATGTGGATGAATCCATGTGCAGGCTTACTATACTCACCCAAAGTGTCCATACACAGTGCATCTCCCTCCAGTAGTGAAATGAAGTAATGTGTGTAGTGTTTCTGCCTTGGGAAGTCCACTGAGACTCAGAAACAAAGATTTTTTTGGAAGCTGATCAAACAGGACCTTCTGCCTACCCACAACTACCAAAATTCCACACTCCCAGAAGAAAAGCAGTGCTCATCACAAACCACTGATATGTACAAATAGTCTAGGCACAACACAACAACCTTATCAGTTAGTAACAGAGGGACCATTTCAAAAGCCAAGTTCCAAGGCAACAGTCAATGGCCCTGTAAGCCAGCCCTTCCAAAGATCAGGCCTACAGTGTTAACTCTTTCTTGCACAAAAACAAATGGGGAAACCAAGAGCTCTGCTTGCCAGAGGTTAAGTTCCCAGTTGGGAAGAGCAGCAGACTAGCCAAAAATTTAAAAGGAAGAACCTAAAAATGACAGAACCCTAGGAGAGCTATATAATCTCCACATATCCCAGAATGACTGAAAAACTAACACATACACAGTAAAGATCAGAGAGAACTCAGTGAAAAATGAATACCAAGCAGATTTGAGAACTGGCTGCACTTCAAATATACTCTCCAACCCACACACAGATCTATCAGCAGAGGGTACAAGTCTTATAGGCTGAAGGTATCTGAGCACAACATCTGCCTAAATCACTGGCTGATGACTAAGTTATACAGAACTGGGGAAAGTCCCCAGAATGCCAAGTACAATAATAAAAATAAGAAAATAAACAAAGCAGAGACATCAACAGCAACATACTGTGGGATAGATAGGTTCTGAAGTTTAAGTCAAGGCAACTCATTTAAAAATATACAACTTGCTAAAATATATTATCTAAAATGTCCTTTTCTCAATAAAAAAATTATGAAACACACAAAGAATGTGACCATACTTAGGAAACAAAGCAGTCAACTGAGACTGACTTGGTCCATTTGCCAAGATAATTAAATTATGATGACAATGATTCAACAAACAAGGCATCTGAATAGAAAAACAGAAATTTTTTTTTTTTTTTTAAATTTTAATAAAAGGAACCGGGACTCCTTAAAGAAATGGCTGATTCTAGGGAAACACAAGATAAATCTGGAGGATCTTGTAGCGCCAGAAAGTAAGAAGTGCTCAAAAAACAAAATGACAGGGGTATGTCAAAGGGACACAAGAGGAACAAGGTGAGCAACAAAATAAATAACATAGTATTGGATTATAAACAAAAGTATAAAATAAATGAATCCATACTGATATAAATAAATAAATTAGGAAGAACAGAAAAAGGTCCTGTATAGAAGAATTCCAAATAATTTACGTAGGTACTCCACTTTCAAGGAGGTAGAGCGTGACTCTTTACTCCTTAGGTCTGAGCTGTGCTTAGTGGCTTGTTTCCAAAATGTATAGTACAGAAAAAGGGGAAACAGAAAAACATAACTTCACAGTGGAGAAACCTGGCAAATACTACCTTGGCCAGATGATCTAGGTTAACAACATCAGCGGTGGTCCAAATGATAGCATATACCCTTGACATGTTATGTTAAGAATGGTACTTCACCTCTGTGGTCTTCCTGCCCAAAACCCAAAACTGCAGTCTAACAATGAAAAGTAATCAGACAAATCCTAACTGAGGAACATTCTACAAAATACCTGCCTACGAGTCCTCAAAACTGACAAGGTCATCAAAATCAAGGAAAATCTGAGAAACTGTAATAGCCCAGAGAAGCATAAAGAGACATGACAATTTAATATCTGAAGAAATAACTGCCAAACACTTCCCAAATCTGATGAAAAGATTAATGTAGAGATACAAGAAGCTCAGTGAATCTCAAGTAGAATAAACACAAAGAGAACAAACCTACACAAGTAATAGTCAAACTGGCAAAAGACAGACAAAGAGAAAATCTTGAAAGCAGCAAGAAAAACACAACTCAGCATGTACAGGGTAAAAAAACAATATGAGGAATGGCTGACTTTTCATCAGAAACAACAGAAATCATAAGATTCAAAATACTGAAGGAAAAAAAACTGTACCAAGAACTCTACATATAGTAAAACTAGCCTTCACAAATGAAGGTAAAATAAAGATATTCCCAAAGAAGCAAATATTAAGATAATCCATTGAAAGCAAAACTCACTTCTAAGAAATACTAAGAGAAATTCTTAGGCTAAAAGGTAATGGTGCCAGAGGATAATTCAAATCCAAAGACAGAAATAAAATACACCAGAACGGGTAAATATATGAATAAATATAAAACAAAAAAACAAACCCACTGCTGCATGTATAAATATATTTTCTCTTTTTTCCCCACTCTTTTAATAAATAAAAGGTTGCATAAAAAATAATCATAACACAATATTGCTGAGTTTATGACATAGGTATATGTAATATACTGACAATAATAGGACAAAAGGGAAGGAACTAGAGCTATATGAACAAAGTTGCTATATCTTACTGGAATTAAGTTAGTATTAACCTGAAATAGGCTGTGATAAGTCAAGATGCATATTGTAATCCAGAGAGCAACTACTAAGCAAATAACTAAAATAATATAGTTAAAAAATCAATAGAGAAATTAAAATGATACAAAAAAAATAAAATATTTGCTTAACAAAAAAGAAAGCAGTAAGGGAGAACAAAAGACTTGTGTCAAGAAGAATACCAAAGACACAAGGAAAGTACTAGCCCAAGAGACAGAATGGGCCACGTACACCAGACACTTCTTCATCAGCCTGAGACCAGAAGAACTAGATGGTGCCCAGCTACCACCAATGAACAGCCTGACAAGGAACACAACAGAGTGTCCCTGACAGAGCAGTAGAGTGATGGGATGCAGAACTCAAATTCTAGTAAGAAGACCAGACTTAATGGTCTGACTGAGACTGGAGGTGCCCCAGAAAGCATGGCCTCTGGACTCTCTATCACCCCAGAACTAAAACAATTTCCAAGGCCAACTCTTCAGACAGGGATTGGACTGGACTATGGGACATAAAGTGATACTCGTGAAGAACGTGCCTCTTAGTCAAGCAGATACAAGAGACCAAAAGGGCAGCTTCTGTCTAGAGGTGAGATGGGAAGGCAGAGAGAGTTAGAAGCTGGTTGAATGTTATGGGGAATTAAGGGCGGAAGGGAGGAGTGTGCTGTCACAGAATAGGGTGAGCGGTTGGGGTCTAGTAACAATGTATGTAAAAAAAAAAAAATTTTGTATGGGAGACTAACTTGAAATGTAAACTTAATTTAATTACAACAATTAAAAAAAAGACTTGCATCATATATGAAACATATTATCAAAATGACAGACAAAATTCCAATCATATCAATAATTACATTAAATAAGAATGGACTAAATACTCCAACCAAAAGGCAAAAATTGTTAGACTGGATAAAAAAACAAAACTAACTATATGCAGTAGACAAGAGACACACTTTAGATAAAAAGACACAAATAGGATGAAAGTAAAAGTTATTAAGTTGTGATCCTACTGATAAAGAACTATCTATAAAAACTGATAAGTAGGCCTATCCTAATCTCTACCAATTAGCAACACTGTAAGACTACATTAAGGAAACGACTACGGAAACACTAGTGAATATCTACATCAGGACTTTGAACTAGTTCATACTGGTTTGAAACTCTGCTGAGAGTTTGCATTTTCACCCTAGATATATACTGAATCAGAATCTACATTTTAACAAGATCCTTAGGTGTTTCTTATGTATAATAAAATTTGAGAACCACTGCACTAGCAGAGAACCCTCGTGGTGCAGTGGTTAAAGTGACTGACTGCTAACCAAAAGGTTAGTGGTTCAAAACCACCAGTGGGCTCCAAGGGAGAAAGATGTGGCAGAGTGCTTCCGTAGAGATTTACGGCCTTGAAAACCCTATGGGGTTGCTATATGTCAGAATTGACATGACAGCAGTGGGTGGATTCTGGGCTCTACTAGTGGTTCTCAGAACTGGTCCCTAACCAGCAGGGTTAGCATCACCTGGGAACTTGTCAAAAATGCAAATTCTCACCAGGGGTTCAAACCAGAGTGAGCTGGTCCAAAGTCCTGGTCTACAGCCCTGGTCTGCATGGTGCGTATTTTGAAGCTCATTCATAGATATAGGTATCATGTTCCATTTCAGACATGATGAACCCAAATGAACTAGCACATGGTGGTTATGTGCTTACAGGGTTAACAAAAAGATATCATATTTCAAATTTTTTGTGCGGACAACAATGTGGAATCTAAAACTAATATATTTTTATATAAAGTTTTTTTATTCTTTAATTTTAAATAAATTTTGGAAACAAAACAAGACAAAAAAAGTAAAGATGTTTCTAAAGACCTAAATAAGTGGGACAACATTTAGTAGCAATGTTCATAAGCTGAAAGACTCAATATCAAAAATATCAATTCTCCCTACATTAATGTGTAGATTAATGCAACTTCAATAAAAATTCTGACCATTTCTTTTGTAATGCAGAACTGAGCAAGCTGATTCTAAAACTAATATAGTTGCACAAAAGGGCCATGAATAGCCAAAACAGTCCTCATAAAGAATAAGGTGAGGGATATTATCAGAAACCAAGAATTATTATAAAGCATTGATAATTAAGGCAGAGGATAAAAAAAATAACACTGAACCAGATGACAGAGCTGCAAAACAGATAAACACACACATAGAAACTTGCTTAATGTTAGAAAGCTTTGTAGATAAGGAGAGGAAAGTGGATTTTCAATGAAGTGCATTAAAACAACTGTGTATCCACATGGGAAAAAAAGAAACTGGACTCCTACGTCAAACCATTCATTAAAATCAATTCCAGGTAGGTAAAGATTTCACTATGGAAGACCCAAAACCAAAAACCAAACCCAGTGCCGTCAATTCTAACTCAAAACTATAGAATTTTTAAGAGCATCTTATGACTCAGGGTAGGAGCCATGATGGCGCAATGGTTAAGAGCTTGGATGCTAACCAAAAGGTTGGCGGTTGGAACCCACCCAATGGCTATGCAGGAGAAAAGACCTGGGAATCTGCTCTCATAAAGATTACAGCCTAGAAAACCCTATGGGGCAGTTCTACTCTGTCACATTGGATCGCTATAAGTCTAAAATTGACTCAACGGTACATTAACAACAACTACAACATGACTCAAGGCAGAAAAGGATTTCACAAACAAAAAGCAAAAATAAAAAAAACAGTTGTTCAATTCTACCACACTGCAATCAAGAATTAATGTTAATCAAAAGATAATAAAGAGAGTGAAAAAGCAAGCCACAATCTATATTCATGTTAGTGACAAAGGACTAGTATCTAATAAAGATAATTCCTAAATATCAATACAAAAAGAGATCCCAATAGAGAAATGGACAGAAAACTTGAATAGCTACTTCACAAGAAAAACTATGAGTAGCTCATAAATGTGTGAAAAGCTGCTCAGCCTTGTTATTAATCAGTGACATGTAGAAAAGCACATTAAAACCACAAGGAACTATCATTTCACAGCCACCAAATTTGCTACAATTAAAAGGTCAGAAAATATCACATCAGCAAGAATACAGAACAACTGAAAGGGAGTTAGGCTTAGCCAATCAAATGCTTTTTCCTGGAACACTGAATCTTATGCAGGTGATTAAAAAATGTGGAGAACTAAAGATAATTTATCGTAATCAGACTGGTACATGCTCACCAGACTGTTTCCAACAAAAGACCATTGCTGGGGCTCTTGCGACTTAGCCTTTGATACCTAACAATTTCCAAACCCGACCCTCCAACCTCCTATCCTTTATACTCCAATATCTTCCCAATAAATTCCTTGACTCAAGCTAGCAAGAGTCAACTTCTACTTCTGGCAACCGAAAAAGAATCCTGAAGTACCAAGTCTCTTATCCAACAGAAATTTTCACAAGATTAACATTTTGAATATGAGGTCACAATTCCTAGAAATGAAAATTTAGTGCATTTCTCTATTTGTGACTATTTTTTTAAAATCTAAAAATTTCTAAATTTGCTTTCATGTATGACAGCAATGGCTTTGTTTTATGGCCTAACTTCAATACTCATTCAGTAAAAAATATTCATCAGGACCAAAATCAAGATAGCAAATGAAGTACCTAGCTCTTTCCCGGGCTGCATCCTCACGAGCTTTTTCCTTTTCTTGCCTCTGCTGTTCTATTCGGGCCTCTTGTTCTTTCCTCTTCATCAATAATTCTTCTACACGGGCCTGCCGTTCTGCCTCCAGAGCTCTCTTACGTTCCTAATGTAAGAAATTTTTAAAAGATATTAGAATTATGTGTCAAACGAAAATGAATAAAGAACATGCCGATGAAAAAAAACGTTCTATGTTCAAGCTATGTAGATGCCTGCCTGACTTACCACTCTATAATGCTTCTCAGAATTCAAACAAGGATCAGATTTCAGTGATACCTGCTTTTCATGTCATTTACCCATGTTACACATAATCATGAGAATAAATGCTATTTTAAGCAGATACTATATTATACATATTTTGTGGAAATCTAACACGTATTTTCCAGTTAATGATTTCTAAAGACTTGGGTTAGCATATGACTATAAAAATATCTGAATATGATGAAAAAAATGTTAACAGATTTTATTTCTGAACTAAGCTTTTATAATGGAATAATAAAGCTTGTGGAAAAGAGAAAAAAAACAATATAATATAGCAGAGTGGGTAAGAGAACGGACGGGCACAGGGTCAGATTCCCCGATTTTGTTTCCTTACCCCATTATTCACTGGCTAGGTGACTCTGTCAAGTCAGTCATAGACTCTGTGGGTTAGTTTTCTGAGAGACAAATAACAATAATGAGATCAGGTGAGATAATACTTGGAAAGCACTTACCACAGGACCCAGCACATAGTAAATGCTCAGTAATTATTTATCATCACCATCATCATCAAGACAGAAGACACTTCATTAAAATAGGGCAAACATCAATGTGAAATATTGTCATGGATTGAATTATGTCCCCCAAAAAATGGGTGTAGCAACTTGGCTAGGTCACGATTCCCAGTACTGTATGATTGTGTTATCTGATGTGATTTCCTTATGTGTTGTAAACTCTACGACTATAATGAGATTATATGTGATCTCCTCATGTGTTGTAAATTCTATCGCTGTGATGAGTTTATACTGATGAGGTTGACAAGATTAGTGTCTTAATGCAATCTTTTTTGAGATATAAAAGAGAGAAGCAAGCAGAGATACATGGGAACCTCATACCACCAAGAAAGCACTGTTGGGAGCAGAGCGCGTCCTTTGGACCTGAGGTTCCCGCGCAGAGAAGCTCCCAGACCAAAGGAAGACTGATGACATGGACCTTCCTGCAGAGCCAACACAGAAAGTGTTCTCCTGAAGCTGAGACCCTGAATTTGGATTTGTAGCCTACTGGACTGTGAAGAAATAAACTTCTCTTTGTTAAAGCCATCCACTTGTGGTATTTCTGTTGGAGTAGCACTAGATGACTGAGACAAATATTACGTCATGCATATATTTTGGAAACCCTGGTGGCACAGTGGTTAAGAGCTATGGCTGCTAAAAATAAAGGTCGCCAGTTCGAATCCACCAGGCGCTCCTTGGAAACTGTATGGGGCAGTTCTACTCTGTCCTGTGGGGTCGCTATGAGTTGGAATCAAATCATTCCGTTTGAGTTTTGGTGTATATTTTTGCCTAGTAATAGTACTTTGGTAATTTTCACCATGTTGCTAGCTGTACTGACGCATTGTTTTCAATTCATGCCACTCCTGAGTTAACTTCTATCACATTATTTCACATCACATTAAAATTTAATATTTGCCATAACAATAAGGACCATGTGGAGAACAAAAGCTAAACTTTCTCTAATAGGAGTACTATACATTTTTATACTTAAGTTAGCTTGGCACTCAGAGTAAAATAAGACATTGGACTCTAATCAACCAGAGATCAGGGATGAAGATGAGAATGCCTACTAAAGCCCATAAATAGCAAAAAGTAATTAATAAATTTAGAAAATATACTGATACTTTAATTTCCTAAAACACCAGTAACAAGTAGGAGCATGAAACAGTACCAACATCCCTAATTTTAACATAATAAAAAAGCCCTTCATGATCTTCCCACTAACTCTACACGCAGGGCTCTCTCGCGTCTCCTTCTCCATGGAATGCCCTCCCACACCACTTCTCATGCACCTGTTTCATTTGTCAACACTTAGTTGAGGTATCACTTCCTCCAAGAAGCTGTATCTGACTTCTCCACGCCCTCTCTCCTAATTTGAGTAAGGTGTTCTCTTTGTGCTATGAAGAACACCCCTACTATAGCACTCACCATGATGGGTTAAGATTTTGTTTATACATATGTCTTCCTCATCAAGAACAAGGATGTATCTTTTACATGTCCTTGGGCTAGGGTAGTATACGACTAATAATAGTAATTCACTAAATGATCACAGAATGAACGAACAAATGATAAAATATTAATTACAATAGAGTATATCCGTATTTATATTTGGACATTACAAAAAATTTTTCTTTACATCAAAAATGTCAGGTCCACAAAGACTCCATTAGAAAGGGTTCTTCTGAGGAAAATATTTAAATAGATTATAAACAACGGAGCAGTTTATGACTTAACCATTCTCCCCAATCTGAAAATAGGCACCAACTTAGGGTTTGTTGTGGAGAATAAAAGCTAAACAATTAAGTTATCTGATGATACTACAAGGAGCCCTAGTGGTACAGTGGTTAAAGTACTCGGCTACTAACCAAAGGTTGGTGGTTTGAACCCACCAGCCGCTACATGAAGAAAAGATGTGTCAGTCTGCTTTTGTAAACATTTACAGCCTTAGAAATGCTATAGGGCAGTTCTACTCTGTCCTGTGCAATTCTACTCTGTCCTATAGGGTCACTATGAGTCAGAATCAACGGTGGGTTTGGTTTAGTGGCTTGGATAACACTGACCAATAAATAACAGGCGACCCTTATCAGAAGCAAAAAGACTGCCCAGTTCTTTAAGGTCATTATGGATCTAACTGTATCCTACAAAAATATGTGTTGCACATGCTAACCTCTGCCTGTGGTTGGAGCCCTGGTGGCACAGTTGTTAAGAGCATGACTGCTAACCAAAAAGTCAGCAGTTCAAATCCAACAGCTGCTCCTTGGAAAAAATATAGGGCAGCTCTACTCTCTCCTATACGGTTGCTGTGAGTTGGAATCCATTCGATGTCAACAAGTTTGGTATGTCTGTGGTTATAATCCCATTTGGGAATGGGCTGTCTTTGTTATGTTAATGAGGCGGGATTAGTGTAACCTATGTCTGGAGTCAACCTCTTTTGAGATACAGAAGAGATTAAACCAGCAAACAAGCAGAGGAGAGAAATGTCAAGCCGAATGAAGACTGACCAGGAGCAGACGCTCGAAGAGACAAGGACCTTCCCCTAGAGTCAACAGAGGGAAGGCCTTCCGCTAGAGTTGGTGCCCAGAAATCGGACTTCTAGCCTCGTAAACTGTGAGAAAATAAATTTCTGTTTGTTAAAGCCACCACTATGTGGTATTTTTGTTATACCAGCATCAGATAACTAAGACAGCCATGTACCTACACATGGTTTAAAAACAATCTTCTTTTATTGACAGAGAGGACTGTATTCTTCCCCAACCTGATCAGAGAGTAACAGATACTAATCACAGTCCAGTTTAGTCCTTCATCTGGTTGAGACTAGACATTCTAGTTATATGACTCCAGTATACTGATGCAAGCACGGAATTACCTAATTTGAAAGACTGCATACTTTCTTTTGGCAATCAGATATCATGTTTCCAAACAGTACTATACGAAACCACACACCCATGGGAACAGGTACCAGATCTTACTCTTATTTGTATCCACAGCACCTAAGCTCTGATCCTAGCATGTGACAGAAGCTCAGTAAATGCTTGTGAGTAAAATTCTACCTGCACAGCTTCATCACGGGCTTGCTTTTCTTCCTGTCTTCTCTGACGCTCTTCCTGTAGCTCATTAAGTCTCTGCTCATATTCCTTCAATTTCGATAAAACATCATGGCGTTTATTCTGGGCTTCAAGGGTATTTATAAAGGCAATTTCATTTACCTTCAATAAAAACAAAGAAAGTGATTTTCAAATTAAACTAACTCTAAGACAAATCACAAAAATAAGAAATCTAACAATACTTCATATAACAATGAAAACCAGTGGTAAGCAACAGAATAAAAAATTAATGAATTATGGGTCTTTTAATATTTACCTCAAAATACATAAAAATATAGTATACATAACAAAGCCACAGACCTTAGTAACAACTGAGTTAGAGTAACTACAGTTCTGTCACTTAAAATATATTTAAGTAAGAAAGAATTAAAGATTGTGATAGTGTTCATCTTATCAAATTCACTTAATATCATAATTTACAACTATACAAATCACATTAGTGTTTAAATAGGTATGTACATTTTAATTCTAGTGAATTTGAAAGAACAAAGCTTTTTTAAACAAAGCATTTTTCTCCAACATATACTGAATAAGTGACAATGAGTTACAAGGTACAGAACTACATGCTCTATCCTCAACTTCATATGAATTGATCCCTAACAGTCAAGTTTTCCTAGACAGTACAGTTTTATAAGCGTTTACTTAATGATAAAGCTGGAAGAGTCAGTTGGGGTCAAATTTCTCATTCTTGAAAGCCAGAGGGAGGGACTGCTACGTAAAAATTCTGAAGAAAAGTACGGGAAGCAAACACTGACAGAAGCATGGGCTCCAGGAATCCATACTGGATAGAACAAAACCTATCACAAAGTATTTTATAAGTTTCAGATGAGAAAGTATAAACACAATTCTAACTAAACTACCCCATTCTCCATGCCATAAGGCCAGATAAAAGTAGATTAATCGTATACCTATCTTTCAATTTGTAATCAAAGTAGAAGACAAATAGCTATGTTCAAGGAAAACTCATCCAAACTACATCATGACAAACATATTAAGCATAATTAAGATGAAAAAAAAGGAATGGCATTTAATATACTAAGCAAAAGAAACCAAATACAGAGGGAAAAGAATGTGCTGTGCAAAAGCCAGATAAAAATTCTAATCTGGAAGAAAATATAACCAAAGGAACAGCAGGAAACTCCCTAGAAAAACTTTTTAGTAAAAAAGAAATTAATAAGGAGAAGCGGGGCCAGGATGACGGAGTAGTCAGATGCTTCCGGTGGACCCTTTTACCACTAAGACCTGAAAAAACAAGTGAATCGATTATAAATGGCAATCTGGGAGCCATGAACATCAAAGGCAGAGTCGGAAGAACCGGACTGAGTAGTGGGGGAGGGAGAGACAGTTCAGAAGCAGTGAGGAGTTGCCAGACCTGACCCGGTGAGAGCCTAAGCCCTTCAGGCCTGATCAGCTCCGGGGTGAGTGCTGAGGCAGGCAAGCAGCAGTGCTCGGCAGGCATATTCCGCACCGGGAAAGACCCAGCCGCTGAGAGTCTACTCGGTCGTGCAGAACCAGTCAGAAGAAGCCCTCAACTGGTCAAAGAAAAGTAACTGCATCCAGCCTACTGCACAGACCAAAAACACCCTCTCAGGGAAAAAAATCTCTTCTCCCATTTACCTCCCCGCTCCCTGCTCTGCATTGGGTCCCGGACGGGCTTCAGCAATTGCTGAGTCCCCTGGGCCAGAAGTAGCAGCTGTCATACACCCGGAGCCATTCTTCCTGTCTTGGAGAGTGAACAAATTAACAAACGGGAAAAAATAAACTGCTGGCTCCCCTAAGCCAGGAACCCGTGGTAGGCACAGCTTCTTTGTGTAGGCACAGGCATAAGGGATGCATGGACTTTGAGTGCCTTTCCCCCTGCACAGACTTGTGTGGGCCCATCTCAGCAGCATAGGCCCTAATTACCGCGGTACAACAGGGTATATACCGGAAGTCTAACTTCAATTGTTTCAGCTATGAAGTGGCAGGTTCTTGGCATTTGACACAGCTCTGCCCACTAAGCAAGGTCTTCACTTAACCACATCAGGGGCCTGAGGACTGGTGGCTCCACCCATGCCATCTAGCCACCTACAACAAGAGCCCATGAATAAGAGGTGCCCCCAAGTCCTTACAGGAACAGCATTAGGTGCTCATAGTCCGGCTGCAAAACCCACCCACTTACACGCTCTAGGAACAGGGACACACCTTCCTCCTAGACACTCGGGGGTGGCCATCAGACCCTGCATTGCTCAGAGTGTGCCCCCCTGCTGCAGCCAGATGCCTGTGCCTACAACAATCGCCCATGCCTGTCTAGCACTATAAGTGACAGCCTAAACCACACTTGGGTGGCTATACACTTGGGCACCTGAGCTGAATCCATACGGGAGGAGTGGGCAGACTCCTGAGCTCACATACCTAGTAACAGATATAACCACCTGCTCACAGGACATTAGAGCTTCAAAGGTGCCAATAATCAAACCAGCTCATACGAGCAGCCTATTTGGGCATATCAAAACAAAACAAAAAGCTAGGACACAGGAAGCAAACATTAAATAAATAAATATAATAACTTATTGATGGCTCAGAGACAACAGTCAATATCAAATCACATAAAGAAGCAATCCATGATGGTTTCAACAAGCTCCCAAAATAAAGAATCTAGAAATTTTCCAGAGGAAGAGAAGTTCTTAGAATTACCAGAGGCAGAATACAAAAGATTAATATATAGAACTCTTCAAGAGAACACAAAGGAAATGAGGCAAAACGCAGTCCAAGCAATAGAGGAAATTAAGAAGATTAGAGAAGAGCATAATGACAAATTTAACAGCCTGCAAGAATCCACAGAGAGACAGCAATCAGAAATCCAGAAGATTAACAATAAAATTTCAGAATTAGACAACTCAATAAAAAAATCACAGGAGCACAACTGAGGCAAAGGAAGTCAGAATTAGTGAGATGGAAGATAAAGCACTTGACACCAACTTTTTTGAGGAAAAATCAGATAAAAGAATTTCAAAAAATGAAGAAACCCTAAGAATTATGTGGGATTCTATCAAGAGGAATAACCTACAAGTGCTTGGACTACCAGAAAGGGGGATAACAGAAAATACAGAGAGAATTGTTAAAGATTTGCTGGCAAAAAACTTCCCTGATACCGTGAAAGATGACAAGATATCTATCCAAGATGCACATCAAACCCTACATAAGGTAGATTCTAAAAGAAAGTTACCAAGACATATTATAATCAAACATGCCAAAACCAAAGATAAAGAGAATTTTAAGAGCAGCCAGGGATAAACAAAAACTCATCTACAAAGGAGAGTCAATAACACTAAGCTTGGACTACTGAGCAGAAACCATGCAGGCAAGAAGGCAATGGGATGGCATAAAGCCCTGAAGGAAAAAAACTGCCAGCCAAGAATTATATATCCAGAAAAACTGTCTCTCAAATATGATGGCAAAATTAGGGCATTTCCAGATAAACAGAAGTTTAGGGAATTCGTAAAAGCCAAACCAAAATTACAAGAATTACCAAGGGGAGTCCTCCAGCTAGAAAATCAGTAACATCAGATAATAACCCAAGACTAGAACACAGGACAGAGCAACCAGATATCAACCCTGATAGGGAAGTCACAAAAGGAAATCAAAGTTAAAACAATGAAAATACGGAAACAGATGTCAATATGTAAAAGACAATGACATTAAAACAAAAAAGAAAGGCCTCCACCAGACTGAGTCCAGTACAGCTAGATGGTACCCGGCTACCACCACTGACTGCTCTGACCAGGATCACAACAGAGGGATCTGGATAGAGCTGGAGAAGAATGTAGAGCATAATTCTAACTCACAAAAAAAAGACCAGATTTACTGGCCTAAAGGAGACTGGAGAAACCCCGAGTACGGCCCCCAGACACCCTTTTAGCTCAGTGGTGAAGTTACCTCCGAGGTTCACTGTTCAGCCTGGGAGTGGACAGCCCCATAAAAACAAATGAGACTAATGAGGTACAGGAGTCCAGTGACAAGGGCCAGAAAGCAGAAGGGGACAAGAAAGCTGGTGATAGGGAACCCAAGGTTGAGTAAGGATATTGTTGATGTGTTGTGAGATTGTTAACCATTGTCATAGGGCAACATTTGTAGTAACTGTTAAATGAGAAACTATTTTGTTCTGTAAGCCCTCATCTTAAGTGAGAATAACGGCACAATTCGAAGAGCATAGCCAATGTCATTGAACTGTGCATGTAGAAATTTTTGAAATGCTGTATCTTTGGCTATGTGTATTTTTACCCAAAAAAAAAAAAAAGGTTGAGAAGTTAGAGGGTTGCTATGTTGTGGGGTTGTTAACCAATGTCATAAGACAACATGTGTACTTCTGTTTCATGAGAAACTATTTGTTCTGTAAGCCTTCACCTGAAAGTACAATAAAAAAATATATATATAGTAAAAAAAAAAAAAAAAAAAGGAGGGACTGAAAAAATGCCGACATAGATTTTTCATATGGAGAGGAAGTCAAAGCGACATAAAGAAATAAAAGACTGGTTTAAACTTAGAAAAATAGGGGTCAATATTAAGGTAACCACAAAGGAAACTAACAATCCTATAAGCTAAAATAAAAAACTAGAAAAATACAGACTCCACAAATACAAAATCAACAATAGTGAAAAAGATGAAAAGAAAATACATTAAAAAAAAAAATGACTCAGCACAGAAAATTAAGTGGAACAAAGAAACTGTCAAAAACACACAAAAAAGGACATCAAAATGACAGCACTAAACTTCATACCTATCAATAATTATGCTGAATGTAAATGGACTAAATGCACCAATGAAGAGACAGAGATTGGCAGACTGGATTAAAAAAACACAATCTGTCTATATGCTGCCTACAAGAGACACACCTTAGACTTAAAGACACAAACTGGTTGTATGGAATTCAAAGGATGGAAAAAAAATATATCAAGCAAACAACACTCAAAAAAGACCAGGAGTGGCAACATTAATCTCTGACAAAACAGACTTTAAAGTAAAATCCACCACAAAGGATAAGGAAGGACACTACACAATGATTAAAGGGTCAATACACCAGGAGGACATAACTGTAATAAATATTTTCGCACCCAATGACATGGCTTCAAAATACATGAAACAAACTCGAACAGCACTGAAAAGACAGACAGCTCCACAACAGCAGCAGACTTCAACACATCGCTTTTGGTGAAGGATAGAACATCCAGGAATAAGCTAAACAAAGACACGGACGATCTAAATGCTACAATCAACCAACTTGATCTCATACACATACCAAACACTCCACCCAACAGCAGCCAAGTATACTTTCTTTTCCAATGCACATGGAACATTCTCCAGAACAGACAACATATTAGGCCATAAAGCAAGCCTTAACAAAATCCAAAACATTGAAATACTACAAAGCATCTTTTCTGACCATAAAGCCATAAAAGTGGAAATCAACAACACAAAAAGCAAGGGAAAAAAATCAAACACAAGGAAACCTTGCTCAAAAACTACTGGGTTATAGAAGAAATTAAGGATGGAATAAAGAAATTCATGGAATCAAATGAGAATGAAAACACATCCTACCAGAACCTTTGGGACACAGCAAAAGCAGTGCTCAGAGGTCAGTTTATAGAAATAAATGCACACATTCAAAAAGAAAACAGGGCCATAATCCAAACATTAACCCTCTAACTGGAACAAGCAGAAAGAGAGCAGCAAAAGAAGCCCTCAGGCGCCAGAAGAAAAGAAATAATAAGAATTAGAGAAGAATTAAATGAAATAGAGACTAGAAAAACAATTGACAGAGTGAACAAGACCAAAAGCTGGTTCTTTGAAAAGATCAACAAAATTGATAAACCATTGGCCAAAATGACAAAAGAAAAACAGGAGACGAAGCAGATAACCCATATAAGAAATGAGACGGGTGATATTACAACAGACACAACTGAAATTAAAAGAATCATAAGAGAATACTATGAAAAACTGTACTCTAACAAATTCGAAAACCTAGAGGAAATGGACAAATTTCGAGAAACTCACTACCTACAAACAGAGGTAGAACACCTGAATAAACCCATAACAAAAGAAGAGATTGAAAAGGTAATTAAAAAACTCCCAACAAAAAAAAGCCCGGGCCCGGATGGCTTCACTGGAGAGTTCTACCAAACTTTCAGAGAACAGTTAACACCACTACTACTAAAGGTATTTCAGAGCAGAGAAAAGGATGGAATACTCCCAAACTCATTCTATGAAGCCAGCATAACCCAGATACCAAAACCAGGTAAAGACACCACAAAAAAAGAAAATTACACACCAATATCCCTCATGAACACTGAGGCAAAAATCCTCAACAACATTCTAGCCAATAGAATTCAGCAACGTATCAAAAAAATAATTCACCATGACCAAGTGGGATTTATAGCAGGTATTATGCAGGGATGATTCAACATTAGAAAAACAATCAATGTAATCCATCACATAAATAAAACAAAAGACAAGAACCACATGATCTTATCAATCGATGCACAAAAGGCATTTGACAAAGTCCAACACCCATTCATGATAAAAAAAACTCAACAAAACAGGAATAGAAGAGAAATTCCTCAAAATAATTAAGGGCATTTATACAAGGCCAACAGTCAACATCATCCTAAATGGAGAGACTCTGAAAGCATTCCCCTTGAGATCGGGAACCAGACAAGGATGCCTTCTATCACCACTCTTCTTCAACATTGTGCTGGAGGTCCTAGCCAGAGCAATTAGGCTAGAAAAAGAAATAAAGGGCATCCAGATTGGTATGGAAGAAGTCAAAGGATCTCTATTTGCAGATGATATGATATTATACACAGAAAACCTGAAAGAATCCACAAGAAAACTACTGGAACTAATAGAAGATTTCAGCAAAGAGTCAGGATACCAGATAAACATACAAAAATCTGTTGGATTCCTTCACATCAACAAAGAGAACCTCGAAGAGGAAATCACCAAATCAATACCATTTACAATAGCCCACAAGAAGATAAAATACTTAGGAATAAATCTAACCAGAGACATAAAAGACCTACACAATGAAAACTACAAGACGCTACGGCAGGAAACCAAAAGAGACCTGCGTAACTGGAAAAACATACCTTCCTCATGGATAGGTAGACTCAACATTGCGAAAATGTCAATTCTACGCAAAGCAATTGACAGATACGATACAATCACGATCAAAATTCCAATGGCATTTTTTAATGAGATGGAGAAACAAATCACCAACTTCATATGGAAAGGGAAGAGGCCTCAAATAGGTAAAGCATTACTCAACGAGGAGAACAAACTGGGAGGCCTCCCACCACCTGATTTCAGAACCTATTATACCGCCATGGTAGTCAAAATAGCCTGGTACTGGTACAACAAAAGATACATAGATCAATGGAACAGAATTGAGAATCCAGAGATAAATTCATCCAACTATGAGCAGCTGATATTTGACAAATGCCCAAAGTCCATTAAGTGGGAAGAAGAGAGTATCTTTAACAAATGGTGCTGCCATAACTGGATATCCATCTGCAAACAAATGAAAGAAGACCCATACCTCACACCATGCACAAAACTCTAAATGGATCAAAGACTTAAATATAAAATCCAAAACAATAAAGATCATCTGCAAACAAATGAAAGAAGACCCATACCTCACACCATGCACAAAACTCAAAATGGATCAAAGACTTAAATATAAAATCCAAAACAATAAAGATCATTGAAGAAAAAACAGGGACAACGCTAGGAGCCCTAATACATGGCATAAACACAATAGGAACCATAAGTAACAATGCACAAGCACCAGAAGAAAGACTAGATAAATGGGAGCTCCTATAAATCAAACACTTATGCTCATCAAAAAAGTTCACCAAAAGAGTCAAAAGACAACCTACAGACTGGGAAAAAAATTTTGGCTACAACAAATACGATCAGTATCTAACCTCTAAAATCTGCAAGATACTGCAAAACCTCAACAAAAAGACAAATAACCAATTAAAAAATGGGCAAAGGATATGAACAGGCACTTTGCCAAAGAAGATATTTAGGTGGCTAACAGACACATGAGGAAATGCTCATGATCATTAGTGATTAGAGAAATGCAGATCAAAAGTACAATGAGATATCACCTCACCCCAACAAGGCTAGAATTAATCCAAGGAACACAAAATAATAAACGCTGATGAGGTTGTGGAGAGACTGGAATACTTATACACTTTTGGTGGGAATGTAAAATGGTAGAATCACTACGGAAATCGATTTGGTGCTTCCTTAAAAAGCTAGAAGTAGAAGTACCATATGATCTAGCTGTCCCACACCCTGGAATATATCCTAGAGAAATAAGGCCATCACACGAATAGATATATGCACACCCATGTTCACTGCAGCACTGTTCACAATAGCAAAAAGATGGAAACAACCTAGGTGCCCATCAACAGACAAATGGATAAACAAGTTATGGTATATCCACACACTGGAATACTATGCAACAATAAAGAACAACAATGAAGCCGTGAAACATAACATGGAGAAAGCTAGAGGTCATTATGCTCAGCAAATTTAGTCAGTCACAGAAAGACAAATATTGTATAGAATCATTATTATAAGAACTCAAGAAAAGGTTTAAACACAGAAGAAAACATTCTTTGATGGTTACGAGGGTGGGGAGGGAGGGTAAGGGTTATTTACTAACTAGATAGTAGGAAAGAATTATCTCAGGTGAAGGGAAGGACAGCACTCACTACAGGGGAAGTCAGCACAGCTGGACTAAACCAAAGCTAAGAAGTTTCCTGAATACAATCAAACACTTTGTGGGACAGAGTAGCAGGGGTAGGGGTCTGCAGACCATGCTTTCAGGGGACATCTAGGTCAACTTGCATAACAAAGCTTATTAAGAAGATGTTCTTAATAAGCTTGCAAGCGGCCATCTAAGATACATCAATTGGTCCCACCACCCAGAGTAAAGGAGAATGAAGAACACCGAACACACAAGGAAAGTATTAGCCCAAGAGACCGAAAGGGCCATGTAAACCAGAGACTTCATCAGCCTGAGACCATAAGAACTAGATGGTACCCGGCTACCACCAATGACCACCCTGACAGGGAACACAACAAAGAGGCCCAGATAAAGCAGGAGAAAGGTGGCGTGCAAAACTCAAATTCTAGTAAGAAGACCAGACTTAATGGTCTGAGACTGGAGGAACCCTGGAAAGCATGGCCCCCGGATTCTCTGTCAGGCAAGAACTAAAATAATTTCCAATCCCAACTCTTCAGACAGGGATTGGACTGGGCTGTGGGACATAAAGTGATACTCGTGAAGAGTTTGCTTCTTAGCTCAACTAGATACAAGAGACTAAACAGGCAGCTTCTGTCCAGAGGTGAGATGGGAAGGCAGAGAGGGTTAGGAGCTGGTTGAATGGACACGGGAAATCAGGGGTAGGAAGAAGTGTACTGTCACAGTATGGGGAGAGCAATTAGGGTCACACAAAAATGTATATATAAATTTTTGTATGGGAAAAAATAAAAATTAAAAGGTGAAAAAAGAAGAAATTAATAAGAACCTAATTTTAAAGGTGCAAAGAAAAGAGGGTAAAACAACATATTGATAGAATAAATGAAGATTAAAGAGCTAAGAAAACTGAGGACAAAAATAACACTATTATAGAATTCATCAGAAATAGAATGGAACAGAATAAATAGTGAAAATCAAATTACTGATAGAGGAAAGGCTTGTGGTAATCACAGTTAATGCAGTTTCTTTTTAAGTGCCTAAAATCATAAGCTTTGAATATGCAGAACAAATCAATATAAGCTAATACAAAGATAAATAATATCTATGAAGTTAAGAAAGAGAATATATTCTAACACATAATACAGGAAATTTTCCCTGAAAAGAAGAAACAAAGACTGAAAAAGTCTACGTCATGAATAATTGATTCAGAAGATCAACACAAAGATATTCTTATTAAATTATAAAACATTAAAGAAGAAAAACAAACTCTTTAGGTTTCCAAGTGGCAAATGCAAGTTACCTATAAGAAAGAGGGGGAAAAAATCAGGCTGTCCTCAGGTTCTTCCACAGCAATGGTTAATGCCGGAAGAAAATGGAATCATGTTTAAAAAACTCTGAAGAAAAGATACTGTGGATCATGAATCTGACCTCTAGCCAAGATGTATGTAATTCACGCATAAATACCACAGGCTTTAAGTATGTAAGAACTCAAGGAATACAACACATATGACCACTTCCAAAGTACTTTTTAATAAAATTCAGCCTACCGGGAGACAAATCAAAACAAAGAACTCATAAATGGAGAATTAGTGAGCACTGAGTCCTTTTTTATAAACAATAAAAACTAAACTGAATGGTTTATAGTTACATGGCAAAATATAAATATTATAAATTTTAACAAAGTAAAAACAAAATTACGAAGAATTGTTGGGGGACATGAAGATGATGGGAAGAAATCTGGGTCCTCATCTCTAGCAGGGAGTTCCTCCGAATTGTCAAAAACTGAAATGGAGTTTAATAAATATAATGACTCCAAACTCTTAGTATTTTTCATTATTTTTATGACTTTAGAAGAATCTTACAGAAAATAATGCCTCTTGTGATAAAGAAACAAATTCATTATGAATTCAACAATTCCCTCAATTTTACTTGTTTCTTTTCCTTCTTCTCTTAAAATTCAACTACAACTGAGATTAAGGCTTTTTATTAAGAAATATGGATAGCAAAATTCTGCTTTACAAAGTTATCCATATAATCTGAACATAATTCTGAGAGCTGTCTAGTAGGTTGTTTACTTAATGTTAATGTTGACTATGTCCTTTGCTATATTGCTTGAATTCTTTAAAATGAGAATGAATCATTTTTATAAGAATATGCTATTATTCTAAATATAAAATAATATTAAAGAAAGACAAAGTAATGCATTTTTATTAAGCCTTGAAGCCAATGGAAGTTCCCTAAAGGCAATGGAAGGTCCTTGAAGTTCTTAAGCTGTGAAGTAATATAATAATGCCCTTCCAGAAGGATTAATTTGGAGGCAGCTAGGGAAAAGGGCAAGAATATCGACTCCAAGTATTAGGACGAAGATAAAAAGAAAAAAAAAACTGGTGACAGCTGCAATGGAAAGGAAAACACATGAGAGACTACAGAGTTATAGAATCTACAGCTGAATGTATACACAAGACTCGGGAAAAGGAGTAAGCAAAGACTAGCTTATCTTTGTGCCTTGTACACAAAACTGGTCAAAAAAAACCAGGAACACTGAAGTAAAGTAAATTACCTCAAGTTTACCAAGCTTAGGTTAACATGAGACTAGTGGTATTATCCAAAATACAGAATTCAGGAAAAGTAGATGGTTGAGACACATGCAGTGGCAAACTGAAAATACAGGACAAAATGATATTATAAGGACTTAAGGAAGACATGAGTGATCAGGTAGTGGAAATGAGCTCAGACCACTCTTTTTAAGGAATTTACAAAAGGAAAGTGTAATAGCCGAGGAGTACTATTGCTAAAAACAAGTGTTTAGAAGTTAAGAAGACCTGATCTTATTCATAACGAGGAAGGAAGTAGGTAACCTAGAGGAAGAAAGCAAAGGTACAGGCACAAGAAGTTAATTAATGCAAATCCCAAGAGTAGACAAGCGGACATAGATACTGGACCCACAAGGAGAAGGGCTGCTGCCACAAATAAGAGAAATGATGTTTTCTCTTCAAAGAAAAAAGAGAAATAAACTAATTCTAAGTAAATACGTTACAAATGAAAATGAACCAATGAAACCATTAAAAAACTGAAAATAAAAGTCAATTTCATACTACTAAAAGACTACAATCCAAGATAAAGTCAAGTTTTGAATTACTCTGGCTGCAATATTAATCACTATCAACTAAATACTAAATAACCTGTTTTCAACCATCAATCTGCCCAAGAACAAACTAAAGAGTTGGAATCGACTCGACGGCAACAGGTTTGGATTTGGTTTTTATTAATTTATTCCAAGGACTCACAAAAAGTATATGTAGAAAAAAAATCATATCTTGATTATATAACAGGATTATAATTAATATACTTGTTACATGCCCTAAGAGAAGTATAGTTCTAGTTGAATTTAAATATTTTTTTTAAACCAAAACATCACTGGGTTATTAATACTTTCTGATTGGTAATAGAACAAAAGAAATGCATTAGGAAAAAAATAAGTCAGAGTACAAATATATCATTCTACAATTTGAGAAAGGCTTTATAACAGAAATGAGCATTTTAATGAACATTTACAGTATGCCAGGAGCCCTGGTGGCATAGTGGTTAAGCACTTGGCTGCTAACCAAAAGGTCAGCAATTAGAGCTCACCAGACGCTCCACGGGAGAAAGATGTAGCAGTCTACTTCCGTAAAGATTAACAGCCTTGGAAACCCTACAGGGGCAGTTCTATTCTGTCCTATAGGGTTGCTACGAGTCATAATTGACTCGAGGCAGTGAGTACTGCATGCTTGTGATGGCATTAACTGCTTTACAACATGCATAATCTCATTTAATCCTTTCAGCAATTTTTTACATGTAGGTACTATTATCTCTATTTCATAGATGAACAAACAGGCTCAGAGAGGTAAAACTATGCTTAAGGTCATTCTGCTCTGAGTGATAAGAGTCAGGACCTGAATCCAAGTTTATCAAATGCCAGACACTTCAGTCTTCACTATGACAATAAACAATTATTTCTGAAGAAGTAGGACACTTTGGTATATGTGGAATCCAAATTTTCTGATTGTAAAAATCACCTGAAGGGCCTGTGACACATAAAGACCCCCAGGTTCCACGCCAATGTTACTGAATAAGACCCTGCAGAGAAAGAGCTGGGGAATCTGTCTTTTTAACAATGGCTCAGATGTTATGATTAGACAAGATTAGGCAACACTGGTGCCTAAGTCAGGGTTCTCTAGAGAAAAAGAACCAGTGAGATACTATATAACATATAGATAGAGAGAGATTTGCTTTGAGGAACTGGCTAATACAATTTTTTACAAGACATTATACACACCTACTAAAATGACTAAAATTTAAATGTAGGACCGTGTCAGGTGCTGGTGAGGATGTGGCATAACTAAAACTCACTCTTTGCTGGTAGGAATGTAAAATGGTATATCCACTTTGGAAAATTGTTTCTTTAAAAGTTGAATGTGAACTTATTATAAAGACCTTGGCAATCAACTCCAAGGTATTTACCCAAGAAAAATGAAAGCACACATCTACACAAAGACTTGTACATAAATGTTCACAGCAGCTTTATTTGAAATAGTCAAAAACTGGAAAAAAAGCAAATGCCCATGAACATGTGATTGGATTAATAAATTATGGTACTTCCACACAGTACAAAGGTACTTCTCAGCAATGAAAATGAAGGAACTCTCGATACACACAACTGCATGTACGCATCTCAAAATAACTGCTGAGTGAAAGAAGCCAGATGAAGGAATACATACTGTATGATTCCATTCATATAAAATCCTAGAGAATGCAAACATTTATAGTGACAGAAAGCAGATCAGCAATTGCCTGGGGACAAAGTTACAGGAAGGAATGAATTACACAGAGGCATGAAGAAACTTTTGAGGGAAATTGTTCATTATCTTCATTGTACTGATGGTTTCAGAGGTATATATACGCCAAAACTCATCAAATTGCATACTTTACACGTGCTGTTTATTGTCTGTCAATTACACTTCAATAAAACTGTAAAAAATAATATATAGCTCATAGGATTATTTATGAATAAAATATTACACCTAGTAAGTTTTAAATGAGTCTGTAAAATACTCTTATACTGGCACATAATAAACACTGCTATTACTATTACATAACAACTGAAAAAAGTACTTGGGTAAGTAATCCGGTGTTTAAAGCATCTACCATATACCTTAGCTTCTTCCTCTTGTGCTTTTTTCACAATTGCTTGTAATTGCACCTCTCGCTTAAATTCAGCATGAAGTAATTTCTCCTCCATCATTCTACGTCGTTGATCTAGTAATTCTTCCTTCCACTTCCGGACATCCTTCTCCTATATATAGTGAATTATCCCATTATTAATTTCAATATACAGTCATTTAACAGAAGTGCAAACAGGTAAATGGCTTATGAATATATAAAACCTAGAAGCTGGAAGCCAGTTCTAAAGCAGTATGACTAATGATTAAGAACACAGAGAGGTAAAACTGAAGCCAGACTGCTTGAGTTCGCAATCTACCTTGGCCATTTATTGGCCACTTATCAGCTGTGTAACCTGGGCAAGATTTTTAGCTTATGCCTCAATTTCCTTATCTATAAAATGGAATACTTACAGAAACTAAATCATGGGGTTTGTTTTGAGGATTAAGTTAATATATGTAAAGCAGTTATATTAGAAATACACTAGACATAGCTCTATAAAGGTATTTGCTGTTATTCTCATTGCACTGAACCAGGAGTGCACCTAAAGTGAACGTAAGTGTACATTTCTTATCTTTATCAATGTTAAAGTCTCTATAACCCAACTTCAAGACAAATAAGTAATTGTATCTTAGAGACTGGAAGATGGTGAAAAGTCTAAAAAATATAACATTATTTGCATAAGAAACACTGCCTGAAGAAAAAGAGAGGGTTTAGCCTACAGCAGAATGAAAATAGATATGATAGATACTTTTAATTCCTTAAAACAATATGAAACAGGAGAAGTAACAGACTTGTTCTATGCTATTCCAGGAAATCAGATCCAGCACCAGGGAAAATAAATTATAGAAAATCAGATGTTGGCTCAGCATGAGGGGAAAAAATCGTAACATTTTAGTTGAATTTTAGCTAAATATTCATGTGTAGAACCATCTGAAAAAGTATGCTTAGAGATAAACAGCACTGGAATAGGAGCCAAAGGAGAGATCCTTAAAGCCTGAGCTCTGTAAATTACTGACACTGAAAAGAGAACTTTTGTCTCTCCTAGATTCAGTTTTCACATCTGTAAAATGGGTGTCAGGCACAAGGGTTAAGCGGTCAGCTGCTAACAGAAAGGCTGGCAGTATGAACCCACCCGCAGGCTCTGTGGGAGAAAGACCAGGCAATCTGCTTCCGTAAAGATTACAGCCTAGAAAACCCCGTGGGGTGGTGGTTCTACTCTGTCACATGCGGTTGCTGTGAGACGGAACTGACTCAACCGCATTCAGCTACATCTCCCCTGTGTGCCTCAGATGCACTGCAGTTACCAGATGAAACCACGTATGTAGAACATTACTGAAAACAATAACCCATCATACAAATGGAAGGTGGAATTTACCATTTTAATTACTTGAAGGAATACCTGCATTGATGGGAAAATTAAACCAGAGAATCTCTGAAGTCTTGTACAATTTCAAGAGTCTATGATTTTGTATGCATGAATATTTAGAGACTATATTATACAGGGAGAAAACGTACTGTATAATTTTATTTGCACTAAAAAACACAGTAACAGAGAAACTGTGGTTATATTAGAGCACTTCTTCGAAGCTGTAAATGAAATAATATACTAACTCTCATAAAACCCAACAACATGGAGACTGTTGTTCCTATCTGATCTGTTCATTTTAAATTATTAAAATAAAAATAATGACAAATTCCTGAGATTCAGGTAAAAGAAAAAAATTACAGATTTTCTTCCTGTCTCAGTGAACTTTACTACTGTACTAAAGAGAATATTATGCTACCTAATTCATTATTATAAACATTAGGATTATTTGGTCTAATTATCTTTCCCAAACTTAAAAACACACATTATAAGTAATAAAAATAATATGCTTCACCTATGTATCTAATACTCTTTTTTAGTACCACAAGGTAACAAAGGAATTCACCTATAATATAATGGTCATATATCTTTTGTCACGCTGTGTTAGGTCCTTGTGGCAGGCAGCCTCCAAGCTGGCTCCCAATGATCCCAGCCTCCTGATATTCAGACCCTCATGTAATCCCCTCCCACACTGTGTCAGGGCTGTTACCAAGAGAACACAGCAAAAGTGACGGTATGTCACTTCTAAGATTAAGCTATAAAGGCCTTTGCAGCTTCCATCTTGGCAACTCTCTTGCTCACCCTTACTCTCTCTCTCGCATTATTTGCTCTGGGGAAACCAGTAGCCATGTCATGAGGACAGCTGGGCTATAGAGAGGCTCAAATGGCAAGAAACTGAGGTCTCTAGCCAACAGCCAGAGAGGAACTGAGGACTGTCAACAACTACAAGAGTGAGTCTGGAAGTTAATCCTAAAGCTCCAGAGACTACTGCCCCAGCCCAGCCAATAGCTTGACTGCAGCCTTATGAGAGATCCTGAACACAAATCACCAGGGCAAGCCATTCCTGGTTTCCTTGCCCAGAGAAACTGTGAGAAAATAAATGTTTGTTGCTTTAAGATGCTAAGGTTTGAAGTCATTTATCACACAGCATAGATAACACAGTACTCATCTACATCTGCCATGTGTTTATGTAGCAACAAGAGTGACCATTATATGGAGCAACAGCTATCCTATCACTATGCTACTGTTTCACGTACTTACCTCATGTCATCACCACAACAGCCACACAAGGTTAATAATTACAATTCTCATTTTACAGATAAAGAAATTGAAATGCAATAATGTTAGTAACTTGCCCAGGGCCTTCTACCTTGTTGTGTGGTAAAACCAGGATTTGAACCAGGTCAGCCATCTCCAGAGCCCATTCTCTTTGCACTATACCATACTAATTAGTAGTTACACTAGTATAAACACTCCAAGAATCTTCCCTGAAAATGTAATTGCTACCCTATTTATTCAAACTTGATAATCTGAGGCTCAAAATCATCCTACCAAGTCATTCTACACTTTGCATAAAACTTCCCCAATTGCAAATGGCAAAAGACGAAAAGTAGCTTTAATAATCCGTGCCAATACTGAAAAAAAATCAATTTACTAACTTAGGAATGGCAAATTCTTAGAGATTAACCTTCTAGGATTCAACAGTAGAAATGTATTTAATTTATAGAAAATTCAATCACCTTTATGGTTCTTTTAGCTTCCCTCAGACCAGAAGAAAAAGGCAAGTTGAAACTAACCCCGTGACTTTAAGACTATCATAATTTCCTTAAAAAACGAAAACAAAAATTTCACTGAAACATACCCTTTCTAACAACTTTTGAAGCTTTAATGTTTTCTCTTCACGTAACTTTTCCCTTAGCTGCTGTGCTTTCATTTGTTTTTCTTCATGTTTCTTCTTAGATTCTGCTATTGTTCTATTAACACAAATGGACAGGAAACACAAATGCTTACATGAAAAAGCAAAAAATACTGTTCTTTAGTCCTCAAAGTTCTTAAAATAAATATAAAAAATCTACAAAACTGATTTTGGCCTAACATCTCAGGAAAACATTGTCACTTTTCAATGGATGTGGAACTGTCCTGAAGGGTAATATGCCTTAAAGAGTTATGCAGTAACTCTATTTAACAGTCAAGAGTGACTGGTTTCCGTCCTGTTAAACATTTCAAATTAATGTTCAAAGGGCAGACCTTTTGCGAGATGGGGAGGAAAGTTTCTCATGCATGTGAATTCCATGCCCTGGAGGTCTAGCAGGTTCCTCCTCTACAATATCCCCCCAGGATGTATTTTGGCGCCAAGATTCACGAGCTGTTAGGAAAAAAGAAAACCACTGTTACTGTTTAACCACATAGTTCTATAAAACTAGCATTTGAGAACAGACTGTTGAAAGCACATTAACATTCCCATTCCAAATTATTTATTTTACACAGAAACTCCTTTAATAAAACGATCTATTTTATACTCCACTACACACAGGGGAGTCCTCGGGTGGTGCAAATGGTTAACACCCTTGGCTGCCAACCAAAAGATTGGAGGTTCAAGTACACCCAGAGGTGCCTCGGAAGAAATGCCTGGCAGTCAACTTCTGGAAAATCAGCCATTGGAAATCCAATGGAGTAAAGCTTCACACAAGCACAGGGTCACTATAAGTCAGAATCAACTCAGTGGCAACTGGTTTTTACCTACACACACAGGTAAACACACATCAACAATACCTTCATAATCTGCAAGGACATCGTTCCAGTCCATAGACAAACCACAGAAAGTTACGCTTCCACTGCCCATACCGGCCTAAAACGTAATAAGGAACATTGAAAAACACATCTTTGAACATAATTAGAACCTTAAAAATATGAACTACACAGGAAATTTTCCTACTTAATTATATTTCATTCAACCAACAGTTCAAACCTAGGATAAAGCTATATAGCTCTTGTAGTCACAATAATCACCTACATTTTAAGAGAAAGACATACTTGCTAGCTTTTAAAAGCAAAGACAAATCAAGTAAATTTAAATAAGAAATGTAATGGCCTTCTATTATTACTACATAAATGCCGACATATACAGAACATACATTTGAAAAGCTCGAGATTATTTGCTAGGCATTAAAATTTAATAGGAAAATAAGTAAACCATTGCGGTTATTTTGACTTTTCAACAAATCACCCTCATCAACATACATTTCCTAAGCACCTAATCAGAGCAAGGCAGTGTGTAAATTATCTTAAAGTTTTTCTTCCACCTCTACAGATGACAGAGTTCTTACTTTCTCTGAAATTCAATTTCTTGATTTGAAAAATGAAATACCATAGCTTTGGACTTGGCGACGACATCATATATAAAAACAATGATCGTGATGCTAAAAAAAGTTGGCTGTAAGTTCTCAGTCACACCAATTTATTATTATTGCTACTGAAGAAAATTTATAAATAAATTATAACTAAGACTACTGAAACTCTAAGTATTTCCGGCCCAATTATTTCACTTCTGAACATTATTGAACAATTATGTTAAAAATTCTCACTGAAAAATCACTGTCGTTGTCAGTTTCAATGTTAATATCATTGTTTTCTTCAGCTTCGATTTCTCTAGTTAACTGTTCTTCTTCAGCAATGGCACTAGCAATGGCTTCTTCATTGGCCTTTTCTAAACGATCTGCTAACTCTTCTTTTTTAGCAAGAACTTCTGCCATGGACTGTAAAGTTGAAAACAAACAAAAACAAGAATCATTTCCAGACTGGAAGGTAATCATTTCTTTCTTCATGTTCTAATTATCACCTCAACAGTATTTTTTTTTAAAAAAAAAAAAAAAAAAAAAAGCACTGCTCTAAAATCATAAACCCGGGGACCAGTATAAGCACAACCATTTGTTAGTTGTGCAAGTTACAGGTTTCTTAAAACCAAGAGTCTGTTTCATATTCCATAAAATGGGACAATAATCTATAACTTACCTCTTTATAAGACTGTTGTGTATGAAAAACAGTAAAGCTATAAATGTAATCATTATATTAGTGACAAACTGTGAATTTCATTTGAGTGTCTAAACTAATAACACATATCACATATACTCACTGAATAACAAAAGAAAAAAAATGCTATAATAGGAACATGGAAAGAATTTATCCTGTAATGGTGACAGTACTTTTTGAACATATATACCTAACTTTAAAATATACATTAGAAGTAATACAAATAATATGCATCGGAACCATTAATTAATAAATCACTGTGATAAGCTAAAGATAACCTGAAAGCAACCACTGAAATAGCAAAACAAAAAGTTATAGCTAATAAGCCAACAAAGAAGATAAAATGGAATTATAAAATATACTCAATTAATCCAAAAAGAGAGAGAAAAAGAGAAAAGGAGAAAAGAAAAATAGATAAGTCAAGGGGAAAACAAATAGTAAGATGTGTATAAACAATCACATTATATTTAAATAGTTTAAATACCCCAACTAATAGGCAGAGACTATCAAATTAGATTAAAAAGCACGACCCAGCAAATACTGCCTGTAAGACACTTAATTTAAATATAAGGATACAAAAGGATTAAAGGTAAAATATGTACCATGCTAACAATCACCAAAAGTAAGCTGAAGTGACTATATTAATATCAAACACAGTCAACTTCAGAGCAAAAATTACTAGTGATAAAGAACGTCATTTCATAATGAATAAACAGGTCAATGCATCAAGAAGAAAATATAATCCTAAACATTTATAAACTTAATAAGACAGCTTCAAAATACATGAAGCAAAACCTGATATAACTGCAAAAAGAAATAAACCTGGTGAAAATGTAAAATGGTGCAGCCACTTTGGAAAACACTCCGACAGTTCCTCAAAAAGGTTAAACATAAAGTTACCATATGACCCAGCAATTTCACTCCAAGGGATATGCCAAGGAAAAATAAAAAACATATGTCCACACAAAAACTTTTATATGGAGTATTCACAGCAGCATTATTTGTAATAGCCAAAATGAGGAAACAAGAGATTCCAGAACAAAGATGGCAGAGTAAGAAGCCCCTTGCTCCTGACCTTCCACAGAAAAGTTTAGAAAAAGCAGAAAATGACAGTACTAGCCTTGCTGGAACTCTGCTAAACGGTCGGGGGATCACAGAAGCCAGGTGAAGACTTGTCAGAAGAGTAGAAAGACTCTAAGAAATTTTTTTGATACTGCTTAAGCACTACTCTGCTCCTGCACAGCAGCCAGCTTGAAGTGGCCACTGTGTTTCCAGTCTGGGATCTTGATCCTGGGTTCTGGAGTGAGTGAAATGCACCTTACTGACAAAATATGGCATCTGCCCACTTGAAACAGTCTAGCGACTACCTAAAGGACTAAAGCAAAGCATTTGTCTCTGTTGTGTCCACCTTGGAGGTTGTTCCAGACACAGGACTAGCAAGCATAGCCTGAGGCACTGTAAGGTGAACTGAGGAGCCAGTGGCTGCCTGGGCAAAAGAGGGTGATGAGCGGTCAAGGTCAAAAGCCTAGGAAGAGACTTTTCTTGGGAAATTGTAGCACTTAAAGCTCCCCAACAGTGAGTAATACGGAGAGCATACACATGCCCAGAAAGACCCGAGGTAATCCTAAACTTTCTCCTCAGGTGGCTCTCCCAATCAGTATAAGTCTGATTAAGGACTGCTCCAGCATAGAGCCATTCTGCAAAGAGTGCAAGAGGCTTCTTTCCCCTCAATGGTTCTTTTTCCATTTGTTTCTGCAAAAATAGTTTCGGAAAGTCACTAAGCTAACGAACTACCACAGCCTCCAACAACAGTAAAAGAGAGGAAAGGAAAAAAGAAGTAAAAGAAAAAAATAAAAAGCAAACCCTAAGGTTTGCAAACACTTCCCAGCAAATCCTAAGGAAGGGGAGAACCTGTGTTCTACAACTGCATTACTATACTATTCAAATGTTCCACTTTCAACAAAAATTCACAAGACAGGCAAACAAGGAAGGATAGCCCATTCAAAGGAAGAAAAACCATTGGAAGACCAGACACTGGACCTATTAGATACGGATTTTGAAACAACTGCTTTAAATATGCTAAAAGAACAAAAGGAAAATATGGATAAAGATCTAAACAAAAGGAAGAATATGTAAACCAAATGGGAATATTAACAAAGAGATAAAAATTATTAAACAAACTCTGGAGCTGAAAAGTACAATGAATGAAGTGAAAAAGTCACTACAGGAGTTCAAAAGCAGATTTAAGCTGGCAGAAGAAACAATCAGCCAAATTTGAAGATAGAATAATTAAAATGGCTCAGTCTGGTTGTGGAGAGACTGGAACACTTATACACTGTTGGTGGGACTGTAAAATGGTACAACCACTTTGGAAATCGATTTGGTGCTTCCTTAAAAAGCTAGAAATAGAAGTGTCATACAATACAGCTATCCTGCTCCTTGGAATATATCCTAGAGAAATAAGAGCCGTCACACAAATAGATAAATGCACACCCGTGTTCACTGCAGCACTGTTCACAATAGCAAAAAGATGGAAACAACCTAGGCGCTCATGAACGGATAAGTGGATAAAGAATTACGGTATATCCACACAACGGAATACTACGCAACAATAAAGAACAACGATGAAACCATGAAACATAACATGGAGGAAGCTGTAGGTCATTATGCTGAGTGAATTCAGTCAGTCACAGAAGGACAAATATTGTATAAGACCACTATTATAAGAACTCAAGAAAAGGTTTAAACACAGAATAAAACATTCTTTGATGGTTACAAGGGTGGGGACGGAGGGTAAGGGTTATTTACTAACTAGATAGTAAATAAGAATTATCTTAGGTGAAGGGAAGGACAGCACTCACTACAAGGGAAGTCAGCACAACTGGACTAAACCAAAGCTAAGAAGTTTCCTGAATACAATCAAACACTTGGACGGACAGAGTAGCAGGGGTAGGGGTCTGGGGACCATGCTTTCAGGGGACATCTAGGTCAACTTGCATAACAAAGCTTATTAAGAAAATGTTCTGCATCTACTTTGGTGAGTGGCATATGGGGTCTTAAAAGCCTGCAAGTGGCCATCTAAGATGCATCAATTGGTCCCAACCACTTGGAGTAAAGGAAAATGAAGAACACCAAAGACACAAGGAAAAGTATTAGCCCAAGAGACAGGAAGGGCCACATAAACCAGAGACTTTATCAGCCTGAGACCAGAGGAACTAGATGGTGCCCAGCTACCACCAATGACCACCCTGACAGGGAACACAACAGAGTCTCCCGGATAGAGAAGGAAAAAGGCACGGTGCAGAACTCAAATTCTAGTAAGAAGATCAGACTTAATGGTCTGACTGAGACTGGAGGAACCCCAGAAAGCATGGCCCCTGGATTCTCTATCAGCCCAGAACTAAAAAAATTCCCGAGGCCAACTCTTCAGACAGGGATTGGACTGGACTGTGGGACATAAAGTGATACTCGTGAGGAGTATGCCTCTTAGCTCAACTAGATACAAGAGACTAAACAGGCAGCTTCTGTCTGGAGGTGAGATGGGAAGGCAGAGAGGGTTAGGAGCTGGTTGAATGGACATGCGGAACCAGGGGTGTAAAAGAGGAGTATGCTGTCACAGTACGGGGAAAGCAATTAGAGTCATATGACAATGTATGTATAAACTTTTGTATGGGAAAAAATTTAAAAAATGGTTCAGTCTGAGGAACAAAAAGAAAAATGAATAGATCATAAGAGACCCATGGAACACCAATAAGTGGCCAATATAAGCACTATGAGTCCTAAAGGGAGAGGAGAAAGGCGGAGGAACCCCAAAAATATTTTAAGAAACAATGGCTGAAAACTTTCCAAATTTGACAAAGGACATGAATTTGCACATACAAGAAGCTGAACAACCTCCAAGCAGAATAAACCCAAAGCGATCTATGCCAAGACACATTATAACTAAATTGTCAAAAGCCAAAGCTAGAGAGAGGATCTTAAAAGTAACAAGAGGAAAGAAAATGATCATGTACCAGGGCATCCCAATAAGACTAAATGTCAATTTCTCCTCAGAAACCATGGTGGCCAGAAGGCAGTGCGATGATATATTCAAAGTGCTGAAAGAAAAAATTCGTCATCCAAGAATCCTATACCCAGCGAAACTGTCCTTTAAAAATGAGGGAGAAATTAAGACATTCCCAGATAAACAAAATATGAAGGAGTTTGTTACTACCAGACCTGCTCTAAAAGAAATACTAACAAGTCTTCCAGTTTGAAAGGAGAGGGCAGTAGATGATAACTCAAAGCTGTATGAGGAAATAAAAGACCTTCAGTAAAGGTAATTTCAGGAAAAAATATACAGGCCAATTTTGCTGTATTTCTCATTTGTAACCATATTTGTTATGTTCTGCATGATATAAAAGACGAAAGTATAAATAATAATTATAAATATATGATACTGGACACATAAAAGAGCCCTGGTGGCAGAGTGGTTAAGTGTTTGGCTGCTAACCAAAAGATCACCAGTCTGAACCCACCAGCTGCTCTGCGGGAGAAAGATGTAGCAGTCTGCTTCCATAAAGATTTACAGCCTTGGAAACTCTATGGGGCAGCTCTTCTCTGTCCTATAGGGTTACTATGAGTCAGAATCTAATTGATGGCAACAGGTGTGGGTTTGTTTTTTTTTTGGGGGGGGAGGAGGCACATAATGTATAAGGATATAATCTGTGACATCAAAAACATAAAGGGGGAGGAAGGAGTGGTATAAGAATGGACTTTTTGTACGTTACTGAAGTTAAGTTGTTATCAACTTAAACTAGGCTGCTATAAATTTAGGATAATAAATGTAATAACCATGGTAACTACAAAGAAAATTTCTTTTATGAGTCACCACAAAAAAAATTAACTAAATGTGCAAAAAAGGGCAGTATTTGAGGAAATAAGGGACCAAAAAAGCTATAAGATACACAGAAAAAAAAAATGGAATGCAAGAGTATTATATTGAAGATATACAGAAAAAAATGAGATGCAACAGTATTATTTTAATCAATTTTTACAATGCTGGCAAAAGTTGATCTTAAACAGACAGGTTCTCAAAGTCATTTTTTCCTATAAGTTCTGTTAAATAAGAGAATGAATGATCACGTTTTGTTTTTTTTTACTTGTACCAACTACATGACAATGCTGCACTGCAGAAAAAAGAAAAACAGTTCTCTCGTCTTCGCAGCAGTTCTCCACAACCCAGCACATGCAACCTAAACAATGAGGTGAATGTCTAGATCTACCCGGAAAAGCATCTGCCAAAACAAACCAGTTATTTTTAAAACCTTGGTTTAGTTAAAACTCCTCTAAGAACACACTAATATTCGTACTTTAAAGTAGAATTAATTTTCTTTCAAGTATACAAACCTAACCCTCAAAATAATCAAAGGTTTTTATGATTCTACCACAATCTTACATATATGAACAAATTAAAAACGACGAGGAAGGAACTTCGTAAATAATTGCTTTATGTTTATTTAAGTATAGGACATTTTCCTCTTTTGAAATGTTACTTTCTCCCAGAATCGAAATGCAAATAATTTGATATTTAGTATGCAAACAAAAAAATATTAATATGATCAATTTCTACCCCATGCAATAAGCCCATTACTTATCACCATAATTATATAACCATAATTATGTTCAGTCTTTCAAAAGTCGATTACTATATGGCCCAAGTTACAGAGTATATTGCTCTTATTAAAAGAATCTAAACATTTGTTTTTCTTATTACTATAACCCATTATTTTCTTTTTTCCCCCTTAACCCATATCAAGTTTCATCTATGTCTACTGTTACTCTTTCTCTAAAAGGTCTATAATTTTACCTAACACCATCTGCAGATAGCATCTTACAGCATTATAAGGCATTAAGTTTTGAAAGAAACTATACTGTACAGTGGCCTTTAAAAAATAAAGTTTGAATAATTTTTCTCAGCAACTTTTTTTATATGCCTATTTCTTTGGAAAGTTACTTTTAAACACAGCTGGCATGACCTATTATGAATTATCCTCAGGGCAATTTTCTTAATAGTAAAGTGGGAACAGGAAGAGATGAGCAGAAATAAGCAGTCATCCAAAAACAAAAACTTATAAAAATCAACACATTTTTAGAAACTCTGGAGTAGGAATGGTAAATAAATTTCACCTTAAACACCAACTCCAAGCAAATTACAGTAGCTGCATAAAGAATCTGTTAAGAATTATAAAACTAAGTCCAGTAGGCACCATTTCCCATCTATCAGAGTGCTAGATGTTGTATGAAAGATTTTGTTATTCATTTGGTTTGTTAATTCTAAAGAGCATTTGATCAAATCACATGCAAACTGTATGATTTTCAGTAAGTTACATAACTCTGAAAGTCTTACTTTCTTCCTCTATAAAACAAGAAGAATCTTAATTATATCAAAAGGTTACTGTAAGAATAAAATGTTAAAATAGCATACATAAAATCTTTGTAAAGCGTAAAGTAATACACAATACAAGTTATTATTATTGGGGTTTATGCCTCTTCAAAATATTTACCCAGAATTCTGATAAGTTGTTCTTACCAAGTTAGCAGCACTCACATTTGAAATATCTGATGGGTCCATTTCATTTTCTATCCTTGCTTTCTCTACTGGAAATTTGTCTTCATTTGTTTGCAAAGGAGGTATGTCAGCTTGCTGAGTAATTGAAACACACTCTGTATCAATGTGAACAGCAGGTATTTCAGATGTGCGCACAGAATTGTCTTGTAAGAAACCACTGCCAGGGTTCCTAACATCATCCAATGTACTCACTGTGAACTAACAAAACACATTTATAGAATGAATCAGAGATCGTAAAAAACACTCACCAAATTATTTCACACTAGAAAAGCTGATTCTGCTTAATCTATCAACTCTGAAGCAGCAGCTGACTATCTGACAGACAACTCACTCATTATCATCTCTTTTCGGTATGTTTCAATTATAAGAACAGAAGGGAAAAAAACAACATTAAGCAGCCACAAACTTTATCTGCATACCTGTTATGCATCAGGCACTATCTGAAGTGCTCTAAGGGAGTAACGAATATCTGCAGTATACTGTAATTACATCTTCTTTCAGTATGCTAGTTCCTGATGAGTATTTTACATCCCTCACAAAATAAATCTAGTCACCAAGTATAATACTTTGTCTTATATTCATACAACGAAGATATTTACACTCTATCTTGAGAAGGCTATCTAATACGAAGTGAGGGTATTAAGTGCTTTTAAAAAACACCCTGAAGACATTTTTCATCAAAATATATTTGAGGACATTTTACCCAAAAATATGAAACTTGTTCTCTTTGGATAACATTAACACCTCAAAGTACCATTGATGAAGACCCTCCTGGTACACAGTACCAATTCTCAGATATAAAAAACAAATACACTATAAAGGGGAGTACCGTATTTTTACACAAATAACGCATGCCTTCTAGGTTTGTTTGCTAACCGCCCCTCCCCCCGACAAAGTATTTTCATAGGTGTGCTATTCTAATTTTTTTCACAGCAACATGTAAAAAAGAAAAAAAAAATTGGCATAGCAGCACTTACAAAAATAGCAAATAGAACTAAACTTTTACTTTCACTTTCTAACAGGGTACAGAAAGAAGAGTGCCATGTTTTCCAATTATATTCAGAGTAATAAGCTCCAAGTTGAAGAATTAAAATCCAAACTTGTGAATTTAGAACTCACTGACATCACTTCTTAAATAAACATTAGATAAATACTGCAGAGCCATAAAAACCCCAGTTTGATTAATTCTTTATATAAATATTAAACTTGGCCAAGTCTTATAAACTACTTTTAAAATTCTACTATTGGTCAGAACTTAGAGTGTCCCAAAGTATTGATTTTAGCATAAGCATTATTTAAATTTTATCACACTGTTTATATTGCTATCAATATTATTTATATGTCAGTCACCATAGTTTATAATCTTCTTGGCAATATTTATATTAGCATTACTGATGTTTATAATATAGTCAACCCTGTTTATTAAACAATAAATATTATTTATACAACAAAATAAAAGATAAAACTATAAAGTAATGATGAGAAAATATACAAATATGCTAATTCCATTCTTAAAAGGACAGTGGAGAAAACAAATAGTCATTAGCTCAGCCATCATCAGCAGTAAACTTTTATATTGAACATTTTAGCAATAGTGCAATTACTCAAAAGTTCTATGTACGGTTTATTCCTGAAATCTCAATTATTACATAAATTTACTCACGATACAAAACCAGCATAACTTTTACACTGTATTTTTTAGCTAAAATATATGTTAACAAAAATGCTAAATGTTTGCTAAGTAACATAAATAGTTATTTCTTCACCAGGCTTTAGTTTACATACATTAAAATTTTTCTTAAAATTACGTTCAACAAACATGTACTGATTACTTCCTATGTGTTAAGGACTCTGGCTCCATATCATGGGAAATAAAAAAGCAACATAAGATAACTGCCTGCAAGATGCTTGCAATCTCACATGGGCATAAAACATACACACTAAAGAGTTATAGAACATTAGGAGCAGTGTAGGATTAAGAGCCATTAATAAGAAGGAAAACGAGAAAGTTAAGAGTTTCAATAAAAATAAATATCCTGAAAGTAAAAAGAGAGAATTTAAAAAAGCAGACACTATTCTAGATGGAAAAAAGTATCACAACTATTTTACAACTTACTTACCTAACTCCCATACTATAATTTCAAAGAATATCTCCTACATTTCATTAGTCATTTTATATAAAAGTATTCTAATTGAACATGAATCTTTATATATACAAATATGTAAAAAAGATGCATTCCTTCACCAATTAAATAAATTTCAAGTAGATTAACAGAACCAATATTGGGAATATTAACTTTAAAGAATACATTAAATAGTAGCAAATTGTTCTATAATTATTAGAAAGTACAAGCAGAACAATTTTAAAATAATCTTTTCATCATTATTTTTAATAACACTCCAAGTGAAGCAGAAGGATACCACCTTAACCAAGTGATGAAAGTTACCAACAAACTTGGGTGAACTGATACCATATGCCTCTAAGGTGTGACACCTAAGGACAATCACTTTATTCCGACCCAAACTGAATCATGAACAATGAGCATACAAATTGAAGGACATTTTACCCAAAAAAATGGCCTGTATTCTTCAAAAATATTAATGTCATGAAAGACAAAGACAGGCTAAAGAACTGTCACAGATAAAAGACAATAAATAAACAAAACCAAATACAATGTGTGATTCTGGATTGAATCTTGGATTAGGGGAAAAAACTGTATAAAGAAATTACTAGGACAGATGGAAAATTCTGAGTACGGACTACAAATTAGGTAATACTACATAAATGTTAAATTCCATGAAGTTGATAATTATACTGTGGTTATGTAAACAAATTTCCTTGTTCTCTGGTTATACGTATTTAAAGGTGAACGGTCATGATCTGCAAAATACTCTCTAAAATCAGCCTAAACTATGTGTACGTGACACATATATAGACAGAGGAAAGAAAAAAATATAGCAAAACGTTAACTGGTGAATCTGGATGAAGGATATACGGAGGCTCATTCTATTCTTGGAACTTTTCTGTAGATCTAAAATTTTTCACAATAAAAAGTTAAAAATGAAGACAAAAAATAAGACATTCCAGCAAACACATATATACACCTTTTTTAAAAGGACAGTAAAAGGAGTTATTTTCAGAATGTACTACCTACCTGGGTTCTTTCAGCAAGAGGATGCTCACAAGAATGTAAAGAGTCTTTGGACCGAGATTCTACAGTATTAGAAGGTCCATCTCCAACAAATTCACCTCTCTGTATGCTTTCATCAGATAAAAGACATACATTTTCTTTATCACTGTCATCCTTTGACCTTAATACTTCTGTTGCTAATGAAACTTTTGGCATCACTGCTGTTGATCGTGAACGAACAGGCCTTCCTCTCTGAACAGTCTCCCATCCTTCAGCATCTTTCCGTTCTATGCAATTGGGGGGAAGGGAATCAAGATTTCTTTAGAAGATGAAAATTTTCTGAAATCTATCAAACAAAACAATATTCTAATTTACTTCCTATTAAATATAACTAATATACAAACATGACACTAATTAGTCATGTTTGTGCAAACTATATTATATATATTATCTCTGATTCCTACAACTACCCTGTTTAAAAAAAAAAAGAAAATCCATTGCCATTGAGTCAATTCTGACTCACAGAGACCCTACAGGACAGAGTACAACTGTCCCATTGGGTTTCCAAGGAGCAGCTGGTGGATTCGAACTGCCGACCTTTTAGTTAGAAGCCGAGTTCTTAACCACTATGCCACTAGGGTTCCTGGTAAGTAATAAAACTATAATAACTAAGGTTTATACAGTGTATATTAGGAGCCCTTGTGGCACAGTGGTTAAATGCTCAACTTCAAACTGAAAGGTCAGCAGTTTGAACCCACCAGCCACTCTCAGGAGAAAGATATGGCAGTCTGCTTCTGTAAAAGATGTACAGCCTTGGAAACCCTATGAGACAGTTCTACTGTATCCTACCGGGTCGCTGTGAGTTGAAATTGACTCAACGGCAATGGGTACAGTGCACACTATGTGCCAACACTACCACATTATAGATGAGGAAACAGTCACAAACCTTACTAGCAAAAATAAAGCCAAAAAGTAAATGCACAGACAAACTGGCTCTGGTGATAGATGCTCAAACGGTTATGTAAAACTGCCTTTCCATCTTGCAGAATCCTAACTCTCAAATTCAATTTCTTTTCTCTATCTCAGTTCTAAAAACATACCTTGCCATAAACAATTTCAATGATCATAAAATTATAGAATATTAGTTGAAGAAATCCTAGAGGACCTAGTCCAATATTTTACCATACAAACAAAGAAACTGAGGGTCCATGTCTAAAATCACACAGCAAAAAAGCACAAAATAAGTATCTTCTTATAAAATGTTTCAAAATGTCACATCTTGAGGTATATATGTATATAGTGATGCATATAGCCACAATGTAAAATATTATTAGTTAACTGTAGTCTTCCAAAATTAATATGAAGACTTGCAGTTCTGACCTAGATGAAGTAGCCCTGTCTCCATCTCTGAGTCCACTGGACAAAACACAACAAACAAGCACAGGAAGAGTCTGAGACACAGAAAGAAGGCAGACTCCCTATGGACCTTGGGACTTGAATAGCACAGCAGTGAGTTCCTTGAGTTTCCTTATTGCCTCCCATATATCCCACAGAGGAGCTGCAGAAGCCTCCAGCCCAGAAACACTAACAGGTACAGAAAGAAATAATCATCAAGACAAACCTAGAATACAAGTTATCTGCTTCCAAAAACAATGGTAGAGCAGGCATAGGACAGACATTCCCATTCCAAAAGGCAGAAATTGGAGAAGGAAAAAGGGGGTCAAGGGGTCACAAACACAACTGAAACCCAGCACAATTCACTAGATGTCAAGGCTTAAAAATAATCCTCTCTCCTCCAGGCCCAGCTGAGCAACAGCCCTGTCCCCTCTGAACTGGGCAGCAGTCCTGTGGGCCTCCCCTCCTGGGTCAGGAAGGGAAGGTGGGTAGCCCCATACCCTGGAACGAAGAAGGCAGAGGCCCCACCCCTCCAGACCCACGCCAGCAGCTCTGTTGGCCTCTCACCACTCTGGGAATCATCTTTTCGTTTTCTTGAAGACTACAGATGTTCGTAGTCAAACAGTTCCATAGGCCCATTTCCTGACCATAAAATCCCAGGAGTTACAAAGTTTTCTTTCATTTCATCTCATAAAGATTTCATCCCCATCAGTCTAAACTGGCAGCATTGCTGTTGAGATGGATGATTAGATCCGTAAGTCACATGCATAGTCTCCTTAGCAAACAGTTGTCTAGCCACACCCGTGCTGTTCTCACCAAAACACCTTCTCAATTATTAGAATATCAGTACGCTGAGAATTTACCACATCTTCAAATTCTGGTTCCTTTTTGTACAGTTCAGTCTTCAATTTATCTCTCCCCTTGCATTTTCTTACAAGCAGCAAGAAGACGCCAGGCTGCACCTTCTAAATTTTGCTTAGAAATCTCCTCAGCTACATATCCAACACAGAGTTGCTGTAAGTCGGAATAGACTCAACAAGCAACGGTATTTTTAATGGGTAAATATCCAAGTTCATCATCTACAAGTTCTACTTTCCACAAGCATTTGAACATAATTCAGCCAAGTTCTTTGCTACTTTATAACAAGCACTGCTTTTCCTCCAGGGTACAATAACGTGCATCATTTCCTTTTAAGGTCTCTCTAGAAGCAAAATCAATGTCCAAATTTCTAGCAGCTTTCTGTTCACAACAGCAGAAGCTCTCTCTACAGCTCTCTGCATTTTTCTTCTGATTCCTCACTGAACTGCCTTTAATATACATAATTAAGGCTCTTTAAGGCAATCTAGGCTTTTACTATCACACACCTCAAAACTTTTCCAGCCTCTACCCATTACCCAATCTCAAAGCAACACTCCACTCTTAGTACCAAAATCTGTATTAGAGTTCTCCAGAGAAACAGAACCAAAAATATGTGTGTGTGGGTGGGGGTGTAAAAAGAGAAAGAGATTGATTTTACTGAATTGAATCAAGTGATTGTGGGGGCTGGTAAATACAAAATCCATAGGTCAGGCGACAGGTTAGAAACTCCGGCAGTCTTGTATGTGAAAACCCCAGCAGGATGTCTATTTAAGTCTTGAGGCAGAATCTTTCTCCCTCAGGAAACCTCAGTTTTTGCTCTTAAGGCCTTCAACTAATTGAATAAGGCCCAACCACATTAAGAAAGATAATCTTTTTTTACTTAAAGTCAACTGATTTAAATGTTAATCATATGTAATGTCTTCATAGCAACATTGAAGCTAGTGTTTGAACAAACTAGGTACCATAGCCTAGTCAAGATGACACTTAAAATTAACCACTACATCATCTATGAAAAACCAGCAGCTAACATACTTAATGGTGAAACACTCCATGCTTTCCCACTAAGATCTGGAAGAAGACAAGAATTTTTACTCTGACCACTTCTAGTCATTATTGCATTACAGGTTCTAGTCAGGGCCAATAGGCAAGAAAAATAAAAGTCATCCATACTGGAAAGGAAGAAGTAAAACTATATTTATTCATAGATGACATGACCTTATACATAAAAAAATCCTAAGGAATCCACTGAAAATACATTTAAATAAATGAGCCCAGTAAAGTTACAAGACACAAAATCAATATGTAAACCATCCAAACGTCCCTCGACGGATTAACTGATAAACAAAATGTGGTATATCTATGCAATGGGGTATTTGGCCATAAGAAGGAGTGAATTACTGATACACACTACAACATGCACGAATCTTAAAAATATTATGCTAAGTTAAAGAAGTCAGTCACAAAAGACCACATAGCATGTGATTCCATTTTTATGAAATGTATAGAATAGGCAAATAGAAATAGATTAGTGGTTGCTTAGAGCTGGGAGGGATATGGGGTTAAGGAGCTGATAGCTAGAGGGTACAGGATTTCTTTCTGAGGTGAGGACTGCATTTCATATGTTAATACACTAACCACTGAATGTACACTTTAAATGGATGAATTGTATAGTATGCAAATAATATCTCAATAAAGTTGTAATGAAAAATTAACAGGAAGATACAGCTTATTTCTAAAGAACTGAAAACCTACATTAAGATGAAAATTAATTTTCTTCTGCTTGTCATAGACTAAAGAACTGCCATTTAGATTCATTAAAAGTAAGAAATTTTATTTCAAGGAAAAAAATACTTAGGAAATTCTCATTCCTGTAACTGATAATATTAACTGATTATGCTATTTTTAAAAATATAATGGCTAGGTCATATGGAGCCCTTGTGGTGCGGTGGTTAAGAGCCAGGCTGCTAACCAAACGGTCAGCAGTTCGAATCCAACAGTTGCTCTTCGGAAACCCTATGAGGCATTTCTACTCTATCCTACAGTCACTAAGAGTTGGAATCGACTCGATGGCAAGAGATTTGGGTTTTTGATATGCTCATATATTTTATATTTATTTTAAATAAAGATTATTAGAAAACACCTGTAATCTTTTACAAGTCTGGACTTCGAAATCTCTAAGAGGAAGGTGTGTTTAATTTTTTTAACTCTTTATTATGAAAATTTTTCAAATACACAAAATCGAATAGCAGAATGAATTCCATGCTCCCATCATCATCCAACTCCAACAATTATCAACATTCTGCCACTCTCATGTCATGTTTCCCCTTCCCCATTGTTCTTCTGGAAATATTTTGAAGCAAATACTAGACATCATATCATTTCACCTGTAAATTCTTCAGTATATATCCTTAAAGTGTAGGAATTTTTAAAAAAATATAACCACCACACCATTAGGATGAAAAGCAAAATTAATAATAATGCCTTAAAAATCATATAATATCCAGTCAACATTTAATTTTCCTCCATATTCAATTTTTTAGAAACTCAGTACGTAATTTTATACATTTCCGCTTTATCATCCTTTAAATATACATAAAATGTCAACTAAGAGAAAATTCATATAATAAAGCTTAAAAAAAATACATATACTGAAAAGAAAGTAATAAAAATAATTAAACTTTAAAATTGAGAAAGTTTAACAGAAGATGTTAGTTTTCAGTTGATTTAGCTGGCTCACCCTCAGGAGCACTATGATTAATCACTTTACTTTTTTAAAAGAAAAGAAAAACACTCCTCTTTGAAAGTTTCTTTACAGAAAGAACTACTGCTTAAAACTTGGACCTCCTCCACTAACCAATGAGATGGCCAACACAAGCACTATCATATAAGAAAAAAATCAAAATAATAATTGAAGCAAGTCAAAAGTGAAATAGGAACTATAACTCAGGTTTCTTAGAAACTAGCTACGGACAAATAACATTTTTAATGTACGTTCAGTGAAAACTATGTTGAAAAATTATTCCCATAATAACATTTGTTTAGGACAGCAAAACAAGCCATTAAATTTTCACTCTGAATACTATGATGATCTTAAGAAAGAAGCACACAAAGAACAAACCTACATTTCATATTACGATTTTTACAGTCCAGAACATTTTTTTAAATTTACAAATGTCGTTATTAAACTAAACAAAACAAAACCCACTGCCATCGAGACGATTCTCACTGCTAACAATCCTATATAAATTCAATTCAACGAATAACTCAAGAGAACCTCGAATAATCCCAACCCGATTGTGATGCATTATCAATTTTCTTTATCATTGATTTAATTTAATATTTTTAGGATCAGCATTTAAGAGATAACATTCTGCTTTATTGCAATTTTCTTGTTAGGTTTTAATATTAAGGATATGCTAGCATCATTAAATAAGCAGAGGGAGGTACACTAATATGCTATGGGCACAGTGGGCAAATCTCTCTCTCCAACCACCGGCCACCCAGAGCTGGACTGGAACTCTGTCCTTCAGACAGGCTGCCCAAGCAGCCCTTCTCTGATACTAGCCACCCCAAGCCAGGTGAGAACACACAAGTTAGAAGGACCCAGTCCTTCAGATCAACTGCCTGTGCAGCCTTTCTCTGACCCAGCCACCCTGAGCTAAGTCAGCACACAAGTTAGAAAGACTCTGTCCTTCAGACTGCCAAACTGGCAGATACCACTACTGCTATCTCTCACTGCCCCTGGGGTTCACTAATTCACTGAACTAGCTTACAGAATTCACGGACAGTATCTATACTTACAGCTACCCATTTATTATAATAAGAACACAAATGAAGACATACCAGGTGAGTTCTGGGAGGGGCACCTGCACAAGACTTCCATTGTCCTCAGGGACGCGTGGCCCATTCCTGGACATGAATAGTTATTCTCGCCAATCCAGGAAGCCTCTGAACTTCTGAGTTCAAAGCATTGTATTGATTTCATTGCATAATCATGACTGGGATCTCATTTCACAGTCATGATCCACTGAATCATTGAATATGCATGATTAGATTATGCCCTTCTCCCTCAGGTTAGCTGATTGGCTGGGGTCTGTATAGCCCCCACTCATCTGCACACATTCTCAGGTGCTAGCTACAGATTTTACATAATAAAGGCACCTCTACTGCTAGGGAATTCCAAGAGCTATTTTTCAGGAACCAAAGACAAAGGCCAAATCAAGTTCTTTGTATCAAAAGAGAGTTCCTTCTTTTTTTATTCTCTGGAAGTTTCTATAGAGCTAAGGTTAATTTTAGCTTAAATATTTGGAAGAATTCACTGGCAAATTTATCTTGGCCTGGAATTTTCTTGGGGAAAGATTTTAAAATACAGATCACTTTTTAAAAATATTTACAGAATGTTTCAAATGCTCTAATTCTTGCTATTGTCCCTTAGTTTCAGTTGCTTTAGATGCCCTGAACTGTTTGTTTCCTCGCTTGGCTGAATTTTTGTTGTGTTTTTCAAGGAATTTGTCAATATCTTCTAATTTAGAGTACAACATTGTTAACAATAACTTTTTACTATCTTTTAGTATCTGTGGGATTTCTAGCAATGTTCCCTATTTCATTCCTGCCTTCTCTTTTCTTTCTCGTATCAGTATTTCTAGAGATTTATTTACTTCATCAGTCTTTTGAAAAACTACATTTGGCTTTCTTGATTTTCTCTGCGCTCACCTATATACTTTCCTTCCTTCTATGTTCCTTAGGTTTAACTTGCTATTCTTTTCTAACTTCTTAAGATGGACATATCAAGGATTTTAGATTGTCTTCTTTTCTAATATGTGCGTGTGAAGCTAGAAATTCTCCTCAAAGTGTAGCTTTAGCTTAATCTCACAATTTTTTAAATGTTCTATTTTCGTTTTTATTCAATTCACATTTTCTAATTTTCACTGTGATTGCTTCTCTGACTCATTGGTTATTCAGAAGTATAATCCAAATTTTCAAAAATTTGGAAATTTTTCTGGCTATCATTTTGTAATTGATTTCTAATTTAATTCTACCATGATTAGAGAAATAATCATTTCAATCTTCTGAAATTTATTCAGCCTTGTTTAATGTTCCAGCGTATGTCAATTCTGGTCAATGTGCCCTGTCTGCTTAAATATGTATTTGGGCTTGTATTTCTGGCCATGACAAAGTAGCTTGTCAAAATTAACCCACTTCTTGCCAAAAACAACTATAAAAGCTAGATGAAATATATAAATCAACTGTCTAAATGCACTGAAAAGCAACCATGCTGGCAAGATTTGAGGAACCACAATTCTTGACAAAAGGGAAAGACAACAAGGGGAGATCCATATTTACCCTGGCTTTTCCCCTGAGGACCTTTTACCAATTCACTGTGCAGAAACCAGCAGTTCAGCCAAGCAAGGAAACTGAAACAGTTCAGGGGATCTAAAGAAACTGGGACTAAGGGACAAAAAAAAATCTCAGAGAGGCAGGAACTGCAGGCAAGTGAGCCAAAAAATCTACATTTAATCTCCCGTTAAGAAGTTTCACATTCACAACTCCTGAACTTTGCATATATGAGTAAAGATTCCAAGAAACCCAGCAGAAAGCAGCAGCCAGGAAGCTAATGAGCTAAGCAGACACTGTAGCAACTGAGCAGTGCTAAGGAAACAAACACTGGAAGTCAGGAATACAGTGGCCTTGGCAAACACCAGAGGCTTTCCATTAAGACCCCAAAAGGAGTAAGGACAAACTGAAATACATCAGCTTTAATAAAGCCTCAAACCAAATCTTAACAGGATTAAGTGATCTGCTTATACTCTATGTGTTTGCCAGAAGAAAAAGTAATCCTTCTAGGAGGAACATCTATAATTTCTAATACACAGTGTTAAACATCCGATAAAAAATAGTGAGGCATGCAAAAAAACAGGGTCAAATAACTGAAAAACAAAAAAAATTTAGAGACCATCTGAAGAATAAATTTGACGTGTTCAACACTAACGACCGAAGACCAGACAAGTTCTGGAATGACATCAAGGACATCATACATGAAGAAAGCAAGAGGTCAAGAAAAGGACAGGAAAGAAAGAAAAGATCAAAACTGATGTCAGAAGAGACTCTGAAACTTGCTCTTGAGCATCAGGTAGCTAAAGCAAAAGGAAGAAATGATGAAGCAAAAGAAGTGAACAGAAGATTTCAAAGGGTGGCTCAAGAAGACAAAGTAAAGTATTAAAATGACACACGCAAAAAGCTGGAGACAGAAAATCAAAAGGGAAGAACACGCTCGGCATTTCTCAAGCTGAAAGAATGGAAGAAAAAATTCAAGCCTCGAGTTGCAATAGTGAAGGATTCTATGGGCAAAATATTAAATGACTCAGGAAGCATCAAAAGAAGATGGAAGGAATACACAGAGTCATTATACCAAAAAGAATTGGTCAACATTCAATCATTTCAAGAGGTACCATATGATCAGGAACTGATGGTACTGGAGGAAGAAGTCCAAGCTGCGCTGAAGACAATGGCAAAAAACAAGGCTCCAGGAATTTACAGAATATCAATTGAGATGTTTCAACAAATGGATGCAGCGCTGAAAGTGCTCACATGTCTATGCCAAGAAATCTGAAAGACAGCTACATGGCCAAAACACACTGGAAGAAATCCATATTTATGACTATTCCCAAGTAAGGTGATCCAACCGAACGTGGAAATCTTACTGAACAATATCATTAACATTACATGCAACTAAAATTTGCTGAAGATCATTCACAAGCGGCTGCAGCAGTATATCAACAGGGAACTGTCAGAAATTCAGGCCAGATTCAGAGGAGGACGTGGAACCAAGGATATTGTTGTTAATGTCAGATGGATTCTGGCTGAGAGTAGAGAATACCAGAAAGATACCTGTGTTATATTGACTATGCTAAGCCATTCAACTATATGCTTCTTAATAAATTATGGATAACATCGCAAAGAATGGGAATTCCAGAACACTTAATTGTGCTCACGAGCAACCTGTACGCAGATCAAAAGGCAGTTGCTCGGACAGAACAAGGGGATACTGCGTGATTTAAAGTCAGGAAAGGTGTGCGTCTGGGTTGTATCCTTTCACCATAGCTATTTAACCTGTATGCTGAGCAAATAATCTGAGAAGCTGTAGTATATGAAGAAGAATGGGGCATCAGGATAGGAGAAAGATTCATTAACAACCTGAGATATGCAGATGATACAATCCTGCTTGCTGAAAGTGAAGAGGACTTGACATACTTACTGATGAAGATCAAAGACTACAGCTTTCAGTATGGATTATACCTCAACATAAAAATAACAAAAATCCTCACTACTGGGCCAATAAGCAACATCATGATAAACACAGAAAAGACCGAAGTTGTCAAAGATTTCATTTTACATGGATCCACAATCAATACCCATGGAAGCGGCAGCCAAGAAATCAAGACGCGTTACATTGGGCAAATCAGCTGCAAAAGACCTCATTAAAGTGTTGAAAAGCAAAGATGTCACCTTCAAGACTAAGGTGCACGCCAGACCCAAGCCATGGTGTTTTCAATCACCTCATATGCAAGCGAAAGCTGGACAATGAATAAGGAAGACTTAGAAAGAACTGACGCCTTTGAATTGCAGTGCTGGCGAAGAATACTGAATATACCAAGAACTGTCAAAAGAAAGAACAAATTTGTCTTGGAAGAATTACAACCGGAATGCTCCGTGGAAGCAAGGATGGCGAGACTACGTCTTACACATACTTTGGGCATGTTGTCAGGAGGGATGAGTCCCTGGAGATGGGCATCATGCATGGTAAAGTACAAGGTCAGCGAAAAAGAGGAAGACACTCAAGGAGATGGACTGACACAGTGGCTGCAACAATGGGCTCAAGCATAACTACTGAGAGGATGGCACAGGACCGGGCAGTGTTTTGTTCTGTAGTACATAGTGTCACTATGAGTCAGAACCGACTTGATGGCACCTAACAACAACAACAACAATGTAACCAATACTGTTTCATCAATTTTAATAAATGGATCCTACAAATGCAAGGGGATAATACTAGGAGAAACAGCGTGCAGGGGGAGAAGCGGAGATACATGGGAACTCAATGTACTTTCTACATAATTTCTCTGTAAACAAAAAACCACTCTGAAAAACAAAGTCCATTTTAAAAAAAAAAAAACAAACCAGCAACCATTTTATTTGCTCACAATTCTTCTGAGCCAGGAATTTGAATTGGGCTCAGTTAGGGGTACTCATCTCTTCTCCACACATTATTAGGGTAGTTCAATCAAGGCTACAGTATCTGTGATGGCTTCAATCACATGTCCGAACTCTTTCTACCAGCTGCTGGCTGGAACACCTAGGTTCCCCTCTGCATGGACTCCTACTCTTCACACGGTCTCTCAGAATTCTATGGTCTAGCCTAGGCTTCTTTCATGGCATCTAGCTTCCAAAAAGGAGAAAATGGAAGCTGCAAGGCCTCTTAAGTACTAGGCTAGAAAGTTAAAAAACATAACTTTCATCACATTCTACTTTTCATATCAAGTCACAGGGACAACCAAGCTTCAAGGCAGAGGAAACAGACAGTGGGCATGGCAAGCCTGCACAGGGATGGAAGAAACTGCTGGCAGCCATTCTTGCAAACAACCCACCATAGTCTGCAATCTGACTTCAATAATGCACATGCCTCCTGAGACTACCAAATTCTTACCCAATGACAGTATCAGCCTTGAAGACCAGTATCTCATGATATGTATCAGATCTGATGTGGACAAGGTTACTCAGGTGTGGGTTTTCTTGATCTAGAAACTTGGGAGTTCAGTGAGGGGAAAGGGCTTGGAATGGAGGTGGGGATAAGAGGCCTCAATATTTTTTTACAGATAAGTCTTCGTTAGTTCTCTTGTTTTCAATACATTACTCCCACCATCCAATGTGCCTGGTATCCCAAATCTTTTTTTTTACCATTTCTAGAGTATGAACCTCCAATCTTCTACTGGGTTGAGAGAGGCAGAACCACCCTACTATTCAGAGTAGTCAAGGGGATGAAGGAAACTAAATACTTCTTAACATATCACCTCCATCTTCATTCATTCATTCCAAAAGTACCTGTTCCCATCAATTGTTGTACCTTTAGGGAGGCCTGTAGAGCAAACTGGATTGCTTTTCAATTTTTCCCCCTCTTCTAGCTTAGCGTTCAGTTTGCTTACTCAAACTTCACTTACCACTGACCTTTCTCCATTCCAGCTTCCAAAAGTTTATTCATATCATATCTTCTCCTGTCTCTTCTTTCTTAAGTCTTATTTTAAATCTATTTATACCATTTTAGTTGGGCATGGAGAAAGAACAAAGCAAATGCATGTGTTCAATCTATCACCTTTAACTAGAATTATTTTTATAAGCACACCATTACAAACTTCAGTGCTACAACTACTATTACAATAAATTGCTTGGGATATACATAACTAACTATGACATAACAGTGTACTCAAACTCTGAAAATAAAGACCAAAGTGGTACAAAACAAATTTTCCCATTAATGAGGGTTGTACTTTTTAAGCTTAGTTGTTAATAAAGTTTATAATTTCATCTCAAGCAAATGGGTCACTGATGAATAATCTGAGAGTATTCCTTTAAACAAATGCATGATGATGTGCTAATACCATGTTTAAGTTTTTTGAAATTGAAATTTTACAACTCATTTCTCTCAAGGTTTTTTCAAGACAAAAAACTAAGCTTTGTGATCTCACATTTCCTACCTTTTCCTGAAAGAAATAACTCTTGCCTACCCTCAGTTTTCTACTAGTAAGTCTGCATAAAGAAACAAAAGCATATAGGGACTTCTGGGTAACACAGAGCTACACACAGAAGTACCACGCCGTCCCTCCACAGCAAAGATCTGAAAAACTAAGTCAAACAGAGATAAACATCAATCCTGAAACAATAAGCATCAAAAGAAGAGATAAAGAACTCAGTCAAGCACCAAATGGAATAAGAAACTGACACAGAACAGAGAACAAGGAGAGATACATGCAGAGGTCCCCTATCAGCTGACGCAGCATGGATCCGCCATCTTGGACTCCTGTCAGAGATTGGTCAACAGAGTACAGGAAAGCAGCTTCACAGAGCTCCCAGCAGGAGACAGAACAACTGGTAACCAGTGATATACGTTTTCCCACCACCCTTCTTAACCCCCATTCAGCCTCCTCTACTTCCTGCGGCCACAGTCTCTAGGCCAGGAAGCACTGGCTTCGCCCTAGTACCGCTTGGATTCCACCCGCCCACACTGGCCGGCTCCCTGAGTGAAGGATGAAAAGTTGACCATCCAGGAAGCTCAATGAACCCCATATAGGACAGACCCCAAAAGAAAATCACCAAGCCATACCACAATCACACTCACTAAAACCAAAGACAAACCAAGAATCCCGAGAGCAGCTCGAGAAAAATGAAAAGTCACATACAGAGGAGAAACAGTAAGACTAAGCTCAGATTATTCGTCAGAAATTATGCAGGCAAGAAAGCAATGGGATGACATACATAAAACCTTGAAAACAAAAAAACTGCCAGCCAAGAATAATATATCCTGCAAAACTCTCATTCGAATATGATGGTAAAATTAGGACATTTCCAGATAAACAGAAATTAAGGGAATATGTAAAACCCAAACCAAACTTAACAAGAATTATTAAAGGGAGCCCTTCAATCTGAGAACAAATGACATGAGACAACATGCTGAATCTAGGACACAGGATCAACCACCCAGATACCAACCTAGGAAATGAACTCTCAGGGACTATTCAAAACCAAAAGAATTACAACAGGAAACCAAAGAGGCTAATTTCTAGACGACGGCAACATCAGAACAATAAAAGAGGGAATAAACAGTGTACATACAGAACCTTCTAATGGAGGAATGCAAACCTACTCATCAAAATAAAGAAGAAAAACATAAAGTCTCAGTACAAACAAAACCGACAAAAACAAAATAAATGGGGAAAAAAACTGCAAACAAAAGGAACTCAGCACAGGAAAGTAACAGGAACAAAGATAACATCAGCACCACAAAAAAGAGCACTACAAAATGACAGCAACAAACTCACACCTATCAATAATTACACTAAATGTAACTGGCACCCATAAAGAGACAGAGAGTGACAGAATGGATAAAAAAACAGGATCCATCAATATGTTGTCTACAAGAGATACACCTTAGAGACAAAGACATAAATTTATTAAAATGCAGATGGAAAAAAAAAATCAAGCAAATAGCTACCAAAAAAGAGGAGTGGCAATACTAATCTCAGGTAAACTAGACTTCAAAACAAAATTCACCATAAAAGACAAAGAAGGAACACTATCTAATGATTAAGGGGACGACTCATCATGAAGACATAACCGTAATAAACACTTGCGCTCCCAATGACAGTGCTCTCAAATACAAAAAACAAGCTCGAACAGCACTGAAAAAGAGAAATTGACAGTTCCACGATAATAGTAGGAGACGTCAACAAACCACTCTCAGTAAACGACAGAACATCTAGAAAGAAACTCAACAAAGATACAGAAGACCTAAAGGGCACCATCAGCCAACCTGACCTCAGAGACATATATAGAACACTACACCCAACAGCTGCAAAGTACACCTTCTTTTCCAATACACACAGAATGTTCTCCAGAAGAGACCACATTTTAGGCCACAGAGCTACCCTCAACAAGATCCAAAAGGCTGAGATAATACCAAGTATTTTCTCTGACCACGATGCCACCAAGGTAGAAATTAACAACAGCAAGAGCAAGGAAAAAAAAAACCAATTACATGGAAACTGAATAATATCCTGTTTACAAACCACTGGGTAATAGAAAAGATCAGAGATGGAATCAAAAAAATTCCTAGAATCAAATGAGAATGAAAACACATCATATCAAAATCTTTGGGACACAGCAAACACAGTCCTAAGAGGACAATTTATAGCAATAGATGCACACATCAAAAAAGAAGAAAGGGAGAAAATCAAAACATTAATTACAAAACTCGAACAAATAAGAAACAGAACAGCAAAAAAAAAAAGCCCACAGCCGCCAGAAGAAAGGAAATAATAAAGATCAGAGAAGAAATAAATGAAATAGGGAATAGAAAAACAATAGAAAGAATCAACAAAACCAAACGTTGGTTCTTTGAAAGGATCAACAAAATCAACAAACCACTAGCCAAACTGACAAAAGAAAAACAGGAAAGCCCGCAAATAACCCAAATAAGAAATGAAATCGGGGACATTTCAACAGCCCCAACTGAAATAAAAAGGATCATAATGAGCATCATGAAAAACTACACTCCAACAAATTAGAAAACGTACAGGAAATAGACAAATTTCTAGAAACACACTACCTACCCAAACTAACACAAAGTGATCTTGAAAATCTGAACAGATCCATAAAAAGAGAAGAGACTGAAAAGGTATAACAAAAGAAACTCCCAACAAAAAAAAGCCCTAGCCCTTGAACCCAAGTTGAGTAAGGATATTGTTGATGTGTTGTGAGATTGTTAACCACTGTCATAGGGCAACATATGTAGCAACTGTTAAATGAGAAACTATTTTGCTCTGTAAGCCTTCATCTTAAGTGAGAATAACAGCACAATTCGAAGAGCGTAGTCAATGTCACTGAACTGTGCATGTAGAAATTTTTGAAATGGTGTATCTTTGGCTATGTGTATTTTCACCAGACAAAAAAAGAGGTTGAGAAGTTAGAGGGTTGAGATGTTGTGGGGTTGTTAACCAATGTTATAAAACAACATTGTATTTCTGTTGCATGAGAAACTATTTGTTCTGTAAGCCTTCACCTGAAGTACAATAAAATAAATAAATAAATACATTTTAAAAAGCCCTAGCCCAGATGGCTTCACTGGAGAATTCTACCAAACATTCTGAGAAGAGCTTACACCAGTACTACTCAAATTATTTCAGAACACAGAAAAGGAAGCAACACTTCTATATTCTTTCTATGAAGCCAGCATAACCCTGATACCAAAACCAGGCAAAGGTACCATAAAAAAAGAAAATTACAGACCAATATCTCTCATGAATATAGATGCAAAAACTCTCAACAAAATTCTAGCCAACAGAATTCAGCATCATATCAAAAATATAAAACACCACGACCAAGCAGGATTCATACCAGCTACGCAAAGATAGTTCAACATTAGAAAATCAATCAACGTAATCCACCACATAAATAAAAGGAAAGAAAAGAATGACATGATCATCCCAATTGACACAGAAAAGGCATTCGACAACATCCAACACCAATTCCTGATAATAAAACATGTACAGAAGGGAAATTTGTCAACACAATAAAGGGCATCTATGCAAAACCAACAGCCAACATCATTCTTAATGGAGAGAGGCTGAAAACATTCCCCTTAAGAACAGGAACAAGGCAAGGATGCCCTTTATCTCCACTCCTATTTAACATTGTACTGGAAGTCCTAGCTAGAGCAATAAGGCAAGAAAAAGAAATAAAGGGCATCTAAATTGGTAATGAAGAAGTTAAATTGTCCCTGTTTGCGGATGATATGAAACTATACACAGAAAACCCTAAAGACTCCACGAGAAAACTACTGGAACTAATAGAAAGAGTCAGCAGAGTAGCAGGATACAAGATAAACATAAAAAAATCAGTAGGATTCCTATACACAAATAAAGAGAATGATGAAAACGAAACCAGGAAAACAATACAATTTATAATAGCCTCTAAAAAAATGAAATAATTAGGAATAAATCTAACCAGGGATGAAAAAGACCTATACAAAGAAAACTATAAAACACTACTGCAAGAAACCCAAAGGGATCTACATAAATGGAAAAACATACCATGCTCATGAATAAGTAGACACAATATTGTGTAAATGACAATTCCATACAAAGCAATTTACAAATACAATGCAATCTCAATTCAAATACCAACAATATTCTTTAAAGAGATGGAAAAACTAATCATTGACTTTATATGGTAAGGAAACAAGCGCCAGATAAGTAAACCACTATTGAAGAAGAATAAAGTAGGAAGACTCGCACTATCTGACCTCAGAACCTACTATACCACTACGGTAGTCAAAACAGCCTGGTACTGGTACAGTGACAGATACATTGACCAATGGAACAGAATGGAGAACCCAGATGTAAATCCATCTACCTACGGTAACCTGATCTTCAACAAGAGCCCAAAGTCCATCAAATGGGGAACAGTCTTTTTAACAAATGGATGTCTATCTGCAAAAAAAAAATGAAACAAGACCCAAACCTCACATGATGTACAAAAAATAATTCAAAATGAATCAAACACCTAAACATAAAGCCAGACCCTATAAAGTTCATAGGAGAAATAAAAGGATCAATGCTAGAGGCCCTAATACACATCATTAACAGGATATAAACCATAACCAACAACAAACAAACCCCAGAAGATAAACTAGATAACTGGGATCTTCTAAAAATTAAATACTTATGCTCATCAACAGACTTCACCAAAAGAGTAAAAAGAGAACCTATGGACTAGGAAAAAATTTTTGGCCATTATACGTCAGACAAAGGTCTAATCTCTAAAACCTACAAAAAAATCCAACACCTCTACAACAAAAAGGCAAATAATCTAATTAAAAAATGGGCAAAGGAAATGAACACTTTACCAGAGAAGACATTCAAGCTGCCCACAGACACATGAGGAAACGCTCGTGATCACTAGCCATTAGAGAAATGCAAATCAAAACCACAAAGAGATACCATCTCACCCCCGGCATTACTGACACACGAAACAAAAAAACTGGAAATAACAAGTGTTGAAGAGGCTGCAGGCAGATCAGAGCTCTTATGTACTGCTGGTGGGAGGAAAACAATATGGTGCTTCCTTAGAAAGCTAAAAATAGGAATACCATATGATCCAGCAATCCCACTCTTAGGAATAAATCCTAGAGAAATAAGAGTCACCACACAAATAGACATATGCATACCTACGTTCACTGCAGCATTGTTCACAATAGCAAAAAGATGGAAACAACCTACACGCCCATCAAGAGATGAACAGATAAATAAACTATGGTACATACATACAATGGAGTATTACACAATGATAAAGAACAATGATGAATCTGCAAAGCATCTCATAACATGGATGACTCTGGAGGGCAGTATACTGAGTGAAATAAGTCAGTCACAAAAGAACAAATATTGGATGAGACCACTACTGTAAAAACTCATGAAAAGGTTTACACACAAAAAGAAACAACTGTTGATGGTTACGACGGAGGGATGGATTGGCGGGAGAACACTAAATAGACAAGTGGTAACTCTGGTGAAGGGTAAGACAGTACAAAATACTGGGGAAGGCAGCACAACTTGTACATGGAAAGATCATGGAAGCTCCACAGACACATCCAAACTCCCTGAGGGACTGAACTGCTGCGCGGAGGGCTGTGGGGACCATGGTCTCGGGGAACATCTAGCTCAACTGGCATAACACAGTTCATAAAGAAAATGTTCTACATTCTACCTTGGTGAGTAGCATCTGGGGTCTTACAAGCCTGAAAGCAGCCATCTAAGATACTCCACTGGTCTCACCCCTTCGAGATAAAGGGAGAATGAAGAAACAAGATACGAGGGAAAGATCAGTCCAAAGGACTACTGGACCACAACTACCATAGCCTCCACGAGCTGAGTCCACTACAACTAGATGGTGCCCAGCTACCACCACTGACTGCTCCGACAGGGATCACAACAGAGGGTCCCGGATAGAGTTGGAGAAAAATGTAGAACAAAATTCTAACTCACAAAAAAAAACCAGACTTACTGGCTTGACAGAGACTGGAGAAACCCCGAGAATATAGCCCCCAGACACCCTTTTAGCTCAGTAATGAAGTCACTCCTGAGGTTCACCATTCAGCCAAAAATTAGACAGTCCCATAAAACAAAATGAGACTAATGGGGCACAACAGTCCAGGGACAAGGACTAGAAAGCAGGAGGGGACAGGAAAGCTGGTGACAGGGAACCCAAGGTTGAAAAGGGACAGTGTTGACATGTTGTGGGGTTGTTAACCATTGTCATAAAACAATATGTGTACTAACTGTTTCTCATTAAACAGTTCCTAACTCACAAGTACCACAAACTCAATATCACTAATTATCATGCTAAAATCCAAGCTTCTACAAATGTGTAACAATCCTCTCTGGATTTCCATATACAACCATTTTATGAAAGAAATTCTTATGAGATAAATTATTTATTCCCAGATAGATCCTTAGAATAACAGCCCTCCTATTTATTTGTGCTCCTCAACTAATTCTGATAGCATAGAAAATAGATGTGTGAGCAAAGATAGACAGAGAATATTATTTTGCAGTACTAAAATTTAACTAAAGTAGTAAGATGAACTTAAAAGTATACAGCGCCTAGAAAATGGTCTAATCATTTAAGTCAAAAGAATTCTAAAGAATCTTATAAACTGACAAAAAAAAGTCATTCTACTTAAAGCTTACTCAGAGCAAACCTGAGACTAGAATGATTTCCATGTGCTTTCATATGTGCTGAAAAGTAGTTATGCTCTGCTTTTAAGATGATTTTATGATTTTACTTAAGATAAATTAATATCACGTAGATGACGCAAAAAGATAAATACAAAATTCCAGTAAGATCAATTTCAAACAAAGTAATCAACATATGTATCTCTCTTTATATCTACCTATGTACAATAAAAAAAGGTTGATTCAAAGTCACTTGCCATTTTTGCGGGAACTCTTCTGCACTGTCATCGGTGGGCAAGACTGGACAGGTGCTACATCTGAAGCAGCAGCAGAGCCTGTATGATGAGCCTTTACCTTATCAGCCCAACTGACACCTGTGGGAGCCAGACGGGGGGCAGCCACTGTGCCAGTTGAACCCCTATGGAGAAAATGACTGCATTAATAAATTATATATATATATGAAAGTTGTAATTTTAAATAGGTACTTATTGCACTTAAATTTTAAAGTATGTGTGTGTGTATGCAGCTACATATATATAGTAATACACAATCATAGCAATTTAAGGCAAATATAAATTTATCTTAGTCTAATACTTCAATGATTGTATTTAGTATAACATTGGAATACAAGGGGAATAAATAGAAACCAAAAAAACAAAACTCGTTGCCATCGAGTTGATTCCAACTCATAGCAACCCTACAGGACAGAGTAGAACTGCCCCATACAAGGAGCATCTGTTGGATTCAAACTGTCAACCTTCTGGTTAGCAGCCGTAGCTCTAAACCACTACACCATCAAGGTTTCCATAAACAGAAAAAAATAAGGATAATATAGAAGAAGCCCTCACTAGTTTTTTAAAAGAAAAATTCAGTTAAGTGGGAAATCTTAAAAACTTATACATCTATACCTTAAACTTATTTTCATTTAAAAGTTAATGTTTTAATAATACAAATGTACACTGATGTGAGAATTTTCTTGACATAGGTACTATTAAAACAGGCTTTTTCTTTGTGTACATTTCTTACATGAGCCACTAGCATCACCAAGGCTCCTCAAAAGCATAATACCTTGTTGGTTTCTTTGAGGTAGAATGAGAATTTAGTGACACCTGTGAAATAATCCAAGTGCATAATCTTCCTCAAGAATATTTTCCCCAAACTTTCACAGCTGTCCTATCCATTCTTCGACAGAAGCTTTGTTTTAATATTTCGCCTTTATCAAAGCTTTCCAAAAACTTATCTGAGTTTTCATAGAAACAATGACTTCCTTTGCACTTTTCGACTTTATTTCACTACTTTATTTAATATTTAAATTGAGTTAAAATGAAGGCAATCTGCATAAACAAGTTTGATAACAAACAACATATTCTGAGTAAACACATAACCAACAGGAGAAGTGAGGAGATACATTAAAGATAGCCCATGAGCCACAATTTTTCAGCTAGCTGTAATAAACAGTTTTACAATGATAACGAAGAGTGTCAATTAGTCCAACAAAATTGTTAGATGAAGATCAGTAAAAGAACTTTTATCATACATGCATTAAATGCTTCCAGTGTTAAAATAAACCATGTACTATACAACATTCTGAACAACAGTCCAACAGAACACATTATAGAAGTCCCCTTAAAATGGTTATTCAACATACAAATATTTGTTTGCTCATATATGTTTCCCCTACTCCACTGAGGTCAATTATTTTATGGTTATGAAGTTCATAAGTCTCTACCACAGGCAAAACCAATAAACCCATAAAGAAATCTGAAAGCAGAAATTTGGTTCTATTGAATAAACATTCAATGAGCTTTTACCAAGTGCCAGGTACAATGCTAAGTGCTTGGGATACAGAAGACATGACAAAGATCTTGTCTCAAAGAAGGTCACAGTGTAAGTGGAAAAAATAAACATTAAAAAATCACAATAGAGAAATAAGAGCTGTCACTCGAATAGACATATGCACATACATGTTCATGGCAGCATTGTTCAGAATAGCGAAAAGATGGAAACCACCTAGATGCCCATCAACAGATGAATGGATAAACAAACTATGGTACATACACACAATGGAGTACTATGCAAAGATTAAGAACAATGATGAAACTGTGAAGCATCTCATAACATGGATGAAACTGGAGGACATTACGCTGAGTGAAATAAGTCAATCACAAAAGGACAAATATTGTATGAGACCTATATTGTAAAAACCCACGAAAAAGTTTACACACAAAAAGTAACAGTCTTTGTTGGTTACCAGGAATGGGAGGGGTAGGGGGGAAATACTAAACAGGCAATAGACAAGTGGTATCTTTGGTGAAGGTTGAGACAGTACACAATACTGGGAAAACCAGCACAACTTGTACAAGGAAAGGTTATGGAAGCTCCACAGACACATTCAAACTCCCTGAGGGACTGAACTGCTGGGCGGAGGGCTGTGGGGACCATGGTCTCAGGGAACATCTAGCTCAACTGGCATAACACAGTTTATAAAGACAATGTTCTACATTCTCCCTTGGTGAGTAGCGTCTGGGGTCTTAAAAGCCTGTGAGCAGCCATCTAAGATACTCCACTGGTCTCACCCCCTCGGGAGAAAAGGGGAATGAAGAAACAAGATACAAGGAAAAGATCAGTCCAAAGGACTAATGGACCACAGCTACCAAGACCTCCACCAGACTGAGTCCAGTAGAGCTAGATGGTGCCCGGCTACCACCACTGACTGCTCTGACCAGGATCACAACAGAGGGTTCTGCACACAGCTGGAGAAGGATGTAGAACAAAATTCTAACACACACAAAAAAGACCAGATTTACTGGCCTAAAAGAGACTGGAGAAACCCCGAGAGTATGGCCCCCAGTCACTCTTTTAGCTCAGTGGTGAAGTCACTTACGAGGTTCACTGTTCAGCCGGGGACTGGACAGCCCCATAAAACAAAATGGGACTAATGAAGCACAGCAGTCCAGGGACAAGGACTAGAAGGCAGAAGGGGACAGGAGAGCTGGTGATAGAAAACCCAAGGTTGAGTAAGGACAGTGCTGACATGCAGTGGGGTTGTTAACCATCATCACAGGGCAACATGTATACTAACTGTTTAATGAGAAACTATTTTGTTCTGTAAACCTTCATCTAAAGTGAGAATAGCAGCACAACTGCAAGAACGTAATCAATGTCACTGAACTGTACATGTAGAAATTTTTGAAATGGTGTATCTTTAGCTATGTGTATTTTCACAAAAAAAAAAAAAAAAAAAAAAAAAGGTCGAGAAGGGAGAGGGTTGCCATGTCGTGGGGTTGTTAACCTACGTCATAAAACAATATGTGTACTTTTTAATGAGAAACTATTTGTCCTGTAAACCTTCATCTAAAGTACAATTAAAAAAAAGAAACAAACACACACAGTAAACAGAAGGAATATTATTTAAAATAAATCAATACAACTTACAGAGACAAAAGTAGCAAAACAAAACACATTCATAATGCAAAGGTGGCAATGCCTTTGTTACTTCCAATAAAACATTTCCTATTGAACCAAAAAGCTCCAGTGGAATCTTTCATTATAGATAAAAGAATGCACCTCCTTAAAAATCAGAAATAGAAACATGGTAAGAGACAGCAATCCCTCTATAGGGAATATATCCTAGATATATAAGAGCCATCACATGAATAGACATATGCACACCCATGTTCACTGCAGCATTATTCACGATAGCAAAAAGATGGAAACAACTTAAGTGCTCAAAAACAGATGAATGGATAAACATATTATGGCACATACACACAATGGAATACTATGCAATGATAAAGAACAATGATGAATCCATGAAACATCTCACAACATGGATGAATCTGGAGGGCATTATGCTGAGTGAAACAAGTCAATCACAAAAGGACAAATATTGTATGAGACCACTATTACAAAAACCCAAGAAAAGGTCTACACACAGAATAAAAACAATCTGACTGTTACAAGGAAGGGGAGGGAAAATCACTAACTAGACAGTAGACAAGTGTTAACTCAGGTGAAGGCAAAGACAACATACAATATAGGCGAAGTCAGCACAACTTGACCAAGGCAAAGACATAGAAGCTTCCTAGACACATCCAAACATCTTGAATGACCAACTTACTGGGGCTAAGGGCTGGCGACCATAGTCTTAGGGGATATCTAGGTCAATTAGCATAACATAGCTCTAAAGAAAATGTTCTCCATTCTACTTTGATGAGTACTGTCTGGGTCTTAAAAGCTTGGGAGTGGCCACCTAAGATACATCCATTGGTCCCATCACGTTCAGAGCAAAGGAGAATGAAGAAAATCAAAGACAGAAGGAAAATATTAGTCCAAAGGAATAACAGACCACATGAACCACAGCCTCCACCAGCCTGAGCCCAGAAGAACTAGACAGTGCCTGGCTACCACCACTGACCACTGACAGGGATCATAACACAGTCCAGGGCAGAGCGGAAGAAAAATGCAGAACAGAACTCAAATAAAAACCAGACTTACTGGATACATGGATGGCAAAGAAACATACGAAAAGATGCTCAAACATCATTTGTCAGTAGGCAAATGCAAATTAAAACCACAATGAGATATCACTAAACATCTACTGTTGCTAGCTGCCAGTGAGTAGACTCCCAACTCACAGTGATCCCAAACACAACAGAATGAAAAAATGCCCAGTCCTGCACCATCCCCATGACTGCCTGCGTATGGACCACTGTGATCCATAGGGTTTTCAATGGCTAATTTTTGGAAGTAGATTGCCAGGCCTTTCTTCCTAGAACTAGCTGCTGTCAAATCGATTCCAACTCATGGTGATCACATATGTACCAACAGTACAACTGTGTGCCAAAGGGTTTTCAATAGCTGATTTTTTGTAAGTAGATCACCAGGTCTTTCTTCTGAGGTGCTTCTGGGTGGACGTGAGCCTCCAACTTTTCAGTTAGCAGATGAGCTGTTAACTGTTTGAACCCACTCAAGCACTCCATACATCTATTAGAATGGCTAAAATGAAAAAGAATGGCCATTCCAAGTATTGCTGAGGATGTGGAGGAATTAAACTTCTTATACACTGTTGCTGGGAATGTAAAATAGAACAACCACTTTAGAGAACAGTTTGGCAGTTTCTTATAAAGTTAAATATTCACCTACCATAAGATCCAGCCATTCCACTCCTATGTATTTGCCCCAGATAAATAAAAACATATACTTATACAAAGACTTGTACATGAATGTTCAAAGAAGCTTTATTTGTAACAGCCAAGATCTGGAAACAATCCAAATGTCCATTGATAAATGAATGGACAAACAAACTGGTGTATATCCATACAATGGAATACTACTCAGAAACGAAAAGGAAGAAACTATTCATGTACGTTACAACATGGATGAATTGCAAAATAATTACACTAAGTGAAGAAGCGAGACAGAGTAAACACTGTATGGTACCATTTACATAAAATTCTTAGAAATGCAAAGCAATGTATAGTGACAGAAAGCAAATCGGTGGTAGCATGGGGACTGGTTGTAGAAGAATCTTGAGTGGAGATGTGAGGAGGTTATTACAAAGGGACATGAGGAAACTTCTGGGGGTAATATATATGCTCAAATTTGATTGTGGTGATAGTTTCATGAGCGTATATTATGTCAAAACTTATAACACTGCACACTTTAAACATGTACAACTTCTTGTATGTCAATAAAGCTGTTAAAAGCAATCTGACAATACTGTCAAGGATGCGGGATAATGAATAGTGTCATAAGCTCTACCGGTAGAAGTGCCAAATTAGTACAAACTCTTTGGAAAACAGTCTGACATTATTTAGTAAAGCTGAATAGACACAAATCTTATGACCTAATCTTTCCCCTTTCTAAGTGTATATACTAAAGAAACTCTTGTACATGTGTACTGGACACATGTATAAGGATATTCACAGCAACACTGTGAATAATAGCCAAAAACTGGAAACACATCAAAATATATCACCAGCTGAATGAATAATAGAATATTCAAAAAATGAAATATTCAGAAATGAAAATGAATGAAATACAGCCATATATAACAAATTTTATATATAACGAGAGAAATAAATCACACAAAAAAGATTACATAAAGAATTATCCTGTTCATAAAAAGTTAAAAACAGGCAAAACTAAACCATTTAGTTTAAGAATACATACACAGTAAAACTAGACAGAAAAGCAAGTAAATGATTACCAAAAAAGTTGAGGTTATCAATTACCTTGGTGGGCACAGGGGAAGATTATTGAGAAGGAACACACAAAGGGCTTCAGGGGTGCTGGCAACATTCTATTTATTGACTAGGGAGTTATTATTATGTGAGGGGTTATTATATAATTATTTTTTGCCAAGAGTATTTATATTTATGACCTTTTCAATATGTTATTATTCATAATTTTAAAACAATTTAAAAATTGAGAGCAGTTCCTGGATTTGGTTATGCCCTCAATGTAAACTGTAAACCCTTTACATTAATTACTGGAATAACTAGTCCAAGCTTTGATAGACAAAGTTAGATAATTATTTGTATTATATAATCAACTGTAATAAATTTGTACACGAATGCAATGATGTCAGCAATTTTAAATAACACCATCTATGATATATATATTTAGATCTTTTTTGTGAAAGAAATTGCCAGTTCTTGTCATGAATCATTTAGCATGAAATATATTGATTGGTTTTAGTCTTTGGATTACTGATTATATTTGAATATATTACATTTCCTCAAAGTTGAACTTTACTCTCTTGCATTTTTTAATTTTTCATTCAGACAATTTCAAACATTTCCACGGATATTTTTATAATGAAATATTAGTTTTATACTATCACAAGTATATTACCAGCAGAGAGTATTTTATTGTAATATAAGATGTAGTAGGCTTGTTTGAGTTCATCTCACCCAAAATTTAAGCTTCTTCGAGCATTTGATGTTACGTTTATTCTATCTGTCGATGGGCTTGGAATCACATGACGTCCTGGAGACATCTTCTTTACTTCCCATGCCAATGAAGTTGGTCTGCCAAATGAAAACATACAATTGATTAAATTAATAGGGGAAAACAAAATCATCTTTTCTCTTGGTTGTTAGTGTGTGAAAACAATCATGTCATGATTTTCCCTATAGTATTGCTTAATAGAAAGTTACCATATTACCAGTCAGGATCATAGATGATCTGTTGTCCAGGTTTTTCCACTCACTGCAGCATAGCAGCATAACTCTGCTTATCCAAAGGTCATAGGGTTATAAAAACATTGAGATACACTACTTATAATTTACAAGCCTCCACATCACCAGCTTTAAAAAAAAAAATTAAAAAGGCAGTGGTACTATTTTGGGCTACCTGTGTCTGATCTCCTCGAGGAATAAGTTGGTTGAACAGGAATCAAAACATAAAGACAAGGGTGAGGGTTTAAATAAAAAATACACAAGGAAATAGGAAGTTTTCTCCCTCTATCTCTTGATCCCCCATGAGAATGTTAGTATAAAGATTTCATTGCTCTCTGCTAGGAAGCTATGTAATGTAACTTCACTTCTACTCTTCCTTCTTCACTAGCCCCACAACCAATCAGCTGACAGGCACACAGCACTCAAGACATTATGTGCTGATTCCAAATGAAGCTTTCTAAAGAAATTTAGATCTCTCATTACTCTCCTAATAAAAAATCATCAATGTTCCTCACTGAATACTATATTAAAAAAGAAGTATCCTTCCCTAAAGCATCTCACACGTGCCCTGTACTTCCGTAACTGTTTATTTAATGCTACTCCCATCATAAAAGCCAACCACTTGTTAAAATCCATCCCATCCTTTAAATACTACCTCTGCATCCACTAGGAAATGTTTCTGATCTATCATTCAAGCAGGCTATGACCCTCTCCTCTCAACACCCATAACAGTTCCTTGTCCTAATAAGTTCTATTTTATCTCACCTTCATACACTGCAAATTCTGAGAGTAGTAAATGTGCTATATTCAGCAATTAAATGGATAAAAGTACTTTCCACTCATAGGTGCCCAACAAATATGTTACTGAACTGAATGAGAAATACAGCATCCAACTTTTATATTTCTAGTTATGAGGTCAAGTTCATTGTTCAACTTCAATGTATGCTACTGAAACCAACTGGCTGCTATAAAGACCAGAAACTCATTACCTGCTTTGAGCATCTGTCTTCTCTAGCTTTTCCTGAAGTTGAATCCAGTCAATCAACGCTTTGAAATCCCTTACATAGTTATCCAGCATCATTAGCACTTCCTAATTTAAAGCAAACAAAAATATTAAACTCTATTCTGAGACTAAGTTTCAAGAAAAAACTATTAGAGGTGAATGACTTATGAATTAATAACTTTTACATAATACTCTTCATGGAGAAAGCTGTACAACCCACTGATCTAGTTTTTGTTTATTTGGGTTTTTTTTTTTTTTTTTAATCCTCACTGTTTAATAAGATAATAAAAAATTAGTGGAGTTGAAAATCTAAAGACCAAGAGATGGTACTGATATTTCTTCTGAAGACCTCCTCAAAAGGTCACTGTTTTCACTTTTTTATTGTGACATTTAATATAGAAAGTACACAAAACATAAATGTATAGATAAATTACTGCAAAATGAAGTCCCATGAAACTACCACCCATGACAAAAACTACAACAATGCAAGTCCCTACAAGCTCCTCAGATGCCCCCTCTCAATTACTACCTCATCCTTCCTTCAAGGCAACCACTACTTCTAATCATTTAATTTTGTCCATTTTTTGAACTTCATGTAAATGAACTTATATAGTATACATTATTTTGCCACTTCTTTGGTAGATTTGTTTGGTAGATTCATCCATATTACAAAGTGAGTAAATTTGTAACTCATTTCTTGTCATAAATAAACAGTATTCCACTGTATGCATATACCAATATTTATTTCTCTAACCTGCTGATGATGGGCATCTGGGGGATTTCCATTTTTTGACATTACAAATTATGCTGTTATGAATATTCATGTACTTGTCCTCTGAACATATGTATCCATCCCTGCTGAGTAGAACTGCTGAGTCATAAGGTAAACATACATTCAACTTTAGTGCATGACACCAAACTGTTTTCCAAGGTGGTTGCCACTCCTGCCAGAATTTTTATTATAAGAGTTCCTCCTGCTCCACATTCTTACCTACATTTGGTATTGTCCATTTGTAGATGTGTGTTTTGTTCTGCTTTTTAACCTGAGCCATTCTAGTAGGGAAATAGCATGTATCAGGACTCCATTCCTTTTAATGGCTGAATGATTACATAAACAAACCAAGTTCTTTTCATCTATTCATAAATTATGGAAATTCTGGTGGTGCAGCAGTTAAGAGCTAATGGCTGCTAACCAAAAGGTTGGCAGCTTGAATCCAAGCACTCCTTGGAAACCTTAAGGGGTAGTTCTACTCTGTCCTATAGGATTCGCTATGAATCGGAATCAACTCGACAGCAACAGGTTTGGTTTTTGGTTATTTGTAAATTGATGAACATTTGGATTTTTTCTGGTTTTCAACTGTTATAAATAATGCTGCTATGAACATTCAGGTATGAGTTTTTGTGTGAACATATTTTCATTTCTCTTGGGTATATACCTAGGATTAGAATTGCTGTGTTGTATGGTAATTCTATGTTTAACTTTTTTAGGAATCACCAAACTGTTTTCCACAGAGGCTGCTCCATTTTACATTCCTGCCAGCAATATACAAGGACTGATGCCACCCAACATCAAGACTTATATAAAAGTAACCAAGAGAGTGTGATATTGGTGAAAGAACAAAAAGATCAGTGGAATAGAACAGAGAGCCCAGAAATAAGTCCATATAAATACAATCAACTAATCTTTGACAAAGAAGCAAAGACAATTCAACAGAGAAAAGATAGTCTTTTCAACAAATGCAACAACTGGACACTCACAAGCAAAAAAACAAACCTAGACACAGATCCTACACCTTTCACAAAAAATAATTCGAAATGGATCATAGATCTAAATGTGAAATGCAAAACTATACAACTTTTAGAAAAGAATATAGGAGAAAATCTAGGTGACCTTGGATTTGGCTATGACTTTTTAGATACAACAACAAAAACACAATCAAAAAAGAAAAAATTGATAACTTGGACTTCATTAAAATTAAAAACTTCCGGAGGTGAAGCGAACATGGCACTAGAGACAGAAACACCATGCCATCCCTTCATAGCAAAGACCCGAAAAACTAAGTAAAACAGAGACAAATGTCAATTCTGAAACCCTAAGCATCAAATGAAGAGATAAAGAACTCAACCAAGCACCGAATGGAATAAGAAACCGACAGAGAGCAGAGAGGAGTGATACAGAGTAGAGGTCCCCTATCAGCTAACACAGCAAGGATTTGCCATCTTGGACTCCACGGCCACTGAGATCAGTGGACAGGGAGTATGCGAAGGCAGCTTCACAGAGCTTCCAGGAGACAGAGCACCTGGTAGTCAGCGATACACGCTTTCCCACCTCCTACCCTTCTTCCCACTGCTCAGCTTCCACAGGTTCCCAGCAGGCTATAGTTGCTCGGCCAGGAGGCGGGGGCTTCATGTTGTTTGGATTCACCCTGCCCACACAGGCAGGCTCCTTCAGTGCCATTTGTTTTTATGCTATTGTTGCTTTTTTTGGCTTCTTTTGTTTCTTCCCTCTCTCTTACCTTTCTCCCTTCCTTTCTCTTGAACGCCTTGCTCCATGTGCCATCTCTGCTTCTTTTTGACAGGCTGTGAAGCATCACTTCACTGGGGAACTGCTACCCTAGTCTGCGCCGCCATGCCAGTAGGATCCCTGGGGACATTTTTTTTCTTTTTTTCCTTTTTGTTTTTCTTCCTTTCTCGTTTGCTCATCTCTCTCTACTTTACTTCTCTAACTATCTCCTGAACATCTGGCACTGTGTGCCATCTCCGCACCTTCAAGACAGGCTGTGCTGCTCAGCTTGGGAGTCACTTCCCCAGTCCACTCCCTGGGGAAATTTCTTTTTCTTTATTTTTATTTTTTCTGTTTCCTTTTTCTTTTTTCCTTTTTGTTTTTGTTCATTTCTCAGTTTCTCGTCTCTCACTACTTTCCTTCTTTTCCTGACTCCTGAATATCTGGTGCTGTGTGCCATCTCCACCCCATTCAGACAGGCTGTGCAGTGCCTAGCAGCTTGGGAGCCACTTCCTCAGTCCGTGCCACCAAGCCAGTGGGCTCCCTTGGGGACTTAATTTCTTGTTTCTCTCTAGCATATTTCCCTTCTTCTCTCCTGAACATCTGGTGACGTGTCCCATCTCTACTCCTTCTAGCTGGGCTGTGCACTGCCAAGCAGCTGTGGAGCCACTTCCCTGATCTGCACCACCACACCAGTGGGCTCCCTCAGAGTATCTTTTTTTTCCTTTCTGTCTTCTTTTCTTGATTTCTTGTCTCCCTCTACCTTCCTTCCTTACCCTTCTCCTGAACATTTGGCAACATGTGCCATCTCCACTCCTTCTTGACAGGCTGTGCAGTGTCACTCAGCTGGGGACTCGCTTCTAGTGGGCTCCCTTGGGGCATTATTTTTGTTTCTCTCTTTCTTCTTCTTTTCCTTCTCTTTTTCTCACTTTCTTGACTCTATCTACCTTCCTTCCTCACCCTTCTCCTGAACACCTGGAGCTGTGCAGTGCCATTCAGCTGGGGACCCATTTCTGGTGGGCTCCCTTGGGGCATTTTTCTTTCTTTCTTCTTTTTTTTCTCTCGGTTTCTTGTCTCTCTCTGCCTCCCTTCCTCCCAACCACCTAGCATTTTTGGTTTTTTTCTCAGCTTGTCTCTCTCTACATTCTTTCCATTCCTTTATCCCAACCACATAGCCATGTCTTTCTCTCTCCTTTTTTAAAACCTAATTTCTTATCTCTCTCTCTCCCTTCCTTCCTTTCCTTTCTCTCACTCATCTAGCTGTGTGTGCTATATCTGTCCCTTCTTGATGGGCTGTGCCTCACCACCTGGCTAGAAAGCCACCAGGACACGGCTTCCCTGGGTCTGCACCACTCCAATGGCAGGTACCCTCAGCACTATATTTTTTTGGCTCCTGTTTCTCTCTCCTCTTTCTCTTCTTTCCCACACACTTAGCTCCACACATTAAAACCTCCCCCCTCCCTCCTGCCTATCTGCACCGTGCGCTGAACACCGTACCCCCAAGCAGCACAGGCATGGTCTGCTGGAACTTGCTCTGCACTGACCCCCAGCCCTGCCCTGACAGCCCAGGCCATGCCACAAACAGCCCATCCCAGTCCCTCCCCTTCCACTGGACCTGCTCTGCTGCACCATAGCTGAGCAAATGGCCCTGCCCATTGGACAAGGTGGTGAGAAGTACCATGCCCACAGACAAGCAAACAACAAAGAACACGCAGCTTGTCTGCTCAGACACAACCAAACAAAACAAAAAAGCATGACAAAACAAACAAATCTACAATCAATAAACAAAGAAAATAACTACTGAATGCCCTGAAGACAGCAGACAATATCAAAACATACATAAAAAACAGGACAGGATGCTTCCAGCAGGTGTCCAAAATAAAACAAAAGATGACCTTCCAGCAGAAGAAAAGGCACTAGAACTACCTGATAGGGAATTCAAATCTTTAATATTCAGAACTATCTAAGAGTTAAAGGAAAAAATAGACAAAATCATAGAAAAGACTTACAAAACAACGGAAGCATTCAGGAAAATAATACAGGAACAAAATGTCCAAATAAATTTACAACTAGAAATCATACAACAATAGCAATTAGAAATCCAAAAGATAAACAACAAGATTTCAGAAATGGACAGTGTCACAGAAGGTCTGAGGAGTGAGTCTGAAACAACAGATGACAAGATCAGCAAAATTGAAGACAAATACATGGATACAACTTTGTTTGAGGAAAAATCAAAGAAAAGAATGCAGAAAAGTGAAGAAACCTTGAGAATGATGTGGGATACAATCAAAAGCAAAAATCATCGAGTGATCGGAGTTCCAGAACAGGGGGAGAAAATGGAAAACACAGAGAAGACCATTGAAGAACTGCTGACAGGAAACTTTCCTAATATCATGAAAGATAAAAAGCAAACCATCCAAGAAGCTCAATGAACCCCGTATAGGATAGATCCCAAACGAAAATCACCAAGCATATCATAATCACACTCACTAAAACCAAAGACAAAGAAAGAATCCTGAGAGCAACTTGAGAAAAACGAAAAGTCACATACAGAGGGGAAACAATAAGACTAAGATCTGATTACTTGGCAGAAACCATGCAGGCAAGAAGGCAATGGGATGACATATATAAACCTTGAAAGAAAAAAAATGCCAACCAAGAATAATATATCCTGCAGAACTCTCACTCAAATATGATGGTAAAGTTAGTACATTTCCAGATAAACAGAAATTAAGAGAATATGGAAAATCCAAACGAAACATACAAGAATTATTAAAAGGAGTCATTCGGTTTGAGAACAAACATCATCAGACGACAGCCTGAATCTAGGATGCAGGACCACACATCAACCAGATACCAACCTACATAATTAACTCTCAAGGATTAATCAAAACTAAAAGATCTACAACAGCGTATCAGAGAGGTTACTCTGTAAATGACAACAACATCAAAACAATAAAAGAGGGAATAAATGGTGTAGGTGTAGAACTTTCAAATGGAGAGGAAGGCAAAGCGATACCAAGTAATAAAAGGCTGGTTCAAACTTAGGAAGATAAGGGCAAATTTCAATGTAACCACAAAGAAAGTTAACAAATCTACTTATCAAAATAAAGAAGGAAAACAAAGTCTCAATAAACACAAAATCTACAAAAACAAAAAAAATGGGAAAAAATCCACAAACAAAAGGAATTCAGCACAGGAGAGTAAAAGAAGCAAAGAAAACATCAGTACCACATGAACGATTACAGCAGCTTTATTCATAAATGCCAAAAACTGGAAGCAACCAAAATGTCCTTTTAAATCAATAAAGTATAGTGCATCTATACAATGGATTACTATTCAGCTATAAAAAGAACGATCAAGCCACAAAAAGACAAAAAGGAACCTTAAATGCACATTGCTATGTGAGAGAAGCCAATCTGAAAAGGATACATATTTTAAGATTCCAACTATATGACATTCTGGACAATGCAAAACTACAGAAACAGTAAACATGTCAGTGGTTGCCAAGGGCTTGGGGGAGAAGGGGAGGGAGAAAGGAAGAGATGGATAGGTGAGCACAGGGGATTTTTAGGACAGTGAAATGATTATGTATGATACTGTTAAAGTGGCTACATGACATTTGTCAAAATCCATAGAACTGTACAATAGAGTGAGCCTTAATGGAAACTATGAACTTTAGTTAATAATAGTGTACCAGTCTCAGTTCAGAGCCCCTGGGTTGCACAAACAGTTAAGCACTCAACTACCAGCCAAAAGGCTGGGGTTCAAACCCACCCAGAAGTGCCTCAGAAGACAGGCCTGATGATCTGCTTCCAAAAGGTCAGGGCTTGAAAACCCTACAGAGCCGTTCTACTCTGCACACATGGAGTCACCATGAGCTGGAATCCACTGGATGGCAATTAATAACAACAACATCAGTTCATCAATTGTAACAAATGGGTCACACTAATACAACATGTTAATAATAGGAATACTGGGGGATGGAGTGGGAAATATGGGAACTCTGTATTTTCTGCTCAATTTTTCTGTAGAACTAAACTGCTCTAAAAAAATAAAATCCTTTTTTTTTTAAAAGTATATATGTGGTTCACATTATATTTCTATTGGCCAGCACTACTCTAGATCATCTGTGGTAATTAGGCAAATAAAAAAAGATGAGATTTAAAAAGATAAATTTCAGGTTCTATCCTTTGATCCAAAAAGCAATTGTGTGGTAAGTACAGGATCGGGGGAAAGTTGATCTTAACAACACAGAGCACATACAAAAAAGACTTAGGAGTTTTATCTGACACTAAACTCAGGCTGAGGAAACAGTCTGCTCATCCAACTGAAAAAAGTAATTATGATCTTACATTGCATCAATACAAACATAATAAATACATGTGCTTTTGATCTGCATGGCCCTGGTGACCAATCATGTTGAGCATCTTTTTTATGTGCTTGCCCATTTGTATATCTTCTTTAGAAAAAGTCTATTAAGTCCTTTGCCCTTTTTTAATTGGATTGTCTTCTTATTGTTGAGTTGTAGAGTTCTTTATATATTCTGAATATTAAACCCTTATCAGATATATGATTCCCAAATATTTTCTCCCATTCTGTAGACTGTCCCTTTACTTTGTTGATAAAGTTCTTTGGATCACGGAAAGTTTTTAATTTTAAATGGACAAAGGATACAAACAGGCACTTCAACAAAGAAGATATACAGGCAGCAGACACATGAGGAAATGCTCACGATCATTAGCCATTAGAGAAATGCAGATCAAAACTATAATGAGATATCATCTCACTCCAACAAGGCTAGCATTTATTCAAACACAATAAATGTTGGAGAGGCTGTGAAGAGACTGGAACACTTATACACTGTTGGTGGGAATGTAAAACGGTACAACCACTTTGGAGATCGATTTGGCGCTTCCTTAAAAAACTAGAAGTGCCATACAATCCAGCTATCCTGCTCCTTGGAATATATCCTAGAGAAATAAGAGCCATCACATGAATAAGTATATGCACACCCATGTTCATTGCAGCACTGTTCACAATAGCAAAAAGATGGAAACAATGGACGAATTCGTCAATGGACGAATGAATAAACAAATTATGGTATAGCCACACAATGGAATACTATGCAACAATAAAGAACAACGATGAAGCTGTGAAACATCTGATAACATGGATGAATCTGGAAGGCATTATGCTGAGTGAATTTAGTCAGTCACAAAAGGACAAATATTGCATAAGACCACTATTATAAAAACTCAAGAAAAGGTTTAAACACACAAGAAAACATTCTTTGACTGGTATGAGGGTGGGGAGGGAGGGTGAAGGTTATTTACTAACTAAATTATCTTAGGTGAAGGGAAGGACAGCACACACTACAGGGGAAGTCAGCACAACTGGACTAAACCAAAGCTAAGAAGTTTCCTGAATACAATCAAACACTTTGAGGGACAGAGTAGCAGGAGTAGAGGTCTGGGGATCATGCTTTCAGGGGACATCTAGGTCAATTGACATAACAACGCTTATTAAGAAAACGTTCTACATCCTACTTTGGTGAGTGGCATCTGGGGTCTTAAAAGCTTGCAAGCGGCCATCTAAGATGCATCAATTGGTCCCAACCACCTGGAGTAAAGAAGAACGAAGAACACCAAAGATACAAGGAAAGTATTAGCCCAAGAGACAGAAAGGGCCACATAAACCAGAGACTTCATCAGCCTGAGACCAGAAGAACTAGGTGGTGCCTGGCTACCCACCAATGACCACCCTGACAAGGAACACAACAGAGAGTCCCAGATGCAGCAGGAGAAAGGTGGGGTGCAGAACTCAATTTCTAGCAAGAAGACCAGACTTAATGGTCTGACTGAGACTGGAGGAACCTCAGAAAGCACGGCCCCTGGATTCTCTATCAGCCCAGAAATAAAACAATTTCCGAGGCCAACTCTTCAGACAGGGATTGGACTAGACTGTGGGACATAAAATTGATACTCGCGAGGAGTGGGCCTCTTAGCTCAAGTAGATACAAGAGACTAAATGGGCAGCTTCTGTCTGGAGGTGAGATGCGAAGGCAGAGAGGGTTAGGAGCTGGTTGAATGGACATGGGGAATCAAGGGTGGAAAGGAGAAGTATGCTGTCACAGTATGGGGACAGCAATTAGAGTCACAAACCAACGTATGTATACATTTCTGTATGGGAAAAATTTTAAAAAAAGTTTTTAATTTTGATGAAGTTCAATTTATCTATTTTGTCTTGTTGCTCATGAGTTTGGTATCATATCTAAAACTCTACTGCCAAATCCAAGGCCATGAAGATTTACCCCTATGTTTTCTTCTAATAGTTTTATGATTTTAGCTCTTTTAAGAGTTAGGTTTGTTGATGCATCTTTAGTTAATTTTTGTGTGTAGTATAAGAGTCAACTTCATTCTTTTGCATGTGGCTGTCCAGCTGCCTCAACACAATTTGTTGAAAAGACTTATTTTTCCCCATTAAATGGTCTTGGCATCCTTGTCACCGATAAATGGGCCACAGGTGTATGGATTTACTTCTGGACTCTCAATTCTATGCCATTGGTCTGTATGTCTACCCTTATGAAAACACAACACTGTCTTGATGACTGTAGCTTTGTAGTAAGTTTTGAAATTGACAAGTGTGAACCCTCCAACTTTGTTCTTCTTTTTCAAGACTGTTTTGGCTATTTGGGGTCCCTTGCATTTCCCTATGAATCTGAGGATCAGCTTTTCCATTTCTATTTAAAAAAAAAAAAAGCAAAGGGGTTGCACTGAATCTGCAGATCAGTTTGGGTAGCAATATTAACAATATTAAGACTTCCAATCCATGAGCATGAGATGTCTTTCCATTTATTTAGGTCTTCTTTATTTACTTTCAGCAATGTAAGTTTTTAGTACAAGTCACTTCATCTTAAAGATGAGAACACTGAGGTTTTAGTGAGGACTTCATGGTGGCAGTGAACCCAAACACACTGACACCTGGCCCACTGCCCTTTTCTTAAGTCACAACTCCAAGACCGTCAATATTGGCAGTAATAAAAAAAGGAAGGAAGAAAAGATAGAAATTTAAAAATTACTAATAAATCCATTACCCACGGTGTGCTTCTCTTTAGTGTTTTTTCTCAACATTGTTAACATTTACTCGAAAACAGAAATTATCTGCAATGAAAATTCAAACTACAATAATAACGCTGCTTAGTCCCTTCTAAATACTCAATTTTCAATACCACTAACATTTATGTGAAATTATCACCAGTTTTAAAAAATACATTTTTGGAAAATAAATGCTTAAAATTTTACCAACATTTCTTACGCAGATGATACAAAGCTAAGTGTATGAACAGCAATTCTGCATGACTTAACACCAGTTTTCAATAATATGATGGGTTGCTTGCCTTCTGTTACCAAATGCTTCATTTCCACTGACAATTAGCTTCCAAAGACAAATTTAAAATTGACTGAATTTGACAGGGAATCATTTTCAAATCAGCTTAACTAGGATGAATATATCATCTGTGCCCCACAGTCCACATTCATCGTAATTACCATTATTACACTCTGATTTTCTTCTTTAGATAATCCAAAATTACATTACTGTGACACTACATTCCACACATCTGGCAAAGATTATTTTCTTGGCACTGATTAGTTATGTATCTAAACAGTAATGACAATTCTGAGTAAGAAAAGAGTGTACACAAAGAGGCCACTGAGATCTAGTCCACTGCTCAGAACGGGGACACTGACCTCAAGTGCAACTGTGAGTGTAAGTATTGGCACATCAGCCAGAGTTGTGGTCTACTGCATAAGGCAATGAACTTAAACGTTAATTCACTAGAAAAAAGTCACTCACACCAGTCTCACCTTACTAGAAAGGCTACTTTCCAATGTTCCCAGAAAATGACCATCAGAAAATGCCAACCAGCTATAAAAATGATTGTTTGCCTTATAAATACACTGCTTTCCCATAACTAAATTTTAGTTGACTTTACAGTATCACTGTCAAAGACCTCAAAAACATTTTTCACTTGTAAGTGTTTTAAAAGTTATAGATACACTTTGGAAATCAGACCCAAGACTAATAATAAATGTATGCCAAATTATTCACCAGTGAAATACAGTACCAGCCTTACTTCAGTCACAAAAGTTATATTCTACTTTAAAAGCCTCTTCTGAACAAAGAAGTATTGTTTATTTCCTTTCAAAGGTAATCCCTGGTGCCAAATCACTGGTAATAAAAGTCTTCTGCAATCAGGAAAAGGACACATTTAAAAAATTCAGTTGGCTTCCTTCTCTCAATTCTACTAATATAATTCAAATTCTTTAATTAAATTCATTCAACTTAAATCACCTATATTAGGGTACAGAAAGATTTAATTCAGAATAATTTGTTTCAGAAGTTTTCTACTGATTTCCCTTTTTGCTGGGGGAAAAAAAACTCTAAAGAGCAAGAATATACGCAGCTATATTTCTGATACTAGTTGGCTCAGAGAAAGTACATTTGATGGCTTAAACAACCTATTTTAAGGAATGTTTAGCTCAACTTTATCAGAAATGATCAGAGTGGTACCATGCAGCTGTAATCTGAGTCATGTTTTACGAACAAGGGAATACAAACAAGACAAGCAGCTGGAGCAGCCTCATAGTCATTGATGCACATCTTTCTCCCTAAAGCTATGAAGGCCATTTTGTCAAGCAGGATGAAACAGAACAAAAGTGGCTCTGAAAGTAACATTATAAGCATTCAGATAACTACATATAGATGTACAGCTAAAATTACCAATTAGTTTACCAATTGGCTGCAATGGATTCGATTGGTTTGTAATTAATTCTAGTTACTGGCGCAGAGAGCAGGATGGTTGGCGCCATCCCTTTGTCCTCCTGACACACAATACTAGTGCACAGGCCCTTGGGACCAAGACATCAGTATAGCTCTCCAATTCAGCTACAGGAATGAGTACAGTGGTGAACCTCTGTGGTGCTAAAGGGGTAGAAACATGCATCCCATGAGAAGTCAGTGAAAAGGGAAACTTTATGAAAGAGCCTTACCAACCTAGAAACAGGTTTTAAACACATAATTTTAAAAACAACTTATCTAGTTTTTTAAAAGCTACTACTGGATAAATAGTTCAAAAGGAAGTCATCTGAAAGCAAAATGGCAAATAAACCATCTTCAAAACTATCTAGCTAATAATATCATTCCCAGTCATCTTCAATCACTCATTTCTTTCAAATGTCTCTTATTTTCAATATAAGCTACCTGGAAAAGGGATACATAATATATTCACCAACTAAAAACATATAAATGAAAATCTACTAATGGAAACCATTCATCTACATTTTAATCTTTTACCAGCATCTCTGTGGGCAAATAAAATTTGCAGTTGCCTGGGTAGTGATACGAATATTTTACTGCAATGGCTAACTTCATCCATATTCTTTTTTTTTTCTTTCTTGTTTTAATCTCAACTCATTTGCAAATTGGCTTAACTAGATGCTTTTCTGATATTTCCCACTCAGAGAAAAATAGGAGACCTACTGCAACTAAGAATAAGTAATCAAAGCCATGAAAAATAAATCTTTATGAGACTCAAAATTAACATGCTACATTCAAATTCCCTACAGATGCCTGCATGCTTACCTCCAAATAACAATTTAAGGCATTTCTTTTGCCTGGATTATTCTCCCACTACCAAATTACATGCTTATATTCAGGCCTTAGAGTCCTAGGTCTTAATCTAGACCAACTACATTTATGAACACAAAAGTTGAGTAAGGTTTGGTGATTCTTTTTTTTCAGTCACACAACTAGTTTACAAGAAGCAACAGAATGCTTCCCTCTGATTATATTCCCTATTCACTCTTCAAAAAATCAAACCAAACCAAACCCATTACAGTCTGAGTTAATTCCGACTCACAGCAACGCTATAGGACAAAGTAGAACTGCCCCATGGAGTTTCCAAGGAGCACCTGGTGGATTCAAACTGCCAACCTTTTGGTTAGCAGATGTAGCTCTTAACTACTATGCCACCAGGGACAGCACAAATACCACATACACAAACTCTTCCATGATCCTACAGTCAGAAATAATCTCTCCTTCAATAAACAGCCAAACATTATCAAGTGTAATAACCAATGTTTATGCATATTCCAAACTCACAAGTACTATATAAAGTCTTTTCTCCCTCAAACCATATATATTTGTAATAATGCATCTCACTTTCTAAGTTATTGCTAAGAAAACAACAAGATGTTTTCCTTAAAATCTTTACCTTCACTGAGAGGCACCATGCATGGAAGAGCAAAACTTATGCAAAAGATTTAAGTTGACTGCCCTTTCTCCTCAGCAGTTAAATCTCAAATTGTTTTACTAATCCAGAGGGGTAATATAACAGAATAATAACCACTGCTACTATACCTAGTGTCATGGTTGGTTTGAATTATGCCCCCCAAAAAATGTGTGTATCAATTTGGCTGGGCCATGATTCCCAGAATTGTGTGGTTAAGCCTCCATTTTGTGATTGTAATTTTATGTTAAAGAGGATTAGGGTGGCATTGTAACACCACCTTTATCCAGGTCACATCCCTGATCCAATGTAAAGGGAGTTTCCCTGGGGTATGGCCTGCACCACCTTTTTATCTCTCAAGAGATAAAAGGAAAGGGAAGCAAGCGGAGAGCTGCGGACCTCATATCATCAAGAAAGCAGTGCTGGGAGCAGAGCGCGACTTTTGGACCTGATCCCTGCGCAGAGAAGCTCCTAGTCCAGGGAACACTGACGAGAAGGCCGACAGAGAGAGAAAGCCTTCCCCTGGAGCTGACGCCCTGAATTTGGACTTTTAGCCTACTTTAACTGTGAGGAAATAAACTTCTCTTCATTAAAACCATCCACTTGTGGTATTTCTGTTGTAGCAGCACTAGATGACTAAGACGCCTAGTGATCTGACCCCCAAGAAGTTCTATGCTCTGTGTTATAGTCATTATCTGGTAAATTTCTATTATTTTCAAATTAACAGTAAAGAACTAAAAATAATTAAAAAACAGAATCCCTCAATTAAAAAGTGTAAATAACCCAAAATAATATTCAGAGAAGGAACAGCATGGATGCTCCCTCCTAAAAGAAAGCCTTTAAAAACACTGATGCTTAAATCGACACGATGTTTGATTTAAAACATTTTTATTATAGTTATACCTTTTCAAGGTTCGTGAATAGCACCCAAAACAGTGCATGCTGTAACATATACTCAATAATTAGTGGCTGAATAAAAGATAAATTCACCCGAGTTCTAGTCCTTAGCTCTGTTGTTAATGCACAATGTAATCTCACTTAGCTTTTCAGTTTCCACATTCTTTTTTGTGACAAAGGCACTTCAGTGGGCCTCATCACCTTGATAGCAGACCGGCTGAGTAAGCCTTTTGCCTGGGATGGATATCTAGAATAGCCCTTTCTAACTTTTCAGGGAGGAGGTTAAATTTCCCAGTCTGTATCATCATCCCTTCATGATTTTTGTCATCCATGTTAAAACAGCAGAATTTATGTGGAATATAAAGGTTAAATCTAAGAATTTGCTGAACATTATGGACCCTCTGGACCCCTGGTAGCACAGCGGTTAAGAGCTCGGCTGCTAACCAAAAGGTCCGCAGTTTAAATCCATCAGTTGCTCCTTGGAAACCCTATGGGGCAGTTCTACTCTGTCCCATAGGGTCACTATGAGTCAGCATCAACTCAATGGCAACGAGTTTGGTTTGGTTTTGTTTATAGACCCTCTACCCAAAATAATATACAAATTAATTTTGCAGCATCTTCAGATGGTTCACACTGAACCAGGATACACACTGGCCCAAGAACCCCAGGTTAAGAATCCCAGCTCGAGAGGCTGAGTAACAAACATCCTATTTAGATTTTTTCTTCAGTCCTGAGATCTATTTTTTTCCTATATTTGCTTCTCAGAAGTCTCTCAGTCCCTCAAATACATATCTCATCAATAGGACAAAACAGCTACACTACAGAAACAGTTGCCATGACATATGACATGACTATGCCTCAAGCCCTTATATCTTAGAAATCCCAAACAATTGTTTTGTCCATAATAACAGGAAATACATATTGAAAGAGAGTTTTCACAAAACTGAAATGTGAGTTTCCTCAGATGCAAAGTTATTTAATCCCAGTATGAAGATATCACACTGTTTAAGACAACAGTGTCCAAATTCCTTCTATTTATCTGGATTTATCCAAAACTAAGGTCTCAGAATGAAATGGGCAGAAAGGCCTATCCAGAGAGGCCCCCGAAATACAACCATGCCACCCCGGATTTGACAAGAAAAATCAGGTGGTGCTGAATCTCACTCTCCAGTTACTATTTTTCCCCCAAATTGACTTGAACAAACATCCACTTCCCAATATCCTACCCACTTTCCTCTCTTTATCTACAAGCTACAGATAACTTATGACTGCTTCTGAGACCAAGTCCAACAACGTCTCAGGACAAAAGTTATTGCATCCTGTTGCATTATCCCAGTTCCCAAATGAGAGATACTAATTTTTTTTTTAAATAAATACTTCCCAATTGGAATCCCAAAAGCTCTCAAATGCTAGGCATTGCTACAATCCAGGTTTGGATCCTGAGGACTGCACTTTCCTGAACTGCTCTGTAATTCTGAACTCTATAAAAGTAATACAAGCAGTTTAGCACTGATTATAACAAGTCCAGTAAAGTCAACTAAGACCATAGAATAGAAGGCTTTAAAAGCCAAAATGACAAGTCCATTCTGGATTCAGAAGGCTATGGAGATACAACCAATTAAAGTTTTACATCAGGGGAGTAATATGATCAGAACTGTACTTTAGAAAGATTAATGTCACTGGTAAGAAGGACTCTAAAAAGGAAAAAGTTAGGTGGAGACAGTCAAAAGGACATGAAAATAATTCACCAGAACTATAAGGAGTCTTAAAAAGGCAAAGGTACACTCTGCTAACTCAGAACTGAAGCCACTCCCGAAGTCCACCTTTTAGCCAAAGATTAGATAGGCCTATAAAACAAACAATAACACAAGTGAGGAATGTGCTTCTTAGTTCAATTAAGTACATGAGACCAAATGGGCAATGCCCGCCCAAAAGCAAAGACAAGAAAACAGGAAGGGGCAGGAAAACTAGACTAATGGACATGGGGAACCCGGTGTAAAGGGCAAGGGGGAGAGTGCTGGCACATTGCTGGGACTGCAACCAATGTCACAAAACAATTTATGTATAAATTTTTGAATGAGAAACAAATTTGCACTGTAAACTTTCACTTAAAACACAATTTAAAAAAAAAAAAGGTAATGGTATTGACACTGACATTAGGAAAGTGGGAAGAGGTCTGTGAATAAAATTAAAAAAAAAAAATGTGAAGGATGGAGAGTGTAACCTAGCAGCGTCAGACCTCATCTATATCCATGAGGAGAGATAAGAATCAGGATCAGCCCCAAAAGCTGATTCCTAAAAGGTAAAGGTCAGACATATCTCCTCTCTCCAACTTTTTCACCTTTTCTGACACCAGCCTTCCTCCCCACAGCACTCTCTACTTCTCTGCAGGATTTGATAGTTTATTGCAATTGCCACATAAAACTCACCCAACCATACTCACGATTATGTGGCTTATTAGGGAAGTTAACAGGTTTCAACTCAGGATCAGGATCAACTTGGAAGTAACAGGACACAACTCAGGAGACAGGATACTTTGTCAATCAGGACAGCTTCCAACCAAGATAGCTTTCACCGTCTTCTCAGCCATGCCAACGAGCAAGGGCGCTTCTCTCGGCTGTGCCTGCCATCCAGCCTTCTCTCAGCCTCTTCCCTAGTCAGTCAAGTGTTACAGCTCTTTACCTCTGCCAGTAAGTGCCCAGAGGCACCCCACTCCACCAGTAGCCTCCTGCGTGAAGACGTTCAGCTCCCTCTTACTCCGCTCTATGGGTCAGCAAGCCCACTGCAGCTGCCTCACACCAGTCTCCTGGTTCCCACCACTCATGCTGCTATTGTGCGGTCTTGCACTGTCTCTCATCATCTCTCGCAGTCTTCAGTGCTACAGTTCTCTCTCTCTCTCTCCTTTGGTCTAGGAGGTTCTCAGCATGGGGACCTCAGGTCCAAAGGGCGCGCTCTGCTCCAGGCTCTTCTTGATGGTAGTCAAGTCCCCCTGAACCTCTGTGTAATTGGTCCTTATATAAGCCTACTTCTTGTCAATTTCAAGTCATGGTCCTCCCACCAGGACTACGAACTGACCAGTCCTCTCAGTAGGCCATTCACTTAATTTGCATAGTAATCAACCAATTCCTGCAAGATCATTTAATCTTATTGGGTGGTTTTATACACCCTATTTGCATAGTAGACCAATTCCTTTGCAAGATTGTGGCCTAGCCAGTCATTTTGACAGAATTATAAACCCAAGGCCAGAAAGGCCATATATAAAAAGGAACCCACTCCACTGCAGATAGGAATTTTGTAGTTGCCAAAGAAGAGAACACAGGTGACTGACAGAATGGTTGTTTCATTAAAAGAAATCAAGAAATCAGAAAAAGTTAGTTTAAAAGTAAATGTTGGGGGGAGGGGAAATCACTAAGTAGACAGTAGACAAGCACCAACTTCGGTGAAGGGAACAACAACACATAATACAGGGGAAGTCAGCACAACTGGACCAAAGAAAAAGCACAGAAGTTTCCTAGACACACCCAAACACTGAGGGACCAAGTATCTGGGGACTGCAGACCATAGTCTCAAGGGACAGCTATGTCAACTGCGTAACAGTTCATCAAGAAAATGTTCTATATCTCACTCTGGCAAGTAGCGTCTAAGATCTTATTGGTCACATCCGCCCACAGCAAAGGAGAATAAAGAAAACCAAAGACACGAGGGAAATATTAGCCTAAACAACTGAAGGACCACATGAACCACAGAGTCCACCAGTCTGAGACCAGAAGAACTATATGGTGCCCAGCTACCACCAAAAACAGCCCTTACAGGGGTCACAACAGAGTCCTGGACAGAGCAGGAGAAAAGTGTATAACAGAATTAAATCCACGTAAAAAGACCAGACTTACTGGTCTGACAGAGACTGGAGGAACTCCTGAAACTATGGCCCCCTGATGCTTTGCTAACTCAGAACCGAAACCATTCCCAGAGCCCACTCTTCAGACAAAGATTAGACAGCCTTATAAAACAAAAGATAACACACGTGAGGAACGTGCTTCTTAGTTCAATCAAAAACGAGACCAAATGGGCGGCTCCCGTTCAAAAGCAGGACGAGAAGGAAGGAAGAGACAGGAACCGGACAAATGGACACAAGGAGCCCGGGGTAGGAAAAAAAAAAAGTAAACATATGATGTGAAACGGTCTGATGCCTATGCCTAGGAACTAGGCTACCATCTTAGCCCAGGTAAGTCAGGTTTGACTAACATCAGTAGTATTTATGACATGGTACTTGTGGGAACAAGTTATTAAGTTATTCCAAATACAAAAAAAAAGAATCTATAAGAGAACTAGTTATAAGGAACAAAGATTTGTCAACCAGAAGATCATCAATTAAGGGTCATGTTACATAGACTAAAAAATGACAGCTCATGTATGTCTACAACTCAAACACTCTGAATCATAAAACAAGGTTTTGGGAAACGTTATACACGTAGAAGAAATTAACGCTTTAATCAATCAAACAGCAAAATTTTATCGTGAGTCTACAAAGCATGAAACACAAGGAGAATGAGTAACTAGAATAAGGCTAGGAAGAACATGTATACATACAACAAAGGATAGCTATTAATGTGAAACCATGGTGAGGTAACCAAAGCCTACTCCTGTAAGTGCCTAGGTAAACTCTTAGGCTGTTATCCCTGTACTGAATCTCCCTATTATCTGTAAGAAATTTTAATACCTGAGTTAAGGTATTAAATCTTAGACAAAATAGAATTGACTATGAAAAGCATTAAACTGGACAAAAGGATTATTTTTATACTGAGAAAATTTACAGCTCCCAGTAAAGTTATAATTCATATGATCCTTTATACAACTAATAACAAGGCAGTAAAATGTATAAGAGAAAGTATTTCTTAGAAATTCAAAGAGATATTAAAGAAATTGCAATGGTAGTAGGAGACTTTAAAATATCTCAGTATCTAATAGACCAAGGAGGTAAAAACCAGTATTTGGAGTCTCTAAATAACAATTTTAAAAACATAAACATATAACTTTCTATCTACAAAGAACCAACCTTACCCACCTCTATTACGTCCATGGAATATTTGCAAACACTAGTTTCTCTCCTTTCTAGCTTTCAAATTCTTCCCATGGTTACTTCCTTCCTCATCAAGCTTAGATTCTGTGGCCCATTACTCCAACTACTCTCTTACCTTCTTCAACTCTTTTGTTCCACTGAAATTCTAGTATAACTGCCTGAAAAAATACCAACCCAAGATTAATCCATCTACCCACTGTCTTTGTGCATCTCTGGCATATGACTGGCTGCTAAGTATCATGGGGGCACTGTGAAGACTGGTGTCACTGCAAGAGAGTATGTAGTCTCATAGCTTCACACAATCATCCAACATCTATTTACTAAACATTTACTATGTTCCAATGGCAGTATCAGGCACTAAAACTGGAGGTGTAAAGTCTGGTTTCTGCCTTCATGGAGCTTAGTATCTAGCAAGGAATATGGCCATTAAACAATTAAATATACAATTATTTAATTTCAATTATGATAAGTGTTTTTAAGGAGAAGTGTATGTTAAGAGAGCATATTACAGGGGACCCTGATCTAGTCTGAAACATCAGGATAGTCTCCCCTGAGGAAATGACACTTCAGCTGAACCCTCAATTATGAAAAGGAGTTAGGTAAAAGGAATAGGAAAAGTGAGGAGGTTTTGGGCAAGCATAAGGAGAGGGAGACTGTCTGAACAGAGGATCCATACGTGGAAAATGCTGGAGACACGAGAGCACATGGTATGTTTGAGAAATTGAAAAGATGGCTGGTTTGGAGGCAGAAAGGAGGAGGGAAGAGTAGTATGAAATGAGGCATGCCTGGATAAAGTCACTTAAGCCTTGAAGGTCACATTGAGGATTTTGATCCTCAGAGCAAAAGGAAACTTCTGAGGAGCTATAAACAAAGGAATGAGATAATCACATTTGTATTTTTTAAGGATCACTCTACCTGTAGTGTGGAGAATGGAATGGAAGGATGCAAGGAGTCCCGTTAGAAGACTTTAGCTATAATCCAGGCATTTTTTAATGGCAGCTTTGACTAGATGGTAGTAGTGGAGAATGAGAGAAGTAGATGGATTGAAAGATTTAGGAGGGAATTCTAAAAGGAGCTGATTCACTGGACAGTGGCTAGGGTGAGGTGAAAGGAGGAAAAACCAAGAATATCGCCCAGGTTTCAAGCAAGGACAACCGGGTAAAGGTAGTATCTGCCATTCAGGGAAGGGTAATACATCTCCAGATTTGGAGTGGGAGGAAGAGATCATGAACTTAGTTTTATACATGTCAGTTTGAAATGCCTGTGAGATATCCAAATGGAGATACCACTAGGCAAGCTGGGTACACAGGTCTGAAAATCAGAAGGAAGGCGAGATGTAAATTTACGAATCATCAGCAAATGAATGGTTAATTACACCTGGAAGAAACTGCAGACAGAGAAAGTATAAAGTGAGAAAAGAAGGTGGCCTAAATGAGCCTTAATGGCCTTTCAACATTTAAAGGTCAGATGGACAAGAAAAAGCCAATAAAGGGGACACAGAAGTAGCAGCCAACAAAGGAGGAGGAAAACCAACCAAACCATGGAAGCCAAAGGAGCAGAGTGTTGTAAGAGGAGGGGAGTGGTCAACAGTGTAGAATGCTGCTCAGGGATCAAGGATGGGACTGAACAAAGTCCACTGAACTTAGCAATACAGAAGTGACCAACAACCTTAAGAAGAGCTTTTCTAGCTGGACTGATATAAAGTGACACCAGATTGGAGTGGACTGATGAGTACATTGGAAAAAATGACACACAGGCAGCAAATGTAGAAAAGTCTTCCAAGAAACTTGGCTAAGAACGGGAGGAGGAAAATAAAAGGGGATAGTTGAAAGGAAAAGTAAAGTAGAAAGAGGATTTGGGGGTTTCTTACGGCTTTTTTAAGATGGAAGAAAACAATAAGTTTAATACTGATAGGAAAAGAACCTAATAAGGAAACAACTGAAAAAACAGGAAAGAAGAATCTCCAATCTCAACTGCAACCTTCAAGGCTTCCAGGCAATTCTGTAATTTCTCTTCGTTAGCCCTTCCATTCTACATCACAGTTATCTCAGACTTTTTCTACACTCCTCAACCCTCCAATCTCATATCTTTTCAAAAATGAAAAGAGCAAAGAGCCCATCAGATGGAATTTCACATTTTTACCACAAATTTCCACCTTGAGCCCATCTGTTCTTGTTTCTCGTGGATGCCAAACTGCAAATGCTTTCTCTCAACTGGAGTCATTCTTGATCTCTGCAGTACTCCTACTCCTTTCATGGCTTTGGGGGCATTACTGTTGTCTTGGTCCTCTTTCTATCTTCTGTGGTTATTCCTTCTCTGTTCCTGGACCTACACTGCTCTTTTTCCATCTGTGACCCTCCATTTTTCTAATTATAAAGTTTATTTTCTTTTTACCGCATGCCATACCATTCAAAACATTTTCTCATATCTCATTTTGATCCTTATTTAACTTGTTTAATTGAGAAGTCTCAACTCCCCAAAACTACTCAGTTTCCCCAAAACCTGCTGAGTATGCTCAGTGAAATTCCACGATTTTTCAGTCACATTCAATTATGAAAGCATAGTATTTAAATCCCACCTCTGGACAGCCTGCCTCATTAGCACAAGTCAGAACTACACAGCCTCTAGCAGATGCCTGTGGTGGACAGGAGCATGGCGTGTTCTCACTGGGCCTCTCCTCCTTTCCTCCCTCCATGCTCCTCTTTCCTCCTCTTTGACATTCACAAACTTGTTTCCTCAGCCATAAGTGGCAGCTATGGGGAGCAGAGCAATACTCTACTTATAAGAGTTCACCAGATATTAGCAATGGGTCTGCTACAGTCATCAGCTAGTCCTTCTCCAGGGCCTTAAGTGATGCCAACTGCCAACAGAGCCAGGTGCTGCCGGGAGGAAATTTGTCCCAAGTCTTTCTCTAACTCAGTCTGAGGTCAGTGGCCTCTACTGATCTCTGCAGTAGATGGTGATCTCTGAACAGGTGGCATATGTGGTTCTCTAGGCAATGTTCAGGTTCACCCTGAAACCCTTTGCCTAAGCATGTCTGCCCCATCTCCATCAGAGTTTTGCATATACTCTCCTAGCCAAATGTCTCCACAGAAAGTTCTTATAACTCCAACATCTTCACTGATGTCCATGCTCCTTCCCTCACATAAACCTTGAGACTCATAGGGGTCTTCTTTACTTGATCACCGAGAACTCTCATCCTATCTCCTTGCTAGGCCAAGCCCACTGCCTATGAAAGCGCCAAGGAAGATGTAGGCACCAGTCTCTATATTTAAGTGTGCCTCCAAGCTTTTGGAAACACACATCTCCCCAGGTTGAAATGGGAAACAGGAAAAGGAAAGTACAATGTGTTCCCAGGATGAATTCCCCAAAACTCTCAACACATTTCAGAGGCACCAGAATGAGTCAGCACAGCAAATATCTAGCCAGAGAACAAGACACCAGTCTCCTCTTCCAGAGGACAGAAGGACCCACAAACTTCACATGCAATTTTCCCAGGCCCCACCTCAAACTTCTATGAGAACAAGTTGAGAAAATGCCTACCACTCCAATGCTGTGGAGTTAATTCCAACTCAAGGAGACCCCATGTGTTTCAGAGTAGAACTATGCTCCATAGGGTTTTCAATGGCTCTGATCTTTCAGAAGTAGATCACCAGGACTTTCTTCTGAGATGCCTCTGGGTGGATTCAAACTGCCAACCTTTCGGTTAGTAGCTAAGCATTTAACCATTTGTGCCACCCAGGGACTACTTCATTAACTGTACACTCCCTAAAAGACAATCTCCTCCTAGCCTACCCTCTAGCCCACCTTATAAGGGACCAGGGGAAATGTAGGCATAAAGGTTATAGTTTGCTAGAATGCAACTTCTTAGCAAGGGATGCAGTGAAGTTGCTGATGTCATAACAGGCACTTCTTCAATCTCAAAAAATGAGGAATTTAGCCTCTTTTGATCACAGAGGTGGGCTCTGCTCAGCAATTCTAGGCTAACAGGAAAGGTGCTTTTCACTATCATGCTACACTTAACATGTAAGTTATATAAGGCAGGGGTCACTAACTGCATTTTACAGACGAGGCACAGAACTAAACTGTGGTTATTTAACTAAGGCTAAAACATATATAGTGATAAATCCTGTCAGTGCATCCACAAAACGAGAGTTGAATCCACCTGCAAAATGAGGAATTTCCCTGGGTTACGTATCTCACAAAAGTAATTGCCAAATGGAACAATGGATGGAAATGCTTTGATGATGAGAACGGAGAAAAAGGAACTCTAAATATGTGCCCAGAATGTATTTGGACCAAATGTTAAACTGTATACTTTCTACATCTCTACCTGTGAGTCCTGGATAGAGTGAGGGGTAGAGTTTAGTATGAAAAGAAACTTTAAGCCCCCAGATTTTATATTTCAGCGTAAGTCTTTCAACATTTTGGCATAGTACAAAGAAAGGAGAACATATTTTTACTCCACCAGCTCTGTCAAAGCCTTCTCCATCCTTCTAGTTACAACTTACACAACAAATTTCTAATACTAAACTTTCACAAAGCTTTGGGTGAATGAGTGAGAGAGCCAGAAATAAAAGCCACACTGTGTTATGGCCAGTTCTGACTTGCTGGAAATGCAGTGGCAGAGACAGGTGCAATCATTTCTGCTCATCACAGAAACATAATCACAACTGGTCAGTTTCACTTCTATAAAGTAGTACATATTTCACAAATAAATTTGATTTCTTCAACCAATCTTCTTTTTTACTTTTAACCACAAAATCAAAGACTCTGCATGGCTGACCTAGAGATGTTCCTGCATGCTCATTTTATAGAAGAAACTATAACCCCAAATTAAGTCCAACAGTAGTTTCTACCACAACATGCTAATCATTACACCCCAAGGATCTGATTTTGCTTAAAAGGTGTTCTTCTTAAAACATAAAAAGTTTTTACATGCTGATAGTAACAATAATAACTGTGACAACCAAACCATGAATTTGGATGATTTCGATTACGGTTCATTCTGAAAACGGCTTCTGCTGAATCATATTTTTAAGCTAGTCTAAACCTAATTTGGCTGGTTCCAATTTAAAAGGAAATGCAACTGCTGTCTCAATATGTAACATTTCTTTGACCTTTCATGTATTTCAAAGATTAAATAATGATTTCCAGGGTTCTGAACCATATTCATCGTAGAAACAGAAGTTACCTCTTTAATATTTCTATGAAGATGTACCACTCTGGTTAGTTTCAAAATAATTTTATTCAGTAGAAAGTAACATAGTATATAATTAGTATTCACTAAAAGGTCAGACTTTTCAGTGAAATTTCAGAGACAGACCATTCTGTGTCTGTTTAATATCCTATTACAAACACAAGGTTATCTAAAATTAGAAAACACACCTTACAATGACATCGCAATCCCACCCAAGACTGTTTATGGTTGGCAATCAATCTCACTTTTCCCGACCAGAGTGTATTAAGAGAGTGATAACTATCTCCATGGAAAGGAAGTAATGTCCAATTAAAGACATTAAACATGAAACCAAAGAACATAAAAATCTCACTAGTGCCGCCTACAGCACCAATGGAGAATGCAGATAGAAGATGCTTAAAAAATAATTACATAAATGTGTGCATACATACAGGAAGCCCTAGTGGCTCAGCGGTGAAAGAGCTCGGCAACTAACCAAAAGGTCGGCAGTTCAAATCCACCAGCTGCTCCCTGAAGCCCTATGGGGCAGTTCTAATCTGTCCTATAGGGTCGCTATGAGTTGGAACAGACTCAACGGCAATGGGTTTGGTATACATATACCTATAATTATACATATACAGCCCTTTGATTCCTTGTCCAGCACCGTGTATCAAGACAGCTTCCCACCAAATTGTTCACTGAATATAAAAATACATAATCAGGTAATTAAAAAAAAAACAAGAAGATTAAGAAAAGTCTGAAGCATAATACTGACTTCAGCATGCTGACTGAAAGAACAATTTCTAACAAGAAGTAATGAAATAAAAAGTATAGAGAATTTATTAACGCTAGACAAAGTGAGGTAAATAATTCAAGTGTAGCAAAAATTGGAAAATCTGGTTAAAATGGATTACAGAGAATCAAAGCAAACCTTACCTTACATTCCACCACACTCTGATCTGATTCACAAGTTACATAGATTTCATCGACTGCCCGACGAAGATTGTCAAAGAGAAATGCCCAATACCGAGCTCTTAGGTCAATTTTCCGAGGGTGCCTTGTTTTAGTGGGACTTTTATCAAAGTGTTTATCTCCAGTTGTAGACAACGTTATTTTACAGTCTACTGCAGTGCTCTGGTGAAATAAAATAAAACATGAAAAAATATAAATAAAAAAGCCTCCAGGGACTGGATTTTTGTATAAAGTACGTTTTTTTCAACATAAATACTTTCAAACAAGACATTCTTCTTTCCAGCTTATATCATATCAAACTGAGCTCATCAAAACAAAGCTGCTCACCTTAAACAAAAGCGGTGGTTCATAAGGTCAATTTTTAGTTCAGGCACATTTTACTGAAGATTAGTATGGCTTCAATGGTGACAGACCCTTAGCTAAAAAAGGAGCATTAAAGTTGCTCTAGATTTACTGTAACACCTTTGTGGCACATTTATATACATTCACAAATAGCAATTCCAACTTTTTGAAATTGTTTACATATATTCTTTGCATTTAGAAAAACCATAAAAAATAGTTTTTTCAGTTAGTTTATCTTAAACCATTTTTCCACTAAGAGTAAAAATTAACATGTAGATAGGAAACAATTTACTAGAAAAGAACACTGAAAGAATACAACTAAACACTAGTGATAAAGGTAATAGCTCTTCCCCGGCATGTACAATACACGGCTCCTAACCAAGCTGCACTTTGCTTAAATGAAGTGGGTTAATATTCATTCTCATGATACTCAAAAATATCAGACAACTGATATTTTTGCAATCTGCTTCATAATTATAATCATTCTGCTTTGTGTTGGCTTACTGTATCATTTTGGTATTATACCTTGCTTTAACATTTTATTGTTTCCTTGTGCACCTAATCCCCTCATTTTTACTGCAAGTTATTGAAGTGATTACTCATTACTGCCTTTGAGTTAGTTCTGTTGTATCAATCAGGTTTCCTTATCTGGTAATCAAGTTTTACACTATGAAATTCTTCTTAAGTTTCATTTTTCTGTCCTTGATAATTTCACCTAACACATGGAAAAATAATGCTTTTTTGGTAAGTTTAGCACAATCAGTAGCCAGTGCGACTGAATATTGGATCTGCCATTCCACCCCAACAGCTGTACGTGAAAATGTAGATCCATTAGCATCCTTTGTATTAAACTATAGTTCTGTATCCCCAGCTATCATTAACCTTAATATCACCTTTAAGAAAGCCATTCATGTCAAACTATGGCATCCCTTTGGATTAGCAGCTGCACCTCAAGTGCCATGCTTTAATTTGACCTAACGCTTAACCTTAACATGCTTTGTGAGATGCATCCAAAGAGGTGGCCTTATTTGTCAACCTAATTATGGGGGCTCCACCCACGGAGAAATCCCTAGATACTATGACTTTCCTCATTGCCTGAGAAATGGTAGTTCGAAAGTCCCTTTTGCATTAGACTTAAAAAAATACTGAAGATAGGACAGTTGTACATTTGTGATAACTCCCTAACTGATCACTGACTCAAACAAGTCAATCAAAACATTCCCTTCCCAGACACCCTATCATGGATTGAACTGTGTCCCCTCAGAATATGTGTTATCAATTTGGCTGGGCCACGCTTCCCATTACTGCGTGGTTGTCCTCCATTTTGTGATTGTGATTTTCCTATGTGTTATAAATCCTAATCTCTGCCTGTGGTTAATGAGGCCAGGTTAGATTATGTTAAAGTGGATTAGCACAGGATTGTTAACACCCTTACTAAGGTCACATCCCTGATTCAATGTAAAGGGAGATTCCCTGGGGTGTGGCCTGCACCATTTTTTATCTTACAAGAGCTAAAGGAAAGAGAAGGGAGCAGAGAAGGGGGACCTCATACCACCAAAAAAGCAGTGCCAGGAGCAAAGAGTATCCTTTGAACCTGAAGTTCCCGTGCTGAGATGCTCCCAGACCAAGGGAAGACTGATGACAAGGACCTTCGTCCAGAACCAACAGAGAAAGCCGTCCCCTGGAGCTAATGCTCTAAGTTTGGACTTGTAGTGTACCAGACTATGAGAGAATAAACTTCTGTTTGTTGAAGCCATCCACTTGTGGTATTTCTGCTATAGCAGAACTAGATAACTAAGACACACCCACACCAGGAAAGGCATGATTTGTGCTCCTTATGGATATGTATTTTTATGCACAGGATCGAATTACCCAGAGAAAAGAAACCAAAACCAAGAAATGAAACTTATGCTTGGGCACTACTTTGTTTAGATAGATGCAGCATTAAGGGCCATCGTGCCTTCTAGGAGTTCCCTTAGACATTTATTCTTATGATGAAAGCAAACACTGGACTCATGATTTAAATGTCTTAGAATCGCAGGGGAATGAATTAACTGACTCGACAGCAATGGGTTTGGTTTTTTTGTTGTTTGGTTTTTTTGTTTTTGTTAAGGATGGTACAATCCAATAGAAAAATACCCCGGCTTTGGGTACAGATTTCTTAGGTCATTCTTCTCCATTGTCAGAGTAGCCCGATTAAGATAGAGCTCTCCAAAACATGTCAGCCACTATGGAACAGCTAGCTAATGACACTGCAGAAAACCCTGCAGCACAACAAGAATCCTTGGAGTCTTTAGCTAAAATAGTTTTCAGAACTGAATGGCCCTTGACTACCTGTTAGCACAACTAGGTGGAGTATGTGCCATTGTTAACACCTCTTGTTGCACCTGGATAAATACTACTGGAAAAGTAGAAAAAAGCATGAAGAAAATTTGCCAGAAAGCTACCTGACTCCATATAGAAGATACCCCAGCTCTAATGACTGGTTTGACATTTTCAGTTGGTTACCCAACATCAAAGCTTAGGTTAGCTCTCTGGTAATATCTAGCCTACTTACACTTCTCTTTGTTGTCATTCTCTCTTGACTAGTCAAGTGTTTTTTGTTTTTGTCTTTTCTTCTTGCATCACCCAGTTTTGTACTCAACCTTTCACCCCACAACTCCCAGACAGCATATCATGTCTTTAAAGACACTAGTTAGACTCCCATCGACTCATCTGCTTCCTGACTAGAGTCCTTACCTAAGCTAATAGTTTCCTCCTTTCTTTTAACCTGGCCTTCCTCCCAATCAACCCTCTAAAATTTAGAATGCATGGTGAAGACATCTGCAGTAGTGCCTGGCTATCCAACTGGTGACATCTGAGCCCTGTCATCGTATGATAGCATCCAGGGTCTTAAGTGGCTTAGAACAGTAAGCAGCCACCCACACAACCACCAAAGCCCTTGTAGAAGACAGGTTACCCCTCTGTGGGTGACATGAGACCAGCTTGCCCTGAAGATGAGACCCTAGATATGGCAAGGTAACAATAAACAAAAAGTGCTCAGCTACCTCTCTTAAAGGTAGCATCTGGGGCTATCCTAAATGGGCAACCATCTAACCAATTCAAGGAAAGTTAAGTCCATGCCAAGAGACAATACTGATCGAGGGCCAAGATGACGGAGTAGCCAGACACTTCCTGTGGTCCCTCTTACAACAAAGACCAAGAAAAAAAAAACAAGTGATTCGATTATATATGACAATCTAGGAGCCCTGAACATCAAAAGCAACGTTGAGGAATCAGATTGAGTGGCAGGGGGAGGGAGAGAGAGTTCGGAAACAACAAGGAGTTGCCGGACCTGACTGAGTGGGAGCAGACACCCTTTAGACCAGAACGACTGGCGTGCATCGTGAGGCAAACAGTGGTGCTCAGGAGGCATTTTACACATCGGGAGAGACTGAGCAGCAGAGAGGCTACTCGGGCCTCCAGAACCAGTGAAAAGCAGCGCTCAATCAGCAAAACATAAGTACATGCATCTGACCTATCATGCAGATCAAAAAATACCCCCTTGGGGAAAAACCTCTCTCCCATTTACCTGTCCCCTCCCCACTCTGCACCAGGTCCCGGGCCAGCTTCAGTGATTGCCGAGTCCCCCGAGCCAGAAGTAGGAGTCGTCACGCACCCTGAGCCACTCTCCCAGCCTTGGAGAGGGAATAAACTAACAAACAAGAAAACATAATCTGCCAACTCCCCTAAACCAGGAACTCAGGGTAGGCACAGCTCCTTTGCCTAGGCACAGGCATAAGGGTTCCATGGACTTTGAAAGCCTTTCACCCCCGCATAGACCTGTGTGGGCCCACTTCAACACGTACATCCTCATTACCCCAGTAAAACACAGTATATACCTGAACCCTAACTTCACTGTATCAGCTATACAGTGAAGTGGGAGGTTCATGACATTTGACACTACTCTGCACAGACTTCACCTACCACATCAGGAGCCTGAGGACTGGTGGCTCCACCCACGTCACCTAGCCACCCGTGACAGGGGTCCAAGAATAAGTGGTGCCTCCCAGTCCTTACAGCCAACATCACCGTGTGCCCATAGTCTGGCTGAAAAACCCACCCACCTATGTGCTCTAGGGAACAGGGACACGCTTTTCTCCTAGACACTCAGAGGCAGCCATCAGCCCCCCTACCTTGCTCAGCGCGTGACCCCTTACTGCAGCCAGATACCTGTGCCTACACCAAACACCTTTGCCTGTCTAGGACTGTAGGTGAAAGCCTGCACCACACACTTGGTGACTGACGACCAGGACACCTGAGCTGAATCCACACAAAAAAAGTAAGCAGAATCCCAGGCTCAAATACCTAGTAACAGATCTGACCACCTAGTGATAGGACGTCAGAGCTTCAAAGGCACCAATAATCAAACTAGCTCATACGAGCAGTCTATTTGGGCATATGGAAACAAAACAAGAAGCTAGAAAACAGTAAGCAAACATAAAACAAATAAATATAATCTAATTTATTGATGGCTCGGAGACAATAGTCAATATCAAATCACATTAAGAGGCAGACCATGATGGCTTCAGTAAGCTCCCAAAACAAAGAATCAAGAAATTTCCCAGAGGAAGATAACTTGGAATTACCAGAGGTAGAATATAAAAGATTAACACACAGAACTCTTCAAGAGATCAGGAAGGAGATCATGCAAAATGCAGAACAAGCCAAGGCATAGAGAGACAAAGAAATAGAGGAACTTAAAAAGACATGAGAAGAGCATAATGACAAATTTAACAGACTGCAAAAATCCAGAGAAAGACAGCAACAGAAATCTAGAGGATTAACAATAAAATTTCAGAATTAGACAACTCAATAGAATGTCATGGGAGCAGAACTGAGGCAACAGAAGTCAGAATTAGTGACACTGAAGATAAAGAACTTGACATCAACTTCTTTGAGGAAAAATGAAGAAACCCTAAGAATTACATTGGACTCTATCAAGAGGAATAATCTATGAGTGACTGGAGTACCAGAACGGGTGTGATAACAGAAAATACAGAGAGACTTGTGGAAGATTTGCTGGCAGAAAATTTCCCTGATATCGTGAAGGATGAGAAGATACCTATCAAAGATGCTGATCGAAACCCACATAAGGTAGATCCCGAAAGAAAGTCACCAAAACATATTATAATCAAACTTGCCAAAACCAAAGATAAAGAGAGAATTTTAAGAGCAGTTAGGGATAAATGAAAAGTCATCTACAAAGAAGAGTCAATAAAACTAAGCTCAGACTACTCAGCAGAAACCATGCAGGCAACGAAGCAATGGGATGACATCTACAAAGCCTTGAAGAAAAAAAATTGCCAGCCAAGAATTACATATCCAGCAAAACTGTCTCTGAGGACATTTCCAGATAAACAGAAGTTTAGGGAATCTGCAAAAACCAAACCAAAATTACAAGAAATACTAAAGGGAGCCCTCTGGTTAGAAAATTAATAATATCAGATAACAACCCAAGACCAGAACATAGGACAGAGCAACCAGATATTAACTCACATAAGGAAGTCACAAAAATAAATCAAAGTTAAAACACCGAAAATAGGGAAATAGAGTTTTCAATATGTGAAAGAGGGACTGAAAAAGGTAGTCATAGATCTTTCATATGGAGAGGAAGTCAAGGCGATATAAAGAAATAAAAGACTGGTTTAAACTTAGAAAAACGGGGGTAAATATTAAGGTAGCCACGAAGGAAACTAACAATCCTACGCATCAAAATAAAAAACATATAGACTCAGCAAATACAAAATCAACAACAATGAAAAGAAAATAAAGAAAAACAACTCAGCACAGAAAATTAAGTGGAACAAATAAACTCTCAACAATAGACAAAAAAAAAGACAACAAAAGGACAGCACTAAACTCATACCTATCAATAATTACAATGAATGTAAATAAACTAAACGCACCAATAAAGAGACAGAGAGTGGCAGAATGGATTAAAAAAACACAATCCGCCTATATGCTGCCTACAAGAGACACACCTTAAAGACACAAACTAAAACTCAAAGGATGGAAAAAAATACATCAAGCAAACAACACTCAAGTAAGAGCAGGAGTGGCAATATTAATTTCTGACAAAACAGACTTTAAAATCTACCACAAAGGATAAGGAAGGACACTATATAATGATTAAAGGGTCAAAACACCAGGAAATAACCATAATAAATATACACCCAATGATAGGGCTCCAAAACACATAAAACAAACTCTAACAGAACTGAAAAGAGAGACAGCTCACAATAACAGTAGGAGACTTCAACATACCACTTTCGGTGAAGGACAGAACATCCAGAAAGAAGCTCAAAAAAGACACGGAAGATCTAAATGCCACAATCAACCAACCTGATATCACAGACATATATCGAACACTCTGCCTAACAGCAGCCAAGTATACTTTCTTTTCCAACGCACATGAAACATTCTCCAGAACAGACCACATACTAGACAAGAAAGCAAGCCTTAACAGAATCCAAAGTTGTCCAAATATTACAAAGTATCTTTTATGACCATAAAGCCATAAGAGTAGAAATCAATAATACAAAAAGCAAGAGAAGAAAATCAAACACAAGGAAACTAAACAACATCTTGCTCAAAAACTACTGGGTTATAGAAGAAATTAAGGATGGAAGAAAGAAATTCATGGAATCAAATGAGAATAAAAACACATCCTACCAACACCTTTGGGACACAGCAAAAGCAGTGCTCAGAGGTCAATTTATAGCAATAAATGCACACATCCCAAAAAGGATAAAGGGCCAAAATCAAAACATTAACTTTACAACTTAAACAAGTAGAAAGAGAGCAGTAAAAGCTGCCCTCACGTGCCAGAAGAAAGGAAATAATAAGAATTAGAGCAGAATTAAACGAAATAGAGAACAGAAAAACAATTGAAAGAGTTAACAAGACCAAAAGATGGTTCTTTGAAAAGATTAACCAAATCCATAAACCAATGCCCAAACTGACAAAAGAAAAACAGGAGAGGAAGCAAATAATCAGAATAAGAAATGAGACGGGCAATATCACAACAGACCCAGCTGAACTTAAAAGAATCATAACAAAACACTATGAAAAATTATACTATAACAAATTTGAAAACCTAGAAGAAATGAACAGATTTCTAGAAACATAGTACCTACCTAAACTAACACAAACAGAGGTAGAACAACTAAATGAACCTGTAACAAAAGACGAGATTCAAAAGGTAATTAAAAAACTCCCAACCAAAAAAGCCCCAGCGTGGAGTTTCACCGGAGAAGTCTATCTAACCTTCAGAGATGAGTTAACCCACTACTACTAAAGGTATTTCAGAGCATAGAAAAGGATGGAATACTTTCAAACTCATTCTTCGAAGCCAGCATAACCCTGATACCAAAACCAGATAAAGACACCACAGGAAAAGAAAATAAGAGACCAATATCTCTCATTAACATAGACACAAAAGTCCTCAACAAAATTCTAGCCAAAAGAATTCAACAACATATCAAAAAAGTAATTCACCATGACCAAGTGGGATTTATACCAAGTACAAAGAGATGGCTAAACATTAGAAAAATAATCAATGTAATCCATCACATAAATAAAACAAAAAACAAGAACCACATGATCTTATCAACTGATGCAGAAAAGGCATCTGACAGAACTCCAACACCCATTCATGACAAAAACTCTCAGCAAAATAGGAATAGAAGGGAAATTCCTCAACATAATTAAGGGCATTTACACACAGCCAACAGCCAACATTATCCTAAATGGAGAAAGTCTGAAAGCATTCCCCTTGAGAACGGGAATCAGATAAGGATGCCCTTTATCACCACTCTTATTCAACATTGTGCTGCAGGACCTAGCCAGAGCAATTAGGTTAGAAAAAGAAATAAAGGGCATCCAAATTGGTAAGGAAAAAGTAAAAGTATCTATTTGCAGATGATATGATCTTATACACAGAAAACCCCAAAGAATCCACACAAAAACTACTGGAACTAATAGAAGATTTCAGCAAAGTATCAGGATACAAGATAAACATACAAAAGTCAGTTGGGTTCCTCTATACCAACAAAGAGAACTTCAAAGAGGAAATCACGAAATCAATACCATTTACAATAGCCCATAAGAAGATAAAATACTTAGGAATAACTCTAACCAGAGACGTAAACAACCTACACAATGACAACTACAAGACACTACTGCAAGAAACCAAAAGAGGCCTGTGTAAGTGTTGAGTCTTCCTTGCTCACGGATAGGAAGACTCAACATTGTGAAAATGTCAATTCTACCCAAAGCAATCGACAGATACAATGCAATCCCAATCCAAATTCCAATGGCATTTTTTAGTGAGATAGAGAAACAAATCACCAACTTCATGTGGAAAGGGAAGAGGCCTCGGATAAGTAAAGCATTACTGAAAAAGAACAACAAAGTGGGAGGCCTCACGCCACCTGATTTTAGAACCTATTACACCGCCATGGTAGTCAAAACAGCCTGGTACTGGTACAACAAATTGACCAATGGAACAGAATTGAGAATCCAGATGTAAATTCATTCACCTATGAGCAGCTGATATTTGACAAAAGCCCAAAGTCTGTTAACTGGGGAAAAGACAGTCTGTTTAACAAATGGTGCTGGCATAACTGGATATACGGCTGCAAAAAACAGAAACAAGACCCATACCTCACACCACGCACAAAAACTAACTCAAAATGGATCAAAGACTTAAATATAAAATCGAAAACGATAAAGATCATGGTAGAAAAATAGGGACAACGCTAGGAGCTCTAATACATGGCATAAACAGCATACGACCCATAAGTAACAACATACAAGCACCAGAAGAGAGACTAGATAACTTGGAGCTCCTAAAAATCAAACACTTATGCTCATAAAAGACTTCACCAAAAGAGTAAAAAGATAACCTACAGACCGGGAAAAAATTTTTGGCTACGACAAATCTGATCAGTGTCTAATCTCTAAAATCTACAAAATACTGCAAAACCTCAACAACAAAAAGACAAGTAACCCAATTAAAAATGGGCAAAGGATATGAACAGGCACTTCACCAAAGAAGACATACAGGCAGCTAACAGACACATTTGGAAATGCTCATGATCATTAGCCATTAGAGAAATGCAAAGCAAAACTAAAATGAGATAGCATCTCCCCCCAACAAGGCTACTATTAATCCAAAAAACACAAAATAATAAATGCCGGAGAGATTGTGGAGAGAGTGGAACACTTATACACTGTTGGTAGCAATGTAAAATGGTACAACCAGTTTTGAAATCGATTTGGTGCTTCCTTAAAAAGCTAGAAATAGAAGTACCATAAGATCCAGCAATCCCATTCCTCGGAATATATCCTAGAGAAAAAAGATCCATCTCACGAATTGATATATGTACACCCATGTTCACTGCAGCACTGTTCACGATAGCAAAAAGATGGAAACAACCTAGGTGCCCATTAACAGACAAATTACAGTATAGTGACACAATGGAATACCACGCAACGGTAAAGAACAACAATGAATCTGTGAAACATAACATGGAGGAATCTGGAAGGCATTATGCTGAGTGAATTTAGTCAGTTGCAGGACAAATATTGTGTAAGACCACTATTATAAAAACTCAAGAAAAGGTTTAAACACAGAAGAAAACGTTCTTTGATGGTTATGAGAGTGGGGAAGAAGGGAAAGAGATATTCACTAACTGGATAGTAGATAAGAATTATCTTAGGTGAAGGGAAGGACAACACACAATATAGGGGAAGTCAGCACCACTGGACTAAATGAAAGCTAAGAAGTTTCTTGAATACAATCAAACACTTTGAGGGACAGAGTGGCAGGGGTAGGAGTCTGGGGACCATGGTTTCAGGGGACATCTAGGTCAACTAGCATAACAAAGTTTAATAAGAAAATGTTCTGCATCCCACTTTGGTGAGTGGCATCTGGGATCTTAAAAGCTAGCAAGTGGCCATCTAAGATGCATCAATTGGTCCCAACCCACTCGGAGTAAAGGAGAATGAAGAACACCAAAGACACAAGAAAAATATTAGTCCAAGAGACAGAAACGACCACCTAAACCACAGACTACATCATCCTGAGACCAAAAGAACTAAATGGTGCCTGGCTACCACCAGTGACCACCCTGACAGGGAACACAACAGAGAGCCCCTTACGGAGCAGGAGAAAAAGTGGGGTGCAGAACTCAAATTCTAGTAAAAAGATCAGCCTTAATGGTCTGACTGAGACTGAGGGACCCTGGAAGACACGGTCCCCAGACTCTCCGTTAATCCAAAACTAAAACCATTCCTGAGGCCAACTCTTCAGGCAAAGATTACACTGGACTATGGGACATAAAATGATACTCATGAAGAGTGTGCTTCTAAGCTCAAGTAGATACATTCGACTAAATGGGCAGCTCCTGTACAGAGGCAAGATGAGAAGTCAGAGAGGGTCAGGAGCTGGTTGAATGGACACGATAAATCCAGGATGAAAAGGAGGAGTGTGCTGTCACAGTATAGGGAGAGCAACTAGGGTCATGTAACAATGTGTATATAAATTTTTGTATGAGAAACTAACTTGAATGGTAAACTTTCACTTAAAGCAAAAAAAAAAAAAAAAAGACAATAGTGATCAAATAATTTCCAATAAAATTCCTGATCAAAAGGAGGGAATGATAAAGTGAATAAAACAAAACAAAAAAGAGATCTTGGCCTAGGCTGGACTCATGTTAAGGGAGCAAGAGTGACTCCATCTTGACCGATATATGCCTAAATTCTACTTCTGCTTTAGTATATGACAAAGCAGAAATTTTTAAGAGAGACCACTGTTTCTGAAAATGTGGTTTTGCTTGCCTTGCTTGTACAGGTGTCACAGGAAGACAACAAACTGTGGTTAAGGTTTTATATGTAGAGAAATATAATTATGGTTAGAGTAAGCTGATGTTAAATAGAGACATACTTAAGGCTTTTCTGTATCAAAATCCTCTTTATTCCCTTGAGCATTCGAGTAGGTAGTATTTTCACTTGCAGTTGTTCTATTCCTTAAACCCTTTGCTGCTATATTTTAACAGAATCTCCTGCACAATGCAGATCTAACTCTTCTTTTTGTTCCCTTGACAATTTCTCTAAAGTAACCTAGTTTAACTCAGGCCACAGATGTCTAAATGATCTAATGCTCCAGGAAACACAGGACTTTAGTGGTCAGCCAATTCTCTGAAGACACTCCCTTGATCCCCCTCTAAAAATGTTTTTATGACCCCCTTAACCTGCTCATAATTTTCCATACCTTTTTTCTAACCAACTGAAGTATCAACCAATCAAATATTTCAGCTGTACCTCTCTGCAGGTTGGCTGCCTGCAGCATCGCCAACTGACGAAGATAGCTTTAGCTGTACCCTAGCTGCCTGTGGTTTTTACCTTCATAAACCCTTGTCACTCCATGCCTCAGCGGAGCAGTCTATTTTACCGAGTAGGATTCACTGTCTCCCGAACTTAAGTTGTTTGTACTCCCAATAAATCTGTTTAATTTGAATTTTCCAGAGTCTGAGTTTTACTCTTGGACAACCAGCTATAAAACAGACTCATCAAATAAAATAACATGACCCATTCTTTCTTCAGTTACTCAGGCAGACTTTGAAAATACAAAATTATATTCTATAGCTTTTGAAGCTTTTTACTAGAAGCACAAAGGAGTTGCTTATCTTAAAATGAAAGGAAAAATTAAAAACAGTGAAATACTAACCTACTATTACAGTTAGAGCAATAAACAATCCCAACTTTGTTTCAAATTTTGTCATTGTTGTTTGTTGGTTGCTTTTTTGTTTGTTTGTTTTTTAACAGAAGAGCGTCAAAGTAGAGAATACCTAAAATAGAGGGTAATGTCTTCACTGTTTTGTTTTAGGCCTTGGTTTTCATTGTAACATTGACTCTCATACTTCATAAATCTTTTGTAACTAGTCAAGCTTTGCTTTGTACAGAGCCATCATCACCAGAAAAAGAAACAAGCAAATACAACAATCTTTATCTTTCTCTCTCTCACACACACACACACACACACACACACACAAACACCACTAGGAGGTTAAGATGGAGCTACTCATCCTCCTTCCACAGCCACTAATCCAGGCTAAGGATGCCGGATTTAGAAAATAAAAATTAGCAAATATTTTAACTGACAGCCCTAGTCCAGGGTCAAATTCTCAATCAAGATGAGAAAGGCCAACGCCTTGCCAACAATCAAGCAATAAAATCTAAAGTAAGTTTCAATAACCCACAAAATCTGTACCTCAATTGCCCTTCAAGTTCTTTCTAGCTCTAATAGTAAATGATTTAATAATTATGGAAAATACCCCTCCTTGGACTACACCAAACTCAGAACTCCATTCAACTATCTTTTACCACAGAAGCAAAGGTTACTTCTGTCCATTACTGTGCTGATAACTATGATAATAATAGTTAACGATTTATACAGGGCTACTGTCATGGATTGAATTGTGTCCCCCAAAATATCTGTCAACTTGGCTAGGTCATGATTCCCAGTACTGTATGACTGTCTACCATTTTATCATCTGATGTGATTTCCCTGTGTGTTATAAATTCTATCACTACGATGTAGTAAGATGGATCAGCGGTAGTTATACTGATGAGGTTTAAAAGATCAGATAGTGTCTTAAGCCAATCTCTTTTCAGATATAAAAGATAAGCGACCAGAGAGACATGAGGACCTCATACCACCAAGAAAGCAGTGCTGGGAGCAGAGCATGTCCTTTGGACCTGAGGTTCCTGTGCTGAGATGCTCCCAGACCAAGGGAAGACTGATGACAAGGACCTTCCTCCAGAGCCGACAGACAAGAGAAAGCCTTCCCCTGGAGCTGACACCTTGAATTTAGACTTGTAGCCTACCGGACTGTGAGAGAATAAATTTCTTTTTGTTAAAGCCATCCACTTGTGGTATTTCTGTTGTTAGAGCAATACTAGATAACTAAGACAGCTGCATATCATAAATCAACTTCACATAATCTCCTGACCCCCTCCGCACACTCTGTAAACTAGGTATATTAGCTCCACTTTACAGGCTAGAAAATTGAGGCTCTGAGGCTAAGTGACTTGACCAACGTCAAAGTTCAGTTAGAGCTCTATAATTCTCCTGTCTTCCTATTACACTACCAGCCAAGACACTGTGCTGGCAGGCCTTTATGAGATGCTCCAGACCACCTCATCTCTCTTCCTATACACCATCCAAAGTTAAAACTAACTTGGGGAGTTTCCTGAATTACACCTCCTTCACAAATTTTTTTCTACATTGACCAGCAAAACACTAGTAGCTTCCTGTGAATTCAAGAAAGATTCTAATCTTATCATGGAATTGTCACCCATTTATGTATTTTCCCTGTGCATCCATAAAATGTATACATGACTCAAACATTTTACCATTATTTCTTATAATGCAGAATAGGCAATGCTGCTTTGGGGTTATGATGTTTCTCTGTGTCTGCTCTATCTCAGGCTTTTATTACCATAGATTCTAGGAAGACAGTAGTAAAAGCTATGTAATTCCACCGGAAAGGCTATGCATATTTGACATTCAAATTTGACAAAAAATTAATACTTTGTATTTGCACGTTTATTTATATTTTATGAAGGGCTTTTGAAAAAATATCATTTAATCTTCATGACAATACGTAAATACAGGACAAATATTATTCCTATTTTATAGATGACAAAACTAAAGTTAAGAGCTTGACTTTCTTGACAAAGTCAAAATACTGAAGAGTGACAAGACTGGAACCAGAATCCAGTCTTTCAACTTCTGCTCCAATGTTCATAAAACATTGGTACAGCATCTAACACACAGCATGTGCTCAAATAATGTTAGGTATGATTATCATGAGAAAGATGGAGAAGAAATCCGCTCATAGAAAAAAAGTGTGAGTAAACTAATGGCAATAATCATGATATTTGTGAAGAAAGGTAAAAGAGGTACATCAAATTGTAGAGGATGTTAAACCCAGGATAGAATTTCAAAGTGTAGAATAGGGCTCTTACTTACTACAGAAGCAATAATAAGTGCAGCAGCAGCATCTAACATTCACAGTGTACTTACGCTTTCATAGCATACTTACTATGATCCAGGCACTATACTAAGTGCTTGTCATACAGTCATACTCCCATTTAATCTTTGAAATAATTTTATGTAAGTACTACTATCATCTCCATTTTTACAAAGGACGACACTGAAGTTTAGCTAAGTTAAATAATGAGTTCAAGGTCTCATACTAAGTAGCAAAGCCAGGATTCTAAATCATGTAACTTACCCAGCTGCTAGTACTTACTATGTCTGTTTCCCAGGACACTCAATAGAACACAAAGCAATCTAAACTTATGGGAAAAGTTAGGTGCAACTGAATTCTGGAAGGTGATATTGTTTTAATTAATGACTTTTAAGAAAGCTAATGGAAGAAAGAGAGAAAGAAAGGTAAAGAGAGAGGGAAGAAGACATCGAGATTTCTGACTCATCTCTCTCAGAGGGGCTCCTTGACTCCTCCAAGAACTTGATGAAAATGCATATCCATATAAAGTTGAACATATAATTTCTTGATGTTTACTGACCACACCTGGATTCTCAAGTTAAGAAGGCTTCCCTCCCCTTTCATGATTAAAAACACTCAGTAAACTCGGAACAGAAATTTCTTAAGGTGAAAAACGGCATTTATGAAAAACCCACAGCTAACACTATACTCAACGGTGAAAGACTAAATGCTTTCCCTATTAAGATCAGGAACAAGACAAGGTTGCCTGCTTTCACCACTGCTATTCAACGTTGTGCTAAAATTTCTAGCCAGAGCAATTATGAAAGAAAAAGAAATAAGGCATCCAAATTGGAAAGAAATATCTCTACTTGCAGACGACATGATCCTATATAGAGAAAATCCCAAAGAATCCACAAGAAAGCTACTAGAGATAATGAATGAATTCAGCAAAGCTGCTGAGTGAATTAAGTCAGACACAGAAGGACAAATACCGTATGAGCCCACTTATCTGGAATATCTAGAATAGGCAAATGCATAGAGACAAAAGTTTATTAGTGGTTACCAGGAGCTGGTGTTGAAAGTTTCAAGAGAGAGAAGATGTGAAATCAGTCTAGGAGAATGGGAGAGTGAATGGCTAGGGAAATGCAGAACTTTGGGACAATACTGCCTGAGGTTAATGATCATTTACCTAAAAAGAACCTAGTCAATATGATCGATACTATTCTCCAGCCACGACCAACTGCATGAGGTACAAAGCAGAACAGGCAGAAAGGTGGGTTTAATCAGGACAGGGGCAGGGAGGCAAAACAGGTGAGAGAGTATGCAAGGAAATGATGATCATGACAGACAAGGCATAGAATCTCAGGTAGATTTCCAGGGAAGTGCAGGCACAAATGCAGGGTGAGGGACACTGAAAAGGTGGAAGGATCAATAAATTATAGATTCCATGGGGTTTGAAAAAGTTTTGGAGTCAGAGCATCAGAGAAAGTAAACTGGAAAGGAGGGCGGTGTCAGGTGAATGAGGAATGGCTGACACGAGATTATGAAGGGGGAGCAGTTATTAGTAAAGACAAGGTAAGGGTCTCATCATGGGAATGAGTAGAAGACAATAACATTGGAGAGAAATTCAAAGACATGAGAGGACAGCAGTCATGCTAGAGAGTGTGCAGCGAGTCTGAGAATAATATTTTCAAGGAACAAGGGAAAGTGATCGGAAAGCCTGTAAGTGACTGCAACAAGAAGGGGCGCAGATGTCCTGTGCTTCAAATCTGGGGAGTTTTAGGAGAAGGAAGGAAGAAATGTCTGAAAGGCCAGTAAGGAGCAAGCAAGAAACCTAACCAATCTCTAGGACCAGGGATAGGAGTATTGTGGGGGTAAAAACCACCACACTTAAAAAGACTGTGGGAGAAGCAATGTCCTCAGAGGTGAGTTGGGATTTAGTTTGAACAAAAAGGTGAAGGGAATGTCCAGAGAAGTGAGGATAGAGGAGATTTTGCTGATGAAAGACCTAATTCTAGAGGGCAAAATACAGTCATGCACCACTTAACATCCACGATAAGTTCTGTGAAACAGGATGTTACATGATTTGGACGTTATGCAAACACGCCTAAATCACGAGCAATTGCCTTCGGTGGTTTTCCATCTTTGTGTTGTTTAATAACCTTTTGTTTCACTTCCAAATCGATAGTTCTCCATTGCCTCTTGCTGCTGCTATCACTAGCACTGGTTTTGCTGCATTTGGGAACCATTTGGGAACCATATAAATGCATTTCACAGTAATATTTTTTAAATAAAATTAAACATATAATGCTACAACACTCAAGAGACGTGTGATACACAAGAGTGAATGCTACTGCCTAAGGCTGACACATATACTGTTATCCGGTAAACTTTTTACTTGTAGGTAAGGAAAGTTCACGTTAAAATGATAGAAAGTACAATATAGTACATACATAAGCCAGTAACATAGGTGTTTATTATGACCATCAAGATATATGCATTACAGGTTATATATGTACTGTAGCATTATACACCTGGCAGTGCAATCGCTTTGTATACAAGAGACATGAGATACACATATTGCGTGCAGGAAACTGTTGCGTCCGCTATGTCTGGTTACATCCGTTACATCCCATCTCCAATTGGGATTTCTGAACTCTATTATAACCTATGGGACCATGGACATATATACAGTCAGATGGTGCCTGAACGGATGTTATGTGGCACATAATTATACTAAGTTTTCACTAGTAGCCAAGAGGCATTTTCCTGGTAACTACTGAAACTGAGTATCTTTCCACAGGTTTACAGTCATTCAGGTTTCTCCCATTTTTAATTGAATTATTTGTCTTTGCTAGATGCACAGGTGTGGTATAACTGCCCCCTCATCATCTCCCTAGCTGCTAATGGACATAATAGCTACTATTGGACATAAAGTATGTGCTTTAGGGGGAAACGATTGCCCTCTGGAGAAACCCAAAACTCTATCTTAGTTGGGTAAAAGAAGAAGGGCTGCTCTCTGGTGTCAGTAAATTGTAGGCCAGTCCACTACCTACAGGGAGCCTTCCACTTTCATCATCCCCTTTTTATATTTTATTGTCCCCTTTCATTACTCCTTAGCCTACCTGCTCTCTGTACATGCTGTTTGGAATATAGACATGGCTGTTCGATTAGTATTTAATCCTGGAAGGGAAAAACTCAGGCATTCTCCTCCCAAGACATGAACTGGGGCGTGCTTGGATGCGATCTAACATCATCCTGTGGATGGGAGCCTAACTTCAGGGAACCCAGGCTGATGATGATGTGTGCTAGTCTACTCATCCTGTCCTGTTTATTCTAAAGTAATACACACCTATTGATTATGCTATTAGAAGTTGTCTGGTCTGTGCTCTGCTCCAAAAGGTCCTGCACTAAGAACTTGTGAATATGGTGACACTGCGGTCTTTTTCTGGTTAATTTTAGTTCATTATAAATTCTTGATACAATATATGTAGTATCTTCTCCCAGTCTGCCTTGTCTTTTTAACTTTGCTGATGCTGGGATTTCAGTATATAAACTCAATTTTGATACAGTACAACTTACCCATATCTTTCTTTCTGAGCTGTACTTTTTATCTTGTCTATGGAATCAAAAACCAAACCCACTGGCGCTGAGTCAATTCTGACTGATAATGACCTTATAGGACAGAGTAGAACTGCCCCACAGGGTTTCACATTTGGTTTTCACATTGGGTCTTTAATCTAATTTTTGTGTATATTATGTGAAATACCTTTATATTTTATTTCTAATTTAATTTCATTACAGTCAGAGGACATAGTCTCTCTGAAATCTATTCTTAGAAATTTATTGAGACTTCCTTTATGACCTAGTTGTTGGTCTCATCTTACATATGTTCTGTGTATACTTGAAAAGAATATATTATACTTCTTGAGTGCCAGTCATTGAACAAATATACACAAATATACACATGTACATATGTACACATACATTTATATTAGATCAGATGTAACTGTATTCTTAATTCTTCTAGATCCTAATTCTTTTTTCTCTTGATCTCAATTCCTGAGTGACAGATAATTAATATTTCCCAATATGATTATAAATGTGCTTTTCCTGTGTAATTCTGTTAGTTTCAGCTTTAACTATTTCAAGCCTATGCTGTTAGTTACATAAAAATTTAGGACTGTTCCGAAGGACTAACTGTCCACAGCTACCAAGGCCTCCACCGGACTGAGTCCAGTACAGCTAGATGGTGCCCGGCTACCACCACTGACTGCTCTGACCAGGATCACAACAGAGGGTTCTGGACAGAGCTGGAGAAGGATGTAGAGCATAACTCTAACTCACAAAAAAAAAGACAAGATTTACTGGCCTTAAGGAGACTGGAGAAACCTCGAGAGTATGGCCCCCAGACACCCTTTTAGCTCAGTGGTGAAGTTACCTCCGAGGTTCACTGTTCAGCCTGGGAGTGGACAGCCCTGTAAAACCAAACGAGACTAACAAGGTACAGGGGTCCAGTGACAAGGGTCAGAAGGCAGAAGGGGACAAGGAAGCTGGTGATAGGGAACCCAAGGTTGAGTAAGGATATTGTTGATGTGCTGTGAGATTGTTAACCATTGTCATAGGGCAACATTTGTAGTAACTGTTAAATGAGAAACTATTTTGTTGTGTAAGCCTTCATCTTAAGTGAGAATAACAGCACAATTGGAAGAGCGTCGTCAATGTCACTGAAGTGTGCATGTAGAAATTTTTGAAATGGTGTATCTTTGGCTATGTGTATTTTCACCAAAAAAAAAGGTTGAGAAGTTAGAGAGTTGATATGTTGTGGGGTTGTTAACCAATGTCATAAAACAACATGTGCACTACGGTTTCATGAGAAACTATTCTGTAAGCCTTCACCTGAAGTACAATTAAAAAAATAAAAATTTAGGACTGTTACACTTATTGGAAAATTATTCTTTTTATCATCATGTTATTTCCATCTTCATCCTTACCAATGATTTTCAGGGTGAATTCCATCTGATCTGATATGAATACTGCTATACCAGCTTTGAAGTATATCTAGAATACCAAGTATTTGCCTGGATTTTTCTTTGTTGTAAACCTTTCTTTAAGGTTTCATTTTAAGTGTATCTCTTGTAAGCAGCATATCATTCAATTTGGAGGTAAGAGTTTTAATCCAATCACCTACCTTTGAATAGATTAATTTAATCCATTTAGATATATCCCATCTACTATATTATATATAATTTGTATTTATATGGAGTTAGATATACTCCATATAAACCAATATAAATTCTATATATTTATACTTATATCCACCATCTTCTTTTGTATTTTTTACTCAACCATGATTTTTCCTGGCTGCTTTTCTTCCTTCTTCTGTCTTTTGTTGAACTGAAAAACTTTTGCTTGTTCACTTTCTCTTCTCCTCTGCTTGTTTAGAAATCATGGCTGATATTTTTATCCTTTTTTTATTTTGTTGCTGTTGAAAATATACACAGCAAAACACACACTAATTCAACAGTTTCTACATGCACAATTCAGTAACACTGACTACATTCTTCGAGCTGTGCAACCATTCTCACCGTCCTTTTCTGAGTTGTTTTCCCCCATTAAAATAAACTCACTGCCCTCTAAGGTTCCTATCTTTCAAGTTGCTGTCCAATTTGATCTCATAAAGATAGTTCTTAAAAGAGCATAATGCTCAAAGCAGACATTTTTTACTAGTTAAACTAAACTATTGTTTGGTTTTAAGAAGACTTCCGGGGATATTTTTTATTTAAGGTTTAAAAATTATCTCAAGGCAGTAGTTTTAAGGATTTGTCCAGCCTCCATGACTCCAGGAAGTCTGGAGTCTATCAGAATTTAAAACTCTGGTCTGCATTTTCCTCCTTTTGATCAGGATTCTTCTACAGAATCTTTGATCAAAATATTCAGTAATGGTAGCCAGGCATCATCAGGTTCATCTGGTCCCATGGCAAAGGAGGCAGTTTTTCAAGGAAGTCATTAGCCACACATTCCATTCCCTCTTCCTATTCCAGATTCTCCTTCTTTCTCTGTTGCTCCAGGCAAATTGTTGTGTCTTGGATGGCTGCTTGCAAGCTCTTAAGACCCCAGGAATTATGCAATGAACTAGGAGGTAGAACAGAAGCACTAAACACATTATTAGGCCAATTAGCTGGGATGTCCCACAAAATCATGACCCTAATCCTCCAAACCAGGAACCAAATCCCATGAGGTATCTGGTTATATACATAAGCCACTTCAGCAGTTTTGTTTTTTGGGGGGGGGGGGGTGAGGGGGGTCATTGTTGTAAATATGTCTATCACACAACTTTTGCCAATTCAACTTTTTAAAGGAATGGTATTTTTATTCTTTCAGTGGCTAGCCTTAAATTATTACCACACACACATAAGATTCATATTTTCCAAGCAAAGACTTTTTCCTAAATTAGACAAGGATTTTATCACTCTAAATCCCTTCCAATCTCCCTACATCTTCTATGTTAATACTATCTAAAATTGTAGTCCCACCTTTCTAAAACAATAAATTTAATTGTTTTCTTTTTTTTAAAAAAAAAAAAAAAAAAAAAATTATTAGTAATGTGAACCTTGGTGGCATAGTGGGATTAAGAGCTGTGGCTGCTAACCAAAAGCTAAGCAGTTCAAGTCCACCAGCTGTTCCTTGGAAATCCTATGGGGCAGTTCTACTCTGTCCTAAAGGGTCGCTATGAGCTGGAATCGACTCAAGGCAACGGGTTATTAATAATTAATAAGATTTACTAATGTATTTTACAGGTATCTTTTTATCAAACTCTTTCTCTCCAGGTTTCCTTTTCTTCTTGCTGAAGTACATCTTTCATAGTTCTTTCATTAAAAACCTGTAGGTAAAAAACAGTCTTTGTATATCTAAAAATGGCTTCATTTTCTCTTGCACTTGAATGATCATTTGGCTAGGTTAACAGTTATTTTGCCTCATAACTTCAAAGATATTGCTCCACTGTTGCTCTGTTGATAACAAGATTGCTATTTCTCTGTCATTCCTCTGTGGTTTTGTTAACTCCCTAGTAGTTTTAAAGAAAGGAGCCCTGGTAGCACAAAAGGTTAACCACTCAGCTGGTAACCAAAAGTTCCATGCTTTGAACCCACCAGCCACTCTGTGTAAGAAAAGACCTGGCAATCTGCTCCTGTAAAGATCAGAGTCAAGAAAACCCTAGAGGGCGGTTCTACTCTGCCATATGGGTCACTATGAGTCAGAATCAACTCAATGGCAAACAACAACATTTTAAAGATTTTTTTCTTAACCTTGATGTTCTGCAGATTCCCCAGAATGCATCTAGGAATGGACCTATTTTTATTCATCCTGCTCAGTTCTTAAGTTCAGCTTCTGAGTTCTTGAGAACAACATAGTAAGGAAAATTTTCAGTGTTATTTCTTTACATACTGCATGCCCGCCATTTATTCTTTACTTTCAGAAGTCTAATAAAACATATATTAGAATTTCTAAATCTTAAATTCTGTTACATTTTCCATCTCTTTCGTTTTCTGAGATATGTTTAAATCCTCCTCAATAGTGTCTTCCAATTCACAAATTCTCTAAATTTCTTTGTCCAATATGTCATTTATTCCAATAATGGAAGGTTCTTAAAAATTCATTGGCAACTTTCTAATTTCTAAGATTTCTAATTGATTCACTTTTATATATAAACGTTCAAAATTAATATCTACCTTTTTTTGTAATTTCTTCTTCTTGTTTTAGTTATTCTTTCCTTTGATAAATTTAAACTCATTTATTTGAAAGTTCTCTTTAGAAAAATGCGATTTTTTTCATTATCTAAGAAGTAAATTCTCTCATTTGCAGAATATGTTGTCAATATTTTATGAAATTATTTTTCCCATGTGCTTTGTTATTTTACTTTGCAAGCTTATTCTGAGTTCAAGTTTCTTGTATTTTACTTTTTTTCCTTTTCTCACCCTAAGTTCAAACCTCGTATTTACTAGTTTTATGGTTACCATCATCTGGCCTACTATGGTCCCACTTCTCAAGGTCTTACATTGGGACCTTACAAGTCTCATCCTTCAACAATATGGCAGATTCAGTCCCAAACCAGAGGGCCACTTGAGTGGCTGTCTCCACTCCCTTCTATCTCTTCAGACATTAGCTATCCCAGGCCATAATCCCAGGCAGAATGTAGCTTTTTTTGTCTGCTAGTGCAGAGCCCTGCATAAGCCTCCAGTTTCAAACCACAAGCCTGGATCTGTCTCCCCACCACAAACAGGGCATTTCAGCCTCCTACATCCCACAGCAACCAATCTTCTGGATGCTTCTGTCCACTAAGTTTGGGAACCCAAACTCCATTTACCTGTCATTGTATGTTTCTGTTTTATTTCTGGCCCACAGAGGTGTTTACCTTATTTTTTAAAACATTCTTTGTCTTTACTGTTTTTAAAAAATTATCATTGATGCTTCTGTGTATGGGGAAAGGAGCATCCTTGTGAACTCACTCACACCCATATCTTGACTAGAAGTCTGTGTTTTCCTTATATGAAGTTTTTGGTGTACAGAACACATGCTAAAGGAGCCCTGGTGGCACAGTGGTTAAGAGCTTTGCTGCTAACCAAACGGTCAGCAGTTCAAACTCACCAGCCGGTCTGCGGGAGAAAGATGTTGCAGTCTACTTCCATAAAGATTATGCAGCCTTGGAGACCCTATGGGGCTGGTTCTACTCTGTCCTATAGGATCCTTATAAGTTGGAATCAACTCAATGGCACACCACAACAACAATCCATACTAGTACACGTAACGGCAGCAAACTAAGATAAACTATATGAAAAGTTCAGAAAAAATAACTATGGATTAAGAAGCTAACTATAAGCAGCAAACTAAGATAAACTATATGAAAAGTTCAGAAAAAAATAACTATGGATTAAGAAGCTAACTATAACTATGCTAGCAAAAAAAACTTTTTTAAAAATAAAGTAAGCTTGTTTTATCTAAAATTTTAGTACAGCAATTTGGAAAATGTTAAGAGTCCATATAACTTTACTGTCCCTACAACCTAAAGGCATCATTATACCAAGAAAGAAAATCATAAAATAACTCACAAATATGGCATGTGTGGCAGAGGGATTAATAGCAGAAACTGTAGAAATTGACAACCTGGGTTCAAATCCTGGCTATGTCACTCACTAGCAAATTCAGTAATCTGTCTCTGCCTCGGTTTTCCTCATCTGTAAATGAGGCTAATAAATGAGGCTAATAATAATGCCTACATCAAAGAGCTGTTATTATAACCAAATGACTTAATAATTGTAAAACATGTAATACAAGCTAGGCACATAGTAAGTACTAGATACATGTATTAAATACAGAATATTACGTTAAATTTTTACATGAAAATATACAACACTCAAACCCTAAAAAAATTAGATTTTATAACATAATATATTCAGGAAGTGAAATTAAAAGTCAGTAAGTGAAAAACTGTATATGCTATACCTGTTTAGTAGTTTTATGAGTGCCTTGAATTGTTCTCTTCAATTTCCCACCAGTTTGGCACTTAGGCTTTCCTTCAAGGCAAAAATAAAAAGTAAATAAATAGAGATCAACAAATAGATAAAATAAAACTGAACCATGGGTAGTGAAAAAACAAATTTCCAAAGTCCCACAGACTGCTTTTCTAGAACGGCTTTCTCAGAACAGGACTAAATCAGCTTCTTAAAAATGTCAGATACTCTGGCAATTTAAAAATAAAGTGAAGTTGCTGAAATCCTCAACATATATTCAACTCTGGAAAATACTTCTTTGAATTCAAATTTTATTTCAGCAAAATAATTAAGAATACATTTTTTACCATATTAAAAACCAAATATTTTCTGTTTTAATTTATCTGACTTATGAAATATATAGCTTCATTTCAATTGTTTGTATTTTTGCAGTTAACAGATGCAGCTTTCTCATTTGTTCTTTTTTATAATAAGGAAGACTAATAGTTGTTTTGTAATCATTCTATTCTTGAGAGCAGTTCAAAACAGGAATAAAAGTCTATAATGTGTGCTACAGATTCAACTGTGTCCCCCCCAAAAATGTGCTGAAATCCTAAGTCCTATACCTGTAAATAAGAAGCCCTGGTGGCACAATGGTTAAGCACTAGGCCGCTAACCAAAAGGTCCGCACTTTGAACCCATCAGCTGCTCCATGGGAGAACAAGACTGGCAATCCGCTCCCGTAAAAACTACAGCCTAGGAAACCCTATGGGGCAGTTTCACTCTGCCCTACATGGTCACTATGAGTTGAATGAACTAGACGGCACTCAAGAACATACAGCATAGAGTGTTGACCACTAGAATATACGCTCCATGAGGGCAGGTATTCTTGTCCTTTCTAATCTTTGACTATCCCAATAATGCCTCACATGGAGAAGTACTCAATAGATACTATGCTGAATGAATCATTTTATGAGCCAAGCTGTTTTTTATCCATATATATTTTTTCTCATAACTCTTTTTAAAAAAAATAACAGCATGGCGCTCATTATTTCCTTTAATCAGAAAAATAAACCTATGTTTCCCATGGGTGGGCAGCCCTGGGTGACTACCAGATGCCTGTAAATCTGCCCACTGTCCCTGCCGCTGGGTCTGCGAGTGGATGCCAGGGTGCAAAGGGTCCAGGTGTCAGGGACACCTGCCTGGGCTTCAGAACCAGCACGACACTGGGGCTGTGCCCACCCCCCCGCTGCCCTGTAACTAGGGTGACTCGCAAGGCTGCCGCTGTGAATGCGGCAACATGGAGGCACTGAGCTGGTGGCCATCTCACCTGGGTCCCTTCTGGATCAAGCATCTCTCCATAGCCACCACTGCCATCACCCTCCCCGGATTCCCATCAGCCCCCATCCCTCAGAAGCACTGGGCATGGGGCTGCCCTGAGACAAGGTCAGGGCTGGTGGGGCCACGTCCTGAAGGTGGGTGTTCTGGGATGCCAGTTCTGGGGCTCAAGAATAGCCCTGGAGCACGAGGACCCTAAGAGGGCAGCCCAGCATCCAGACAAGGCTGTAGGGGAGATACTCAGAAGGGGCCGAACAGGGCACTCACTGGCCTAGAGCAGGGTGGATGGATGAGCCCTGGCAGCCACCTCCCCCCACCCAGCAGACCCTACAGTACCCCACAGTCTGGGATGTAGCCAGGCCCACGAGCACAAACACACAATATCAAACATGCAGACATGCCCACTAACAGGCGTGCACACACACGCACACTCACACATATACCACGTGCAAATACACCACACCCACGTACACACACCATACCCACACACCACTCTGGGTGGGTTCGAACCACCAACCTTCCAGTTAGTAATTTAGAGTTCAACTATTTGCCCCATCCAGGGGCTCCATCTCAGAGTAACTTGGAAATAATTAACTAGCTAAAGACAGGTTTCCACATCACTCCCTTATGCCTCTCCTCCTAGCAATGTCAGCTCACACAGGAAACACCCCTCTTCTCTCGGTTCCCCAGGGACCCTCCCCTCAATTGACAAGCAGTTCTGGTCCACTCAGAAAAGCCTACATCCACACAGTTGCTGTCTCCTCCCCTTCCTCCAAGCCCAACACATGTCCAAGGTTGAGAGTTATTTTCCCAATTATCTCCATCTCCAAAAGAAATTCTGGTTTGGCATTTGTTTAAGCTCAAAGAAAGGTATTTCTTTCAATGTATGGGCCAATGAAAGGAAACTATGTTCTGCGATATTCAGAAACCTTCATGTGAATCATCACCTAGAACTGTAACCTCAACTATGCCTTACAATCCAACCTAAGCGCTTGGGCCAAAAGCTGTCACTGACTTCTACTAAGATTTTACTCTGTCTATGTGTGTGCTGGTGGTGCTGAGGATGGGAGAGTGGAGACGGCAGATTAAGAATATGTGAGTGTGTATGTGGCTTATCCCACAAACTAGACAATAAGCCTCCTACAGGACAGAAGCTCTGTCAAGCATCTATTTTCCACATAGTGCCTAAGCACAGTGCCTACCAATAAGTGCTTATTTGGTGAAAATGAATGGACAAACTGAATTTGATACTACATACAGAGACACAAGCTTGCAAACATCCAAAAAAAAAAACCAAACCCGTTGCCAATGAGTCGATTCCGACTCATAGAGACCCTACAGGACACAGTAGAGCTGCCCCATAGAGCTTCCAAGGAGCGCCTGGCAGATTCAAACTGCCAACCTTTTGGTTAGCAGCTAGCACTTAACCACTACACCAGCAGGGTTTCCAAACATACACAGAAAGAAACAGAAATATGTTTTAAATTATTTAAGCACTAAAAATGATTCCCATAAAATCCAGCACATAAAATTGTGTGGATGATGATTACACTGGTCATCAATGGGTTAAATCAGGCCTACCATTTTCTATAGCACATAGAATATACTTACTGCTGAAAGAGTTCCAGGATTTCCCAGTGAAAATAAGCTACCCACACGTACCTAGTGCTGCCATAACACAAATGCCACAAGCAGGTGGCTTTAAAGAACAAGAACGTATTGTTTCACAGTTTTGGAGGCTACTTTTGGTAGCCTCAGGTGTTCTTTGGCATTTCTTGGCTTGTAGAGGGATCTTCATATGGTGTCTATCTTCCCCCACATGTATCTCTGTGTCTATTCTGGTCTTTTTATAAGATACCATACAGAAGGGATTAGGTTTAGGACCCACTCTATTCTAGTAAATCCTCATTAACATAACAAAATAAACTCCCTATTTCCAAACAGGGTCACTTTCACAAGTACAGTGGTTAGGATTTCACCACATATTTTGGAGCAACACACTTCAATTCACAACACCACACTTATATTTTCATGCAGAAATTATAGTACATGCATTTCCTCATTAAGTCTGGAGAAGTATGAACATACCACAACAGCAAAACCTGTTAAAATGAAAATTTTCAAAAGATGCAAAAAGTAAGACTCCTGGCACAGTCCTTCTACAATTCCCAGAATGTGACTTAAGGACCTCATAATTACTTGATACAATGAGGGCATATAAATTAGACCTAGAAGATCAGATTATTGAGAAGGGGGAGTAGAAGAAGTATCAGAACACTATATTAAACTATTTAAATTGTAAGAAAACCAATCTTTTGCAAGCATTAAGCTGGGGGTAGGGGGACAGAAACAAAAATTATTTCTAAATGTTCAACAAGAATACCTAATGAAAAGGGGCCCCAAAGACAAAAAATATCAGAAACCCTTTGTAGATTCAGGATTTACAATCTGGAATCATGATGGCATGCCTTTCGTGTGTTCAGTGGTTTCCTGATACCTTTCTTCCATTCTCGCCTCTACTTCTCAAGGATCCTTAATAATCTATTGTTAAAGAGTTGATTTCTTCCTGAAATGTGATTCACGGTAAACCTCTTAACCAATTTTGTCCTCAGTTTCTCAATCTGTAAAATGAAAAGAATGACTCTAAAGTCTCCTTTAGCTCCAATGTACCACAAGTTTCCATTTATTACTATGTCCAGAATAAATACATGCCAATATCTCTTTTCATGAGGATTTTTAAATCTGCATCAAAGAAGAAGGTACTAAGATTTTTTTTTTCCAAATAAATAAACATGCCAAATAATACACTAAGTTTTAAAACACTTGAGCAAGTTAGAAACATAAGTGAAAGACACTTGTGGACAGCTGTAACAGACAAATCTGGTCCCTGAACAACACAAAACCTATTTTTAAAACAGTCATCTTTAAGGCTTAGATTGAAAATAACAGATTTTACCAAAGGTTCTCAAAGTTTCAGAAGAGTGGGCCCAGAAACAGACCCACATAAATGTAGTGCTGTGACCAAGGAGCAAAGGTGATTCAAAGCAGAAAGGATAATGTTTTCAAAAAATAATGCTGGAACAACTGAATGTCCACAGGCCAAAAAAAAAATGAATCTCATCACAGACCTTACACCTTTCCCAAAAATTAACTCAAAATGGACCACAGACCTAAATATAAAACACAATACTATAAAACTTCTAGAAGAAAACACAGGAGAAAATCTAAGTGACCTTCAGTTTTTAGATACAATGCCAAAAGCATGATCCATGGAAGAATAAACTGATTTAAGTTTCACTTCATTAAAATTAAAAACTTCTGCTCTGCAAAAGACACTGTTAAGAGAATGAAAAGACAAGCCACAGATTAGGAAAAAAACATTTGCAAAACACATCTCTGATAAAGGAACTGTGTCCCAAATATTCAAAAAAAACCTCTTAAAACTCAACCAAAAGAAACCAATCAATCCAATTAAAATATGAGCAAAAGATCTGAAGACATCTCATCAAAGAAGAAATACAGATGGCAAACTGAGCTTATGAAAAGATGCTCAACATTACTTGTCATTTGTTGTTGTTGCTGTGTGCCATCGAGTCAATTCTGATTCATAGCGACCCTACAGGACAACGCAGAACTGCCCAATAGAGTTTCCTAGCCTGCAATCCTTACAGAAGTAGATTACCAGGTCTCTTCTCCCATGCAGCCACTGGTAGGTTTGAAACACCGATCTTTAGATTAGCAGCAGAGCACTTAAAACGTATTTGTCATCAGGGAACTGTAAATTAAAACAACAATGCAATACCACTCTGTCTGTTAGAATGGCTATGGACTTTTGTTAATAAGAATTTTGGTTCATTGATTGTAACAAATTTATCATAATAAAGTAGGATAATACTAATAAGACAAACTGGACATCTAGTATTCAGGAACTGTACCATCTTCTCAATTTTTTCTGTAAATCTAAAACTGTTCTGAAAACTAAAATCTAAAGAGAGAAAGGAATTAAGAGAGTATGCTACAGAAAACACAATGAACTTAATGTCACTGCATTGTACATGTAAAAAATGTTGAAACAGAAAATATTTTGTTATATATACATATTTATCACAATAAAAAATGGTTTTTTAACAGCCAAAGAGAATGGATACTTAGGGGGAAGGGTAAAACCTTGTCAACTTGAATCTAAACTAGTAGAATCCGGCCAGGTACAACAGACAGGGAGGGCATCAACAAACAGCTCCCTCCCCTCTCGCCGTCCCCCTCCCCAAAATAAAAAACCTCTTGGATTCAGCTAGTGGGTTTCTACATGCTTGTTATTGGTATACCTAATCTAGGGCTTGCAGAAGATCCCAAGTGGGAACACCTGGCTGAAATGAAAAGAAAGATGCAGAAAAACAAGCAGTCTCTAACCAGGTACTTCTGGTCACAGAAATACAGAAATTTTGGCCGTGAACAAATTCTCACACAGATATTCTCATACAGAAAATGTTAACTAATAATTAAAGACAATATAAGATGAACAGAACAGATAGTGTGATGGGTCTTAGACGTGAGACTTGGCCCAGCCTCAAAGGATCTAATTAGATAGAAAAGAGTGAGGTTACCTGAACAGAAGCGAAAATATGAGGAAAGTATAAAAATAAGTACATCTAAGACACAGGAACACACGATTAATAAAGGAATCTGCCTAAAATAGATCTCTGTTGGGCAGGAAATAAGGTGGAAAAAGGCTAAGTCACAGGGAGCCTCAAATGCTGGGCTAAATTGTTTTTGTATCACCAAATGCCGAGGAGGTGAGAGGGGTCTGAGGTAAGGGAAGGCTGGAAGACCACTGGCAGTTTTTAAGCAAAAGAATAATGAAGTTGTTTTGGGAATAACCCAAAACTAATGATAAAAAATTTAGGAACAAAACAAAGCTAATGACTTAAAACAGGGAAATAGAGACATCGATCTGTAAATGACGACAACATCAAAACAACAAAAGGAGGAATAAACTCTCAAACACAGAGGAAATCAAGGAGATATCAAGTAATAAAAGACTATTTCAAACTTAGGAACGTAAGGGTAAATTTCAAAGTAACCATAAAGAAAGTTAACAAACCTACTCATCAGAATAAAAAAGAAAAAAAACAAAGTCTCAGTAAATACAAAGTCTATAATAAAGGGGGGAAAGAAAAAAAAGAAAATCCACAAACAAAAGGAATTCAGCCCAAGAAAGGAAGAGGAACAAAGAAAACACCAGCAACACAAAAAAAAGCACAACAATAAACTCATACCTATCGATAATCACACTGAATGTAAATGGCTTAAATGCACCTGTAAAGAGACAGAGTGGCAGAATGTATAAAAAAGCACAACCCATCAATATGCCACCTACAAGAGATACACCTTAGACACAAAGACATAAATATATTAAAAATCAAAGGATGGAAAAAATATACCAGGAAAACAGTAACCCAAAAATATAATGTAATCATATACATAATATTACGTTATGTATATAATATACAATCTCAGTGGCAATATAATCTAAGATAAAATAGAGTTTAAAACAAAATCAACCATAAAAGACAAGTAAAGGATATTATATAATGATTAAAAGGACAATACACCAAGAAGATGTAACCTTAATAAATATCTACACACCCCATGACAGGGCTCCAAAATACATAAATCAAACTCTAACAGCACTGAAAAGAGCAACTGACAGTTCCACAATAATAGTAGGAGATTTCAACACACCACTCTCAGTAAAGGATAGAACATCTAGAAAGAAACTCAACAAAGACACAAAAGATCTAAAGGCCAAAACCAACCAACTTAACCTCACAGACATATACAGAACACTCCACCCAACAGGAGCAAAATATACATTCTTTTCCAATGGACATGGAACATTCTAGAGAATAGACCACATTTTAGGCCACAAAACAACCTCAATAAAATCCAAAACATCAAAATAATACAAAGCATTCTATCACATCATAAAAGTGGAATTTAATAGCAGGAAGAGCAATGAAAAAAATCAAATACTTGGAAACTTAAAAACACCTTGCTTAGTCTGGGGGTCTTAAAAGCCTATGAGCAGCCATCTAAGATATTCCACTGGTCTCACCCCTTCGGGGGCAAGGGAGAATGAAGAAAACAAGATACAAGGGAAAGATTAGTCCACAACTACCATGGCCTCCACCAGACTGAGTCCAGTACAACTAGATGGTACCTGGCTACCACCAATTGCTCTGACAGGGATCACAACAGAGGGTCCTGCACAGAACTGGAGAAAAATGTAGAACAAAATTCTAACTCACAAAGGAAGACCAGACTTACTAGCCTGACAGAGACTGGAGAAACCCTGAGAGTATGGCCCCCGGACACCCTTTTAGCTCAGTGATGAAATCACTCCCGAGGTTCACTGTTCAGCCAAAGATTGGATAGCCCCATAAAACAAAATGAGACTAATGGGGCACAACAGCCCAGTGAAAAGGACTAGAAGGCAGGAAGGGACAGGAAAGCTGGTAATAGGGAACCCAAGGTCGAGAAGGGAGAATGTTGACATGTCATGGGGTTGTTAACCAATGTCATAAAACAACATGTGTACTAAATGAGAAACTATTTGTTCTGTAAACCTTCATCTAAAGCACAATTTAAAAAAAATTTTTTTTTAAAGATTAATCAGGCCTATAAAACAAAGAATAATACGCGAGGCATTTGCTTCATAGTTCAGTCAAGTATACGAGACCAAATGGGCAACACCTGTGCAGAGGAGCAAGGACGAGAAGGCAGGAAAGAACAAGAAAACTGGAAAAATGGACACAGAGAACTTGGGGTAGAAAGGAAAAGGGGGAGAATGCTGACACATTGTGGGGACTGCAACCAATGTCAGAAAACAATCTGTGTATAAATATTTGAATGAGAAACTGATTTGCGATGTTAACTTTCACGTAAAACACAAAATAAAAATTTACAAACAGATTTATTCAGAATTTTTATATAAAGCATACTGTAGCATTCCATTTTTCTAGAATGGAAACATACGGTGAACTGAAGTTACAAGAATTATTCCTGTAGAAACTACACTAGGGACTGAGATTCATTATGGCGATCCTCACGTAACTTATTTTGGTGTTGGCGAAGAATATTGACGATACCATGGACGAACAAATCTGTCTTGGAAGAAGTACAATCTGAACGTTCCTTAGAAGCAACAATGGCAAGACTACGCCTCACATACTTTGGGCATGTTATCAGGAGGGATCATTCCCTGGAGAAGGACATCATGCTTGGTAAAGTACAGGGTAACTGAAAAAGAGGAAGACCCTCAACAAGGTGGACTGACACAGTGGCTGCAACAATGTGCTCAAGCATAACAACGACTGTGAGGATGGTGCAGGACCGGGCAGTGTTTCGTTCTGTTGTTGCTATGAGTCAGAAGCGACTCGACGGCACCTAACGACAACAATGTACTTTATAAAGTGACCCTAAAAAATTCGAACATTATCTTCAAAACCGAAGGAAGACTGAACCACATTAGCGTTAAGCTGAAATGATTCTGGTGTTCTACACATATTTTATCCTAATTCTCTGACAGCTGGCTTAGCACATGTTGCCTTCCCTTCAAAGCCACTGAGATGGGGGAAAAAAATACACACACAAACACACAATTATTTTTAAAAAATAAAATCATAACAGTACTGGGAAACAAAAAGGGTACTATCATCATGCCAAGAATTTTGAGGAATTCAGAAAGGCAGACGGGATCATAAGGAGCTTATTACTATTCCATTTCTTGGTAATAAATACATATCAACATTATTTGCTACCGCAGTTTTTTATGTTTTCTGGTTGTAAAATACATAAATAAAATAAATGAAAAAGGAAAAAAAAGAGTGAATTTTTGTATAGCTTGAAGTATCCTATTATATAAGGATGTTCCCAAAGAATGATAAGGACATGTCAAAAGGAAACAGGAGCCAGTTTGAAGGGATTCCCACTAGAAAAATCTAGAACAATTAGAGCATCATAATACAGTAGTGGATTATAACTCATTAAATAAGCCATGAGTCCGTACAAATTTAAATAATATTTACATACATAAATACACAACTAATAAATGCAGAAGGATTGATGGAGTTAGCAAATCACCATTCTGTAACCATCAGAGTAATAATTTATTCAGCCAAGAATTATCAATGGAAGCTAAAAGTAGTGGGTGGATCATTTCAAGAGAAACAGGATATTTACATAGACTCAAACTATCTTCCCACAAATTACTCATTAATTACAAAGGAAAAAAATATTTACTTCACAGTAGAGAAACCTAGCAGACACCTTAACCAAATGATTGAAGTTGACAACACTACTAACAAGATAAAATGACATCATATGCTTTCTGTGGTGCAATGAAAACAACATACCACTTACACTGAATTTGTGCTAAAAATGCATACCTGAATCTAATCATGAAAAAACATTAGACAACCCCAATGTGAGGAATATTCTACAAGCCCTTGGGAAATTTCAAAGATAGGTCTCCTCTGACATATTCCAATCTCCTATTTTCTTTATCTCTATCCAAACTTCTAGATCCCAGGAAGAGCGGAATCACACTGCCCCTAGCAATCAAAGGGAGGGGATTTAAGAGAGAAGATTTTTTTTCTGGTCCAAATAATAACAATGAGAACTAAAGGAATATAATTATCTTTTATTTTCTAAATCATTACATTAAATTACACCTAACCATGGTAAGTACAGTGGATTTTTTAAAAACTTATTTTTTCATTTTTATACTAAGAATAAAAGAAAATATATAAATCTCCGTTAAGTTTAAAAAAAAAAAAAAAAAAAAAAACTATCTCCCAGTCATAACATACAAATCCAACTTCATTCCTACTAAAACAGCCAACCTGACAATAACACCTTTATGAGACCATTTGTATATTAGGTAAAATAGGAAAGCAACAAAAAATTCTTTATCTTACTTAACATATATTAATTTTCCCAAGAGTTGTAATTGTAAACAGTTTTCACAATATATCTTACTGTTTAGGAATAAATATATTCTTCTAAGACCCTCAACGAGATGGACTGACACAGTGGCTGCAACGATGGGCTCAAGCGTATCAACGATCATGAGGACAGCACAGGGTTTCATTCTGTTGCACACAGGGTCGCTATGAGTTGGAAGCGACTCGACAGCACCTAACAACCACAACAATTTACATTAAAAACAAAACTGATTTTTTTAATACATACCATCATCATCTTTGCTTTCTAGTGGAACACTCCAAGCTATTAGATTTCTTGCTGTACGACCCTCCTCTGCAACTATTCTCCTTACTTTGTCGTGACTATTGGAGCGCTGGAATGAAGCCTATGTACAGAAAAGAGAAGATTTTATTAGCTTATCTCAAATAAACATATAGAATATATATACTAAACAAATTCATTATTTCTCACATTTTCTCAGGAAGAAAATACTTAAAACTAATCTGAGATTTGGAGGAGGGTTAAACAAAGACAGTAAGTCACTAGTCTTTTTTAGGTCTAAAAAGACTGAATTTTACAAGTTTAAAAATAAATCATTTCAAGAATAAATATAATCAAACTACTGTACATAATGTATATATCTTATTTTTGTCTGTTCTATCCCCACCCAGCCTGAATGCAGCTCTAGCCTACAGGTTCAGCCCCACCAAGGCTCTGGGCCAGTGGGAGCCAGGCCCAGTAACATAAAGGAAACTACCTCCCCACTAATGAATGCTGTATGAAAACAGTCTATTTTTATAAGCCAAGTATGTATGAGAGGAAAGGGATCCTAAAGCATCCATATAAGTACAAAGATAAACCTAACCCTTAACCACATGTGGGCAACAGGCCTCTTTCTGAATCAAGTTCACCACTGGCCCAGCCCCAAAATCCCAATCCAATTAGTGGGTGCCTTCATCCCCTCTTCTTGTTCCTGCCAGCCTGAACTTTTAGCTTTCTTGGAATTCTTAGGCAACAAAAAATTTGCTGGGTAGTTACTATGTGCAAAGCATATGCAAGACACTCAGGAGAACACAAAGAAATATGAGGTATTATACTTGTCCTAAAAATGTTAACAATCCAAATGAGTAAGCAGACATAGCAGAGCAAAAAAATAATATATATTCATCTCCTTGTGTAATCCCTTCCCTTGAATCTGGCTCTGTGACTTGCTTTTTGACCAATAAATGAGGTAGAAATGAAAATGCGTGACATCTGAGACCAGGTCACAAGAACCTTTTCAGCTTCCACCCAGGTCTCTTGGAATGCTCACTCAGGATAGTCGTTCATAAAACCCAGAGATGAGAAGCCCAAGCCACAGTAGTCAGACCATGTATAGGCACTCTGGTTGACAGCCCCAGATGAACTCCCAGCTGACAGAACCCACTGCCACAGTGTCAGTGAGCCATCCTGGACATTCCAACCCAATCAAGTCTCCAGAAAACTGCTGCAGCACCCCAGCCAACACCACAGCAGAAGAGCTATCCATTCAACCCACAGAATCAGGAGAAATACTAGGAACTATACGTACGCACTGGTAGAGGGTCAGCGAAACAAGAAAAACCCTCAATGAGATGGACTGACACAACAGCCACAACAATGGACTCAAATCTATGATCATGAAGACAGCACAAGACCAGGCAACATTTTATTCTGGTATATACATGGGGTCACCATGAGTCGAGCCAAGTCAATGGCAACTAACAACAACATATGTATACATACTAACCCACACATATACATATCTGTATCTCTGTGTGTGTGGTCATGTATAAAAAACCATGAGTTTATACTGATATTTCTAGTTTCAATCCTACACCACAGGGTTCACTTTAGCCTTTCCCTTTCATTATTTGTAACTTCTTTCTCCAACAGTAAGAAACCAGGTTCTCATTATCTACAATATATTTACTTACCTGTTCAGTTCTAAGACACACATAAAGTAATTTCACAATTGCTAACCCATACTCCCATATGCATTTACTAACTAGACTACAGCATTTATGTACAGTTTGTCTTCAGCTTTACAGTATCCAGTCAGAGCACTGTTTTCCAAAGTTACTTAAGTTGACATCCTCAACTTCTTCAGTGTGGTTATTTATTTATAATGTGTTACAAAAGTGTATTCCATGCAAAAGTATGGAAGAAATACACAAAGATGTATTTAGATGGAAGGGATACACAGAGTCACAATAACAAAAAGAACTGGTCAACATTCAACCATTTCAGGAGGTAGCATATGATCAAGAACTAATGGTACTGAAGGAAGAAGTCCAAGCTGCACTGAAGGCACTGGTGAAAAACAAGGCTCCAAGAACTGACGGAATACCAATTGAGATGTTTCACAAAACAGATGCAGCGCTGGAGGTGCTCACTCATCTATGCCAAGAAATTTGAACGACAGCTACCTGGCCAACGTACTGGAAGAGATCCATATCTGTATCAATTATAAAGAAAGGGATCCAACACAATGCAGAAATTATCAAACAGTATCATTAATATCACACGGAAGTAAAATTTTGCTGAAGATCATTCAAAAGCAGTTGCAGCAGTACATCGACAGGGAACTGTCAGCAATTCAAGCTGGATTCAGAAGAGGATGTGGAACGAGGGCTCGCTCTCACTGCTGATGTCAGACAGATCTTGGCTAAAGCAGAGAATACCAGAAAGATGTTTACCTGTGTTTTATTGACTATGCAAAGGCATCCAACTGTGTGAATCAGAACAAATTATGGATAACACTACAAAGAATGGGAATTCCAGAACACTTAATTGTGCTCAGGTGGAACCTGTATATAGACCAAGAGGCAGTCATTTGAACAGAACAAGAGGATACAGTGTGGTTTAAAATCAGGAAAGGTGTGTATCAGGATTGTATCCTTTCACCATACTTATTCAATCTTTATGCTGAACAAACAATCCAAGAAGCTGTCCTACATGAAGAAGAATGCAGCATCAGGATTAGAGGAAGACTCATTAACAACCTGCAATATGCAGATGACATAACCTTTCTTGCTGAAAGTGAAGAGGACTTGAAGCACTTACTGGTGAAGATCAAAGACTACAGCCTTCAGTATGGATCAAACCACAACATAAAGAAAACAAAAATAGTCACAACTGGACCAATAAGCAACATCATGATAAATGGAGAAAATACTGAAGCTGTCAAGGATTTCATCTTACTTGGATCCACAAATCAACACCCATGGAAGCAGCAGTCAAAAAATCAAATGACACATTGCACTGGGCAAATCTGCTGCAAAAGACCTCTCTAAAGCATTAAGAAACAAAAATGTCACTTTAAGGACTAAGGTGCACCTGGCCCAAGCCATAGTATTTTCAATCGCCTCATATGCATGCGAAAGCTGGACAATGAATAAGGGAGACCGAAAAAGAATTGACGCTTTTAAATTGTGGTGTTGGCGAAGAAAATTGAATATACCACGGACTGCCAGAAGAACAAAAAAATCTGTCCTGGAAGAAGTACAACCAGAATGCTCCTTAGAAGCAAGGATGGCGAGACTATGTCTCACATACTTTGGACCTGTTATCAGGAGGAATCAATCCCTGGAGAAGGACATCGTGCTTGGTAGAGGTTCAGAGAAAAAGAGGAAGACCCTCAATAAGATGGAATGACACAGTGGCTGCAACAATGGGCTCAAGCATAACAACGATTGTAAGGATGGCACAGGACTAGGCAGTGTTTCGTTCTGTTGTACATAGGGTCGCTATGAGTTGAAACCGACTTAACAGCACCTAACAACAACAAATGGGAGGAGTGAATAACCACTTAATGCATTCACTCAACAAATATACTAGATGGCAGACATTTTATTAGAAGGACTGGAAATAAAACTGTAACCACGACAAAGTTTCCCCCCTTATACAGTTTAAAATCCAGTAGAAGAGTTAAACAAGAAAATTACTAATGAAATAATATAAATTTCAGGTAGTGATCATGAAGAAAAAGAAAGCAGGATAGAGTAATAAAAGGTATTGAAGAAGAACTCTCTGGGGAGGTGACATCTTAATAAAAAACTGAATTATGTGCAGAAGCAAGCCATGCAGAGATCTGGGGAAAGAGCATTCTCAGCCAAGGAACTGGAACTGCAACCCTGCCAGGCACGCTTGGTTTGTCCAAAGCGTGCTCGAGTAGGGAAAGGAAAAGGAGCATCCAGGGACCAGTGGATATAGCACCTAGGAGACCACATTAAGGACTTCAGATTTTGTTATAGGAAGTCAGTGGAAGGTTTGGGGAGCAGGAGGGTGTCATTTTTCTGCTTCGCATTTTTTTGAAAATCACTTGAACTGCTTTGCCAAGCCAGTACTGGTACAGAAGTGCAAGGAGAAAGACCAATTACTCAGTTAATACATTAGTTCAGGCAAGAGATGACAGTGGCTTTGACGGTGGTAGTAACAAGAGGAATGGTGAAAAGCCAACTGGGAGATAGGCAGGTAGGTAGATACACAGGTTAGTAGATAGGAGATACACTATTTTTTAATTTGAAATAAACTTAAAATTATAGAAAAGATACAAATTAGTACTAAGACTACCCAAAATATCCTTAAACATATTTTCTGAAACATTTGAGAATAAAGTGCGGTCATGATACTCGTTGCCCCTAAATAGTTTAATATGTTTTTCCTATATTCAAGGTACTGTTACATAACTACACTACAACTATCAAAAAGAGGATATTATCACTGATACAAAACTATTACCTAAATAACAGCCATTATTTAAATTTCACCAACTGTCCCACTAATGCCTTTGACAGTATAAGATAAACTGACAAAAGATACCAGCCCAAGTCTTCCAGAAGCTCTACAAACCCCAAGCAGGACAAATACCAAAATACAGACACACAACTAAGCATATCATAGAAAAACTGATGAAAACCTGAAACAAAGGTAAAATCTTAAGAGCATACAGAAGAGGAAAATCTCATTACCTTTAAAGAAGAGACAATAGGATCAACAGCTCTATACCTTCCAGGAAGTGATAAAATTATTTATAATAAACTCTAATAAATCAATAACTTACTAGTGCTTATTCAGTGGAAGAGTAGGATCAAAAGCCTGACTGAAGTGGGTTCAACAGAGAATGAGTGAGAAAGTAGAGACAGTGAATATAAAATACTTTTTGGGTTTTGCCATAACAGAGGACAGCGAAAGGAGAAGCTGAAAATGAATTAAGATGGATGATAGTATATCATATTTTTACGCTGATGGGAGTGATCCAAGAGAGAGAAATTTTATTATGTAGAGAAAAGAGGAAATAACCATAGCAGCTAAATCCATGAGTGACAAGGATTGGGTTTCAGTACACAAATGAGTGAACCAATTAGTGCAAACTTATCAGGAAAACAAAGACTGCTATCTTCTACTCTAATACTCTGTGCTGAGAGACTAACCCAAATTTTCCTCTCCAAAACTTGATGTTTTTACATCTTTAACATAGCCAACCTACACCCACATTCCTTCATTCCTCTGACCTTATCCTGGTTATCAACATGGCATCTACTTACCTGAGTCATTAAGCCTTCACTGGAACTCATTTTATCTGTGACCACTGTCCCAGGTCCATCCTGTACACTCCAGATTTGAAAAAATCTTAAATGATCTCTTCTCTATTTATTCCCACACTTTGCAAACAACATAACACCATGAAACCTTGTTTAGCTTAACACATCTCCCAAGATTATAAATCAATTCTATCTAACTTATGTTGGCATTTATCATTTAGCTAAGCATTGTTTTAACCAAGAAGTATCAATCTTTCTTCCTACTGCAGGCCAGATGGACAAGTTTAAATACATGGCCTACTTTAAGCTCTTTTTCAGATAATTCCCTTATGCAACCAGTATTTTAAAATCTTACAGGTACACATATAGATACATATCACATCATAAAATTCACTATCTCATAGATTATATTCTAACTCAAGAAGCATCATATAGTAACGAGTTTCCAGAAATTAAACTGGATGGCCAAGCGACAGCAATACTGTAGTCGTGCTAGCCAAGAAAATTGCAAAGGTAATATTCTTCTATAAATATTTCAGTCCTACCATAAATTTTATCAAGTTAGTTCTTTTGTACTTAGTACACACAGACACATGCACACATGCAATCAAACAAAAGGTCACCAGCTCAAAACTGTTTTTATTCTTAATTCCAATTTTTCATATACAAATACACATCTAATTACAACATCTGACTAAAATCCATTTTTTCAATTCAAAGCACAGATGCTTTTCTGTAATATAATCAAGGAACTCTGTTCCGTAAAAACCTGTAATTCTAATCATTTTTAATAATCCAATTCTTAATTAAAAAAAAAATCAGTAGTAACTTATACGCAACTTTAAATCTCTTAATCTAAGTATCAGGGTTCAAAATGCAATGAGTCTGAGATCCTACATTCCATTATAAATGTCTATTTAAAACAGTATTTTTACCTAGGTTCTTTTCTTCCAGGAGACTTAAAATATATATTTTCATCCAAAGTCACAGTGTGCCACCTAGTGCTATATGGAGATTTTACAGTAGCTTATTCAAACACTAAAAGTTTCAATAAAGGGCATGAACATCAGTCCTGAATGAAAGTTTTTATCTCTGACTCTTTCCAGCATATAATCTAAGAAAGCAAGTGTTCAGAATGTTAACCAAAGTATGTATTTCTGACCCTTATTCCTAGATTGGGAAAAGAAATTCTTAACTTCTCTCTCTCCTAGGTTAAAAAAATCTAAATAACTTCCACTTTTACCTTTGCTCATAATCTTGAAATAGTTATAAGCATCAGTTAGTAAATATTTATATCTGCACCTCCACAGAAATTTCCACTTTACACACGTTCTTCAAAATCCATCCAAACTACTTTTCCACAAAACGGAATTCTCGTATCTTATTTAAAACGGTTTTTCAGTTCTCTGAATAATTCAGTAAAGAAACCTTCTCTTAAATTTCCACTACTAAAGCCCTTGATAGTATGAAGGAAAAATTAATAGTGAACACCATGAGTACATTAAAATTCTAAGAATGGTAGTACTTGCATATATTTTTACAAATCATGAAACACTTGAGAAACCATGTAACTGGTACAATTTCCCTAGCATTACAGAATAATGGGCTGGAAACCTGTTCAGTAATGTCTGATAGCTTGTCAGTTCTTACTGATATTTCACACGTTTCTAAAGGTAAAGCCCTAGCTGAACTGATGCTGTCTGTACTTTTATTACAAGGTAGGGAGAGTGGGGATAAAACTTCCATCTTGTATGAGTTACTGTATTTTGAGGTCTCTGTTATAGCAGCAAGGAGCCACAGTAACACAGTGGTTAAGCATTCAGCTGCTAACCAAGAGGTCGGCAGTTCAAACCCACCAGCCACTCCGCAGGATGAAGATGTAGCAGTCTGCTTCCGTAAAGATTACAGCCTTGGAAACCCTATGGGGTAGTTCTACTCTGCCCTATAGGGTCACTATAAGTCAGAATTGACTCAATGGCAATGGGTTTGGGTCTTTTGGTTATAGCAGCTTATTAGCCCACAATCTAAATAACATATCGAGTCTTAACAATTTTATCTCCTAAATATAATTTGAAACCATAAATTCACTACTACCCTGTTTTAAGTCATTACCATCTCAAGCTTAAATCACTGTAACAGCCTCCTGAGACAGAGCCTATCATATGTTCACCAAAACCACTTGCTTTTCCTCCTGGTACAAAGCTAGACATTGCCTAGACTATCTTGCAGATAGACGGTCATGCGGCTGAGTTCTACCCAATAAAATACAGGCAAAAATTCACAGATGATACGATCTTATATATACAGAAATCCCAGATTCCACAAGAAAGCTAACAGAGCTAAGAAATGAATTCAGCACAGAATACAAGATCAACAAACAAAATTATGTGGGTTTCTATACACAAATAATGCACAATTTAGAAAAAAAGATAATAAAGAATTCCATTTACAATAGTATCAAAAAGAACAAAATACCTAGGAATAAATTTAACCAGGGAAGTGAAAGAACTGTACACAAAAAACTACAAAACACTGCTGAAAGAAATTAAAGAAAACCTAAATAAATAGAGAGACATCTGGGGTGCATGGATTGGAAGACAACATTGTTAAGATAGCAATACTACCCAAAGCTATCTACAGAGTCAATACAATTCTTATTAAAATTCCAACATTATTTTGTGGAAAAATGAAAAAGCCAATCCTCAAACTTACATGGAAACGCAAGTGGTTCCAAACAGCCAAAACAATTTCGAAAAATAAGAACAAAGTAGGAGGACTCATACTACCTGATTTCAAAATGTACTATAAAGCTGGAGTAATAAAAACAGTGTGGCACTGGTGTAAGAATAGTCATAGAGAACAATGGAACAGAATTGAGAATCCAGAAATAAACCCAGACATCTATGGTCAGCTGATTTTTCTTTTTTCTTTTTTCTTATTGTTGTACTTTAAGTGAAAGTTTACAATTCAAGTTAGTCTCTCATACAAAAATTTATAAATACATACATACATACATACATTACTATGTGACCCTAATCGCTCTCCCTATACTGGGACAGCACACCCCTCCTTTCCATCCCTGATTTCCCGTGTCCATTCAACCAGCTTCTGACCCTCTCTGCCTTCTCATCTCACCTTCAGACAGGAGCTGTCCATTTAGTCTAATGTATTTACCTGAGCTAAGAAGCACACTCTTCACGAGTATCATTTTATGTCCCACAGTCCAGTCTAACCTTTGTCTGAAGAGTTGGCCTCAGGAATGTTTTTAGTTCTGGGTTGACAGAGTCCAGGGGCCATGCTTTCTGGGCTTCCTCCAGTCTCTGTCAGACCATTAAGTCTGGTCTTTTTACTAGAATTTGAGTTCTGCAGCCCACTTTTTTCCTGCTCCGTTAGGGACTCTCCGCTGCGTTCCCTGTCAGGGCGGTCACTGGTGGCAGCCGGGCACCACCAGTTCTTCTAGTCTCAGGCTGATGAAGTCTCCGGTTTATGTGGCCCTTTCTATCTCTTGGGCTAATACTTTCCTTGTGACTTTGGATATTTAATCGAATATTCCTTCATTCTCCTTTACTCCAGGTGGGTTGGGACCAATTGATGCATCTTAGATGGCCACTTGCTGGCTTTTAAGACCCAGATAAATGGCCAGTTGATTTCTGACAAGCATGTCAAATCCATTCAATGGGGAAAGAATAACCTTTTCAATAAATGATGCTGGGACCACTGGATCTCCACAAGCAAAAGAATGAAGTTGGAATTCATACCTTACATACGATATACAAAAATTAACTCAAAATGGATAAAAGACCTAAATGTAAGAACTAAAACCATAAAACTCTTAGAAGAAAACATAGGTCCTTCTGGACCTATTTCTTGACAACAGATTCTTGGATATGACATCAAAAGCAAGAACAACAAATGAAAAAATAGACTTCATCAAAACTAAAAACTTCTGTGCAGCAAAGGACTTTACCAAGAAAGTAAATAGGCAACCTACAGAATGTGAGAAAATATTTGGTATATCTGATAAAGGTTTAATATCCAGAAAGGGAGGAGGGAAAAATCAAAGAGATAGGGTTAAATAGAAAACAAATACCAACATGATAGATTTAAAGCTAAGTATATCAATAATAACATTAACATACAGGATAAAAGATACCAATTAAAAGATAAAAATGATCAGATTTGATTAAATATCTAAATATATATTGTTTAAAAGAGGCATTTCTTAAAAACATAACGATGTGAGTTGCTATGGGAAACAATCTGGTGCTTCCTCAAAAAGTTAAACACAGAGTTACCATACGACCCAGCGGTTTAACTCCTAGCTATATAGCCAAAAGAACTGAAAACAGGTATTCACACACATACTTTGTACATGAATGTTCATAGAAGCAGTATTCACAATAGCCAAAGTGGGAAACAGCCCAAATATCAGTGGGCAGATGAATGGGTAAACAAGATGTGCCACATCCATACAACAGAAGATAATTCAGCCACAGAAAGGAATGAAATACTAATATATAACGCAGCATAGATAAACTTTGAAAATATGACACAGGGAAAGAAGCCAGGCACAAAGCAGCCATTTGCGTTATTCCATTTACAAGAAACATGCAGAATAGGTGAATCAACAGAGACAGAAAGCAGATTAGGGCTAAGGGGAAGAGAGACTAGAGACTGACTACTTAATGGGTACAGGGACTCCCTGTGAGGTTGTGAAAAGTTTTGGAACTAGACAGAGGTGATGGCTGCACAACATCTGAATGCAGTAAATGCCACCAAACCGTATAATTTAAACTAGTTAACTGTATGCTATGTGAATTTCACCTCAATAAAAATATATAGATATAAAAAATAAAACGGCATGGAAAAAAGATGTAGCAGGCAAACATTAACCAAAAGAATATGGAGTAGCTATACCAATATCAAACTACACAGACCTTAAGGTATGAAATACTGCTAGACGTCTGGGGTCTTAAAAGCCTGTGAGCAGCCATCTAAGATACTCCACTGGTCTCATCCCTTCAGGAGCAAGGGGGAATGAAGAAAACAAGATACAAGGAAAAGATCTGTCCAAAGGACTAATGGACCACAGCTACCAAGGCCTCCACCAGACTGAGTCCAGTACAGCTAGATGGTGTCCGGCTACCACCACTTCCTGCTCTGACCGGGATCACAACAGAGGGTTCTGGACAGAGCTGGAGAAGGATGTAGAACAAAATTCTAACACAAAAAAAAAAGACCAGATTTACTGGCCTGAAAGAGACTGGAGAAACCCCGTGAGTATAGCCCCCAGACACCCTTTTAGCTCAGTGGTGAAGTCACTTATGAGGTTCACTGTTCAGCCGGGAATTGGACAGCCCCATAAAACAAAATGGGACTAATGAGGCACACGAGTCCAGGGACAAGGACTAGAAGGCAGAAGGGGACAGGCAAGCTGGTGATAGAGAACCCAAGGTTGAGTAAGGACAGTGTTGACATGTAATGGGGTTGTAAACCATTGTCATAGGACAACATGAGTACTAACTGTTTAATGAGAAACTATCCTGTTCTGCAAACCTTCATCTAAAGTGAGAAGAGCACCACAACTGGAAGAGCGTAGTCGATGTCACTGAACTGTGCATGTAGTAATTTTTGAAATGGTGTATCTTTGGCTATGTATATTTTCACCAAAAAAAAATGTCGAGAAGGAAGAGGGTTAACATGTCGTGGCGTTGTTAACCAATGTCATAAAACAATACGTGTACTGACTGTTTAACGAGAAACTATTCGTTCTGTAAACCTTCAACTAAAGTATAATTAAAAAAAAGGAAATACTGCTAGAGATGGTGATACTTCATAGTGATAAAAGGTTCATCAACCAGAAAAATGTAACAATTCTAAATACGTATGCATCTAATAATATACAAGGCAAAAAACTGACAGAACTACAAGGAGAAATAAAGAATAACTGCAATCATTGTGAAAAATTTTAACACATTCTCTCAGAAGCTGGCAGAATAAGTAAACCAAAAAAATGGTAACAGTACAGAAGATTTGAACAACATAATTAGTAAGTTTGAAATAACTGGCAAACTCAGCATTCAATAATGGCAGAATACATACTCTTTTCAAGTGCACACAGAATTTTCCAAAACTGTCGATCATACTAAATTTCCAAGTATAAAAAGCACAAAGAGAGCTAACCAGAATCATCCCCATGTTTGGAAATTAAGCAATGTGTTTTTAAATAACTCATGGATCAAAGAAGTTATAACAGAAATTAGAAAATCTTTTGAAATGTATGATAATAAAAATATGACGTATCAGTACTTTTAGGACATAGCTAAAGCCATGCTTAAAAAGAAATGAATAGCCTTAAATAACATATTAGAAAGAAAAGAGGCTGAAAATCAATAATCTAAGTTGCTATTTCAAAAGGTTACAAAAAGAGTAATATTAAATCCAAAAAAAGAAGGAAAAAAAAATAATAAACTGGGAAAAAAAAGTGAATAAAATACAAGATGAACATATGATAGAGAAAAATCAGTAAAACCAAAGGTGAGTTATTTGTAAACACTAATAAAACTTATTTATTTACATATTTTTGACATCTTATCAGGAGGGACCAGTCCCTGGAGAAAGACATCATGTTTGGTAGAGCGCCAGCGAAAAAGAGGAAGACCCTAAAAGCCTATGAGCGGCCATCTAAGATACTCCACTGATCTCATCCCTTCGGGAACAAGGGAGAACGAAGAGAACAGGATACAAGGAAAAGATTAGTCCGAAGGACTAATGGTCCACAGCTACCAAGGCCTCCACGGGACTGAGCCCAGTACAGCTGGATGGTGCCCGGCTACCACCAATGACTCCTCTGACCAGGATCACAACAGAGGGTTCTGGGCAGAGCTGGAGTAGGATGTAGAGTATAATTTTAACTCCCAAAAAAAAAAAAAAAAAAAGAAGACCAGATTTACTGGCCTAAAGAATACTAGAGAAACCTCAAGAGTGTGGCCCCCAGACACCCTTTCAGCTCAGAGGGGAAGTTACCTTCAAGGTTCGATGTTAAGCCTGGGAATGGACACCCCAGTAAAACTAAATGGGACTAACGATGTACAGGAGTCCGGTGACAAGGGCCAGAAGGCAGAGGGAGAGTAGGAAACTGATGATAAGGAACACAAATTGAATAAGGACACTGTCGATGTATTGTGAGATTGTTGACCACTGCTATAGGGCAACGTTTGTAGTAACTATTAAATGGGAGGCTGTTTTGTCCTGTAAGCCTTCATCTTGGGCGAGAATGGCAGCACAATTGGAAGAGCATAGTCAATATCACTTAAATGTGTAAGTAAAAAGTTTTGAAATGGTGTTTAAATAAAATAAAAATAAATAAATAAATAAATAAATAAATAAGCAAATGAGACTTAAGAGGTACAATAGTCCACTGACAAGGTCCAGAAGACAGAAGGGGACAAGGAAGCCCCCTGGTGATAGGGAACACAAGGTGGAGTAAGGATATTCTTGATGTGCTGTGAGATTGTTAACCATTGTCATAGGGCAACATGTGTAGTAACTGTTAAATGAATAACTATTTTTTCTGTAAGCCTTCATCTTAAGTGAGAATAACAGCACAGTTGGAAGAGCGTAGTCAATGTCACTGAACTGTGAATGTAGAAATTTTTGAAACGGTGTATCTTTGGCCATCTGTAATTTTCATCAAAAAAAAAGGTTGAGAATTTAGAGGCTTAATACGTTGTGGGGTTGTTAACCAATGTCAAAAAACAACATGTGTACTACTATTTCATGAGAAACTATTTGCTCTGTAAGCTTTCACCTGAAGTACAATAAAATATATATTAAAAAAAATAAATAAAAAAAAAAAATAAATAAAATAAAATAAAATAAAATTAAAAAAAAAAAAAAAAAAGAAAAAGAGGAAGACCCTCAACGAGATAGATTGACACAGTGGCTGCAGCAATGGGCTCAAACAAACAATGATAGTGAGGATGGTGCAGGACCAGGCAGTGTTTCATTCTGTTGGACATACGGTTGCTATGAGTTGGAACCAACTTGACAGCACCTAACAACAACAACAATAAAATTTATAAACACATTGTTAAGAAAAGGAGCCTGGACGGTACAATCGGCTAAGCACTCAACTATTAACCAAAAGGCTGGCAGTTTGAATCTACCCAGAGGCCCCTTGGAAGAAAGTCCTGGCCATCAGCTTCCAAAAGGTCACAGCCTTGAAAACCCTATGGAGTGCAATGCTACTCTCCACACATGAGGTCACCGTGAGTTGGAATCCACATGATGGCAACTAATCTGGTTGGTGGCAAGAAAAAAAGAGAGAAGCAAAAATAACCAATGCCATGGGGGGAAACAGATATCACTACAGATTCTAGAGCCTACAGACATTAAGAAGTTAAAGGAATATTATAAATAATGTTATATCAATGAACTTTCAAATTTAGATGAAAAAGACAAAGTCCTTGAAAAACACAACTTAGAAAATCTTGATATAAAAAGAAACCAAAAACTGAGTATCTGTTAAAAGAAAAATGAATACCACAGAAGAAAATCCAGGCCCAATGAGTTTCGTTAAGTGAATTTTCCTAATTAAGAATGCAAATTAGATTTAATTCTTCTAAAAAATAAAAATGGTTGAATGTTGACCAACTCTTTTTGGTATTGTGTATTCCTTGTGTCTTCTTTTGATGCTTCTTGTGTCATTCAATTTTTTGCTCATAGAATCCCTCAGTAATGCAACTCGAGGCTTGAATTTTCTCTTTGGTTCTTTTAGCTTGAGACATATCCTTCCTTTTGGTCTTGCTAACTCCAGGTCCTTGCACATTTCATCTTAATACTTCACCTTGTCTTCTCAAGCTACCCTCTGAAATTCCTGTTCACTCTTTTCCTTCATTTCTTCTGTTCCCTTTAGCTACTCTGCACTTAAGAGCAAGTTTCAGAGTCTCTTCTGACATCCATTTTGGTCTTTTTCTCTTTTCCTGTCTTTTTAATGACCCATGAGACATAAGAAGAATTGAAGCATTTGAAATGTGGTGTTAGTGATGAATACTGAAAATATCATGGACTGCCAGTAGAATGCAAAAACCAGTCTTAGAAGAAATACAACCAGATTCTTAGAGCAAGGATAGCAAGACACTGGCTCATTTACTTTGAATGTCATCAGGAAAGACCAAATGATAGAAAAGGACATCATGTCTGGTAGAGGGTCTGCAAAAATGAGGGAAATACTCAATGAGATGGATTGATACTATAGCCACAAAAATGAACTCAAATGTACTAGTAATCACATGAAAAAGGATCAGTCAACATTCTTTTTTTCGTTCTATTATACATAAGGCCATCCTGAATTGGATCCAACTCGACAGCAAACAACAACGAACGAGGATAAACAAGAAGGAACACATCACAACTCATTTTATGAGGCCTGAATAAACCTGATATCAGAGCCTAAAAAGGACAACACAAGAAAGGAAGGTTACAGTTCAATCTCTTTCAAGAACAAAAATGTGAAAATCCTATCTATATTTCTATTTTTGTCTGCATATATTTGCTAATCAAATCCATAAATATACATAAGGATACAAATCATAATTAACAATTCACAAACATCCTAAGATAAGCTGGATAAATGGGATCTTCTACAAATTAAACATTTATGCTCATCAAACGACTTCACCAAAAGAAAAAAGAGAACCTACAGACTGGGAAAAAACTTTTGACTATGACACATCCAACGAAGTTCTAATCTCTAAAATCTATAGGAAAATCTAACACCTCTAGGAAAATCCAACATCTCTACAATAAAAAGACAAATAATCCAATTAAAAAATGGGCAAAGGATATGAACAGACACTTCACCAAAAAAGACATTCAGGTGGCAAACAGACACATGAGGAAATACTCAGGATCAGCAGCCATTAGAGAAATGCAAATCAAAACTACAATGAGATACTATCTCAACCCAGCATTACTGGCGCTAATCAAAAAAACGGAAACTAACAGATGTTGGAGTAGTTGCAGGGAGACTGAAACGCTTATGCACTTTTTTTTAATAAAATTTTCGAATGAAAAACTAATTTGAGCCATAAACTTTCACCTAAAACACAATTAAAAAACAAAAAAAGACACCTTGAGGCAAACAAAAACGAAATTTATGACCAAAAGACCATTACTGCAGGAAATTCTACAGATATAGCAGGCAGAAGGAAAATGATCTTAAATGACAGATATGAAAAATCATAAATGTAGGACAGGAATAGGAGGTGGGGAGATGGGATAGGGAAGAAACACATGAGTAGATGCACTGTGGCCCTTACATCCCAATGAGGGAGGCCCCCGCCCTGGGCCTCACACTTTAGAAAGTCCCACCTACCAAAAACACCAAACTCCAAAGATAATAGGTACCTAACCGAGTGAAAGTGAAGAGGATTTGAAGCACTTACTGGTGAAGATCAAAGACCACAGCATTCCGTATGAATTATACCTCAACATAAAGAAAACAAAAACCCTGACAACTGGACCAATAAGCAGCATCATGATAAATGGAGTTTGGCTGAACACCTGAAACTACTGCCTTGTGATAATCTTTAAACCTTAAACCAAAAATATCCCCTGACATTTTCTTAAAACCAAACAACAGTTTAGCTTAATTAGTAAAAAAAAGTTCTGCCTTAAGCATTATGCTCTTTTAAGAACTATATGTATGGGATCAAATTGACAACAGCAATTCAAAAAAATAGGAACCTTAGATGGCAGGGAATTCATGTAAATGGAGAAGGAACAACCAAGGAAAGGAGGGTGAGAGTGGTTGCAGAACTCGAAGAATGTAATCAATGTCACTAGTGGTACGTGTAGAAACTGTTGAATTGGTGCATGTTTTTCTGTGTATATTCTCAACAACAACAACAAAGCAAATAAAAATTTTTAAGAAGATAATAAACGAAGACAGATGTAACGAAGGGAGGAAAGGAAAGGAAACAGACCAAAAAAACGAAGGTTAGTGTTCAAAGTGGATGGATCACTTACCATCGTTCTATAATTTTCTTCTGTATCAAGGAGCTCTTTTACAACATGAACCCATGGGGTGTGACTCCTATAGGAAAAAAAAATATTCTATAAATAATTAACATTATCATGAAATCATATTTATTCATAAAAACATGTAAATCTCATCCCTACAAGTTTTTCACCACATTAAACAAAAATAAAATAAAATGATTCCTTTACACTGGTGTTTAACAGTTTATTTTAAGTATCCCATGCTAAACAATACCTCAATGCTGTCCAAAAAAATAAAATGGAAGAGAAACAGCACTAATAATCCATGGCAAAAAAAAAATCTAAAGATACACGAATAGTTCAGTGTATCCTAACCCAGAGGCTTCAAACTTTTTTTTACTACAACCCATAAAGACACAGACGTGCACACACAGAAATTTTTATACTGACCCAATTCACAATATGTTTAACTGAAACAAGTTTCATGAAATAATATTTATCCCTATTATGTTTAATGCACTGATACTTTTCTCTATTTCTTTTTGTAAATGCTTTTCTCACTGAATTGATTTATGACTCACTGAGTCTTAACTTAGTATGAAAAATACTGTCTAGCCTTTCCTTAAGAACTTTAATAAACTGATATTTCATCAGAATATCTTAGGTACCAATTTACCTAAGATTCTACATAGAACAGACCTTACTTTTCAGGAAACCTATTTAATATAGCCAAATCTTTACTCAAAGATATCCAAAGCAGAGAAAACTAGACAGAACAAAGGCACAGGGAAACTGCTAGAAAGATTGGCCTTGCCCTGTAAGAAGAGTCAATGAACCATGAAAAGAAAGCAGCAACTGGAATCAAACTCTCTTCTGGAATGAGAGCTTAAGTCATTTATCCTTCGTCAAGTAAATCTGTGATGCTCAAATGTCACTTTCTCCGTGGAGCTTTCCCAAGTACCTTACTTAAAATTGCAACCTATCGATCCTAACTCCCACTACCAGCATCCACTAGCTGCCTTCTTCTCTAGAACTCGTATCATCGTCTCTTATACTCTCTACTTTCTTGGAATAGTATCTGCTTCCCCCAACGACAAGGTAAACTCCATAGTTGCAGGGATTTTTGTTGATTTTATTACCTCTGTAACCACAAACGGATGTCAGAAGAGACTGCAAAACTTGCTATTGAACACAGAGTAGCTAAACTGAATGGAAGAAATGATGAAAACAGCTAAATAGAAGATTTCAAAGGATGGCTCAAGAATACAAAATAAAATTTTACAATGAAATGTGCAAAGAACTACAGTTAGAAAAACAAAAGGGAAGAACACACTAGGCATTTCTCAAGCTGAAAGAACTGAAGAAAAAATTCAAGCCTCGAGTTGCAATTCTGAAGGATTATATGGGCAAAATATTGAACACAGGAAGCATCAAAAGAAGATGGAATACAGTCACTGTGCCAAAAAGAAATGGTGGACATTCAACCCTTTCAGGAGAGGTAGCATATGATCAAGAACCAATGGTACTAAAGGAAGAAGTCCAAGCTGCACTGAAGGCACTGGTGAAAAACAAGCCTCCAAGAATTGACAGAATACCGATTGAGACTTTTCAACGAACAGATGCAATGCTGGAAGCACTTAGTAGTCTATGCCAAGAAATGTGGAAGACAACTACCAGGCCAACCGACTGAGAAGATCCATATTGGTGCCCACTCCAAAGAAAGGTGATCCAACATAATGTGGAAATTACCGAACAACATAATCATTATCACACACAAGTAAAAATTTTGCTGAAGATCATTCAAGAGTGGTTGCAGCAGTACTTTGACTGGGAACTGCCAGAAGTTCAAGCCAGATTCAGAAGAGGACATAGAACAAGGGATATCGCTGCTGATGTCAGATGCATCTTGGCTGAAAGCAGAGAATACTAGAAAGATGTCTACCTGTGTTTTATCGACTACACAAATGTATTCAACTGTGTGGATTATAACAAATTATGGGTAACATTGTGAAGAATGGGAATTCCAGAACACTTAATTGTGCTCATGAGGAAATCTGTACGTAGACCACGAGGCAGTAATTTGAACAGAACAAGGGGATGCTGTGTGGTTTAAAATCAGGAAAGGCATGTGTCAGGGTTGTATCCTTTTAGCCATACTTATTCAATCTGTATGCTGAGCAAATAATCCGAGAAGCTGGACTGTAAGAAAAAGAAAGTGGCATCAGGACTGGGAGAAGACTCATTAACAACATACGATATGCAAATGACACAATCTTGCTTGCTGAAAGTGAAGAGGACTTGAAGCACTTACTGATAAAGATCAAACAAAGACTACAGCCTTCAGTATGGATTGCACCTCAACATAAAGAAAAAAAAAATCCTTACAACTGGACTAATAAGCAACATCATGACAAATGGAGAAAGTATTGAAGTTGTCAAGGATTTTATTTTACTTGGATCCACAATCAATGCCCACGGAAGAAGCAGTGAAGAAATCAAATGACATATTGCACTGGGCAAATCTGCTGCAAAGGACCTCTTTAAAGTATTGAAAAGCAAAGATGTCACTTTAGGGACTAAGGTGCACCTGACCCAAGCCATGATATTTTCAATTGCCTCATATGCATACAAAAGCTGGACAATGAATAAGGAAGACTGAAGAAGAACTGACACCTTTGAATTACGGTGTTGGCAAAGAATACTGAATATACCATAAACTGCCAGAAGAACGAACAAATCTGTCTTGGAAGAAATACAGCCAGATGCTCCTTAGAAGCAAGGATGGCAAGACTTCGTCTCACTTACTTTGGACATGTCATCAGTAGGGACCAGTCCCTGGAGGACATCATGCTTGATAAAGTAGAGGGTCAGCAAAAAAGAGGAAGACCCTCAACCAGATGGACTGACAACGTGGCAGCAGCAACAGGCTCAAGCACAATGTTGTGAGGATGGCGCAGGACCTGGCAGCATTTCATTCTGTTGTACACAGGGTCGCTACGAGTCAGAACCAACTGAAGGGCACTTAACAACAACAAATCCTTATGGAAGCAGAATGCCATATTTTTCTGCTGTAGACTGGCTGGTGGGTTCGAACCGCTGACCTTTTGGTTAGCAGCCAATACTTTATCTACTGCGCCACCAGGGTTCCTGGCATTGAATAAGCATTAATTCAATATTTATTTAATGAGTACAACTCTTGCTAAAGAATCTTTCCTCATCTTGTTCCTTTCTTTCCAGCCTCTATTCAATGCTTACCTATTTAAGGTCAGCTCAAGTCATTGTCATGAAGCCTACTCTAACATCCCCAGTTGATAGAGATCTTATCTGAAATCCCAGACCACTTGATCTGTATCTTTACCTCTAAAAAGTGTAACAAACTTTTACACTTTTTGGTTTACCAAAACCCAAACCCATTGCTGTCGAGTCGATTCTGACTCATAGCAACCCTACAGGTCAGAGTAGAACTGCCCCACAGAGTTTCCAAGGAGCACCTGGTGGATCTGAACTGCCGACCTTTTGGTTAGCAGCCATAAGTCTTAACCACTGCATCATCAGCTACTGAGTGAAACAAGTCAAACAAAAAGGAAAAGTATTAGCCATCAGAGAGATGCAAATCAAAATCATACATAATCAAAACTTCACTTAAACAAAAAGACAAGAAAAGGCAAATGTGTAGAGAAAGAAGTTTATTGGTGGTTACTGGGGCGGGGGGGGGGGGGAAGGAGGGGTTATGTATGACAGAAATACCACATTGATTAAGGGATAAAGCCCTGGTGGCGCAGTGGTTAAGAGTTCAGCAGCTAACCAAAAAGGCTAGCAGTTCAAATCCACCAGCCCCTTCTTGAGAACCCTCTAGGACAGTTCTACTCTGTCCTATAGGGTCACTATGAGTCAGAATTGACTCAATGGCAGGTAGGGCTGCACAGTCTATTACTGTAATGGGTGTCAGTTAAGTTGTACACCTGTGAAAAGTTGAACTGGCAAAAGTCGTGTGATATATTTACCAAAAAAAAAGAGCAGCTGCTGAAGCTGCTTATGTACAACCAGAATCTTCATGGGGTCTGTTTATTTAGTATGGAGGTTTAGGGTCATGGTTTCACGGGACATCCCAGTTAACTGCCCTAGTAACATGCTTAGTGCCTCTGGTCTACCTCCTAGTTTGATGCGTAGTGTCTGGGGTCTTCAAAGCTTTGAAGTGGCCGTCCAAAGCAAAACAATTGGTCTCTATTCACCTGGAACAACAGAGCAAGAAGGAGAGTCAGGAATAGGAAGAGGATATGGAAGGTATGGCTAATTGCTTCCATGAAAAACCACCTCTTTTGCCATGAGACCAGAAGAACTAGATGGTACCCAGCTACCATTACTGAACATTTTGATCAAGGACTCCACAGAAGAATCCTGATCAAAAGGGGAAAAATACAGAACAAAATTTCAAATTCTCACGGACTCCAGACTTCCTGGAGCCATGAGGTTGGGTGAACCCCTGACACTATTGCTGTGAGATAATCTTTAAAACTTAAACCAAAAATATTCCTTGAAGTCTTCTTAAAACGAAATAGTTTAGCTTAACTAGTAAAAAAGTTCTGCCTCGAGCATTACAACTCTTTTAAGAACTAACTATATGGGATCAAATTGACAAAAGCAACTTGAAAGATTAGATAAAAACCTTAGGGAGCAGTGAATTTATGTTAATGGAAGAGAACAACTCAGAAAAGGAGAGTGAGACTGCTCTGACGGGGATCACAATAGGGGATCCCTGACAGAGCTGGAAAAAAGGCAGCACAAAATTTTAACTCACAAAAAAAAAAAAAAAACAGACTTACTGGTCTGAAAGAGACTGCAGAAACCCCAAGAGTATGGCCCCCGGACTCCCTTTTAACTCAGTACTAAATTCACTCCTGAGGCTCACCCTTTAGCCAAAGATTTGACATGCCTATAAAACAAAACGAGACTAAATGGGCACACCAGCCCAGGGGCAAGGATGAGAAGGAAAGAGAAGACTGGAAAGCTGGTAATGGGGAACTCAAGGTCAAGAAGAGGAGAGTGTTGACATGTCATGGGGGTGGCAACCAATGTCACAAAACAATATGTGTATTGTTTAATGAGAAACTAATTTGCTCTGTAAACTCTCATCTAAACTACAATTAAAAAAAAAAAAAAGGGTGAGAATGGTTGCACAACTCGAAGAATGTAATCAATGTCACTAAATGGTACATGTATAAACTGTTGAACTGGTGTTTGTGTTGCTGTATATATTCTCAACCATAACAACAAAATAAAACTGTATTTAAAAAAAAAGTTAAACACAGAATTACCACGTGACCCAGAAATTCCACTCCTAGGTAAATACCCATGAAAAATGAAAACATATGTCCACACTAAAACTTGTCCATAAATGTTCATAGCAGCATTATCATAACAGCCATAAAGTAGAAACAATCCAAATGTTCATCAACGGAATATTATTCCACCCCACAAAGGGATGAGGTACTGATACAAGCTATAACATGGATGAACCTTGAAAACATTACGAAAGAAGCCAGGCACAAAAGACCACAAATTATCTGATTACATTTATGTGAAATGTTCAGAATAGGTAAATCTACAGAGATAGAAAATAGGTTAGTGGTTGCCTGGAGCTGGGGAAGGAGTCCCTGGGTGGTGCAAACGCTTAACCACTCAACTACTAACCAAGGATTCATGGTTTGAACTCACCCAGAGATGCCTCAGAAGAAAGGCCTGGTGATCTGATTATGAAAGGTCATGGCCTTGAAAATTCTGTGGAGTGCAGTTCTACTCTGCACACATGGGGTCACCATGAGTCGGAACTGACTCCTGGGTAACCGGCTTGGTTTTGGTTTTGGGGGCTGGGGAGGAGGGTGGGAGGCCAGGAATGGGGACTGACTGCTAATGGGTATGGGGTTTCTTTTTGAGGTGTTGAAAAATGTTCTAAAATTAGACTGTGTTGATTCACAACTCTGTGAATACGTAAACCACTAACCCCAATTATATGAAATATCTAGGATTGGCAAATGTAAAGAAATTAAAATTAGTGGTTACCAGGGGCAGGAGGGAGGGAAAGAGGAAAAGTCACTGCCTAGAGGGCGTTGAGCTTCTGTTAATGGTGATGGAAAAATCTGGAAACAGATAGTGGTGATGAACCTAATTAATGTCACCAACCGTACATGTAAAAAAGGTTGAAATGGCAAACATTTGTTATATATATTTTACACAATAAAAAAGCACTGAATTGTACACTTTAAGTGGGTGAATTTTATGATACATGAAATATATCTCAATAGTCATTTTCTTTAAAAAAAAAAAAAAAAGGCTATATCCGAATCCAGAATTTCCAAAATTTCAATCATTCAATCACTACTGTTATATTTGCCATAACTAAATACCATGCATACTATTATTTACATAATATTTTTCTTTAAATAGAACCACATTTTTACTTAAATTTAAAGGAAACTTTATGACATCATAAATGAAGTCAGTTAACATAAAAAAAAAATATTGGAAAATAGTGACATCATTGTTAGTTGCCATCGAGTCAATTTGGTACTCAAATAAATGAAAGCTGGAAAACGCTGAGCTAAAGCAAAATCATGGCCAAGAAGAAAATGGAGGGGGAAAAAGAAGTTAGCGAGGAGGAAATGAACACTAGGACTGACTGGACCCAAAGTTTCTGAACAAGCTACTGCCTGTGATGAACTGAATTCTCGCTTGTCTTACCCTGCCCTGTAGTCCCAGGATGTCTGTGGAGACACCTAAGAGTCCTACAGATGGGAATGCAAAGATTGGCTCAAGTGCCAGGAGAGGCCTCTCTTTTCCTTTATCCAAGTTTGGGTACACATGGTCTGAAAGGGCGAGGAGGCCCAAAGTGAGAAGCCTGCTAGTAGGAAGATGCTACAGAGGTTAAGTGCTCAGCTGCTAACTGAAAGGTAGAAGGTTCAAACCCACCTGCCGCTCCATGGGAGAAGGATGTGGCAATCTGCTTCCATAAAGGTTTACAGCCTTGGAAACGCTACAGGGCAATTCTACTCTGACCCCTATAGAGTCGCTAGGAGTCGGAACTGACTCAGTGGCAGAGGGTTTGGTTTCTGGACCCAGGTGATGCTAGGACAGTACATCTATGAATTGTTCTCATGTTTACCAAAAAACTGTAGAAAAACTGGGATATAAAACCACAGTTCCTCTCCAATGTTCACAATATCTATTAGCGATGTTTGTCTTTTCTGTAGTTTAAGAAAATCTGAGTTTGCCTTTCCAAGTCTGGTACAATGTTGTTGTAGGCATACTCAAAAACGACCAAAAACTTTTCACATGTCTTTGCTATGTGGAAAGAAAGTGTATATGGTAAAAATGAGTATTCTGAAGAGCAATATAGATATTTTATAATTGCAAATTGCTTAATGATGTTCCCAATTCTGATCACTCCTATATATAGTGCCATGAATATATCAAGCAAGAGGCACTTATTCCCTCTCATGAACCTGGAACGCCCCACTGAAAATACCAAAACTACCTCTCTTTCCCAATACTATATCAAAAGCAGGTCTAACACATACTGATATCTTTACTAATAAAATGATATGATGCCTGAGATTTTCCTCAAAACAATTTGTGTGGAGTGTAAGACTGTCTATGTGTAGGCAATTATTGAAATAGACTTGTACTTAACAGTTCGTTATATCATTTTCTCTACTTTCTCATGTTTTGAAATTTTCCATATTAAAATGTTTTAAAATGCCACATACAATGAAACATTTTTATTAATGATTTATTTTTTGTTATACTAGTCATTTGCAGTTTTTACTTCTACAAACAATATCAGAAATGCCAACTTCAGAATGGATATCAGATTACACCATTAGAGAGAACTGTTTAACTTTCCACTGAATAACACCACCACTAAGTGTTAAAAGAATGTTCACACGTGATTCCCAAAGAATTTCTGCTTCTCCTTTAAAAATAGGTTGAGTTGTGGTAGGGTCTGAAGGTGAAAGAAGAGAGAATCACAAGCCTCTTCATCTTATTTATCTTTAAAACATTCCTGTAGTTAAATGAAGATATTAAAGTCTTAATACCAAATCAATCTTACAGTGATTCTTAAATCCCCCATGAAGCCCTAAGGACAAAATGTTTTAAAATCTATGTTTCCAGACACAAAAACATTTTATTTATAAACACTTTTGTATAGTAACACTGATTATGCTACCATGGTTGTTTGACCTAAACCACTAGGTGATTAATCGTAGAAAATAAAAAATGTAGCTGAAGGAGGTGGGGGAAAGATGGAAACGAACAGCATTTGTTGAGGGCCTCCTATGGACTGGAGCCCTGGTGGCACAGTGGTTAAGAGCTCGGTGACAAATCAAAAGGTTTGCAGTTAGAATTCACCAGGCACTCCTTGGAAACCCTATGGGACAGTTCTACTCTGTCCTATAAGGTCGTTATGAGTCGGAATCAACTCGACGGCAACAGATTTGGTTTTACTATGGACCAGGAACAGTTCTAAATGCTTTACGGACACCTCATCTATTGCTTTCAACAAATTTATGAGGTATTATATCTAATTTGCAGATGAGGAAACCAAGACACAGAAAAACTAATTTGTCAAAGGACAAGTCGTGGAGCTAGGATTCAAATTCAGGTCAGTTGACCTTCAAAGCAATCAAAGTACAAGCACGTGTGATAACCACACATCCCACAAAGACAACTTTCCAAATCATATTAAAAACTGACCCTACAATTAATTAAAAATATTAATCACTTAGCGGACAGTATTCGAATTATTTCAGTATGTGGTATATATCAATTTGCACCCAACACATTCTGAGGAAAAGTGGTAATTAACAGAAGAGATACAAGGGGCAGAGCACCAACATAGGTAAGAGTGGAAAATAGTGGTCAGACTACCAACCTTAGGTCAGAAGCTTAGTCCCTAATTACCACTCACCAGCCAGTGATCCGGGGCAAATAATAACCTCTCTGAGGCTCACTCGCCCCATCCTTATTATGGGCATAATGCTTATCTTACCCTTTTACCTCACAGATTGAGGATGACATAGTTAATGCTGGTGAAATCAACAAACATATAAATAATTACTACCTATTCAGTAAGAAGACTACTGAATGATTATTTTCATGAAAATAACTTGGCACAAACTCAATGAGGGGTACAGTACCAGCAACAAGATGCTGCTCTCAGGCAAGGGGTCCCACCTCAGCGGAAACTACTTGACAGCAGCAGGTGCTGATCCGAGGACCCATTTTCTGCCCGCTTTCTAACAATCCCGTCACTCATTGGAGCCTGTTCCCTACGCTAGCCTGTTCGTGTACGCAGCTGGGAAATGGGGGGCGGGGAGGAAGGCATGAATGTAGTGCTGGGAAAAGAACACAAACCGAGGCAGAAGGCTGCTTCTACTACTCCCAGGTGTGTGGCCTTGGTGAACCTCTTCAGCCCTCCAGGACTCAGTTTACGCATTTGTAAAAGACATTCCCGCCCGCTTATCGGGCAAAGCTGAGATCATGCAGGAAAAGCATGGTACACCCAGCTGAGAACTAGATGACGACGGCGATCACCTGTCAAACGACGGGCTGGCCGGAAGGCTCCTCCAACATTCCAGAAACCTGGACACGCGTTGCCCGGGCCGCTTCCCGTAAGGCAGCCCCCAGTACATCCCTCGGTCCCCGTGGGACGCGGGGGTTCTCACGTCCCTCACACCCCAGCTGAGCCCCCAGGGCCGTCAGCCGCCCTCCTGGACAGGCCGGGAGCCTGCCCACCCCGGGCCCCAGGCCTCCCTCGAGGACCCCAGTGCCCTCCCAAGCGGCCGCAGCTCCCCTCCCCCAGCAACGATCCCTGCCCCCCACCGTCCGCACTCCCAGGTGAGGCGGGGGGGGTGAAAGGGCGTACCCCGCCGCCATTTTGTCCCCCTGGCCCCCACAAGGCAGGCAACCAACCCTGCACCCCGACCCAGGCCCGCCTGGGTCTGCGCAACGCGCGCCCCTCGCGGACACTCACCCTAGGCGGTCCAGCACAGTTCCGGGCAGCTCCGAGCGTCCCGCCGGGAAAGGGGCGGGGCGGCGCGGCCCCGAGGGGCGGGGCAGCTGTTCGGTGTAGCACGTGACTCGCAGCCGCGGCCAAGCCGTTCTGGCTCCCGGCGGCTCGTGCGCAGGCGCATCCTGGTTCGCGCGGACGGGGTGCCAAAGCGCGGGTCTGGGGCGTGGGTTTGCGTTCGTTGTCGCGCGCGGCTGTTTGCAAGTGTCTGTTCCCTTTCCTAGGCTGCTCTCGCACCGCTGATTTTGGCCACACAGTCCCCTCTCAGATTTAGTCCTTTCGCTCCGCCCGCTTTATCACCATAGTCAGTTCCACAGATTAAGGAATTAGAGGCCCGCCTTCCAACAATCTGTACAAGTAAAAGAGCTTCAAAAAAGCATGTACGCAAAGCACAGTTTATCCTCCGCGGTAAAACTTTACCGGCCCCTCGGAGAGCTAGCTATGACTCAAACTACAAAGACCTAAAAATAGTTTTAATCTACTTTAAATGTAAACTATGATGAAATAAATAGTTTAACAATATTTAAATCACAGTTCTGAGCAAAATAGGAGAACGCAGACTATAATTATCAAAGGAGTGGCAGAGACTCCCAAGTATTTTCAGTCACTTTATATTCAACATTACCCAGGTGGAAAACTCAGAGGCTTTACCTTTCTCTCCCTCGTTACCTATAATAGGCAGGAAGTCCTAGAATCCAAAGGAGTTTACCTCACAACTATAATGAAGACAAGCGCTTGGAAGGCAAGAACCGTATTATTGGCTGTGTTCTGGGTCTTCTTCACACTTCCTAGAAAATTTTCTCTTTTGTTTATTCGACGGATGTTTATTGAGCACCTACATGTGTATGATGCTATTCTAGATGCTTGGAATCGATAAATGAAGAAAAGAGACAAAAATCCCTGCCTTCTGAGAGCAGAGTGGAGATAGACAATAAGTAGTAAACATAAGTCAATTACAGGATATGTACAGAAAACAAAATGAGTAGCATAAGGGGGGTGGAGTAGGGAACACATCGCAATTTCATAAAAGGTGGTCAGGATTTTATTCCTCTTATCAATTATCAGCTCTTCTCTATCCTCATTTCCATAAACATTTAAACAACCTCAAGTCTTTTTTGTTTTAAAATCTCTCACTTAACCCCTGTTGTAGGGGAAAAACATCATAAAGTTTAGTGGAGCAAAAAGTAACTTTTATTCGGCATATAGTCAAAAGGCAAAAGCGGGAAGCGGACAACCATGCTGCCACAGCCATGTCTGCCAGAGTCCAAGGAAATACTACAGAACAGATAAAAGTTGGAAAACGGACAAACATGCAGCCACAGCCATGTCTGCCAGAGTCCAAAGGCCATTACAGAGTCATCAGTATATATTAACATTACAAATGGGCAAAACCATTGAAAGCTTAGCCTTTTCAGATTGGCTAGAAACTGTGATCCAATCATTGGTACAGGTTTCAGTAATGAGAGTCAGGAGGGTCTTCATTGGTCCAACAAATTTCTATTCACTAAATGCTAGTAGAAAAAGATAGAGTGGAAAGTCTTTTGTGTTCTGTTTGATTGGCTTTATGTGAAAGCTTCCCTAAAAGAAATTTTCCAAGATTATCTTAGCTATTGTCTTTATACCTCAGGGCCCAGATGATGTGTCCTTGTGAGTCCTTGTGAGCCCAGCTCCAGCTGGGTCACATTCTCTACGCTCAAGGACAGGGAATAATAACTCCAGTATCATTTCCTAAATCACCCCCAGAACCCACTTCTGCCTCTGCTCTCTTTCTTCTCCTTCCTCTTTCTTTCTGCCCTTTGCAGCTACGTTTCTCCAGTTATCTCCACTTCCTCAACTGCTCTGGTTTCTGTCCTCCCACTCCATGGAAATCATTTTCTTCCAAAGTCACTAAGGATCTCTCTACTGCAGATCTAATGGACACTTAGCATCATGACCTAACTTAATTTTTCTGCATCAGTTGACACTCCTTCCTTCTGGAATCATTCTTTTTCCTTGCTTTCCATTTTGACTCTCCTGATCTTCCTCCTCTGTCTCTAGCCACTCCCTCTCCATTTCTTTTAAAGGTTCCTCTTACTGCTCCCATTCCTTAAATGTTGGTATCCCCCGATGGTGGGTGTAAGCCCTCTCTCTTTTCCTACTGGACGCGCTCCCTCTGGGTGATCACTTCCCTTTACATAACTTCAGTTAGCATCTGTGTTCTTGATTTCCCAATATATATCTTCAGCCTAGATTTCTTCTCCTGAGCTCCAGGTTTACATAATTAACTACTTATTAATCATCATCTAAGGAGCCCCAGTGGCTCAATGGTTAATCACTCAGCTGCCAATTGAAAGGTTGGTGGTTGGAACCTACCAGCCACTCTGCCAGAGAAAAGACCTGTAGATATGCTCCCCTCAAGATTATAGCCTAGGAATCCCTAAGGGGCAGTTCTACTCCGTCATATAGGGTCACTGTTAATTGACTCGATTGTACACAACAATAATACTTGAACCTCTGAAAATCATCTTGTCAAAAAAAGGGTGGAGATGACATGGAGTAGAACCACATCTGATCTCCAACAGATATGTAGCATTTGTTTTTATAAGCCACTGAGATGCTTGGGAACGTAAGTTGCTGCAGCATAACCTAGCCTGTCCTGAAGGATATGTTTGTCCTACATGTTGTGTGACTGGCTCCACTTGCCCTCCAGGCTTCTTGAGATGGCCTACAAGGACTTGCAGATCAGGCTTGTTGACTAGTCCAGCCTCATTTTTAGGCTATTTCCTCAACCACCCACTGCTCCAAACAAATTAAAATATGTTCAGGGCCTGGAATTTACTTCTCTCACTCTCGCTCTTTCCCCCTACCCTAGGCTACCTCTACCCGCCCCCCGCCCACCACCACCACCACCAAAAAAGAAAAAAGGCTGTTGCTATTGAGTCAATTCTGACTTGTAGTGAGCCTATAGGACAGAATAGAACTGCACCATAGGGTTTCCAAGAAGCAGCTGGTGGATTTGAACTGCCAACCTTTTGGTTAGCAGCCAACCTCTTAACCACTGTGCCACCAGGCCTCCTAAAGGTTGCATACAAAAGCCAAAAATACCAAACCTACTGCTGCCAAGTCAATTCTGACTCATAGCGACCCCATAAGGTTTCCAAGGCTATAATCTCTGTGAAAGCAGACTGCCACATCTTTCTTCCACGGAGCCACTGGTGGTTTCCAACCACCACCCTCTTGGTTAGCAGTAGGTCTTTGCCCAAGTTATTGCTTATTACTGGAATAATAATTATAGCTATTTTTGCCTGAGCATTTTCTATGTTCAAGACAATTTATATATATGATCTGACAAGCAAGCACTGTGGTAAGTTATTAGACAGTCCATGGATTGGCTGCCCTTGATTCAGATCCCACGCCTAGCCAAGTCAGCTGTGGCAAGGGTGTTCAGCAGTTGAATGACAAGGAGATACTGTTCACATGATACAAAAACCAGGCTGCCTACACATGGAAACATGTCCCATGAAAGGTAGGGGCAAGACAGAAATTCTGAAGCTTGGCCTGCTCAGTAGAATCATGCTGTATTGAAATTATTTATGAACACAGTTCCTCCCCATCACCACCACCCACTCCCATTATTAGTTCTGAGGGCAAAGATTGTCTAGTGCCCATCCTCAGTGCTTAACACAGTACCTGGCACATAGTAGGGTCTCAAAAAGGGTTTATTGTGTAAATTAACACTTTAGAAGTTTAGAGGCTGGAGACGACTTTAGTCTGGATAGATTTAGAAAGCAAAACAAAACAAAATTAAACCAGTTGCTGTCAAGTTTATTCTGACTCATGGCAAGCCTATGTGTGTCAGAGTAGAACTGTACTCCATAGGACTTTCAATGGCTGATTATTTCAAAAGTAGCTGACCAGGCCTTTCTTCCAAGGAGCCTCTGAGTAGACTCAAACCTCCAACATTTATGTTAGCAGCTGAGTGTTAACTGTTTGCACCACCCAGGGACTCCAGATCTAGAAAAGACAATGGCATATCTGGGATTTTAGCAGAATTTTAAAAATAAAGAGTATATGGGACATGGTTTCATGGGACATCCCAGTTAATTGGCCCAATAATGTGTTTAGAGCTTCTGTTTTACCTCCTAGTACATTGCATAATTCCTGGGGTCTTAAAAGTTTGCAAGTAGCCACCCAAGGCACAACAATTGGGTCTCTATTCGTATGAAACAACAGAGGAAGAAGAGTCAGGAATAGGAGGAGGAAATGGAATGTGTGGCTAATCGCCTACATGAACAACTGCCTCCCTTGCCAGGTGACCAGAAGAACTAGATGGTGCCCAGCTACCATTACTGAACATTTTGATCAAAGATTCTATAGAAGAATCCTGATCAAAAGGGGGGAAATGCAGAACAGAATTTCAAATTCTCATAGACACTAGACTTCCTGGATGTACCCCCAAAACTACTGCCCTGAAAATAGTCTTTAAACCTTAAACCAAAAATATCCCCTGAAGTCTTCTTAAAACCAAACAATAGTTTAGCTTAACTTGTTAGAAATGTCTACCTTGAGCATTATGCTCTTTTAAGATCTATATGGGGTCAAACTGACAACAGCAACTCAAAAGATTAGATAGAAACCTTAATGGGCAGTGAGTTTATGTTAATTGGGGAGGAAAAATAAGAAAAGGAAGGTGAGAATGGTTGTACAACTTGAAGAATATAATCAATGTCACTGAAATGTACATGTAGAAACTGTTGAATTGGTGTGTGTTTTGCTGTGTATATTCCTAACCACAACAAAATAAATTTAAAAAATTTTAAAGACATAAATAAAGACTGGTTTTAGATATGTTGTTGTCAGGTGCCACTGAGTCATCTCCGACTCAGCAGAGATGGAAATATTGTCTGGTCCTGTGCCATCCTCACAATCGTTGCAATGTTTGAGCCCACTATTGCAGCCACTGTGTCAATCCATCTCCTTGAGGGTCTTCCTCTTTTTTCCTGACCCTCTTCTTTACCAAGCATGATGTCCTTCACCAGGTATTGGTCCTTCCTGATAACATGTCCAAAGTACGTGATGAGACAAAATCTCGCCATCCCTGTTTCTAAGGAGCATTCTGGCTGTACTTCTTCCAAGACAGATTTGTTCATTCTTCTGGCAGTTCATGATATATTCAACATTCTCTGCCAACAATACAATTCAAATGCATCAATTCTTCTTTGGTCTCCCTTTGTCATTGTCCAGCTTTCACACATATATGAGGTGATTGAAAATACCATGGCTTGGGTCAAGCACACCTTAGTCATCAAAGTGACATCTTTGCTTTTCAAGATTTTAAAGAGGTCTTTTGCAGCAGATTTGCTCAATGCAATACATTGTTTGATTTCTTGAATGCTACTCCCCTGGGCTTTGATTCTGGATCCAAGTAAAATGAAATCCTTGACAACGTCAGTATTTTCTCCATTTATCATGATGTTGCTTTTTGGTCCAGTTGAATTTTTGTTTTCTTTATGTTGAGGTATAATCCATACTGAAGGCTGTGGTTTTCTATCTTCATCAGTAAGCGTGTCAAGTCATCTTCAGTTTGGGCAAGCAAGGTTTGTCATCTGCATATCGCAGGCTGTTAATGAGTCTTCCTCTAATCCTGATGCCACATTCTTCTTTACATTATTCCAGCTTCTCGGATTATTTGTTCAGCACACACATTGAATAAGTATGGTGAAACGATACAACCCTGCCTCACACCTTTTCCAATTCTAAACTACACCCGAAAATCCCAAACCCATTGCTCTTGATTCTGACTCATAACAACCCTATAGGACAGAGTAGCATTGTCCCATAGGGTTTTCAAGGCTATAAATCTGTAGGGAAGCAGATTGCTGCATCTTTCTCCTGAGGAGTGGCTGGTGGGTTCGAACCACCAACCTTTTGGTTAGTAGATGAGCGCTTTAACCACTGCGCAACCAGGGCTCCTTTTAAACCACACGTATGCCCTTTTTCTGTTTGAATGACTGCTTCTTGATCTATGTACAAGTTCCACATGACCGCAATTAAGTGTTTGGAATTCCCATTCTTCACGATGTCATCCATAATTTGTTATGATCCACACAGTTGAATGCCTTTGCATAGTCAATAAAACACAGGTAAGCATCTTTCTGATAGTCTCTGCTTTCAGCCAAGATCCATCTTATATCAGCAATGATATCCCTCATTTTATATCCTCTTCTGAATCTGAGTTGAATTTCTGGCAGTTCCCTGTCAATGTATGGCTGCAGCCATATTTTAACTATCTGCAACAAAATTTTGCTTGTATGTGATATTAATGATACTGTTAGATAATTTCCACACTCAGTTGGATCATCTTTCTTTGAAATGGGCAAGAATATGGATCTCTTCAGTCAGTTGGCCAGATAGCTGTCTTCCAAATTTCTTGGCATTGATGAGTAAATGCTTCCAGCATTGCATTCGTTTGTTGAAGCATCTCTGTTGGTATTCTGTCAATTCACGGAGCCTTGTTGATTGCCAATGCCTTCAGTGCAGCTTTGACATCTTCCTTCAGTACTGTCGGTTCCTCATTATATGCTCCCTCCTGAAATGGTTGAACATTGACCAATTGTTTTTGGTACAGTGACTCTGTGTATTCCTCCCATCTTCTCTTGATGCTTCCTGTGTCATTTAATTTTTTGCCAATATAATCCTTCAAAATCACAACTCGAGGCTTGAATTTTTTCTTCAGTTCTTTCACCTGGAGAAATGGTGAGTGTATTCTTCCTTTCTGGTTTTCTAACTCCAGATCTTTTCACATTTCATTATAATACTTTACTTTTCTTCTCGAGCACCCTTTGAAATCTTCTGTTCAGCTCTTTTACCTCATCATTTCTTCCATTCGCTTTAGACATTCTGCACTCAGGGACAAGTTTCAAAGTATCTTCTGATCATTTGGGTAGTCTCTTTCTTTCTGTCTTTTCAATGAACTTTTGCTTTCTTCATGTATGATATCCTTGTTGTCCTCCCACAACTCATCTGGTTTCAGTCATCAGTGTTCAGTGCATCAAATCTATTCCTGAGGTGGTCTTTAAATTCAGGCAGGATGTATTCAAGTTTGCACTTTGGCTCTCATAGATTTAATTGACTTCAGCTTCAACTTGAACTTTCGTATGAGCAGTTGATGGTCTGTTCCACAGTCATTCCTGACTGATACTGGCTTCTCCACCATCTCTTCCACAGATGTAGTCAACTTGATTCCTGTGTAATCCATCTGGTAAGGTCCATGTGTACAGTCATCATTTGTGTTGAAAAAAGGTATTTTCGGCAAATAAATCATTGGTCTTGAAAAATTCTGTCATGCAATCTCTGGCATTGTTTCTATCACCAACACCTTATTTTCCAACTACTGATTCTTCTTCTCTGTTTCCAACACTATGATGATAGGATAATATCCATACACCTACAAGGAAGACCAGTTAATACAACTGTTATGCAAATTTACACACCAACCACTAATGCCAAAAATGAAGAAATTGAAGATTTTTATGAACTGCTGCAGTGTGAAATAGATCATACATAAAATCAAGATGCATTAATAATTACTGGTTTCAGATATACAAAAAACAAAGTGAAAGGCTGTCTAGGAGGAGCAGCAGTTTAACAAAGGCTCAAAGACAGGGAATAAAAGTTGTGATTAAAACAAAAAAAAAACAAACAAACAAACCCGTTGCCATCAAGTCAATTTCAACTCATAATGACCCTATAGGACAGAGTAAAACTTCCCCATAGGGTTTCCAAGGAGCAGCTGGTGGATTTGAACTGCCGATCTTTTGGTTAGCAACCGAGCTCTTAACCACTCTGCCACTAGGACCCCAAAGGATGCAATTCCAAAAACTAAAAACCAAACCCATTGTGATCGAGTGAATTCTGAGAAAATACAGTAATACCTGACATTTGCATGGAATGGAGATGTTGGAAGATTAATCTGTGCTGATCATTTGCCTGTCTGCTCTCATATCCATTCCTTGTTCTCTTCTGCTCTGAATTTCAGGGAACTACATTCCTTTGCCACATGGTTTCTGTGTAGATTCAGCCAATGAAAGATGCTGGCAAATGACTGGAGAATAGGTGGAAGGAAGAAGCCAGGAGATTTCTCTTTTCTTGCTCCTCCCGAGGCACATCCAGTAGCTGCTGCATCCCCTCCATGGCTTCAGTTCCCACTGCATGGCTCCTGCCATGGTTCTAGATTCTGCCTGACAGCCTGGGCTTTGGCATTCTGGTAACAACATCTCTTTCCATTGTACCTGAGGATTAATTTGCTCACTTGTTTAGCTTGAATGCAGTGATGACCTTCTGGCAAGTGGCAGGAAAATAGAATGCTAGTAATCCATGGCAGGCAATGGTACTACAATTCCTTAAATTAGTATCTGATTTTGCTTGAAATGAAGTGCCAGTTGAAGGTAAGTAAATTGGAAATTTTGAAAATGCTGTACTCTAGAGTATGGTAGTAATGATAATTTTGACAGCTTCAGAAGCATTAGAGAGTGTCATGGATTGAATTGTGTCACCCAAAAAATGTGTTTATCAATTTGGCTGGGCCATGATTCTCAGTATTGCGCGGTTGTCCTCCATTTTGTGATTGTAATTTTATGTTAAAGAGGATTAGGGTGGGATTGTAACACCCTTACTAAGGTCACATCCACGATCCAATGTAAAGGGAGTTTCCCTAGGGTGTGGCCTGCACCACCTTTTATTTTACAAGAGATAAAAGGAAAGGGAAGCAAGCAGAGATCTGGGGACCTCATACTACCAAGAAAGCAGTACTGGGAGCAGAGCGCGTCCTTTGGACTCCGGGTTCCTCTGCAAAGAAGCTCCTAGTCCAGGGTAAGACTGACAAGAAGGACCTTCCTCCAGAGCCGACAGAGACAGAAAGCCTTCCCCTGGAGCTGACACCCTGAATTCGGACTTCTAGACTACTAGACTGTGAGAAAATAAATTTGTCTTTGTTAAAGCCATCTACTTGTGGTATTTCTATCATAGCAGCACTAGATGACTAAGACAGAGAGCTTACAGGAAAAGAAAACATTAAGCTTGGAGTTTTATACTTTCAGCCGAAGATACAGTCAGAGAACAGTGGCCCAAGGACTCTTTTATTTCTTATGGCCTAAGGACAGACCACGGCTGAGGATAAGAACCAAATTTACTTGTGCAAATTGTAGGATTATAATGCAAAATGAACTCATAGCCTCTCCAAATCACTTGTGTTTAAGGTTAGGACATCAATTGGAAAGTAGCAGGACCCTGAGACTTAGGATGGGGACATTTGAAGTGACCTCAGATAAGCCTCTAAATATCCCTGAGCCTCCCTTGCCAATGCCTCCTTTTGTACCTGAGGAAATCAAACTTCCCTTGCTTAAAGATTATGTAATGATCCTGTATGCAGCAGTTACCTTGCAAAGGGATGTCTATTTTCCCCAAAACCATCTCTCATTACCTCCAGTCCTATTTCTAAAGTCAAATCCAGCAGCCCAGGAAAGAATTATAAGGTCTATTCCAGGAAAAAAAAAATTTACATGCCAAAACGACTGCAATATCTTGTATAATTTACATCAGTAATATCCTGGGAAATACATATGGGAGTAGATTCTAAGGGTATGAGATCAGGAAAGATAAAATATAATAATGTGTCAGGCTAAATTGATAATACATGTGTTCTTACCTGAGATTCTAATTTTAATCTGCTAAATCAGGCAGCTAAGAGGAACTCTAATGGTTTCTTGGTTGATTGACTAAAACTAGGATTCAACAGTGATTTACATTCAATGAAGCTGAGATGCCAGAACTTCCTTTTCATAATGTGGAAGAAGGAATTCAAAGAATCTTATACCAAAGGGTCAATGGAAGAGTCATACACAAAAGGGTCAAAGCGTTGGGAATCTTGGAGTGGATTTATTATGTGTAACCTGCTCACCCTCCTCCTGGCTACGTTTATTAGTGAGAGAAACATAAGCGTCATTGAAAGCCCTGTGATGACTATCCTCTCTAAAATCTTGTTGCCGTGGAGTCAATTCCAACTCATAGCGACCCTATAGGACAGAGTAGAACTGCCTCACAGGGTTTCCAAGGTGCATCTTTTTGGTTAGCAGCCAAGCTCTTAACCACTGTACCACCAGGGCTCTGGTTATCCTCTCTAGCCTGCTTGAAATGGATTTTCTGATTTCAGTGGGAATGTTGGAATCCTGCAGGAGTCCCCGGGTAGTGCAAACGGTCAAGTGCTAGGCTACTAACTGAAAGGTTGGCAGTTTGAATCCACCCAGAAGCACCTCAGAAGAAAGACCTGGTGATCTACTTTGAAAGATCACAGCAATTGAAAACCCTATGGAGCACAGTTCTACTCTGAAACACATAGAGGTCCCCATGAGTCAGAATCAACTTGACAGCAACTGCTTTGGTTTTTGGTTTGACTGGGATCCTGGAGTGGCAGAGGCCAGGTATCAGTACTTAACCATCAAAGACAAGGGGCACAATTACCGTAATAGACAGCAGGGGTAGAATGGCAAGAAGACTGCTTTGACCTTCAGGGATCTGTGGGGGTGCTAACTGATGATAGGGTGTCTAGGAATGAAATAGATGGACAGCCTACTAAAGGATAACTTGATATATACAGCTGGGAAAACTGCAGGTCTGATGAACCGATACTTGAATTACCACAAATGAAAGTCATAGCCACTCCCATTTAGTTCCCAAACCTAGGTTATTTCACATACTCGGGGCCTAGTGATTGAAACAGAGGCTAGGTCCTCTTGAAGAAGGACAATGCAACACTGTCACAACTATATACTACAAATATTTTTCCAAGTCTTTCCCAAAATAATCTGTGCCTATTAACAGGGTGTGTAGGCACTGAGGAAAGGAATATGCCCAGACTTTTGGGAGATTATTAGACATGGCTCTGAGTTTATGCTAATCCTTGAGAATCCTTAGATAGATTGAGGGCTTTGGATAGTCAGGAGATAAATGAAATTTTTACTCAACTCCATCACACAGAGGGCTCAACAGATTCTGTAACCCACCCTGAGGTTATTTCCCCATTTCCTGAATGCATATTCAGACTAGACCTGGTTGGCAACTGACAGAATCCCCATGCCAGTTCCTTGACCCATGAAGTGAGGGCTATTATGATAGGAAGAGCCAAGTGGAAGTCCCTGGAACTGCCCCTCCCAAACAAAACAGTAAGCCAAAAGAAATACCACATCCCTGTGGGACCTGCAGAGATTAGTACCACCAACAAAGATTTGGTAGATGCAGGAGTGATGATTCTCAGCACGTCCCTGTTTAATTCCTGTGTTTGATTAATGGTGAAATTGCTCCACTTGCAGCTTCCGATCCAGACGTAGCATCTTTGCTGGAGCAAATCAACACAATCCCGGCATCTAGCATGCAGCTACTGACCTGAAAAATTGTTTTTCCCCCATATCAGTTAGCAAGAAAAATCAGAAACAGGAAATCTTCACCCGTCAGAAACAGAAATATACACCTTCACAGTCTTACTTCAGGGCCATGTCAGCTCTCAAATTCTCTGTCACAGTGTAGTCCACAGGGACCTTGACCAACCGTACATCCCATAGAATATCACTCTTATCCACTACGTTGATAACATCATGCTGATTTCCTTGTGGAATAGGAAATGGAAAGTATTCTAGATGCATCAGTAAGACACATGCATGCCAGAGTCTCACAAAAAATTCAGTGAAAGGGATACTGACATATCCCCGTATAGCAGAGATTCCCAACCACAGGCTACTTTGCCCCTTTGGGGACATTTGACAATGTCTGTAGATATTTCTGGTTATCACAACTTGGAATGAGGAGGTTGGTTGCTACTGACCTCTGGTGGGTAGAGGTCAAGGGTGCTGCTAAGTATCCTGAATGCACAGGTCTGCTCTCCACAACCAAGAATTATCCAGCCCAGAATATCAGTAGTACCGAGGTTGAGAAACCCTGCCTCATAGTAAAAGACAAGGTTCTGTACTTAAGAAAGAGGCACAATCTTAGCAGGTCCCTGCAGCACAATAAATTACTTCATATGGCCCTTCTAGCCATAGTCTTTGTAACTCCCTCCAAATAACTGAATGGAATTATGCAAATGAGGTTCTTGTGACCCACCAAGGGGACTGGATAACTTGCTAATAGTATAACTAAGGTGTATGGCAGTCTTGTGAGGGTGAGACCATGACAATAAGGAGTATGGAACCCTAACAAGGGTAGTGGTCAGTTTTGCCATCCCACTAGGCTTAAAATGAGCCATCCCAGAGGCGAGAAGAGAGGGTCTCACTACCACCAGGAAAGAAGAGCCAGGAGTGCAGTGCTTCCTTCGGACCCGGGATCCCTGCACTGAGAAGCTCCTGGAACCAGAAGACTGAGAGAGAGCTATAATACCAAAGATGGTGAGAAGCAGCAGCAGAGAACTGCAGCAGCAGAGGCAGGAGACTGGCAGAAGAAAGCACAGTGGGCTTCCCGGCCCACTGAGCGAGAAAGCTGAGTTCCCTCAGGCAGGAGGCTTGCTGGAGGAGTAGGGTGCCTCCGGGTATTTGGTGGAACTAGGTTTGCTGACCCATGGAGCTAGAGCTGAGCTCCTTTGGGCAGGAGGCTTCCTGATGGAGTGGAGTGCTAGAGCTCAAAGAGCTTTGTAACACTTGCAAGAGCAGGGCAGAGGCCGAGGGACCAGAGAGAGGCGTGCCTGAGGGTACGGCTAAGAGGCTGTCCTGATTGAAAAACTGTATCCTGAGTATTTCTGAACCTGAAATGTAACCTGTTACTTTCCTAATAAACCCCATAATTGTGAGTATCATCTGTGAGTTCTGCGTGGTCATTGCAATGAATTATTGAACTCAACAGAGAAGTAGAGAGTGCTGTGGTGGGGTGTGGTTAGTGTCAGAGGTAAAACGGTTGGAGGGTGGAGGTATGTTTGACCTCCGCCTCATAGGAATCAGCTTTGGGCTGCTGATCTTGATTTTCCTTCCTTTTTGTGAGGTTAGAAGAGGTCAGATGCCTACACCATGCCATTTTTATAGTCCCTTTGGGTTTTAGAGACAACATAGATCATGTTTGGGTGTACTTCTCTGACCCATTTACTGAGAAATGTATAAAAGTACTATATTTGAGAGTGCCCAGAGAAAGAAAAGGCTCTACAGCAGGTCTAGACTGCTGCAGAAGCTACCTTGCTACTCAATCTTAATAATCCAGAAGATCCAAAGTGTCTGTGGCAAGGGAGGATGCTGACGAAGCCTCTAGCAGGCCCCATTAGGAGATCCAAAACACAGAACCCAGGGGTTTTTACACAGTCATGCCCACTTATTTTTTTTTCTTCTTTTTTTATTGTGCTTTAGGTGAGCCGTGTCCTCTTCTCCTGAAAGAACACCTGGCTTGTTATTGGATTCTGGTAGAGACTGGGTCTTGATAACATCAGAAGGACTATGTGATCTGAGCTGACCGTCACAAACTAACCACATGCTACAAGACTGGGCAAGAATAGCAACAATCCATCATCAATTAAAAGCAGTATATAAAAGATCAGGCTTGAGCAAGTCAGGAAGACATAAGTAAGTTGACGGGTAGGCGGCTCAGACTTTAGGGCCTCATGAGGTGTCACCTAATACCACCACTTGGTGGGGAAAAAAAAAAAAGTAGGCCTGATTTAAAGATGGATCTGTACAATGTTTGGCACCAGCTGGAAGGGACTGCTCTGATATTATCATTCCATTCAGGAGTGACCCTGAAAGAAAATGGTGAAAGGCAATCCTCCCAGTGGGGAGAACTTTGAGGAGTACATCTAGATGTCCACTTTACCTTGAAGGAGAGATGGCCTGAGGTACAGATCAGCTCTGACTCAGGGGTGGTGGCTATTGGTTTTGCCTATTGATCAAAGACTTAGGAAACATAATATTGGAATATTGGTAACAAGGATATCTGGGCAAGTGGTATATGGATAGATATCTCAAAATCTGCATATAATATGAGGATTTTTATGTCCCATGTGAATGTCAGAGGACATCCACTGAAGAGGAAACTCTCAATAATCAGGTGGACAAGATGACTCATTCTATGGATGTTGGTCAACTTCTTTATTTAACCACCCAATCCTTTTTTTAGTGGGCCCATGTACTACTAGTGGTCACGGAAGCAGGGATGAAGCCTCGACAATGTGGACTTCCCTCTCCAAGGCAGAAAGTTCAGTCTGCCAACAGCAGGTCAACACTAAGCCCCCAATATAACACATCATTCCTTGAGGGCACTGGGAGCATGTTGATTACGTTGGACCTCTTCCATGGAGGGGCAGAGATTTGTCCTCCCTGGGAATAGACACTTTTTTTTTTTTTTTTTTACTTTTCCTATCCAAATCACCATCTGTGTACTTATAGAATGTCACAATTCCAAGATTCATCATCACGATATCTTACACAGGGTTGCTTCTCACTCAGGATCTCATTTCACAACAAGAGAAGTGAGCTGATGTTCTTAGAATTCACTAATCTTATCACACCCCATCTTCCAGAAACAACTGGCCTGGAATACTGGTGGAATGGTCTACTGAAGTCATAATTACAGCACCATATGTGAGACAACACCATAAGATTGAGTGCTGTCCTACAGATGGAGGCTAGTCTTTGAACCAGTGACCAACAGATGGTGCTGTTTCTCTTATAGCCAAAACTCGGGTTCCAGAAACAAGAGGTATTAACCCTGCTCACCTAATGACCCACGTACAAAATTCAGTTTCTCTTCTTCACAACTTTAGACTCTGATTTAGAGGTCTTGGTTCCTGGCTCAGTTTGGGTTCTTGTCCTAAAACAAGGTCTTGTGCACAGGTAGAGTATCTGGGAGGTGATTCCAGGAAGCAAAAGTGGGGAAGTGAGAAAAGCAAATCAGAGAAGGGAGAAAAGCCAATAACTTATGCACTGATAAGCAAATGACCACTATGGGAAACTGAATCAAGAATCCCTGAGAAACAATGTGGAACGAGTCTCAGAATTGTCCTCTTGGAGGACAGAAAGGCTAGGCACATATCCACCAACTCCAACCCCAAAGGGCATTAACTCCCTCACATTTCTCACTTGCCTTCGGCAGAGCAAGCTTTTGTAGTGCCAGAGAAAGCTCACAGGAAGAGAAGAGAAATGGGGGAAAACTGTCATGGTGCAAGAAACTCTCTACTGTAGCTTCAGGTGAACTCAGTTGGGCTGAGGGTATGTGGAGCAAGGCATCAACCACATCTACTATAGTTCCCAGGGGAGATATGCTCTCATCCGGGCACACAATAATGGCCCCATTGAATGAGAAGTTAAAACTGCCACTGGCCATTTTGGGGTCCTCACGACACTGAACCAACAGCCAGGGAAAGAGTTACAATATTGGACGGAGTGATCAATCTCAGTTAACAAGGGGAATTTGGGTTGCTGCTACACAATGAAGGCAGGGAGGGCCATATCTGAAACTCAGAGGAATCACTGGGATATCACTTTGTTCTTCTATCTCAAATACAAAAAAAAAAAAAAAAAAACCCTTTGAGTCAATTCCAACTCATAGCAGCCCTACAGGACAGAGTAGAACTGCCCTATAGGATTTCCAAGGAGCAGCTGGTAGATTTGAACCGCCAACCTTTTGGTTAGCAGCCAAGCTCTTAACCACTTGGCAACCAGGGCTCCTCCATCTCCAATAGCAAAGGTTAAAGGAAGAATACAGTGACTCTATAAAGGCAAGACCAGTAAGAACTCAGATCCTTCGAAACGAAGGTGTGGGTCACTGTCCAGGTAAAGGACCATAACTAGCCAAAATGTTGACTAAAGACAAGAGGAACATGGAATGAGTAGGAAAGAAGAACATGATAAATATCAACTATGGCCTTATGACCAGTTACAGAAATTACTATAATAGCTATGCATATTTTTGTTACACTTGTATGTATATTAATATTAACCATAGTCCCTTTCCCCTACTATTTTTTATGAAGAAAATCACTGGTATATAAGTTTGCCATTTAATTTACATGTCACCAGACCAAGAGAATCCATGACCTGATGGGGAAAGACTGCAAATTTCCTAGAGATTCTGGACTTTAAGATGGCAATGATGACCGATGTCATGGATTGAATTATGTCCCCCCAAAAATGTGTATATCAGTTTGGCTGGGCCACGATTCCCGGTATTGTGTGATTTTCCCATGTGTGGTAAGTCCTGCCTCTATGATGTTAATAAGGGAGGATGGGCGGCAGTTGTGTTAGTGAGGCAGGACTCAATTTACAAGACTGGATTGTGTCCTGAGGCAATCTTTTGAGATATAAAAGACAGAAGTGAGCAGTGAGACAGGGGGACCTCATACTATCAAGAAAGCAGTGTCGGTAGCAGACCGCGGCCTTTGGACCGGGGTCCCTGCGCAGAGAAGCTCCTAGTCCAGGGGAACATTGATGAGAAGGCTGACAGAAAGAGAAAGACTTCCCCTGGAGCTGATGCCCTGAATTTGGACTTTTAGCCTACTTTACTGTGAAGAAATAAATTTCTCTTTGTTAAAGCCATCCACTTGTGCTATTTCTGTTGTAGCAGCACTAGATGACTAAGACAACCGATCTCACCCTAATTGAGAAGATGATGAAGGCATCCTCATTTGTATGAAAGATAATTGCAACCTGTTAGACAGAAGCATGAAATTATTGTAGTATAGGAGGTAAATATTCCGAATATTTACGCCACTTATTTGCCTGTTTTCTATTGGATCCATTCCCTACTCTTTCCCTGCTCACCTCTGAATCTCAGAGAACTACATTTTCCAGGATCCCTTGACAAATGGCTTCCAGGTGGGTTTGGCCAATGAGAGTCCTGATAGAATACTGGAAGATGGAGAAGGGGAGAATCATGGTATTTCTCTCTCTCACTCTTTCTTCTTCATGCAGCATTTCCAACAGTGGTCATGTTTCCTCCATGTCTCCACCTCTCACCAAACAGTCCCTTCCTTCATGATCCAAGCTCCCTACCGTGGTTCTAGTTCTTGGACAACGCCAATTCAGGCTCTGGCAACACTACCTTCTCCCTTGTCCCTCCATCATTAGAAGTGGTAGGAGCTATCTGATGTTACTAATCTGTGGTTTGTCTCGCTGTCTATCTATTGTTTGCCTTCTCAGCTCTTCCATCAACTGTTATAAGCAATTTCCTGAATTAAAATCCCTCTGGTTTTAAGACTTAAGGTGTTTTATGTTTTCTTGACTGGAGCCTCTCTGATATATAACCTAACGTTAATTCTATGTGCAGCTTGGTTCCGTGGGGAGTTTATAACCCATTGGTGTCAGCCATGACACACTGACAAAGGATTTGAGCCAGCAGTCATCATCTCAGTAGTGAATGTAGGCAAAATCAAGTATCACAGGTGAAAGCTATAGCTACAAAAATATGGGTTTGATGTGAGGAGTGCATGGTCCAACCTACCTTGGATCTTCTAATTTCATAAACTTCTAGACTTGCACTCTACAATACAGTTGTCTTTAGCTACATGTGGCCATTGAACAATTGAAATGAGTCCAAACTGAGATGTTCAGTAACTTTAAATTATATACCAGATTTCAAACAGTATGAAAAAAGGAATGTAAAATATTTCATTAGTTTTACACTGATATTAAGATAAAATCAGTAATAGAAGTTGATTGACGTTTATTTAGTATACTATTTCCAAATCAGGACAACATTTTTTACTAAAGAGTCAAAAATGTTCCAGAGAAGAAAATTCCTTTCCAGGCTTTATACCCCAATTTATCACCAGTAATCATACATTGCCATGGAAACCAGGCCAGAATAGAAAATACAAAATAACCTGTGGACATGCAGGATTCCATACAACATTTTCTTGAAGAATAATTCAAATAATTACTGACTGAAAACATAGCTTAACATAGCTTAAAACATAGCTTCTAGTCTAACCTGTGGAATTGCTATTGTAAACTGATTGCACATAGATAATTCTTTAAATATTCTTCACTGATTAAACTAAACAATTGTTAAGTGCCCAGCTGGTAACTGCAAGGTTGGTGGTTTGAACCCACCAGCCACTCTATAGGACAAAGATGTGGCAGTCTTCTTCTGTTAAGATTTATAGCCTTGGAAACCCTGTGGGGCTGTCCTACCCTGCCCTATAGTGTCTCTATGAGTCAGAATAAATTTGGCAACAGGTTTGGTTTTGGTTTTTAATGTTTGGTTTAAAGATGACTTTCAAGGAACAGTTTTGGGTTTAAGGCTTAAAATTTACAGTTTAAAGATAATCTCTGAGCAATGGTTTCAGGTGGGTCATTTTAACCTCAGTGGCTCCAGAAAGTCTGAATTCTGTAAGAATTTAAAATTCTGTCCACATTGAATACATATTAAAATTATAGTATTTTGAACATGTTGGATTAAATGAAATATACCATTCAAATTAATTTTACCTGTTTCTTTTTTTTTAAAATATGACTACATTAAAACTACATATGTAATTCACAATATATTTCTATTGGGCAGCACTACACTAGAGACCAGATGACCTAAAAAACTAGTAAAAGTTGATGATGAAAGGAACTGTGGTAGGCTGAATAATGGCTCCCCAAAATATCCAGGCCCTCATGGTGCAATGGCTCAGGACTCAGCTGCTAATCGAAAGGTCTGCAGTTTGAACCCACCAGCCACTCCATGGGAGAAAGAAGTGGCAGTCTGCTTCCATAAAGATTACAGCCTTAGAAACTCTATGGGGCAGTTCTACTCTGTCCTACAGGGTCACTATGTATTGGAATTGACTCCATGGCAATGGATCTTGGTTTTAATTCCTAGAACCCATGACTATTACCTTATATGGAAAAAGGGACTTGACAAATGAGTTTAAATTAAGGCTTTTGAGATGAGAAGATTATCCTGGATTATCTGGATGAGCCCTGAATGCAATTACAAGTATCCTTATGAGAGAGAGGCAGAAGGAGATTTGACTTAGAAGAAGGCAATATGACCACTGAAGCAAAGATAACAGTGCTCTCTCTGAAGGTGGAGGAAAGGGCCATCAGCCAAGGAATGCCAAGGGGAAGCTGGAAAAGGCAAGGAGATGGATTCTCCACCAGAGGTTTTACCCTTGATTTCAACCCAGTGAAACTGATTTAGGACTTCTGAGCTCCAGAACTGTAGGAGAATAAATGTGTTGTTTTAAGTCACCAAGTTTATGGTGATTTGTTACAGCAGACATAGGAAACTAATACAGAAAGCAATATTTTCTTTGTGCACTTTTATGTACGGGCACTTTACATGTTGTCTTAGGCTGGGTTCTCTAGGGAAGTAAAACAAGTGAAGCACATACATATGCATATATATGTGTGTGTATGTATGTATGTATATATGTGGAATATGTATATGTATATACATGTGGAGCCCTGGTGGTGCAGTGGTTAAGAGCTATAGCTGCTAACCAAAAGGTCAGCAGTTTGAATCCACCAGCCACTCCTTGGAAACCCTATGGGGCAGTTCTACTCTGTCCTACAGGGTTGCTATGAGTTGGAATCGACTTGACAGAAACAGGTTCAGTGTTTTTTTTTTTTTTTATATACACACATATATATATACAGAGAGAGACAGATTTACCTCAAGGAAATGGCTGATGCGGTCGTAGAGGCTAGCAAATTCCAAGTCTGTGGGTCAGGCATTAGGATGGAGGCTTCTCCTGACTCACGTAGCTACAGGGGCTGACAAACCCAGGACTGGCAGGTCAGATAGCAGGCTGCTGTCTCATGGGCTGCATAGGCTGATGAATCCAAAAGCAGCAGGTAAGATGGCAGGCTGCTGGCTCACAGGCTGTGGAGGCCAACAAATCCCAAGATTGGTAGGCTGCTGGCTCAAGTCCCAAGGACTGGAGGCCGGATGATGATAAGCCAGATGCAGGATCCAGAGTAAGCCAAAGCCAGAGAGCTCTGCCAGAACATCCATAGATATTGCATGCAGGCCATACCCTTGCAAAAACTCCCCTTACAACTGATTGGCTGATCATATCAGATCACATTACAGAGGTGGTTACATTATATCACAAAATGGAGGATAACTACATCATTACATAACTGTCAAACCACGGAGAATCATGGCCCAGCCAAGATGACACACAACCTTAACCATCACACATGTTATCTAATTTAATCCTCATAATAATCCTCAGTGGTGGGTATTTTAGAGATGAGGAAACCAAGACATAGACTAAGGAACGCGTTCCAGGTGATACCCTTAGTTATAATCAGGGCCTGGATTCAAATCCAGAACCATCTGACTACAAAGCCCACACTCTTTTCATTGTGCCACTCAAGTCTCCTCATCTCTTTGGGCTTTGGTTTCACCACTTTTCTTCCACCGCACTGGTTCTGGAGGTCAAAAAGTTACCTGGGAAAATGAGTCAGCATGTTACTGTCACTTCAGAGGGAGGCAAGGTCCAAGTTGGCCATATAACTGACGTTTTCTCAGGTAGAAAATTGCCTAGGGAATCAATGATTCTGGAACAGTCAGTCAAGATTGACTTCACTCCACCCCCTGGGAGCACTAACAAATTAAGTATGCTCTAAATTTAATCTGGTAAAAAAGGGGTGCTACCACATCCATTCTCAGGGAAACTCTTGGTGTTAGGGAGGAGTCAAGAATTACAAACAGGGGTCAAACTTCAGGTCCCTGGATGGAGCAAGCAGTTTGCAATCAGCTGCTAACCTAAAGATTGGCGATCTGAATGCGCTGGAGATCTGCTGCCAGAGATTACAGCCAAGAAATCCCTATGGAGCAGCTCTACTCTGTAACACATGCGGTCGCTTTGAGTAAGAATTGACTCAATGGCAATAGGTTTCTTTTTCTTTTGGTCGAGCTTCAGCCACTCCATGAGTGAGGACGCCACTATCACACATACCAGTTGCTTTCGAGTCGATTCCGACTCATGACGACCCTATGTGTGTCAGAGTAGAAATGTGCTCCGTACGGTTTTCAACGGATGATTTTTTGGAAGTAGATTGCCAGGCCTTTCTTCTGAGGTGACTCTGGGTAGACTCAAACAGCCAACCTTTCAGTTAGCAGCAGAGCACATTAACTGTTTGCACCACCCAGGGACTGTAGAATAACTCATTTAACCTTCAATCCACAGATGTCTTCCTGCACTAGAAAGAAAGGCTGGAGGGCTGAAAATCACATTTTCCAGTTCCTTTGCAACTAGGTGTCTGAATGCTGATTAGTTTTTAAATAATGGGATGAACTCATGAAATATGACAGGCAGAAGTGAAGTGAAAGCAAAAGCCACATTTTTGTGTTTTATACAACCAAGAAAAGTTGTGGAAATGTGAACTTTTTCTGCAGTGGGATTCTAGTTGCCATTTTCCAGCTTTCTGAGTGTCAAGAGACATATCAGTCATATATGGTGGCAGTGGCTTCTTGATTACATTTCCTGACCCCTGGATCAAAGCTATGTGGGTGTGTCTCAAATAGTTCAAATGATAACCCGGGAGATAGGAATATCTCTCATGGTCCATTTCTGTATTTTTTGAGGCATCATTTCTAGTGACCCAGCCTAGATCTTGCTCTTCTAGCCCTTATAAGCATTACTAGTTACCACTGAGTCGACTCTGACTCATGGGTAACCCCATGTGTGTCAGAGTAGAACTGTGCTCTGTAGGATTTTTAATGGCTGATTTTTCAGAAGTAGGTTGCCAGGCCTTTCTTCTAAGGTGCCTCTCGGTGGACTTGAACTTTCAACCTTTTGGTTAGCAGCTGAGTGTGTTACCCATTTACACCAGCCAGGGAATTCTATAAGCATTAGTTTCCTGCAACAAATCCCTTCCTGTATAAAAATACCTAGAGTAGTTTCTATTTTCTGCATTGAACCTGGACTGAAATAGCCTTCAACTGAAATAGGGAGTATGACAAGTTCACCTTAGAACACGTTCCCTTTAAATTGCTACTTAAGTGTGCAGATCCAATTGTTCAACAAATGTTTGGTGAGTGTCTTGGTTATCTAGTGCTGCTACAACAGAAATACCAAAAGTAGATGACTTCAACAAACACAAGTTTATTCTCTCACAGTCTAGTAGGCTAGAAGTCCAAATTTAGGGTGCCAGCTCCAGGGGAAGGCCTTCTCTCTCTGTCGACTCTGGAGAAAGGTCTTTGTCATCAATCCTTCCGTGGTCTAAGAGCTTCTCTGCACAGGAACCTCAGGTCCAAAGGACGCTCTGTGCTCCTGGCGCTGCTTTCTTGGTGGTATGAGGTCCCCATGTCTCTCTGCTGACTTCTCTCTTTTATATCTCAAAAGAGATTGACGTAAGACACAACCTAATCTTGTAGATTGAGTCCTGCCTCATTAACATAACTGTCATTAATCCCATCTCATTAAACATCATAGACATAGGATTTACAACACCTAGGAAAATCATATCATATTACAAAATGGTGGACAATCACACAGTACTGCGAATCATGGCCTAGCCAAGCTGACAGATATTTTTGGGGGACACAATTCAATCCATGACAGTGAATATCTACTATATGTCAGGCACTGTGCTAGTCAGTGAAGGAAGACCATGAAAGAGAGACGTATCTGTCCTTAAGTGGCTTTATTCAAGTAGGAGAGGCAGACACGTAAACAATCAGGAATAGAGTGTTATAAAGATAGACAGGGAGAGTACCCTGTGTTATGAAATTGTCTTCAGAATTGGTTTAATAATGCCAAAGAAAATTAATTTCATTATTCTATAATTCATAAGAAACTATTTCTTCACTTACTGTCTTACTCCTCTCGCTTCTCCTTCTCTGGTTGACTTCTTTAGCTAAGTTTCATCCCCTCCTTCTTTCTATTCTTCATTTTTACTGCTAATGTGTTTGACTAAGACTTCAAAGACCTATTGTTGAGCACCTGGGGAAAAGGGTGTGGGAAAGAGTTCTGAGGCTTAATAACACCAGGGACCTGAGAATGGGGACAGGAGGGTGTTCGACAGTTTGAGTGTGAGGCCCAAAGGTAGGTGACCATATAATTTATCACCTCATTCTGTGAAAATGGGACACAATTAATAACTATGTCAGGTCAACCAGGATGTGGGTTTAGGGAACAAGTCAGGGAAGGCACTCAGACTAATATCTGTCCAGTTGGGTTGCCTTTAGGGTGAGAGGTGGGTGTAACTGGCCAAGGGCCATAAATGTGAATTGCCGGAACTAGAGGATGGCTTCTATTTGAGGATGGAGCTATCATTACATTTGATCATTGGGACAAATCCATGTTTAATTTAGGAAAATCTCATTTCAGTGAAAAAGTTAAACTAAATTTCTTGAAACTACTTCTAACAGGTTATTAAGGTTTTGTGACTACTTATGCACTTTTAGATACTCTTTAGAAATGAGACTATTTCTACGTATTACAATACTCCCATCCACCTACATATTTTCTGTCATCCTCTAAGACTCCACCATAACCCTGGAATTCTCCCATCTCCTGCTCTCCTCAAAAGACTGCCAAAATATTAAACAACCAAAAAAATCCCTTTAATTGTGTGATCATTCAGTCTTAGGTGTTTCCCTATTCACTGCCCTATAGTCTGTTCCTTTGTCTTGTGTTTTCCATCTGTGTAAAATCTGCAAATTCATTGAGTCTGTTGGCTTTTCCACTTAAGTTGTTTATTGTGCAAAATCCCATTCATCTGGTGTAAATCTGCTTGTAACACAGGTGTCTACACTATATATGTTAAGTTAGAATTGCTTTGTTTTTTAAGCCAGTGTTCATTTTAACACACATTTTCCCAAACTCAAAACAAAGAAAAAAGAAATCTACAAATTCCGTCTTTTTTTTTTTAATTGTACTTCAAGTGAAGGTATACAGAACTAATAGTTTCTCATTAAACAGTAGTACACATACTGTTTTATACGTATTGTTTTATGACATTGCTTAACTACCCCACGACATGTCAACCCTCTCCCTTCTCGACCTTGTTTTTTTCTCTTTGGTGAAAATATACATAGCCAAAGATACACCATTTCAAAAATTTCTACATGCACAGTTCAGTGACATCGACTATGCTCTTCCAATTGTGGTGCTATTCTCACGATGAAGGTTTACAGAACAAAATAGTTTCTCATTAAACAGTTAGTACACATGTTGCCCTATGACAATGTTCAACAACCTTAACTACACATCAACACTGTCCTTACTCAACCTTGGGTTCCCTATCACCAGCTTTCCTGTCCCCTTCTGACTTCTAGCCCTTGTCCCCGGACTGCTGTCAAATTCCCTCTTTTAACAGCTTCAAAGCTACCTCTATGACCTACAGTACACACCTCTAAAAGAATGCCAATATGACCAAGTTAATTAATTTCACAAAAACGCATTGAGTTCCTCTTATTAGTAGGGGCATTAGCAAAATATAGGTAAAATCACACAGTTCCCAATCTCCAGGCTCCCACAGCCTTATAGGAATGTCAACAAATAATCACAGTAGACTGTTAGCTTTTTGTAAGAGAGGTACACACAAAGTGCAATGAAGAAAAAAAGAGATATAAAAGATCAACAATTTTGATTGACAGGGAGTTAGGGAAGGTCTCCCTTAGGAAACACTTGTGCTGGATCTGGAAGGTTGAATAGACATTTGCTAGTGGAAAATAAAGAAAAATAAAAAAAAAATTCAAGCCCCTTCTATGAGTCAAGTAGTTTGCATACAGTATGTAATAGATTCTTCACACCAAACTTAGACAGGTTTTTATGATTCCATTTTTTTACAAAGTGAAAAAGAAAAAAAATGCTAAGTCATTTGTTTGGGTTACATAGTAGATGAGCTGTGGAGACAAGATTCAAACTCAGGTGTTGGATTCCAAAACTGTCTGTGTTCTTTCCATGACAGCATATATCTTCCTAGTATGGCCCCCCACTGCCATAAATCTCTATGCAGGCAGATTGCCACCTCTTTCTTCCACGGAGCTGCTGGTGGTTTCGAACCGCCAACATTTCAGTTAGCAGTCGATCACTTTAAGCACTGTGTCACCAGGGCTTTCCAGTGTGACCAATAGGTTTAAATGCTGTATGATGTCATTTGTATCAAAGAACAGGCAAAAGCTATCAATGATGAGAGAGGTCAGAATAGTAGATTACCTCTGTCAGGGCAGGAGTGATGGCTGGGGAGCAGGAGGGAGACTTTTGGGGTGCTAGGCAGATTACACAGGTGTATATATCTAAAAATTTACTGACCTATACACTTAAGATTTGTGTACTTAACTGTATATAAATTATACCTCAATAAAAATGTAAGCAAAAACAAATTTGCTGTGTGCTATGGGTTCTTATAGGTCCAGAAAATTGATCTCTGGATTCTCAAAATGCTTTTATTGATACGCTACTTATTTTTCCTTGAATAGAATGGATTAATTATAAGTAATGACAATTGATCAATCTTGCCTCTTTTTAGTGTAGGTCTTTACTGTATCTGCTTCCAAACAATCCTAACTGCCACCATCATAAAATCACAGATTTTAAGAGATGAAGAGTTGCTTAGAAACTTATTTAGGGTCTCTTAACCTTTTATGCCACATGGATTCTTTTGAGACTCTGATGAAAGCAAAGCTATAGACCTCCTCCCAAGAAATAATACATAAGTACAAAATTTTGCATAAGACTTGGTGATTAATATACCATTGAAACCCATCCAGGGACTCACTTATGAGCCCAAAGGCCTCAAATGAAGACCCCTGAACTGACCCAATCCTTTTGCTATAGGTGAAGAAATAGGCTCCCTTTAAGGGCCCAAGGAGGGTAGTAACCATTTTAGAAGTCCAAAAACGAAGATCCCAAGCCTTCTGATGCCCCGATATTTATACCATCCACCCCACTGCCTCCTTAGATACCATTAGACTCCCTCTGCCCCAAAACCTCCATCTGTGGATCCCTTGAGCTCAGAATAACTTCTCATAATAACTTTTATTCTACTCTTTGTATCTGTGGTGACATCAGAAGCTGCTCAAAGTTTACCTTATACTCATTGGCTGAGTCCTCTATATTAATTGAAGACGCTTATCGCTGAAGACTGTCTCAAAATCCAGAAGATAAGTAAAATTAAAATGACCTGGTAATAAAAAAATTTTTTTTTGGACGGAAGGTTGTTTGTTTTAGTAATATCAACTCTAAAATATTGCCTACATTTATACTCTGAAACTTATAATTCTGTCCTGTGTTGAGCTTTATAACATTGTAAAGATCACATTGAGCATACTCTTTGCTCTGTAAGCCTCTCAATGGTTTCTGACCAAAAACAATAAAATTACAACCTGACCCAGGAAATCTGTGTGATTTATGCCTACTCAGTTTTTCAGTTTGGAACAGGATTCTTGCTCCTAATTCAAATAGAGGCAGTAAGGAATGAAACAGGACCCAGGAAACTTTTTCCTCTGATGGTAAGTGGAGCAATCAATAAAGAAAAGGCTCAAGCTGCAGCCTACAATTTCTTCGTGCCTCTCAAGAGCCACTAACAACAACAACAGCGTGTCTCGAGATGAGACGGTGAAATTACATAGACCAGTAGCTAATATGGAGCAGAAGCCACATGTACATGCATTCTATCTGTAAAGGTTTTGTTAGATATTTGCTAAGCTATTCCTTCTGTGCAATCATCTTTTTTACTTTTCTACCTAATGGATAAAAGTCAAGTACGTGTAAAATGTCCACCACCTGTTTCTCAGTTTGTCCTACTGTGGTGGCTGGGGTGTTGCTATGATGCTGGAAACTACGCTACTGGTATTTCAAATATCAGCAGGGTCACTCATGGTGGGCAGGTTTCAGGGGAGCTTCCAGACTAAGATGAAAGGCCTGGTGAGCTACTGCTGAAAATTAGCCAATGAAAAACCCATGGATCACAGAATATCGTCTGAGGCTTCGACTAGCTTATTTTGGACGTGTCATCAGGAGGGTCTGATCTCTGGAAAAGGACATCAAGTTTAGTAGACAGCTAGCAAAGGGGAAGGAAAATCCTCAATTAGATGAATTGACTCAATGGCTGCAGCAATGGACTCAAATCAGCAACAGTTATGAAGATGGCACAGGATGGGGCAACATTTCATTCTGTTATACGTGCGGTCACCATGAGTTGGAGCCTACTCGATGGCAACAACATGCATAATTGTGTAAAAGTGAATATATGTGATAGTAAGAGCTTACATGAGCATTTTACCATACGTGCCAGCTACTGTTCTAAACGCATTACATTGCTGAATTTAATCTTCGCAACAACTCTGAGGTAGTCTTATTACTGTGACCATTTATAAATCAGCAAACAGGTTTTCAGGGCCGTGACTTGTAGTGGCGAAATTGAGCATCAGCTACGAACATCTGGTTACAGTACATGGGTCTGTTAGTCCTGCTCTGGTAAAATAAATAAGTAGAGATACACTGAAGGCTGGGGAATGAATACTGTTGGTAGGTTCCTCAAGCCAAAGATTTTCTAGACACTGTATTGTTTCTTTTCACCCAAATCTCCTATCTTTCTAATTGATGGAGGGCAGGACGGATCCATGGAATCGACAGCGGGTTTCTGGCGGAAGGAGGTCGAGTGGAGGAGACAGGGCGGGATAGGGTGAGGGGCGTGTCTTCAAGTAGGGGTCGCGGGGCCAAGGTAGCCGCCGCGGGGGTGTCCCCAGCCTGCGGTTGGGTCAGCCTCCTAGCGCTCGTGGGCCTTCAGCAGCCCGCCACATCGTCGCGGCCCGCCCTCCAGAGCCGCGGGGTCCAATCGGCGACGCAGCCTGGAGCCCCGCCCCTTCGTCGAGGCCATATAGGCCTAGGCCTTGGGGCTTCACTGCGCTAGTGTAACCTGGGCGTCGGTGTGTGAGAATTGGAGGGGCGATCACGTTTCGTCCCTCTCCATTTACGCTGTGCCGCCCCTCTCCGGCCGCCGGCGGAGCTCTGCAGCCTGCCCGGGCCCCTGCCCCCTTCTCTCGTCGCCTCTTTTTGTGTCCGCGACGGGCCGGCGCGATGCAGCTGGGCCCGAGGCCCGCGGCGCTTGGGCTACTGCTTCTGTGCGCCGCGGCGGCCGGCGCCGGCAACGTAGAGGAGCTGCACTACCCGCAGGGCGAGCACCGCACCGACTACGACCGCGAGGCGCTGCTCGGCGGCCAGGTGAGGCGGCCAGGCCGGGGCTGGGAGGGCCGGGTCTCGCACATCCACCGCCACTGCCTCCGCCGCCGCCGCCGCCATGGGCTTTGTCCCGGGACAAAGGGGGACGGCCGGCCGAGGCCTGGCCGGGGCGGCCTGACAATGGTGGCCGGGCAGGGCGCAGCGATGCTCCCGGTTCTTGCCGCTTGCTCTCTAGGGGAGCCCTGGGCCTCTCTAAGCCTGAGGAAATGGCACGGCCGGAGAGCCGGATCCGTTTAAGAGACCCCCTTCTACCCTCCGGAGTTGGGGCAGGATCATTGATGGTGTGTTTAGGGGGTAGGGGCCTTGGAGAACAAGTGGGGTCACCCGGAAACTCCTGGGCAAAGGAAGGCTTCTGGTCCCTATTCCCCCTCCACCGTCTTGCTCCATTGATAGTAATGCTTGCCCCCTGTGTATCCTTTCCCCCCAAAGGATGAAGTCGATGACTATGTTAAACTCAACCCCGAAGAGCAGCACAAAAGACTGAAGTCAATCATAAAGAAAATTGACTTGGACTCAGATGGCTTTCTCACCGAAAGTAAGAACGGTCCTACACAACTAACAATGGAGAAATCTCTGTGTTGGAAACAGAAACGCAAACGTTTTAAACAAGGGTGTCTGTTGAACGTAGATTGCTAGCGTTCTAACAAATTGGAGGTACTGTGAGAGGGAAAAAAGGGCATGAAAGTACCTTTATTCCTGGAAATCTTTAGACATAGGTTACCAAGTACAACTCAGTGTTTTCCCTGGTAAGATATAAACCCTGCACGGTATGTGCAATTCATACCTTGAAGGCACCTTATTCCTCACGTGCTTTTTTCCTTAAATCTGTGTCAACAGTGTGATTCGTGAGAAATATGCCAAAAACCTTCTGAAGGCATTAAGTGATTTGTTGCTTTTTTGATATATGCTTCATTAGAATTTTCATCCTTACTCTTCTTTGTAAAAACAAGTAGAAAAAGACCTGTTGCATGTGAATTACGTTTTTCACAAATGTTAGAGCTGGTAGGGGCTTGAGAATCATCTTGTCCATCTCTCTCATTACAGAGATGAAGAAACTGAAACCCAAAGGGATAAGGGACTTTTTCAAACAATTGACAAACCCAAGACTAGAATCCAGGGCTCATGCTCATAATGCAGTTTTTAATATCCTTCACTTAAAAAAAAAACAAAACAAAACTGAGTGCTGTTAGGTAGGTTCTTCAGTTAGAAATAAAATGCACAGGTTATTAAAAGAATGTTCTCAATAAATGTCTGTACAACGGTCTCTCGCCATTGCTTAATTCAAGTGATGAACCCTTTCAGCTTTCCAAGATGATTCTCAGAGATTCAGAAGATAATTACTGTGACCATAGGTTAGTTATTTTGCTATAACTCATTTAGATTTTGCTCAGCACCCATCAATGAAGTTGTTGGAGATTGAATGGCAAACTAATTGGTAAATTTAAAACATGCTGTCAAGGAAGTATTCACATTGATGCCCTCAAGGATATTAAGATTTTGGTTCCTTCTACTTAAAACAAAAAATTATCCAATAAGAAAAAGTACATATTTGTTTACATTAGATTGCACACAGAATAAGTTCATTTGGAAGCCTATGTGGTACCTGTCTGTCAGGGCCTAGATATATATGTTTGAATATTTAATCATAAACATTAAAAACTGTTAAATCTGAAAGGAACTTAGTCCAAATCTTCATTTTTACAGATGAGAAAACAAAGGTTCTGAGAAGGTTAACTTCCCCTGTTTGGCAGAGCTGAAGTTAGAGCCCACATTTCTGATGCCACTTTATCTCTCTTTAAATAATCTAGAAGAAAGACCCTTGACACTTAGGAAACCCTCATTCTACTTGGGGCCTCTTCATGGAATGTTACTTATTTGTACTTTGCTGTCCAGGACTGGATCAGAGGTTCTTGAGAATTTTCAAAATTCAGTGGAAAGATTTGGGCTTTGAAGCCACACATAGACTTGAATCTGGTCTTGAGACTTCCTGAACCTCAGTTTTATAGTGATGATAATAACTACTTGTTTTGGCAGTTTAGAGACAATATATATAGAGGAATTGGTACATAGTAATTGTTCAATATCTGCTTGCCATAATAATTATTATTCTGGACTGAGCTTCAGGAAAGATACAGTGGCTTTGCAGTTCACCAGATCCCCCCCAAACCATAGAGGGATACCACTCTTTAATCCACATGGTCTATCACCTTTAACCAAATGGTATACTCCTACAGATGTTGTCCTTGCAAATATTCATGTTTCCCCCCCCCCTTTTTAAAATGCACTATAGTAAATATCTCTATGAACAGATTTAAAAGTTGATCTCAAAGTGAGCATTTGAGATTTAGAAACTTTCCCGTGTCTTCAAGTACAAAGTCAAGTCAACTGTTGCAGAAGGGCATAAATTATAATTGCTACTCATAATTTTGCTTCAATTCCCTCCAGATAGTTTATGACATGGTTAAAGGGAATGTACTGAAATGGTTTCCCAAACTTCAATCACTTGAATAACTTCTCACAATTTAGGCCATAGCCACACACCATCTATTATTTCCTTAATATAGTTTTGATTCAGCTCATTTAAGTAAAGTTTATTTTAAAAGAAAACTTTACATCACTTTCATAAATGAAAACACTGTATTTTCTAATACATATTAAAATAAGTTACTCAAGTAAAAAACATTTGTGCTTCCTGAGAGATTTTTGGTAGTTTGCAAAAGTTATCTGCAATTTGTTGGATAATATTTTTTAAAAAAAGCCAAGTGCACTTTTGACCAGAAATTCATTCAACAAATATTTATTGAGCCAGGCACTTCCTAGGCACTTGGTATATGTCAACGAACAAACAGACCCAAACTCTGCACTCATGGAGCTTACATTCTGGTGATCACATGTTATAATATTCTTAGACTCCAAATAGCTCTCCCTATCCTCTGCCCCTTACTCTGTCAATACAACTAGGCCAACTCCTCACTCAGTTATTTGCAAACACTGATGATTTTTTCCCTCCAATTATCTTGTAAAGAAGATTTAGAAATCCCCTCAGTATCAGAAGTATTGTTAAATTCATTGTATTTTGTAATTCTCGTAGGTGAGCTCAGTTCATGGATTCAGAAGTCTTTTAAACATTATGCTATGCAAGAAGCAAAACAACAGTTTGTCGAATATGATAAAAACAGTGATGATATGGTGACTTGGGATGAATACAACATTCAAATGTATGATCGTGTGATCGACTTTGATGAGAACACTGCTCTAGATGACACAGAAGAGGAGTCTTTTAGGCAGGTGAGTACATGTGCACAGGCTGTTCTTTTTGATCATACCAGTTCACTTTACCTTCCCGCACGAATGAGCACAAGAGGGTCTGAGATCATAGACTGGATTGCCTTGTTTTTTAGGCAATCACCTGTTCCACTTCAGTGGTCATTTTGATGGCTTCCTTCCTTTCTAGCCAGATTTAGGACTCTTGCTCTGTACTGCCTAAATATCTGTGCATCTGTTTGTCTCTGCTGCGTCATTTGTCCTCATTGCCAGAGTAGCTTCTTTATGTATTCTAGATATGTATTCCAGTATTTTATTTTTAACATCATTATTAAACAGTTTCATATCATGTTTACTAAGAAGGCTATAGTGGCCTATTCACATTTTTAAGCACATAGTTTTATGTAAAGTAACTCATTTTTGAAAACTCAGTATAACTGAGTTCTGTTGTCTCCCATAGTTTAATTTGTCAGAACATATGCTTGTTAACCAAGCAGAGCTGAGGAAGACAATTTTTATTTAGCAATTGGTAAAAACGTTTCAAGACCTTTTACTCAGGAATTAGTAGGAACTTTTTAAGACTTTTAAGAAGTCTGTTAAAAAGTACGTCAACTCAAATGACTACAAGCTTCAGAAATTTGCCATCTCCGATACTTCTGTATCTTAAAGGCAAATTTAAAGCTTTTTTTTAATAGGTAGCTTTTTATATGCAGAAGAAATAAAATCAAATACTTTGTTGCAAACTTTATGTCACAAAGCTCTAATCAAGGGTGCTTGGAAACATTTGAGCCTTCTTATTCCTTAACATATCCCATTATTGGTATGTACCTTTTAATATTTATCGTGCCCATTCTTTATCATTGTATGTACATGCTGTTTACTTTAGAATAGTACTAGTCACTCAAAAAGGCTCTGTAGGCTGCCGCTAACTTAAAGTTGGTTGTTTTGCTGCTAATGATTGCATGTGTTATTATACGTATGGCACCAGTGTGGAAGTTAAGGGTCCTGTTTTCCACCTGCCTACCTGGCTTCAAATCCAGTTCTACCACTGAACAGCTGTGTAGCTGTGGGTAAGTTATTAAACCTCTCTGTGCCTCAGTGTTCTCATCTTTAAAAATGAGAATAAGAATACAGAGAAATATTCCTACATAGTAGCAGTTGAACTGGTGAGCAGTTCTATTTTGATTTAAAAAGAGTATTGTTGAAGAAAGCATATATAATTGTTCATCAGTTTATATTTAATCAATTTTAAAATTGCTTAGGAATTTGTAGGAGAAAATGTACCTTTTGTTTTTCTTTTTTCTTTCCTTATTTGGGTCTTCATCTTAGAGCTAACTAAAGAGAATATAAATCAGTCTCTTCATTTACTTGTTAGTAAAAAAAGGGAAATGAACGGTGATAATGAGATTTGGGATTGCCATCTACTAGGCATCCTCCTTTATTACTGAAATTAACGTATCTCAAAAGCATCTTTAGAGTTTTGGGACTTTTCTAAAACCAAACCATGGTATCATGACTTCCCTGCTAGGGAATATCAGAAATTAACTATGGTATTTTTAAATCTTACTGAAGTCAGATTCTAATTGTCTTTTTCGGGGGGGCACTGAAAATAATACCCCATCAAAAAAATAAAAAATGTGGTTTTGGGTTTTTTTTTTTAAATCTATATTCTTGGGCGTGGTGTGATGTAAAAGATAATGTGAGAAGAAGATGGTCACTTTGAAGAGATACTGACTCATTAATACAGCTGGCTGTGTGCAGTTTTTCTTTTAAATCATGTTTTAGTTTAATGCTTTGTTCCTCACTGGGGAACTTAGAAGATGTTGATTATAAGACTCTACTGTTCTAAAAAGTAATTAGATAGACCTTATTAGGTTTAAATGAATTGGTGCAGATCCCTAAAGAGAACACTTCTCAACAGGAGTTCTGTTGGTTATATTTTGACATGCCCAGGGATCTGTCTCTATCTTCTTCAGGAAGTTCTAATCATACTTTATTAGAATTTGATGTAAATAACCTCCTAAATATTGATATGGGATACGAAGATGAACTAGAAGCACATGTATATTCTTCAAAATGAAGGATAAAGAATGAATCAGTCTCAATCAAAGTTACAGAATAGACTTATGCTATAAATAAAATCATAAAAAGTAATTGGATATCTGAATAGAATAAATTTCCTATATGGAAACCTATTAAGAAACAAAAATCAATTTGATACCTGAATTTTATGTTAAGTAAGTTTCTATATAGGGAATAGAGACAGCCTGGAGTAATGACCCTTTCAGGCTGTGAAATGCCTGAAAGAGCATTTCTTTATCATACTGTGAACCATTACAGGCAGCACTTTTAAGCAGGTTAATTAAAATTGTGGGGGCTTACCTGGCAAAAGCTCAATTGCTCTAACTTCTAAAGTCAGCTGCTGAATACGCCCGTACAAGCAATATTTATTTATGTAAGCTATAACCTTGCATGTGACTAATCAGGATTTTTAAGACCTAGACTTTTGTTTTCGTATCACAGTTTATGTATTTCCTCATGCAAAATCATTAGTCTCCCAAAAGATGGCACTTTTGTTCCTCATAAGTTTCTGTTACAATATAAAAATAGAAATTAGGGTAGTTTCTCTCTTTTTACTACTGCACCTAGCACTTTCTACCCTTTACGAGAATACAAGATTTTTATACAGAAGGGAAAAAATGAGGTTTTATGAAACTGTCCATCTCTTTTGTTGTTACCTTTTAGAAATTTGCCATTTTTAAAAAAAAAGTCTTTCTGCTTATTGACTTCTCTTTAATAATGAGCTGGTCTTAAATTGTTATCTTAAATGATCATGAATAAAAGCTTTTAAAACACGCATTACTTGATTTTATTTTAAAAATTTGAGAAATGTAAACCAGAAAACTATTTTCCCTTTTTTTTTTTTCTTCAAGAAACCTCAGCTTGTTGAAAGAGATCTTTTCTTTCCATAGGCAAATATGGCCAAATTCAGCTCCCTCTGCTGAAACATGGACCTTTTTGCTCCAAATTGAGGGGTTCTTTCATAAGGAATCTAAGCACTTGGTATTTTGAATAGTGGTTTATTAAAAAAAGAACTTGATTGATTTAACAAAGTACCCCGAGTTCTTGTTTTTCTTCTTTTCCCCATGTTAAACCCTAATGTAAAATGCAGATTATTTGCTTTAATCATTTAAAATTATGAAACATCAAGGTAAAAGCAGTTACTTGGAGATCAGTTTTGTTTTTTTTTTTTTTTTCCTTTTTTCATTTTTGTCATGATTGGGTGAGTATAACTTGCTTGTGGAGTCTGAATGTTTAAAAGACTGAATTCTTTTGGGAAGAAGGTAAGCCTCTCTAAATCAGTCATTGTAAAAGAACTAGTATTTAGGTAAATCACTGCTACCTAGCCTTCTCTATTATTCTAGAAAATTGAAAGGAACATTTCTTTTCAACAGTGAAACACATAAATTAAAAGCTGCTAAAATATTTGAAATTGTGCTTTTTAAAAAACACCAGTTTGTAAGAAGGAAAGCTATTCCTAGAATTCTCAGAATTGAAATTATGCAGGATTAGCAATATAGCATCATTGGTTTCCAAGGCTCTTGGTTACAGAAGTATCTTTGAAAAATTATTGAAAGCAGCCTTGTCCCTAATAGCTGCTGAATCATTTTACTACTTGAGCAAAAAACAAAGATGGGAGAGAAAATAGAAAAGAATGTGTATTTATTTAACCTCAAAATGGACCCATTTAGACTTTTGATGTATTTGCTTCTGAACATACAGAATTAGCACTATAAAGAGCCTACTAAAAATAGACTTCCAAATAGTATGTACATATACTAATCGTATGAGATCCTCAAGATAAGAGGACTATTTTTTTGAAACCTGTTATCACATTTTTTAAAAGTCAATTCAGAAGACCAGAAATTATTTGAAAACGCCCTGCCAAGATTTAGTACATCATCTAAATTTATTGCTTTTTGTGCATCCAAAAAAGTATTGAGATTTTTGAAATGAGATAGTACAGTACTATAGAAAGAACAGGGAGGATCCAAGTTTCATATATTTTAGCTGTATTTCTGACTTTCATCAAATTGTTTAATAGGTCAATGATTAGACTGATTGTTGATCAGTGGTTGATCAATGATCATAGTTTTTCAGTCAATAATAGTAACAGCTAACTTTTATTAAATACTTAATATTTAGGGTTTGGTAGTTGCTTAATAGGGATTTTTCTCTCAATTTTTAGATAAGGAAACCAGAGAGGTTAAGCAGCTTGGCCTGATTAACACAGCTAGTAAGTGGCATTGCTGGAATTCAGATCTGGTCTGTACCTGTCTCTAATAAATGTTCATTATGTGCTCAGCCTGTCTTCAAAGGGATGATGTGGTGATAGAATGTACGAGAATGTACCTTAAATTTCATGTAGTTTATATTTTTCAAAGTACTTTTAATGATGTTACATTACTAATGAGTGCTTTAAACCTGTTTAAAAAAATTTTTTTTTTAAATTTTCAAAGCTTCATTTAAAGGACAAGAAGCGATTTGAAAAAGCTAACCAGGATTCAGGCCCTGGTTTGAGTCTTGAAGAATTTATTGCTTTCGAGCATCCTGAAGAAGTTGATTATATGACGGTAAGGAAGAAAAATTTTCAGAGAATTATTGAGTGACCAACAAAGACCTGTGTTTACTAAGTCATTAAAATAAGTTATATACCTACTAGAATTTTAAGAGATAGGAAGGTCCAAAATTCTCCCTGACTAAGACTAGAGGTGTCAAGGAGGATTGGGGTGGTGGTAAAAAACCAAAAACCCATTGCTGTCGAGTCGATTCCAACTCATTGACCCTATAGGACAGAGTAGAACTTTCCCGTAGGGTTTCCAAGGCTGTACTCATTATGGGAGCAGATCACCAGGTCTTTTTCCTACTGAGCTACTGGTGGGTTTGAACCTCTAACCTTTCAGTTAGCATCCAGTGCTTAACCACCACACCACCAAGGGTGGCAGTAGGGAATATTTTTGAGGGAGAAAGTAAAGGACTGAGGTTTTTTTCTTAAATTTCTTTACTGTATATGAGCATCAGTCTTCTTCTAGCTGTTTTCTCTTTCACAACCATATTACCTTCAGTGCCTTATTCTTTTGTAGTTTTCAGACTTCTCTGTGTTTTTTTTTTTTCAGTAATAGAGCTTTAATAGTTAAAAACAACTTTCTGTTTAGTTTCATCACACTTACCACAACACTTATGAAATCCTTTTGTCTGGAAGAAAGTGTATCATGATTGGATCACTTTTCATAGGCTGGTGGGGGGATGCAGTTGCTAATGACTTTAATGTTTTTGCAACTTTAGGCATTATGAGTCCACACATCCCGTTAGCCCTTAAAAGAAGCACAGGTTCTTCAAAATTTTTGTAAACTCTACAAACATTAATTGAGTCACTACTGTGACTTGCTAAGCTTCTTGTGGGCAGACACTGTTGTATTAGGAGTAAAGATTAATTAACAAATAAACCAAAACCAAACCTGTTGCCAATGAGTCAATTGCAACTCATAGCAACCCTCTATAGGACAGAGTAGAACTGCCCCATAGGATATCCAAGGCTGTAATCTTTATGGAAGCAGACTGCCATATCTTTCTCCTGTGGAGTGGCTGGTGTGTTCAAACCACTGTCCTTTCAGGTAGCAGCTGAGTGCTTAACTACTGTGCCACCAGAGCTCCTAATGTAAGGAATAGTGTTTAAAAAATAGGCTAACCATTTATATTGAGTCTGTTGCATGCCATCAGCTTCAGCTGTGTGGCTTGGTTCCCTGGATATTTCAGGGAAGGAAGATACAGTTTTTTGTTGAATGGGGCACAGTCAGAGTTGCTGCCTTAAATACCTGGGCTGCATAGATTTTTCTCTATAGCTCAGTGGCAAAACACCACCATTAGTACCATTTCTCTTGCTGTTGTGAGGCTTCTGATTTCTCAGTTGGCACAAAATACATGACCTACCTTAAGAACAGTATAGGGCACAAACTGTTTAAGTGCCAAAATTAATTTGGGGCAAAATTATTGAGCCCAAGAATGGCAGTCAGAGGATGCTGGGTCATTATACTCTGGGGAATAAGGTACAATTGAAGACTTTGAGAAGAGGAATGACCTGTGGAAACAATGAAATAATGTAGACATTATGTGCTATAGCCCTGGCATAACAGTTTGGCAATGTAACACCATAGACTTGAGCAACATCTTGAAGAAAGCATAAACATGACTAAGTAACTATGATGGGAAGGGAAGAGTTGAGTTTGTATGACAGTGATAAAGGTAGTACCGTTGACAGGAAGGGGGGAAGATAATCAGTTATCTTAGATCTTCATTAGAAGTGATGGCAACACATAAGTGGTGTCTCATTTCAGAGCAACTTCATTAATTCCTATTTACCTTAATTTTTTTTGTGTATTCCTTTTGCCCTTTAAGGGTATATTTCATATAGGAAAAGATCAAGGGTATAAGAACAAGCTAAGTGATTCTACTTTGGATTAAAAATCAGAATTTAACTTTAAAGTTATTGTCATTGATGTAGTTTCAAAAATTCTTATAACCATGGTCCAAAAAAAAAGAACCAGACACACTGTCATCAAGTCAATTCCGACTCATAGCGGCCCTATAGGACAGAGTGGAACTGCCCCATAGGGTTTCCAACGAATGCTTGGGGGATTCAAACTGCCAACCTTTTGGTTAGCAGCCGTAGTAGCTCTTAACCACTGCGCCACCAGGGTTTCCAAGGTAGCACTATTGAAATATGTCTATTTTAAATGGAGGAATAATCATTTTGATCAGTGGCTCTTTTATCAGATCACAGACTCCGTTAAGAATCTAATGCACACTATGAACTGTCTCAGAAAAACCACATAATGCTCCTACCACAAAATATCGGATTATAATTTCAGGAGATTCGCAGATTCTCCCCTCTAAAACTAACCTTAGGATCCATATATTAAGATTTCTTGTTTCTGTACGGAGCCCTGGTGGCACAGTGGTTAAGAGCTCAGCTGCTAACCATAAGATCGGCAGTTCGAATCCACTGGCTGCTCCTTGGAAACCCTATGGGGCAGTTTTCCTCTGTCCTATAGGGTCATTATGAGTCGAAATCGACTTGACAGCAGTGGCTTGGGCTGTGTTTCTATATATAAAATCTGCAATATTTCTTTTTTCTTTTTTTGATTGTACTTCAGGTGAAGGCTTACAGAACAAATAGTTTCTCATGAAACAGTAGTACACATATTGTTTTATGACATTGGTTAACAACCCCACAACATGTCAACCCTCTAACTTCTCAACCTTTTTTTTTTTGGTGAAAATATACACAGCCAAAGATACACCATTTCAAAAATTTCTACATGCACAGTTCAGTGACATTGACTATGTTCTTCCAATTGTGCTGCTGTTCTCACTTGAAGATGAAGGCTTACAGAACAAAATAGTTTCTCCTTTAACAGTTACTACAAATGTTGCCCTATGACAATGGTTAACAATCTCACAACACATCAACAATATGCTTACTTAACCTTGGGTTCCCTATCACCAGCTTCCTTGCCATCTTCTGCCTTCTGGCCCTTGTCACTGGACTCCTGTACCTAGTTAGTCTCATTTGGTTTTACGGGGCTGTCCACTCCCAGGCTGAACGGTGAACCTTGGAGATAACTTCACCACTGAGCTAACAGGGTGTCTGGGGGCCATACTCTCGAGGTTTCTCCAGTCTCCTTTAGGCCAGTAAATCTGGTCTTTTTTTTGTGAGTTAGAATTATGTTCTACATCCTTCTCCAGCTCTGTCCAGAACCCTCTGTTGTGATCCTGGTCAGAGCAGTAAGTGGTGGTAGCCGGGCACCATCTAGCTGTGCTGGACTTAGTCCGGTGGAGGCCTTGGTAGCTGTGGACAGTTAGTCCTTCGGACTAATCTTTTCCTTGTATCCTGTTCTCTTCATTCTCCCTTGCTCCCGAAGGGATGAGACTAGTGGAGTAGCTTAGATGGCTGCTCACAGGCTTTTAAGACCCCAGACACTACTCACCAAGGTAGAATGTAGAGCATTGTCTTTATAAGCTGTGTTATGCCAACTGAGCTAAAAAAAATCTGCAATATTTGATTTAAAAGAAAAAAATATGTACTTAGGGATGTTTTATATAGATGTAGATAAAGCCCCTGGATTTGATAAGAATGAAGGCATTGGAGATTTTTGAAAGTCTGTTTTCACTAGAGTTGTGATGTTGGAATCCAGATTGAAAGGTGTTAGTGAGGCAGCAGGTAGTGAGGAAATGAGAATAGTAGATGTAGCCTATGAAAAGCTAAGAAGGGAAGAAAAGTCTGGATGCTAGTTAAAGGGTGCAGCAAAGTCTTGGGGACTTGAATGTGTTTAAAGGCACAGAAGAAGGAGCCGATGTAGAAGAGATTGATGGCTTGAGAGAGTCAGGAGTTAAGAGCTGGTAAACAAGAAAGCATTGCAGGAGACCACTGTCATATTTGGAGAAATACGAGGATCTTTGCCAAGAGAGTGTTGGGGAAGGTTGCAGCAAGGCTCAAAGAAAGTGGAGGTATCAAAAAAAACAGCTGTAGAGAGGATGCTGAGGAAACCAAGGCAGAGACAAACTTGTAAGTTGCAGTGAGGGCCCACTGACACTGCAAAAATTAATTTGTAGAGATTAGGTTTATATTCTTATCTCTTTTTCTAGACTTTATGGCTCTGAAATAGAAAAGGAAAACCCGAGAGTATGGCCCCCAGACACCCTTTTAGCTCAGTGGTGAAGTCACTTCCGAGGTTCACCATTCAGCCAGGGAGTGGACAGCCCCATAAAACCAAATGGGACTAATGAGGCACAGCAGTCCAGGGACAAGGGCTAGAAGGCAGAAGGGGACAGGAAAGCTGGTGATAGGGAACCCAAGGTTGAGTAAGGACAGTGTTGATGTGTTGTGAGGTTGTTAACCATTGTCATAGGGCAACATGTGTACTAACTGTTTAATGAGAAACTATTTTGTTCTGTAAACCTTCATCTAAAGTGAGAATAGCAGCACAATTGGAAGAGCATAGTCGATGAACTGAACTGTGCATGTAGAAATTTTTGAGATGGTGTATCTTTGGCTGTGTATATTTTCACCAAAAAAAAAAAAAAAAAGGTCGAGAAGGGAGAGGGTTGACATGTCGTGGGTTGTTAACCAATGTCATAAAACAATATGTGTACTACTGTTTCATGAGAAACTATTTGTTCTGTAAACATTCACCTGAAGTACAATTAAAAAAAAAAAAAAAAAGAAAAGGAAAAAGTGAAATGGGTTTGATGTGCAGGCAAGGTGGGAATTAGCATAATAAAAGTGTACAGGATAAGAAGGTAATGAAGAAGGTCCTAAAGCAGCTGAATATGAAACAGGTCAGGTGTAACTAGAAAGGGTCTAATCTTTGGGTCAGGGAGAAGGATTGGTTGATAAGCCTTGATAGGAATGAGGAACACGTATGGGAGAATTTTGGGATGGTTGGAGGTATACTTGGTGAAAGAGAAAAAGCAGAAATTGAGGTTTTGTGAAGGACCGCAAATTTCAGATTTGTAGATAAAACAACAGTTTTATGCAAAGAGGTCTAAGGTAAGGATTCTTTTTGGGTTGTTGATGGATTTGGAGTTAAAGACTACAAGGGCAGTCAGTAACAAATGTCATTCTTGAGGCGGGGGGGCGATGTGTAGAAAATAGCATGAGTTTAGTGCCGAAGTTGTTTAGGAGGGTGAAAGTGGAGTTCTTCACGAGCTTAGGATGTTGGAATTAATGCTACTTAATAGTAGGAGTTTTATTCTTGCTTCTGAATTCCAATGTTTAGGAAAGATTGTCCTGCAAGTGTCGACAACCATAATGATTATTCCTAAAGAAGTTCTACGATAGAATTGATTCAGGTAGTGCTGGAATTGAAAATTTTGTGACTGATTTTTTTTAAAATTTTTTTTATGAACATGTAATAGGAATTTGTTATTCAAGAGGCTTTAGAAGAACATGACAAAAACGGTGATGGATTTGTTAGTTTGGAAGAATTTCTTGGTGATTACAGGCGGGATCCAAGTAAGTAGCCTGGGGGAGTGTGGAAGGAGGAAAAAAAAAGGAATTAAAGAGGAAAGAAATTGAAAGACAGCCTTGCTTGTTAAGTGCTCTGTTTGATAGAGAAAAATGGAACAAGAGGAATTGTGCCTGATTTCTACTTGTTCTGCCAAGTTAACTGTAGTATAAGTGAAACGAAGGAATTTATAGCTTATCTGAGAATGCTTTTAGTTCTGTATCCAGATTCAAACTTTTTTTCCTTTTCAGACAAATGTGATTATTATTCAAATGAGGAAGGAGGTAAAGATTGGTATTTATAAAAAAAATCCAGTATTTTTGCATCTTAAAAGAGAAGAAAATATAAAATACTAAAAATACTGGAGTAGAGTGTAGAAGGTGACTGAGAGTTTGAAATTAGAGGAGTTTGTGTACGCAGCTTCTTTATCAGTAGCTGTGTTTTTCAGGATTGTTGCTCAAAAGCATCAAACGATGCCATTTTAAAATTGGTCACCAGTTTTACTTAATGTGAATGTCTTTTAAAATTATACATGGCATTACTTTATAAGAACATGTTGGAAACTTTATATAGACACATGGTGTACATAAAAACACATTATCCAACTCAAATTTGGCAAAACTGGGTATCTGGACAAGTAGCAACAGTTAGTAAGATTACTAGTTGGTGACAATATGCAGCTGTTTCAAAACTGAGTTGTTTAGCATGTGTCACTTTTAAAAATTACTATTTATTTTGTGCTTATTTCAGGACTTTTCAATTAAGTAGTTCTGTTTCATTAGGTTTCCTTTATAAAGTAAACTTTCAATGAACTTCTTTATTCTAGGGATATACCAAACTTCTTATTGGATACATGTGATGTTCTTATATGTATATATTTGTGTTTTCTTTGTATTAAGCTGCAACTGAAGATCCAGAATGGATACTTGTTGAGAAAGATAGATTCGTGAATGATTATGACAAAGATAATGATGGTAGGCTTGATCCCCAAGAGCTGTTATCTTGGGTAGTGCCCAATAATGAGGGCATTGCACAAGAGGAGGTAAGAGTAACAGAATGGCTTGCCTTTTTTGTTTATTTTCATTTTGGTGCTATGGATAAGAAAGGAACTTTAAAACAAATGTTAAACTAAAGTAAGAAATAATGGAATTATTTCAGGTTGATGCATTTCTCTGTTTTGATTTAAATCTCTGAATTGTTTTAGATTGTCAGGGAGACAAGGAAGTTAAGACTGTCATATAGTAATTTGATAGTGCAGTGAATAGAATAATAGAAGTTTGCATTTATCTATCATGTCTTCTAAGAGACTTAAAGTGGATTGTATTAATTTTGCTTATCCTTGTGATAGCCTGGATTGGATTTGAGTGGTTAGGAGGCAGAACCCAGCAGAAATTAAGACAGGAGATAATGAGAGAAGCAGTAGACAGACCTAGTTACAATGTGTTAAGATTTTGAGATACTTAGACAATAATAAGTACTAGACATGCCTGAATGGTTTTGACAAATCAAAACCTAAACATTAAAATGTGAACATCTTGGGGGGCGAGGCCAAGATGGCGGAGTAGTCAGATGCCTCTGATGGACCTTCTTACAACAAAGACCTGAAAAAACAAGTGATTTGATTATATATGGCAATCTGGGAGCCCTGAACATCAAAGGCAGAGTTGAGGAACTGGACTGAGTGGCAGGGGGAGGGAGAGTCAGTTCAGAAGCAGCGAGGAGGTGCCGGACCTGACCCAGCGAGAGCCTGAGCCCTTCAGGCCTGAGCAGCTTGTGGATGAGCGTTGAGGCAGGCAAGCAGCTGTGCTCGGGAGGCGTGTTTTCCGCACCGGGGAGACCCAGTGCCAGAGAGTCTTCACGGCTACCCAGAACCAGTGAGAAGCAGCCCTTATCTGTGAAAGATAAGTAATTGCGTACAGCTTTCCACACAGATCAAAAACACCCCACTTAGGGAAAACTTCTCTCCCAATTACCTCCCCACTCCTTGCTCTGCACTGTGTTCTGGACCGACTTCAGCAATTGCTGAGTCCCCTGGGCTGGAAGTAGGATCTGTCACATGCCTGCGGCCATTCTTCCTGTCTTGGAGAGTGAACAAATTAACAAACGGGAAAATAATAAACTGCTGGCTCCCCTAAGCCAGGAACCCAGGAACCCAGGGTAGGCACAGCTCCTTTGCCTAGGCACAGGCATAAGGGATCTGTGGACTTTGAGTGCCTTTCCCCCTGCATAGACTTGTGTGGGCCCATCTCAATAGCGTAGGCCCTCATTACCACAGTATAACAAGGTATATACTGGATGTCTAACTTTAACTGTTTCAGCTGTGAAGTGGTAGATTCTTGACATTTGACACTGCTCTGTCCATTAAGCAGGCTCTTCACCTACCCACATCAGGGGCCTGAGGACTGGTAGTTCCACCCACGCCACCTAGCCCCCTGCGATAGGGGCCCACGAATAAGAGGTGCCCCCCAGTCCTTACAGCCAACAGCATTAGGTGCTCATAGTCTGGCTACAAAACCCACCCACCTGTGTGCTCTAGGGAACAGGAACATGCCTTCCTCGTGGACACTCGGGTGGCCATCAGCCCCCTGCCTGGCTCAGAGTGTGTCCCCCTGCTGCAGCCAGATGCCTGTGCCTACACCAATCACCCATGCCTGTCTAGGACCGTAAGTGAGAGCCTACACCACACACTTGGGGGCTATCTACCTGGGCACCTGAGCTGAATCCGTACAGCAGGAGTGGGCGGACTCCTGAGCTCACCTGCTTAGAAAGAGATCTAACCACCTGGTGACAGGACATTAGAGCTTCAAAGGTGCCAGTAATCAAATAGCTCATACAAGCAGCCTATTCGGGCATATCAAAACAAAACAAGAAGCTAGGACACAGTAAGCAAACATAAAATAAATATAATAACTTATTGATGGTCAGAGACAACAGTCAATATCAAATCACATAAAGAGACAATCCATGATGGCTTCAGCAAGCTCCCAAAATAAAGAATCTAGAAATTTTCCAGAGCAAGAGAATTTCTTAGAATTACCAGAGGCAGAATACAAAAGATTAATATACAGAACTCTTCGGGAAATTAAGCAAAACTCAGAACACGCAATAGGGGAAATTAAAAAGATTAGAGAAGAGCATAATGACAAATTTAACAGCCTGCAAGAATCCATAGAGAGACAGCAATCAGAAATCCAGAAGATTAACAATAAAATTTCAGAATTAGACAACTCAGTAGAAAGTCATAGGAGCAGAATTGAGGCCATGGAAGCCAGAATTAGTGAGATTGAAGATAAAGCACTTGACACCAGCTTATCTGAGGAAAAATCAGATAAAAGGATTAAAAAAATGAAGACACCCTAAGAATTATATGGGACTCTGTCAAGAGGAATAACCTATGAGTGATTGGAGTACCAGAATAGGGGGTGATAACAGAAAATAGAGAGAGAATTGTTGAAGATTTGTTGGCAGAAAACTTCCACGATATCGTGAAAGATGACAAGATACCTATCCAAGATGCTCATCGAACCGCACATAAGGTAGATCCCAAAAGAAAGTCACCAAGACATTATAATCAGACTTCCCAAAACCAAAGAGAGAATTTTAAGAGCAGCTAGGGATAAACGAAAAGTCATCTACAAAGGAGAGTCAATAAGAATAAGCTTGGACTAAGCAGAAACCACGCAGGCAAGAAGGCAATGGGATGACATATATACAGTGTGAAGGAAAAAAAACTGCCAGCCAAGAATTATATATCCAGCAGAACTGTCTCTCAAATATGATAGCGAAATTAGGGCATTTCCAGATAAAATGTGAACATCTTGCTGAAAATACTTATTACATTTGACACCTTTTTACTTTGTTTTGTTTTAAAGGCGCTTCATCTAATTGATGAAATGGATTTGAATGGCGACAGAAAGCTCTCTGAAGCAGAGATTCTGGAAAATCAGGACTTGTTCCTTACCAGTGAAGCCACAGATTATGGCAGACAGCTCCATGATGAATATTTCTATCATGATGAGCTTTAATCCCTGAGTATGTTTGAGGAGAGTACTGACTCCTTTTATAATTTGTTACCAGCTTTACTTTTGTGCTAAAATATTGATGTTATATTTTACACACTAAGTCTTAACCACAGTTGAAATTATCTTAATGTAAATTATAATTTTGGCCTTTTAGAAGAGAAACAAAACAAAAACCTGATATTTATTTCAAAACATATTTGAAGATATAAAGCATTAATGTTGTGCCATATGACAATGAAGTCTTTCCTAAATACTCCATCTGCTTAGTACTGTATTGTGGAATATTTGAGTTGTATTTCCATACTTGAAAAAAATGGAGAGTTTTAGAGATGCCTGAACAATATTACTTAAAGTAGTATGTGACTAAGCTATCAATTTTTGTTTTGTTTTAAGTACATTTAATTTGGGAATGGACAGAAAGGACAGTGTTTTTAGATTTAGCATTTTGTTTTAAAACCTTTAAAGGAACCTTTAGAAGGACTTATACTTCACATATTAATGTTGAGAAGTTCTGCTTAATTTTAAAATGGTTTCTGTAAAGGATTTTATTGTATGAAATAGAACTTTATATTTTTGCATATGTATAGATAGTAATTATATTTAATGTATAACAATAGCATTATGGTGTGTGGAATTTGACGTTGTCCAGAACTGTTTTCATTTTTGACTGATTAAATTGAAATGTCCTATCTTTTTATATATTTGTTTGTTTTTCCTAGTCTTCCAGATAAACCTTGAATTTAATACAGGTTTTGTTGTGTTGTATATTATCTCGCCTGATCCTTTTCTGTAGTAAATGTTTTCAAAACTGTTAAGTTATTCTCGCTGCATATCCTTATTTTGCTTTTTTTTTTCCTGATAAAAGAATCATAATTGAATGTACACTTGACACATTTTAATTGCTTTTGTAGCAAATGTGGTCCAGTCTTGCTGTTTTAGGGCTAGAAATAATCTTAAGAATTACATGTATTGGATATATGTGTAATGCAGTGATCTGATTAGTTATCACCAGTAGAGCTTGATATCAGTTATAACTGAAATTAAAATCATACTTGAGAAGCATTTGTCCACACCCAGATGGTCAATTTTCATCTCTTTCAGGACATCAACTTATTCACCTTTAAGCGAGGGAAAAGTGAAAGGTCCCTGGATGATGCAAATGGCTTGCGCTTGACCACTAACCTAAAGATTGGTGGTTTGAACCAGCCAGCTGCACTGCAGAAGAAAAGCCTGGCAGTCTGCTTCCATAAAGATTATAGCTAAGAAAACCCTGTGGAGCAGTTCTGTTCTGTTAACACATGGAGTTACCATAAGTCAGAATCGACTCGATGTCAGTGGTGTTTTTTGTTTTGTTTTTAAGGAAAATTGAGGTCTCTGGGGTGGTATAAACAGTACTAACTGAATAGCTGGCAGTTTGAATCCATCCAGTGGTGCCATGGAAGAAAGGCCTGGCAGTCTCCTTCCATAAAATTAAAACCAGAAAACCAAACCCGTTGCCATTGAGTTGATTTGGACTCATAGTGACCCTACAGAACAGTGTAGAACTGCTCCATAGGATTTCTAAGGAACGGCTGGTGGATTCAAACTGCCGACCTTTTAGTTAGCAGCCAAACGCTTAACCACTGCACTACCAGGGCTCCTCTGTAAGATTACAACCATTGAAAACCCTATGGAGTGCAGTTCTGTTATGACACACATGGGATCACCATGAGTTGGAATCTACTTGACCACAACTGGTTGGTTAGGAAAAAGTGAGAAGATAAGGAATTCATTTTTATGTCTCTGATACAAGACAGTTTTCCTTTCTTTTTTAAAAATTATTTTTATTTGTGAGTGAAGAAGTCAGGTGCACATCCTGTTGTTTTTCCCGACTAAAGTTATCTCACACAGCTTGGCTCTGGAATCTCAACAAGTACTTACGAGTATTTGATAAGACCTGGAGCTCTTTTCTGATAGAATTGCTGCCGCCCCCATCTTTGCTGATGAGAAGTGTGAATGCACATAGTAAACTTTCACACCATAATGATGTGGCATCTGAAGTACATGGTTTTCATTTTAACCTACAACAACACCTATTCAGCTATGGCTGTTTGTCAGAGAATTAAAGACACATGCCATTATTGCTCATCTGTCACTTGTCAGCCTACTGAAGTTGGGATATTTGAAATAACCAGTTTGATTAGCATATTAACTATTTGTATTTCTTACCAGATTCTCCAAAAATCTTTGGCAGAATTGTTAGACCATCAGATAGGGATTTTATTTCAGTCCTCAGAGATCCTTAGCAGAATTGCTCTGAGTTGAGAGTTAGCATTCTGCAATCAGCCTTGATATCATGTAAATACAAGAATTGTGGTAGACATTGTTAGTGCTCACCAATATCTGACCTTTCTTTCCTGGCATAAGTCCCCTTGTAAGTAGGCAGGACTACTTTTGACCAGGTCAACATGAGTGGAAATAGTGTGTGCCACTTCTAGATCAGACCAGTGACAAACTCCTTTCCTCTCCTTGGCATGGTGGAAGAGGCCTCCAGTTGAAATGGTGGAGCCACAAGATCAAAGCGGCCTTAAATTGCTGAGCGACTACATAGAGCGCAGCTGGGCCCACAGTGATTTTGCATGATCAAAAAATAAAATTTTATTATGTTAAGCCACTGTTTTAAAACTACTAATACTGATTTTTAACCACAGCAGATCCCAGCGTATTTTGACTGAATAAAGATTTAGCATTAGAACAATTGTCTTTTCTAAGCACATGGAGAAAAAGAATCATCTCTTTGAGCAGAGTTTCTGTATCTACTGCAAAATCAAAATAGAAAACTTCCTTTTGAAAGGTTTTTATTTGGTATTTTAATTTTTCATAGGTCTCTTAAAGCTTTTATTTTGCTTTTAATAGATACAGGATAATTCGAGTTTATCCTTGTATCATCAGTAAAAACAGAATGCAGCTCTCTGAATTACTGGCTGACTCTGGCTGAAGGACTTAATCACTTCCATTATTTGACCTCAGGTGTTACTTCAAAGTGGAAAAGCTGACAGGATTTGCACAAATCAGTTTATGTGGTTCTGATTGGGCAAATTATAGGACAGAAAATGACTAGTTTGTGATATGAAATTCAAGGAAATTCAGAGTAAAAGCCAGCACGTCATGTTTGCCTTACTTAGTTCTTTCCTTTGCAGTTTTAAAAGTGAAGAAACATTTGTTTATGCAGTTGTTTCATAACAAGTATAAGGTTTTTGTTACAGTATTGCCTTTTAAGTGAGAAATTTCTATGTAAGATTATATGAAACCTTTTATACTTTGGAAAATGGTTTAGGAAAGTCAGTCAAATTTTGAAACAAGTGTAACACTAATTTGCTTAATTTCAACATTTGAGTTTTTGTTGAATAAATATTTGGCCAAATTTCCTGGCTGCTATGAAATCTTTGACAACTCATGGCGGTGAGTAGCTCAATTACCTAAGGAGCTTCAGAACAGCTGCTAAGACATCTTACTTCTATTTGGAAAAAAAGACTCAAACTAAGTATAAAGAAAAACAAATACTGTGAAATTAACCAAAGACAGTTCATGAACTGTAGAAAGGAAACTATTTGAGTTTATAAAACTATTGTAAAGTGGTTGAAGGGATTCTTTTAAATCACACAACTTTTAATTTTACTCACCTTTGCAAAAACACCTTTAAAAAAAAAACAAAACCTAGTTTTATGCTTTGTCCTACAGAAGATATTTTCTGCTCCTCTGAGACCAGGTTCCGATGAGCCAAAGGCTTCACTGTTTTGCTCTTACTGCATCTTTAGCAGTGGCTGGTAACACAGGTAAAGAGATCATTCTATTACAGCAATAAAAGCATAAACAAAGGTCTTTTCCTGTGCCAGCTGCCTGTCTGAATTGATGCTTTGTTGTCCCGTCTACAACAAATGACTTCATGCAAGTGATTTATTTTGTCACAGTACCCTATAATTAAAAACTTGAGCAAGGTTAATTATGGGCTGCCTTCATGGTGGTAAGGAAAGGGAAGCTATGCTAAGCTTAGGCTGAGCTATGACTATAAGCTATTTATAGTTATTTTATCTTACTGTCATAATAGCAGTTAGTTGTCAGTCTGCTTCTTCAGCCCTTCCACTTCATGTATTTCAAACGCTTAAGTAAAATTCACTTAAACTCCCAAACAACCCACCAAAGCAAAACAACTATTATTGGGAGCTTAGAGAAGGAAGGAAAGATTTGTATTAAATACTACCTTCCTGCTAAATTTAAATACATGATGAAAATCTAATTTATAAAATGTCGTATATGGCAAAAAGAAAAAGTATAAAAGTTTATCTGGAAATCAGTTAGAGTTATATTATCCTACATTAAAGTTAAAAAATGGAACATAAGCTCCTTGAGGACTGCGACTATGTCTTTGCCCTCGTATCTCCAGCACGCCCAGTATGGGATGAGTGCATAGTAGATACTGAATGAATATACTAATGAGCTGGTACAAGATGAGAGAGACCTAGCATAACAGTTTATTTCAGTGACTGTATTTTTTTTATGTTTCATGGTTTGTTCTTGCTTTGTGGTCTCTACTCTATTTCTTTGGATATTTAAACATGTTTATTTCAAAGTATCTTTGATTATTCTGTTAGTTCTAATCCCATTTGTTATTCTGCTGACTCTCCCCTTGTTGTGGTTTGTAGTGTTTTTTTCATTTTATAATTTATTTTATCATGCTTTAGGTGAAAGTTTATAGAGCAAATTAGTTTCTCATTCAAAAATTTATGCACAGATTGTTCTGTGACTTGGCTTGCATTCCCCACAATGTGTTGGCACTCCCCCTTTCCCTTTCCACCCCGGGTTCTCTGTGTCCATTCGTCCGGCTTTCCTGTCACTTCTTGTCTTTGCTTTTGGGCAGGTGTTGCCCAGTTGGTCTCATATACTTGATTGAACTAAACAGAACGTTCCTCACGTGTGTTATTGTTTGTATTATAGGCCTGTCTAATCTTTGGCTGAAAGGTGGACTTTCAGGAGTGGCTTCAGTTGTGAATTAGCAGGGTATCCAGGTGTCTGGGTGCCATAGTTTTAGGGTTCCTCCAGTCTTTATCATACCAGTAAGTCTGGTTGTTTTTTATGAATTTGAATTTTGTTCTACATTTTTCTACCATTCAATCCGGGACCCTCTACTGTGATCCCTGTCAGAACGGTTAGTGGTGGTAACCGGGCACCACCTAGTTCTGGGCTCAGGCTGGGTGGAGGCTGTGGTTCATGTGGTCCATTAGTCCTTTGGACTAACATTTGTGGTTTGCAATTTTTGACTGTGAGTTTATCTTTAGTGAGAGTTATTTTCTGTGGGAGTCTGGTAAGTCCAAGTTTGTTGTTGAAGAGTCCTTACAGAGTGTGATTTCCAGTTTGCCCTGTTAAGCTCTACAGATTTTATCAGTTCTGGACAAGTTTTTAGTTTTATATTTCTTAAGCTGAAGTTTCCATACTTCATAGTAGTGTTAGTTGGAACCTCCCAAATATCTGCATTGGCACAGTTTTGGGTTCTAATTTCTCGTAGATGATTTTATCCACCCATGACTCCAGCAGATAGTGCACTTTCTTGCTCCTTTCCTTAGACCAGCATGTAGAATTTTTTCTAGTGTCCATTTCAAAGAGATCTTCCTTCATGCTCCTGGCCAGCTTCCTACATGCACAGGCCTAAGGCATCGTCTCCCTTTACTTTCTTCCGCATTAAGACCCCAGCCCCAGTGGGTAAGAGCCATGTCCAGGGGCCTTATCTGATTCCCTTGTGAGCCTCTGTACCCGTCTGTTCCTTCTTTATTTCTAGCACCTGGGGATTTTGCTTTGTTGCTCTTGCACTCTGCTTTGTATTATTAAATGTTTTTTTTTGTCCAGCATTTCCATGTGTTGGGTGCAGGATCTCTGGCAGCCATGATGAGTAAAAGTCTTAGTGTCAGTTTGTATTGAAAAAGAGCTAGAGCTTTTATGTAACCACAAGCTAGTAGCATCTAATAATACAAAAATATACAAAGTATATAATGTGATCTTACATATTTTAAAAATAAAAATGCAGTGTGTAGATTGAGAAAAATCCCACTGCTAATTATAGATCTATTTGGATTTTATTACTTAGACTTAACCATGAGGTCAGCGCAAACCAGAGGCCAGTTGAGTCAAATATATAACTAAACTAGAATTAAAATTTGCCAAAAGAAGTGCTTAGAGAATGATGGAGACGTGTAAAAAGGACACAAGAGTCAGCTTAAAAGGGGTTCCCACAAGCCAAATCTGGTATAATTTGAACATCAAAATAAATTATGCTGAAACATATTATAAAACCTATTGAATAAAATAAGAATCCATGAGTACATAGTGATATAAATAAATGAATTAAAGAGTAAGTAGAGGAGAAGAGAACACTCTTTCATACAATAGAATGCTAACTAATGAATGTAGAATTAGAAAATCAATGGATGCTGAGACTAGAAAGTGAAAAGTTTGATGGGGAACATGATATTTATAGTTTCAAAGCATCTTCCCACAAATTACTTAATTCACTACAAAGAGAAAAATAGTAACTTTACAGCTGCGAAACCTGGTGTACAGAACCTTGACCAATGATCAAAGCTAACAAAAGGATTGGTCAATGTTCAACCATATCAGGAGGTAGCATATGATCAAGAACCTTTGGCACTGAAGGAAGAAGTCCAAGCTGCAATGAAGGCATTGGTGAAAAACAAGGCTTCAGGAATTGATGGAATACCAATTGAGATGTTTCAACATACGGATGCAGTGCTAGAAGTGCTTGCTCGTCTATACCAAGAAATTTGGAAGACAGCTACCTGGCCAACAGACTGTAACAGATCCATATTTGTGCCCATTCCAAAGAAAGATGATCCAACAGAATGTGGAAATTATCAAACAGTATCATTAATATCACACAAGTCAAATTTTGCTGAAGATCATTCAAAAGCTGTTGCAGCAGTACATCAATAGGGAACTGCCACTCTTTAACAAACGGTGTTGGCATAACTGGATATCCCTCTGCAAAAGAATGGAACAAGACCCATACCTCACACCATGCACAAAAACTAACTCAAAATGGATCAAAGACCTAAATATAAAATCAAAAATGATAAAGATCATGGAAGAAAAAATAGGGACAACGCTAGGAGCCCTAATATATGGCATAAACAGAATACAAACCATGAGTAACAGTGCACAAACACCAGAAGAGAAACTAGATATCTGAGAGCTCCTAATAATCAAACACTTGTGCTCATCAAAAGACTTCACCAAAAGAGTCAAAAGACAACCTACAGACTGGGAAAAAAAATTTGGTTACAACAAATCCGATCAGGGTCTAATCTCTAAAATCTACAAGATATCGCAAAACCTCAACAACAAAAAGACAACCCACTTAAAAAATGGGCAAAGATATAAACAGGCACTTCTCCAAAGAAGACATTCAGGTGGCTAACAGACATATAAGGAAATGCTCACGCTCATTAGCCATTAGAGAAATGCAAGTCAAAACTACAATGAGATACCATATCACCCCAACAAGGCTCATATTAATCCAAAAAACACACAATAATAAATATTGGAGAGGGTTTGGAGAGACTAGAACACTTAGACACTGTTGGTGGGAATGTAAAATGGTACAACCACTTTGGAAATCGATTCGGCGCTTCCTTAAAAAGCTATAAATAGAAGTACCATATGGTCCAGCAACCCCACTCCTTGGAATATATCCTAGAGAAATAAGAGTCATCACACAAATAGATATATGCACACTCATGTTCATTGCAGCACCGTTCACAATAGCAAAAAGATGTAAACAACCTAGGTGCCCATCAACAGACAAATGGATAAACAAATTATGGTATATTCACACAATGGAATACTACACAACAATAAATAACAACGATGAGTCCATGAACCATAACATGGATGGATCTGGAAGGCATTATGCTGAGTGAAATTAGTCACAAAAGGACAAATATTGTATGAGACCACCATTATAAGAACTCAAGGTTTAAACACAGAAGAAAAGGTTCTTTGATGGTTACAAGGGTGAGAGGGAGGGAGAGGGGAATACACTGACTAGACAGTAGAGAAGAATTATCTTAGGTGAAGGGAAGGACAACACACAATACAGGGGAAGTTAGCACAACTGGACTAAACCAAATGCTAAGAAGTTTCCTGAACACAGCCAAACACTGAGGGACAGTGTAGTAGGGTTGGGGGTCTGGGGACCATGATTTCAGGGGACATCTAGGTCAACTGGCATAACAAAGTTTATTAAAATGTTCTGCATCCTACTTTGGTGAGTGGCGTCTGGGGTCTTAAAAGCTAGCCAGCGGCTATCTAAGATGCATCAATTGGCCCCAAACCACCTGGAACAAAGGCGAATGAATAACACCAAAGACACAAGGAAAATATTCGCCCAAGAGACAAAAGGGGCCGCATAAACCAGAGACTCCATCAGCCTGAGACCAGGAGAACTAGATGGTGCCCGGCTACCACCAATGACCACCCTGACAGGGAACACAACAGAGAGTCCCTGATGGAGCAGGAGAAAAGTGGGGTGCAGAACTCAAATTCTAGTAAAAAGACCAGACTTAATGGTCTGACTGAGACTGGAGGAACCCCAGAAGACACAGCCCCTGGACTCTCTGTTAACCCAGAACTAAAACCATTCCCGAAGCCAACTCTTCTGACAGAGATTAGACTGGACTTTAAGACGTAAAATGATACTTGTGAAGAGTGTGCTTCTTGGTTCAAGTAGATACAGAAGACTCACTGAGCAGCTCCTGTCCGGAGGTGAGATGAGAAGGCAGAAAGGGATAGGAGCTGGTTGAATGGACACGGGAAATCCGAGGTAGAAAGGAGGAGTGTGCAGTCACATTATAGGGATAGCAACTTGGGTCACATAACAATGTGTGTATAAATTTTTGTATGAGAAACTAACTTGAGCTGTAAACTTTCACCTAAATACAATTAAAAAAAAAAGGGAACTGCCAGAAATTGAAGCCAGATTCAGAAGAGGAAGTGAAATGAAGGATATCATTGCTGATGTCAGATGGATTTGGGCTGAAAGCAGGGAATAGCAGAAAGATGTTTTATTGTGTTTTATTGACTATATAAAGGCATTCGACTGTGTGGATCATAACAAATTACGGATAACATTGTGAAAGATGGGAATTCTAGAACACTTAATTGTGCTCATGAGCAATCTGTACGTAGACCAAGAGACAGTCATTCAAACAGAACAAGGGGTTATTGCATGTTTTAAAATCAGGAAAGGTGTGCATCAGGGTTGTATCCTTTCACCATACTTATTCAATCTGTATGCTGAGCAAATAATCTGAAAAGCTGGACTATATGAAGAATGTGGCATCAGGATTGGTGGAACACTCATTAATAACCTGCGATACGCAGATGATACAACCTTGCTTGCTGAAAGTGAAGAGGACCTGAAGCACTTACTGATGAAGATCACAGCCTTCAGCATGTATTACACCCCAACATAGAGGAAACCGAAATCCTAACAACTGGACCGAGAAGCAACATCATGACAAATGGAGAAAATATTGAAGTTGTCAAGGATTTCATTTTATTTGGATCCACAATCAACGCCCATGGAAACAGCAGTTGAGAAATCAAAATGACACATTGCTTTGGACCCACCAGGTAACAGGTGGCTCACTATTTGCAGCAGGGAGGGCAGGTTTAAGGGAACCAACAGAGGTTGGTGAGTATCTTAGTCTCCTACTGCTGCCATAACAAAATACCGCAAAGTAAGGTGCCTTTAAAGAACAGGAATTCATTTTCTCACAGTCCTGGAGGCTAGAAGTCCAAATCAAGGCCTCAGCCATGTTGGTTCCTCCTGTGGGACTCTCTCCTAGTTACTGGCGACTGCCAGCAATCCTTGGCGTTCCTATGCTGCTTACAGATACATCTGCCTCCATCACGTGGTGTCTTTCCCTGTGTGTGTCTGTCTGTACTCCCCTTTATAAGATGACACTCGGAAGGGATTAGGTTTACCCTACTCCAGTATGACTCCGTTAACATAACAAAAGAGCAACCCTATTTTCAAACAGGATCACATTTACAAGTATAGGGGTTAGGACTTCAAATATATATTTTGTGGGGACCCAATTCAACCCCTAACAGGCACACCAAGGCAAGCAACAGCAGGAAGGGGTCAGGGAAAGGTAAGGTGTTAGTGACACCCAGTTTCTCTCTCTCTATCTCTCTATTTGTCTCTCTCTCTCTCACACAAACACAAACACCCCCCCCCCCCCACACACACACACGAGCTGTAGAGATATGTTGCCACAGTTGGTACCTTGGTGAAGCAGGAAGTAAATACCCTGACCTCTTTCCTCCTGCCATTGCCATCTCCTGGCCGTGCGTCCCATTAGCCTAATCCAACAGGAAGCCAGAGCTCAGGAGCCTGGATGATGCAGTCTGTAGAGGTTAGCATCTTGGGCACAGAGCAGCCCATAGAAGAATGGAGAATGATGGGGGAGGGGAGACAATCAGTACATGCTGATTTTTAAAATTTTTTATATGTTGAGAAGTTTTGTTGTTGTGTGCTGTCGAGTCAATTCCAACTCATAGTAACCCTATAGGACAGAGTAGAACTGCTCCATAGGGTTTCCTGGGCTGTAAATCTTTACGGGATCAGATAGCCAAGTCTTTTCTTCCACGGAGCCACTGGTGGTTTCGAACCGCTGATCTTTTGGTTAGCAGTCAAGAAGTTACATACTATCTACGAATTTTATTTCAAGATAGCAAAGTGGATGTTACAACGTAACTGTCATAACAAGGGAGCATTGGGTCTGTTTAGGATTGAAAACCACTGCCAAGAGCCACGAGTCTTCCAGGGAAGAAGGGAAATAGGCTTTGAATAGAGACTTGTTTAAAATGAAAAAGACTATGTCTTAAATACTGGGTCCTAAATACTGAAATGAGGGAGTTGTAACCATAAAAATGACAGGCAAGTTAAGGAATCTGACCAAGATATCCTTAAAAAGCACACTTCCAGTGGGAAAGACGTATTTAACGTAATCACTGCTGGGGGCAATTATTCCTCAATGTATCAGCTACACATAATTGCTTGTATAATTTAACAAAACAATAAAACAGTCTCTCAGACTTAGCAATATGCATACATTATATTTAATATTATTAAATCATGTATAGTTATAGCTTGAAGGGAGTGATAACATTTCTTAACAGGCTAACTCAATTCTAGCAGACTGAAAAACGAATGCTTTTTTTCTGATCATAGAAGTAAACTTATTTAAAAAAAAAATAGCAAAGATGAGTAATGCAGTCACCACCAATAAGCTCAGCCTTGGCCAAGACCCCAGGAGTCCTCTTATTGCTCACTGCTCTCATTTGCTGCCCCTTTTTTCCTATAGCACCTCCTACCCTTGCGTTCATTTGTTACCTAATTAACTCACAGTGAATGATAGTTTTTCTTGGTTTAGTTCTCATCCATACTGTAAGCTCCCTGAGGCAAGGACTGTGTCGTTAACATCTTTATATTTACTTTCTGGCAGACACATAAACCAAAACACTAACCCAGTTTCCCAGAGTCGATTCCAACTCATGGAGACCCCATGCATGTCAGAGTAGAACTGTGCTCCATAGGGTTTTTAATGGCTGATATTTTAGAAGTAGATCACCATGCCTTTCTTACAAGGCACCTCTGGGTAGACTTGAACCTCCAACCTTTTGGTTAGCAGCTAAGTGCTTAGCTGTTGTGCCCCCACCTTCCAAAAACAAACAAACAAACCTGGTGCCGTCAAGTCAATTCATAGCAACCTTATAGGTCAGAGTAGAACTGCCCCATAGAGTTTTTGACTGTTTGGTTAGCAGCCTAATGCTTAACCACTGCACCAATATCTTCTTCAGGTGCTTATTTGCTTCATTTTCCAATTTGTGGGGGTTGAAACAGTGATTCTCAAACTTGCTGCACATTAAAATCACCTGGAGAGCTTTTCAGAAACACTGATGCTCCAGCCCTCACCCCTAGAAATTCTAATTCATTTGGTCTGCTGCGCCCCAGGTGATTCTAATATCTAGCTTAGTACAGGGTTTCTCAATCTTGGCATTTTTGACATTTTGGGCCACATAATTCTTGGTTGTGGGGGCTGTCCTGTGCCTTGTAACTTGCTGAATAGCATCCCTGGCCTCTATCCATGAGATGCCAGTAGCAGCTGTGACCACCAAAAATGTCTCCAGACATTGATAGATGTCTCCTGGGAGGCAGAACCACCCCTGGTTGAAAACTACTGGTCTAGTTGCTTTGAGAGCGTGGTTTTGGAAGCCCATAGTTTTGTTTTCTGTGCCTGTTCTGACAGGAAGCTGCAGAAGAGTGTCTGGGAAAAGCACTAGGCTAGTGTCAGAAGGTTCCACAGACGGCTGACTCCTGCCATACAATGGCAGTGTGATCCTAACGGCTCTTTTACTTTCCCTGATTCTGTTTCCTTATCAGAGGGCTTAAAAGCAATCAAGCTACTGGAGCTTTAAATTTATTTCCAGCTCCTTTACCTGGCAACCAGCAGGAACTGGAGTGTGTTTTATATTAGATACATTTATTGAGGAGAATTTTCTAGTTCACATTTAACTAAGAAGAAGTAAATGAAATGGCTTTATGGTTGTGACTTTATTGATTTCCCACCCCCACCTCAATAAATAAATTTCCTACACCGGCTCCCCAGCCCTCCTCCCTCCCCCACCCAGGACAAACTAGAGGCATTCCTAAGTTGCATAACCCATTTTAGTACAAAATATGATTTAAACAGACAGGAAGAAACACTCCCTTTTTTATGACAGGCATTTAAAAATGGAGATGGTGGATTTAATAATTTAACTTTCAAACACAAAATATGCAGGAATTTCCACAAGACCAGAAGAATTGGATGGTGCCCAGCTACCATTACTGAACACTTTGATCAAAGATTCTATAGAAGAATCCTGATCAAAAGGAGGAAAATGCAGAACAGAATTTCAAATTTTCCTGGACTCTAGACTTTCTGGATCCGTGGAGGCTGGATAAACCCCTGAAACTATTGCCCTGAGAGAATCTTTAAACCTTAAGCCAAAAATACCCCTGAAGGACCATGATCTCGGGGAACATCTAGCTCAATTGGCATGACACTACTTATAAAGATAATGCTCTACATTCTACCTTGGTGAGTAGTGTCTGGGGTCTTAAAAGCCTATGAGCGGCCATCTAAGATACTCCACTGATCTCATCCCTTCGGGAACAAGGGAGAACGAAGAGAACAGGATACAAGGAAAAGATTAGTCCGAAGGACTAATGGTCCACAGCTACCAAGGCCTCCACGGGACTGAGCCCAGTACAGCTGGATGGTGCCCGGCTACCACCAATGACTCCTCTGACCAGGATCACAACAGAGGGTTCTGGGCAGAGCTGGAGTAGGATGTAGAGTATAATTTTAACTCCCAAAAAAAAAAAAAAAAAGAAGACCAGATATACTGGCCTAAAGAATACTAGAGAAACCTCGAGAGTGTGGCCCCCAGACACCCTTTCAGCTCAGAGGGGAAGTTACCTTCAAGGTTCGATGTTAAGCCTGGGAATGGACACCCCAGTAAAACTAAATGGGACTAACGATGTACAGGAGTCCGGTGACAAGGGCCAGAAGGCAGAGGGAGAGTAGGAAACTGATGATAAGGAACACAAATTGAATAAGGACACTGTCGATGTATTGTGAGATTGTTGACCACTGCTATAGGGCAACATTTGTAGTAACTATTAAATGGGAGGCTGTTTTGTCCTGTAAGCCTTCATCTTGGGCGAGAATGGCAGCACAATTGGAAGAGCATAGTCAATATTACTTAAATGTGTAAGTAAAAAGTTTTGAAATGGTGTTTAAATAAAATAAAAATAAATAAATAAATAAATAAATAAATAAACAAATGAGACTAAAGAGGTACAATAGTCCACTGACAAGGTCCAGAAGACAGAAGGGGACAAGGAAGCCCCCTGGTGATAGGGAATACAAGGTGGAGTAAGGATATTCTTGATGTGCTGTGAGATTGTTAACCATTGTCATAGGGCAACATGTGTAGTAATTGTTAAATGAAAAACTATTTTTTTCTGTAAGCCTTCATCTTAAGTGAGAATAACAGCACAGTTGGAAGAGCGTAGTCAATGTCACTGAACTGTGAATGTAGAAATTTTTGAAACGGTGTATCTTTGGCCATCTGTAATTTTCATCAAAAAAAAAGGTTGAGAATTTAGAGGCTTAATACGTTGTGGGGTTGTTAACCAATGTCAAAAAACAACATGTGTACTACTATTTCATGAGAAACTATTTGCTCTGTAAGCTTTCACCTGAAGTACAATAAAATATATATTAAAAAAAAAAAAAAAAATACCCCTGAAATCTTAAAACCAAACAATAGTTTTGCTTAACTAGTAAAGAATGGCTGCCATGAGTATTGTGCTCTTTTAAGATCTATCTATATGGGATCAAATTGATAACAGCAACTCAAAAGATTAGATAGGAAACTTTAGAGGCAGTGAGTTTATGTTAGTGGGGGAGGAACAACTCAGAAAAGAAGGCTGAGAATGATTGCACAGCTTGAAGAATGTAGTCAATGTCACAGAATCGTACATGTAGAAACTTCAATTGATGTATGTTCTGCTGTGTCTATTCTCAACAACAATGAAAATAAAATAAATTATTAAAAAATGTAGGAATTTTAAAATGTAGATATTATATTAAATGAACTGCCCTGATGGTGCAGTGGTTAAGCGTTCAGCAGCTAAGCAAAAGGTCGGCAGTTTGAATCCACCAGCTGCTCCTTGGAAACCCTGTGAGGCAGCCCTAGTCTGTCCTATAGGGTTGCTATGAGTTGTAATCAACTTGATGGCAATGGGTGTGGTTTGGTCTTGGAAGCTTCAGTTTGGGGCATGTGATTTCAAATAAATCTCTGATAATCCAAAAAGACTCCTTTCTTTCCTTCTTTCCTCCCTTTCTTCCTTCCCTCCAACAATCATTTATTGAGCTCTTCATTGTGTGAAACATTATGATAGGCTGCTGCACTGCCCGTAGATTACTATGTGGAGTACACTGGGGCTGTGCAAATGGCGGCCCTGCTAGGCACTGGAGATACAAAAATGGCTAAGACTGGTGCCTTGCCCTTTAAGAGCTAACAATCAAATCAGAAGAGCAGGCCTGTAATGGAGGCAGAATGTAGTCAGAGGAAGGTAGGGTTAGGAACAACACACTTAGGCCTCTAAGTCAATCTCTGTGAAACCTTTACTACTCTCCCAAACCAAAAACCTTGGAATCACTGACTCCTCTTTCTCTCATACTTCCCAATCCACTTCTCACCACTTCTACTGCCTCAGTCGTCTCCTGCCTGGATTAATGCAATTGCCTCTTAATTCCTTTCTTCCATCTTTTTCCCCTCTTCCCCTGCCCTTCCTCACCTCCATAATCTACTCACTACATGAGGCACCAGAGCATAGAATGCCCCCACCCCCATATCACTCAGAGTAAAAGCCAAAGTCCTTACAAAAAAAAAAACAACTTGTTGCCATCAAGTCGATTCTGACTCATAGTGACCCTATAGGACAGAGTCGAACTGCTCCATAGGGCTTCCAAGGAGCGGCTGGTGGATTCGAACTGCTGACCTTTTGGTTAGCAGCCGAGCTCTTAAACACTGTGCCACCAGGGCTTCAATCTCCTACTATTTTCCTCTTATTCACTTCTCTTCTTCTACACTAGACACCATTATAGTTCCTCAGACACATCAGGCGTGTTCCTGTCTCAAGGGCTTTTGTTCTAGCTGTTCCCTCTGCCAAGGATGTTCTTCCCCAGATAGCCAAAGGACAACTCCTTTATAGCCTTCAGGTCTATGTAAAATGTCATCTGCTTAATGCAGCCACCGTGACCACCCTACTTAATATCACAACCTGCCACCCTCATACTGACTCCTCACCCCCCTAAATCCTGCTCTTTTCTTCCCATAGTATTTATCACCTTCGAACATACTAATTTACTTATAACGTCTGTTCCTTTTTGTCCTTTTCTTTCCACTAGAATGTAAGCTCCATGAGGGCAGGGTTCTTTGTTTTTTTCTCTCATGTTTTCCAAGTACCTAGAACAATGCCGGGGACAAAAATGAATGAACGGTTGCTGTAGCCCCTGGCCTCCCACTACACTTTCATACCTGTACCATGGCCCCTAATCACTCGATCATCTGTCTTACAGCTAAAATGTGAAGCCTGACCTTGGGCAAGCTGATTAGCTTTTCAGAGTCTCATTACAGTTAAATGGGGTTGATGAGTTAACTATATCTATCTAATGAGGTCATTGTGGGTATTAAATGAGTTGTTACCTAAAGGGACTTAGCACAGTGCCTAACACATAGAAAGTCCTCATTAAACATTATTGTTGTTGTAGTTGCCATGGAGTCGGCTCCAACTCATGGTGACCCCATGTACGTAGAATGAGACGTTGCCTGGTCCTGTGCCATCTTCATGATATTGGTATGCTTGAGTCCATTGATGCAGCCCCTGTGTATTTTGAGTGACTTCCAACCTAGGGGGCTTATCTTCCAGTACTATATCAAACAATATTCTCTTGTGACTCATAGGGCTTTCATTGGTTAATTTTTTAGCAGAAGATCACCAGGCCTTTCGTCCTAGTCTGTCTTAGCCTGGAAACTCCACTAAAACCTGTCCACCATGGGTGACCCTGCTAGTTTTTGAAATACCAGTATTGCCTATCCCTATCAAACCAGTACTCTGAGGAGACAAGCATGTTCCTTGATCTGAAGAATCTTCCGTTCTGGTTGGAACTTTGAGCATCTGCACCCATAAGCAAAGTCCAGTCCAGAACAACGCATTAAATTGCAGCAATCTACACCAGCTCACAGTGTCAAACATCTCTCTTCATTCGATCAGGTTCTGGTCAGCTCATCCCTAGCCATCCAAGCTAGGCCACAGTGAGTAGCCACTGTAGAGGAGTTTACACACACTTCCTGGCACTTCAGACCAGCCAGCCCCCTCTCTCTCTCTGTCATCCCTAGCCCCCTTGGGCTAGGTCAATGGTCATCCACTCATAAACTCAGGATTCCATGCAACTCCCAGCACTGCTGACCAGCCAGTCCTTCCTCTCTCTCTCATCCCTAGCCCCTATGGGCTAGGTCAAAGGGTGCCAGTGGAACATTTCCAAACTCAGACCATCTCTTCATTGCTGCACTTCCCCCACTTCCACTCATGAGTAGACTCAGGTGATCACCAGAAGTAAGCATACCAAACTGTCTACTAACTGGTTCCCTTTACCTTCCAGTCCTGGAAGGAGGTTCTGATGGACACTGACTTTTCCTGCCTTGATGCGTCCAACAGCAAACCACTTGCTTGTTTGAAATTCAAAAAGCAAAGCAGTCACTTTTTCTCTGTAGGTCCTTCCTTCAAATGCAAATCTCCACTCTCCCAAAGTGTTCCAGTGGGGCTCAGGTATGCACAGAGCTACTGTATTCAAACCAGCCTGTATTTCTTTCAGGCAAATTCTAGTTCCCCTTTTAACATCCAATCAAGTACTGACTGAAGGCGGAGTTACACACTCTCTGTAATCTATAATACCCAATGTTCATTTCTATCATATGTTTAGGTCTGCTTTACAACACTAGGTAGGAGAAACATTCAATATCCATAGTGAAAAACAAAAACCAAACCCATTGCCGTCAAGTCAATTCTGACTCATAGCGACCAATGGCAACCCATAAGCCTTAACTCATTAATTAATGCATTCAATTAAACACACAATCTTAAACACATAACCCTTTAAAAAACATTCCAGTTTCATATTTTCTACTCCACTCCTTCACTATCTTTCCATTTGTATGCATATGGCCTTGGGTGGAATCAGAAGATCCTGGCCTCCTATCAATCATCCCATTTAACTCACTTGGCCCTTGCCCTGAGCCAATCCAGATGCAGCTTTTCTTCCATCAGCTGCAACATAACATTGCTTACTTTCCTTTCAGCCATTACAGATAACAACAACCAAAATAACCATTGAAGAATCAAAAGTTTCACTTCCCAAGCTCCTTCATTATTTCTCTTACAAAGTCCCATGCTTCCATGAGTTTGGAGCCATTGCAACAAATCCCACTTCTGACACCAACGGTAAAAATGACGTGGGGGTGATGTCTGATCTCTTCTAACTTCACCAGGGGGGGAGAATCAAGATCAACAGCTCAAGGCTGATTCCTGTGAGGTGGAGTTCAGACATTCCTTCCCTCCCTATCATCTTTACCAATTCTGATACCAGCTGTCCGCCTATGGCACTCTCTACTTCTCTGCTGAGTTCTGTAATTCATCGCAATGGCCACACAGAACTCACAGACAATAGTCACAATTATGGGGTTTATTAGGGAAGTAACAGGTTACAATTCAGGTTCAGGAACACTCAGGATACAGTTCTTCCATCAGGACAGCTTCTCAGCCATGCTGCAAGTATACATCTCTCTGGCACCTCAGCCTCTGCCCTGCTCAAGTAAGTGTTGAAAAACTCTTTTAGCTCTGCCAGTAAGTGCCCAGAGGCACCTCACTCTGCCAGTAAGCCTTGGCCCAAAGGCACTCAGCTTTCTCATTCTCTGGGCTGGGAAACCCACTGCACTGTCTCCTGCCCGTCTCTCCTGCTGCTGTTTCTCTGCCTCCATGTCTCACCATCTTCAGTATTACAGCTCTCTGTCTCTCAGTCTCCTGGCTCCAGGAGCTTCTCAGTACAGGGATCCTGGGTCCAAAGGATGCAGTCCATTCTTGACTCTTCTTCCTTGGTGATAGTGAGATCCTCCTCTTCTCACCTCTGGGATGGCTCATTTTAAGCCTAGCAGGATGGCAAAACTGACCAATCGCCTTGTTAGGGTTCCATATACCTTATTAGCATGGTCCTACCTGGTCATTTGGTGGGAATTGCAAGACCATAGCAAGAAAGGCCACACAAAAGTGATCTATCGCACTGCATATAGCTTCCAGCATTATAGCAACACACAAGCCATCACAGTACAAATATTAGCTATTGTTATTACTAAGAATCTTGCCTAGGGCCAAAATAGGAGCTTAGTGTGTGCTGAGTGAATGATTCAAAGAATAAATGAACTCCTGGCTTCATGATTAACAAAGCAATGGCTCCGAGGCACTGAGTGTAGTGGGGGAACAGCATAGTTTGGCATGTTGAACTGTGAGACTGGATAAGATGGAGCCTGAAGGCAGGTCAGGCTGCCAGGATGGAGGCTTTGTGGTGCCCCCCTAAGGAGGAGTTTGGATTTGATCCTGTGGGCTATAGATGAATGGGATGACTGGACTTGTGTTTTGGATTATTAAGCAAGGTCAAGAGGGAAGGAGAGTGGAGGCAGGGAGATCAGTTAGTAGGATATAGACTCATCAGGAAGGAATAATGAGCATTTGGCTAGGGCAGCTATTGGAACAGATGGTGGAGACATTTTGGGGTAGAATCAACAGAACTGGTATAACATGTATCATTAAAAAGCAAACTCTGTATTAACTCCTTCAGACAAGTCCAGGAAACCAATCTACTTTCTATGCTCTATAAGGCAGCAAAAATATGATTAACATGAATTATATAGATTCTTACCTACCATTAATTTCCAAGTGGATTTTTAACTTTTATGAACAGGCTCTTTTGCCTATTATTCAGTAGAGAAGCAGACTGTTTTTCTCATGGGAGAATGGTTAGACTAGGGAAAAAAAAAAAAAAAGGAAATTCTTTCCTTGTTAGGTAATAATAAAGAGATGAAGCAAACATGGTCAAAATACAATGTGAAGAAAAGCTCCGGAATTTGCTGTCATAAAACAGATCTCGTCAAATCTCAGTGGGTACAGTGGCAGTTTCTCTTAAAGGTTAAAACAGGAAATACACATATTCTGATTAAAACCCATGTACGTTCTGATAGGAGCTGATGATGTTTTGAAAACTTAGGCATTTCAAGATCTTAATAAAATGCCTTTCTAAGCAACAAAAGGGCAAGCCTTTGATAAGTCTGTGAGGTGAGATGAATTAGGCAACTGGAGTTAAGATGCCTGAAATGAAGGCACCTTTTCTACATATATTGGCCACCAAGTGACAGCCCCCACCCCTTCAGCCTAATTGCCCTCCCTATGAGGGTTTCACGGTCCAGCGGTCTTTGATGCTCAGGTGGTGTTAAATATCTTAAAAACCAACAAAACCCCCAAACTCTGACACTTCTTTGCCCTGGATGATAGTCCAGCTCCATGTTCCAGTTTCCTTCTTGGCTTGTCTTCCTTACTAGCACCCTCTAGGACTGCAAAGTCAGGTTGTTGTTGTTGTTATTTGAAAGTATTTCTCACCCCTTAGGAGACACATCTGAGAAGCGTATTTCTCAGAATTTGAAATCTGCCCTTTTGAGGTTCAGGGACATGTCTGCAGGATACTTTGGCACACAGAGGTGTTGTTTAGGTGCTTGTCCAGAACATGACTGCTGGTGGCCTTCCTCTGATTATTGCCAGCTCCAAGACAAAATGGCTCTTTTTATTGCCAGTTCTTTCTTAGTGGCCAAAACTGGGTCCAGAGAAGCAGTTTCCTTTGCTCTTTGAGATGAAATGGTAAGCAAGGCAAGGCTAGAATGTGCCACAGACTTTCCTTCCAGCCCTGAGAGACACCATTTGGGGGCGATGCTGCACTTGGAGCGAATACAGTTAAGCAGTCAGGGTGGGGGCCTCTGACCCAGGGGTGGGGTGTCCAGGTGAAGGGAGGAGGTGCCTCAAGAAGAAGCACAGGTGGGGCCACCACCTCCAGACCTCAGGGAGCTGCAGAGGGCGCAGGTCCAGTCACATGTTTCCTACAAGGTGCATAGAAACCTTGCTTTCTTTGGGGGTATTTCACCATGATTGTTTAATACAGTGGTTCCTAGAGTGTGGTCCCGAGACCAGCAGCATCAGCATCACCTGGAAATTGGTTAGAGATGAAAATTCCCAGGTCCCACCCCAGGCCTCCTGAAATAGAAACTGAGGTACAGCCGGGGAATCTGTGTTTTAACAAGCCCTCTGGGTAATTCTAATGCACGCTCAGATGTGAGAACCATCTATTTGAACATCTGTTTCTGTTGGTGTATTTCATCACAAAGCTTTTCTTCTAGTGTGGAAGGTCTTTGCTTCCTAATTCTGCACATCTGCAATCACCTCATTGTAAGGCTGCTGTTACCATGTCAACAACTACCTGGGTCATTTGTAGTTGTGACAGGAGGGGGGATGGAGGAGAGAGTGCTGCAAAGAGCCTCAGGGAGGAAATCTTAAACCTGCTGGGACCAGCCTTGAATCTTCACACCTTTAACAGGTCGAGAACTCACAAGAGGGAAAAGTAAAGTTAAAGAGAAAAACAATTACTGTTTTGAATCAGTAGCACAGCAAATTGAGGTGATAGCCAAAACATTTTTACTTCTGGCAAGGGAATCCCTTTCAGGCAGGACATTTAATATGGAGACGCGGTGAGGTGGGAAGAGGGGAGCTGACATGCGCTCCCCTCAGAGCTTCTCTTGGCCACAGCCCTGTCATGGGGAAGAGGATCAGGAACAGGACCAAGGCAGAGAACCAAGGAGAGGGTTTGGGGCTCCTTTTGATATTTAGAGCTGCCCAACAATGGGATGGCATCTTAGGGGCAATAGCAAGCCTCTCCACTGTGAGTATGTAAGCCCGACGGCCACGTGACAGAGATGCCATAGTAAAGGGAATTCCTGTATCAGGCAAGAAACTGCGCTAGGGTCAATGTTTTACAGACTTGTTTGTAAAGCGGAGTTTTTTCTTTAAGCAAAGACAATATACTGTGGCGTCTCAGTTTGTTGTTGTTAGGTGTCCTCAGTTAACTCCGACTCACGGTGACCCCGTGTGACAGAGTAGAACTGCCCCATAGGGTTTTCTAGGCTATAATCTTTATGAGAGCAGATTGCTAGGTCTTTCTCCCACAGAGCTGCTGGGTGCAGAGCCTTTTGGTTAGCAGCTGAGTGCTTAACTGTTGTGCCATGAGGGCTCCTTTGATGTATAAAATAGATAAAAGAGGCACCTTTTCGGTGATCCCGGGGTAGGGAGCCTGGAGCTCACCCATGTGGCCTCTCCCTTATCCCCATGACACCTCTTTGGAAATCCTACATGAAACCATGGTCCCTTCCAACAAGAGCTTTTTTGACTCTGTGGTTCTTTGACAAATGCACAAACAGAAACTTTTGCTTTCCCTCCTTCCCAGGCTTCCCCAGTGCTACCCCGAGATTCCTTGGACCTGGTGTCACCAAGATAGCAATTATTAGGCAAACGGGAAAACCTAAGGGAGTGTTCCGCTGCAGCCACACACCCCTTGTGGCCCTCTCCTGGGGTGGTGCACAGTGAGGGCTTTTCATGCTGAGTCCCAGGGTCATGGTAGAAGGAGAGGGCAGAGCCTGTGATTTGAGCTCAGCTGAGAAGGATGTGCCAGCCTTTAGTCACCTTTGGTGCAACTGGGACAAAAGGTAGGCAGGTCCCTAAGCCTGAGCCAACACATGGGGCATGGGTCGAGTTGGTTTTTCCATGGCTCCAGCAAGCCCACCTTCAAGGAAGCCCAGAAGGCTGTCAGGGCCTGCTCTTATGGGATCTCAGAAGTGAATAAGAGGGGCTTCTCCCACTAGGAGGGGAGACGGCCCACGGGCCTACTGCAGATGGCCGGTAGCCAGGACCCTCCCTTCTCTGCCCCAGCACTTGCTGGTTCTGATTCTGTTTTTTTTCCAACAGAACCAGAATTTTTGTCATAAAATTCTTGGACTACTTGAGTGTCTGGATTATATATTTTTTTTCCGTAGTGACGATCGCTCTAATCTCTTTCATAAACACCTAGCGGGAGGAAAAAATTTTTCCCATCAGAAGGGTAACAAAAAACAACACCAAAGAGACTTCAGTATAGTGCAGCTGATTCTCTGGCTGGTAAAGGGAATGGCTGGGACTTGGAGCTGTTTTTATTTATTTAAAAGGAAACATACTTATTCATTCATTCAACAAACACTTACTGAGCATCTGGAGGCGCTGGGCTTCTGCTGGGCACTGGGGATATAGTGTCAGTCCAGCTCGTAAGGAGCCATTAGGTGAGGGGAAGACAGACATGGGCGCTGACCATCACGGTCCAGGTGTCCGTGTGTGGCCAGCGATTGGTTTACATAGGCAGCCACGATCAGACCGAGGAGGCGCCCAGGCCAACTGGCAGAGAAGTTAGCCAGATGAAGAAAAAGACAAAAAGCCTTCTAAGCAGAGAATAGCACATACGTAAGTAGCACGGAGTCTGGGAAGTGTGGACCAGTCCTCCTGGTTGTGGAGGGGCATGAGAAGTGCTGGGGAGGGAGGGGCAGAAGCGGGCTGGGGAGCTGGGCGGGGCAGCATCTGGTAAGGCACTGTGTGCTGAGCTAAAGAATTTGGACTTTTTCTTATGAGTGATGGGTTTTAAGCAGGGGAGAGTCATGACTCCACCTGTACTTTAGAAAAAATCTCTGTGAAATGATACTATGTATGGGATCTGCACCCAAATAAACTCAGATAAAATACAAAAAGCTAGTAATTGTAGGACTCCATAATAGATGTCTAGCAGTAGGCTGGTTGAATAAACTATGGTACATTCATGCCAACAAGTACTGTTGTTGTGGGGTGTCATTGAGTCAATTTCGACTCATAGCGACCCCATGTGACAGAGTAGAACAGCCCCATTGAGTTTCATATGCTCTTATATTTATGGGAGCAGATTGCCAGGTCTTTCTCCCATGGAGACGCTGGGTAGGTTCTAACCACCAACCAGTTGGGTAGCAGCCCAGTGCTTAACCATTGAGCCACCAGGGCTCCTAAAGAAGTATTAGGCAGTTGTAAAAATGAATGAGGAATATCTCCAAATACAATATATTATTAAGTGAAAAAAAGGAATGTGTTTATAATATTTACCTAAGAAAGGTGGGGATACAAATATATAAATTTATAAATGCATCTGCTTTTATTAAAAACAGACAAGCAATGGTAGGACAAACCAATGAAAAATGGTTACCTATAGGGCAAGGAAAGAACCCTCGTGGCACAGTGGTTAAGTGCTTAGCTGCTAAACAAAAGGTCAATGGTTCGAACCCACCAGCCACTCCACCAGAGAAAGATGTGGCAGTCTGCTTCTGTAAAGATTACAGCCTTGGAAACCCTATTGGGCAGTTCTACTCTGTCCTATAGGGTCGCTATGAGTCAGAATCGACTCGACAGCAATGGGGTTTGTTTATAGGACAAAGGAATTCCTCCAGGATAGAGTGTAGGAGATGGAGACAGAGGCTGGGCTTATTTAAATATATCTTGTTTTGTGTAAGGTCCTTGGGTGGCGCAAACCTTTTGTACTCGTCTACTAGCTGAGAGGTTGGCAGTTCGAACCCACTCAGAGGCACCACAGAAGAAAGGCCTGGTGATCTGCTTCCATAAAGATTACAGGCAAGAAAACCCTCTGGAGCACGATTCTATATGGGGCTGCCATGAGTCAGAATCAACTCAACAGGGACCAGGTTTTTGGATGTTTTGTATATTTGACTTTGGAACCAAATATTTCATACAATTAAAGAACAAAATTAACTTAAAAAGAAATCTCTAAAAATATAAAAATAAAATTAAGCAAATGAACATAACTGTGTATTCAGGTGGTGGCGTAAGCGCACAGAGAAGAGCTGTTCCAAACACAGTAATTTGACTGTACATCCCTAGAGGGATATAAGCTAAGGCCAAAAAGAACTGCAAACAAACAAACAGTTTTCAGCCATCGGTTTGCTGGTCGGGGAATTGGTGTTGGTATTCTGCGACTATTGTGTGTGGAATGTGAGATGAAGTAAATGAGAAATTATGTGAAGTTCTAATTCTATAATTCCTAGCGTCTTTGAGAAATGAGATTCGAGGCATGGGAGAAAGCAGATGTACAGGTAGATGGAGGAACGAAGAGGTGATGCAAAAACGCTGTAGTCATGAATTTTAACTGAAAATATCAATACGAACTTGTTGTTAGGTGCCGTTGAGTCGGTTCCGACTCATAGCAACCCTATGTACAACAGAACAAAACACTGCCTGATCTTGTGCCAATCTCACAACTGTTGTTCTGCTTGAGCCTATTGTTGCAGCGACTGTGACAATCCATCTCGTTGAGGGTCTTCCTCTTTTTCACTGACCCTCCACTTTACCAAGCATGATGTCCCTTCCCCAGCCCTATTTTGAGTGCCTTCCAACCTAAGGGGCTCATCTTCCGGCATGGTATTAGACAACGTTCCGATGCTATTCATATGGCTTTCACTGGCAAATTCTTTTCAGAAGTAGACCACCGGGTCCTTCTTCTAGTCTGTCTCAGTCTGGAACCTGTCCTCCATGGGTGACCCTGCTGGTATTTGAATACCGGTGGCATAGGTTCCAGTATCACAGCAACACAAAAGCCCCCGCAGTACAACAAACTAGCGAATTTTAGATGTGTTTTAACTTCAAAACAAACAAAAAACATATTTCCTAGCTCTAACCTCTGAAAAGATGTAGGAACAATAACCAAGCCAGTGGCAATGAGCATCCCTAGTGCCCAGATTGTGGTCTCGAAATACTATTTTCCCATAAAAGAACTAGGGCTCCATGCAAAAAAAAAAAGGTTGATTCCAGATCTGGGGCAGGAAATGGACACGATGAGCCTGGAACATCTGTCATACCAGATGGCAAGGAAGTCCTCAAAGACTCCTAGGATAGTGTCGAAACGGCCCAGGAGTCAACTTAAAGAGGCTTCCTCTGGCCAAAGATGAGAAAATTTTAGCATCAATAAAGGTAAAACTGCAAGGGATTGAAATGCATGAAATGTATTTAACTCCAAGAGTTCATAATGGTACTAAAACAAATCTAACTGGTCACCTTTGGAGGATGCCAGCCAACAAATTCCTTATTTGGAAAACTGACAAAGAGAAATAGTTGAGCATTTATCTTACCTTTTCTATACAAACTGTACTACTGGGTAACCAAATAGTAGATGAGAAGAAAAGTTTCTCTTTATATAAGTGATTCAGTTCACAAATGAAGAAGGAATGATAGAACTGGAATATCACCATCTGACGCAGTGGGTAAAGTGCTAGGCTGCTAACAAAAAGGTTGGCAGCTTGAACCCACTAGCCACTCCACAGGAGAAAGATGTGGCAGTCTACTCTCGTAAAGGTTTACAGCCTTGGAAACCCTATGGGGCAGTTCTACTCTGACCTATAGAGTCACTATGAGTCCAAATTGACTTGACGGCAGTGAGTTTTTTTTTTTTTTTTAATTAATAGTTATTGGCATTAATCATCATCAGCTGCCAACATCAGATTTGAAATGTGAGCACTGGCTGGATATTTGATGACATTAAAAATTGCAAAGTATTTTTAGGTATGATGTTGTGGCTATGATTTCTCCAAGAGTCCTAATCATTTAGAAATACATGCAGAAGAATTTACACATAAAATGATATAATGTCTGAGGGTGGCTTCCAAATAATAGACAAGGAGGAGGAAGTGGGATGGGGTAGAGATGAACCAGCCTGGCTTTCAGTTTGTAATCACTGAAGCTGGGTGATGGGGGTGTGAAAGTCCATTGTGCTATTCTACTATCCATTCTACTTTTGGATGCGTTTGAGATTTTCCACAATAAAATGTTTAAAAATATAAACATGAATAAATTTTTAAAAGATGAAGAAAAGGAGGACATCTGTGGCAGCTGTGTGGAAGATGGACTGGATGGGATATTTAGGGATATTTATTTTCCTCTTGGAGTCCTTGGGTGATATAATCAGTCAACGTGTTTGGCTACTGATCAAAAGTTTGGAAATTTGAGTCCACCTAGAGGCACCTCAGAAGAAAGGCCTGGCAGCATAAAACATCAGCCATTGAAAACCCTATGGAACACAGTTCTACTCTGACACACACTGGGTCAGCACGAGTCAGAATCGACTCCATGGCAACTGGGACCAGACAGTCATGTGTTCATTTTATTAACACCAGAGGCAATAACACAATGCTAGAAATAAGCATGCATCTATGCATATTTTTTAATATATATTTTTAAATTTTACTTTGTTATTGTTGAGAATATATACAGCAAAACATACACCCATTCCACCATTTCTCCATGTACAATTCAGTAACATTGATCTATGCATATATTTTTTAACGTACATAAATGATGTTATAGAATCTTGGTTTTCTACTTTTTGCACTAAGCACTTTGATTTTCAGATGCACTCATGTTGCTGTATGTACATGTTCTGCAGTGTGTGTCTGCCGTGTTTCACTCATCCACTCTCCTGCTGGTGGACTCTCAGGCACAGAAACAGAATCTCCAGGTCATTGGACTGACGTGGAGGTTTTAGTCTGGAAACCTGCTGCCACAGCAGATGCCAAAACCCCTCCACTGTGCCTGGAAGGGAGCCCTGATGGCGCAGTGGTTAAGAGCTCAGCTGCTAACCAAGATGTTGGCAGTTTGAATCCACAGCCACTCCTTGGAAACACTATGGGGAAGTTCTACTCTGTCCTATAGGGTCACTATGAGTTGGAATCAACTGGACAGCAATGGATTTGGTTTGGTTTGGTGCCTGGAAGAGACGTTCTGGAAAGCTGAAAAGCCACAACACCTCCCATCCTCCCTGTGGCACCAGGCTTAACTTCCCAAACTACAGGATTTGGAGTAAGAAGATTGGAGATGAGGATCACCAAGACCCCTCCCTCTGCCCCTGGAGAAGCCATCCTGGGGTCTAGTTAAGAAGCCCAACGTGTTTAGAATGTACTTTGCTGGCAAGTGTGAGAAACTGAGCCTGTCCTTTCCGCACACAGCTCAGGGTAGAGGGGCAGCCACCCTTCACCCCAAAGGGGAGGAGACATTAGGGGCAGGGCAAGGCACGCAGAAGCCCTGAGCTGGGACACCTGGGGTCAGGTAGCTCCTACCCAGTCCCTGCACCTGCCCCAGCACCCGGGGTAGGCCTGTGGGAAGCAGCTTCACTAACTGTTGAACTGAAGCCACCGCCATAGGAAGCACAAGCTTCTTGCATTAAATAAAATCCGGAAATATCCAGATTGGCTCTGCCATGAGGCACCTCAAACCCAAAGAGGGCATGTAGAGGGCTCTTGCTGATTTCTGTTGGCCTCCAGGGGGCAATGCTTCTCCAACATCAGAGATTCTGAGCCAGAAGCAAGGGCAGCTCTAGATGACAGCTCCCTGTGGATTGCAAAAGATAAAGGCTTGGGGAGAATGAAAAAAATTGGCCCAGGGAGAACTCAGATCTGGACAATCTTCTTTGGGCTATAGCTTTGCTCTCTCCTGCCTTGTTCCAGTAATGCCATCTGTCTCCCCTTGCTCCAGGGGACCCTCCTATTCTTCCAGACTCTTCCAAATGCAAACCGAAGGAGTCTGAGCTCTCCCCTCACCCTGCCTGACACCGCAGTTCCATTTCCTGCCTCTTCTCCTTCCCACCAGGGATCAGGGCCTTCCCTAGTAGACCCCAAGATGGCCCTATCTCAGGAAGACACAATCACAACATCTGTGTAATAATAAACACCACCATGACCACGTGGTAACATAGTGGAAGGGTGAGGTTAGAGAGGGCTTTTCTTTGTCCTCTGGCCCTTGTCCCATGGGTATGACTGACATTTAAGTGACAACCCCTGGAAAGACCAGTGAGATTGGGGGGGGGTGTAGGGAGGTGAGTAGGAGCCCATGGGGGCGTCAGAGCCTCTGGGGCAGCCCAAAGTGGGGGTGGGTGGCAGACCCTTAAGAAAAAAGCGCAGCACCTCCCTGGATAAAGGGTGCTCAGTATAAGGTTGACACTCATTCATTCGACAACCATTCTTTGAGCATCTGTGTTAGACACTGGGCTAGTTGTAAGACACAATTGTGAACAAATGAAATGTGGCTCCAGCTGTCAAGGAAGGAGAGGAGACAAATAGCAAGTAAGCAAATGTGCAGAGCAGAACTACCCTCTGGGGGGGGGTTTCAAGGCTGAGACCTTTCAGAAGATCACCAGGCCTCTCCGAGGCGCTTCTGGGTGGGTTGGAACTGCTAATGGTTTAGTTAGTAGTCGCACTTAACCGTTCGCACCACCCAGGGACTCCAGATGCATGCTTATAAACTGCAGTAAGAACACTGAGGGAAACAAGGAGGGTGAGGAGGCAGAATAATGGGGGAGGGAGCTATTTTAGACACGGTGATCAGGAAAGGAAGTAGGAAGGTATTTCTGCTGAGGCCGATGCAATGAATTGTGGGAGGTTTACCTCTGACCAGCATCTTCTTCCTTCTTCTTGTACAGCATCCTCATTTACAGCCAGCACGAGGTCCCTCCCGTGAGCCTCAGATGCCAGCTCGGGGGGACTGAGGCTGGGAGGAATGGTCGGCAGCATCGTGCACGTGTGTCTGTGAGAATGTGAGAGAGGTGCCCCATGCCCTTGGGCTTTCTGCCAGTGTCGAGGAGGTGCGGGGGGCTCTTTTCCAGCCCATTGCCTCTGTGAGGGGCTGGGTGGACATGGTCTCACTCGTCCAGCTTGCAGGCCTACATTCCCGAGGCTTCAGGTTGCCTCTAGTGACTTGGGAAGGGGAGGAGGTGGTTCGAGCTGGGGCCCGGAAAGGGGCAGCTGAGCCTCTGAGTCCAGCAGCTCATTGTCCAGACGGAAAAACCAAAGCTCACACAAGGGGAAGAGATTTGTCCAAGTTCACTTACACAGTTCAACAGAGACAAGGTTTTGGAGACAGAGGTTTGAATCCCAGCTCTGCCACTCACTAGATGTCAGAGTTTAGGCAAATTACAACCTCTGAGTCTTAGTTTCTGCAAATAGTAATGGAGGATCACAGTATAATATTTTAGAGCTGTGAGGATTAGAGGAAACGGTGTGTAGAAAGTGCCTGTCCCTGGGTGGCTGGTCAGGCATCCCACTCCACGCCTTGGGCACAGACTCATGTGGATACTCCACCACTTTAGAGACATCCTAACGGCACTAGGGGGATGAAAGCTTGTTCCTCAAGTGACACAGCTGCCAGAGGCTTTGGGAGAGAATCGAGGGGTGGGGGGAAGGAAAGAACTGGTCAGTTTTGGGCCTGGGGGGAAGCTCAAAGATCCTGCCAGTCAGTAGACCCTCTAAGGAAGAGAGTGGCTTGTGGCCTAGGCCCAACCTTCCAGTCCCTTCCTTTCATTCATTTGCTCATTTATTCCGCAGATGTGTAATGAGCACCCACTCAGGGCCAGATTCTGTCTGGTTGCTGCTCAATCAGAGAAGACTAAGACCAGCTGCTCACTGTCCAAAATGCCCACAGTTCAATGGGGAGACAAAGTAAAGGGGCACCATTAGCATGAACAACGCTGTTGGAATTGTGTGCACCAAGCAGAAGAAGACTGAGAAGTGGAGCTGCTGAAGACTCACTTTTTCTTTGAGAAGACTTCGTTTTTCTTTGTCTTAATTGTAGAGTACGTTCTTATGGCTGAGGTCAAGCTATAGCACAATTTTATGACCTGCTATTTCTATTTGTCATTATGTTATAAGTAATTCCTGTGTTGTTACTAAACTCTTTGTAAGTAATTTCAATGACTGCAATGTATTTTCAGGAGATCAATCCCATGATTTAATTAGGCTTGGGCATTTAGGTTGTTTTCTTTTTCTTTCTCCTATTATAAATAATACTGTTATGAACATCTTTGTACATAAATCACTTCCCATGTTTCTTATTTCCTTGGGCTAGATTTCTAGCCATGGAATGCCTGGATAAAGTATAACAACATTTTTAAATCCCTCAATAATGTCTCAACACTGACTGCCAAGTAACTTTCTGAAATGATTTTCCTGGTACACCCTGTGTAGTTGTGGCCAGTCCTTAAGTCTGTTTAGAGGTGGGGGTTATTAGAAATAGAGGGTGCGGATGGGCAGTTTGAATCACACAGACTTGCGTTCCAGCCCCAGCTCCTCCACTTACTAATAGCATAGCCCTAGCCACGTCAGTTCTCCCTCCTGAGACTCATTTCCTCATTTGCATGATGCGGATGACACTACTATCCTTGAGCAGTTTTGTGATGACTAGAGACAGTGAATATAAAGCACGCAGCTCAGTGCCTGGCACACAGTAGGAACACAATAATCGTTTACTGCTACAGTCTGAAAACTCCCCAGTTGGGACTTGTGTAAATTCACCCTGCTGCTGCGGGGTGAGGTCTCACCTCCAGCTCCTACCAAGCCAGAGCCCCTGGGACCTCTGACCAGAGGTCAGAGAAGGTGAACAAAGGACTCTGGGGGAGAACAGAGGGGGCATGATCATCAGGCTACCTGGGAAAGGAATAAAGAAAGGGAGCTGGGAAGAAGAGGGAAGAGTAGAGGAAGGGAGTTGAGGGGCCCACAGGAAAGGCCAAGACTGGGGGACAAGATTCAAATGGAGAGGCTGGGCCAGTACCAGAATGGAGGGTGAATCTAGGTGTCTGAGGAGGAGTGGGCACCAGGGAGCTCCAATGGGCCATCCAGTATTCGGTTCTGTGACTAGCTTAGTATATGACCTTGGACAAGAGCTTTGCCCTTGCTGGGCACTGCTTTACCCGTTTGAAGAAGCCTCTCAGCGTCCTTCTACTGGATCTGGGCAATGCGTCTCTGTGTTTGCCACACCTTGGACAGTAAGTCATCTGTTCAACTGTACGTGAGCCCTGTAGGAGAGAAACTTTAGAGGACGTAGATGTGTGCCTTGTCCAGATGTTTTGGAAAGTGTGGATAGGGAGAGAAAAAAAAATCAAATAACAGGTAATTGTGTTTGTAGCAAGGGAGCCCTCATCAGGAGAGTTGGATCCTTTGAGCCTGCTGGTTCCTGATTTTCTGATCTGGCAGTTTTGAAATGTCTGCCTTGTCACATCTCACCACTTCCCTTCCCTCCCCCTGCGCTAGTTCTTGGGCCTGGTAATATGCTTTCTGCTGGGTGAGAGTGTCAGATCATTCTTGAGTTGAGTCTAAGAGAAAGAACATCGTTTCCCTTCTTTTCCCACTTCCGTGTGATTTGTCCACAACGCCTTGAAGTCAAGGAGTGAGAAGGCAGCCTGAGAAAGAGACATGACCTGAATCTTCAAGGGAAGGGGGCAGATGGGACCCTCTGGCTCCAAAGCCTTCAATGGATCCCTAGAACCTTTAGCTTGAAGTCCAAACCATTAGCCTGGCATGCAATGCTTGCATGAGCTGTCCCTGCTTCCTCCCAGCCTGGAATCAGAGTGGGGACTTAGTGAATATCTGCTGAATGAATGAAAATGCTTATTATTATTGATTATAACAATAAAGGATTTGTGTTTCCTTAGTTTCCACCAAAGCATGGGCACTCATAGGGGCTCATTATCAGAATTAACCATAAGTTTCTTCATTTACCTGCTCATACAAAACCTTGGCTGTCTTGTCGCTCTACTTCAACAATTTTTGGGAGACTATAAGTAATAAGTTAAGAGCAAAAGCTTTGGAATTACCATTGAAAGCGCTCAGGGATCCTTGGAGAAAGGCTGATTTCACAGCAGGGGCAGGCAAAGTACAAGATGAGCCTGAAACGTCTTGTGCTAGAAAGTAAGGAAGTCCTCAAAAAATAATGGTGCCATGTCAAAAGGAAACAGAAGCTCCCTTGGAGGGGCCCACATTGGCCAAATCTGGGACAATTTGAGCATCAAAATAAATAAATAATAATAATGGCTTATAGAGGAGCCCTGGTGGCAAAGTGGTTAAGCACTAGGCTGCTAACTGAAAGGTCAGCAGTTTGGACGACCAGCCAGTAGCTCTGTTTTTTTTTTTTTAACAAAGTTGCACAAGAGGTTCTGATGGGCACCTTCTGCCCATTTGAAAACTGGCTGATGAGCTGGGGAGGCGAGGAGCCAGTGATTCCTGAGGCTCGCCAGAGCCCCCCGTCTCACAGCTCAGCCTTCCCTGGTTCCCGTGTTGCACTGGCCAGCACCCCAGCTTCTGAAGACAGACAGTGCTTGGAAATTTAGAGCTGCATTCTTGTGGCTGCAAATGAGTAAATCTGAAAGCTCCTTGTCAACTCAGAAGTTCTGTGTGAGCCGGAAGAAGCCTTATTTTTTGCCATTGCTTTCCTGGGGCAAACTGAAAAACAGAATCTAAATCATCTACTGAGAGGCTGAGAGTGTATTTCTTGGCCCCCGTGGAGGACTCTGGGGCAAGGATGTTTCCTGGTATTAGACATAGGAGTGGAGCCTCTTTCTGAGAGTGCCCCATGCCTGCATGGCCCCTGAGCTCTGCATCTTCTCCTCAGCCTGATACTTCCTTTCTTTCCCTTTCTGTCTCTGCATCTGTCCCAGGCCCTGCCTGGCCACCTCACCTCCAACTCCAAACTCTGGGAAGGAAAGACTCTAGTTACTTATGGAACTCCGACGAGTTAACTGACCTCCCTGAGCCTCAGTTTCCTTTTCTATTAAATGGAGATCATAATATCTCACATGGCTATTATGAGGATTAAGCAAGACATAAGGCTACAGTCTGGCCTCAAATGTTAAGGTTAGAGGGTGGGACCGAGGAAGGAGAATGTCTTGAATGGGATAGCAAGGGCATGTAGTGGAGAGAGGGCGCAGAAAGGGAGGTGGAGGGGTATGTGGCCCTGTAGATCAGAACTCTAGCTAGGGAGCCAGGTTACTCAAAGCTGGAATTCCCAGCTTTGTTATTTATTAGCTGGGTGATGCTCTCTCTGAGCCTCAGATTCCTAATCTGTAAAATGGAGCCAGTTATCTCATTTGAACACTAACTATATGTCAAAAACTGTGCTAGGAGCTGGGGGTACCTAGAACAGCAAAAGCAAACCCAGTCTCTGCTCTTGTGGATGTTGAAGTATAATAGAGGGCAGACATTGACCAACAAAAACTGAAATGTGTACTTACAAACAGTAATAGGTGCCATCATGGAAAAAACCAGAATGCTAAGTGTGTATGGCAGGGCCAGGGAAGGTTTTCCTGAAGAGATGACATTTGATAAGAGAGCTGAGTGAGGAGGAGAAGTTAGGCAGACCAATGCAGGGGCTGGGGTAGGGCAGGAAGGACCTTCCAGGCAGTGGGAAGAGCACGTGCAAAGACCCTGAGGTAGAAGAGACTGAGGCAAGACGGAGGAATTGCAGGGAGACTCAGGAAACAGTACCACCAATTGAGAGGGGTGTAGTAGTATGAGATGAGGCTGAAGAGTAGGCTGGGGACAAATCATGCAGGGTCTATAGGCTCTATAAAGGCAATGACCATTGTCCTGAAAACAGTAGGAAACCATAGCAAGATGCCAGCTTCATGGACGTGCAACAAGTGCGGTTGCTCAGAAGGGCCCATAATTGAGTTAATGCTCTGAGGTCACATCTTGAAATTCTTCATAATTTTATCTTTGAACTTTGTGTTTTGTAAGTGAAGCCAGTGGGACAATGGGGACTACACCGTGGGCTTGGAGCCTCGGCTCATGTGCCATTCCTCCTCCCACTGCCTCCCCAGGTAGATTCTTAGCCACCCACTCCCGGCCCCACCCAGCCTTCCCATCCCTGCCCCTGCCTGTCAACCTCAGCATTGACCTAGGGGCAGATGAGGGAAAGGTAAGGGTCGGGCACAAGAGTCCTGTGGCGTCTCAGGGCTGGACATGGTGGTAGCCGTCTGTGCTCCAGGCTGGCAGTGCCGTGGTGCATTCAGCAGGTGACTCATGCGGGGAGCCTCTCTCCCACTCTCAACCCAGATTCCTAGCACTCCTGATGTGGAGGTTACCATATCCTTGGGGATCGCCATCCACCATAAATAGGGCAGGCAGGCCCATGACAAGGGGAGATGCCTTCCCCTGGTGGCTGGTAGGAGGCAACGTGGCAGCTGGTGGGTCATGCATGCCCCAAGTCTCAAGGGGTAGGGGAGGCAGGTGCCCAGTATTCCCATGCCCAAGGAAGCATGACTTTATTTTATTTTTAATTTTTTTAATTGTACTTTACAGGAAGGTTTACAGAACAAATAGTTTCTCATTAAACAGTACGCATATTGTTTTATGACATTGGTTAACAACCCCACGACACGGCAACACTCTCCCTTCTCAACCTTGGAGGACTTCTTTTTCTTTTTTGGTGAAAATATACACAGCCAAAGATACATCATTTCAAAAATTTCTACATGTGCAATTCAGTGACATCGATTACATTCTTCCAGTTGTGCTGCTATTCTCACTATCCTTTTCCAAATTATTCCATCACCATTATCTTCAGCTCACTGCCCCCTAGGCTTCCCATTAAACCTTTTGAGTTGCTGTTGTCAATTTGATCTCACATAGATAATTCTTCTGTTTTTTGTACTTTAGATGAAGGTTTACAGAACAAATAGTATCTCATTAAACAGTACACATATTGCCCTATGACAATTGTTAACAACCCCACGACATGTCAGCACTGTCCATTCTCAACCTTGGGTTCCCTATCACCAGCTTTCCTGTCCCCTCCTGCCTTCTAGTCCTTGTCCCTGGACTGCTGTGCCTCATTAGTCCCGTTTTGTTTTGTTTTTTTCATTGTTGTAGTTTAAATGAAGTTTACATTTCAAGTTAGTCTCCCATACAAAAATTTACACGTACATTGTTATGTGACCCTAATTGGGGGGCATGACTTTAAATAGCAAATAAAAAAACCACTGTGACAGGTCAAGAGGACCATGGAAAAAAGGAAAAAGTTTTTTAATTAATACCTTTTATGACAATTTTTTCCCTGCTTTTTGAATAAGAGGCTCCACATTTTCACTTTGTGCTGAGCCCCTGCAAATATCAACTGGTCCTGGTAGTGAGCAATCAATGAGTTCAAGCATATAGAATATCTGCAGACCTGACACGTGCTAATACTCACAAAGTCGTTGTTCTTAGGAGATGTCAAGTAGGCTCCAACTCATAGTGACCCTACGTACAACAGAATGAAACACTGCCAGGTCCCACACCATCCTAATGATAGTCGTTACGCTTGAGCCCACTGTTGCAGCCACTTTGTCAGCCCATCTCATTGAGGGTCTTCCTCTATTTCACTGACCCTCTACTTTACCAAGCATAATGTCCTTCTCCAGGGACTGGTCCTTCCTGATAACATATCCAAAGTACCTGAGATGAAGTCTTGCCATCCTTGCTTCTAAGGAATATTCTGGCTGTGCTTCTTCCAGGACAGATTTGTTCATTCTTCTGGCAGTCCATGGCATATTCAATATTTTTTGCCAATACCATAATTCAAAGACAGCAATTCTTCTTCAGTCTTCCTTATTCATTGTCCAGCTTTTGCATGCCTATGAGGCAATTGAAAATATTGTGACTTGGGTCAGGTGCACCTTAGTCCTCAAAGTGACATCTTTGCCCTTCAATACTTTAAAGAGACCTTTTGCAGCAGATTTGCCCAATGCAATGCATCGTTTGATTTCTTGACTGCTGCTTCCATGAGCATTGATTGTGGATCCAAGTAAAATGAAATCCTTGACGATTTCAATCTTTTCTCCGTTTATTGTGATGTTGCTTATTGGTCCAATTGTGAGGATTTTTGTTTTCTTTATGTTGAGGTGTAATCCATACTGAAGGCTGTAGTCTTTGACCTTCATCAGTAAGTGCTTCAAGCCCTCTTCAGTTTCAGCAAGCAAGGTTGTGTCATCTGCATATTGTAGGTTGTTAATGAGTCTTCCTCCAATACTGATGTCACGTTCTTCATATAGTCCAGGTTCTCGGATTATTTGCTCAGCATCCAGACTGAATAAGTATGGTGAAAGGATACAACCCTGACGCACATCTTTCCTGACTTTAAACCACACAATACCCCTTCTTCTGTTTGAACGACTGTCTCTTGGTCTATATCCACGTGAGTACAATTAAGTGTTCTGGAATTCCCATTCTTCGCAATGTTATCCATAATTTGTTATGATCCATACAGTAGAATGCGTTTGAATAGTCAATAAAACACAGGTAAACATCGTTCTCGTATTCTGTTTTCAGCCACGATCCATCTGACGTCAGCAATGTTATCCTTTGTTCCACATCCTCTTCTGAATCTGGCTTGAATTTCTGGCAGTTCTCTGTCGATGTACTGCTGCAACCACTTCTGAGTGAAATTCAGCAAAATTTTACTTGCATGTGATATTAATGATATTGTTCAATAATTTCTGCATTCTGTTGGATCACCTTTCTTTGGAATGGGCACAAATACGGATCTCTTCCAGTCGGTTGGCCAGGTAACTGTCTTCCAAATTTCTTGGAATAGACGAGTCAGCACCTCCAGCATGCACTCGTTTTTGGAAACATCTCAATTGGTATTCTGTCAATTCCTGGAGCCTTATTTTTTGCCAATGCCTTCAGTGCAGCTTGGACTTCTTCCTTCAGTATCATCAGTTCTTGATCATATGCTACCTCTCCTGAAATGGCTGAACGTCAACCAATTCTTTTTGGTACAGTGATTCTGTGTATTCCTTCCCTCTTTTTTTTTTTTTGTTATTATTGATGTAATTAAATGAAGTTTACATTTCAAGTTAGTCTCCCATACAGAATTTTTTTTTCACATACATTGTTATTAGACCCCAGCCGCTCACCCCATTCTGCGACAGCACACTCCTCCCCTCTGCCTCTTGATTCCCCATGAACATTCAACCAGCTCCTAACTCTCTCTGCCTTCTCCTCTAACCTCTGGACAGAAGCCGCCCCTTTGGTCTCTTATACCTACTTGTCTAAGAGGCACATTCTTCACGAGTATCACTTTATGTCCCACAGTCCAGTCCAATCCCTGTCTGAAGAGTTGGCCTTGGAAATTGTTTTAGTTCTGGGGTGATGGAGAGACCAGGGGCCATGCTTTCTGGGGCACCTCCAGCCTTAGACCATTAAGTCTGGTCTTCTTACTAGTATTTGAGTTCTGCATCCCATCGTTCTACTGCTCCATCAGGGACCCTCTGTTGTGCTCCCGGTCAGGATGTTCATTGGTGGTAGCCAGGCACCATCTAGTCCTTCTGGTATCAGGCTGATGAAGTCTCTGGTTTATGTGGCCCATTCTATCTCTTGGGCCAATACTTCCCTTGTGTCTTTGGTGTTCTTCATTCTCCTTTACTCCAGGTGGTTGGGACGAATTGATGTATCTTAGATGGCCGCTTGCAAGCTTTTAAGACCCCAGACACCACTCACCAAAGTAGGATGCAGAACATTTTCTTAATAAGGTTTGTTATGCCAATTGACATAGATGTCCCCTGAAACCATGGTCCCCAGACCCCACATCCCTGCTACTCTGTCTCTCAAAGTGTTTGATTGTATTGAGGAATCTTCTTAGCTTTGGTTTAGTCCAGTTGTGCTGGCTTCCCCTGTAGTGTGTGCTGTCCTTCCCTTCACCTAAGATCATTCTTATCTACTATCTAGTTAGTGAGTAACCTTCACCCTCCCTCCCCACCCCCGTAACCATCAAAGAATGTTTTCTTCTGTGTTTAAACCTTTTCTTGAGTTCTTATAATAGTGGTCTTATACAGTATTTGTCCTTCTGTGCCTGACTAAATTCACTCAGCATAATAAGTTCTAGCTTCCACCAAGTTATACGATGTTTCACAGCTTCATCATTGTTCTTTATCGTTGCGTAATATTCCATTGTGTGGATATACCATAGTTTGTTTATCCATTCGTCCATCGATGGGCACTGAGGTTGCTTCCATCCTTTGGCTATTGTGAACAGTGCTGCGATGAACATGGGTGGGCATATATCTATTCGTGTGATGGCTCGTTTCTCTAGGGTATATTCCAAGGAGCAGGATAGCTGGATTATATGGTGCTTCTATTTCTAGCTTTTTATGGAAGCGCCAAATCGATTTCCAAAGTGGTTGTACTATTTTACATTCCCACCAACAGTATATAAGTGTTCCAGTCTCTCCACAACTTCTCCAGCATTTGTTATTTTGTGTTTTATGGATTAACGCTAGCCTTGTTGGGGTGAGATGATATCTCATCGTAGTTTTGATCTGCATTTCTTTGATGGCTAATGATTGTGAGCATTTCTTCATGTGTCTGTTAGCCGCCTGAATATCTTCTTCGGTGAAGTGCCTGTTCTTATCCTTTGCCCATTTTTTAATTGGGTTGTTTGTCTTTTTGCTGTTGAGGTTTTGGTGTATCTTGTAGATTTTAGAGATTAGACTCTGATGGGACTTGTCGTAGCCAAAAACTTTTTCCCATTCTGTAGGTTGTCTTTTCACTCTTTTGGTGAAGTCTTTGGATGAGTATAACTGTTTGATTTTTAGGAGCTCCCATTTATCTAGTCTCTCTTCTGGTGCTTGTGCATTATTACTTATGGTTTGTACTGTGTTTATGCCATGTATTGGGGCTCCTAGTGTTGTCCTTATTTTTTCTTCCATGATCTTTATCATTTTCAATTTTATATTTAAGTCTTTGATCCATTTTGAGTTAGTTTTTGTATGTGGTGTGAGATATGGGTCTTGTTTCAGTTTTTTGCATATAGATATCCAATTATGCCAGCACCATTTGTTGAAGAGACTGTCTTTTCCCTAATTAATGGACTTCGGGCCTTTGTCAAATATTAGCTGCTCATAGGTGGATAAGCTTATATCTAGATTCTCAACTGTTCCGTTGGTCTATGTATCTGTTATTGTACCAGTACCAGGCTGTCTTGACTACCATGGCAGTATAATAGGTCTTAAAATCAGGTAGTGTAAGGCATCCCACTTTGTTCTTCTTCTTGAGTAGTGCTTTATTTATCCAGGGCCTCTTCCCTTTCCATATGAAGTTGGTGATTTGTTTCTCCATCTCATTAAAAAACACTGCTGGAGTTTGGATCGGAATTGCATTGTATCTGTAGATTGCTTTGGGTAGAACTGACATTTTCACTATGTTGAGTCTACCTATCCATGAGCAAGGTACATTTTTCCACTTGGTTTCTTGCAGTAGTGTCTTGCAGTTTTCTCTGTAAAGATCTTTTACATCTCTGGTTAGATTTATTCCTAAGTATTTTATCTTTTGGGGTGCTATTGTAAATGGTGTTGATTTGTTGATTTCCTCTTCGAGGTTCTTTTTGTTGGTGTAAAGGAATCCAGTTGATTTTTGTATGTTTAGCTTGCATCCTGAAACTTTGCTGAAATCTTCTATTAGTTCCAGTAGTTTTCTTGTGGATTCCTTGGGGTTTTCCGTGTATAAGATCATATCATCTGCAAATAGAGATGCTTTGACTTCTTCCCTACCTATCTGGATGCCCTTTATTTCTTTTTCTAGCCTAACTGCTCTGGCTAGGACCTCGAGCACAATGCTGAATAATAGTGGCGATAAAGGGCATCCTTGTCTGGTTCCTGTTCTCAAGGGGAATGCTTTCAAAGTCTCTCCATTCAGGATGATGTTGGCTATTGGTTTTGTATAAATGCCCTTAATTATACTGAGGAATTTCCTTTCTATTCCTATTTTTTTGAGAGTTTTTATCACGAATGGGTGTTGGACTTTGTCAAATGTCTTTTCTGCATCGATTGATAAGATCATGTGGTTCTTGTCTTTTGTTTTATTTATGTGATGGATTACGTTGATTGTTTTTCTAATGTTGAACCATCCCTGCACATCTTGTATAAATCCCACTTAGTCATGGTGAATTATTTTTTTGATATGTTGCTGAATTCTACTGGCTAAAATTTTGTTGAGGATTTTTGCATCAATGTTCATGAGGGATATTGGTCTGTAATTTTCTATTTTTGTGGTGTCTTTACCTGGTTTTGGTATCAGGGTTATGCTGGCTTCATAGAATGAGTTTGGGAGTATTCCATCCGTTTCTATGCTCTGAAATACCTTTAGTAGAAGTGGTGTTATCTCTTCTCTGAACGTTTGGTAGAATTCTCCAGTGAAGCCATCCGGGACAGGGCTTTTTTTTGTTGGCAGTTTTTTAATAACCTTTTCAATCTCTTCTTTTGTTATGGGTTTATTTAGTTGTTCTACCTCTGTTTGTGTTAATTTAGGTAGGTATTGAGTTTCTAGAAATTTTTCCATTTCCTCTAGGTTTTCAAATTTGTCAGAGTACAATTTCTCATAGTATTCTGTTATGATTCTTTTGATTTCAGTTGGGTGTGATGTGATATCACCCATCTCATTTCTTATACGGGTTATCTGCTTCCTCTCCAGTTTTTCTTTTGTCATTTTGGCCAGTGGTTTATCAATTTTGTTGATCTTTTCAAAGAACCAGCTTTTGGACTTGTTACCTCTTTCAATTGTTTTTCTATTCTCTATTTCATTCAATTCTGCTCTAATTCTTATTATTTCCTTCCTTCTGGCACCTGTAGGCTTCTTTTGCTGCTCTCTTTCTACTTGTTCCAGTTGTAGGGTTAGTGTTTTGATTATGAGCCTTTCTTGGTTTTGGATGTGTGCATTTATTGCTATAAACTGACCTCTGAGCACTGCTTTTGCTGTGTCCCAAAGGTTCTGGTAGGATGTGTTTTCATTCTCATTTGATTCCATGAATTTCTTTATTCCATCCTTAATTTCTTCTATAACCCAGTAGTTTTTGAGCAAGGTTTCCGTGTGTTTGATTTTTTTCCCTTGCTTTTTGTGTTGTTGATTTCCACTTTTATGGCTTTATGGTCAGAAAAGATGCTTTGTAGTATTTCAATGTTTTGGATTTTGTTAAGGCTTGCTTTATGGCCTAATATGTGGTCTATTCTGGAGAATGTTCCATGTGCGTTGGAAAAGAAAGTATACTTGGCTGTTGTTGGGTGGAGTGTTTGGTATGTGTATGAGATCAAATTGGGTGATTGTAGCATTTAGCTTTTCTGTGTCTTTGTTGAGCTTCTTTCTGGATGTTCTGTCCTTCACGGAAAGTGGCGTGTTGAAGTCTCCTACCACTATTGTGGAGCTGTCTATCTCTCTTTTCAGAGCTGTTAGAGTTTGTTTTATGTATTTTGAAGCCCTGTTGTTGGGTGTGTAAATATTTATTATAGTTATGTCCTTCTGGTGTATTGACCCTTTAATCATTATATAGTGCCCTTCCTTATCTTTTGTGGTGGATTTTACTTTAAAGTCTATTTTGTCAGAGATCAATATTGCAACTCCTGCTCTTTTTTGAGTGTTGTTCACTTGATGTATTTTTTTCCATCCTTTGAGTTTTAGCCTGTTTGTGTCTTTAAGTCTAAGGTGCGTCTCTTGTAGGCAGCGTACAGATGGGTCATTCTTTTTTATCCAATCTGTCACTCTCTGTCTCTTTATTGGTGCATTAAGTCCATTTACATTCAGTGTAATTATTGATAGGTATGAGTTTAGTGCTGCCATCCCGATTATCTCTTTTGTGTGCTGTTCACAGTTTCTCTGTTCTCCTCAATTTTCTGTGCTGAGTCGTTTTTCTTTATGTATTTTTTTTTCATCTTTTTCTTTGTTGTAGATTTTGTGTTTGCTGGGTCTTTATGGTTTTCTACTTTTTTGTTTTGATTTGTAGCATTGTTAGATTCCTTTGTGGTTACCTTAATATTTACTCCTAATTTTCTAAGTTTGTACCAGTCTTTTATTACTTTATATTGCCTTAACTCCCCCTCCATATAGAAAATCAATGTCTCCATTTTTTAAGTCCCTCTTTTTTTGTTTTAATATTATCCTCTTTTTTTTTTACTTATTGATATCTGTTTCCCTATTTTCAATGTTTTAGCTTTGATGTAATTTTGATTTCCACATCTAAGTCAATATCTGGTTGCTCTATCCTGCATTCTAGTCTTGCGTTGTTAGCTGGTGTTACTGATTATCTAACCGTAGGACTCCCTTTAGTATTTCTTGTAATTTTGGTTTGGTTTTTGCAAATTCCCTCAACTTCTGTTTATCTGGAAATGCCCTAATTTCGCCATCATATTTGAGAGACAGTTTTGCTGGATATATAACACTTGGCTGACAGTTATTTTCCTTCAAGGCTTTAAATATGTCATCCCATTGCCTTCCAGCCTGCATGGTTTCTGCTGAGTTGTCTGAGCTTATTCTAATTGACTCTCCTTTGTAGATGACTTTTCTTTTATACCTAGCCGCTCTCAAAATTCTCTCTTTATCTTTGGTTTTGGTAAGTTTGATTATAATATGTCTTGGTGACTTTCTTTTGGGATCTACCTTATGTGGGGTTCGATGAGCATCTTGGATAGATATCTGCTCATCTTTCATGATATCAGGGAAGTTTTCTGTCAACAAATCTTCAACAATGTTCTCTGTATTTTCTGTTATCCTCCCCTGTTCTGGTACTCCAATCACTCGTAGGTTATTTCTCTTGATAGAGTCCCACATGACTTTTAGAATTTCTTCATTCTTTTTAATTCTTTTATCTGATTTTTCCTTAAATAAGTTGGCGTCAAGAGCTTCACCTTCAATGTCACTAATTCTAACTTCTACTGCCTCAACTTTGCTCCTATGACTTTCTACTGAGTTGTCTAATTCTGAAATTTTATTGTTAATCTTCTGGATTTCTGATTGCTGTCTCTCTATGGATTCTTACAGCCTATTAAATTTGGCATTATGTTCTTGAATAACTTTTTTAAGTTCCGCTACTACTGTGTCTGTATGTTGCCTGGCTGTTTCTGCGCTCTGTCGAATTTCCTTTCTTATTTCTAAAAGACTTCTGTATATTAATCTTTTGTATTCTGTCTCTGGTAATTCCAAGAAGTTCTCTTCCTCCAGAGAATTTATTGATTCTTTATTTTGGGAGCTTGCTGAAGCCATCATGGACTACCTCTTTATGTGACTTGATATTGACTGTTGTCTCCGAGCCATCAACAATTTATTATAATTTTATTTTGTGTTTGCTTAGTGAGACCTAGCTTCTTATTTTGTTTTGTTTTGATATGCCCAAATAGGCTGCCTGTGTGCACTAGTTTGATTTTTGACACCTTTTGATCTCTAATGTCCTGTCACCAGGTAGTTGGTTCTGTAACTAAGTATGTGCACACCGGAGTTTGTTAAAATTTCCTATATGGGATCAGCTCAGGTGTGCAGGCAGTCAATCTCCAAGTGTGTGATGTAGGCTCTCACCCCCAGTCCTAGAGAGGCATGGGTGATTGGTGCAGGCACTGGACTCTAGCTGTGGTAGGGGATCACACTGAGCCACGCAGGGGGCCGACGGCTGCCCCTAAGAGTCTGAAAGAAAAGCATGTTCCTATTCTCTAGGGTGAATAGGTAGGTGAGTTTTGCAGCTGGGCTAAGAGCACCCTACTATGTTGGCTGCAAAGACTCGAAGGCACCACTTTTTCTTGAACTCCTGAAGCAGGTGACTAGGCACTTTAGGAACTATCACCAGTCCTCAAGACCCTGCTGCAGATCAATAAAAGTGCCTACTTGAGGGGCAGGACTGTTTCGAGGATCACAAATCTGCCTGTTCACAGCTGAAGCAGTTGAAGTTAAATTTCAGATGTCTGGCCTGTTGTACTGTGGTAGTGAGGGTTAACGCTGTTGAGATGGGTCACAAGTCTATACAGGGGTGTATGGCACTCAGAGTCTGTGGACACCTGATTTCTATGGCCAGCAAAGGAGTTGCGCTGACCCTGTGTTCCTGGCCTAGGGGAGCCAGCAGCTTATCTGTTCCCTCTCCAAGGCCAGGAGAACGGGTCAGGGTGCCTTTTGGGATCTATTTCCGGCCCAATGGACTCCCAGTGCAGAGCCGGGAGGGAAGCGGTAAAAGGAAGAGAGGTTTTTCACAAATCCGGTGGAGAGCGCGGAGATAGGACTAAAAGAGAGAGACGTTTTTCCCAAATGGGCTTTTTTATTTTTTATTTTTAAACTCACCGCGAAAGGGTGCATGCATGTACTTATCGTAGCTTCTCGGGAGCTCCTCTTCGCTGGTTCGGAGTGTCCAAGCAGAATCTCTGCTGCCCGGTCTCTCTTGACGTGGAAACTGCTTCTCGAGCACCCGCACAGCACAGCTGTTTGCCTGCTTCACCGCGGCCTGGTGTGGCTGTGTCTCTGCTGTGTCGCCGCTGCAGCTCTAGCGCTCCTCACCTCTTCCAGATGGTCTTCCTCTCTGGTATGACTCAGATGGATTTCTTAACCTTGCCTTGTTCAGGGCTGCCAGATGTTCACATAGAATCAAATCACTTGTTTTTCCAGGTCTTTGTTGTAAGAAGGTTATAGGAAGCGTCTAAGTAGTCTGCCATGTTGACCACGCGTCTCTGGTGATTTCCTCTTCAAGGTTCTCTTTGTTGATGTAAAGGAATCCAGTTGATCTTTGTATGTTTATCTTGCATCCTGAAACTTTGCTGAAATCTTCTATTAGTTCCAGTAGTTTTCTTATGGATTCCTTGGGGTTTTCTGTGTATAAGATCATATCATCTATGAACAGAGATACTTTGACTTCTTCCCTACCTATTTGGATGCCCTTTATCTCTTTTTCTAGCCTAACTGCTCTGGCTAGGACCGCGAGCACAATGTTGAATAATAGTGGTTATAAAGGGCATCCTTGTCTGGTTCCTGTTCCCAAGGTCTTCCATCTTCTTTTGATGCTGCCTGTGTTGTTCAATATTTTCACAGTAGAACCCTTCAATATTGCAAATCGAGGCTTGAATTTTTTCTTCAATTCTTTCAGCTTGAGAAATGCTGAGTGTGTTCGTCCCTTTTGATTTTCTAACTCCAGGTCTGTGCACATTTCATAATACTTTACTTTGTCTTCTTGAGCTGTCCTTTGAAATCTTCTGTTCAACTCTTTGACTTCATCATTTCATCATTCACTTTAGCTACTCTACATTCAAGAGCAAGTTTCAGAGTCTCTTCTGATATCCATTTTGGTCTTTTCTTTCTTTACTGTCTTTTTAATGACCTTTTGCTTTCTTCATGTATGATGTCCTTGATGTCATTCCACAGCTCATCTGATTTTCCATCATTAGTGGTCAGTGAGTCAAATCTATTCTTGAGATGGTCTCTAAATTCAGGTAGGATATACTGAAGGTTGTACTTTGGCTCTTGCAAACTTGTTTTAATTTTCTTCAGCTTCAACTTTAACTTACATATGAGCAATTGATGGTCTGTTCTGCGGTTGGTCCCTGGCCTTGTTCTGACTGACAATATTGAGCTTTTCCATTGTTTCTTTCCACAGATGTAGTCAATTTGATTCCTGTGTACTCCATCTGGTGAGGCTCATGTGTATAGTCACCATTTATGTTGTTGAAAAAAGGTACTTCCAATGAAGAATTCGTTGATCTTGGAAAATTCTATCATGCCATCTCAGGCGCCTTTTCTATCACCAAGGCCATGTTTTCCAACTACTGATCCTTCTTCTTTGTTCCAACTTCTGCATTCCAATCACTAGGAATTGTCAGTGCATCTTGATTGCACGTTTGCTCAATTTCAGCCTGCAGATGTTGGTATAAGTCTTCAATTTTTTCTTCTTTGGCCTTAGTGGTTGGTGCATAAATTTGAATAATGGTCGTATTAACTGGTCTTCCTTGTAGGTGTATGGATATTATCCTGTCACTGACAGTGTTGTACTTTAGGGCAGATCTTGAAATGTTCTTTTTGACAATGAATGCAACACCATTCCTCTTCAGTTTGTCATTCCCGGCATAGTAGACCATATGATTGCCCAATACCAGTCCATTTCAGCTCACTAATGTCTAGGATATCGATCTTTATGCATTCCATTTCATTTTTGATGACTTCTAATTTTCCTAGATTCATACTTCGTACATTCCACGTTCCAATTATTAATGGATATTTGCAACTCTTTCTTCCCATTTTTAGTTGTGCCACATCAGCAAATGAAGGTCCCAAAAGTTTAACTCCATCCACTTCATTAAAGTCGACTCTATTTTGAGGAGGCACACTTCCTTAGTCGTATTTTGAGTGCCTTCCAAACTGAAGGGCTCATCTTCCAGTGCTATATCAGACAAGGTTTCACTGCTATTCATAATGTTTTCACTGGCTAATTTTTTGAGAAGTAGACCACTTGGTCCTTCTTCATAGTCTGTCTTAGTCTGGAAGCTCTGCTGAAACCTGTCCACCATGGGTGACCCTGCTAGTGTTTGAAATACCAGTGGCATAGCTTCTAGCACCACAGCAACATGCAAGTATGACAAACTGACAGATGAATGGTGGACTCACTCAGTGGTGGCTAATATTTAGGGGTCCCTGGGTGGTGTAAATAGTTAACATGCTCAGCTGTTAACCAAAAAGTTGGAGGTTCAATTTCAGCCCCAGTGCCTTGGAAGAAAGGCTTGGTGATCTTCCAAAAAAATCAGCCATTGAAAACACTATGGAGCACAGTTCTACTTTGACATACTTGGGGTTGCCATGAGTCAGGGTCGACTCCATGGCAACTGGTTTGGTTTTTTGGCTTAGTATTATTCTTGTTGTTGTGATATGGTTGGAAAGGATGGATGGAATGGCTCTAGACAGCTGGCTAATTCCTGCCAGGCAGCTGGCTAAGAGGTTGGATGTTATAACAACTGCTTTTGCATTTTATTCTGAATCCTTGGACCTACTACTTCTTGAATTCTTCAAGCAGATGTGTTCAAATGCCATGCAAAACAGGATGGGCCTCTGTCTGCTTGGGGAACCCCTCACATTTACAAAACAGAGCCACAGCCTGGCTTGAGGTACAGTTGCCCAGAACTCAAGGCAAATTGTGTTTTGAAACATCTGGAACAGTCACTAAAAAGCAGTGATTTTCAGGACAGGATTTGCCTCCTCTGGGAGTTTAGGCAGCCTGGGGTGGGGATGGGCAGCTGGTGAGGGAGGTAAGGAGGACTGAGAACACTCCCCTTTTCTGAGGAGGCACTTAGACGTCTTGTTCCTAAACCTCCACCTCACTGACATCCCACTAATCCATCCACCCCACCCCAGACTGCTCCATCTAGGCTTCTGAGAGTTATCACAACACCTTCCTTTGCTCTTCCTACTTTAAGCCACTCCACACTTGGAGAGACTTTTCTAGAATCTGTCAGTCTGTGGGCCTCTCAGAACAGAGACCAGGTCAGCCCCTTTCTGGGTCTCATGCCGAGTAGGGCCTGACATGAGTTGGTGCCCAGCAGACTTTGTGGACTCGAGTTGAAGAAAAGGATGTAGTGGTCACAGTGGTTGATTTTCAACATCTACAACACTCCAATCAGGGGATCCCATTCCTATCACCAATGAGGGAGAAGAATGTGACTCACTTACGGCCAATAAAACACCAGGAGAGGTCTCCTGGGAGGCTTATAGGGGCTCTGGAGAAAACGAGACTCCAAGGATAGATCATACCCTTCCTCAGTGTCAGACCCTCAGCATCAGACCTTCTGGTTTTATGTTCCTTACAGCCAAAAGCATCCTCAACTGATGCAGATTTCACAGTGAACTCAGAAGGCCTTGTGCCAAGGTCGAACTCTCATCCCAGTAGCACCACCAACGTCAACAGCCTCCTGGGCTCAGTTTTCCCATCTATCAGTTGGGGTGAGTGGTTCCACAGGCAGAACTAGAGAAAGGAAGAATGAAACCCTTTGTTAATAGAGGGTAAAAAGATAATTGTGCTGGTTAAGATCATGTGCTTTGGTGTCTAGCAGACCTGGGTCCAAAGCCCAGCCCTCCTGCTTACTGTTTGTGAGGACTTGGTTGTGTCACATAGACTCTTCTTTTTTTTTTTTAATTGTATTGTGCTTTAGATGAAAGTTTACAGCACAAATTAGTTTCTCACTCAAACATTTATACACAGATTGTTTCATGACATTGGTTGCAATCCCTGCAATGTGTCAGCACTCTCCCCCTTTCCACCCCAGGTTCTCCGTGTCCATTTGTTCAGTTTTCTTGCTCCTTCCTGCCATCTCATCTTTGTTTTGGGACAGGCATTGCCCATTCAGTCTTGTACATTTGATTGAACTAAGAGGCACGTTCCTCACATGTGTTACCGTTTGTTTCATACGCTTGTCTAATCTTTGGCTGAAAAGTGGACTTCGGGAGTGACTTCATTTCTGAGTTAGCACGGTGTTCAGTGGCTATAGTCTTGGGGGTTCCTCCAGGCACTGTCAGACCAAGTAAGTCTGGCCTTTTTCTGTGAATTTGAATTTTGTTCTACATTTTTCTCCCTCTCTGTCCAGGACCCTCTATTGTGATCCCTGTCAGAGTAGTTGGTGGTGGTAGGTGGGTGGAAGCTGGTGGAGTCTGGTTCATATGGTCCTTTAGTCCTTTGGCTAATATTTTCTTTGTTGTCTTAATTATCTAGTGCTGCTGTAACAGAAATACCACAAGTGGGTGGCTTTAACAAAGAGAAACTTATTCTCTCACAGTCTAGGAGGCTAGAAGTCCAAATTCAGGGTGCCAGCTCCAGGGGAAGGCTTTCTTTCTCTGTGGGCTCTAGGGGAAGGTCCTTGTCATCAACCTTCCCCGGTCAAGGAGCTTCTCAGTGCAGGACCCCAGGTCCAAAGGATGCACTCTGCTCCTGGCACTACTTTCTTGGTGATATGAGGTCCCCCATGTCTCTCTGCTTGCTTCTCTCTTTTATATCTCAAAAGAGATTGGCTTAAAACACAACTTAATCTTGTAGATTGAGTCCTGCTTCATTAACATAATAGCGGTAGGATTTACAACCAAAGGAAAATTACATCAGATGACAAAATGGTGGACAATCACACAATACTGGGAATAATGGCCTAGCCAAGTTGACACACATTTTGCGGGGACACAATTCAATCCATAACACTTGTGTCTTTAGTTTTCTTCATTCTCCTTTCCTCCAGACAGGATGGAATCAATAGATGTATCTTAGATGGCCATTCACAAGCTTTTATTACCCCAGATGCTACTCACCAAAGTGGGATGTAGAACATTTTCTTTATGAACTATGTTATGCCAATTGATCTAGATGTACCCTTAGACCATGGTCCCCAGCCCTCAGCCCCAGTAACTTGGTCCCTCAATGTGTTTGAATGTGCCTAGGAAGCTTCTATGACTTTGCCTTGGTCAAGTTGTGTTGACTTTCCCTATATTGTACCTTGTCTTTCCCTTTATCAAAGTTGACACTTGTTTACTATCTAGTTAGTGATTTCTCCTCCCCACCCCTTCCCTCCCTCGTAACCTTCAAAGTTTATTTTTTTCTGTGTGTAAACCTTTCTCTGAGTTTTTATAATAGTGGTCAATATTTGTCCTTTTGTGATTTACTTATTTCACCCAGCATATTTCCCTCCAGATTCATCCATGTAGTGAGATGTTTCGCAGATTCATCATTGTTCTTTATCATTGCATAGTATTCTATTGTGTGTATGTACCATAGTTTATTGATCCATTCATCTGTTGAAGGACACTTAGGTTGTTTCTATCTTTTTGCTATTGTGAATAATGTTGCAGTGAACATGAGTATGTTTATGTCTACTAGTGTGATGGCTCTTATTTCTTTAGGATATATTCCTAGTAGTGGGATCACTGGATGATATGGTATTTCTCTTTCTAGCTTTTTAAGGAGGGACCGTATTGTTTTCCATAGTGGTTATATCATTTTACATTCCCACCAGCAGTGCATAAGAGTTCCACATAGACTCTTTTTTGTTTTTATTGTGCTTTAAGTGGAAGTTTACAATTCAAGTTAGTTTCTCATACAAAAACTTATAAACACATTGTTATGTGACCCTAGTTGCTCTCCCTATACTGTGACAGCACACTCCTCCTTTCCACCCCTGATTTCCCGTGTCCATTCAACCAGTTCCTGACCCTCTCTGCCTTCTCTTCTCACCTCCAGACAGGAGCTGCCCATTTAGACTCATGTATCTACTTGATCTAAGAAACACACTCTTCACGAGTATTATTTTATGTCCTATAGTCCAGTCTAATCTTTGTCCGAAGAGTTGGCCTTGGGAATGGTTTCAGTTTTGGGCTAACAAAGAGTCCGGGGGCCATGTCTTCTGGGGTAACCTGCAGTCTCAGTTAAACCATTAAGTCTGGCCTTTTTACTAGAATTTGAGTTCTGCACCCTACTTTTCTCCTGCTGCATCAGGGACTCTCTGTTATGTTCCCTGTCAGGGCAGTTATTGGTGGTAGCCAGGCACCTTCTAGTTCTTCTGGTCTCAGGCTGATGCAGTCTCTGGTTTATGTGGCCCTTCCTGTCTCTTGGGCTAATACTTTCTTTGTGTCTTTGGTGTTCTTCATTCTCCTTTGCTCCAGGTGGGTTGGGACCAATTAATGCATCTTAGATGGCCGCTCACTAGCTTTTAAGACCCCAGACGCCACTCACCAAAGTGGGATGCAGAACGTTTTCTTAATAAACTTTGTTATGCCTGTTGACCTAGATGTTCCCTGAAACCACAGTCCTCAGACCTCTGCCCCTGTTATTCTGTCCCTTGAAGTGTTTGGCTGCATTCAGGAAAGTTTTTAGCTTTTGGTTTAGTCCAGTTGTGCTGACTTCCCCCGTAACGTGTGTTGTCCTTCCTTTCACCTAAGATAATTATTGTCTACTATCTAGTTAGTGAATACCCCTCCACCTCCCTCCCCATCCTTGTAACCATCAAAGAATGTTTTCTTCTGTGTTTAAGCCTTTTCTTGAGTTCTTATAATAGTGGTCTTATTCAATATTTGTCTTTTTGCAACTGACTAAATTCACTTGGCATAATGCCTTCCAGATTCCTCCATGTTATAAGATGTTTCACGGATTCATTGTTGTTCTTTATCATTGTATAGTATTCCATTGTGTGAATATATCATAATTTGTTTATCCATTTGTCTGTTGATGGGCACCTAGGTAGTTTCCATCTTTTTGCTATTTTGAACAGTGCTGCAATGAACATAGATGTGCATATATCTATTCATGTGATGGCTATTATTTCTCTAGGATATATTCCAAGGAGTAAGGTTGCTGGATCATATGGTACTTCTATTTCTAGCTTTTTAAGGAAGTGCCAAATTGATTTCCAAAGCGGTTGTACCATTTTACATTCCCACCAACAATGTATAAGTGTTCCAGTCTCTTCACAACCTCTCCAACATTTATTGTGTTTTTTGAACGAACGCTAACCTTGTTGGGGTGAGATGGTATCTCATTGTAGTTTTGATCTACGTTTCTCTAAAGGCTAATGATTGTGAGCATTTTTTCATGTGTCTGTTAGCCACCTGAATGTCTTCTTTGGTGAAGTGCCTGTTCATATCCTTTGCCCATTTTTTAATTGGATTATTTGTCTTTTTGTTGAGGTTTTGCAGTATCTCATAGAGTTTAGAGATCAGACGCTGATAGGATTTGTCGTAGCCAAAAATTTTTTCCCAGTCTGTAGGTTGTCTTTTGACTCTTTTGATGAAGTCTTTTACGGGCACAAGTGTTTGATTTTTAGGAGCTCCCAGATATCTAGTTTCTCTTCTGGTGTTTGTGCGTTGTTTGTAGCATTTTGTATTCTGTTTATGCCATGTATTAGGGCTCCTAGCATTGTCCTTATTTTTTCTTCCTTGATCTGTATCATTTTAGATTTAGGTCTTTGATCCATTTTGAGTTAGTTTTTGTGCACGGTGTGAGGTATGGGTCTTGTTTCATTTTTTTGCAGATGGATATCCAGTTATGCCAGCACCATTTGTTAAAGAGACTGTCTTTTCCCCAGTTAATGGACTTTGGGGATTTGTCAAAAATCAGCTGCTCACAGGTGGATAATTTACGTCTGAATTCTCAATTCTGTTCCATTGGTCTATGTATCTGTTGTTGTACCAGTACCAGGCTGTTTTGACTACTGTGGAGATATAATAGGTTCTAAAATCAGGTCCACATAGACTCTTTGATGATTAGTTTTCTCAACTGTAAAACGAGGATAATAATAGTATGTATCCCATAGGAATGAGTGAGGACATATGAAAAGCTTAATGATGCACTCCAAAGCTCGAATTGACTGTTCTGGTCACCAAGCCTTGGGACTAGCAGAAGCATGCAGGGGGAGGGAAGAAGGAAGACCTCTTTCTAGCAGAGAACTTCAGAGTTCCTCCCATCACTTCCTTTCCCAACTTCTCCAGCATGGCCATCTGCCTGGGGCTGCTCTAGGTGGACCAGAACATTTGGGAAAGGAAAACCTGATGTGTGGTAGCCTCGTGCTGGGCCTTGAGGGAGGGGAGGACTTGCCCAAGTAAGGAAGATTAAGGAAGGCGTGCCAGAAGGGAGGCAAGGAACAAATGGAGCAAAGTTTTGGAGGTAGCAGTGGGAAAGGGATTTCTGGGGAGAGGGAGGAGGCCTGATTGTTTGGAGCAGAAATTTGTGATACAAGGTTATGGGAGCAACACCTGGAGAGTCATGGAAGGGAGCCTGGCAGTAAAGTTTTCTGCCAATAAGAGGGCCTTCTATTAACATAGGGCTCTAGTCTGCTTCCAGAACTAGAAGCATCACCCCATTTGACAGATGGAAAGACAGCTCAGGGAGGCTGAGTCAGTGGCTTCACAGGGTTGGTGTCACCCAGTGCAGTAATCATGGTGTAATACTCCCCCCACCCCAGATGGATCTCTTCCTGTACCAGATCATACAAAATCCTTAGTAAGTTTTTTTGTACTAATGTTACTAGTAAATCATAATTCCCATATATCACTCCTTCTATTCCTTTAATTACTACTTCATTTTAAAAAAAAGTTACTGATATAGCTTTACAAATGCTAATTACCACAATATTGCAGCTAAAACACCAGAAAATCTGACAAAATTAGCAACTACAAAAACACCAGCAGCAACAAAAACAACAGCGAGTGCTTGTAGCATGTGCAGATGAAACCTCGTGATTCAAAGCATCACTGTAATTGGGTAATAATGACAGCTCTGACCAGAAGGCATTAGAAGGTTCAAAAAGTAAATTAGCATAGAGCTTTAGCCTTGTAGGTATACTGATACATGTAAGCTGGACTTACAAAAAATGTTTTTCTTATTATAAAAAAAGAATAAATTTCTACTGAAACCCTGCACAAAAATTTTATAAACAGTCATTTTGGTGTCACCTCCTCTGTGTCACCCCTGTAAGCCCCTAATGATGCCACTGGGCTGAGTCAGTGATATTAGTTAGAGGTAGTGAAGCCATTGGGATGAGAAGTACAGCCATAGCATATGGCCTTTGGAGTTTAAGGTGATATTGTACACCATTAGCTGTCTTCAGCTGAAAGCAGTAGAAAACCTGACTTGGGGAGCCTTCACCGCTAAAGATGTTCATTAGCTCATACGACAAGGATTCTGGAGGTAGGGGGCTTCTAGGAGCCGTGCAGCAACTCCAGCCCCACCGCACTGCAATTCTCCTCCATGTGTTCGCTTCCTCTTTGAATTAAAATTATTCGTGGTCAGAAAAATACTTGAGGAATCATGTGTTCTCTCTTGGGTGGTTATTTCAGAAGTCTGGGTGGGCCCCATCTCTCTAAATCCCAGGCATGCGTAACTGGCACTTGGGAGCTTGGCGAGCCTTCTGCTGCAGCTCTCATCTGTCTTATCATTCCTGTCAATTGTAAGGGAGACATCAGCAAGGGTGGTGATTTGTGGATGGTCCCTGACTCATCCCTTTTTGCCAGACTGCGCTGATGGCATCTTCTGCTGAGTGGGCAGAATCTGGCTCCACGGGGGCTCTAGCCCAGGGCTTTTCCCAAGGTGGTACCAGATGGTGCCTCCAGCACCTGCCCAACCAAATCAGAAATTCCAGAAGTGTTCTCGACACCATCTCCTTTCCAAAGACTTGGGGTGGCAGATGGGGAAACTGAGACTCAGAGAGTTGGAGGGTTTATTGAAGTCCCTCAGCCACTGAAGTGTAGTGACCAGGCCAAACAAAAACCTGGGCCTCAACCTGGATTTTCAAACTCCCACCTCTGTCTCTCTCTTGGTTCAATCACGTTCAAGGTGTTTTAAGATCCGTCTCCAGAGTGGGCCTCCCTGGCCCAGAGTGTCTAATCTTCACCACCGTGGGTAAGGGATGTGCTGTGCTGGAGACTTGGGGGCAGTGCCCGTGAGGTCTCAGGCTGTTCTTGGCTAGATGCCCACTTATCCCCACCTCTGTGCTCCTACAGCCCCCCCCAGAGTACAGCTGTGTCTGCCTCCAGATCGTGAGCTCCTTGAGGGCAGGACCTGGTCTTCGGCACAGAGCAGCCAAGGTTTGATGAAGGATAGATATCCTAGGCCTGGATGAGGCCCTCCTGAATAGATTCCTGGTGAGGAGTGAAGAGTCTAACATTTCTGTACTGGCCTGGCCAGGAGTGGGTCTGGCCAGGCTGGTGGGAGACAGAACCTGAAGGTCCTGGGCTCTTCTTGCCCACATCCTTAGTGGGCCCCAAGCTCCCTAAAAGGAGTCCTGGTGGAGCAATGGTTAAGTGCTTGGCTGCTAACCAAAAGATTGGCAGTTTGAACCCACCCAGTGGCTCCTCGGGTGAAAGACCCGGCAATCTGCTCCTGTAAAGATTACAGCCTAGAAAACCCTCTGGGGCAGTTCTACTGTGTCACATGGGGTTTCTATGAGTCAAAAATATATTCAATGGCACCTAACAACAACAACAACAAGCTCCCTAAATGTATGGCCTCAGGGAATGCCCCAGCCCCGTCTCAAGTTGAGATATTCCAGCAGGGGATTGCCATCAAAGGGCAAGCAGAGGCAAGCAGGGAGGTGGCAGGTGGCAGGCAGTGCTGCACAGGGGAGCACAGCAGCTCCACTTCCTGTGGATGAGGGCCCCAGTGCCTGCCCCAGGGGAGGTTGCACAAACCTCCCTGTGCAGGCCTCAGGCTGCCTGCCTGCCTGGCCTGAGTCCCAGCCTGCCTCTCTCGAGATCCGCTGCCTCCTGCCTGGGGGTGGCATCTCCTTTCCCTGCCCTGGATCTGGACCGTGTTCTCTATCACCCGCTGGGCTGGAGAGGGGCCGGGCCAGACACCGGGGCCCGCCCTCTCATCACTGGGCACTGCTCCTTCCTCATTTTGCTGCGGATTCTAGCCCCAAACAAAACAGGTTGAGCCCTTTTCCTCCTTCAGCAGTTCTGGCTTGCAGCTGCCTTCTGAGCTGCTGCAGACTGCCCCGGCTGGGGACGGGAGCCTGGGCTAGCCCTGCCGGCACTGGGCACTGGACAGTGATCCTGGCTCTTGGCCCTCGGACGGCCCTGCCTGGGGCAGGAGAGCGTGCTTTGCTGCAGCAGACGCCCGAGGATGATGCCCCAGCTGCAGTTCAAAGATGCCTTTTGGGTGAGTGAAGGCTGTCGGGGTCGGGGGTGGGGGGGCATTGAGAGAGTAGAATGGGCTCCGGGGAAGCTGAAGTTTTCCACGGAAGTTCAAAGGGATATGGCTCCCAGAGGGAGGCTGTCTCATAAAAGTAGTGATTGATACATGACTTTGTCACAGCGGTGGCTCGGGCCACTCTCTCTTCTAAGTTGGAAGGAGAAGGGGTTACTGACTTCCCTGCAAACCTCACTGCCGTGGGCAAGGAATGTCCTCTGCACCTCCAGGGCCAATTTTTTCTCTGAGATACCCCTCCCGCACAGCAGGATCTTTTTAGGAGAGTCTAGCATGTGGGTGGGGGCTTGAGGAGACTATGTAGAGTGGAGGAGAGGGTCTCAGGTTTAAGGACCAGATAAACTTGGGTTCATATCTTGGCTCTGCTACTTACAGACTGAGCAAGGCATTGTAGGTGTCTGAGCCCCAGCTTCCCCATCTATACAGTGGAGATAAATAATAATAATAATAATAAATGTATCAAATGGATGGGAGGATTAAACAAGATGCGTTAATGTAGTAAAACCCCAGCACTTTGCTGGTACACCAAATGGTAATTTTCTTTCTCTCACCCAACACCTCTTTGCTGGGAGACCTTGGGGGTTCTTCCAGGTAGCAAGGTGGGCTGGGCAATTCCTTGCTCACGTCTTAAATCCAGTACAGGCCTGAAAAGTCCTCCTTCTCTCCCCAGGAAATAACTGGCTGGCTCATGGAGGTAAAATGGCTTGGCCCAGGTCACATGGCTAGCAAGCCCAGTTTGGATCCCAGATCCCCTCAGCTTTTTTCCAGCTGTCCCGTAACCATCCCCTCTTCTCCTTAAGCTTGGCTGTCCCCAGGGCGCTCCTTCCAACCCTGCAGAGGGCTCTCTGATCTTGTGCTCAGCAGGCTCATCCCCAGCCAACAGCCTGACCCTCCCCGGGCCCTTTCTTGGGGCCAGCAGCCAGAGAGATGAGAGCTTACGAGCCAGGCCTGCCTTCCTTCCCTTCCGGGCCATAATCTGCTCGAGGCCTGTGGCCAGCATGTGAGTGGCCTGATCCTGCCTTTGCTGGCTGCACAGTGGGCAAAGAGCTAGCCTGGGAAGGGCACGCTGCCCCTCTCTGGGCCTCTGTTTCCCCCTCTCCACAAAGAGGGGCTGGGACCAGCCAGGAGGAACTGGCTGGGCTCATTTTGAGCACCAGGGTGCTCACAACCAGACTGGCAGCTGGAGCCCCAAGGGGGTGGGGGTGACAGGGAGTCACCACGCCACTGCCCTGACTTGGAGTATAAAGTTGGGGGAAGGAGTAGAGCCTGGAAATCCAGGCTGCTCTGTAGCCCAGGCCAGGCCAGGAGACCCTGACTATTCTGTCCCTGCCCAGAGGCCCTGGGCTGTTCTTTTCTGGTGCAGAGCTGGGGCAAGGAGCAGCCCCCATGACAGGATCTGGTGGGAGGAAGGAGAAGTGGGAGGAGACGTAAGGAAACAGGGTGTGGTGGCAGCAGCAAAAGCAGCAGCAGTGGCAAGAACCCAGCCCGTCAGTGGTGGGTTCTTCCTGAGTGGTGGCACCCCGCCCATGAAGAGTACTTGCCCCACGTCTGAGTGGCTGTGGGCGTCACGGCCTCCAGGTGCGTCTCTCCTCCTTGGCTGCTCCCTGGGCTGGGTGAAGCTGAAGCTTTCCCAGGGAAGGCCAGACAGGGAGGGGGAGAAAGAGGCTAGTGGGAGTCTCTCACATTGAGCCTGGGCTGATGCCTCCGAAGTCACCGTCAGCATCACTTCCCCCAAGAACTCTGAATTCTAACTAACACCTCTGCTGATGCTCACCCTGGCCCAGCTGTGATGACAACTAACATTCACTGAGCACTAACGATGTGCCAGGTGCTGTTCTCAGGACTGTGTATGTATTAACTCGTCTAATCCTCACAGTGAGGCAATGGTGGTTCAGTGGTAGGATTCTTATCTTCCACGTAGGAGACTGGGGTTCAAATCTTGGCCAATGCACCTCAAGTGCAACCACCACCCGTGTGTCAGTGGAGGCTTGTGTGTTGCTCTGATGCTGAACAGGTTCCTGCGGAGCATCCAAACTAAGTCCAAACTAAGACAAACTAGGAAGAAAGACCTGGCAATCTACCTCCAAAAATAAGCCAATGAAAGCCCTACGGATCACAGCTATCTGGTCTGAAACTAGGAGCAGATTAACCAGTAAGCAAGGTACACACAGGCTTACTTGTGTTTACTTATCTATAGTGCACAATTTCACGCGGGCTTCACCACATCAAAGATGAAACTGTGCACTACAGATTAGTAAGAAAGCACTTGTAAGCCTGCGCATACCTTGCTTATTGGGTAGTCTGGCCCTGGGTAATCATGGGGATGGCGCAGGACCGGGCACTGTTTCGTTCCATCCTGCACAGGGTTGCCATGAGTCAAGGGGCGACTCTGCGGCAGCTAACGACAACAATCCTCACAGCAACCCATGAAGATGCTGTTGGTATCCCTGTTATTCAGATGAGGAAATAGAAGCCCAAGGTCACATAGCTGGGGTTAAGGCAACAGGCTGGCTATGCTACATTTTTTCTCTATTTATCTGGCAGATCACTGAATCTTTGGGCCTCAGAGTCCACATCCGTGAAATGATGGGAAAAATTCTGTTCTTTCTACTTTCCAGAGGGGTAAGAGGGTCAGATGGGGTAGCTAGAGAAGTACTTTGAGGCTCAATTTACAGACAAAGCTGTAAAACAGAGAAAAGACACACAGCTCTGACTTAAGTGGGCGTGTTGGGGACAGACTTAGCTTGCTTGCCCCCACCCCGACCCCAGCTTTCCCGCTAGGCCCAGCATTGCAGCAGCGCACTGTCTGGAAACCGCTAGTCTTTAAATAAACCCATTGCCATTGAATCGATTCCAACTCATAGTGACACTGTATGACAGAGTGGAACTGCCCTGTAGGGTTTCCAAGGAGCAACAGATGGATTTGAACTGCTGACCTTTTGGTTAGCAGCCATAGCTCTTAACCACTGTACCACCAGGGCTCCAGTCTTTAAGAAGTGGAAGGAAACCCCTGAACTGAAAGGATCTTGTCTAATACTACAGCCTTCAGTCACCGAGCCATCTTACCCATCCAGAACCCAAGTGAGAACCAGCCCTGCTCTGGCACCAGCTCGCAGTGCACCTTGGGCAGGGAGGGAAGCAAGAGCGGTTTCTGAGGAACCTGAGGTGATCTCACTAATAGCTGGCATTAAAGCTCATATAGTTTACTCATAGAAGTCCCATAGCTTTCAGTCAGGGCCTATGAACTCTGATTTTGCCTACAATTTTAACAAGCTTCGTCAGCTTAGATGGGCTTTTAACCTGCAGATAGACAGTTGCTGTCAAGTCGCCTCCAACTCAAGCACAATAGAACAAAACATTTTCCAGTACTGTGTCATCCTACCATCACCAGCATGTTCAAGTCCATTGTGGTGGCTCTTATGCCAATCTATCTTACCAAGGGTCTCCCTCACCCTCACTGTCATCTGCTTCCCAGAACAGGGTGTCTTCCTCCAGCGACTGATCCATCCTGATGATGTGTCCAAAGCAAGAGAGTTGGACAGTGTTCTGTTGTGATCCGTAAGGTTTTCACTGGCTAATTTTCAAAAGTAGATTGCCAGGCCTTTCTTCCTAGTCTGTCTTAGTCTGGAAGCTCTGCTAAAACCTGTCCACTATGGGTGACCCTGCTGGTGTTTGAAATACCAGTGGCATCGCTTCTAGCATCATAGCAACATGCAAGCCACCACAGTATGACAAGCTGACGGGTGGTGGTTTAACCTATAGATGCAGCAGTTAGTCAGGGTGAATGTTGGTGGGTCTGAACTGTTAGAGGCAGTTTCACAGATGGCTGGTAGCTTGATAGGAAAGAGATGGAAAAATTATGAGAAGCAGACATGATGGCTCAGAAGTGGTGGGGCCTTTCAGTGTGGGAGCAGCCACAGTCCCGGCCCTTGGCAGGCCTGCATTTGCAATCTTGTCCATGTGGCTACACAGCTTTTATTTACAGCCTGCTTTTATCTGCAGCAGAGTATTCAGATGCAGGGCAGTGTGCGAGTGAGGCAGAGGGGAGCTAGTGGCAGGGGGAGGGAATGAGTAATTCGATTTCTGTTGTACACACACGGTGATAAAGAGCATCACCGTTCTGCAGGAAGTTTGTGGCCTAGCACAGAGCAAGGCAGCCAGTGTGACAAGGCTGAGGTTCAGAATCCCAGGCATCCAAGCTGAGAGGGCCTTAGATCTCATGTAAGCTGACCCAGCACTGAGTCAAAGGGGCAAGGAAACCCAGAGAAGGCAGATGCCCTCCCCACACACACACAGCTTGCCAGTGGCTCTGCCAAACTGTGCTGTGAGAAACCACTGTCTGTCTGTATCCTCAAGACAGGGCTGGCAAGTGGGGTACATGCTAAGTAAATGCTTGTAGAAGAAGTGAACGACCAGTGAATGTCTACATGGTTCACCCAGCCATTCTGTAAACCCATTTTCTCCTTGATTTCATGTCAGTTACATTCTACAGACATTTTTTGAGCAGAGTCTACCTGCTTTACTAGGTCATCCAAGCTGGACCCTTGAGCTTCACCTCCACATCCAATTAGCCAATGGTCTTCAAGTCCTACCCAAATCAGTGCTCTGAGCTGTGCCTGTCCACCACCCCCAACTCCCTGCCAGACCTATGTATCCAATGGCCTTTGGAAAGATGTCATTGGATATTGTTTTAAGAGTAGAAATCTAGTTCTGACCCAGGTTATATTGAGGTCTACTATCCTATCTTTTTTGGGGTAACCCATTGCCTTTGAGTTGATTCTGATTCATAGCGACCCTATAGGACAGAGCAGAACTGACCACAGGTTTCCAAGGCTGTAAATCTTTATGGAAGCAGACTGCCACATCTTTCTCCTGCAGAGCAACTGGTCGGTTAGCAACAGAGCGCTTTAACCACTGCACAACCAGAGCCCCTTTTTGGAGTAGTTAGAAAGAAAAGTAAGGGCCCGAGGAGTTTGGGCCACATACACATGCAGTGACCCCTTCACCCTCTGGTTTCACTGAGGGGGTGTGGAGAGAACAGGCCTGAATTTTTTCCTGTGACACAAGGTCATCTCTCCTCATCTGGAATCCTCTATGCCAAACCTCACCATTTGGCAGGTGAAGGCTCCAAAGCTGGGTAGGGGGACTGACTCACCCAGGGCCTGGGACTGAGGCTGGGCTGGAACTGCCCCTTCCCTACGTGGCTGCTGTTTCCTTTCCTCCTTCTGACTTTTGGAGGTTCCCATGTAGGGGGCTACAGAGAAGGAGACTGAGGGGTCCCACATTGGCCTACCCTAAAACTGCATGTCCCCTGCCCCAGGAGCACCTGTTCTGTCCCGAGCACTGAAAACTATGTACATGCCTTCTAGAGAAATAAAATCAATTAACATAAGATCCTAAAAGGAAAGTGGGAAAATACAGAAAAAAAGGAAAAAAGCACCCTTAGTCTCATCACACAGAGATAACTCGTAATATCTTGGTATATTTCCAGAAGGTTGTTTTACATGGGTGTGAGCATATTGTGGATGCCATTTTGTATTTTGTTTTGTTTTTTCTAAAAAACACGACTTCACTGGGAATGTTTGTGGGGGTGGGTGTGATTTCCTCGTTTTCAACATCACCATTGTTAATGATTAGGTACTTCTGCAGCTTGTGGATTTGGTGAACATGCTATGATTTATTTATCCAGTCACCTATGGTTGGGCATGTAGGTTACTACCAATTATTTACTATTCTGGATAGTGATGTAGTGGGTAGATCTTTGAGTATAAAGGTTTTTCACTTGAGGATTATTCCTCGGGTAGATTGCCAGAAGAGGGGGAATTGTCTAATTCTTGGCACTTGCGGCCACTTTGGGATCCCTCATAACCCACTGGTTGGGAAGGAGCCTTTTTAAGCAGGAAAGAGGGACAAGACTGGTCTGGAACGGGGCTGGGCCTGCTCTGACTTTGTGGGAAGACTTCCCGCAGGGCAGCTCCCTGTGGCCTTGCAGACCGAGGACACCAGTTGGCTGAGGAGTTAGCTCTCTAGAAAAGCAGGGGCTTGTCGCTGGTGTAGGAGGTAAGAGAGGAAGGTGCTGGCTGTCCCACCTAGCTTCCCGATGCCTTCCTTGCCACAGCTGTCAGAAAAAATGAGAACACTCTGTCTGAACTGATTGGGCAAGCTCTTCAAGATGTGGTATTAAGTGTAAAAAGCGCATAGCCGAGCAGTGTATCTGGTATGCAGCCCATTGTGAGAAGCGAGGAAAATAAGCATTTATGTTGGTGAAGGCTTGTATTACCAGAAAGAATCTCTGGGAGGAAACACAGGAAGCGAATTAAAGTGGTTACCTGTTGGGGGAGTGAGAGAAAAGAGATTGATGGGGGCTGAGGGCTGGGGGGTGGTGAACCGTTTCACAGTATACTGTTTTTATACTGTTTGATCTTTTTTTATGGATCTTTTGAACCATGTAAATGTATTACTTACTCCAAAAATCTAAAAATTAAAAAGGAGACATTTATTTCAAGCTCCATGAAGATTCCTTTCTCTGGTCCCAGCTACTTAAATCATCTGCAGAGAAGCTACAGCAGTGCCTGTTGGCTGAGTGCCTACTATGTGCCAGGCACTGTGCCAGCCACTCCACATGAGTCCCCAAACCACCAGGCAAGGAAGAGTTTTCAATGTCCTCCTGTATTCGTGGTGGAAACTGAGGCATGGAACGCCAAGGGCCTAGCCCAAGGTCACACAGAACGTGGCAGAGCACGGCCTCCCACCCTGGTCTGTCAGACTCCATCATGCTCTGCCCCCGAATTCAAAGAAGATCAGCCAGTTTGCTCTTGGTTCAATTATCGTTCGTGTTTGAAGTGCAGCTAGGAGGAAAGGGTGGTCCCACAGTATTGACACTGGTTTCTTTGGGTTTGGAAGCAGGATGGTTTTTCTCTCCCTTTTCCCCCCTTAATTTCCTGCAAGTGAACACCCATTACATATGTCATTAAAAGGAAAATGTTTAAAAACAAAATGAAGCAATTTCTGTTTCCACAGCCCAGATGGTATCATCAGGCTAGAATTTTTGATTTGACAGCACTGCCCCCTCCATATACTCTGTGCCCACTTTGTGGTGCACAGCCCCCAGGCATCCGAGAAGGAGGCTCCTTTGTGCCACACACAGGACAGGGCCAGCACCCGATGGTATTAGATGTCTGCAGACGTTTGTGGTCATGCTGTCTCTGCCACTGCCATACCTCTGGATGGTCACTTCTAAGATTTACTGGCTGCAATGTCCTGGGTCAAGAACGCAACCACCAACCTTCTATTTTATTCTTGGCAGAAAGCCAGATCTCCTTTTAGATGATCCATTTGCACTCCAGTTCCCTGGAGCTTGTGCACTTTTCCTGGCTGCTCCTGGCATATACACATCCCAAGGATATCCTCTGGAATGGAGAAGGAGGGCCTTGCTTGGGCCTTGAATGGTGGGTGAGAATTTGGGAGACAGAAGGAGGGAAAATGGCGCTTCAGGCGGAAAAAATGGCATGGGCGAACGTGTGCAAGGGGCTGGGCACAGTAGGGCTGGAAGACAGTTTTCTGGCCCAGAGATTATGCAGGGTGACTGGTAAAGAGGAGAGTGAGTGGTCACAAGGGAAGGCCCAAGCTGTTTCCTCTCGTGCAAAAGGGCCTGGAGGCTGCAGGCTGTGGGTGGGATGCCCTCCCGCCTCAGGCAGAGCCTGGCTGACACTGCAAACCACGTGCTGGAGGGAACTTGGTGCGGAAACAGAAACTGCCTCTGCTTCAAGCGAGAGTGGTATCCAGTGCCCTGGGGGCCTCCCACACAGGGCTCCCCTTGGGGCTGGCCCTGGAAGGCCTCTCCCACACAAGCCAGTCACTCTCTGTCCTCCAGGCTCAGAAGGATACAGGCTTTTCTGAAGCCTTATCTGCACCCCCACCCCTCACTTGCTGGGTGGACTTGGAGAGTCATTTTCCCTTTCTGAACCTCAGTTTCCTCATGTGTAGGATGTCAGGGGTGATGCCCCCTGTCTTAGTTATCTAGTGCTGCTATAACAGAAATACCACAAGTGGATACAGAAATTTATTCTCTCACAGTCTAGTAGGCTAGAAGTCCAAATTCAGGGCGTCAGCTCCAGGGGAAGCCTTTCTCTCTCTGTTGGCTCTGGGGGAAGGTCCTTGTCATCAAAGTCTAGGAGCTTCTTTGCACAGGAACGTTGGGTCCAAAGGACATGCTCTGCTCCTGGTGCTGCTTTCTTGGTGGTATGAGGTCCCCGTGTCTCTCCACTCACCTTTCTCTTTTATATCTCAAAAGAGATTGGCCTAAGACACAACCCAGTCTCATAGATTGAGTCCTGCCTCATTAACATAACTTCCACTAATCCCACATCATCAACATCATAGAGGTAGGATTTACAACACACAGGAAAATCACATCAGATGACAAAATGGTGGACAATCACACAATACTGGGAATCATGGCCTAGCCAAGTTGACAGATATTTTGGGGGGACACAATTTAATCCATAGCATCCCCAAACCAGGTTCACCTCAGATAAAGGCTTTGAAGAAGGTAGGGGCTCAGGATGGTGCTAAGGGGCCCAGCTCCTGCTGCTCACCACGGGGAGTTAGAAGACCAGGAATGGGTCCTAAGGGGCCCAGGTTTGTAGTTGAATTTGTGCTGAGTCCCCTGAGGGGTGAATCTTATATGAGGATCCTCCTGTTCCCAGAATGCCTCCACAACTCTGCCCACCATTGCATATAACTTCCACTATTAGAGATCATTTCTTTGATTTCAAGTAACAGGATGCACCAAGTTATCTCATTGAATTCCAACAAAGTCCTGTGAGGTTGGTATTCTTATTCCTGTTTCCCAGAAAGAAAACAGAAGTTAATAGAAGGCATATGAGCCTGGGGATCCACACAGATGGACTTTGGGGCTGCCCTGGGCCTTCCCTGGCCTGGGCCAGAGAGCCCTTTGATGTTAGGAGGATGTGGCAGTTTGCTGAGGCTTGACGCCTTGAGCAAGCGGATGACGCAGAAGGCAGGTTGGTGATAATCTCTTCCTCTGGTGTTGACAGGCTGCCCACTATTGGGCAACAGGAAGTGCCAGCCGGAGCTCCAGAGACTAACAGCCCGCATGGGGATGGGGTCACCAGATGAAACTCAAGGTTTCCTGGCTGGCTGCCGAAACAGGGAAACGCAAAGCTGAGTCACACTTGGGAGCTACACTGGGCTGAGGCAGGAGTCTGCTTGCCATGTTCAAGGAACAGCAAAGAGGCCCGTGTGGCTGGGGCAGAGTGAGCGATGGGGAGAGTATTTGGAGACAACATCACAAACGTAGCAGGGAGCCAGATCTTGTAGGACTGTAGTTCTAAAAAACCCCAATGTCCAGGCCACACCCCAGGTCAGCTACCCCTGAAATTTCTAGGGGCAGGGCCGGGCATCAGTATATTTATAATGTTCCCCCATGTTTCCCACATGCAGCCAGGGTTGAGAACTACTGGTGTAGGCCAGTGTGCTGATTCTGGATTAATTGCCATTGTTGATAATGAGTAGCCACCTGGCTTTTACCATTTATATGACCTCATTTGACTCTCACCTGAAAGTAAATGTGTTTTTATTGTTCCCATTTTATAGGTCAGGAGACTGAGGTTTGGGCCTTTCTGAAGTTGCCCAGGCTGGACTGGCCACCAGTCCATGATCCTCTCCCCCACAACTCCCCCAGCCTGGGCACAGTTAGAGAGATACCCTGCCTTGACGAGGGTAGTGGGCTTCTTCCTGTGACTGCCCAGCTTCTAGCCCCGTGGAAGGCCCCTGACTTCTGAGTCTCCTTGAGGCCCCACCAGCTCTCTCTCTCTTCTTTGAGAGGGTCAGAAGGGAAGTCCTCAGGTCATGAACTTCCTCAGTGAGCATGGGAAGGCCTTACAGGGAACTGACACTTGCTTTAGCCTCTACCTGTTAAGACCGGAGAGGCTCTTGAAAATGAGGACTTTGGCTCCCACCTCCTGGCCCACAGCTGCTGAAGCAGAAGGGGCCCTCTCAGTCACCTCTTGAGCATTATCCCTTCTGTCTGGACCAGCTCTAGGCCTATTATCCCAGGCATGGAGACCCCAGACTGCAAGTGACAGGAAGGCCCAGGAGGTTAGCTGGGGACAGTTCAGGCAGGCAGGGTTGGTGGTAGTGCGCAAGGGGGTTGGCACAGGTATCTGGAGCTGTTGTCCCTGGAGCTACTAAACAGAGCATGGGGTGGGGGTCCTGCACAGCACCGGGTGGGCACACAGTGAGTGCCACTGTTGACGGTATCTGCTATGTTTCTTACTCTGACAGAGAATACCAAAAAAAAAAAAAAAAAAAACCTAAACCCATTGCTATCAAGTCAATGCCAACTCATAGATCCTACAGGATAGGGTACTGCCCCATAGGGTTTCCAAGGAGCGCCTGGTGGATTCAAACTGCCGACCTTTTGTTTAGCAGCCAAACCCTTAACCACTACACCACCAGGAGAATAGGCTAGAGGTTAACCCTGGAACTAAAGGAACAGGAGTGGCTGATACCAGAGCCAGGGCGAAGACCAGTGGCTGAGTCTGGGGCTCAGGTCAGGGTAGAGGCACCACGAGGCTGCCAGAGTCTCATCTGAGTCCTCAGATAACCAACTCTCAACCCTAGAGGAAAGGAGTTTGCACCCAGGGCTCAACAGTCTTGGTTTGAGTCCTACCAATGCATGAGTGGGTGTGAGAGGCTGAGAGGGAAAGTTAGACAAGGTTCCCTCAGGCAGCCCCAGCATTCCAGGGCCCAAGGGGCTGGCATCTGGCTTGATTTAGAGGCGTGTGTTTTCACACGCAAGGTGCAAAGCTGGCTATGCTAGGCTCGGGGAGCAGTCTCCCAGCCTACCACACAGAACATTTTGTTTGGAGGGTGCCATCTTTGTCTTATATGCTGATTTGAGAACCCACCCACCTTCCAGCTTCAATTCCACTGCACTCATGGTGTGGCCTGGCGAGGCCCTAACTCTCTGAGCTCTGGTTACTTGTCTGTAAAGCATCTATATTAGCTTTAGGACTGCTATAACAAAGTACCACAGATCGGATGGCTTGTAAGAACAGATATGTATTGTCTCAAAGTTCTAGAGGTTAGGAGTCCAAATTCAGGGTATTGGCAGGGTCGTGTTCTCTCCAAGGCTCCAGGGGAAGATTCTTTCTTGTCTCTCTCAGCTTCTGGTAGCCTCAGGCGTTCCTTGGCTTGCAGCTGCAGCATAACTCCATTGTCATACAGCTATCGTGCCTCTTCTCTTTTACAAAGACACCACTATGATTAGATTGAACACTGGGGTAAAACCTCATCTTAACTGATAACATCTTCAAAGAACCGATTTCCAAACATGGTCATGTTCACAGGTACCAGGGATTAGGATTTCAACCTATCTTTCTGGGGCACACAATTCAACCCATAACATCACTGGAATATTAAATCTGACTTCTGTGTTTGGAGGATTGAGACGTGGAGATGCGTGCATGTTCGTGGCCTAGCAAGGGCAAGGGGTCCCATATGAGACCACCTCCTTGCAGATGCAGCGCCCCCCGCCCAACCTTCGGGAGCCCTCAGGAGCCCAGTTACCACCCAGGCTGGGAGGGCATCTCAGCCAGGGCTCAGGGTCAGCTCTGAGACCCAGAACCTTCTTAGGCAGGCAGAGAAGGCCAATGGGCCTTCTCCAGAGGCTTCGGGGGTGGAGAGGATGTTGTCCCTGGCTTTGGGGTGTGGTGATGGAAGCAGGGGCTCCCCTGCAGCTCCAGGGCCAAGTTTAGTCTCCTGAGCAAGTTCCAAGCCAGGGGAGGCTGCCAGTCTTCACACCCACAGCAATGCACAGCCCCAAAACAGGACACCTCAACTCAGCCTATGAGGGTGCAGGGCCCGAGTGTTCACCCCACTTTACAGATGAAAACACTGAGACCCAAAGATTGAGATCAACTGGTCTAGATAAATGTCACAGCTATGATTCAAACCCAGCTCTCCTTTTTTATTTCTTTTTTTGATTTACTTTCAGTTACTATGTAATAGTAACTTATTACTCGTCCAGGTGCCCTTTGCTAGTCTCTAACATGTGTTATTTCATTCAGTCCTCAGAGCCCCCTGGGATGGGGTAATATGTTCATCCTCATTTTACAGATGAACGAATTTGTACTCAGGAGGTTAACTTGCCCAAGATCACATAGTCTGTGTGCTCTGGGAACAACTGGCCAGAACCAGAACCCAATGCCTGAGCTCTTCCCACGCCCCCTGCCTAGACCTCCTCCTCCAGCCAGTGCTCCCTGAAGCATACATCCTGGTAGACGTAGGCATTCCTTGCTATGAGAGGGGTGATACAAGGGCAGGGGGATGTGCAGGGTCCTAGGGATGCCTCAGAGATTATTAGATTTGCTTACAGGAGGCGACTGAGGTGGTGCCTGGGCCATTGGTGCCCAGCCCCTGGTCCCCAGCCTCCCGCCCCCAGCCCTGGTTGGTCACACACAGGCAGGGGGTCCTGTGCAGGGCTGGCCATGGGGAGGGGATGGACCGAAAAGGACCTGCTCTTCCTGTGAGGCCAGCCCAGGCCCCTCCTGTCTTGGTGAAGGGGTCAGTGTCTCCTCCACGGTTCGGGGTCCAGTTCCCTCCATCAACCCTTCCCTGGATCCCTCTAACCCCCTTCCCCACCTGCTCTCACCCTCAGCCCCTGGCATCTGCCTCTTGCCCTGTCCACTGCTAGATCCCAGAGAGTCCCTGACCACCAAATCAGCTTGATGGGCCATACAGAGGAGCTGTGTGACCCAGGCAAGTCACTAACTTTGTTGAGCCTCAGTTCCTCGTCTGTAACATGGAGCTATAATAGTACTGACTTTACAGGATTCCCATGAGGATTAGAGGCGATAATATATAACAGTGCTGGCCTTCCCACCCGTCTACACCTCACCAGGCACCCCCCCTGGATCACCTCCCCTGCACTTGGGAACCTGGCTCTGATTCCCCATTACTTCCTGGGGAAGGAAGGTCCCGTCCAGGGACAGATTACCCAATAAGCAAGGTACGCACGGGCTTACTTGTGCTTACTTACTCATCTGTAGTGCACAATTTCACTGGTTTTTCACCACATCAAAAAATGTGGTGAACTTGTGTACTACAGATGAGTAAACACAAGTAAGCCCGTGTGTACCTGGTTTAATATAAGCCCGTGGGTGCCTTGCTTACTGGTTAATCTGGCCCTGGTCCCACCCCTTGCCCTGTGGCAACTAAAGACTCTCTTCCTTCTAGTCTCAGGCTACCCCTTCAGAATCTCTTCCATCTCCACCCAGCTCTTTCACTGCTGACTTTAAATTGGGCTGCAAATACATATAGTAATTTCCAGCCCCAGCACCAGACTTCCCAGTCTCCTAAACCTGAGGGGCTCATTGCCATCTCCCAGTATCTGCCCAGCCCTGGGCTCCGTCTACACTCTTGTTCCTCCTCTCTAACATTTCTACATGTTTTGATTTCATAACAAAGAAGGAAGAAGACGTGGGGGAACTGAGCTGGGCCTTTAAGACTTGAGAGAGCCAGAAGGGAAGTGGGCCAGACTTTATGTGGGGAGTGGAGGCCTGGTAATGGAGACCTTTCCTTCCAGATAATTGAGATGAACAAAGTTTTCAGATAGACCTTGGTCAAAAGCCTGGGTCACCCGTGCAATGGCTGTTTGAGCTTGGACAAGTTATGTAACCTCTGTTATCCTCACTTTGCTCATCCTCTTGAGAGGCAAACAATAACCACTTTGTGGTCAGTATAACTGGAGATAAGACAGCCAAGCTCACGGCATAGCCCCAGGCAGGCATAGTAGGTCTTCTTCAATTGCTCATGTTGCTCTCAGTGGGATCCTGGGAGAGCCTGCAACTCACAGCATTCTAACAGGGCCCCTGGGAGGCTGCAGGGCGAGCCATCAGCCACAGGACCCAGACGCAGGGGCCCAGACAGCTCAGGCCCCAGCTGCTCAGCCGCTAGGCTGCTTGGGTGAGGGGCCGGTGAGATCCAGGGGAGGGGGAAGAAAAGACAGTGTTGGGAGTCCCTGAAGCTGTCAGACTAGGGGTTGATGGAGAGATGGGGCACTCTGGAAACATTTCTAATCTCAAGATCCTGTCAGAGTGTGGTTAGAATAGCTCATCTAACCACACTCAATGTGCTTTTGTTCGTGAAAAAATATGTCTGTCTTTACCTTCTTGGTTCTCTCCTCTGACACTTATCTTGGGCCATCTCAGAACAGCTGTAAATCACCCCACATTTATCTGCTTACACACGGACGTCTTGTATCCTTGGGTTAGTGGAGATCTAGACACAAAGACCTAGTTCAACACATCATCTGAGGCTTGAATCTTGCTTACAAACTGCTAGTGGTGGGGAGCTCTCCAGCTATGGAGGCAGCTCACCCTGCATTCCATGTCTGGTACCACGCTGGTTCTTGGGAAGACTTCCTTGGCATTAAGCTGAGGTTGGCCTCCCTGTCTTTGCCCCTGTGAGTCCTTGCTTAGGACTCTGGGGAAGCTGACCACAGACACTCCCTCTGCTCCTGACAATCCCACAGATATCTGCACATGAGAGAGCCTTCCTCATGGTTCCTCAAGGGCCTTGACTTGGGACCCTCTCCTTACCCACCCCTCTTCCCAGGATGCTCCAGACAAGCAATTGACTTGCCTACTGAAGTCTCTGGTCATTCATTCATTCATTCACTCATCCATCCAAGTCATACCTGAGTGTTTGGTCCTGTATCTTCCTCAATTTGCCAACCAGTAAGGTTGAGATGGAGCCCTGGTGGCACAGGGGTTAAGAGCTCAGCTGCTAACCAAAAGGTCAGCAGTTTGAATCCACCAGCCACTCCTTGGAAACTCTATGGGGCAGTTCTGTTCTGTCCTAGTCGGAACTAACTCAACAGCAATGTTTAAGGTGGAGTATGAGCCTCATTATGATGGGGAGAAATTGGTGAAGTGTTGGGGAAAGGGAGAAACAACATACAGAAAATTTTTTATTTTTAATGATACTTCCTTTATATATTATTTTTACTTTAAATGTTTCTCAATTCAACAATTTTAAAATCCAAGAAAACCAGGAAGAGTTTTTTTTTTGGTAAGTTTGCCACTAATACTCTCTTGGCAATAAAACTTGACCTGAAGTAACATGAATCTAGTTCCAGTCTTTATTTACCCTACTTGTGGTGACTATTCATACGTTTCATTGCGGAAACATTACTGTATTTGATTATCAGGGCTTCCCCAGGCCCTGATGGGAGTGTTACATACAACACAGCAACTGCTCCAGACAAACATTCTAAAATCTGAAAAATCCAGAAACACATCTAGCTCTACAGACATTAAATCATGAACCTGTTGTATGTGTTGGTAGTGACAAATTCAAACAATACAGAAGTGTATGACATTTAAAGACATCTGCATAAAGCAATAATTATAAATACATGTTGCTGGGCACACAATGTATAAAGATGTAATTTGTGACAATAACAGCATAAAGGAGAAAGGAGCTATGTAGGAACAAAATTTTCATATATTATTGATATTCGGTTGATATTAATCAGACTGGATTGTTATAAATTAATATGTTAATGGAGCTTCCCAGGGAAACCACTAAGAAAATAACTCAAAAATATATAGTAAAAGAAATGATGAGAGAATTAAAATGGTATGCTAGAAAATATCTATTTAACACAAAAGAAAGCAGTACTGGAGGAATTAAGGAACAAAAAAAGATATAAGGCATATAGAAAACAAATGGCGGACATAAATCCTTATCAGTAATTACGTTATTGTAGATAGATTAAGCTTTCCAATTAAAAGGCAAATATTGGCAGAATATATTATATATATAAGAAAGCAAATGATCTAACTATATGTTGTCTACAAGAGACTTGCTTTGGAATCCAAGACACAAATAGGTTGAAAATAAAAGGATATAAAAAGATACAGTAACCAAAGTAAACAAAAGATATCTGGAGGGGCTATACTAATATCAGACAAAATGGACTTTAAGACAAAATGTTATTAAAGACAAAGAAGGACATTTTATAATGACCAAAGGGTCAATCCATTAAGAAGATGTAGCAATTATAAACATATATGTACCTAACAACTGAGCACCAAATACATGAAGCAAAAACTGACAGAACTGAAGGGAGAAATAGACAATTCAACAATAATAGTTGGAGAGTTCAATACCCCATTTTCAATAATGAATAAAACACCTAGGCAGAAGATCAGCAAGGAAATAAAAGGCTTGAGTGACACTATAAACCAACTAGACCTAACAGATATCCACAGAACACTCTACCCAACAACAGCAGAATACACACTCTTATCAAGTGCACATGGAACATTGTTTAGCATAGACTGTATGATAGGCCATAAAACAAGTCTCAATAAATTTTTAAAAGGATCAAAATAATACAGAGTATGTTTTCTGACCACAATGGAATGAAATTAAAAATCAGTAACTGCAGGAAATTTGGGAAATTACAAAATATGTGGAAATTAAGCAGCACACTACCAAATAACCAATAGGTCAAAGAAAAAAAATCACAAGGGAAGTTAAAAAAATACTTTGAGATGAATGAAAACAAAAACACAACATACCAAAATTATGGGATGCAGCAAAAGCAGTGCTCAGAGGGAAATTTATAGCTATAAATGCCTACTTTTAAAAAGAAGATCTCAAATCAATAGCCTTACCATCCACCTTAAGAGACTAGAAAAAGAAAAGCAAACTAAAGTCAAAGCTAGCAGAAGGAAGGAAATAATAAAGATGAGAGCAGAAAGAAGCAAACTAAAAAACAGAAAAACAATAGAGAAAATTACCACAACTAAAAGTTGATTCTTTGGAAGGATCAACAAAATTTGTTAATCTTTAGCTAGATAGACCAAGCAGTATATGACATAGAAGTCCTCACCTAGCTCCAGACCCTCTTCAGAGGTACGTGCTGGTGACAGCTTGGGGTATGACCTTCCAGTCCTTTTTCTGTACTGTGCTATATGCTGTATGCAGTTTTTTTTTTTGTTCATTTTTTATTGCTTTATAAAAACGGGATCATTCTATACATATTGCCCTGAAAATTTCTTTTTTGTTCAACAATACATCCTGGACATCATCCCTTTAAATGTCTGCAAAGTGTTCTGTGGTATAGAAATACGATAACTCATTTGACCATTCCCTTATTGATAAATATTTGTTTTTTTTCCTGTTTTCCATGATTACAAGGAGTTATCACCCTTGTCTTTCTTCTGTGGTGCCACTGGGTGGTTTTGAACTGTCAACATTTAGGTTAGTTTGTGCCATATGTTTTTGTGCACTTGTGAGAGCACACTTGTAGGAGAGAATCCTGTAGGTAGGATTGCTGTGTCATCGGATGAATATATTTTGAATGTGCAGACTTCTGGACTGTCCTCCAAAAGGATTGTACCAGTGTTTACTCCCACCAGCAGCTTCTGGGCTTGCCTGTCTCCGCACAACCTTTGGGCTTCTGGCCTCAGGCTACTTCTTCAGAATCTCTTCCATCTCCATTCAGGTTGCATTTAAACAAGACTTGCAAATACAACAATTTTTTACCAGTCTGCAAGACCCACGAGTGTCCTCCTAGCTTTTTCTATGGGCTCCCAGGTGAAAAGGTCATTTTTCTCATCACTCTTCCACCTTGCAGAAGGGATTGTTCTTAGAGAGAAAAGTAAGATATGGTCAATGGCAGGACTAATCTGAAATTTGCCCCAAGAACATGAATTAGTTTAGTGGCTGGTGATGTTGAAGACTAGTAGATCCTCAAAGGAGTCATATTCTTCTTATGGTTTTTCCCAGAAACAAACTAGAATTCTCCAGGCTATGGCAGGAGGATGGGGTAGAAAGTGCCTTCTCTGTGAGCCCTGCTTGTCACATCTTGGTGGGGTCCTGGTGGCTCCCTTCTGCTCAGATTTGCCTGTGGGTAATAGACAAGTGTAAATACCATACAGCTGCATGCCAGTGAGTGGATGTGGAAGGGCATGATGTTGTTCCCTAGCTCATCCAGGCTGTTCAGACACATTTTGTTTGGGGTGGGCTATCCAGAGCCAGCAGACCTGGGGCAGGGAGAAAGACAATAAATGAACAATTTCTTTTATAAGGATCAGCACAAAGCTGGTTCCTATGAGGCAGAGGTTAAAGATGTCCCAAATGTCCAACTTTTCCAAACTTCTGTACCACTCCATCATCTCTAACACCAACTACTCCCCCTCCCCTTAGTACACTCCCTCCTGTCTTTGGGTTCAGTAATGTGCTACAAACATCTCACAGAACTCATGAACCGTACTTAGATTAAGTGGTTTATTAGGAAAGTAACAGGGTACAACTTGGGATCAGGATCAACTTAGAAGTAACAGGAACAACAACTCAGGATGCAGTTCCTCTATGAGGACAGCTCCTTCTCACCTCTGCTGCTGGGCCCAGCTGGGGGCCTTCTTGGGCAAGTGTTACACTTCTTAGCTTGGTGGGTTGGCAAGCTCCACTGCAGGTGTCCCTTGTCAGTCTCCTGATAACCTGTCATCTTGCACTGCTGTCTCTTGCTGTCTTCTGTTTTACAGTTCCTCTCTTTCTCTCCCCATGTCTCCCTTTAAGCCTAGCAGAATGGCAAAAGTAACCAATCCCCTCGTTAGGGTTCCACACACCTTATTTGCATGGTCCCACCTCGACAAGTGTGCCATGCACCTTATTTGCATTATTAGCGAGCAATCCAATCCCCTTGGTGGGCCACAAACACCTCATTTGCATAGCCCCACCCAGTCAGTTGGTGGAAGTTATAAAACCATGGCAAGAAAAGCCATATAAAAGCAACCCATTGCACCACAGACAACATCATTCTATGAGTTACCACTCAGCCCTCTGAGACCCTGGCTGCAACCTCTGTGTGCCTCCCTCTCACCTCCCAGGCTGAACTTCTGAGGTACAGATGGCCTCACCGCTGAAAGGACAATTGTAGGTCACTTATTCTCCTGTGTCCATTTCACAGTCCGGAAAGCCCAGAGAGGGCAAGAGACTTTACCAAGACTGCCCAGCTGATCCTGGCAGATTGGATCTAGGATTGAAGCCCAGGTCTCTCTGTCCAAGGTCAGAGGTTTCTCAGATTTCCTCTGATGTAGTAGTTTATATTCTAGGATTTCAGGTAAGGGAGCGTTTGAAAAAGGATCCTGCTGTCTTTTAAATGGGGGACCCTAGGCCCAAATCCCAGCCCCTGACATGCTATGTAGCCACTCTGGGCCTCCAGTGACACGTTGAGGACGGGGGTGTTTTTTTCCAGTCTGACTGCAGCTGAAGAAAGAGTCTGTCAGGTGGGGAGGGGCAGGTAGGGAAGGGGCAGGGCATGGAGAGCTACCACTTACTGAACAGCCAGTGGGTGCTGGGCCCTGAACTTGGGGCTTTGCAGAGAGGTGAAGTAATGGGGAGTTAAGAACCAAGATGTTGGGCTGGGAGACCCAGGTTCAAATCCCAGCTTTGCCCTATGGGTCCCTGGATAGATTAAACAATCTCTCTGAGCTTCATTTCTCTATCTGTAAAATGGAGGTAGTAATCCTTAGCCCAGTACCTAGCTCAGGGTAAGTGTTAACCTCGTGTTAGCTATTCTCTCCTGTGAACACTGTTTCACTTGCTTCTCAGATCAGCCCTGTGTGGTGGTAACTGTTAGGCTCATTTATACAGGGAGTAAAGTAGAGACTCAGAATGGCTACATGACTTGTCTGGGGTCACAGGGTGGGGTATGAACCCACATCTAGTCTGTCAAACTCTTTCAAGTTTCTCAAACGGCCTGGGAGCCCTCACTGACCAGGCAGCCCTAATGGGGCTAACCCTAGCAGAGACAAGCTGTCAGGGCCAGGAGACAGTTCAGACTCCTGCCTTGACTTCCCTGGTGAGGAAACCAGGTCTCAGGAAGGGAAGTGGTTTGCTCAGGGCCTGGTCTCTGTGGCCTAGCCCTGCAGCCACCAAGAGTGATATGGGCATAAAAAGGAGGAAGTGGCGGTAGGCACAAAGGCTGCTTCTCTATCCAAGCAGCAGGGACATGGCAAGCCAGGCCAGCTCGCAGGTCTGGGCAACGGCTCACAGCCAGGCCCACCCCACTGAAGGAAGTGGGTGGGCTGTCCCAGGTAGAGCAGGGCACTGAGGTCTACACTGTGCTGTTGAGGTAGGAACATGCTTCCTCCCACCTAGCACTCTCCTGAGCACCTCTTCATAGGCCCCTGGGAGGTGGCCAAAGGCCCAGATCCAGCCTTTGGTGGGAAAGGGGAGGCTCAGAGTGGCCACACAGCATATCAAGCACAGAACTTGGGGCCCAGCCTTGGGCCTGGGGTCCTACATCTGGTTTAAGCGGGCCTCCCAGAGGAAGGGCTACATCTGCTTTCTGCCTGGCACCCCCACTCCAGGGTGCACTGCCCTCTGTGCCCGTGGCTGGGAGTGCCTCCTGGCTGTCTGCAGAGTCCGGAACAACCCTGCGCCAGGGCAGTGGCAAGTCTGACCCAGCCTGGGAGCAGAGCTGGCCTCTGAACCCATGGTAACTCAAGTGTCACCTGAAATATAGCTTTGATTTGAGGTGGAGAGAATTTGAATCATCTTCAAAAATTACTTTTTAAAAATCATTATTTGAACACTCATCCATTGCTGATGGGATTGTAAAATGGTACAGCTGCTGTGGAAAACAGTCTGGTGGTTCCTCAAAAAGTTAAATGTAGAGTTACCATTTGATCCAGCAATTCCACTCCTAGGTATATACCCAGAAGAATTGAAATCAGGAATGCAAACAGATATTTGTACATCAGTGCCCACTGCAGTATTATTCACAATAGGCAGAAGGTGAGAACAACCTAAATGTTCATCAACAGATGAATGGATAGGTCTCACATTCAAGCGACGTTTCACAGCCTTTCAGGAAGAAGCAAAGATGGCATACGGAGCCAGGTAGAAAGATGAGTTGTCAGCTTTCTGGGCAAACTAACATCCAGTTTACATGAAAAATACCCGATGTTCCAAGAAACCAAGGCCAGAGTGGTAAACAAGAACCAGCCTGAACCAGATCTGGCCTGAGAACCATGTGCAGTCCAGCTGGGCTGTACCCGAAAGTCACGTTATGACATATCCCCCGCGAAAACTCTCCCACCGATCATGCTAAGGATACCATTTTTTGAACATGTGACTTATGACCATTGCACATGCACTCTCTCCACCCCAGATTACCTACATATGAAATTTCCCAGAAAATTGCACACAGGGAAAGGACCCACTTTGTCCGGCAACAGGGCCACTGTCACTTGGACGGAGAGATACCAGCTCATTGCTGCCTGAATTTGCCATCTTGGACCTCAACCACCAAGGACTGTGGACAGGGAGTAAGGGAAACCAACTTCACGAGCTTCCAGTAGGAGACAGAGCACCCAGTAACCAGGGATAGATGCTTTCCCACCCCCAATCTTTCTTCCTTCTATGCAGCCCCAGCTGCATGCCAACAGGCCATGGTTGCTTGGCCAGAGAGACACTAGCTCACTGCCACTGGAGTCTCCCCCTCCCCACCAGCAGGCCCTTTCAGTGTTTTTTTTTTTTTTTTTTAGTTTGTATTTTTGATAATTTTTTTTTTGGCTTTTTGTTGTTATTGTTGCTTCTCTCTCTCTACCTTCCTTCCTTTCTTTTCTCCCACCCAGCTAGCCCCGTGTGCCATCCCCTCCCCTTCTTAACAAGCTACAATCTTTTTGTTCACTTGCTTTGTTCTTTTTTTATGTGTGTATTTTTGGTTTTTTTTTTTTTTTTTGTTATATTTGTTTTTTGGGGGGGTGGGGGACTTTTTCTGTTGCCTCTCTCTCTCTCCCTTCCTTCCTTTCCTTTCTCCCACCCAGCTAGCCCTGTGTGCCATCCTCTCCCCTTCCTGATGGGCTGTAATTTTTTGGTTTGTTTTTTGTTTTTCCTTTTTTACTGTTTCTTCTCTCTATCTCCTTTCCTTCCTTTCCTTTCTCTTACCCACCCAACCCTGTGCACCACCTCTGACCCTTTTGGAGGGGCTGTGCTGCACAGGTTAGCTGGAGACTCACTGCACACGGCCTTCCCTGGCCTACAGCACTCTTCACCCACTGGTTCCTTCAGCCCCATTTTATTCATTGTTTATTTTTATTTCTTTTTGTAGTTGTTGTTATTGTTTCTTCTCTCTCTCTCCTTTCCTTCCTTTCTTTTCTCCCATCCACCTAGCCCTGTGCACTGCCCCCAGCTTCTTGGTGGGCTGTTCTGTACCACTTGGCTGGAAAGCTTCTGGCACACAGCCTTTCCAGGTCTGCACCGCCCCCACGGGCCAGCTCCCTCAGTGCCGTGTTTTTTATTTTTCTTTACCTTTCCCCTTCTCCTTTTCCTTCTCCCTCCTACCTAGGCCCTGCACTGCCTCCTCCCCTTCCTGACTGGCTGTGAGATGCCACCCGGTGAGAGAGACATCAGCTCACTGCCACCCCAATTCTGCCCCGCGCCTAATGGCCAGCACCCCTAACACAAAAAAAATAGATGAATGGATAAACAAAATGTGCTATATCCATACAATGGAATATTATTTAGCCATTAAAAGGAATGAGATCCATATACATGTTACATCATGGATGAACCGTGAAAACATCATGCTGAGTAAATTAAATCAGTCACAAAAATAGAGACATTGTGCAGTCCCACTTAATGAAATATCTAGAATAGGTAAGTGTACATAGACCTAAGTTTATTAGTGATTACCAGGTGAGAACAGTCATCTAATGCTGCTATAACAGAAATACCACGAGAAAGCAGTACCAGGAGCAGAGCACGTCCTTTGGACCTGAGGTTCCTGTGTTTAGATGCTCCAAGACCAAGGGAAGACGAATGCATCACAAGGACCTTCCTCCAGAGCTGACAGAGACAGAAATCCTTCTCCTGGAGCTGATGCCCTGAATTTGGACTTGTAGCCTACTAGACTATGAGAAAAAAAATTTCTCTTTGTTAAAGCAATCCACTTGTGGTATTTCTGTTCTAGCAGCATTAGATGACTAAGACACCAGGAGTGGGCTGGGAGGCAGGGAGAGGTGGGAGATTCATTTCCAAAAATTTGGAAACAGATAATGGTGATGGTTGCACAGCATGATGAACAAAATATCACTGAATTGTACATGTGAAGAATGTTGAAATGGCAAATGTTTTGTTACATATATACTTATCACAATAAAAAAAAATCATTATTTGATGTTTCAAAATGAAAATCAGTTACTGGGCTGCCTACCAAATGATTGATTTAGACATGTGGTTTTGGGGACGGGTCAACCTGGGTTCAAATCCAAATTTTGCCCTTTACCTGTTGTGTGACCTTGGGCAGCTACTTCCTCTCTTTGTGCCTCTTGGTCACCATCCTTCCCTCGCTGTGGAGACTCAGTGAGATGATGACTGTGATGTTCTGGTGAGGGTGTGGAAGGTGGGCTCGATAAATGGTGATTTCACAAAGGGCAGGGCCACAGGTGACTTTCAGGTGACAGAAGCTGAGAGTGGACAGGAGGAGGCGAGGGGTGCAGCTGTGGAAACATCAGTCTGAGCTCCTAAAAGAGGAGGACCAACAGGGGGCCCTGGGAACCTAGATGGTGGAGCTAGTGGATGCGGGATGGGAAGGCTAGGACAGGCCCCTGGAGGGAGCGACTCTGGTGCTGGGCGTTGAGTGGTGGACCTGCAGGACTGATTAATTGATTGAGTGGTTACTTCGTCCCTTCCTTCCCTCCCACCCTCGTTTCCTCAACAGCATACTGAGCCCTGACTCTGCCTAGCTCTGAACAATGAGTCAGAACCCTTAAGGAGGTGACCGGGTGGTGGGGAGGGGAGGATGCAGGCTAAGGGAGGGGGTGGGTGCAGGGAGGCTTCGTAAGCAGCCCCGGGGCAGTCAGGTACTTCCTTGAAACAGCCTGGTCACTTGTGACCGTGGCTCACTCGGCCACAGCCGCTGCCAGCACGGCTTGGCTCTAAGCAGGGGCTGGGCAGGACTCAGCCAGCCTCCAGTGCCCTGGGGACACGAGCTCCTGGGGACCAGCCTGCAGGGCACCTCATTACCTTCAGCCTCTTCCAGAATGGCCAGTGTAGGTTTGGTTTTGCTTTTGCTTCCACCCTGCAGGGCTGGGGCTGGGTGCGGGGCTGGGGGGGGAATGCAGAGCATCCTGCTGTGGGCTGCCCTCCTGTCTGTTCCCTGCTTCAAGCTCCCCCATCTTCCCCAGAGGCATCATGCATAACAGGTCCCCTGCGAGTCCAGATTCCTGTCTTGACTCTGCCCTGTGTGCCTGAGGCAGGCCTTCCCCTCTCCAGGCCAAGTTTCCTCCAAGACTATGGGGCACTGGACAAGATGCTGTCTCGTGGCTTCTGACCTGGGGGTGGGGAGGGCAGAGGCTGAGGTGGCAGGAAGCTGGTGTCTGCTGCTGGTTAGCAGGCAAGTGGCTGGACATGAGAGCCACAGAAACAGAAGCCTGGCCTGGCAGCACCAGCCCTGGACATTGGTAGGGAGGGTAGGGAGACAGCTTCCTCCTGTTGGGGCCCTGGATGGCCAGCTAGGACCCAGACACTCTGCTTGTCACCCTGCGGGCAGCTGAGCCTAAGCCAAGCCCTCCTCAGGAATTTCTAGGGATGTTTATGAAGGAGGGTATGAACTTGGAGTCTTAAGCATCCTGTGGGCCTGGGTATTCTACTATTTTAAGTTTGCTGAGCATGGGGCTAGTTGGGGCCATTTGTGCTGTGTCTGCCCTTTCCTACCATGTTTGAGTCTCTGTAGACCTTGAAGAACAATATCTTCTTTTCCCAGGACCTGGTTCAGATGCCTCTTCCTACAGAAAGCTTTCCTTGCTTTTGATTCCCCATGCACCACCCCCAGACCCACATAACACTGGACTTGTGGGCAGGGAGGACATGTGGCAGGGGAAGAGGCGGCAGCTTTTGACTCTGAGACAGGTTCAAATTTGTCTCCCCCAAGTGTGTGTGACCTTGGGGAGCCCCATTGATTCTCTGAGCTCTGTGAGTGGGGCTATGATGTGTGCTGTCAGAGAAGTCGGGGCTCTGACCCCAATCTCTCTGGTTCTTGAGAGTCTATGGGGGACTGAAGACAAAGAGTAGGTGCTGAGTCTCAGGGCAGGCCCTGGGTTTCCATTGCCTGACAGACCACCCTTCTCAGACCACACTTCTCAGTCTGCCTCTTAATCAGGCAGCTCAGGGTGTGCCCCTGTCCTGACTGAAAACCCGTTGCCATTGAGTCAATTCTGAACCTTATAGGACAGAGTAGAACTTCCCCATAGGGTTTCCAAGGAGCGCTTGGTGGATTTGAACTGCAGACCTTTTGGTTAGCAGCCAAGCTCTTAACCACTACGCCACCAGGGCTCCAAGTCACCCTCAATGCCCGCCTCTCAGAGTTGGTGTGAGAAGACCACCTAAAGCTCTGCTATTGTCATTATAGAGGCTGGATAGTGTCAAAGTTAAGAGCATGGACTTGAGCCAGACTGCCTGGTTCAATGCCAGGCCTGCCACTTTTGAGCTGTGTGACCCTGGCAAGGTCACCCTTCACCTCCCTGTGCCTCAGTTTCTTCACTTAGTTGAGATGATAGGGTGATCGGGAGCGTGACGTGAGCAATGCCCGACAAGCACATTTTGGTGCTGGCTGTTGTCACGGGTTCCCAGTGGTGAGCCTTTCCATTGGCCGTCTTGTGTTTGAGTTGATGAGCTCTAATGCCAGGCGGGGTCTAACCATGCCCAGCCAGCAGGTGGGGCTCACTTGCACATGTTTCCTCCACAAACACACTAATTGTGTGCCTGTGTGAACCCAGGACCTGAGACCCAAGGGCTTGACCTTGAACAGGGGAGATGGAGGCAGATGGAGGCTGGGCCCCAGCGGAAGGAGAGAGGCTCTGAGGAGTCCTTACTGGGCTGCGCTCAGTCCCACCTGTGCCGCCACCGCAATCCCTGCACTGCCCAGCCTGTGGCACTCACGTGTCCCTCCGTCTTGTGTTGCAGTGCAGGGACTTCATGGCCCATGTGGGCTACGAGGTGCTGCTGCAGCGGCTGCTGGATGGTAGGAAGATGTGCAAAGACGTGGAGGACCTGCTGCGGCAGAGGTGAGCCACGAGCACGGGGTGCTCCAGTTGCGGGGACATCTTACTTCTGGTATATGGAAACCCAGCTGGTTTCTGCATGCTGACCTCGTTCCCCCACCTTTGCTGAATTCATTTACTAGCTCTAGTGGCTTTCTTGTGGATTCTTTGGGGTTTTCTATATAGAGGATCATGTCACCTGCAAACAGAGAGAGTTTTACTTCTTCCCTTCCATTTTAGATGTCTTTTATTTCTTTTTCTAACTGCTGTGGCTATAACTTCCAGTACAATGCTGAACAGCAGTGGTGAGAGCAGGTACCCTTGTCTTAGTCCTGGTCTTCTGGGGGAAGCTCTGTCTTTCTCCATTGAGTATGATGTTAGCTGTGGATTTTTTATAAAAGCCGTTTAGCATGTTTAGGAGTTGGCCTTCTATTCCTAGTTTTCTGAGTGTTCCTATCATGGAAAAGAAAACAAAACCAGTTGCCGTCGAGTTGACTTTGACTCATGGTGGCCTCATGTGTATCAGAGTAAGACTGTCCTCCATAGGGTTTTAAGTGGCTAATTTTCAGAAGTAAATCACCAGGCCTTTCTTCTGAGGTGTTTCTGGGCAGACTTGAACCTGTAGCTTTTCAGTTAACTCTTTGCACCACCCAGGGACTCCTTGATCATGAAAGGGTGTTGGGTTTTGTTAAATGCCTCCACCAACCCCTCACGAAGTGGCCATGTTGCCTCCCCCACTCCAGCCAAGCTGCTGTCAATGCACCCTGGCTCTAAAAATTTAGGGGTCCCACTCTCCTTTTTTCTCCAGACCCGGACCTCCCAAAGATTTTTGGGACTCTAAGTGGACAAATAATTTGATGTCCCTTCAAATGTCCCTGTATTTGGCCAGCATTTATTTAGAGGCAGGGCTGGGGCTCACCGTTTGCAAGGTTCAGCCTGCAGGGCAATGCCTGCTCCTGAAGGCCCAGTGGTTGAAAGCTCAGGTTCTGCTGCAGAGGCTTTAGGGCCCCGCAGCTGGCAGAACTGGGAGAGTCAGCGTCCACACTTGGTTCTTGCAGGGCCCAAGCAGAGGAGCGATACGGCAAGGAGCTGATGCAGATCGCCCGGAAGGCAGGCGGCCAGACGGAGATCAAGTAAGAATTCCCCCAGCCCTGGGGCTCAGTCCTCTCCTTTGCCAGGCACCTTCTGGGCCCTTTGGAGGGTTTAAGGCTTCCTGGCTTGGGGTAGGCTGGGGGTTAGGGGAGCAGGGAGGGTCTCCGGGCTCCAATGCCAGATGCTGTGCCCCCGCCGAGCCAGCAGGCGGGACTCACTTATGCTCGTGGGCCTGGGGCATCAGGACCCTCCTTGGTGACTGGAAGACAATTCTCTTGGGTATTGGGCATTCTGGGTGAGGGTCTCCAAGAGACCAGGCTATGTGTGGAAGAAAATTCAGGGGTCTGAGTGCCGGAAATGGACAGGGAGTGGGTGGGCAGGAGGTCATTAGCCCACAGGAGCCTCCAGCATGGCAGCCTGGGTGGCCTCAGGCAATTCTCTGGGAGTCGTGAGGAGGCTGGGGACAGGGTCTGGCACTGGGTTGCCCAGAGCCGCCTGCAGCATTGGCTCAGCCTGGGCTTCAAGGAGAGGAGATGTGGCCAGAGACAGAGACACCGGGAGGGGACACACCTGGGTCCAAGTCCCAGCTCCTCACCCCCCTGCTGTGTGACCTTGGGCTGGTCACTAAAACCGTCTGTGCCTCCATTTCCTCATCAGTGAGAGGAATTGATCCTCAAAGAATTAGGTAAGTCCTCTCTCAGATCAGGCCTGGCTCTGCATAGTTGTTATTATGGAGCAGCTGGGGTTCTCCATCTGTGGAGGTCTGGGTCTCTGTGTGCAGTGGCTGGGCCAGAGAGATGGGGAGAGGGTGATGGATTTCAGGACAGCTGAAGGAAGAACTTTCTCGCTGTGGAGTGGAGGAGCTGCCTTGGGAGGGCATGGACCCTCTCCCCCGCTGGGTGAGGATCTAGCCAGGTGGAGGGTCAGACAGGGTGCTGGACCCTGAATCCCCAAAGGGCTCTGACGAGCATTCTCCTCCTACCTGGGGACCCCTAGGCTGACCCCAACCTGCAGCTGCCGTAGCACCTACTCCCCTGGAGGGTAAGCCTGTGACATGCCTCCCTCTGCCCATGGGAGATGACCCCAAGCTCTCAGCTGTGAAGCCCAAACCGGGTGCCTCATTTGGGGAATGTACAGCACTCTCCAGCCCTTCCGAAGAATCTGTCTGGATCCAGTTTCCCATGGGGAGCCAGAGAAAACACAAGAAGGACTAGAGGCGGTGGTATGAGCCAGGGGAGATTAATGCCTAATGCCCAAAGGATCTGCGTGTTGGCTCAGAGTGTGCACACAGCCCTGGGAGGGAGGGGCCTGAGCTCAAATCCCTGCTCAGTCTTTGTGAGCTATGCAACTGTGGGCAAGTCGCTTAACCTTTCTGAGTCTGTTTCTCATTTGCCCACTTGGTGGGCTGTTGTGCAGATAAACAAGAGGGCATTGCTGAGGGCTAGATCCAGACTGGGCACAGAGGAGTGCTCAAGACATGTTTAAGGAAAGTCTGCTGGGACCTGCCTTTGTCTTCCCCGGGGAACTGGTGCCTAGGGCTCTCTGCTGAAACTGACTGGAGACACCCAGGCAGGGAAGGTGCTGGCTGTGCAGGGTGGGAGAGCATAACTGAGGAGCCCCCATGGGCCTCCCAGGCCAGCCAGGAAATGAGACTGTTCTCAGGAAGAGAAGGGACCTCAGGGGAGAAGGATTCAGACACCAGGAGAGTGGGAACTGGTGCCGCAGGCAGGACTCTGAGGCCGGACTCAGGGGGCTGTGAGTCACACGAAACTAAAATAAGGAAGGAGAAACCACCAACAGAGAGAACAAAATGAGGCAGGGGAGCCAAGTGGGCAGTGCGAGGGTGGGGAGGTATGCAGTATCTTGTCCCATTTGTAGGAATATAAAGTGGCCAGGGTGAGACACAGGCGGCCCCAATTTCCTGCATGGTTATGGGAGGCTGAGTGGAACAGCTTCTGCCCTGACTTATACACTGTGTGACCTTGGGGTGGTCACTCCCCATCTTGGAGTCCTGGGCCCTCAGCTGTGAAACAGGGCAGTCAAAATGATGAGCAGAGAGTGCCAAACACACCAGGAATGTTTAGTAAACACCAGGGTCTTTATGGTCTCACGGGCCTCCAGCCTCCATCCCCACCTTATGTCAGATAAATTGGGGTCACCTTGGCTTGGGCCTGAGAAACCTGACTGGGCAGCCTTGACCATTTCCTTTTGGGCCCAAACCCTCACTGGCCCAGAGCCAAGGGCCCTCAGAACAAACTGTATGTGAAGCTGGAGGCTGGAAGTCCCTGGAGGCGGAGGCCTTAATCCAAAGTGGCTGCTGTAGTGGTGGAAGCCGAGGCTGGGGTAGGGAGCAGAGCCAGGCTCTGCCTTTCTGCCTACCGAGGGGGGACTATAGCCTGGGCTGGGAATGCCGGCTCCCACTGCTCAGCCAAACCTGAAGCGGGAAAGGCAGAACAAACCCGTAGTGGGCCCAAGTCCATGGCTCCTGCTGCCCCTGCAGCCCAGCCACAGCCGTTCCCAGAGCAGGCAGGGACTGGTGCGTTGGTGCGTGTCTGGGGGCTCACCGTCAGGCTGGGGTGGCCAGAGGAGCAGGGCAGAGTGAGCTGGGGAGAGCACCTCCTGGGAGGGAGGGAGGGAGGGAGAGCAGGTGGAGAGGAAGGGAAGGGAGTTCCTGCCAGAGCCACCAGTGTGGACAAAGGCTCAGAGGTGGGCAAGTGCAGGGTATATCCAGAGCCAGTGATCAGCAGGAGTAGGAGTTGAACCCATCCCAGATCACTTGCTGCCTCCCGTAGGGTTGTGCTCTACACAGCTCCCAGCTTAAGTCACTGCACACAGTAGGTGCTCAATAAGTGTTGCTATTGACCCCCATGGCATATACTAGGGCCTGGTGAGGCCATTCAGTCATTTGCTCATTCCGTTTGCATTCTCTGTGTGCCAAGCATCTATCACCCATCCATTTAGTCACCAAGCATTTCTTAAGCACCTAATGTGCACCATGCTCTAGGCTGAGTGAGGGCTAAGTCGAGAATTTAAAGAAAATAAAACTTCATTCTCCTCCCCAGTTCTTTGCATCAGAACTTCCTTTCAGGGCTCTTATGACCCACCTCCTCCAGGAAGCCCTCCTGAATAACCCCATCTTGCCTCACTCTTAGGGTCTTAGACAAGGTCCCCCCATCCCCACATCAACCTGGAGGGCTCTTTGAGGGAGGTGTGAGTGACAGCCATGACAACATGAGTCGCTTCCTCATGTCCAAGACTCGTGGGGTGTGTGTCTTGGGGTTGGCCTTCCCAGGAAAGGTGGCCTGTAGGGCCCTTCCCTGGGTGGAGGGACACCTCCGGCCTCCCCTTGGCCCGCAGCTGACCCTAGTTCTTGTAGGATGCTCATTCTCAGCCCCTGGAGGGTGAGAAGGGGTTGGGAGGTGGAAAGGCTGGGGACGGGTAGGGAGATGAGGAGGACAAAAGTTAAGTGACCCCAGAAATAGTCCAGTGAGCACCTGAGAGGTGCAGCGCTTCTGTGTCATCCCCAGACTTTAAACCACCCAGGAGCCTTGCACAAGCCACATAAATTAAAAGGAAATGATTCTCATCTTCAAATGATTTTTGGCATTCCCCTGCTTCACACATTGACTTGCCAAACATCCACTGGGCAATGGGTAAGTAGGATGCACAAGTAAGACCTGGTCCCCAAACTGCAGGGATCCCACAAGAGCTTTCAATGCATTTTACAAATAGCGGAAGGTGTGTACAGGGGGTTTATCACCATGGCTTAAAGCATACACCTAGCACTGCAGGAAGTTCGCTTGACTCCACTCTCTTGCCTCCGGGCCTTTGCTCCAGCTGTTGCCGCTAGGACTGCCCTTGCTTGTTTCTCCCCTGTTCAATCCTGTCTGTCCTTGGAGGTCTGGCTGAAATGCCAGCTCCCCCTCCTCCCCCAGTCAGATGTGCTCCATCTCCCTTTCCCAGTCCCCATCTTGTTCATCCAGCCCCCAGCTGGGCGCTGAGGGTGCCTGCATGCTCCCGGGAGCCTGCACAGGGCAGGGGGTGAGGGAATGGGAATTGTGGTGGGCAGGGCTGGGGCCAGCTTCCTGTGAGCCCCTCTGCAGTTTCCAAGGAGCAAGGACAACAGCCCAAGAGGCGCAGGTTTGAAAGCCTTCGGCCTGCCCGTCCTGACATTACAAGCCTAAAGTGCTGTAATTTTCCTGTCGGAAGAGATTATTTTTTCATGGTCTCTCTTCTTCTGAGCTCAGAGACAATGAAAACATCACTGAGGATGTTGGAGGGACAGATGGGCAGGCTTCATTCCTGCCAGGTGTCCCCTGACGCCAGCTCAACTCTCACCTGGGAGGTAGGCACATCCTGGCTGGCAGGAGGGCAGGGGATAGATAGGGATGCCAAAGCAGGATTGGAGGGGGCACGTGCTATGTGGTGGGGAGAGTAAGGGGGAGATACTTATACTGGAATTATAGACTGCATTTGAATTTCAGGCTGAGCTTCCTGACAGCCAAGTCAAAAAGGGCAATGGGATGAGTTTCCCAGGAGGGCATTGGTGACTGATAACAGGAGATAGATGACTGCATAGGGGACCTTGTCCTGGGCATGCAATGGAGACAGAATAGAGGAGAGCTCGGGGAGCTCTTGGTAGGTTTCCCTGTGGGACAAGTTGGAAGAACCCAGAAGTGACAGAAAGCTAGCAGAGACAATCTTTTCTGGATCTCACAGGGCAGAGAGCGACTTCAGATGCGCCCCAAATCCTCCATGAGATCAGACCTTAATGTCATTCACTTGGGAAAAGTCTGCCCCCCCATGGTGGGCTGCCTCTGGTCCTGGGCAAAGTGGGGGTCCTGCCCCAGCCACAGAGCTGACGCTGCCTTCTTGGAAGTCTGGGGTCTAGAAAGAGAGGGAGGTGTCCTGGGCCCTGCTGTATGAGCCACACTTCACTGGCCTGCAGGTGTCAGTGCTGGGGCCAGGTGGGGCCAGGGCAGCAAAGTCTGCAGCCCAAGAGGAGCAGACAGGGACCTAGAGTAGTCAGAGACTGCGATCTCTGCCCGGCTGCCCCAGGCAGAGGGAGCAGGTGCAACCCCTAAAGCCTAGCTGGGCTCGTGTGCGCAAACAGGAGCTGGAGGTATGAACTTTGCCACAGTCTGGACTGTCTCTAGGGAGGGGGCAGAGGCTGAACGTCCACCTGGCCCTGCTGCTGCTTTGGTAGGGGCTCCTAGCATCCAGTGGAGGCAGAAGGAAGGCCCAGCTGCTTCTAGAGATGGATTCCTTATAGCCACCCTGGGCCCAGGAGGAGGGCCTGAGAGATGGGCCAAGAAGGTGGGGCACAGCGGAGATGGGATGAGAAAAGCCTCAGTATTTACTGAGTGTTGAGTTTGTAGCTAGGGACTATGAGTCCAGGAACAAACGGGAGATGAACCAGGCATCAGGGCTACCTCAAGGACTCACAGTCCAGTGGGGTGAAATTGGATGCAAGGTGACAACGGGGACAAGCTCTCAGAAGGGAAAGAAAAGGATGCCAGGCAAGGGAGAATTAGCACATGCAAAGGCCCTGAGGTGAGAAGGCGAATGATAGGAGCCAGGTGACTGGAAGTCAGAGAGGGTTGCTAATGGGTGGGAGGTGAGGCTGGAGGGGTGGAGGTGAAGGGGGCAAGGACTAGGGCGTGGTGGCGTGCGAGTGGACAGGTATGAGATGTAGGAGTTAAAATAGAAAGTGGTGGTACGGGGAGGGAGAGGACGATGCCAAGGACGACTCCTGGGTTTCTGGTGTGAGCAGCCAGGTGAACAGTGGGGCCTTCACTGGGCAGGGAGTCCTACAGGAGGAGCAGGTTTGTGGGGCAGGCGCTGAGTCCAGTTTGGGGCATGCTGAGGTGTCTGAGATGTGAGCTCCAAAAGGAGGTGAAGTCCAGGTGATGGGTGTGCAGGTTCCAAGCTCCGGGAGGGGTCCGGGTGGGGTGTGGCCATGAAGGAGTTGGGGGCTGGTGGGAGGTAGGAGCCTTGGTGTGGATGAGGGGAGGGTGGGGTGAGGAAAGGCCTTGCTGAGCCTGGAGGAGCTCTAACCATGAATGGGGAGGCTGAACCAAGAGATGAACATGTCGGGAAGGACAGGATTGATGTACTTGCTGGCAAGAAGTACATTCTGTCAGAGAAGAGCCCACCCAAGGGAAAGTGGGGGGTCTCCATGGCAGTTACCCCTACTCTGGTAGGAAGCAGAGGGCTGGCCTCACCTGGGTCTCACCCTCCTCCATCTCTTACCAGCCATGTGGCCAGGGAACAGTTTCTTCACCTCTCTGACCCTAGTGTATCTCCCCGTAAAATGGAGATAGTTAAGGTACACCCTCCCCCTTGCAGAGTTGGGAGGATTAAATAATTTCGGCCAGTGGCATCAGTAGGACCTGGAGGTGTGTTGAAGCAGAATGCTGGGCCCAGAGTTCTGCTTCATGGGGCCTGAGAATCTGCATTTCCAACAAGCTCCCAAGAGCCACTGGTTTAGGGTGAGGTGTCTGGCATTAAGTAGGTCCCCACAGTTCTCCCCCAGACCTGGATCGCCGTAGGTCCTGCCAGGTTGCTGCTCATCCTAGGGTCTCAGTTTCCCCAGTTGTCCCTTGAGAGGAGAGAGGCCCCTGCAGAGACTGCCTTGCAAAGGCTGCTGCTCGGGGCTGCCTGGAGGTGGGGGGGGGGGGGGGGGTCTCATGTGGCCACATGGACACCAGGGGGCAGGCAAGCTGCTCTGTAGAAGGAGGTGCCGGCCCAGAACCGCAGTCTGGGGGCAGCAGCAGGATGTGGCGTGGCGCCCGGAGACCTGGTGCAGCTCTGTGTGACCCCGGGAAGCCTGGCCATCCTCTGGCCTCAGTTCCCCTATCCTCCTTGATTGACTGCGGCACCTCAGGTGTCCTGGTCAGGAGGGAGCCACTGAGTCTTCTACCTCCTAGTTTAAGGGGATACAAACGCAGGCGGAGAATTTTACCTCATTCTTGGACCCAGTCTGCATCTGCCACATGCCCATTTCTTTGTGCATTTGGAGACTGGGTGCCCATGGGCCCACACTGGGGGCGCCACAGGCATGGACGTCCATCACATGTGTGCTCCTGAACATGAGTATGCTCCTTATGCCCACAGGCTGCGGTGAGGGGTGGGAAGGAAGGCCAACCTACCTCACACGGGGGCCCCTACCTGAAGTCAGGTCCTATTGGGGCTTCCCGATAAGAAGGGAGAATTTGGTTAAGTCCTTAGGGGGGCATGTTGGGGTGACAGCTCAGGTCAGGTTGCAGGGGACTGTGGGACCCTCAGGACCTGTCCGGGTGTGCAGAAGTGGGCTCAGGGGATGGTTCCACAATAGTGAAAACCTTTGTAAAGCACCTACTTTTTTAACAGGTCCTGATGGAGGTTCTTCATACATATAAACTCAGTTACTCCTCACAACCATGCTGTTCATGCTAGCATTATCCCCGGTTTACAGAAGGGGACACTGAGACATAGAGAGGTTAGGTAACTTGCCCAAGGTCACACACTGAGTGAGAGGCAGAGCCTGGATTGAGCCCATGCCGTCTGGTTCCAGGTCTGCTTCTAACGCATCTGGGGGTCTAGAGCAGGAAGAAGCCCCTGCCCAGGTCCTGCTTGTTTCCTAGGCTGGGCTTTTATGCCCCCTCCCCTCCCAAGGATGGGGAGCTCAGGCCTCTGAGTGGCCCCTGCCCCTGAGAGCCAACGGGCTAGGGAGAGGTGCTCTCCACCATTGGTCCTGTTTCTGTCCCAGGACCCCTCTGCCCTGCACCCGCATTAGCCTGCACCTTTGCTCAGGCTTCATGTCTGCCATGGCTCTGTGGGAGAGGCCCCTCACCAGGGTTCCCAGATGAAATACAAAATGCTCAGTTAAATCTGAATTTCAGAAAAAAAACAAGTACTTCTTTAGGGTATGTCCCAAATGTTATTAGGGCATACGCTCTTCCTCCTCCACCGGGCCTGGTGCAGCCTCTTTCCTTCTGGTGGCTCTTGCTGGTGCCCTCTTTGAAACCCTCTCTGGAGCTGACAGTGCCCACATTGCTCCTGACTGGCTCACCCTGCTGCCTCCTGACCCCAACCTCAGTGTGCCCCAAAGTAAACTCCCTCATTTCCCCTCCTGTCCCTCAAACCTACTTCCCTCCTGGTGCCTCACTCAGCCCCCCAAGATAGAGATGGGGGGGAGCCTCTGGCCATTCTCACCTGCATCCTGTCTGTCCCATCCAATTAGCCAGCCCACTAAAGCCCCTCACATCTCTCCCCTCCTTGGGATCCTGCCTGCTCTGCTCCCTCCCAACCAACCTCCAAAATGGCCTCTACGCCACCTGCTGAAAGCCAGCTCTGAACACTGCCCTTCCTGCTCCAAACTGGTCCCGAGGGCCCTGGAAACCTGAAGAGGGGGAGAGGCTGTGCATGGGGGAGGGGGTCTCAGGAAGGAGGGAGGGTCCAGAAGACAGTCTCACCTTCTCTAAGAATGCAGCCAGGAGCACACTGAGGTGGGGGCTTTGCAGACTCCCTCTTCTCCCACCGGGGGGAGCTGTGGTTGCTTTATAATTTCTAAAGACAGGGCTCTGCCTTCCAGAAACCCCATTTGGAGCACATGGATGGTCACTATCTGGCTAGGGCACCCTTTGGTCTGGAGCAGGGAGTGTGAGCCGCTGATGGCTTTCCTCCAAAGTCAGTCCCTGAGACCAGTGGACTCCAGGTCTGCACCGCACTCGCCTCTGACCCGGCCTTTCTGTTTTGCAGCTCCCTGAGGGCCTCCTTTGACTCCCTGAAACAGCGTAAGTCCTGACTGCCCCCACCCCAAGTCACAGGGGAAAGGCCTCCTGGGAACCCCACCTCCCCCGTAGAGAGAGATGGTGACGGGTGAGCTGGGGCTGCAACTCAGCTTTGCGCCAGGAGAATTTGGGACGGTGGACAGAAGACGAGGTTCCAGGGGCTGGAGGGGTCCAGGCAGGGGCAAGTGTGTGGGTGGCAGAGGCCCGTCAGGTCTGACGTCTCCATATTCTGCCCCAGAAATAGAGCATGTGGGCAGCTCGCACATCCAACTGGCCCTGGCCCTGCGTGAGGAGCTGCGGAGCCTCGAGGAGTTCCGTGAACGGCAGAAGGAGCAGAGGAAGAAGGTGGCGGGGGGGGGGGGGGTTGCTGGGGGAGGGGAGAGCAGCTCCCCATCACAGACCCCCAAGTGCGAGGTTGCTGTCATCACCCTAAGGGGATGATGGGCCCTCCTGAAAGACCCTATGCGGGGCAGGTGGGCTGAGCCTGGGTGTCCTGGCCAAGCCCATCGCCACTGTGCCTCAGATTCCCTTTTGCAAGATGGGACACATATGCCCATTCCCAAGCTTTGGGGGCCCAGCCCAGAACCAGGCCTCTTGAGTGTGCACAGGCGGGGCACTGGCTCCAGTTAGTGGCTCTGGTCACAGAAATTCTGTGACTCTGGACACAGAAAGTCTGTCAGGCCAACCGAGGCCTCAGGCTTTCAAGATTCTAAATTTGGATTCCACGGAAGGCAATGGGTCCCCAAAGCCAGCACCTTCTGAGGTGGGACTTGCCCACAGAGCACTTGCCGTGACAGGCCTGCTATTTTGAGCTCTCCTGTGGCAAGAAGAACGTCAATGTCCGTTGAGCTGCTGAGCGGCCAGGGCCCTGCAAGTGGAGAGCCTGTGATGTAGTGTGGTGAACCTGTGCGGTTGGTACGTGTGTGCATATACGTGTGTGTGTGTGCAGACAGCACGGGCACATCCGTGAGCATGTGTCCTTGTCTGGCTTTGTGTGTCTGTGCCTCTGTGACAAGGTGGCTTGCTGAGGTCCCCCACTGAGACCCCAACACAAACTGGCTCCAGCCCCAATTCTAGGGGCATTTCATTTCCAGTTCTCCTCATACCTTATCACCCAGTCTCTCTCCAGGCTGACTTTCATCTTCTCTCTGGGAATAAGCCCAGGAGGCCAGGTGTGCTCATGAGTATGTTTGGTGCACGTGTGTCATCTGTGAGCAGCCTGTGGTTGTGCATGCGTGAGCATGGGAGAGTGGACTCGTGTGTACACGTGGGTGCATCTGTATAAGTGGGTGTGCATGAAGGCCTGTGTAAGTGTGAGCAGCTGGAAGTGTGGGGGCCTGTTAGTGTGCACTTCCAAGCATCATGGGGACTTTGCATGCACACGTGGATCACTGTGTGTGTGCATCTGTTTGTGGGTACAGGGACTAGTGATGAAGGACTGCGTGTGAGTGTGTAGGTTGGATGTTTCCTGGCTAGAGACCAAGTCCTGCTTGGGGTCTGCAGGAAGGAGGGCATGGTGGGCATCACTGGGCTCCTCTTTAGCTCCGTTCTGAGCAGTTCTCGGGAGAGGGAAGGCATTCTGACCCTCAGAGCCAGGGGATGCTGCGCCTCATCCCAGGGACACTCGTCCTCTTGGCCTAGGGGAGTGTCCTGAGGCTGCGGCCCCCTGCTCAGAACCTTGTGTCCCCTACAGTATGAGGCTGTCATGGACCGTGTCCAGAAGAGCAAGCTGTCACTCTACAAGAAGACAATGGAGGTGAGTGCGAGGGTCTGGGGCCTCTCCTTGGTTGAGGGCGGCAGTGTTCAGGGCGTGGTCCCCAGGGGCCCTGGGCCGGAATCTGGGACTGGGCTTGCCTCAGCACTCTGCCAGCCACATATACTGCGGCCTTCTCGGTGGCTGGGGCTGCACTGGGCACCAACGTCCCAAGTGGATCAGCCAGACCCTGCCCTTGGGGGACTGATGGGCAGATTGATTGTCCCAGACAGTGGTCCACGGGTAATCCACTTTGTCAGCTGGGGACTCCGGGATGGAGGGAGGAGGGACTTCTGAGCGGTGCCCCATAGGACACTGGGCAAGAAGGGAAAACAGTGCTCTCTGAGAGAGGCCTGCACGGGCAGAGGCTCAGCAGTGTGAGGATGTATGCCACTTTCAGGGACCTGTAGCGGTTTGTTATGACCACACCCCCAAAGAGGTTGGGGGCCATGGACAGAGCACAGTCCCCAGAGGGAAGGGGCCTGGGGATGAGACTTTGCCAGCAGCGCCCACCGCTTCTCCATCTCCATTTCAGACCCCTAGATCCCTGTCCCTGGCGAGGATACCCCCACGCCACCCATAGCACCCCAACAGGGAGAAAAGAGATTGATCTCAGGAAGCCTCCCTCTGAGGAAAAGGGTAGGGCTGTGCAGCTCCCCAAGTCTCTCCCTCCACACCCCTAGTCCAAGAAGACATATGAGCAGAAGTGCCGGGATGCGGACGATGCCGAGCAGGTCTTTGAGCGCATCAGTGCCAACGGCCAACAGAAGCAGGTGGAGAAGGTGCGTGGGGCCACTGGCACCATGTGGTGTCACCCAGGGCTGGTGCAGGGTGAGGTGGCTTGGAGAGGGCGCTACACGCACTCCCCGGAAAGGCCTGCTTCTGGGGCCTGCTGGCTTCTCACCTGGTTCACCACCCTGCACCTTCTCTGGGCCTCAGTCTCCCCATCTGTGGAATGGGGTACCTAGAATCTCAAGGCATGGACAGATGAGGCCAGCTTGACCCCCTTTGCTATCTCCAGGCTGCACCCCAGGCCTTAGTCCTCAAGGCAGGTCCACTGTGGCCTAGGCCAGAGCTCACAGGGCGGAAAGCAGAAGCTACAACCACCCCAGACCACTCCCCCAATCCCACCCACTACCTCACTGAACCTCACACAAGCCTTGGAGAGGGGCTCTGTAGGCCCGTGTCACGGAGAGCACACTGAGGCCCAGAGACAGGGGGCATCTTGCCCCAGGTCTTGGAGCCAGGATGCAGCAGAGAAAGGATCCAAACCCAGGCCTGTCCAGAGCCCGAGCTCTGACCTCCAGGTGCACCAGGGACAGCCTCCCTTGGCCCAGGCTGGGTGGGGGTGTCAGAGCCACCAGGGCCCAAGAACACATTTCACCCATTGTACAAACAGAGAAGCTGAGGCCCAGAGATGGCAGGGGACTGAGGGTGAGTTGGGGCACTCAAGGCAGGGCTCAGAGCCTGAGTCCTGGCCAGAGGAAGTGGCCATGTAGGGCCACCAGCCTGGCCCCTGGTCTACGTTTCTCCGTTAGATCTTGACATCTAGTTTTTAATCTGTATCTTTATGGGCTGGAGGTTTCTGTTCTTATTCTTTTTTACTGGAACCAGCCTGGTGCCCTTCATGGGGTGAGGTTGGCAGAAAATGATGGAATCTGTCCACAGCTGGTTCCTGAGTGTCCCCTGGGAGGCTGGGGAGGGAGTGATAGAGTCACTTTGGAGTGGCCCCAGGGCTCCAGGGCTGGGGTGGGTGGGCCCTGGTTCCCTGGGGGGTGGCAGGGGCTTAGTGCTTCTTCTCTGTCTCCTCAGAGCCAGAACAAAGCCAAGCAGTGCAAGGAATTGGCTATGGAGGCAGGTACGTGGGCCTGCCTGCCTTCTCAGACCTGGTTTGTGGCTCGGACAGTCCTTCCTGTTACATACTTCCTAGTCCTGGGGACACTTACACTCACACGCCCAACTATACAGCGTTACATGCATGTCACACTCATTTTCATGTTTCTGCAATTAAAACATGTGTTTTCCCGTTTGCGAAGACTGTTCTTGGTGCTTTACATGTTCTAACTAACCCTCACAATGATCCTATAAGGTAGGTGCGATTATTATCCCCCAACTCCTTTTTTTTAGTAGATGAGGAAATTGAGAAACAGAGAGTTAGATAACTTGCCCAAGGTGACTGCAGTTTAACTCAGGCCAGTCTGGTTTCAGAGCCCAGGACTTGGGAGACTCCCATGCCATCCAGAGGAGGCAGACCCACTCATACCTCTCCTTCACACACACGCGCACACTCTCACAAACTGGCACACACACTCAAATTTCACATGCACAGCCTTCTCTGGGCATCGGTCTCCTCCATCCTTCACCTGATGCCAGAACCCCCCAGCATGCCCCATCCCCGCTGGCATACCTCACCCCTCCTCCTTTCCCCCAGGAAGGCTCTCCTTGCTCTGCCTCTCCCAGGACATGGCTACTGTCCTGGCTGGGAGCAGGTGACCCCAGAGATCTGGGGACGGGGGTCATGACCCAGCCTTGTGTCCCAATGCTCCTGTTGCTCCTTCCAATGTACTGCTGCCCTCTCTGAGCCTCACTTTCCCATCAGGGAAGTGAGGGGTGGGACCCAGGGATGGTGAGAGGCCTGGACTCTGAACATGTGTCAGTGTGTCTCCACGGCTGCCCTTGGCAGCTCACAGCAGAGTGGGGAGCTGGGTCACCCTGGGAAGAGCAGGATGAGAAGGGCAGCCCACCACTATTCAGATGACGCACCTCCCAGGGCCAGGGCAGGTCTCTCGGTGAGGCAGGGCTCCAAGGATTTGGGAGGAGAGTTCAGAGGTGTGGAGGAGCCTGTGTTTGGGGTGTGGGGGGTGTCTCAACCGCTCGGTCTCCCTGAGGGGCTGCCTGTGCTTCCAGATCGGGTGTACAAGCAGAACATTGAGCTGCTGGAGAAGGTGCGGGTTGAGTGGGAGCAGGAACACCGGACCACCTGTGAGGTGAGCGAGCCCAGTGTGGAGACTGTTTCCCAACTGCAAAATGGGGAAAAGTCTACCCTCCTCTTGTGCTTCATGGAGGACACACGAGGCAGTGGTGGGGAAAGGAATCATTCATTCACTCATTCTTTCACTCATTCGTCCACTCACTAGCCAATTCATGGTGCACCCACTCCTCACCAGGCCCTGTGCTGGGTCCCTGCCCCCGTGGTGCTCACCGCCTGCTTTGTGCCTGGGTCCTTTTGTCACAGACTGGCTTGGGAGTCTTCACCCCTTTTTTTGCTGAAATGGAGGCTCAGACAAACCTGTAGCTTCCCTGGGCCCCTGCTGATGGGCAGGGCCTGGGAGACAGGCCTCAGGACCCCGGGCCCAGTGCCCCCTCACTACCACCCAGGGCCTTTTCCAGGGTGTGGCGGGTCTGGAGGGAAAGGGCAGGAATCCCATAGGCAGCTCAATCTCCCTTCCCAGAAGCCTCAGGGGTTGGCACAGAGCTGGGGGTGGGGGCCCATAGGGAGGGTCTTGTCTTTAGACTTGGCTTTCAGCAAAGACGACTGGTCAGCCCTATGTGAGCTGTGGGTGGGGCCCAGCTGTCCTCATGTCTCACTTCGCCAAACCCTTCAGGCCTTCCAGCTGCAGGAGTCTGACCGACTGACCATCCTGCGCAACGCCCTGTGGGTGCACTGCAACCAGCTCTCCATGCAGTGCGTCAAGGATGATGAGGTGGGGGCTGGGGTGGTTGGGGAGAGGGCCACAGTGCAGTCAGGTGTTAGGCCCATCTGAGTCAGTCAGCAAGTACCTCGTCCTCTGTGGTCAGGCCATGGTACTGGGTCTCAGACCACAGCTGCTCAGCCTCTGCTCCATTGCCCCAAGGGCAGGAGCTCAGCACCACATAGGGCCACCAGCTTCTGTGCCTGGAAGACTTCTTCTTTGCCCCCTCCCCAAGTTACCTTGCTCTGTACTCGGAGCCACAGAGCACCTGCTCGCTCTGCCAGGGAAGGGGCAGGGGGTACATGGACCCAGCCCCTCAGAGGTTTGCAGACAGGCTGGAGGACCCCGGCTGCTCTGCTCCAGCCCTGGTGCTTATAGGAGCCGAGGTCCAGTCCTTGCTCTGCCCCCAGACATCTCCAGGGTGTCCTGGTTCCCCTGACTGGGCCCCATATGTCCTCCCTGGAAGACAGGGGCTGCCGCCCCCACCTCCTCACCCCTACCTAGGGCCCGGACCTCTGGTAACGCAGCCCCAGAGCTGTGAGCTCTCTCTCAGGGCAGCTCTGGCTCCCTGATGCCCACTGCTCTTCCTTGTCTGCCCCCTCCTGCCCGTGGGCTATGCGTTTCTTTCTTCCCAAATGACTTGAGCTTCCCTGGTGGCCTCCATGGGGCACAGTGGGTGTGTGGACTCTGGACCCCCTTGTACTGGGATCCAACACCCGCTGCACTGCATTCTTGCTGTGTGACCTTGGCAAGTCACATTCCTTCTCTGAGTTTGCTCACCTGTAAAATGGGGAAAACAGTGTCTACCTTGGAGAACAGGCGAGTTAAGTCCCTTTCATAAGGCGTTGTGCACAGTAGGTGTTCAGGAAGTAGGAGAGGCTAAGCTATCAGCCAGGGCTCTGGCCCCTCAGGCAGGTCTGGGGCAGTTACGTGCCAAGGTCCCTGAATACAGGGGCTGAGCTGTGCGCCAGGCCTGGAGGAGGCTGATGGGGTTGGGGTGGGCCCCTGGGTGGAGTTCAAACCCATGAGGAGCAGGGCCTTGGCTGAGGTGGGCTTCGAGGTGAGGCCTGGCCCACAGCCTTCCTTCTTCCCTCTCAGCTCTACGAGGAGGTGCGGCTGACGCTGGAAGGCTGCAGTGTAGATGCCGACATTGATGGCTTTATCCAGGCCAAGAGCACGGGCACCGAGCCCCCAGGTGAGGCCGGCTGTCTCCAGGAGGCCTGGCCGTGGGTTCTCCGAGCCTCAAGTACAGGACACGGCTGGGGTGGCTCTCAGCTGCCTCTGTGTGCAGGAGCCTTGGCCATTCCAGGGGCAAGGGTGGGGGACAGGGCAGTCCTGTGGCTTGGGTCTCTTGCCTACTGCCTGCCAGAGGCAGTGGACAAGCAGAGCCAAAGAGTACTATAAGGCTCAGAAGGTAAGCGTCCCCCAACCCCAGCTGCCAGGATGGGCCGGGGCCAGAATGGGAAAGTGGGGCCCCAGCCTAGGTCTCTGGGTGGGAACAGGTTGGGGTGTCGGGTAGCATGAAGTGTTGCCTGCCCTGCCCTCTGGCGCCCGGGCCTCACAAACTTGCTGCCTGCAGCCCCAGTGCCCTACATGAACTACTACGATCGAGAGGTGGCCCCACCTGGCAGCCCTAACACACAGACGTCCTGCGGTATGATAAAGAGGTGAGCGCCTGGTGGATGTCAGCCACCACATGCAGAGGCTGGGCCACAAGGACAGGCCAGAAGTGGGTACCGCCTCTCCACCTGCAACTGGCTCATCCTACACATTTACTGAGCACCTACTGTGTGCTTGGGACAAGACAGGCTCAAACCAGTCTTGTGGAGCCCCTGGGCCAAGGACCCAGGCATTAAACAAATAACCACACCCCAGTTATTCACTGGTGGCTCTGCTCAGAACTCTGGGGACACTTCCTTGTTCTTTGGGTCGTGCTCCTACCCTTGGTGCCCTGGACCGTCTGGCTGTGGTGGCTACGCTCTACAGCTGGTAGGGGATCTGGGGCATGGGGGCAGCGGCCAGAGAATTCTCCAGGCTTTTCCAGGGCCCCTGCCCTGGCCTAGTTGTGATCAGGTGGCAGGGTCCTACTGCCATGCCTCCATCTGTTAATGGATGTGTTGTACACCCTCTCTAGGTCCCTGGGCCTGTAAGTGGTGGGTCGACTCAGGACCTAAGAACTCTCCTGGTTCAGGCCTTGAGTGACAGTGGTGACAGCACCATAGCCTGCTCAGGGAGCCTCCCAGCAGCCAGGTCTCTGAGGGGGCCATGTACCCTGTCTATGGGCATCTACGAGCAGATGCGGGTTTCATGTGTTGCCTGTGCCCCAACCCTCAAGGCCTCCATGACCTCCTCTCTCCGGCCAACCTCAGCAAAGAGCTCATTCCCAAGGCCTCAGGAGCCCCTGAAGCCATCCTGAAGGAAGGCTGGCAGGAAGCAGAAGTTCATGGGAATCAGGGGTGCACAGCATAGCCCTCTGATGACCTCGTGAAAGCCATGGCCTCAGGAGGCACATTCACACCCTCACAATCTTATAAAAACCTGGAGACTCAGGTCTCCCTGCACCCCAGGTGAGGACCTGGATCTCAGCAGAGGTGGTCATTTAAACAACTGGACGAAAGAGCTCACCTGGGGCAGCGTCAAGAAAAGACAGAAAGGGGTGCCTCATGAGGATAAAAGAGAGAGAGAGGCTGTATGAGCATGACCATTGCAGGGGACAGTCCGGGCTACTGGATGGGGCAGCCAGAGCAAGGCAGGGTTGGAGGAGCTGGGGGCGGGGGTCAGCAGCCGACAAGCCAGGAGAGGGAAGGAGCGGGCGTCAGTAATGAAGACCACTCTGGGGAAACAGTGCAGGTGGGGAGGACTGTGGGGGCTTGGAGTGTGGGGGAGGCAACACTACGGCCTCAGCAAGCAGAGATTGTGGGCCCCTCCCCCTCCCCTACACTGGCCGCTCAGCTCCTCCCATCCAAAGCGCCTCTGCCTTTACCGGGCCCCTGGCTGTCCAGGGGGGCCAGGGTGTGCATCTGCACGTGCCTGTGTTAGCATTAGCCCTTCTCACGTGGGGCCAGCTCCATGCTTGGTGCCCATGTGTTTCCGTTCTGGGCATTATGTGTCCACTCACAAACTCACTGCAGGCGGTGGGGGGCGGGGGTAGATTCTCCTGCCTGTGGGCAGGCAGACCTTCCTCTCTGGGTTACCCCACCGGGCTGGTCAAGGCCTAGGACCCTCGGTGGATGATCCACAGCACTCACAGGAGCTGATCACACATCTCTAGGGCCTGTCAGGAGAGGAGAAGCCCGGTGCCTGAGCCCCTGGCCTTCCTGGCAGTCTGGGCAGGCCCTCTCCCTCTCCCCAGCCCGGTTCCTGCCCCTAACCGCCTTCAAAGCCCCTGAGGACAAGACCTGAGGGGCAGGTAGAGGAGGTGGGGTGGGGGCTGGGCTGAGGGTGCTCACCCTGGCTGCTCCCCTTTTGGGGACCCAGATCTCATGGGTTCTTCTGACTAGGAACCCCAGCCCTCAGATCAGGGGCCGCAGCAACAGGCCCTTCATGTTCCTCACCTCACTCTGGCACCATTGCAGGGCAGCCTCCCACAGGCCCAGGGCACAGCCCAGCCCCTCACTCGGGCACTCAGGGCCTCTGGCCTAGCCCCCTTCCAGGCATGTCTCCCACACAGCCCAAGCTGGCCTACTGCACTCCCCAAACGCCACCGGTACAGTCCCTCTCTGCACCTTTGCATCTCCCCTCCCATTCACTAGCAACACCAGCACCCAGGCTCTGTTAATGCTTCACTCATCTTTGAAGACTTAGTTCAGCCCCACCTCCTCCAGGAAGCCTTCCCTGAGGCAGGGAAGTAGCATCAGCCTCTACTCATTTAGCCCTTATTACAGTCTGCTTCACGGGGCCCCCAGTGTCTGCCTCGTGTTTGTTCTGTTCTTTACTTTTATCCAACAAACCTCCATGACCCCGGCTCAGGCCAGGCCAGTTGCAGGGGGAGGGGTGCGGCCTGGCGCTGCTTCCGGGAACGCACGTGCGCACCGAGGACCGCCTTTGGTATGGTCAGGAGGTGGCTGAGCTGGCTCGGACGCAGTGGGGCTTCGAGGAGAACTGGCTCAGCCTAGGCTGGCAAAGAGCATGCATGAGTCGAGCTTAGAAGGGCAGCCCATTTGCACGTAGGGAGGCTGTCAGGACACTGGATAGGGGCCTAGTGGGTGTGGGGACCTGGGCATCATCCCAAGGCAGCAGCATGGAGGTCTTAGAACCCCCACAGCAAACCCTGGGGCCCCGCAGGGAGCAGGTGCTGAGACTAGGCCTATTGAGTGAAGGGGTGGGAAGGTGTGCTAGGAAGGCACGGTGCACTGGGACCGCCCTGTGGGGAGCCCTCGTGCCTGAGGAGCACCCCATAAATCACCTTGGTGCCTCAGCCCTGAGAGAGAGTCCTAGGGGCTGAGGGGGCTTCCTGCCTAGCCCCAACCCTTCCAGGGCCCACCCTCTTTCCTCCCTATGGCCAGGTTCTCTGGGCTGCTGCATGCAAGTCCCAAGACGGCGTCAACCACAGCTCCTGCCGGTAACTGTGTGTGATGTGGGGCCAACACACTGTGACCCCAGGGGGAGGAGATGACTCCTACATGGCACAGATGGGGCCACTGACGCCCCAAAGGGGTATGGGGTGTGTCCTCCAACAGCAAGTGGAGAAGGGAAGGGGAGAGGGCAAGCCAACTCTTGGGAAACTCCACTGTAGAGGGGCCTCCAGGGGGCAAGGGGTTTGGAAAGGGGCAGGGTCTAGACCTCATTCTGCTCTCAGCCTCCACAGAGACCCCGACCCCCACCCCCGAGAAGAGTGACGCTGTCTACGCTGCCATTGCAGTGCAGGATGGGTTGAGAACCCCCACCGCACCAGCCCAGGACTACAGGGCACTCTATGACTACACAGCGCAGGTGAGCCCCTCGCCCACCGCAGAGCCACCTCCTGGTGCCCTATGGAGCCTCCTGGACCAGGACATACACCAGGGGCCAGGGAGGGACAGGCCACTGTAGGAGTGGGGGCCGACATTCATCTGAAGATGGGTGTGTATCCATGAGAATGACACTGTGCACATGTGTGCCTGGGTCTGTGTGCACACAGACACGGGCACCTGTGAACGTGCTTGGGGTGTGTGCGCTCAGAACACAGCCAGCACCTAAGGGTGCTCAGGGACGATCTGCTGAACGAAGGCTGATGAATAAAGTGCCTGTGTCTGCTTGCATCTGTATGTATGCACACACGTGGGGCACGTGTGACTGTGGTGTCCACGCAGACAGGCATTGTATGCCTGTGTGTGTATGCGTATGTGCAAACATGCACTCGTGCAGGAAGACTGGCGGAGTCTGGGGCCACTTGAGGGTCACGCTCAGGGTCAGGACCTTGTTCTCTGTGGCCACGGCCAGAAGGAGTCCTTCAGCTGTGCTGGTGTGGATCTTCTGAAGTCCACAGGGAGAGGACGATTCAAGGCTGTCACAGGGCAGAGCGCCCCGGAGAGTCCCACCTGCTCCCTGCTGGTTTGAGGCCAAGAAGCCCCAAAGGGCAAGGTGGGCTGGGCAGGGGCAGCAGTGGCAGAGGCTGCGGCTCTAGGGTGCACATCAGCAAAGCCCAGTCTCCAGCCGGGGAGACAGGCCAGGAACAAATGATGGTGGGCTAGCCAGGGCGGGGAAGCTCTAAGGAAGGCTTCTCCGGGGGATGGGCGGCACCAGCGAGGGGCTGTGTGTGGCGAGCCCTCAGTTGACAGCGTGCCCTTGGGCTTGGGGCATGGCGGGCACACCTCACCTCCAAGTGGCTGTAGTCACTGTGTGTCTGCAGCTGAGCGTGGGAGTCGGGAGCAGCAGGGAGAGAAGGCCAGGTTGTGGGGGGCCTACAGTGACAAACTGGAGTGGGGGTGAAGGCTAAGTTCCATGGGGTGGCCCACATCCTGTCTCCAAGGGACGGCCCACATCCTGGGGCCCACATATGTCTCCAAGGGACGGCCCCAGCGCAGCCCAGGGTCCTCCCAGCTGACCTCTCCAGCCCAGTGTACTCTGAATCTCTTGCACAGAATCACGACGAGCTGGACATCTCTGCAGGGGACATCCTGCAGGTCGTCCTGGAAGGGGAGGATGGCTGGTGGACAGTGGAACGGAATGGGCGGCGTGGCTTTGTCCCTGGTTCCTACCTGGAGAAGCTTTGAGGAAGGGCAGGAGCTCCCACCTGGACCTCCCCTGCCCGTGGAGCCAGCATTGCCCCCACCACTGCCCTGGCCTTGCCACGGCCCTAGAACCGAGCCTTCTTGCCCTGGGGACGGATGCTGGCCACTTCCTATGGAGTCTCTCCCACAGGGAATAAAGAAGTGCCTTCTATTTCTCCTTGGCCCTGTTCTCTTTCTCCTGCTCCAGTGTCCAAGTGTTCAGGTTAGAGGGGGAAAGGAGCGAGGGGAGATGTCTGGGAGAGAAGACAAGAGGGCCCCAACACTGCCAGCACAATAGGCCAGCAGTCATCCAGGCTGAGCTCCCCCTCCTGCCTGGGGACTGCACGGCAGTGGCAGGACTAGGGGGTGCAGCTGGAGGGACACATTAGTGCTCCTCTGCTGGCCATGAACTAACTGAAGAAACCACTTGTTGAAGGGTCTTAATTGTCCCCAGTAGACCTTCTTTATCTGATTTGTTAATTCACTTTGAACCTCTGGACCATCCTCCTCTGGACACAGCTCTGTGCTAGGCCCATTGAGGACAAGGTCAGTAAAGCCTCAGCCCCTTGCTCTATTTAAGGAGCTCTTAACCTGGCTGAGGGGACCAAACAGCCCAGAAAGTTACACAACAGTAAATGTTCCAGCTGCAGAGCAGGTACAGAGGATTCTGGGAACAGGTGGCCCTGGACCAGGAGGAAGCTGTGTCAGGATAGGAGAGGGGAGACTTCATGCTGCTCCTTCCTGTTTCTGGCAGCTCCACAATGGGCATGTGTCAGAGAGAAGTTGAATGAGGGTCATCACTGGAATTCCCCAGAATTCAGAAGAGACTGTGAGAGAATCCAATCTCCTGCACGATGCCCTCCCTGGCACTCCTGGGGAACTGAGCCCTGGGCACCCCAGTCTGCTTTGACGTCTCTGGTGACAGGGAGCTCATCACACCCCATGGAACCCCGCTGTGGACTTATGGCTTCCCCTACTGGTCCTGGCCCTACCTGGCCAGTCGCCCACCTGACAGTCTGCATGTGAAGGACGACTCTCTGTGCCCGGGCAAACAGCGATACCACAGGTGGCAAAAATGAATCCTTTTGACCAAGCTCTGCCCTAGGGAGAGGACAAGGAAGGAGCCAGGAGAATGGTCTCTCCAGTCAAAGGGGGCTGCTCCAGTGTTCAGTGCAGACGCTCACCTTCATCACTTGAGCAACAAAGTGGTTTGGTTAAGCAAACATTTGGGGAGGGAAATTGCCTCCGGCTTGTGGTCTCTCACCCCAGTCTCTGGTGTGAGCCTCTCAAGTCTACAAGCTAATGCAGTGAAAGGGTTGTTTTATGCCAAAGTGTTATTCATGCTGGGGCCCGGAAGAGGTGTTAAGGCCTGAGGCAGGCCCTGGGGGATGGGTACAGGGGCCCAGGAAGCAGGGTTCCAGAGCTGAGGATGAGGATACCCGCTCGCTGGGTCACCTGTCACCCTTCCCACCAGGTGGGTGTGAAGCCAGAGGGGCAGAAAAGGCTTTGGACCTTTAGGGGGAAAGATAATCAGACTGAGGCTTAAATCCTTCCTGAGACGTCATTTTCCCTCTTAAAGCGCGTTCAGAGAGAGCTGACCAAACACCCACACCTGTCCCAGACTCACCTGAAGTCTAGAAACAAGGTTGTTTGGAGAGGAAAATGTAACCTGGTGGTTGGACTTACACTTCCCTGAAAGACAGAGAGCAGTCTGTGAATAAAGACTTGGCTGTAAAAAAGCTTACCTGGGACCAAAGACACTGTCTGGGACATGCATGTCAAGCCCAGCCAGGCCCAGCCAGGTACCAGACTGTCAGGCAACCCCAGAAGTAACTCAACCGATATTTTGATGACTTCTGTGTGACTGGCACTGTATTTAATAAGCAGTGGTGCTAAGATAAACGGGTGCCCTCAAAGAGCTCGCTTATCCCAAACGGGGTAGGCAGACACTCTGTGTTGTTGTTAGGTGCCGTTAAGTCGATTCTGACTCATAGAGACCCTACAGGACAGAGTAGAACTGCCCCATAGGGTTTCCTAGGCTAAAATCCTTACAGTAGCAGATTGCGAGGTCTTTCCTTCTGTGGAGTGGCTGCTGGGTTCAAACTGCCGACCTTTCTATTAACAGCCAAGGGCTTTACCCCTCTATAATCCCTCTGACACAAGGCAGGCACGGAACAGGGCACGAGTATGGCAGGGAGGCCAGGTTCACGCTGTCCAACACAGAGATGACAGTGGCTTGTTTGGGAAGTGGCAACTGGGAAGGAAAGTTGAGCAATTCTGGAGGAATGTAGGAAGCAGAAGGACAGGACCTGGTAACTTATGGGATGTGAGAGACGGATGGGGAAGAGTGGACAGGGAGGAGGTGAGGAGTGACTCTGAGCTGAGCCTTGAAAGATGGAGAGGCCTTCCCCAGGTGGAGGGTGGGAGGCAGGGGAATCAACAGAGACAAAGCCTGAGCAAAGACCCAGAGGTGAGACAGCCTTGGGGCAGGAGTCTTGGGGCAGGAGCCTGCAAGATGCAGCGGAGGCGGGGGCGGGGGCGGGGGGGGGGGGGGCAGAGCCCAGAAGAAGCAGGACAGCCAAGGAGACTGAACACCGGGTCAGGTTCTGTGTGGGCAGTGAAGAGGAAAGAAAAGAGTAGAAAGCTAGCTCTCAATGCTTTATTTATTCTCTGAAAATACCCTGTCATCTTGACTGAGCATTCCATTCCACTGCAAAGATTTTTTTTTAAAAACCTTTGGCCTAGATATTTATCATCATCTCTGGCAGGTGCTGTAGTTTCTAGGGCCCTGGAGGATGATGGGCAACGAGTGTTAGATAACAAAGCCTGTGCTCCAGTCATTCAGGAAGCCCGAAAGGAGAACTGAGAGCAACTGTCAGGTCACAGTTTATACCAGGGGGAAAAAAAAAGCAACCCAACAGAATGGATCCATGTCGGATCCACTCCCTCTGCAGCTTTCTTCACTCCCCTGTACACCAGGTCACCACCTCAGCTGCTGGGGACCGACTGCATGGACGGCTGGCCTTCCCAGCAGAGGAGATGGTGCCAGACAGAGAGGAAGCTGGCATGTGTGTAACTGGGTGGATAAATAACTGCAGCCTCTTCCTGACAGCACAGAGCAGTGGCCCTAAAGCCAGAACTCAGAGTCTGAATCCAGGCTCACACTTAGTTGTATGGTCTTAGACAAATCACAGTATCTCTGGGCCTCAGTTTCATCATCAATTAGATGGACACAGTAAGCTTCTGGGCAAGCTGCTATCCCTGTAAGGCTCAAATTAGATAATGGTACGTGCTGATGAAAAGCAAGGGGTGGCTTTTAACAAAAAGGCCCGCCACCTCCGAATGTTGGCTATAATCAACAGCAGAGCTTTGGGCTGAGCAAAACCCTCATCACTCAGCATGCCCTCGGGAGAGCTGTGGTTATGTCAGCAAGTCCTTCCCAATGGTGACAAGGAGAAGTAAGCCATCTTGGACTCATGTACCACTGGTATCCAACACCTAATTTTGACCGTCCTTCTACAGCTACTCCTAAGCCAAGCAACCTCAACATAGGTGTTTATTGGCTTGGTCTGCTTGCAACTGGAGATGTCTGCCTATTTCCCCATCCTGGCACGTGAAACAGCAGCACAAGCCCAGAACAACGTGGCCACCAGCAAGTGGGCTCCCTGCCCTGGGCACCCTGACAGGAACACCAGGACCACAGGGACATGCTTTCAAACTATGCCAGCAGAGCCCCTTAGAGGTCAAAGGGAGAGGCAGGGCACCCACTCCATTTCAAGCTCTACTTGTATAGTTTACATACTGGACTAGGGGTGGTTCTCAGCCTGATCGCTCAATGGAATCACCTGAGAAGTTTTTTAAACTGCTCATGTTCTGGCCTCACCTTAGACAAGCTGAAATAGCAGCTCTGAAACAGAGCTTGAGCAAAATATTTCAAACATTTGCCTGATGATTCTAATGTGCAGCCAGGATTAAGAACCTCCTGGCTAATGGGTTCTTCAGCTGAAGAGCTTGAAAACCACATTCTTACAGCACCTCAGTGACTTAAGACACTTAGAACCTCCTATGTGCCAGGTCGCTATGAGTCGGAATCGACTCAATGGCAACAGGTTTTTGTTTTTTTTTTATGTGCCAGGTGCTGGAGATGCAAAGATGAACAAGTCTCTTTTCTATCCTATATTATAATTTCACATCTATTTTACTTTCCTCAGTGGGTAAACTCAGTAGAGTAGGACCTGTGTATGAGTCAACTTCCCCACAGCTAGCAATGAAGTCAGCAGTGCCCAAAAAGGTATTCAGTAAGTAAATTTAGGAAATTTCTCCAAGGTCACTGTGTAATACCCTTAGGAGACCTCAGCGACACAGGCAGTAAAGAGCAACATAGAACATGCAAAGTATTTTTAAGAATTGCAAGGATGCTGGATACAAGATCAACATACCTGAAAAGTTAAGGGCTCATACACATTAGCAATAACTAGTTAGGAAATGTATCAGGAAAATTAATCCATTCACAATAGCAACAGACATTCAGTTTCCCAGAAAAGCATTTCCCAAGTAAACCTAACTCTGTTAAGATCTATAAGACAGAAAAACTAACACTATAAAACTTGGTAGAGGATAGAAACTAGAAATTCAGTGGAGATACAAATAGCTGAAACACCCTTAAAAACACCTAGGTCTAGCCAAAAATCAAGGAAATATGTATTTTCATTTGTCAGATTGGAAGAGTTAAAGGCTGATGATACCTAGTGTTAAGAGGGGTGTAGGGAAATGCACACTTACATACGCTGCTACCTGTTGCCGTCGAATTGATTCCGACTCATAGCGACCCTATAGGACAGAGTAGAACTGCCCCATGGGGTTTCCAAGGAGCAGTTGGCATATTCAAACTGCTGATCTTTTGGTTAGCAGCCAAGCTCTTAAGCCACTGCACCACCCGGGCTCCTCATACACTGCTAGTGGGACTATAAATTAGTATAATCTTTCTGGAGGGCAACCGAAGGTATTTATGAGAAGTTTTAAACGTGACCTTTGATCCAGAGTAAATCCACTACCAAGACCCTATCCTTGAGTTCACGCAAAATGCACGGGAGTAGTGTACAGAACACAACGCTGTTCACCACAGCGAGGTGAAGTCAACCCAAATGTCCATCCACTGTAACCACTGCTGGTTAATCATAACATTAATACTTCCTTGAGCTAACAAAAGAAATGGCATCGATTCTACAGTCTGACACAGAAAGAGTGCCGTCCTACGCTGTGAAGAGAAAAAGAGGGACTTGCTGAATACAACTCATATAATAACAAAAAGCAAAACCAAAAACCATCACCAAATATGTTTTTGTACATGTAGAGAAAATCGTCTGGAAGGATATACACCATTAAACTTGAAGGATATACACCATTAAACTTGCTTACCTATGGGTACTGTTTGATCGATTTCTGCATGGTTTACATTTCTTAGAATACTACTTTTGCAAAAATAAATTAAAAATAACTTCAAAAAGGCAGTAATATAAGCTCTGCCAACTGTTAGGATGAGAAGCAAAGACTCCAGCAGCAATGTGCACACTTAGTGCCAGTGACCTGGGCTCCTCAGAGAAACGGCTGATCCCTGAGCTGGGGCAGGGTGGGTACCAGATCAGCCTGGGACATCTCGTTGTATCTGAGATCATAGAAATGCCCCCGAAAATGTCAGGACCTGTTTCAAGGACAAAGGAGGCAACTTGAAGGGACTGCCAGTGGTTAACTCTGGAGCTATTTGAGAACTCCCTCAAAATGGACAATGAATTATACACGACAGAAAAACAGGAATCCAACAGCCCATAATGAATATAAGGAGATAAATGAAAATCAATAAATGGGGGAGAAGAGGGGAAGGGCTACACCGTAAATAAGAAGTGTTGGACTGGAAAAACATCACTGCAATCATCTTAGTAAAAACCGAAGAACCAAGCCAGAATCAGCAACATTTGCTAAATCTTGGGGTGGGGAGGGGGGTTTGGATGAAGAGCAGGGTATTTACGATCTTAAAGTTACTCTCCAGAGATTGCTTATTAGTTGGAAGGGGGAAAGGAGTAACTATCCCATGGAGAAAGTGAAAACACCTTGACCAGGTGTGCCAGTTATTCATTTATTGCCTGTTAGCTCCAAACTCACCCTTCCTTGCCCTTCCTGGTCACACTGAGGCTGGGACTTTGCAAACTACATTTCTCCTTTACCTGCAGGCCAACAGGAGGCTCTGGAGGGGAGTGCAAGGCTGGAGGAAGGAGGAGGACTTCTTCTTCTTCTGTTTCTGTTCTTGGTGTGGCACAGGCCCCAGCTGCATGCACCACAGCGGTGGTTCTCTGCTCCCCCGGCTCAGTGGTGCGCACCCTCCGGCAAGTTTATTCTTCCCCACAGTGCAGGCTGCATGTACCTGTGGAGTCCACATCATCTCTTCGGCCTTGCGGGGCCCTGTCTGTTCACTCTTCCCTTGGCCCTAGGGGTAGAAGCTGGTTTCTGCAGCTGCTACCTCTGTGATACCCTAGAGCTCTCTTTTTCACCCTTTTTAGTAGTTAACCACCTTTACCTAGTTAACAATTCTCTATATTAAAACTTCCCTGTTCAAAGTTCTCCTCATCAGACCCTCAATGATAAAGAACCAGGTGATCATCAAGGAGGGGCAGACAGACACCATGACCCTCCAGATGCAGTGCTCTGAGAGGACACATGACCAGGTAGACTCCTAGCCATCTGGAATGCAAACCCTGAATCTAACAAAGAGGAAACATCAGATAAACCCAAAATAAGCAGCAACATATACATAAAGGGATTGGAGTCCCTGGGCGGTGCAAACAGACTACTAACCAAAAGGTTTGTGGTTTGAACCCATGCAGAGGTGCCCTGGAAGAAAAGCCTGGTGATCTACCTCCAAAAAATAAGCCACTGAAAACCCTATGGAGCACAGGTCTACTCTGACACACATGGGGTGGCCAGGAGTCAGAATGAACTGGATGGCAACTGGTTTTATTCTTCTACAATGTCAATGTCGGAAGTGACAAAACTATGGAAGAGCTCCAGATTAAAGGAGACCAAAAGAGACATGACAACTAAATGTTGATACTTCAGCCTAGAATGGATCCAGAACTAAGGGGAAAAAAGCTATAAAGGACATTATGACGTCAAGTAGAACGCAAGTGGTAAAGTATTAACGTTAAATTTGCTGAATTTGACAACTATACTATGGTTACATCCAAGAATGTGTTTATTCTTAGGAAATACACACTGAAGTATTAGGAGTATTTGTACAGACAAAGAGAGAGACAGAGCACATGCAAGAACACAAATGATAAATGGCTACAATGTTAACAGGTGAACCTGAGTAAAGGCTATTCAGGTCTTATAAGTTCAATTTTTATTCTTGCAACTTTTCTTTAAGTTTGAAATTATTTCCAAATAAAGTTTGTTTTTCAAAGAAGCAACAGGGAAAAATAATGGCAATAGGATATTGTAGTAGTTCTGGCCGCACACTGGCTACTTCACAATCTTGGGGACTCTAGGCATCTGTAGTTTTCAAAGTTGTCCAGGTGATTCACTGGGAAAGGCGGAGAGTGCATTCGTCACCTTTCAGACACGAGGAGTGGCTCTTTTGCCCTCTAAAGAATAGGGTCTCAGGGTTAACAAAAACTCTTGGTCTCAGCTACCTGCTGTGTGGCAGAGACCCTGGGGATGTTAAGCAGGTAGAACTTGAATTTGTATGGCCTTGGCCAAAATGGACAGTTTCCTTTTCTAGGGGTTCCCAGGCTAGGAAAAAGGGCATTTCCAGGACTACTGTCCTAGGAACTACACACAGTCTGAAGCTGGCAGGAGCTGGAATGGCTAAACTGGCCCTGGAGCTATCACTCTGTCTTTTTGGCTTCACTGTTAACAGGGCAGATCTGGTCCAGCTGACAAGAGCACAGGGCAAGCAGACAGAAATGCATGAAGGAGGAGTGTGTGGAATTAGTTTCCTGGGTAAGTTCAAGGAGTAGGATACCAATTAGTGTATTTTCCTCAAGCAATTTCCTACTCTAGGGGCCCAGTTCTGCTGTGCTGAAAGAGGTGACGGCAACCAACATCATAGTCCACCTCAGCTCCAACCCATGACAGGGTAGCCACAGGGGTGGGGGGGCGGGGGGAACAGGGTTAGGGGAGGGGAATGATGATAGTAGTGAAAGGTCAGCAGCACAAGCAAAACACTCTTGCCAACTGTGCAACAGGTAGGGAGGGACAAGGGGTGGGATGTGTGAGTGCCAACATTATCAAATCCCTTGAAGCTCTCTGAAATCATGAATGTTTTGTTAACTTCCACTTTCTGAACAGGAGTTAGTTTTTCTTCCTCGTCCTTCCCACATCTTCTCCATTTTCAGGCAGCACAGACTTGGATGACACTAGGGCATCTCAAAATCAACAGGTCCAAAGCTGAGTATGAACTCATGCCCCTAGATCTGGTCCTTACTCGCTCCCTACTAATGTTAGTAGTTGGTCCCAACTAACTCAAGTTTCCACAGTTAACCAAGCCAGAAACCTGAGATTCATCCTAGATTCCTTCTTCTCCCCACCCCACACCCAATCAATGATTAAATGTTGCTATTTTTTCCAATCTAAACCAACCCTGAGTCCACCTCCTTCACCACCTCCACCGACAGTACCCTACTTCTTGCCCTTAAACTCTCTCTTGAGTACAACTGAACCAATGCCTAGTAATGCCTTCTCCAATCCATCCTCTATGCTGCAGCCACAGGGACGTGTCTACAAAAGGTCTTGTTACCACTATGTGCAAACCCTTTAACGGCTGCCTCTGCCTTCAAGTAAAGTCTGAGCTCCTCAGGATGCCACGTGGGACCCTAGGGGACCTTCTTTTCCCAGCTCTGTATTTTAAGCTCCAGGCACAAGGAGCTACTTGTAGCTCCCTACCCACTTTATCCCATTTCACACTCCTGTGTAACCTCTCCCACAAGCCTATTCAACCTCCAGGCTCAGGCATCTCTTCCAGGAAGCTGTGGTTAAGCACAGCTCCTATGAGCTCCCATTCTTTGATCACTACAAATCACTGCACTGTATGGAAATCATCTGCTTCTGTACATGTCTCCTACACTGGGACTCCAAACTCCTTGAAAACAAAGAACAGCATAGCACCACCACTGTATCCTCAGAGGCTTGCACACAGCAGGTGCTCATATTTGTAGGATATACTGACTGAAAAGCACCCATGGTTTCCTGAATACTAAGGCCTTTAGAACTTAGCATCAGATATAATCAAAACACATGCAAATCATGATGAAGTACGGACAACACCAACCTTTAAAACATTACACTGAGGCTCTGGAATTCAAGTGTCCCCAAAATAATTAAAAACTACATGTTGAAGGGTGATATCGAGTTTATTGAATTAGATTTTTCTATTTACAACTGAGATCACATCTACATACTATTTTGCTAGTCTACATGGGTACATTATTTCCAAATGAGTTTAAGACTTATGATGAATGGGCTCAATCATAAAAAAACACACACACGCTAATTGTTTTAAAACAGTAGTGCATACATACAATATACTCTTCCTATAAAGTCAGCTTTGATTAAAAACCACTAGTTTCAAAGATCAGTCTCTGATTTCGAAGATGAACCAAGATATATACCATATGATTCTAAAGTCTATTTCAGCCATTTTGTACAGTTGCTATCTTATTGGACTACAGTATATATTTTTTAAAAGGACACTGATGAGGGGCACCACCTGGTGTTAACTTTAACCAGATAGCTGACTTCCTCCCCCTCCCTCCCAAAACCTTTGGCCAAGAATTCTACATTGTGAAGACTGAAAGGGTCTGGTGATACTTCAGAATCAGTCCCATTAATGCTTGGAGGTAACAAAAGCAGGCCCACATCCTCCTTTAATTCTACCACACTACACAAACTCACAAATGTTTCTGAAATTAGAACATTTGCGACCGTACTTAAAAACTTAGGGATGTGGAGAATCAACTAGAACAAAGGAAAAGAAAGCCATAGGTGGGAGGGTAGGCAGGTAGGTAAATGAAGAGACAAGCTGCTATGTCCACCACCACTATACGTGTGTTTTAACTAAAGCAACTCAGGAGGCCACCAGCAGCAGACCTGCTCAATCCACCTTCCAAATCAGAACAAGACTAAAAAGCCCAGGTTTGAATTTGCTACTATGCATAGGTTCCACCGGTGATGAGGAGCTCATAAGCAGGATCTCTACTCCTTCTGCACAACACGATGCATGCACACAGCATGCCCAGCAGCTGTGGGAAAGAAAACAATGGAAAAAAGGCTGAAAACCCTCTTATGGCAAGTGTGTATTTCTATGTTGCTAACGGAGCTGTTTCAAAGTTCACTGACCTCAAATCATCAAACAAGCAGTAACAACCTAACAGATGGAATTTCTTATGAATATGTTATTTTTTAGGAATTATCTAAATACCAAGTTTCGGCTTCCCTGCTTTACACCTGCAATGTCCAATATGGTAGCCACTAGCCACATGTGACTACTGACCACCTGAAAGGTAACTGGTGAAATTAAGGTGTTGCATTTTTAATTTTATTTAAATTAAATTTAGATAAACGTGGCAAAGAGCTTCCATATTAGGCAGAGAAGGCCTACGGAGTAGAATGATCAAGACTCTGTGTGTTGAGGAACTTTAACAGATCTCATTAAGGGTGGTCTTTTCTGGCATCTGGATTTCATGGAGATTCAGTACATGAGTGACTAAGAGCCCTAGGGTGGAAAACCAATCCTGACCCCCAAAAACAGTGAGCCTGGAGGTTTCTGTTTCTTCAGAATTACTATTTTTGAAATCTAGGTTTGGCTCTGTGGTATCACATATGCATATTACTTTTTAAAGGTCATTCTTCCTTTACCATTTTATTTTAATAAGTCATAATCCCCCTGTGGTGGAATACTAGAATAGTAATAAAGTTATGCCATGTTATCTTTGATAAGCAAGAGGATTAAGCTGGATTAAAGAGAAAATCGTTCTAGAATTTCTGATTTGGCTTCTCACAAAATATAAACAGTATAAAGGGCTCAATAAGGGTAAGTAATTTGATGTTCTAACTTTTCACTGAAGGCAAGAGTCCTCAGTTATTTGATTTTAAAAGGTAGGGCCCTTGGTTCAAACTGGGGTCAATCTAATTTCAGCAAAATGTACCCGAGCCATAAACAGATTCTCAAAGTTTGAACTGGAAGATAACTACTAATGAGATACACATCCGAAGAACAAGGATGCCCTCAATCTGAATTCTCGCTAGTATAAAGTTGCACGCTCCAATTTCTGCCCTCACATTAGCCTATATTCTACCCATTCTGGATTTATAGTTGTTGAGTAAATTCTTTAGTTTCATTATATCAATACTTGCTGAGTGCTAACTATTGCAAAGCACCATGAAAACATTTTAGAAGTGAGTATTGTTCAAAGTGTACGAAATATCTTAATTCTAGACATGTTTAGTATCTAATTCCTAAATACATTTCTGTTCATTGTACATCAAAACATTCTTAGAATGGCTATAAAATCAAACACAATTATGTTCTCAGGCAATGTTAAACTGAACAATAAAAACACTAAGCTGAGAAATTACTGATTTGTTGGGGGAAAAATCCGTCTTTCCATCCCCACTTCCTCACATTCCTTTCAGTTGGTTAACTTCTACTGAAGGAGTCAGCATTCTCTAAATGGGGTCTGAAATAAGTATCATTTCTTCCCTGATTTTTTAAATTTCAATTAAGCCAACTTGTATTGATTTAAAAACAATTAAATAAGCCTGATAAAACCCTACTCATGCTTGGGAATGAGTCTGTTTAAGAATGTTAAGTTCCACACAATAACTTAGGATAGTCCAAACCTCATTACTGAGTATTACAAGCCCATTTCCAAAGCTTTACCATAGGGAAATTTCATTGATTATTGAAATTTTCTAATAGTAAACTTGGAAATATTACACAAATATTTTAGCTCATTATTTCTTGTAATGGCATTTTCTCCTATAATAGTCAAGTCATGAGAACTAACATTTGCTGAGCCCAAACACTCAGCCGTTGCAAAAATGACTACTAAAAACAGAGATAAGTGGCAATTAAAAAAAAAAAAAAAAAACTGCCAAGGACTGGCGTTCTATAATACACTGTGTAGGTGACAGTGTGGGGAAATATGTATTCTTATATAAGGCAACTGGAACTGCATACTAGAAACACTTTTTTCTGGGAAAAATGTGGAAATATCTCTATCAAAATTCATTCATATACTCTGACCTCTCAATTTCACAGCCATTCGTTTCTGCTATAAATAGACTTTGCACACGCATACAGAGGATATTCACTACTTGCATTTTTGTAATAGCAAGACCGATATAAGTGCTCATTAATGAAGATTAGACAGTGTATGCCCATAAAATGGAATATTATGCAGTCGTGAAATAAACAAGGCAGATCTATATCCAAAAGTATTAACTTGTTTTTAAAAAGCAAGATGCAAGCTTTAGGATTCCATTTATGTAACATTTTGAAATGACAAAATCTTAGAAATGGAAGATAGATTAGTGATTGCCAGGGTACATGCTTGGTAGAGTAGAGGGTCAGCAAAAAGAGGAAGACCCTCAACGAGATGGACTGACACAGTGGCTGCAACAATGGGCTCAAACACAGCAATGATTGTGAGGATGGTGCGGGATCGGGTAGTGTTTCGTTCTATCGTATCTAGGGTCGCTATGAGTCAGAACCAACTCGACGGCACCTAACAACCACCACAGGGTATAAAAGGAGGGAAGACGAGGGGGACAGAGTAATGGTTATAAAAGGGCAACAGGCAGGATCCTTGTGGGGTTGGAACTGTTCAGTATCTTGACTGTGGTGGTGGATACAGGACCTACAAATGTGGTAAAACTATACAGGATTTAATACACACACACAAATGGGAAATCTGAAGGAGATCAGTGGATTGTATCAATGTCAATATCCTAGTTGTGATATTATAGTTTTATAAAATGTTACACTGGGGAAACTGGGCAAAGTATACAAGGGATCTCTCTGTATTATTTCTTACAATTGCATGTGAATATACAATTATCTCAAAAAAAAAAAAAAAGCAAGGTAGAAAACTGCATCCTGTAAGCTTTTATTTGCATAAAAAAATATATGCTTCAATAAACACAAGCTATTTCAGGAAGGATACACAGGGAACTCCTAACAGTGGTTACTTCTGCAGGGAGGGACTCAAGAACTTGGGGTCAAGACTGAGAGAAACTTCACCCCTGCTAGGATGGCTATTATCAGAAAAATGGAAAACAAGTGTTGGAGAGGAGGTGGAGAAATTAGAAACCTCATCCATTTTTGGTGGGACTATAAAATGGTGCAGCTGCTGTGGAAAATAGTTTGGCTGTTCCTCAAAGGTTAAACATAGAATTACCACATAACCCAGCAATTCTACTCCTAGGAATATACTCAAAAGATTTGAAAACAGGCACTCAGCTAGATATTTGTACACCAGCGTTCGCTGCAGCCAATGGTCAAAAGATGGAAACAATCTAAATGTCCATCAACAGATGAGCAGATAAACAAAATGTGGTACATACATACATGAAATACCATTCAGAGACACACAGAGAGAAACGAAGCTCTGATACATGCTATGACATGAATGAACCTTGAAAACATGCTGAGTGAAATAAGTCAGATACAAAAGGTCAAATATTTTATATGATCCTACTTCTATGAAATATCTAAAATAGGCAAACACATAAACCAAAGTTTATTAGTGGATACCAGAGGCAAGTGGGAGGTAGTTATTGCCTAAGGGGCGCTGAGTTTCTGTTAAGGGTGCACTGAGTTTCTGTTAAGGACGATTAAAAAATCTGGAAATGGATGGTTGCACAACTTGAACACAATGTCGCTGAACTGTACGTGTAAAAATGGTTGAAATGGCAAGTGTTTCGTCATATATATATTTTAACACAATAAAAAGTAAAAGGAAGGTATTTTCAAAGCAGATTATGGGGAAAAAAAAGACTGAGAGGGAGACTTACCTTTTACTAAATATACTCTTGTATCATTTGGAAAATTTGTTTATCAAATGGGTATTCTCAATTAAAAAAAAAAAAATTTCCAAAACTTAACAATTAAGATGGATCCCTACCCTCCCACCCCAAATAAAAAATAAATTAATAAAATTCTGGGACAATCAAGAATTAGTTTCCCATCCTTTGGTTGAAGTTTTTAAGAAGAATTACTCAGACTTTTTTTTCTAAAAGAGTGTCAGAATCAAGGTACTGGATCTTAACTCCTACCTGAGAGTCCAATCTAAAGTGCTTTTCATTTATGTATTTTAACTCATTTTAATAAATAACTGGTAGCCAAGAAGGAAGAAAGACACAGCAATGTCAATATCTTTCACACCTGGTGTACAGGCCAGAAAAAAGCAACATTGTCTTGGGAAGCAGTTCTCTACGAAAGCTTGTTTTTGATCACTCCATCTTGAGAACATGCCAACTTCATGTAACTCTAAAAACTGACAATTCCTATTTTTCCCATATTGCTTTTGCAGAAAGCCCTGCCCCTAAGAGGTACTTAAAAGCTTGCCAAATCAAAACCTAGATTTTTGTCTATTATGACCAGACCCTTTAAATACAAAATTCTTAACTGATCATTTGTAAATTTAAGAGACTGGCTACTCTCAAAGACAGTGAAATATCTTAATAAGCTAATAAGATGAGAGGCATAATATTGTTTTAAAGACCTCATTCTCCTATATCTAAAAATCCTACAATAATAATTAACTAGCATTTTTCAGCTTTTTCTTTCTTGATCATTTGGTTCTACCTAAATCTAGATTATTTAACTAGACCAGAGCAAACATTTTCTTAAAGAGCCATATAGTAAATATTCTAGGCTTTATAAGCCAAGAGACAAATTTGGTCTCTGTTCCAACTACTCAACTCTGCCATGGTGGCACATGAGCGGCCAGACAATACATGAACAAATGAGTTTTGTTTGACTCATACAAGTAGTAGGTTGGATTTGGACCATGAGGCCCACAGTTCGTCAATATCTGAACTAGAGCCTTTTATAGTAAATCAAGCTTAAGAGAAAATTCCTCATTAAATTCACCTTTATGGCTTAATAGTTAGCACCACAAATCATACTTAAAACCAGGGGAGGCTATGCTTAAAACTGTTTTGATACTCACAATACTACCAGAAATTGTCTTTCAATCTTTGACAACATTTAAACCTGTTTCCTATTATAACTCTTAGAGTTCCCCAGTTTTAGAACCTGAAGTGTTAATGATATTTTGATGCTATCACATTGTGACTTTTATCCCGCTGAAGCATTAACTGCCAGGTTCCATAACAGAACGTTAAGAATTAATCTTCTGAGAGTCTTAATTCTTAGACTGTAATTGGAGGAAGATTACAGAAGGAGTTGGGGTTCAAGATTTGGGTTTGCCACTATTTGTGTACCAGTCATAAGTCATATTACCTTGCTCCTCCTCATTTTTGTGACGTTTAAAACAAAGGGGACAGAGACTGGAGAATCTGCAAGGATGCTCTGAGTTCTAAATTTCCATCTCCGTATTGGTGTACAAGTGCAAAAGCTCACTGAGCTTTGAGTTATTTCTGCCTTTTTTCAGATTTTCCACACCTAGGTCACCAATCTGCATCAGATTTTGAATATCAAAAGTTCAGAACATTTAGAGGTGTTCTTAAAAAAGAAAACAAATGAGGAAAAATTCTTTTATTATTTCAAATGGATTTTTTTTCCCTTAAAATCAAAATTTTCTTATTTTCAAAACCACCAGGTTTTGAATCCATGAAAGTTCTAAGTCCCTCACTTAGCCTTGCTGAACTAGAAATATAAAACCTTTATCAGGCTATTACTTAAGCCAGGGCCATTTAAATATAAAACACATATGGCAGACATACTTAAATTAAGAGACTAGATAATATATTTATTAACCCCCACTGGAAAATATTTAATAATAAAGAAATACCTGGCTGGTTATTAAGCTTAACTAGATGAGGAGCAGAGCTGGAATGACAATTTTCATCAGTCTTCTATACACGTTACATATTTCATGATCATAAGCACCGTACAGCAGTAGTTCCAAAGCTCTCTTGCTGCATGCTAACACTTGCAGCTTTATTACCACATGTAAAATCATTAAGAATGCACAGGCAGGACTGCAGTTGGGAAAAGAGACCTCCCTCTTGTTTTATTATTTTTAGCTAAATGAATGTGTTTGCATAGACTATCAAAATATGAAATACATCCCTGCTGATCACCAGATTACTGCTATGCTGAGCCAAAGTAAATGCTTAGAAGGGCAGAGACCATAGCAAATAAAGAGCTAGGCTTTTTAATGAATCATTTCAGGGCTGTTTGAATAACAGCAAAGTAAACAATCACCCTTTTGCCATTTTAAAAGGCATTTCCCATTAAATGCACTACCTTCTGTTCAAATATATAAAGACCAGGCAATCCAAGCAACTTACATTTAAACTAGCAATTACATTCACTTTATCTAACAATTAAAAGGTACCTATACTTTCTTCAAAATAGGTCTGAAGCCTATTTCAAGAACAACTAATGTAACAACACTCTGATAATTAGATCTGATGATACTTGGCTATTCTCAGTTGTAAGACTCCTCTAACAGAATCCATACAATATACTGTATATATTTGAGAAACCAGGAACGTGGACAGCTGTATTAGATGGGAAAACAGCAATTTTTCTTCAGTTGTTTCTAGACAGGGATGGGGATAAGGGTGTGTTTCGGAGGTAGGGAGGCTGGGAGCCAATAAAGTGAGAAGCAATTAGGCAATTACCAGCTACTTTGCATAAGCTAGTATTAGGGGGAAAAAAACAACTGCTTTCACTGGTAGGAGTTGGAAAACCACTTCCTTGTAGCTATAAAAAATGATGCACACTTTCAGATGTGCCAAGTGAGGTCATGGGTTCTTGATGGCTGACAGTCCAAAACAAATTAGTCCATAAATATAGAAGAGGCTAGAATCTCAGTTTTTACTGGAAGTCTAAGAGACTAATATTGTTGTGGTACCAGTACTTGATTTCTGTATATGAAATATATAAAACCCTTAAGGACAGAAAAACAAGAACTGAAAGTAGAAATAGTACACAAAAGATTTAAATAAAGCTTTTTCATTTTCAAACTGAAATAAAGCAGTACACTTTTTTAGAATTCTGTTAAGTTCTACTAAAATACCTCCCAAGAATCTATTATGGTAACAGTTTGTTTGTATTTTGAACAGGCCACTCACTAATCATGGGAAGAAAATAAGGCAAAGAGTTCCCTCCCCTTCCAGATCTCTGATCTTTGGACCATTCTGGGTCTAGGTCTAGAGACATGAAATGGAAGATGTTGGAAACTGGTGGGTAGTACCTCAACCACTTCCAAGTTATCTATACACACAAAGATTCACTGCACTTAGTGATTAAAATCATTTGGGGATGACACCCGAGAACCAGCCTGCCGTGATAATAACTCTTTGGCTAGCTGTGCCTACCTGAATAGCTGCAAATGCCAGCGCTGCCCAGATAACATGCATCATAATTTCTTGTAACTTCTTCACAACTAGAGCCTCACACCCCTGAAACACACAAAGTCATCCACATTAGAAGTCTTTTTGAAAAGTGAAACCTGCAGTTGTAAATTACTCCTGACAAAAACTAAAAGAGGAAAAAAGATCACACAATTACAGCAAAAGTTAGACATGTAATTAAAGCAAAAGATAATGCATCTAAAAATAATTTACAGTAAAATAAAATGGCATTAAAGCAAAGGAGGGTGGAAAAGAAGTTCCAGGTAGAGATAAGACACAGAGAAAAGCAGGTTATTAGGCTAGACTCAAGTCTTGGCCAAGAGACCTGACTCACCTCGGCATAGAGGTCAGAGGGGTGGGCCAGACTGCCATTACAGCTGCTGGCAGTCTCTCTGCAGCAGCTAAGAGGGACGCTCTGGTTTTTGGTTTCTTTGAACCAGTCTGTATTTTCCCAGTCTGAGTAATTGTGAATTCCACAACAGTGCAGCTAAAGGAAGACAGAAAGAGAATGGCAATGTTACTGCTCACAAAACACACCCCTGGGTTGAAATTTAGGGAGTTCCATGCACTACAGACCTTTAAAAAAAAGCTACTCTAGAACAGTGCTGTCCAACAGAACTTTCTGCAATGATGGAAATGTTCTGTATTGGTGTGATTCAATATGCTAGCCACTAGCCATATGACACCATTGAGCACTTAAAATATGGTTAGTATGACCAAGGAACTGAATTTTTAATTTTAATTCAAACAGCCATGACTGGCTACTATATTGAGCAACGTTGCTCTAGAACCTCTACATGAAAACCACATTGCCTGTAAGGGCTAGTTTCCAGCTAAGAAAAATCTTCATTATCTTACATGTTAAATAATTGATTCTGAGTTAAATATTATTTCCAGTGACAGTGTTTACAATGTTTTATCTGAAGTGTCTGGGATTTGCTTTAAGACAAACTAGCAAAAAAAAAAAAAAAAAAAAAAAAAAGGGAGGGGTGGGTAATAGATGAAATAAGACTGACAAAGGATGATAATTTTGGAAGCTAGGTTATGGTACACGGATCTATTACATATTAATCTCTCTACCTTTGTGTCCATAATCTTTTTTTAAACAGTTCTGCCTGCTGCCTTTTCTGGTCTTGCTTTCTAAAGGTAGATATAGACCTTCCACCTGCCCTAGAGTCCATCCAGACTCCCACCTTTCTTGTGGTACACATCTCTCCTTCCATTATCACCTCTCTGGCTAATTATTATTTTTTAGGGGAAAAAATGTCAGATGATTAAAAAAAAGTTGGATGCTTCTTCTCTGGCTTTGACTAGGTGATGATGGAAAAAAACCTCTCAAGGGTGAAGGCTGGGGAAAAATATTAAGACCCAGTAGGAGGCTAACCACAGCTGTGAAGGTACATGGCTAGTTTACATAGCAATAACAGAGTTAGTTTAATGTGGACCCAACAGTGACTGGCCCTCAACAACAAATTCACCTCAAGAGAGCTCACCTGTCTCTGTACATAATCAATAGCCCGGCTAGCAGCATCAGGATTGGTTCCATTGTAGGTCTTATACACTTTCTGAATGCTGCGATCAACTTCATTTTCCACCTGAATCAAAACAAAGGATTTAGTTCCTCAAAAATACTGGTAAAAAGTAACATCAGGCAAGGCTCCAGCTAAAACGCTTAAATGGCATCTTTGCAAGTTGCCAGTCTCTGTGAAGTTCTTGTAAGAAAAACGTTTTCTTCCTTCCTGCCTCTCTATAGATTCAGATTAACAGGTAAAAATTCAGGCATATTATACTACATGGATTAAAAGCATTCAAAGAGAAGGTTGTGTGCAAGATGGTAGGCTAACAGCGTATTCAAGAGGGAGAAAACAGTTGAGTCTTGGGATTAATGTCCTAAATTACAAACGGACCACCTTCCTCTTTCAAGTAAGTTTTCAGCGTGTTCTCAGATCTATTCTTTTTTCCTTTCCTAAAGGAGGTAAAAATAAAACAACTTTAAAGCCCTCACAAGATACTTTTAGGACAAATGTCAACATTATTTCCATTTTACATACACAATGTTTAGATCTGGCCAAATATGCAAAACCTGCAAAAGCAGGTTAAAAAAAATCAGTCCTTAGAAGTGGCCCTCTATGAGAAAGCTGCAGTTCAATGTATGTCAAGAGGAGACCAGAAATAAACTATAACTTCTTGCTGCCAATTACTAAAGGGGCAAGCGTCATTTAACAAAGTTTGCTTGTACCCGATTCTCCTTACTCCTCTAAGATGTCTAGACCCATTTGGTAATGATACCAGCGATGTCATAAGACTCTAAAACTGATAACCAGGTCATAGGCAAGGACACAATCCATCGCATTTTTGGGCACAGCGGCACAGTATCTTATGTACCAAGGGCTATAATATTAAGTTGGTATATCATGCTTTTGACTTAAAACAGTAAGTTAAATGAGAATGAGTCTATTAAGCCTTTATCATGGTTCTAGATAATTAACTAATTAATTAACAATAATTAATTAGATAATTAAGATAGTTAATTAATTTAAAGCAGCCTGTTTAGCTTTAAGTGGTCCAGGAGGTGGAAAGTAAAAGCAGGCAAAATATAAAGGAAAGAGAAAAAAGAGAATAATCAAGAAAGGGGAAAGAGGAAGAAGAAGGGAGTGGCTGGTCTCTTACTCCTTAGAACAGAGGTGAAGGTAGGATCACAATTCAAATTCATCTTTTTTTTTTTTGTCTAGGAGCAAGGCATTTTTAAAAGAGGCAATCAAAAATGAACTCCTCGACTTAATTCTTCTAAAACAGAAATCAGAAAATGTGTATTTCCTCCTCCTCAGACAGAAAATTTATGGGCTGAGGAAATTTGAATAAACTTCTCAACTGACCAACTATTCATCTGTAGCTCATTCTGAGATACTTCAAAGAATATTAAATACCTATAGTCAACAGCAGTAGAATTAACACTCTGCTACATTAAATGAGACTTAAAAAAAAAAAACAAAACTCATTGCCATTTAGTCGATTTCGACTCATAGTGACCTTACAGGACAGAGTAGAACTGCCCTAACAGGTTTCCAAGGCTGTAATCTTAACAGAAGCAGACTGCCACATCTTTCTCACAGAGCAGCTAGCAGGTTCAAACTATGAACCCTTCTGGTTAGTGGCTGGGTGCTTAACCACTGAGATACCAGGGCTCCTTTAGATATTTAAAGCAGCATCTAAACTGAAATAAGGCAGTTTATTGATAAAATGTATTTATTCTATTTTACTTGAAAAACTTAAGCCACCTTTTAAAGCATTATTTTAATTCAGCAGACAACATACCTTTGCTCTGTAAACGTATCCCAAAACCACTACAACAACTTCTGTGACAAAAACCAAGAGTAGGATGATGACAAACTGTAAAGAAATATTGACAAAAATTAAACACAAATGAAAAAAATAGCTCTAAATGCTCTCTTTGTTAAAAAACAAAAACAAAAAAATTATGAGAGATGACTATTAGCAATTCAAGACAAGCGTTAATTCTATCAAGTATTATAATAGCCAATGAGTCTATGGAGTTTCATCCTCAATTCAAGAAGACTATAATACAAATTAACATTCCTGCGCTTCACACACTCAGTGAGATGCTAACTTACTGTGGCAAGTCCGCAGCGGCTTTCCCGGATTGTGGCGCAGCAGCCAATTAGCCCAATAATGAAGAGCAGGGCTCCTACAGCTATGATCACTACAGCAGGGATGAGAGTGTACACATCTTCAAAGAAGTGGTCATAATCGTCATAAGTGATGAAGACATACGCTCCCACATAGCATAAAATGCCTGCTGCTCCCTGTAGAAAACAAGACCAGAGCATTGGCAAAAGTCTCTAAGCCTTGCCCAGTAAAATGTTCCTACTGTTTCTTCACAGGTTATAATTTAATGAGATTTCCCATCACTTTTAAATCCTTCTGTAGACTTTTTTCCCCCAGTACTCTGAAAAGTCCCCTGTGATTCATTATTAAGAAAATTTCTTTACTGGATAAAGTAGAAAAGTGTCCCAAACTCCACCAACTTTTCAATAATTGATGGTTCAGTTAGAACCAAGACCCATGAATCCAATAAGCAATACTGGTAGTAAGAACGAAAAAACCACACACACATAACAAAGGCTTATTTGTAGCTCAACCTTTGCTCACTGTAGTTGCCCTCAAAAACTGGGAGAAACTGTATAAGCGGCCGGGCCAAGATTTTATCCCAGGCAATCTGACTCTAGCATCTGCACTTTTAACCTTCATCTACTCCCTTGGGGAAAGAAAATACAATATTAACTAGGAACCACTTGCTGTCCTAATCGTCAAGACTGTGACATGGTAAAGAGGGAGGGCTCAGTCACCACATAGCATCACAAACCCTTAGATCTAACAATGCTTCTCAAACTTTTATATAAATAGGAATCACCTGAGGATCTTATTAAACTACCAAGTCTGAATGAATAGGTTTGGGGTGGGCCCTGAGACTCTGTATTTCTAACAAATTCACAGGTGATGCTGCTGCTGCTGGTTCTTGGCCACACTCTGAATAACCAGGCTTCAGAGCACCTAAAAGGAAATTGAACGTAAAAAGTCATGTAACAGATATGCCTCATCTCAGCTGCTGCTCCAGGCATCTTCTCCAGCTGCAGAGTTTTACACGCACTGTCTCCTCTATCATGGTCAGTTTTGCTATCCTAGTGTACCAGCTCTATGCTAACAACCCAGTGCCTTCTGCTTTATATGCACATGAGCAAATGCAGTGTCAGGCTAAGTATTACATCATTTGGTTTAATGAGCTATTTGTAGAGCACTTTGAGATTTTTACAGAAAAAGAATTATTTCACCATCTTTAAAATGTAATACACAAATTATTAATTCTCAAACTAGAAAACAGCCTCTACAACAATACTGGAAATGTCATCTTCTCCTCTGAACCTAAAAACTCAGTTCATTTCTTAAGTCAATGGAACCCAGTAAGCTTGGGCATCATCGGTATTTTCATACACGAAGACATTAGAATCACTGTCAGATCTTGAAGAAAAAGATTTCATATATGTGAAGCTGAGAAAGTAACTTGATTTTTCTTTTATAACATGACTTTTAAAAATGGGAAGACTAGAATAATGGACGTAATTAAAAAATACATTATTCTTTTTAAACTCTCCTCCTTTAGCTTTCAAGGGGTCCCACCACTGATTTTCTTCCTACCTCTCTAGCTGTTCACTTTCTCATTCTCTTCAGGGACTCTTCTTCACCAGACTGAAATGGTAGTAGTCTCCAGGGTCCTGTCTTCCGCCCTGTTCTTTTTTCTCATTCGCTAGGATCTCTTTGGGCTAGATTGGCCATGGCTTCACTAGTCATTATAGCTCTCTACTAAAGCTACTATCTCAAGACCTATACACCGCCATCTGGAAGTCCCACAAACACCCTACCCTCAACCCGCCTCAAATCTTCTCTGCCTCTATTCCCACTTCATCTTGTCTTCCTTTTATATTCCTATCTCAGCAAAAGGCACCAGATACCTAATTTCTCTAGTCAAACACCTGAGTTACCCTACACACTTTCCTTAACCCATTTCTATATGTAATCAATCACCAAACTCCTGTAAGTCTATTTCCAAAAACATTATTCATTATTTGAATACTTCTGCTTCTCTTCAACCCCAATGCAGTGCTTATGTCTTAATTTGGGCTTTATCATTGTTCACACTAAACCTTATTTCTACCCTTCCTTGCCCCTTAATAATATGTTCTTTACATTGTTACCAGAGTTATTTTTGATAAAAATACAAACCAGATCAAGGCAAAATTCGTTTTAGCTCCCCATTACCCTCAGGATGGGGTAAATATGGCCCTTGAAGCTGTTCCTCCTTGTTTTTCAACCTCAGACTTCATCAATACCCCTCATACACCCTGAGCAAGATAAAACTGTTATATCCAAATTCCCCACAAACTCTCTCACTTCCCCACCTCTGCTGTTCTCTCTGGAATGCTCTTCCTTCTCTTTATCTGCCTGAGAACTCCTTGATGCCCAGCAATATGCAGCTATCATCTCTTGGAAGTCATTCTTGACGCTTTCAGGCTGGATTAGGTGCCCCTCATCCACTCATGTATCACCTCATGCATAGCTCCAACAGAGCATTTACTACATCTGTTGCAATTACAGCTATACATGTCTCAACATGTCTTGAGGGCACAAACTGTGCCCGTCTGTCTTTCAGCTCTGTATCACCATCCCACACTTACAACAGTGCTTGACACATAGCAGTATCAGTCAAAATTTATTGAGTGCACATCTGTGATCGTTCAATACTACTTATCCTTAACTATATATGTGATGTGATACACACAATCACACACACACACACACACACACTTATATATACACTGAAAACTGTGAGAGCCACAACTCGACGGGACTGCCTTATTTTTGCGGGTCTTGTAAGTTTTGCACCTTTGACAGGGTGCAGTCTTACCACTTTTCCATAGCTCTCTATTAGTGGACAGTATTTGAGTTTTCCTTCTCTGACAGGTTTTCACCTTACACAGGCTCTGGCTTTCACAGGTTTAATGTATACACACACTCACATATTTTGCACAAGTAAACAATTTCAGCACTTACGGTGAATTAGCAGAAATCTTAAATATAAATTAAATTTCCCCCAGTTTGTCTTCACTAGTCATCTCTCCATCCTTTAAAGTCTTAGCTTTTCTTACTCTAAAAGGCTGTATTTGTTTTTTAAAAGGCTTGAATTAAAATGAATTCCATTTTTGAGCTTCTAGTAAGTGACGTTTTAGCCTACATAAATCTGAATGAAAATGAGATGAACGGTAAGATATACAGTATGCACTCAATAATTAATCTGAAGCAAAGGACCCTGATGAACCACTCACATTTTAGACTTAAAATAATGAGTTTTCAACCTAAAGAGATTCCTGTGAGAATCACATCTAGTGCTCCCTGGGAATGGGCCAAGTGAAAGGCTTCTAGTGCTGTCACTGTCTCCCCAGACTGAGGCACTCATCTGAAATCGAGACTGTGAGAAAACCAAACCAACAGCAGATATCACCAGATGTGTAACAAATGCAGCGTAAGGCTAGGAGGTGACGCCATTTATAAAGCTGCCTTTTTTTTTTTTTTTAAATATTTATTTTATTTTGGGTGAAAATATATACATAGCAAAACACACCCATTCACAATTTCCACAGGTACAACTCAGTGATCTCGGTTACATTCTTCACGTTGTGTCATCCTTCTTGCTATCTGTATCCAAATTATTTTATTACCATCAACTCAGACTCACTACCCCCTAAACTTCTCATCTATGCTTTAGAGTTACTGCTGTCAATTTGATCTCATATAGTTAATTCTTTAAAGAGGCGTGATGCTCAAGGTAAACTTTTTTTTTTTTTACTAATTGATGCCTATTCTTTTCTAATAGACTCAAGAGCAGTTTCTTTTGCCAGGCTGCAAACCAGTCAACATCCAACTCACACAGCAGAGCTGAGATTCCAACAGAACTCTATTTTGGCTACATACAGTGAGAAGTAATTTATTAGTCACAAGCCTTGTGCACACAGCAAAGCAGAAACAACTGCCTGAGTGCTGATATGAGACTATATAAACCAAATCACTTGTAAATAGTGGCTATGTTTCCTAAATTGAAGACAACTTCAAAATTTTCTTCTTTTAATGAAATCTATAGTGCTTATATCTTAAACTGTACAATAAATAATTTATGGAATGACAGCAGTTACTTTGAAAATACAAAGTAGGTGTCCTACAAACAGCTGAAGACCTAAAAACAGCTATAAGCAAATGTTTTCCTGACATCCAACAATCAGTATGGAGAGCACCCAAAAGAACATGGGCAAGGGTAAAGTGTGTATGGTAAATGGAGGGAAGGTTATAAGTGACTCCTAGCTAGCATGCATAGGGACTTTGTAGTCACTCAGATTTTTAACACAGGAGTCACAGGTTTTAGAAAGGCTAAAAGGTGAGCACAGTTAAATCTTTCTTTTCAAGGTCCGGGATGGAATTGGGATCTATCAAAAGATCAGGGCTTTGCCAACAAAGCAGCTGTGGGAGGAGGACAAGCGGGGAGGAGGTAGAATAGGAGATGAAATGTAGAACTTGGAAGCAGCTGAACTGCTTCAGTCGCCAGTAAGAAAAGCTGAGCCTATAAGGGCGCTCTGTGCCAGGACGGTATACTAAAAATATTCACTCTTTTTACAAAGGAGAAAGCGGAAATTTAAGGAAAAGACTGAGATCTGAAACTACAGAAAAAATATATATTTTTAAAACTACTCTTCTTATCTTTTAATAAGCCCATGCTCCAAATTAAGTCATGGAATTTTAAAACTAGGAGAGCTAGTACTTTTGTCATACACCAAACTGTCATGACAAAAAAGAAAATACAGCTGTCTTGTTGTAAAATTTTGTTTAAGTGTATGGTCTCCAGAAGTATGAGACTTCATTTTATCCATTTACCCTTCCTCTACATACACACAAATGTGAAATCTCTTTTAAAGTAAAGAATTTCATTCTTTCGTAAGATTGTTTTTCCTATAGTTTAGGAACTAATTTTTTGTTGTTGTTTTTGTAATTTTCAAATCCTCTGTGAAAGAAATAGATGAACTGATGAAATGCTAAAATCCTCAAAACTAATAAATTCCTTCATTTTCTTAAGAAGAAGGAATATGGAATGAAAGGAGGTACATCGACCACGGTGAAACCCGCCATTGGAATGTGGCAATATTACAGTATTAGAAACAGACTTGTTACCAGCTGGGGAGATAAAATAGCTCTGTTGTCAAAAGTGTATCTATATGGAAATTTAGAAACGTGAAGTTGGAAGTATCCCACAGAACATTTGGGTGGAGATAAAGCAAAGTAGAAGTGATTTTCTTGCAGTGCTATGTAGCAGACGTGGGTGATTCATATAACAACAGGCAAGAATCAGGACAGTGTAAAGACGAGTGACCATCTGAACTTCACTCAGCTAAAAGCACAGTACCTGACAAATTCTTGCTTGCTTTGTGAACTACTCCTCTGGAGTGATTTTTGCCTCAAAGAATCAATTGGTAAAGTAGAAGTGATTGGAATGTTGGGAGGAAAAATAGTCAAGAAGAGAAAGACTGGGTGAAACCACTGTGTACTCTAGTAGACTTTAACACAGCAGACTTTCAAGTAGAAAGCAGAGAGGAAAAATAAAAACCCCAGCAGAAATCCACCTCATGTATATATCTCATCATTTAATTCAATGGGTTGCCTGTACAGTCATATTAGTTTTTATGTATCTCACTTGTCTCCTGCGATTTCTGAATCATTGGTAGTTCTACACCATACATTTCTGAAAGCTTCCTAAAACTCCACCCTCATGTCATTAAGAGTGGCTTAAAATCATCTTGACAGTAATCTTTTAGCTCTGTACTTAACATAATAATCTCTAGTCCAACTATGCTTTGTTTCAATACTGACTTAGTCTACTAAAATAGTTCATTTAATTAAGCACGATTACTCCTTTACCAAGTCCAAAAACCAACTGAAATAGTTGACTCTGACTCATGGTGACCCCATGTGTATCAAAGCAGAACTGTGCTCCGAAGCATTTTCAATGGCGAATTTTTTGGAAACAGATCAACAGGACTTTCTTCCGAGGCACTTCTGGGTGGACTCAAACCTCCAACTTTCGGTTAGCAGCCCCAGAGACTTTACCAAGTCCACTGCCTATTCACTCTCTTATCAACTTTCAAAGAAAAGAAAAGACTACTCCAAAGAATTCAAATCTTCTTTCAGAAATTAAAGCTATTCTTACTATGATTTTTTTGAAGTGATTAAAATACTATTTTTTACCAAACTGGTCAATAATAAAACCAACCTCACTGTCATTATTATTGCCATTATTCTTAAAGGAGAAATATTTCAATCCTTTTAAATTGCTACTACTTTGATGATATTCCAACAGTCATGCTCCTCAATCCTGCCCTATTTTCACTTGTTCTATATTCAGTTTTTTATATTCATTGCTTATCCAGCTTAACAAAGCTGCTCTATTTAATCCAATTTGTACCTACCATTTGAAAGACCCAAAAGTTCAAGTTGCAATCAATGAAGATCAACCAACGCCACAGCCAAATTATTTTAACAGCATGGAAACTGGCTATTTTCAGACTGCAGGGCTCCAGGGGTCATCTGAGAAGCATGGAATTCAGACATGCATTTTCTTTGAGACCCTCTGTTTCCACACTCTACTATACCAGTATATATAACAGTTGATGTTGAGCCAACTCTGACTCATGGTGACTTCATAAGTCAGAGTACAACTGTGCTCCACAGGGTTTTGAATGGCTGATTTTTTCAGAAGTAGATTGCCAGGGCTTTCTTCCAAGGTGCCTCTAGGTGGAATTAAACCTTCTACTCCTCAGACCTTATTCTATCTGTAAAAAGAACGAGTTATTATTGTAGGAGCCTGGGGTAATTAAGTTTTATAATGTTAGAGTTTGTCCACGTGTGGGTTATGTGTTTAATCAGTAGCAGCAACAATGTAAAATATAGTATGTCAACAATTACTATTAAACCCCTTTTAGCAGATCAAAAACAAATACATAAATGCAAACAACTTTTTTCTTCAACTACTAACTCTGTCAAATTATTAAATGGGAAGCAGGGAGAGAGGAGGAAGAGATGGTGATAACATTTTTAAAGGAAGAATTGAGGCTGTCCGTAAGTGTGATTTTTGGAGGGAAGGTGCACCTAGAAATTAAATTCAGTGAAGAATTAGATGATTTTGACTGTCCCTCTCTGCTCTCCCCGGTCCCCTCTTCCAATTAACTGTCAGACAGCAGAGACTATGTCTTTTTATTCTTTGTATTTTCCAGAAACAAGAGTAGATATTAAACAAGCATTTAATGAAAGAATGGTTCTTGGGGTATACTTGCTTGATGCAAGTATAAATTTTATAGAATAAATTTTCTGCAAAGACACCTAAACTGAATTGGGTCTTACAGAATAAAATTCATTAAAATATTTCAAAGTATGGTAAATACCCTAGAAAGCTAGTAAATAACCCAGTCCTTAAATTGCAACTAAAAACAGTGTTCCTGCAAATGATCATCGTGCTGATTCCAAGTTCCCAATGTTATGAGTTCTTTCAGTTAATGATTACTCAGAGCCATAAGGCACTTGGTCAGTGGACAGATGACTGAGAATGCATAAAGACTGGAAACATTCATTTTCGTAACTGTCAAAAACAAATTAAAAGCTAAGTTATGCCTTTCCTAGTATCATAACATAATTTGTTCACTGACAAAGTTAGCCTTTTTTTAGTGAACTGAAAAACAACTATGAAAAAAAAATCTGTTAGCTTAAGTGTGTTCCAATGACATATTCTTTGTCAAAACAGTCATTCACAATACAGAAATACAGGAGGTAGAGAAACAAATTCCAGGATGTCAGATGAACGTTAAGGTTTAAAAGTATCCTCAAATGCGTCAGATGTGCTGGAAAATACAAAATATGCAACAAGAGGGAAAAACAGTTGAAACACTTCATTATAAACTTTTATTTTTTTAAACTGGAACATGAAGGCATAGTTAAACCTTTTAGTAATTTGAACATGCCAAGTACAGGCATGTTCCCTCAGCCTTGAAAATGCTCCCCAATGCCGCCCAAATCACCCCTAGACCAGCTCCTTCTTATATTCCAGGTTAAATCTGATCTCCTTTAAAAAACAGAAAACAAAAAACTGATCTCCTTGGAGAAGCCTTCTTTGCCAACCTAAAGCAGCCACCCAATTACACTATCACACCACCTCATTTTAATTCTCTATGTAACACATCACTATCTAGTATTTTTCTTGTTTATTTTTAATTGTCTGTCTTTCTCCACCAGAAAAAGTTTTGTGAGAATGGTGATCTTCACTGTCTTTTTCACCATTTTATCAACAATACAGGCACAAAGTAGATACATTATATTCGTTTAATATTTGTGTTACATTTATTTAACAAAGCAATTTTTAGTTACATGCATTCAACAGAGGGGAGTATGATAAGTTTTTCTGTTAAAAGGAGGAATAAATTTTAAAGGTTGTATTTTGCTTTCAAATATGATTTGTATGTACAGATTATTTACGTATGAGTAAAAGATGATTAGTGAAGATGTCATATTCTGAAGTTGCTTTTAAAGGTGTTAAAAGGGTGCTTGATCCTATGGTACACTCCACTCCACAGGTGTTTCAGTGTTAATATCAGCTCTTATACAGATGGAAAGCAACAGCCTAAGTAGATGTGTCAGATTATAAACGCTACAAGCATGGACAAAGCTTCAGTTTCTCTTCCAGTCCCTATTATCCTTAAAACACGTAAGAGTGAAATAGTGAGCAAAACAAATATAAGCTTAAAACACATAGTAGCCAATTGGTTTTTCTCACAGGGTAGAAAAAGTAGTAATTCATATAACACTGGACTTTTAAGTACTCAATTAACTAACTAACCAGAATGAAACCCTAATTATTAGAAAGTACTGATTTAAACTTGCTTTAGACAAGACCTTGGGTCATATCAATGATCCATCAAATTTAGAATCCTGTCTGGCCTCGGTACAAAGGCAGTTTATGGAAGAGGCTTCTTGTTGTTAGTTGCTGTCAAGTCAATTCCGACTCATGGTGACCCTATGTGTGCAGAGTAGAACCACTCCATACGGTTTTCAAGGCTGTGACCTTTTGGAAGCAGATCGACAGGTCTGCCTTTTAGGTGCCTCTGGGTAGGTCTGAACTGCCAACCATAACATAACTTGCTTACTGACAAAGTTATCTTTTTTTCCTAATGAACTGAAAAACTATGAAAAAAAAAATCTGTTAGCTTAAGGTATGTTCCATTGACTCACTATTTGTCAAAACAGTCATTCATAATGATAGAAATACAACACATAAGTGCTAGTAGTTGAGTTGAGCCCTAGTGGCACAGTGGTTAAGAGCTCAGGTTGCCCACCAAAAGATAGGCAGTTCGAATCCACCAGCTGCTCCCTGGAAACCCTATGGGGCAGATCTACTCTGTCCTACAGGGTCAATATGAGTCAGAACTGACTCGACAACAATGGGTTTGGTTTAGCAGTTGCGTGCTTAACCATCTGCGCCACTCAGGTACTCCTATTGATAGAAAAGGCTGGTGGCTGTTTATTCCAATAGGCTTTAAAATTTAGTCATGTATCTCAAACACTCCTAACCTTCTTTAACAAATCATCACGGGTCTAGCGTTAATTGCATTTAAAAGCTACACTGCTCCATAAAAACAAAGAGATCCAAATTGTACATCCTTTCTTTCATTTGTCCAAAATTATTTTCAAGCTACAAGCCCTAATATTCTGGAATTTGGTGAGGAACTCTCTATTCCCATTATGACAATCTGCAGGATTTTATAAACGATTGTTTCCCCTTTTAGTTTTTGCCTTTCCACAGTTCCTTTCTTAGACTGCACTGTCAAAACAATCTAGACCAATCAACTTTAACAATTTTGGCTGTTATCAGAGCATTTAATGCTGAGCCAGAGTATTTCAGGTATATACTTATTTCCACATCACAGCTCACAGAATGCCAACTGAACCAGAATACCAAGATATAAAAACATGTAAAGATCTTGCCAAACCAATTAACTTTAATACTTATCTGCAATCAGCCACTACCATCTGATCGTAAGAGCCTGTGTAAGAGTTGAAAAGTCTACTAAAGTTGCCTAAGGAAACCTAGATGAACTTCTGATATGCTCTAGCTAGGGAATGTTTATTCTTCCACTTACAGATCCCAAAGCATTAACAAGGGGGGCATTATATGAGAATATACTTATTAGAACTGAAGAATGTATTACAAACTTTCAGGGAGAACCCGTTAACATTTGTTTTCTGTACTTCCTCATTATGACCTAATTTTTTTAAACAGACAAAGTTAATAGTGTAGTTGAAATGCTGGTACAGGTTCTAACCATGGGTAAAATCAGTATGTTCCAGAGAAAGTGACTCTAACCTAGCTACCAAGTTCCTTCCCTTTCCAAATCTTTTGAAACCACACTTTGTTTTAACCCACAAACTAGCGTATGATGGGACAATCTGGGTTAACGCTGGCTCTGCCACACCTTGGGTGTGCTACTTTAACTCAGTAAACCATAATGCCGTCATCTGTAAAATAAGCATAACAATATTCCCTGCCAAATGAGGCTGCTGTTAGGATACTCCATGTAAAGTCCTTAGCATGTAGTGTGTGGCATATAGTAAGCACTGGAATGTTAGCTATCATTACCACCATCATCAGATTTCAATAGTTTATCTCTGATCATCTGGCAGGAGACACATGTAAAACTGTTTCCTCGTTAGTTACGTCATACTCATTAATGCTGCTCTAAGCCACAATTTTCCCCCTGCATAGCTGTTTAACTTCCTTATCATAGCTCACAAAATCTTTACTATCCTACTAACCCAGAAAAAAGGTGTTTTTAGAACACCGTATGACTTCAGTCTTGATGATAACCCACCATAAGCACAACTGAAGTTCAACAAAACCTTCTTCACTGAAGTACCAATAATACGTACATACACTTACACAACTTACACAGACTCATGAGCAACCACCTAGAATTAACTGATATTTTAGAGTAAATGAAAATTTATTTAAAGAAAATGATTCCTCTATTTCCAACATTTTGTTACATTAACAACAATTCTAGTTCTTCAGCTTGAAAAACCTAGAATCCACCTCATAGTGCGTATATTATCTTCACAATCAAAAAGTTATGCCCATAAAATCATAAGGACCTGTAAGGGTACAAAGCCAAGTCTCTGCTCCTTAAGTACCTCATTTTTTAAGGGAGTGTTTCTCATTTGAGGATTCTTGAAATTTCTTCCCTTTAAGAAGGCCTAAAGTATAAGACACACTGTTCTAACCGAAAAGACAAAATCGTGGAATCCCCACTATCACTACCTACCAGCTAGGACTCTTTCCTTCACACCATAAAAGACCCTAAAAGACTCTATGGCAATACATGTGTGTAATAAGTGCCTTGTTACATATAACCATCCTTCTATGCTACAGCAGTCAGGATATGAGAAGTTTCATATCTTGGTAGGGAGAGTAAGAAGGAAAGGATTCTTCCAGATGAAGTGTGTGGGTGTGCAAGGGGGGGGATGGGGGGAATGAATGGGGATCAATGAGGATGGGGAGAGCACACGAAAAATATGGGGTGTGGGAACGTTCAAGGAGTGTTCTGGCGACTGTGTACAGAGAAGTCTGTTCAGGGAGCAAGTGTATAAGGAAATGATGGATAGTGAGGAAGGAAAGGTGATTTGGGACCAGATTGAGGACTTCAGTTCCAATACCAGGTGAAGGAGGTTGAACCTCATTCTACTGCTTAAGCTTTTGGGGGGTTTTGTTTTTTCATAAAAGAAAGTAATGTGATGGAGGAAATGCTTCATAAGTTTCATCTGGGATCAAGGTCCAGATGGACTGGAGGGTGGAGAGACTGACAGGAACAGCACAGGTTATTACAAAAGTACTGGTTAGATAATAACTTGAACGAAGATGAACAGATTATAAACATTGCTTTCTTTGGGGGCGTGTCCAAAGAAAATTTATAAGTCACTTCTTATTGAAAGTTAACTCCCTGCTTTCAAAATCTTGTAACATTCGAATCATATTTAACCAAGGTTTATAACCTCAGGCTATCCATGCCCATGATCAAAACAAATTTTCCGGATCAAACGATTATTTGGCTTCTAAAGTTGAAACCCTTCAGTTTTCCGGGGTGATGACCAACCAGTTCTCTATGCACAAAGATATCTACGTCAAAATCCCTCACCCCGACTCAGCAGCATCCCCGCAAATCTGACGCGTTTCCTCACAAGCCTCGGGGCTGCCACTGGACCTGCGGGGCTCCGGGCCCTGACAAAGAACGCGGAGCCAGACCCTTTAGGGAATATCCTATTTCAAGCCTGCTGTCCTGAAAGAATCTGTAACGAGAGCTCTCTCCCAGCAAGCTGCTCCAGAGGAAAGACAGAGGGCCTGGCACAGAGCCAGCGGCCTGGGCAAGAGCCCCAGAACCGAGGCCTCCACATAGAGGCCGCGGGAAGCCCCCGAGGGGATCCCTTTACCGCCCTCCATGCCCGGGGCCTTCGTCCCGGCCTGGGAGGGACCCTGCGAAGCGAACTCCGGGTCCGGGTCCGGGTCCTCCCCATGCCTCAGCCGCAGGGCCCCGCTGCCGCGGCCCCCGCAGCGCCAGGCCCCGGCCCGGGCGCCTACGCCGAGACCTTCCCGGGCCGCGCCGCCGGCCCTCGTCCTTCCCCGCCCACCCGTCCCGCTCACCCAGAAAATGAGGTTGAGAAAGACCAGCACAGTCTTGGAGGAGGTGATGCCGCACTGGCCCATGGTGCTGGCGGCCGGCTGAGGCCCTGCTCGGCGAGCGGGGCTGCGCTCACCGAGCGAGGCGGCAATGGCGACGGCGCCTCCGGGCTGGGAACTGCACGGCCTGCGCGGCGCACCCCGCAGTCCCCGACGCCGTCGTACACCCCCGGCCGCAGCAGCGCCTGGCCTCTTCGCGCAACCGCCGCAGTTCCCGTAAAGCCCCTGCGCAGCCCCCGGGCAACAGAGTCCCGCCCACCGCGGCCGAGCCGGCGGCTTCAGCCAATCACTCCCGCGGTGTCTGCAACGAGGCCTCTCTTCTTAAAGGGGCTGAAGACTCAGAGCCTTGTCTTGGCCTCTGGCCGCCCTTGAATGAGGAGAGCCGGTTAGGAGGGTTCAGGTGGCCATTCCCATTCCTCTTCTATTGAACTGCGTTTACTGTGCCAGATTTATAGATGATTCAGATCCCACAGAATTCTCTTTCTACCTGGTCCATCCTCCCCTGGTAATGTCTGAGACAGTAATCTCTCCCCCTGCCCCCCACGTCGTTTCCCGACCAGGTATGTTACCAGCAGCAATGTTTGGGAGTACAGTGAACTTCAACAAATATTTATGGAAAACTTACTGTGCCAGGCACCAGGCTACCTCTCAGAAGTCGCGTCAGAAATGAGGAAAAATTGGTGGTGGAGTGGGCAAGGAAGAGACGTGTTTCCGTGGGTGTGTGGTTTGGGGCAATGCAGAACATCAAGTCTATTCCAGAGTAGTACATTTTGGACCAAGATTGACACCGATTACAGAAACTCCCTTTTACATTGCAGTATTTTACAATCTTCCCCTAATCTTGGATCAATTATAGCAACGAACACTTATTGGGTACTTACCATGTGCCAAGCTCTTTACATCCATTTGCTCTTTTAACGCCCTCCACAATCTTAGGTGGAAAGTACTGTGGTTCTCAGCCTCATTTTACTGATGGAGAAATTGAGGCTTAGAAAGTTTAAGAAATTTGCTGAAAGTCACGGGGAGAGGAGGTGGTGTACTGCAGAACCTGCATTCTTAGCCACATACTAAACTGCCTCTGCTCACTGTCTTTCCTACCACTACAGATCCTGCATTCCCACCTCGACTGGACTTTTTTTTTTGGTCTCATATTGTTTACTTCTTTTTAAAAAAATTTTTTAATCTTTTCCCATACAAAAATTTGTACATACATTGTTATGTGACTCTAATTGCTCTCCCCATACTGTGATAGCACACTCCTCCTTTCCACCCTTGATTCCCCATGTCCATTAAACTGCTGTTTAGTCTCTTGTATCTACTTGAGCTAGGAGGCACACTCAAGAGTATCACTTTATGTCCCCAATCCCTGTCTGAAGAGTTGGCCCCGGCAATTGTTTTAGTTTCTGGGCTGGTAGAGAATCTGGGGGCCATGCTTTCTGGGGTTCCTCCAGTCTCAGTCAGACAATTAAGTTTGGTCTTCTTACTAGAATTTGAGTTCTGCACCCCACCTTTCTCCTGATCCATCCAGAACTCTCTGTTGTGTTTCCTGTCAGGGACGTCATTGATGGTAGCCAGGCACCATCTAGTTGCTCTGGTCTCAGGCTGATGAAGTCTCTGGTTTATGTGGCCCTTTCTGTCTCTTGGGTTAATACCTTCCTTGTGTCATTGGTGTTCTTCATTCTCCTTTACTCTAGGTGGTTGGGACCAACTGATGCATCTTAAATGGCTGCCTGAAAGCTTTAAGACCCCAGATGCCACTCACCAAAGTAGGATGCAGAACATTTTCTTAATAAGCTTTGTTATGTCAATTGACATAGATGTCCCCTGAAAGCATGGTCCCCAGACCCCTACCCCTGCTACTCTGACCCTCAAAGTATTTGATTGTATTCAGGAAACTTCTTAGCTTTGGTTTAGTCCAGTTGTGCTGACTTTCCCGGTAGTATGTGCTGTCCTTCCCTTCACCTAAGATAATTCTTATCTACTGTCTAGTTAGTAAATAACCCTCACCCTCCTTCCCCATCCTTGCAACCATGAAAGAATGTTTTCTTCTGTGTTTAAACCTTTTCTTGAGTTCTTATAATAGTGGTCTTATACAATATTTGTCATTCTGTGATTGACTAAATTCACTCAGCATAATAACCTCCAGCTTCCTCCATGTTATGTTTCACGGCTTCATCGTTGTTCTTTATCGTCGCATAGTATATCCATTGTGTGAATATACCATAATTTGTTTATTCATTCGTCCCTTGATGGGCACCTAGGTTGTTTCCATCTTTTTGCTATTTTGAACAGTGCTGCAATGAACATGGGTGTGCATATATCTATTCGTGTGATGGCTCTTATTTCTCTAGGATATAGTCCAAGGAGCGGGATAGCTGGATCATATGGTACTTCTATTTCTAGCTTTTTATGGAAGCGCCAAATTGATTTCCAAAGTGGTTGTACCATTTTACATTCCCACCAGCAGTGTATAAGTGTTCCAGTCTCTCCACAACCTCTCCAGAATTTATTATTTTGTGTTTTTTGGATTAATGCTAGCCTTGTTGGAGTGAGATGATATCTCATTGTAGTTTTGATCTACATTTCTCTAATGGCTGATGATTGTGGGCATTTCTTCACGTGTCTGTTAGCTGCCCGAATCTCTTCTTTGGCAAAGTTCCTGTTCATATCCTTTGCCCATTTTTTAATTGGGTTATTTGTCTTTTTGTTATTGAGGTGTTGCAGTATCTTGTAGATTTTAGAGATTAGACGCTGATCGGATTTGTCGTAGCCAAAATTTTTTTCCCAGTCTGTAGGTTGTCTTCTGACTCTTTTGGTGAAGTCTTTTGACGAGCATAAGTGTTTGATTTTTAGGAGCTCCCAGTTATCTAGTCTCTCTGCTGGTGCTTGTGAATTGTTACTTATGGTTTGTATTGTGTTTACGCCATGTATTAGGGCTCCTACCGTTGTCCCTATTTTTTCCTCCATGATCTTTATCATTTTCGATTTTATATTTAAGTCTTTGATCCATTTTGAGTTAGTTTTTATGCATAGTGTGAGGTATGGGTCTTGTTTCAGTGTTTTGCAGATGGGTATCCAGTTATGCCAGCACCATTTTTTAAAGAGACAGTCTTTTCCCCACTTAACAGACTTTGGGCCTTTGTCAAATATCAGCTGCTCATAGGTGGGTGAATTTATGTCTGGATTCTCAGTTCTGTTCCATTGGTCTATCTATCTGTTGTTGTACCAGTACCAGGCTGTTTTGACTACCGTGGAGGTGTAATAGGTTCTAAAATCAGGTAGTGTGAGGCCTCCCACCTTGTTCTTCTTCTTGAGTAATGCTTTACTTATTCGGGGCTTCTTCCCTTTCCATATGAAGTTGGTGATTTGTTTCTCCATCTTATTAAAAAATGCCAGTGGAAATTGGATCGGGATTGCATTGTATCTGTAGATCACTTTGGGTAGAATTGACATTTTCACAATGTTGAGTCTACCTATCCATGAGGAAGGTATGTTTTTCCACTTATGCAGGTTTCTTTTGGTTTCTTACAGTAATGTCTTGTAGTTTTCATTGTATAGATTTTTTACATCTCTGGTTAGATTTATTCCTAACTAAGTATTTTATCTTCTTGGGGGCTATTGTAAATGGTATTGATTTGGTGATTTCCTCTTCAAGGTTCTCTTTGTTGGTGTAAAGGAATCCAAGTGATTTTTGTGTGTTTATCTTGTATCCTGAAACTTTGCTGAAATCTTCTATTAGTTCCAGTAGTTTTCTTGTGGATTCTTTGGGGTTTTCTGTGTATAATATCATATCATCTGCAAATAGAGATACTTTGACTTCTTCCGTATCAATCTGGATGCCCTTTATTTCTTTTTCTAGCCTAATTGCTCTGGCTAGGATGTCCAGCACAATGCTGAATAAGAGTGGTGATAAAGGGCATCCTTTTCTGGTTCCCATTCTCAAGGGGAATGCTTTCAAATCGACTGAACTTTTAAAGAGACCCACTTATTTCCCTGTAATCACCTCACTCTCCCACCTTTGCGACTTCCTGCAGCCCCCCAGCTAATTACCTTCCGGAGGCCCTCAGCAAGACCTTTGCATTCTATTCATTTGCCCCAAGCCACCCTAAAAAACCTAAAACCGGACCCACTGCCACTGAGTCGATTCTGACTCATAGTGACCCAATAAGACAGAGGAGAACTGCCGAATAAGGTTTCCAGGGCTGTAGACTGCCACGCCTTTCTCCTGCAGAGCCACTGGTGGGTTCCAATTGACCACCCGTAAGTTAGTAGTCGAGGGCTTTAACCTTTGCACCACCAGGGCTCCTTGCACCAAGCCACAGTAGCCGTTTATTCATTTATCAAATTTTCCTCAAGTGCCTCCTCTGTGCTTCACTGTTCTAGGTGTTGGGGATTCCGCAGTGAGCAAGATAAATTTTTGCCCTCATGGAGTTTACATTCTGGTAGAGGAGGCAGATCATAAACAAATAGGTAAGTAGGTGTATGACATGATGTTGGTTAGGGATAGGCCACAATTCAAAGGAAGGGGATAGAGTGATGGGGGAAGGCCTCTTTGAGGGGAAGACCTTGGAGGAGACCTGAATAAAGTGGGGGAGCAAGTCATGTGAGCATCTGGAGCAGGAGCAGCAAGTACAAAGGCCCTGAGGAAGGAACATGCTTAGTGTTCTGGAGGAAAAGGAACACCAAAAATCCTGGTGTACTGGGGGTTAGTGGAGGGCAGAGAATGAGGTCAGCAAGGCCAGATCACCAAAGGCCTAGTGAGCCATGTGTGATGGAAAGACTTGGCAAGGCTTTGAGTAGGCCAGTAACACAATCTGACTTAAATTTTTTAAGTACCATTTTTGTGTGTGTGGTAAATATGTATATATTTGACATTTTAATAATCTTGACATGTACAGTTTAATAACATTGGTTATGTTCATCATGTTGTTCAACCATCACCCTTTGTTGTTGTTGTTAGCTGCCATTGAGTCAACCCGTGACTCATGGTGACCCCATGTGTTACAGACTAGAACTGCTCCATAAAGTTTTCTTGGCTGTAATTTTTTTTTTTCTTTAAGTGCCAAGAATTTTTATTTATTTATTTATTTTTATTTTTATATTTTTTAATTGTACTTTAGGTGAAGGTTTACAGAAAAAATATTTTCTCATTAAACAGCAAGTACACATATAGTCTTATGACATTGGTTAACAATCCCACAACATGTCAACCCTCTTCCTTCTTGACCTTTTTTTTTTTTTTTTTTGGTGAAAATATACATAGCCAAAGATATACCATTTCAAAAATTTCTACATGCACAGTTCAGTGACATCGATTACGTTCTTCCAGTTGTACTGCTATTCTCATTTTAGGTGAAGGTTTACAGAACAAAATAGTTTCTCATTAAACAGTTAGTACACATGTTGCCCTATGACAATGGTTAACAACCCCACTACATGTCAACACTGTCCTTACTCAACCTTGGGTTCTCTGTCACCAGCTTTCCTGTCCCCTTCTGTCTTCTAGTCCTTGTCACTGGACTGCTGTGCCTAATTAGTCCTGTTTTGTTTTATGGGGCTGTCCAATCCCCGGCTGAACAGTGAACCTCGTAAGTGACTTTACCACTGAGCTAAAAGGGTGTCTGGGGAACATACTCTTGGGATTTCTCTAGTCTCTTTCAGGCCAGTAAATCTAGTCTTTGTGTGTGTGTGTGTTAGAATTTTGTTGTACATCCTTCTCCAGCTCTGTCCGGAACACTCTGTTGTGATCCTAGTCAGAGCAGTTGGTGGTAGCCGGGCACCATCTAGGTATACTGGACTCAGTCTGGTAGAGGCCTTGGTAGCTGTGGTTCATTAGTCCTTTGGACTAATCTTTTCCTTGTATCCTGTTCTCTTCGTTCTCCCTTCCTCCCGAAGGGGTGAGACCAGTGGAGTATCTTAGATGGCTGCTCATAGGCTTTTAAGACCCCAGACGCTACTCACCAAGGTAGAATGTAGAACATTGTCTTTATAAACTGTGTTACGCCAGTTGAGCTAGATGTTCCCTGAGACCATGGTCTCCACAGCCTTCCGCCCAGCAATTCAGCCCCTCAGGGAGTTTGGATGTGTCTATGCAGCTTCCACGACCTTTCCTTGTCCAAGTTTCGCTGGCTTCTCCAGTGTTGTGTACTGTCTCAACGCTTCACCAAAGATACCACTTATCTATTGTCTGTTTAGTATTTTCCCCCCACCACCCTTCCCAGCCCTTGTGACCAACAAAGATTGTTACTTTTTCTGTGCAAACTTTTTCATGAGTTTTTACAATAGAGGTCTCATACAATATTTGTCCTTTTGTGATTGACTTATTTCACTCAGCATAATGTCCTCCAGTTTCATCTATGTTATGAGATGCTTCACAGATTCATCATTGTTCTTTATCTTTGCGTAGTACTCCATTGTGTGTCTGTACCATAGTTTGTTTATCCATTCATCTGTTGATGGGTATCTAGGTTGTTTCCATCTTTTTGCTATCGTAAACAATGCTGCCATGAACATAGGTGTGCATATGTCTATTCCTGTGACAGCTCTTATTTCTCTAGGATATATTCCTAGGAGTGGGATTGCTGGATCATATGCTATTTCTATTTTTAGCTTTTTAAGGAAGCACCATATCATTTTCCAAAATGGTTGTATCATTTTGCATTTCCACCAGCAGTGCATAAGAGTTCTGATCTCCCCGCAGACTCTCCAACATTTGTTATTTCCAGTGTTTTTGATTTGTGCCAGTAATGCTGGGGTGAGATGGTATCTCATTGTGGTTTTAATTTGCATTTCTCTAATGGCTAGTGAATGCGAGCATTTCCTCATGTGTCTGTTGGCTGCTTGAATGTCTTCTTTGGTGAAGTGTCTGTTCATTTCCTTTGCCCATTTTTTAATAGGATTATTTGTCTTTTTGTTGTAGAGGTGTTGGATTTTCTTGTAGATTATGGAGACTAGACCTTTGTCTGACTTGTACTGTCCAAAAATTTTTTCCCAGTCTGTAGGTTCTCTTTTTACTCTTTTGGTGAAGTCTTTTGAAGAGCAAAGGTGTTTGATTTTTAGAAGATCCCAGTTATCTAGCTTATCTTCTGGGGTTTGTGTGTTGAAGGTTATGGTTTGTATCCTGTTAATGCCATGTATTAGGGCCTGTAGCAGTGGTTCTATTTTTTCTTCTGTGAACTTTATAGTTTTTGGCTTTATAGTTAGGTCTTTGATCCATTTTGAATTAGTTTTTGTATATGGTGTGAGGTATGGGTCCTGTTTCATTTTTTTGCAGATGGATATCCAGTTTTGCCAGCACCATTTGTTAAAAAGACCATCTTTTCCCTATTTGATGGACTTTGGGCCCCTCCCGAAGATCAGGTGACCATAGGTGGATGGATTTACATCTGCGTTCTCAATTCTGTTCCATTGGTCAAAGTACCTGTCATTCATTGTACCAGTACCAGGCTGTTTTGACTACCATAGCTGTATAGTAGGTTCTGAGGTCAGGTGGTGTGAGTCCTCCTACTTTCTTCTTCTTCTTCAATAGTGCTTTTCTTATTCGGGGCTTCTTCCCTTTCCATATAAAGTTAATGATTAGTTTTTCCATCTCTTTGAAGAATGTTGTTGGTATTAGGATCAGGATTGCACTGTATTTGTAAATTGCTTTGGGTAGAATTGTCATTTTCACAATGTTGAGTCCACCTATTCATGAGCATGGTATGTTTTTCCATTTATTTAGATCCCTTTGGGTTTCTTGCAGTAATGTTTTGTAGTTTTCTTTGTATAGGTCTTTTATATCCCTGGTTAGATTTATTCCTAAGTATTATATTTTTTTTAGGGGCTATTATAAATGGTGTTGTTTTCCTTTTCATCGTTCTCTTTAATGGTGTATAGGAATCCAACTGATTTTTGAATGTTTCTCTTGTATCCTGCTACTCTGCTGAATCTTTCTATTAGTTCCAGTGTATTTCTCATGGAGTCTTTAGGGTTTTCTATGTATAGTATCATATCATCTGCAGTTAGGGATAGTTTTACTTCTTCCTTACCAATTTGGATGCCCTTTATTTCTTTTTCTTGCCTTATTGCTCTAGCTAGGACTTCCAGCACAATGTTAAATAGGAGTGGTGATAAAGGGCATCCTTGTCTTGTTCCTGTTCTCAAGGGGAATGTTTTCAGCCTCTCTCCATTAAGAATGGTGTAGGCTGTTGGTTTTGCATAGATGCCATTTATTATGTTGAGAAATTTCCCTTCTATACCTATTTTATTGAGAGTTTTTATCAGGAATTGGTGTTCGGCTTTGTCGAATGCCTTTTCTGCATCAATTGAGATGATCATGTGATTATTTTATTTTATTTTATTTATGTGGTGGATTACGTTGATTGATTTTCTAATGTTGAACCATCCTTGCATACCTGGTATGAATCCTACTTGGTCACGGTGTATTATTTTTTTTTATATGATGCTGAATTCTATTTCTAGAATTTTGTTGAGAATTTTTGCATCTATATTCATGAGAGATATTGATCTGTAATTTTCTTTTTTTGTGGTGTCTTTGCCTGCTTTTTGTATCAGGGTTATGCTGGCTTCATAGAATGAATTCGGAAGTGTTGCTTCCTTTTCTATATTCTGAAATAGTTTAGTAGTACTGGTACAAGCTCTTCTCAGAATGTTTTGTAGAATTCTCCAGTGAAGCCATCTGGGCCCGGGCTTTTTTTTTTTGTTGGGAGTTTTCTTATTACCTTTTCAATCTCTTGTTATGGGTCTGTTCAGATTTTCAACATCACTTTGCTGTAGTTTGGGTAGGTAGTGTGCTTGTAGAAATTTATCCATTTCCTCTAGGTTTTCAAATTTGTTGGAATATAGTTTTTCATAATATTCTGTTATGATCCTTTTTATTTCAGTTGGTTCTGTTGTAATGTCGCCCATTTCATTTCTTATTTGGGTTATTTTCATTCTCTCCTGCTTTTCTTTTGTCAGTCTGGCCAGTGGTTTGTCTATTTTGTTAATTCTTTCAAAGAACCAACTTTTAGTTTTGTTGATTCTATTGTTTTTCTATTCCCTATTTCATTTATTTCTGCTCTGATCTTTATTATTTCCTTTCTTCTGGTGGCTGTGGGCTTTTTTTTTGCTATTCTTTTTCTATTTGTTTGAGTTGTGTAGATAATGGTTTGATTTTGTCCCTTTCTTCTTTTTTGATTTGTGCGTCTATTGCTATAAATTGTCCTCTATGGACTGCCTTTGCTGTGTCCCAAAGGTTTTGGTATGATGTGTTGTCATTCTCATTTCATTCTAGGAATTTTTTGATTCGATCTCTGATTTCTTCTATTACCCAGTGGTTTGTAAGCAGGGTGTTATTCAGTTTCCAAGTAATTAATTTTTTTTTCCTTGCTCTTTCTGTTGTTAATTTCTGCCTTGATGGGATTGTGGTCAGAGAAGATACTTTGTATTATCTCAACACTTTGGATCTTGTTGAGGATTTCTCTGTGGCCTAAGATGTGGCCTATTCTGGAGAACGTTCCATGTGCATTGGAAAAGAATGTGTACTTTGCAGCTATTGGATGGAGTGTCCTATATATGTCTATGAGGTCAAGTTGGCTGATTGTACCCTTTAGGTCTTCTATATTTTTGCTGTGTTTCTTTTTAGATGTGCCATCCTTTACTGAGAGTGGTGTGTTGAAGTCTCTTAGTATTATTGTGGAACTGTCAATTTCTCTTTTCAGTACTGTTAGAGGTTATGTATTTTGGAGCCCTGTCATTGGCTGCGTAGATGTTTATTATCGTTACGTCTTCATGACGGATCATCCCCTTAATCATTATATAGTGTCCTTTGTTTTTTATGGTGGATTTTGTTTTAAAGTCTGTTTTATCTGAGATTAGTATTGCCACTCCTGCTCTTTTTTGGTAGTTGTTAGCTTGATATATTTTTTTCCAACCTTTGATTTTTAATAAATTCACGTCTTTGTTTCTAAGGTGTGTCTCTTTTAGACAGCATATTGATGGATCCTGTTTTTTCATCCATTCTGTCACTCTCTGTCTCTTAATGGGTGCATTGAGGCCATTTACATTCAGTGTAATTGTTGATAGGTGTGAGTTTGTTGCTGTCATTTTGTAGTGCTTTTTTTTTTTTTGTGGTGCTGACATTTTCTTTGTTCCTCTTACTCTTTTGTGCTGAATTCCTCTCGTTTGTGGATTTTTTTTCAATTTGTTTGCTTTTGTAGGTTTCGTTTTTACTGAGACTTTATGTTTTTCCTCTTTATTTTTATGAGTTTGTTTGTTAACTTTCTTTGTGGTTACTGTGAAATTTACCCTTACCTTTCTAAGTTTGAAGCAGTCTATTATTACTTGGTATCACCTTGCCTTCCTCTCCATTAGAAGGTTCTATTCTGACACCGTTTATTCCCTCTTCCATTGTTCTAACGTTGTTGTCCTTTATAGATTAACTGCTCTGATTTCCTGTTGTATTTCTTTTGGTTTTGGATCCTCCTTGAGAGTTCATTTCCTAGATTGGTATCTGGCTGGTACGATCCTGCATCCTAGATTCAGCCTGTGAGCTGAAGTTGTTTGTTCTCAGATCGGAAGACTCCCTCTAATAATTCTTGTAAGTTTGGTTTGTTTTTTACATATTCCCTTAATTTCTGTTTATCTGGAAATTTCCTAATTTCACTATCATATTTGAATGAGAGTTTTTCAGGATATATTATTCTTGGCTGGCAATTTTTTCCTTTCAAGGTTTTATATATGCCATCCCATTGCCTTCTTGCCTGCATGGTTTCTGCAGAATACTCTGAGCTTAGTCTTACTGTATCTCCTCTGTATGTGACTTCTTGTTTTTCACAAGCTGCTCTCAGGATTCTTTGTCTTTGGTTTCAGCGAGTGTGATTATGATATGCCTTGGTGATTTTCTTTTGGGGTCTATCCTATATGGGGTTCGTTGAGCTTCTTGGATGGCCAGCTTTTCATCTTTCATGATATTGGGGAAGTTTTCTGTCAGCAGTTCTTCAATAATCCTCTCTGTGTTTTCTGATTTCTTCCCCTGTTCTGGAACTCCAATCACTCACAAATTTTTGCTTTTGATTGTGTCCCACGTAATTCTCAGGGTCTTTTCATTTTTCGTTGTTATTTTTTCTGAGTTTTCATCAAACATAGTTGTATCCAAGTGTTTGTCTTCAATTCTACTGATCCTGTCTTCCACCATTTCAAATCTGCTCCTCAGCCCTTCTATGACACTGTCCATTTCCGAAATCTTGTTGTTTATCGTTTGGATTTCTAATTGTTGTTTTTGTATGATTTTTAGTTGTGAATTTATTTTGGCATTTTGTTCCTGCATTATTTTCCTGAATTCTTCCATTTTTTTGTCTGTATTTTCCATGAATTTGTCTATTTTTTCCTCATTTTTATCTGCTTTTGCTTCAACTCTTGGAGAATTCTGAGTATTAGAGATTTGAATTCCCTATCAGATAGTTCTAGTACCTTTTTTTCTACTGGAAAGTCATCTGGTGTTTTATTTTGGACACCTACTGGAACCATCCTGTCCTGTTTTTGTAAATGTTTTGATATTGTCTGCTGTCTTTGGGCATTCAGTAGTTATTTTTCTCGTTTATTGATTGTAGATTTGTTTGTTTCATCTTTTTTTTTTTTTTAATTTGGCTATGTCTGAGCAGGCGGGCTGTGTGTTCTTTGTTGTTTGCTTGTCTGTGGGCACGATACTTTTCACCTCCTTCTCCAATTGGCAGTCAGTCACTCAGATATGGTACAGCAGGGCAGGTCTAGCTGAAGAGGAGTTGCTGGGATGGGTTGTTTGTGGCACTTACTACAGCCACCAGGGCGGGTTGGTAGTCAGTGTAGGGCAGGTTCTGGTAGGCCGTGTCTGTACTGCTTGGTGGTATGATGTTAAGCACATGGTGTAGGTAGACAGGATGGAGGGGGGAAATTGTGATGTGTGGAGCTAAGCTGAGTATGGGAGAGAGAAGAGTGGAACAGGAGCCAAAAACATACAAACAAAAAAGAGTGCTAGGGGAGCTTGCTGTTGGAGTGGAGAGATGAGAGACTATGAAATGGAGAAAAACAAAAGGGGGAAGAAGAGGAAAAGAAAAGAATGAATAAATAAAAATTAGAAAGAAAAAAGAAAAGAAAAGCTCCCAGGGATCCCACTGGTGTGGCTATGAGGTCTGAGGAAGTTGTTCCCAGGTGTTGAAGTACAGCCTGGCTAGAAGGCATAGAGGTGTCACTCAGCACCAGGTATTCAGGGGACAGGAAGAGAAGGAAGGCATAGGGAGACGAGAAACTGAGTAATGAAGAAAGAGGAAAAGATGGAAAAGAAAACAAAACAAATAAAAAAAAAAAAAGAACAAGAAAACCCTCCAAAAACACAGGAAAAAAAAAAAACATGAAAAAAGAAATGTCCTCAGGGATCTCTCAGCAGGTCTGCACAAGCTGAGGGGGTAGGTCCAAAGCCAGGCAGCACTGCCCAGCCAGAATGGGCTCCCAACTCAGGAAAGAAAAAGAAAACAAACAAACAATTCAAAACAAACAAACAAACAAAAAAGCCCTGGGATCCCAAGAGCATGGCAGCACGGACTGGTAAGCAGTTCCACACTTGAGCGGAGCTCCACAGCTGCACAGGAAGAAGCAAAGATGGTGCACGGAGCCAGGTATTTGAGCGGAAGGAGGGGGAGATGGTGAGAGGTAAGGAAGAAATCAAAAGAAGCAGAAAAAAGCAACACTAGCAGCCAACAAATGTCACTCAGTGAGACGGCCAGTGCAGGTGGGTGGAATCCCAGCAGCCAGTGCTTCCCGGCTAAGAGACTGTGGCCACAGGAAGCAGAGGAGGTGGAGTTCAGGTGAAGAAGGGTGGGGATGGGAAAGCGTATATCGCTGTTTACCGGTTGTTCTGTCTCCTGCTGGAAGCTCCATGAAGCTGCTTTCTCATACCCCCGTTCGCTGGTCTCTGATAGGAGTCC